>OZ014563.1:8973483-11572505 GCA_963966155.1 Clivina fossor | reverse complement strand
GTATAATTACACATTACGCATTAAAACACAGTTTTTAATTTATCAAAAAGAATAATGTTTATTTATTTGCATATCTTCCATATTTACATTTACCTTACTGCTATATGATAAAATTTAAACTAAAGCTAACAAAAATTTCGAAGCATACAAATTTAATTTACTGATAACATAAACAGTTTTCACGATATTATTGTTATAATAGCAGGATAATACCTATTTTGTACGATAATAAAATGTACATATGTTTGCAAATAAATATTAATGGTTCTGTTTAATACTAAAATTTTACGTTTTGTATTTATTACAGATATTTCCCATAATGTTTATTAATCTATAATAATTGTTAGAATTGCGCAAAAGTATAGAAACAAAGCTTTTTAAATTACGACATTATTCAATATGTTATGTTAATTTTATAGTGCATTTAATACCAAATCTATATTAATTTTCTGATAATTAATTTATTATTTGTAATTAGTTTGTTATACATAAACAATAAATTTTATTGATTCTCAATAATTATCATAATATATTAACAGAAAAGAGTATTAGTAAAAACAATAATTAGTTATTTTTAACGATGAAAAATTAATATTAGAATTCTGGGTGCATCTCATTATAATATATTTCTTTATAAAAAAAAAAATTCTAATATAGTAAAAAATCTTTCAAAACTCATTATATTAAAATAAAACAGCTATAGGTTATAGTTCTGTATTAATATTTATTAATAATCATCGTTTCGACGAACTCAACGATCGTTTTCAGGAAGAAAAAGATATCTTTTTACCTGATAAAGACAAACGTTGAGTTCGTCGAAACGTTGATTATTAATAAATATCAATACAGAACTATAACCTAAAGCTGTTTTATTTTAAAAGAATTTTATTTATGAAAAAAAAAAACAAAATTTGTTGTAAATCCATAAGTCTTACAAGATGCGCATAGAATTTTAACAAACTATAATTTATATAAATTTAAATACATTACTTAATCATGTTACCTGTAAAGGTGCCGCATGAACTCTTTCTATTGAACAAAAAAATAATTTACGCTAACCATTCCAATCCAGGAATGTAAATTTTGTTTCATTTATATTTGCTTTCGTTATTTTTACCACTTAGAAACAATTGCTCCAGCAAAACACCAAATCATATCAACCCACTAACTTAATCAATAAATAAAAATAGATTTTAAAAATTCGAATTCAAATCCTGTTTGTGTATTGCTTTTATATTATTTAAAACACAAAAAATCACAATTTATCTATAATTTCTGCAAAACTGATCTTTTATGCTGCATTATCAATACTAAAAAATTATCAGAAATATTCTAGTATATTTGCAAAATTTTATTGTAATAAAAATAAAATATTTCTCAGTTAACTGGAATCATATAATAATTTGTTTATCGTTATTTGCATGACATTTTGTTGCATTGTCGCGTAACTCAAACGAAAATGGAATAGCGCCAAGAGAACACAACACTGTTGGACATCCAAAAAAAAACCTAAATAGAAATTGAAAAATGGCAGAACAACTTAAGATTGCAAAAAACCAACGATATATTTTACCATTTTCCTCAATTTTCTTCTTGCTCTTATTGATAAACAAATAAAAAATAGTGACTATAAATTGTTATCGAACATTTATTGATTAAATGTAAATGACCTACATATTTGACTTACCAAAAATAAAGTGAAATAAAAACGCCATAAAATTATTTTTTAATGCCTAAAGCCTGGTGCATAATAGATTTAATTTATAAATTAAAAATTTACTATTTAAAATTTTAAATATAAATGATATAAAATACTGTACTGTTGTTCATAATACATTTAAGAAATTTATGATTTAAAATTTAGATTTTAACATAGTAAAAAATCTTTCAGAACTCATTACATTAAAATAAAACTGATTTAGATTCAAATTCTGCATTAATACAGAATTTTAATCTGAAGCAGTTTTATTTTTCATAAATTTTAAATTTAGTCAATTATATTACAGTATTGTTATTTTGTTATAAGAAAAATTACAATTAGACACAAGTTTTAGCAACATTAAGATAAAATGGCATATGTCGCTTTATATATTTTTCCTGTACTAAATTTATTATAATTATTTCAAATATGTATACTATATGTGACAAATCGAACTATATTCATGGTAATTATTATTAAGTCTCACATTTGTAAATTAAATCCATCATGCACTAGACTTAATATTCTATTATAACTATTTTATAATTATTAAGTATGCCTATATCAGAAACTAACCAAAAATATACAGTTAAGTTTTTGATTTGTAACCGTAATAATTAATAACTTCGTAAAGTCAATACGAGTACTTCATTGTAGTTCGCCATCAAGAAAACTTTATTTATTTCATCATAAGTACTACGAATAATAATTTAAATAGGTCAAATTTGTAAAGTCTTGTATAACGTAATAATATCAAGGGAAAATATCAAACGAATATTATTACATACTTTTGTTTCTCTTTCATGTCCAACAACAGTTTTCATTCGTTACTAATCTTTGTTCTTTATCTCCATCGTTGTTTGCATTACCTTCGTCAATTTTTGTTTGAATTTCGGTTCAAAAATAAATATTTAACTCGACGAGTTAATATTTAGACGTACTATAATCCTAAAAATGCTGCTATAAAACTTCTTTGTCATAAATATATATATTTTCATTTAATTGGAATGAAATCCAGAAGAATTACAAGCCTATGAAAATTTTCAAATAAATGTTCTAGTAATTTGAAATTTTTAGTAATCACATTGGGTAATATAGCATGTATCAAGTTAGTCGCGCGACTAAGTAGGTACATGCTATGACCCATAAATTTTAACATAGTAAAAAATCTTTCAGAACTCATTATATTAAAATAAAAAGACTTTAGGATTAAGTTCTGCATAAATTTTAATTAAAAATCAACGTAAATTTTATTGAAACTTAAATAATACTCCTATATTATTTTGAAAGACTTAAAAAGACAAAAGTAATACACCAAAATTTGATAATTTAAAATAAAACTGCTTTGGGTTCAAGTTCTGTATTAAAATTTATTTATATTCAACGTTTCGACGAAACTCAATGCTCGTTTTCATTAGAAAAACTGATACAAATGACATTACAGTAAATAAATGACGAAGACGAACGTTGAAACGTTGATTATAAATAAATTTTAATACACAACTGGAACCTAAAGCAGTTTTATTTTATATAATAAGTTCTAAAAAAATTTTTACTATGTTAATTTTTCAATATTTACCATCAACAAAAAAATAATTTTCTTAAATTTAAATAAATTGTATTATAATGTTAACAAAATGTTAAACAAAGAAAACATCAACGGTAGAATTCACTTTCTGTTTTTTTTTTTTTAATTTTATTCGTCAAATAAGTTTTTAGTCGCTGATAGGCGAAAATGAATTGAGATGCAAAGTTATATTGTCTTAAAGAATTGTAATTTAAATGTATGAAACGCCAGGCTACGTTTCGTGTTGGATTTGTCGTTCAACGTCTTTCGTTTCTTACCGACATGAATGACGTACGAAACGCCACGAAAGCGCAAAGAAACTTCCCGACATTTCTATAGCAACCGATTCGGATTATAATCTCCAGAGTTTTTGAATCGCTATTTAATTCGGCAATTGAAATTTCGAATTGATATGAATAAAAAAAAAGTAATCGTAGTGGAAATTTTCTGTTCATTGTTTTATCTAACGTTGCGTTTTTGTTTTATTCACCGACTCGATATTGGTTAAATAATAATCTGTCACAGACAGATAAAAAGATTCTTTTTTGTGTTTCTCAATTTTAAATAAAAAAATTTAAAATCTGAAAACAAGTTATGACAGATGTCTTAAATTTTTTATTGAAAATATATAAATTTAATGCTTTTTTATAAATATATAATACTCAGACAAAAATGCAAATACAGAAAAACAAAATAGGCTATGATGCTTATAAAATTTGCACTATTATAAAAAAGGTCAAATAAATAAATAATAAAAATAAGACTAAAAACCAAAGCAAAAATTTTATTATATATATATATATATATATATATATATACATATATATATATATATATATATATATATATATATATATATATATTATGTAACGCGTATTCTTACAATGAAATTAAATTATTCTATATTAAAAATTATAAACAAAATATACTATAATATCTATAAGCATAACAAAAAGTAAAAGAATAACTATAACCTTCTCCAATGTATATATATATTACATTTATATTTAAACACATACGTAAAGATAACATTTGACACATCCTGCACGTGACATTTTCAACATTAATATTTGAAAAAATATATAATATTCAAACGAAATTTCTTATATATATCATCATAATATCTTATCATTTATTCATAAAATATTTCATATTTTACAAGAATGAAACGTAGTCATAATTATATTGAATATATATATATATATATATATATATATATATATATATATATATATATATATATATATAACAACTTCGTTAAAAACATTCAAAAATTTCGTTCAATATTTTAAATTAAAGTAAAACTAATCTTACCGAATCGAATCATGTTCTGCATTTAATTCTTCTTGGTAACCTACTTTAATTAGGAGAAACACCAACCAGCGTCACATCCGAATTTAAACCTAGTACGTGGTTGTAGACGTTCAAAATAAACCTGGGATGGTATATATATACAAGGAAACGCAAAAGGAACGCGTTTGTTCATTACGTTTGATAAATAGATTCGCGTGTATCGCAAAATGTGACGTGCGAATGTGACCAGCATTGCGAAAATCTTTCTAAATTAAAGCATCCCGTGTATGTATATGAGACATACAGAGATATGTGTCTTAACTCTTTGAAATTGTACAGCGTGTATATCTTATGTGCGGGTGCTAATTTATTTAAGTTTGCTACAAACACGTACTATTATACAATATGTGCAGGTTTCAGTGAGACGTGATTCTTGCAAGCATAAAATTCATTTACTGTGATTTTGTTTAGAAACTTTTGTTTTTTGAAAATAAAACTACTTTAGGTTAAAGTTCTGTATTAATATTTATTTAAAATCGACGTTTCGACGAAATAAATAAATATTTATATTTATTTTATTTTAAAAAGATATTAATTCAGAACTTTAATCTAAAGCAGTTTTATTTTAATATAATGAGTTCTGAAAGATTCTTTTTTTATTATTTTTTTTGTTTTGTTTTATATTAAGATGCAATAGATGTGAATCCTGAAATTTTAAAAGTAAGATTTTTTAATTATAAACAATTTTAAATTAGTGAAAATGTTTTGTCATCTTGAGCAAATGCCTAATACACATTTGATTAAAAGAATATATTGGTGAGTGATATTGAAGGTATACATCTGCATAAACGTCCGATGAGTAAATGGGGTAGTATGATTGAGAAGATTTTACGTGAGAGAAAGTTTTTCAAGTCTAGATAGAAATGTTTGGCGGAAAATAATTTCGACATAGTGAAAAAAGTTAGTGTCACACGCCTTTGAGTACATGGCTTGATTGTGTATGTATGTATGTATGTTAAATCTTACGATTGAAGTATGTAATTCTCAAATTGATATAGAAATAGAGTCAAATTTGTCAAGTTCATACTTGCGACGTAAACAAAAAAAAATTTGAAAATAAAGAACTCTGCAAATTGCCTTCACCACTAACACGAGACTGTAAAAAAAAAAGAAATAGTTAGTTTTAGACAAAAGAGAGATTAAAGACTATTGTTTAACACTTTGAAAGCTGACATTAAATTGCTCTGCTTTTATAATTACACGCACAGAAATTTCTAATAAATAAACTTTTATCGATAGGCCTCTTTACAATATAAGTTTTACTGAATATAATATAAATTATTTAAATTTGAAAAATTACCAAGTGAAAATCCATGATAATGAAATAAAATTAATTGATATAACTTCTTTAAATCTTTTTTATTCCTGAATTGAAATTTTAATAAAAATACAAAATTTATCTAGTTAAAAATTTAATATTGAGGTCCGGTTGCATAAAGCATTGTTAACTTAATCAATGAGTTAGTTAAGTAACTAGATTGTTAACTATATACAAACTGCCTCATTGATTGGTCAGTTGGCAAGTTAACGAATTGATTAAGTTACAGAGAAATTAATAATGCATTGAGTAACCAGACCTAAAAGATTTACATATCTCATTAATATTTAATAAAATATGAGTTATTTCAAAATTGTATTCAAATTATTTCTTTTACCTAAATTTGTATTTCGTTTAAGTTTTATTTTTAGTTTCAATGACAAAGTTCAAGTCAATTTGTAAAAGAAACTACATGCTCATTATTTTATCTTGCAAAACATTTACAAAACATTTGAAAACAGCCAGTTTGGCAAAAACTGTATGCCATTTTTCTCGTAGCAGCTGTTCTGTCATGTATATGCATAGTGCAAGCAACAACCTATCATAACCGTCAATGGCAAAATGGCGCCCCCAACGTGGGACCGTGCTTACAGTAATAACAGCCACAAAACGTTGAACGATTTTAGTTTGTTTTGTTCTGTTTTGGGGACGAAACAGCGGTACACCAGCGGCTATCATTCGGTAAAATGCGACAACTTTGGGAAGAAGATGCTCGCTCGCATGCTTGGTATGTTGGTTTCTTTTTTCAATCGGTTAATGGTTTGTGTACCATCGTCCAATGATCATGCAACCATGCAGAAACCGGTGTCATTTATGTGCTATGGCACGAAGATGCTACAACATATCGAAACTTAGTTGGTGTAGAAAAGTAGATATGCAGTTTTGAATGTTGTAAGTTTGACAAGAAACAAAATTGATAACTGAAATATTTGTAGTTTGCGCATACACTACAATTTATTGAATATTAGTTTCATTTATAAAAAATTGCTAAAATAATGAATGAATTTATTCACAATTTATTTTCATTTTATTGAAATTTTATTGTTAAACTTTAAAATAATACGAATATAATAAAATAATATGGTAAACTTAAAATGGCTTTAGGCTGTAGTTCTGTATTAATATTTATTAATACAGCACTACATACATCGTAGATGACATCCTCAGTGCTTGGTGACTGAGGATAGATCTGCAACAAGGATAGATCTACCACGGCATTCCGGCACAGAAAATTCTATAAATTCTATAAATTCAATGAATATTGGTCGTAAAAGTCTGAAGATTACTAATATTTTGTTACTTAATATTTTTTAATAAATTAATTAAATAATACAAAAATAATATAGTAAAACAAAATTTCAGAACTCATTATATTAAAATAAAAAAAGTTGTAAGTTCTGTATTATTTTATATTAAAATTCGACGTTTAAATATACAACAAAAATATATCATGATCAAGAAAAAATATATACAAATGACACAAATAATAAACAAACAAAACAGAAACCAGTTACTAGGTAACAAAATATAAGTAACTAAATTACAAAATTTTATATTTTATTGATTAAAGGAAGCTATATTTTATTTAAATCAATGTTTTCTTATTAATTGATGTTATCTAATTCTTTGTAAATTTCAATTATTTTTGTTATTTGTATTATACTTTTATTGATGATATACGTTTAGTATATCGAAATGCAGAATTTGAATATAAAATTAAACAGAACTTTAATTTAAAACTTTTTTATTTTAATACAAAAATAAATAATAATAACTCAAATATCTATTCATGACAAAGATATTAATTAAATTAACTTCTAATTAAAAATATAATTGAAAGATATTGCATGACCATCAATTTTATATAGTCTATAAATTTAGCTGCTGTTAAAAATCTTAATTAAATATCGCCAACAATAACAGTAATTTCAAAAACATCGCTTGCATTAAGTGTCCAATCGATCGCAATAATTTTTCTTTATAACTGACTATTAGCAGCAAACGAACCCCAGTATATCATTTACCGAAAAAAAAAAAAACGAATTCGGAACAAAAAATATTGAAAATATCGAAAACGTGTTTGTCATTGATTGGTCAAACGCAAAATAATGTGCAATTTTAGTATCGGAAAACCGACACCAATGCGACAGCAGTAGTAGCGCATCGGCTGGTTTTATTCGGGTAACCGAAGCGAAACCATATGCGATGTGAGACACGGAGGAGCCCATCCGGTATATGTGAGTGTGTGGATACTATAGCAGTCACATATACGCGGCAGGCAATGATTTGCGCATCTATAAATTTTGTATATCTGCCGTGTGTATTTCCTTATTGATTTTTCCGCCCGTTTTGTTTGCTTAGCCGTGGAAGAATTATAGTACGCCACGTTTCTTTGCCACGTATTTGCAATTTTATTATTGCTAGTAATCGTCGCTTTTTTATACTTATAATTTTATGATTTTATATAATTTTCTGTGGTCGATCTATCTCCGTCGTAGACATTTTACCAAAATGACATTGTCAGTACTTGGTGACTGAATTCTTTCTGTCACCAAGCACATTGATATAAAACTTTATTGACTAGAAATATGTAAAAGTACCTAAACAGTAAATACCTATAATATGTTATGCAACATAGTAAAACGTCTTAAAATATACAACATTTTTACAATTTATATATACATATATACAAAACAAAAGCTTCTAACTACCATCAGTAGTCATATCTGTATTGCCCAATCTTTGCAAAAGTGAGAACAATATTCGAAATTAAATTTAAAAAATCTATCACTAATATAATAATAATAATTTTCATATATTTGTAATATTAAAATATAAATTAATAAAATTGCATATAAGATTTTATATCTTAAAAATGATAATACTATTTTTGTTGTTTGCGCTAACTGAATTTTTTTTTTGACAAAATGAAAGGTACAAATGAAAAATTGTTATGAAATAATAAATGATATATGAAACATGTTTATTGAAAAATATTCCATATTGAAAAACACATTAATATTACAATACTGTTTGTTCTGAATTTTATTTAAAGCAAAATATGGAAATACTATTTATTTAAAAATGACAAAATGTCCGAGAATCTGAACCACCATCAAAAATAAAGTGATTGATAGTTTCACTTTATAAATCTATTTTAATAATTAGATAAATAAATTATAGTAATTGTTTAAAGTAGATTCGTGTATTATTTTTGAATTTTAAATTTTAAATAATAATAATGTATTTTCACTACAAAAATAATTATTATAAATACAGCAAAACTTATCTTTCATAAAGAGACCTATCATTATGGAAAGGACAATAAAATATTAATTTCAAGTTCACATTTAAAATTGCTGTGTCAAATAATTTTTAAAATATCCTATTGAATAAACGAAAATATATTCCAAGACCCTTATAATCCGCAACCAGCGTGCAGTTTCGTTATTCAAATTTGGAATTTTAACTGCGGCGTGCAGTTTATGTGCTCGAAACACTACATTTACACTTTTTTTTTTTGATCTGCATAATAAATCAATCCATGCATTAGGTACAGGCATTAAGTATCTGATATTACACCTCAATTATATTACTGTAATTTTATATCTCTACATACCAAAGTAACATTCTCAACTATATTTTACAAACTACGAATACACGTACGAATCAAAACAATACCAAATAAACCAAGATTCAACTTGTAAAAAAAAAACCAGAAATTAAACTTGTTGCATTATATAAATTAGATCAGCAGCTAGTCGGCACTAACCCGATTTATATTTATTAGACATAATGAGTTAATAAATATGATTAAAACCGAGCAGTAGCCGGGCTGCCGGGCATAGAGTTAAGCGCGCATCAGATGAAAGGGATCCCAATGACCCTGGGCAAGAATTATGGTTAGGATGACGCATGGAGGTGATATGCGGGGTCGAATATAAAATAAATTTTAATTACCGACCGGAACCGAAACCGGCGGACGAGTAAAGCTCGTACAAACGGCAAGCGTACCTCTTTACCAACTGGGTATATTTTTAAGTTAACGGTGTGTGGTGCTTTTTGCTTACTTTTTTCGTAGGATTTATTTGATGTTAAGCCTCATTCAGACTGCCGTTTTAGTTTTACGCACACGCACAAAAATTTAACCAATCCAAACAGTTGGTGTTAAAACTGAAAGTAAAATAAATAAAAAAACGAAACTGCAAAAGAGAAATCTAAAACAAGAAACACTATAAAAGTGTGGAGTTGTAAGAAATGATTGTGGTGGTCCAGAGGGCGGCAGTCAGGTAATAGCGCCATAAGCAATTTTTTTAAAATTTTCATGGTCAAACGTACTTAAAAACAGCATTTTTGAGTAAAATATACAAATATATATGTAACATATTTTGTATGTATAGAAAAGCAATCTGTCGCTTTTATTTTAGAATTTTCGGGGTGGTGGAGAAATTTATCCCTCTTATATCTTCTTGCGTACGCCACTGGATATTCAGTAGTACAATGTTTTTTTAATACCTACCAGAAAATAATACTCATGCTAATAAGCTGAGATAATATTTTCTCTGTATTTTTGTTTGTACTTTGTTTTTACTTATTACAACAACAAAAACATACACATATTTATGTATATATTACATGACATTAATTTTAAGTTATTAATTAACCATTTTAATAAAGCAAAAATGTAGAATAAAATTTTATTTCAGTATAAAAGAAATACGAGTATATACTATAATATGAAAAAATTCTCTAGAACTAAGAGATATCATATTTTACAGTGAAAATTATTCCGTTCACGTCAAACGAAAAAAAGATTTTTACGCATAATAATTGTGTAAAAAAAGACACGTAAGTGAGTCAACGCCTGCTTGGAATATAAAATAACATTTTAATTTTAATATGACATACAATTTACGCTAACATGATATGGAGATACGTATAATAAACAATTTAATTAAAATATAATTAACAAAAAAATATCATATCAAAAATATATTCTACATATTTTGTATAAAAAAATTTCAATCTACTGAAATAATTTTTTTTTTGTAGAAAATTAATTGATTGCCAAAAATTTTAATTAAAAAATACTTGCATATATCCGTTTCGAATAAATCGCAATTGTCACAAATCAAATAGATGAAACGAATTTTATACATTACTCGTTTATTTACACGATAAATTTAAACATACATCCATTTTATTTAATATCAAAACAATGATAATTCAAAATATATATATCAAAATTTGAATTATCATATTTTACACACCGAATCTATATTAATATTATTAATAATAATGTTAGCTACATTATGTAGCAGAAAAATATTATTTAATGTGTTTCTATTATCAGTTTATAAATAAACGTAAATGATAAAGCTTTGAAACATTCATATGTAGTTAATAATTAATATTGTTACAATTTTGTAAACTTTTGCATAAATTACACAAGGGAAACATCATCCTGAGCGCTTTGAAAATAGACAAAGTATGAGAATTTTTTCATGCAAATATTCCGAATTTTTTAATTTGTTATTACGGTATATTTGTACTAGGTTTTCGAGTTTGTATGTCAAAAAATGTTTTCAAATTGTAACGTCATGAGTGGATTTGTCTGCTCCTGTCCAAAAAAACCCTAGCTACTTGTTCCGTCCCCGGGAAGTTTCCTTTGAATATTCTAAAATTAAAATTTCAAAATCTACCATGTTATGTAAAATTCTTTTTAATTTCGAAAAATTACGAAAATGGCGACTGTTTGAAAAAAGCGTTCCTTTTTTCAGTGTAAAAAACAAACTTTAGAGCCGAATAAAGAAAGAGACATAAGTAGTATCATTTTAGAAAATTTAATTCTCTATAGTTACGTCTTAAAGTGCAATAAATCGTATCAATAGTAACCGAGATTTCGGCGGGATAAGTTTGAAAAACATGCTTTCGAGAAAAACGCGTTTAAAGTTTGAAGTTAATTTTTTACTGCCCACTCTGACACAACTCTGTATTAGTCGCTATAACTCCGCTAAAAGTTACAATTTCGGAAAACCGTTTCAACACATTGTTCTACACGATATATGCATGGTTAAAGGTCCATTGCATAAAGACGTGTTATTTGAATATGTTTAAAGTTAAACAAGTTTAATAAACATATATCTAAAATTGTTTCCTAACTAAACTATAGTCATTGAAAGATTTCAATAAAAATTTCGGCTGAATTAATTATCCGATTTTAACCCTGCATAACATGATTTTCGAAGACTCATATACAAATTGAAATTGATGCTAATTAATATTTAACTTACAATATCAATTTTTTAATGTGCATTTTAATTTTGACAACTTATCTCTGATGTATTATTACTTTTTGTCTCCTTAACATAAGAGTCTCACAGATAATTTTACCTATGTATCCAAGAGTTAATAAAATATTTAGGATATGTTTTCTTAGTGCCTACTAAAATAACAATTTTATTATTTCCAAATGTTCACAGTATTTTATAGAACATTAATTTTTTTTTAAATTCAAGAATTTATTTTTCATACACATGTTTAAATATTTTGGACCCTAAATGACATCAATAATAAGTATTTAAACTATAAGACACCCTGTATTTTTTTAAATAACAATACTTTAGAAAAAATTAAGCTTCTCATGTGATACAGATTTAATAACAATTACTTTTCTCTAAGCATGTTCCGAAAAAATATAATTTGTGAAAATAATAAATTATTTTCAAAATTTTATTAAGAATAGTTTACATCGATTTTTTATATTCAAATTTAGTAAAATATAATAAAAATTTGGTCAAAAACACACACCAAATATTAAATATAAAATATATAGAAAATTTCAGCAAATTCTTTTAAGAAAATAAAATGCAGTAATATACTCTGTAAACTAACATTTTCAATTATCTATAATCTTCTATGTAATTGAATTTAGTTATATTCTCAGTATGTACTTACGTCCTTAATACCTAGATATATGAACATATTACTTGTTTTAAAACTTTAAGATTTGATTTAGCTTTAGAAGAAAAATTAAAAATTCCTAAAGTTTTTAAAGTATAGTGTACGTCATTATGTATTATTATAAAACTTTGGAAAATAGTTAGAAAATAAAAATTATTTATAAATAATACAAAAAACTAATATGTTCAACTTTGATTTGGCTGATTCTGGTTAAGCGCATGAATAACTAACCGAGCTTTCAAATTAAGAAAGTTTTAAATTCATAGTTAAATATAGACAGAACATTAAATTTAACTATTTGTTTAATGTAACCAATACATAAAATAGAGAAAATGTGTCATTTTAATCAAGTATTTAATTTAACCAACTACCGAATAATTTTAACCGAGATTCAAAATACCGGCCCTAAATGTTTTGTAGATTAATTAGTTATACATATACTAATTATATAATACAGTGAGCGAGTGAGCCATAATTCTTTTAACTAGAAATGATATCATTTGACATTATACATACTAAACTCTCAATGGTTAATATATTAATTTAATTAGGTAATTGTAAAATATATATATTATTGTTTTTGTATTTATATAAGCCATGCAACTACTAAAGTTTAGCCATAATAATTATGAATTAATTAAAAATATAAAGACCACATATTGATAGAAAAAAACTTTAGATAAAAAATTATAGAAAAGCAAAATTGAAGAAACAAAAATTGCTTCGTTGTTGATTGACCGAGAAAAATCATTAGGTTAACGCACAATGGTTAGTCACAGTTAGACAAAATATTATTATACACATTTAGTCACAAACATACATTTTCTAATGTGATAAAATACACCACTTATTTAGTTATGATGTGTAGCAAAAAAATTTGTGTTACTTCATGATTATATAATTATATCAGTAGAATTTAAAACTGATGCTTTTTTACCGTTTTAAAATTGATTTTACTTAAAGTAACTTTGATTTTACTTAACAAACAATAATTTAAAAGCTTTTATCATCAGTAGCAAAAGATATAGTTAAAGTCCTATTTGTGTAACCTTAGATCACTGATTAGGACTTTAGCTCTGTCTTTTGCTACTGATGATAAAAGCTTAGCTGTCGAAATACGTAAATTTGAAATTAATATTTGTGGTTTAAGGGAAATTATTGTATTTTATTAACTTTTCGCCAAAGTAAGATCATATTTTAATTTATTAAGATGTAGGTCAAATTGAAACTAAATAGATTCAAACATAGTGAAATGATTGTTTTATGGACAGAACTCAACAGTGTCTAACTCAGTTCAAACGCATAATTTGCCTACTCTAGAATTATTTCAAAAAACAATCTAACCGCTTTGTTATTAAAATTCTATTTAAACAATAAATAAATAAGCGAACAATATTGTTGTTAATGTATAAAACATTTTACACTTTAAAAGTTTCATTCTGCTTTGAAAGCAGTTTCAATTAATGCTTATCCCATTGAGAAACTAAATTTACTCTAGCGTTAAACTGACACAATTCCCTAGAAAAAGCATTCGTATAAACACGGACATGCTAAGAGGTATAAAAGCTCCGGCTACAACTATACAACAACACTTTGTACAAAGTGTCACATAAACGTAGCTAAACCGACACTATCAACACCATTCCGTCGTCGGCGTCGTCCAGACACACACACATTTAAATTCAGACTCGAATCGATTTCGACATTCAGTGCTTTCTTCTTTCCAGCGAACAACGTGTTTTATTTATAGAAAAATTCAATTTATTCGCTCTCTTGTCGTATAATTTGATGTCTTCTCGTTGCGAACGAATTTAAAACACACGCAACGCTAAAAATTTAATACAAACACAAAGAGTTTTTCTTATTTGAAAGAAGAGGAAAGGGGAATATTTTTTTGCTGAACGTAGCTTGAAATAGGAACAGGAAATAACAAATTTTATTGTGAATTAATATAACTTTTTGCTCTCTCTCTCTCTCTTTCTTGTAGTTTCAGTGATTGTTTAGCAAAAACTAAACATGACGTTCGGTTAAACGATTTGGAATGATTTTTAATTTAGTTTTTGTTTTCGGATTTTGTCGGTAATTGATTTTCCAGTAAAAATTTTTATCAAAGGGAAAACATTTTTGGATACGAATTGGGTTTGGTTATAGGTTACAATTTAATTTGCTGTAAATAGAATGTAAAAACAATATTTTGAATTTCATTTATGAAAGTGACAGAGTGTTATAGGTAGTATTTATCAAAAGATATAAACTTGCTGTTTTGGTTATTTTATTTTTGTAAATGTGTCGTATTTGTTACCGTCCATAATATCTCATATGATAAGGAAGGTATTATAATCATACCAAATTTGATATATCGAGATTTTTACAGATAAGTACAAATTACAGTCAGTTTGACTGTCTGTTTGTTACTAGTAAATAAATATTTACTACTCTCATTACCAATATATAAAACTGTTGCAAAGTATTGGTTAAAATTATAGTGTTATATATTTATTTATTTAATATTTAAATGTTCTAACATTTTCTAGTATTTCAAAAATCAAATGATAATATTAATACTCTTGGCTTTACAAGAAATAGAAAGAAAAGGTATTTGATAATCTCGACCGCCATTTTCCCACCGTATTAAAGCACGCCTTAATTAACACTCTCGCTTATTACGCGTGTAATGGTGCAACCCCCGTTGCGATATAAGATAACGCACGCACATGTCAATGTGCGTATAGCTACTCCACCAGTAAACGCACTTAACGTGCGTGGGCAAAACTCTGCAAATCCATTCACTCACATATGAGTCAGCAGTATCAAGAATCCATAAAACCACTTATTTAAGCTTATATAAACTTGAATATTTTTTTGGAAACAATATGTATATTGTAGTACAGGTTTTGGATACCATATACATTAACCAATGACTGATGTTCATAAGTGACAAATTTCAATACTTATAGTCGCAGAAAAACAATTTTTAACTATTTAAAACTATTTATATTATTATATTGTATTATTATCTAAACTATGTATATATTGAAAGTTTCAAACCAAGTGTTCAAGTAGCTTAAAATTTGAAAACAATATTTTACCTTAGCAAACTAACAAGTGACTTGTAAAATATATTAAAATCTCTATAAAACATACATCAAAATATCAAAAACAAATTGATCAACTATTCCCAACAAATATATAAATAATAAATTTTCAAAACATAAATTCATTAACTTCTTTTTAATAATTAGTGTAATAATACTCTAACTATTTTATATAATAATATATCCAAATTTAACTCCTGAAATAAATATACAAAATAATGTAGATCTCCCATGTTAATAACTTAAACCAACTTAAATAAATGTGCCTGAAAAAAAAACTCGAACCTAATTTGCAGCAGGTACTAATAAAGTGTAAATTTTTGTGACAAATATTTGCATACACCACAGTTAGACTAATTTACTCTAACAAATAAAAAAAATCTAGTGTACATCATACTGGCAAATGTAAAAAATAATTAAAATTACGTAAGTAAATTAAAATTTAAAATTATATACGCGCACTGGGTTGGTTTAAATATTCCAGTTGAATTTTAAAATAAATTAGAAGTCTAATTAATCTCCTAGTCTGTAATCTACAAGATGGGCAGAGCCAGGTAAAGTGGCTGATAAAAAATTTAGAACGAAATTCAACAACAAGTTGAAAGTCGACAGTCTGTGTTGAAAATATGTCAAGTCCTATTATACCTGCTCGTTAATATAACAAAAATATTTGAAGGAAAATTTGAACTTAGTTACTACTTAAGCGATACTTGCTTATATACTAAATGCTTTCATCTTTTTCTTATTTACTTATTATTAAATTTACTTGTTTAACAGTACTTACAGCACGACTATATATTTGTATATAGTATTTATTCTTTACTAATAACAATAACATTAAAAAAAAGTTCAAAAGTGTATTTGTAAAATTATTATAATAATTTTCTAAAATTGAAATTTTTTCCCAAATATTTCACAAGTTACTTAATCATTAAATCGGCTATTGTCACGTGTCTATAGTTAACTGGCCAGTCACTGATGTATGTAACTTATGAAATTTTTGGGAAAAAACCTCAACTTTAAAAAATGTATTTTTTACTGTTTGGTACTAACTTAAAATATAAAACAAATACACTTTACATCCAAAAATATTTCAATAGAGACTATAATTTCGGAATTTTAAGTGTTATTCTACATAAAAAAAAATAGTGTATTATGTTATGAAAAACAGAAAGCGACCTTTATTGTGTTGAGCCCAGATACCTCCGGCCGAGGCAAAGCCGAAGTCAAGCAATTTGAGCGAAATATAAATAGTGCATTCTACTCCAAGTGACATATGTTATTTTTTTCTTCAAGTGTTCCAAATGAAATTAAACTAAAAATAAATAAAAATACTTACCAAATAATCTTACAGTTATAGAACATTATATTTGTTACGTGATTTGTGAGAATTAATGTTTCTTTGGTTGAATATGCAATTTCTGACAAAGCTGGCAGTGTATATATTTTCAATAATTAAATCTAAATTTAAGCAAAAAATAAATATTGCAATTGTCACTATATAATTTCCAATATGACTGCCGAAGATGACAGATTAAATACACTTGCCCGTATATTTTTGTCTGGTGCTGCCACCATTATTGTGCTAGTAACATAATGACCTTATTCTACATAGGCAATATAGTAATGTAATATTGATATTTTTATACACTTGAAAAAATTACAATTTTTTAAATATGTCATACAAGTTTCAAAAAATATATAGGTATTTATTTTCTGCAATTTAAATTATCAGATAAAAATTTATCATTCTGTCGATGCAATTCTAGAACAATAAATACATGTAAATACAAAAAATATGAGTAATGCAACATATTTAAAATTGCTAATAACAGCAAAAGATATAGATATTTAGTATTAAATATAATATTAGTATTAAATATAATATTAGTATTAAATATAATATTATAAATGCCCCGAAGGTACAATCGTGTTAAAAGTTTTTACTATCTTGTATTCGCCAAAATCGCTACAGTGAAATTTAAAGATACTGTATTATTTTCAAGACCAATCAATATTAACAACAGATTGATAAGAGAAGCAATAAAATTTATAAAGAAAAGATAATATCAATCGGTGAGAAGGCGCACTGATTTAAATAAAATTTGGTTTCCTTTAATCAAAAATATACAAATTTCATGATGTAGTTACTTATTTTGTTACTTAGTAACTTATTCTATGTTACGTTTATTTACTATAAATGTTATTCCTATCTTTTTCCTGATGAAGACGCACTTTCAGTTTATCGAAACGATGACCTATTAATAAATTGTTATAGAACTAAAACCTATAGCCGGTTTATTCTAACATAATGAGTTCCGAAAGATTTTTTAGTATGTTAACAATTAATATTTTTAAACACAATATACAACTAGAAAAATTGCTAATTTATAAAAATATTTATTTTGACAATAAGTTACAAAAATTTAAAAAAAAAAACAATATTTGTTTATAAATCAATAAATCATATAAGAATAGACATTTTCACTTAAGTCTGCATTTTAGAAGCGTTTTTATTAAATAAAACAATATTTAACCATGCCAACTCACTGCTACATATTGGACGTCTATCGACACGTACCTTCAACATCATAACATTCTTGTTTTGTGCTCTATATCGCTTCTGGATCACTGGAATTTAGCACTTAAGATATATAAATAATAACATATACAAGTAAGCTTGTTTATTCATGACTAACTCCCGCATACCGGAATCAATATACATGTGAAATACAAATATAGTATTATTAATTAACAATAAGTAAATTACATCATTTATAAAGTATTGCATAATCTACTAAATCTTCATACACAACAAATATCACATATATTCTAATCACCAAATGATAAATATTTAATCGAAATGACCAAACCTTCAAATTGAACGTAAATTAATAAAATTTGTTTTTTAATAATTACATTTCAGTTAATAAAATCTTAAATTTATTATGTCAATAAATTTCAATTCTGCATTAATAATGCAAACAGTAAATATTAGTGTAAGATTGTTTTTATTTCCATATTAAATATGAAATGTGTAGTTTATTGAAATAATTAACTGTTTAAAATATATGTAAATATAATCATACCAACTTAATATGTGCAACCAGTCATGCATCGTTTGTATATGTAAGGTAGTCGTACCAAAAACGTTTACATGTTTAATAATTTATTCGTATATATATGGCACTTGTTTGCTTTTAACATTATTTATCGCATCGGTGCACTCTTAAAACATTGTGCCTATAGCAAATGTGTGCTAATTAATGTCATAGAATATTTAAGAATTAATTGAGCCGATAGGGTAAACTATGTAATTTTTTTGTGGCTTACATAAAAATATCAAAATAAATGAAATATTTGCGAAAATCTGACTCCACATGAGATCAATAATATCTCTAAATAATTTGCAAAATTAAATTGCAAATATATGCTTCAAAATTTTAATTTATTTTTAACAAATAAAATTTAGCAATAAAAATTAAAAATTATTAAAAACAGAGCATAAAATTAATAAAAAATATATTTGTAAATATTTTGCAAACATTAACCGTAACCTTAACCGATGTTAAAATTCTTAAAAACCAGTAACCTTTAACCGCAAAATATAATACCAATTTTTTATTAATTCTAAACATTGTTATTGAAAAACTGGATCTTTATTTATAATTAAGAAAAAAAATATTGTATAACCTATAATTAAAATTTGTTTTCATAAAAATAAATAATGATAATTGTTAATAATTGTGCTATTTGATAATAATATAACAATTATTTTTCAAAAATACAAAACTAAAACTACATAATTTACACAGTTGCATTTAATAAAATTAACCGGTTAAATAACGAAAATCGATATTAAAATACAGTTTCCGATACTGGTTAACCGTTAACCAATAGTTTTTATTAGTTACATGCTTTAATTAAAAGAATATATATGAAAAAATATAAAAGATATACGTTTGCGTAGATGTTTGATGAGTAGATGAGTAGGCTTACCTAAAAGTATTTTGCATGTGAGAATGTTTCGTTTCCAAGTGGTAATAAAAAAAAAAGAGATATCATAAATGTGTATATAGCGGAAGTATCTTCTCTATAAGAATGTTTGATGGAAAATAATTTCTACTTGAATAGAAAGAGTTTGCGCCAAACCATTTGAGTACATGACGTGGTTGTGAATGTATGAAAAACAAAATTTACCCAATTTAAAAAAAAAAAAAATTACACAATCTGTTATAGACACAAATACTAAAACATGTTTATAAATATAAATTACTGTAAGACTTGTAGCGATACAGAATATTTTGTCTTTTACTAACAATAAAAGAATTCCATGTACTAAACGAAAACAAAACATTTTGTTACAATACAGGTCTTACAGATGTAAACCTTATAGACCCATAAATTAATCAGAATTTAGACGAAAGTTATGTATATTCATTAACATTCGTAAATTTCTAACAACTAAAATCAGTTATATTTCGGTGTTTGTATTAAGTCACCTTGACGTGTAGCTAAAACTTGGAAAGTTAAATAATGTCAGTATATATACATATGTATGTATGTTATTATAATATCTACGTTATCCTTTACAAAACAAATCTTTACAAATCTCGCCTCATTTTCGGGCAACGGCAACTGTTTCATGTTTAAATATTTTATGTATATTCTAAAACAAGTACATATAGTCCATACTGTTAAATATTTGAACAAAATTCTGTAATACTATAAAGTAACAAAGCTTTGTGTGCAGAAATAGCGTTATACTATATTTGTTTTTTTTTACTCGTCTTTAATTTTTGTAAATCACTGCATAGCTTCTCAACTGGTTTCACTGAAAGTTTCATTTGTTCAAATTGGTTACGACGAAAATTCTGGGTAAAATAGAAAGGAAAGCTAAAGAAATCAAGTCAATCGTTCATATAAAAACTAATCGAAATTCTCAATTTAGTTTAACAAATATTGACTCGGAGTTTGTCTCGCTGTACGTATGCATCCCTTGGCTTTTTGGGAACTATATATATAAATGAGATATATGTTATATGGCTCAAGGCAAAACTCACTTTTTTACTTCTTATTTCCAGCTTGTTTTTCAAGAAACATTTTTACGAATACTTCCTATATTTATTTTTTGTGTTTGTGTATATGTTTTCGTTTTCTTTGTTTACTATTTCAACCGCTACATTTTTGAAATTGAAAAGAATTACTTTTTTACTTTCGTAAGTCTTGTAAAATGTATCCACAGAACGAAAAAACCATTAAACCCATTAAAAGTTATGCGAAAATGTTTTTAAATGTAATGTGTTTACAAAATATTTTAAGTATAAATTCCGTTGAAATATAAAACAATACAATAAGTTTATATGATAAACTATACGAAAATAATATACTTTAAAAATCATATCATCCTGAAAATTAATATAAATATTTTTGCTAAGGACAATAAGAATATTAACAATTTATAATGTAAATGTTTAATAATATGTAATGATGATAAATAAAATTTAGTAAATGCATTGAATATTATTATGGCAATAAAACTTTTATTCCAAAAAGTAAACGCAATTTCAAAAACAAAAACTGCAACAATTACATTCGCCATCAGCAAACAACCAGACTTTCTTTTGTCTTCAAACAAATGCCTATCCCTTTCTATTCTTTCCCGCATTGCACATTCTTTTGTTCATACTGAATACAAAACTGCGATTTATGAACTCGCATCATCTTCAAACTATAGATACGTGATTATTCACACAAAGTGTGATTCAAACCTACAACTTTCCCCCACCTGACACTAAACTCTGTCAGCGGTATTGAGAAGTGAGAATCTCTCTTCATCGCCTTGGCAAAAGGAATGAGTACAATACAAACCATTCTAACGCAATTGCAAGACTTTAATTAAATGCAGCAAAGCTCCCTTGTTTAATTGTCGTGCCATTGTAACCCCACACTATTTGACCGGATCTTCATGACTTGCAAGACCACGGGAAACCGGAATTTATATGCATCGAAACATGTCCCTTACGAGACTTAGCTGCGTCTAGTATAAATTTAGATAATTGTTTAGTTGACTATGGACCCTTACGAATCTAGATAGCTATGTATATGCATTCTTTCAACCCTACTTGCAATTGCATTTGCTTGTGAAATAATTTTCTAACAATATTTAACAGTTTATTAACAGTTTATCACATTTCTCTAAATTAAACAAGTTGTTAAATATTAAGAGAGTAAAAAAAATGCTTTGTTAAATTTTATAAATTCAAATAAATGTAGCACAAAATCACAGAAATTTGCATTCAACTATTTTTTTTTTTTATAAATATGATGATTATTTTAAAATAATTTTAAAGTATCAATTATATAATAACAATAATTATTATATAAATCAATTTAATTCACAATTACATTTTAAAAAAAATTAAATATAACTAGTACATGACAAAAAAATATTACAAGAAACGAATATATTTTGTTATAAACCAAAAATAAAATTAAACCGTGCACATTATTTGCAATATATTTGCAATACATTTGTTCAATTTAATATTTTGAACTAATGCATGTTTGAATATAATGGAATAGCATAAATACTGATGTTTGGTTTTGTATATAGTTTATTTAATTGTGTTAATATTTTATTGACAAAATTGCTCACAAACATTACGAACATTGTTAATGCAAATAATTTTGTTATTATCTTTCAGAACTCAATATATTAAAACAAAACGGCCTTAGGTTGTAGTTCTGTGTTTTAATTACATTTTCATCAGGCAAAACGATACCTACTTTATACCGTACTTTATATTTAAATTCTTTAACAGATTAATAAAAATTAATACAGAACTACAACCTAAAACTGTTTTATTTTAAAATTATAAAAATACCACATTGAATTTCTCCGAAATCAATTTACGAAATTAAAACAATCCCTGCTCGTTCCGTGTACAAACTAAAACAAGTAACAAAATAGTCGATATAATTACAAGATACAATACTTTAACTATTATATTTCTTCGTTATCCTTTGTTGTCTTTAGTTATAGTTCCTGCTAACGACGTTCGCTTGTAAGACAACAACAAAAACGACATTGCATGCTACCAAACAGTTTCCACCAATAACTTGTGTTCAATATTACCACAGCTAGGAACGAAGCGCGCGGAATGAAGAACAGTAACTTTAGATTAACTATTTGCACGAAGAATCGCAACAGCACAAGCTATTGTTGATATATAAACATGTTTCTAAAAGCAGTTAATCGACAAAGATCTTCGATAATGATAAGTTTTCGGGACGAAACGTTCAAGCTTCGATCGCCGAGATTAGTTTCAGTTTAATCGGTAGTGTTAAGTTTTGGTTTCAACGAGAATATTGGATTGACAGTAGATGTAATGTTTATTGAGGAATATCGAGATTAAAGTTTGCCATTTTGTGTAATAAATTGACTTATGTCGCAAATATTATTCTGCAGATATTGAGTATTTGGTAAATGAATTGACATAATATAAACTGGAGTACAAAAGAATAAAATATTAAAAATTGTTTATTCGCTGAATTTTAATATAAAATAAAACTTAAACGTAAAGCATTTTTAAACGAATATTTTAATTGTGTGAACTAATATGTAACTAGTGACAAATATCAATTGTTTTTATTAGTTACTAATAAAAAGTTATTATTAACGTTAAAAGCATAGATGAAACTTGTGAATAAGAAAATAATAAGACATTCTATAGCTAGTGATGAACAAAACAGTTTACAATTCCATTTTATGTAAATTAATAACAGTAATACTCTTTAATAAAAATGTCTCAGGTACTTTTTAAACACTCTATTATTTTTGTAAATTGTATATCAATTACCAGTCAACCTACATGAATAAAGATAGCTACTTTTATTTATTTCCCATTTAAATTTCCTGGAATTCTTCGTTACATCGACCAAGTGAATATACGGAATTATTTCTTGCATAATTTATGTAGCAAAATAATTCTTGTCATGCATGCAAATCCATTGTTTTTCATTCCCATATGCACTCAAATAACATTTAAAATGCAAATGGTAAACTTATTTTATAATAATTAGTTTTATTTCAACGTTTTGCTGATTGTGAGATGTCATGTTGTAATTGAAAATATTCTGAGAAAATATAGATTAATTTTAGATTGTAATTTACGGTATAAAATTATAAAGAAATCTGCAGGATAAGTTTACTAAAAACAGAGAAATTGTAAACAAATTTTAACAAAAACAAATTTAGTTTTAAAGTAAATTACTATTTGTAACGTTTGTTAAGCATATTTAGTGCATCGAACTTAGAGCTACTGTCTACAATTTTGACATATTTTGAAATAATGTTCAAAGTTTGATTGCACAGTGAACTAGTTATTTATGTTTACGTTACCATTTCGCAGAGTCCAGGTTGATCGCCAAAACGTAAGTTAAAAAAGGGTTACCATCGAGATTGAGTTAGTTACGGTCAACATCGAGTTACGGCCAACATCGAGTTAAGGGCAGCAGCAAGTTACGGCAAGTTACGATCAGCAGTAAAATACAGTCAAACATCTATAAGTAAGATAGGGATAGGAATTCAATCTTAAGTTACAGTTTGGATTTATATCTTTGTCGCTAACTTTATACGTAATTATTTTGTAATTTTCCTATAATATTTGTTTTATTTGTTATATTTTAAGAAAAATATAATTAACATAGTAAAAAATCTTTCAGAACTCCTTATATTAAAATAAAAAAGCGTATTAAGTTCTGTATATATTTTATTTAAATATCGACGTTTAAATATTTAAATAAAATATACACAGAACTTAACTCTAAAGCTTTTTTATTTAAAAAATATTATTAACAAAAAGTCAACAAATAATAATAAGTTTGTACAATAATTACTAAAAAATTAAGTATTATAAAAATGGTAAAATTATCTTCTAATTAACTTTTAAAATAAAATTTTAAGAAAAATATAATTAGCAATCTGTTATAATATACTAATAAAATTGTACAATTTGTGTAGATCTGAAATAATTGAGAATATCGTGATAAAAAAGGTCAGTGTTAGCTTTGTAGCTCTCAACAAATAAAAGCGAATCAGACATTGATTGGTCAAAAAATCGAAACTTCAGCAGGTCAAGGGTAAACCAAGAAGGCTCAATTAGCTAAACTTTATTGCAAACGTATGATTTTTACATGAAAATATAATGTATTTTGTATTGTTATTACGTAATAAATTAAAAATAATTAACGCACTGAATGAAATAGTTATATTTATTTTACATAGAAACCTGAAACTACTGATTTACACCAGTATAGTATATAAATTTATAGACGTCAGTATTTTTACAAAATGTATGTAATATTATTTACAGATATTGCAGGAAAATTTTTACATTACACTTCAGTATTTATATATAAATACAAATACAAATAATACAAAATATTTTAGTATTTTTACAGATAATTTATATATAAATACTGAAGTAAATAATATTACAAATATTTTGTAAAAATACTGACGTCTATAAATTTACATACTAACTCGTGTTCGCTAATCAGTTGCATCAGGTTGTTATGTAAAATTACCGAAATTTTTTGCAATGTAACCATATTCTGCCAAACTGATATCAATTGTTGAATTTATAGAATTTCTAAGCTGGTATGCTGTGGTTGATCTAACCTCATCGAAGACGTTTCGCCATACATCGTACGTAGATGGCATCCTCAGTGCTTGGTGACTGAATGACACCGAGAATGCCATCTACGATGTATGACAAAACGTCTGCGACAAGAATAGTACAACCATGGCATACCAGCCAATTAATACCGGCCGGAAAGCCTGAAGATCGACTGTGTTGAAATGGCTAGGAATTAATTATTATTAACATATGTATTTAAAAAAAAAACATATGTATAGTTGTGCATATATTTGAATGAAAATTTATTTTATATTTAATATAATAATATAATGTTTAGTTATATAAATATTTTGATTCGTCCTATTGACACAGTAAACAAATAAAATTAAACTATTCATATATTAAATAAATAATGGTGAAAATCAAATAAAAAAATAATAATGTAAAAATATTTTGCAAACCAACTCATAATATTATAAATTAATAATATAAAATTATCGATATTTACGCAAATGTGGCATAATAATTATCACCGATGTGATGTTTGATGTGAAATCATCTATAAATCATCTATCATAATAAACAATGCGAGCGATTTATTAATTTGAAAAATGAAAAGTGCAATAAACCGTGAACATGCCAGTTTCAGATATGTACACCAAAAACACTTTTTTACATATGTATGTTATATATGGAGCAGATTATCATTTTCAAATTGCATCACATGATTAATGAACATATTCCAGGGTATATATTTGCTTGAATTATTGAATAGTTTTCAATTTTTGTTAAAAAATTTAATTAATTTATAATTTTGTAAATTGTTATATGAGCTAATATTCTATTAAACCAGATTAGGTAAAGAAATATATAGGTTATGTTACGAAAAGCAGAAAGTGATCTTTATTGTGTTGAGGCCGAGGTAGAGCCGAGGCCAAGCAATCTGGGTGAAACATAAAAAGAGCATTCTGCTACAAGTGACATACGTTAATTTTCCTTCAAAAGTTCAAAACGAAACTAAACTAAAAATAAATTGAAATACATACCAAATAACCTTAATCTTATTAAAAAAATTTAGAATAGTTTTTATATGTATATATCATTTATATTTGTTATGTGATGTTTTATAATTAATGTTTTTTTTTTGTTAAATATACAATTTCTAACAAATCTGGCGCTGTACATAGCATTTCTTGCACTTCTTCACATATTTTCAATAATCAAATTTAATTAATTAATTCAATTTACTTAATTTGACTTACAATTAATAATTTTTAATATGGTCATCGTAGATGTCAAATTAAATATACTTGACCGTGTTTCTTTAGTCGAATATGTAATTTCTGCTACAGATTGCATTTCTTGCACTTTACACATTTTCAATAATCAAATTCAATTTCATGCGAAAATAAATAATGTAATTGTCAATTAACTTAACTTGATGTGATAATTTTCAATGTGGCCGCCAAAGATGTCAGATTAAATACACTTAAGGTTGTAGTTTAGTGCTGGCACCAGTGGTATATATAGTAACTAACTGCTGTATAATAATTTACATTACTATATTAGTAACATATTGACCTGCTTCTACATAGGCAATATAGTAACGTAATATCAATATTTTAATACGCTTGAAGAAATTTAAATTTTTTTCTAACAAATTAATTATGCATATGTCTACTGTTTAATATGTATTATTATTATTTATAAAAAAATATTTATAAAAATATTCTCTTAACTAGGTTGTAGTTCTGCATTAATATTAATCGACGTTTGATTTTTCCTGATGAAGACATACATTAAATTATTCGTCGAAATATCGATTATTAATAAATATTAAAACAGAACTACAACCTACAGCCGTTTTATTTTAATATAATAGGTTCTGAAAGATTTTTTTACTATATATAAAATATAAATTTCAGCTTTCCCATTAAACTACGGAAAATATACATTACAAATATCCATATTTCTTTAAAACAGATAATAAACGTAATTCTAGGAACGCATTAGTTTGCGAGTAAAACTAGACAATTGAATAACGACACAATAACAAGTGAAAGACACCCCAAGTTCTGACATATTACAGGCTATCAAGTCACTGCGTTAAACATCTGACAGTCAGCCGCACGGCCAGGTGACATAATGCGATCGTAACATGCAATAATGCACTTAAATGCATGCCCATTCACACACACGTACACAATAATTGTAATCAGTAAGTCAAGTTGGCGCTGAAAGTGTGAGAAACAATGTTTAGGCATCGTAAACAAATCAATCGAAGCGTATACATATATTTAACGCATACCCCGACGTATTTAATTCGTTGTTGTGCCTATAAATGTGAATACAGCCTTGCGTGCTAATGTATATGTACCAGCAGCCAATGTATTTAGTGTGTATGTTTAGACGTGTTTGTGTTTATGTTCGCTCGCAAATTACGACAATACCCTCTGCATTAATAGTACTCTCGAAACCCTTGCGGTAATAGAAGATAGATCTAATTTATTATTGAGGTACTATAAGGTGAGTGTATACACAGATACCTGAAGTACATTAGGTTGTTACAGTAAAATACTGATTTTTGCATATTTATTGTTTACAATATTTGTATAGTTTACAATGTAAACTACAACTATAAAGCCATTTGACACGATGCATTATTTTGTAAAATAAAATAATTTCCCTTAAACCATAAACAATAATATTTAAAAAAGCTATATACATATTTCGAAAGCTAAGCTATCATCATTAGTAGCAAAAATTAAAACGAAAATCCTAATCAGTGTTCTAAAGTTGCACAGATACTTAACGTACCCAGTGGTCAAAAAATAGACAGTGTACGTTGAATATCTGTGTAACCTTAGTGCAGTGATTTGGAGTTTAGCTTTATCTTTTGCTACTGATGATAGCTTAGCTTTCGAAATACGTATATAGCTTTTTTTAATATTATTGTTTGTGGTTTAAGAGGAACTATTTTATTTTATCAACTTTTTGCCACAGTAAGGTTATATTTTAATTTATTAGCTTTATTTTGTGAATATAATTTTGTGCATAATTTGATGTATAATTCCATATATGAACATCTGCACATCGTTAATGTGATAGCTCAAATTTAAATGTCAAATGAAAAGGGCCTAAAGCTTTTTTATTTTAGTACAATGAGTTTCAAAAGATTTTTACTATAACATAGTAAAAAAAAATTCTTATTATTACTTAAAATAAAAAAAGTTTTCGAATTAAGTTCTGTATAATTTTTAATTAATATTCGATATTTCGATATACAACTGACATAAATAATAAACAAACAAAACACAGGAACAAGTTACTAGGTAGCAAACTAACTAGATTATAATAGATTTGTTATAAATTATTAAATATTAATATAATAATAATTTATTAGTTAAATGAAGCCAAACCTTATTTAAATCAGTTCCTTTCAGATTATTTCAAATAAATTTTGCTTATATTTTTAAATTTATGTTAAATAACGTTATAAAATATTAAATATTTTTAATTTGTAAACTAAAATCTGCCAATATAAAACGTTGTAAACAATAATTGTGAGTGTAGATCCGACTTAAATCTGTAATTTAGTTAAGTATAATATCGTTAAATATAGAACCGAAAAAAATTGCAGTATCAGTAAAATTATCTTGTGCAAAATATCTAACAATAAGAACACAATAAAATTATTATAAAGCATAAAGATAGCATGTAAAATAGACGGAAGACCGTAATAACAAGTTGTGGTTAGGCAATGTATTAATGGGGCTAATTTCGCACATGAAATAAATGTCGGGTGGAAGGCATTGGGGCTATAACGTCTGCAAATGTCTGTAGCGTCCGCAGAGAAGGGTATATACGTAAGGGCCGTGCCCGAGTGAGTCCGTTCTAGGTCTGATGCGCTTGTCCAAAGTTCTTCCATAAATTTTAATAACGCCCTCGAGGTCTCTAAATGTGCAATAAATTCCCACATAAATTTGTCGGCTGCCTACACTGCTATCATCCATCAGACGAATGGAGACATGCGAGCCAAGGTTTGTTCCGCGCTACTAGACTGTGTCTGTGTGTACCCAGAGAAATAGTTTGGATTAGACTGACCTACTCTGGAAATTCTTCGGTGCTGATTTAAACTATAAATTTAATTGTATAAATTTTAGATTTTCACAAATTATTCTATTAATGCCAATATATAACTTTATGTTACAAGTCGGGCGAAAGTTGTTCTGGCTAGTAATGTTTGGCAGAAATTTATTTCCGTTTCAATGAAAAATATTTGTGCCACATACTTATGAGCACATGGCGTAAATGTAAATGTATGTACAGTCAAACCTGGTTTTGTGCGGTAGATAGGGATCGTATAAAAACAAAACCGCACAAAAAAAATATTGAGATATTTCATAAATACTTATAACAAATTATTTTTTACAACATATTAGAGAAAAATGTGCCTTACATATCATGTACATATATACTGATAGAAAACATTACAACATAATACTTCCAAGACCGTTGGAATTCATATACCGCATTAAAAAAATCGCACAAAAAATCGAATAGAAAGAACCGTACAAAAACAAGTTTGAATGTATAGTTTTTCCTAATAATGATATACGTACAGCATATCTAAACGTCAAATTTTAATTAAAAATTATAGAGAATTTGAATCTAAAGCTTTTTATATTTTAAACTAGTATTATTTTCATGTGAGCAAAAATAGTAATTATATTTGTAATGTATTTATTAGAAAAATTGTTTGAGAAAATTCAGTACAATGTTTTGCAAAAAATTAAAAAATAATTTAAAAACTTTTTCGTTTTAAACTCTCGAGCGAATTTTTCCCATCAATTGATTAATTATTTATAGTGTATTTAAAGTTTGAAGTTAAAGAACAGTTCAATCGATAGAACGCACAATGAATATTTGATGTCGATAAATTTTGCGCAAAACTTTTACAAAATAAGACACAATCTAAATTAAAGTAGAATTTAAAATTTTAAGTACGTAGAAAACTATAACTTTGTCAACATTTTATATTTTAATTATCTTCTGTCGGAGTTATTAAGCAGCTTGCAATATTGCACTTTTAAACATAACAAATTTTAATTTATATGCATTTAATTTTATTTATTTATTTTCAAAACAATATTTGCTAAAAATAATAAAATTATTAATAATGATAATCAAATTTTATTTAGCTTTTTGGCCAATTAATTACATTGTAATACATATTTACAAAATTATAAAAATTACAGGAAATCTACTATCCTTAAAGCTGAATAATTAAAAATTCTATCCGTAATTTTATTTTCAATTCTTTAAAATTTACAGAACTTACATAAAAAATTCTTTGGTGTGAGCGAAATATTGTAAAAAATATAAATCTGTAAATATCATCTACCACTCACACTCTTTAAGATAGAAGAAAGAATCGGTATTTACTATTTAATACTATTTAATAATTATTTACCAAGTTTTCCAAATATAATCACATCAATACTAATAACATGAAATAATTCGAATTTATAAAATTTGCTGTGCTGGTACACCGTGGTTGATATATCCACGTAGCATACTGAATGACTGAATTCAGACACCAAGTATTGAAAATGCCATCTATGATGTGTGGCGGAACGTCTGCAACGAGGATAGATCGACCACGGCATATCAGCCCAAAAATTCTATAAATTCAATGGATATCGACCGAGACAGTCTGAAGATTACTATCAAATAATTTATTTGAAATATTTTATTAAAGTAATGGATAAATATTTGAATGGTTTTATTGTACTTAATCATTCTTATTTTTTAATATCTAAATGTTTTTCTAATGATAGTTTTTCGAAATTAAACTCAATTTTCCATGTTAATCTGCTATGTCAAACTTTCATACTTACTGTCATTTTTTTTATTATATTTAAAATACAAAATTTTTTGCTTCCTAAATATTTGAGTAACAATCTAAAATTTAATAGTAGCATGCATAATTATTATTTAAGAAATACAGATCATTTTTATATTACTAAAAAGACTAAATCATGTGCCACCAATAATATATTTCACAAGAGATTACTGCATTATAATAAATTGCCGACATATATTAAAGAATCAAAGAATTGAAAAACATTTAAATTTGAAATTAAAAATGTTTACCATAACAAGTTTGATACAAATTAATAATCATGTTAGTATGTTGATAATTAAGCAAATAGTGAATTTCCTGTAATTCTTAAATGTTAAAATATATTACAATGTAATTAACTTGTCTAAAACTAAATAAACTTTAATTTGATACCAAATACCCAATGGTACTTACTTTCTGATCACAGATCGTAATTCACCGATTCCATTAAATAAAATCAATAAAAATAATATATAACAAAATCATATTACAATCAGATAGAGCAAAAAAAAATTCATAAAAAAAACCTACATCGTTTTGGATTACTCAGCTTGTTTTAAATTTCAAATCACGTGATCTCCATATCTGTATATTAAATTTATGAAATATAAACCACCACCAACATCGTATCTTTATTATAACGTCGAGTCGCGAGCCCTTCATGCATATACGTAATATCACCTTACACAACTATGCGTCAGTCTCACAAACACTGCTAAAACACAGCGTATACGTTCCAGAATTATATACCTATGTGTAATATAGAGCAATGTTATCTACTATATGCGAAATAAAATTGTGAAACACGTATTATTCTAGATAATAGCGTAGATTAAATGTACAGACTTCATTAAATTTATCATTATTGTGCTTTTATCGTGATTCAGAAATGTGTCTAGTTTATTATTCATTACGTAAATAAAATTTAAATTTAAAAATTTACACTGTTTTTATTACTGTATTCAGTATTAATGTATATATAAAAAAAGATTTATTATTGCAAAATTAATCGCACAAGAAACACTAAATATGAAATAGTATTTATAAGATTAAAAACGTACAAGTAACTAGATTATAAAATTTATAAATTATTAATTAAAAAAACCCAAATTTTATTGAAATCAGTGCTTTCACTCTGATTGATATCTTGTTCTTTGTAAATTTCTTTTGCATTTCTTATAAATTAATAATTTATAAACTTTATAATCTAGTTACCTGTATTTTGTTACCTAGTAACATGTTTCTATTTTTTTCTGATAATATACGTGCAGTATATCAAAACGTCGAATTTAATTAAAAATTATACGTATATAATTATAAATTATACAAAAGGCTGCGTGCAGACTCTTTCCACTATCCTGAAATTAGTTTTCTTCAAACATTCCTATCCAATCTAGCTTCATTAACATTAAACGTAAAACTGTTTTATTTTAATATAATAAGTTCTCAAAGATTTTTTACTATACTAATAAATAAATTTTGCTAAATTTAACTAGGAATTACGTTTTAAAAACTGTTATATCTGATTTCCTTTCTTGGGTAAATTGTGTCATATATCATCTCCTTAGAAACGTAAACCTTTAATTCAAATTTTAAAATCCATTTTGAATTATCACTAAAACATATTGTTTTAATATCTTGAAAAATAACTCTTCGTCATAAGACGAAATCTTTTGCTAGTGCCGGATTTACAAGCACTTGTGCGCAGAGTGAAGATTAGCGGAGATGCAAAAGGTTTTAAGTAAGGAAGTGAACCCAAGAACTCGATGGTTCTGCTTAGCTCTAAGCAAGGCGACGTTGGCTGTTGGCTTTTCCGCTTAATTGGAAACGTGAACTTAACAGTTAGAAGAAGATGTACAAAGTTACAAAGTTGTCTTGGCGGGCGAATTACATGTTAATTAATATTTTGAAACGTGCAAGTTGATAACCAGGAGATTATTATCTTCTGTCTCCCGGGTAACTAAATAGATATTGGATTGAATCGAATGGATGGGGGAATAACGAGGAGAAATATAAAGAGAGAGAAAGAGAGAGAGAATTACAACACGTGATTTAGTCCCAATTACCGTTAGTTGAAGAGCTAGTTAAATGAGCAACTCCTCTTGTCTGTACTTTAAAACATGTGAGTAGGTTTTGAAAAACCTAATTACTGATTTCATGTAATTTATAAAATTATAAAGCAAGTTTATATTAATATTAATGTCAAAAGATAAACTTTTGTTCTTTGGTCCTGAACCTGCGTTATGATTAATAACATTATAATTAATCAAGTTTATATTAATACATGACTAAGGAGAAATCCACTACAAAACAGTATTTATCTAAAATTTTACTAATAAACTTAAATAAATAAAACTTAAGTTACTAAAATGTTATATTTTTCTACTTTTGTTAAATAATATAAATAATATATTTCATACTTTAAATTATAACCAAATTTAAGATAATTGTATCACTTTCTCTAAAACCTAGCTGTATAAAAATAAGGTTTTTGATAATATACGGTTTTGAAAATTTCAAAATGATTAAAAATAATAAAAAATAAAATATTTTGAATTCCCAAATTCAAAAAAGTTATTTAAATGTTTGTTTATATTTTCTTGTAAATTATAAATCAAAAGTTTTGTCTTATTTAATTAAAATTAATGAAACAATAAAATACATGTAAAATAATTTAAAATTAATTAAAATAAGAAGGCTTTATTTTGAAGTTTTGTTCCATTTTATATTAAAATTCGATGTTTCGTTATATTGTATAGTATATCATCATCAGGATATAATTATCTTTTATCCTGATAAAGACAGACGTTAAGTTTCGTCGAAACGTCAATTTTAAATAAATATTAATACAGAACTCTAATCTAAAACAGTTTTATTTTAATAGAATGAGTTCTGAAAGAATTTTTTACCATGTAATCATACAAATTTAAAATATAATTCAAATATTACAGATTCATTAATTATCATAATCTTTATACAAACAATTACAATATAAGTATCGTTCACTTCAGTAAATACGCCTCCAAACACAATTGCGTGTTACAATGCGTGCCCCGTCTGTTTTAAGCCGCAAACAGTGCAGACAACGTGGGCGTACTATTTGCAAACCGAGAGGGTTGAAATTCGACCAGTGGAAAAAAAAACCCTCTGATTCTGACAGAGCATATATTTTATCACGTACGGGGTGCCCTATGTGTGCGTGTTTGCCCACCCTCTGCATTTCGCCTTCTCGGGTCAAACGCGCGAGAATTAATCTTCGATGGTAACCGGTCACCCCCCAACCAACTTTTTGAAATGCTTTTTGTAAATGCCGTTTTGATTCGGTGTGCGGTAATATGCGTTCATATACACAAACGTTTTATTTTGAATTAAGATTTGGGTTTATCGCTGTTTGCAGTTTTGCACAGGAATGAGTTTTAAAATGGTTTATCGTTTTACGCGTTTGTTCACACGTTGCGAGTGGTGATTTGGTGAGATGCTGATAACATTTTTGTTGGTGGAAATATTGCAAAAACATTTATTTGCAAGTTTTATATATATATATAAATGAATAAAAATCCTAGGTTCAATTCCCAGACGATTAAGTTGACAAAAATTTTTGATTAAAAAAAAGTATATATTAATCACGCTTCAGAAGACTATTTCACATTCTTATTTTCCTATGCATACTTTAAAATAATGTAGCTCAAATTTAATTTAAACGTTAAACGTTGCATTATTTTGCACGGTCTTAAAGAAACGGCTTCAATTTTTTTTTTATCAAAAATTCATCCATTTTCATCCAAAAATTAATCAAGTTATGCCAAAAACTCGCAAAATGCAAGATAAATTTCAAAAAAATTATAACTTATCACCAAAACATCGTAAGTCCTTGAAATTAAGCGAAATTTACGTCAAATTGTTTAAATTTTTAGTCAAAAATTTTTTTTGTATACCATACATGTCAAAGTTTGACAATTTTGTAAGTCAAAACATATTTTTTTCTGCGGGGTGCGAAATGGTTCAAATGGTACATCATCTTGTATGACCTTAAATATGAGACTTCAAATTTTTTCAGATGCAAAATTTCATTCAATTTCGTTCAAAATCGGTAATTTTTCTGATTTTGTTTGAGTGGTGCGTTTTTTGACTCCACCTTGATATATAATTAGTATTAAAAAAGCAACTAACATATTTTTCTATTTTTATTTAATCTATACATAATATAAAATCATTTTAAACATGTATCTTATTATCCATTGAGATATATAAATATTTTTGGATAGAGAAACTTTATAAAATTGGTCTGCGCCAAATTAATGTAATGAATGAATTTCAGTATCAAAAAGAAAAAAAATTCGAACTAATAAAATATGAAAATCTTTTTTATAAGGATCATGTTTAATGTTTCCCTACCATGAGATTGTAGGACGCAAGTTACCAAATAAAAAAAACCCTTACGTGAAATGAAGGGGGAGGGTGCTACCGGGTAAAAAATGAATTGCCTTTCTTAACGAGTTGTGCGATAATGGAGTTATTATTAATTATAATAATTTTCTTAGGTCAATTAATGAGAGGAAAATTTAGCGGAAAAATGGTTCTTTTATTCACGTGAATGATATATGACATCAAGGTTTTTTGTTGTTAATTAATTACGTTTCGTATTTTGAAATTAGTCTATTTTCCTCATACAACACACAAAGAAAAATATTAGTAAGTATATAAATATCGTGATATTTTTAAATTATAATAAAAATAATATTAACATAGTAAATAATATTTCAGAACTAATTATATTAAAATAGAAAAGCTTTAGGACTAAGGTCTGTATATATTTATTACTCTAGGTACATCTTCATCAGGAAGATAATACATTTCCTGATGAAGATATACGTAGAAAATATCAAAATGTCGATATTTAAAAATATATATATATATATATATATATATATATATAACTTAACCCTAAAGCTTTTCTATTAATGAAAATATTATTTAGTAAGGTCCAGAAGCACAGTTTTTTTACATCGTTTTATGTTAAAATAAATAAAAAGATAGTAAAAAGAACATAACGAAATAATTAAATTTTTAATATTTTTACCACCATCTAAACAATTTAGACTTTAGATTACGTTATCAAGTTAGTAAGTAAAATATACTAATACCTCGGTTTACGCTCTTAATGCGTGAAAAAAAAGAGCCTTAAGCGAATCAAACGTAAATCGGAATAAAAAAAAAATTAAATATAATTATACCATTTATTTAAGAAAAACTTGTCATACAAAAAATTACAATTAATAATAATGAAGAAAACAAAATTCACAACTTTAAATACAATTAAGATATACATATATACATATATATAAATATATGTACATATTATAAATTAAAATTATTTTTTTATAAAGTAACTTTCTAACTTTGCTAAAAAACCATCGACGTAGATCCCCGCTATAAAAAAGCGTTATAGCGAATCCGCGTAAAACGGGGCAACGTAAATTGGGATATTAGTGTATAAATATGATAACAACGCACAGTTTAGCATAATCCAAGTATGTATTTAGAGTAACTAAAACTAAACTAAATTTTGCATCAAGAATGCTAAGAATTATCGATTAAATAAACGGATTATATCGGCGAACTAAAATCGTTTCGTTCGTAAAATTAGAAGAAACTCTATTGATGCTTTTGCCAGCGCGCTACAGCCAATTCTGACCTAGTTTCCGGAGAGAGAATGGTGGTGGGGTATAACATTTCAATTCTCTGGTAATAAACGCAACCCCGTTGTGTTTGCCAATGTGATTTACACCCCCTAACAACCCTTGTACATTAATAATGCAACGGGAGATGTGATTATATATAAATGGGAAAAATATGTCTAACCTGTTAGGCTGTTGTGGTTTCGGTAAAAGTTTCGCTTGGTACTTTGTGGTTTTAAACCGTAACTGATGGAATTTATTGATTATTGTTAGTACCTGAAACAGAAAAAAATATATTTAGGTACAATTGAATAATACTCTAGGTGTATAAAATATGGTTAATTTAAACAATGAATTAACTAGGCAACTGGCTTGTCAGCTGTCTTTGATACACCTCATTAATTGGTCAGTTGGCAAGTTATCAATAGGATTAGCTAACAAAACGTTTAATAACTATGTAATATGATTTCTGTTTTTATTAACACATTTATAAAGCTTCGCGGTAGAGTATTTTATTTTTGTGTAGTAACATTTATTTATTATTCAAATATTAATATAATAATCTTTATACTTGCTACATTTCAAATTTATTCTGTTTTTTTGTATGTTTTGTGTGGTAGTTTTCTCAATTTTAATGATTAGAAACAAAGTTTGATTTCAAATGAATTGTAAATTTCAAAAATACTTATCTTGGTATTTTGTCATGTTCATTTTTTCAGAAAATTACAATCAACAAATGTCAACTGCCCGTTTTTAAATGAGAATGACTCATTTTAAATATATTTTCAATATATAACAATTTATAATAAATTCAATTTCTTTGCATCATCTTAAAAACTTTACCTATATTTAAGAGATAAGTTAATTAAAGTCGTTATAAGTTACTTTAATTAAATAATAACAAAAATAATTTAGAATCAAATTTATACAGATTTTGCAAATATTATTTTAATTATATAAAATTAAAAATTAATCAAAATAAAACTGCATTATATTTAAAACAATAATATTTCATTATTTCGTAATATACATAAATATAAATTTATTATATTTTAATATTTCATAAAATAATGAAAATTTTATTATTAATCATAATGCAAATTTTAGCATGTTACATGTAGCGAAATTAACATAGAATAAATATTATAATTAATTTTTCATGTTATTTATGCATAATTTATATATTAAAAACAAAATTAATATTCGTCAATTTCTATGACAAATGTATTTATGCCCTACTTTTACTAATCTCTACGTATATTTTTGTTTGTGTTTCTATATTTGTATATTTGGTAATACTTTGAATACAGTAAAAAACTTTTAAAACTCATTATATTAAATTTAAGAAAACTTTAGATTTCTGTTGTTTTTACATTAATAAATAATGAAGGTTTTGACAGAAACAATAAAAATAATACAAAAAAACTAAACAAACAAAACATAGAAACAAGTTTAAATATAAAAGAATATAAACGTAAAGCTTTTTTATTTTAATATTTGCAATAATTTTTGGTTTATTTGAAAACTATTAAAATGCCCGTGTTTCGCTACGAGATTCACTATTTTAAATCAATTTTAACTTAATTGCAGTTTTTGGTCAACTATTAATAAAACTCCCATTAAAATTTGTTCCGTGAATATCAAGTTATAAGTAAACAAAGTTTTTGATCAATTTTCATCATTTACAGTGTCCGCCTGTGTCACGCTACATTGTTCCACAGTAAAACCTTCCTCGAAAAACGACTCAACTATCAATAAAACGACCATCAAAATCTATGCCGTGGATTTCAACGCTGCATTGTCTTATAGTAAAACTTTCCTTAAAAAACGCCTCAACTATTAATAAAACTCCAATTAAATCTGTTTAATGAATATCAAATTATAAGCGAATAAGCATTTGCCTGCGGCTCACACAGACATATTTCCACTTTTGGATTTTTTTCCATTATTATGGTAGTATTACACAGCTTTGTGCGACATTTCAACTAGCTCAATTCCAAGTTGTATTTTAAAACCAGACAAACATGCATACAAATTTTACATTGTGAATTATACATATTATAAATAAAATAATATTTACTTTTAAAATGTTATAATTAAAAATTTTAACAAAAAATTGAATTAATTAGTAAATTGTAAAAAAAAAATATTTATATGTACCCTTCGGCAGCCGTTAAGGTAAATCATTTGAAAAAAAAATCGGTTGAAAAACATATTTGCATTTCTAAAAGATCTATTATAGCCACCTTGATTTATTCAGTAGTCCCTTGGCTATGACAGGTTTTCGATAGTGTACAGTCAGCAAACGAATGGCTGACAGGTAATTGATGATTCATCAAGAACACTGATGTCAAACGATGAGTAAAAGTGTTGACGTACTGAAGAAAAAAAAAAGAACGACGACGTACTTTTGCTTCGTTAATATTAATATTAATATCGCTTCGTCTGACGAGATGTTGGCGTAAAAATTCAACATGAAAAAATTATCCCGGACGATGAAAGAGAAATTTATCTTTTAGCTTAAGAAAAAAATGCGTAAATTTCTTTAAACATGGAAAACGTGTGAATAATATTCATCAAGAGCACGCCGAATAATATTACTTGATTTTTGCTGGACTTAATATTTAAAAAAATCATTCATATTTTAAATGTTTTTTATTTTTGAAATTAGTAATATTTATTTTTAAAAAGTTTTACGTGCCATATTAAAAGTCAGAATTATTATTTCAAATTACTTAATCCTAAAATCTGCAATAGGTTTTAAACACCTCTGATAGAATATAATACCTTAAATTTATTGTAAAAAATTCTTAATAATAAATTCAAATTTAATCATAACACAGGTGTAGCACTTAAGAATAGAAGTTTATCTTGCATTATTAATATTCAGTATTACAAAATTAATAAAACAAAAATATTTATAAATAAAGTCTTTAGAAATATTTTTGTTTAACTGCAGACATAAGCGAATCTGAAACGCAGAATCCTTGGAGTATGTAATGTTCTACCATGGTTGCATAGAATCAAGACGTTATTACATCTGCTTTTGGGGCTCATCGTTTCATACAACAAAAGTAGTTATAACGCAAAAGAGAATCCTTAAATGCATTGTTAATGTTTAAAATAGATGCTCATACAAAAATTTATTTAAAAATTATAAAAATTTTACACTACAAGTGAGTGTAACTAAACTGAATAAATAAATATAGTTTTAATATACATTCTAATAATCATAAATAAAAATTCCTTTTTTAAACCTATATCTAAACAAAATTTAGTAGAAAATTTTCCTGACAGAATTAGTTTAAAAATATTAAATAAATTAAACAATGATATAAAAAATGATAGTAAAATTAAATCGTTCAAACGTAATCTGTACAAGTTTTTATTACACAATATTTTTATGTATTACATGAATATTTCATTATGTAATTTGTATATTTGTGACAATTTCTATTCGCATGTATTTTGTGTAAAAAGAAATAAATAAATTATTATTATTATTACAAATTAGACAACTTCATGTAATAAAAATACTTAATAAAGATACAATAAACTTTTTTATATATATTTACTTTAAAACATTTAAAAATGCTAGATCTCTTACATATTCAAATATCTGCTTATTTTTGTTCCGAATTTAAAATAAATGATTTAGTAATTTGATTTTAAAAATAATAATATATAATTTGTTATCGAATTTCAAAGTGAAATAAAAAATATTTCACAATAGCAGCGAAAAGAAAGTTTGGTGACATTAAAGTGTCAAACTTGCCCAAGGGATTATACTCAGATCATAAATTTGGATTAGTTTCTATATATAATATAAAATAACCAGAATTTTTTAAATTATATATCAAAACTTTACTGGTTTTTTGAATATTATACTTTCTTTGGTTTCATTTCAGAATACATGTTTTTTGTTTACAAAATAATTTAATATAAACTTATAGATTAAATAAAATATTACTTTTATTTTTACCAAATTTTTATATATAATATACGTTGAACAAAACAATAGATTAGTAAAAGAACAGTTCCACAAATTCTAAACAAAAACAGTGTTAAACTTTTTCCGGTTTGTCCAATCTTCATTATTTTATCTCGTCGCACAAGTTGTAGAATTACCGTTGAGAATGTCCAAAGCGTTAGTCCATTACAAACGGTGTAACCACAAATTAGTGGTCCCCTGTTTGCCTGTAATAATTAACTAATCGTGCCTGATCTGGGAACATCGTCCTGTCAGTGACAATTAGATCAGAGACTTTGGACAACCAAACTGCCCCAATTCCAATGTATGAGTGAGTTAAAACAGTACTTTTTCAGTGTTCGGTCGTTCGCTTTCTTTTTTTCGGCGATTTATAGGTCACGAAAAAGTTTCGTCAGTCTAGTTTTTTTTGTCGTCCCCTTCCGGCTTGCGCTTTCTCTGAAAGGTTTAACGAAAACTTTTTAAAGTCGCCAATTATTGATCGAAAAGAAAGTTCTAAGCACGGAGACTAAAGCTGTATTATTCAGTTTAGCTATCAATTTATTTTACTAGCTTCTTCACATTTTTTAAAGCATTTTTAAAGATAAGCTATTAAGAAAAAAATTCAAAAACATTTTTTAAATTAAAATAACATACTCCTATTTCTTAGTAAGCCAGCAAAGATCTGGTTTAAATCTATTTGAGATAGTTGATGAAAAAAAAAAATATTGTTATAAAAAAAATATATACAGCTTGAAAATCAATACATACATACACAATCACGCCATGTACCCAAAAGGGTGTGGCACAAACTCTTTCCATTATTCCAAAATCAGCCTCCTCCAAACATTCCCATCCAAACAAGCAATTTTAGCTTCCTCCACATTCATAATTCCTCTCATACATGCTCTTCTATTCCTAGTACTTGAAATCTTCCGCTCATTCAAAACACTCTCAATCGTACCACTCCAACTACTCATCGGACGCCCACGCAAACGTATACCTTCATCATATAAATCTTTTTAACCAAACATTCATTGGACATTCGCTCAAGAAGTTCGAACCATCTTAACTGAAAATCAATGACATAACTAAAATACATGTTGTAATTTATTGTTTGTTCCTGAATATTTTTTCCCTTCGTTTTAATCATTATCTGTTTATTTTTTTTATATGTACCGGCTTTTATTATTCTACAAGTTTCGAACAAAATTTTGAAACATATCTAATAAAAAAAAAAAACGTTACATATAAGAATAATAAAAATAAAATATACGTATTTTGTATTAGTCCCAAAATATCATTTTTGTGCAACGGCACTAATTTAAAAGTTTAATTGGTCCAAAACTGTGAGACATAATTTCATAACTTTGAGTTATGAACAGTATAACAGAATACACATATAAACGTATTATTTAACAAGAGTATAAAAATATATTTTATAACAAACTTTTCATCAGACTGCAATAACTATAGCAAATTTTTATGTTCTTCAACATGCCGACATTAAAATACGTCAATTTTAAAAAAAAGACCTGTGCAAAAAACTCGCAGCAATGTACATCAACAAAATGCATTTTACATGCATATATAGAAAATATGTCATCTACTGTGCGGCATGCAATACATTTTACAAAATCTACGCTAGTACGTAGAAATGCAGTGTAAAATAGCAACTGCGTCGTCGATATATCTCGATTTACCGGTCGTTTTGTGACAAACACACCCGAGTATGTTTACATTTTCATATATGTATTGTTGCACCGAGTTGCCTGTACCATATTTTGTAACAGCGGTTGAAATATCGGGCGCTGAGATGGTAAAGAAATTGCTTTCTAACTGGAGTCTGCAAGCTGATCTAGTATGACATTATATATATATCTTGATACCAGACGCAGAGTTTATCTTATCGACTGAAAACTAGAAGTTGCATTTTTGATTTTTGTCATGTGTGATCAGGGCCGTTCCTGGCGGGGGTGCAAAAGGTGCATCCGCACTAGGGCGGCCAGCCGAAAGGGCGGCCGTGGTCCACTTTTAGAAATAAAATTAATAGTAAAATAAATCATGTTAATTTTTAAGGGCGGCTATTTCTTTTTTGCACCTGGGCGGCTATCAGTCCAGGAACGGCCCTGTGTGTGATTATATTTCTGCGTTGAGGTTTTTTTTTCTTTTTAAAAAAATGGAATACTAGTTCGCATAAACTCAACATCGAAACAGTATATAATTCAACGAGAATATTATAATTTATTATAATTATTTTATTAATCAAAACTCAAACTATTTATATAAAAACAAATACCGAGGTATTTATTATTGATTATAAATATCCGGGTATTTTACATCACTGGCTATAACTCACGAAAATAAAGTTTAAAACACATAAAAACATACATAATCTCATGTTTTCCACTACTTATTTTCACTATCCCGAAGTTAGTTTTCTCCAAACTTTCCTATTGAGACAAGCAACTCTAGCTTTTTCATGACACCTCTCGTACATGCTTTTTTATTCCTTCTACTTGGAAATATTCGCTCACACAAAACACTCTCTCGTATGCCTACGAGATTATTCACATATATTCTTTTAACACAAGCCACAATAAACAGACGTACATAAAATGGTTTTTGTTTTACAACATTGTAATCCGTTTTTCTTTTTTTTTTCAAATCATTTTGCTGACTTTTTAGCTGCCTGCTCGAAAACTTATTATTCATCTTATAAGTCAACACCCTCATTTCCCGTGTGAGAATTCAACAGGCAACCTGTCTCCTTCAGATAGATTTATCACATTCAACGACGCCTTATAACTTCGGATACCAGTATAACAACCTGATCTAACCAACACTATTTCCGCGCATATTGGATAACGAACTTACGCTGACCAAGGAAGCAAACGAGCCCATCGTCGTCTAACAATCCCTCTTGGGTTCGTTCGGTTCCTTTTTTTTTTATTAATGTTATAACTCAGGCCCGCAACGTAGACAATCTGCCGATGGGAGCAAGTGTGATCGTTCTTCGCGCTGACGGATACACGAAGCGATATGTCTCATCGGATCATTCATAGGCCGTCGCCGTCGCCGTCGCCGCCAATGGCAGATGACCGGGAATAGGTTGTTAGGTTCGTCGAAAGAAAATCGACAGTTTGTTTGATTCTGTGTCGTTCCAGTGGCGATTTGGGGTGATTCGGGTGACAGGAATAAAGTGCTTTGCTGACGAATTGGTGATTGATGAGTTAAGAAATTGTTGATATATAAGAAACAAAAGTTTTTTTCTTATTTTGGCATATGTGGGTTAGTAATAAAACTGTGCTAGTTTATTTTAATAAAATATGAGTATAGAAAAGTTTCTTTAATTAGTAAACTTATTTACAACTTGAATTAGCTAAAAGTTGTCATTCGACAATAAATCACAAAAAACTTATACATTGTAAATTATTAAAAATAGTGAATCTTAAAATTGGAAATACTAAAGACCAAATTTAAAGTAATTGTAAAGTATAAATTAATTTAAAATAAAATATATAAAAAAAACTTTTTTAAAAACCACGCTTGTATTTAAATGCACTAAAAAGAGAAAAATAAATTTTTTCCTGGTTATCCAAAAATTTTAGAAAAAAAATAAAAGCGTGGAGCGCCAGGAAACTATATATTTCGCAATGATGATTAAGCGCTCCACGCTTTTATTTGTCTAAAATTTTTGGATAACCAGGAAAAAAATTATTTTCCTCTTTTTAGTGCATTTAAATATAAGCGTGGTTTTTAAAAAAGTTTTTTTTTTATATTTTATTTTCTGCTTTTTAGTCTTATTATCTATCATTTACATTATATCTGTCATTTACATTATTCAATTGTTAATTGAACAAATAAATAGTTCATGTGACAGATGTCATTAGTTGTATTAAAAAAATAAATATAAGCGTGTCATATCTTGTAATCGGTTTTTTTTTATATAATATTGTGTTGACTACTGGAATGAAACTACATGCAAAATTTCAGTGAGATCAAATGATAGGAAGTGGTCTAAAAATTGGTTACAAAATTTGACCGTGACTGACGGAGTGAGTTAATATAAGCGTGGTAATAAAAAATACAACACTGATTCACTTCTTCACAAGTTTTTCCAATTTAATTTTTACATTTAAATCTAAAACGGCAAATTTCTATTTTGCTGTGTGTATATTATAAATCGTGTGACAAAAATTATAAATATAATTATGAATACTGGGTTGCAAATATTATGTTACAAATTGCGACCATGTCGCAAACAATCTTGGTATTAAAAAAGAAAAACCATTACATCGTTAAAACATTCTTTGTAACATTATTAAAACAATTATCCGTAGTAATTCACATTAACTCCTTGCATAGAAAAAAAAAAGAACTAAGAAAAGAAAACCCTAATGAACTGTCAACATCATTTATTTTAACGTTAAAAAACACAGCTAATAATAAACGTTGCGTGTATTTGTAATTGATAGTCAGTTGTCTCGTTTGAAAGACAAGAAGGCGTTGAAATTTCGAAGCAATAATAATTTACAAAAGCGCCCTCGCCTCACGCAAAATTCTCTCATAATTGTTGTTAGAAGCAAAGAAGCTTTGCAAGCTCGGACATCGTAGTAGGCAATGGATGTAGATGTACGCATGCGCGCGCGCGCACACAACCCATTCATTTATTATGGTAATTACTAAAGATGTCCGTTTGCTCGTTTCACACCGATTTCATACCGGAGATAATTAATCAGTTTATATACAAAAACAATAGAGATTGCTCGTCCATGTCCATTCATTTTGTTTTGACCTTTGCATCATTATTATTATACCATCATCATTATTACATACTGTTTGCTTGCGATTGTTTGTGTTTTGTTTGAATTATTGATATTAATGTGAAAAATTTGACGAATTTTTCATATTATTTTGCTTAGTAAATTAATCATACCAAATATTATAATCTGTATTTAATTAATTCCAAAGTGGAATATTAATTTAGTTTTAAATACACTCAAGCGTATCATAATACTACGTTACCATATTGCCTATGTAAAAAAAAATCATTATGTTATTAGTACAAAAATGACATTATTGTACAGCAGCTACTTACTATATACACCATACTGAATTGAATTTGAATTTGATTTGATTTATAGTTTATTTTTAAATTTAATATTTATTTTACTAAACAGAACATTAATTTCAATTACAAAGCAAAGTAATTATACAAAAATTAAATCCGTAAGTTGTCTGTTTAAGCCGTAGCAGAACAAGAACGAGTTTTATTCATTATCTAAACCACTATTTAATATAAGTGATTACACGTACTATGTCCAACTTTATTTAATTAAAACCTACACTGAGAAAAGTTTTGCTTCCGATCTGAGGTTTTCACTTTTAACTTAAACGTATATGTGTTTTTGAACTATGAAATTATGTTTTTCTAATGAAAATATAAAATTTAATAGTAAAAAATAATAAAGTTTTGTATGAGATTAGTTAATATTTAGTTTAAAAATAAAACTACATTTAAACTGAAAATTAATAATAATTTTACAATTATATTTATTCCAGAAAAACACTATGCCGTATTCTCACCTTACTTTTAAAAGTAATTTTTGTGAAAATTACTTTTGACGTTTACTTAAAATTACTTATTAAGCAATTTTAATCAGTTTATTTGAATTTTATAATATAAAATATTATAAATATATCAAAAATAGAAATAATACACACATTGGATAAGAGGTAGAAGTAAAAATTTATTTTAAAGCAAAAAAAATAAAAGCACTTTTTCAAAAATAAAAGAAGTGAAAATACGGGCCTATGTTTCTAAACCAAATAGTAAATAATTTTATACAAATGTCTTAAAATAAGTATCTGTGCTTACTATTTTTGAATTCTATTAAATTTTGTATTTCTTTTAGAAACACATAAGTTCGAAAACATGATTACATTTGAGTTAAAAATAAAAACCTTGGATTTAAAGTAAAATATTTCTCAATGTAAGTGTTTTGACTATAGTTTTTTAAATTTTTCGATAAGTAAATAATTGGTTAATATCTCTAGATGTTAATATTCTCGACTAATAGGTCTATTAATTAAAATTTTTTACAATTGTTTTACATTAATTTTCAATGTCAATTACATTAAAACAAAGCAAAAATTAATGGCAATATTAACTCAACAAATAAATGAAAAATATTAACCTACATTCAAGTTCATTATCCAACAACATCCAAATAAATTGCAAGGAAAAAAAATGACATTAACATTTATTTTTCGTTTCTTTTCCGTGCAAAACTTAAAACGGCAATGCGTTATTTCTCTTCTATCATTCCGCGTAAAATTAATCCATTTAATCTTGATGCAGCTAGTTATTTGTGCACCATTCGTTTCGTCGGGCGAGGTTACTGGGGGATAAAATGTCTTAGTCATAGGGTGGTAGGAGAGAGAGAGCGGTGGTAGTCCCGCGCAAGCGAAACACGGAGCGTGAAAAATGAGCGCACTTCCTGCGAATGATATAAAAAGATTGGAGCGCACACAAGATTGCACTTCTTGCTGCAGTACAAACCGTGTACCTTCTCGGAGCGTCGCTTTTTTTGAAATCTTGATTTAATGGGATGTTCCGGTTGCTGCTACCAATTAGTCTAAGGACAACGTATGCCTTTAAACTAACGCAAATATTTGCTAAAAGGTTTTTTTGTACTTTTTTCGTCTTCTGTACGTTTGGTTGGTTAATGGTGGAGCTTTAAGGTAAAATGGATTTACCAACATTGACATTTCAATGCAATTAAGTGAAGAAATAAGAAAATGCCGGTAGTTTATTAGACAAATTTTTATCAAGTTTAATTGAAAATAAAACATTCGTAATTAATTATCTTATATTACTCTAGAGTTTAATTAAATTAAATGTAAATTTTAATAATCTGTAATGGGGTCGTTACAAATTTTTTTAAAAAAATTTATAATCAAAATATACATGAAAATAACTACGTAAATTTTTGTTTCAAAGCAAAATTATTTATATGAAAATAAATATTAAAGTTGAATGTGCTCATCGTGACGTGATAGTGTATCAGCAAGTATGTAGCACCTCGTACAATAAAAACAAAACAGCGTTGCCTATATCTATTATGTCAAAATCAGAATCACGTATTTTAATTTGTGCCGGTACATTAAGAAATATTTCATTTGATGTTATGTTTGAATTATTATTTCGAATTGATATAAAATAATATTTCACAACCATAATGTTTACCTTAATTTAAATTTCAAAATGTAAACATAACATAGGGCAACGCTGCTCGATAAATTGACAATTATATTAACGGATGATAGTATACACACACACACACACACGCACACACACACACACACACACACACACACACACTATGAAAAACACTTTGACGTAACTCACAGAAAGCAAAATGCGTGACGCACAAAAACCCTTATTTTTCCAAATTTTTTATAAAAATACTGTAATATTAAGATGGTTCGGCTATTTAAAATAAATGTTTATTAAACGTTAGCAAATGTTAGTGATATTGAAAGCGTACGTTTGCGTGGGCATCCAATTAGTAGATGAATAGACATAATACTGAATGTTCTCAAAAGAAAACATTTTCAAGTGGTAAAAATAAAAGAGAGTGTATCTATATATGTAAATAATTAATTAATTAAATCATTATTATTATAAAGTTACTATACAAATTGAAATAATACAAATACAAACAAATAAAACAAAAATTTTCTTCGATTTTCGTACCGATTTACTATATCGATTATAAATATGTATTTCATGTAATATTTGTTATTCGTATTTCCGACTTTCTATTGAATACAAATAATATTTTGTTTACTGTACGTGAGTACTTTCAGTTTACAATATTTTTCAACAAAATGCAATTTGTAAGACATTGTTTTTTGTTTTGTTTATGCAAATTATTTTTACCTCTCTATACATTGATATTTTTTTAAATCGAAAACAAATAGAATGTAGAAAATTTCAACCTCATACTAAAATTAAATTTTAATTTAATAAATCATGAGTTGTAATAAAGATTTTACCAGAAATCCGAGTAGTTGTTTTTACATATAGCTATTATCTAAATTTGCCTTTATAAAACACAAAAAAAATAATAATAATTAATTTCACACTGCAACAAAAATATTGAATAACATAGTAAAAAATCTTTCAGAACTTATCATATTAAAATAAAATGGCTTTAGGTTGCAGTTCTATATTAATATTTATTAATAAATCTTCATCAAGAAAAAAACAGAAACATAAACAGAACATGAAAACAAGTTACTAAGTGACAAAATAAATAATTAGATTATACAATTTAGAGATTTTATTAAGCTCAATGCCTTCACAGTGATTGATTCTATTGCTTGTCTTTTCAACCTGCTGTTAATATTCATTTGTATTGCAATTATTACAGTATCCTTTTTTATGTTCTGTTTATTTACTGTAAATGTTATTTGTATTTTTTTTCCAGATGAAGACGTACGTTAAGTTAGTAGAAACGTCGATGATTAATATACATTAATACTGAGTTACAACCTAAAGCCATTTTTTTTAACTATTGAATATTTTAATAATATTCCACAAACACAAAAGCTGGTAAAAAAATCTGTGACAACATTCCATAATATATATCTCAATGCCGGTGGCCAAACAAGAATCACGGAAACAAGCATAGAAAAACCAAAGAAGAAAGAAAAGAGATTGTATCCCGGCTGTTCGTCTTTCATCTTACGAGGGAATCTTACGATTTCGCCGCGTAATCACGGACGAGCCGACGACAGGTCGCGCGTCACACGAGCCATTTCTTCAAAACACCCACAACCAAATATATATTTTTTTGCTGGCGCGCACGTGCTTCTTCTGGCCTCAAATGCGTGCCCAGTGTCACATCACCAGACCGGGAATAACTTCATTTTCGATTGGAACCGAGCCCAATTTCCGTCCCCGCTGAAAAACTAACGTAATTAATCTAGTCGACAGGATTTTCGCTAGTTTTTCCCAATTTTTTACTTAGCCTAGGACTGGTGCGCGAATGATAAATTTGCAGTTTTTGAAGGGAGGAAGCCAAAAGTTGGAAAGAAGTAAAATGGATGAGAAATTAAATTAGCGGTTACATTGTTATACTAGTGTTTGTAATGCGTTTTAAATTTCATTAAATAAGAAACGTTCATAAAATATTTAATACTCAAATTACAGAAAAAATATTTTCTGTTAAATTGTATGTATTTAAAAACATGTCTATAATTATTACAAAGCTCACAGTATAATTCAGTGTGACTAAGTGCTTTCTAAACACTTAATCACAATAACTCATATAGGATATGAATAGTATAAAATATGAATAAATAGATGTATAATGTGTTTTTCATCTACCACATTTAAATTCAATAATATAATTATAACATATCTAAAATGATATATAAATTCACAAATTTGATATATATATTAAATTTGTTTTTTTAAATTACCTTTATTTTTAGTTATGTAATAAAAAATTCACCTTAAAATGTAACTACAGATATAACATGAAATGTTGCAGCAACAAATTAGATTTTTATATTTTATGTATAAACTACAATTTAAAACAAATTTATCAAAAATGTATTTAAATAAAAGTTATACATTTTTGAGAAGGTAATTGAAACTAATATTTGTGTTTCCTTCCTAAACTAATTAAAAAAATTAAACAAAAATGCCTTTTAAGTTTTGCTGTGTATACTGCTCTTTAAATAATAAAAAAATAATTATTACCTAAGCTGACAAGTATTCAAGCATTTTCTTTTTCTTTTTTTTATGTCCATCTCTGACTACTACATTTTTTTCCAAAAAAAAAATATACGAAACCACGTGACCAAATATTTTAACCAAGCCATGTCACGTTAACCAATTTCTAGACCAGAAGGTGGGCATTGTATACAGCGTACAACGCGCACAAAACAAGAAAAAAAAAAGAATAACGAAAAAACAAAGGCAAAACAGACAGGCAGCGCACGAATGGTACTAGAATGAACCACTGCGGCGCGCTTGTCGATCGATGTCAAGGGAAATGGATCCTTCCATCACCAATGTGCTGTTTGCTGATGTATTCAAGAACAAGAAACGGAACTCTCAACGGATTGGTTTATTTGGACGTTTTAATGGAACCGGGATAAATGCGATGGACGATTGAAATTGACTCGTAACTAAAAAGTGTATTAGTAAAAAAAAATATTATAAAAGATAAATAACGGAAATTAGTTTTTTATTATTATTATTATTATTTTATATTGATTGAGCCGCGCAACATCGAGGTCATATGCGGCACATTATTATTATTATTATTATTAATATATCTTATACTGTTAAACAAACAATTCTTGTATAAAATAAAACTGCTTTAGATTAAAAATTAATATTTATTTAAAATCGACGTTTCAATGAAACTCAACGTCCGTGTTTATCAAGATAAATAATTTATAAATGACATTACAGTAAATAACATAGAACATAGAAACAAGTTACTGGGTAACAAATAAGTAAGTAGATTATACAATTAATACAAAAATTTAACCTGCGTCCATTAATTAAAAATCTATAAACTGTATGATCTAGTTACTTACTTGTTACCTAGTAACTTGTTTCTATGTTCTGTTATTTATTGTAATGTCATTTATATCATTTATCCTGATGAACACCGATTTTGAATTTCGTCGAAAAATCGATTTTAAATTAATATTAATACAGAACTTTAACCTAAAGCAGTTTTATTTTAATATAATAAGTTCTGAAAGATTTTTTACTATGTTAATTCTTGTATATTTATTTATTAATTTATTTGTGTGAGCTAAACTTTATCTGGAAAATGGCTCCAACAATTTTATTTATATATTTAAGAAAATATAATAAAGAATAAAACATACACAAATGAAATAATGTAATGACAAATTTAAAATGATAAACTTATTGTGAAATTTGTTTTTGATGCAAAAAATATTTTGGCATATTACTGTCATATTGTTATAGAAACATTGCTTAACTTATTTTCATGTCAATATTATAATAATGGTTTATTTTTTTAAGTTTTATTTTTAGAACAAATCAAACAGTAAATTTTAGTTAATGTGTTAATTTTTTAAATTTTTGGAACAATAATAAAGTTGTTTAAATGTGTTTAAATTTGAAACTAATTAAAACAAATAATGTGAAAATAATAATAATAATAATAATAATAAGCATTTTTCAACTATTTAAGGGATTCGATTTTTCTTAAACAAGTAAAGTTTTGTTCTTCTGATATTAAATATTATAAAAATAACTTACTTTTTTTTTTCCTGTAAAATACTATTTTAGTAGTTTGTCCCAATAACCTTAATAATTTCCTTAAATATACTAAAATAATCGAAAAACATGATATATTTTAAACAATAAATTCGAAATGAAATATTACGTTAAAATAAAAATAAAATAAAAACAGAAAATAAATAATGTAAAATAATAAATCACTTGTGTAATTGTTTTCAAATGGAAAAATAAATGAAATGAGGATGAGTCATAGTTAAATGATATTACTAAATGTCAACAATTGCATGTTTTTCAAGTAAGGAAATTATGTTGTACAGTGGGAGAGTAAATTTTAGTCTTATAAACGTTACAAACTTTTATATTTTCTTTAAAGTTCACGCGATTTCAACGGAAACGGTTACTTACTAAGTGATACACTTGTACATAGTACAATATTTTTTCTTCTTCTTTCTTTCCTTAACTCATTACGGTAAACTTTTTACACAAACCAGAACTTACTATTATCTGAAAAGTTTTCTGTGAATCTACATACCATTGTAGCTATAATTATATTTCATTGAATTTAAATTTACTAGAAAGAAAAAAAAAACACGCTATGCATTTATTCAATAATATCTTATTATCTGTGTCAGTGTTAATGTTTATACTAAACGACCAATTCTTATACCGGGTGTAGAAATGAAATGTGAACCATAGGGATTTCAATGTTATTTTTTAAATACGGCTGTATCTCTTTCCCTATTGACTTTAGAGCAAATATTTAAATACAAAACTTGTTCAAAATGTGAAAATGCATGGTATAAAGTTATTTTTTTTACATAATTATTAATATTTTACGATATACAGGGTTAACCACTAAAAAATGAGCTATAACATTGGGAAACGGGATTGGTATCGAAAAATGCGGAATAATGAGTTCTATAATTCGGTGAAAAAATCATTGTTCTACGATACTTCGTTTAGGAGAAAAAAATTAAAAACTGATTTTTGAAAAATTTTGTAAGGGGTACCCTTGTGTTTTGTTTAAAAAAAAAAAAAAGATTTTGGATATTTTAACACTGGCTTTCGTTGTCTTCTCTTTTATCCTACTCTTTGTACCTGACACTTTTTTTTTCCTGTTCTTCTTTAATTTTTTATTCACGTTTTTCTGATTTTTCGAAAAGTTGATAAGGGGGGACCATTGGCAAAAATCAGTTTTTAATTTTTTTTTTCCTAAACGAAGTATCGTAGAACAATGATTTTTCACCGAATTATAGAACTCATTATTCCGCATTTTTCGATACTATTTCCGTTTCCCAATGTTATAGCTCATTTTTTAGTGGTTAACCCTGTATATCGTAAAATATTAATATTTATGTAAAAAAAATGACTTTATACCATGCATTTTTACATTTTGAACAAGTTTTTTATTTAAATATTTGCTCTAAAGTCAATAGGGAAAGAGATACAGCCGTATTTAAAAAATAACATTGAAATCCCTATGGTTCACATTTCATTTCTACACCCGGTATATTTGGGTATTATTTTTCTTTAAATGTTATCTTTGAAATAAAAAAGCTTTCTGATTAAGTTCTTTATATATATATATATATATATATATATATATATGTATGTATATATATATATATATATCTTATTAATTAATTAATACTTAATCTGAAAGCTTTTTTTTAATTTTAATATAAAGAGTTCTGGTAGATTGTTTTTTTTTTAATATCTTGATTTTTCTTTCGATAAAAAGTTTTGTAAGTATTTTAAATTTTCTTCCGAATAATATATTGAATGAAAAAAAAAACAAATGAATTACAAAGACATGCCTTTTTAATTTATTTGTCCAACATGCCATTCGGAAAGCGACAATATATTAAAACTATATTCAAAATACCTACAAGTACATTCAATTTAGAAAACAGATGTAAGAATTTTGATAAAATTTGGAGAATCTATTTATCTGCGGATTAGCAATCTAGCTAGGCTAGATCTCAACTTTGGAAAAACTCTTGTACATAGAACATAAAAAATTATTTTGAAATTTTCTTTTGACGTAATGAATATATTGAAAAGCTGTTGCCATATAGTTCAATTACTATGACAACATTGTCAAACTTAACATAGTAAAAGTCTTTTAGAACACATTATAATAAAATAAAAAGCTTTAGGATTAAGTTCTGTATATATTTTTTTTTTATATACTTTACGTACGTATATCATCATCAAAAAACGTCGATTTTTAAATAAAATATATACTAAACTTAATCCGAAAGCTTTTTTATTTCATTGTGAAATTTATAACCATGGCAATTATTATATTAACTATTTTTAACAAGCAAAGCTCTCTCCATGATATTTATATACTATTAAACAACCAATTTTAGTATATTTATTTGAAAATTTTATTTTCTTTATATACTATTAAACGAGTAATTCTTAACTATTTAAAAAGTTCAGCTCTTTTTCATAGAACAAAATTCGGTATCCCATATTATACCACTGAACATCTTTTTAAATCCAATAACAAAATAACTTAACTGATTTTTCATACACGATCGCATTATAGCATCAACTATTGGGAGTGTGTTACATCCATTTTGTAAATTAATTGTAAAGACGTCAGTCACTTGTATCGCTTACGTGGCATTCTGATTACCAATGAGCAAATTCACACACTTCGGAGCTCGGTGGTATGGTAGTGCCATGCTGTGTTTCGCTGTCTATGTTTATCAGATAATATAATACGTGTGCAACCACGTCTGAAATTGTAATTGCTTGTTGCTGTGTGTCATAATGATGTGCTGTCATCGCCTGATACTGAATTTAATTGTTGTTATATGTCTGTATACGATTTGAGGCTTTTATTGTTTACCAAGATGTGCTGTCTACTTCATATTTTCAAAAAAAAAAATTGTAGGAATTCTACCTTCCATAAACATAAAAACGTGTTATAAATTTATTTTAAAATTTTATATCATACTATAATCGACAAGACTTAATAAAATTGCTAAAGAAATAATAAGTAAAAAACAAATGCTGGTGTATTTATTTACTTACTAAATTATACAAATATAAAACTACTAAATACACTATACTATATAACATATTTTTATACTCTAATCTGTTTTTTAACTAAGAGGAGTAATTTAAAATTTTTGAGCCAAAATATATACTTCGGATTGGTTGACATACAACTGTTTTTACACCCAATATCATTTTCATCCTTGTCATTAACTGTCAACAAGCGTTTGTATTGCCAATATGTTATTGTCAGGTTTTATTTTGTCAAGTTTTCTTTAATTTCATGTGCTTTAAATGTGGATCACAGACGTTGCAAATTAAACTTGCTGTAAAAAAATTTTTAGTAACTTTTCTGGTATTTTCTTATAGTGTAAAACTTTTACATTTACTCCTTCTAGTTAAAAAAAAACAGATCATAATCACAGTGAATTAATTACAGTTTGAAATCCTGCCAACAGATTGTAACTGCAGATTTTTTTTTCACCAAATAGAACATACACCTCTGATTATTGACCGTAAAAACATCAGAAAATTTCGAATAGCAGAGCGAAAGTGGCACATGTCAAGATGAAGTGGTCACTGGATTGCATTCGGTTATCTACAGCTGACAGAAAAAAATGTTGGCAGTGAAAGGGTTGGAGAACTTTGAAAAAAAATGCCCGAAAATGTGAATGTCACCAGAATAAAGTGTTGTGGTTCTTTTTCCTTCATTTCCGTCTGTCAAATGCATAAAAAGTTATGAAATTCGCAGATTTGGACAGATAGGAATAGGGTCGGTTAAATTGTGTGAAATTTTATATATTTATTATTACTTGACTGCATTGTCAATATTACTTTTCTCTCACATTTATAATGTTAGTAATTTTAATTAATTCTTGCTTCATTTCAGCTATTAATTAAAAATACTAAATTTATTTAATAAAAATTTGCAGTAAATTAAAAACAATGGCTCGTATTCTCACCTCATTTTTTCGTGAAATAATGCTTTTACCATTAATTTCAAAATAATTTTTTGTTTCTGTTTTTGATCAAATATGAATAGTTTTTCTATTTTTGATCATTTTTATTATATTTGGTATTATAAAATTTAAATAAACTATCATAAAGTCGTTAATAAATAATTTTAAGTAAACGTCAAAAGCACTTTTGGTAAAAATCACTTTTATAAATAAAGTGAGAATACGGGACATTAATCCCTTTTTCACCGAAAAATAAAGTAGTTCAAAAATAAATAATATCAGAAAATCTATTTAGAACACTTTTTCAAAATAATAATAATAATTAATTGTCTGCGGATAAATATGTTTGAAGGAAACTAATTTCGGAGTAGTGAAAAGAGTTTGTACCATACCCTTTCGGTACATTTAAACACAATTTAAAAACTAATAGTAGCAAAATAAATTTATATATTTTATATTCATTAAGAAAATATAACTGAGTTAAAAAAATAATACTTCTTAATTGAATAAAATATATATTTCTTAAAATAATATTTGATATAATTCCATCTTAGAGTAATAAAAATTTCATTAGTCGTATCGTGCGCAGTGCAAAACGATGGCAAATCGATAAAAGTTCATCAAAAAGTGGGCAAGCCCTTTTCCAGCGATGACACTAATTCATCTTCATGCACCCCAAGTACACCCAAGAGATCCTCAACTTAAAAAGCTTCTCTCCCTCACGCATATTTCTTTGCCAGTTTTCCAGTTTACCACCATTCCATTGGAACGCGTCTTCCACTCAGCTAAAGCTTAGTACTCAAGCTTCAGAAACTAAGCTGCTTTTCGCGTTGACAGATCTGATCTGGATCTTTAAATTTATTTCAAATTTTTTATGATGGAAATATTGGAGAATAAATTATTTAGATGTTTTTATTATTACTAGTTCAATATTTCTTCCAATTAAATTAGAATACTTTTAATTTTTTCAGATATGGTGACTTATAATTTAAACCACTTTTTTACAAAAATAAAATTTGAAGTACAATGACGTAGAAAAATTGTATTGCATTATTATTAAAATAATAATAATAATAATATATATATATATTCATTAGTTACATTTAAATTATTAACAATAGTCTTAGTATTTCGAATGATAACTTCTTCAACAAAATGACAGAATAAATTTTTTTAACTTTGCCCATTTGATTGATAAGATTGGTGAATTTCAATCAACCAAATCTAAATATGCAAGCGAAGCACACGGGTCCTGCTAATATTGTATAAAATAAATCTTTAAATTCGTTGTATATTTGTAGAATAATATTTTTTATTAATACTTAATGATTACAAATCGGTATCTCAAATATTTTCGTAGATATTTCTAGTGATTATTATAAAAGATTCTCATAGTTAAGATCGTAATAAAAATCGTAAATATTTAATTATTTTTTTTAGTTACATCTTTGATTAAAATAGAAATATCTAGACGAAAATAAACAAAAAAAAGTTCTATAAAAGTAGTTAAGTAAAACCATTTTCCATTTCTTCATTCTGTACAAATAAAAGAATATATATTTCTATAGAAATCCATTACATTTATAATGCATAAATAGACAAATCAATTCATTTCATTTAATAAAGAACTAAGTAGATAATTTTAACATCATAATTTATTTTTGTAATAAATGAATGAGGTTAGTAATGATCATTAGTCTTTGATTCAAGGATGAGTTTATTTATTTAATACCTTCGATGAAAGCGAGCAAAACTCTACCATCATACTTCCTTTCCTCTCTCATTTCAGTAATGGTACTGCCACTAATTTATCATGCCCTACAGGAAACTTGCTTGCAAAACCTGAGTCCACAAATATAGCTGCAATATCGTAAACTTTATGTGTGTAGATATATAGTTTGTTATATTCATTTTGTTGTATTTATTTGCAACGCCATCATCAACTATCTTCTTGCTGCTATAAACTAGCTATGGAATCGAGAATCCAAAAGGGATTTGTAAAGATTTCACTTGTCAACAATAAAACTATCCAACTATTATTCTCATATTATTAGATTTGTTTTGTTTGCATAGATTAAACTGTGACAGACGTTTTTGTTAAATAATTTTTGTTGGTGTGGTTTATAGTATATACCACATTGTAAAAAATGTTGTATATATTTATGTAACTTTACATTACTGTAAAAAACATATAGACTGCCCAACAGACGAACATCACGCTAATATATTAATAGTTAATTCGTGTTACTATAGGTCTAATTCGTGTTACCATAAGTCTAATTCGTGTAAAAATCTCGATATGTCAAATTTGATATGATTACAATATCTCCCTTATCGTATAATAACGGTCGATAAAAATAGTAATAATAATTTATTTTACTATTCAATTATAGCTTAAAATTTTTTTCATATTGAGTTTTCTTGTGAAATCGCTAGAAAACAAAAAAATAGTAAAATAAAAAGCATGTGAATATATTTAGAATCTCAAACAATATATTTTAAATATATAAATATATTTAGATAAAACTGTCAACACGAAATAGATAAAATAAAAATTCCCAAATAAATATTGTAAAAAAAAAACCTATATCAAAATTCAATACAACCTAAACTTTTGGCAGTTTGCATATCGACATACATTTAGCATTTGCATAAAAAATAAATACATTCCCGCCGATACAAACATCATGAAACCGCATCCCGAAAAAATATTGTAACCAGACAAAAAAAAGACCACATTGAGTCGTAGATAAACCATTGGAAATGTGTTCTCCGGGTAGGAGTGAAAATTCGGTTGGCACTTTTTCCACACCGCAAAACTACATAAAGATAAGACGCGCTGCGTCCCAAATGCACGTGGACCGATTGAACGCGCGTTTTGCGAGCAGTTATGACGTCCGGACCGCGCAGGAATACATACACACACGCGATGCCTGAAAACGCGTCCTGGCTAAGGCACACAGATTACGCTGCCGAGCGATGTTTGCCGACGATACCAGCACCGCTACAATATGCTTTGCTGAAAGTTTTTGCTACGGACCCGCGTTTTTTTTTATCGATAGGTCGCCCGTTAGTTACTATTCTTTGAACGTTGAAAAGAATGTCTATGAATATACAATTACGCTATGTATTCTGTAAGAAAGTGACACTAACTCATTTTATTCAAGCAAAAATTAGTATTATATTATATTATATTTGCGTGAGCGGAAGTAGTAGGAATAGAAGAACATGTATGAGAGGAATTATGAATATAAATGAAGCTACAGTTGTTTGTCGAATAGGGATATTTGGAAGAAGCTGATTTCGAGATAGTGGAAAGAGTTTGTACCACACCCTTTTAGGTATATAGCATGATTGTGTATGTATTTAGAAATTAGTTTCCGCTGAACATTTATATTCAAATAAGCAACTTCTGTTTCAGCCAAATTTATGATACCCCTCACACATAAAAAACTAGGTTATAATATTTATATCTGCATGATCTAATAATACTTTATGACTCAACACCCGTTGAAAAGATTTAGTCAATATGTTCCGATATTTATATTTTTTTATTGAATTTCTATTCGAAAACACAATCCAAGCACACCGTGTCACATTGTAAGTTAAATTTACACTCACCCTGACCGTACAACAGTGCTTAATGTTGTCAGCGTTGTGGAAACATATCTAACCATATTACCATACAACTACATAACTTACAATTAGTATTGCAAAAAAATCAAAATTACCATTTTTTTTTAAATAAACTTCTGAAACTTATAATTTGCAAATAAACCCGTATCATGAATTATTAAAAAATAAAACACTACAAAAATATGGAGATGAATAATATTTACTAATAAGCGCCTCCACCATTTTTGTATAAAATAACTGTTACATTATACAAAAATGGTGGAGTCGTCCAGTAGTAAATACTTTATCTTCACATTTTATTTAGTTTTTCATTCTTTAGTAATTTATATGTATTATATTACAATACATTACGAATAAATGTAATACTATTAATGTACTTTATCTACAGCCGCCTCTAAAGTTTACACTTTACACACTATAGTATAGATACTGTGAACAATTGACGTTTATCAAATGATGTTATAATGTGATGAGTAAAATAACCAGCGTTGTCAGTGTCAGTTATACTATTAAAATCAGATCAGATTTATTATTATTTTATTATTAGTTGTCATTAATAAATTATAATTTCCAATTATATATATAATTTTGCTGCATTCAAGTGGATATTTAAATATTTGTCACTCTTATCCCCGTATGCATAAACATTTTCGTTTAAAATAACGGTTCGTTAAAATGAAAATTCTTGGATCCCGTAAGAAATCTTTTCATTTCAATTTTCATTTTAGCAAATCAATATTTTTAAAAAAAATATATAATACATATGGGCATTACTGTCATCGCAGAACACATTGCTTTAATACAATAGTACTGTAATTCAAAACGACTAAGTTAACGCACAACTAGTAAAAAAACAATATAATTGAAAAATTGTGTTCGTTTCGCCCAGACCTCGTAGACTACGAGGTAATATGTTTTCCGTGAAAACAAAAGGTCCCGGGATTAAATCCCGATGAGGCCAATACATTTTTCCAGATTTATTAATTTTACTAATTATATATTAGTTCACTATTTAAATATTTTTCCAATTTCCATTTTGTTTATTTTTAAAATAAGTAAAACTCGTTTGTTACTGGCTAAAAATGCATCTTCAGAATATATGACAATATTTTATTGGATAATTTTAAAATTATTCCAAAAAGGAATTTATGCTAATATTTGAAAATATTGAGCAGTAAACGTATTGAAGAATAGGTTACATAGTGTGTCCCTTCGAGTGCTTCGAGAACATAAGCGATTTTCTAGAAAATTTCATGTGGAATTCTTATCTATATGTTTTTAGCATGGATAACAGATGTCGTTACTGAATAAACCCTTGTATAAAGAACGTGTTTTTATGCCACCAAAAGAATGTTTTTAAAAGGTGTATCAATTTGTAACAATGACGGCTATCGTAAAAAAAATGTAACTCTACTGCCTACTTTAAACATGCAAATAGCATCCGTTCAATATTTTATTTAACATATGATGATAAAGAAGAAGAAAAAATATGCTATCCACAGTTTATCTATAGTTTTTTAACGCATACTTATATACATAATCAAATCATGGACCTGAAAACGTGTGCCACAAATTCATTTTATTCAAGTTAAAATTAGTTTTCCATCTAGACATACAATTTCTGTTTTATCCATATTATATTACCTTATAAACATACTATTTTTTTTATTACCACTTGAAACATTTGCAAACATGCCACACTGTAATTTTACATAACTATAAACGGTAAAATAGCAGTATTTTGTAATTTTTACTGTGATAATTAACGTAATATTACTTTTTTTCTGTAAAAATACATTTATAGAATACGTAAATTTACATAATTTTTTTACAGCGACAACCTATTTACTCATAGGACGTCCGCGCAAACGTAAACCAGCAATATCAGTAAATAAATTTTGAATTAAAAATAAGAAATAATTTTTCAAAATTTTTAAACTAAAATTTCCAATGTATTCAAAAAAATTATGCTTTCAAAAATTTCGTCATAATTTGACAATAATATTATTCACCTAAATATATTATTACTTAAAATTTATCTCACAATTAAATTTTATTGAAAATTTTATTAATTTTTTTATAAACCGGTGTTATGACTTTGATGCAAAGTTGTTATATTTTCTCAAATTCGAGATATGTAGATATCTTCACTTTAAATAACTTATATATATATATATATATATATATATATATATATATATATATATATATATATATATATATAAGTTATATATATATATATATATATATATATATATATATATAAGTTATATATATATATAAGTTATATATATATATATATATATATATATATATATATAAGCCAACTTCACTATATTGTTAAATTTTAGCATTCAAATTCAAGTTTAGTACCATTATTTGTTCTAAGATCTAGTAAAGACAGTCGATGCATCCGTATGCCTTTGACAATCCACGATAATTAACTCAACCACTGACGTCACAAAATAACGATATTCTATTTGCGTGTATTGGCAATATCTTCGTTTCGGCGTCTTTAACGTAAATTTCAAACGGAGAACGCCAACGTTTACCATAGAGTCACAGGGAAAGACAAAAAGAACGTGTAAATTGTTTCCAATTTTCAATTAATGAACGCGCGCTCGACAATGTAAGTCAAGTTGGCTGTAACGTTTTGTGACGAAAAAGCCGTTTGAAATGTTAATAGGATCTAATTTACGTACCGATATTTAAATTTTTACACGAGATTGCCACGAAACTCGATTACTGTATTGGCCAATAAAGAAAAACGGTTTAGTTTTGTTTACAGACAGTATTTGAATATTGTATTTTATTTTTAAATTAATATCCAACTCAAGGCTATTTTTAAATTCAATGCTAAAGGTTCTCGGTAAAACATATTGAAATATAATATAAATAAAAACACTCAGTTGTTTCACAAAATTAAAGAATATTTCTTTATTGCAATTTCGGCTGTTAGGCCATCATCAGAAGAACATATATGTCATATGTTCTTCTGACAGCCAAAATTGCAATAAAGAAATATTCTTTAATTTTGTGAAACAACCGAGTGTTTTTATTTATACTATAATTCAAGGCTATTTTATTTTTCAAATTATATTATTTTCGCTATAATTTAATATAAAAATATTTTAAATTAATAAGTAGTTCAAACAGTGCACAAAATATTAATCGTCAAAATGTATTTATTATAATCATGTGATCAACAACAATATTACAATAAAAATAGCTTCATTTTTAACGAAAAAATAATCATTCTTTACAAATGTTTTTAATTGTTTCAAGTAAATTATTAATCTTTTACATATTTTTATTTTATAAAATATTTGTTTTTAAACAAATATAAATAAATATCTCTGATAAACTGATATAACAATTTATTACACCAATAATTGTTTTAATAAATATCAATAATATCTAATTTAAATCTAATATATAAAATTCTTGTGTCACAGTTTTAGTGTTTATACTCCTCCGAAACGGCTTGACCGATTTTGATGAAATTTTATATGTATATTCAGTAGGTATGAGAATAGGTTTATAACTAATTTTTATACCCCTAAATGTTAAGGGTGGCTCACCCTAAAAAAAATTTTTTCATTTTTTGGACAATTTTTTTTTTGGTTATTTTTTTATGGTGTGCCATTAAAAAATACATTTAGTCCTAAATTTTTACCCTCCTACCACCAACCCCTACTTTTTAATAGCATTTTATATATTTTAACCCCGCTCGATAGCTGATCAATGGGGTTCCGTTTAGCCAAACTCAATAAAATAAAAATAAATAAATAAATAAATAAATTTGTAACTTCGGGAAGTTGTTGAGTACACTCCCACAAAGAATTCTAGGGCCCTGGGGGCCGTAGCCCCCCTCCCGGGGGCGTTGTTTTATCTTCATTCATAATAATTCTCGTACATGCAGTTGCACTCATTATAACAAATTATGACAAATCAGTTTATATATAATTAATATATATATATATATATATATATATATATATATATATATATATATACAAATATATTATTATTACTAATTTAATAATAATTATTTATGTTATTAATCAGTGAACATAAACTTTTATGATTTAAGATTAAAATAATAAATAATTTAAAACAATAACAAAATATGAAATAACTTAAACAGAACCAATGAAAATAAAGCTAGCATTTATGAGAAACAAATACCAATAACATGAAAACTCAATATCGAGAAATCGAGACAAAGTATTTTGAAATATCCACATAAACATATCTGGTATTGCAGTGAGTAGATACATTTGTTGCACATGTAACCTGCGTTATGGTAGAAAAATGTTCTATTTAGAAATTTTATCGTTGCAAACTAGTGTTGACATGAAACATACCTGAACAATATAAAACGCTTTTATCCGCATTTTGCTAAAACACAATTTAGTTGCACTAGTACTATAAATGCTAGGGTATTGTAGTTGTATATCAATTGTCCAAGATATTTTCCAATTTTTGTAACATACTTGCGATGAAAATATATAGAATAAAATTGGCTGCCCACTATAATCGAAATTTCCTTGTGTATTCCGTGATTGTGTATGTATGTATGTAATAATCAACAATTAGACATACTCAACGTACATCTTCATCAGGAAAAATGATACAAATGAAACAAGTTACTAGGTAACAAAATAAGTAACTAGATCATAAAATTTATAAATTTCTAATAAAAGAAAGCCAAATTTAGGCACAGAATTAGTTACTTATTTTGTTACTTGTTTCTATGTTCTGTAAATGCCATTTGAATTATTTATCCAGATAAAGATGTACGTTGAGTAGATCGAAATATCGATTATTAATAAAAATTAATAAAGAATTACAACCTAAAGCCATTTTGTTTTAAATTATTAACCTATTAACTTTATCAAATATAACTTGGATGGATACGGCTGTAGGCACTTGTTGAAACATTATTACAAATAAAAAAAAACACACGACTCTTGGTTTTCTGTTTCAAATTTTTTATTTAACTTATACAACGCACATTTCGGCTTGTTAGGCCATCATCAGGTGACGAAATATGATCATATTTTTTTTTACAAATATATTTAACGTAAGTTCACCAATTTAGAATAATTCTAGTTAAAAAAAAATTATTATTTCTGTACAAGTAGGTTGCTTTTAACGAAAAGTAACAAATATTAATATCAGCTAAATAATGGAAAATAAAATGCTATAACCATAAAACTTATTTATTATTTCTGTAACGATATCAAAAAGTAATTAACCTTTTGTTTGTTTTAGAAAATCCTATACTTATCGATTTAGTTTCCAAGACGAATAAAAACTAAATGACAGATCAATAATGAAATAAAATTCTCTTTTTATTTCTTGTTAAATATGTCAAGAAAAAAACAACTGAAATTTACATCAAAATGACTGCTAAACTAAACAATAGACATCAATCTTTTCCTAATCCAAAAAATATCAGTAATCTAAAACTTAATTAACAAGATCCGTTAACGATAAAAAATGAAACGTATCATGGCAAATTTTGATATGAATATAAAAGAATAAAGATTGTTATATTCCTTAACATTGATTGATAAATTGAATTTTCAACTACAAAAAAAACATATATTATACATATATATATATATATATATCAAAAATATGATATAATTTTATTATTACCCCTTACTCAGGATGCATAAATATATATATATATATATATATATATATATATATATATGCAAACGTATTAAAATATTGATATTACGTTATTATATTGTCTATGTATTATGTTACTAGTACACTAATGCACCTTATATTATACAGCAGTTAGTTAGTCAAATGTATCTAATCTGACATTAAGTCAAGTTAATTGCCAATTGTATTGTTTATTTTCGCTTGAATTTTAATCTGAGTATTGAAAGAAATGAAATATGCACCGCCAAATTTGTCAGAAACTTCATATTCGACCAAAGAAACACGGCCAAGTGTATTTAATTTGATATCTCCGACGAATACATTAAAAATTATTAAATCAAGTTAAATTAATTGACAATCGCATTGTTTATTTTTGCTTGAATTTGAATTTGAGTATTAAAGAAATGCAAGAAATGCAATGTAGACCCCCGACTTGACAGAAATTGTATTTTCGAAACATTAATAACATAACAAATAATAATAATATATACATATACATGCTTTTCTAACACTGTTAGTAAGATTAAAGTTATTTAGTACGTATTTTTATTTATTTTTAGTTTAGTTTCGTTTGGAACACTTGAAAAAAACATAGCATATATAACTTAAAGCAGAATGTTCTTTTTATGTATCAACCAGATTGCTTAGTCTTGGTCGCAAGTATCTGGACTTAACACGATAAAGATCGCTTTTTGATCCTAGTAACATAATGTATTATTTTTCATAAAATGCCTATATTTTATGTAAAATCAAAATATCTTATTTTTCTTCCAAGAAAATTTTTTAAAATTTTTCTGCTAGTTTAAAACATAAATTTATCATTATATCATTACAAAAAAAAAATTAAATGTTCAGTTAAAACACAAATAAAACTAATTAAAAATTAATGGATTTAATTTATAATTCAATTAACTAAAAAACAAATTTACCTTACTGTCAATTTTAAAAGCTAATGTACATCTAAATAAATATATTTACAAAGTAGATTCTTTTTAAATATTACTAAAATTTGGTACGTTTTTTTCAAAAATCTATTACTGAAAATAAAACTTTTCAGTATACTGTTCTGAAAAAAATAGATTCCTTCTTTTGTTGTTGTGGTTACTATAAAATCAGCATTTTAAAACGATTAACAAAATAATTGTTAGTTTAATATTGCTGTTTCAAAAATAAACCATTACAAGTACGGTATTTATTACCAGAATAATCTGATAAAGGCAATTGAAAAAACTGCAAGTACTTAAAAGTAATTGAAAATCAAACAAAACCATCATTGAAAAGTATAGAACAAGAGAAAATCAATTTTAAAATCTGCAATAAAACGTAAATGTATCTACGATTACATTTTACAAAGTGCGCCAGCAATTGTTATTGCTGATATATATATATATATATATATATATATATATATATATATATATATATATATATATATATATATATATATACATACAATGAAAAGCATACAGCGTAGCCATGACAACAGCTAACAACAACAACTGAAAAACAACAAACTAACATCGTCTTTCCGCAGCCAACGCAATGTTATGAAAATCAATTGAAGTTAAATGCATCCCCGTTTTTCTTTCTCAAAAAAGAGGAAGTGAATGTTTAATAATTAACATAAAAAATAAATTATTCTCTCTGACCTTAAAATATTTGTTATTCGAAACGTGATTAATTAAAATTTTACCTGCAAGAAATAATAAATTATTAGCGAGAGAGAATGAATATTTATATTTACCTAATTTTTTATGTATTAAGTAGAATATTTGAAAGAAATTTCTGAAACGATATTACAAAATGTGTCTTCAATAGAATACTAATTAAGAAGAAATTAATCAACATTGATTTTGTTTTAATTATTACTGCTCGCAGAGAATTAATTATATCTTCATTTTATCATTCTGTGAAGCGTGTATTTTTAGCAAGCAAAATAAACATTTTAATATATTTTTATGAATAATGTTGTAGGATCCATTAAAGTTATTTACATTCTAAATTATATTATATTAAAAACATTTTTGTAAATAAAAAGCGAGCTAATTTTGTTTTACAGAAAATAATACTAATAATAATAAAAAACATATACTTCAACTTTAACTTTGCTGCAAAAGCAATAGAAATAGTGTATCTAACAGATAAAATCAACAATAAAATAAGACGAAGAAGTATTTTATGTACTTGATTTCAGTAGAAAAGTTTTTTAGGTTTTTTTAAGTAAAAAGTTCTATAAATGTTATTATAAAAACAAACAATTAAATGTATCTACCTCTCCCCTTCTTAATTAGTAATGGACACGCACAATACAACATGTATCATACATAATTTTTACGCGTAAAAAACATAAAAATTAAATCCATTTTTTTATAAGAAAATAGTCACTAATATTTTTTTTGAACTTTCAAATAAGTTTCGATTTTCTTTCTAAATAAAAACATATTTTTAAAATACAATCAAAATTAAACTAGTACCAACTTTTCTTGTTTATAAAGTTTAATATTAAATTATTATAAAATAATTGTCAATAAGCAAATTTCACATCAAATTTTGTTTTCAATAATAAATAATGTACCGTTTAATTTTAAATGTATGTAAAAACTAGTAAAAAAAATTCTTTGAGTTATATTCTAAGAAAAGCTTTAAAACATTTACAAATTCAAATCATTGTTTTGCAAAAATGTTATATAGATAGTTAACAAAAGATTACATTACATAATAAATATTAAATTAATCTAACTATAATTTAAAAATACTAATTTTACTTCTAGATAAGTTTTTAAATAAATCCCAATATTGCTCTTTGGTTACATCTATAACTTTATAATAATCGTCAAGAAATATTGAGAAACATTCTATAATTTTGCTATTCCCATGTATTTATAATGTTGTTCTATTTTTTCAATATTATTACTTTTTTTGTCCAGAAGAAGAAAAGAAAGAAAGAAAAAAAAAACAATTCAGGTGTCGCATGAGTAAATTTCTAACTGGATTTGATGTTTCTTCGTGAGATTAGTTGGGAGCGGATAGAGTGCAATACACCATAGAATTTCAATACCGTGTGCCTTTTGTTTGATCTCGCGGAAATATTGCTTGCTGATTTTGTCTTGTTCTGTTTTTTGGTTTCTGACATCCGTCCGATCTTTTTATGTTTCTTTTTTTTTGTAGTAGTTCTTTTCGTTTATTGGTTTCAGGATACCCGCCGCTAGATGGATCCTGACTTGACGGTCAACGTTCGTAAAAATAAACCGGTCTAAATTTGTACGGACGTTCTTTTTTTTTGCTTCCTTTTTTTCTTAATACTGTTTGTCTGCAGCCATAAACTTATGGTTTCCGCAAAGATAAGAAATATGTTTTTGTTTACATTTTTTTCTCAAAATCAATACACAAATTCGAATTCATATATGTCTTAGTCCAGAACTACAACAAAAATATTTTTTATTTTATTGAGATTAATTTATAAAGTTGCTTCAACTCATTTAAATTTCAAGCAGTTTTAAATGCCGAAATAAATGTAGTCATTTAAACTCGAGCAATTAATTGCATATACATAATGAACAATAAATAATAATTTATTAATTTCTTTAAATATTTACTTGCTTTCAATTAGCTTCAAATTATAAATTCTTACATAAATTTTTAAAAAAAATTCTCAAATTGATTTATCACAATAAATATCAATTTTCGATGACAATATTTGGAGTATATTTATATTTTAGGTAATAGAATAAAATAAAATAAATGAAATAATAAAATTCAATTCTAATTATTTTAAATAATTGAAGAAAAGTATAATATTATGTACACATAAATTACAAAAGAATCACATGTTTTTTCGATTATTAATTGCGATATTTAAGACACGATATAATTTCATTTTGTCGCAAACTATCACGTACGTTATTTATGACTTTGGAACTTTTATTTAATATTAATTAGTAAAGTTCTCAAGCACAAACAAGTATCATCTTTCCACTTGAACTTCTCCAACATTTTCCAATAAAAAGATATTAAAACTTTAATTTCAGGTTAGATTAAATTGCGTTTAGATCTTAATCTGTTTGTAAGGAAGTGGCCGTTTATTTGTTAACGGCACCGGATATAACTGTCCGTACTTCCCGTACTTTTACAGAACACGCACTGAAAAACGTATCCTTCATTTTACTGAAACGTGAATCATTAAATTTTATAGGGCGGACGCGAAATGTCTACAATAGGTTTTTTTTTTCGTGCGAAAAAAAAAAAAATATTAATTGTTCTCACTAAATAGGTAATGTTTTTGTTACAATTTGCAAAAGCAACTTATGCTGAAATAACAGTTTTTGCTCACCGTTAAAATATCTATAATTTATTCATAGAAGCGGGAAAATGGTAAAAGTTCCAACATAAGTTTCAGGATACTAAAATAAATTTTATAATGCTTGTTTGCAAGTAATACACCCTAAAGGCGAGTTGCATAAAACGATGTTAACTAGACAATTAGATTGTCAATTGTCAATCAGTTTAGAAGTTAACTAAATAGTTTACATATTTCACCCCACGTACTATTTAAAAAAAAATTAAATTAACTTTGTATCTCCAAAACAAATGACGATAGAAATTAAAAAAAAATTAACGGTGTATCAAATTTCACTAAGTTTTGATAAATCATTCTCAAAATAAAAAAAAATTCATTAAAATAAAAAGCTTCTGGATTAAGTTCTGGATATATTTTATTTAAAAATCGAAGTTTAGATATACTCTACATCTTCATCAAAAAAATATACAAATGACATAAATAATAAACAAACAAAATATACTGAAAACAAACTATTAATTAAAGGAAACCAATTTTTTTAAAAATCAATGCCTTTACATTGATTAATGTTACCTTTGTTTTGTAAATTTCTATTGCTCCTCTCATCAATCTACTGTTAATATTGTTGTGTCTTGCAATTATTTTAGTATTTTAAGAAGATTATATAGAACTGGCATCCTTTAATTAGTAATTAATTAATTTTTTATTTTTAAATTTATAAAATATTTTAATCTAGTTACTTTATTACCTAGTAACTTGTTTCTATGTTTTGTTTGTTTATTATTTATGTCATTTGCATATTATTTCTGATAATGATATACATGTAGTATATCAAAACGCCGAATATTAATTAATGTTTTTATTTTAATATAATGAGTTCTGAAAGATTCTTTATTAACTATATTCATATTTTAGCAACTCTGTAAATTTAAAACATTAAGATATTTTAAATAATACAAAATATTCATACGCATATTTAATACATGGATTGCAAAATTTTGTATACAAAGTTTGAAAAAGTTATTTTACATTTATTTAATTATACTGATATTGTACTCGTATATAACAAAGTATAACTCTAGTATCAATTTAAACGAAATTTTTACCTAATGTTTCACGTCTATATATTTCCAATTTAATAATTACGGCAATTAAAACTCTACAATACGTATTTATCGCGCGCCGTAACATAATTTTGCATTAAAACACTAATCGAATATAGTAGATATTGTTGACTAACTAGTTTATTTACAAGCTGTCACATTAGTAGAAACTGTTAATGTATGAAAATAGAATAAATCGATGAAATCAAACTCATTATCGGCAATCAAATATTAATTGTGGTGTAGTTCTGATCGTCAATTTGATGTTTCCCACTCTATAATGGACCACCATTAATCAGCCACACTCGTAATTTATATTATCTAATAAATTGAGTTACTAGAGATACCGAAAATCATGATATATAAAAATTGTAAACTCACAAAAAATTACAATTTTAGTTCATTCGAATTAAATGACTAAATTTTAGATATTATATTTGAAAAATAGTCGATTGTTAATATTTAATAAGTAATAGACGGAATTCAATCTTTTGTATATTTTATTAACTACTAAGCCAACGTTTCGGCAATCACTATTGCCTTCTTCAGGGCTCTACAATAAAATAGATATGTATACATATAAACACATTCAAATATTTTTATTATATGTATATTTGAATGTTGTTATACGTATACATATTTATTTCATTGTAGAGCTCTCAAGAAGGCAATAATGATTGCCGAAACGTTGGCTTAGTAGTTAACAAAATATATAAAAAACTGAATTCCGTCTATTACTAATTATTTTTTTAGATATTATGTTCATTTAATTAAATGCTACAGCAAAAATTGCCATTCAATAAAGTTACATTATAAATTTCCTAACTCAACTTACGATAATAAGTTTTATTCCATATCTTTTTAGTATATAATAGCTGGACTGTGTACGCGTTTCTATTTCACAAATAATTGATGACGTAACTTCATTGAATGGCTTTTTTTACTACATATCTAATAACATTAGTTATTTTATTTACATACAAATTAGTTGAAATAAAATTGTTACTTCAAATAAAATGTAGAAACATAATCGAAAACTGCACAAAATATCAATGAAAAAGAATGTAATATAAATATACAATAAACTAGAAAAACTATCTAATTTTAAAATAAAAAAAGTTTAGGATTAAGTTCTGTATAAATTTTATTTAAATATCGACGTATACTCTATGTATATGAAAAAAAGTTACTTATTTTGTTACCTAGTAAACTTGTTTCTGTGTTCTGTTTATTTACTGTGAATGTCATTTGTATCTTTTTTCTGACGTAAGACGTACGTTCAGTACGTTGAAACGTCGATTATTAATAAATATTAATACAGAACTATAACTTAAAGCCGTTTTATTTCATTTTAATAATATTTCAACACGTACTCTAAAACTGAAATTTAATATTAAAAACTTGAAAAACAAACAAATTTATCAAAACTTTCAATCCAGTTCTTCAATTAAATCTTTATAATACCCAATGAAATATGATATTATACTAAATCCAAGTAATGTTTTCTTTCAATATTGCGAGCAAAAATTTCGAAACAAGTGCCTATACTGAAAAGTAAAACAAAAAGTTTTTACCAGTTTTCAAATTTCATTTTCGAAAATAAACAACAACGAATAACAGTTTAGAAACCCTAAAAATGCCGACAACACCCTCCTTCAATTTGCGTTTAACAATTCTATACCGAGTGTAACGAAAAATAATTGCTTTACTATAACCATCCAATAAAGTGTTGTTTATATCCATTTGATTGCAAATTTTTATTAGAGTTCAATTTAATTTACTTGGTCGATTGTATTTTTTTCGTTTTTTTATATTTATTTTTATTTATCTGCATCAATGCATTTTGCATGTCCGTATTTTTTTATTATTGCAAAATAAAGTTTGAATAAAATATATATATATTTATTTCGTACAATAAAATTTTAATGCTTTTCATATATTTCACGTACGTTAAAATGTAACATTTATACTTGTTATGTATCTACGTTTTATTTTTTGTACTTTTAAATTATTCTGTAATAATATTTTTATACAGCGTACAAAATATTTAAAAATAAAATTAGTTATTTTTGTATTTTTGTTAATTAATGAAATAAATATTGAGCTCCATTTTATTCAAATTAACTATTGCTATATGAAAAAAATTAATTAAAATTTATTCGTTTTTACAAAACGTGCTTTTTATTGTAATCAATCTATTTTTTTAAAATAATTTTTATGCTTACATTAAACTTTTTTTTTATTGAACATTTAACAATTATAAATAATTATAAAAATTTATAAATTATTAGTTATTATTGTGACTTTATCAATATATTGTTTTGTTGGGTCTCGCAATTATTTTAGTATCTTCGAATTTTACATCACAAATATTTGTTTGTTAACATAAAATTTGACTAATTAATAGTTCGTTTTAGTATTCTTTTTTTTTTAATTTTAATGCAAACAAATTTAATAAAAATATGTTTCAAATCAAAACTGTTTCTTATTTTCCTTAAATAATTTGCAGTAATACTTTTGTAAATTAAGTTATCAATAACATAGTAAAGTATTTTTCAGAACTCATTAAAATAAAAACTGTTTTAATTAGATTCTGATTGAATGTAATCTCCTAAAACAGTTTTTATTTTTTTATTTTAAGTTATCATTATTTCCATTTATTTTACAATTATTAAAATAATTAATTTAAAAAAATATTAAGTAAAATTTACGTATACTTTTGCAGCCATCAAAAGATTCCAACGATCAACATTATCTAGTAAGACTGTTTCATAATCTTAATGCATTTTGAACGTGAATTAGCCAACCACATACTTAACTCTAACGTATTATGATCGTTAGCTGATACGAACTCCGATATGAAGATACACTAACACGCTTTAACAATATAAATGTTCGCATATACTGTTTAAATTTCACTATTAAATACACATTTTCGTATCTTATACTGATACGACTTTCAAGTTGCCTTTCATAATACATTCTCTATACTTATTTTTATCGTTATAAAAGAAAGTACAGATCAGTACTTAAATTTTATCAAGACTTACTTAGTTTAGTACTTATGTTAATATATATTTAAGACTTTAATAAAATTTTATTTAATATGTAAAAATATTTTTTATGCATCGCACTAAGTAGTTTTTATGAATATGTGTATTTTTAATTAGACTTATATTAAATATTTTTTATATATATATATATATATATACTGTTACTGAAAAATATGATTTATAATTAAAATAGAATTTAGAAATATTACATATTGAAAATATTTTGTAATTTAATAACAAATTATAAATATAAAATACAATAATAATTAAATGTTTCAGACGAATATGATTTCATATGAATTTCAATTAAACCGAATACATGCTATTTTTAAATGCGTATATATATATATATATATATATATATATATATATATATATATAAATTATTCTATATTTTATTTTGAAATATAATATAAATTGAAACAATACTATACGTAAAACAATTCGTACGTAAACAGTTTTATAATACAAAATATTAAATTTCAAAAACAAAATACTCTTCATACATTTGAAATGCAATTTTCAGTGAAAATATTTTGTAGTGCTTGTTTTTAAAAACAATACTTTTTAAATCTTATTTTGCTCTTACTCATATTTCCATATCACGTATTTTTTTTTATTTTCATTTATTTTGATGCACGTTCTATAATTTGCAACTGAAAACTACAAATATAAAAATAAAATATTCATAACGACAATATTACGTCTGTCAATAAATATAACAATGCCAAAATAAACAATTTTGAGCGCAGTGTACTATTGTTCACTTATCACATTATCTTAAATCATAGTTCAAACTACTAGAAAAAGACTTGTAAATTTGCAAAAATCTAAAAGTTGTAAATAAATATAAAAATTTTCTTAAAACTATAGCCAAAATTAATAAATAATATATCTTTTCTATAAATATTTTTATTAAATAATACATATAGAAAAAATATATTATAGAATTTTGTAAAATGATTATTACTTTACACTTTATAAAACCTTATAAATCTTCTACAAAATCTGAATTTTATTCTTTAACAAATCGTTTTATTTAACCAAAATATTATAAAATTAAATACAATTTATTAACCATTAAACTTTAAAATAAATTTAAAACTAATATAACAGTAGTGGATATTTGATATTTAGCATTATTCTGAAGTAAGTACGTTGTACGTTGGCATATCCACGACTATCAAGTGCAGCTTAATTTGTCAACATTTTCAGTCGTCGTTCAAAGTTCGATTGCATTCGATCGACGTTTAAAAGAATACCATCTACTTTAAGTTACGTCGAATATTGACAATGACAACTGTCAAAACTATTTTTGAATATCATTACAGTTATCCGTATGTAATACTTTGAAATACCAGATGATAAAAAAGTTGTGTCTACAGACGGTTTCATAATAAACACTTTAATTAAAGTCCACTTTAAGCCGACAAAAAAAACATCGTTTTTAAATTCTACCGGCATAATTACTATTGCTGTCAATAAAACGATGTTTCTTTGTCAACTTTTCAAATTTCTAATATTAAAATTGTTTGTTATTGTCAAGAAAAGAATGCTTTTTGTCAGCTTAAAGTCGATTTTAGTTAAAGTGTTCATTATGAAACTGGCCGTAAGCCTCTAAAAATACATTTAACAAGTAAAATCGTCTACAGGCACGGGTTAATTAATATTAAAATAATTGGCTGTAACTTAGCACACCTTATTTTTTTTGCATTTGAATCCAGATTAGGGTATAAGACCGAACAAGTTCTGACATTGCCAAAAAACGACCACCCTAATGTGTTTTAATAAAATATGATAAAAAAAAATACATCAGAGTTCCACAAATATACTAATGTAATATATCAAAATACAATCCGATATAAAATTACAATAGAAATTACCTAAAAAAAAATTGGTATTTAAATCAAATGTAACTAAAATGTACATATCAGTGTTCCGATTGTAGCAACGCGTAATCGTTAATCCACGATAATGAATCTGTGCCTGCATATAATTCACAATGTAATAACTCATTAATTTTACAGTTGCGCATTTGTTAAACACTATTGCGCGTCTACGCACCGACACAATCAAAAACACATATGCTTTTAGCAGTACTACGTCATACCAGCAACCACTATATGCTGCTGTCTCTCTTTAACATTGACGCTATTTGTTTCGTCTCTTGTTAGTCACGTAATTAATGATTTTGTAGATATTCCTCCCAGCACTGATTTATGTCTGTTCTAATGTATGGCCTGGATGATATTTACCCCCATTTAGCTTTGCGTAATTATAATAAATTATTAGCAAAATGTTTTGATTTGTAGAACTGTAAAATAATTTTGTAATTGTTAAAAATCATATTTTTCAATTCACAATTTGTAGACGCAAGCATCTTTATAGAATCTAGGCTATTCTTAAATTGAATCTAACAATCAATGTTTCCACACATGAATCACCATCATCAAGAAAATAGTTAGTATTTTAAAACCGTATTTTAAAAATATTCTTATACTCCACTTTATATTATATAATAATAATAATAATAGAAAACTTTATTTAGCAAAAAAGTGCTATATAAACAAAATATAAACAAAAGCATTTAATATATTCAAAATATATAAAGTGTATAGTAAACTACATTTTCTAAATAATTTTTTCTTAATCCTACACTTACACTACTTAGTTTTGTACTTCTAATTTCAACAGATCACTTATTATAAACTAGTAACTTATTATAAACTATTATTTTTTTTAAGAACTACACAAAATTTAAATCTATGCGTTTTGTACATGTAAAATACATAAAATTGAATTAAACTATATTAATTTTGAACTTAAAACTATGTAAATTTGTATTTTTAATTGCATTAGGTAATTTATTATAAACTATTATTGCTTTTAAAAATATATTTTGATATTTTTATTTTCCAAGATAAAATTATTTTGATTTCGTGTGTGTTATAATTATGTACTGACCTAAACATTGCCAAGTGGGTTTTTTCAAAATATTATGCATGTCTAACTTATAATTTTTTAAAAGCCGAACACAGATACATTTAATTAAAAAGTCATAAATAAGAATTAAAGTAATTTTTTAAAAAAACAGTGTCACGTACCATGTGATTAAGTAAGTCCAAATAAATTATAAATTACTTTACATATTTTTCGATAAAGTAAAATTTAAATATAAAATGATATTCATATTTTCAGAACCCGTTTTTCATTATAAACACAATAAACTACATACATACGGATCGGTGTAAGATTTGCCCGAGAGTTACTTCATTATTTAATGACACGTCTGAGGGTTGAAAGCAAAGGCAAAAGTCTTGCCGTGTAGGCACACTTATACACAAACATTTCACGAAATTCTTGCCTCTGTCTCGTGCATAATATTTCGAGAATTATGCAGAATTTAACGAGAAATTTACTTTCAAGCAACACTTATAAATATGTATTTTTGCGTTCGCGTACAGTGACAGAAACATTTTGAGCTACACTAACGCCCCCACAATCGTGTCGGTGGCGACGGCCACCGACTGAACTAGGGTATAGTGACGTATGTTTCCGTGCTGATGGAAAATATTCTGTCACACCGAAAAATTGAAATTGCTAAGCAGATGTTGCGCCAGTTTTTCCTATTTGCTTGCTTTGCACGAATCACGGAAAAACCGGAATCATAAACTTGTAGAATTTTTTTATTCTCACAGAACTAAATGTGTGTTTCTTGTTTTCATTTATATGCATTTGTATTTACAATTTTTGATGATAATTTACATAAATTTTATCATAATTTGATTTATATAAATGGCACCATGAAATGATATCATTATTTGGTTTCCTTACAATTATGTCACACATTGTTTTATTATATCATTATTTTATTAATTTATTTTGATGAACTAATTAAATCATTAGTTCATCAAAATAAGTTAATAGATTTAAGCAAAAACAAAATATTATAACCTAATATACAGTGTGGTGATAAAGTATGGAACAAAATTAATAATTTCGTTATTTAATGTTTTCAAGAAAAACGCTCGGACATGTCGAGTTTATTTTTTAACTAGCCACATTATGGCATACAAATTTTACTTATGACGTTATGAATTTTTGCATAATAACGTCATCATTTGTTTTTTTTTAAATGGCAACCCCAATTTTTTTTTGCTGGTTTTTATAGATGGTCCAACTACTTAAATGATGGTGTAAAAAAATTGGTACCTTAGATAACCATTTTTTTGAGAAAATAACACACTTAAAATTTAAAAAAAAAAATGTATATATAAAACATAGATTGCTTTGAAAAAAATAAATAATTGTTTTTGTATATATTGTTTATATTGTTTATATATATATATATATATATATATATATATATATATATATAATAAATTATTTTATTTCAACATATTTTTGAAACATACTTTGAAAATTATAGAATTAACTATAATAATATTAAATTCTATTAAATCAAATCTGTAATAACTAAACAATCTGATAACGTAAGCAAACATATCTAGACATATGACAAAAGATCATATTGATACGTGATATTCTAACGAGAAGCGTAACCAGTCAATAATAATTCTGTAATATATATATACGGTAACAAATGACATAATTATCGCAAATTATCGTCTAACTACTGTAGATGTCACTACTGTGTACAAATTGCTACATAAGCTAAACTTTATTCAATGTCCGTCAGCATTTTATTTCCAATCTTTTGTTGCATATAATATACAATTAATTTTATTTAATTAAACTGTACCTGAGTACCTGTTAATAGATACCCACGTATGTATTATTTTAATTTGTAATAATTTTAAGAAGTAAATTTTTATGAACATAATATACACAATGATTAGTATATTTATGATTAAATTATTGTTTTTAAATCTATTGTTCGCCACTATTATTTAAAATATTAATATAATAATAATTTAATGTATGAAATTTGATGACAATACACAACAAGCAGAAACAAAACCTAAAATTTATTTGTAAATGAAACTGTTGATATTCAAATATATTATTTATATAAAATTTTACAATCTAGTAATATATACCGTATATACTAGCATGCAAAACAGAGAACACACCAGCTATTTTTTTTTCTTATTTGCAATTTAGAATCCACTGTAGAAAAAATTGCATATATTTTTTGCAAAATTTATTTAACCATATATGCGTAAAAATATTAAAAATTTCCAAAAAAGCGTTTCTCGTAGTTATTCGTGTCCGTACGTATGCCGTAAAGGGTGAATATCAATGAAATCAAACTATACTTTACATTTCTGGTATAATATAGCTATACGCTCATCATACGTTTATTGACATAGTGTACAAAAAGACAATTTATAAGTAATGTACACATAGCTCTAGTCAGCTGCAATTATTTGAATTTAAACTTGTGTTGTGTTTGTATTAGGATTTTGTACGATCTTTTGCACAGTACTTTATGTTTTTGCGATTTTGCGATGTACTATTCCTATGCTTTTTAGTGAGGGAATGTTTAAAAATATGAAAAGTATGATTTTTAAAGCTTTTTTTTTCAAGTTGATTTATCACAATATATAAATATATTCATTTTTGATCGCAATATTTTGAATATATTTCTATTTTAGATAATAAAATGAAATAAAATAATTAAAATACAGTGGAATCTCGCTTAACGAGCACCTCGCATAACGAGTAATTCGCATAACGAGCAAAATAAATTATAAAAAATGACTCGCTTAACGAGCGACGTTTCGCATAATGAGTGACGTGGATAGGGGAATCCCCGAACTGTGCAATGGAATTTTCCGTGCCATTGCTACATCAACCTGTGTTTAAAACAAAATGTAGCAAAAACAAATGTCTCTAGACAGCTTCCTAGTAAGAATTAGGTATGTTACTAATTATTTAGATTTTTTTTGTTTTCTGCAAATCGAATTCTCATTCCAGGTTGGTTCATTCCGCGATGAAGATAAATCACGTTCCTTAAAAATGTATATGTAATTTACTTTGAATAAAGGTTACATATAACGTTTTTTTAAGAATTTTTTTTTTTTAATTTCATTTTTTGAGTATTTTTTCGGCATGGAACGTATTATCGTATTTTACATTAATTTATGTGGTAAAAATTGTTTCGCTTAACGAGTGTTGCGTATTACGAGTAAAGCTCCGGAACGAATTATGCTCGTTATGCGAGGTTCCATTGTAGTGAAATTCAATTAGAATAAACAGACAAAATATTATTAGGCAAATTTAGTAACAAAGTACTACATATTTTTTGATATTTTCTATTAAACGTTATAACTAATTCGTGTATTTCACTGCATTAAAAATATATATTCTCAACGACATACATTACGCTATGTATCCATAAGAGTGTGGCATAAACTATTTTCATTATGCAAAAAAATTGTTTCCGCCAAACATTTCTATCCAGACAAGCAACTTTTGCTTTATTCACATTTATAATGCTTCTTTTACATGCTCTTCTATTTTTATCACTTGATAACATTAGCTCACGCGAAACATTTTCAATCATAGCTTCCCATATTTCTGACTAAATATGCCTATAACTGCTTTGTCTAATCGTGACTAACTGGCGTGATTCCAGCTAAAAACGAGTTGCATCGATGAAGCTTTCTAGTCAACCTTAAGGTATTTAATCGGAGCTTTACAGCATTCTTTTCTAGATCTATTTTTAGAAGACCGATTCATAAACGTCAGTCAAGTTAGCACCCCCCATTCTCCAAAAATTAAAACAAATTAGCTCACATTTATGAGCTATTTATGAGCTATGTTTGAGCCACATTCAAAATTTTTGAGCTGCAAAACTATGCACGAAAAAAATGTTTTTCGATGGGGGGGTGCTAACTTGATTTCAAGTTAGCACCCACGCTGTCAAAAACTTTTTAAAAATCAAAACAAATTAGCTCACATTTATGAGCTATTTATGAGCTATTTTTGAGCCACATTCAAAATTTTTGAGCTGCAAAACTATGCATGAAAAAAATGTTTTTCGATGGGGTTGCTAGCTTGACTTCAAGTTAGCACCCACGCTATCAAAAATTCTCCAAAAATTAAAACGAATTAACTCACAATTATGAGCTATTTTTGAGCCACATTCAAAATTTTTGAGCTGCAAAACTATGCATTGTTGTTATTGTTATTTATTGTTTTTATTATTTGGATATTGGTTGAAACCAATTCATTCTCTTAAAAAGTGTTCGATTTTATGCTTTTTAGAAAGTAATTATAACTCGAGCACTTTTTGCCTTATCCCAATACAGTTTCATTCATTTTACATCGCCGTCATCAGAATTGCCATCTTAGCTGACACCGCGCGTGTAAGTTTTAAAAGTACGTTTTTGTCACTGTAAATCTATTTTACAAAAGTTACGCAAAACGAGCTCATAAATAGGTCATTACTCTGGGGCTAATTATTCTACATTATATACTTTTTTTTTAATTGGAGGAAGGTACTATCTTGACGTCATGATAAACCGCCTGCACCCTCCCGCCCGTAATTTTAAATAAAATGTACAATATCTAACATGAGATTTATGATCACTTTATAAGCTACTTGTGAGCGACAAAATTTATTTTTGAGCTCTATTTTAAAATTTAAAAATTCATTTTTCGCACGGGCAGAATAGTGTAAATTTTCGAGTGTCCAAAGTGGTGCACAAACATAAATTTCGACACTCATAACTACTTCATAAAGAGTCCATAAATCTCATGTCAAATATTTCCCATATTATTTATAATTAAAAGTGGGGGTGCTAACATGACCTAAATTTATTAGCACGTTATTGAATAATATTTTTTTTCTATTTTGAATATGCAGCACGAAAGTAGTTTTTGTATTTCTCAAGTAACTCATAAATCAACTCTTATACAATAATTTGTCCGCATTTTTATTTTGCAGGCTTAGTAATGTATCTAACTAGTCAAAATTATATAAATAAATTAGAGTTACTTCAAAACAGATCAATGAGAATAATTTTAAAATGCTATAGATATACCAATATACAAAAAATGTTAAAAGAATTACAGTGGTACAGTGCGATATAAAAGAATTAATGGAAATACATATAATTATATTAATCCATAAAATAAAATTAGGTCCTCAATCTGATTATTTTAAAGATAAATTAGCTAAAACTGAATATATACATAATTAGAATACTCGGCAAAAAAATAAATTTTACATTACTCAAAAAAATACTAAACAAGGACAAAATACATTACTGTTTAAAAGAGTGCAAATATATAATAAGTTACCTGATAGTTTTAAGAAATTACATATAAAAATATTCAAAATTAGCCTTAAGGATTATTATTTAAATAAAGTATTTTTATGTTTATAATAGATTTAAAAAATATTTATATATGATTTACATTTATATATTAGTATTTTTATATTATTATTTTGTATTATTCATGTATGCATTCAAAAATTTTTTCATGCATAGTTTTGCAGCTCAAAAATTTTGAATGTGGCTCAAAAATAGCTCATAAATAGCTCATAAATAGCTCATAAATGTGAGCTAATTTGTTTTGATTTTTAAAAAGTTTTTGACAGCGTGGGTGCTAACTTGAAATCAAGTTAGCACCCCCCACCGAAAAACAGTTTTTTCATGCATAGTTTTGCAGCTCAAAAATTTTGAATGTGGCTCAAAAATAGCTCATAAATAGCTCATAAATGTGAGCTAATTTGTTTTGATTTTTAAAAAGTTTTTGACAGCGTGGGTGTTAACTTGAAATCAAGTTAGCACCCCCCATCGAAAAACATTTTTTTCGTGCATAGTTTTGCAGCTCAAAATTTTTTAATGTGGCTCAAAAATAGCTCATAAATAGCTCATAAATGTGAGCTAATTTGTTTTAATTTTTGGAGAATGGGGGGTGCTAACTTGACTGACGTGATTCATAACGTAATCAGACACCATTCATATTTTGTTAAAAAAAAAAACTGAAATAAGTAAATCGCATGACAAAAGATCATTACATAAATATAAATTGTTAAATTTACATGTCCATGAAACAAAAACCTTTAAAAACTAATCATTAACTATGATATTTGTTACCAACCTAATATAAATAATATTGTTGTTCCAGTTCAATATGATACAAAATAAAATATTTTTTTAATAATAGATGAAATTTGTCAAAACAAAGCAAAGTACAGTTATATTTAAAATATTTATTTTAATAAATCAAATATTAAACATATTTGAAAATCAATTATACAAATTTACATAATTTTAAATTAAATGCAATAATTTTAATTAATTAATTATTTAATACCCAGTAGCATAAGTTTCAAATTATAACCTACAATTTAGTATGTAAATTTGTATTTAAAATAAAATATTCATATAAAGTGTTGTATTTGCAAAAAAAAAAATAGTATATAAAGTCGGAACAAGATAAAAAGATAGGGACGTCATCAATTTTTGTCACTAGGCAAATAACGTCACTCACTACTATGTTTATATGAGCGTCTCGCGTACAGCAGACAGGGGCATTAATAGCCCATTATTTTCCTTTTTTTGTTCAAAATATGAAATTAAATTGCCTACTAACTGTTGACATCGCCTAGACCATCTTTTTGCCATAATAAATTACAAAAATACAACAAAATATTTAAATGAAAATTCAAAATATTCAAAATATTAAAAATATAACAAATAAACTAATATAAACGTACTGTGACTTTTGACATTAAAAATCAATGCTGTCAAATATAGCAAAAATAAATAATTTGTTTTCAATAAAAAAAATCCAATAATATACGATATATTTGTATATATTACATTTTAATTTGATTAAAATAACATACGTAAATAGTTACATGAAGATTTTGTTCATTATATGTAGAATAGAATAAAATTAATTTTGTTTATTAGTGAGTTTCATGTTGTTAAGTTTTATCACATGATTATAACGTCCCTATCTTTTTATCTTGTCCCGACTATAATAGTATTTTTCTACAAAACAACAAAAAAAATATACATTGGTACAAAATTATAGCAATATTCCAAAAAACAAACTTATATTTAATAAATAAATAGTCAAAAATGTTAAAGCTAAATTTCCTTAAGTATTAAAAAAAAGTTAAATCCGTAACAGAGGGAAAAAAAAAGGTCATAATGAAGTATGATTGATCTCGGAACCACAAATGGCGTCACAGCGCACTCGGAGAACTTCAGCTACTACGGCGACCGGAAGTCGCCATTAATGGCCGTCGCTGTAGCCGGAAATACTGCGGTTTTAGGAAACAATTCAAATCTGCACCGAAATGAGGGAGAACTTGACTCGTTATAAATGCTGCTAAAACACTAGCTCTGTTTAAAATTGCACACTGCCACAAAAATTATTTACTGTATTTTTCTTTAAAAATTATTATACCTCGTAAAATTTCTTTTTAAATCTTTTAATTCAACTTTCATTAGACATTTATTCAAAATAATCGAACGATTATTATTAACTTAACTTTTACAACAATTTTTTTTTTTTAATTTTACACATTTTCGCCCCAATTTCGCACCCAATTCCTTCTGATAATCTCACATACTCCAAACAAAATCTCATTTTTAATCTTTAGCCGAATTCGAGATCTCTGGTTCGATTTTTTATATAACCAAGTTTATTTATAAAAGTATCCATAATACACCAGTGGAAATTTCTATAATAATTAGAAATGAAGTAAAGGTATAAAAAATATTTATTATTCAATTTATAATTGAATTATTTATTGAGTTCTGGCGACTAATTTCGGTTACATACCGTCTCAGGCTGATAAAAATACAAAATTAAAAACATTGTAATACAATCCATTTACATACATTTCAAAAGAAATTCATTCAAATAAGAAAGCAGATAATAAATAGAAATAGGTAACCTACCGTCCAGTTCGCGACATAGAAGTTATCATATCATATAACACGTGGTTATTGTGATTTTATAAGTGATATTTATATACAATAACCAAGAATACAAATCGAACCGGAACATAAACCAAAACCGAACCGAATCGGCACAATTTTCTGAACCGAGACTGTAAACCGTTCCACCTATATACATTTACTTACAACATTAACAACAAACTATCCAATTAGTAGTATGATAGTTTCAAGAACGTGTTGTCAATGTGCATGTAGCTTGATATAGAGGCTTGCCAAGTCGATCGATACGTAACATGTAAATTTAGTGACCGTCAGCCGGTTAGTGGCCTGGTGTTGGTCGATGCAGGACGAATATAAAAATATTTTATATCTTGCTCGTCTCGGAAAAGACATTTCCCCGACATTTTGCTAGCGTAATAGCTAGTTGAAATGTTCGGCACTTATATATAGCGGCGATGGCTTCAGTTTCAACTTCAAGAAACTACTCGGCTCCGCTAGAATAAAATTAAATTTTCATAATTCTCCGGTTCTGTTTTATGTAGTGATAGCGTAAAATATTTCACTTGTTTGATTTAAAAAGTAGATTATATATGATTAAAGATAATGAATGGAAACGCTGTTTATTCCAAGCAATGATAAACTGCTAACTGCTAAAATTGTAGTTATTAAGTTTTACCTTTAAACCGACTATAGGAAGTATTTTGTATCGTTTCCGTTAAAATAAAAATTCTGGGATTCCATAAGAAATCTTGTTGCTATACCGGTATACGTATAGCAAGATTTCTTACGAAAACTCAGAATTTTTATTTTAACGGAAACAATACAGAATACCCCCGTATATATATATATATATATATATATAAATTAAAATAAAAAGGCTATTTTTTTTATCATTAACCTACCTTGTTATACTGATTAGTGATTATCATAAAATACTGATCAAATAATTTATATCCTTAAAATAATTCGCTTTTGTTTATCTCGAAAATGCTTTAAAATTTCAAGGCTAGACTTTTATTATCTTTTATTAGCTTTTCATTAAGTCAACTTTTACCTGGGAACACAATTTTCACTTTGACTTCATCGTTTTGAAGAGAGTAAATTCATCGTGAGTAAATAGAGAGCAGAGTAAAGTGAGTAACTCAAGATTTTCGACTTCCATCCTTCCTTCCATTTTCCTTGCATCTCTCTCTCTCTCTCTCTTTCTCTTACTTTCTATCTACAGCCTAAACTCTGATCTGTTGCCACCTTTCGTTTGCACCGAAAGCGAAATCAAGCGTTCTGTATTCAAAGCGCTCAGCGAACGGCATCAAATTGACTTTTTTTTTTTGGCCCGTTGAAAATCTTCGACGGCCCGTAATGAATAATGCCAACTTATGATTTGGCGTTACCCATCTCGTTTTTTGCACTTTGTTTGCGTTCGCATAAAAGCCAATTTCGAATCGTCATTGCTCTTTTTCCGGCGGTGGGAAGGAGGGCTGACGAATAAAGATTGTTTTCCTAATAGTCTGTTAAAAGGGTGAACGTATAACTCTAAGCAATGTTACATTGCCCAAAATAATATTTCAGTTAACACAGTAAAAAATCTTTCAGACCTCATTATATTAAAATAAAACGGCTTTAGGTTACAGTTTTTGTATTAATATTTATTAATAATCGACATTTTGACGAATTCAACGTCGGTCTTCATCAGGAAAAATTATACAAAAAAAATTAAATAAAAAAATTATTTTATTTTTATTTTGTATCATTTCTTTCCTGATGAAGATGGATATTGAGTTCGTCGAAACGTCGATTATTAATAAATATTAATACAGAACTATAACCTAAAGCCGTTTTTTTTTTGTTTACTTGTGTTAAATAATATATTTATTATATACACTATTTTAGTTTTACTATTCATAAGTCATAGTTATAAGTTTTTGAATTATTACTGTACACTTTTGATCAATTAATATTTTAGAAGTTTATTACTTAACATTATTAAATTAAAACCTAGATGATTTAACAATTGTCTACATTCAATTCAATTTCTTTGTTTTTTAATATCCAGATCGCTCTGATGCTGTGTAGCGCAACTAGTAGAAATGTAAGAGTGTAATATATTATATTTATACATACATTTCTACACTTTGACATTTAAAAGTAATGTACCGTTTTACACATTTATATTTTAGAAAAATAACTAATAATTTAAAATTACTAATTATAATATTATTAACAACAAAGTTTTTATTAAAACAAAAAACAAGAAAATTAAAGAAAAACTACTCGACATCAAATGCACATTTTGGCCATATTTGCTTATATGAAATTCACGCCATCTTTTGATAATTCACTATGCCAATAATAACACTTTATACTATTAGTAATTTGTTTCTATGTTTTGTTTATTTACTGTTTATCCCAATTGTATATATTTTTTTTCTGATGATGAAATACATGTACTACTCATATCAAATTGTCAATTTTATATAAAAAATAAAAGAAAACTTCCAACTGAAGATTTTTTTTATTTTAAAATATAAATAGTTTTTCAAAATTTATAATTTTAAAATTACAAAATTCAGCTAAAACCTTTTTTTCTAACAAATTTTTTCTAAAGTTTTAGATTATAAAATAAATATATATAATACATACATATATACTTCTCAGGACTATTTGTAATATAACTTTAGATTATAGATTTGTTTAATTTTATTTTGAAATTCGTCATCAGAAAAAATATATACAAATGATATAAATAATAAACAAAACATAGAAACAAGTTACCAGGTAAAAAAAAATACAAAAATAAAATTTTTAATACTGTTTGTTTGATTTAAAAATTATTTTTATATTATAAACAGTATAATTCATTATAAAGTGTAATAATATAAGTGTTAATAAATTTTTATTTTCAATTATTACTGCTAGATTTGTCTAACTAAATAAGTATTGCTAACTAAATAATTAATTGCATTATGTATGCAACAGTAGGTACGTTTGTATTAAAAAAAAAAGCAAAAAATTGCCAATTAAATCTCTATTTAAAACAAAATTCTACAATCTATATAAAAAAAAAAAATGTATACTTTCGCAAACATAAAACTCGCAAAAAAGTTATTCATCTTCGCTTATAGAATTTTCCCATCAGTTACCGGCCGTTATAACACAAAAGAGAGGCCCATCAGATTTCCGTTCGTTTTTCATTCCCCATTTATTTTTTTCTTCTTCATCTCTTTTCATTCGCTTTCGTTCATTTCATTCGCGCGGCAACGTCCCTTAAACGTAATCCTATTAACAATATTCAGCAAAGCGCATTAGACGCGCTGAATTGTCTTATCTAAGAAACTTTGTGAGTCTAATCTCTTTCCCTCTGTATTAATTTAATTTCGCGTCTTTTCCAAAGACAAGACAACACAAACTTGGTGCCGGTGACGAAACCTGGACCGCGACGCGTTCGTATTTTGTCTTGAGCAGCGGTCACAATTCGAGCAAAAACCGAGGAAAACAAATCAGTTTGTAATAAAATCCCTTTCTATTTAGTTTTCAAAGTGGTTGGTAGTGGGGCACGGATTACTTTACGGATACTATCTTTGTTTTCCTAAGTTTGTTTTGGTTTGGTAAGGCCATAAGGACCGTTTTGTACTTTTTTTATGGCTGGTGCGTAAATGTCTGATTTAAAACTAACCTTTATCAGATTGGAAATAAAATTTTAAGGATCCATCTTATCTCCGAATTGTTGTGTAATTTATGTTGGGCGGTTTGCCGATGTCTTTTTTATTTCTGTTGTAAAACATCGCGATTGATCAAATCAAATTCTACAATTTAATGGTTATAGTTCACAAATTGTCAGTAATATTTACAAATCAACATAAAAGTTATAAACCTATAACTTAAGATTAATATATGAAATTACAGTATAAGCTTAAACAGAAGTCTAAGTTTATATGTACATGAAATTTAAGTATTTCAGTTAACTCGTAAGACGCTGTTTCAAGTTTAATTAAGATAAACTACATTGTATAAAAATTGCCATTTTATATAAAAACCATAGTAAGCAAATTACATATTATTTCAACAAAACCGATCTGTAAAAATAATACAATTTTGTAATTTTAGGTAAAATAATTAATTTACCATATTACATATGTTTTTTTGGCGAAAAAGTAAGTAAACTTACATAAAATATATATATTTTATATTCATATTATGTAAAAAATTTCCTGTGACTTCTGCAAATAACAAATAAACTAAAACACCCAAACACTGAGCTTGTAATACCAGCCATGATGTCTAGTTAATTAAATTAAACAAATAAATAAAAATGTTTGTTTGGTTTACCAAAACAAAAGACCAACATTAATTGAAATGGTAAAAACGTCTATTAATTTTTAACTACAACCAATTTTCAAAACACATTTATTATTTACAATCAATCTGTTTTGTATGTTTTTAGCGAACTACAAAATACATACAAGCCCCCGTAAAAATGTTTTAAATTATTATTTACGAGCAAAATGCAGAGAACTATGTATGTACATACACATGTTTAAAATTTTCAGTAACACGCAGTCATTATTATAATTTGTTTCAGCAAATTTTATGTAGACTCGCTATTTATTTTCATTGTGTTGCATTGCACTTTGCTGTCAGGAAAAGATAATATTAGAATTTTTTTGTATGAATGCGGAAATATCAAAGTTTGCTGCTCAAACAATTTACTGCTCATTGCGAATTTTTTATTTTTGTGTTTGTGTAGATTTATGTGTGTAACTTTTTAGTGGATAAAATATGAAATGGTACTGAAATTAATGCAATTTCATGGTATTATTTTTGCATAGTTGACTTTAATTGCTACAAAATATTATTATTAATTAATAATTTGGGTATTAATATTTTTGTAACATTATTTTCGTAGTTAAAATGTAATTTAACTGTAAATATTTAAATAAAAATATACGTGTTTATAAAATTTGTTTCATGTTTGAGAATATTTGATTTTATTTATAACTGAAAACTAGAGATTTATATAAAAACAAACATGTTTTCATGTTAACTGATTAATAGTGAAACAACTAAAGTGCAATTAAATTAAAATTTGGTAAAATTTCTAAATCAAATTAGAATCTTAAGGAAAAAATCTGTTGTATATTATGTATTATATAAAACTTTGAAAATACCTGTCACTCATAAAAATTGAAACGCGTAACTTTATCGTTTCGGAATGGGTAGTAGCTAATTACAAGATGAATAATTTTGAATAGAGCTCCAACCCGGCCCCGCTCTCATGTGATGCTGAAAGTTCGGCAAAGAATTTTTAATGAAATTCTGCGCAGATGTTTCCCGCTGAACGTTTTGCAGCAAACTTGAGCTAAAATTTAATTAATGTATATCATGTGTTAACATTAACATGTTACTGAAGGTATTTTACAAATTACCTAATTACGGTACTGCAAACCAATTGTCTAAATATTTACAGTTCGTTTCTGTTTGTTCTAATTGAAAAATATTATTTACTTTCTGTTTTAATTAATTAACTATCAAACAAATTCTCCAACCACGAAATGATATATTTCACCATGTGTTTTTTATTTATATATATATATATATATATATATATATATATATATATATATATGTATATATAATATATGTACTAACTATTGTCCAGCTTCAAAATGGATATGCCTGTTGCAATATTTCAAAACAAACATTTTGGCAAGAATATTACATGTAAGTACCTATTATTAATTTAACTAAAACATATTAATGATGAAACTATGTAATGTAAAACTATGTAAAAACTATGTAATCTTTTAGCGATATTGCAAATTTTTCGAAAAAGTCTACGTTGTTTTGGAATTTACGGAAAAATTTTCAAATTTAATTACAGCACAAAATAGCAAGTACAATTTTATACAAAATAATTTTTTTTTATAATTTCAAAAATCCTTTCAAAAATAATATGATGCTCTTTAAACAACTCTTTTCTGGAAAATTTCAATTTTTTTTACCGTAGGATCGTTTTTACAATTTTACAAGACTTACCGACTCAGGTACGAAAAAAAATAATCACACTGTATATTTTAAAGTGAAAATTCAGTAACATCTAAAAAGTTAAATCGTTCCTTCCAGCAATGCGTAACAAATGACTATACACTAAAAACCTAGCCTAACCCTCGAAACGGCAAGATCAATAACCATAGTTGATGTCAATATATTTCAGCGCCTAACCAAATGGCCGTTGTAGGCTGTTTGCGAGCATAGCCCATCTAGGATGGATGTGTCCTTTGACTTCTTTATCTGTTCGTTTTTTTTTTCTGTTGCCTTTGCGCTCGAAAGCAGTTGAGTAGCGAGTGTGTTGTGTTGTGTAGAACGAAAATGCACTAGTATAAATCTTCTAAAATGTCAGGTCTTGTTGCTTTCTGACATGCATTTGCTTCACAGTACACTATCCATTACACCCGCAAAGCAATTTTCTTTGTCTTATCTAGACTCCAGCTAAGCAATACAATTTAACCTAAGTTGAAATTTTATAAAACAAAGATAAGGTCAAAACTGATTTTTACTATAGTGTCACTTTTTGTTTATTTATAATATTTCATTCTTGGTGATGGATGCTGCTTTATTAAATTTATAATGTCCATCTCAATCTCAATTTCAAAATATCTGCTGTAAACGAATCACTATTCATATTTGAATATTATTCGTATACACGTATTCAATCTTGTCAAAATTTAAAATCTTATAATAATGTCCGTAGAACAAACACACTATTAAATTCTCCGATATTTAGAATGTGTGATAATTATAACAAAGTTTGTCATGCTTGTGATATTCATATTGATAGTTTCCAATTTATTAGAAAATTTCTGATTGTAACATTTAATACATTCATTTTTATTAATTACATAAGATTCTTCTTTAATATAACTACATAATATACTATTAAAGACTTAAAAACTGGCTGTATGATTTTTATTACTTTTATATTTACAATAGTATAGTATTTGGTTTTTGCTTAAATCGCCAGTAATTTATTTTGATGAACTAATTAAATCATTAGTTAATTTTTAAATGACGAAAAATGCATTCATTTAAAAATTAACTAATGATTTACTTAGTTCATTAAAATAAATTAATGGCGATATAAACAAAAACCAAATACTATAACCTAATATAATACAACAATAAATACAACAACAAATATTTCAAACACGATTTTTATATAAAAATGTTCGAAATAATTTTGTCTATATATAAATAAAACAGAATTAATAATACTGATCATTATCCTTAATACATTATGAATAAGTATATAAAATAGAGAAAACACTGAAATAATTCTGTTACTTTTAATATTTATTAAACTACATAATTTAAGTTCTTAAATAAATAGTCCAACTAAAATATCACAGTAATTTTAAAAAAACCATATATCCAAATTAATCCCATTTTAAGTCAGCAAAATACGTTGAATTTTTCAATTTGCTACCTAACCTAGATTCTGTTCCCCAATATTTCAATGAAACACCTAAATAATTTAACGACATTTTTATGATTTCGCATTAGAAATTAACCTTTGCTGTAAACGGTTTCATCGATTTCCATAAAAACGACGATAACAAGCCACCCCCCCCCCCTTCGCCCCCCGAATAAACGTACGTTCGACGGCATCGTAATGAAGCACTCAGCGCCAGGAGACGCCACTTTTACTTTAATTAAATACTTTCTGATGGAAATGCACACTGAAAGAGAATTCACTCTGTCGCCACGGCGCCGTGCCTAAACGGAAAATGTATTACGTGCCTCTATTGACGAAATGTCGCCCGTGAATAATACTACACGTTTGTGTTTAAATATATGAGATGAAGTTTGTGTGTGTGTGCAAGAACAGTTTACTTAATTCTGCATAAAATGTTAATTATTTGCTGTTTATTTCAGCTGATTCAAATTTCTTGTACATTGAGTGGTTTTTATTATTAACTCAAAAAGTAAACGTGTTTTTGAATTGCAAACTTATGTTTTTCTGAAAAAAATTAAAATTTTAATAAAATAATAACAGTATAACTATTTTAAAAGATTTGCATAAAATGAATTACTATTTAATTCTGAAACATTGGCTCGTATTCCCACCTTGTCTGTTTATGAAAAAGTGCTTTAAAATCAATTTTTACTTCTACCTCTTATCAAATATGAATAGTATTTCTATTTTTGACATATTTTTTTATATTATAACAATATAAAATTTGACGACCACAACCGACTGGTCGAAAATTCTAATAAAATTTTGTTTTAAAATAATATTTAAAAACTTATAGCATCTATAAACAGAAAAATTATACATACTTTATATTTTAGTATTAGCATAAAACAATTTATACATTACATATTTAATTAAAAATATTATCATACAAAAAACAAATTAATCATTAAATGACATAAATACTTCTTAATGTTATATTAATATTACCATCATTATAATTCAAATCTCACGAGGTTTTGAAAACAGGAAAACATTATCATTTTATATATAGTAGAAAAATTACATCGTCATTTAGAAATATATACGAGATATAACAAATTCTCGAAAATATCAGCTGGTAATAGAAGCAGGGCATAACATGCACGATAAAATAATGTCAGGAGAGTGGTGTTGTTTTTATTTCGCCCAGCATTCAACTAGCCGAGGCAAAATAAACTATAGTTGTGTAGTGTATGTCTCTTTTCCGGTTTCGGGGGAAAGGCAAAACGATGAAAAGGAACAATTTCGATCTTGTCGGACGGTCGGGGCGCGTGTGCATGCGACGTCGAAATTCTCTTGAGAGTAACTGGTGCATCAGGAAAATACTCCTAGGTAATTTTCTAAACAGTTTTCCACGTATTCACTCGGCTCGACTCTAGACTAGAGTCCGTTGGGGGTGGGGGTAAATGTCGAAAGACAAACTTAGAGAATAGAGGCACTATTCACTCGCTCTCTCTTTCTCTCTCTATTGCAAATACTCGAGATAACGTTTAAATCTGCTCTTACATATAATTGCATGTTACGTTCGGCTACATTGCTGGAAAATTTCTATACATTTATGTTTTTCATCTCATAAGATGCTGCGTGGTACATGTACCGGAAAAACTTTCTTTTATTTGTGCTGCATAACAAAAATTATTTTTGTAATTTAATCTTTTGTTGTTTATTCATTGAAAAGAATGGTAAAATTAAGAAAAAGTATGTGAAATTTAAAACGATAGGAACGTAATGTTATAATTTAAATTGAATCTTAACTATAAGAACAAAATTTTGGTTAAATAAATTAGGTCGAATTGTATAAAAGCATTGTTAAATGCTTTGTAAGGTAACTGTTTACAATCGTTTTACAATCTTATCAATAAAAAAAAAGCGTATTGTTATATAGTAAGTTAACTTGCAGTTTCTTACACACCTAAAAACAGAAAATGTAAAAAATACTTCAATAAATCTAATTGATTCAAAAATAGACTAATAATTTATTTAACCAAAATTACAAAAGAGTCATAAATAATAGTTCATAATCAATATAAAAATAGAAAAGTCCGCGCTGGTAGACGATTATACTTTTTAAATGGTATTTTATGCATTTTTAGAGACTTACAAAACACAACTTTTGTATTGTCTGGCTTAGAAATTGATATTCCAAAGTATTTGAAATCTCTGCACACAAATATGATATTCAGAAATAGTTTTGACAATTGATAGCTGTCATTAAAACGGTCAAATTCATTAAAATAGCTATTTCCACGCTTTTTTCAAATTATTTTGTTGGTTTTCAAAGCTGCTCACCCTTATATTTGTTGGGATTTTAATTAAAAAGTAGTTTTATTAAAATACCTATATCAACCCTTTTTTTATTATTATTTTATTGGTTTTTAAAGTTGCTGACTGATATATTAGTTGGAATTTTAATTTTTTTTAATATTAATTGTTGACAGTTTTAATGACAGCTGTCAACTATCTAAATTATTTTTAGATATCATATTTATGTACAGCGATTCAAAATACTTTGAGATACCAGTTTCTAAGCCAAAATACCATCAGACGATAAAAAAGTTGTGTGTCTGTTTCTAAAAATGCATAAAATACGTGTTTAAGCTCATTTTAAAAGTAAAACCGTCTACCGGTATGGGTTATTAAAATAACTGTAATTGTAAATTCAGATTAGGGGCTGATATTGAAAAAATTTTGATATTGCTAAAATAACGACCATCCTAGTATGTATGTTTAAAACAGAATATTATATAACAAATACTGTAAAAAATTATGAACACGTAATTTATGTAATTCTACATGTTTTTTAAATGTAATTTTTCATAAAAAATGTAATATTACGTAAATTATAAAAATGTTGTTATTTTTTAAAACCTATGTAAAATTACATAACTTTAGGATATATTAAAAAATCTTTCACAACTCAATTATATAAAATAAAACGGTTAGGTTTAAGTCCTGTAATAATATTTATTAATTAACGTTTCGACGACCTCAACGTCCTAATAATAATAAATATTAATACAGAACTTAAACCTAAGACCGTTATTATTTTAAAATATTATTTCAATATTGCAACATAAACAAAACATAGACTGCATAGATGTCACTGTCATCTATCCGAATCCCTAATTATCGAACATATAATTCGCTTAGGCTATTTATAAACATCTCCGCTTCAAATCTATTTTGCATTCCTCTGGCTACAGCACACACACACACACAGAACAAAGCCATCAAATTTTACATTTCCTATTTAACTCACTGCCAGGGCCCAACCAGACAAACATAAATCCTGCAATGGGAAATAGATCATATGTCGTAGTCAGGGGCCAGTCGAGTCACTATTCTGTCAATTAAATTTAATCAATCTAAGTGCAATGAGGCCTGATTAAATTAGGACGAGTGTTAAATGGAATTAAATACGATTATATGAAATGAAATGTTAAATTCGGACCAATGTTAATGGTCGAACCTAATTAACTAACTTGCAAAATTGTAACATTTTTGTCTATAAATGTATTTTATTTCAACAATAAGCATTATTTCTCTCTCTCTCGTTCTCTCTCTCTCTCTCTCTCTCTCTCTCTCTCTCTCTCTTCAAATCATATATCAGTCATAAACTGTAAAAAGTATATTTCGAAACAGATATTATTAACGGTGGATACTAATTCTTCCCGTGTCCATCTTTCAAAATTTGCGCAGCGCTATTTGTATATTTTAGTGTTCATAAATAGCGGGGGCGCTCGTAAAGTCGGTTTCCAGGCGTTATGAGCGATGGCGTTCTTTTATTGTTTCCGTGAAAATTTTAGTGCGTGCGCGCTTTTCTAACCTTCCCCGCTTTTCGTATCAGAAAACAACGTTTCGTGTAGCACCTGGCTGCCGCACAGGTGTAGAGCTATTGCAGTCAGAGCCCTAATATCGTTTTCCGTCATCTTGCTGACTTTTTGCGTTTGACGATTTTCCTGTTTTTCTATATATTGCTTCGGATTTAGGATGAATCGTTTCAGATAGACGGCAATTTTACATGTGTTTTAATATCCTAACGTCGTGTCGCACACCACACATTTATTTTATACGATTTTTTTTTTCGGACGAAGTAGGCGTTGGAATTTTACTGATTCTTTTATTTTTTTGTTTCGAGATACGGCTGATAATAAATAGATGTGTATAACTGACACAAAAATAAAAATGGTTTATGTTTATAACTGTCTTTTTTTACTATATGATGCAGTTTTCATGTTACGAGAGGCTATAACTTTGTATGGTTTAATGTAGAGATATACCTATGAAGGTATAACATGAGACATATTTTACATTATAAATATAAATTAAATTTAAAAGCATGTATTCCTTACATATAAAATTAAAATTAACCAAGATTTAAAATCATTTAGCTTAAATCTTTAAATTTAAAGAATTTTAAGTAAATTTACAAAAAAAATGTATTATTACATCAATTATTACATTATTTTTTTGTTAATTCGTTCCTAAATTATTTATACGATAAGGATACGGATTATAAGGAACTTTAAAATATCATTTCTATCAATTTTATTTATTCATAAGACGTTTCGGCCTGGAAATAAGTGCCATCTTCAGCTGATATAATATTATAAAGTACACAATATTAGATTTAAGATAATTACATATGTAAATAATAATTTATAACATACTATAAATTGTTACAGTAATTAATGGTTACATTAATTCGTTGTTCAAAATACTTATAATTAAATTTTTAAAAAAATTCTTGTATATCACAGAATTTTAAAAACAATTTGTGCGTCTTTTTCATTGATATTATCACATGGTCAATTATCACAGTAAAAATTACAAAATGCTGCTATTTTACTGTTAATAGTTATGTAAAATTACATAAATATATATTATATTTTTTACAGTGTGGTCACTACTTGAATACTTTAAATGGCCGTCCTAGATGCTTTAACTGCTAAATTTGAAAGTAGAAGCGTAATCAAAGAAAGTTAACGATCTAGTTATCTAGATTTGTTATTTGTTTATCTTAATCTATTTTTAATTTATCTTGTTTCGTAATTAATGAAATGATTAGAAAATTACACGCCGTAAGAGCAAACGTTTACGTTCGTTTAATAAAGTCTCTATTATACATAATCTTTCAGTAGTTAAATATTTAATCGACATATCTGTCACACAAATTTGATTGACAAGTGTATAATCTGCTTTAGTAATTCACTCGATGTGTGACAGACCGTAAATGTGAAACATAAACTAATGTCGTTATTCGTGACGAACATTCAAAACGCGAGCCGTAAATTATTCCGTTATAATAGGTTATTGAGGGAAGAGATTAAAATTGCAGGTTATGAGATATAGGAAGTTGTTTTGGTTAAAACCATTTCATGTAATTTCTGATATTTTCGTGTTTATGTATTTTTTTTTTTCAAATTCTTTTACATATACCCGTATTTAGTTTAGAGTCAGTATTTTCAATTTTATTTATTCTTAATGTAAGGTAAAAATATCATCTGTGATTGACAACCAATTTATCCTCAGAATAAATGACAACATTTTATTAGCTAATTTTAAAATTATTCCAAAGATAATCTGACATTTAAAAATATTAAAAATATTGACAGTTACATTGTTTATTTTTGCTTGAATTTAAATTTGATGATTGAAAGTATGTAAAAAAATGAGAAATGCAAGAAATGCAATGTGCACTGCCAGATTTGTCAGAAATTGCAAATTCGACCAAAAAAACGTGGTCAAGTAAATTTAATTTGACATCTCTGACAGCCATATTAAAAATAATTAAGTAAAGGTAAGTTAATTGACAGTTGCATTGTTTATTTTCGTTTAAATTTGAATTCGATGATTAAAAATATATGAGGAAAATCAAGAAATACAATGTGCACTACCAGATTTGTCAGAAACTGCATATTCCACCAAAAAAACACGGTCAAATAAATTTAATTTGACGACCATATTAAAAATTATTAAGTCAAGGTAAGTTAATTGACAATTGCATTGTTTATTTTTGCTTGGATATGAATTTGATTATTAAAATGTGTGAATAAAAACAAGATATGCAATGTAAGTCGCCATATTTGTCAGAAATTGTATATTCGACCAAAGAAACATTTATTCTCACAAATCACGTAACAAATATAAATTATATATATATATATATATATATATATATATATATATATATATATATATATAAATTTACATTTACATTTATGTATTTTTAGTTTAATTTTGTTTAGAACGCATAAAGAAAAAACAGCATATGTCACTCAGAGCAGAGTTCTTTTCTTATGTTTTACCCAGATTGCTTAGCCTCAGCTCTCCTCAGCCGCAAGTATCTAAGCTCAATATAATAAATATCGTTTTTTGTTCCTCGTAACATAATATACTATTAGCATTATATTAATAACAATTGCATGCTATAATATTGACATAAAGTTATCAATATATTCTATCAAGATGTATACAAAAAGATCATATTATGTTTGTAATGCTTGAAAAATAATCACAGAATAAGTGTAATAAGAAGTACCTCGGCTTGAGTGAACCGTGTCATTATTTCCTAACATACTCGTATATTCTTAGTTGGTTATTGAAAAGCGGCATCGTGTTGTTGTGTGAGGCCTGGCAATATCTTACGTTAGCAGCAACAATTCTTGCTTTGTGACGGTAAATAACTCGATCTATCCCAGCGCCCAACTCAACAATGCATTCAAACGAATGAATAAAATATCGGGAAAGCAATGGCGCCACCAGCGCACAAGTACTCGTATTTCACACAGTTGTGGCTACGGAGAAAAATCTATCTATCAATTTATTCTACGCGTATCGGGGACTAACGGAAAATATCTCTCCGGTGTATTGAGTGTATGAAACTCAAGGTAAACTGAGCTATGCTCAAAAAGTAGATAAAACTGGAGTAAAAAGATATATACAAATATATTAGTCAGTGCGTATGAGTTCGCTAGGGGGCCCCTACGAGCATAGGGACCCTCTGCTAATATGTGTAAAAAAATATATTTAACATTTAAATTAATTCTATGCAATATAAAGCCATTTATATTTCATTTATCAATTAGTCAATTTTTAATCCTAAAACCTTTTTATTTTTTATAAAATACAGACATATATTTTTGTATTTATTGTCATAAATAAGAAAATAGGTCATTATATTTTGTATTTTGGACAATATTTACTTACAAAAGATGCAAGTTACAGTTCCATGTATTTTTAGACGTAACTTAAATATCGTATCTACAAAACTTAGTCGGTTCGTTGTCGTATTATTCACATCGCGCAATCGGTATATAGGCCAACCCTTTTCTTCCCTTTAGAAACCGACACATATTCGTAAAGTTGCGGGGTGCCAGCCAGCTTTTTACGTTTCTAAAGTGATATATGGACTGTTTGGGTGCTGTCGATTTTAAATTTTCCTACACGAACACAAAATTCAAAGAATTTATGTAGATATGTTTCATGTTACACTCAAGCTAAGAACTAGCCCTCACCCATCCGCTCTAAATTTATCCGGAGCAAATGCGAATTATTTCTTTTTTTTTTGTCAGTTATCCCAAAACTATTTATTTGTGTAGGTAACTAAATAAAAACAGAACAGACCAGAAAACCATATTTTTTTTATACTCGTATTAGATCTCATTGTAAGATGCAACCTATTTAGTAAGTAAAACAGCTTCTAAAACTATGAAATTTACATGAATAATAAATTATATATCCATTATATATATATATATATATATATATATATATATATATTATATATATATGTATATATTATATATTATATATATGTACTAAAACCGCTTCCTGAATACTGGTAAATAGATAATTTTATGTTAGACAGTTACAACAAATATATATTTTAAATTTTCCGTGTAAAAAACAAATTACTGTCAAAAATTTTAAAAAATATGTATTTTATTTTCGTGTCGTACAGCAAATATGTTTGCAATAAATAATCATTAAAATTTTAATCATATTTATTTAATATGCGATAGTTTACAAAATTTGCTAAAATATTAACAAATTAACTAAATCAAGTACACAAATATATAATTTAAATATTTTATTATATAATATTAATGTACATAAATGTCAAAATCAACATAATAATTGTTTAAAACAAAATAAATTAATATAGTTATTATATTTTAAATATATTTCTTCCATGTGTGTATTCTGTGTTATTGTCGTTAAAAATGACAGTTCGTTCTAATAAAAATTCTGAGATTTTGTAAGAAATGTTGCTAAATATCAAACTGATTTCTTACGGAATTTCAAAATTTTCATTTTAACGATACGTTATTCTTAACGGAAATGATACAGAATGCACGCGTTAAACGATTAATAAGAAAATAAAAAAATTACAACTATTAACAAAATATTTCAAGCAATTTAATCTTGGTTATCTCTTGTTAACTCAGCAACTGATATTATATATTATTATTATCATTAATTTACTAATATATACAGTGTGTTGACTTGGACCGTCGTACATAAGGATTTAGCATGTAAATTCAGACATGTGCGATTTCCTGCTACCCAAATTATTTTACAAAAAAAAACTTTGGGATAAATGTTTTGTTTTGTTTAAGTTTTGGGAGGTGCTAAGAAATCTTTTATATTATGTTTCAGAATTTTCCGGAGGGTTTTTTTGACAGGGAAAACAAATCTACAAATAACTTAACAATTTGAAAATATTTTTTGACATAAAAAATTTAAAAACGTAGTTCAAATATACCGTAATAATATTAAAAAAAAAAACCGAAACATTTGCATTATTTCTCCATAAAAAAAATTAAAATTAAAAACCTATGAATTGATTTGTGACGTAAAAATTTCATCAAATTTTTAAGTAATATGTTTTCTGGTTGAAAAACAATATTATTTTCAACTAATATTAGTAGATAACACCGTAACTAAAAGCGGCAATCGATTACAACCGTCCAAAAACTAATAAACATGAATGCATATATCGTACAGTTACATTAGATGTATAACACAGCCACAATATAGCGCGCATGGGAGGGCAAGGATTTGTTCTCGTAGAACAAAACGACAAGTTTGTTCTCACTATCTCGCCTGCCATAAATATGCATATCTTGATTAATACTGGTAATATATTTATTTAAACGCGTAGCAGTATAAAATAACATCTTCGGCTTTAAAGCATCGCGCAGTTTGTTCGTCGTGTAGTATTATATCGCTGTCTCACTCTGTGCACTTCCGCTTTGCAATACGAACCCCTCCCCCCTCCCCCTCCCCCTTACAGCCACCAACAACGTCACTACCACGCTTAAGCTGTATGTAAATATTGTAAAGGTAAAGTGAATTTCATTATCAATGTAATTTTAAATTAAATCACATTTAAATGCATATTAATAAGCATGATTTACATCGGTATGACAATGGCTTATTTCAGAAAATTCTGCATCTAAAAAGAGAAACTTTTAGAATATTTAATTATGATATTGTAAACGAAATATATAGAAAATAATTTTTAATTAAAACAGAAAGCGCTTTGGCAAACCGGAGAAATTGTGGTCACCACAGAACCAACTTTTATAGTATTAAATAAATTTATAGAATATATAGAAAAATTTGTATAAGAACTACTATAGTCATGGTAATTAAAAAAAACTATCTTGACAGAAATAAGTCACCTATTTACAGAATGGGTAAATTTAGCGTATTTTTTTTATTTCTTTATTTCGTTGAAAATGGCTTAAAAAGTGATGTTTAATTTATCATTTTTCTCAAAGATGCCCAGATATCCTAAAAATGTAAAATAAATGTCGTGATGACATCGGTAATGTCTTCGCAAAATTTTTGTCGATTTCTGAATCAGACGCACATGTATTTCCATCGTTACCGATAGAAGCTATTGGCTGGGCGTAACTGAATAAAAAAAAAATCAACATTTGCTACGACATACGTTTTCAAAATTATATCTCACCAACTCTTCTGCGCTTGCGCACAATAAACTTCTAACGTCAGTAATGTCCTTACAAAAATTGTTAATAACAAATAGTTGAAACACAATTATTAAAAATTTTAATGACAGTTTCCGTTATTATTTATATTATTTATATATATATATATATATATATATTTTAAAAAAAATAATTTTATACGCAACTTCAATCACGCTAAACTTCCCCATTATATACACTCGTATCATAAAAATATGAAAAATTATTACAAAATTATTTAGCCGTATCGAAAAACGTTACAAATAAAAGTTGTTAGCTATAATAACTTATTTAGCAACTTTTTCAAATACATTTTTTCGAAATATATCTCTATTGTGAAATATTCGTAAAACACATAAAAGTGAAATCAGTAAATTACCACATTCGGTTGGTAGATCTTTATCAAAAGTTGATTAATGAAATTTTTTAACAATCCGTTCACCCGAGTTTGTTCTACACGTATCCACAGACATATTACTACAAACCAAATTCGTTTTTATCTGTAAAAATCTCGATATGTCAAATTTGGTATACATACATACACAATCACGCCATGTACCCAAAAAAATGTGGCGCAAACTCTTTCTATCATCTCGACAAACAGGCAACTTTAGCTTCATCCACATTCATAATTATGATTACAATATATTCTTACTTTACAGAAAAATATTTTCAATTTTAAATTCATAAATAACTATGAATTTATTTTTATTAAATTTAAATTATTAACAAATAAATTTTGCATGTCCTTTAAAAGCTTTTTGTATAAATTAAATTAAATTCAGTAAATATGCAAAATTTTATTTAAAATAATAAATAAATTTTAATCAAATCAAAAATTTAAACAATAGATCAGTTAAAATTTATATAAAAATATATATTTTTAATTATTATTATCATATATTTTGATATAAATGGTGTTTATACGAAATAATCTTCTTTTTTTTGTAAAATTTACAAATACGCATTCTGGTATAAAAATACGCTATTATAAAAATCCATTAGTGGAAAATATTTTTGACAATTCCGTTTTTATTTATATAAAACAAAAATATTGTAACAAAAATTCATTCATGAAATATTTAAAATATAATTTCAACAACTGTATAAAACCACAGAAGACCAAAGCGCACAACTTAATTTCAGAATTTTATTTTACCGCAAACATGGTGTCATTTTTTTTTGACATTAAAAAATTATAATAAAAAAAAAAACTTTTTAACGATGTTCCCTCACGACACTGGCAATTAAAAATAATCTGTTGTCGCAGGTCGCAGACGGCCATCCTTTCCTACCCAATCACATTCCGCCATTCAGGTCTCGAGTAAAAGCAGTAGTAGAAGAAAAAATAGAAAAAAATCCTGCAAAAATCTAATTCTTCAATCATTTGCGAAGTGAGTTGGTATTTGAAAAATGTAAAATTTAAAAAAAAAAATTGTTACAAAAGTTGATGTACCTAAGTATATTCGGCAATAATGTCTAATGAATGTTTGGTTGAAAAAATATTGAGTAATATTGAAGGTAAACGTTTGTTTGCACGTCCGATTTGTAGATAGGTAGCCATAACTGAAAGTATTTTAAGTGAACGAATGTTTCCAATTAAGTTGTGTTATAAATCTGAATAACGCAAAAGTTGCTTGACTGTTTGGCAAAAACCAATTTCCACTTGGTTAAGAGTTCGTGGCATACAATAATAACAATAATAACTAATACTCACAAAATAGTAACAAATGAGAAAAGCTTTGTATACTTTTTGTAAATCACTCAGTATTCATATCTTAGCTAACAAATGACTCTGTTAACAAACAATTCGACTAACAAATATTTTTTTTTTAAGTCTAATATTCGGGCAAAGAACTTATTCAGTAACCTATTTTGCCCTCTGGGTGTAAATATCGCAAAACAGTCATAACAAATATCATACGATTGATTCAGTGATGTTTTATTTGTTTTGTAATTCGGGTGGTTAGATTGATAATAATACATGTTAATATTTCATAGTATGGTCTATGCCATGAACATAATACTTCGTAAGTATAAATTTTCGTACGACATATGAAACTATTCTCCGCTTTTTATTAACACTCAGTTGACAAACTCATATATAATGTGTAGTATGTCTTAGCTTTATTCGGAAGATACTTTTGTAGTTTATTCATTGTACGTTTACAGTGCTTGCTTTTTATCAATCAATAAGTTTGTGTTTTTAAATCATATTTATTTTTCATTAAATGTTCAGAAACATATTTAATAATTAAAATTAGAGAGTAATATTTCAATTTGCGGTACAGTATAATGTAATCGTACGATTATTGTACAATGCCATTTGCTCGTGGCGCAGACTATAACACTTACGCGAAATTTTCACAAATTTTGAAATAAATGTAAATGAAGCTAATTTTCTCTTTGAAAATTTGATGTGTAAATGTGAATCTTTAACTTTATTAGGACGTAGTAAAATGAATTAAAAAGTTTTGCATTAATACTGATAAAAAAATCATGATTTGTCTACCAAATACTATGAATCACATTATGGCACAAGATATATTTGTAATATTTTCAGAAAGTTTGAAGAATTGATACGAAAAAGCGATCGCAATGAACACGTCGAAAATCACGCTCATCAAATTCAGGATTCGAGGGCAATTCAGTGCCGCGATTTCTCCAGAGACCCACCAAGGAATACTCAAGCTGCCCCCGCCATCTGCTTGAGATTTGTTTCGTTTCCAACGCACTCTTGACTTTATTTCGTTCTATCGCTGCCCAAAAGGTCCGATCCGACTTGGCTACATACATGTTCAATGTTATTTAACTAGATGAACGGTTCGCAGCTCTTTAACACGTTTACTTTCTTTTTTTTTATACAGTACAGTGATTGATAAAATTGCTCAGGTATTTGTATTAAAAGCATTTAAAATTGTTTGATAATTATAAATTGAATCTAAAATGTATTTAGCATTATATGTACATACTTTGATATTTAGGAAGAAAAACTTAAGTCAAAACAGGCACTTTTGACTTACAGCTCTAAGATTTCTTTAATTTTCTTTTAAATCTATATAAAGAATCTCCAATCTCCAATACAAGTATAATCGTTTTTATATGTCTAATATTTAAAATTTAATTCAAAATAATCTATATTAATAAAAATTAATTAAGCTAATTTAAGTCCTTTCTACGACATTTCAAAGATTTATAAGCAAGGTTACAAACTACTAGAAACTACATTTTACCATGAAACAAAACAGAAACGATTTGAAAACCGATTTATAAATCTGGTTCAGTTCGATTCAAAAGGTTAAGATTTCTTTAAATTATGTAAAAATAAAATTATTACTTATTATAAAATGATTGATATACAAAATATATAATTGCATGGGTATAGATGGACTGGAAAATTAACTTTTTTTGACTACAAACATTTTAAAAATCTTATTCATTTAAAAGGAATATTTGAATTTACATAAAAATAATTTCTAATGAAATATATAATGACAAAAAAAAACAGTCATGGATATTTGATATTTAACATTTTCGGAAGTTAGTACGTTGACATATCTATAACTGTCACGAGCATCGAACTTGGTCAGTTTGTCAGCGTTGTTAGTCGTCAAAGTTCAATTACATTTGATTTTTGTCAAGCTTCATTTCTATGAATCAAGTTTAGTCTAAAACTAAATTTTTTTAATGTAGTTACGGATAGATATCCAAGAGAACAATATTAAATTGTGAGTTACAAATCTACGTACTAAAGAATTAGTCCATATATTGTAAAATTTTGAGTTATTTTCTAATACATTCCGTAAATTAATTTTATTTAATTATTTAAATAAAATTTTCTTTTATAGTCGAAAACTAAATTATTTTAATTTAGTCACGGATAGATAGCCAAGAAAACAACATTAAATTGTAAGTTACAGATCTATGTACTAAAGAATTAGTCCATATATTGTAAAAATTTTAGTTATTTTCTAATACATTTTATAAATTAATCTAATTCCATTATTTAAATTAAATTATGTTTTAAATTGTTTTCGTCCTTTCTCGTTAAAACTTCGAGTAATTAATCACGTTTATTGCAATCAATATTTCCGCTCGGACTTGCCGAAATCGTTTAGTAAAAACTTATAGAAATTTTTTATGATCGCTTTTGGTTCAAGATAAGTTCGGTTCACGTTCCGGTTCGGTTTGCAACCTTGTTTATAGGAAATAATAATAACATTTTTTTCTTTCAACAAATCTTAGATGAAACACTAGTAAATATTTTATCAACTTGTAAATTCTAAATTTTGTCCAATTCTGTGTATGCAGAAAATACAAAGCATTATTTGAAAACAAGATTTTTCTAATACAAGTAATTGGATATACTATCTTTTTAATTAAATTTCGTATTATACATTTATAATTATAATGAAATTTTTTGCATTTATGTTTGCACCGAAAGTGTATATATATGTACTGAAATAGCTATTGAGATAAGAGACAAAACCGCATACACAAGTTTACAAAATTAAGGAAATACAGCTTGCGAGCTTTGTTTTAGATATGTGACTTAATTTAATAGAATGCCATTGTGAAAAGTTTTCATTTATATGCTATATATACAATAATTCACTGTGATGCATTTTCTTGCAGACTCTTCCTGAATATTTGTTTGCTTGCATATACCCATTGTTCTGGTTTCTCTTGCATATTTATTTTTTAAATTATTTTACTTGTATAATACGTGAAAACTAAAACCTTTCTATTTAATAATAATAATAATTAAAACTAAAGCGTTGTCTTGTGAGACTACCTTTTAAAAAATTGCTGAAAAATTCAATATCCAAATTTACTATTTGCTTAAATAATACTTTTTAAATGGGCTCGTTGCAGTCAGTAAAATTTACTATTTTAAGACGAAATGTTGAAAGATTATAGAAAAACAATGTCATAATATATTTTATTTATTTAAAATATATTACAGTAGTTTTAGAAAAAATTTGGAAAAATAAGGAAATAAGGTTTTTTTGTGAATGACGTCAGCGTTTTTCGAATATTTGTCAGTTTATCGAGCAGCATTACTATTTATGTTATATTTACATTCAGAAATGTAAATTACGATAAACATTATGATTTTATTATTAATATTTAAAAATGACATATACAGCAAATAAACAGAACATAAAAACAAGTTACTAGGTAATAAAATATGTAACTAGATTATAAAATTTATAAATTTTTAAGTAAAGAAATATAAATTTTATTTAAATTAATGCCTTTATACTAAATAATGATATCTTATTATTTATACATTTCTATTGGTTCTCTTATCAATCTACTGTTAATATTTATGGACCCATTAATGTTTATTTACTGTAAATCTTATTTGTATCTTTTTTCCTGATAATGATGTAGATTGAGTACGTCGGTTATTACCTAATAAATATTAATACAGAACTACAACCAAAAGCTATTTTACTTAATTTATTAAAATTTATTTCCATTTAACATAGTGGAAAAACATTTCAGAACTTATTAAAATAAATTTAAAAAAATGTAAAAGTTCGTATTATTTTTATTAAAGTTTTTTAATGCTTTTATTTCCATTATAAAATATACAAATTCCTTTCTATTTTAAATTCAGAAACAAACAAAAAATAGTTCAAGGAGAACAAAAATCCAGCCAACTGGCCATTGGACGCCGACTACAATCTTTATGTTTTTACATACCATATGCACGCAAATCATATTCGCTTGACCTCTTCCATACCGGCGTCGATTCTCGACGGCTTTCGGGGACGACGCCGGCGTCCCCCGAAAGCATCGGCGCGGCGACATCACGGCCGAATAACCATGCCACAAAGGGGACCGACACGACGAACGTGCACAATAGCTGCTTCAACTACCTGAAGAGGACCTCCCCCGCACCGTGTGTGTGTGTGTTTGCGCGCGCGAAAGGATTCAACATTCATAGCACGATCACGTACCCGAAAAGTGTGTGAAGTTATTGGAAATTGCACAAGACAAGTTGGTTCGTGGTCATATGGTCACATGCTATTTGAAATTGCGGGGATGTGTCTGTAAAAGGGGTATATGATAGAGTTAGGTTTTCGAGTGTGATACGAATAGCAAATATTACTTGGATGACTTTTCACTGAAATACTGATTCTTTTATACACTAGCAGTATTTATTTATATATGTCTTTTTATCTTGTTAATATTTTTAATAATAGTTCCATTAAAATTTTGAAATTTAATTTTTGATATTTTTATATCAAATGTACGATGAGTGGTGAAAGCGCATTTTGAGTACCCAAAACATTAGATAAGCATTGAATAAGCGCATTTCAAAACATTGAATAAGCGCATCAAAATATAATTAGATTTAAGAGATCAAAATTCGTCAGTACAATTTGTAACACGGTGGTGAAAATGACTATCACAGGTTATTCAATATAATCATGATGCGCTTATTCAGTATATTTTGATGCGCTTATGCAATGTTTACAAAAATAGGCTATATGCGCTTATTTAACATACCCCAAATGTATATTATTTAATTAATAATTTATTTGTTAAAAAAAAGGAATAATTTCTAAATACATAGTTTCACAAATTAAATATATTATACCGTGTGTTGACTTAGACCGTCGTACATAGGGATTTAGCATGTAAAATCAGACATGTGCGATTTTTTTTTTGGAACAATCCCAACGTCAGGAATTATCCCTAAAGTTGTGAAGAAATTGACTGAAAATGGCATTAGCCCTGAAATTGGAATAAAAATAAAACAAATGCTAAATGCTATATGTTATTTCACGGGTACTGCCATTTTCCAGTCAATTTCTTAACAACTTTAGTACTAATTCTTGACGTTAGAAAGGTTCCAAAAAAAATTTTAGTAATTGATTTACATGCAGAAAAGTATGCCCTAAAACATTTAACATAAGGTTTTTTTTTGTAAAATAATTTGGGAAGCACGAAATCGCACATTTCTGATTTTACATGCTAAATCCCTATGTACGACGGTTTATGTGCTACATTTTTATATTAATATAATACGTATATACTAAACATAAAAATTAACTCAGATATTAAAATTATATAACATATTAACAGTAAAAAATCTTTCAGAACTCATTATATTAAAATAAAACGACTTTAGGATTTAGTTCTGTATTCATACGTACTCTACGTTGTTTGAATCTATATTTCTATAATTAACACATTAAAAGTAAAACAATTATAAATTAGTATTTGCTAACGACAAACAAATAAAAGAGATAATCATTAATCGGAAGATTCAATAGATACGCATACCCAATCATTATTATCCAAAGCAATATTCCCAATCGCTAATTATATCGTTAACAAGCAAAATGGTAATAAAGCATTTCGGAGAGAGGTGATCGGAGCCGATCGGCTGATCTCGTAAATCTACGCTGTCAAAATGATGAAGAGGAAGACAACCACGGGGAATTTTCCGCAACGGAATGAACGCCATTCATTATGGAAACATATGTACGTCGGACGAACGACGCCAGAGCCCCGACGGGTGTCTCTCTCCCTCTCTCTATCTCTTTCTCTCTCCCGCCAGCAAACGCTGTTCTAAATGCGACGACGAGCGGACGGACAAACGCATCTGATATCGATGGCGACCCATCGGCGCCCATTTCCATGCGATACTCTATCAATTTACACTAGTCTATGCAATATATTGCTTAGAGCGGTCATTTGATTTTTTTTTAGAATGAAATCCAATCAGAATATAGCTGCTCTTATTTATATTCGAGTTTTTTTTTGTTTTTTTGAGTCAAATAGAAAATAGAAACAACTAAGAAAACTATCGAAATTATTTTATACGTATCAGCAAATAATTGATTAGAAAATCAAATAAAAAAACCTTGTGTTAAAATATGCAAATACTTAATTTTCAAGTATAAACATACACTGTAAAAAAATATAATATGTATATATTTATGTAATTTTACGTAACTATTAACATTAAATAATAAGGTCTTGTAATTTTTACTGCGATAATTAATGTAATATTTCATTTTTTCTGTAAAAATACATTTACAAAATATCTAAATTTACATAAAAAATTTTATAGTGTTCATACCCGTAAAATGGTTTTAATAATTTTTTAATAAAAATAATCCTACACATGATATTTTTGTTTTCATAAATTAATTTCTATATTTGTATAATTTTACTATGAAAGAAAATTTTGAAAATTAAAACACATTAATTGGTTTTATTATATTAATTTTTATAATACTAATTTATAATATACTTAATATTTATAATATATATATATATATATATATATATATATATATATATATATATATATATATATTATAAGAATTATAATGTTTGGTTAACATCAATAAAAGATTGCTAATTGCAAAACTTTTTTTCTTTTTACTTTTTGTAGAAATTTGTAAATTTTGGCGTACTTAAAAAATTAAAATTAAAAAAATAATCTAAAATATAACATTACATGATGCTTGTATATTAGCTTTTATTCATGTCAGTAATTATTCTTGTTTATCAAACCAAATCAAATATTAACAGTGAACCAAATAACTTTAATATTTACCCCTTTGCCTACAAATATCTATACCGCCTATTAAAATACGCACACAAACACAAACCCATCCAAATATCTATCGAAATGACCGTCGCTGATGATTACCTTTCCCGCCAAATCATTCCCAATTCACAAATCAAAAGCGAATCGAAACTCGAAATGTCGGATCCATACACATTCACTATTCACCAACCATCCATCCATCTACCTAGTTTGGACAGATGTTTCGCATCTGATTACGCGTTACTTTGGCCATCGATTTAGCAATGAGAAATCGCCATGGCAACACTGTTTGTTATTGGCCATATTGCGCTCTATGATGGAGAGAGAAAGAGAGATGGATCGGCGACATTTGATCATAGTAAGAGATCGTGGACGGAGGTATTACGGATGGGCAATGTATTATCCGGTGTTGCTTGCGGCGCTGTGATGACGGTTTGGATTCGATTCAGATTTGGTAGGAATGGAGGAATGAGGTAGGCCAAAAACGGAAGATAGATAGTACTATGATCAGTAGTGCGTTTTAAAGGGGATAAATTTACTAAAACAAATCTTAAAGTAGAATATGTAATTAAATGTAAAATTATTAGTGTTTGTTGAAGATTTTGATCGAATTCAATACAGAGTAGGTTAGATTAGCTTATATTCATTATATTTTTAAGAAAAAAATTCTTTATTGTTTAATTTGACCTATACCGAAAGTGATATCAGTACTTTCGGCTAGTGCATTTTTAATTTCTAGACAAGCACCAAAAAGTTCCGTAACAATAATTTTCAGAAAATAAATACTTACTAAATTTCTTATATAAGATGTTGACTTTTTTGGCGGACATTATTAATTAAATAAAATAAGAACGCAGTGAAATGTGCAATTAAATTTTTCAAATTATATTTCCATTAAAGAAAAAAAAACAGTTTACTACTCTACAATGTAAAAATTTAATGTAATTTTTAATGTATTTTTCAGAAAAAAATGTAATATTACTTATTACAAAATGCTGCTATTTAATTGTTAATAGTTTTGTAAAATTACATAAATTTATATTACATTACTTAAAGTGTAGCTACTATATCCTTTAATCGTGTAAAGTTCTCAATTCTATTTTCTATTTTTGAAATAATATAAAAGACTAACCAATACGTTCAAATCTGTTCAATTTATGTGTGTTTAAAATTTTTTCTAAAAAAATTCAACCAAAATTGTTGCCAGAAATTTTTATAAAAAAATCTAAACTAAATAAAATGAAATACTAAATAATATTAAACTACAAAAAAAAAATTCTAAAACAAATTAAAATAATAGTAAATTTGTTTTTAAGATATCATTATATTAAAATAAAAAAAGCTTTAGGTTAAAGTTCTGTTTAATTTTACATAAAAATTCGACGTTTTGATCGAATACAAATGACATAAATAGAAAACAAACAAAACATAGAAACAAATTACTAGGTAACAACAAATAACTAGATTACAAACTATATAATTTTTTATAGTATATTAAAACGTCTAATTTCAGATTAAAATTAAACAGTACTTCATCGTAAAGTCTTTTTATTTTAAATAAGAATAATATTTCATTAAAAACAAAACAAATTTCAAAAAATCCTATCAATAGGATTTAGGTTAAATTCCAATCTCAGCTGTAAACAAACCAAGAACCGCGCATTCAATGTGAAGGGGTGGTGCAAATATTTGTCCGGCTATATAGACCAAACAGTTGAGCACCGCAGCACGGGAAAGTTACAGAACAAACCATACCTGAAATGAGATATTTAGCCTGCGGTTGAACTGAAACAGAACTTGCAACGTGTATGTCAATACGAATGGAGCAGGAATAGAATAATACTTCATGTATTATACATTGTTTTTTACGCGTGCAAAACTATTTACGACTTTTTCAGGTAAAAAAATGTATAATATGTAAAAAAAGATATTTATAATAAAAAAATAAAATTGAGAATTTTTCTCAAAAAATTACACAAGTTAGTCAGTCATTGAATCGGCTTGTTTAAGCTATGTAACAATGACTGGCCAGTTTAACCATAGACACGTGTTTCGTTCTTTAAGAGCTCATCATCAGTATGATGCTTTGATCAGTGTCTGAACTCAAGACAACTGATGCAGATTTTATTATCCGGCTGGCTTTTAAGCCAAGTAAGCCAGAAGAAGCAATAAATATTTCGCTTAAAAGCCAATCAGATAATAACATCTGCATAAGTTGTCTTCGGACACTGATCAAAGCACCATACTGACGAGCTCCTAAAGAGCGAAACACGTGTCTATGTTTAAACTGACCAGTCATTGACGCATAGCTTAAACAAGCTGATTCAATGATTGAGTAACATGTGAAATTTTTGGATAAAAATTCTCAACTATAATTTTTTATTTTTACATTAATTTCACAGATACACTTATGAATATGTTTTGTCCAATGCTATTAAGGATATTTATGTTTGATTCATATTTATTTGTATTGAGTTATTTAATTTCTATACTTATTCGGAATTTATAAAACAAATGAATAATATAATACAATGTAAATCGGTACATTTACCAAATTTCTACATACAGCATCTGTGTAAGAGAAATAAAAGAAAAAAGTTATTAAAACAACATATATCTATTTAAAAATATATTATTATTAAAAAATATTATAAAATTAGATGCAATTATTAAACAAAAAGAACAAAATCATCACTTCATTTTAAGTTTGTACTCATACTAATAAAAACACGGTATTTAAATGTTTATATCACTTATCACAACAAATCTGAGAAGTGTAAACGTAAAGCTACCTAGTGGCGTAATAAAGAATGAAAATTATACATTATTTAGGTTTCGTACATATTTTATATTTCTTACGAACTTTTTTAAACGTAAACGTTTAAAGCATTTTTTTACGCGTAAATATTTATCCCTGGTGGTATAATTGAGTGTGTTTTGCGTGAGCGAATGTTTTTAAGTAATAGGAATACAGGAGCATGTATGCAAAGTATTATAAATATGGATGAAGCAAAAGTTACTAATTATACTACTTTCGAGATAGTAGAAAAAGTTTGTGCCACAATTTTTTGGGTTACTTAGCGTGATTATGTGTATATGTTTGTAATAAACACGTGCTTACCTATAAGATCACTTATGATACTTCTACTGACCTGTAACAGAAATATAAATAGAATTAGTACAATAATATTATTTTATTTTATTCTTCAACTCAAACAAATCTAACAAATAATATTGTACTTCATATTTTCATTCATTCATTTTTTTATACCAATTTACTAACTTTGAAAATTATTATTCGTGTTACAATTTGTTATTCTCTAAAATAAAAACTTTTAATAATAATTTACATTCACAACAACATGAAACTAACTTTTTATTTGTAGTAAAATATATATAAATGTTGTTTGTTTGACTATGAAAACAAAGTTATTTTTAAATAACTTTTTTTACAAAGCTTTTTATCAAAACATTTATACAGTATTAATAACATTGAACAAAAAAGTTCATAAGGTTACATTAGATTAGGTTGCAAAATTTTTGAAAAAAATCTCAACATTAGAATAACATTTATACAAGTTTATATATAAAATTTTAATTTGTTTTTTGTAAATAACAAAAATACACTATCTGAAAATAAAGACTCATTTAGATTGCCCTGCTAATCATAAAATTGTTGTTATGTTTTATCGTAATACTATTAATTCTGAGCTGCATTATTTACTAGAGGCCCTACAGGCTAGCGTAGATGTAGTAACCATGGTTATACGGTAATATGCTCGCGTACATCTACGCTAGTGTGTGGGTCTCTTAGCTTGTAAAATATAATAAAAAAATTTTGCTGAATTAAAATCAACAAGTGATGAAACCAAAATCGTGCATTAGCATTGTTTTTTTCATAAGTTTGTAAATAGTACTACTAACTAACATTAATATCGTGATAAGTATGAATACAAAAATTAATTTTCAATCAAAACATATATCTAGCATTAACGACAGCAGCTGTACACAAAACAAAACAAAATTTATTATCTTTATAAATTCGATAAACTTGATTACACTGTTTTGATACGGTTTTCTATCTGTCCAACATATTTATAATACGTAAAAAAATGAGCGTGTATTAAATAAATAACAGTCGAGCCATTTGTACGTCTGTTACAACGTTCCGACTCGATGTTTGTTTAAATCGTCGTCATAAAATGAGGCTGGTGACAAACGCTTACATATTAAAAATGTAATATGTTACACGGGATTACATATATATGTGAATTGTACGTATTTTCATAAATATATGAGTAATACGGCAAATATATGCCAAAATTTTCTAGCTACATACATATTATACAAAATTCTGTTTGTGTAAAATTTGCATTTAAAATATATATAAAAAAACATATAAATATTTAATTATTGATTTTTAGACCATAAACATAAAATATTAATATTCATATATTTTTTATTTATTTAACAAAAAAAAATATGAAATACCAAAAACTGTTTCAGAACTCTTTACGCTTTAGGTTGTATTTATTAATAATCGACATTTCGATGAACTCAACGTACGTCTTCATCTTTTTTCCTGTTTTTAAATTAGAAATTTTCTGTGTATATACTTTGACCGTTTAAAAAATTTCATAATCAAAAAAATTAACAACCAAAAACAAAACTAAACTTATATAATCCGTAAAATAAAAACAATATTACATTTAACTTCTATAACTCAAAGAAAAACAACCACAAAATTCAATCACAAATTTGTCATAAACGTGCGCGCGTACGACCCCCCCCCCCCCCCAACAACTAAACACGTGAAAATATTTCTACGTAACGCCGAATGTCAAAACTCAGTTAGATGGCATTTGGTGTAGGCGTCGATGTTAGGCATGAGTAACGACGCCCATCTGATGGAAGACAATTTAAAACAAGGAGGCACTTTAGAACTTTTCACGCCGCGTCAAGTCTCCCAGCGGATTGCCGAATTTTTCGGCGGTTTCTTACTAGGTAACTCAAGTTTGTTAGTCCTTACCAGAAGACAGTTACCAGAAAGCAAAAGACAAGAACAGAGTTTAAAAATATTTTTTCTTCAAGCGTATCTTAATATTAATATTACGTTACCATATTGTCTATGTAGAAACGAGATCATTAGGTTACTACTATAATAATGACATTAGTATACAGCAAACATAACTACAACGTCAAGTGTATTTAATCTGACACCTGCGGCAGTCATATTGGAAAACTATTACGTCAAATTAAGTAAAGTTAATTGATAATTTTTTATTTTTGCTTGAATTTGAATTTCATTATTACAAATGTGTGAAGAAATGTAATGTATACCGCCAACTTTATCAGAAATTGTATATTCAGCCACAATTCATGTAACAAATATATATATTATACTATTCTCTACAACTGTTAAAATAGTTTTACTTTATTTCATTATTTTATATAAAACCTCCGTTTATAATTTATTTCAAAGATAAATTTATTGCAACATTTAGAGATACTAAACCTAAGTAGCTAAGCTAACTACTAAATAGTTAAAAATGTGATATAAAATAACATTAAATACGGTCGCGATCAAACGTGAACAGCTTCAAAATATAAAAAGAAAAAAGAAAAAAAATACGAACGCATAGCAGAAAAACGATTTAGACAATACGTAAATCGTATTGATTTGACTGCCTTCCGACATAACACAAATAAATTTGATATATAACAATTTTTTTTGTTGCTTCCTCTTTTTGTATTTTATTTGATTCAGTCCAATTTTTGTTATATATATATATAAAACGAGACGACCTCGTTTTGCATTCAAAACCAAATACTTGCCATATTCTCGAGAATTTATATGTTTATTTCGATTGAACTTGGTTAAATTCCAAATTTTTACAATTTCCCTTTTTTTTTTATTTTTATTTTTATATTATATAAAATATTCGTCAATATAAAATTTCATTATTTTTCTTTGCATTTCTTTCCATTTTGGTGAAGACATTTCTGACCACCGTAAACTTTCTAAATGGAATAATAACAAAAATTTTATTATTATCGAAAATCAGTTTCATAAAAAGTAGAAACCAATTTTTATTTATGAAATAGCTCTTTTATTTTTCACTTTAAAATAAATTTTTTATATCTAATTTTATAAAATTCAAATAAACCAATTAAAATTGCTTAATAAGTTATTTTAAATAAACGTCAAAAGTAATTTTGACAAAAACATTTTTAAAAGTGAGTCAAAGAGTTTGTGCTATATCCTTATAGGTATATGGCGTATACATGTAATATTTTAAATAAATTTTTGTAATAATCAATTATTCGTTATAAAACATTCAAAAAATGCAAATGAAACAATATAAAATTAAATTTTTATAAAATTTAATTTCAAAAAGCTTTGTTACAGAAAAATATCAATTAAATTTTTAACCATGCAAATTTCGGTACAAAACCTTGTTTAATATTTATTTCATAATTGAAAAAAAAAATGAAATAAAATTACTATATTTGGAAATTTCTCTTTTAAACGTGATTTGATATAAAACAGGAAATGTTTGGTGACCAAACAAACGAAGGCCGAGCTATTGTATTATTTTTATATTGTTATTCTTTTTTCCCCGGTTGAAAAAAAAACGTATTACATCGTATATACATTGTTTCGTTCGCAAAAATGATTGATTAAATAAAACAAGATACCCTTTTCTACCGGCAACTGTTTGTTCAAGAAACAGAAGACTATCAAGTTCAAAGCTTACGCAATGTGAATTTTTTTATATCGCGACTGCGTACGTGCTCGTGCGTATAGCTACGACGGCACACAAAAATTGGAAAAATGTAGGCACAGCCCAGGCATTTGAGTATTCGGGCGCGGGCCAAACTCTATCGGAGAGATAGGTTCGATCGTGTCGGAGGGGTCGTTCGTTTACTCGACACAAAAGGTAAACTTGCCAAGAAGTCAGACAATACGGGGCCCCCACCCGTCTGATATAAAATAGACAATATACCTTTCGAACATACAATACGGCCTCGTGTTTCGTGGTTCAGAGATCAACGCGGATTTCATAAATTCGCCGTGTGGGTGAAGCGAAACTGATAATGACAGATTTACCGCAGCAGAACTTCGACAAAGAAAAAAAATAATTGTTACTTCTAATGGATTTTTATGTTATTTCAGTTGTTTTTTTTTGTAAAGTAATTCTAATGTCTTGTAGAATTATTATAGTTCAATTCGATTAAGATATCTACCATTATTTATTTTTTAATAAGAAAACAGACCTCTATAAAGCATAAAACAAATATTAAATGTATACAAATATCAATAACTAGAAACTCAAGTCAGTAGTGATAATGTGTTAATTCCCAATCTCGATGTAATTTTTAAGTGCATTCATTCCAAAATGTCATAGAAAAATTTGCTGAAATAAATAAACTATCATTTTAAATTTTATGCAGTTATTAATAAACTAAAATTACAAAAAAAATTTGTATAAATAAATATATACCATTGATATAATTATTTAATACATTATTTATTAATTTATTAGATTATTAGACATATTATATAATGATAAAATAAACTAATATACAAATATTTTTAGATATTATGTTCGTCGGTTTAAAAGTAAAACTTATTAATTGCATTTTTTTTATAAAAGTGGCTATTTATACATACGGTATGTATACGCAATTGGCTATTTATACATACAGCATTTTTACGTAATTGGCTATTTAGGGTAGGTTAGGTTAGTAGGTTGGTTTAAGTTTTTTTTTTTTTAGTATGTATAAATAGTCAATTGCGTATACATAGTAATATTATTTATAATACATAAGAAAATTAAATAAATAATAAAAAAAAAAAATAAATATAACATATGGCAACGCTGCTCGGTAAACTGACAGATACATTGACAAACACACTGCACTCTTCGAAAAAACTATGACGATAATCACAGAAATATCCTTATTTTTCCAAAAATTTTCTAAAAATTCTGTTATATATTTTAAATATGTTATGACATTGTTTTTATATAATCAATATTGCAACGAGTCCATTGCGTATATTTTAAAATAACAGCTGATTAGTTTCAGCAACTTTCTAGTAAAACATCCAGTATATCGCGTGTGCTAATAATTTATTTTATATAAACTAAAATAAAATTAACTATAAATATCTAGCACGAAAATAATTTCTATTTTCCATATAGCGCAGTGAAAACTAACAACCAATCTCGTGCAAACACAACAATTTCAAGCTAGAAGCTTATTACAAATTAAACCATGAATAAATGATCAAGCAAACGTATCCAACCCCCTGCGACTGTGACCATGTTGCCCCTGTATCACATCCGTTTTCATTCTCTCCCTTTGCCAAGCCTTGTTCTACTTCTCGCCGGGTTCTTAGCGTCGAGTCCCGCAGGACAACCAGGAATGATAAGAGGAATTTCTGCTTGTATATTTGGTGTGGTATTGGAAAAGCAGGAATTATCAAACTGTATTGTAATTTTATCAGTCGTATGATAAAATTGATTCATGAATTGTGATAGTAATTTAATTGGTAATGTGGTAAAAATATAAGAGCATATATGAGAAGTATCGTAAATGTAGACGGAGCAAAATAGCTTAACAGAATAGAAATGTTGGGAAAACTAATTTTTTCTTAAATTTAAAGTGTTTGTGCCACACTCTCATAGATACATGCCTAATTGAGTATGTATCTATTTAGGCAAACTAAAAAATATTTAAAAGAAAATGTGAAAAAAATATACAGTTGTTAGTTTTACGAACATTTTTGACACTATTATTAAAGTGTAATTTATATATATATATATATATATATATATATATATAAAAATGTAGGCCCGTATTTTTACCTCTTTTGTTCATGAAAATGTGCTTTTGTTTTGCTTTAAAATAAATTTTTACTTCTATCTCTTATCAAATATGAATAATATTTCTATTTTTGATATATTTTTTTATATCTAACATTATAAAATTCAAATAAACTAATTAAAATTGCTAAATAAGTAATTATAAGTATTCTGTACAATATGAATGTTTTCCTGATGAGTGATATAGTCAGCCGTACCACACAAATAATTATTACTCTTTTAATAGTGTAATTTAACCAAAATTATATCAATCATAGTTTTCAAATAAAAATACTGTAATCAAATTGTAAATAAAGCTAGTTTCGCTTGCAAGAAAGATAATCCGTGTAAGACACGTATATTCCCGGGAAATATAATTAGTAACGCTGGTGGCAACAAAACCGCACTAGCAGATTATCATAGAGTGCTGTGATCAAAGCCGTTCGGTTGCATACAGTGCATAAACCGTGTGAAATGTCTATCCTCTCGTATGCAACAAACTTCCTTCGTCCGCAAAATTTAGGTCACCGGAAGCGGGTACCCCGTACTGGTTGTTTTTCATTCTTTAGCCGTGAAGGAGCAGGAAAGACTATGCACCCCCTGATATAGAAGGCAAGGGGCCTTAAAGTACGATGGTGAATATGTAATATATGTAACTCTTTCAAACGACGGATAATCTCATGGAAATCCCTCTAAGATGACAAAGATTTTTTCTTCCGCTATTTGACATCCAGCTTTGTGGCGCAAATCAATGTCAGATTTTGTGAATATATTTCGTCTTTGATGTCGGACCGAAATGGAGGATCTTTGTGTTGCTACCACGAAAAAAAAAACTGTATGCAAAACCTTATGTTATTCAATAAAATAAGTTAGATAAAGCTTCTTTTAAAATTTGTTTCAACGTATAAAATAAATCTTCTAACAAATTATTATTTTCTTGTATTTTTTATGTTTTCGTCAAAGAGTCACTCAAAAAGCAATATTTCCAAAAATATATTAAAATTACTAGCTACATATTAAATAGATTTACAATAAATAATTTTTTTTCTTGCAAATTCTAGAAAATTAATTACGAAATTAAAATACACAAAAAATAAATTAATTTTTCAGGTCTTCATATAATTTATTTTTAATTATTATTAATATGGGATAACAAATGCAAAATCTATATTTGCTAATTTTTTTAAACATCAAATCATATAACCTGGTCTACAATTGTTGCAAAAACTAAAATAAACCGATTTATTTTGTAACTCTATTGTTTATAAAAATAAAGAATTTTTAATAATACAAAATACCTCGTTTGTAGTTTTTCATTTACAACTTATAGAAAATACATATAGTAAAAAATCTTTCTGAACTCATTACATTACAATAAAAAGACTTCAGGATTAAGTTCAGTATTTAATAAAAAATCGCAAAGTACGTCGAAACATCGACTATTTTATTAAAATATATACAGAATTTAATCCTAAAGTCTTTTTATTTTCCGAATTATATTACAGTTTATAAACCTATTAAATAAAATTTAAAAATCTAGCAATTTTACAAATTACTTAAAAACAATTGAAGAACGTCATGATTTGTTTAAAAACATATTAAATACTTATTTGACATAACTTTGACACGTTTTTTTAATATTTTGGTACGAAATTCGGTTCATTATTCGATTAAGAGTTTTGTAAATATTTTATTTAGTTTTTGACCTAGTATTGTGGCGTTCTGCCAAATAATATGTATAATACTCTAATCAAGTAAAAAAACCAAATTCCGTATCAAAAAGAAAAATAAATTAAACAAAATATATTAGAAAAAAGTGTATCTTTTACAACATTTATTATAAGTTGAAATATTGATAAATATTTTAAAAAACAAAAAACAATACTTGCTAGTACAGCAACTTTGTACAACAATTATTCTCTGAGTAAACATCAAATATTTATCTCAGAAACAAAGTGAAACTGTAGTTTATCATCAAAAACAAAATTATTATGAGACAAAAGCATATATGCTTTTACATACATGAATCTTCTCTATGAATTTATGTTCATATTAAATTTTCTACATGCAGCCGAAGTTAAATGCATACAGTTTTACTACAACGAGACTAGTTTAATAAAACTAACACAAGCGCACATGTCAATTGGTACACCAGCTACGCAAAGTTGTCAAACTGTATTAAAACATTTTACGATTAACCTACATAAATATCTAAACGCTTTATATTATATAATTAATAAAATTTGTATCACATTCATTACTTTGTTTTCAAAATATTTTAATTAAAATATTCATTATAGTCTGTTTTTTAACTAACGATAAGAGGAGTAATTGTAAAATTAAGTTTTACACTATAAGAAAACACCAGAAAATTTACAAAAAAAAATTTACAGCAAGTTTAATTTGCAACGTCTGTGACCTCCACATTAGTTTATTTACTTACAAAATGTCACAAAAAAATTAAAGCACACGAAACTAAAGAAAACTTAACAATATGAAACCCTACAGTAACATATTGGCAGTACTGATAGGTTGTTGACAGTTAATGACAAGAATGAAAATAATGTTGGGTGTAATAACAGTTGTATGTCAGCCAATCAGAAGTACAAATTTTGGGCCAAAACTTTTAATTATTCCTCCTAGTTAAAAAACAAACTTGTAACAAATTACAATTATCATTATTTCTTCTTTTATTTGTTATTAAATATTCGTTAAATTTAATTTCAAGTATTATTCGAATGATTTTCTGGATATCAATATACCTTTTATTCTGTATAATCAATTAATAATACTAAATTTATTATAAATGTAAATTCAAATATATATAGTAATAATTGCTATGACAAATTATTACATCACTGACAATCCGAATATTAAAGATTAACCCAAATCGTTTACGAAAAGATTGAAAATTAAATAATTATGATAGCAAAAATCATATACCACGATAATTTACATGGTATTACTTGCTCTATATCTTCATGCAATAAGTTTATTTTGTGTGTTCTGACCTAGATGAATATTATTCTACATCTTCTCCACATATTTGTGTATATTGACCCTTAGAAGAGAAAGCAAGCAGCGCACATATCCTGGTATAAGGATATAAGTTCATGTCCTTCCGCATTCAATTTCTACGTGCGTCATCTACTTGGATTTGCCTGAATGCAGTTAGGAAAAATTGACTGTCAGCGAAAATTTTCTTTATGACGATAAAATAGGCGATGTTTTCATTTTTTTGTTTTGTTTTTTCCGAGCAATTTTATTCTTCATCATACATACGAAATGGGTTATGATATAAGGAAACTTTCTGTGTCTTGTTTCTTATACTCGTATGAAATATGGAATAAGACTGTAGTAATAAATTATTTGTTGTACTTTTTTCTAAATTATGTATAAAACGTTATTATAAACAAAAGTTTTTTCTGATGGACATATACATTAAATTTTATATAAAATTTTATAAAAATAATATCAATCATTAATAAGTTTCTTCATGTTTTTACGGCCGGTATCCATTGAATTTATAGTTTTCTGGACTGGTATACCGTGGTCGATCGTGACGTTTCGCCATACATCGTGGATAGCATCCTCAGTACTTGATAACTAAAGATGTCATCTACGATGTATGGTGAAACGTCTGCGAAGAAGATAGAATGATTGCGGGATACCAGTCCAGAAAACTCTGTAAATTTAATTAATAAATTTGTTTTAAATAAAATTAACTAATTTGAAATAGGTTGTATTTTTTCGCAAAACAGAACTGGTATCATTCACGACGAAATTAGTATAATTCACGACAGGAAAATAAAATGCACGCCAAAATATTTTCTCAAGTCGAAAAATGTAAATGCACACTAAAATATTTTTTATCACGGATGATTTGAAACATCCTATATTTGTTGTTCAACATACAGATTTTATTGTAAAATTTCTCATTATCATCCTATAAAATATAATTTTTGTCGTACCACATTTGTAATAATATTTTTTCCATTTGGAATCAGTTCGAAATAGCTAAATTTACGGAAAGAAAAGCATCATGGTTATATATAAAATAAAATTAAGTTTAATGCTACAATATTTTTCTAGTATATTAAAGACCTTTCAGGAAACGCATACCAATTAAACACGAAATACTGCAAATTTTATATTAGAATCCAGACATTACAAACGAACACAAAACTCTATATTTTTTAAAGTAGTAGTAAAATAAAACAATTTACCAAAAATTGTTAAGTTGTGCAATTATAATTTTTTTGTAGAGAGTTAAAAGACTTATTTTTGAATGATTTATTTTAGTTAAGATTATATATTTCTTGTATATATGTTATATGTTTACATATTATTTATTATTGGCTTATACATAATAATATCACCTTTTTATTTTTGCATTTTTTAAAGTTTTGTATTTTTATAATTAATTGTATTTAAATATAATCTTTATTAGCGCAATAATAAATATTATTATTATTGCACTATAAGTATAATACTCTGCATGCTCCAAATAGCTGTAAATCAGTTAAATAGTTGCATAGGTATATTTACATTACATGAAACGGAAAATACGTATTTTTGTTTATTCCTATAATTATTAACGTCATAAAATATATAGAAGAATAAAATATTTAAACATAAGCTATCTTTTAAATATATCCCAAAGAGATTTACATTTTAACATTGAAATGTTAAACATATTCTTGGATTGGCATTCCTGCACTGCAAATATCAAAGTAAAATATCATGTTTGACGTGCGATACTTATTGCTTCTCATCTTCCACCGGCATGTCAAAATGGTTGACAGGCTTTGCAGGCGGACACAGAAACAAAAGATAACACATACAATCGTTGTGAACAGTATGTGCAGGAGAAAACAATTGACACATCTAATAGATTCTGTTATTTCTACCATGTAGTAAGTATTTCCGTTCTCGCCATTGCACTTTCTTATGTTTTTGTTTTCATGTCCATGGCCAGCTTTGATATGACGGATATTAAAGCGTATTGGAAATGTTCCAAGTTTTTCTTCAGCTTAGCTGTTTTATAACTTTCGTGGCGCTAGTAGTTCCCAGCTGGTCTTTTTGCCTCCACCCAATGCAATGAGTCTTTGTAGCTTTGAAACGTGTCATAGTTTTTAAATGCGTTCTTATTTTGTCTCGTTGTTCTTAGGTATCACGTGTTGAATTTTAAATTGTATCGGTAATTAGTTTTTGAAAATTATTTTATTTTATTACAAAGTATACTACGTTTATAATTTTAAAAACTTTTTCGTGTTGTTATTATAAACTTACAACCATGGGCGTCAGCAAAGGATAGCAAATAGAGCTCTTGCCCCCTTTGAGATTATGTAAAAAATCTCACAAATTCAATAGAGGTCATTCAGTATTTTTTATGTAAATTGAAAATTTATGCTTAATATAATAATAAATAATATATAAAATATTTATTTTTCATTTCTATAGTTATATTTACTTCATTAGTCGTAACTTAATCCAGAGAAGATTTGGCTTAATGTTTTGTGTAAGTTTGAGAGTTTAACGTCACACTACGTTGCGAGTAAAATCAATTATAAATTTTGGTAATTTTGTCATTTTTATTATTCCCTTATTTTTAACTCTAAATTCACTGGATGATGTGATGTACAAATCGCACATGTTTTCATATTGATGCAATATTGTATTCCGGTTTATAATTACAAAAAAATAATAAATAAATAAAAATTAATTGATATACATAATTATTTGTCTGCAAGCTTTGCTTTCTACAAGTTTTCATAGCTACCGATACAGTCACAGTACTGTTATAAATCATATAACTTAACATGTTCGGTAAGTGAAAGAACACTGTATACTTATATTATATATTTTTACTTAGTTTCAGAGGTATTAATGAATTAATTATAGAATCTTCCAATCTTTCGAAATCAAATTCCATATGTTTTTTTATAGTACTATTGTACTGTACTGCATTATTTTATGTATATATTTTTTTCTTAGTTGATCTTTACCCAAACCGTCTATATTGGTTAAAATGGAAATAAGCCGATAGGCAAGGCCTAGCGGTTTAAGACGTGTGTCTGACACCGCTCGTAACTATGCAGGCCCTGGTTCGAATCCCGCTTGGACATGGTAGTTTGTAATGTCTTTGTATCGTCCAAGTACTCTTTGAAAAGTGATACCTAAGCATTTACTGGTTGACGGTCTTCGCTAGCAAATCTATTTGTGTAAAAAAAATGGAAATAAAAATATTATTATTATTAATATCCATAATATAGTTATTTAAAAAATAATGTACTAACAAATATTATATAAAACAATGTAATTTATGTAATTAATTATAGAATATTACATTCCCATAGCAAGCGCATGCGACTATACGATACTTGTTGATATATAATAAAAAAATTCAGTTTGATATATAGAAAAATAAACGTAATACAAATATAATTACATTGTTAAATCGATCGTTCAAGAAACAGTAAACAATACATAGATGTTAAGTGCTAATAAAAAATTCTTGAATATTTATTTCAGTTTTTCAAACATTTTCTCAATTCGCACTTATATCGCCACTAAATAGATTTTTCAGGATTTTAAAACATTTCTTTGAACAATAGATGCACTAGCCGAAAGTTGTATAATTGAATAAAAGTGATAGCGCCTGTAAAATGCAAACTTCTTACTAACACGTTAAGTTCCTGCTTCAGCACTTAAAACCCACCCTATAAAACAAACATTCAGTGCAAATACGTCACAAACAAATGCTGCTTTGTCCCCCATTAACGCCGTATATGCAAATCTGAAACGTGTTTCACTCAGAAACATACACGCATAAAACATATACAGGCACAGATCTTCACATGGGCGCCGATAGCAAATTGTATTATTTAAATATTAACTGTATCGGAAAATAATAAAAAACGAAATAATAAAATTCATTCGATTTCTTACAGCTGTGCTAAATTTGTCAAACAATCTTTATTTTTTTTTTCCAATAAATGTTCATTTTATAGAACAGAGAATATATTTATTCTCAAGTGTATCAAAATATTGATATTACGTTACTATATTGCATATATAAAAGAAGATCATTATATTACTAGTACAAAAATAAGAACATTATTATACAGTAGTTACTTACTAAAACAAAACATTTAAAACAGCAGATCAACCGTAATGCCTATACCTAATATCTACATGATTTGTTTTGTTATGTAGATCAACAAATTATTAAAGAGGTATACGTTTGTGTGAATAGCCGATAAGTAGATGGAGTGGTATGATTGAGAAAGTGACTTGCGTTAGAAAAAATTTCCAAGTAGTAGGAATAAAAAAGCATGTATGAGAGGAATTATGAATGTGGATAAAACTAAAGTTGCTTGTCTGGATAGGTATGTTTGGAGAAAACTAATTTTGAGATAACGAAAAGAGTTTGTACCATACCCTTTTCGGTACATAGCATGATTGTATATGTACTATAAGTGCTTTTAAAAGCAAACAAATTTAATAATAACTAAAATTACCAATAGAATATAGAATATTTATTAAATTCAGATAAATAATCAATTATATCCATAATTTTTCTCTAATGTTGAAAAATTTATCATAAAAAATCATCTAACAAATCACGGCTATTGCTAAATATTTTCTAACTGTTTCCTGGGTAACAGTAAATTAATAATTTTCTTTTTTTAATAAAACAATAAGTTTCTCATACTAAATAACTGATCTCTTCTATGAAACTATTTTGATCTACGCCTCTGTAATTTTGAACGCGTGTAATATTCATTTTGCAAGGCAACTTCAGTCGTATACTTTTCAGTGTTAATTAGTCCTAAGGGCCTACGACAACTGGCACACTAGATTATGGATCACAATAAAACAGGCAAACGTAAATAGACCAGAGCAAGACGAATATAGCGAGAAAAGAGTGCGGAAAAAAACCGGGGCTGTTTATACTATTCGAAGTAAAATGAATGGACGTATAGAACGAGAACGAGAACAGAAAATGGATAGAAGCAAAACGGGATACAAATGTGTGACCTGATAAGGAATTTTGTACATACAGTCTGTTCATTAAGAATGTGTCTGAACTATATGAATAGAATACATTTAGTCGTATTTTTTCAAAAATTTAATATTTGAAGATAAACTGTTAGGAAAAATGTAAAATTACATAAAATATTTTGTAATTTATTGTTATTTTCGATTTTTATTGAATTTTAAAACTTACGTGTAGTGTTTATTTCAGACTTAAATCTCCCGGGAGGGGGGGGGGGTTGTCATAGAAATGTAAGGGAGGGGAGTTAAAATTGGTTAAAATTAGTAAAACAGGTACAAAATTACAAATAAATATAAATTTTCATTTATGAAAATAAACTATATAATCATTAATTATTGTACACACTACCTTGTCGCTGCGTAGTTGCATTTCAGCTTATTTAGCGTCAATTTTTAAAAACCCTGCATTGACATTTTTTGGCTGAATATGCTCCGGAGGTGGAGTTAAGCGACCCCTCTGAAATATACACTACTTACATATAATTATATTTTTCCTCAAATGACATATCAATAATTAGATGCACTAGTTAGATTAGATAATTTTTAATTTAAAATGTTTACATTATTGTACTAGATAACATAATTACCACTTTCTACAAAGGCAATATGGTAATTTATATAGTGCTTCTAAGCGAACAAAAACCCCGAAAAATATGTAAACTAAATACTAAAGTCGATTAAAACCAATCAGAAACGATCGTAATAGTCTACACACTGATAGTGTGATTTGACAGATCGTTATTTGTGTGATTTTACATTTTAATATCGTTTTTCAATTATTTTTTTTTTATTGGTTTTTATTATTATTTAATTTAATAATAATAATAAGAAATGTATATAAATTTATTCGGTATTGTAAAATATCTTGTTTTATACTGTTACATATTCAAATTGAGCGCGTAATTAGTAGATAATTTTTTTATATATATAATTGTATTTGTACTTGTTACTAAATATTCAAAGCACTGTATCAATATTTTGATATGCTTGAAAAAAAATGTATATTTTCTATGAGACAACTATGTCGATAAATAAGAAATATATGGCATAATTTCATATGAGAGTAAGCAGTTTATCTTGATCAAAGTTAACCGAAAAGATGTGTAAAGCTATAATAAACAATATTAGTGACTGTACATTAGATTGCGTATTAAAATACATATTTTTTTATATATAAGTATATATTTATATATGCCCTTTATCGTAAATCAACGACAAGCTTTTCTTGAACAGATTGTATATACACTCACACACATCTAGTGGGCCAAGGTTGTCCGTCGCTCATTTTGGATATGGAATGGTATGCTAATGTGAAAACTTTGCTTATTTGTATAAGCCAATCATATAAAAGCATTGTGACGTCAAATTTCGGAACCCTTCTACTGCGTACATATATGTATTTTTTCCTCATAATGTTCTTGATATGTAAAAATAACGAATAAAAATACGGTAATATGTAATGTGGACAAAAGGTCAAAGATTGTCTATTAATATTCATGGGATCAATAATAAAAATTATATGATAATGTATTTCTTCAGATATTTTACTAATAGCTATAAAAACATTTCATCTAAAATATATTTTATTACGGTAGAAAACATAAACAATATAATACGAGTATATAAATAACTTAATATTCTGTTGTATTAATATATTAAATGTCCTCGGAAATGTAAATATTGTGGCCGTCAAATTCAAAGTTGCTTGCGGGCCTACTCTATAACATTACTAGTAAAAATAACGACACAGCAAAACAAATATTCTAGGATTTTGTAAAGTATTACAACCATAATTATCTTACATAATATAGTAAACATTTTAATATATTATAGAATTTTCGTTTTCAATTGTAGTTAATAAGTTGTATGCTAATAATATACTTATATCGCAATATAATATTTATTTTCAAACTAATATATGATTTTTTTCAATTATTTAAAATAAACAACAAAAATTTTTAAAAAATTGTTTAAAAGTGTTACATTTTACTTTGATACAAATTGCATATCTCATTAAACCTTATATTCTTTTAACACGAAAAATCAAAACAACTGCACTTAGCGTTTTATGATATACAATCACAAAACGACAAGTAAATATTTGAAAATCGCTATCATAAAATACAAGAGTATAACTTTCTCACTAGCTAGCGGTATATTTTCCGAAATTTTGCAGCGTTATAATGCAGAAGAGTAAATGCAAAAAGCTTTGACTTGGTCTTATCGCTCGTTTACACATACATGTCGAGTACGTATGTGGAACGCAGAGAGCTCGAAATGTAAATGTTGTAACATTCGCGCGCCATTTACAGGCCCCCCGGAATTACCCCCGGAGCGGTGTAATCTCTACATTCCAGAAGTACAAGTTGTGTGTCGCATGTCAGCTGCCGTTAAATGAGCAGCGCGCTGATTTCAGCTGCATCAGCTGACGACTTTTTTTTTCACATGTTGTAAATTATAATATGCAAATATGAAATTTGATGACGTATTTTATTTGAGTTAGCCAGGATGAATTAAAGAGGTACTTTTGGATTAAAAAAATTGAAAATTTTTGCAAATTTTTGTCACAGTAAAATAAACATATTGGTTAGTACTACAAACTCGATTTTTAGGTGTTTTAGTACAGTCTTTTAGTACTAATCTTATAACAGTTAGCGCTATCTTAAAATCGATATTATTTTAAACCGATTTTATCTAAAAAGTGGCTAGTACTACAAATTCTACTTTAAAGTCAGTTTTAACTAAAACTTAAGACAATGCAACTGTCATTAAATTAATAAAAAAAACTACATCAAAATAACTAAGTATATATATATATATATATATATATATATATATATATATATATATCAGCAAGTATCCAGCGCCTCTTGCGGTAAAAACAAAATAATATTGCCTATATCTGTTATGTCAAAATTAAAACACATGTTTTCATTTGACAATTTATGTTCGTCTTCACAGCGTGTAATTATAATATATAATAATAACTGGTACAAAACAATATTTCACATCCATAATGTTTATAAACATAACATACGACAACGCTGCTCAATAAACTGATAGATACATTGACAGATGATAGTACAAACACATTACGCTATTCGAAAAACACTATGACATCACGTACAGAAAACAAAACGCGTGACGCGCAAAAATTTTATTTTTTCGATTTTTTTCTGAAAAAGTGATTAGGAAAAATTCTGTCCAATTCCTGAATATACCACACGAAAAAAGTGTGCTGGAGCATAATGCAGGTTAAGTTAGGTAATAAATAATTTTGTTATTGTTTAGAAAAAAATTAATAATAGTATTCTATATTGTTCTATAAACACTGTAATGCTACAGAATCTGTTATCTCTTTTTGGCTAACTATAAAATAGTACATGTAGAAAGAAGATCAAAATTTATATCGCTTATAAAACAATATAATAAATTGGTTTTTAAATTGTTAAAATAAATAAAACAAGTGAAAGAAACAGTTCACAAACTGCACAAAAAACCATTTTACAAAAAGGGCAATTACACTATTGAAACGTAACAATAACAACTTAATAAAATCGTAATAAAATCAAACCAACGCCCAATAAAATCGAATCAAACCATATTTAACTTCAAAAACACAAAATAACCAATATGCGGTCCCCACCAAAAAAATAATTCTTTTAGTATCCAGTAAAAACAATTGCGCAATCACACAGAAACAAATAACTTGTCGTTACAACCCTTCATTGGTATGTGAACCATTCAGAGAAATAATTCGATATGGTAGTTCAGCCCTCTCCCCATCAACTGATTGCAAACCAACGTTCCTTGAACCGTTTCCGATTAAGTAGTGGAGGGGTCTCGATTGTTACCGATTCGGTAAACGGAAATAAACCGTGTTTATGTACCCCACTGACCTTGTTTCGTAAAACTTCACTTGCGCGTTTATTTTAGCGAACCGTGCAAACTTCTCTTTCATTTTTTTATTATTCAATTTTTTTTCGTCATTAGCATAGAAGAAAATAACAAAATCACAATGGGTATATTTATACTTAATAAGAAAGTCTGCTATTACTGTTGAAACTATATGTGAAAATTTTTTTTCCAAGGATTATGGTTCGTAATTTTTTTCTGTTTTTTTACGGTGCCAGCAAAATGGAACTAATACTTATTTAATTAGTTTTTCTCACAAGAAAACTCATAAATAATGTATATAAAGCAGGTTCATATTACAACAGTGTGATTCGATAAAATTAATTTAAACTTTTATTATATTCAGTGGCATGTTCTGCATTTAATATTCTAAATTTATTCATATTTTGAGAAGTTTATTATAACAATAGACATATTAAAAGTAAGTTTATTTTTACATATTAATTAATAATTTATTACTTTTTAAATAGTAATTATATACCAAAACAATAATATATTATTTTTTCATTACTATCACATTTATTCCTATTATTTAACCACCTAATGAACGTTTGGTTAAAAGAATTTATATGAATAATAAATGGACGTCCGATGAGAAGTTGGAGTGGTATGAGAGTGTTTTGCGTGAGCAAAAGTTTCCAAGTAATAGGAATAGAAGAGCATGTATGAGAGGTATTATAAATGTGGATAAAGCTAAAATTATTTGTCTGAATAGATGTTCGGAGGGAACTGATTTCATAATGTTAATTAATAAAGTTAAAATATCACAATAAAAATATAATACTTTTTAACTTTCAGATAAATATATTCCAATAAAAGTATCTAATATTGTAATGTAATAAAATTTATAACGTATTAAAATTATTAAAAAACATTTTAAAGTTATTTTATCTCAAATTCAAGAAACATTATAACTAAAAATTCAAGTTGAAACAAAATCTGAATAAACTATCACAATAGAATATTTACGACTAAAACAGAATAAAATATTCATACGTTAAAAAATATAAAAAAACAACAGCATTAAAAAAAGTTTAGAATAGAAATGTTTCTATATTTTTAGAATGTTCATTTCTTAAGTCTTTCCACATATCTAAATACACATGTATAATATATGCGGCATTTTCGCATCTTCAACATGAAAATAATGTTGAAACGAGCATTTCCTGAATATAATAACAACGTGCAAACATATCAAAATTTTGCAGTCATAGCCGTATACTGTACACACTCATACGTCATATATTTACATATTTTATTTTGTGACAACAGCCAGCATGCATGTTTCAAATATAAAATACTTATGCTGGATTTTTTTCTATGAATTTGTCGCATTTATTCCATATATATCCTATAGTTATTGTGTTGTATATACGTTTTATTCAGTTGCATTCTTTCAACAAATGCTTTACAACTGTTTTCATTGCATGTTTGATTTAAATAGATGCAAATAACACTCACTTTAATGTAATATTATATAATGTACCAAGCATGTTTGATGTTTGAAAGAAAACGGAAAGTCATCTTATTGTCTTACACAATATCAAATACATTTGAGCAGTTTTCTTTAAAACTGGTTTAAGTTCATTTTTGACAAAAAGTTAGTTAGATAACAATAAATGCAATCTGCCATGAGCTTTTTATCTATAAACAGTTCCCAAACAAAAATCCATCAAAATTTTGATCATTTTGTCAATATTAATTTACATAGTTACCATTAGTTAATTACCATTCAAATACAAACCCTTAAATATCTCCATTTAATATAAAATAGACTTACACCACTTTCAAACAAAACAGCTCATTTAAGTTATAGTAATATTCAAACTTTTACCGCTGGTATCCATTGAATTTACAGAATTTTCTGGGCTGGTATACCGTGGTCAATCTATCGTCATCACAAAATTTCACCATACATCGTAGATGGCATCCTCAATACATCAAGCACTGAGGATGCCATCTACGATGTATGGCAAAATATCTGCGACGAGGATAGATCGACCACGGAATACTAGCCCAGAAAATTCTATAAATACATTTAACTATTTGAAATAGTTGCGTCAAGTTGTAATTTCGGCAGTCCGAACAGAATTATAAATTGCAAAAAACGTGATTGGTTGTTGAAGTTTTAACGAAAAAAACCGAAACAATTTAAAATAATAATTTTATTTAAATTAATGAAATAAAAACCAATTATCAAAAATTATTATACAACATATAAACTTATGATAATAACAAACCAAATTATACGTAACTTAAAATAGAGCGTCGATCTATAACTAAATTAAAATAATTTAGTTTTCGACATAACTGGATTCATAAAGTTTGATGGACTTGATAGTCGTGGATATGTCGACATACTAACTTCCAAAAAATGATAAATAGCACATTCATTGTTAGCTGAACATGCAATTAACTATTCCCAAACTTTTTTTGATTCTCGGCGCTGAATCTAGATTTTCTCAAAGGGCCCTAATCAAATTATAACAAATACACAATGCAAAATAGACAATATTTTTTTGCAAGAATTAGACAAAAATACACAAAATGCATTTTAGATGATCACAAAAAAATATACTTGAACAAATTCATCTACAGTAACTAAGTGGTTTGCACCAGCTACACTAGATGTAGCTTTCTACGACATTGAATTAAAAATGAAAATAAAATTATGAAAATTGTATAATATTTCGCGCCGCCATTGTAAGAAAGTCTGAGAACCACTAAACTATACGATTAATTTGTCATTTGTTTCTTTTTATTTTTATTTTGATAATTTCGATTTAATACTTTGCATGTAGTGAAAATTAAACTTTGCTTTTTTGAAATTTTCAGTTTCAGTTTCAGTTTATTTAAAAATCTGAAAATGAACATTAACTACAAATTACATACATACACAATCATGCCATATACCCAAATAAATGTGGCACAAACTCTTTCCATCATCTCGAAAACAGTTCCCTCCAAACATCCCTTTTCAGACACGCAATTTTAGTTTCATCCACAATCATAATTCTTTTCATACATTACTCTTCTATTGCTACTACTTGAAAACATCCTCTCACGCAAAATATTATAAATCATATCACTCCAATTACTCATCGGACGTCCAAGCAAACGTATACCTTCAAAATCATTCACATAAATCTTTTTAACCAAACGTTCATTCTAATAAACTACAAATTGAGTAGATTAATAATATAATGTTTCTATGGTTGTTATATTCCAAGTAAAAATCCTTCAAAAATCATATCAAATACATATCCAATCCAATCTCACTCTACAACACTTCAATTTTTGCAATAACTAGTAGAAAAATAAACTATCGAGCTGCATACATAATAGCAACACACTGCAAACAAACGAAACAAAAGAAAAAAGCCAAATAAATTTCGTTTTATTTTGCATGAACAGAACGAACAGCAACAAGAAAACAACCCTGTTGTCGTTGTCATCACAAACGTCTGTTACTGAGTGCCACATAACACGCCCCATTACGCGGTGGCACACTCTACCAAAGGCAAAGGCAGAGTTGTACACTAAGAATCAGGATCCGGCGACTGGAGCTTAAAGTACCGTCTGCATCCGGATAGAATTTGACATGTTTCGCTGCTGAAAATCCATGTACGTCCTTTCAGAAATTTACGCTGCCATTCATTTAAAGATACAACGCTATTTTTTAATTATTTGTTTGTTTAACTGAATAAAAAAATCAAAAAAAATAACTGTATTACAATCTACAATGTAAAGTAAATATGTATTAAAAATAAAAGGTATCATGAATGTGAATAAAGCAAGAGTTACTTATCTAGATAAGAATGTTTGGAGAAAATTAATTTCGACATAGAGCTACACCCTTTTGGGTACATGGCGTGATTGTGTATGTATGTAAAATGTAAAACTAGTGAAAAATAATGAGCGTTCACCTAATTGCAAGTTGAGGTACAGTTATTACTGTACGCCATGGCGAAATTGCAGATTACGTTTGAAAAATGTAAACAAAATAATAAATATTCAAATTGTACAAAAAATTGTTAACAAAAGTACGTATTTTAAATGATTTCAATGAAAAAAAAAAAAGGAAAAAACTATTATTATAAAAACAGTAGGTATACATAAAAAAATACCTAATTTCATTTAATTTGGATTAGATTACTATTTAGATGATATTTCCAATAACATTACATTTCTCGTTTACATATAAATTAGTTGAAATAAAACTGTCATTTCACATCAAGTTTAGATAAATAATCAAAAACTGAAGAATAAATTAACGAACAAAAATATAAAAATAACGCAAAAAAAAATTTAGAAAAAATATCTAATTACATTTGATCAATATAGCAAATGTAATTATATACTCTTAAATTAGCAATTTCATCTAATTTTTATGTATAAGAAAACTGAAAATTATTTATTTTTTATATAAAACAAGAAAAATATTATAAAAAATATCTAAATATTTATAATAAAAAAGCTTTCATCATCAGGAAAAAAAATACAATTAACATAAATAATAAACAAACAAAACATAGAAACAAGTTACTAGGTAGCAAAGTAACTAGATTATTATCATAAATTTTCAATAAATTATTTTCTAAAAAAAATTTAAATTATTAAAGATTTTTTTCAGTGAAGTTTTTTATTTATATATTATGACTTTTCATAAATCATTTCAAATAATTACATAGGTAAGCACAAAATAGTAAAATACTCGTAGTTTGACGTATTAATTCACTAACAATTATAATTAATTTTATCGTTTCAAAAGCAACAGATCCTTTACCACTTGGAGCTAGAAAACTTTAGTAACAAAGCAAAATACTTGTACATTAGTAAATCATTAATTAGCTTCAAATTAAATTCCACTAACTAAATACGCATTGCAACACAAGTAAAAGTTTTATTTCCGTGCACATCTCAGCTTTAATTAGCGTAATAAGCGCAAAATCTGCGAGTGACATACTCAACAAACTTTATAATCTTTTACAAGATCTGCCACTGGATCAAACTAGATGAAATACCTTTGAACTAATAATTAATAATCAATTTGAATAATCACACCCAGAAAGTTTTAGTTTCGTTGTTAGCTTGCAAACGATTTCCAACCGGAATTTTAACAGAACATAAAGTTTTCGTCGTACTTAAAAGAATCTAAAGTTGCACTGTTTTATAAATTATTTCACGTAACAATATTAATTAATTTTACAGTATATGTCAAATAATTTTTCAATTAAATATTATAATAATACAGTAAAAAATTGATATAACGGACTAATTGTGACGAGAAGTTTGAATAGTAAATTAATAACAAAAAATAACTTATTAATTCAATAATAATAAGTTTATTCATTTAGCATATGCTAACAATATTATATAAACTTAAAAGTATACTAAAATTAACATTTGTGAGCTATTATATAATATTAAAATTGATGACTTCAGAATATATTTATTATGATTAGTTTGTAGTTGAGTAATAAACTAACAAAATTTTGATTGGTCAAAAAGTGTTAAGAAGTGATTCAAAAATTTGCATATGTAATGAACGTATTATTTAACAAAAGCAATTAAAAATGTTACTAAATTATGTCTAAATAAAATATCTATAAATGATATACATAATTCAAATTTATATACATAATTTCAAATTTGTTTAAAGAATGAAAATATTGTAATATTTTATAATTTACATATAAAATAAATTCGGCATAGTAGAAAGAGTTTGTACCACACCAGTTTAGATACATAACGTGGTGGTCTGAAACACCCGCTATATATATATCTCAAATATAAATATAAAATAAACAAACTAAAATTATTAAAAGTCTCCTTTATAAAACAAAAACAAAATATAAAAATTCCAATTACAATAATGAGTTCAATACCAAATTTTTAAAATTGCATACATATGGTAATAGATTTGTAAATATAAATGTACGTTCATACTTGTAATAGATTTTAAACAAACGTATCAAATACACATTTTTCTTGGACGCATTGCAGCGAGTATTTTCAGCTAGGAAACAGTATGTTTTTAATTACCGGGCGTAATTAGCCTACGGTATATGACAATAAATAGAACCAGAGACATGGAGAACTGTGCAAATATAGCAATTAATACATTGAAACAATGAAACAAGAAAAAAAATGTACAGAACTTTATTGAACAGTTTTTTTTATGTAGTGCTGCTATTATATACGAGTACAGGAAATATTTTTAGAATCCTTTTCGTTTTTTTCTTATTTTTTACGAAAGAGTAAACTTGGTACTATAATTAATTTCATTTTTAATTTAGGCGCATGTCTAGGCCAAAATTAATTTTAAGATATATGAGATAGTAGGGCATAAATAAATTTAGATGAAGGAAGATAAGAAAAAAATTTAAGTTTTAACCAAGCTTTGGCCGGATATATTTTAGTAATTCCGGATTGTGTAAAAAGAGCAAAAAAAAAATTTAATTAAAAAGTTTACCAATCTCTCAGATAGTAATTTATATTTGTTATTAAAATATGTATGCAGAATTTGTTATTTAATATTAATGTAAATTATTCTTAAGAACTATATATTACTATTATTACAAATTGATTTTTGTTATATTTTTCTGTATTACATTTTATTTTTATCGTTTAGTGCTACCATTAACTTGATGATAATATCCGATTCAATATTGCTTTCCATTTTCAACTTTATTGTATAAAAATAAGAACCTAAAAAAAAAACTTTAATCTCCTGAAGTGTTTTCGCGCTACACTAGTCAGGCTTTTATTTGGCTATTATTGTCTCAAGAAGTTATAAAAGAAGAGAAGGCAAGTTAATATGTGCGTCGCCGTCGCATCGATATACCTGCGTTTACGATAAAAGTGCGTAACTTCCTTCTCCCCCCCTCCCAATACTGTTAACCGGATGTTGCTGGTCGGCCATGTTAAGTCATGTGTGTAGAGCATCGGAAGTCGAACGATGGTGCGGTCGCGTCCCTTGTGCGAAAGAAATGACGATCTTTTGACCCGGGAGCGTGCCTTTACCTTATTCAATGACTAAATGAAATATGAACAGGGCTTAGAGGTTAAATAACCTATCAGATTCAATCGATAACTAATACCTACGGTTTAATAACTTCATATAAAGTTGGGTTAGTTAATAGTTAATACAATTTTACGTATATTTAATTTATTATTTGACATAAAGATGTAATTACATAAACGGTTTAATACAGTTTGTTTTAAAATTGAATTTTGTATATTGACATTTTATTATATACATACACAATCACGCCATGCACCCAAAAAGATGTGGCACAAATTCTTTCGACTATGCCGAAATTATTTTCAACCAAATATTTTTATCCAGACAAGTAACTAGAATATTTCAAGAATAAAACACATATTCAGTTTGTTATTAGCTTTGTTCGCGGTAGAAATTCCGAATTAATTCGAAACCTGTTCGGAACGTCTTTAGGATCAATCCAAAGCGCATATCTGATTCTGAATTTATTAAGGATTTTATATTTCCGCAAACGTTAAATGAACATTACTTTTAATTGAATTGTTCGATCATAGAGTGCACCCTGCCGTTCCCGTTATTTGACAAATTTTATTTTAGATATCAGCTGTTCTTGTTTATTCCGTTGTCCTTTTAAAATACAAATCTAACATAAAACGTTTGAAATTGACGTGTAAACTATTGCTGGTAAACTTTCACGATCATACAATTTCAGTACGAATGTGCGGATCAGAGATTCTTTATAAAATCCTGAGATGTGTCGAATACGTTCAAAACTAATTCCGAATGAAATAATTGTGTTCCGCATTCATACTAATACTCTGTCATATATTATCTTCTATTCCTACCACTTGGAAACATTCTATCAATCATACCACTAAATCTAATCATCGGACGTTTACACAGATATATACCTTCAATATTACTCATATAAATTCTTTTAACCGAACGTTCATTAGCACTATTAAGCAATACTAAATAAGTAAAAAATATTTATATAGTTTTATGGGCTGTTATACCATGGTCGATCTATCCTCGTCGCAGACATTTCGCCATACATCGTAGATAGCATCCTAAGAATGTCATCAACCACGTCATACCAGCCCAGAAAATTCTATAAATTCAATGGATACCGGCCGTGAAAGCTTGAAGATTACTAAGTAAAAAACTTCATAATTTTCAATTTACAATTAGATTCCAAATCGCAAATCGTTAGCAAATCAAAACTAATTCACAGTTATAATTCCAAAGTATATTTATTAAATAAATCATATTAAAAAAGGCTTCTAAAAATTATGTATTCTACTAGTACAATGCTAAAACATATTGGCTGATACTACAAACTCGCTTTTGAAATCTATTTTAACGAATGCCGCTTTTAAAATAATGCAACTGTCACAAGAACGGAACCAAACAAATAAACTAAATCACCTCAAAACCGAGTTTGTAGTACCAGTAATTGTGTATTATTTAATGCTAATAGGAATGCCAAATAGGAAAATAAATCTAAAATTGTTACAGTCAAACATTGTATTTTGTTACCTAATAACTTGTTTCTGTTTGTTTATTAATTACGTCATTTCTATTTTTTTTTTCTGATAATGATATACGTGCAGTATATCGAAACATCAAATTTTAATTAGAAATTATACAGAACCAAAATTTTTTATTTTAATGTAAGTTATAAAAGATTTTTTCACTATGTTTCACTATTTGTGTAAAAAAGAAAAACTTCTAACAATACCAGTTTTATTATTATAATTAATTCTATACACAAATTAAACAATTGAAAACTTTACTTAAAAATCGATTTTTACATAAATATATATTTTACTATATTTAATATATTTCACAAGAAATTAATGCTTTATAATAAATTGCCAACATATATTAAAAAGTCAAAGAATATAAAAACATTTAAATTTGAAATTAAATTTTTTTACCATAATAAATTTGATGCATTATTAATAATTATGTCAATATGTTGATAATTAAGTAAATAGCATGCTATAGTAGTAAATTTCCGGTAATTCTTAAATGTTAAAATATATTAAAATGTAATTAACTAATATAATGTGATTTGAATTAATTAATTTAATTATCTTGAATACATCACACAAAATTGTATTTCAACACAAAAAAGTGTCCAATTTATATATGCTTCCCAAAATAGAAACTAAACCTACTGCAACATCAACACATCAAAAATTTAATCCCAAACAATTTGATCCAATTAAAACTTTGGTCATTAATCGGTCAATTCACACCGAACCATCGACCAAAAACAAAACAAAAAAAAAAACAACAAAAGTATCATTTTCACTTTTGCGGCCATCGTAATATACGAGAGGTGAATCCAAAAAAAAAAAAATTCGCCGGTCTTGCGCCAAGGGGGCAATGAATTGCGCACGTGACCCCCAGGTGCCCGGGAGCCAAACATCGAATCTCGCGGGATAACGTGACACATGAACCAAACTAAACAGGAGGAGGAATCTGTTTGGTTTGCCGGTCGCAATTTCTAAGATGACCGCGACTGGCCTGGACCACTCTATACGATTAAACTGGCCAGTCGCTATCCCTTTGTGGTGTTATTTTCTTTAGCTGTCGATATTTTTCAAATTATTGGATTGTTTTACGCCTCGGAAAACAATCGGAAGAATAAAAATCAGTTTTGTTGATTCTGTATGAAATTGGTTATTATTTATTTAATAGTAAATTACCTAGATTATTACGACATATTTACTGGCTTTATATTTGACCTAATAAAATCATAAATGCACAAAATATCAATCTGGTGTATATGTATTAATGTTCGTAACTTAATGCTCACATTATCAACAAATAAAAATATATGTTTTTTTTTTCTTTAAGCGTATCAAAATATTGATATTACGTTACTATATTATCTATGTAGAAAAAGTTCATTATGATACTAATACAATTTATACGTGATATATAGGTTATACGTGACGAGTCACCAAGCACTGAAACGTCTACAACGAGGATAGATCGACCACGGCATACCAGCTCAAAAATTTCTATAAACTCAATAGATACCGGGCCGTAAAAGCCTAGAAATTACCATCAACCAATTATTAATTTTGTTTGTTCTAAGATTTCTTAGTTTTATAGTTTTCATCACAAGTACGTAGATTTTTAAAATTTTATTTTAATTATATTATTTATCCTATATGTCTTGACAATAAAGCAGATTTACTGACTCGGCATGTCAGTAAATTTCAAGTTTTCTATGAAATACTGCCACTGCTCTGTCTTAAATTATAGTTTAAATTATGATTTATACAAAGATTTTGTTAAAACAAGATTAGAAGTATATGGGTAAACCCATATATAGACTACTTTGACATTTTTCGGAAAGTTAGCAACACTGTATTTTAATAATATTATAATTTATGTGGGCACTAGGAGATACTTTTCTGAAAATTTGATCAAAATCGAATAAATAATGTAGCCACAATGAATTTTTAAAAAATTTTGCGATTTTTTTCTCAATAAGTTGGCAACATTGTATTTTGTTAAAATTGCATATTTTATTTAGGCACTAGGAAAAACTTTTATGAAAATTTGATTAAAATCGGTTAAATAAAATGGTCATAATAAATTTTTAAAAATTTTACTAATTTTTTTCTCGGAAAGTTGGCAACACTGTATTTTGTTAAAATTACATAAATTATATGAATACTAGGAGAATCTTTTGTGAAAATTTGAGTAAAATCGGTTGAATAACATGGCCATAATAAAAATTTTAAAACTTTAGTAATTTTTTTATCGGAAAGTTGGCAACACTGAATATTAATAAAATTATGTGATTAATGGGAGCATTAGGGAAATCTTTTTTGAAAATTTGATTAAAATCGGATAAATAACGTAGCCAGTATGAATTTTTAAAAACTTTAGTAATTTTTTTCTCGGAAAGTTGGCATCACTGGAAAAAAACAAAATCACATGACCATCTTGGGCACTAGACAAATTTATCCTGAAAATTTCATTAAAATCGGTTGAACCGTCTAGGAGGAGTTGCGGCCACAAAATTTTGACTTACGACCGAGCGAGCGAGCGAGCTGACGACGCACATCCATACACCCACATAAACTAAGTTCAGATTCGTCATCTAGAGGCTATATAAAGGATTTCTATACAATTTTTTTTTTTTTTTGAAAATGTTACAGACACCGTACCAAACGCTATACTACTTTTCCTTGCAGTCAAAGTAGTAAAAATAAATTGAGCATCTTCAAACTTTCAATTTATTTTTAAATCAAAACACAATAAATTCTAATATTATTTTTTCTTTCAGCTGCCCTTCCTAACTTGGTATATAATTTTAATTTAGTGATAGCAGTATTAAAACAAACGATGTAGTACACTTAGTATCAAAAAAAAAATATCATCATTCTTTCACCGCATAAAGACATCATCTAAAGCATGATTTCATTGCCATCGTTTTTCTACACCGACTGTACTTGGGCAAAAGTAGAGTGATAAAGTCCCTCTCTCAGTGGCGGCTTCTATGTCATTTGTATCAGTGAAGTTCTTGTGTCAATTTCCTTTAGGTCTAGAGATCTGAGTTGATGGCGGCAGACCTCGGCGCTCTCGGCGAACGGAAAGACAGCGAAAAAATCCCTCCCGGCTTGTCGAAGATTTCGGATTACGTACGACGGCGAACGTTGTCGTTGAAAAATACAGTTAAAGACACCCATCGTGCCACATTTTCTACGCAACTGTATCACACATTATGGCTGAAAGGCAACCCACTCCCCGTGACACGGTCTACAGAATTTAAACCCGCTAGTTTTTCCTATTGAAAGATACTGCTGAAAAACTTGTCTGTCTCGGTTGAATATATTTTGTTTGACTTCGGATATTCTTTTGTAAAACGTGTCTGAAATTTTTTGCCTTGTAAGAAATTTTATCATTCATTACATTTTATCAAATATCTGACAATTTTATAAACAAAATTTATTTGTCTATTTTACACCATCATCACTTTAAACTTACATCGTAAGTAAATGATAATTCACTATTTAATTAAAATAAATATGTAACAAAGTAATTGGCCCTTTATTATGTATTCATAATCTCTTTTTAGAATACTTTTAGATAAAATTGCGTATATTTTACATTATTTATTTTAAAAATATTAGACCCAACAATTATGTTGGCAGATTTTTAGTTTACAAATTAAAAATATGTAATGTTTTTAATGTTATTTAACACATTTAAAAATATAAACAAAATTTATTTGAAATAAATATTACTGAATAAATAAATAATAAATTATGTTTTCACAAACTATTATAAACAGTTAATTCCATATTTACTGTTCATAAAGCAATTCATGAAAAACATATTAAAACATAGTTATTTATTTAACTAGTCGGAAAGTAATATTGTTATAGAGCTTCGGCTATGGAACCATCCAAGGCTGTAAAAATATTTTGTTATGTTGAACATATAATTTTTTTATCGATTGCTTTATAATTAACATAAATTTAGTCATTATTTTCAAATATTTTTAATGTTCTATTCATCAAATTCATAAGCTATCCCAGTTTGCATTAGAGCTATACTGTAAAACTAAAAATTGTTTCATTCATTTTTAATTTACTAAATAACATATAAAATATTTAATGACTAACTAGATTTTATAATGTTATAAAAATATTTTACAACTACTACAAAAAATGTAAAACTACCCACAAACAACATGATTATTTTTATAACCTGTATAACTACACAAATTTTCAAACATAACTTTATTACAAGCAAGATTAGAAGCATGTGGGTAAACCTATGTGTAGAGACCACTTTGACATTATTACATTAATAAAAAAAAAATAGAAACACAAATTTCATATTTTTCTCTAAAAGTTGGTAATAATGATCAAAAATTAAATTATATAATTATATAATTTTTTTTTGGCACTAAAAAAATTTTTTTTTATAAATTTTCTATTAATCTTGAATTAATCTTGAAATTTCATTAAAATCAGTTAAACCGTCTAGGAGGAGTTGCAATCTTAATATTACAACACAGTACCGAATACTATACCACTTTTCCTTGCATTCAAATTGGTAAAATACTTATTATGTTAACTACAATTTTCAAATAACAAACAATAACAACAACTTTTAGTTTTTGTAAATAAAATATGATTATTTCTTCAAAACCATAAACATAAACCACACAAAAAGTAAAATAAAGGAACAAACTTTAAAATCCACATAAATTCAAATTTCGGCTAAACCAATTACATTAACCAAAATATAAAAAGTATATTTGTATATCTCATTCGTACGCCATATTTTCTCATTAACTCCAGTGACAGGTAAGTGTAGTATATTCCAGTTAAATGTCTTTGTTCACGACATGAAAACTTAGAAAATATAATAACGCAGTAAAATGCGACGCTAAAAAAAAAAGATGTACAAAGAAGAAGTAAGTCTAAATTTATACGTAATGTAAACGAGTTATTCTGTTATCTTTATAATGTTTGCAAGATCAAAACATGACACTTCAGACGTTATATTGCCATGCTACTTCAAAGGAGCGTTAAAAGACAGTTTGTGCTTAAGATACGTTCACAGTCAGTACATAGTGTAAACAAACTTATACTTAACATTTCTACTAAACACTATATTATAAAACAGAGTAAAATTGTTGTTAAAAAATTTAATTTTATCTCTACCATATTTCATAAATTTTAATGTAATTTACAATAAGATTTAGCTAATATTTTAATATTAAAATCACAAATTTGCTGAAAAGTGTAATTTTGTTTGCGTGGAAATTTAAATCGAAGCACTGAGCCAAGCTAAAACGGAATCAGAGTGATTGCATAAAAATCGGAACGAAGTAGAAACGCAACAGTTAAAAATTTGGACTGATCCAAAATTCCGCTTGTAGAATAATAAATTATTTTTTTATATAAATCTTTAATAAAACTATATCATTTAAAATTTAGAGAACTTATAGCCCCATATTTCATTTGGGAATTATGTGAACTAATAATAACATAAACACCAGTATGTTTATGACATAGTTAGTTGAATTAATGAATGTGAATATCTGAAAATAATGGTGTTAAGTAAATTCGTGTGAAAAACTAATCAGAACGAACCTAACCGAAATTGTAGGTATTACAAGCTTACGCCATAGATATGGATAACGATCAATATGATATTGCTTCGGCGAAAGATGCTGATTTACTTCGACGGCAAACAACACTACTAATTAACTCCGAAGTGAAAGTGTTATTCGTGCGTAAAAGAAATTAATTACTTCCATCAAAATGACCTTGGAACGTTTTTCAGCACTTTCTCTCTCTCTTCAGCTAATTATCGTATTATTGAAAGTTTTTTCCCGCCCGTGCAGCTGCCAACTCCTGCTATTTTTATCAGCTACTGCAATTTAACACAAGTACAGACTTTTTATTTTGCGATAAATGTTTAATTTATAGCAAACAGAATTTTATAATGATTAATTCAAAAATATTTATTAGTTCGTAAAACTTTTATATAGTAAAATTTAAATCAAAAAAATTTTGCAAATTTAAAATTATTAAATTTCTGATTAAGTATATTTTATAAATTTTATGATTTAATAAAATATAATAAAATAATCATAATAAATATTAAAATAAAAAAGCTTTAGGATTAAGTTCTGTATAAATTTTAATTAAAAATCGACATTTCGACGTACTCTACGTACATCATCAGGAAAAATGATACACATGACATATGAGTCGTATAGATGCAAAACTCACTATTTGCAAATTTTAAGTTCTGAGATATTTGCAAAAAACTGTTATAGCTAAGTGTAATTGTATTTTGATGATAAAAATCTTGTTACTAGATGGCAATACTTATTTAAAATCGTGAATCATTGGTTTTATACATCATTAATTCATACAAAGTAACTGTTTGCTTTCCACCAATAAAATTTTTATTGGTGGAAAGCAAACAGTTACTTTTGCATCTAAACTATCAACGCAAGTAGTGAGTTTTGCATCCAACACTAAACTTTAAAGAGTGTTTGTCATATTAAATACTGAGTTTTTTTCTAACTAACCTAAATATCGTATTCCTTGTAAAATTCTACGTTCGAATCGCGCAAAAATCTCATTTTTCACTTTTTGTCGAATAGTGAGTTTTGCATCTATACGCCTCATATACAATAAATAAACAGAACAAAAAAACCTACACTGTAAAAAATGTAATATATATATGTAATATATCAGCATTTTGTAATTTTTACTGTGTTAATTTGCGTAATATTAAATTTTTTCTGTAAATATCCATTTATAGAATATATGAAGTTACATCAATTTTTTTACAGTGTATGTAGATAAAAATACAGTGATGCGGCCAGTCGATAATAAACCTTAGAAAGATGTTACTCTTTATTTTTATCAACCGTAATCGTAGTGAGAGAAAATCGGGCAACATCTAGCGTTGAAATGAGCTGCTAATAGCCAAAGCGAAGCCGTGTAGGGAAAATGTTCACCAGAATGAACACAACCAGCCAACACGTAATGGACCAATCAGCGTGCAAAGCTAAAAACCTAAAAATTTCACGCCGACCACATCAAGTATCTATAATCGTGACTTTGGCTTTAGGATTGCGTTGTTACAACATACATTTCGCGCGCTCTTTGCCATCCACACCATCGGGCAAAATGAGTTTTACCACGCGCACATTTACCACTTGCCTCGTTAACTCGATTATTTATTTTCAGTGGTAACAATAAACGCTTCCGTCGTCCGACCAAAACTAAAAAAAAAAAACCACAAACGTCAGCATCGTTGTCTGAATTTAGTTTTACGGAAAGACTGAGGAGTTTACAACCGTCTAGAATAAATCTGTAATTTTAAATTTACGACAAATTAAGAGTGGGAATATAAAACTAATTCGTTGGAATCTCTATATATTTTAATTCAAATTTACGGTTTTAATGTCTACAAAAGTGGTAGTATTTTTAATAATACATACATACACAATCACGCCATGTACCTAAAAAGGTATGGCAGAAACTTTTTCCATTATCTCTAAATCAGTTTCCTCCAAACATCCCTATTCAGATAAGCAACTTTAGTTTGACTCACATTCATAATAATATATGTTCCTATTCCTACTACTTGAAAACATTTGCTCACGCAAAACACTATCTCACACATACAACTCCATCTACTCATCAAAATCATTGACATATAGCTATAATCAAATAACATTTGCAGTAAATAACAGAACCTTATATTAAACCTTAAAAATTAAAATCTTAAAATCATTATATGATTTTAATGATAGAAGTAATTATTAAGGTTTAATATAAGGTGTTCTGATATTTACTGCAAATGTCATTTGTATCAGTTTTCCTGATGAAGACGTTATTAATAAAGATTAATACATAGCTATAAATTAAAGCCGTTTTATTTTAATAATATCGTTACTTGTAATTCAATTGTAAACGCAACCAAAACAACTAATTTTAAAAACTAATACCTTTTTTCCTTCAATTAATCCCTTAAAACATCTATAAACCAAACCCTGCCGGTAGTGCCTGGTACATAAAACAGGCGTCAACCCCTATGTGATCATCTCCAAACAGCATCAACAATAATTTTCCACGACGACACTAGGCGAATTCATGAAGACCTGTCTCCGGGATTGTCGTGTAACGTAGGCATCCCCTTAAGCGGCACATTCCTGAAACGTGCACGCACAAGGTCCCCATAAAAATGAGAATGAAGAGGGGGGAGGGCAAAGTCTCCCCTCGACCTCAGATAGAGAATGTAACCTGGAATGAGGTACAAACAAACAGGTGGGCAGGAGTGCGTGTCGTCGCGACGTCACGCGTCCATTATGGAAGATTACATCGGGTATATGTTCTGACGGTAGATGGCTGTAATACAAGTGATTCCGGAATAGTTTTTTAGTCGAAAAAATCGGTTATTATATAGAAAAGTATTAAATAATTAAAATAAAAACGGCTTCAGAATTTATTTCTGTATTCAATTTTATTAATAATTGACGTTTCTGCATACTTTACGTATATCATCAGAAAAAAAAAATAGTTTATTAATTTCTCGTGTTTATTGTAAAATTTCCCATTTTTGTCGCTTGAAATACCATTTTTGTCGTGCTATACTTGTCGTTTGAAACACTAATTTTGTCGTAAATTTTACGATTTTTGTCGTGTTATAGTTGTCGTTTGGAACAGCAACCTTGTCGTGCATTTATATATTCCCAAAAAAAAAAGTTTATTGTCGCCATAGCGATAAAATTGACAATATTCCTATTTTTAAACGCTTCATAAGTTAACTAATTAGTTAACTTGCAAACTGACTAATCGAAAACAGTTGACAATCTAGTTGGATAATTAACTAATTGATTTAGTTAACAATGCCTTGTAGAACTAAGCCGCACTGTATTAAAAACAAATTTTAAAATAATTCGAGACCCGACTAGATCGCTTTCTTGCACCACAATTATCAAAAAAATCTTTAAAGTCGATTTCAAGATAAAATGTACAAAAACACAAATATACAATTATTGTTCATCTAATAGTCTATAATATTATTAAATATACATACTAAGTAAGATAAACAAATATTTAAAATGTAAAATGTAGTAAAAAAATCTTTCAGAACTCATTATATTAAAATAAAACTGCTTTAGGTTAAAGTTCTGTATTAATATTTATATAAAATCGATGTTTCGACGAAACTCAACGTCCGTCTTCATCAGAATAAATAATACAAAATCATTTTAATATTTTTTTTTTTTAATAAATATTAATACAAAACTTTTTGCCTATCGGTAATTATTTGTTTAGAAAAATAAAAATGTCAAAAACAATTGCCTAAATTTAAACATGGTACATTGATCAATTGTTTTGTCAAAAATTATAGTTTATATACAAAACAAAATTGTTTATCCAACTGTATAGACATAAAATATTTCTATTTGAGCAGCAACGAATATTAAATTATAATTATAGTTTCATGTACTATAATTATCTGTATTTATCGACCTCAAACTCTATTTTGTGTTTAATATTGTAAACTAACGAATTAAAATTTTATAATACAATTTTATTTAAAATCAAAACATAAATATACATTTAATAAGGTACAAAATCCAAATTTATATTAAAAAATTAAGAATACAAATTTTTATTTTGAGAAAAACATATTATTTTTCATTTCATTTAAAAAAATTATCTATATGAGACCCTCAATTTCTTTTTTTGAAATTTTGTAAAAAATAAAATATTAAACACTTAAATAAAACTGTTTTCGGTTAAAGTTCTGTATTAATATTTATTTATAATCGACGTTTCGACAAACTCAACGTCCGTCTCCTCCAAGAAAACTGATATAAATAATATTTACAGTAAATAACATAAACATAAATATAGTAGGTTCCGAACCACTCAGATCCAGCCAATATTAATTTGCTGGTTGTTAATTTTTAATACTCTAATCTAATTATTATCTTTTAACATAGTGAAAAAATCTTTCAGAACTCATTGTATTACAATAAAACGGTTTTAAGTTGTAGTTTTGTATTAATATTTATTAATAATCGACGTTTCGATGTACTCAACGTACATCGGGAAAAATGGTACAAATGACATTTACAGTAAATAAACAGAACATAAAAAGAAGTTACTAGGTAATAAAATAAATAACTAGATCATAACATTTTATAAATTTTTAATTAAAGAAAGCAAAATTTTATTTAAATCAATGCATTGATGCTAATTTATATTATCTTTTAAAATAAAATTTGGTTTCCTTTAATTAAATATTTATAAAATTTAATGATCTAGTTACTTATTTTATTACCTAATCACTTGCTTCTATGTTATGTTTATTTACTGTTTATTTATGTCATTTGTATAATTTTTCCTGATGAATATATACGCTGAGTATGTCAAAACGTCGATTATTTATAAATATTAATACAGAACTACAACCTAAACCCATTTTATTATTTTATTATATTACTTTACAAAACATGTGAACAATAAAACAAATGTACATGTACATACAGCAGTATTCCTTGATTCTAAAAATAAAACAGAAAGCGGAATAATCTATAGACGCAAAAAGCACAAGGGAAAAAGCTAGACAGTGTTTTCGTATGAACCCCTAATACACATAAAGTTACTTTCTACGCAACACTGACGACCCAGCCCTCACACACACACACACACATACACACATGCGCGCGTGTTCTTTTACGTAATTTACACGAAAAATATCGTCCGATGAAAGAACTGATTTCATAAAAGAAACATTACCTTACTTTTTTACGTGACACTTTTTCGTTACTCCATCACACCGCCGCCTCGCCTCTGCGCTTTTCTTATGTTCCCTTATACGATACCATCAACAAATGAGAAGGAATGCTATAGCCTTTTGCATTTACTCGAAATCAAAAAGAAATAAATTCGCTTCAATGCAAAAATCACTTAACCGGTTTCTTTTGCTTTCGCTATTTTAGCACAAACAAATAGATTCTTATTTTCAAATTTAAAACAATATTTGTGAAAAACTGTTCAAAATATTTTATCATTGCCCTCCGATAAATTTGCTGTTTTAATTATTAATATTTAAAGGTTATTAAAAAAAAAACAATAAAAAAAAAGTCTCATTTACACTACTTTATTTAATATAAAATTAATTTTTTTTGTTTTAGTCGTAATAATTCTGGACAACACTGTCCACTAGTTAGTAATAACACAATAAAAATTTGTTAAGTGTAATTAATAATCTGTATTTTTGACGGTAATAAACTAACAATAACTGATAACACTAAAATGGTGTATTTGCGTAACAATTTAATAAATTGGTAAATAGATTTGTTCAGAATTGCTAGCTGAAACATAAACACCAATTTCAAGAGAAGTAAGATAATCTGAATGAGATTTTATATTCCACTATTTTAGAATTAATTTGTTACGAAAATAAAGTTGTTAATTTGTTAAAATTTCACTTTAAAAATATTTTATTTTAAAATAAAACTGTTTTAGGTTAAAGTTCTGTATTTATATTTATTTATAATCAATGTTTCGACGAACTCAACATGTGTCCCCATCAGGAAAAATGATACAAATGACATTTACAGTAAGTAGCAGAACAAGTTACTAGATAACAAATAAGTGACTAGATCATAAAATTTGTAGATTTTATGTTCTAATTACTTTTTTATTTCTTTTGTAACTTGTTTCTATGTTCTGTTATATACTATAAATGTCATTTGTATCATTTTTTCTGATGAAGAGGGACGTTGAGTTCATCGAAATGTCGATTATAAATAAATATAAATAGAGAACTTTAACTTAAAGCAGTTTTATTTTAATATACTGAGTTCTGAAAGTTTTTTTAGTAAGTTACACTTTATTTTATTATCAATTTCTCATGAAAACAAACAATTAATTTTTTAAAATACTACATATTACAAACAAAATATGTAACTAAATAAACAAAAAATAAATACAAACAAATTCTATATTTAATAAATATTTATTTATTACATTTTCACAAATTTTCTTTCCATTTTTTCGCGTCTAAATATTAAAAAAATAATTATCTTTCCCTAAACGTTATTATTTTAATTTAATTAAAACACGTTTTATAAAAATAAATATGTACAAAAATATAACAGTAAAAATTGTGTTCTTTCATTTTTTAATATTTACATTTATACAAAAATAAACAACCATTTTAAAACACGTTTATTTTAATAAAAAACAAATCCGCTCACTTAAAAGTAATAACAAATATCGCAATTTAAACAACAGTAAAAATAATTTAGAAAATTTTATAAAAATATGACAAGCATATTTGAGTCATATTAATTTCCATGAACTTTTTTCGCAAAAACATAGCAAGAATGACAATAATATTTAAGACTTTTGTAATCAGCAGGTTGAAAACTATGTTCTGATGTATTTATTTAAATTTTTAGTTAAAAATCGTAAAAAAAAACGGAAGGGGTACCCTTTAAAATTTTGACAAAATGTAAAATTTCTGTAATGCAAAATTTTATAGTAAAATATATAATTTTCAATGCATTGAATTTAATGAGTTAAAAATATTTATTTCTAACCGTTTGCAAAATATTGACACTCAAAAATGTCAATTTTCATTTAGTGTTACATTAGCTTACATATATAAAAGTTAAAGTGTTAAATACTGAAACATATATATGTCAATTATGAAAATTTAAAAAAATTTAAAAAAACACCTGTCTCAAATGTGAAATTTTAATTTTAAAAAAATATTATTACAATTAGAATTAATTAAATTTTATTTTCTCTAACGTTTGTGTGAAAAACAGATTGTATAACATATTAATTTTTGTAAATGTAGCTACTATAAAACTACAACAGGCAACCGTAGCCCAGTGGTAGTGTATTGGACTCGGACCATAAAAGTCCCTGTTTCACGCCAGAAAACCTTTTACCATATGAACTAATATCGGCTGGGTCTGAGTGTTTTGGAACCCACTATAAACTGTAGGTCCCTTGCTTGGCTGTGAACTAATGATCCGCACCATTGACAATGCAAGTAAAAATTATTAAGAAACTATGGCTGATATTACAAGCTCGATTTTTTAGTGTTTTAGTTCATTTGTTTAGTTCTGCTCTTATGGCAGTTACACACTCTTAAAATCGGTACTAGTTAAAATGGATTTTAAAATCAAGTTCATAATACGGGCCTATATGTTCAGCTTTTCGAAAATGTAGCCCCCCTGTTCCATATTACGGGAACTGATGGATAAAACTACAAGATAAAAATTAAAAACAACAAAAAAAAAACGCACTAATATACTAAATTAATTTTCTCGATAATCGAAACACATATTTGTACATTAATTTCCAATTCTCAAAATAACGTAAAAAGTAAAAACACTTTTCACAAACTTTAGTTAATAAGTTAATAAAAATCTCGTATTAAAAAACAAACGAAATCTAACAACTATTTTCGTTATTAACTAAATAACAAACGTGAAGTTTTCTAATTTTTTTTTGTATGCGAATCGTCCATTTCTTTCGCACAATTGAAATAACCGTAATACATCTTCGAGCTAATGGCAATCCATGAAATTGGAAACCATCGTAAGCCGGAATGTGTGTGTACAACACTTTAATAAGTTTTAGGTGTTTTACTCTACGACAATAAAATTACTTTAGCGACGCCGCAAAACTTTTTCACCGAAAAACAATCTACTCTCTCTGCATGTGTGTGTGTGTGTGTGTGTGTGTGTATACATCAGTGCAAAAAGAATAGTTCTGAAATGCAGGCGACAAGTATTTTTAAAATTAAAAATAAAACGCTAGAAATTGTTCGTCGCCATCTAGTCTCTTCCCTACTACTGCGTCTCTTCTTTCACTTGTTTTTTTCTTTTTTTCTTTTGTTTGTCAAAACCACATTCATTTATTTCCCCCTATTTTGTTTCCAAGTGTTGCCTGATTTCCTCGTCTTAAAATATTGTGTATATGTTGAATGGAGAATCAAAATGGAAACATAAATAACCTCAACCAACTTTTTTTGTTATGTTTTTGTGATTCGTTTGCTTAGAAAAGTTGCATTTTTGGTTTTTGTGATGCAAATGTAACGTTTATTCAGTTTATATAAAGTAGGATACATTTTTCAACAAGTAAACATATAGATTTGTTTAACCTATATCCATAAATCTTTAGTAGAAGTTTTCGATTCTTGTGATTTATTATTCATTATTGACAGATTAAAATAATAATATAAAAATTGGTACAAAGAAGTTCGCTATACCGTAAATTTATTGGTATATGTAAACATCTTACAAAATACGTCTGATGTATAAATATTAATATTAAAAAGTTTGACAAGAACAAGCATTACTTTGAACACTCAAACTTTGGATGAGTTTTACGTATAACAAATATTATTGACGATCAACAAATTTTATGAAATATAAATAAAACTTCTTTTCAAAATACAAACGTTATACATTTTTGTGTATACAATCATAGAACATACTTTCATAATTACCTGCTTTCTTTAGGCATAACATTTATCTAAATTACTAAACTAAATTAATTTTGCATGTTTCGTAACAACAGAAACTAAATATAAAAATATCAAAAATAAACATAGCCGTGGAATTAATACGAAAAATAAAAAAAATGTTTGCAGTTTTATGTGTCAAAATAAACAAAACTTGACCCTAAAACATTTTAAATTTAATATAATGAGTTTAGAAAGATTTTTATTATGTTAAATTTGTAAATATTTACAAATTGTTTATTATTAAATAAATTAGGTGAATTCATATAAAGTATCTTTTTTTTTTTCGTAAAAATACTGGTTTTGCAAAGAGAATAAATTGAAATTAAAAATCTTCAGGTTCATCTTCTGTTATTAAATCTGTTTTTGTTTAATTAATAAATTATAATTTTTTTTGTAATCTAGTTACTTGTATTTTATTATCTAGTAACTTGTTTCTATGTTTGTTTGTTTGTTATTTATATCATTTGTATTTATTTTCCTGATGCCGTGTAGTATATCAAAACGTACAATTTTAAAATATAATGAAATATCGATCTACAGCTTTTTTGAATGAGTTTTAAAATATTTTTTACTACGTTAATAATTAAATTATTGTGACAGATAAAAACGATAAACATTTATTTATTTTTCTGCATAAATTTCAAAACCAAACTATATATATATATAAATGTCTATTTGTTTATCTGAAACAATTACATCAAATAGTACTCAAGTGTATATCAATTGTAAACTAATACACTTTCAAAACATTCATTAAACTACAATAATGTTGTATGCATTAAGTTTACACTATCATAACACATCTAACAAACAATTTATCAAAACTACGCTAGAATTATTTTAAAAGATAGAACACAATAATTACAACACAAAACTAAAAGCAGAGCAACGAAATATCGCGGCAAACAAAAACTATTATCATTTATCATAAAACTACGACATCAACCAGACTCTAATTCCTGCAATTCCTGCTAAGCTTTTACAAGCGCATAATCCACCCCTCCCAAAAAAACAAAACAAAAGACAACCAAATCTGCAGCCACATACAACAAACAGAAACGGATTCTCATCGTTTTCTTTAAACAAATGAATGTCACCACCATCTGTCGTCCAACGATCCACGAATTTATTTATAAATAAAACCTAACCTAACCTAACCTCACCTAATACAAAATGTAATAGGTGGGGAAGCAAAGCAAACCCACGTGAAGTTCTCATTGTATTAGTTTGGTCGCAACGGACGTGACTCTTATTGTATGGTTCAGCTGCAAAAGAAAAGAGAGCACTTTACACTAGCACCGTTTCTAGGGGGTGTGTGAGTGTAAAATTTAGTATTCCGCAGATGCGGTCAGTGCCGCAGAAGAGTTGAGTTTTAGTTTAATTGCGTGTTGAAATGGTGCGGAATTTTCAAGAAACTTTTTATAGACGTGTGTCACTTGAAAATGATAATAGCTTCGGTTGCTACTTTTTTTTTTAATTTATTATTTTCTAACTATCTCGCTATAATTTATTTTTCTAATATTAATATTACGTTACCATATTGCTAATGTAGAAAGACGTCATTATGTTACTATATACACCACTGGTGGCATCACCAAAAATAACAACAACGTCAAGTATATTTAATCTGACATCTTCGGCGGTCATATTGAAAACTATTACGTCAAGTTAAATAAAGTTAATTGACAATTGCATTGCTTATTTTCGCTTAAATTTAAATTTGATTATTGAAAATGTGGAAGAAAGTGCAAGAAATCGCACATGATGCGTAAAAAAATATACATTCAGTAACGTGATTTCTATAAGTGAATAATCATCGGAATGGCATGAACTTTGGTCTACTAGAAAGCATATTTCATAAGCCTTGTGGTGATTATTTTGAAATATTTTTAAAGTGAATACAATAAAAATTATATACCAAAATGTCTAAAAAGATGATTTTTCCCATTTAAGCTAAATGCAAATTTTGATCCTTCAACAGGCACGGCACGGGTTAATATCATCTGACAAATCTGGAAAGTGCAAGAACATTTTTTTTAATTATTTGGGGTAATTTTGGCTGCTAAGAGCAACAAATTTTCGACTTTTCCAAAATAAGAATCACTCATATATATATATACATATATATTAAAACAATTTTATTAATTTTATACGAAATCACATTAATTACTACATCACATTACTACTACAAAGAATAATGTTATTTTTAAGACCAAATTCAACAATTTTTTTCTGTGTATACAAATTTTTACTTTACGAAATATGTAAAGTATTTTAGTAAAATATCATTCTCGATTTACCACTAACAATAAGAATCAAAAACAAATAAAGTTTAAATTTGGATATAAAATTTATGTAAAAATATTTTATAAGCTTTCATATCATAAAAATACTAAAATCCATAGATTTTACAATATATTTATATTCCAAACTAGCTTCATAAAAAATACATATACTTTCAACACATTTCTTAATTCAGCTAATCTTTTAGATACATACACAATCACGTCATGTAGCCAAAAGGGTGTGGCACAAACTCTTTCCACTGTCTCAAAATCAGTTTCCTCTAAATATCCCTATCCAGACAAGCAACTGTAGCTTCATCCACATTCATAATTCCTCCCATACATGCTCTTCTATTCTTACTACTTGGAAACTTTTGCTCACGCAAAACACTCTCAGTCCACGCAAACGGCTTCTATATCATTTATATAAATTGTTTTAACCAAACATTCATTAGACATCTTAACTGATTAACACCAGCTATTGCTACAACATTTTTTTCAATTTCACACTCGTCATACACTAATCTATTTTATACCAATTTTTTAGACACAATAAATTAAAATTTTATAAAAATATCTCTTTACAATCTATAAAAAAATAATTATAAGTTTCCATATTAAAATATCATGCAACTACATAACAAGAACCACATAAAAAAAAAAAACAAATACCGCATTTAATTATACAACTCTCTGTGAAACGAAATAAAAACGACATCAGTAAAATACATTTAGGGTAAGCTGAGTAGGGTAAACAAGTAAAGATTGTACGTCGAATGTATGTACCAGCTAGCAATTTAAAAAAATACAAATTGTTATTAAGATATTATCGTTAGCACGTTATAAAAAAAATTTCAGTAACGATTTCTTCATTGTGCATGTCATGCTGTTAGTACACTGAATGGCTAAACTATGTTGCATGCCCAGATATTTAGTAAATTATTTTCACATTTAAAAATAATTTCTGAAAGTAAAGTATTATGTGAAATATTATATAAGTGCAAAAAAAATATATTAAAATTAATGATAATATATTTTTTCTACGTATCTGAAATTTATTATTGATTCATTGTTTAGTATATGTGGTACATTATGCAAAACTACTCAAAAATCAATATACATATTATAGCACAGATTTTTTTTTTCATTGTAGTTTTGTTGATTTTTGCCACTAAGACGGCGTATTGCTATAAATTACTATAAAACTGCTACATAAAATTAGTCAACATAAAAATTTCAAAATTAATTAATGCATGAAGTGATTAAACCAAAAGTTGTGTTAATTATTTATTATTATTTTTAAACATATTGAGTCATCTATTTTACAAGTACTTCTCAAATTTCTTTTCTAAAAATTTAACAAAACAATAAAATAAATTGTCTTTACGCATAAAAATAAGATAGACCGAAACACAGTTTGGCAAAAAAAAAAAACATCAACTGGCCCATCGCCAGAATCAGCACAGTAAAATGTTTGCCGCAAATCGCAAAATGCGGACGTCTGTACTGAAAGGCAATTACATTTATCTGAATAACTCTGCTGCTGAAAGCGTCGCGACGCATTTTAGCCACCAACACCGCTAAATGGGGTGCGAATCTAATGTCGACCTGCTTCCGCCTCCCCAACCGTAGTTGTGTCACGATGCAGCCCCCACAAACATCGTACTTTTAAATCGCTGGATATTTTCAAATTGCCACCGATAACGCGATTTCAATTCGCACTAGTGCTATTATAGATCATTACCAGATGAACGTTTACAGTCCAATAACTGTAATATAATTTGTTTTACATTATGTACGATGCTTTTGCCAAAGCGTTTTTTATTTGCTTCAATAGACGATAATTGATTGTTGACATTATTTCTGGATTTATGTGAATGAATTTTTGATATACACACTATTTCCTAAAAGAAATCGATTATCTAGTTTTAAAATATTAAAATTATCATTTAACAATAAGGTTATTTTTGATCAATGTACTGATAGATTTTTAATTTTAAATTTTATCAATAATGTCAATAAAATATGTAAGTATATGAATCAAGATAAATTAAGCAAAGCGATAAATATTATATAATTATTATAATGTATCATTAATAAATATATATAAATACCAATGAAAAACTTAAATAATATTATTTTAAACTGTTTTCTATTGAAAGTTTACTCTAAGAGTAATTCAGAATCACAGAAAATGATCAAATTTAGTTATATTTAATTATCTAGTAACTTATGAATTTTTTTTGTAAATAATGGTACATCTAATTGTCAAATGGCCATGTAAGAATGCACAAAAAGTACCATTTAACTAAAGTTGTAGCTATTATAGTTCTCGAGATCCCAATGCATTTGAATTTGGAACACATACACACAATATATACTGGGTGTCCCATTTTAATCCGCCACCTACAATAACTTTAAAATCGTGCTTCGGACAAAAAAATGTTTCGGATAAAAAGTAAATGGTTTCGAGGGGGACATCTGATGCAGAGACCCTTGCCCCCTCTGGACCCCCTGGGGGGCGGGAAAGGGGGGCAACTTTGAAATCTTAAATGGAACACCCTATTTTTTATTGTAGATTCTGATAGGCCATTAAAAAGTATGTAAATTTAATTTTAAGACTTTTTTTTATCTTTGATAGATGGCGCTGCAAACAGCATTTTTATTCTTAGTTTATCAATCTTCAATTTGAAAAAAAAGTGTAACTAAGTACGATATTCAAGATTTTTTCAGTTCTATGGGAAGAGGGGGGGGCAAGGGTCACTGCATCAAATATCTTCTTCGAAACCATTAACTTTAAGATAATGGTTTCGAGGGGTATAACTTTAAGCTAATGGTTTCGAGGGGATATCTGATTCAGTGACCCTTGCCCCCCCTCTTCCCAAAGAACTGAAAAGAACTTGAATATCGTACTTAGTTACACCTTTTTTTTCAAATTGAAAACTGATAAACTGAGAAAAAATGCTGTTTGCAGCGCCATCTATCAAAGATAAACAAAAAGTCTTAAAATAAAATTTACATACTTTTTAATGGCCTATCAGAATCTACAATAAAAAATAGGGTGTTCCATTTAAGATTTCAAAGTTGCCCCCCTTTCCCGCCCCCCAGGGGGTCCGGAGGGGGCAAGGGTCTCTGCATCAGATGTCCCCCTCGAAACCATTTACTTTTTATCCGAAACATTTTTTTGTCCGATGCACGATTTTAAAGTTATTGCAGGTGGCGGATTAAAATGGGACACCCAGTATATAATATAATAGAAATGCTCTTTAAATATTTAAAAAATAATAGTTTTGTAATTCATTTTATATGTAGAAAAAATCTTTTAAAACTAGTTACATTAAAATAAATCAGGAAAAAATATGCATATATATACATATTTGCATATTTTTTTATATGATTATGACATGTAGAATATATATCGAAACGTCGATTTTTAGATCAAATATATACAGAACTTATATGTGTGAGTATGTGTGTACAAAACGAATTTCTCCCTGTAACAAAAACTAATTTAGAAACAAATCAAAGTTCCGTCCTAATCAAATCACCCGAGGGGCGCAAAACAATTTTTCCACCATCGTTTCCGAAGCTCAGAGAACTCGTTCACGATTTAGTTCACGCACACGTTCCTTATCGTCGGCTGCCATTAACTACATCACCGTCTCATCACCTCGATCTCCAGGCCCTAATCCAACCAAACTCACGGTAACCTAGATACCGCAACCGCCCAGATCATTGTATCGCGCGGAGTGTGTATTAATTAATCTGCTTGTGTGTGTATCGAGTTTCAATTCGTGGCCTGGAAGACGTCCACCTACACCGTCTCTATATATATCTGGTCTGGTTGTTGGCTTATTGTCACCGTGATGCCCCCCCAGCATCGGCATATTGCTCGAACAAGATCGGAGATATTTCCCTCGGGGGTACAATAGCTACATAAGCCGGTCACTGTAACTTGATTGTATTGGGTATATTGGCTTCGTCGATTGGGTTTCGTTTGAGGCATTCGTCGGATAGATGCGAGCCAGTTGCGTTTGATATCATGGCTTATACATTTTTAATTTGTTGATCTGGTTCTAGCAGTAGATGAACATTGGGTTTGGAGATAGTTTATTGACGGTTACAGTCAAGAAAACAATAGGATTTGATTTTGTTGGAAATTGAAAATTTTTGGAAAATGGTCTTATCAAAGATTTGTAATGACAAAAAATTTAGGTTTTAGTTCTGTATAATTTTTAATTAAATTTCGACGTTTCGATATACTGTAATATACAAAATTACCAAAAATAGGAACTAATTATTAGGTACAAAAATGCAAGTAACTAGATTACAAAATTTAATAATTTATTAATTAAAAGAAACCAGATTTTATTTAAATCTGTGCCTTCCACACTGATTGATGTTATCTTTTTCTTTGTAAATTTATATTGCTTCTCTTATCAATCTACTGCTAATATTGTTAGGTCTCGCAATTATTTCTGTGTCATTTTGATACTAAAATAATATACAATTTGTGTGGGCAGTAATATAATGTTTTGCAAAAATTTGATTAATCTCAGATAAGTAATAAAGCTAGAATTAAATTTTAAAAATTTTAGTAATTTTTTTCTCGGAAAGTTAGCAACACAGTAAAATAATATAATTTATCTGGATACTAGAAAAATCTTTTGTGAAAATTTCATTAAAATCGGATAAATAATGTAGCCATAAATAATATTTTTAAACTTTAGTAATTTTTTCTCAGAAAGTTGGCATCACTGGAAAAAATAAAACCGCATAACTATCTCGGGCACTAAATAAACCTATCTTGAAAATTTCAGCAAAATCGGTTGAACTGTCTACAAGTTGCAATTGCAAAATCTTGACTGACGACTAAACGTACTCACATACACTCCCCATAAACTAAGTTTATATTCGTCATATATAAACAATATAAACAATTTCTGTACATTTTGTTTTAATTATGGACAAAGTTACAGATACCATATCCATTTTTCTTTCAAAAACCAAAATAAAAAAAATAATAATTATAAATCAAGCCTAATAAACCATATCCTTTATTAATCCCCAGATATCCTGTCAGTCGAAATGGAATTAAAACGTGGTTACATTCTATTAAGTAGTCGAAATCATGAATTTTAAACTGATTACATAATATCAAGTTTAAATAATAACCCGCGCAGCAGTCAGATTGCCTGTGATCACGCACCGTTATGTACGTATATAAATGTATAACTGATTTCCTGACTAGCAAGGGCAATCTACCCTTCTATTTTCCATTAGATAAACTCGATCGGTATTGAGCTCCCCCTCACCGCGCCCTTAAATCCTTGCTCCTACGACAAACTTACTCAGATCATTTAAGCCACACGGTCACCATAAATCAATTAAAGACAATATCAATAATTCTTCCTTCATAACCCACAACGAATTGTGCTAGATATATCTCTGAAGTGAATTTTACTAAAGAGGGCGTGATGTGGTTAGTTATACATTGTGAACTTAGGCCTGATTGAATAAATCATAGTGAACTAAGCAACTAAATTGTCAACAAAAATACTACATTTACTAACCAATAATGAGTTCATAAGTGATACATTTCATTATAGTTTTCATTCATCTACGAGTAGGTCATAAAATCTTGTTCTTTATTTTTGTAATCCCCGTAATAAAATAAATAAATAAATTCATACTTCATATAAATACATGTTGACAAATAGTATATTATGTTACGAAAAGCAGAACGCGATCTTCATTCTATTGCATTCTGCTCCGAATTATATATGCTATTTTTTCTTCAAGTACACCAAACGAAACTAAATTACAAATAAATATGCATACAAGAAGCCTTAACCTTACAAACAGTTGTTGAATAGTATGTATATTTGTTACATGATTTGTGAGAATGAAAGTTTCTTTGGTCGAATATAGAATTTCTGACCATCCTGTATACATTACATTTCTTGAACTTCTACATACATTTTCAATAATCAAATTCAAGTTCAATTGCCAATTAAATTAACTTAACTTGACTTAATAATTTTTAATATGGTCGTCGGAGATGTCAAGTTAAATACACTTGACCATGTTTCGTTGAACAAATACGAACTGTATAATAATGTTCACATTATTGTACTAACATTATAGTAATGTAAAACAAATAATTTAAGAATCAACCTTACTAGCGTGTATATATGTTGTCGATACACTGCATTTCTTTTCGCCAGCGACAAATCGAATTAAACAGTCATTCTTCGTAGGAACGTGTGACCCGTAGTTTGTTTGAAAATAAAAATGCAACGCCCGCTTGATTCATTGTTTCATTATCGTCTTTTGTCCTGACTATATACGTACATGTGTGTCTGTGTGCGCATATGTGTTTGCGTCGGGGAAATGTACGCAAATGCCGTGCTTTTATTGAAACGGATATTTTATTTCGGACATTTGCTGACGCACAACGACGCAGCGCGTAGATGCGCGACTAAAAAGAATTATATTTCATTTAACGTGCTTTCATTTTGTTAAATTTCGTTATTTGTTTTTGAACGCAACGCCCAGCTAAAATACAAAATGTTTCACGCATGCACACGCTCTATACAAAATAAAATCGTGTTTTTGTTATCAGAATAATACTCAATTTTTGCGCTATATTCAAGCGGACGTAAACAATTAGATTCTTCAACAAAAAAATTTGTTATATTCTATATTCATAACAAATCGATTTAAAGATTATTCATAATTTATTTAAATATATTTACTAACTCAAATTGACAATAAACAATAAGTTTGAATACTTGAGTAGGTTAGTGCCACATAGCGAACACATAAGGGCCGGTAATTTATATTTGGGTTATGTGCATAAATAACTAACCGAGCTTTCAAATTAAGCAGGTTTTAAATTCATAGTTAAATAGTTTATAGACAGAACATACACATTTGCAATTCAAGCTGTTTGCACATCAGGTTATGCAAATTAAATCCAGATTTAATAAATACACGTCAGTAAAAAAGAAACGTCAAAATACATAACCTATTAATTGTAGGTTAGATAAGCTATTTTGTTTCATTTGTTAGGTTGTTTCTTTTTATAAATTGATAGGCTATTTTAATGTGCATATCAAATAACGATTGTGAATTTCTATTAATGGTTATTACATTGTCCTATTCTAGCGTTAAATCACCTTTTTCAGCATACATAAAAATCCCACTCCATACATTTAATCACTTGTTAATGTAACAAGTACAAAAAATACAGAAAATGTGTCATTTTAATCAAGTATTTTATTTAACCAACTCTCGCAAAATTTTATCCGAGATTATTATTATTATTATTAAAATAAAGAAAAAATAACAATTTCTTTTGCTAAGATGTAGTTGAATATAAAACGTAGTTAATTTACCTGATATAAATGAAAAAATATTTCTTAGTCGAATACCATAAAATAGGTAAAATAAAACTTTTTTTTTTAGAAAATTTATCGTTTACCAAAAGTTTTCAAGGACTTCAGTTTGACACCAGTTGTAACTTTTTGGCAACAGATGGAAAGTTAGAAGTTCAGTGAAACTATACATTTATTTCACCCAAAACATGTAATTTTAAAATAGAAGTTTATAAAATATTTCTGAAAAAATAAACTATCTTCCAATAGTCTTACCTACCGAAACATTTTAAATAAAAAATAAGTTACAATATTCTACTCTTTCTCTTTTTCAATATTCTTTTAACCATTTATTTCATTTGAAATTCAATTTATTTAATAATATTTGTAGCAAAAACTGCCAATAAATCTATAATTTTTTATAAAGCGAATAGAATTGAAAATCGGAGCGTATTGAATCCTGTCAATATTGTTATTTCAATGTCAGTTTCAATTTGCAGAAATTGATATTGACGTATTTAAATTAATTTTAAAATATTTTATTTTCACGTAGAAAAAAACCATTGAACTAATTTAAATAAAAAAAAGCTTTAGGTTTAAGATATCTAAATATGTTTAATTAAAATTTGACGGTTCGATATACTGCACGTATATAATTAAAAAAAAAATATAAATGACATAAATAATAAACAAACAAAATAAAAATGCTTCAAGTCCTGTATTAAAATTTATTTATTTAATATTTTGTATCAGTTTTTTCCTGATGAAGCCGAGCGTTGAGTTTCGTCGAAACGTCGATTTTAAATAAATTTTAATACATAACTTAAACCTAAAACAGTTTTATTTTATATAATAAGTTCCAAAAGATTTTTTACTATGTTAATAAACAAACAACACATAGAAACAAGTTAGTAGGTAATAAAAAGTATAAAATTATTAAAAATCTGTAAATAAATACAAAAAAAATTCGACTAAAGAAATATTAATTTTCACAAATCACGTAACAAATATAAATCATATAATATATATATATATATATATATATATATATATATATATATATATATATGAATATGCTTACTATTTTACAATTGTTAGTAAGGTTAAGGTATTTTTATTTATTTTTAGTTTAGATTTGTTCTTTTTCTTTTTTGCTTGACCTCGGCTCTACCTCAGCCTCTGGACTCAACACAATAAAGATCGCTTTATTCTATAAACATTTTTTTTTTGTTTTACTTCACTCTCAAAGTAGTGTAATAATCTCAGATATATTTCTCTGGAATATATTTTTAATTTATTTTTGAACGTTTCTCGGTGATTTACGCAATAAAAACTTGTCTAGATAATACAGAAAGTTGAAACAAATAAGTGACTGCAATGCACAGAGATATACCGGGCAGAGTAGATATTGGTATTTCATCCCTACAGCAGTTCAGCTATTGTACGGATTGATATAAAAAAGTTGAGTTCGCGTTTGGTAAGGCGAGTTTTATATTTGTTTTTGCTTTCGGTAAATTAGAAAAATCTACTGTGGTTGCTTGTCGAGATATATATACCTATAGCTAGTATCTAATTTCTCTTCCACCTCTATCGTGCACCTTGAAGTTTTATCGTAAAACTTCTCAACTTGTAGAACAAATCCTTCACCATTTGATATAGATCACTAAATAAACTTTTCTTTAGATCAGCTCCCTACCCATTAAAAATATTTTAAGTTTTTAAAGATTTTTTTACTCTACTCGCCAGAAATAAAACCCACTCGTAAACAATGATAAAATTAGATGTGTTATCCAAGTTGATCGATCATTTTCGTTTAGTAAAAAAATTGAGTAATAACTGTGTACGAGTAGCATAAGTTTATGTAATATTACATGGATTTTTGTCAGTGCAGATAAAATTTTATTACTCATATTTAACTACAATACTCAACTAATGTCAACTAAGCTTTAAAAAAAAAAGAAATGTCACTACATTGCAGAAAGATATATTTATGGATTAGGAATAAATAATATGCTTTGTGTTAAGTTTTATATTAATTTATTAAAGTTTAGTAACAGCTGTTTCACCACACAGTGGTAACACAAAGCATATTATTTATTCCTAATTAATTATGAAGTTTTATAAAGTAAATAGTGCGACAATTCAAGAATATATTTATTGATTCAAATTATGCATAATCTTCTATTTAAACTAAAGATTTTTCAAATTCAATTTGAATAAATTTGTTGAATCAAATAATAAATGTTGTATACTTTTTATTACAGTTAGATATAGTATTAATTTGCATATACATTTGTATTTTCAGTATATTTTAATATACATTTTAAAAATTTAAATATTTTCTCGCTTGAAGAATAGTTTCGTATATTTTCCAACAAGAATCAATGTCGAAAGAGTAGCTCATTTGTTTTTAAAACTGAGACTATTTTTTAATTTATTTGCTTTAAAATTAAAAACATCAACGTTTAGAAAATCGTAGCAAATTTGAGTAAAAATACTGTAATAACTTTGTAACCTCGGTTGAAAGTTTATAGCGAGTAATAGGCTCTACTCGTTTGAAAAATAAAAGAGAGAGGCGGGGGGGGACAGTCTTTGGTTTAGAGCTCACCGTTAGTTTACTTTTAAAATTACGTTTTCGGGTTTGTGTCACGTCTTTTGTTATCTTTTTTACTTAATCTTTCGAGTCACGATTCGTCCGTTATACTTATCTTCCTCCCGCGTCTTCTTTTTTTCTTGCTTTTCAGTTTCAGCGTCGTTCCTCATTTTTCTTATAATATCTCATCACTCGCCCGAAGCTTCTTATGCTATGCCGTTTACCTTTATATTGAGCCCCGAATGAAAGTTTGTGTTCTTAGTACGCTTTCGTAAACAATATTCCAATTATAAAACTCGCTCAATTGAGACGGCATATGGTTGAGATTGTAAATAAATTTAAGGTAAAGATTTTTAGAGGATTCCTTTTTGATTTCTTATTAGAAAGAATGTCAATATAATAATAAGATTTTTGATCTTTTTTGAATCAAAATACATCTATATAAATACTATATAAAATACTGTTCATGCATACATAAATAAAAATTAGAAATAGTTTTAAAAGAACTACTTAAAAACAGCCGCTTTCGAATTTAAATTCCAATATTAAATAAAAACACTAAAAATTTTAATTTAAAATGTAATATATTTTTGGAATTCAAAGGCGTGAAAACGAAGATTAATTTTTAATATTTAAATATTTTAACACACACAGTTAACTAATTTTTTTATTAGTTAATTTATAAATTTAGAAAAATATATTTGACCTCGCCGGGATTCAAATCCCGGATCTTCTACTATCGCGGTAGGCTACAACCAACTACACCATGAGATCACGACAAGGCAAATACACTTTTCCTAATGGTTAGGTTAGATTAGGAAGGGATTCAATTCAATTCCGGATTTGAATCCCGGCGAGGTCAAATATCTAATCTATTTATAAAAAAAAAATAAGTATAAAATTAATACCAACTGTGTGTTATGAAAGTGAATGAACCTTTATCCCTAATAATCGTTAAAAACTAGAATGTTCTTACGAGCATCGTCGCAACATTGAATTGAAGGCAGAAAACTTAATCTACTTCTCGTTTTAGCGCAAGCAACCCCCATTAAGAAATATAATTTACCGCAAATGGTTGTTCTTATTCATTTTTGTACAATTCACCAATAGACGAGGGGTAAGATGAAGTTAAGAGATAGGTAATGAAATATTATTACCCAAGCCAACTAGACGTCTTTAATAAATGGTACAAAGTTATATTTTTCGATTCAATAATAAATACCCAGAACTGTTTATTTATTTGACTCTTGCAAGCGTACACTTTTTCTAGTAATTAATCATTTTTACATGTAATTTTTTTCGAATTTAATTTTGTTTTCATAACATCATTTTCGTGTCAGATTTTTCAATTAATATTAATACAGAACTACAACCTAAAGCCGTTTTATTTTAACATACAAATTATTTGGTATTCAGAATAAAAATCTTTCAGAACTCATTATATTTAAATAAAACAACTTCTGGTTGTAGTTCTGTTTCAACTAACTCAACTTACATCTTCATCAGGAATAATGATACAAATGACGTTTACAATAAATAAACAGAACATAAAAACAAGTTACTAGGTAATAAAATAAGTAACTAAACCTTAAAATTTATAAATTTTAAATTAAAAACGTCGATTATTAATATTAATACTACAACCTAAAGCCGTTTTATTTTAACTTATAAATTATTTGTTATACATAATTTACAAATTCTTTTATATTGTGAAATATATATATATATATATATATATATATATATATATATAAAATATAAATATTACTATTACATTCAAATAGAAAATATTCCAAAGCTAGCCTATTAATCAAAACAAAGGCCACAAATTAATCAACAACAAAAATTAGTACAAATGACGTAGTTATAACGCAATAACATATGATTACAAAGAAAGCAAGTTACAGACATAAATTAAAATGACGTATAAATAAAATTTGTAGTAGCAGGTGATTAGAATTTTGCGATATAAATCTCGTGCAAAACACCTAGTGATGTGTATTAATGTTAATATTATGTAATCTTTTCGTTTTCAGATCGTAAACTGTAATTATTGTAGGCAATAACAATTACAAAAATTACTAGTACCGCATTCTGCACTCTATAAATTCTTTGCTATATACTATTTTATCCAGATATGCTTACAGATTAGCAAAATGTTAGCGTGATTATTATATATATATATATATATATATATATATATATATATATATATATATATATACAGGGTGTTCGTTCGCTTGGTTGATATAGGGCAATAACATGGGATTTCGATAATATGCAGAGTACTACTTTCTGAAGTAAAATTCGGAGAAATACATAGAATACTTTTCGATAGGGAATAAAAAGTTCTATAATTTGGTTCTACTTTTAACTTGCTAGCATGTGCCGTTTGGGCGCTAGAATTTTTTTAAAATGTTTTTTAGAATTTTCAATAATTTTTCCTGCTAAATCAGTATGAGTTAGAAAAAAATGTTACTTAGCTATTATGTAGCCAATTTTTTTCTCTATTTTACTGAATTTTTTCAGATTTTTTTGAGCAAATTTTGAAAAAAGTTATATTTTTAAAAAAATTTGAAATATAACTTTTTTCAAAATTTGCTCAAAAAAATCTGAAAAAATTCAATAAAATAGAGAAAAAAATTGGCTACATAATAGTTAAGTAACATTTTTTTCTAACTCATACTGATTTAGCAGGAAAAATTATTGAAAATTCTAAAAAACATTTTAAAAAAATTCTAGCGCCCAAACGGCACATGCTCGCAAGTTAAAAGTAGAACCAAATTATAGTACTTTTTATTCCCTATCGAAAAGTATTCTATGTATTTCTCCGAATTTTACTTCAGAAAGTAGTACTCTGCATATTATCGAAATCCCATGTTATTGCCCTATATCAACCAAGCGAACGAACACCCCGTATATATATAAAATAAGTGCAAATAATTCTTTTATTCTCTTGCATACAATGTACAAGATATATAGTTTTCTACAAACTAATTCCAATTGTAATATTATACATGCAATGTGTATCTGAATAGATGTTGAAGAGAACTAATAAACCAAATATTTTATCAAATTTTAATCAAATTTAGAGCAAACTGGTTCTGCTTAATCTAAAACCAAGCTACACCAAAAAACAGCTTGATATCAAATACAATGGTCCGCATTATGAGTTCGATTTTAAATCAAAAACCGAGCTTGTAATATCAGCCAATGTGATTAAAATTTCAAATTGATTAAAATTGATTTTAATGTTATAAAAATATTGTTTATATTTTCTTTTAGTATATAAATGAATAAAATTTTGTCTTATTTAATATGTTTTTAATATTTATTGTAATTTAAATTATCATTTTTTAAATATTATTAAACAAATCTGATTATAGTAATTTTCTGTTTTATTTTTTTTTTTTAACAAAAGAAGTATGAATTTATATTATTTTAACATAGTTTTTTTATCATATTTATAGCAAAATTAACATTAAACAATCAATTAATTTATATAATTTAGTTATTAAAACAAATCCACAATGTCTTGAATTTAATAAACCGGGTTCCAATCTTCAAAATAATCATTTATGACTAAAAGTTCAAGTGATTTTAAATGTTCAAATCAATTCTCTAAAAAAACAGAATTAGCTTATAAAGCCACATTAAATTTCTATTTCAAGCAGCTTCAAATACCGAAATAAACGCAGTCAATGTTACTAGTACTATTAAAATCCAACTTCCAAATCAAAAGTAAACTTTTATTAAAAATCTGCCAGAAAATAAATGTTACGAACCGTTTCAATTATGTAATAACACAGAACGATAAATACAATTAATATAAGGGTCTAAATACTGTTGCCTGTTTTCGACATATCGCTAATAATTTTCTGTTACAAACCATCTGTTAAATGCCAAATACCACGATTACGAGTTTTAGTAATTATATAACAATCTTCGTACGAGAGATATTATGAGCGAAACCTCGGTCAACATATGCGCGCGGTCACTGAGATCATATTTGCTTATGTGTGTATGAATGCATGTAGACAATTAACCCATTGCGTATTAGCTAATAAACATTTAGTTAGAACGTAATTTTCACAACAATATCTAACCGCATTAGTTGCATTTAAACCTCGAGTGACTAAACAGCTGGTGGCTAGTGCTTGTATCATAATTCAACACTTTCAATCATTTCTGTAAAATAGTGCCGTCCTCCAATTTAGCCGATAAATTTAAAATTGATTCTTCCATTTTTATTTTATACTGTTTTTTGTTAAACAATCGTGTTAATAACCAAATAAATATTATAAACTTTCCAACGCTTTTAGAAAAGTTTGTACAAAAATTTTGAGACAATTTAGAACTCGTTCAAACGATGGCTCCTTATTTTTCTTAACAATTTTGTATATATATATATATATATATATATATATATATATATATATATATATATATATATATATATATATATTAACATTACAATAAACATTACAATAAACATTAAAATCTGTAACAATATATTTTTCAATAAAAATAAATCCTATAATAGTTTGGTACAATTGGAAATATATATATATAAAATTTCAGATTTTTTTTTTGAAGAAAATAACGTTCATTTTCTTGAAGTAAATTAATTTTTTTTTAAATTTTAAATATTTTATTTCAAAATACGATGCAGATTTGCAAAATTAAAATCTAAGTAATATTATAATAATAATTAAAACAACAACAACAAACATTAAATTCATATTTAACGCAGAGTGATTTTTAACAAATATCATTTTTTAAGTTTCGTACAATCGATACAATTTCCCGTTTCCAATTGTAAACTGCTAACAGTATCACTAGATCGTATAGGTTCGTCATCGAAATATTTAAATAGGACGAATCGTCTAAATCTGAACTGTGATCTGAAGACATATTTGACATTTCAAAACAAAACAAAATTAAGGAATGCGATGAAATGCAAACATAGGTGTCGTTGATTTATATATATATATATATCATATATATTATATATATTTACCACAGATAATTAATCATAATCATAATGATTATAATTAAAATAATACCTAATATTACTCTTTGTTGACGCCGTTGACGCCGTTGACGCCGTTGACTCCGTTGAGTTCGTTGACTCGGTAGTAATTGAACTGGTTTACCATCATCGTCAGTAATTTTATTATTGGTATCTCTTAACTTAAATTAATAAAATTATATTAAAATCATTTTCAAAAAATTTCAAAATTAGATTTACCTTAACACAATAATTATGGTAATATACAAATAGTTCCAATTGATTTCTCTTGGAATGATTCGACTCGCTGTTGAATCTTTGTGTAATTTTTCGCCAAGTAAAATTCATAAGATTTTCAAATTTTAATAAATTGTTTTTATATGGAATATAGTTATAAGTAAGAATTCGAAGTAGATGAGCTCCTTCTTCATTAGTTAGAATACCATATTTGTTTATATTATTAGTTATTAACTGTGTTTCATATCTATAGTAAAACTTTCTGAGTTGTACTTTATCTCTAGCATAATTAGAAAATGAATTGTATATTTTGGAAATATTTTTCCAATTTTGTTTTATAGGTTTGCACGTTTTCAAATAAAAAAATTTTTTGTTAATAGTTTCTTCGTACCCTTGTATAATTAACAGCAGTAATATTTGTTCTTCTTCGGTGAAGTTTTTATCATTTCGCCGTTTTTTAGCCATTATCTCACAAATATTTTAAGTATTTATAATTATTATTATTTTTCTGTTTGCTTGTCAGAAATCAATTATAGATCTATGTTTTTCAATGTATTTTGTTTAGTAACGTATATTGTTTTAAGCATCGCCTACCTTATAATTACAAAGCGTTGAAATAAGGCAAACAAAACAATCAACTTTTGAATGTGACAATGTGACGACAATTCACTACTAAATGCGTTTTTTCTGCTTTTATCTCTAATTATAAATATACATACATACATACATACATACACAATCACGCCATTTACCCAAAAGAACGTGGCACAAACTCTTTTCATCATCCCGAAATAAGTCTCCTCCAAACATTCCTATCTAAACAAGCAACTTTCGCTTCATCCACATTCATAATTCCTCTCATACATGCTTTTTTAATTCTACTACTTGGAAATATAAATAAAAATATATAAATATATATTATAAATATAATATAATTTTGATAAAATAACTCTTTCTAATCTAAAATTTAAGTTTTATGATAAGTATTATATACGATAAATGATAATGAAAAACAAAAAATATTTTTAATTTTAAGAACTGCTTTTAAACATTCATTTGCTATCAAGGCATAAAATCGGTAAAAAAATAAACGGATAATTTAACTGGTTATTCTTCTTCACACATCAAATAGTTTTTAATACAAAAATAAATTTGCTGTTTGATAAAAAAATATACATTATTTACCCAGTCACATATTATACAACTAACTTTTGTTGTTTTTTTACTAATTGAATTGAGCTTAAAGCCCAAGGGCAGATCCAGCAACAAATGTTGGGGTAGGGGGGTAATAACGAATTTCACAAATATTTTATATTTATTTATTTATTATAATAAACTTGCAAAAATATAAACAATTTAATTTTTACATTGTTGTCTTTGGACGAAATAGAAATCGACCATAATATAACAATTTAATAATTTAAATAATAAAAATATACATATTATAAAACAAAATATAACGCATAATACATGCTCAAATACTCTGCTGCTTCGAGTATAATTAATTGAAAAATATTTTTGAATACTTATAATTGAATCTGACGCAGTCTTCTGTTTGCTACTACTATTTAAATAACAGAATTTTTTTGAAGATCTCTAGCAGTAGTTAACTATAGTTAATAAAGAAATACATAAAATGCGCAAAACAGAGGAAATTGTTTCCAGATGTGTTACTTTTATTGGTGACACAATAGCAGATACCTAGCTACCAAACGCTAGCAAAAAAGGTCTGGCGTCTTGTCTACTCATAGCAGGGTTGTATAACCGATTGAATGCCGACAAAGAAATAACAAAATAATGTTAAATTTTACGATACTTTTACATAACGATTCAAAATAATTATATTAAGACAATTTGACAATACGTGAAGAATTATTATAAAATTAAAAAAAAAAAACATAGATACATTTAGATTTCAAAACATATGTATATATATTTTTTAATTTAATTAGCTTTTCATATGCATATTTTAATAATTTTAGAATTCTTAGGGGGGGGTAGTTACACCCTTTACCCCCCCTATAGATCCGCCACTGTCACTTTCAATCATTTCTGTAAAATAGTGCCGTCCTCCAATTTAGCCGATAAATTTAAAATTGATTCTTCCTTTTTTATTTTATACTGTTTTTTGTTAAACAATCGTGTTAATAACCAAATAAATATTATAAACTTTCCAACGCTTTTAGAAAAGTTTGTACAAAAATTTTTGAGACAATTTAGAACTCGTTCAAACGATGGCTCCTTATTTTTCTTAACAATTTTGTATATATATATATATATATATATATATATATATATATATATATATATATATATATATATATATATATATATATATAGTATTGAAATGTGATTTTTACTGTTGTAACGTATTAGAATGAGAGTATATCAAATATAAGCATAGAATAATTATTAACTGAAAAATGAAAAAACTTTTATCACCTAGACCTGGAATCGAACCAGGATCCTTCCACTTGCCGGGCGGAGACTCTACCGATTGAGCTATCTAGTTGACGCCAGATCCAGTGACCGAAGTTTAATCATTTTTATTCAGTACAATGCTTTTTTCATAATTTTTTACATAGGCCGTATGTAAATGTACAATTTTTGTATTTATCGAAACATACGTTATGATTATTATGAAAGTTGAAAGAATATATTTGAAAGTTTATGCCGCCGTGAGCAATTATAATATTATGTACTGAAATGTGATTTTTACTGTTGTAACGTATTAGAATGAGAGTATATCAAATATAAGCATAGAATAATTATTAACTGAAAAATGAAGAACACTGTCCGAAAGTAAAATGCACTCATTTGGTTTACTACTACTACAACTTAATTCATGCTCAACATTTTTAACGGAAACTGGTTGATTTATTAAAACTGGCGCTGGTTCATTAGAGGTTATATTGGTTTCTTTTTTATCGTATAGATCATTTTCTTCTATATCACTTGAAACATTAAAATCATTTTCAATTTTTCTCTTTAATATTAATTTTGTATTTAAATAGGACGAATCGTCAGAATCTGAACTGTGATCTGAAGACATATTTGATATTTCAAAACAAAACAAAATTAAGGAATGCGATGACATGCAAACATAGGTGTCGTTGATTTTCTTTACATATATATATATATATATATATATATATATATATATATATATATAATTTTTTTTTGTAGATTACAGGCATTATTTAATGCTTTGTTTGTTGCTATCTGTACTACCAAACAAGGCTAAAGGAAATATTAAGAAATGTAAATGGAATCCAACTGCCCAAGAAATAAGAGAAAGATTATTTATACAAGTAGATATAAGAAAATTATAATATATTTATAATAAAACACATATTAATATAATTTTCTTTCCAATCATAGTTACCTGGAGATATTGAAGAGTTAGAAAAAAAAAGAAAAACATATTAAACTTGGACTCCCGATTCAGCCCTTTATAATTGTAGAAATAGATAAAACTTCTGTCACTTCGATACATGTGAGTGTAAACAACACATTATACAAGGTACCTTCAATTTTAAAATCACTTGATGTGTGCTTTAAAATATACATATTATGTTTATAATTCAAAATATCCATATGAATCGGAATACATCTGAATGTTTGTTCAGTTAGCTATATATTATATTACGATAAAATTTGATAGTAATATAACTAATATTTTAGATATTATGAATAAAAAAAATTATTGTATTATTCAATTTAAATAAGGATTTATTTTATTAAGTTTTTTTTTTAAGAAAATAATTTTATTTTATTTAGTTGAGAATTTTCTTATTGATTATATAATTTGTAATTTTTCTTTAAAATTATGACATAATTTTACTAATAAATAAATTTGTCTATGTATATGTTTATTTATTTTTTACCTGCTACAAATTTATTTATTATTTGTATTTAATTATGCATTATATCGTTTCGTATGAAGTAAATTAATTTTTAAGCTAGTAATAAAATTTGAAAATGTATTTGGAGTTATTGAGATTTAAAACCGGCGACTTCAAATACATTTTTTAAAAAATAATACTTAAAAATTAATTTATTCTTTAAGAAATATATTTAATAATATTCTAAAGTTGAGATATTTTCTCAAATGAACAATTTTGTTCGATGTTGTTTAAATATATTTCATACAAATAATAAAGTTATTTCCATGAAACAATTATTATTTAATAGTCAAAATACAAAATTTGTCAGTAAGTAACAATTTATTGAATCTAAAATGCGGTTTATTAAATATGAATATATATTATTAAAAACCTCTAGTTTATTTAATAGTAATAGATCACTTTTTTAATATAAAACTACTTTAATAAAAGGTTTAATAAAGTGTTTTTATTATTAATAAAGTTTATTTCTATTAAATAAAATATGTTTATGATTTTGAAACAAATAAATAAATAACAAATAAATTTGCTTCATGTTAAAGAAATCTTTTTCTCAGTGATAGGAACATAATTATTTAGCTATAAAAGTTTTAGCGTTACTCATTGAAAAAATATTTTGAAACATTGCTCTGGTATTTCTTATTACGTATTTTTTACGGAATTTTAATATTTTGTTCAGATCTTGTATTACTGGCGGTGAAAGTTTATACTAAATACTATTTATATAAATAATGAAGCATACGTTTGGAACCTACTGAACAGCTTAAAAACTATTTATTGTAGTAATATTAAATTGTTATATTATAATACACACACATATAGAAAATATTTTCAATTTTTATTACTAAATGATACATAAATTCACCTTTTTTGAAATTACCACAGATAATTAATCATGATCATAATGATTATAATTAGAATAATACCTAATATTACTCTTTGTTGACGCCGTTGACGCCGTTGACGCCGTTGACTCCGTTGACTTCGTTGACTCGGTAGTAATTGAACTGGTTTATCATCATCGTCAGTAATTTTATTATTGGTATCTTCTCTTAACTTAAATTAATAAAATTATATTAGTCATTTTCAAAAAATTTCAAAATTAGATTTACCTTAACACAATAATTATGGTAATATACAAATAGTTCCAATTGATTTCTCTTGGAATGATTCGACTCTCTGTTGAATCTTTCTGTAATTTTTCGCCAAGTAAAATTCATAAGATTTTCAAATTTTAATAAATTGTTTTTATATGGAATATAGTTATAAGTAAGAATTCGAAGTAGATGCACTCCTTCTTCATTAGTTAGAATACCATATTTGTTTATATTATTAGTTATTAACTGTGCTTCATATCTATAGTAAAACTTTCTGAGTTGTGCTTTATCTCTAGCATAATTAGAAAATGAATTGTATATTTTGGAAATATTTTTCCAATTTTGTTTTATAGGTTTGCACGTTTTCAAATAAAAAAAATTGTTGTTAGTAGTATCTTCGTAACCTTGCGTAATTAACAGCAGTAATATTTGTTCTTCCTCCGTGAAGTTTTTATCATTTCGCCGTTTTTTAGCCATTATCTCACAAATATTTTAAGTATTTATAATTATTATTATTTTTCTGTTTGCTTATGTCAGAAATCAATTATAGATCTATGTTTTTCAATGTATTTTGTTTAGTAACGTATATTGTTTTAAGCATCGCCTACCTTATAATTACAAAGCGTTGAAATAGGGCAAACAAAACAATCAACTTTTGAATGTGACAATGTGACGACAATTCACTACTAAATGCGTTTTTTCTGCTTTTATCTCTAATTATAAATATACATACATACATGCATACATACACAATCACGCCATTTACCCAAAAAGACGTGGCACAAACTCTTTTCATCATCCCGAAATAAGTCTCCTCCAAACATTCCTATCTAAACAAGCAACTTTCGCTTCATCCACATTCATAATTCCTCTCATACATGCTTTTTTAATTCTACTACTTGGAAATATAAATAAAAATATATAAATATATATTATAAATATAATATAATTTTGATAAAATAACTCTTTCTAATCTAAAATTTAAGTTTTATGATAAGTATTATATACGATAAATGATAATGAAAAACAAAAAATATTTTTAATTTTAAGAACTGCTTTTAAACTTATTCATTTGCTATCAAGGCATAAAATCGGTAAAAAAATAAACGGATAATTTAACTGGTTATTCTTCTTCACACAACAAATAGTTTTTAATACAAAAATAAATTTGCTGTTTGATAAAAAAATATACATTATTTACCCAGTCACATATTATACAACTAACTTTTGTTGTTTTTTTACTAATTGAAGTAAGAGCTTAAAGCCCAAGGGCGGATCCAGCAACAAATGTTGGGGTGGGGGGAAAATAACGAATTTCACAAATATTTTATTTTTATTTATTTATTATAATAAACTTGTAAAAATATAAACAATTTAATTTTTATATTGTTGTCTTTGGACGAAATAGAAATCGACCATAATATAACAATTTAATAATTTAAATAATAAAGATATACATATTATAAAACAAAATATAACGCATAATACATGCTCAAATACTCTGCTGCTTCGAGTATAATTAATTGAAAAATATTTTTGAATATTTATAATTGAATCTGACGCAGTCTTCTATTTGCGACTACTATTTAAATAACAGAATTTTTTTGAAGATCTCTAGCAGTAGTTAACTATAGTTAATAAAGAAATACATAAAATGCGCAAAACAGAGAATATTGTTTCCAGATGTGTTACTTTTATTGGTGACACAATAGCAGATACCTAGCTACCAAACGCTAGCAAAAAAAGTCTGGCGTCTTGTCTACTCATAGCAGGGTTGTATAACCGATTGAATGCCGACAAAGAAATAACAAAATAATGTTAAATTTTACGATACTTTTACATAACGATTCAAAATAATTATATTAAGACAATTTGACAATACGTGAAGAATTAATATAAAATTAAAAAAAATACATAGATTTCAAAACATATGTATACATATATATTTTTTAATTTAATTAGCTTTTCATATGCATAGTTTAATAATTTTAGAATTCTTAGGGAGGTAGTTACACCCTTCCCCCCCCCATAGATCCGCCACTGTCGGAGTAACATCTAACTCACTGTCCGAAAGTAAAATGCACTCATTTGGTTTACTACTACTACAACTTAATTCATGCTCAACATTTTTAACGGAAACTGGTTAATTTATTAAAACTGGCGCTGGTTCATTAGAGGTTATATTTATATTGGTTTCTTTTTTATCGTATAGATCATTTTCTTCTATATCACTTGAAACATTAAAATCATTTTCAATTTTTCTCTTTAATATTAATTTTGTATTTAAATAGGACGAATCGTCTGAATCTGAACTGTGATCTGAAGACATATTTGACATTTCAAAACAAAACAAAATTAAGGAATGCGATGACATGCAAACATAGGTGTCGTTGAGTTTTCTTTACATATATATATATAATTTTTTTTGTAGATTACAGGCATTATTTAATGCTTTGTTTGTTGCCATCTGTACTACCAAACAAGGCTAAAGGAAATATTAAGAAATGTAAATGAAATCCAACTGCCCAAGAAATAAGAGAAAGATTATTTATACAAGTAGATATAAGAAAATAATAATATATTTATAATAAAACAGATATTAATATAATTTTTTTTCCAATCATAGTTACCTGGAGATATTGAAGAGTTAGAAAAAGAAAGAAAAACTTCGATACATGTGAGTGTAAACAACACATTATACTCGTACAAGGTACCTTCAATTTTAAAATCACTTGATGTGTGCTTTAAAATATACATATTATGTTTATAATTTAAAATATCCATATGAATCGGAATACATCTGAATGTTTGTTCAGTTAGCTATATATTATATTACGATAAAATTTGATAGTAATATAACTAATATTTTAGATATTATGAATAAAAAAAATTATTGTATTATCCAATTTAAATAAGGATTTATTTTATTAAATTTTTTTTTTTAAGAAAATAATTTTATTTTATTTAGTTGAGAATTTTCATATTGATTATATAATTTGTATTTTTTCTTTAAAATTATAACATAATTTTACTAATAAATAAATTTGTCTATGTATATGTTTATTTATTTTTTACCTGCTACGAATTTATTTATTATTTGTATTTAATTATGCATTATATCGTTTCGTAACAAGTAAATTAATTTTTAAGTTAGTAATGAAATTTGAAAAATGTATTTGGAGTTATTGAGATTTAAAACCGGCGACTTCAAATACATTTTTCAAAATATAATACTTAAAAATTAATTTATTCTTTAAGAAATATATTTAATAATATTCTAAAGTTGAGACATTTTCTCAAATGAACAATTTTGTTCGATGTTGTTTAAATATATTTAATACAAATAATGAAGTTATTTCTATGAAACAATTATTATTTAATAGTCAAAATACAAAATTTGTCAGTAAGTAACAATTTATTGAATCTAAAATGCGGTTTATTAAATATGAATACATATTATTAAAAACCTCTAGTTTATTTAATAGTAATAGATCACTTTTTTAATATAAAACTACTTTAATAAAAGGTTTAATAAGGTGTTTTTATTATTAATAAAGTTTATTTCTATTAAATAAAATATGTTTATGATTTTGAAACAAATAAATAAATAACAAATAAAATTGCTTCATGTTAAATAAATCTTTTTCTCAGTGATAGGAACATAATTATTTAGCTATAAAAATTTTAGCGTTACTCTTTGAAAAAATATTTTGAAACATTGCTCTGGTATTTCTTATTACGTATTTTTTACGGAATTTTAATATTTTGTTCAGATCTTGCATTATTGGCGGTGAAAGTTTATACTAAATACTATTTATATAAATAATGAAGCATACGTTTGGAACCTACTGAACAGCTTAAAAACTATTTATTGTAGTAATATTAAATTGTTATATTATAATACACACACATATAGAAAATATTTTCAATTTTTATTACTAAATGATACATAAATTCACCTTTTTTGAAATTACCACAGATAATTAATCATGATCATAATGATTATAATTAGAATAATACCTAATATTACTCTTTGTTGACTCCGTTGACTCCGTTGACTTCGTTGACTCGGTAGTAATTGAACTGGTTTATCATCATCGTCAGTAATTTTATTATTGGTATCTCTTAACTTAAATTAATAAAATTATATTAAAATCATTTTCAAAAAATTTCAAAATTAGATTTACCTTAACACAATAATTATGGTAATATACAAATAGTTCCAATTGATTTCTCTTGGAATGATTCGACTCTCTGTTGAATGTTTGTGTAATTTTTCGCCAAGTAAAATTCATAAGATTTTCGAATTTTAATAAATTGTTTTTATATGGAATATAGTTATAAGTAAGAATTCGAAGTAGATGAACTCCTTCTTCATTAGTTAGAATACCATATTTGTTTATATTATTAGTTATTAACTTTGTTTCATATCTATAGTAAAACTTTCTGAGTTGTGCTTTATCTCTAGCATAATTAGAAAATGAATTGTATATTTTGGAAATATTTTTCCAATTTTGTTTTATAGGTTTGCACGTTTTCAAATAAAAAAAATTTTTGTTAATAGTATCTTCGTAACCTTGTACAATTAACAGCAGTAATATTTGTTCTTCCTCGGTGAAATTTTTATCGTTTCGCCGTCTTTTAGCCATTATCTCACAAATATTTTAAGTATTTATAATTATTATTATTATGCTTATGTCAGAAATCAATTATAGATCTATGTTTTTCAATGTATTTTGTTTAGTAACGTATATTGTTTTAAGCATCGCCTACCTTATAATTACAAAGCGTTGAAATAAAGCAAACAAAACAATCAACTTTTGAATGTGACAATGTGACAATTCACTACTAAATGCGTTTTTCCTGCTTTTATCTTTAATTATAAATATACATACATACATACATACATACATACATACATACACAATCACGCCATTTACCCAAAAGGACGTGGCACAAACTCTTTTCATCATCCCGAAATAAGTCTCCTCCAAACATTCCTATCTAAACAAGCAACTTTCGCTTCATCCACATTCATAATTCCTCTCATACATGTTTTTTTAATTCTACTACTTGGAAATATAAATAAAAATATATAAATATATATTATAAATATAATATAATTTTGATAAAATAACTCTTTCTAATCTAAAATTTAAGTTTTATGATAAGTATTATATACGATAAATGATAATAAAAAACAAAAAATATTTTTAATTTTAAGAACTGCTTTTTAACTTATTCATTTACTATCAAGGCATAAAATCGGTAAAAAAATAAACGGATAATTTAACTGGTTATTCTTCTTCACACAACAAATAGTTTTTAATACAAAAATAAATTAGCTGTTTTATAAAAAAAATATACATTATTTACCCAGTCACATATTATACAACTAACTTTTGTTGTTTTTTTACTAATTGAAATAAAAGCTTAAAGCCCAAGGGCGGATCCAGCAACAAATGTTAAGGGGGGGGGGGGGTAATAACGAATTTCACAAATATTTTATATTTATTTATTTATTATAATAAACTTGCAAAAAAATAAACAATTTAATTTTTATATTGTTGTCTTTGGACGAAATAGAAATCGACCATAATATAACAATTTAATAATTTAAATAATAAAAATATACATATTATAAAACAAAATATAACGCATAATACGAGGGCCACTATTTATGTATTGAGAACTGGCAACACTGGTATTGCCAGGTGAAATCTGAAGTTGCCGTCGTAAAGTTTGACATTTTTGAGGTTATAGGTATTCAGAACGTTTTGACGTGCGAGTACTATTTGTGTTTTCTGAAGTGTTTACAATTTCATCTCAGCCAAAATATGGAATTAACTCGCGAAAATTTTCGAGCTATGATTTATTATGACTTTCGACGTGGTCTAACTCAAGAACAATGCATCAATCAACTGAATTCAACTTTTGGGGATGAATCGCCATCCATAGCCACTGTATATCGCTGGTATACTGAATTCAAACGTGGACGTAGTTCGCTCACGGACGAAGTTAAAGAAGGTCGTCCAAAATCGGTCGTTGTGCCGGCAAATATCGATGCTGTGCGAAAACTAATTGAAGAAGATCGTCATGTGACATATCAAGAAATCGAGAGATGTTTAAGCATTAGTATGACCAGCATACATAAGATTTTGCACGAACATTTGTGTGTTCGGAAGCTGTGTGCGCGTTGGATTCCACATTTATTGACAGATGCGCAAAAACGAGCTCGTGTGGATTGGTGCCGTAAAATGATTTCAAAATACAAGTGTGGTGCATCCAAAGCGGTATACAACATCGTCACAGGTGATGAGTCGTGGATTTATGCATATGAGCCAGAAAGAAAAGGTCAGTCGGCAGTTTGGGTGTTTCAATGTGAAGCAAAGCCAACAAAAGTTGTTCGTTCTCGAAGCGTTAAAAAGCAAATGGTGGCGTTTTTCTTCACGAAAACTGGTCCTGTGGCAACTGTGGCTCTCGAAAATCAAAAGACCGTTAATTCAGAGGGGTATACGACCATTTGTTTGCCTGAAGTTTTCGGTAAATTGAGAGAAACCAACCCAAACCGACGAATCGTTTTGCATCATGACAATGCGAGCTCACACACATCACATGCAACAAACGAGTATTTGGACACACAAAAGATCGAATTGATGGGTCATCCGCCTTACAGCCCTGACTTGGCACCCAATGACTTCTGCGTGTTTCCGGTAATTAAAGATAAACTGCGTGGACAACGATTTTCATCGCCCGAAGAAGCGGTTGAGGGCTTCAAAACGCATGTTCTAGCGCTACCATTTTCTTCCTGGACAAAGTGCTTTGAAGACTGGTTCAATCGAATGCAAAAGTGTATCGATCTTAAAGGCGATTATTTTGAAAAACAATAAAAGTATTTTTCATCAAATTCATTTGTTTATTCTTTCTATTCTCAATACATAAATAGTTGCCCTCGTACATGCTCAAATACTCTGCTGCTTCGAGTATAATTAATTGAAAAATATTTTTGAATACTTATAATTGAATCTGACGCAGTCTTCTGTTTGCTACTACTATTTAAATAACAGAATTTTTTTGAAGATCTCTAGCAGTAGTTAACTATAGTTAATAAAGAAATACATAAAATGCGCAAAACAGAGGAAATTGTTTCCAGATGTGTTACTTTTATTGGTGACACAATAGCAGATACCTAGCTACCAAACGCTAGCAAAAAAGGTCTGGCGTCTTGTCTACTCATAGCAGGGTTGTATAACCGATTGAATGCCGACAAAGAAATAACAAAATAATGTTAAATTTTACGATACTTTTACATAACGATTCAAAATAATTATATTAAGACAATTTGACAATACGTAAAAAATTAATATAAAATTAAAAAAAAAAAATAGATATGTATACATATGTATACATATATATTTTTTAATTTAATTAGCTTTTCATATGCATAGTTTAATAATTTTAGAATTCTTAGGGAGGTAGTTACACCCCTTACCCCCCCTATAGATCCGCCACTGCCGGAGTAACATCTAACTCACTGTCCGAAAGTAAAATGCACTCATTTGGTTTACTACTACTACAACTTAATTCATGCTCAACATTTTTAACGGAAACTGGTTAATTTATTAAAACTGGCGCTGGTTCATTAGAGGTTATATTTATATTGGTTTCTTTTTTATCATATAGATCATTTTCTTCTATATCACTTGAAACATTAAAATCATTTTCAATTTTTCTCTTTAATATTAATTTTGTATTTAAATAGGACGAATCGTCAGAATCTGAACTGTGATCTGAAGACATATTTGATATTTCAAAACAAAACAAAATTAAGGAATGCGATGACATGCAAACATAGGTGTCGTTGAGTTTCTTTACATATATATATATATAATTTTTTTTGTAGATTACAGGCATTATTTAATGCTTTGTTTGTTGCCATCTGTACTACCAAACAAGACTAAAGGAAATATTAAGAAATGTAAATGGAATCCAACTGCCCAAGAAATAAGAGAAAGATTATTTATACAAGTAGATATAAGAAAATAATAATATATTTATAATAAAACAGATATTAATATAATTTTCTTTCCAATCATAGTTACCTGGAGATATTGAAAAGTTAGAAAAAGAAAGAAAAACATATTAAACTTGGACTCCCGATTCAGCCCTTTATAATTGTAGAAATAGATAAAACTTCTGTCACTTCGATACATGTGAGTGTAAACAACACATTATACAAGGTACCTTGAATTTTAAAATCACTTGCTGTGTGCTTTAAAATATACATATTATGTTTGTAATTTAAAATATCCATATGAATCGGAATACATCTGAATGTTTGTTCAGTTAGCTATATATTATATTACGACAAAATTTGATAGTAATATAACTAATATTTTAGATATTATGAATAAAAAAAAATTATTGTATTATTCAATTTAAATAAGGATTTATTTTATTAAGTTTTTTTTTTTTAAGAAAATAATTTTATTTTATTTAGTTGAGAATTTTCTTATTGATTATATAATTTGTATTTTTTCTTTAAAATTATAACATAATTTTACTAATAAATAAATTTGTCTATGTATATGTTTATTTATTTTTTACCTGCTACAAATTTATTTATTATTTGTATTTAATTATGCATTATATCGTTTCGTAACAAGTAAATTAATTTTTAAGTTAGTAATGAAATTTTAAAAATGTATTTGGAGTTATTGAGATTTAAAACCGGCGACTTCAAATACATTTTTCAAAATATAATACTTAAAAATTTATTTATTCTTTAAGAAATATATTTAATACAAATAATAAAGTTATTTCCATGAAACAATTATTATTTAATAGTCAAAATACAAAATTTGTCAGTAAGTAACAATTTATTGAATCTAAAATCCGGTTTATTAAATATGAATATATATTATTAAAAACCTCTAGTTTATTTAATAGTAATAGATCACTTTTTTAATATAAAACTACTGTAATAAAAGGTTTAATAAGGTGTTTTTATTATTAATAAGGTTTATTTCTATTAAATAAAATATGTTTATGATTTTGAAACAAATAAATAAATAACAAATAAATTTGCTTCATGTTAAATAAATCTTTTTCTCAGTGATAGGAACATAATTATTTAGCTATAAAAGTTTTAGCGTTACTCATTGAAAAAATATTTTGAAACATTGCTCTGGTATTTCTTATTACGTATTTTTTACGAAATTTTAATATTTTGTTCAGATCTTGTATTATTAGCGGTGAAAGTTTATACTAAATACTATTTATATAAATAATGAAGCATACGTTTGGAAACTACTGAACAGCTTAAAAACTATTTATTGTAGTAATATTAAATTGTTATATTATAATACACACACATATAGAAAATATTTTCAATTTTTATTACTAAATGATACATAAATTCACCTTTTTTGAAATTACCACAGATAATTAATCATGATCATAATGATTATAATTAGAATAATACCTAATATTACTCTTTGTTGACGCCGTTGACGCCGTTGACTCCGTTGAGTTCGTTGACTCGGTAGTAATTGAACTGGTTTATCATCATCGTCAGTAATTTTATTATTGGTATCTCTTAACTTAAATTAATAAAATTATATTAAAATCATTTTCAAAAAATTTCAAAATTAGATTTACCTTAACACAATAATTATGGTAATATACAAATAGTTCCAATTGATTTCTCTTGGAATAATTCGACTCTCTGTTGAATCTTTGTGTAATTTTTTGCCAAGTAAAATTCATAAGATTTTCAAATTTTAATAAATTGTTTTTATATGGAATATAGTTATAAGTAAGAATTCGAAGTAGATGAACTCCTTCTTCATCAGTTAGAATACCATATTTGTTTATATTATTAGTTATTAACTTTGTTTCATATCTATAGTAAAACTTTCTGAGTTGTGCTTTATCTCTAGCATAATTAGAAAATGAATTGTATATTTTGGAAATATTTTTCCAATTTTGTTTTATAGGTTTGCACGTTTTCAAATAAAAAAATTTTTTGTTAATAGATTCTTCGTAACCTTGTATAATTAGCAGCAGTAATATTTGTTCTTCTTCGGTGAAGTTTTTATCATTTCGCCGTTTTTTAGCCATTATCTCACAAATATTTTAAGTATTTATAATTATTATTATTTTTCTGTTTGCTTGTCAGAAATCAATTATAGATCTATGTTTTTCAATGTATTTTGTTTAGTAACGTATATTGTTTTAAGCATCGCCTACCTTATAATTACAAAGCGTTGAAATAAGGCAAACAAAACAATCAACTTTTGAATGTGACAATGTGACGACAATTCACTACTAAATGCGTTTTGTCTGCTTTTATCTCTAATTATAAATATACATACATATATACATACACAATCACGCCATTTACCCAAAAGGACGTGGCACAAACTCTTTTCATTATCCCGAAATAAGTCTCCTCCAAACATTCCTATCTAAACAAGCAACTTTCGCTTCATCCACATTCATAATTCCTCTCATACTTGCTTTTTTAATTCTACTACTTGGAAATATAAATAAAAATATATAAATATATATTATAAATATAATATAATTTTGATAAAATAACTCTTTCTAATCTAAAATTTAAGTTTTATGATAAGTTTAATTATAAGTTTTATTATATACGATAAATGATAATAAAAAACAAAAAATATTTTTAATTTTAAGAACTGCTTTTTAACTTATTCATTTGCTATCAAGGCATAAAATCGGTAAAAAAATAAACGGATAATTTAACTGGTTATTCTTCTTCACACAACAAATAGTTTTTAATACAAAAATAAATTTGCTGTTTGATAAAAAAATATACATTATTTACCCAGTCACATATTATACAACTAACTTTTGTTGTTTTTTTACTAATTGAAGTAAGAGCTTAAAGCCCAAGGGCGGATCCAGCAACAAATGTTGGGAAGGAGGGGGGGGTAATAACGAATTTCACAAATATTTTATATTTATTTATGTATTATAATAAACTTGTAAAAATATAAACAATTTAATTTTTATATTGTTGTCTTTGGACGAAAAAGAAATCGACCATAATATAACAATTTAATAATTTAAATAATAAAGACATACATATTATAAAACAAAATATAACGCATAATACATGCTCAAATACTCTGCTGCTTCGAGTATAATTAATTGAAAAATATTTTTGAATACTTATAATTGAATCTGACGCAGTCTTCTGTTTGCGACTACTATTTAAATAACAGAATTTTTTTGAAGATCTCTAGCAGTAGTTAACTATAGTTAATAAAAAAATACATAAAATGCGCAAAACAGAGGAAATTGTTTCCAGATGTGTTACTTTTATTGGTGACACAATAGCAGATACGTAGCTACCAAACGCTAGCAAAAAAAATTCTGGCGTCTTGTCTACTCATAGCAGGGTTGTATAACCGATTGAATGCCGACAAAGAAATAACAAAATAATGTTAAATTTTACGATACTTTTACATAACAATTCAAAATAATTATATTAAGACAATTTGACAATACGTGAAGAATTAATAAAGAATTAAAAAAAAAAAAACATAGATTTCAAAACATATGTATACATATATATTTTTTAATTCAATTAGCTTTTCATATGCAAAGTTTAATAATTTTAGAATTCTTAGGGAGGTAGTTACACCCTTTACCCCCCCCCCCCTATAGATCCGCCACTGCCGGAGTAACATCTAACTCACTGTCCGAAAGTAAAATGCACTCATTTGGTTTACTACTACTACAACTTAATTCATGCTCAACATTTTTAACGGAAACTGGTTAATTTATTAAAACTGGCGTTGGTTCATTAGAGGTTATATTTATATTGGTTTCTTTTTTATCGTATAGATCATTTCCTTCTATATCACTTGAAACATTAAAATCATTTTCAATTTTTCTCTTTAATATTAATTTTGTATTTAAATAGGACGAATCGTCTGAATCTGAACTGTGATCTAAAGACATATTTGACATTTCAAAACAAAACAAAATTAAGGAATGCGATAACATGCAAACATAGGTGTCGTTGAGTTTCTTTACATATATATATATATATATATATATATATATATAATTTTTTTGTAGATTACAGGCATTATTTAACGCTTTGTTTGTTGCCATCTGTACTACCAAACAAGGCTAAAGGAAATATTAAGAAATGTAAATGAAATCCAACTGCCCAAGAAATAAGAGACAGATTATTTATACAAGTAGATATAAGAAAATAATAATATATTTATAATAAAACAGATATTAATATAATTTTCTTTCCAATCATAGTTACCTGGAGATATTGAAGAGTTAGGAAAAGAAAGAAAAACATATTAAACTAGGACTCCCGATTCAGCCCTTTATAATTGTAGAAATAGATAAAACTTCTGTCACTTCGATACATGTGAGTGTAAACAACACATTATACAAGGTACCTTTAATTTTAAAATCACTTGATGTGTGCTTTAAAATATACATATTATGTTTATAATTTAAAATATCCATATGAATCGGAATACACCTGAATGTTTGTTCAGTAAGCTATATATTATATTACGACAAAATTTGATAGTAATATAACTAATATTTTAGATATTATAAATAAAAAAAAATTATTGTATTATTCAATTTAAATAAGGATTTATTTTATTAAGTTTTTTTTTTTTTTTAAGAAAATTATTTTATTTTATTTAGTTGAGAATTTTCTTATTGATTATATAATTTGTATTTTTTCTTTAAAATTATAACATAATTTTACTAATAAATAAATTTGTCTATGTATATGTTTATTGTATTTAATTATGCATTATATCGTTTCGTAACAAGTAAATTAATTTTTAAGTTAGTAATGAAATTTGAAAAATGTATTTGGAGTTATTGAGATTTAAAACCGGCGACTTCAAATACATTTTTTAAAATATAATACTTAAAAATTAATTTATTCTTTAAGAAATATATTTAATACAAATAACAAAGTTATTTCCATGAAACAATTATTATTTAATAGTCAAAATACAAAATTTGTCAGTAAGTAACAATTTATTGAATCTAAAATGCGGTTTATTAAATATGAATATATATTATTAAAAACCTCTAGTTTATTTAATAGTAATAGATCACTTTTTTAATATAAAACTACTTTAATAAAAGGTTTAATAAGATGTTTTTATTATTAATAAGGTTTATTTCTATTAAATAAAATATGTTTATGATTTTGAAACAAATAAATAAATAACAAATAAATTTGCTTCATGTTAAATAAATCTTTTTCTCAGTGATAGGAACATAATTATTTAGCTATAAAAGTTTTAGCGTTACTCATTGAAAAAATATTTTGAAACATTGCTCTGGTATTTCTTATTACGTATTTTTTACGAAATTTTAATATTTTGTTCAGATCTTGTATTATTAGCGGTGAAAGTTTATACTAAATACTATTTATATAAATAATGAAGCATACGTTTGGAAACTACTGAACAGCTTAAAAACTATTTATTGTAGTAATATTAAATTGTTATATTATAATACACACACATATAGAAAATATTTTCAATTTTTATTACTAAATGATACATAAATTCACCTTTTTTGAAATTACCACAGATAATTAATCATGATCATAATGATTATAATTAGAATAATACCTAATATTACTCTTTGTTGACGCCGTTGACGCCGTTGACTCCGTTGAGTTCGTTGACTCGGTAGTAATTGAACTGGTTTATCATCATCGTCAGTAATTTTATTATTGGTATCTCTTAACTTAAATTAATAAAATTATATTAAAATCATTTTCAAAAAATTTCAAAATTAGATTTACCTTAACACAATAATTATGGTAATATACAAATAGTTCCAATTGATTTCTCTTGGAATAATTCGACTCTCTGTTGAATCTTTGTGTAATTTTTTGCCAAGTAAAATTCATAAGATTTTCAAATTTTAATAAATTGTTTTTATATGGAATATAGTTATAAGTAAGAATTCGAAGTAGATGAACTCCTTCTTCATCAGTTAGAATACCATATTTGTTTATATTATTAGTTATTAACTTTGTTTCATATCTATAGTAAAACTTTCTGAGTTGTGCTTTATCTCTAGCATAATTAGAAAATGAATTGTATATTTTGGAAATATTTTTCCAATTTTGTTTTATAGGTTTGCACGTTTTCAAATAAAAAAATTTTTTGTTAATAGTTTCTTCGTACCCTTGTATAATTAGCAGCAGTAATATTTGTTCTTCTTCGGTGAAGTTTTTATCATTTCGCCGTTTTTTAGCCATTATCTCACAAATATTTTAAGTATTTATAATTATTATTATTTTTCTGTTTGCTTATGTCAGAAATCAATTATAGATCTATGTTTTTCAATGTATTTTGTTTAGTAACGTATATTGTTTTAAGCATCGCCTACCTTATAATTACAAAGCGTTGAAATAAGGCAAACAAAACAATCAACTTTTGAATGTGACAATGTGACGACAATTCACTATTAAATGCGTTTTTTCTGCTTTTATCTCTAATTATAAATATACATACATACATACATACATACATACATACACAATCACGCCATCTACCCAAAAGGACGTGGCACAAACTCTTTTCATCATCCCGAAATAAGTCTCCTCCAAACATTCCTATCTAAACAAGCAACTTTCGCTTCATCCACATTCATAATTCCTCTCATACATGCTTTTTTAATTCTACTACTTGGAAATATAAATGAAAATATATAAATATATATTATAAATATAATATAATTTTGATAAAATAATTCTTTCTAATCTAAAATTTAAGTTTTATGATAAGTATTATATACGATAAATGATAATGAAAAACAAAAAATATTTTTAGTTTTAAGAACTGCTTTTTAACTTATTCATTTGCTATCAAGGCATAAAATCGGTAAAAAAATAAACGGATAATTTAACTGGTTATTCTTCTTCACACAACAAATAGTTTTTAATACAAAAATAAATTTGCTGTTTGATAAAAAAATACACATTATTTACCCAGTCACATATTATACAACTAACTTTTGTTGCTTTTTACTAATTGAAATAAAAGCTTAAAGCCCAAGGGCGGATCCAGCAACAGATGTTAGGGGGGGGGGGGTAATAACGAATTTCACAAATATTTTATATTTATTTATTTATTATAATAAACTTGTAAAAACATAAACAATTTAATTTTTATATTGTTGTCTTTGGACGAAATAGAAATCGACCATAATATAACAATTTAATAATTTAAATAATAAAGACATACATATTATAAAACAAAATATAACGCATAATACATGCTCAAATACTCTGCTGCTTCGAGTATAATTAATTGAAAAATATTTTTGAATACTTATAATTGAATCTGACGCAGTCTTCTGTTTGCGACTACTGTTTAAATAACAGAATTTTTTTGAAGATCTCTAGCAGTAGTTAACTATAGTTAATAAAGAAATACATAAAATGCGCAAAACAGAGGAAATTGTTTCCAGATGTGTTACTTTTACTGGTGACACAATAGCAGATACCTAGCTACCAAACGCTAGCAAAAAGGGTCTGGCGTCTTGTCTACTCATAGCAGGGTTGTATAACCGATTGAATGCCGACAAAGAAATAACAAAATAATGTTAAATTTTACGATACTTTTACATAACGATTCAAAATAATTATATTAAGACAATTTGACAATACGTGAAGAATTAAAATAAAATTAAAAAAAAAACATAAATTTCAAAACATATGTATATATATATATATATATATATATATATATATTTTAATTTAATTAGCTTTTCATATGCATAGTTTAATAATTTTAGAATTCTTAGAGAGGTAGTTACACCCTTTACCCCACCCCCCTATAGATCCGCCACTGCCGGAGTAACATCTAACTCACTGTCCGAAAGTAAAATGCACTCATTTGGTTTACTACTACTACAACTTAATTCATGCTCAATATTTTTAACGGAAACTGGTTGATTTATTAAAACTGGCGCTGGTTCATTAGAGGTTATATTGGTTTCTTTTTTATCGTATAGATCATTTTCTTCTATATCACTTGAAACATTAAAATCATTTTCAATTTTTCTCTTTAATATTAATTTTGTATTTAAATAGGACGAATCGTCAGAATCTGAACTGTGATCTGAAGACATATTTGATATTTCAAAACAAAACAAAATTAAGGAATGCGATGACATGCAAACATAGGTGTCGTTGATTTTCTTTACATATATATATATATATATATATATATATATATATATATATATAATTTTTTTTTGTAGATTACAGGCATTATTTAATGCTTTGTTTGTTGCTATCTGTACTACCAAACAAGGCTAAAGGAAATATTAAGAAATGTAAATGGAATCCAACTGCCCAAGCAATAAGAGAAAGATTATTTATACAAGTAGATATAAGAAAATAATAATATATTTATAATAAAACAGATATTAATATAATTTTCTTTCCAATCATAGTTACCTGGAAATATTGAAGAGTTAGAAAAAGAAAGAAAAACATATTAAACTTGGACTCCCGATTCAGCCCTTTATAATTGTAGAAATAGATAAAACTTCTGTCACTTCGATACAATGTGAGTGTAAACAACACATTATATAAGGTACCTTCAATTTTAAAATCACTTGATGTGTGCTTTAAAATATACATATTATGTTTATAATTTAAAATATCCATATAAATCGGAATACATCTGAATGTTTGTTCAGTTAGCTATATATTATATTATGATAAAATTTGATAGTAATATAACTAATATTTTAGATATTATGAATAAAAAATTTATTGTATTATTCAATTTAAATAAGGATTTATTTTATTAAGTTTTTTTTTTTAAGAAAATAATTTTATTTTATTCAGTTGAGAATTTTCTTATTGATTATATAATTTGTATTTTTTCTTTAAAATAATAAATAAATTCGTCTATGTATATGTTTATTTATTTTTTACCTGCTACGAATTTATTTATTATTTGTATTTAATTATGCATTATATCGTTTCGTAACAAGTAAATTAATTTTTAAGTTAGTAATGAAATTTGAAAAATGTATTTGGAGTTATTGAGATTTAAAACCGGCGACTTCAAATACATTTTTTAAAATATAATACTTAAAAATTAATTTATTCTTTAAGAAATATATTTAATAATATTCTAAAGTTGAGACATTTTCTCAAATGAACAATTTTGTTCGATGTTGTTTAAATATATTTAATACAAATAATAAAGTTATTTCCATGAAACAATTATTATTTAATAGTCAAAATACAAAATTTGTCAGTAAGTAACAATTTATTGAATCTAAAATGCGGTTTATTAAATATGAATATACTTATATTATTAAAAACCTCTAGTTTATTTAATAGTAATAGATCACTTTTTTAATATAAAACTACTTTAATAAAAGGTTTAATAAGGTGTTTTTATTATTAATAAGGTTTATTTCTATTAAATAAAATATGTTTATGATTTTGAAACAAATAAATAAATATCAAATAAATTTGCTTGATGTTAAAGAAATCTTTTTCTCAGTGATAGAAACATAATTATTTAGCTATAAAAGTTTTAGCGTTACTCATTGAAAAAATATTTTGAAACATTGCTCTGGTATTTCGTATTACGTATTTTTTACTGAATTTTAATATTTTGTTCAGATCTTGTATTATTGGCGGTGAAAGTTTATACTAAATACTATTTATATAAATAATGAAGCATACGTTTGGAACCTACTGAACAGCTTAAAAACTATTTATTGTAGTAATATTAAATTGTTATATTATAATACACACACATATAGAAAATATTTTCAATTTTTATTACTAAATGATACATAAATTCACCTTTTTTGAAATTACCACAGATAATTAATCATGATAATAATGATTATAATTAGAATAATACCTAATATTACTCTTTGTTGACGCCGTTGACGCCGTTGACTCCGTTGACTTCGTTGCCTCGGTAGTAATTGAACTGGTCTATCATCATCGTCATTAATTTTATTATTGGTATCTCTTAACTTAAATCAATAAAATTATATTAAAATCATTTTCAAAAAATTTCAAAATTAGATTTACCTTAACACAATAATTATGGTAATATACAAATAGTTCCAATTGATTTCTCTTGGAATGATTCGACTCTCTGTTGAATATTTGTGTAATTTTTCGCCAAGTAAAATTCATAAGATTTTCAAATTTTAATAAATTGTTTTTATATGGAATATAGTCATAAGTAAGAATTCGAAGTAGATGAACTCCTTCTTCATTAGTTAGAATACCATATTTGTTTATATTATTAGTTATTAACTTTGTTTCATATCTATAGTAAAACTTTTTGAGTTGTGCTTTATCTCTAGCATAATTAGAAAATGAATTGTATATTTTGGAAATATTTTTCCAATTTTGTTTTATAGGTTTGCACGTTTTCAAATAAAAAAAATTTTTGTTAATAGTATCTTCGTAACCTTGTATAATTAACAGCAGTAATATTTGTTCTTCCTCGGTGAAATTTTTATCGTTTCGCCGTCTTTTAGCCATTATCTCACAAATATTTTAAGTATTTATAATTATTATTATTATTATGCTTATGTCAGAAATCAATTATAGATCTATGTTTTTCAATGTATTTTGTTTAGTAACGTATATTGTTTTAAGCATCGCCTACCTTATAATTACAAAGCGTTGAAATAAAGCAAACAAAACAATCAACTTTTGAATGTGACAATGTGAGACAATTCACTACTAAATGCGTTTTTCCTGCTTTTATCTTTAATTATAAATATACATACATAGATACATACATACATACACAATCACGCCATTTACCCAAAAGGACGTGGCACAAACTCTTTTCATCATCCCGAAATAAGTCTCCTCCAAACATTCCTATCTAAACAAGCAACTTTCGCTTCATCCACATTCATAATTCCTCTCATACATGCTTTTTTAATTCTACTACTTGGAAATATAAATAAAAATATATAAATATATATTATAAATATAATATAATTTTGATAAAATAACTCTTTCTAATCTAAAATTTAAGTTTTATGATAAGTATTATATACGTACGATAAATGATAATAAAAAACAAAAAATATTTTTAATTTTAAAAACTGCTTTTTAACTTATTCATTTGCTATCAAGGCATAAAATCGGTAAAAAAATAAACGGATAATTTAACTGGTTATTCTTCTTCACACAACAAATAGTTTTTAATACAAAAATAAATTAGCTGTTTTATAAAAAAAATATACATTATTTACCCAGTCACATATTATACAACTAACTTTTGTTGTTTTTTTACTAATTGAAATAAAAGCTTAAAGCCCAAGGGCGGATCCAGCAACAAATGTTAAGGGGGGGGGGGGGTAATAACAAATTTCACAAATATTTTATATTTATTTATTTATTATAATAAACTTGTAAAAATATAAACAATTTAATTTTTATATTGTTGTCTTTGGACGAAATAGAAATCGACCATAATATAACAATTTAATAATTTAAATAATAAAGACATACATATTATAAAACAAAATATAACGCATAATACATGCTCAAATACTCTGCTGCTTCGAGTATAATTAATTGAAAAATATTTTTGAATACTTATAATTGAATCTGACGCAGTCTTCTGTTTGCGACTACTATTTAAATAACAGAATTTTTTTGAAGATCTCTAGCAGTAGTTAACTAAGTTAATAAAGAAATACATAAAATGCGCAAAACAGAGGAAATTGTTTCCAGATGTGTTACTTTTATTGGTGACACAATAGCAGATACCTAGCTACCAAACGCTAGCAAAAAAGGTCTGGCGTCTTGTCTACTCATAGCAAGGTTGTATAACCGATTGAATGCCGACAAAGAAATAACAAAATAATGTTAAATTTTACGATACTTTTACATAACGATTCAAAATAATTATATTAAGACAATTTGACAATACGTGACGAATTAATATAAAATTAAAAAAAAAAACATAGATTTCAAAACATATGTATACATATATATTTTTTTAATTTAATTAGCTTTTCATATGCATAGTTTAATAATTTTAGAATTCTTAGGGAGTTAGTTACACCCTTTACCCCCCCCCCTATAGATCCGCCACTGCCGGAGTAACATCTAACTCACTGTCCGAAAGTAAAATGCACTCATTTGGTTTACTACTACTACAACTTAATTCATGCTCAACATTTTTAACGGAAACTGGTTAATTTATTAAAACTGGCGCTGGTTCATTAGAGGTTATATTTATATTGGTTTCTTTTTTATCGTATAGATCATTTCCTTCTATATCACTTGAAACATTAAAATCATTTTCAATTTTTCTCTTTAATATTAATTTTGTATTTAAATAGGACGAATCGTCTGAATCTGAACTGTGATCTAAAGACATATTTGACATTTCAAAACAAAACAAAATTAAGGAATGCGATAACATGCAAACATAGGTGTCGTTGAGTTTCTTTACATATATATATATATATATATATATATATATATATATATATATAATTTTTTTGTAGATTACAGGCATTATTTAACGCTTTGTTTGTTGCCATCTGTACTACCAAACAAGGCTAAAGGAAATATTAAGAAATGTAAATGAAATCCAACTGCCCAAGAAATAAGAGACAGATTATTTATACAAGTAGATATAAGAAAATAATAATATATTTATAATAAAACAGATATTAATATAATTTTCTTTCCAATCATAGTTACCTGGAGATATTGAAGAGTTAGGAAAAGAAAGAAAAACATATTAAACTAGGACTCCCGATTCAGCCCTTTATAATTGTAGAAATAGATAAAACTTCTGTCACTTCGATACATGTGAGTGTAAACAACACATTATACAAGGTACCTTTAATTTTAAAATCACTTGATGTGTGCTTTAAAATATACATATTATGTTTATAATTTAAAATATCCATATGAATCGGAATACACCTGAATGTTTGTTCAGTAAGCTATATATAATATTACGACAAAATTTGATAGTAATATAACTAATATTTTAGATATTATAAATAAAAAAAAATTATTGTATTATTCAATTTAAATAAGGATTTATTTTATTAAGTTTTTTTTTTTTTTAAGAAAATTATTTTATTTTATTTAGTTGAGAATTTTCTTATTGATTATATAATTTGTATTTTTTCTTTAAAATTATAACATAATTTTACTAATAAATAAATTTGTCTATGTATATGTTTATTGTATTTAATTATGCATTATATCGTTTCGTAACAAGTAAATTAATTTTTAAGTTAGTAATGAAATTTGAAAAATGTATTTGGAGTTATTGAGATTTAAAACCGGCGACTTCAAATACATTTTTTAAAATATAATACTTAAAAATTAATTTATTCTTTAAGAAATATATTTAATACAAATAACAAAGTTATTTCCATGAAACAATTATTATTTAATAGTCAAAATACAAAATTTGTCAGTAAGTAACAATTTATTGAATCTAAAATGCGGTTTATTAAATATGAATATATATTATTAAAAACCTCTAGTTTATTTAATAGTAATAGATCACTTTTTTAATATAAAACTACTTTAATAAAAGGTTTAATAAGATGTTTTTATTATTAATAAGGTTTATTTCTATTAAATAAAATATGTTTATGATTTTGAAACAAATAAATAAATAACAAATAAATTTGCTTCATGTTAAATAAATCTTTTTCTCAGTGATAGGAACATAATTATTTAGCTATAAAAGTTTTAGCGTTACTCATTGAAAAAATATTTTGAAACATTGCTCTGGTATTTCTTATTACGTATTTTTTACGAAATTTTAATATTTTGTTCAGATCTTGTATTATTAGCGGTGAAAGTTTATACTAAATACTATTTATATAAATAATGAAGCATACGTTTGGAAACTACTGAACAGCTTAAAAACTATTTATTGTAGTAATATTAAATTGTTATATTATAATACACACACATATAGAAAATATTTTCAATTTTTATTACTAAATGATACATAAATTCACCTTTTTTGAAATTACCACAGATAATTAATCATGATCATAATGATTATAATTAGAATAATACCTAATATTACTCTTTGTTGACGCCGTTGACGCCGTTGACGCCGTTGACTCCGTTGAGTTCGTTGACTCGGTAGTAATTGAACTGGTTTATCATCATCGTCAGTAATTTTATTATTGGTATCTCTTAACTTAAATTAATAAAATTATATTAAAATCATTTTCAAAAAATTTCAAAATTAGATTTACCTTAACACAATAATTATGGTAATATACAAATAGTTCCAATTGATTTCTCTTGGAATAATTCGACTCTCTGTTGAATCTTTGTGTAATTTTTTGCCAAGTAAAATTCATAAGATTTTCAAATTTTAATAAATTGTTTTTATATGGAATATAGTTATAAGTAAGAATTCGAAGTAGATGAACTCCTTCTTCATCAGTTAGAATACCATATTTGTTTATATTATTAGTTATTAACTTTGTTTCATATCTATAGTAAAACTTTCTGAGTTGTGCTTTATCTCTAGCATAATTAGAAAATGAATTGTATATTTTGGAAATATTTTTCCAATTTTGTTTTATAGGTTTGCACGTTTTCAAATAAAAAAATTTTTTGTTAATAGTTTCTTCGTACCCTTGTATAATTAGCAGCAGTAATATTTGTTCTTCTTCGGTGAAGTTTTTATCATTTCGCCGTTTTTTAGCCATTATCTCACAAATATTTTAAGTATTTATAATTATTATTATTTTTCTGTTTGCTTATGTCAGAAATCAATTATAGATCTATGTTTTTCAATGTATTTTGTTTAGTAACGTATATTGTTTTAAGCATCGCCTACCTTATAATTACAAAGCGTTGAAATAAGGCAAACAAAACAATCAACTTTTGAATGTGACAATGTGACGACAATTCACTACTAAATGCGTTTTTTCTGCTTTTATCTCTAATTATAAATATACATACATACATACATACATACATACATACACAATCACGCCATCTACCCAAAAGGACGTGGCACAAACTCTTTTCATCATCCCGAAATAAGTCTCCTCCAAACATTCCTATCTAAACAAGCAACTTTCGCTTCATCCACATTCATAATTCCTCTCATACATGCTTTTTTAATTCTACTACTTGGAAATATAAATGAAAATATATAAATATATATTATAAATATAATATAATTTTGATAAAATAATTCTTTCTAATCTAAAATTTAAGTTTTATGATAAGTATTATATATGATAAATGATAATAAAAAACGAAAAATATTTTTAATTTTAAGAACTGCTTTTTAACTTATTCATTTGCTATCAAGGCATAAAATCGGTAAAAAAATAAACGGATAATTTAACTGGTTATTCTTCTTCACACAACAAATAATTTTTAATACAAAAATAAATTTGCTGTTTGATAAAAAAATATACATTATTTACCCAGTCACATATTATACAACTAACTTTTGTTGTTTTTTTTACTAATTGAAATAAGAGCTTAAAGCATTATTCAATCTTATAGATTTTCTGTCATAATAAATATTTTACGATCTTGAAAAATTTAACTAGAAGGAATCGGGTACGAAATAGATTATTGTATGAGGAATGTGACATTGAAAAAAAAAATTGTTGTTAGTCAGTTAAGATGGTTAAAGTCATCTTGAGCATCTAATGAATGTTTGGTTAAATGAATATGTGTAAATTATTTTGAAGGTATACGTTCGTGAAGACGTCCCATGAGTAGACAAAATGGTATGATTAAGTTTTGCATGAGCGAATGTTTTGGGTACACCATTTGCCTCACTAAATGGCTACAAATTTGTTATAATTTAATTCGAATTAGATGACTAATTTTTCATAATTTATCTAGTTTTAGATAAAATTTTCAATAATATTAGTTCTCTTATTTTTTATTGATACTTTAACAAAATTCTGATATCACAAATTATCGTTAAATCTGACAATCTTCAATTCGGAGCACATAAACAGCACGCCGCGGTCAAAAATCTCAAGTTTGAATAACGAAACTGCACGCCGTGCTGGTCAACCGCTAGTCGACCCCAACGGATTATCGGATTATAAGGATTTTGAAATATATTTTTGCTAATTCTATAACATATTTTTAAAATTATTTGACACAGCAATTTTAAATGTAAACTTGAAATTAATATTGTTTTTGTAAAAAAAAAAATATAAATGCAAGATGATTGGAAAAATAGAGACAATAAAAATAAATATTTTCTTTATTATATATATATATATATATTATATATATATATATATATATATATATATATATATTAATAAACCGCAATTCATATTACATATACATTAACATTATACTATTGGTCCATATTTAATGGAAACAGATTTCCCAAATTCTAAATTATTAATAATTTTTTGTTTAAACAACAATATTTTGTGTTCTAAAAATTCCTTTTTTTTTTAATTGTAGCCCTACTATATACTAATATACGATAATTTTCTGTAGTCAAACCAAATATCTATTTTCTGGTTTTAGGTTGAAATCTTAATCCCTTAATCTCTGCAGTTTTTCTATGCAAAATTTCAGTAAGAGATTAAAACCCAACCGCCGCGCCGCGCCGCGCCGCGTGCAGTTTATATGTACTCCTTCAATTACCTTTTAAACAATTTATGACATCCAAGTAACAGGGACAAGTTCTTCAAATCCCATTTTAGTAAACATTTCGCGTGCTGCGTTATTTTTCCGAATAATAAGTCCTGTCATATCGCACTGATCTTTTTCGGCCAGATATTTCGCGAATATTTTTACAATCAATGTACCATAACCTTTGCGTTTATGTTTCTCAGCAGTTTGTATCAATCCCAGACCATTAAAATAGTTCTTCAATACCCAGGCGCAGAGTGTATGATTTGATTTCAAGAAGAGCCCTAAACCACCATTCAGTTCCAGAAGTTTGAAAATATATTTTTCGCTGTCCGGGTAACGATGCGGCCATACTGTATTCATTGTTTCGGCATGAGATTCGTTCAACGGTGCTACGTATAAGTCATTTGGTATACTGCAAAAGCAAAATATAAGAATATTTCATGAAAAGTTAAGTATTAATTGTATTTATTAGAAACGAGCTAACAATAATAATTGTGTTAATAGGTAATTATCTAATTCGTTATATTAAAATTTGGTTGTAATTTTATGTAAAATTACTAGTTTTACAGTACATGTTGACAAATTGTAGTGTATATATTTACCTGTAATTATATTTTAATGCTTTTTCCTTCGGTAACCACCAAACATTACTAGGATCACCAAAAATTACAGTGTGTCCAAGTTCTTTTCGTACATTCACAATCATATGATAATAATTTTCTCTTATGCAATTAAATAAAGGCTCTCTTGAATAATCAATTAATTTCGTTTCTCTTAATGCTTCTTTTAATCTATTTAAACTAGGTTCTAAAGTATAGATCAATATATCATAGCAGTACATCTAAAATAATATTATAATTTAAGAATACTTGTCTTCTGCTTAAACAAAAATTATACTTCAATTATTGCTACTATAGTCCCATCTTGAAAATCACCATTTGGACAATAAATTTTAATATATTTCTCGTTCAGATTTAATAAATTCCATTTTATGCAGTTGTCTATAAAATAATAAATATGAATATTTGTTGGCCAATTCTGTTTATAAATTTCTTTAAGTTCTGGTAATTTTTCATTCGGTATAAGTTGTAGAATCTCTTCTGAATTCATCATCTAAATAATATTTGATAAATTCATTATAAAGTAAATAAAATATTTACTAAATCTACTTACTGAAAATCGGATTATTTTCTAGATTTAACGTAAATATTTTTAAGTAAAATAAATACTTAGTCTTTAATATGTTGTAGCAGTGAATTTGATAATATTCTTACAAGCAAAATATAAAATCAGAAAATCTATTTTTACTTTTGTTGAAAAACAAAATAATTAATTTTTAATGTGTTTATTTTTGGTTGCTACTTTATTAGTATTTTATGCCTGCGGCACTAATTCTTAGTTGCATATGGAAACAAAATCGTATGTATATAAAAAAAAGCACTGCTTGTTAGTGGGGTTTCAATTGAGTTAAGTTAGTTGATAAGAGATCAAGTGTAATTGCTATCCGTTCAAACCCTGTTTGAAGTCAACTTCGTTTTTTACTAATTTTGTCTGAAAATTCGATCATTAATTGTTTATTATAAGTTCTACTTTTACTAGATATAAAGATGTTGTCGCAAAATTATTTATAATAAACATATGGTGCGAATGTTTTGGGTATATGGCGTGATTTGTATATATGTAAGAAATATATTTTAATATTGTATTAAATTATTTTAATATCAATATTTCATTATAATGTATAGAAAACTTTAAAAAGTTAAAAAATACATTTATCAGTATTTTATGCAATATGAACAGTATTTGAATCTAATTATTATACTCGTAAGCATTGAGTAATTTTAAAGATAATAGTTCGTACCACAAGTTAAATTTTTGGGTTGTTTTATTTCATTTGTTTAGTCCTGTTCTTATGACAGTTACCTACATTGTTTTAAAACCGAGCTCGTGGTACTAAAACCGAGAAACGAACATCACGCTCAAAACAGTTGAATCGTTTTACTATAAGCCTAATTCGTGCTTATCTCGATATGTCAAGGTTGATAACAATAGCTCCTTTATCATATGTGATATAACAGTTTTGCAATGCAAGCAAACAATAAAAATAACAGCTACAGTTTAATAAAATAACTGCATAAAATTATGATTAATTCATCTAGACAAAAAAAAAATTAAAGAAAAAAAAACCTAAGTAAACAAGTATCAGAAAATGACATACAGCATCGTGCCATAGCAACGTATTTCGAGCTTAATTCCGTTTCTGTTTTTAATTGCAAAGTTAATTAGTAGAAGTGACAACGTTTTCGGATGGCCTCTTGAAACTGGCAACAGCCTCGAGCAATACGTTTCGTTTATTAACTTTTTAAACAGCACTTGGCCATTTGTAAAACATTCAAAAATAAATAGACGTAAAAATATTAACGACGTTAAGGAAACACTCTTTACGGTCCCGTATTTTTTTATTAAAGGTAGTTAAAAGTTTCAGTGACTTCTACTACGAAAAGATTAATATTTTATTATCGATTTGGTAACATTGAATGTGGGGATATAGTAAACGAGAGTTTAGTTGAAATTTCATATCGATAAATTTCACTCAAAATCATTTGATAATTAAATCAGAGACTGTAAATTCTAGAACATTAATTTCGCCAACAGGTAATGGCATTGTAATACATCACACACCTACGACTTCTATATATGATGTTCATTAATTTTGTCAGTCGTTCATGGCCATCTGTAATTTATTACGTTTAATTATTTTGCAAGAAGTTTACTTCATTGAAACGTTACTTTAGTTTTATAGTCATCATAAAAATATATATAAAAATTGATATAAATTTGAAAAATGTACAGATGTGTTACAAAAAAAAATGTTTAACGAAGATAAATATTTGTCGAATAAGTTTCATTAATAAAAATACAGAGCAAGCCGCTTAATGTGATCAAATCGTAACTCTAAATTTATTGATAATCATAGCCGATTAATAATAATACTTAAAAAAAAAACTTTATTAACTAGAAATATGTTACGAAAAACATTAAATGAGTTTTATGTAATAAACTGTAGTATCCGAAAATAAACATAACATTTTTTCAATTTTTATAAATAAATATGTAATTATTCTTCATACATGTATATAAATTTACAAGAAAGATGAAATAGAAAAAGACAATGAATAGAATAAGATAATTGTTCGCAAAAATCCATGTAATATTTAAAAAAAACAGTATATGTATAAATTATACACAAATAATCTACACTGTAAAAAAGGTTGCCATTTTACATAAGAACATTCTGTAAAAATAATATAATTTTGTAAATTTTAAGTAAAATAATTAATTTACCATATTATTTTTATTTACCTTTTTTTACCGAAAAAGTAAGTAATTATTTACATGAAACATACGTATTTTATACTTATATAATGCAAAAACTTTCCTTAAAATAACATTATATATAAATAATATTACAAACATTTTGTAAAAATACTGACCTCTATAAATTTACATATTAAACTGATAATATTCCAGAGCACACTGCGGTCATAAAACTCAAATTTGAGTAACCGAATTGCACACCGGTTTATAAGGGTCTTGAACCCTTACGCAGGTAGTTTTTACAGTGAGTGTTCGTTTATTCTATAGCATATTTTTACAACACTGTTGGTTTAGGGTAGGTTAGGTTATAAGTTTTAGGAAAATTTGCGTGAAAAGATTCGTAGGCGTTAGTGGTACGTTCTAGAGATAAACTATTTTCGATTCTACCTGGTTTTAAGTTGAAATCTTAATCCCTTAATCTGTTTATGACCGGTGTGCAATTTGGCTACGCAAAATTTTGGTAAGAAATTAAAACCCAACGGCCGTGTGCCCAATGGTATGAATCCTGATATTCAGTTGCCACAGGTTTTTATATAAAATTGTAATTTTTACACAGACGATTTATGTAATATTACATAGATTATTTCAGTGTAAAATTCCTACCGATCTTATGGTTTATCATAAAATCAGCATTTGAGTACAATTTAAAAAATAAATTTAGTTCCATTGCTTACAAAAAACGAGTTCGATTTATAATCACAATAAAGAAATTAAATTCGCGCAGTATATTACGAACGCCTTACATAACACACTTTTAACTCATAAATCAGAGATGGTTCAAAAACAGCGATTTAAAGGCGAACAAAGCCATGAACGCGTGTGACATCAACGCAAATAATCTGTAAGGTACACACACACACATACACGAACACATATATTTCTCGCATCTTACGGTCTGCGCTTTTGCTAGCTTCTCATCTCGCAAAGCACATATAAATCTTCTCGAATACGATGCGAGATTCTTAGAAAGTCGAGCGCTTGAACAATAATCAGATTGACAGCAACATCTATTTGGTAGAGGAATATTCGCATGGAAAAAAAAAGAACGAAATACAGCGTGTCTAGAAAAATCAATCTATTTTCGAAATTTATTATTAAATATTTTGTTATTTATTGTTGTACAGAGTGTTACGTATGCTGAATAAAATATTATAATAAAATCACCGTTTTTACTATTAGTTAATCTGTAAAATTGTGTTTTTATAATAGAAATATGTTTTTAATAAAAATAAATAATAGTAAGTTATAGTATAACTGTTTTGTTTTAGTAAAATTTAGTTTTATATGAAATTATTTACAACTTAATTTGAAAATACAGTGTTTCCTAAAAAAAAAAATTGAAGTAGAACCATTATTCAGAATTTTTATTTAAAATACATATTTTTCATAAATTGAATAGTAAGAAAATTTATAAAAAGCTTTACGATTAAGTTCTGTAAGTATATATTTTATTTAAAAATCGACGTTTCGATATACTATACGTATATCATCATATATTTTCCTGATGATGATATACGTGGAGTATATCAAAAATCAAATATATACATAACATAATCCTAAAGCTTTTCTATTTTTATAAAATATTAATTACAAATTCGTAAGCAAATAAATATTAGAAACAATAACTGATTTTTAAACATCCTATACGTCACAAAAAGATTAAGAAGGAATTACAAGAAGAAGAAGAGAAGCCAATATGGTGGAATCGTGTATGCAACAGAACAAAAACAAATCCTGATTTATTAAAAATTCCTGGCGATGAGGCGGTTCCTTGCAAACCGGTGAGTTATGACACACAGACAAACTCAAGTACACTTTGTCGGGTTCGTCGGTTGCTCTTTTTTTCTTTCTTTTTTTTTCGACTATCTATGACTGTGTATGTGTGTGTGTGTGTGTGTGTGTGTGTGTGTGTGTGTGTGCTATAGCTAAGTGCAGTTTGAAATAATGGCCGTGTAGTTGAAAGTTTTCGAATCGACTTGAATACTAAAATTGTAGACTCCGGGTAGCTTCATAGCCAACTATTATTATTATTAGATCTACGGATGAACTGGATTTAGTTTTACGAGCATTTATGGTTGAAATTATTATTTTATGTTCGATATAAATTATGAAGAACTATTGCTAAAAAACAAATTATCAATTTTTGGTTAGTTCTCATAATTTACAAGTAGAACATGAGACTGTTTGATGTTAATGAAACATAACTCAATTTCTATATTTATAAGAAATATTAAATACCAGTAACATATTTTTTTTTCTAAAAGTGTATATAAAAAAAATAATAAAGTATTTTTTATTACTAGCTTTAAAACTTTAAATCCGAAATATTAATTTTCTTCTTCAATAATAAAATTTACTCTTGTACTAGTAAATAGTCTTGTGACAAATCATTTTAAAAAGAACCTAGACTAGATCAAGATCTTTTAAAAAAATCTTAATAAAGGTATGCATAATGTAGAAACTATTAAATTTTTAATAAAAATATCAATAAAAATTATTCATTTATTAAAAAATGTTTAAAACTACTAAGCATTTTTATCAAACCTTTCACTTTATTATCAATATAAAAATGGTTAAATAATATACATAAATGTATTATTAGTTGAAAATATACATAAATCACAGTTGAGAACACTGCAATAGCTTCACAGTCTTATTTCTTTTGATGTTTTGCATCTCAGCTAGGCTATCGAAATATCTTTTCAACCTTGGTATACATAATTACTATTAACTAAAGTAGTTTTTCAAATTAACTTTAAAAATGTAGAAATATTGCACTGATTTTTAAGAAATAAAAATCAATTCTATTAAAAATATGTATTCTATATCATTAGCTTAAAGCAGAGCCTTCGTATTTCTATTTATCCAGTTTCAAGTTACTGTGGTTTAAAGTTCATTATTTTGGTTAATATTTGTATGGATATTTTTACATAGTTCAGATAGAAGCTACAACTAGTTTTGTAATGAAAATATGATATTTTTTTCTTAAATATCTCGAAAATGACAAAAAATGAAGTTCCGCTCCAAACTGACAATATGCAAATTTCCATTCATTTTGCAAATATTCAACTACCAACTCTAAGACCTAGCATTAATCCCTGGCAAGTTATTAAAATTAAGACCAATTCCTCTCGAAATCCTAAACCGCAGGCAGAAACTGCAATTCTTAAATCCGGACACCGACAATGAACGACCTACTCGGCAACTCATTCGTTTGGCAGGCAACTTACTTGATGCTCAACCCCCCCGCTAATCTTCCGATCTCTGACTGGCAAATACAAGCGGGGGAAATTAAACGTCTTCGAAGAGATGGCGCGCGGCGCAACTTTATGAGTTACACGGGATTTGTCCCGAGGATACAACCGACAACTTGTAAATGCCCGGGATTAGAGCTGCACGTATTTTCATGACAAGTATGCGAACTCTTACGGTTGGAAAATCACAGAGAGAACGGTTTAGTGAATCGTTGCCCCGCGTGTTCTTCTAGCGCTTATCGCTATTAAATTAATAAATGTATAAGCGAAATTTGTCAAAGTTTAAAGTTAACGTTGTTACTTCGTTGTTGGTTAGATATATGATTATGTAATGGTTACCAAGAAACTTCTTGACGTCTATACAAGTTTGTTATTGCATGAGTAAAACGCGAGGAAAGGAGCAGGCACTATTTGATTTTCGTAACTTGTTTAATTTGAATGTTGACTTTGTTGTAACTGACGAAAATTTCGACAAAATGTTATACAACTGTTTATTGTACTGCTTAACTATGTTGCCGAAAAATATTTGTAGCAAATGGAATCCCTTATGTCAATGTTTATTCACCATTGTAAGTTAAGTGTCTCAATTTTTATACATCTAAATTCTAAAATGTAAAATAAATAATACAATAATATACATACTACAAAAACCATAAAATTGTAAAGCGTCTGTTGAAAATAATATAAAAACAAAAAGGCTTTAAGATATAGTTCTGTATTAATTTTAATTAAAAATCGACGTTTCGACGTACTCTACGTATATCATTATCAGGAAAAATAATGATGTTGATTTTTAATTAAAATTAATACAGAACTAAATTTGCAAATTTGCCAAATTATATATAATAAAAAAATATTTGTTATAGAAAATTAAATTGTAGCTAAAGAAAGATAAAAATAAAAATTTATTTTGAAATAAATTATAAAAGTGAGTTTATAATTTTTATATTTTGTTTGTTTTATTAAACAGCTTTTCAATAGCGTAAGCTGGAAGACAGTAACATACAAATACATACAAATATATGTTCTTCGAATAAATTATAGGTTCCCTCAAACTTTTTATGTTCCAGCTGATAGAATAAACATTTTGTATAAAGCACCTAATTTTATTATGTGCAACAATTTCAATAAGTACTATGTTAATAATACCGATTTGTTTTACAATTATCTGAATTTTATATTAAATTCTGTTATTTTTTTAAGTATTTTTAGTAATTTTTTTTCAATTTATTATATTTTTTAGTATTCAATATAATACTATATAACTTTGTATTGTATTTCACTGTTAGTTTTGTTATTATATGTGTATATTATTGTATTTATCCTGTTAATTATTGTTAATTATTTATTTAAAATTTAATAACTGTACAATTAAATATTCACTGTCATCATGAAAAACAGAGTTACCAAAACCCATTATCACATAACGAGAAAATATGATTTTTTCCCGTTCGAGACAAAACATCATCGCATCGAATCACTAGAAGAAAAACAAAAGATAAGATAGATAATTTACAACGTCCGATTTCATTTGATGAAAATGACATACGGAGAGCGTTTGGAACGACCAAAGCGACGACGGTTCACCGTCAGCACATCAAACTTCTAATGAAATTACCAACGGCACCCTCGTATATAAAAACGGCGCGGCACAAAACTTTCATAACGGTAAAAACAAAATAAAAACACAACTTTTACACACACACACACTCACACTTACACACACACACATCCACCAGCCGAAAAGAAAAACTTTGAAATCGCATTGTACGTGCTTGGTGCACCACCTGTTACAAGAAATCGCACTAGATACCAAACTCTCAGAGAGAGCTTTGACCTAACACGGAACACTATAACCTAACTTACTTCATTTCCAAGATAATTAAAATTGCTTTTGCTGCAGAACTACGAATATATAAAAATCTTATAAATTTCTCAAGTATGGTGTATTCTATTTTCGACAGAATTGTACCTTATATAGAAAAAAAATAAAAAAGTCCTCGTGCTTTTGATCGAGGAACTTAAGCGCATTTTTGGCGGGCGGATCAATATGTTTATGAGCAAGTCACAAAATTGTGAAAAATGAAAACAACTGTAACGTTTATAAAAATATTCAAATTCATAAATTCACATGATTTTATTATTAATTTTCTTTAATTTTTATGACAATTGGCTTGTGGTATGAGCAATACGATTCGTAAATAAAGCACTCGATCTCAAAATTCTTCAATTTTCCGAAAACGCCATCAATAGTAGTCCCTGCATTCATAGTAAATTTTGGACAGATTCAACTAGTGAAATTATAGAAGTAGTCGTTTTCGATAGGTTGTACTGTTTTGTTTACAAAATTTAAAATATTATTAATTAACTTATTTAGCATTGGCTGAGCGCTTTTAAAATATTCGATGCGCCAATAACTCGACAGCCCCGAACTAATGCAAAAAACTAAAACTCTCTACGATGTCTAGTTTAAAAATTTTCCTGGAGTCGACCGACTGACCGACCGACCGAACGGACAAAGCTTATTATTGAGCTTCCTTTTTGAAAACAAAAATGCGCTAAAAAATTTTAAATAACTTTTCCAATACCTATTTTATTTACTTTATTTTTTTAAAAATAAATAATTTTTTAACTTCTAATCATATTAAATGAAACAACTAATGCAAGAGTAATTAATTACGTAATTAAATATTTTTTCAATTTTGAGAAACATAAAGGCTGACATAGTAAAAAATCTTTCAGAACTCATTATATAGAATAAAACGGCTTTATGTTTAAGTTCTGTATTAATATTTATTAATAAACGACGTTTCGACGAACTCGACGTCTGTCTTCATTAGGAAAACAAATGATATTTACAGATAACAAATAAGTAACTAGATCGACTTACTTATTTTTTACCTAGTATCTTGTTTCTATATTCTGTTTATTTACTGTAAATGTCGTTTAAATCATTTTTTCTGATAAACATGTACATTGAGTACATCGAAAAGTCTACTAGGACTAACAAGTTTGTTATAAAATTTTAGTGATTATATAGTTATCTTATATTTTATTACAATTTAGTGAATGATTTTGAAGGTACAAGTATACGTTTGCGTGAACTTTCGATGTGTAGATGATTGAGAGTGTTATGCCTGAGCAAATGTTTCCAATTAGTAGAAATGGAAGAACAAATATCAGAGCTGTCATAAACGTGGATGAATCTATAGTTGTTTATCTGGATAGGAATATTTGGAGAAAACTAATTTTGTTTATTTTCAAAACGCTCAGATTGGTGTCCCCCCCCTTTAACCAGTTATTAAGTACCATATTTGCAAATTATTGGTCAACATTATTATCTAAACAAAATAATCAAGACAGCGCCTATAAAGTTTATTAAAGCGACTTCCATATTACTACCCTAGTTACGTAAGCCGCCCGATGTATTTCCCACTAACCTATATACGACATAACATCAAGCCTGAAAACCAGCATCATCGCATTACGCTGATATGCAAATATCCATGTTCGCAAACTGTCATGGTGGTTACATTTCTCTCTCTTTCTCTCTCTCGTACATGCGTCAAGGACGTAAATATGCTACATTTATGCGACGTCGTCAAACATCGAAGCATCAATAACATTTCGGAGGATGTTCCACGAAATTTATTATAAGTTTAGTTGTAAACGGGAGCGATGTAAAAGTCAGATGAAGATATGTATTTCGAGTGGAGAAGAGTATCCATCTATATATTTATATATCAATTTTAATATTATATGTGAGCCGGTTCTTCGAAGGTTATACGTCGATATATGGAATATGGTTTTTTTTTTTAGGTTATGTTGAAGAATGGAAATGATGTAGAAATGTTGATTGATGAGAAATGTAATATACAAATATTTAAATTTTTTTTAGGTTTTTAGATTTACTATAACAACATGATCTTGTTTAAAATATATTTTGTAAAGATACAAATAGAAATAAATTTGTTTATTTCGTAAGTTTATTTTGTGTAATTTTATTAAAATTCAATAAAATAAAATTTCAATACTGTACGACAAAAATTCTAATTAAAATTTAAAAAAATCTGTTTCTTTTATATGAAAATTCAATTTATATTTAAATAAAATTTGGCTTCCTTTAATTAATAAAATATTGAAAAAATTAAAATCTAGTTAAGTACCTAATATCTTATACCTATATTTTGTTTATTATATATATCATTTGTGTATTTGTTTCTTGATGAAGATATACGTTTAGTTATCGAAACGTTGAATTTTAATATAAAATAAACAAAACTTCAACCTAAAGCTTTTTCATTTTAATATAATGTGCTTTGAAATATTTTTTACTAGACTATTCCAATTAAATTTAATTAAAAATTTAAATAATTCTTGATGTATTACACTGTAAATATGTTTATTCTAAAGTAAATAATATTCAATAAATATTTCTTGATATTATAACTTAGATTATCTCAAAATGATTAATGTTGATCTGTAACTTCAAAAATCGATATTTTTTAGACGAAATATTTTTGATCATAAATCTAAAAATAATGTATTATAATTACTATTTTTTAAAAATCATATTCTAAGTTTAACATTTTAATGTGACAAGTAGACACATTTAGACTCAAAGTAATATATATTTTGTACAGTTTTTATAATTATATTTATTGTGATAACAAATTACTTCATGTTTATAAAATATTTTATGACATGTGTCCCATTTTTTTCGGAATAGAAACTTCTTATGTGTTATATTATTTCAATATCATATTACATTTTGTTTATTATACACAGCGCAAAAAATTAGTATTCTGGCCTATGTGTTTGCTGATATCATTCGCTAAGAAATTTGATCTTTAAGAAGAATTCTAGAAAAATCCTCTCCACTTACTTATCCATATCTGTCAGATTCGTTATTTCAGAAGCGAGTGAGCAATATGCCAACGACAAATGACACAAGTGAGACAAGTATATAGCAACTTCGTACAGAAGAAACTTTACTAATTTACTTTGAAATGATGTGATTGCATTGTTTGTCCTTAATTACGATTCCGGCCCTGGTGACCACCGTGTACGTGACAGTTCGTTATTTTACCAACAGATAAAATGCGTGTAGGCCTTACGCATGAACAATGTCATCTGGTTGCATATGACAATTTTGGGGGGCGGGAAGCAGAATGAAATCAAGCGAAACGATATAGTTAGTTGATCGAATTAATTTCACATTAATAATATTAATGTTGTGGATTCGTGCGCGCACGTGGAATTATTATTGCCTGTTGAGCTTTTCCGTAGCTTTGTGTTATTAAACCGGTAGGGTCCATCACTAATTATGCGCTTAACGAAGGTCACTTTGTTCATAATTCCAATTTGCTATATAGGAATTTCTATTAATATGTTAGGTAGGCGTATTTGAATTACATCATCGAAAATTCATATCCGAAATTATTTTGTTTCAAACGTACTTTTAAATAAATTTATTATTAGATTATATCAAACAAATACAGAGAGCCGTAGACCAATGATAGAGTATTGGAGTCGCATCCCAAAGGTATCTTGTTCGTGCTAAGCTCGCACCAAAAATAAATTAATTTAAATATTATTTAATTGTACCACTGAACTGATATCGGCTTGGTCTGATTGGTTTGGAACCTACAATAAGCTGTATAACACGCACTACTGATAATGCAAGTAAAAATTGTTAAGAAACTATATGTCCAGCTTCTCGAGCATATAGCCCCCTATGTTCCTCGCTATGTTCCACCTATGAATTACGAGAACTAATGATGAATCTATAGTAAGCCTACCACATACATAGATTTTTTTAATCTTGCAAGTTATAGACACGTCATAAATTTTTGTCACTAAACGCGTGTCAGTCACACGTTGGTATGTTGACAAGAATCGGAATAAAATTGTTTTGCCATCATACCATCGTTCATACCTAACCTAGTTTTTCAAACGTAATAAAATTAACGCACAACATAAACATACATACATACATACATACACAATTACGCCATGTATCCAACAAGGTGTGGCACATGGAACCTACTGAACAGCTTAAAAACTATTTATTGTAGTAATATTAAATTGTTATATTATAATACACACATATAGAAAATATTTTCAATTTTTATTACTAAATGATACATAAATTCACCTTTTTTGAAATTACCACAGATAATTAATCATGATCATAATGATTATAATTAGAATAATACCTAATATTACTCTTGGTTTTCGTTGACTCGGTAGTAATTGAACTGGTTTATCATCATCGTCAGTAATTTTATTATTGGTATCTTCTCTTGACTTAAATAAATAAAATTAGATTAGTCATTTTCAAAAAATTTCAAAATTAGATTTACCTTAACACAATAATTATGGTAATATACAAATAGTTCCAATTGATTTCTCTTGGAATAATTCGACTCTCTGTTGAATCTTTGTGTAATTTTTTGCCAAGTAAAATTCATAAGATTTTCAAATTTTAATAAATTGTTTTTATATGGAATATAGTTATAAGTAAGAATTCGAAGTAGATGAACTCCTTCTTCATTAGTTAGAATACCATATTTGTTTATATTATTAGTTATTAACTTTGTTTCATATCTATAGTAAAACTTTCTGAGTTGTGCTTTATCTCTAGCATAATTAGAAAATGAATTGTATATTTTGGAAATATTTTTCCAATTTTGTTTTATAGGTTTGCACGTTTTCAAATAAAAAAATTTTTTGTTAATAGTTTCTTCGTAACCTTGTATAATTAACAGCAGTAATATTTGTTCTTCTTCGGTGAAGTTTTTATCATTTCGCCGTTTTTTAGCCATTATCTCACAAATATTTTAAGTATTTATAATTATTATTATTTTTCTGTTTGCTTATGTCAGAAATCAATTATAGATCTATGTTTTTCAATGTATTTTGTTTAATAACGTATATTGTTTTAAGCATCGCCTACCTTATAATTACAAAGCGTTGAAATAAGGCAAACAAAACAATCAACTTTTGAATGTGACAATGTGACGACAATTCACTACTAAATGCGTTTTATCTGCTTTTATCTCTAATTATAAATATACATACATACATACATACATACACAATCACGCCATTTACCCAAAAGGACGTGGCACAAACTCTTTTCATCATCCCGAAATAAGTCTCCTCCAAACATTCCTATCTAAACAAGCAACTTTTGCTTCATTCACATTCATAATTCCTCTCATACATGCTCTTTTATTCCTACTACTTGGAAACTTTCGCTCACGCAAAACACTCTCAATCATACTACTCCAACTACTCATCGGACGTCCACGTAAACGCATACCATCAAAATCATTCAAATAAATTTTTTTAACCAAACGTTCATTAGACATTCGCTCAACATGTCCGAACCATCTTAACTGACTAACACCAACTTTTGCTACAACATTTTTTCAATTTCACACTCATCATACACTAATCTATTTCGTACCCGATCTCTCCTATTTACACCACATACCCCATGTAAAAATCTCATTTTCGCAGCAGTCATGTATTATTTGAAAAACACTGTTGCCTATAGAGATAAAATAAATATATTGTATTCAATTGAAAAAACACAATAATATATTATAATATATTCAAATAAGATATTTTAATGTACTTTAGCTAATTTATCTAATTACCTGCAGAAAAAATTTAATTTTGTTCAAGTAGAAAGAAAAGTTTTTTCTGGTAGATTATGACATGTCTACAAGATAAAAGCGATTTTTCCATACTATTGAGAAATATTTGATCCCGCAAAACACTCTCAATCATACCAACCCATTTACTCCTCAGACTTCACTACAAACTATATAATTTCAAAATTATTTTGTTGACCAAAATATAAATTGTAATAATTTTGTGATTTATACGTACATAACTGTACAAATATATTATTCTCTTTAATGTAAAATAATACTCATATAAAAAAAAAGAAAATAAGATATTCTACTATAAATTCAAAACAAATACCAACCTCACTAGCATAAGTTACTAGATAATAAAATATATCGTAAAATAAATGTTTTAAATTTTACAATTACCGCTAACGCTACATGCATACATACCATCAAATTTAAATGCAGTTGCGCAATTCATTGCCTTTGTCACACTGCACACATATACACACACACGACTGATTCGCCGTTGTCTTTCTTTGTCTAGCAACATAAAAGAAAGACATGCGAAATGTACGACGTGCGTTGAATAATTCGCAAATTTGACTATAGAAACTGCGCTACTAGACTACAAAACTAACACGTTTCTATTAGATATATACATTAGGTGAACTAGACGATTGAATATTATAGGAGTTTGTTAACATTGCTGAGGGAATATCTATGTTTCGGATTTTGAACCCTAGAATATAAGTTAATAATATAGTAAGTTAGCTATTAATATTTTGTTTCAAAATACGTTTGTAACAATGTGTACTCTGTAATGTTATGTCACAGTTTTTAACCAATCACAACTTTTTAAAACTTTAACTGGTAAGATACCGTGATGCAATTGTCAATCGTACAATTGTTAAATTAAAATAAATAAATATTTGTGAAACTAACCTAGTATTAATTTAATTTTTATATTTGTCTAAATGTTTCACCATGAGATTTCGAATAGTTCCATACATCATATAAAATAGATAAAATATTGTATATTTGTCAATTTCATTAACTAAATATCCAACTGCTAAAATTAAATAAATACAAAATAAAACAGATCATAGATATAAGCATTTTCAAAAGCGGAGACTTTTTGAAATAATCATTTTAAAATAATCAACAAATTCACTTCTTTAATATCATAAATAAATATCTTTTTTTCTCTAAAAAATTTTCTTTTATCAACAAAACTTGAAAATTTTTTATAACAAAACAATATTAGTATATTTATTCTCTATATTTTTAAAGAACAATAAGTTAGTAAATAAAATTTTATCTAAAGCATCTAGCAAATTTTATCTTCAATAAAAATAATAATTATAATAATAAATATTATTTGTTTTCTGCTTACCCATTGTCATAAACAAAATAATGTGATGTTTACCTGTAACAAAAAGAAATATTTTAATAATAGATAGAACAATATTTAATCAAATATATACAATTTTAATTATCAAACATTAAATATATGTGATATACTTCATTTATTATTAATTTTGAACTAAAAATCAAACATTGCCAAAATAAACATATCAAAATTTTAATTAATTTTATTTTAATATTCGCACATATAATTGCAGGAATATCCTTAATTTAATTATCAGCAAACAATGAACAATTTTATAAAATTTTAACATTTAGCAAACAGCAAAATATCCACACAAAAAAAAAAAACAAAAACATATCGCGAACCAATAACACAATGTTATTATTTGTGACCTAGAAACGTCTATCGTAATCTCATGCAAAACTTGGCCGATTGCGAAAATTCTGGGTCTGCAGGACCTCTCTCTCTCTCTCTGGTATCCAGGGTCCGCTATATTAATTAATTCGCAATTGATTAATGTGCTGTCGTAATTTTCATGCACGGTCATGGCACACTACGATGCAAGTTGGACGATGAAAATTGATGGCAAATTTGGGATATACTGGCTGGGGGCGCTGCATTGCTCAGTCTCCGCTCATTTTCCTCGGGATTTTTTTTTGCGTCAATGTAATTTCCAATCAAAATAGTTGAAGTACTTCAAATTTATGTAAACAGATAGTTTGGGTAGAGTATGATTCAATTAATTTAATATAAAATTGAAATAAACTACTCAGAGGAGAACTAAACCAAGTGAGTTTGGAGATTTTGAGTTAAACACATTTTTTTTTGAAACTAGAAGTTTAGAACTATAGTAGATCAAATAAAAAACTAGAATTTCAAGCTTATATTTCTATTAATTTTACAATGAGTTTTTATACTCATTTGGTCTAGTTTTCCTCCAAATGTAAAATGATTTTAGTCTTAATAAAAAAATTAGTTTTTACGGACACTCTAATATATATATACCTATATATAAACTCTTTGTGCAAGAAAAAATTGCAAAAAATTAATTTTTTGGGACTGCAACTTCCATTAATACTAGATTGTAACAAGAAAAAGTTATAAAAGAAATATAATTGAGTTTGAAATATTGCAATGATCTTTGCAAAAGATTTCAGTAAGCGGTTAAAATAAATTCAAGAACGTTATACTATATAGAACATAATAACAATGTATTAAGGAATAATTCGCCAAAAAATCAATAAATCCCTAGTCAAAACCCATAAAACTTAATCCGAACCATAATAATGTATGTAAACCAAATATCTAGCAAACAATTTCCATTTGCTAAAGTCATTACCGAACACCTAGTTTACAAATCGATGCGCATCTAATTTATAACAGCCACGTATTGAAACCTTAACGATTTAATTTCGGAGAGATTTAGCGCACAACGCGTGCGTTATAATCTTTATTTTTTAACAAACCCCTATAAATTTCGATACGATGCTACTGACAATGCATTTAATGTCCGTAGACCCCAAAGCTATATAAACTGCATCGTCTCCTATTAAAGAGCTGGGAGGTTCGTTCTTATCAAAACCGTTATCAGAAAGGGAATTACTGTAACCGCACGGTCGTTAGAGAGCTTTAAAACGCTATAGATGCCCAGTACTGATTGTTGCTTGTGCTATATTTTGCAATGAACTGTGCTATAGTAAAAATGATGAAGATATCACTAGGTTTAGTATCCATCAATGCTGTTCGAATATTGGAAATGTCATTTTTGCTTCGTAAGAAACATATTACTGTGTGATGTTGATGGAACTTCATCATTCATTGACGATGGAATGGGAGATTGTCTGATGATCAATATTTTCAGCAAAAAATATTTTTATTTCTGTGAAGTTACGTCAGGGACGTATTCGATATTTGAGGCGTATAGATGCAAAACTCACTATTCGACAAAAAGTGAAAAATGAGATTTTGCGAAAATTGGACGTAGAATTTTACAAGGAATACGATAGTTAGGTTAGTTAGAAAAAAACTCAGTATTTAATATGAGAAACACTCTTTAAAGTTTAGTGTTGGATGCAAAACTCACTACTTGCGTTGATAGTTTAGATGCAAAAGTAACTGTTTGCTTTCCACCAATAAAGATTTTATTGGTAAAAAACAAACAGTTACTTTGTATGAATTAATGATGTATAAAACTAATGATTCACGATTTTAAATAAGTATTGCCATCTAGTAACAAAATTTTATCATCAAAATACAATTACACTTAGCTATAACAGTTTTTTGCAAATATCTCAGAACTTAAAATTTGCAAATAGTGAGTTTTGCATCTAAACGACTCATTTATGTATTACAATTATTTCATTATATACTGTATCTAACTAGGACAGGATTAAACTGGCCCACCAGGGCAACGGTCAACATAAAAAAATAAGTTCCGATTTTTTTTTTATCATGTTAAATTCAATTGTAGCCGTAGTATGACACCCCGGACAACATGACCAATCAAACATACATATACAACCGTGCATATATAGTTGTTATGCAACAAATAAAACAACAGGAACAACAACAACGGTGTAACAACATGGAGCATGTCATGTTGGCGAAAGCAAAACAGAAGGCAGTTAGTTGTATGTGCAGTCACAGAACGACTAGATTAATGAACCATAGCACCACAAGCATTTCGTATTTCGTAACAGAAATCTACATATAGCATACATTAGCTAATTTAAACGGCTAGCCATCATTCATTCTCTCCGTTTCAAAAGCGAGATGCGATTTGAACTGAAATGAAGACAACGAAATGGATATATACAGATACATAGAGCTTTCAGTACAGAAAATCTGGCAACTTATAGCACATTACAAATGTAGATGGATTTGCAATTTACATCAGTAAATAATAAGAATTATTTATTTATTTTGTTTTGAAAATATATATATATATATATACCGGGTGTCTACTTTTTTTTTGTTACATAGGGAATACAATGCTAAAATTTTCATTTGGTGATAAATTTTCCCCTAATTATTATAGAACAAAAGTACAAATACAAAAGTTGTTTAGAATTCAAAAATGCATCAAATGATGCCAAATTTATCAATATAGGATGTTCCGATCAAGAATTAGAAGCAAATTAAAATTTCCATTTTTGCGCTCTTTACATCAAAGTGCCATGGAAATTAAACAAATAATTTCATTTCTTCTGGAGTTTGAGTTTGACAGATCGTATTTATTTTATTGTTACGTTCTGTATTATTATCATTATTATTGAAAATAATGAATAAACTTAAGGTAAATGAAAAAGTTCAGTGCGTAAAATGGTATTTTACTGGAAATTCGATACGACGAGTAAGAGATTTATTCAGCGCTTTCTTTGAAAACCGTCCCATACCTTCCGCTATGACTATTCGTAGGATAATTAAACAATTCGAAGAAACTGGAAGTGTGTTAAAACGTTGTAAAAATTGTAGAAAAATCAACGCAGAAGATCAGGAGGAGAATTTAAATCAAAATGCAATTAAAGAAAATACATTGAATATACTTTTGTGTGTAACGGAAAACCCAAATGTTAGTGTGCGTCAACTTGGTGCTGAATTAAATTTGCATCCTTCAACAATACATAAGGTACTAAAAAATGAAAAATATCATTCTTATAAATATTCCACGCACCAAGAGATATTTGAAGCGGATAAAATGGCTAGAAGCGAATTTAGTAACATTATTATGGAAAAATCCAATTTAGACAGAAACTTCTTGAAATCTATTTGTTTTACTGACGAGTCTACGTTTACTTTACACGGCGAACCTAATACACAAAACTTTAGAATATGGAGCCAAACAAATCCTCATTTAATGGTAGCAACACGTACCCAATATCCAGAAAAAGTTAATGTATGGGCTGGAATTTTTGGCAGGTGTATAATTGGGCCATTTTTTATTGAAAATAATTTAAACAACGAAAAATATTTGGATATGTTGCAAAATCATATTGGTCCGCAGTTAGAAGAGTGTGCAACTCAAGATAATGTTGTCTGGTATCAACAAGACGGATGTCCGGCACATTACAGCTGCAACATTAAATTATATTTGGATCAATGTTTTCCAAATTCATGGATTGGTAGAGGTGGTCCAATTAATTGGCCAGCTAGATCGCCCGATTTAGCACCGTGCGATTTCTTTTTATGGCCATATTTGAAGGAGAAAATTTATAAACGACATATCAAAAATCTTGTTGATTTGAAAAATGCCATTGTTGAAGAGTGCAATAATATAACACAAACACAATTAAGCTCTGTACGTCACGAATTTTATAACAGATTAGGTTATTGTTTGGCAGTTAATGGCGATTTATTTGAACATTTAATTTAAATTGTTAGTTTCGTTTTTGTTCTCCTATATCTTGTATTCATGAATTTTTCTGTTTTATAGGTATATTGAATATTGTAATAAATAAAGAAAGTTTTACGGAGTTCAGCTATTTACTATTTATTAAACTCTTATCCGACGTTTCACTGCACAACTTACAGCATCCTCAGGGATAAGTTTAAATTATTATAATAAATATATTAGGCATAATGCCAGTCATCTAATTCAAATGTATTGTTTTTATAACTTGAAGTTAATAAATAAATTAAACAATTACTTAAAATTATAATGGAGACATTCACAATTTAAAACCACAGCTAGTACGTAGTGTACAGCCGAGTAAAATACCCTTTCATTGTAATAAATAATAAATACTTAATACTTTTTATACTTAATAGCTTTTCATTTACATTAAGTTTATTCATTATTTTCAATAATAATAATAATAATAATAATAATAATAATAATAATAATAATGATAATAATACAGAACGTAACAATAAAATAAATACGATCTGTCAAACTCAAACTCCAGAAGAAATGAAATTATTTGTTTAATTTCCGTGGCACTTTGATGTAAAGAGCGCAAAAATGGAAATTTTAATTTGCTTCTAATTCTTGATCAGAACATCCTATATTGATAAATTTGGCATCATTTGATGCATTTTTGAATTCTAAACAACTTTTGCATTTGTACTTTTGTTCTATAATAATTAGGGGAAAATTTATCACCAAATGAAAATTTTAGCATTGTATTCCCTATGTAACAAAAAAAAAGTAGACACCCGGTATATATATATATATATTTCTTCATATAATGTAACATATATTTCTAATATAGTAAAAAAATCTTTCAGAACTCATTATATTAAAATAAAACAGCTTTATGTCGAAACGTCAATTATTAATAAAACAGTTTTATTTTAAAATATTTCTAAATAATTTTGTAAAATTATAATTTGTCAATATAGTATTGTCATCGGAACTACGCATGTGTACAAAGTCTCAAATCGATCAGATATATAAAATAATAAAAATAAGATATATTAAAGATTATATTTTGAACAGTGTAGGCTTTTATTGGTTTTAAATAAACCCTTACACTTTTCCTCATATAAATTTATTTATTTATAAATCTATAATTTATATAATATAAAAACTATCTAACCTAATATGTAATTTTCTATTGTATTTTTAACTAACTTTTATAAATATTAATAAATATTTTTTTAATAAAATTTTAACTAATATTGTTTTTGATAAGATTATATATTTATTATTAATATTATCTCATTTTTGTCTATGGACACTTATAAAGCATATTCAGCTGAACAGATTGTTACAAAATTTCATATTTAAGCTTCAGAGGGAAATATCTCAATTTGACCAACTTTTGGTAACTGCCAACCGAAAGCGGTAATTTTATGTATTTTACGAATATTTCGCAACAGAGACAGACATATTTCCATAAAATTTATTTAATAAAAGTTGTTAAAGAAGTTATAACTAACAACTTTTATATATAACATTTTTTGATACGGTTAAATATTTTTTTTTATAATTTGTCATATTTTTACGAGTAATTCTGTAAATGGGTGGCATATTTATGTCAAGACAGTTTTATTTTTAGTTACCATGACTACAGTAGTTGTTGTTATACAAATTTTTCTATTTCATAAATTTATTTAATACAGTTCTGTGGTAGCCACAGATTTTTTTTTTAATAAATGTATACATTGCAAATAACAGCTGATTAGTTTCAACAACTTTTCTGTAAAATACCTATATTTTAAATAATAATAAAATTTACATAATTCCATCTTTTTCCATCCGAAAATAATCCTATGTATATATTAATTTTGAAATATACCGAAAAGTACTCCAGATAATATATTAATATTTACCTTTCATGCCCTTGTCAAATAACTCACATCGCCCCCACAAACGCATTTATTCTCTTGTGTATTGGTATTTATATATATATATATATATATATATATATATATATATCACCCTCGCTAAAGTATTTTAGTTTCAGTGAAACCAGTGTTTTCAATTTGGAACAGTCCTTTGATCTCTGTTACGAGTTTTATTAATTTCAGGTTACCGTGCATACTTATACAAACTATGCTCATATTGCCATACAGACACAGTCTTTTGATAACAATTTCACTTCTACCTTGATAAATACACCCCCTACACAATATTTAAATAGAAATTATTGATATTTCTATGGTAAAGTTTGTTATATATCCCGTTTGGTTCCTAATTTTTCTCTTATTTGAATATATATTTCTAACAATTAACTTATTACAATTTAACTTTTTAGCTTAACCTACAAGGATAACATGTGAGTGAAATATAAATCAAAAGTATTGATATGTACCACATCTTAATATTAATTGTATGATAATAACATAATTTATGTTGTATTATTTTGTATTTTTTTTATATAATATGTAGCTGAGGATGGTCATGATTTAATAACCGAAACGTCCAAAAAAATAAATTAATTACATATTTATTAAATCCCTCAAATCTTCCAAGTTATAACTTATTTGAATATATTTAAGGACAGCAAAAGAACATATTTTGTTGTACTGACCATATATAAAACTCATAATGCTATTGTGTCAAATTCTTCTAAATGTAGTTAACTGTAGCATTTAACAATGTAATAAAAGATTGGAATAAACTACCTTTATAAAAAAATTTCCTTTATCATCATATCTTCATCCAAAACATCAAACTTCTATCTGCATCTAGAAAAATATTTATTCCACATTAATTAGCATTAAACATCCATCTTATAGATCATTGCCTTATCTCGAAACCAGGCGAGTACAAAGCAATAACGATCTTGCAAACATTTTCAGAGTTCTTCTATCCCATATTCAGCAATTTCTTATATGTGCATTCAATTACGAAGAATTCATAAAGTAAATGCTTTGGAGTTGGAAACGGTGCGTCATCAGCATTATGGCGTAGAGCATCCCCCTTCGCATAACATAACATTACATCACATACAAATGCAAACGAATGGATCATCAAGTTTTATTAGTTGCCTACACCCAACGTATAATTACTTAACGCCCCCACGATGGTGTCATGCCGTGGCTCAGTTGACACGAATTAGCCCTGATATCTCGAGCCCAAAACGAAGGGAGAGGGAATTTAATATCGTTGCTTGTGAGATACTATATACTTTAAAAAAAAAATAGCGAAATTACAGAAAAACAGTAGTAAAATTTTACTAGAAAAAATCTGTAATTTTATTTTATCATAAATATTCTGTATTTCTACCTCAAAATTCTGTAATTTTTACATATAAAATAAGTAAAAATGACCTAATAAATATGTAAAATTGCTTATTTTCTGCAAATTGCATCATATACTTAATGTAATATTACGTATTGTTGGTATAACTTCTAAAATTATATACAATTACAGCTTAATATCTGTAATAATTCATCAAAATAATTCATTCATTTCAAAATACATCCTTTATGTAAATTTAGAAATGAATGTAATTATACCAGCAATAATATTACAAAACTAAACAAATTTTACGTATTTATGGAAAATTCCTGACAGCATATTTACTGAAGTTCTGTAAATTTACCAAAAGAAACTTTACTAAAAAACTGTAATATTAGATATATAAGTACTTTTCAATTCCATTTATAATATCATATTACAAAATGTTTGTAATAGTTCTGATAGTATATATTTTTAAGCAATTACGTAAAATTGCAGCATAGTTGAGTAATTATACGTAGAAATACTGGGCACCATAGTGTCTCATGGTTTGTAGGTAAAATTATATAATTTGTGTATGTTTATTTTCTCAACCAAGAAACAAGAACAAAATAAGGATGAGGCTATTTATACATACGGTATGTATACGCAATTGGCTATTTATACATACTGAAAAAAAAACCTAAACCAACCTACTAACCTAACCTACCCTAAATAGCCAATTTTTTTTCAGTATGTATAAATAACCACTTTCATAAAATAATACAGAATTTAAATGGATATTTAATAATTTATTGAATCGATACTATTTTTTATATTTCAATTTTAAAAAAGCAATATTATATATATATATATATATATATATATATATATATATATATATCGTAAAAATGTTAGTGATCTTAAATATACTTATATAATAATATAAATAACTTTAATATAAGAAGATCTTTAACTTTTATCTCCGAATTTAAGCATATTTTATATTCTCTCGCAACAGAAATACGTATGTGCAGTATCCCATCCAATTTCCTCTTCTCATATATACAACACCCGCCCGCGCCCGCCCCAAACATACGTACAGAGTAATATAAAAATGTGTAAAAATAATATAGTAGGTTTCGTATAAAAATATAAATGAAAAATTACAGCAATGTTTTATTACGCGAATTTAAAACGCTATGTTTTCATATTAAGTCGGTGGCAAGAAAATATGTGCTAACAACGCATGAATAAGAAAATATTTTCACATTTTTATTACAACTTCGTCATACAGCCAGCCACCGGTATGAACACTAACCACACCACCTAACCTACCTAACATGCGCTCAAACAAAAACAAAATTATAATTTTAAATTGTGTCGTACGCGAATAAAGACTCATTCACTGTAGAAAATAAAAACACACCAAATACTCTTTCTAAACAATACAGTTTCTATTTCTATTTTAGCTGGCTGGCTGTTTCGTAAAATAGTTAATAATTTAGAAAAAATAATAGTCAGAAAATATTTATTGTCTTCAATGTGAACGTTTCGATAATCACTATTACCTTCTTCAGAACTAGCATCAGTATTTTTCATTTAAGGGTAGACATCACTCTAACACTTTCAAAAAAATCGATACCGCATATTTAATATAATTTTCCCATTATCGATAATGTGACTAAACCTTGGAAATTTTCTTTTTCTAAATTTCACCGTCCGTGAATAAAGATGATACAGTCGTTGCGCCAAAAACAAATTCGACGCGTCACACAGGTGCAACATAAAAACGCGAAACGTGAAACATATTGCTTTCGTGAGCGTAAGAGGGGTCACGTTCCGTACCTTGCAGATCGAAAACTGCGCGGTAGACAAACGACAGATCACTGAGACCCGGATCAAATACGCGCGTGACACGTTTACATGTGAACGAACTGTAACTATAACTACGTTTATTTCGTCATTTAAAGTTGCTTGAAATTAGTAACTCTTGTTTCGAGCTTTGAGATAAACAATTAGCGTTATAATTTCAAGCGGCTTTAAACATTCAATACTGTTGTAGTTCTGTATTAATATTTATTAATAATCGACGTTTCGATGTATTCAACGTATATCTTCATCAGAAAAAATGATACAAGTGACATTTACACTAAATAAACAAAACATAAAAACAGAATAGCTTAAGAAACTATTCTAATTTATTTAAAATAAAAAAACATTATCAGTATATGTTTCAATTGTTTCTTTAATATAAAACACTGCCCCAAGAAATTAACACATTATTAAAAATAACAAATTACATTTTATCCATTAACAATTTATAGTTCTAATTGTAAGAAATAATTAATAAAAACTAATAAAAATAAAGAAGAAAAAAAATTACAAAATTCTGTAAAAAATAATTCAAACTTGAATATTGAAAAAAGCGACTATAAATATTCAATACCGTAAAAAAGTAGGTTTCAGTTCATTCAAAATTTAAAATATTATTAATATATATTTTAGTAGTTTCTCTATTAAAATATACATTCGTTGTACATAGTTCAATGTAAAATCCATTTAAAAACAAGTGGTAATATGAACCCAAAGCTAAGTTATGTTGACAACATGAAATTAAGAATATATTTATCCATTTTTTTTTAATTTACAAATATAGATATAATTCTCTACTTTTAGCAATTAAATCTCGAATTAAAACTGAAATTATTTGAATTCATTTTGAATTCTAATATTTCAATCGGTTTCGAATGCTAAAATAAACATAGTCTGTGTGGTTATGTGTCAAGTTTAAAGGACCTCACGCACTGTTCCACCAATTAAATTCCCCTGTTGGACGCGTGCACTGCCTCTGAGTCACCCCTTCGAGAATAAGAAGACACGATCGGTAACCCTTAGACACCTGTGTCCCTTTTTGGTGAACTTATACTCGCGATAGAACACGACGGTGTGTTTACAAAGACTATCTTTGTACAGTGTTAACTTTTTAATTTTATAAGCTAACTAACTCTCTACCGTCACGAAAATAAGACAAAAGTTTTTTGTTCTACAAAATTAGTACAAAAACAAAACCCCATCTACAGATTTAATATATTTTTTTTTGCTAAATATACCTTATATTTTTCTATGTCATTTGTATATCAGTTTTCCTGATGAAGACGGACGTTGAATTCGTCGAAACGTCGATTATTAATAATTATTTATACAAAATCTGAACCTAAAACCGTTTTATTTTTGAATTTTATTATATTAAAAATTAATAATTATTTTCATGAAACCAAATTTATTTGCAGCATTTTAAATAATTTTTTTAAATAACATTTTATGCTTACTTAAAAGAAACTCAATTTCAAAATAAATTACAAAACTCATTAACTTGAATAATTTACAACAAATGTTAATTAAAAAATATCAATTTACAAACTAAACTTCTTTTGGTAGATAATTGAAATGAGAAATATCATTATATTCTATGACAAAGTCAGGAGAAAAAAACCAAATTGTTCTGTGAACAAGTAGCTTTTAGAAAAACCCGCATCAGACTAAAGATATGAAGGTGGATACGATCTGGCCAAAGCATTTTCATTCAATTAACACTCAATTCACGGTGAATCCGTCTATCTATTGCTTTACGATTCTATATACGTTAGGTCAGGGGTCCAAATGTTTTTCCTCGATGTTAACGAAATGCGGCGTTTTAACGTTTTATTCAAATTGGAAATTCTTTCCTTTATCGAACACAATTTAGCTTAAATATACAGTTTTAAAACATCAATGAGTTTTATTTGATGACCAATATAACTAAATAAGTATTAAATTTCAAAGACTATATATTACATTTATTAAATGTAGTGCACACCGCCGAATGTATTTACAGGTACTACGAGCTCGATTTTAAAACAATGTAACTGTCATAAGAGTAGGACTAAACAAATGATCTAAAACACTCTAAAACCGATTGTATGGTACAAACCATTAGCTGGTACCATAAGCGCGGTCTTAAAATCGGGTTTAACTAATACCGGTTTTAAAACAACTGTCATAAGAGCAGAACTAAACAAATGAAATAAATCACCCACAAATTGTGTGCATTGTACTAGCTATTGGGACTTGGAGTTTTTAATTACATACATACATACATACATTCACAATCACGTCATGTACCCAAAAAAAATTGTGGTATAAATAAACTCTTTCCACTATACTGAAATAGTTTTGAACATTTCTATCCAGAAAAATAACTTTTGTTTTATCAGTATTAATGATACTTCTTATAATATTAACCAATAAACAATAATACAAATTTATATTAATTAGAAATATATAAAAATAAATAATAAGTTAATTATGCAATAAATTTTAAAAATCTGAAATAAACATAACATTTATTTCAATTAAATTTCAAAGAAATACGTAATTATTTTATAAACAAAAAAAAAGCTATTTCCAACAAGTCAGCAGACTATTAACTGACAAAAAAAAGTTATCTAGTATTTTTTGAACTTGAAAATACAAACAAAATTCGTGCAAAGAAGATAATTATTCGTGAAGAAAAAAATTCTAAAAAAAAAATTGATATAAACCGAAGTTATGATTACTATAGACGATGTTTTTCCTATGTAGTCATATACGTTCGGCCTATTCTACGTGAAAGTGATAACAATATTCAAATGATATCATTATTTATGATTCTCCATAATCTATGTGCACTACTACACACACATTCACCCATGAGATTGTATCACAAATTCTTTTCAATCAATTGAAAAATAGTTTCTGCCAAATATTTATATCCAGACATACAACCTATGTTTTAGTCACATTTATGATACTTCATATATATATATATATATATATATATATATATATATATATATATATATATGTGAGAGACCGACCCTGTCGCATTCCCCCACCCTAACCCAAGGCTAGCGTTTTGGAGGGAAATACAGCAGTTGGGTCTGAGAGTTGGACCAGAGTTGTTGTGCAAGCGTCATAGCCAAGAGAAGCCACGCTTGAAAATACATACACGATTACTTTTATAATATTATTATATCTCGATACTTATTATTAATACTTATTATTGTAACAAACATTAAAATAAATTGTTCTTAACTGAAGTGTGAGTTTCTGTACGAAAAACATAACCCGTCAGCATACGTTTGGTGGCTATATCGAACATATTGCTAACATTGCAGCGGTGAGATAAACAAAATACCAGTGTACAGTGTTCCGAACAATATGAAACTGTGAAGTGAGTATTATAAAGTATATCGTGGATAAGTGAAGTAATTATTAACAACTATTTCGTGAGTCGAAATAAACAAAGTGAAGTAATTATTAACAACTATTTCGTGAGTCGAAATAAACAAAGTGAAGTAATTATTAACAACTATTTCGTGAGTCGAAATAAACAAAGTGAAGTAATTATTAACAACTATTTCGTGAGTCGAAATAAACAAAGTGAAGTAATTATTAACAACTATTTCGTGAGTCGAAATAAACAAAGTGAAGTAATTATTAACAACTATTTCGTGAGTCGAAATAAACAAAGTGAAGTAATTATTAACAACTATTTCGTGAGTCGAAATAAACAAAGTGAAGTAATTATTAACAACTATTTCGTGAGTCGAAATAAACATAGTGAAGTAATTATTAACAACTATTTCGTGAGTCGAAATAAACAAAGTGAAGTAATTATTAACAACTATTTCGTGAGTCGAAATAAACAAAGTGAAGTAATTATTAACAACTATTTCGTGAGTCGAAATAAACAAAGTGAAGTAATTATTAACAACTATTTTCGTGAGTCGAAATAAACATAGAAACGAAACGTGTTGCGCGCGGTGTGTGTGTATGTGTGAGCCAGACCAGGCAACAAACAGATCGGCAGCGAGAAACAACAAGTCGGCGCGCGTAGTAAAAACTAAAGCGGCGAGCGCTATAAAGCTTACTACAGACATTTTCTTATTCATTATTAAAGCTTGTTACAGACACATTTTTATTTTTTTTATTTTTTCGTTCAAATGCACGTTGTACACGTCACGTATTATTGGAAGAAATAATAAAACGAGTAAGATGTCAAGCGGTGAAAACAGTAGAAGTGTTAGTCCAGCACAATCCGAAATTACAAGCGAAAAATTATTAAAAGAAGAACGACTGTTATGGGAAAGAGAAAAGGACCTCCTTGAGAGAGAAAAGGGGTTACTCGAGAGGGAATTGGATCTACTGAGACGCAAAATGTCAGATTCAGTGTTGAGTGGAGACACGACACCGAGTTCGCGCGGATTCCGTCCGAAAGATGTTGTAGATTTAATTCCAGAGTTCTGTCCGGGAAGAGTAAATTCATTACCTATAACGGCGTGGGTAGAGAAAATAAATAAAGTTTGTGCAACATACCGATGGGATGATGAGGTTACACTACTACAGGCGGTAACTAAATTGAAGGGCGCTGCACGCACATGGTATGACACTTATGGGATGGAAATAGATAGTTGGAACGTTTTTAGAAGAGAGATTCTGGAAGCATTTCCCACTACCTATGATGAAGCAGATGTGCACCAGGAGTTAATGAGACGACGGAAAAAGCGAGACGAAACGTATGAAGATTATTATTATGACATGATGACCATTGGGAAAAGAGGCAATATCAGCGATAACGCCATGATAAAATACATTATCACAGGGTTAGATGATAGAGAAGTTATAAAAACACTATCGTTATCGACATACGAAAATAGCAAGGAATTGCTAAAGCGCATTAAAATATATGAAGATACACAAAACCAAAGTAAACAAAGAAGAGAATTAACAAGAGAAGGAACAGCATTAAGAGACAGAGGACGTGAGTCGGGAAATACCACGAATCAACCCGTGAAAAACGTAAACAGAGACATAAAGTGCTTTAACTGTGGCGGACGCGGACACTATGCAGCTGAATGTAGTGAAAAATCAAAAGGAGTAAAATGCTTTAAATGCAATAGACATGGGCATAAAGCATTGGAATGTAAGGAAAATCCTAAACAAGACGGCGGAACAAAATCGAAAGTACTAATCTCTTCAATGGGGAGTGACAAAATGAATAAAACGGCAAAAATAGCGGGACATGAAATTGTATGTCTTGTGGACACAGGGAGCGACTTGAATCTTCTAGACCTGGAAGTATATATGAAAATGGGAGCACCAAACTACGAAGAAGAATGTCTAGAAATATATGGAATTGGAAATCAAAGAACCAAGACGTTAGGAAAATTCCACTGCAAAATCGAAATTGACGAAGCGATATATGAAACAGTATTTCATATCATGCCACCTAAACACATGCCCGTTAAAGCTACCTTAGGATACGAGCTATTACAACAAATGGAAATAATAGTTACAAGCGAAGGATGCGAATTAAGGCAGACAATAAAACCTGATGAAGAATTAGCAATCCAGGCAATGTGTGCTGTCGTTAAAGAACCACTTGATGATAAAAAGATTGTCGTAAATGGGAACGTCACAACGAGAGAGAAACAACAACTACACAACCTAATTAAACAATATAGAGATTGTTTTGCCGAAAACTACAGCGAACTGAGGTTGCAAGAATTTGTTGTCGAGATTGAACATAGAAGTGGAGAAAAAATGAAACATGTCGATGCACTAAGTCGACAACCAGTCGAGTCACCTCAAGAAGCCGAAGTTGCCGAACTCAAAGTAATGACAGCGCGAATAACAGAAGAAGATTGGTTGCTGACAATGCAATTACAGGATACACAGTTGCAGGATATCGTGCAAATATTGAGAAACGAACCAAAGGAAGGAATGCATAGGCAAGTACATGATGACTACATAATGAAAAATAATCGGCTATGTAGAAAAACCTGTCAAGGGAACAAATGGGTAGTTCCAAAATCAGTAATCTGGCGAGTAATAAAATCATGCCACGATGACATGGGACACTTCGGAGAAGATAGAACAACAGGTCAACCCAAAAAGCTTGCTCCGAAACATAAAGGGCCATACGAAGTTGTCGAGCGGTTTCCGAACGACAGATACCGACTCCAAGATATTAAGGGCGCGCGAAGGACACAGAGATCGTTCGATTCAGTATTCTCTGCGGACCGAATGAAGCCATGGTGCCGCCTGGAACCGGATGAGACGGAAGAGTCCTCAGAAGAAGACGACGAGGTAACTATAGACAATCTGTTACAGGTCGCATCAAGTTCCAAGCCGAGGACGGTTGAACCGTCAGGAAAGGCCGAGTGTGAGAGACCGACCCTGTCGCATTCCCCCACCCTAACCCAAGGCTAGCGTTTTGGAGGGAAATACAGCAGTTGGGTCTGAGAGTTGGACCAGAGTTGTTGTGCAAGCGTCATAGCCAAGAGAAGCCACGCTTGAAAATACATACACGATTACTTTTATAATATTATTATATCTCGATACTTATTATTAATACTTATTATTGTAACAAACATTAAAATAAATTGTTCTTAACTGAAGTGTGAGTTTCTGTACGAAAAACATAACCCGTCAGCATACGTTTGGTGGCTATATCGAACATATTGCTAACATATATATATATACTCCATATTAAAATAAAAAAATGATATAATTATGTATGTTATTTAGATATTTTTTTTGATGATGATGATATACGTATATCAAAACGTCGATTATTTTAAATAAAATATATACAGAATTTATTCTTGAAGCTTTTTTAATTTTAATATAATATAATAAGTTCTAAAAGATTTTTTACTATGCTTTATAATTGTTACAACATGGAAACATTCACTCCTACTGAACTCTTCCAATCATGCTAACCTGTCAATATCACCCACATATGTATATTCTTTTAACTAAACGCTCTAAATATTAATATGTATAATTTAAAATTCATAACATTATAAAGTTTAATTATTCTTATCATACGTTAAAATTTTCCAATTAAACATTAGTTTGTCAAAGGAAGTAATTTGCATGCAATCAAGTTATATAGTCTACAGCATTTTACATAAAATTACTTATTAAAATAAAATACCGACAATCATAAATGTTAAAATTTATAGCAATAAAATACGCTGTAACATTTTTAATACCACAAAAAAAAATCTAAAAACTTTAATAATAATACTAATATCGAGACGGCGATATTTCAAAGTCTTATCGCAATATCACTTTGCCCACATAGTACAGCCGTAAAAGTGCACTTGAAGTAGAAAACTTGATGCAGTCTTACTAGCAATTCTATGTACTTAGCCAGGCTAGTGATATGGATCAGCGTGAAAAATCTTACGACACTTAAGAAATTCTTAACTGCTCATTAGAAGTTTATAACAGGGTCATTGAAAATGCTTATACCTGACGTTTTTCTATTGGAGTTTAATTTTTTTTTCTCCCTACTTTAATGAGTTTTTTTTTACATGATATTACGTGACATATACGAGCAAATATACATTTCTTTTTAAACATAAATTTTTAAATTGTTGTTATTTTATAGGTAATAAAAATATTTGCACATAACCGACTGCTTAAAACATTATTAAATGCTATGTAAGTTAACGATATTGTTAAAAGATTATTGTAATTATATTACAAAAAAAAGTTAAGTAGTTTGTTGTTTTTTTTTAGGAACTTAGTTGACACGGTCTTACAAAATATCTAGTTAGCATGATCTATTTGAATCTATATTAACATATGGTATAATTTTAGAACACTCATTTCACGCAGATTGAATTTTCAGTGCTCAACGTAAAATAATTAGAATAGAATAGTTGAATTTTCTTTTTTAATTTAAATACAAAAAATAGCGAAATTTCAGAAAAATAGTAGTAAAATTTTACTATAAAAAAAATCTGTAATTTCGTTTTACAGTAAATATTCTGTATTTCTACCTCAAAATTCTGTAACTTTTACATAATTCATAATAATCACATAAAATAAAATAAAAATGACCTAACAAGTATGTAAAATTGCTTACTTTCTGCAAATTGCGTCAAATACTTATGTAAAATTACGTATTATTGGTATAACTTCTTAAATTATGCAAAATTATAGCTTGCATATTAATTTGTAATAATTCATTAAAATAATAGGACTTATTGTTAGTACATATTTTATGTAATAATACTAATAAAATATTCATGTAATTCATTCATTTCAAAATACATCCTCTATGTAAATTTAGAAATGTATATAATTATATCAACAATAATATTACAGAATTAAACAAATTTTACTTATTTTTGGAAAATTTCTGACAGCAAATTTACTGAAGTTCTGTAAATTTACTGAAAGAAACTTTACTAAAAAAAAACTGAAATATTACATATAAATATATGTATTTTTCCATTCCGTTGGTAATATCACATTACATAATATTGGTAATAATTCTGAAATTATGTATTTTTATACAAATATGTTAAAATTACAGCAGTTGAGTAATTATTCCAAGAAATACTGGACATCCCAGTGTTTCATGGTTTATAGGTAAAATTACATATTTCTTTTATTTTTGCAAAGTGTTGCAATATTAGTTCCATTATAATATATTAAAGTCAATACAAAAGAACCTAGCGAAAAACAAACAATTTTTTCCAAATACTTAGTATTCTCCATCGCATTTCGCATTTCAAATGCAATAAATCAATATCGCTTGCCACCATAGTACATTGGTGAGTCCATAGATCGTGCACTCGTGAACAGCGAGAATGCGTTGTTAAACAGTGCACAAAGCGATAAGTCACTGGGTCAGTCTTAACCTCCCTTCTTCCAAGTCAACCCGCGTACGTAAAAAATAAACGAAGCAGAAAAAAGAGAAGCAGACGGCAACCACCCCCCCCCCCCCCCCCATTGAAGAAAAGATCTGTCTCAACACGGTGAATTATAGTCCACCTACGATAGAATAAGAAGCCGGGGCGCCCCACACAATTGAGAGAAGCGTCTCTCTTTCCGTGGTGGGGCACGTTCCAATCACTGAAAACTGTCATGAATACTTAATGCAAACCTGCAAGTCATAAAAGTCACATTAAATCAGTGCCCGCGTGACGTTCTAAAGTACGTATTGGAGATTAGAAAAACCGAATTCATTTCTCTCGGTTGAAACTAGAAGTCGGGGAAAAATGGGTGAGTAAAATTTACACCGTTTCGATATAGTCCGTACTTTGCAACCGCATAAGAATTCAGAGTGCTTTACTTTTATCTGAATATCGGTTTCAATGCTTGTTCAATCTTAAACGCAGAATATTTACAATCGTTTTGTGACATTACAGAGTTTTAGGATTTCATAAAATTGTTACTTCATTATAAAATTAATCGGTTTGTTTTCTTCTATCTTTGAATTTTCTCGATTTGGAAACTACTTTCTTAAATTTTGTACATCAGATTGTACAAATTTTAAGTATAATTTTTGAGATTATAGTAATATTTCGATTATTTTTACGGATCTTATAAGAAATTTTGTAGACTGTAGAAATTTTACTAGAAGTTACATGATTTTATAAGAATCGTTAATTTTGACTATATTGACTATAAATTACAAATGAATACATTTTTTCAAAAGTTTAAAAAACATGAACCAAATATTAAAAGTTTAACAATGTCTTTAGTTATTCTATATTTAGATAATATAATAATCTCAAAACTTGTTTAAATGAATTGAAATGTTGAGATCAACTGTAAAAGCATAAAATAATAATGATTGCTGTGTAAATGAGATTTTTACGTGGGGTATGCGGTGTAATTAGGAGAAATCAAGTACGAAATAGACTAGTGTATGATGAGTATGAAATTGAAAAAAATGTTGTAGCAAAAGTTGGTGTTAGTCAGATAAAATGGTTCGGTCATCTTGAGTGAATGGTTTCGTTAAAAGAATGTGATTGTGAATAATTTTGAGGGTATACGTTTACGTGGACGTCCGATAAGTAGTTGGATTAGTATGATTGAGAGTGTATGTATGTATTATAATTTGCAAAAATGAGAAATTTAAATAAACTTTAAGATTATAAAAATCCAATTCATATGTATAATAAATAAAAATCATATATAAGCATTTAAATGTTTTAAAAATGACATATTATATTTAAAATTTAACAATTATATTGCTGTTTTTCAATTGGTAATAAGCGAAGGTAATATTACCGGTAAATTACCCGTTACAAGTTACTTACCGCAGTTATTTAGCAGACCAACAGTAAAAATGATTCTACAATAAAATTTAAATACAATCCTCGAAATTATATAATTATGACAAAATTATGTAACACGAAAATTTCCAAATTATCTTTTAATTGAAATTTTTACAACCACTATGCAATTAAACCACAGGCAAAGAATTGAAGCAAGAACTGTGTAGAAAATAAAACTTTGTAACACATTTTAAAGTAGTTAAAACATAATACCTATTAAATTTGAATACAAATCTGATAAGAATTTTATGAAAAATTAAAAGCTATGAAATATGACGATCTACAGTCAGTAAAAAAAACTTATTCGTATAAAATATTTCACATTAAAAAAGTAATTTTCTTGTTTGGCAAGCAGAGAATGTACCCGCGTACAGATTATCTGTAAAAAAAGAACACATTAAATCGGTCTCCGGGGCGGTATAAAAAAATATACAACGAACTTGGATGTACTATGTTGGAAATTTGTGTGTTCTTAAAGATATTTGATGTCATGTGTTTGTGTGTGTGCGTGGCTGCGATACAAAATTATTTACTACAAAAATATGAACATCCTGTTTTATAAATGTAATTTATAAAGTACATTTTGCTGTAAATACAACTCCCCGGAGATTGGTAAATGTTTACTAGAGTCTATAAAACGTATGTTAAAGACATTTCATCTTTATATTGAAATGATTTTTTTTTTTTGAATTTTTATCTATAATACTGTGATTCTGTCAAATATAAATTTTAAAATACTAAAGTTAAAAGATCGAATTTATAAGCAGATAATTGAATGTTTGCTACAATATGTAAATCATTACCAACTTCTCTGCAACATAACAAAATCTTTAACAATTTCTTGTTTATATTTAATAAACATAGACAGATTTACTAGTATTCAGTTTATAATATGTACCTAATCTGAGGGAAATTGTTGACGTCACCATTGTCCATTCATATCGTCAATACTGTTTAAGTTGGTAATATTTAAATAACTTTTCTATCAAAAGTAACATTAGTATTGAATTTTTTTCTATTTTGTTTTTGAATAAAATAAAGAAATTTTTATTTTGCTGTGTGTGACAGAAATTATAAATATGTTAAATATACTTATGAATACCAGATTGCATATATTATAAGCAATGTGTTGTAGATTGCCTATATCAAATTTATACCAATGCATACGTCATCAAATATAGTGGGCAGAACAGCAGCTGTGGCTCAACTTGTTTTGGTATCACGAGTAAGATATATATATATATATATATATATATATATATATATATATATATATATATAATTTATATTTGTTACGTGATTTGTGAGAATAAATCTTTCTTTAGTCGAATGTACAATTTTTGACAAATTTAGCAACATACATTTCTTGCACTTCTTCCCACATTTTCAATAGTCAAATTAAAATTTAAACTAAAATAAACAATGCAATTGTCAATTAACTTAACTTGACCTAATAATTTTTAATATAGCCATCGGAGATGTTAAATAAAATACATTTGACCATATTTCTTTTGTTGAATATGTAGTTTATAATAATTCTGATGATTCACATTTCATTTCTTGCACTTGTTCATACATTTTCAATAATCAAATTAAAATTTAAACAAAAATAAACAATACAATTGTCAATTAACTTAACGTAATAATTTTCATAATGGCCGGCGACAATATCAAATTAAATACACTTGACGATGTGTTGCCACCAGTGGTATATATAGTAACTAACTGCTGTATAATAATGTCATTATTGTACTAGTAACATAGTGACTTCTTTCTACGTAGGCAATATAGTAACTTAATATTAATATTATAATTTTGATTATTAGTTTTTATCATTAATTATGTCCATTACTAAAACTGAAAAATTCAAAATATTTAAAACAATTAAATATGGTAAATTTTGTATGTAAATAAATATTATTTGAAAATATCCAAATAATGTTTGGAAAATTAAAAAAAAAAAGCCCACCCTTGATACATTTCACACAAATTTTGATTCAGTAATAAATTTTTATCGGAAAATTCTTTCGTGTTAGTTTCATAATTGAAAACGTCAAAATTTTTGTTATTCAATACTGGACTAAACCTCAAAGGTATTTCTTATTGGAAAATCAAAAAATGCGTTATGGCTGTAGATTGGCACTCGCCATAGCAACTGGTAACCTGGTTCAACAGCAGTTTAATTAATTTCTTTAAACAACCAAAACGGTAACAGTGTTTACATTTTCGTCTCTTTCAACTCCCGTAATTGAAGGCTGTGTGGGCAAACTTTACGTTTGTAATTAAGCAAGTTGTTTTGGAGACCGCTGTGGTCTGCCCCAGCCCCGGCATCAGGTAACTGGTTAAGACTTGAAGCAAGGCGAACGTCTTCCGGTAACCGTCGAGTTTTAATCTTCGACGAACGGACGAATTAATTCTTCAAGAATGTTTCGTTTTGCGTTCGCTCGCGCCCACTTCATAAAGACTTCATAAAAACCGAGATTAAACAAAGAATATTGTTTTTCTTAGCTGGTGGGTTGAATGTTTTGGCTTTGGCGAAAGATTGACGCTGTAGAAATTTGTTGTGACAGATTTTTTTAGATAGTTAAAAATTTCTTTAGGGTTTAAGAAAATAATTTAAATTGAATTAAGAATTTGCAGCAACTGGATTATTTATATAACAATGTTTTTAACTTTGGTGACAGGTTTGCTCTTAAAAATCTAAGACTGATTTTATTGTCACAAAAATTTAAAAAGAAAAACTGTTTTGTTATATATATATATATATGTAAGAACAATTGATCATAAGCATTATGTAAATGTCTGACAAGAAATTGCAGTTTTCACGACTGATGTTCACTGAAATATAGTTTTATTTTTAAGCTGGTATTATACCGTATATACCAAATATTTTCCAATTTACTTTGAATATTATTTATTGCCTTCTTAGTTAATTAAAATACTTTACGTCAAATATATTATCTGAAACAACATGTTAAATTAAAAATATAAAACGTTAAGTTTTAGTTCGGTAAAATTTTTAATTAACTTTCGACCATTTTGGGTACTCGGGGTGATTGTGTTCTACCTATGTAAGATAAATATTAGTTACTAGCACTGAAATATAGTAATAACTGGAATGTGCACTGTGTTCTAGTAGTGGCAATGCGAGCCGAGAGAGATAGGAGATACGTGGTATCTCTATCACTGTCTTACACTTCTGCGCATTTGAAATTCAAATCCGATTTCTTAAAGTAACAAGATTAGAAGTATATGGGTAAACCCATATATAGACTACTTTGACATTTCTCGGAAAGTTGGCAACACTGTATTTTAATAATATTATAATTTATGTGGGCAATAGGAGATACTTTTCTGAAAATTTGATCAAAATCGAATAAATAATGTAGCCACAATGAATTTTTTAAAAATTTTGTGATTTTTTTTTTCTCGATAAGTTGGCAACACTGTATTTTGTTAAAATTGCATAATTTATTTAGGCACTAGAAAAAACTTTTATAAATATTTAATTAAAATCGGTTAAATAAAATGGTCAAAATAAATTTTTTTAAATTTTACTAATTTTTTTCTCGGAAAGTTGGCAACACTGTATTTTGTTAAAATTACATAAATTATATGAATACTAGGAGAATCTTTTGTGAAAATTTGAGTAAAATCGGTTAAATAACATGGCCATAATAAATTTTTTAAAACTTTAGTAATTTTTTTCTCGGAAAGTTGGCAACACTGAAAATTAATAAAATTATGTAATTAATGGGAGCATTAGAGAAATCTTTTCTGAAAATTTTATCCAAATCGGATAAATAACGTAGCCAATATGAATTTTTAAAAACTTTAGTAATTTTTTTCTCGGAAAGTTGGCATCACTGGAAAAAAACAAAACCACATGACCATCTTGGGTACTAGACAAATTTATCCTGAAAATTTCATTAAAATCGGTTGAACCGTCTAGGAGGAGTTGCGGCCACAAAATTTTGACTTACGACCGAGCGAGCTGACGACGCACACACATACACCCACATAAACTAAGTTCAGATTCGTCATCTACAGGCTATATGAAGGATTTCTATACAATTTTTTTTTTTTTTTGAAAATGTTACAGACACCGTACCAAACGCTTAACTACTTTTCCTTGCAGTCAAAGTAGTAAAAATGCGACAATCTTATGTTGTTGCATATTAAATTGTAGCTAAATGCATCGGCTAAACGATACGTAATGAGATTTTATTGAGGAATTCCTATATAAAAGGTATTTTTATCATTTTTGATATATTAATTTGACATTTGACAGTTAGATTCTTTTTTTCATAGCTATCTAAGTTATCATGTAGTAACAATGCTACGCCATTAGAAAGACAAAGACGCGAATACCACGTATCTCCTATTTCTCTCGGCTCGCATTTGAGCGGCCAGTGCGCGTTCCAGTTATTACTATATTTCAGTGGTTACTAGTATTTTGTTACCTAGTAACGTGTTTCTATATTTTATTTGTTTATTATTTATGTCATTTGTAATTATTTTCCTAATGATAATGTACGAGCGGTATATCGAAACGTCGCAATTTGATTAAAAATTATACAGAACAACAAGCTAAAGCTTTCTTATTTTAATAAAAAGTACTGAAAGATTCTATACTATGTTGATATGATAAATTATCAATGCATCAATTATGTGCTTCCAATAATACAGTTGACAATATAATCGTGTTGTTAATCATATAATTAATTAACAATATTGACGTATAAATTACTCGGTGTGGTTTTAATTAAAATTTAGAGCTGAAGTATATGCAAATCTCAAAAACTATATGTGATACAACTGTTTAGACCAAATTGTTGTTCATTAACTTCTATAACTATAATAAAATTTGTCACTTATGAATCTGGCATTGGTATATTATTATGTATGTACATTATGCAATACTACCTAAAAATCTGTACTATAATATTATTTTAAATATCCTTGCATTAAAATATAAATTTTGCTATGTGTATGTTTATAATATCTCTTTATATTTTGTGTTTATTATAGATTGCTAATCATAATATATCTAGAATTATTTTTTTTCAAATATTCATTTTTATGTCATGACTTCTTTATGTATGAAAGAGTATTTTAATTTTTAAATGAAATTAGTTAAACAAATAGTAAAAAGATCGTATAAATTTAAAATAAAACCCAGTCTGGTGCATTGGCTTAGGACATGAACGGATCTTTGTAGCTTTACACAGCGGTTTATTTAGTGAGTGGCTGAGTATAAAACAATGTTTATACCACCATAAAACGTGTAAGTTAACGAAGCAGGCGTTGCCTAAATACTCTAGCATCGTACTTACCGCCATGTTAGTGACGTCATCGTCTCCAACGAGACAAGACAAACGCGGCACGATGGTGGATGATAAACATGAACAAGCAGGAGAGACATGACATTTTGTGATGTGCATCACTGGGCTGGGGACTCCTGTTGTGCAACTGTTTATAATTTAAACCTGCCGCTTGCTTGTAATTCTCCGAGATTAACGGGGGAGCTTCTTAATGCAAAAAGCTCGTTATATCTTTGTTGGCTGGAAGTGTTGTTTCTTTTGCAAGACTGTGTCATAGACGAGTATTTTGCAAAGGAGTTAACAGTAATGACGCAACATACAAAATAGTATCCAATTTAACTAATTTTTTTTTATATTTATCTTGATGAAAATTAATTAATTCCATCTATTAGTATAAAAACAGTTTTAGGATAAAATTCTGTTAATTCTTTATATAAAAACGACGTTTCGACGAAAGCTAAACGCTCGTCTTCATCAACTCAAAAATTTGTCAATGACATTAAAGTAAATAACAAGCACATAGCAACAAGTTATCAGGTAACATACAAACAACTAGATCACAGGAATTATAGTTTTTAATTTTTTATCCTAAAAATGTTTTTATATTAATACAATGAGTTCTGAAAAATATTTTACTATGTTAATTCCATCTATGTTTTTTAAATTTATTTATTTTTTTGACATTCCTGCAATTTAGTTAACGGCCAGACCATATTAACTGGGTTTCTTTTTTTATGAAGAACTAAAGTTTATGAAAGACAATCATTTATGAATGACAAAATAAATTTTAATTCAGTGTTTTATATTAATTTCATAAAAAATAACAAACTATTAAAACTTTTAAAAAATAAGACTGTAATATTTATTATGTTACACAAATAAACATTCTCCAGATAAATTACAGAATCTTAAAATAATTATTTATTTTAATTAAACTTCATCCACGTCAAAATGAGAAATTTTTGCCATACATAGAACAAAAACTGCTATTTCATTTAATTTAAATTAAAGCTAGTATGTATTTCCAATTTTTATTTATTCTTAAGATAATTAAAAAATTCATATGCATATACTTTAAAAAATTGCTTTAAACTTTTAACTCAAAATAAACATATTTTTGAACTGAAAACGCATGTTTTTCTAATAGAAATAAAAAATTTAATAGATAAAATAATAATGATCAAGAGTATAACTAAATAAAAATAGTTATACTGATTTTTTCTATTAAATTTTTTATTTGTATTTAAAAAAAACACAAAATTACAGTTCAAAAACACGTTTACTTTTGAGTTAAAAAATATATATAAAAAACTAGCTATCAATGATCAAACAGATCATCAGTATTTAACACGAGCAAAAAGCACAAAACGCTTTAAAATAATTTACATAATCTACAATAAACTGCAAGAAATCCATCGGAAATCTAATTCCCCATCGTCTGCAAAAAAAAGCACTTGTGCATCTCGCTATATCCAAAGTGGCACCGTGCGCGCAGTTCACAAGCAAAATGGCTCTGCTAACAGTCGTGGAATTTTAAAAACTTCCCGAATTGATGGGCGCAAAAGCAGGAACGCTTATTTATGTAGTGGAATACATTGCACACCGCGCGCACACACACACCCACACAGAGAGAGAAAATCTTCTGCAACTTGAAACGAGCCCCGAATGCAGATCCCGTTTTATCTCGATACCGTAGCCGGTTACGGAAATTGTAATTCAGCACAACAACGAACCGAATAGGAAAACTGAACGCATCGAATCGCGAAATGAATTCACGATTATAGAGTTTATTTTCTGCATCGGTCAGCTTCGAGACGGGTGTGCGACCGAGTCTGAATGTAATTAGAATTTTTTCCTCCTCTTCGCCCAACGAAGTTTACTTCGTTCCTGCTTCTTTTGCCCCGTTTTTAAGTCTTTTATTTAATTTTAATTTTCTTCTGTTTGTCGTCTAGTTTGTAAGTTTTTCTTTTCGACTGAAAGTTTAATAAATCCTTCAACCGTAACTTGTAATTATAACTGCGCTTTAAGTTTCAATTGTGGCTTTTTTCTCGTTTCTTCTTTCTTTCTTTCGTTTTCTTATGATGAATGTTATATGATGAATGTAAACTAACTATAAATTATAAGTTTGGAAATAAACTTTGTCGGTTCTTTTACACATTACACATTTTATTAAACATTAAAAACTTGTTACGGCTAATAAAATTAATTTTCGTATAATATATATAAAAAAAAAATTTCAAAATTCTACAACTATAATAAAATATATGATGATAAATAACGTTCTACAAATCAATTCAAATATTATTAATATTACAAAATTATATTTATTATTTAAAATCAATAATTAATATTATTAACAATTTTTTCTAAATAATAATCGAAAAATATCCACAGCACGTCAAAATAAATTGTCAGTTATGTTAACTTAATTTTAAAAAAAAAAAAAAATTGTACTTAATGACTTTTACCTTTAAACCTAAGATATATCCCAATATATCTTAGTAAAAAACAATATAATAATAGTTACATAATAAATAATTTTAAATTTATTTAGTAATTAAAAACATAGAACAAATTTAAAATGTAGTTATATTTTTAAAAACAAACAAGAAATTCGTCTTATGACAAACAGACCTAGCTCTCTACAATATCATTTAGATTCAGACAAGTTTGGAACATGCGATCTAACTATTATGAAATAAAAACGTTACCACTAGACAATAACTAGTATCTTTTTCTTTGTCATTATAACGTTGGTGAAACAAATAAAAGAAAATCAAGTGTAATTTCTTTTATGAGCAGTTGTTTTTAGTGTTATGCCCACAAAACAAAAATTTAATTTGGGTTTTATTAAATTTCCAACAAACTCGTTAAAACTTTTATTAATGCAGTTTTTAATAATGTAAATTTTTTAATTACAGTTTTTACAAGGGTTGATTTTTATTGCAAATAGTTTTTTTAAAAATGCAGTTTTGTTTGTGTGTATGTGAGTTCTGTAATTGTTTTCAAATGATTATTAAATGTCTGGGTTCATTATTTTCGTTTCAAATTAGTTGTGGTTTTTTTTTAAATTTTTGTAAACAAAAATATCATTTAAAATTAAAACACGGTTTGCCGTCTTGTTTGAAATTTAATTATATATAAAGCACAGTTATTTTATTACAAATATACGTATTTAATTGTATGTACATATATTAATAATTAACAATATATGGCGATAATTATATGTTTTCTTTCTAAAAATAGAAAAATTTTAAATTTTAGTTACTTTGGTAAAATGTTACTTAAATTTATGTAATTTATATATATCTTTATGCATAGTATTAATGTTAATATTCATAGTTTTTAAATTTAAAACATCGAAAATTGAATAATATTCACCGATTCCGACAAAATTCTTTAACTCCTCGATTCCACAGTCTCCTGGTTTAGCACTCTTTAGCATGCGTCTAATAGTGTATTACCTAACTGTGACTAAGCGGTGTGCGGTCATCCTTACAGGAAATAAAAACAGTTGAAAGCAATATCAAAATAATAACAACATTATCCTTGAGAAAAATGCTGACCAGACTTATTCCAATATTACAGTCATGCTGACTATACAACTACGTTTTATATCGGAATTACCATTAGAAATAAACAGGAATCCCGGCCTGGCAAAACATGTTCGCGTACCCTTAATGACGTTCCTAATAGCCCCTCGATAAATCGGAAGGTCGGCATCGTATATCCCAGGGTAGAAAAACATGGCAAACACATAGATGCTCTTATCATAACGTCGACAATAACCCCGTAGACACCCCCGCGCGCTTTCTCTTTGCGGTGGTATATAAAGTTAAATATCATGCGCCCGCAAAACTGATTCGATAATTATTGCATGTAACCATTTTGATTTCACCCTGCTCCCCCCACCCAAATCGATATTGCTATCATGATTGTAAACAATCTTAAATGATTATTGGAAACAATTTTGTGTATACTGACAATATTTTCGATATATTTTGTTATCTAGTTTATATAAATTTTTATTCAGTAAATTAAGATTATTTATTTTAAAACTGTTAAAAAACTGTACTTTATTTCATTATTTTGTTTGCGTTTATACATACTGTGCATATTTCATATTCCAATGATCACAACAAAAATTTTCTTAAAGTAAAATTTATATATATATATATATATATATATATATATATATATATATATATATAATAATTTCAGCATTTGTTTATTTTGAGTTATTACATATTTTAAGATACTAAAAATTTTTGTAAAACAATTAAAATAAAAAGGTTTCAGGAATTGAGTTCTATAAAAAATTTAATTAAAAATCGATGTGTCGACGCACTCTACATATACCTATCATCATCAAGAAATATGATACAAATAACATATACAGTAAATAAATAGAACATAGAAACAAGTTACTAGGTAACAAAATAAGTAACTAGTTTGTAAAATTTATAAATTATTAATTAAAGGAATACAAATTTTATTTAAATTAGTGTCTGCACACTGATTCATGTTGTCTTTTTCTTTATAAACTATTGCTTCTCTTATCAATCTACTGTTAATATTGTTGGGTCTTGCAATTATTACAAGATATATTTCTAATAAACGGTTATAATAAATATTTTATTAAAAAGTAATATAACCGAGAAGACATAGAATTGTTGAAGATTTGCTTGTTATGAAAACATAATTTACGCTTCTTTGCCTTTTGTAAAAAATATTATCGACTATTAAAATAAAACGGCTTTAGATTTAAGTTCTGTATTAATAAATATTAATATGGCGAATACGGCTCAACCTGTGTCTTGATATTAAATCACCTTGGGGTAATTTAATTTTGTTTTTATGGGTATCGTCGTTGTAACATTAGTACGCAATTAGAGTATCTCTATTACAAAGCTATAACGGTCAGTCTCGTTAAATTATTCCAGGGAAACAACATCTACAAACAATAAACTATAACCGTGATCATCATACTGAAGTCGAGGCGACGAATTGGTGCGTCGCAAGTAAACTACACTCTCTCGTACGAAGGATGTATTGAGGTTATATTGGCGTCGGCATCGTCAACGTCGTTTCTATAATTATGCAAATAATCTCTTCGTGTATATATATATATATATATATATATATATATATATATCCAGGGTTGTCGCACGATCTATACATTTGGCGTAGATACCAGGGGATAATTGGGTTAGCCGAATCACGAATCCTCTGGGCGTTTTGTCTTGTATGTGTTAGAGAGTATGCGATGGTGTCCCCTCCGCCGCGTTGTGATGGAAGGAAACGAGGAACTTGTGTGGAAGACGAAGCAAATGGGTAAAGGGATTGAGGGTGTAATTTGTATGATTGATGGTTGTAAATAGGTAATGTGTAATCCATTAGATGCTTGTGTCAAATAATTGTGGCCGATGGATGAGCAGGATTTATGTAATCGAGTTATTTTTATTAAGATTTGTTGTACGAAATAGATTAGTGTATGATAAGTGTGAATTTGAAAAAAAAGTTGTAACAAAAGTTGGTGTTCAGTCAGTTAAGATGGTTCGGACATCTTGAGCGAATGTCTAAGGAACGTTTGGTTAAAAAGATTTATATGAATGATTTTGAAACTATACGTTTGCCAGTGGACGTCCGATAAGTAGTTAGAGTGGTACGATTGAGAGTGTTTTGCGTGAGCGGAAGTTTCCAAGTAGTAAGAATAGAAGAGCATGTATGAGAGAAATTATGAATGTGGATGAATCGAAAGTTTCTTGTTTGGATAGAAATGTTTGAAAAAGGCTGATTTCGAGATAATGGAAAGAGTTTGTGCCCCACAAAGCAGTAGACCATATTATTTTTTTTAATAAATTATTTTTCTTTATAAATAATTTAGTGTATATTATATATTTTTTACATTATATAAAAAAAAAGTTACTCGTTAGATATTGCAAATAAATTCATTCATTCAAATATTTTTTTATTATTTGTATAAATTGTGATTTTCAAATAACATTATATTAAAATAAAAAAGCTACCTACAGATTGATGTTTTGTTATATTTTAAAGTAAAATTCGACGTTCCAATATACAATACGTATATCATCAAGTTACATATATACATTCATAATCACGGCATGTACCCAAAAAGTGTGGCCAAACTCTTTACACCATCTCGAAATTTAATCAAATATTAGAAAATATCAGAATGAATAAACCCTATTTGAAGTTTATAAAATCAACAAAAAATATCAAAATCTGTTTGTACAAACATTATAAAACAAATATGATAAAAACTGAATATATAATTTTGAATATCTTTGAAATACATTTTAATAATTATTCTTTCTATATTGTTTGTTGAAAACATAATATTTGCTAAGAATATTTGCGTTTTGAAACTTAATAATAGAAATGACTAATAACAGAATGTAAATAGAACATTTTCAGCTAAATTGTAAAAAAAAATCTAATAAATTTAATTTATTTTGTTTACGTTATACATGGTTATAAATAAACAATGGGTACATATTTAATTTCAGTTTGTTTAATTTGAAAAAAAAAATTAATATTGCAAAATATAATTGATATTTTTGAAATACATATATTTCATTTTATGTTAAAATTTATTTGATTTTAAATTTCTATATTTGCAATCAATTGACATCAATAACAGAAAAATACTTCAAATTTTAATTAAATTTGCATAAAAAAATATTTTTTCGTAATACGAGTGTTTAAATACATTTTTGTTGTTTTAATTTTTATTCCAAAATTATAAACACAGTTTTATTTATTTTTGTTTCAATTTATAACAAGTTTTTGTCATTTTATTACCGACCGTCATATAACATATGATAAGTGAGGTATTGTAATTATACCAAATTTGACATATCGAGATTTTTACAAATAAACACAAATTAGAATGAATCAACTGTTTTTAGCGTGATGTCCATTTATCGATTTGTCGATCTGTGGACACGTATAGAGCAAATTCAGCACGGATTGTTATAAAATTTCATATTTAAGCTTCGCAGGTGAATATCTAAATTTGATCAACTTTTGATAAAGATCTGCCAACCAATTTATGTGTTAAATAAATATTTCACAACAAAGATAGATTTCGAAAAAAATTATTTAACAAAAGTTGCTAACCAAGTTATAACTAACACCTTTTATTTGCAACATTTTTTGATACGACTAAATAATTTTTTTTTTTGATATTTTTACATATTTTAGTGATATATAAAATTCGATAAATAGGTAGTATATTTATGTCAAAACAGTTTTTTTTTAGTTAACGTGACTAGTAGTTGTTGTTATACAAATTTTCTATTCCGTAAATTTATTTAAAACGATGACGGTCAGTTGTGTGGTGATCATAGTAGATTTTTTTAATATGACTTTGACAAGGTACAAATTTACTTTCATTTTTTTAAAATAATAATATTAATAACATTTATACTTTCTGGGGTTGGCACTTAATAAAACATTTTAAAAAATTAATAAGAAATAAAAATAACGATGAAGGTTATTATTTATTAAAAACCACTTGGCTAGTTTCACAAAAATATTTAATTACTCAACGATCGTTTCATTATCAGGAGTTACAAAAAAATTAAATTGTTCGCCTACTGTATGACTGTGGTATATAAATAACTATTTTTGCTTGGGTACTATCATGACTTTCAAATTGAGTTAAGATTATTTACTTAAATTTATAGCACAACACGTTCAGAGTTGAGAAAGTTAAAGTAACTTTAGTTGAGTATAACTTTTATAAAATCTCCTAAAAGATTCGATAGCAGGATGTGAAGAAAGGAAGGCACTTTGTGACGCAGTTTGCAGACAGTCATGTTTCCGTTCGACCATGTTTTATGTATGGGCCGGTTCTGAATACGAAATTCGTTCGAGTAATGGTCAGTTTCTATTGTATATCTCCCTTCATCTTCTACAATCATTTATCATCTATATTTTCATTCATTTTTCCATCCGGATTATTTGTATTTATTTGTAAATTTGCATTTGTTACAAATCAGAAATCATCGCGATTTTCTTATTATTTATTTTTCGCGATTTATCATATTTTTTGCTCTTGCCCTTGATATAATATGGATGGGATCAGATTGAGGGTAATAATTTTTTTTATAGTACTAAATGAAGCAAGCAGAAGGAAGTATTTGGTAATTTATTGTGCTATAAGGGAGTACAAAAGAAGTTTAGGTTTATAATATACGAATTTGTATGTTATTTTTATGGGCTAGAATGATATAGGAAGGGTTCTTCAAAATTATAGGGTGAATAATGTGACTGGTAATGTATTTTTTTTTTCGTGCGGCCCTATCTGATTTTGATGTTCCTTTTGGCGTAAATTCAGCAGTTTTCAAAGAAAGAAAATATATATATATAGTAAAATATGCATATAATTCTACATAAAAAAAAACACTTTAAACGATTTTTATAATAAGTTAATGTTTATGTTGGACAGACAGGTAGAACTGTTTCTATTAGATTAACAGAATATAAATGAGATCAATACTAGAGCTGTCAAAAACCGGCCAATATTCTAACCGGTTAACCGTCTCAACTAACCACGGTTAGTCGGTTATCCAATTATTCAGTGAATCGGCTAACCCGTTAATCAGTTAAGAAACCGCGGTTTTTTACAAATCGGTTTCAAAATTGCGGTTTTTTTTACAAATCGGTTAACCGTTACGATTAATCGCGGTTATCCGATTAACCGGCTTAAAAACCGCGTTTTTTTAGAAATCGACTAACCGTTGCGATTATTCATTTGTTTCAGTGGCAATTTAGAACTTAACTAAAAAGATGTAATCTAATAACAAATTTTAAAAAAAACACATTGATTGACATTTTATTAAAAAGAAAAAAATAATTTAAAAAAAAATTTAAGATCATATGATTAAAAAAGAAACGCTGTATGTATACGTGACCAAGTAGTTTGGATGCCATCTACGATGTATAGCGAAGCGTCTGTGACGCAGATAAATCGACTAAAGCATACCAGACCAGAAATTCTATAAATTCAAAAGATCAAACTTACAATTAGTTTACTGTTAACTCTCAAAGTACTAATTTCAATCAGTTTCAATAGGAAATAAAATACGGCTTAAAACTTTCGAAAGAAAATAAATGAAATTTTAATGTTGCATGAAACACAGTCTTCTGTTTTACTTCTTCTTTTTTTTAGTCTCCTATTTTTTACCTCCCACTGCTTTTGTAGGTGGTCGTTGATAAATGGACCAACTCAAAAATGAAAGAATTACGCTGTACTTTCGTGTTTCGTTTGTTTTAAAACTAACGACCAAAGCAGCTTTGCAAACCACCAGTTTTCTAATATTTTACATTTGTACTGAAACAAAATTGCACGCGATTCTAGTTGCTACAAATAATTTAAAATTAAAAACATTCTGTACAGTTACGACTACAGATTATTTATATTTGTAATCTTTTAATAGAACTAAAATAAATCAATAAATAAATTTACGAGTTGTAAATTAAATATTTTATACATTTACTTTTGCTTGTAAATTAGATATAGAATTGTTGTGAATTTTATGAAATAAGATTTTAGACGATTTAAAAAAAGAAAATAGACTACATTCTCTGTTAGACACACGTTGACCTCTTATTGCGTGTAATACATTATAAGTGGGAATGAGAGAGAAATATTTGAGTAAGTGTTAAATGGACATTGGATTTTTTTCCCGACTACACTTCTGAACAATTCTACGTTATTTTATAAAACTATGTGTATGAAATTAATTACGCAGTTCTATCAGATGTTTCTGAAATAAAGGAAAAAATTCAAGTACAAATTTCTATAATGCGCTATTAGTTTAAGTAAAAAATATATATTAAAAATAAAGAGTAGTTTTTAAATATATGTTTTACAAAAATAAAACTTTTTTATTTTATTCCTTTATTTCCCGGACATATATATTCAAAATTATAATAAAAAAATCGCCTTCAATTAAATGGTTACAAGTATTTCACAAACCAATTAATACCTTATAGATTTGTATTATTATTACGTCAAAATAAACTTTTTTCTTCAAGCGTATTAATATATTGATATTACGTTACTATATTGTCTATACATTTTCTATACATTGTAGGTCTGTGTACAATAATGTACATTATTATACAGTACATACATCACTGGTGGCAACACCAAACGTAACTACAAAATCAAGTGTATTTAATCTAACATCGCCGGCGACCATATTGAAAATTATTAAGACAACTTCGATTAATTTACAATTGCATTATTAATTTGTGTAAAAAAGTGCAAAATATGCAATGTACACCGCCCAATTTATCAGAAATTGTATATTCATCCAAAGGAACATTAATTCACACAAATCACGTAACATATATACGAGTAAATATAAAAGGTTAAGGTTACCTGGTATGTATTTTTATTTACTTTTAGTTTAGTTCCATTTTGATCGCTTGAAAAAAAATTAGCATATGTCAGTCATTAGGAAGCAATTTTTAAGTTCCATCCTCGGCTCTGCCTCATTCGCAAATAAAGATCGCTTTCTGCTCCTTGTAACATAATAACACTATTCATTTAACATCGTAATTACTTATTTCAAATTACTCATGCATCTACTCTTATCTATAGAATTATCTTAATGAATTAATACATCACATCGTACTGATTAAACGTCAATATTAATTATGCCTCAACTATAATGAGTCAATGTATATTGATGTATAATGTAAAATTCAGTCATCAGTCATTCAGTTATGTTTTTAAAATCAACAAATCATATACAAAATTTTAATATTAAAATAGCTACTAATAATAATGATAATTTAATATAAAATCCTTCAGAACTCATTTTATTAAAATAAAATAGAACATAAGACATATCAATATGTCTAAACATAAATCTTCGTGATGTAAAAATCGAAGATACTGCAATAATTGCAAGATCTATCAATATTAACAGTAAATTAATAAGAGAGGCAATAGAAATTTATGAAAAAAAAAGGAATAACATCAATAAGTGCGAACGCCATGATTCAAACAAAATTTGGCTTTCTTTAATTAATAATTTATAAATTTTATAATCTAGTTACTTATTTTGTTACCTAGTAACTTGTTTTTATGTTCTGGTTACTTATTATATTATTTTACCTGAAAATGATGCACGTAGAGTACGTCAAAACGTCGATTTTTAATTAAATTAATACAGACCTAAATCCTTTTTATTTTAATAATAATAATTTGAAAAAGTCAATTGAATGATACAAACTTTGTCAGAAATATTTGTAATAATGCAACAAATTATAGATCATAATACTATAGAATCTATAGTATAGATCATAAATTTTTTATAAATTTTTAATTAATGGAATTCAAATTTTATTTAAATCAGCCCCTTCACAGTGATTGGCTTCCATTCATTAAAATTTATCAAAAAATTATGATCTAGTTACCTATTTGTTATCTAGTAACTTGTTTCTATGTTCTGTTTATTTATTTAAACCTGAAGCCGTTTTATTTTATATAATGAGTTCTGAAAGATTTTTTACTACATAAAAAAACATTTTCAGTGTATTTGCCCTAAAAACTCAGCACTTTTTCACCGACAAACCACAACGGTCAAAATCCAGAAAGCAATTTCCGTAGTTAAAATTCCATTGCAGTTGAGCGATCTTCATTTCAGGAAACGGCAACCAAAAACAGAAAAAAAAAGCAGGCCGTGTCTTTCCGCGTCTGTCATTCCAGAGCTAGCCAGCTGTGTGGACAGAGCGGACGCGAGAATTGCAAATTCCTGCTAGGAATGAGTCACACGGGCCGACGTTCACGTACAGATATATATATACAAAAAGGATACATAGATGTTGGCAAGAACGACAAGGAACAAGACGCAAGGATTCCGGTGTTTTAGGTTGATGGACAATGAAATGCAAGAGAGATAGAGCTGACATTTTAGTGAGTGATATGGGTGCAAAATTATGTTAGTAGAAATTAGAGAATTATATGCAAAGGTGCAAATAAAAAATATTTCTAAATATTTTGTTGCCACACCCTTTTGGAAACATAACGTAATTATGTATGTAGGTTAGTTGTTTTTTTTTTCATAAATTAGTATAGATATAGTTTAATTTAGAAGCTGTGTACTAAAATATTATAATGCAAATATATATTAAAAATAAACATCTACAAACACTCTTATAAACGATGAAGAAACGTGAAAAGAGTTTATATGCAGTTTATATACCTTTTTCACGTTTCCTCGTCATAAATCAATTACACTTGAGCTATTTCTTTTTATAAATTTTTAATAGGTACATTTTTCAAAATATATTTAAAAACTGTACAAAAAGCAAACAATTCTGCAACATGCAAAATTCTGTACCAGATGTAACACCTTCAAATCATTCCAACGATCTGACCAAAGCTCTGAACCTTTCCACTAACCAAAAGCCAAAAAGCTAACCAACCAAAATCTAACCGAAGCTTAAACCATTCCGTAAACGTTTAACGAACACAAGCCGTTTTCGTGCGGCAGAAATCGTAAGACAACCCTCTCTTGTGTCTGCACACACAGCCACACAACACAGAAATAAAACAACCGTAAAAAGAGCCACGAAAGACCGATAAGACGACCAACAAAGTGCAGCCAAGCTGTCCATCACGGCCGATGCGCTTTGCGGGCAATTTGTGCCGTGGTGTTGTGCTGGTTCTTTTGGTCTGCGCTTTTACACATTTGTCGAACGTCGACAGAAACTTAAACAGCGTAACTGCTACCTCCCCCACAAATATTTGAGCGAGCTTTTGTTTTTCGTTATCCTTCTGTTTTTGTTTTTGTTCGCTGAAAAAAGCCGGAGGGGCCATTGCTTTTGTTTTATCGCGCATAGTTGTCATTGTTCAAGTACGACTAAATAAAATCTGAACTGAGTATTAGTTTCAATTTTTTTTTCTATTATATATATATATATATATATATATATATATATATATATATATATATATAGGTATATAGAATCAGATTTGTCGTAACTAGATAACTGTAGTTAGAGGAAAAAAAATTTCATGAATTAAAAGCAGTCTGATAGAGCTTTTGACAAATGAAACTTAATTGAAATACTAATCCAAGCTTTTAATATATATTATATCATCACCAGGGAGCTACAATAACATACATGTAATTAATATAACATTCTTTTTAGTTAGGTTAACATCAAAACAAATATTTAACTTAAAATTCGTAGACAGTTAAAACTGAATTCTTTAATGAACAAAATATTTTAATATGTAACCATTATATGAAATAGTTTTATCATAATAATTAAAAACTTATATAGTTTTAGAAACAATAAAATTATTTAATTAAGACATTCGGTTTAAAAATATTACTTAATGTCAATCTCGGAATTCGAAAAAACTAAATAAATTTCTAACTTTTTTTTATAATTTTCTGCATGAGTAGTAGAGAATCGATTTGTTTGAGCACAAAATCCATGAAAGATTGGTCGTCGTTATCGACGAAAGTTCAATTAAAGCAAAAATTTCAACTTTACTGATAAGTTTCAACGATCGGGAATTTCTTGAAAGTTGAATTTCAGTTAAACTGCCGTTAAAACTTCATGATAAACTTATCTAACAGGGTGAATATTTGAGAGTAACGATTATCGTACTCATTTATCTTTTAATTCACTGCCGCCCGCAGATAATTCGCATCATTTAAACTAATCAAATCGGAACACAAATTTTCTTTATTTATTTATCTCTAGATCTAATGTAAATATTATATTTTAAAAATGACAAATCAAATACCTCTGCCAACAATTGGTAAAAAAAATAAAATTATCTTTAATTACATAAATTAAACTGTAATAAACAAAATATAATCTATATCTTACAAATATATAATAATTTACAATTTATTTGTTTGTAAATTTTATTTTAATATCGGCTTTAATGATTTTGATAAAATGTAGTAGAAAACTAATTTACAAAAAAACAAAAACCAACATATTTCCAAATTTGTTTTAGACACAATAAATGTTTTACTAAATTAATTTTCAGACAATATGAGAAACTATTATATAATTTTTAAACTATGAATTGTAGAAAAAAAATATAATTAAGAAATAATTTTTAATGAATGTATTAGTGTTTTTGTAATTCTTTAAACTAAAATAACAGTTATTTCAATGAACTTAAATACGAGACTGAAGGGTCAAAATATTCTTTCTTTACCATTAAATAGATCCGCTTTCTTTTGAACGCGCAAAGCTCGGTTTTCCTTGATATTAAATAAGTAAACAAAAACCAGCTAGCCCCTGTATTCATAAAATACAATCCTAACTTTCAGAATTAAATATCTCTTTAAACATTAACGAAATGCCTTACATCCGTGCAGAACTAGATGAAAAAGTTGGTATATTCTAGGAAACACATGTATGATTTATTTTATTTAAAAGCTCTCCAAGCAAAACTTTGTTTAGAACTTTTCCTTTGAAGCTCTGCTCAACATCCATGCTGCAAAATGAATTCGGAGGCGACTTTTTGTTTAGTCCAGCATAAAATGTGCAAAGTAGGCAAAACAAAAACAATTGCAAAACACTAGGAAAATAAGTTTTTTCTCCAAGAGTGAAAGTGGTCAATAACCAGTCGCCGTAGCAACGGTGGGTAAATGGACAGATTTCCATATTCCGGAAAACCCGATAAATCCGATTACGCAATGTATCAGCTAGAGATTGGCATCCAAAACGTATTCCTCTGGACAACGGTACTGCTTTTCTATAATCACATCTAATCCCGGTTGACGGAACCGAAATTATACAACGGCCTAAAATTCATGTAAGCATAAGTGACTACAATACAATGTCAGATTACTATAAATAAAACATATATTCTGTATCAATATTTGAAAATCTACAAAGTTTTAGAATATAATACAATTACTTCTTTTAAATATAAAACATACAACAAATCATATTAAATTGAAAAACCCTTAGGTTAAAGTTCTGTATTGTTTTATCAAAATTCGACATTTCGATTTATTAAACATTAATTTAATATAATGCCCTCTGAAAGATTATTTATTTTGTTAACATATATTACAAACATAGTTTCTTGCGATATAAAAAAAGCCAAACCATTCTTTTAATACAATTCTCATACATTTATAACCATTTTTAAAAATATTTCACATTTGCTTTTTTTTTAACTATTATAGTAATTTATGTAACAAGTATATAAAGATGGACTTTATGATATGAGTTCGAAAATTTCGTGCCAAGCGTAGCAAGGCCCGAAAACATCCTACCGAATATCATAAAACAAAGTTTACTCACAAGTTGCATAAACAATTTATCTACGGCCCCAAATTTCACAAACAAACAAAAATGTTTTATGTTTTTTTTTTAATTGTTATTAATTATTGTTATTAATAGTTAAATTTACTGTAGATTTCATTTTAATATTTTTATTCATTTGTTTACAAAAAAATATCACGAAATAACAAAATGCAAAAACACAAACATACAACTCGCGTTCACTATTTACAGGTTAGAGCAAAATGTGGTCATGTTGTAATAATGACGACAAATAAATAACATTAATAACAATGAACAGTGTTGTTAGTTGTCAAATAATTATCTTATTTTAATAAAATTTTCATTAATAAATCATCTGCACTTAAGAACAATATAGAATTATTAATTTTACTCTAATTTACCTACGTTTTCTTCAAAGAGATATATCTTCAATCGATTTCTTGTTTATTCAATACGCCATTTTTAGTCAAATTAAGTTATTGCTAATTTTGGCAATATTTGTTTGTTTTCTATCTATTTTAACAATCGTTAAAGTTTTGGAAATATAAATTCTAATTGGTTCCACATCCTTACTATAAACAATTCAGTTCAGAAACTTTAAACATCATTTTCTCGAAAGTAAAGTTTTGTTATACGGAACAATCAAGAAATCGACTGACGAAAAGTTAATTAATAATAAAATAATAATAAATCTGATCTGATTTTAAAAGCATCACTGAGATATTGGCAACTTTAGAGATGGCTGTAGATAAAATATATTTTTATTAAAAAAACATTCAGTGATTCACAGCATCTAGGCAAGTAAAAGTTTCATATTTGTTAATCATTTTATATTGATAATAAAATTAAAACTTTGAAAATAAATAAACTTTAAAGTTTATCTGACATTTTTTGCAAATAAATTAAATAATTTAAATTGAATTTTTGTATCAGAAAATTAGTACTTTATAAGTGGATTCATTATTTATACATTTATTAATGATATAAAAAAATTAATATCAATAAATAATATAAATGACTTATAGCTTAAATTAGTAACATTACGAATTAGGTTCAAAAAGTAACAGATATCAATTGGTTTTATTATTTACTAGTAAAAATAGATAGAACTAGTAAAAAATATGTAATTAAAGTTCAAATAAATTAATTAAAATAAAAATTATCAAGTTATTTTAAATATTTACTTTATAAATGCAACGTTCTGCAATCATAACTAATAATTTAGTTTAACATAACTGCATGTAGCTCATTATCTTACCACTAGCAGCAAAAACTCCTTCTAAGTACTGACCTGTAACAAAAAAAAAAAGTCACTTAGTTCACATGTCATAAAGTTTGCCTTTTATAACAAAAATAATGAGGAAAAACTTTTCTACACTATTATCCACATAACCGCACGGCTAGGAGTCATTGCAATGGCGGGTATTATGTCACATATGCGCTGAATTTTCACCGTATATAAACAACAAAGTAGAATGTTATACTATTTCATAAACTTTATACAATTGAAACTATTAGAGTAGCTAACAACGTATGCATTATAGTAAAATTCCCCTGATCTCTTTACTCCACTGCTCAACTTTTCCAAACGTTTATTAAAGTTTTCATAGTTTTTCCCATATAAATACAATATGTGAAAGAAGTCCATGTTGGTTTAGAAATTTTCAACTTGCATTACCAACAAATATTTTACAGTTTATCGTGGTTAATTTAACTTCAATTATTCATAATATTTCGTTGCAATTTACATTTCATATGCAAAATGTTTATTTATGCTTTTATGGTTAGAATATGGTATGTATCATTCATTTAAAATATATTATAATAAAACTAAAATATTAATACCAACAAATATTTCTTCTTGCAGATCATATACCGTTAGGATCAAAACAAGCACAAACTTAAATAATATTTCATAATAGTACCTAATCAAAAATAGAAAAAAATCAGCAAATATAGCATATTTTCATAGTACCAAAGTTTCAACAAACTGTACTTTGAAACATCATTTTTTACTAATACATATTTGTAAGTTTATTAATAGTGTTTCGACCTTTCAAAAATAAATATTGAATTTATAGAAATTTCTGGACTTATATACCGTGATCGATCTATCTTCATCGCAAACGTTTCGCCGTACATCGTAGATGGCATCCTCAGTCATCAGCGATAAAGATAAATTGACCACGGCATACCAACCCAAATATTTTTATAAATTCAATGGATACCAGCCATAAACACCTGAAGATTACTATCGTCTAGAAATTGCAACCCGAACCAATGCTGAATAATAACTATTAATAGTTAATAGAAAATTTTAATCCTTATCAAATAATTGAAACTTTGTGCCACAACTTTATAGACACATAGCATAAATTTGTAATAATAATTTAAAAAAATAATATAAAAAATTGGGTATTCGAATTACGTCCGAACAACAAAATCACAAGAATGTCATAAGTAAATTTGAACTAATACAGATTTACATGTCATTTCTAAGATACGTGGAAACTTCCAACAAAATCTAACACGCATACTGAATGAATGTGACGTTAAATTACAATCACAGTCAGTCGCACAAAGCATATATATGCGAATAAAATTGTCACATTTGACGAAGACTGATCGTGCAGACAGCACACCCAGCACACGTCAAGGAAAATTGTTTCATACGAAGACGTATTTACGTCCTATTGCATTCGTCGCTCGTAAATTCTTCCCGAACCACATACGACGAGTGCATTCACCGTCTCGCAACCGAATACGACGCCATTTTCTATTTCGTTTCGTTCTATTGATAGATGACAAGGAGCTTGTTCTATGACACGTCTGCCATCTAACGTCACAAATCAGCTGCAGCGTGTAGCAAGGCTATGACGAGACAGACCCAGAAAGTTGGTTCATGAATGCAACTTGTAACGATGTTCAAATGTTTTGAAATCTTATTACTTTGATGGCAGATGTTTTATACAGTAGTACAGCAAGTATTGGTTCTATGGTTGTACTGTCATTTCAACATCTCAAGAATTGGTTGTGGTGATTTATTACCAATGTGGTAAATGGGCCATGTTGATAAAATGCACAAATAATCATTTCAAAAATTCTTACCTGTAGCAAACTATATTATTTTGTCTTCAAAATCATAGTTTCTAATTAGGGCTGCTTTGCGAATTATTTTTCACAAACATGTGTCGAGGAAAGTTCAATAGGGATTTTATAACTAAATATATTGGTTATACCAATCATTTGGCAAAATAACTATGAGCAAAATTTTTTGAGTAAATTATTTTATTCAAAATAATTTGTTCTCGTTCACACTCATCATAAAAATATAATGGAAACTTTTTATCAAAATAACGAAATCCTTAGAAATATTTTTATGACAATCAACTTGCAACCAACTGCCGTCATCATAATTTTTGATCAAATTATTGGTGTAAACGAGGCATAAGTATCATTTTTAAAACAAATTAGGCAATAGTTTTAATGTGTTTTTTTTTAATTGAACTACAATAACATAGTTATTTAAATGAGTTTAACTACAAACCCAAATCAAACAAATAATATACGAAAACAATACAGTAAGACCCCGCTTAACCCTGATCCGCTTAGCGCTGTTTCGGTTTAACGCGGATTTTTTAGAATAGTGTATTCAGCTGAATTTAGCCATTATAACGGAAATTATGGACCAATTTATTGAAAACTGATTTTGATAAGAGTTCAAAAGCAAGACGGAGTGTCATGGATGCCTTTTCCACTCTTATTGACAACTTCTTACAGAGCGCAAAAGAAAATCGCAAATAACATTAGATACCTTCTTGATAAAAAGGCAGAAAATTGAAAATGCAGAAGAATCTGTATGATCCCAAACATAAATGGTTTTTGGTGTTGTATTGTTATAAAAAATATATTTAATGAAATTAAGTAAACAATTTTTTAATTTTCTACCCGTTTTCCCCTAACCCCTATACCCCGCGTTAAACGGGGTCTTACTGTAGTTCTATAATATTAAATGAGCAATTCTCAATTATTAAAAGAACCCGGACCCTTTTAAATTAGTGAAGGTCGATTTTCTTGAAAGTATTAATAAAATGTAAATAAAGATATCTGATATTTAACATTAGATATCCAAAATGTATAATGCTTTATTGACCAATAAAAAAATCACATAAATGTTATTATTTTAGTACGAATAGCATCTGTCTGTATATCAGAAGTAAAGTAGATAAAGAGAAAATAAACATTATCTTTTAAGGTCAAAACGAAAAGACAATTTTGTCTCGGCGAAACTGAACAACAAATTTTTCCCGAGCGAATAATAAAAAACATTCAGGTATGTATTTTAAAAAAATAAGGAAACAACATTTTTGTTTATTCTTATATTTTCTCCCCTCTATTCATTCTTATTTATTTTTCGTCTTTGCACCTGCCTTTCACTGAATACTTCTGTTTGTACAAAACGTTATACCCTCTGTTTTTTTTTATTATTTCATTCTTTATTAAATTTATATCAATTCCTCTTCAAACATTTTTAAATTCTTTAAATACTTTCCACGCAAACATTTCTATAAATTAAATTTTCTTTTTTCATAAAAATTTCAATTTATTTTTAATCAATTTATATCGTCCGTTTGCAATGTAAATAACATATTTTTCTAAAAAATTGTTCATTTAATATATATATATTTCTACAATCCTGCACCAAGTAAATATTGTTACATAAACTCGGTAGTCAACTTATTTAATTATAATAAATGGAAACTATTGATTCATAACCTATAAATTAACTAATACTGCACTAAAACAAATCAAATTCAAGAAGTGACAGGTGTAGAAAATTAATTTCTTAAATTAAAAACAAAATAAATAATGGTACGTTTTAAAGCTAGTAATAAAAATAAGCCTTTATTAAATTAGTAATAAACCTTGAACAAATAAATGTCCATATTGTCATTGTGAATTTTAATATAATATACCCAAAAATATTGATATTTTGTATTTTTCCCAAAATTTCACAAGATACTCAGTGATTAAATCGGCTTGTTAGGCTATGCATCAATGACTGGCCAGTTTAACCGTAGACACGTGTTTCGACCTATAGGGTCTCATAGGGATCAAAGCACCGTATAAGTCAAAACACGTGTCTACGGTTAAACTGGCCAGTCATTGATGCATAGCCTAACAAACCGATTCAATGACTGAGTAAAGAAAAAAAAGTAATAAAGTAATAAAAAAGAAAAGTAAGAAAAATATAAAATCTCAATATTTTTGAGTATACTTTATTAAATTATTAATTAAATATAAATTCTTTTCCAGATATGCAACTTTAACTTTATCAACATACATAATACCTTTCTCACATTATTCGTTTAATTTGATTTTGAAATTAAACTCATTTAAATAACTCGGTTATTATTGTTTAAAGCTTTTTTTTTTTTAATAACACAAACACTAAAAATTATTGTCTAATTTGTTCTACAAATGACACTTAAATATATTTTGTCATAAAATCCTTATTGAACTTTTTTATATTTTTGCAGCCAAAGCCAACATTATGTTACTGTCCGAAAAATCGCAGGAAAGTTAAAGTCCAATAAATTTGAAAAGTTTGCAAACATATTCTTGACCTATCACATCATCCGCACATCTCCGAGTTTAACATCAAAGGATACAAACAAGTTTCCTTTGTCATTTAGTCAGGATATCAGAGACAGAGTGGTCTTTCTAGTAAAATCCCTTATAAAAGAGGAGTAACATCGTCCCATATGCCTACATACGTTTTATAAAACGCTGTGGCCCCCGCTGAGCTTAAGCCTCTATGTAACTTTTCCATTATTTGCATCGTTCAGTCTTTTATTGTTACGAAACTTCCACTCAAACATCAAACGGAATATTTAATCGGAACTGTAGATATAGGTCTAATGAGGCAACTGGTTCAAAGACGAGTGAATCTGTGAGTGTGTGTGTGTGAAAGTGTATATCGCAAACTTGAGTATACCCCAGTCGAGCTGTCCTCAAGAATGTACAGAGAAAAGAAAGAATATTGTTGAAATTAAATCATAAATGTAGTTCCTTGTTAGGTACTGTATTCTGCTTTTTACATTGCGTTTTATTTTTTCCCCTTTTATTGTAAATTGCAATAAAATCTTAATGATGTGTATATTTTTCAAAATAGAAGAATGTACAATAGTTATTTTATTTTAAAAACTTGTTGATCTTACATTAAAAATGATTAGATAATAATATATTATTTAACAAACATGTTATGATAGTTATTACTCACAAAGTAAATTTTAAGTTTTAAATTCATTCAGCGATTTCAAACTTTTAACTTCATTCGGAAGAATATTATATATATATATATATATATATATATATATATATATATATATATATATATATTAAATTTATAGAATGTTCTGGACTAGTATGAAGTGGTCGATTTATCCTCATCGCAGATGTTTCACCATACATTGTAGATGGCATCCTCAGTGCTCGGTGATTGAAGATGCCATCTACGATGTATGGCACAACGTTTGCGATTAGAATAGATTGTCCATGGCATACCAGCCCAGAAAATTATATAAATAATATGGATAATGGCTATATTGTCCAGGTCACATATAAATTGTTTATGTAATATAATATAGTACTTATGTAAAATGATATATACATATTACCAAGTAGATATGTAGGTAATTTGTTGATTAATATTATATAGAACACTAAAAAATATACCTTAAAGAAATATTTAGAACGAAAAAGGTAAATATAATAACATTGTTACAGGAACTTACAAAACAGCCTTTTTAGATATTATTTATTATATAAAAGTATTAAAAATGTATTGTTTGCAATTCATTACTTGTAAAATAGTTTGAGGAAAAAAAAACTACAACCCAACGAAGAACAATACATATGTTGATTTATAGTACGTGAATTGTAAAATTGAAAATTTTTGGTTTCACGCTCGGGTGCTTTAAACATGTTTTACAAAACGTATAGTATGCCAACACCTCGGCTATGTTAAGCTGTCCCCCAATTCTGTAAGGCACCCTGAGGCTAAAATGCGTCGCCCGTCGTCCTTACGATCTTTTCATCCTTTGTGCGTAACTCTTTGTTACGCATTTCGCACTCCGGTTTGTGCGTTCGCGACCCAACACCTCCCAGTTCATCCTGGGCTCTTACTACTATAGGGACACCGATTCTTTAATCCAAGTAAATACATATTTTACATCTATACAGAAAAAATAAAATTGCAACTTCGTTTAATTCGAATTAAATAATTATATTATTGTTATTTTTAATAAAGTTTAGATAAATAATCGAAATAAATCAATAAACATAAATAGATAAAAAAAATTAAAAACTTTAGGGTTAAGTTCTGAATACATTTTATTTAAATATCGATTTTTCGATATACTTTACGTATATCTTCTTTCTGGTAAAGATATATATATATATATATTAGTTTTATTGACTGTAAATATTTATATAATTTTAAATTTTTTTATATTTATTTATAATCCCACGAAACTAATAATATATATATATATATATATATATATATATATATATATATATATATATATAAGTATATCAAAATGTTGATATTTAAATAAAATATATACAGAACTTAATCCTAATGTTTTCATTTTAATACAATGAGTTCTGAAAGATTTTTTACTATATTAATAGATAAATAATATACGCAGTGTTTATTTCAGACCTAAATCTCTGAGAAGATCATAGAAATGTGCAGGGGAGAGGAGTTACAATTAACCTAAAAATAAATGTAATAATAGATATTATTATTGAAACAGGTACAAAATTACGTATAACTGGTCAATACTTTAATTTCAAAATATTATGTTTCTAAAACTGCACAAAAACATATATAGTTTCTCTATTATAAAATAATATTATCTCGCTAAATATAAATATAAATAATCATCATAAAATAATTTTCAATGTTCTTTCATTTTTACACACAAAAAAAAAAAGAAAACTTTAAAACTGGATATACACCCGTTAATCAGAATTAGACAAAAAAAACTATTAGACACAATTAGTCACAAAGTAACATATATTTTTTACTGCAGACATGTTTAATCGTGACTAAATATTACGATGACTTTATGTATTTCATTGCATTAGAAAATATATGTCTATAGTGAAATTTTTATTCAAATAGGATTCCAAAGCTATGAGTCATTTACTACGGTTACATGATACCCTGTAAAAATTTTCACCTCACAAAATCTCGAAACTTTGACGGCTTTGACGTTTAGAAAAAAACCAAACATTATTTATTTTTTGTTTCGTTGCTAGGATATGAGTTTAGGATTGTCAGATATGGGGAAAAAAATAAAAGCACACTTACCATTTATATTTATTGACAGTTATAATTTTTTAAACGTTGGAAAACTATGCATAAACGTAGCACGTTGAAAGCAACAAGCTAGTTCGGTTGAATCAAGCCACGAAACACGTAATTTGTTTTCATCGTTCAACGGAACGGATTAAAAGTAGTTAGTATGTAGAGACGTAAGTCAATTATTAAAAATTCCTAATTGGCTTTGGAATCCCATTTGAATAAAAATTTCACTATAAGAATGTTTTCCTTAATTTAAAAGCCAAGCAGCGTAATTAAATTATCAATTAACCAATTAATCCTGCAATATAAAAACAATCAAAGATTTAATTATTTAATTAAAGCATAATCAATTAACGACAATTTATGTAACTGATCCTGACCATAATATAATTGGAATGGTTACAGAATAAGAACCCGGTTTTGGGTTCTATTCCGGACAATAATCCTTTAAAAATAACAATGTTTTCGGGTCTTACGCGTCTTTGCCTTGCGACACGTGCTTACTTTATCCCTATGTCAAGCGAATTTTCCACCCTTCCTCGCGAAGTAAAAGGTCACGACTGCCTGATATTTTTTATGCATGTATACCAAGTACGCGCGTTGTGTTTAAGTCGCTCAGTGACAAATATTTGTAGTTTTTTTTTTTCTATCTCTTTTTTGCTGATGGTAAGCAAATTTGAACATGATTTTGTTTTTATACGTAATATGTTGATGTAAAAGCTTATCTATATGTAATCTTTAAAAAAGGATTGTGTACACAATTTATTTCAAAGTTTTTGTCGGTAAAATTTGATAGTCATACAGTAGCTGATAAGCAAGAAAAAATTATGTATCTTTAACCATTTTTAAGATATTACCATTTGTAAATTTACAATAATTTGTCAATAATATTATCTTATTCTTATTTTCTATAAAAAAAAAAGTCTACACAATATTCTAAAGAAAATTTACAAACTTAATACGCAATAATATTTTACATTTTGACATTTTATTTATGCCTAATCTGAAAATTGTAGATTCATCAATAATAATATTTACTAATTCAACTAAATAAGAATTAAAAAAAAACTGTACACATAGATATGAACTGATGATAACACATAATATAAATGAGAGTTTGACGTTTCTAATACCGATGCGCATTCATCTTCGCGTCGAAAATACATGAAAAATAAGACGTCATCTAATTCATATATTATCTACATAGACTGTTTGGGACAAAGTGAGCATGCGCATGTATAAAATATTACGAGTATGTACATATTTCATATAAAATCGAATATTTGTTTGTACAGAAAACTATACATTTTTTATATAGAAAAATGCATCGTGTAAAGCCAGCATTGCATGAAAGTTTTTACAAATACTCAGTTCAGTGATAATTTTGTTTTTAATTTTTTTAATCAGCAAGTTGAAAACTATACGTTACAATCAGAGCTGAGTTATACTTAATACTTGAAATTTGTGCTTAAGTACCATAGAAAATACTTAAGTATAGATAAAGTACTTAAATATCTGTTAATGTATTGTTGTATTAAATATTTTTAATCTCAAGTTTAAAAGACATGTTATATTTATTACTTTTTATGCAGAAATATTATGTATTAATTTAAAATGCCATTTCAACTAAATTTTTAAAATAACATTGTTTAATATTTCCAAAATTAAACAGATAAATCAAATTTTATATGGAAAGAATTGAAAAGTATTAGGAAAATACTTCGGTATTTTAGTATGTACTTGTACTTAATACTTAAGTATTTCTAGAAAATATAAATACTTATTCTTGAACTTTAAGTATTTACTGTCTGATACTTCTAGTACTTAATATTTAAATACTTTTAAGCCAGTACTTGCGCAGCTTTGGTTACGATGTGGCTCACAAAAAAAGAAAATCAAATCCATTATAACCAATAACCTTCTAATTTTTCCCATTCACTAACCGAGTGCAAAAGAAACAATTGAGCACTTAAATAAAAGAAAAGCATAAAGGAAACGCTTCCGAGAAAAAAAAAAACACCACCACTGACCAAGCAAACAAACGAAAAAAACAAAACTGAAGAAAGTAATCATTCCGTCAGAATATCCATTCGCGCCAACAATTGACGTATTGGCCGGGTCAGATTCCGTTCAATCCATCTATTCCTCGTACGTCGGCAATTGAGCACCTCAGTGGTATAGTGACAAATATAGAAATCTAGTGATGTTCAAAGATTAAAAATCACAAGCATTTAATGTTTTTAAATGGAAATAAATATATTTTTCTCATTTAAAAACATTGAATGTATTGTTAATAGGGAATTTTTGCAAGCCTTCTTTTAAAATATCCGATAACTCTAAATTAAAGAAAATTGAAATTGAATCACGTGTTTTTTATTGTTGGTTGTGCAAAAACTCCTTAATATTAAATTTATTCAATGTTAGTATAATTATTTGAGATAATATTTTGTTTCTCTCTATTTTTATAATAAACATTATAATATTAATATTATATTTATTAATTCCTGCTTCATTACAAAATAAAGGGCGGATCCACGGGGGGCATGGGGGTCATGCCCCCCCTCCTGGGATTAATTATTTTTTTTTAGTTTTTTATTAGTTTTATTCTTATTAACCCTTATATAAATAATATTGCTGAAAAATTTGTCTGAAAAGCTTTAAAAATTAAAGAACTAAAGAAAATTTACCTATTTAAGGAAAATTCCCGCCATCAAATTTACTGAAGTTTTTTAAATTTACTAAAAGAGACTTTACTAAAGAACTATAATATTACATAATACATACGTAATCCCGTTGGTAATATCATATTATATGTTTGTAAAAGGTCTGAGATTATGTATTTTAAAACAATTATGTAAAATTACAGCAGTTAAGTAATTAATTATACCTAGAAATACTGGGAATCATAGTGTCTCATGATTTGTAGGTAAAATTACATAATTGTTTTTTTAAGTGTACAATGCGAAAAATTTTGCTTGAGATTCAAGGTTTTTATTTTTATCTTAAAAATAAACGTGTTTCTGAACTGTAAACTTATGTGTTTTTATTAGAAATTAAAAATTTAATAAAAAAAATAACAATAATAAGTAAAAACAGTATAACTATTTTAAAAGATTTGTATAAAATTATTTACTATTTAGTTTAGAAACATAGTATTTTTTTGGAATAAATATAATTGTAAAATTATTAATAATTTTCAAACGTAGTTTTATTGTTACGTAAACTAAATATGAACTAAGTAAATAAAATTATTAATAACAATTATATTAATAAGACACTTGACTTAATACTAATAATAATAAACACTCATTGTACCAATGAGAACAAAATCGATCTCAAAATACGTATTTACAACTAACAAAAGTTTTTAGTGGAGAATCGATGAAGTGTTTTGTTAATATTATTGTTCACAGTTACCTAAACAATTAATTTCAAACTTATAAATATTAACTAATTTAATACAAAGCTTTGAGAATAGTTACACTGTTACTATGATTTTAATTTTCACAAGAAAAACATAAGTTTGCAGTTTAAAAACACGTTTACTTTCAAATTAAAAGCAAAAACCTTTGATCTAAAGTAAAAAATTTCTCAGTGAAAGTATAATATTTGACGAATATTCTGCTAGTATTTGTCACTATTCCACTGAGTCCTCAATTGGTCGAACATCAATCCTGTAGCGAAACGCGTGACCATCACGCATGTGTGCGTGAAATATGAGCCAACTGCTATGTATGTGTGCCTGTGTGAACAGTTCCGGAAAAAGAATTGCAGATGACTCGAGGAATGAAACGCGGTCCCCGAAAAAAAAAAATAACCCGCATCAGATTCACTGATGACCAAGTTTAAGTGGAATGAGAAGCTTTCAAAGTTTGTGTCTCTTCGTGGTTTCAAAAGAGTTTCTTTTTTTTGCTTCGTCATTTGTTTCTTTCTATTTGCAGTAAGTTATACTATTACTTGTGATTTACCTTGGTTAAAAACAATTGAGTAAATAATGATTTTTATTGTCACTAATTCTATATAACCTTATTCTTATTTTTTATTTAAATATCTCAATTAACATAGAAAAAAATCTTTCAGAACTCATATTAAAATAAAACAAGATTAGAAGTATATGGATAAACCCATATATAGACTACTTTGACATTTCTCGAAAAGTTGGCAACACTGTATTTTAATAATATTATAATTTATGTGGGCATTAGGAGATACTTTTCTGAAAATTTGATCAAAATCGAATAAATAATGTAGCCACAATGAATTTTTTAAAAATTTTGTGATTTTTTTCTCGATAAGTTGGCAACGCTGTATTTTGTTAAAATTGCATAATTTATTTAAGCACTAAAAAAAAACTTTTATGAAAATTTGATTAAAATCGGTTAAATAAAATGGTCATAATAAATTTTTAAAAATTTTACTAATTTTTTTCTCGGAAAGTTGGCAACACTGTATTTTGTTAAAATTACATAAATTATATGAATACTAGGAGAATCTTTTGTAAAAATTTGAGTAAAATCGGTTGAATAACATGGCCATAATAAAAATTTTAAAACTTTAGTAATTTTTTTCTCGGAAAGTTGGCAACACTGAATATTAATAAAATTATGTAATTAATAGGAGCATTAGGGAAATCTTTTCTGAAAATTTGATCAAAATCGGATAAATAATGTAGCCACAATGAATTTTTAAAAACTTTAGTAATTTTTTTCTCGGAAAGTTGGCATCACTGAAAAAAACCAAAACCACATGACCATCTTGGGCACTAGGCAAATTTATCCTGAAAATTTCATTATAATCGGTTGTACCGTCTAGGAGGAGTTGCGATCACAAAATTTTGTCTGACGACCGAGCGAGCGAGTGAGCGAGCGAGCGAGCGAGCGAGCTGACGACGCACATCCATACACCCACATAAACTAAGTTCAGATTCGTCATCTAGAGGCTATATGAAGGATTTCTATACAAGTTTTTTTTTTTTTTGAAAATGTTACAGACACCGTACCAAACACTATACTACTTTTTCCTTGCAGTCAAAGTAGTAAAAAGGTTTAGGTAAAAGTAAAGGCACTGATTTAAATAAAATCTGGCTACCTATAATTAATAAATTATAAAATTTACTAGTATTTTGTTACCTAGTAACTTGTTGCTATGTTTTGTTTATTTATTATTTATATTATTTGTATATATTTTTTCCTGATGATGATATACGTTTAGTATATTAAAACGTCGAATTTTAATTTAAAAATAATTGAACTTTAACTTAATGCTTTTCTATTTTTTTATATCAATTAAGTTGTAAATAAATTTTATTTACTAGAAACCCACCATAAATCTAGCAAGAAAATTATAATGTAATTCAATTTTAAACACTGTATAGATATTTCAAAATGAATTGTCCATTTCCAAAACGTGTTATTTTCAAAAATATGAAATACACCGATATATTCAAAATTCCTTGCTTCGCAATGCTACGTTTAAAAAAAATGTGCAATATTCATTTGAAATGAAACAACTTCAGGATTTAATTCTGTATTAACTGTCTAAACAAGTGAACTAAAACTCCCAAAAACCGAGCTTGTAATACTAGTCCATGTTTAAATAATCAAACATCTAAAAAGTTGTAAAAATTATTACTTCAAAAAATTATAAAAAAAAGTTTAATATACTACACAAAACCATCAACTCATCAATAATCAATTTTAAAATATTTTTTATCTCAATAAATCACAAGCCTACTCATTTTCATTCTTCTTCCCAAAACAGCAGCAAAAATATCAATACAAAAACTGAACTGGAATAATAAAAAAAAAAACGAAAAAATCATTTCAATAATCTCAACTGACAGGTTGTAATCTAGTAGCGTTCATTAATTAAAATTAACCGGGCGTTATATATCCTGACGCGGAAGAACAGCAGGAAAGCAAGCACCTCCCCCCTCCCTTCCTGACAATGTTGCTAACGTACTTTTCTCAATGCAGAGTAATTATTTTTAATTACAAAACGGCGCGCGAACAGAGGCCCGAAGCGCGCAATCGCACCTCTTTCACGCGTACGCTTTTAACACAGATTTCACCTGATTTTTCATAGCTATTAGCGTCAGTTTTACATTGTAATACTAACGATTTTTTAATGGGAGACAAAGTAAACGATAATTAGAATTATATAATAACGTGCACAAATGCTATTATGTGCATCGGCTTGATTTATAATGGCTGATGGTTCAATAGTAATTATACCGTAAGGTTGAAAAGATACATATTTTTATAAGACAATTTTTTGAGATTGTGGTTACCTCTATTAACTACTGTTCTATATAACATAGTACACTATTTCTACTAGATTGACAGAACACAAAAGGTCAATTCGTCTAAATCTAAATCATCCAGATAAATCTGCTATTGCTAAACATGCTTTAGAATATCATTATGATATAAAATTTCGAAAATACTGTAATAATTGCTAGACCAATCAATATTACCAGCAGATTAATAAGAGAAGCAATAAAGATTTATAAAGAAAAGAATAACATAAATCACTGTGAAGGCACTGCGTTAAATAAAAATCTACAATTTCTTATGATCTAGTTACTTATATGTTACCTAGTAACTAGTTGCTACGTGCTCTTATTTGCTTTGATGTCATTGATAATTATTTTTTTTTTGACCTGATAAAGACAAGCGTTTGATCTTGTCGAAACGACGAAAATAATTAAATAGAATCTAAAACAGTTTTGAATTTGACACTGTTTTATTTATTTATGTATTTATTTATTTATTAATTAATATCCACATAGAATAGTTGCCTATTTAAAAGATACAATACAAAAAAAAACATAAACACAAAAAGATTATAAAAATTTAAATTAATTATCTGAACAGATGTACATTTAAAAATTTTATGATCATACATTATCGTAATAATATTATTTGACGTGCAATCTGTTTTTGTATATGGATGAGGATAGCACACAATTTGTCTTTATTGCAGGTTTATAGAAAGCACTTCCTCTACAGGAACCTCCTTGTGAAATTCGGAACTGAAGTAAACTGATTATATAACTGCAATTAATTCACAGGATCTTCTTTGTTTCAAACGAATATAAGGAAAATTTTGAACTAGAATACTCTCTATTACTCCCTGCATTGTTTACACTTGTATTAATAACGTAAAGTAATTAATGTTATTAAAAATAATAAAAATGATTTAAAGCTGTGATATGAACTAAATTACGAAACAACTTGAAAAGTAATAAATATCAATTGTTTTTATTATTTACTAATAAAAAAGAAACATTTATTATTGTATTAGATAAAAAAAATGTATTTCTTGAATTAAAAATAAAATTAATACTGCCACGTTTTAAAGCTAATTACAAAAATTTTTTATTTTTATTCGGAACGATATACAGGGTGTAACAGAATAACTATTCCTAATTTTCAGAAATGATAGAGTGCACTTAGAGAAACACTTTTTATTAATAAACTAGTGTCCGGAAATTTCTCGGTGCCAAGATACACTAGATATCGTTAAAAACAATCTTAATCAAAACATCAAAGAGTAGTTAAGTTAAGGAACATTTTATTAGAAATAATAGCGCATTAAACTTTATAAAAATTGTTCGAAGTTACGACCACCATTTTCGATACACAAGTTGTAACGATGTACAATCGACTGCCAAAAAAAAGAAAAAAGACACTAGTTTATTAATAAAAAATGTTTCTTTATGTGCCCTCTATCATTTCTGAAAATTAGGAATAGTTATTCTGTTACACCCTGTATAAGTTGCAGAAATACTAAATAATCCATTTTTTTGGCAAAATTACTAGTATTATTTCAGAATTTTAATAGGACTCAAAGCAAGATAAGTTAGGTTGTATTTTTATTAATATTTAAATAAACAAAAAATCGTCAAAACTACTAGTGCGACATATAATAATACAGTAAATTAGAAATAATTCACAGTAACGTTATTTCCAAAACTACTAATAAATTTTAATTTAAAAAAAAATCTATGATTCCATTAAACTCCACTATCCAATTAACAAAAACTTTTAATTTCCAATCAAAGATTAAATTTCAGGAATATCTAATAAAACTGTATGCATTCATGTTATTAAATCTACCAATCTATCGACAGACTGGTCTCAAAATCGGAATTTAATTTGCAATGATAAATTCTATGGAAAGTTTCATCGAACAATCGTTTGAATGCATGGCCATTAGTTCATGCAATGGCCGTAGTGTCACCACCTGCTATGCAACCCCCCCGTCCTCTAGTTATCATTCACGCTTTGAAAATTTCAACGTCATTGTGTCATCGTCACCGGTGTGAAGTCTCATAATTTTAATAAAAAACCATTTATTTATTTTTTATGTACTTCCTTCAAACGAATCATTATTCATAATAATTATAGCTGAAAGATGTTTGTCACTATGTGTAAAATGTAAATCTATTTCTATTGGATAGAGAGAGTGGCAAACTAATATTGCCATGGCTAAATATAAATTGTTATGGGTATAAACAATCAATGTGTTAATGTATTTATATAAACCATAAGTCAAATTATCAAAAAAACATTATTATTACCATTTCTTTAATTTTAATTTTAGAAATATTCGCTCACACAAAACACTCTCAATCGTAGTACGTACTTGTATTTTGTTACCTAGTAACTTGTTTCTATGTTTTGTTTGTTTAATATATAATGTCATTTGTATGTATATATATTTTTTATTTTTTATTTAAAAAATAATTTATAAATTTTTATATAAAAAAAATCGAAAATGAAGAATAATAAAAAAATCGAATACATTTTTCAAACTGGACTTTTTTAATAAAACTAAATTCATTCAAATAAATGACCGTTTTAACTTTAATGTTCATCTAATTATTGTGCGATAAAATATCTCATGTGAGTAATTATCATTATTTTCAGCTAATTCCAAACATTAATCAACTAAATTACACGTGATTAGTTGAAGGGGACAATGTCATTAGAAAGAGATTTTCGGTTCTCAATTTGACACTGAAACATCAAATACTTCTAAAATTACCGTTTCCATTTTATACTAAGCGTAAATATTTACATTCTCCTGACATATTTTTTTTTTAAACAAATATTTATCAATGTTATCATAAACATTATTGTGTACTTAAAAATAAATGAATGAAAACGATTGAAATTTGTCCTAAACGTTTGTAAACATTATAAACAACTAAAAAATGTTCGATAAAAAAAATTAATCATTCAGTAATTTAAGTTTTTCTTTAAATGTTAAAATAGAGTTAAAAATAAATCAAAAACATCAATAATAATATTATGATAACATCAATCACTGTGAAGGCTTTGAGTTAAATAAAATTTGGATTCCATTAATTAAAAATCTATAAATTGTATGGTCTAGTTACTTATTTGTTACCTAGTAACTTGTTTCTATGTTCTGTTTATTTACTGTAAATGTCATTTATATCATTTATTCTGATGAAGACGGAAGTTCAGTTTCGCCAAAACGTCGATTTTAAATAAATTTTGATACAGAACTTTAAAGCAGTTTTATTTTAATAAATATCTCAGTTTAATATAGTAAAAAAATCTTTCAGAACTCATTAGAAAGAAGATACAAATGACAATTATAGTAAATAAACAGAACATAGAAACAAGTTACTAAGTAACAAAATAAATAACTAGATCATAAAATATTATAGATTTTTAATCAAAGAAAGCCAAACTTTATTTAAATCAGTACCTTCATAGTGATTGATGTTATCTTTTTCTATTGCAAATTGATCTGATGTTCATTGTTTTAAATTAATTAAAATAATAAAAACTACAAATTATAGCACTATAATTAATTAATATTTATCTCCGGAAAACCGAGCGTAATTTAAAACAACGTTTTCTTAGCATAATTATTTCATCCGCGTTATCTGCGTCCCAATTTTCCAATAATTACCCCTTAGAGACCGGAAATAGTTCCGAAACCCGAAAACTTTCAGACACATACAGACTGTAAAACATAACGAATAATAAAACATAAAATTACTTGTTCGAATCTTAGTAAGCATGTTACCCCATTAGAGTGCCACAATAAAAGACCATAACCACTTTCTATTCACATCTCTGTTGCACTTAAAACCATCCACCCACCGTCGAATAGCGGTGTCTTTGTCAAATACGCGCGCGACAAGATGGTATGAAGTAGCAGCACACCCCCTCTGAAACACCGCCGCCGAACTAGAACAGTTAGGTTAGTGTTAATTACGTCGCGCCTTACGAGTTTCTGATTTAGTTTCTTCCCGAAGCAAACCGGAGCGAAGCAGCCCGGCTGTGAGTTGCGTTTACTCCGAAAGCAGCCGGAATGAGATACAACGGAATTCCGCGCTAGATAAATGCCACGATACCAACTTAAATGCGCTGAACTAAATATCGTTCGATCGACGAATGATGGATCTCAAATTTTAATTAGCCAAAACTGCAAGAATATTATAACAATATTTAAGCTGGACGCAGACCAGTTAGTCATAGACAAAGTTACTTAAGTGTACATACAATTGTCTATATAAAGGATAAATGACCCCCTTAAAACAATAAATATTATTGTTTATATCAGTACCTTCATACTAATTAATGTAATCTTTTTCTTTTTTATACAGAACTTAAACCTGAACCTTCAATATTTATTGTGTATGTATGTAAAAACAAATTTATTGCAAGATAAAAGGTTTGTAATAATACTCATTTTCGTAAAATTTCACTAATTTATTTCGTCAACAGACTTAAGTTTCGGCTCGCACCATTGTCAGTGTTATAATGAAAATAAAATACAAATTCAGCTTATATATATATATACATATCAGAGTTTTTATTTTTATTTATTGCAAATTAGTTTTTCCAACTATACCACACGTTCATGCACCCGAAAACAATAGATTCACCCCATTTTATCAAAATCCTTAGAGGCTTTTTGTAGATATTTTTTTAATAGTATAAGATTTTAAAATCTCAAATTAAAATATATAATTTTTCATTGTATGATATTCTACTTGTACGTAATCATTCGCATCAACTGCAATATCCGCTTGTAACACGTTTAAATATTTTATTGTCGTGAGTAATAAACATTATTACATGCTCGTTTAATAATATACTTATATTAACATAAATTACCTACAGCTCAATCTTTCCAACTCCGAATAATATACACAATAGTTAATCACAGAATAAATGTTATGTAAAAATATATACATTTATTCTACAACTAACTATTGCATATCTTATCCAAAGTTGAGAAAATCTACCCTTATAGAAACAAGATTATATCCAAATCCTATCACCTCATAAAAAACAATATTCGAAAAAATTTCATTAAAAATCAAAAACTCCGAATATCTGATACTTCAGCCTTGTTTCATCTATCTCATTTCCTCGCACATCCTTCGTCAATAACTCCATCTGCTTCCATTTCCCTTACCTTTACCAAAAAAACCGCTTCTCCAAAGAAAAAGTTTTTCAACAGTAACTCGACCTACCGGTTAATTTGAAAGTTAGCATCGGTTAGCAGTTCACTTCTGGAAGCCCCCGTTCTTCGTGTGATTTGTGAAGTGCTTTACACTTTCAAATGGCAACTTTTATAAATTAACGTGACACGAATAGAAACCCAACTCCTCGTCCGCAAAGCGCCAGATTCCAAAGCTTCGCCCAATCAGTGCCGCGAGCATTTTTACTGCGATACATATTAATTTGCAATCGAATCGCCTGCCACCCCCCTATTCACTGCTGTTCTTACCCCCTGCTCCTACACCGTCATGGTTAAATCAATCTAGCCTATTCAACAAGAAGGAAATTTAGGCGACACGAGCTAAAAGAAATTGGAAATTTCTCGTGAAGAAATTGGTTTTGTGATTAATTTTCGCACTGGAGAAATATTTCTTTTCCGTTCAAATGTTTTCATACACATCGTATTTTTAGTACATTATTTTTGGGTAGGTGTAATTTGTTTTGCATTTTATGTAAATGCATTTGTATGTAAAAAAGTATCAAGTACTGAAAATGTACTTTCTGTGCGAAACGCTTGTAATATTTTTTGTATTCAGAAACTGTTTACTTATTTTAAGAACAATTTACAATTATTTTATGTAACTGTACTATCATAAACTTACAGTCTAAAATGATCATTGCAATAAAATCAATTATGATTTAATAACTGGATAATAATAATAAATTAAAAACTGTTTCGAGATTAGATTCTGTTTAATTATTTTATAAAAACTACTGAGTTAAATAAAATTTGGCTTTCATTAATTAAAAATCTATAATTTCTTATGATCTAGTTACTTATATGTTAACTAGTTGCTACGTACTTTTATTTAGTTTAATGTTATTAATAAAAAAATTTACCTAATGAAGATAAGCGTTCAGTCTTGTCGAAACCTAGGTTTTATAAAAAAAATTAAACAGAATCTAATCCTAAAACAGAATTTAATTTAATATAATGATTTCTGAAAAATATTTTACTATGTTATGAATAATAATTATTTATGTAACAAGTGTGTAAAAATAGGTTTTACGACATGAATTCGGAAATATCGGAAATAGCGAAGCTCGACAATATTCGAATGTCATAAAACCCAGTTTAGTAACAAGTTGCATACACATTTTTATCTACAGCCGCTAATTACTCAAACAAACAAAAATGTTTTTATAAATGTATATGAATATATTTTCTGAACAAATGTTATTTAAAATAACACAAAAAATGCTACCTAATCACTTTTATTAATAGTTAAATTTACTGTAGAATCCATTTTAATATTTTAATTAATTTGTTTACAAAAAATATCAACAAATAACAAACTGCAAAAACATAAAAATACAACTCTTGCAAAGTGTGGCCATATTGTAGTAATGCCGACAAATGAATAAAGTGACTAACCATGAATTGTGTTGACAACTATCAAATAATTATCTTATTTTAATAAAATTTTCATTAACAAATCATCAGCACTTAAGAATAATATAGAATTATAATTTTTACTCTAATACACCTTTTCTTCAAAAAGATAAATGTTAACACACAAAAAATAATAATAAATCTGATTTTAATAGCATTACTGACATTGGCAACACTTGTTACTTTATGCATCCCATTATAACATCGTTTGGTAAACGTTAATTTTTCACAGTGTCTATAGTGAGTAATGTGTTAACTTTAGAAGCGACCATAGATAAAATTGTTTATTCAAGAGTTTTCTACTATTAATATTAAAAGATGGTATAACTCTAACTAGAGTAAAACTTATATAAAAGCCTTGCTGATTGATTGATAAATTTCTGTTGCTATTTTTTTATCATAAAATTAATAATTTGAATCACTTTAAAAGTGTAATGATAAAAATAATACTAATATACTTTAAATTTTATATTTTTTTACATTCTATTAACAAACAAAAATTAAATTATTTTTTTTGACAAAAACCATTTAAAACACTTCTTAGTTAATAACTTCATTCTTTAACCTCGGTCACAAGAACAATTCTTCAGCTTAACAATTGCTAGGAAATAAAATGCAATGCAAGAAAATGTTGGATAAACCCCTAACCGAGATGATTATATCGCAAGCATCAAGGCATGGAAACTCTAAACTTCCGGTATACATAAAAGGATAAAGACAGTCCCCCCGGCAAACATCACCAGACACTAACACCAAAGCATCCCGAAACCGGCAAACGCGTTCATCCATTGTCCCCATTCGGGATTCAAATTACAATTTCTTTAAGACAATAACTCGCATTTCAATTCATTTTCGCCGATAATCAAATGGCATAAGAGCCCCGCTCAAAACGGGCATAAGAAAAGGAAATAATCAAGAAGCACAAAATGATAGAAGGTGGATGGAATTTATGCAATGGAAGATAAAGATAAAAGAGGGATGGGGTGAAGTTTTATTCGCGCAAACGAATATAATTTAAAAGAAAATGTAGATCGTCCCAGTCATCAGTTTTTCATGATGTTACTTGATATCAAAAACAATTATTTCGCTATTGAAACAATGTGCTACAGCAAGAAAAATCTTTTCGGTAAAGCATATTTCTTCCAATTATATTTTCGGGCTTCGTTTTAATTGAGTATTGTTAAACATTATAATAAAATAATTTTATGCTTCTTTTTTGGGCAGTAATTTGGATATACGAGCTATAAAAGCACATAATTTAATACAAAATAAAATTATTATTATTCATAAATTTAAAATAAAATTAAATATTGCACCATTATTTTTTTTCATTAAAGTAAAATTCTACAATTTTATTCGCTTAATATAAAATATAAAAAAAAATATTCATTCTATCTTTATTTTTAATTTTCATATTTTTAAACTTTGAAAAATAATACAAATAACAGAAAAATGCTTTTGAATACACAAAGTACATACAATATTCTGAAATAAAATAAACTTTGTTAAATTCTTTAAAAGCCTTTATACAAATATTTTTTTAATTCCTTCTTCGAAACACCGAAAAAAAAGTTATGTACAAAATTGTAAAAAATATATACTTTATATCTTCTACTTGTTATATATTTTATATTTTAAAGAATCAAATAAAATCAATACAATTTTTTTAAAAAATTAGACTATAAAAGTAATACTTTAGAGATTGTCATATTTCTTACTATTAAAAAACATATTTATTGCCAAGTTAAAAATTAGTTTAGTTGCTACAAAATAGACACCATTAAATGAAAAAATATTATGAGACCCGACCGAGATTCATATCCGAAATCCAATTTTATTTCTTCTTAAGATAAGTAAAAAAAAGGTATCCTCAGAATAAATAATATGTCATTGGCGAATTTTTAAAATTATTCCAAGGATAAATTTATTCTACATTTGGAAATACTCGACCCAAACAAACTAGTACATTTAAAATATTAAAATAAATATTTCTCAAACTAAAAAAATATTGTTAATATTAATTTTCTTATAGTAAGAATAAAAATAAAATTTTATTATAAAAACACTACAGGTTTCACATAAAAATACTACTGATTTATCTAACCATAACAGGCAAACAACAGCTACAATAGCGTCATGTAAAATAAACACCCTAATTATTCGGGCAACACAAGAAATTATGAAAAATAAATCAAACCCCGCAGCATTGGCGCGAAAAACACGGTTTACTCATTAAAGCTCAACGGGTTTTAAGCGGCCGTTATTCGGCTACGAAAATGGCTTATAACCGGGGCATTTGCTAGTCGTTTCGTTAGCACAGCGATGAGTTATCCCGGACGAACAGGAAACGTACTTTACATCCGATTTCATGAGTTGACGGAAAGAGGGAGGAAGTGTTCTGGAAATATTGTCGTAAATTCATATAATGGATAAAAGACCGATAAGTCGTTGAGATGAAGAATGAATGTTTTGTTGGTTTTTTTTTTGCAGGTAAATGTAAGGTCTGTTGTTATAATTATGCCATAGAAAAAGATTATTACAAAATAAAGAAAAAATCCTTAATTTATTTTTCTACTACCTTACTAGAAAATACATTTTTGTGAAGTTTCTTTGACTTATAAAATGGTACTTTCCCGCATAGTGTGCGATAATGTAACAACAATATCTATAAAATCAAAAAGGAAATCAGATTGTGCAAATTTTAAGTACGATTATTGAGATTGTAATGATTTTTCATTGATTTTTTATAGAAATTATAACAAATTTATAAGATTGTAGGAACTTTACTCGAAATTTTACATAATTTTAAGAAAATCTTCAATTGATTTTACTATGATTTTTAAGAGAATTCATTAAGATTTTAAGTGATTTTAATTAGTTTGTACAACATATTATACAAGTGGTTTCCCCCATTGTTTAAAACAAAATATTTCCAAAAAAGTATGCTTGCAAATCACAATTCGGCAATTGTTTTAAAAAAAAATTTTATCAATTTTTTATAAAAATTTGATTTGTTATTTTTCACATGCCCGTATTCTCATCTCACATTTGAAAGTGATTTTTGTCAAAATTACCTTTAACGTTTACTTAAAATTACTTAATAAGCAAATTTTAATCAGTTTATTTGAATTTTATAAAATTGGATATAAAAAAATATATGAAAAATAAATATAATACTCGTATTTGACAAAAGGTGAAGTAATTGATTTTAAAGCATAAAATAAAAACACTTTTTCATAAACAAAAGAAATCGAAATACGAGCCTTTGTTTTCATGCATTATTTTGTTTATATTTTTAAGCTAAAGAGCTATTGAACCTACCTCTCTCGTAAATTAGCAACCTGTAGACTGATTGACAGTAGCTTTCTTGTTTATAAATACATATGTATACACGTAGAATAATTATATACATATTTATTTTCAAATTTAATTGAAAGAATGTTGTTTATTTTTTTTATTTTTTAGCATATTGCATAATTTATTTACTGATTATTTTTACATATTTGTAGACAATCACAATTTGTGTTTATGTATTTTTTCAATCGGTTATTGTTATGTAATCACATTAAACATTTCAAATTTTAAATGTTGATAAATAAAATTCCAATCAGCATGTTTAAAATTGACATTGCACTTTTCTATACATGAAAATGTTTTAAAAATTTCAACAAATACATTATTAAATGATTTAATGTAAAATGTGCAAAGCAACGTAAATTTTTTTTTGTATTAAAAATATTATAATTTTAAATTTGATTTTTATTTCTTGCGTAATATTGAAAGAGAATAGCAAAAGAAGAAGTAGACTGTTAAAGTTGCAGAAATTAAGAGGATCATGAATAATTTAAAAGCTAACTTTGTAATAATTGAAAAGCAGCTGTAGTTTAGTACTTTTACTTTTTGAGATATTCCGGGAACATTCGCTACTGGTAATTAGACATACGGACCATTTAAATTTTTGAAGAAATTTTACAAGTCACCAATATAATAATAATAATAATAAATTTAAAACTGACACATTACAATATACACCAATTACAATATATTAGTAAGAAAATATAACAAAATTAAATCAGATTGTATAATAATTTTGTTAACAGTTTTGTAGACATAGCAAATATATCTATATCGGAGTTATTACAACATATTTTATTTGTTAATTCTAAGTTCGTCCTCGATATGAGCTGTAAAATAATTAGTTACAAATAATATTTGTCTACTTCTTAAACTACGTAACATTTGGTACATAACACATCTGATATATCAATTAAATTTTGCAGAATTTTAACTATTATTAATATAGAAGCAATATCTCTTCTTATATTTAATTGGACAACATTAAATTATTTATAAACATAAAATCATTAATAGAAAATTAATTTGATATAAAAATATTTTACAACTTATATTATTATTAGTATTAGTATTATTATTCTTCATAAAAGTGATAATAACATTATCCAAAATTCCTATAAGCGTGTACTGTATATATAGAGATCATTAAAATATAATAAAATTGAAAAAAAAAAACTCATTTCTATTTTCCGTTTCCAAAATAAAATAATAAATCTCCGAATGCTTCTATTTTTACTTATTTCTTTATCACAAACCAATTATTTTTGTAGCAAAATGAGAAAAACTGCAATACATGTACTGAGTTTTCTGAAAGAAGCAATCAATTTTGTGCAATCTTAGAACCTAATATAAGTACTGTATTTTTCGTGTAATATCACGAAATATATCCGATCTATTCACACATGACTAGTTCTATTTTTATGACAAAAATATGTTATTTATACTTATAACAAAAATTGTCTATGCTAGGATATTCGTCTTGAATATAAAACGAAAATGTACGTTATGTTTATAAGATCTAAATTTATTTAGAAAATTGATAATCAAAAATTACAAATAAACAATAATATAGTTGAATTTATAGAATTTTCTGGACCGGTATGCCGTGCTCGATCTATCCTCGTTGCAGACGTTTTGCCCTACATCGTAGATGGCATTCTCAGTGCTTGCTAACTTAATTCAGTCACAATATAATGTATTTGTTTCAGCGTGGGCTCTTAGTCTAATGGTTAGAATGTCTGCCGCGAAAATAGAAAACCTGGGTTCGAATCTCGGCGAGATCAATACATTTTTTCAAATTTGTTAAATTTTCTAATTATATATTAGTATCAGTGCGATTAACTGAAAATTAAAATATTTGTAATACATAGTTTTAAATTATTAATTATAAGAGTCAAATATAAACAAATGATAAATATTTATTCACAAATTATGGCCATTTAAGGCAGACAGAATAACATTAATAATTTATCGCAAGTATATCCTAGTATAAGATCAATAAAATTATACGTAAACCAGCCTTAAAAGCAATGCTTACGCAGCTAAAATTTCCCGACAAACAACAATAAAAACTCAATTAAAATCGAACCAGCCATTAGGACAAGAAAAAAAATTCCCGTATCCGACCGCAGACAAATTAAACGAAATTACAAATTAGTTAATGGACATTTTTTGCATTTTGTATTAACTTCATTGTGGGAAAAAATAGCTTAGTCAGTTTGATTTTTAGCATTATTCCACTTTTTTTTTTAAATTCCTGTTATTTGTATTCTACCGTTTGAAGAAATTTTCGCTTGATCGAGATGTTGTTTTATCGGGGAAAAAAATATTTGATCGACAAACAAACGAAGGGGTACAAATAATTAAAAAAAGCACCCAGAACAAAAATTTTAAATTACAATTTTTAATTTATTTCCCTTGATAGCGCGACCGTATTCATTACGATAATTGAATATTTGGGTTTGAACAATCATATTAGATTATTTAAATTTCGTCATTTACATAAAGATACATACCATCAAAATAACAATTAATATTTCCATTCATTTACGTTTTAGTATTGGTATAAAACTATAAATTTTCAATAAGATATTTATATAAGTATATATATATATATATATATATATATATATAATAAAAAATGTTGACTTTATATAAATTTTGAAAGGAAAATTATTGGGATTAGAAGTCAAAACAGAATATGATATTAATAACTCAATTCATTGTATACGTTGCGAGCTTTCGGAGGTTGCTTGTCTCCTTCATCAGGCTGACCTATTTATTGTAAAATACAAAATTATGTTAAAATACAATACAATCTAATTAGTAATTACAATGTAAAATGATTTAATAAACTTACAATGGTAGAGAATTCTGTGTGTTCTTTATCAACAATATTTAGAAATTATGTCCAAATGGAAAAAACCAATCCAGAAACAAAACAGTGTTATTGGAATAAGATTAAAAATAAAATAACATTAAATATATAACAATTTGTACGTCAAAAATTAAAATTGTATTCTTATATATAAATAAAAATAAAAATAAAAACTAGTTATAAGTAATTGTCAGTAATATAAAATTCTTAAATTTTTTTCACAATACCAAATGTAAAAGACGTTAGACACGAATTAATTTTTAATTACTACGAAGGTTGATAAAAATAAATTTTTTATTATCAACTGATTTTTTAGAGGGAAAAATTATAACCAACCTAAAATTAGTCACGTGACATATAACGACGCACTCATGTCAATAACAACATAACCTATGTTTTTTTCACAACAAATTTAGATGACAACACACGATACACGCGCAACAGTCAGATTGTTAATCACTGAAACCAAAACAACTAAGTAATATCACGAGATGAACCATTACTTTTATTAACAAACGTAAGTAGAAAGTCATATATTATACTCAGGTGTTGAATATCAGCACGCTTGTTTACACTCATGCTATCTGTTTTAATATAGATCATTTCTAAAAGCGATCGTTTAAATGATTTATCTTCAATACAAACCACAGACGTGTTCGTAAAATCAAACTTATGTTGTTTTTGATGTGAATGAATTGATAATGCCGTTGCTTGGGGTTTCAACCTACAATCCGATCTATGTAACGCCAACCGTTCTTCTAGCCATCGCCTCGTGTTTCCTATGTACGTCGCATCACAATCTGCACATGGAATCTTGTAAACCAAGTTTGACTGCTTCTTGATAGGAATGACATCTTTCAGTTTCGTGTAAATTTTCTTAGTAGGTAAGATGTTTTTTCTAATTATTTTTATGTTGTCTGATTTTAAAATGTTAATTAATTTCTCTGTTATTTTAGGTAAATTTGGAAGTGTGAAAATATTCTTTTTTATATCCAATTCAGTACGTGGATCTTCTAAAGTGTTGCTATTACTTAGTGGAGTCCTGTTATGTGGAGTTGACCAAATTATTTTATTTACTAACTTCTTAGGATATCCATTATCGATCAATATTGTAAACAATTTACTAAGATTAGCATTTTTGTAGTTATTATGAGATAACCTGACAACCCTGTTTTTTAAACCAAGGATAGTGTTGATTTTTGTGTGTTGTTGGTATATTAAACCTACAGCGTCTTGCCGTTATATACATTTTGATTCTTACCACCAACAACACACAAAAATCAACACTATCCTTGGTTTAAAAAACAGGGTTGTCAGGTTATCTCATAATAACTACAAAAATGCTAATCTTAGTAAATTGTTTACAATATTGATCGATAATGGATATCCTAAGAAGTTAGTAAATAAAATAATTTGGTCAACTCCACATAACAGGACTCCACTAAGTAATAGCAACACTTTAGAAGATCCACGTACTGAATTGGATATAAAAAAGAATATTTTCACACTTCCAAATTTACCTAAAATAACAGAGAAATTAATTAACATTTTAAAATCAGACAACATAAAAATAATTAGAAAAAACATCTTACCTACTAAGAAAATTTACACGAAACTGAAAGATGTCATTCCTATCAAGAAGCAGTCAAACTTGGTTTACAAGATTCCATGTGCAGATTGTGATGCGACGTACATAGGAAACACGAGGCGATGGCTAGAAGAACGGTTGGCGTTACATAGATCGGATTGTAGGTTGAAACCCCAAGCAACGGCATTATCAATTCATTCACATCAAAAACAACATAAGTTTGATTTTACGAACACGTCTGTGGTTTGTATTGAAGATAAATCATTTAAACGATCGCTTTTAGAAATGATCTATATTAAAACAGATAGCATGAGTGTAAACAAGCGTGCTGATATTCAACACCTGAGTATAATATATGACTTTCTACTTACGTTTGTTAATAAAAGTAATGGTTCATCTCGTGATATTACTTAGTTGTTTTGGTTTCAGTGATTAACAATCTGACTGTTGCGCGTGTATCGTGTGTTGTCATCTAAATTTGTTGTGAAAAAAACATAGGTTATGTTGTTATTGACATGAGTGCGTCGTTATATGTCACGTGACTAATTTTAGGTTGGTTATAATTTTTCCCTCTAAAAAATCAGTTGATAATAAAAAATTTATTTTTATCAACCTTCGTAGTAATTAAAAATTAATTCGTGTCTAACGTCTTTTACATTTGGTATTGTGAAAAAAATTTAAGAATTTTATATTACTGACAATTACTTATAACTAGTTTTTATTTTTATTTTTATTTATATATAAGAATACAATTTTAATTTTTGACGTACAAATTGTTATATATTTAATGTTATTTTATTTTTAATCTTATTCCAATAACACTGTTTTGTTTCTGGATTGGTTTTTTCCATTTGGACATAATTTCTAAATATTGTTGATAAAGAACACACAGAATTCTCTACCATTGTAAGTTTATTAAATCATTTTACATTGTAATTACTAATTAGATTGTATTGTATTTTAACATAATTTTGTATTTTACAATAAATAGGTCAGCCTGATGAAGGAGACAAGCAACCTCCGAAAGCTCGCAACGTATACAATGAATTGAGTTATTAATATCATATTCTGTTTTGACTTCTAATCCCAATAATTTTCCTTTCAAAATATATATATATATATATATATATATATATATATATATATTTAGAATATATATTGCCTGTCAGCAGGGTAATTTTAATATTTAATAGTTGAATAATTACACAATGAATTTAATTAGAAAATTAAATTAAATATATATTAAATTAATTAAATTAATTAATTAATTAATTAATTAAATTAAATATATATATATATATATATATGTATAAATATAGCATATTTATATTATTAATTAAGTAAATTTGTATTTTTGTTTTGTCTGTGTACGTACGATTAAAAATGTATGTATATATTTATATGGATGTATACCGTGTGTTGACTTGGACCGTCGCGTCGTACATAGAGATTTAGCATGTAAAATCAGACATGTGCGATTTCCTGCTTCCCAAATTATTTTACAAAAAAAACTTTGGGATAAATGTTTTAGGAAACACTTTTTTACATGTAAATCAATCAACAAAATTTTTTTGGAACCATCCCAACGTCAGGAATTAGCCCTAAAGTTGTCAAGAAATTGACTGAAAATGGCATTAGTCGGCCATGCATTAGCATTTGTTTGATTTTTTGTTCCAATTTCACGGCTATTGCCATTTTCCAGTCAATTTCTTAACAACTTCAGACCTAATTCCTGACGTTAGAAAAGTTCCAAAAAAAATTTTAGTAATTGATTTACATGCAGAAAAGTATGCCCTAAAACATTTATCATAAGGTTTTTTTGTAAAATAATTTGGGAAGCAAGAAATCGCGCATGTCTGATTTTACATGCTAAATTCCTATGTACGACGATTCAAGTCAACTCACTGTATATGTTTGTATGTATATCATATGAATGTAATTTTATGTAAAGACACTTGAACTTCAGGTCTCTTGTGTCGATAATAATAATAAATAAATAATTAAATAGCATGAAGGTAAAAAGAAAAAAACCTTGTCTTGATTATGTCTTGTAAATATGAAATAATGTACTTTGTATTTTTTATACCTATGCTTTGTGTTTTATAATAATTTTGTTTGTTTTTCTTTTCATTAATTTTTTTTTTTCGATATATAAAAACCTGAATTTTCACTTAAATTCTCTAAAAACTAAAGGAAAATCACATACAATAATATTCAATATTTATTTAGGTAAATCAATATCAACAATTATTACATTCCGACACCTATATTTTTTACATGACACTACTGCAACGAATGTCAGACTTACTAAATGAGTTCACTAACTACAAAAGTATGAATGCGGGGATTAATCAGAGTAGATTTGATGTAAAAGAAATGTACGCGTTGTAGCTGTTTCTATATTAACAGAAATACAAAGTATTTGAATGTCTATTATAAATCTTTTTTTATGTTTCCCCAACGGCTTGAATCGAAGTAGGCCACGATTGTGGTAGGGAAAAGAAAGGGTAGGCACAAATGCTTGTTGTTTGTAATTTGTTGGCATAGCACAAAAAGCACATTTATTCACTAAACCCAATTTAACCATTTACCACACAAACTTCTCCCCCTGTCAAAAAATAACAATGAATCACCATCATAGAAATTATTACACAAATAAATTATTTAAGCTCTGACAATAACAATATTGACAACGTTATTTCTTCCTGAAGAGTAAATATAAATATGAAATATAATTAAGTTAATTTTGTCACAATTTAGTAACAAAAAAAAAAAGGATTTTTTTATATTAAAAATTCTGTTTCATATTATTATATATTTTTTTTGTTTACAAATTCGGATGGTAAAATTTTTTTTTTAATCACCAGCAGCCCAACCCTGATTGGTACTTTAGAAAGATATTGTAATTTTTAAATTTCGATAAAGAAAATGTTGATAAAAAAGAAGAAAAAATAGAAAAATATTTCTTTATTTATGTAATAAATGATTTAGGAAAGTCGTATAGTGACAAGTAACAAATCTACCTCATTATAGCTTCAGATATTGTTTGGTATTCTTTGTGTTTAAAATAAATTTCTTTTTACAAAACCTGACAAATCCGAACTGAGGCCTCAAATAAAGGCCTTAAAGAAAAGAATTTGAAAGCAAAAGAAATGAGGTAAATAAAAACTGACGTCAAATATGAATTATATGTAATATCTTGCGGGGGTTTTAAGATAAATGTTTTATTTGCTTTTCTTTGGAAGATTACGTTCCTCTTTTGTTATTTCTTTAAATTTTTTCGCACAATACACGTAAGGTGAGCTTCGCGCTAGAATATCTACATTTTTAAATTTGATTGTATTTATTTACATATTTTGTATTCTTTTAATTTGTAGATATTTCATATTTTATATTATATATATATATATATATATATATATATATATATATTTGCTATATGCTATAAATAATTTATTAAACATTTTACGTGTGTTTCATCCTAGATCCTTTTAAGTCTTAATCCGAGGAAGAAAAAACTCATCTAGTTTCAGGGGGTCTTATAGTATATTGCAGCGCGCGTTTACGAAACCACACCAAGACTAAAAGACGAAACGACGAAAATTAATAACGTTGATACGGTAACGGAAGGGAAAAGGAAAATGTATTGCCCTGAACGTAACAAATCTTCTTCAGAGCGCGCTGTCGTCAACGGTACGAAATAGAATTACTCACCTATTCAGGTATCTCTATATGTGTATCTACCCACCACATGGCTTTCTCTCATGTGTAAGTGCGTAACTTACATATAAGTGGATTTACGTTTGAACGTAGAGGAATATCTGTGTGATGTATGGATGATTCAAACCACAAACATTATCGTTATTATTATTATTGAATGTTTAATATGAATCAAAGTAGGCTAGCGTAATTGTTGCTTCTAATGATGTACTGGTAGATGGAAAAAGCATATACGGAAAATACATAAGCTGATTTCTATTTGAATTTAAATTAAATGCGTTTTCTGATTTAGATGAATATTAATTTTAAGTACGTGTTATTTCTAATTAATTTTTAATACAATTGAAGATTAAAAATTAATAAAGCCGTAAGTGCAAAAAGAAAAAATAAGAAAAACAATTACATATTTGCATATTTATTATGAATCAATGAAAAAGTTTTTTTTTTTTCTATTCTTTGAAATGTTATGCAATTTTCTATGAGATTTTATTGCGTAACAAAATCGCATTGAAAACTACACGAAAATTACTCAAGTAAAATAGAAATTAAACACAACATTTTCTGGCAGTAACATGTTGCATGAATGTAATATGTAATTTTATTGCATAACCTTGCAATTTCTAGTTACTTTTTAGTATCTTTTAGTATTACCAACATTTATTATAAAAAGTACTATCAGTTACATTTATATTATTATTATTATTATTATAAATAAAAAATGAAATGTACAGGCAAATTTATTTTTCATATTTCTTCATATAAAACATTTCAAATTTTGAATGCAACAAATGTCTTGCAATTCACAAAAAAGCCAAAATTGTAATTTTGTTAATAAAACCCTTAAAATAAAATCAACAAATTTTAATTTCCATAAAACACATTCCATCCATTTTTAACTCCCGCATACCTCCACTCTGAAAAATTACCATGATCATGTAAACAAAAACAGGCAGGATAACAAATTCAAAGACGAACTCCCTCTCGCCAAATATTCAGGTTCCAATCCCTCATTCCACTAGTCGAGAGGGAAGGGGTGTAGCATTACGAAAGCCAAACAACACGTTGAAAATCAATATAGGCAAGGGATGAGGGCTAGCGGCCCGACCCATGACGGAGAGACCCATTTATAAAATTTATAGAATCGCAAATCATTTGAAAAAGCGCACCCTGGACCCAAACATCTGCCGGCTACGCCGTCTGACTTTTGGTGTGTGTGTGTGCAAGATGCGACGGACAAGCCAAAATACCGGAGCGTTTATTATTCAGTTAGCGGCCTAACACCGTAACAGATCGCATATCGCGCCGGCCAACGTGAGCTAAATTTGAAAATAAATATTTTATTTGGGCACAAATGCCAAACATCCCCCCCCCCAGCCCCCGAGGGCTACATCATGTTCCATTATTATTCACACGTGTTTGATTTTTTCGTTGTTGTTGGTAACGTATCAGCTATTGGAAATATAATTTTGTACTATTAACGCCACTCAAAGCTTACAATTAATTTACGATTTGTAAATTTATATTTGGGATATTAGATTTGTATTTATGTAATTACATTTTGTAAATGGTTATGTATTTACGATAATTCTGCAATTAAAATACATTTTGTAAAAATACTTAAAAAAAATTACAGAACTCATTATATTAAAATAAAACGGGTTTAGATTTTTATTAGTAATCGACGTCTTTATCAGGTAAAAACAAATATAAATGATATTTATAGTAAATAAACAGAACATAAAAACATATTACTATTGTAGATAATACGTAATAAAATTTATAAATTTTTAATTAAAGGAAGCCAAATTAAATCTTAATCTGCTGTTAATATTTATTGGTCTTGCAATATTTTATCTTATCTTACAATATCTTCAAATTTTACATCATGAAGATTTTTTAACACATGATATGCAATAGCAGATTTATCTGGATGGTTTATACATACTGAGCTCCTATGTTCTTACCTAGTAACTAGTTTTCATGTTCTGTTTATTTACTATAAATGTCTAATGTAGGTATCTTTTGTACTAATGAAGACGGACGTTGAGTTCGTTGAATATGTCGATTATTAATAAATATTAATAGGGAACTAGTACCTAAAGCCGTTTTATTTTAACAAAGTTCAAAATTTATATAAATTATATAAAAATAATTTCATATTTTATTTCGTTCCGCATATTTTTCCGGTTACAGGTTACTGGTTTTTAAAAAAATTTAAATATCAATTATGGTTAGGGTTAAGGTTCGCAAAATATTTACAAAAATATTGGTTAACCGGTTTAATTACATACATACATAATCACGACATGTACCCAAAAAAGTGTGGCACAAACTCTTTCCACTATCCCGAAATTAATTTACTCCAAACATTTATATCCAGACAAAAAACTCTAGCTTCATCCACAATTATGACACCTCTCAAACATGCTCTTCTATTCCTACTATTTGAAAACTTCCGCTCACGCAAAACATACTCAATCATACCACCCCATTTACTCATCGAATATCCACGCAAACTTATACCTTCAAAATCATTCAAATATGTTCTTTTAACCAAACGTTTCCTAGACATTCGATCAAGATGACCAAACCATTACGCCTAACTAACAGCAACTTTTGCAACATTTTTTCAATTTCATTTTGTATCAAATTCCTTCTAGTTACACCACAAACGCCACGTAAAAACCGTATTTCCACAGCAGTCATTTTCCTTCCTATATTTTTACAGTCAAACCTAATCGGTTTTTTACCGGTTTCATGTCCTGCTTATAGTACAACACATATCTTATGCCGATAAAAATAAATACTGCTTAGAGAGAAAAAAACACATATTTTATTGACACAGAAATTTGACTTCCCGCACCTCCACCATTTTTCCCGTTTTAATTCAACAATTTTTAAAATCTACCATTTTGCTATTTTTTAACAAAACATCAATATATCAATACATAACATATATACATACATGCATACACAATCACGCCATAAATCCAATAGGATGTGGCACAAACTCAATAACAATCATATATATTCATCAATTTAATTAGCACCTCCACCATTTTCTACTTTATTAAATATCAGAACGGTATACAATCACGATATTAAAATCAAACTTTTTAAAAAAATTAAGTAGAACACTAATACATTAATATAGAATAAGAAAAAACAAATTGCATATTTCGAGAATTGCGATCTGCTGACCTGGTGTTTAATACAATCAATATCAATCACGTACGCCCAAATTAAATCAAAGCAAAATAAATTGCAAGGGAATTAGTTGTATGAAATTCACAGCTGAATAATTTCGATTTCGATTTTTAGTTATATTTTTAGCAGTAAACTGAACAATTGTAATGACCTATTTTCTACATATTAATTTTAATTATTTTCAGTTTTGACTTTCAATAATATAAATAAAAATTACTATACTGCATTACGTTGCATTAATTATTTGTTTTATTTAAAGAGAAATTGGTAAGCATATACGATTATGAAACAATATTGCATTACATTCTACGATTTTAAAAATCAATGCATAATTTTTATGGATAAAATAAATTTTATAATTAAACTAACAAAAAAAATTAAATAAATTCATTAACAATTTTAAAATTTATGTATACTGTACAAAAATTTGTGTAAATTTATAATAATAATCATATTAATTTTAGAATGTAATTAATTACAATTTTAAATTTTCTTGTGAATATTAAATTCATTTGTAAATATTACAAAAAATTTAAAATAATTTTGGAATTTTACAATTTTATTTTAATCTTTATTTGATGTAATTAGACAAACATTATCTAAAAAAAAAACATATTATTTACCATTTTTAATGGTTCTTTTGTAATATTACATGTATTTATTTAAATTTACAATAGCACAAGTACATTGTTATATTTCAGAATTGTAATTATATTTTTAAAAAAATGATAATAAAAATACATTCTGTTCCAAATTTACATGATTGTTCACTAATAATCATTGTAATTTTTTTTACAGTGTAGTGTAAAATTAATTATATATGACCATTTACCCATAAATAATTTTAATTGTAAACACAAATTTCGAAACAAAAATTGAATTTGACGTTGATAAATAAACAATAGAATGATTTATTTATAAATGGAATATTGCATTGTATAAAAACGAGAAACAATTGTTAATATAAAAAATTATTGTTATTCTCTCGAGAACAATAAAGTTTCGAATCAATTTCTCGATAAATATTTATCAAAAACTATTCACGACGAAAAGTTGAAGTGATTTGTGTCGATAGAAAGAGAGCACACACACGCGCGCGGCCAAGATGACTCCAGAACAACAACACTGTATGCTGTAATTCAGTTTACAAAGACTCTTCGACATCGTCAGAGAGAAACAAAATTCGATTTGCGAAATGATGTTACCAGATTCAGAACGGGACTACAAACACACACACACACACACACACATTCACAGAGAGTTTCTCACACACACGTTCAGTCCCAAAGAACAAAAAGAGAGAGAGAGAAAAAAATTGAGAACGAGCAAATATTAAAGAACTCAATTTTATTTTCGTTGAAGAAACGCGTCATTAAGTGTAAGTGATAGAGAAAATTCTCTCTTTTTTTTCTCTCTGCTTCGAAGGGTGGCCCGATAAATTTTTATGCCGCACTTTTGAGCTGGGCGATTACAGGGGTAGTTGCACGGATGCCCTTCGGAAAATTATACACTTCGCAGACCATAAAACCTAGTTGGCACCGATGTATATTGTAATTTGTATAAATTTATGTCATATTTTTACCGAAATTTAGGTGATAAATGTATGTTTGGAACGGTGCAATGGTGGTATTGATATTTTGATGTGATACACACACACACACACACACACACGCATGTCTAGTGAAGTCAAAATTATTATTAGACGAATAAAAATATGTGGAACATAAAATTTCAACCACAAATTTTATATTTCGTCTATAATAAAATATATTTTACATAACTTTATACACAGAGTGAGTTTTTCTGAGACTATTTTAACAAAATCGCTTCAAGGAGAGTATATCAGTTACGGTGATAAAATTTCTCTTGAAGACAACTACGATAATGTGACGTCATCGGCATTGGCGTAATGATGGCATGAATATTTTTTTTTTATAATAAAACATAGGAGTAGTATTTTTTATTTTATATTTGTATACAGAACCAAAAGACGTTTCTAACGTAATAGCAATGCAATATATAAATATATTAAAGTATCAGTAACAAAAAAAATTTCCAGTAAAGCTAAAATCGATTATTTTAAATCGAAACAACATCAGAAATAATATTTTTTGCTTGTTTTTACGAAAGTAACAAGTTCCTCTACACTATTAAAATTTTCGGAAAACACGTGTAAATACATATATCCTTTATATCGTGTATGTATTAACACGCGTTTTTCGAAAATTTCATTTGTGTAGAGAAACCTGTTACTTCCTTAAAACATGCTAAAAACATTATTTCTGATGTTTTTTCGATGTAAAATTATCGATTTTAGGCTTACTGGATTTTTTTATAAGGCTACTCTAATATATAAATATAGATAAAGAGCAAAATTACGAGAAAAGACAGTCAATATGAGTGATGTAATTAAATGTAAATCATTGAATATTTATTGACAAACTATCGGAACCAATTCGTTTCTTCCTCAAGTCAAAATTATTGCAGAGTCTAACGAAAATGTTTTGTTGTTGATAACGTTGTAGCAAGTGTGTGTACAAAAAACTAAAAAATATTCTGATCAAATAAAAACGTGAAGTAATACTATGAGATATATTATGTTTGAATGCAGAGTATCATAAACGTCAACATTGAAATATCGTATCACCTATTTGGTATTCAATTCGAAAAATCATTACATGTTCGAGCAAAAATCACGACCTGTCAATCGAAAATATATATATATATATATATATATATATATATATATATATATATATATATATATATATATATATCGTTTACTATAGTCGGATGTGCTATACAAGATATGCTGTTTTGTAACTGCTAACAATGTTTCAAATAATAATTCGATATATTTGTTTTAAATGTCAAAATCTCCATTGCGTAAAAAATATAGACTATTTCTAATTAATTTCATAAAAAATAAAAATTATTTAAACTATTAACAAAGTGCATTCAAGTCTCTGTTATGAAAAATATGTACTACTGTGAAAATTATAAATTACAATGTTTGAATGATTCTTATTCGAGTTAATGAAAGTCTTGTTACAGCTCTGTAATCATTGTCGTTTCATGATAACTAGGTCAGAGTTGCTGTTTTCCTTGTTTATTACTAATGTTCGTAAACCGTAAACCGAAATGTTTTTTAACCGATCATCCTCATAATATTGCCAGATTTTCTAATATTTTAATTTTTATTTTTATTTATTTTTTTATAAAGGATTCAGAAAATTTTGTTATCCGAACACAAAAATCTTTCGTGAAAGTGTTCGTTGTCGGAATTGTTCGCGGACCGAACTGTTCATTAACCGATCACCCACTGTATTTACAATTAATGTGGTTTGCTAACCAAACTTTCAGTTTACGGAAAATTATTGCATCTATAACATAGTAAATATTTTTCAGAACTCATTGTATTAAAATGAAAACTGTTTTAAAATAGAATTCTGTTTAATTATTTTATAAAGTAATTAATTTTCTTTTCTTTAAATGTTTACATATAAATATAATAATTAATATAAGTATGGCAGTATCACCTTTCTCCTAATTATATAAGTTAAAATATATAATATTTCAGTTTGGGGAACAGTATCATATAAACGTATAATTGTTGCGTAATTCTATATTATCATGGTGTAGACTGTACTTAATTAACATACATCAATATTTAGCTTTCCATTATTATATTTTTTCTTAATTATATTATAAATAAATTTCCATCTAAATAAATTCACAGACTATGACCGCGCGCACATTTACTTTCTTTTCAACACGACGATAAAATTCCAACCGATCCCCGAAACTAGTTAACGAACACAAAACGAAATTAAACCCGTATATTTTCCTGGCAGCACTAGACAGTGTACGTTGTTTCTTCCCGTCCGGATGTCCCCTTGGGTTTTTGCGAGAAACACGCGTGCGCGTGCCACGAGAAAATGCGGGCCCACGGATAGCACGACACGCATAGCAGCGACGTTTCTATCAGAACACCACCCGGTATATTTCAACCAGCCAGCAAACCTACTTAATTGAACTAATCTTACGTTTTAGGGATGGAAACGCAGACCGAACAAGCGAAGATCACATGCTCCCATGCGGCGCATGTGTACGTGATTGGTCCGATGCTGGTGTTCTTCTTTTGTTTTCCCAGACCTTGGCTACAAATATACTCTCGAAGTATTATTATTTAGCTTGTAGGTTAAGTGTAATATTAAGGAGTTTTGGTTAAGTCATTTTGAAGCAGTTGATTGCTAAAGTTTTGCTGTATTGTACGAGAGACAAAATTTGTAATGAATATTTACGAATTCTGTAAAGAATATTTAGTAATTTATTTAATAATACAAGGATTACAAACAGTTATAGTGACAGTGAATTTAATTGCAAGACAAAAGATAATTATACATACATACACAATCACACCATGTACTCAAAAGGGTGTGGCACAAACTTATTCTACTATGCCGAAATTAGTTTTCTCCAAACATTCCTATGTAGACTAGTAAATTTTACTTAATCCACATTCATACATACTCTTCTATTCCTACCATCTGAAAACATTCGCTTACGCAACATTCTCAATTATACTACTCACTCTATGTACTCATCGGACGTCCACACAAAAGTATAAAATAATTATTATATTTAGTATTAAGTACACTTAATAGTTATTATATATCAAGTTTGAGAAGCTAAGCTTTAATAATCTTCTCAACATGTTTTACATACACTAGGCAAAAAAACGCGCCACTCGAAAAATCAGAAAAATTACCGATTCTTCAAATCGGTATAACTCGGCCTATTTTGAACGGAATTGAATGAAATTTTGCGTTCGAACAAATTTTAAGTCTCATCTTTAAGGTCATGCAAGATGATGGACCATTTAAACCATTCCGCTCCCCACAATACAGTGAAAAAAAAATATGTTTTGACTTAAAAAAAATTGTTTCGACTCAATTTACCAAGAGAGCATAAAAATTGAAAATTTGATGTAAATTTCACTTAATTTCAAAAACTTACGATGCTTTGAAGCAAAGTTATGATTTTTGAAATTTATCCTGCATTTTGCATTTAGACTAATAACATTAACATTTTGACTATTAATTTTTTTTTTTTTAGATGTTTAATTTAGTTATTATTATCCTTTTGTAATATGTAACCTGACTGCAGCGCCAACTACTTCATTCTTAACTTGAATGAAATATAGATAAAGAAAATTAATATCTCAGATTAAAAACAAAATAAATAATGATACGTTTTAAAGCTAGTAATAAAAAAAATTGATATATAATATATAACTGAACAACATAAATTAGGAACACAATATTCCTCTTAAATATTAGCCGTATATAATGCATTTTCATGTACAAACATAGAGTCTATAATACGTTGGCTGAACATGAGCAAATATCACTGGTTTGGTTAATATTGGAAACCATATTATGAGGTGTCAACTCGGGAGACAAATGAATGACACGAACATATACCCAGGGACTGGGATATTACACATCAAAATTATCTTTCTCTGTTGTTCATTATGATACTTTTCTCGTCATACATAACGCAGCATATACAACATTTTACATTTCCCGAAAAAAAAACTAAATTAAATTATAAATCAATGCAATGTCAAATTAAACTGTAATAAAATCGACTATTAAATAACAATTCTGCAATAAATGGAAAGCTATTTTGTGCTAGCTTTTACAATTGGATAATTAGTTTTTGATTTTTCCTTTCGAAAATAAATCTATTTCAATTGGCTTTACTGCTGCAATCCAAACAAAAAGAAATTGATCGAATTTACATATTAATATATTTATTGTAACATTTATTTCACACGTTAATATCCAAATGTAATTTACTTAAAATATAACAATAAAAAATCTTTCAGAACTTATTATATTAAAATTAAAAAAACCTTAAGATTAAGTTCTGTATATATTTTATTTAAAAATCGACATTTCGATAGACTCTACGTATATTATCATATATTTTTTAAATTTGTAAATTTTTTCCTGATAATGATATACGTAAAGTATATCGAAACGTCGATTTTTAAATAAAATATACACAGAACTTAATCCTAAAGCTTTTTCATTTTACTTAAAACATGTTTTGTAAAATATTTATAAAATAAAAGTTTTCTTTTTAAATAGTTTTACTATTATTTTTTTCTATTAAAATTTTTATGTCTATTAGAAAAACTTAAAGTTACAGTTCAAGAATACGTTTATTTTTGAGTTAAAAGTAAAAACTTTGAATCTACAGTAAAATTAGTGTATAAACCAGAAAAAAAGTTTTCTTAAGTTTTTTAAGAAAGAAATTTTTCAAAAGAATAAAGTAGTTTATTATTAATAAAACGTTATATTGGAAACAGCACTACTAAATTTCATTATAAAATTCGTACGATTCAAAATCGGAGAAAAACGAAGCAAACCTATTCCATCAGAAGTTAGTTTCTGGGTCACTAGAATCCCCCAATCTTTCTCTCTCACTCAAACAACTAAATATCTATTATCTTCGTCTGTAAACCTTCTCTTTCCGCAGGCAAGTTTTGCAACTCCGCTGTCTGGGCCACGAGCCATCACTTGTCTATACACTTTAAAATCAAGCATCCTACCACCCCCTTCGCGGTCGCTGGTACCATCCAGTAACCGCGGTTACTTCGAACTTGCGGTCAAACCATCACTTCCTGATACGTCTCTCCTCTCCAACCTTGTAAAATCCCGTAAGACCCATTCGATACGCCGATAACAATCAAGTGAGTGGTCCGGTGTCGATTGTATTGTTGCCTAGTTACGGAGGATGTATATCTGTGTGTGTGTGTGTGTGTGTGTGTGTGTGTGTGTGTGTGTGGGTATTTGTGTGTGGAAGAGTTGATAGCGAAATACGTATCTTTGGCGTGAAAAAGCACTGCCAAAGGACCAAAAGATCGATAGTGGTGTTTCATTTGTTATCTATATATATATATATATATATATACCGGGTGTAGAAATGAAATGTGAACCATAGGGATTTCAATGTTATTTTTTAAATACGGCTGTATCTCTTTCCCTATTGACTTTAGAGCAAATATTTAAATACAAAACTTGTTCAAAATGTAAAAATGCATGGTATAAAGTCATTTTTTTTTTACATAAATATTAATATTTTACGATATACAGGGTTAACCACTAAAAAATGAGCTATAACATTGGGAAACGGAAATGGTATCGAAAAATACGGAATAATGAGTTCTATAATTCGGTGAAAAATCATTGTTCTACGATACTTCGTTTAGGAAAAAAAAATTAAAAACTGATTTTTGCCAGTGGTCCCCCCTTATCAACTTTTCGAAAAATCAGAAAAACGTGAATAAAAAATTAAAGAAGAACAGGAAAAAAAAAGTGTCAGGTACAAAGAGTAGGATAAAAGAGAAGACAACGAAAGCCAGTGTTAAAATATCCAAAATCTTTTTTTTTAAAACAAAACACAAGGGTACCCCCTTACAAAATTTTTCAAAAATCAGTTTTTAATTTTTTTCTCCTAAACGAAGTATCGTAGAACAATGATTTTTTCACCGAATTATAGAACTCATTATTCCGCATTTTTCGATACCATTCCCGTTTCCCAATGTTATAGCTCATTTTTTAGTGGTTAACCCTGTATATCGTAAAATATTAATATTTATGTAAAAAAAATAACTTTATACCATGCATTTTCACATTTTGAACAAGTTTTGTATTTAAATATTTGCTCTAAAGTCAATAGGGAAAGAGATACAGCCGTATTTAAAAAATAACATTGAAATCCCTATGGTTCACATTTCATTTCTACACCCGGTATATATATATATATATATATATATATATATATATATATATATATATATATATATATGTAGTTTGGCTCTTGTTTTCCGAAACAATTTGATATTGTGTTCCATGATTACTATATTTAATTTGGATTTACGAATATCAAGACTTCTCTACTGAAAAACTTGATAAAACTAAAAATTTATATAATTAATTTATTTAATAAATTTGGAAAAATGTATTGGCCTTGCCGGAATTCAAACCCGGGACCGCCTTTTTTCTCTAATACAATACGATAATACAATATACAAATTAAAAAAATTATAAAATATATACTTGCATAAAAATCATTAGATTTTTAAAATATTTATTATTTAATATCAAATACTGTAAAAATTTTGATTTATTTTAATTTCATAACATGTATAGATAATATAATTAAAAATATGTCAATTGCATTATAAATTAGGTTCAATTTATTAAAATCGTAAAATTAAAATTTATACAAATTGAAATTCGTAATGACATTTTTAATAAAGTACAGATTTTTCTGTAGCAAATCAAGAGGAATATTAATAACAAAACATTTTAAAATGTGCTCATGTAATTGATTTTTAAATTAAAACACACACATATTAAACTCAATTATCATAAAATACGCCTATAATTTTAATGTTCAAATACGTACATTTCCGACGGCATTTGTTCAAATTAATATTGCTAAAATATTCGTTTACAGAACATTCATTGCTAATAATCCATTAAAATTTATTAAGTGAAATAAAAAGGCTTTAGGATTAATTTCTGCAAATATTTTATTTAAAAATTCATGTTTTAATATACTACTCGTATTCGTATATCATCATTAGCAAAAAATATATACATGACATAAATAATAAACAAATGGAACATAAAAACAAGTTATAGGTAACAAAGTATAGTATATCGAAACGTAGATTTTTAAATAAAATATATGCAGAAATTAATCCTAAAACTTTTTTATTTTAATTCTGAAAGATTTTTTATATACACATACACAATCACGTCATGTACTACTACTCGTATTCCACTATCCCAAAATCAGTTTCTTCAAAAACATCCCTCTTCAGACAAGCAACTTTAGCTTCATCCACATTCTTAATTTCTCTCATACACGCTCTTCTATTCCTACTACTTGGAAATTTTCGCTCACGCAAAACATTCTCAATCATACAATCCACATCGGAGGTCCACGCAAACATATACCTTCAAAATCATTCATATAAATTCTTTTAATCAAATATTCATTAAACATTTGCTCAAAATGACCAAACCATCTTAATTGACTAATACCAACTTTTGCAATAACATTTGATAATGATATGAAAATACCTTTCGCACAGTATTCCCACAGTAAAATCTATTTAGCCAGCGGTTAGGGGTACACTTAGCTAGAGTTTAGTATGCGCCAACATAATATTTCTACCCAACGAAATAACTAATTCCATTTTAAATGGCGAGGGATTCCTTTAACGTATTCATCCGATATTGTCAAACGATAAAGTGTTAATCATATCAGATATATATATATATATATATATATATATATATATATATATATATATATATATATACTTTAAAACAGTCAAACTTTAGTATTTGTGACAACTGAAACTATCGAAACTCTGTCAGAAAGTGTAAAGCATTGTGTAGGTGACATTGATGTGGGATAGGCAGGCCACTTCGCTCCCGAAATTCCGTTCTTCCCCAACTAACCTGGCTTAGTTCTAACTGGGTTCCGGTTCTCCCATGGTTCTCTTCCAGTTCCCTTAGTGCCCTTGACGTCCTTCAAAAGTCCACAAGCAAAACTGACTTGCTCTGATGTTTTTTTTTTTTCGGTAAGTGCACAAGACGCTCACCCAGTCCATAATACAGCATTTTATGCGGCGAATAAAAAATATCGAACTGCTCGTATTTTTGCTAAAAATTTACATTTTACACTTTTCGTCTACCATCTCTCCAGATGGATATATGAACGGTGAATGCATATACCGGCAAACATTTTTTACTCTCGGTTATTTTCGGAATTTTCAACTGAAATTTCAATCTTTTTCATGTAAAATAACCAGTAAAGCCGCCCGTTTGAAATATTAGATTTTTTTTTTCAAAGAGTGGATTATAGTTATTTCCTATATTTATCAAAAAAAAATTGCTTCTACCTCATTTTACCATAACTCATTACTAATTTATATATATATATATATATATATATATATATATATATATATATATATATGATAATAAATAACGATTTTGTGAATCAATTCTAATATTATAGTATTTTGTTTTTGCGTAAATCACCATTAATTTATTTTGATGAACTAATGAAAGAAGAACCTGGAACGACCATCAGCTTTCGTGGCTAACGCGCTAACTAACAGCGCCATAAGATCCTAACGACAAGGTAATGCAAGGTAATCCAGTCAAATACAACACATAATGTGTGTATCGTATAAACAAAATACAATAATTTAATATAATATGCCATGTGTAATTAATTATATAAAAAAAATTCTAATATTATTACGACTACATACATATATATATATATATATATATATATATATATATATATATATATATATATATATTATTAAGTATGTTCCTACCAACTTTTTGACCGGTTTGTAATTGTACGAAGCATACGCAGGAGGTAAATTACAAGCCAATTTCACATTGCGCATGCCTCGTACAGTTGCCAACTAATCCGAAACTGATTTTTATGGTTGATTGGAACAGACCTTTAAATATTTGTATTTTTATAAGAGTAATTACAAATAAAATATTATCTAACAGGATAACTCTATTACCAACTGCATGCGAACGTTTCCCACGATAACAGAACCGTCTAATAGACTCGAAAACTAGTGTTTAAATAGAGGAAAAGCAACGTGATAAATCCGCGTAAGCGTCCCAGATTAGACATCGGACTATTAACGACATACTATCCGCACAACTTTAAAAGCTCCCGATAGATATCTGGTGTAATAGAAGACACACACATACACACAAATCCAGTGAGTACCAAAATGCAGTCAGATCGCCAATTTCAGATAGGAAGGGATAAACAGTCGAGTGCAAAGTGCACTAGAGAGCAAAGGAAATGACGTCACAAACACGTACACAGACAGGAGAGATCCGACTGCAAGTTTCGCTCCGGTGGTAAAGTGGTTGTTAGTCTTACCCTGAAATGCTTGTCCAAACCGAACAAATCTAATGGACCGCATTCACTTTGTAAAATCTGGTTGGTTAGAGATTATTCCTCGACTATCTTGGCTATGCAAAATTGCTTAATATTGAAATTAAAAATCTTTGTCCAAGTATTCACAGAGTGATTATTTCGCCAAACTCCAAATTTTTGTGCATAAAATTTCCATTTACCGATAGTTTGTCTACATAATAAGTAAATAGAACATATATCAGTAATCTTCAGGCATTCAGTTACCAAGCACTAAGGATGTCATATACAAAATTACTAAAATTATAAAAATTTTACTTGAATTTTTATATGATTTTAAAAACAGCTTTCTCAAAAGTTGACTCTTTTGCGAGAACGATGCAGTTTTGCAAAGATTCTATCTCATATTTAACATTTTGTAAACAGCTACCAAGTGGAGTAGAGTCCAGGAAAAAAGTTAGCATCGCTACAAAATTGAAATAAATACTAAATGAATTTGAATGCAATTCAATTATTCAATTCTAAATATTCGAATAAATTAGTAGTAGAAGTAAGCAATAGATTTTTTTTTGTTTTACATCTTTAAATGATTTTACCATGGCTTTAAAAGATTGTACTAAGATTTTTAAGAAATTTTAATTAATTTGTACATCAGATGTTTCCCCCTCGATATTTCCTTATTTATAACATTTTTTTTTAAGCATAAATAATTATCACGAATCAATGATAAATCTTTTGTAAGCAAAACGATTAATTTAATTTATAATCATAGTTAACGCACCATAAATAATCTCAAAATTAGATACACTACTACTACTTTTACAGTAAAAAGCTCAATTATCAATTAACTGCAAAGTTATTTAACAAATGTTTAACAAATTATATAAAAAAATTATTAAATCAACTTTATATCTCAAATTTTGGCATCATTTTTACTACTTTGACTGCAAGGAAAAAGTAGTATAGCGTTTGGTACGGTGTCTGTAACATTTTCAAAAAAAAAAAAAATTGTATAGAAATCCTTCATATAGCCTCTAGATGACGAATCTGAACTTAGTTTATGTGGGTGTATGGATGTGCGTCGTCAGCTCGCTCGCTCGCTCGCTCGGTCCTCAGACCAAATTTTGTGATCGCAACTCCTCCTAGACGGTTCAACCGATTTTAATGAAATTTTCAGGATAAATTTGTCTAGTGCCCAAGATGGTCATGTGGTTTTGGTTTTTTCCAGTGATGCCAACTTTCCGAGAGAAAAATTACTAAAGTTTTTAAAAATTCATTGTGGCTACATTATTTATCCGATTTTGATCAAATTTTCAGGAAAGATTCCCCTAGTACCCGCATACATTACGTAATTTTAATATAATACAGTGTTGCCAACTTTCCGAGAAAAAAATTACCAAAGTTTTTAAAAATTTATTACGGCCATGTTGTTTAACCGATTTTGTTCAAATTTTCACAAAAGATTCTTCTGGTATCCATATAAATTAGATAATTTCAACAAAGAACAGTGTTGCCAACTTTCTGAGAAAAAAATTACTAAAATTTTTAAAAATTTGTTACGGCCATGTTGTTCAACCGATTTTGTTCAAATTTTCACAAAAGATTCTTCTGGTATCCATATAAATTAGATAATTTCAACAAAATACAGTGTTGCCAACTTTCTGAGAAAAAAATTACTAAAATTTTTAAAAATTTATTACGGCCATGTTGTTTAACCGATTTTGTTCAAATTTTCACAAAAGATTCTTCTGGTATCCATATAAATTAGATAATTTCAAAAAAGTACAGTGTTGCCAACTTGTTGAGAAAAAAATTACTAAAATTTTTAAAAATTTATTATGACCACTTTATTTAACCGATTTATGTGATAATGTCAAAGTAGTCTATATATGGGTTTACCTATATACTTTTAATCTTGTTTAATCTTATTTTAAGTATTAATCCTATACAAACACTCACTGAAATTATTATGTCTCGATCTTAATAAATAAGAATCCAAACTATTTATAAAATATAATACAAAATTACAAAAATTACAAAAACTTAAGTATTTACAATTTATCCCAGTATCATAAAATCATATATTTATACAACAAATTAAGTAATTGAAAGTCATAATTTACTAATTACACACACACATATCTAAATATGTAAACTAACAAAACTCTTAGCAAACACTAGAGTAACAACTTAAAAGTGATTAAATTATTATAGGTCACATTATATAGGTGGTGCATTTCAGTGGTGCTAAAAGCTAAACAAGTTAAGTTTTAATTGAAACTGCATCCGGTAATTGTCGACGTAACTGACCGTTAATACGTAATACCGGAAGAGCTGAAATCAAAGTGAAGTAACCTAACCTCAATCTACATCTAACCAAACACAACGGAGTAATATGTGCACAACACAGAGTACCAGATCAGTCAACTTCGCGTGTAGCCGTCGTGGTCCAGTACAAATAAAAGCAAATAAACCAAAATTGAACACATAAACTGCGTGTTGTCTTGTGTGATGGGGACGAAGCAAACTATTTGTTGTGCACTAGTGAAGTCCGAACTTCGGACTACGCGAGTTGTACGTGTTGTTCAACGATCAAATGGCTTGGCTGTTCTACGTGCTAGTTTTGTTAGGTATTGGCATACAGGCCACACAGAATTGGGTCTTACTAGAGTGAATGTGCATCTATCAGACAGTTTGTTTGTTTCGTGTGCATTTGTCTGTTTCGATGTTGGTTTGGTTAGGTAGTTTATTGTGGTATTTGGTTCTGATTGTTCTGCGGTAACTTTAGTAAGATGTGTTAATTTTGTTTTAAAATAAAATTACAAGATTATTCAGTTTTCATACATACACAATCATGCCATTTACTCAAAAATAGTATGGCACAAACTCTTTCCACTATCCCGAAATCAGTTTTCTCTAAACATTCTTATCCAGACAAGCAACTTTAGCTTAAGCCACATTCATAATACGTCTTATAGTCTTCTATTCCTAGTACTTGAAAATATTCACGCAAGCCACTCTCTCAATCATGCCAGTCCAACTACTAATCGAACGTCCACGCAAACGTATACCTCCAAAACTTAAAATAAAACGGCTTTAAGTTGTAGTTCTGTATTAATAAATATTACTCCTAATACAAAACTACAACCTAAAGCCGTTTTATTTTAATATAATGAGTTCTGAAAGATTTTTAATTATGTTATAAACAAAAATCTTTATTGACTAAAAATATGTAAAAATAATCAAAAATAAATTATAGAATAAAAAAAATATTTTTTTTTAATTAAATTTAAAAATAAATATGTAATTATCCTAGATAAGTAATTTATCATCATATTTAGTACGACAGCCCTAGGAGAACCTTGACAGCAAGTACAAAGTACTTATTCCGTGATCATTCATTCCACCCAACCCCCCCCCCCCCATAATCGAATTCTATGTTTATTTATTCACTGCCTATTGACTAAATTTTGATATTGGACAAAACTTTTTACTAACAAACAAACATTTCAAATCATCATTATCGAATTTGCTAATGGGGATGCCACACCATAGAAATTCGACTTTTGACTCATTAGTTAAGGGGAGTTGGACAAATCTGGGCATAACTTGCGCAAAGTTATGTAATTTTTTTTTTTTTTTTGAAATTTTAACATGGGAACTTCACGTATGTGATGCTTAAACATACTAGGCTACCGCGCTGACTGTATCACTGTAAAAAATGTAATGTATATTTATGTAATTTTACATAACTATTAACGATAAAATAGCAGCATTTTGTAATTTTTACTGTGATAATTGAAGTAATATTACTTTTTCTCTGTAAAAGTACATTTATAGTATATGTAAATTTACATATTTTGTTTTACAGTGTACTATAAAAGTTCTGTTTAATGTAAACTCATCAAATAAATTTGAATAAAATGTATCAACAGATACATGGTACTAATCATGTATCTAGTAAACACTAATTCACAAAATTTAACACATTCCACTGGCCAACCCTCGACTTCCAGCAATCTCCATTGAAAATTCAAATCCAAACAAATCGTTAAACACATGTAGCATTTAGCATAATGTTTGCACTAACACCAAGTGACACCAAAATAAAACTTGCCCGCTTTATATATATTTTCCTTTGATGTTTTGTCAGTATGTCGACACAGTTTCACAGTTTTCCACATTGATCCCCTTATACACAGTAACTTTTTTCCCACTGCTACAAAACACATACGTATTCGATATCAAACTCGACTGGCTTTATCTCGGAATTCCATTTTTTCTCTCTCTCTCTTTCGGTCCCCTTCATTTTTTTTTTCGGTCAGTCAGGGGGTGCAATGTATCACAAATAAACATGTCACACTGGACGAGGTTCATAATGGAAATTGTTTTCCGTTATGTGCAAGTTGATGGGGGGGATATGGATGTTTTCAGTTTCGCTTGTATTTTTGCCCCGAATAAATTTTGGTCGACAAAAGTGAATTATCCGATTTTTTTTTTCGATTTTACTGTTACGGTTTATTAATTGCCAATATTAATGGACTCTAAAAATAGGGTTAGATATTGAGTTGTATTTTTCAAAATTTATCGAAGAAAATCTATTTTTGCGGAATTTCATTCAAGCAGAAATTAATTTTCACAAGTGAAACTTTTATGTTATTATTTCTGCAATATTAACAAAGTATATGACAAATAAAAATATTGGTTGACGGTTAAGCCAATATCAAGAACTATATTCAAATATAGGTTTTTGTTCTTTAACCGGTTTTTTATATTCTAAAAGAGTTTTAATCAGATAATTGTACAAAGCATACATTTTCGTCAAACTGTAAGTTGTAACTGTAACTTTTTGTATTTATAATAATATTTGTTATGTGATCAAATACTTAGTAAAATTATTAACAATTATCATTATTTATTTTCAGAAAATTTAACTAGTGGATAAAAAAGTATTCTCCAATTTTTCAGAAATAAAGATACAATTTTATTTATTTAAAATTGTTTAATATGAAAATAAAATAGTTTTAAGTTTTAGTTCTGTTAAATTTGAATTAATATTCGACGTTTCAATATAATGCACGTACCTATATTATCATCAGGAAAAAATATAGCAATAACATAAATAATAAACATAACAAACAAAACATAGAAACAAATTACTAGGTAACAAAATACAAGTAACTAAATTACAAACTTTTATAATTTATCTATTAAACTAACAATAAGCTAAATTTTATTTAAATCAGTGTCTTTACCCCAATTTAATATTATCTTTTTCTTTATAAATTTCTATTGTTTCTCTTATCAATCTACTGTTATATTGTTGAGTCTTGGAATTATATGAATGTGTGCAGACACCGTTTTTGGTAACAAAGTTTCAAATTCATTAGTTTGCTTTTAAAAAAAAATATACGTTATATAAGAATAATTTCATATTTCGATTTTTCGTTTCTAACAAACCCGCTTTAAGCTTTTATTTCAATTAGTAAAAATACGACAAAAGTTAGTTGTATAATATGTGACTGGGTAAATAATGTATATTTTTTTATCAAACAGCAAATTTATTTTTGTATTAAAAACTGTTTGTTGTGTGAAGAAGAATAACCAGTTAAATTATCCGTTTATTTTTTTACCGATTTTATGCCTTGATAGCAAATGAATAAGTTAAAAAGCAGTTCTTAAAATTAAAAATATTTTTTGTTTTTTATTATCATTTATCGTATATAGGAGTAATACTTATCATAAAACTTAAATTTTAGATTAGAAAGAGTTATTTTATCAAAATTATATTATATTTATAATATATATTTATATATTTTTATTTGTATTTCCAAGTAGTAGAATTAAAAAAGCATGTATGAGAGGAATTATGAATGTGGATGAAGCGAAAGTTGCTTGTTTAGATAGGAATGTTTGGAGGAGACTTTTTTCGGGATGATGAAAAAAGTTTGTGCCACGTCCTTTTGGGTAAATGGCGTGATTGTGTATGTATGTATGTATATTTATAATTAGAGATAAAAGCAGAAAAAACGCATTTAGTAGTGAATTGTCGTCACATTGTCACATTCAAAAGTTGATTGTTTTGTTTGCCTTATTTCAACGCTTTGTAATTATAAGGTAGGCGATGCTTAAAACAATATACGTTACTAAACAAAATACATTGAAAAACATAGATCTATAATTGATTTCTGACAAGCAAACAGAAAAATAATAATAATTATAAATACTTAAAATATTTGTGAGATAATGGCTAAAAAACGGCGAAATGATAAAAACTTCACCGAAGAAGAACAAATATTACTGCTGTTAATTATACAAGGGTACGAAGAAACTATTAACAAAAAATTTTTTTATTTGAAAACGTGCAAACCTATAAAACAAAATTGGAAAAATATTTCCAAAATATACAATTCATTTTCTAATTATGCTAGAGATAAAGCACAACTCAAAAAGTTTTACTATAGATATGAAACAAAGTTAATAACTAATAATATAAACAAATATGGTATTCTAACTGATGAAGAAGGAGTTCATCTACTTCGAATTCTTACTTATAACTATATTCCATATAAAAACAATTTATTAAAATTTGAAAATCTTATGAATTTTACTTGGCAAAAAATTACACAAAGATTCAACAGAGAGTCGAATCATTCCAAGAGAAATCAATTGGAACTATTTGTATATTACCATAATTATTGTGTTAAGGTAAATCTAATTTTGAAATTTTTTGAAAAATGATTTTAATATAATTTTATTAATTTAAGTTAAGAGAAGATACCAATAATAAAATTACTAACGATGATGATAAACCAGTTCAATTACTACCGAGTCAACGAACTCAACGGAGTCAACGGCGTCAACGGCGTCAACGGCGTCAACAAAGAGTAATATTAGGTATTATTCTAATTATAATCATTATGATCATGATTAATTATTTGTGGTAATTTCAAAAAAGGTGAATTTATGTATTATTTAGTAATAAAAATTGAAAATATTTTCTATATGTGTGTGTATTATAATATAACAATTTAATATTACTACAATAAATAGTTTTTAAGCTGTTCAGTAGGTTCCAAACGTATGCTTCATTATTTATATAAAGAGTATTTAGTATAAACTTTCACCGCCAATAATACAAGATCTGAACAAAATATTAAAATTCCGTAAAAAATACGTAATAAGAAATACCAGAGCAATGTTTCAAAATATTTTTTCAATGAGTAACGCTAAAACTTTTATAGCTAAATAATTATGTTCCTATCACTGAGAAAAAGATTTCTTTAACATGAAGCAAATTTATTTGTTATTTATTTATTTGTTTCAAAATCATAAACATATTTTATTTAATAGAAATAAACCTTATTAATAATAAAAACACCTTATTAAACCTTTTATTAAAGTAGTTTTATATTAAAAAAGTGATCTATTACTATTAAATAAACTAGAGGTTTTTAATAATATATATTCATATTTAATAAACCGCATTTTAGATTCAATAAATTGTTACTTACTGACAAATTTTGTATTTTGACTATTAAATAATAATTGTTTCATGGAAATAACTTTATTATTTGTATTAAATATATTTCTTAAAGAATAAATTAATTTTTAAGTATTATATTTTAAAAAATCTATTTGAAGTCGCCGGTTTTAAATCTCAATAACTCCAAATACATTTTTCAAATTTCATTACTAACTTAAAAATTAATTTACTTGTTACGAAACGATATAATGCATAATTAAATACAAATAATAAATAAATTCGTAGCAGGTAAAAAATAAATAAACATATACATAGACAAATTTATTTATTAGTAAAATTATGTTATAATTTTAAAGAAAAAATACAAATTATATAATCAATAAGAAAATTCTCAACTAAATAAAATAAAATTATTTTCTTAAAAAAAAAAAAACTTAATAAAATAAATCCTTATTTAAATTGAATAATACAATAATTTTTTTTTATTCATAATATCTAAAATATTAGTTATATTACTATCAAATAAACATAAACTTTCACAGCAGGGAGTCGTTTGCCAGTTGCTCAAGGGTAGTACTGAAAAAATTCCCTCTCATTTAACTTGAAGTGTTTGTAGAAAAAAGTTATATTATTTTTGTAGGCGATTTGTATTAGTTTCTAATAGATAGTTATATTCTATTTTTTATTTTTTAATTCTTTATTATTTTATTAATTATTATTAATATTATTATTATAATTATTATTATTATTATTATTTTAATTTCTTTTTAATGTTAAAACACTTTTTAAATACAAAAAAATAAAAACAAACTTTTATGATAATTCTTGTCCCAAGTATTCAAGAGTTTTGAAATATATATTTATGTAAAAATGCGAAATACGTCTCTGTAATTTTAAGCTTGTTTTTCTAAAAGTGTTGTAAATCGTCCCTTTTCTAATAGCATGCTGTAAAATAGTCAACGAAGTCAATTCCAAATATCTTGAACTGTACTATACACGTTCGCAAAATATTTACCGGTTTATTTTACCGGTTTAGAATTACTCAATTCTAAACAACTTAAGTAATTCAAACCTTCTTTATGAAACTCGGTGTTTCTGATATTAAATAAATATACAAAAATTGTTTATTTGATAATATAAAATAATGCGTTAGAAAATTATCATGATGTAAAATTACCAAGTAACTTGTTTCTATGTTTTCTTTGTTTATTATATCATTTGTATATATTTATTCTTAATGTTGATGCTAAATTTTAACATAAAATAAAACAGAACTTCAACCTAAAGCTTTTTATTTTAATATAATAATTTCTTTATATAAGTATCCATAATACACCAGTGAAGATTTTTGTAGAAGGAGTTGAAAAAAAGGTGTTTTGTTATATTCAATTTATATTTGAATTTTTTATTATTTTTGAGTTCTGGCTACTAGTTTCGGTACAACCGTCATCAGGCCAACTACATTAATTTAATAAGTTCTAAACAAATTTTACTACATTAATAGAATACAGTTTCGATAAAAATATCTTTAACATTTTCTTGCACCTAGCATTAATTTTCTGACGGCATTTGTAAATAAATATATTCACCAGTAACACAGCACCTAATTTAAAGTTTTGCAATCTCATATTCATCGTCCGTCCGGTCTCGGATGAAACTACACTGGCTTTAACTTACCGACTCCCACAAACAGTCTCTATACTTCTACTTATTCATAAGGAAAGAAAAAAGAAAACCTCTAAGACTATACCATGTATAGAAAATACAACTATAACCCATGTGGGTATATACAAAACGAACAAGGCAATAGCTGTGTGTTCGTTTCCGTTTTGGTGAAAAGAAAGATAACGGATTTTCTACTCGTACTCCTACTCCACTGTCTGGATTTATGAAAACGTAAAAAGCTGCTACGTGTAATAAACAAAGCTGCTTGCTTCCTATATATATATTTGAATAGTTTATATAACATTTTTTTTTTTAATTAAAACTTTAAATTATTTGTCAAAGCATTCTTTGCAAAAGTATTATGTCAAAGAATATAATTAATTGCTATATCTTCTAAATCATTTCTTTCATACTCAAAATACTTACATTACCAAATTTCAAAAAAAATTATGATGCTCTACACTTTTCTCAATAAAAGAAAAGTAAAAATTGTAACAAACTCAAGCTTAAATTTTAACTCCACCTCTGTAGTTATTATAACTTCATTTTTAACTCGAAGATTAATATAACTCCCTCTTGTGAAATACATTTTCAAATTTACTCTCAAGTAAATCATTCTAACTCGAGTTAAATTTTAACTAGCGTTTATGAAACCAGATATTAAAATATATACGTCAAATATATTTTTGATAAAAATACACTCTAATTACATGAAAAATAAACTTTAAATCCGAGATGCTACAAACGCAAAAAGAATAACAAGATCGACAGAAAATAATACACAACAACCAATTATTTTGTGCTTTTATTATAAAAAAAAATCATTCATAAGGCAAAAAAATATAATCACGTTCTCAAAGCACAATATTTAATAACTACAAAAAACCTATAACATAAAATAACATAGTATGAAATTAAGAATCAAGCCAACTCAAACTCAACATCAAAGCTTTTGACAGTAAAAAAGCAGAAATACTTATTTTTAATAGGCACTACTAACCAGGCAGTACACTTTGTAAAATACGAATTGTAAAACTTTACCGAGGACAAGTTTAAACGTATTTATGTCACTTCATCTCGGAAAGCAAAAAAACGTATGCTTTTGATGCAAAAAAAAGAAACTACGCGAGCTTGAGATGAAAAAAATTTGTAGATTCCGTAGATTCGACAGTAACATCTAGGTTTATTTCATTTTAAATTCCTCATCAGAGTAGCTAGGTTTTAATATTCTTAACGAAGCTGGAAACAGAAAGAAATATGTTTAATTTGATGAGCCCGTATTTTTACCTAACTTTTAAAAGTGATTCTTGTCAAAATTACTTTTGACGTTTACTTAAAATTACTTATTAAGTAATTTTAATTAGTTTATTTGAATTTTATAATATTAGATATAACGAAAATATATCAACAATAGCAATACTATTCGTATTTCATAAGAGGTAGAAGTAAAAATATATTTTAAAACAAAAAATAAAACGCTTGTTCATAAACAACAGAGATAAGAATACGGGTCAAAGTCTCAGTGGCATTACTTTAAACTTTTGACTATCTCGTAAAATATTAAAAATAATTTCTTTTTCTTAAAACAAATGTTTGACAAATATAATTTTTAATAAATATAATAACAAAGTTACAAATTTTAAACAAATATCCAGTGTATGTTTGTTTAAAGACTATGAGTCGTAACATATATGACTTTATATGTAAATGATATTAAAAAACTACGTTTGTGTAGACGTCCGAGTAGATACAATTTACATGATTGGCAGTGTTTTTCAAAATCAAATTGGTAGTAATATAATTGATATTATAAGTCAATTTAAGCATATAGGAATAATTGTAGACGACAAATTAAAATTCAGTGCACATGTTGATTAGGTTTGTAAAAAGATTTTTTTTTAATTATGTGTTTTGTACAGAATGAGTAGCTTTTTAAGTATTTGGACTCGTACGACAATTTATAATACAATTATTTAGCTAATATCGGTGAAAAAGACAGATTACAATATCTACAAAACCTGGCGATAAGAATTATACTTGGCTATAATCGTTATTGCAATATCAAACTGATACTCACAACATTGAAATGGATTGAAATAGATAAATTTACGAAAATGAAAAGCATCATATTTATACATAAAATAAAATTAAGTTTACTGTTACAATATTTTTCTAGTATATTTAAGACCTTTCAGGAAACGCATAACTATCAAACACAAAATGCTGGAAATTTTATATTAAAATCCAGAAATTATAAACGAACACAAAACTCTATATTCTTTAAAGCAGTGATAAAATACAACACCTTACCAAAAAATATATTCTTTTTTTTGTAGAGAGTTAAACGACTTATATTCAAATGATTTATTTTAGTTAAGATTATATATTTCTTGTATGTATATTATATATTTACATATTATTTAATATTGGTTTATAAATAAAAATATCACTTTTTTGTTTTTGTATTTTTGATAATTAAGTGTATTTCAATGTATTCTATATTAGCGCAAGCTATAATAAATATTATTAATATTATTATAAACTAATAAAAGTTGTATGAGATGAATCATGTATGTGAATAAAGTAAATTATCTATTTAAAATAAATTATGTTACGATAAGTTGAACGTAAATTGTAGTTAAGAAAACGTAAAAATCTGATTCAAAGCAATTCGAGAAAAATCAATGCAGAACAGAAATGCTACGAGTTGTGAAAGAAAGTAATTATTTTATCTTGTCTTCAGCAATGTCGTTCTCCCTGGAGAAACCGTGCTAGAAAGATTAGTATTACCTAATTTAAATCTTACTTTACTTGTGGTATTAGAGTAGCTAATATTCCAGACATGCTTCTTAACTCACACAAATAACTAGCTCACATACTCCATCCTTTTGTGTCCAGCAATTCATTTCTTTTAGCATCAAACGTTGAGTTTCTATTACGTCGTCACTTCCTTCTTTTTCAACTTTATAACGAGCTAATTTACAAGAATTTGCTCTTTCATAGATACTAATTTCTGCTTGAACGAAAATATTTTATGCCACACTCTTACAAATACAAGACGTATGTATATATATTCTTTAACGGTAAATAAAAAACCTTAAAATTATTTCAAATTAAAGAAAAAAAATAGTTTCTTAAGTTTAAGTAAATTATTGTTTTGTTTCGTAATAAACATGATTCTTATTACAATTTACAAAATACAATTTTTAAACTCTATATCAGTATTCTCAGCTAATGGTCTACAAAATACTTATACTTCATAATTATTACATGTTTTTTAACAAATTAACTAATTTGGTCATCATTTTGTTAACAGCAATAATAATTACAATAGTAGAACTTAAAATTGATGCTTTTTTGCTGGCTTAAAGTCGACTTTCATACCAAACTTATGGATCTATTCGATTCACATCTGTAAAACTTGTAAAGTTACAGAATATTTTGTCGTTTTCTATCAATAGCAATATTGCGTTTACTAGAAAAAGAAAAAAACATTCTGTAACGCTACAGATTTTACAGATGTGAGCCGAATAGGAACACTAGTTTCAATCGTAATAAAAAAAACGCTCAATGTAAATAAAGTGTATTATTTGAGTAAGAAATAGAGACAAAATAAATATATAACATACAATAATATATTATATATTTGCTCATATTTAACTTGAATTTTATTTAATATATTTAAATGTATTTTAGGAAATTTAGCTAATTGCGTGGTAAAATAGAAAAAAATTATTTTTATTCATTAGAAACTTTTATATTACAAAGTTTTCCTCCTAGATTATAACGTGCGTATAAGCTAAAAGCAAATCTTCGATAGTTTTAAAAATCAACACAATTTCTCCACATATCAACTCGCTACAATTTTTTCCCTTTTATCACCAGAAATACATCGGTCCATTTCACATCCATTATTCATTCTTTTTACAAGTTCCTTCTCTTCTTCCATAAAGCCAACTAGCTGAGTATAAGAGCAACGAGCGAATCTCGGTCACGAGAAGTATTTGGCTTACTCAGCGTTATCCTTCAGATACAATATCCAAACGCAGAGACTACTGCTTCCCAATCAAATGATAAGCTGGGCTAGCCTCTACCCTCCTCGCTCCCACAACCCGGCAGATAAACTAAAGATTATATGTATCACAAACTTCGATCAGTGATTAATTGGTGCTTGTGTTGTGTGCGACCAACAAATTGCTGGCGTTCGCGAGACGTCAACTGGTTTCAGTACTGATTGTATCATATTCCATACCGGGTTGTGTTATGTTGAATGTAACCCTCTAATTTAGAACGGCTTTAGATTCTTAACGCCTCCCCTTCCCCCACCGATAATAAAGCGGCTGAACGAAATTCACTGATGGTTTGTGGGTGATATTCAAATTTATTTTTCTCGTTTTTACGATTTGAATCATGACAATTTTAGTACGTAAGATTTGTTTATGGTTGTAATGCTCAATTTTAATTAACTGACAAAGTTGCTACTAATGTAACTAGAAATTTTAAATTTTCTTGATTATTTTTTGGTTAGTTTATTTAATCACATTAATAAATTTTAATAACCGAAAGTACACGCATATCACATAACAAAGAGCTGTTGCAAAAATAAACTACTATATAAATTTAAACATACAAAATTTAAATTTAAAATAATATAACTGCCAAAAATATTTGATTTTATCTTTTTCGATGTTAAAATTTAACACCGAATTCGAACTATATAAGTGGTAAACACTTTAATTTTTTACTGTGTAGTTAGTATAATATTACGATTTTTTAAATCTTTTGTAATACATAAAGATATCTAATAATAAATTACAGAATATTTTGAAACTTCTAGAAATGCCACTGAATAAAATATTGAATTATAAAGAATGAATTTTCCTGACCAATATTTTCCCAGACGAAGTAACGATTTTATGAACTTTTTTATCTGCTTTAGAAACTCTTTAAGTATTTCCATAATCTGATAATCTGTATAATAAATTCGATTTAGCTAACGAAAAGAAAAAAGAAACGGGTTAAGTAATATAATTAGTATAAAAATATTTTACCTCGAATTACTTCAGTAATAAACGTAATGCAGCGTAAACAAAATTTCGGATTTTGCGGTTACTCCTTTTTTTTCTTTAGCCAGGGAACAGGACGTTGAAAGAGAAAATTAAAATGTAAAATATTACCGACTAATAGGTCGACAGGAACTCTTTTGCAAGCAACGAAAAAGAAACTGTTAATGGGCGCAAAGAGCCCGTGGTATGAGAAGTGAATTAATTAAAATTTATTTTATATTGGCCGGTAGCTGTTTCGTTCGTCGGGACGACCGACGTCGTCCAGGTGGGGAGTTTGTAGTGGTGTGCTAGCAGGTCTGTGGTCTTAATTATGTTTATTAACTCATTACGACTAATAGATATAAATTGAATTAGTTGAGGAGATCTACCCCGAACGCAGCAACAAGTTATATAGCCCCAGCTACTAATGCACCCGCAACATCTCGCGCCAACACGAAATAAAATGAGAGCAATATTCATTCCTTTCTAGTTTCCATGACGTGTGAAACATTACGGCTACTCATTTTCTATTTTATTTACAAAAATATTAACGTTTTTAATTGATATGTACATACATGTGGTGCGATATAATAGACTTAATAAAAATACAAATAATTATATTAATCCATAAAATAAAATTCGATCTTCAGCTTGATTATTTTTAAACAAAAATTAGTTAAAACTGAATATATATATAATCGTAATACTCAGCAAAAGAATAAATTTTACATTACATAAAAAAAAACTAAACAAGGACAGAATACATTACTGTTTAAGAGTGTAGTGATAGTTTTAGTAACTTAGATTTAATAATATTCAAAATTGGACGTAGAGATTATCATTTAAATAAAGAATTTTTATGTTTATAATAAATTTAAGAAATTTTTATATTTGATTTACACTTTTCTATATTATTAATTTGTATAGCATTTGAGCTAAATAAAGACTATTATTATTATGTTTGTGTATTTATTAGCGATGTAGTATATTTTGTTTTTGATGTGTATATTAGCTATTTCAGATACCTATTCTCTGTCATAATATATTATTGAAATATAAATTTAGGCACTTGTCTAACTCTTAAAATAATACCTTTTGCTGAAACATTAACATCTGGAAAATTTTGATCCTCAAATTCAATAATAAGATTTAAAGGCAATAATGGATCATTAAATAAAAACATTTATTTTATTTAGACGTTTCAGCCGCTTTAATGCGAGCAACTTCAATTGTTAAGTTATTACGCGATATGAAATTGTTTATAAATTTACAGATTTTGCTTATTACAAGTTCGTTTAATTAATTGCTGTTCAAAATTATAAAAAACTCATTATCATATAAGTAAGAGTTAACATTGATTTAATATTCTGTAGACTAAATTCTGCAAAAATGTAACAAAACGCAATTAACAATAAATAGTGCAAATTTGAAAGATATGCACTTCAATTCTTACCAGCTAACAATGATTCGAATTTAAATTTTAAATTTCCGCAATGCATCGTCCATTACCAGTTAATGTGATTAAATTATTTACATAAATCTTCCGCTAAATCAAGGGAAATTAAACAAAGAATAAAGATTTTATATATATATATATATATATATATATATATATATATATGTACTTGTACAATAGTGTCTATCCCCAGTATATTAATGAACAAACGTTTCTAAAAACGAGTTAACATAAATTGTGCAGTGCGTCATTCGAGAAACAACCCTTAGTATCTCGTAATACAATGTTCCGAAATGCAAATGCGCAATGCATGTTGTAAGTGCATATTTATAATCAAGTCGAGCGTATGCACATTGTCTATATTTTGATAGACACAAGCTGCAAGGGAAAGAGATAGATTTTGTCGAAAATTTTGTGAGCATTCATGTATAATGTGACAATATAACAGTACTCAGTACAGTATAATGTGTAGTTCTGTATTAATATTTATTAATATTTGTTTGGACAGGAGTGTTTGGAGGCGACTGATTTCGGGATAATGAAAAGAGTTTGTGCCACACCCTTTTGGGTATATGGCGTGATTGTGTATGTATGTATGTATGTATGTAATAATCTACGTTTCGACGTACTCAACGTACATCTTCATCAAGAAAAATGATAAAAATGACATTTGTAGTGAATAAACAAAAAATAGAAACAACTTACTATAGGTAACATCAATCAGTGTAAAAACACTGAATTAAATAAAATTTGGCTCCCTTTAATTAAAAATTTATAAATTTTATAATCTAGTTACGTAATTTGTTACCTAGTAACTTGTTTCTATGTTCTGTTTGTTTACTGTAAGTATCAGTTATATCATTTTTCCTGATGAAGATGTACGTTGAATGGTTGAATACGTCGAAATGTCAATTATTAATAAATATTAATACAGAACTGCAACCTGAAGTCGTTTTATTTTAATATAGGTAATGAGTTTTAATAAAATTTTTACTATGTTAACTAGACAAAGATAATGAACTAAAAATGACATAATTACATGGCATTCCATGTTTATGGCAAAATTTATTTTTACTTGAATTTAAATTTAATTATTAAAAATATGTTAAAAAGTGCAAGAAATGTAATATATCAGACACTCCATATTCTACCAAAAAAACATTACTTCTCACAATCACGTAATAAATATACTGTTTTACAAACGTCAATCAAGTTAGCACCCCCCATTCTCCAAAAATTAAAACAAATTAGCTCATATTTATGAGCTATTTATGAGCTATTTTTGAGCCACAATTAAAATTTTTGAGCTGCAAAATTATGCCTAAGAAAATTTGTTTTTCGATGGGGGGTGCTAACTTGATTTCAAGTTAGCACCCACGCTATGAAAAAATTTTTAAAATTTAAAACAAATTAGCTCACATTAATGAGCTATTTATGAGCTATTTTTGAGCCACAATTAAAATTTTTGAGCTGCAAAATTATGCCTAAAAAAAATGTTTTTCGATGGGAGGTGCTAACTTGATTTCAAGTTAGCACCCACGCTATGAAAAAATTTTTAAAAATTAAAACAAATTAGCTTACATTAATGAGCTATTTATGAGCTATTTTTGAGCCACAATTAAAATTTTTGAGCTGCAAAATTATGCCTAAAAAAAATGTTTTTCAATGGGGGGTGCTAACTTGATTTCAAGTTAGCACCCACGCTATGAAAAAAATTTTAAAAATTAAAACAAATTAGCTCACATTTATGAGCTATTTATGAGCTATTTTTGAGCCACATTCAAAATTTTTGAGCTGCAAAACTATGCATGAAAATAATTTTTTTCGATGGGGTTGCTAACTTGACTTCAACTTAGCACCCACGCTATCAAAATTTTTTTAAAAATTAAAACAAATTAGCTCACATTTATGAGCTATTTATGAGCTATTTTTGAGCCACATTCAAAATTTTTGAGCTACAAAACTATGCACAAAAATAATTTTTTTTTGTTATCAAAATTTACCTTTAAGTTTACATGAATAATAATAATCCTTATTTAGTTCAAATGCTTTACCAAATACAAAATAATAATATAAAAATACTAATATATAAATGTAAATCATATAATAAATATTTTTTCAATCTATTATAAACACAAAAATACTTTATTTAAATAATAATCCTTCAGGCTAATTTTGAATATTTTTACCACTTTGACTGCAAGGAAAAAGTGGTATAGCGTTTGGTACGGTGACTGTAACATTTTCAAAAATAAAAAATTTGTATATAGAAATCCTTCATATAGCCTCTAGATGACGAATCTGAAATTAGTTTATGTGGGTGTATCGATGTGCGTCGTCAGCTCGCTCGCTCGCTCACTCGTCAGACAAAATTTTGTGATCGCAACTCCTCTTAGACGGTTCAATCGATTTTAATGAAATTTTCAGGATAAATTTGTTTAGTGCCCAAGATGGTCATGTGCTTTTGATTTTTTCCAACTTTCCGAAAAAAAAATTACTAAAATTTTTAAAAATGCATTGTGGCTACATTATTTATCCGATTTTGATCAAATTTTCAGGAAAGATTCCCCTAGTTCCCACATAAATTACGTAATTTTAATATAATACAGTGTTGCCAACTTTCCAAGAAAAAAATTACTAAAGTTTTTAAAAATTTATTGTGGCTACATTATTTATTCGATTTTGATGAAATTTTCAGGAAAGATTCCCCTAGTGTCGCCAACTTTCTGAGAAAACAATTACTAAAATTTTTAAAAAATTATTACGACCATGTTGTTTAACTGATTTTGTTAAAATTTTCACAAAAGATTCTTCTGGTATCCATATAAATTAGATAATTACAACAAAGTACAGTGTTGCCAACTTTCTGAGAAAAAAATTACTAAAATTTTTAAAAAATTATTATGACCGCGTTATCTAACCGATTTTAATCAAATGTTCACTAAAGATTCTCCTGGTGCCCGCATACATTATGCAATTTGAACAAAATACAGTGTTGCCAACTGATCGAGAAAAAAATTACTAAAATTAAAAAAAAATTTATTGTGGCTACATTATTTATTTTGAAGTCAAGTTAGCAACCTCATCGAAAAAAATTATTTTCATGCATACTTTTGCAGCTCAAAATTTTTGAATGTAGCTCAAAAATAGCTCATAAATAGCTCATAAATCTGAGCTAATTTGTTTTCATTTTTAAAAATTTTTTGATAGCGTGGATGCTAACTTGAAATCAAGTTAGCACCCCCCATCGAAAAACATTTTTTTAGGCATAATTTTGCAGCTCAAAAATTTTAATTGTGGCTCAAAAATAGCTCATAAATAGCTCATTAATGTAAGCTAATTTGTTTTAATTTTTAAAAATTTTTTCATAGCGTGGGTGCTAACTTGAAATCAAATTAGCACCTCCCATCGAAAAACATTTTTTTTAGGCATAATTTTGCAGCTCAAAAATTTTAATTGTGGCTCAAAAATAGCTCATAAATAGCTCATTAATGTGAGCTAATTTGTTTTAATTTTTAAAAATTTTATCATAGCGTGGGTGCTAACTTGAAATCAAGTTAGCACCCCCCATCGAAAAACATTGTTTTTAGGCATAATTTTGTAGCTCAAAAATTTTAATTGTGGCTCAAAAATAGCTCATAAATAGCTCATAAATATGAGCTAATTTGTTTTAATTTTTGGAGAATGGGGGGTGCTAACTTGATTGACGTGTTTTACAACTATTAATAAGGTTAAGGTTACGTAGAACGTATTTTTATTTATTTTTAGTTTAGTTTCGTTCGGAATGCTTGAAGAAAAAATAGTATATGTGTTTCGGAGCCGAATGTCTAGACTCAACACAATAAAGATCGCTTTCTGCTTCTCGTAACATAATACACCAGTATTGTAAAAACTGTAACATAATTTAATAATGTTGGAGTAAGTAATTATAACAAAATTATATTGATATAAAATCTTGTGACTCATGAATCTGCATAAACTTTCAGTTTATATTTTTTGCTGTAAACATTAGCAAATTGAAAAACTTTTATATTTGCTTAGCAAACCAGCAATTATTCGTATCTAAATATTTAATATTTAAAATTTTTCTTCTAATTTATTAATCATAAAACTTGTTATTGGCCATTTAATAGTAATTAATTTTGTATTACTGTAATTTTCTGGTTGGGAAAAAGATAATGATGAATAAAAAAAGAAAAAGATGATACAAAATTCTTGATCATAACCACTGTGTTATTTTAACGAAGTTTTTAGTAATTTACATTTCTAATATTGTATCTTCAATATACATAAGTCAAAACTCAGATCCCCAAAGGTCCTTGGTTCATAAAATATTATTTCTAGTATTAAAACTTTATACCACTGTATAAATATCGGCTGAGTCTGGGTGATACGGAATCCACTATAAGCTTGCTTGCCCTGGCTTGGCTGTGGGTTAACGACCCACGCTATTGATAATGCAAGTAAAAAGTGTTAAGAAACTATGGCCCGTATTCCCACCCTCTTTTGTTTATGCTTTTATTTTTTGTTTTAAAATAAATTTTTACTTCTACCTCTTATCAAATAAGAGTATAGTATTTCTATTTTCGATATATTTTTTTATATCTAATATAATAAATAAAAATAAAATTCAAATAAACTGATAAACTGATAAATTTTAAGTAAACGTCAAAAGTACTTTTGACAAAAATCACTTTTAAAAATGAGGTGAGAATACGGGCTTATATGTACAGCTTCTTAAGCATGCAGCCTCTATGTTTCACCTAGAAATTACGGGAACTAATTATTCTTACTCGTACTATACATAACTGCACAAACAGAGTAATTCTAGAAAAGCCATTTGTACTTCTATGACATTGAATGGAATTTGTATCAGTTGGAACAAAATTAAAAAATACCAATTTGTGCAACTCAATTTCAAAACAATGTTCTTAATCAAAAAAAAAACTAAACGAAACAAAAACAAAAGACAAAATAAGAACTGAATAGAAAACAAAAGCATTAGCCATAAAAGAACATCATAAATAGTTATTGCTTTAGAAATTCTCGAAGAAAAGGTTAATATCTGCGCGAGTTTAATATCAAAAACATTTTATTGAATAACGTAAAGCTACATTCAATTGTGCGCTAAAAAAATCGTATACGCTGCTAGAAGATTCTAATAGTTTTCCTGGCATATATACATCCGCACACCATCAAATACGTATTACCATTTTTTTATTATTTAATCGAGTTAGTGTAGATACAATATGAGTGATAAGGCTTGGGATTTACAAGCTTAGAATAAATTAAAATCCACTAGACAGTTTTACTATAAGCATAACAATGAATTTTCCACATCATCAAATACCCTTATTGCATAGAATAAGTCGACAACACCCTTCTTGCTATGTCTATTAATCAAAAACAAAATTAATTTCTCCACGAACTTTTTCACAATTTTAAGAACATATCGTTGAAATTTCGACAATAGCTTGAAAATAGTAATATTGATAATTTAATGATTTTGTTACATTTTACAAAGTTTTATACTACATACATACATACATAATTACACCAATTATTTTGTATTTTACGTAAGCGAAAGTTTCCAAGTAGTAGGAATAGAAGACCATGTATTTCTATAGGTATCATGAATGTGGATAAAGCTACACTGTAAAAAAGTTGCCATTTTACATAAAAACTATAGTAAAAAAATTACATATTATTTCAGCAAAACGATGATTTACTAATATAATTTTGTAATTTTAAGTAAAATAATTAACTTACCATATTATATGTTTTTTTACCGAAAAAATAAATAAACTTAAATAAAATATATGTACTTTATATTTATATAATGTAAAAATTTTCCTGTGATGTCTGTAAATTTACATATTAAACTGGTGTAAATCAGTTGCCCCAGGTTTTTATATAAAATTATCGATTTTTTTGTACAGCGTACGTAATGTTCTTTACAGATATTTTAAGGAAAATTTTTACATTAAATAAATATAAAATATGTATATTTTATGTAAGTAATTACTTACTTTTCGGTAAAAAAAAACATATAATGTGGCAAATTAATTATTTTACTTAAAATTACAAAATTATATTACTTTTACAGAAAATTTATGTAAAACTATCGTTTAATTGAAATAATGTGAGTATGTAATTTTTTTCCTATTGTTTTTATGTAAAATGACAACTTTTTTTACAGTGTGAATAGGAATGTTTGGAGAAAACTAATTTCGAAATAGTGAAAATAGTTTGTGACAAACTCTTTTGAGTACATGGCAAGATTATGTATGTATGTATCCATAAGGGTATGGTATAGTATGGTATTATATTCAAACTGAAATTAATTTCCACCAAGACAAGCAACTTTCGCTTCATCCACCTTTATGATATCTCTCATACATGTTCCCTTTTTTTCTATTATTTAGAAGCATTCGCTTCAGCAAAACTAGCATACCAATCCATCTATACTCATCGGACCATACTTTTATGAGACATTCACTCAAGATGACCAAACCATTTTAACTAACTTTTTTATTATTTTTATACTCTACCAAAACCATTTCATAAATCTATTGGCTAAATCCCATTAAATTATACTTTATTAACTAAATAGTAATTAATAATTACGAAAACTAATGACTGCCAAGAGTCAAAGCTATAAATTTTATCAAAACGACAAAAACACTTATTAAATAATAATAATAGTAATATGAAATAATTAATTTTAAATAAGAAACACTACTTGAAAATTTATCTTATGTCATTTTTCATTCACCCCCCCTTTAAAAAAAATCATTTATAATTCAACACACTCCAACCCTTAAAATTACGGTTACACATATACTACATCATATTCAAACCTTCTTACTTATTCAATATACCCCTATACTTTATCTCTGTTTGTGCCGTTCGGCTCAATTATCTTTGAAAGCTTTTAATCAACATGATTCATGAGTATTACACCTCTGTGAAGTTAGTTAGGTTCTAGTTTAAAAACTAGTGAAATAACATATTACCCTTTTAACTATTTGTAAAAAAAAAAAACATGCTTCTGAGGTATCGTAATGTATATTTGAAAATGTCATTTACAGTTATGTAAGTTAACTCGTAATTTATTACTCTAACCTTTTTAATTACTAGATATATGAATAAAGGTTTTCATGATAGTTTTTTTTTTATTTATTTATTTTAACTTACATTTAGTAACTTAAATAGAATTACACGAATGACAAATAGAGTTATGTTTAATCTATAAAATATTCAAATTGCTAAACAGCAAAGAACAAAATCCATAATAATAAAACAAACGCTATTCAACAAAGTTTACGTAACACATAACCTACATTTGCCAGATAACGGTTTTTAAAATAATAACGTATTAAAATATTTTTCAGAAATCATTAAAATAAAAAAGCTTTAGAATTAAATTCTGTATAATTTTTAATTAAAAATTCGACGTTTCGATATACGTATATCATCATCAGGAAAATTTGAGTAAAACACAAAAAGTGCTTTCTCTTCCGAGTCGGACATATATGATTTTTTTCTTCAAGCGTTCTAAACGAAACTAAACTAAAAATGAATAAAAATACAAGCCATTTATATTTGTTACATGATTTGGGCGAATTAATTTTTCTATGTCAATCAAGATAGCACAGCGCCCTCCACTTTTTCCAAAATTGAAAATTTTTGGTCCGTAATTTTAGACAATTTAAGGCCATCAATATCCAATTTTGGACCAATTTTGGTGGAGGTGCTAACTTTATTGACATAATTTTTCTTTGGTCGAATATACAATTTTGTCGGGATACATTACATTTTTGGCACATCTTTACAAATTTTCAATATTCAAATTTAAATTCAGATGAAAATAAACAATTGTCAATTAACTTACATTGGCCTAATAATTTTAAATATAGCCGTCGGAGTTGTTAAATTAAATACATTTGACCGTATTTCTTTTGTCGAATATGCAGTTTCTAACCACATTGGACGGTGCACATTACATTTATTGTACTTTTTCACACATTTTCAATAATCAAATTCAACAAAAATAAACAATGCAATTATCAATTAACTAAACCTAACTTGATGTAATAGTTGTTAGCTGAAGATGTCAGATTAAATACACTTGACTTTGTAGTTTGGTGTTTGGTGCAGCCACAAGTGCTGTATATAGTAACTAACTACTGTACAATTATTATCATTATTGTACTAGTAATGACCTCTTTCCAGATAGGCATAATATTAATATTATAATACGCTTGAAGAAAAATAATATCTTTGTTAAAAGGCGCTCATGTTTTAATGGCTGATTATTACAAGCTCAGTTTTTGGGTGTTTAGTCCAAGTCTTATGACAGTTACGTGGTCTTAAAACCGATATTAGTTAAAACCAATTTAAAACAGAGCTCGTAATACGGGCCAATGTTTATAAATTAACAACTAAAATATTTATGTGATAGTCTAAAATTCGAAATATTCCATTACGTAATCGCGCCACAAAACATACAATCAAACACCATATTTCCTTGATACAAAGAACGTTTATTTGACAGCAATACAGTTCGGACAATTATCGTTGGATAGAAGTGCATAGAAGCAACAATATGGCGAACATTTAGCAACACAAACCTCGTATCAAAATGCCTAGTTTGTGTTGTGGCACAGTGCATAGATAATGACAAGTATTTACATGAACCGAAACTGTGGCTGAAGCCGTAATCAATGCATAATTAACTAAAACATGTATAAACATCATTAATAAATATTGACCGGAAACAGGAAACTCAGGCTCAGCTTCAAGCAGATAAACCGCTAGTAATGGCGAGAGAATTGCCTCGAGAGGTTATGTGAAAGAATAATGAATATCAAATTAATTACAATGTTACATTAAATTGTATCGCGATTTTTAACAAACAGTTTAAATTAGTAGTAATAAATTCTAATGTTATTAAATTCCCTATCATATTTATTTTTGTTTTTAACAATAACGCGTTTCGACTTCTCAGTCATCTTCAGATTTTCTGAAGATCTGAAGATAAGCATATTTTTAATACTAGTATACTAGTATTAAAAATATGCTACAATCATACTTTGCCCTGGCTAAATATCAAAAAATTTATTGAATAATTGATATTCATATTTAAAATATTAACAAATAAATTACCAAATTATTTGCTCAAAAACACAAAATATACACTCTAAAATAAAATTTTGGTAACTATTTTATAATAAAGGTCTGGTTGCATTCAACAATTTACCGAAAGCTATTAAAAATGTCCTTTCTCAATTTGACAATTTACATATTAATTAAAAAACTGTTTGTAAATATATTACAGAATTATACCACTTTTTGTATAGGTATATACATACCAATATATTTAATTGTACAATATTTGTATTTTTTTATTATTATTAGTTTAATACTATTTAAATAAATTATTATAGTGGACAAATTAATGATTATGTACCATTAATGATTATAATTCATAGCGTAATATGCGTATTAGTTCCATGCAAAGCAAATGCGATAATAAATATTTGATTCGTTCATCGGGCGTCCGTAATACGGTATACAGAGAACCATTAACACACCGAGTCCTCATTGGGGTAACCCATTCTAAAACCCTTCCTTATAAGTTAACCCCGCTCGGCACATGCTTGTGTTAGTCATGTTATCTCAAATCACAGCCCTTGGGCTAGTGTACGACCATGTATCTTTAACCGGTTACATATTTAGCAAACGCTATGTGTTCTCTCCAATGTGTGAATGTGTGAAAACGTCTGTTATTTGTGTGTGTGTGTGTGTAGAGGAGATGCGTTAATTAGGGTACGTAACCAATTCGTTAATAGAGAATGAAAACGACGTTATCACACACCCCCCGTATGATTTTAACCAGAAGGTGGACCTTACGACACATTTAAAACGACAAGACCAAAGGCAAATATTCAATATGCTCAGCTTTGCTAATTTCACACACACACATTATTGTTCGGTACTATCATTATTAATAATCGAGTTATGTTTCCAAAGATAATCTTATACCTACTTTATACAAAATAATTTATTTTCCTATTGAATAACATATATTATTTTTAGAAAGAATGAATAGTACTTTAGTACTATATATCCACAGCAGGGAGCTGATCATGACATGTTACTAAGTAGATTTGGCTTTGAATCTTTAGATCAGAGACGAATTAAAACTAGTTTAGTTATTTTGTACAAATTGCTGCATAATATGGTAGACTGCCCAAGCTTACTTGAAAAACTTAATTTTTCAGTTCCAAGACTTTTGTCTGGTTCTACGCTAATGTTTTATTGCGATTCTTCGAGAACAAACATTTTATATAAGGCACCAATTAACATAATGTGCAGAAATTTTAGCAATTATTTATCTAATTTTGATATTTTTCATAAAAATTTATATTCATTAACTATAACTTAAATAATTAAGTTAATAAAATAATATATTTGTATATATATTAACATTATTGTATAAAAATTGACTGGTTTTTTTTATGTATCTTATTCTGTAATTGGTTGTATAACTGTTGGGCAATAAAGTCATTATTATTATCATATTAGTATTGAAAAATACTTTATAACCTACAAAATAAAATAAAAACAGGAAACGTCTGAAATTATTGCAATAATCTTCAAAAATCAAACAGGATCAAACTGCAATGTAGTGTAATGTACTATATATACGTGTTCCGTAACTCTGACTTCGTCAACGAGAACGCGTCCTAGTCTAACCGACGGCGACGTCCCAAGAGTCCGAGAATCGATACCAGACCGCCCGGTAGTACGTCGTGATGCCACACAGCGTTACGTTACTTGCGCAAATGTACTTTACTTGTTCGATTATATATTTTAATACAGATAATAAATTTTGTTTTACAAAAAAAAAATCTATTCATACTAGATGAAACATCTAATTCAAGAGTGGATGATTACGATTTTGATTGTTTCTCTAAACTTGATATGGTTAAACAATTTAAAAATTAAAAATTGTTTTTGTAATAATAATAATTAATATTTAAATAATATTACTTCACTGTAATAGTTAGTTAGTAATAATTAGTTCATTTCAAATTTTAAAAAAAATTCAGGGCCTAAAGAAAGCGAAAAATACCACCGAAAGATTGACACAGACTCTTAAATGAGAGTTTAATTTGAACACCTAATCTTTGACTACTTTCCCATAAAAATTGTATACAACATTTTAGTTGTGAATTTTTTTATTTACATACATACATATATATATATATATATATATATATATATATATATATATATATATTAATTAACCTTTTAAAACACCATATCTTGTTTTATTTTCTCCATTTACAAAATATGCGATAAAAACGTGCGATAAATCCAAAAAAAAATCCCTTTTATATAATCTTGTACAATATAAACTTGGCATAATTTCGGTTAAGACCAGCGCGATAATACATCCCGAGAACGTAATTTAAAAAGGTTTAAAAACAAGCAGTCGCTAAATATGTGAAAAAATAACGGGAGACCTGTTGTTTAATTTTCCATTTTATTTAAAATCGTCGGCATATTTTAGCTGTTATTTTTACAGCTTGATATAATTTCGCCCCCTCGCTACAACCGACAAAAAAAATAGCCATTGTTCGTTCGTGCTAGTTATATCGAGCGCGCGCTGCGAACAATTTGCACGTCCATGTCGATGTTATTATGGTGAAATACTGCCGAGAAAATTATGGTTTCGCAAACATTTAGAAGATAGATGGGCCCCTCCGTTTGTGTCGAAGCTATAAACCAGTAATACGCGGGTATATGGGGGGCGTCTCCCCCTATCCCTCTGACTTTAAGCTGCGTATATGAATTTGTTATTCGATTCTATCGGTCTGGCAGATTTTACTCTGTAATTATTTACTTTTTTTATTTGGCTAGACTGCTAGATTGCTTATTTTTAAATTGAAGATTGAACACACTTGTTACTGATTGATAAACGCAATCATTGAACATGTGTAACTAAATAAGTTTGTATATGAAATTATTTTTGAATTATCTAGCATCAATTAATTATAGACGCAACATCCGTCTTCATCAGGAAAACTGATACAAATGACATTTACAGTAATATAGATCATATACAAACAAGTTACTAGGTGACATATAAGTAATTAAATTTTATAATTTTTTTTATAAATTTTTAATTAATTAAATTTTATTTAATTCAATTGTCTTCACAGTGATTGATATTATAAATTCCTTTTGCAAGACCAATCAATATTAACAGCAGATTGATAAGAGAAGCAATAGAAATTTATAAGGAAAAAGATAACATCAATTTGGAATCAGATCAAAACTGTCCGAGGTATACGCAATGTGAAATTAGCTTGTAATTTACCATACTGCGCATACTCTATAAAATTCCGTTCTGGTTCAGAATTTAGTTGGAACAAACCTATATTTAAATTGTGATCACAAAAAATAAACTATTTTTTTAAATCTAGATTTAAATTGTATAAAAAAACTTACAAAGTGTTTAATAGAAAGTTTCTAAAACTACTACTACGTCGATTTTTAATAAATATTAATACAGAACTGAAACCTAAAGCCGTTTCATTTTATATAATGAGTTCTGAAAGATTTTTTACTATGTTAATATTTTATTTCATTTCTATTGTGAGCGCGGCGCGAACCAAAGACCTTTGAGATCCGAATCCAACATGCTACCACTGACCAAGAAAAATTTTATATAAAACATTTAATTATTATTATTTAAGAACCAACAAATAAAAGAAAAATTATATGAAAAATATATATCATATATAATCAGCCAGCATTTTTAATCAAAAATACTTCCAATAAAACATTTAAAAAAAGTTAAAAGTTCTTCTGTCATGTACCCATAATTCTTTTAGATAGAATCTCAAGCTCATTTCTGCTTCTGTATTGTGTTGTGCGCGCTTACGAGATAGAAAAAAAAAGTAGAAAATAAATTATATCTCTGGAGAACAAGACGGCATGGGACACGGTATACGTAGATGATCCCCCATGTATCCACACAGCGTAATCGTGCGGTTCCAAACGGGTAGCGGTAAAAATCACAACGCAATAAAGCAAACGTTACCGGTAGACCAAAAAAAAAACTGCTGACTCCTTTACTCGGATATTGTTTTGCCTCTACTTGTGCACTCTACTTGTGCCTCTACTTGTGCACATGCGCATATAAGTTATTGGTATTTTTTTCATTTGTTTTATAAAAAAAAAACGGATGTTGAGTTCGTCGAAACGTCAATTATTAATAAATATTAATACAGAAGTTAAACCTAAAACAGTTTTATTTTATAAAGGCTGACATTACAAGTTCGGTTTTTTTTAAACCAATATTAGTTAAAACCGATTTTAAAATCAAGTTTGTAGTACCAGTTAAAATGATTCAAAATAAAACGGCTTTAGGTCGTAATATATATATATATATATATATATATATATATATATATATATATATATATTAATATTTATTAATACAGAACTACAACCTAAAACCATTTTATTTTACTATAATGGGTTCTGAAAAATTTTTTCACCACGTCACACGTGATATCAAACATTAGTGTGCAATGTAAAATATCAAATCTTATATGAGCCGTTTTCTTTAAAAGTGGTGTAAGTCTATTTTTGACAAAAAGTTAGTAGTTAATGATAACAATGAATGCAATATGCTATGAGCTTTCTATCTATAAACAGTTCCCAAAAAAATCCTTCAAAATTTTCATCATTTTGTCAATATTAATTTACATAGTTACCATTCAAATACAAACCTTTAAATATCTCCATATAATATAAAATGGACTTACATCACTTTCAAAGAAAAGGGTCAATATACTAACTTCCCAAATTAATTGATGACATAAATTTAATAAGCAATCATGGTCACATGATACATTAGTAAACAAAATAGGACAATTGAAACACGGAATTAATCCTGGCCAGAAATAATTCATATTTGCACCATTATTTTATGGAAGAAAAATAGAAAAAGGTACATAATTTGAAAACTAATTCCTGTTCTATTAGAGTTACAACGTTGTAGTTAGAGTTTATTATCAAATATGTGTTGTTAGCAAGTTGTTGCTCTTTATATACGAGAGTATTACATGTTTGCGTGACGTTTGGCAACAGTGTTTTTTTTTTCCTGAAAATTATTACGCCATGTTGCGATAAAGATCTTGCGAAAGTTTATAAAATAAATAATTATTTTTTCACTGATTACAGGCGTATACCTGTAGAGTATATTTTGAAATATATTTATTTAATTGCAGTTTTTGTAAAACAACCCCTATTTACATTGTTGCCTGTTATCGTTTTTACGATATTAGTATATATTTTATTTCAGAATTCATATTCAGAATTATATTTTTTTTATATATAATTATAAAGCGAACAAATTTTATACATGATTTTTTTTTATTTTTTACTGAATAATTTGAACGCATATGTCAAATGAATTATATACAAAGTTATAAGTTAGATTGAAGGTAAACGTTTCCGTAAACATTAAATGAGTAAGTAAATTAACATTTTGACATTAAAATTTATACTTTTATTAATAACATAAAATAACTAAAATAAAAATAAAAAACTTTAGTAACTTTGAAAATTCACTTTATTACACAATTATTGTAGTGACTGCAGTTTCGACAAACGTTGTCATCATCAATTAATAATTGATTATAATTAATAATTAAGGACTTAAGCCTGGTGTATGATGGATTTAATTTATAAATTTGAGATTCAAGATTTAGATTTAAATTTGAACGTAAATTTTTTGACGTTTCTGACGTTATATGGAAACTGGATTCCAAAAATAGATTTTTCGGATGATAGTGAAAGTGATATAATTGTTAGAGGAATTATGATAATATATAATAAGTGTAAATAAAAAAACAACTTAATATTTATTAAAATTTAATAACTCTCTTTCCTCTATTCACTGACAGCTGACTACAACTATGTCGATGAAACTGGCAGACATATTTTGGCATAATGACCTGAAATTATCCTCAAAATTTTAGGCTCATTATGGGCTATTGAAGACCCTAAACGCCAAATTTTTCGCGATACGATTTTGTAACATTAATTAATTATGGGCTATTTATGAGTTCCATTTTCAACGCAAATTAATTTTTATATATACATACATACATACATACACAATCACGCCATGTACCCAAAAGGGTGTGGCACAAACTCTTTTTATCATCCCGAAATCAGTCGCCTCCAAACATTCCTATTCAAACAAGCAACTTTCGCTTCATCCACATTCATTATTCCTCTCATACATGCTCTTTTATTCCTCTTTTATTGCATAATAATTTTTATTATTTACTAAAAAGAAAAAAATATTGTCTAAATTAATTAATTGAAATCTCGAATTAAAAATAAGATAAATATTGTTTTAAAGCTAGTAGCAAAAAATAAATTATTTAAAAATATATACAAATGGACTCAGATTAAATTAAAGTAATATTTTACAAATATACAAAACTGCAAGATAAAATATTCACGTTTGTGCGAAAAACGTACAAAAATATTATATGAAAACAGGGTTACCAACCAAATTTCGATTAAAATTCAACAAATGTATCTAATTCTATTGTACGCAGATAATAATTTCATTTTGTTTCACCTCAAAAAATATACATATATAAAAAAATCTACAACAGAAAAAGTAAAGCGCATACGAGAATTTGATAATAATCAAAAAACAAAATGCTGGTGTTTCTGCAAAAAATAATGAATAAATAAAAAATAACGTAAATATTAACGTATTCGCTAAACGTTCACAATCTATTTTTTATAACAAAAGAAATCTAATAGTTTGTAATTCATTAATATTTTATGAATTTTTACAACAGACACATAACCTAAATTAATTAATTTTTCATTATTACTAAAAACGTATAAATTTTACCAGAACATATATCCGTATTATTTTTTAATGTAATATAAAAAATTCAAGGAATGATATTAATTGAAATTTTATAAATTTTTACATTCCACTCTCATTAATTTTTCATTATTATATAATGAAAAATAATTTTGCATTATTCATCCCTAATTTTTCGAAATATTAATATAGCTAAGCTTCTTCCAATTACATTAAAATAATTTTTTAAATGTCGGAAAATCTTAATTTTATTTTTTTTAAATGTACTTTATTTTACTAATTTCTGAGCGTAAAATGATGATGACCAAAAAATGATTTTTAAATTAAAATTTATATAAAATTTATATTATCCCGCAATACAGAAATGTATATATTTTATAAATTTGCCTAAATCTAGAAACATGTATAATTCCAGATACAATTTTATAGTTTTATTTAAAGATGAAATTATTTATTACATAATTTACAATATATTTTTCTACTACTATTTGTCGTGCCTAAAATAACTTTATGGCAATAGTGCAAAAAAGTAAAGATTGTGAAAACAGTATCATTTTTTTTTTCACTTTATCATTATATAAATATATGCACCGAAAATGTGCACTGAAAAATAATTGTTTTGCAATCGTGGCATTAGAAATATTAAATTCTAGAATTGTGTTTAGATGTTTATGTAAGTTAATTCTAAATGCAGATAATCATCGAAAAAATATTGTGTGAATGAAAAAAATTGTATTTTAAACATCTGAAAATGTTGATTTTATGTAACCAAGACAGAACAAGAATCTATAGCCCGTATTCTCACCTCCTTTTTAAAAAGAATTTTTAACGTTTACTTAGAATTACTTATTAAGTAATTTTCATTTGTTTATTTAAATTTTATAATATTAGATTTAATAAAATATCAATTATTAAAAATTTAAATGCACCAAGTCGATAAATTATAGAATTTTTAACGTTTCGCAATTAATAAAATGTTGTATTACACAAGTTTTATGTAATTTTACATTAATTTCTTAGTATTATCATTTATGTGCAATAATACATTTTGTTTTATTTAATAATCCATTAAAATATATAAATATTTTACATAAAAAGTGTTAAATATTACATGCTATGTAAAATTAAGTTCTATGTAAAATTACATAATAATCCAGGCAATCTTTGTTATCCATAACTTTTATTGTAAAATTACAGAAAAATTTTTACAAATACAAAAATAATAATTGTACAAATATCTGAACAGATATACATTTAAAAATTCAATTTTATTATCGTACATTTGAACATATATTTATCCTGTCTTGTCTTCGACAGTCTATCTATGAAAATATACAATTTGTCCTTGCTACAGGCTTATAGAAAGCACCTTTACGCTTGCATTCCAATATTATAATCCACTTTAGAAATGAATTAATAGTTCTCAAAATGATATAATTAAGTGTAGTATTTAGTAAAACTTCCAATTGTTTCACCGATTTTTTTTTAATTTCCTAAAATGACACAGTAAACTAATTTGTTGATTAAACTGTAGGTACTTGTTATTATTCTCATGATATTACTGCATTCTCTTTCTCAGAGTGAATAAAAATATAGTAGTAATGGTTATTTAACGGAAAAACTAACATATTTACTCGTAGGCGACCAATGAATATTTAATGATAACCCCCCCACCCCCACCCCGAACTGAAGTGGAGATAATTTTCCGTTTGTTTCGTAATCTCTTTTCTAATTGAATTTTGTGTATTCGCGTCGCGTTGTCGCGTATTTTAACATTCGTACCTGCTTAAAGTTACACTAATATACGGAGTGCGTTTTTCGAATATATATTTGCATTAAAACTTTTGTTTGTTTTACATGAAATGAATGCTGATAGTTGGTACAGAAAAAAGATCAAAAACATATAAGAGTAAACCATCATGAATTTTTAATACATACAGATGAAAAAAAGTTAACGATTTTCGTCATTTCAGCGATGTTTTGTGATATATCCTACAATTAGTAATGCTGGCCGGGTAAATTATCGCCGTAAATAACGTTTAACAGATAATTTTCTGGTTATATTATCTTCGTTTGTTACTTACAATCAGAGTTGGACTGGATAAAAAAAAATTTTATTCTAATTTCCATGGAAATGACATTACAGATTGTAAAAATTACATATATAAAATTAAATACAAGTAACCCTCCTACAACACGGTCTCCGACAACACGGTTTCGTTCTATCACGTTTCTGCTTACAACGCAGTTTTTAGGTTTTTACTTGTAGTAACGTGTATGTAGATAAACATTTAATAAGCGCACCAGCTACTTCAAAAAAAAAGTTTGTTATTAAATAGTTTTTGTCAACTACTTACGACTTTTGGTTTTACTTTTACATGTCTTTACATAAAAGACAAACAGTAGTAAGTTCATAATCACCTGCATGTGCTAACATAATGTGTCTATAACTGTCTCAATTTTAATCTGTACGACTATTTTCTTAAAAACAGCTCTTTATAGTAATGTTAGTTAACTGATGCCGGCATAAAAATCAAAAAAACTATGTAATTTTTCGTTTATCGCGTCTACTATAAAAATGACAAAAATAACTGTTTACCTCTCAGGTACATTTTTAATAAAATTAAAGTTATTTCTATGTATCTTAAAAATATATATGTACATATGTGTCTTAATTTTTGGAACCTAACTCCCTTTTTTCTATTGGCACTGGGTCTCATATAACACGGTTTCACATAACACGCCGTTCTCTTGGAACCTATCTACCGTGTTATAGGAGGGTTACCTGTATAATTCTGTATTTAAATCTAAGTTAAAAGACGATTTAATAAATTACTCTTTTCACAAATTGATGTTTAATTTTTGTAAAACTCAGAGATCCAACCCTGCTTACAATGTTACCATTTCAAAAACCGGACCACAAATTTTAATTATAATATCTTCCTCAAAGTGTTAAAGCAATAAATATAAGCTATAAATTTTAATTTTTCAATTATTTATATGCTTAGGGTATGATTTTTATTTGTTATAGTTACATTAATATAAATTCAAAATAAATTCTTATAACCTTAAGATTTATTTAGATTTATTATTTTTGTAATAAATAATTAAAACTATTCTTATATGTTAATAAAACTAAAATGCTTAATTATTAAATCTTTCTTAGAAATGTTTGCAATGATTTTTATATTTAAAATGGTTTACTTCCGAAGTATTTGAGTGGCAGTCTGATATTTAATAGTAGTATGCATAATTATAAAGTTAGAAATACAGATAATTTGTATATTAGTAAAAAGACTGAAAATAGTGGTCCATACTACGAGCTCTGTTTTTGGGTGTTTTAGTTCATTTGTTTAGTACAACTCTTATAACAGTTACGTTGTTTTAAAACAAATAGTTAAAACCAATTTTAAAACAGAGCTCTGTACATTTAATCTTAGATTTTCTGATGGTAAACTTATTTATTCAACAAGCAGAACTTTTTATAAAGAATGATTTTTTGTCGTAATATCAATATCAAAAAAAATTTTTCTCTTGTCAACTCCATCCGGAGTTTAATATTATTTTATTTAAACATTAATAAAACATAAGCCAGCATTGATTTTTATTCAAATATTACATAAAATTGATTAAAATTTCCCAAAAATAACATCCATAAATTTTAATTCCAATATACGCATTATATTTATTTACTTGAAACATAAATATCAATTATTTAAATAAAATAATATTACCTTTACGAAAATATATTATTTAAAATTGAACCAGCAAAATACATTATATTCATGTAATGTTGTTTGTATCACATATCTATAGCTAATCATTTCAAGAATGTCTTATAATTAAGTTTCTTAATCAAATTAATGTTTTAATTAGTTTGCAGCAATATTGTTATTCGTTGACAAATTTATTTTAACAAAATATATTTTAAGTAAAAATATTTATCATTTTTTTTCAAATAATACAAATAAAAATTTGTTATAGAGTGATAAATAATAACCACAACTCTGTATAATATTGTCGTAATTTCCTGCTTCCCTAATTATTTTACGCAAAATAGCTTCAAATTTAGCATCTAAATTAATTTTGCATGCTTTGTAACAGTAGAAATTAAATAAAAATTATCAACCTCAAAAATAACTATAACCCTAAAATTCATTCGAAAAAAATAAACAAATGCTTATCGTTTTATCTGTTACATTAAATAAATTTGCAGACGTTTAAGAAATTATTTATTGTTAGTAAAATTACATAAATGACAATCGATTATCTTTTTTTTTTGAAAATATTTGTAATTCTGAAAGGTAAACAGAAGAAATATTAATTAAATTATTGTAACAATAACAATTATTGTATTCAATGGCTTGGTTATTTTTGAAGTAATTTTCAGTATTGTTATATCTAATTTCTACTATTACAAAGCATGCAAAATTAATTTTGTTTATTCATTTTATGATTGATTTATGTGTACATGACACATATAGTATAGTTTGTAAGATTTAGGTACTTATTTAGCTAATGCTAATAAACTATATTATTATTTAAATCTATGATTTTATGCTCAAACTTATATTTGAAACTTTTTGTCTATAATAATTTGTGAAGCAAGAAATTACGAATGTATGATTTTACATATGACTTTAAATCGTAGTAAAATAACCTATAACAATTCGATGAACATTTAATTTATAAACAGAGCATTTAAAATTAAAAGTAATATAAATTAAAATAAATATGAACAAACCTGTATAATATCTCGCCGATTGATTGACAGCAAACAGTAGGCCTTGAATAACAAACGTCAGATCAAAAAACAAAAACGAATCCAGCAAAACAAAAAAATGCAATGCTAAACTTCGATTAAATATAAGTTCAAGCACGTACTCCCACTTATAATCACACACACTAAACACCAAAAATTACAAATACATTATATACGAAAAACACTATCTATGAACGATTTTCGAATTCAAAAGCGAAAAATACGCGAAATCCGTGGCAGAGTCCGGAGAAAATTAGCAGCAAAACCCGATGTTAGGTTAAACGTTACCGGCTACCGCGCGAAAACTGACGTCGAATTTTCCGTAAAGCAATGCGTCACCGAACACCAGCGAACTATAACGATCACAGCCGAAGCAAATATAAACATGTTACATAAAGTGATTTATTTCATATGTTTATTTTATTTATAATAAGATAAAATACAGATATATATGTGTATAACAATTATATATTTGAAGAATAGGATACATTTAAAAAACATTTAAATATAGTAATTAATTATGGCAATATTTAATCGATAATCAGTGTGTTTTTTATCTCGAATTTTTTTCCGTAGCGCTTCTCAAGGTCGCTTACAAATTCTTCTTTTAATATTTTAAGGCACCTGGAACAATTAAGAAAATTAATTTATTCACATTTGCTAAAGATCTTTCTCTATTTGTAAATTGATTTATTCGCGTAAAATAAAATGTAATTCATTTCTAAACTGCACTCGTTAAAAAAAAACGCGCCACTCGAAAAATCAGAAAAATTACCGATTCTTCAAATCAGTATAACTCGGCCGATTTTGAACGAAATTGAATGAAATTTTGCGTCCGAAAAGATTTAAAGTCATGATGGACCATTTGAACCATTCTGCTTCCAACCCCACACCCCGCAAAAAAAAACATTATCAAAAAAAATTAAAACCGATATCTAAGTTTTTTTCAAAAATTTTAGAACAGATTATCCCAAACAGATCGATATGTATTGAATGACGGTAAATATAATGATGTTTATTGGTTAGATCTTAACAATTTTCCCAAAATCAATAGTGGTAATATTTTCGATAAAACTTTTGAGTTAATGACAAATTTAATTACTAGAAAATTAAAAAGAACAATTAAAATCTGAGTTATTAGATATTTTCAAGAAAATGGGAAACATTTATTAACATCTTAAATGATAAAAATAAATATTTTTTTTGTAATGAATCCGGTGGCGAACAAACTGAAACCGGAGAATACTTGTAGTAATACTTGTAGAAATTGCATTTTCTGCTGTTTTTCAGTTTTTCAGAATATTTCAGATTTAAATAAAGAATTATATTTAATTTTATATGTATCATTTCATCTTATTCATCTTTATTTTTCTGTAATGTCATTCCCATTTTTATTAGAAGAAAAAAATATAAAAACAATTTTAGGATGTAATGTGGGCCTATCCTGCAACTTTCCCCGGACCTAATTTTTTATCCAGTCCAACCCTGTCCCCATCTACATTATGACTGATCTGATATTATTACATATTCAATCCAATTAACAGTTTACAAATTTAATTTCAACTATCGTTTTTATTTTCCATTTTTAGACAAAAACAAAACAACAAGATTCTCTTAACTTGTAATCTATAGAATTAATACATGTCGCAGAATAATACCTCGTTATCAATTCCTCCACAGTTAAGAATGCAGTAACTCGAACATGCTTCCAACAGACGGGAGGGGCATTATAAAGCCAGCCAGCAAGACCTACTTGTAATGAATCTTATCAAACCAACACCTCATGCATTAATAGCTAGTCTCATCGGGGCCGGGGCAGTAACGCTATTTACCATCTCCTCACCCGTAGGCTATTGTTTCGGCATGACGTATAGCAAATAACGTTCATAAGTACCCGGGCTGCTATATCTGTATTGCTACGTGCTCTATGTGTGCATCCACACACAAGTCAGTGTCATGTGTATTAATTATCACCCCAGTTGACACATTCGGTTGTTAATTTAATAGTCGAGCGAAGTACATATTTGGCAATTTAGGTTAAATCATATTAAGGTCCCCGTATTATGCAACCGCTGCGCTGATTATAACACTCGCTATTATCCCCCCCACTGGTTTATTATTATAAGCAGATAAACAATTTCGCCACCATTATTTCGCGAAAATGTGATTTGAAACTGATTTATGTTCGATTCTTGACCACTAGTTTATGCTGCATAGTTCTTGTAAGATTAGAAGAATAATAATGTATAATAACGCTTAAGAAATAATACATTTTATCTTCAAATTAATAATATTACAAGAGACAAGAAAAAAAAAACTAATTCTTTTTACTAATATTACTAAAACTAATATGTTTTTAGGCAAAGTTTTAGATGTAAATATGAATTTTAGAGTTACAAGATTTTGAAAAATGGTAGATTTACGACATCATTTTAAAATCATAAACCATATTTAGATAAAAATTGAGACGAGAGGTATTGTCTCTTAACGCCTTAAGGACCGATTTTTTTTTTCAAGTAAATGCACCAAAAAATTCAATTTTTTTTAATAATTAGAACTAATATTTTGACATATCAAAATGATGAAAATACTTTTTCTAGAGCTATTGCGCAGTAAAATCTCTTTATTTATCGGTTAGGGGGTGCATTTAGCTACAATTTAATTTGCAACAACATAATATTCGTCGAAATCCAAATCGTCAGTCACTCATTATTTTCTATTTTCTAAATAAAATATTTAAAAATATGTTTTTTTTATTTTTAAATTGATTTTTTTCTTACCAAATCAGGAATAAGATCAAAAAACTCTGTTTCAAACTAGTAAATAATACTCCTAATAAATATATCATAATATTGAATTGAAAAGAGATAAGAATGTTTGAACGTACAATATGTGACCGGCCGATTTATCTCGGGTGTATTTATTAAAGTTTTAAGCAGTACCTACATTATTTTTTTTTCCAAAAAGTTAAATGTTCATTTAAAAAATTGGCGTCAAAGTGATCAGGTCAAAATTCAGATTTGCCAATGGTGGCAGATAAAACTCGCGTTCTATATTAGTAAAACAAAAACAAATTAGATGTTAGTACTTGCAACACATGTAACTTTCGTTGGAACCTACAAAATATTTAATTTTTACCCCTAAACCCAAAAAAAGTGAATTTTAGTCACTTTTTTTAAGAAGGCCGTCATTTTCAAAATAAATGTAAAAATTATACATTTTATAAATTACAACAAAAGTTACATGTTTTACAAGTACTAACATCTAATTTCTTTTTGTTTCAAAAAAGTAGAAAGCGAATTTTATCTGCCACCATTGACAAATCTGAATTTTGGCATGATCACTTTGACGCGATTTTGGATTTTTTGAAAAAAAATACTTCTGAAAACTTCAATAAATACACTTTCCAACGGTATAATTGTTGCTTACTGTGTTTGTTGTAAAAGTTCCCAAAAAAAAATATTTTGGCACATTACTGACACATGGTCATCATGCAAACATTATTTTACTTTATGTAAACAGCAATTGATTGACACCCCAAAGATTTTATTTTAAATAACAATCACCTCAAATTTTAAATAACAACATTATTACTAATTTGGTTTACTTTTTTTGTATGAATTTATAAATACTTGTGGTCGTCTAGTGGTCTAAATTCAACCGTAATTCATTAAAATTTTAAGTTTGAACGTTATTGAGATTCTTTTGTCAAAGAGTATTCCTCTATAATCATTGCATATATTTTTTTTTTAAATTTTGTTCTATTACGTCAGCTGCGAGCGTGTATAAATACATCATTAATTTTCGAGTTATTTTTCCTCGCCCCCTTAATCTATAGGCAAGACACATAACGTAACCGCATTGCACAAACTCTACCGAACAACCGCAAAAATTTTATTTAATTCAATGTATTTGTAACATACATATATTATACATAAATTTTATCTTTCTGCACTCCTTCACCATATGAACTTAAACTATGCCAAATCTCACACTCCTCCGTGTGCGCAATGTGCTTAAAAAGGAGTAGAATGTTTTTTCTTCACGTATTAATATATAGATAAAAAAATTCATGATATTTCTTTACAAACTATTATTTACGCTTTACGCGACACATAGTTTCTTGATGCGTAACATCAGAATGTTGTTAAACGCGGTTTATATGAGTGAGGTTTAGGTTAGTCGATTGCTCCTTGCCTCAACGAATGAACATGAAATGTCAATGCGAGCGCGCGAACCCATTGTAGGTCATGGGGGCTCACCGAGAGCAAACACACGATATAGTTCGTTTCATTTCGGGTCACTTTTATGATACAACATCCGTTTCGTAAAGATAGGTTAGGTTAGGGTCTGTGGCCCTTTTCCTTCGTCTGAGGGTTTTATTACTTGAAAACATTGTTCGGGGTTTTCATGAATATATATATATATATATATATATATATATATATATATATATATATATATATATGTAAGAGATCTCTTTACTCGCTTTTTAGAAAATTACTCAAATTTTAACGTACGAAGAATAAGTTTAGAGTTTAACGAATATTAACTTTTTTATTACTGGATAAAATTAGCATTTTAGTTATAAAAATATTAAATAACCATGACGATTAATACATAAATTTAATTTAGCTGAAATATGCATAAATACAAAAATAACTTTATCAGTACGTATAACAAAATGTTATCTAAATTATTAAAAATTAAATGGTAATTAAAAAACTCCCTTACAACAGTTTTACTATACAGAGTGGCCCAATGAAAACAGTAAATGCAAATTTTGGCCACTTAACATCATTTTTGCGAAAAACGCTCGAACACGTCAATTTTAGTATGAAGGGGGATATCTGAATCGATTAGTACTATTTTCCTAACATCAACCCTAAGAGGAGGAGGGATTGCACCCCAAAAATTTTAAATGGGAAGGGGTGTTAAAAATGACACCGTTCTAAAGGCCTTTCAATTCGATTTTCAAAAGTATTTTTATTTTTCAAATCCGATCATTAGTTCCAGAGAAAAATCGTTTAGAACAAAGTTTATTAAGTGTTAAAAAGTACAGAAAAGTAGGCTTAAACAATTGACGATCAATTAAGTTTAAGTGTACTAAGTGTTCAGAGGAACAAACAGAAACTAAAATATCACTTTAGTAAGTGTTCGAAATGACTACCACCAACTTCCATACAATGATACAGGTTTTGCTCAAAATGTAGTCGTACGTTCTGCAACATTTGTGGTGTAATCTGACGGCATTCACGTACAATACGTTGTCGTAAATCTTCTAAAGATTCGGGTAGCGTAGCATAAATTTTGGACTTCAAATAACCCCACAAAAAGAAATCTAAAGGTGATAGATCCGGCGATCTTGGTGGCCATTCGATAGCACCTCTTCGTCCAATCCATCTCCCAGGAAACCGACGCGACGGTCGAAGAACTGCCTAACAGTCAATGCAAAATGAGGAGGAGCTCCGTCTTGTTGGAATATCAACTCATCTTCTAAGTAACGTTCATCATTTTCCATTATGTCAGTTAAAACTGGATCGATGTGATCCTCTAACAATGATAAGTACATCTCTCCGGTCAGATTATCGGGGAGAAAAAAAGGTCCGACAACATGGTCACCATAAATACCTCCCCAAACGTTTAATTTTTCAGGTTTTTGTGTATGTACTTCATGGAATTGCCTGGGATTATTGTCTGACCAATAACGACAATTATGGCGGTTGACTGTACCATTCACAAAGAAAGAACATTCGTCGGAAAAACAGATGTTAAACAAGAAATTGGGATTATTTATTGTTCGATCACTCAGAATTTCACAAAACTGCAAACGGCGGTCGTAGTCATCTTCATTGAGTTCTTGTACCAATTTTATTTTATACGGATGGAATTTGTTTTTCTTTAAAATGCGCTGAACACTAGTCCGTGAAACTCCTGATACAACAGCAAGTTTCCGTGTACTCAATGAAGGATCCATCGTAACGTGACCCAGAACTGCTACTTCCATCGTTTCATTTTGTACTACATTTTGTGTATTATTTCGCTTTTTATTTGCTACACTCCCCGTCTCCCGAAATTTTTTAACCAAATCGAGAACATAAGAACAATGGACATGTTTTCCTGCGTGTTCCCCATTAAACAATTCGGCCGTTCTTGTAGCCGATTCATCATTTTTAAAGAAAATCGTAATTATTTCCACTCTTTCCGCAATAGAGTAAACCATATTGTTTGTATTTTACCGTAATATGACACAGTTTAGATATTGAGAGACTCACAAAGTACTTGCTTATTACAAACAATTTATCAGATGCGTTTTTATTTCTACGATCAATTGTTTAAGCCTACTTGTCTGTACTTTTTAACACTTAATAAACTTTGTTCTAAACGATTTTTCTCTGGAACTAATGATCGGATTTGAAAAATAAAAAGACTTTTGAAAATCGAATTGAAAGGCCTTTAGAACGGTATCATTTTTGATACCCCTTTCCATTTAAAATTTTTGGGGTGCAATCCCTCCTCCTCTTAGGGTTGATGTTAGGAAAATAGTACTAATCGATTCAGATATCCCCCTTCATACTAAAATTGACGTGTTCGAGCGTTTTTCGCAAAAATGATGTTAAGTGGCCAAAATTTGCATTTACTCTTTTCATTGGGCCACTCTGTATATTTATAAATAACAGAATTATACCACAATTTACAAACATATTTCTATCGAGAATAGCAGCTTTATAAATTTTTAAAATAGAGAACTAGCAAATTTACCCAAATTACCTGTTGTTTTTGACAAAAAAATATTATTATAACGGCACAAATATTATTCTAATATAATCAATTACAAATTTATATTTGTAAAAATTACTTTAAAACACGTATTTTTTAAGTCATAACTTTATAAACACAATTTCTACATAACACATGCCGGCATTTAAATTTAACAGTATCAAAATATGTATGAAATTTGTTCAGATATCAAAAACAGCAGCTGATCTGAGTAAATTTATCCTTAAAGAATGCTTACAAGTTCTCTATTAAAATTTAGAAAATTCTATATAATAATAAAAAAAAAATGATAAACTTACATTCTATACTGGGGCGATGAACGAAACCGCGCAATATCTTCGCTCGGCGCATGCGGCATATGAATAATAAACGCTTGAGGCAATACGACAAATTCATATCCAGCTGCTTCTAATTCCATGATATGCGACACCTTATTCCAACCGAAACCGATAAAACGGTTATCGTAAAATGGTACATTACGATCGACAACTATATACGGTTCGAAATCTGGCGCCCATTTTACCTTCAATTCAATTTTCTCTTATTAGAAACAACCATTTTTCGGATATAAACTTTCTTACCATAGATCTATAAAATAACTGGATGGGGGAAAAAGTATCAACGCATAGAATAGAAGGAGATAGAGAATATAGAATCAAATCGAAAATGCACAAACGCAAAAAAGTTGCAGGTATTTTTTATATTTGTTATCTTACACTCCTATCCTGTTATTTTAGAAATTTCCATGATTCTTATACAGAGTCTTCATTATTTCTCGTAACCCACGTGACCAAATTTTAAATTTGACACTCAAATTTAATTGGTGGCCTTGACGTTTGACATAAATGTCACGAACAATTACAAGCTAATTTACATAGGCGTCCGTTTAGCATAAATTGTGTAGCGTGTTGGCTGTTATCATCAAATTTATTAAAACTAAAAACAGTTCTTTTCAGGGCTTCGAATCGTTATACTTTTTGTTCCGGTTCAATTAAAATATATATATATATATATATATATATATATATATCGGTTCGGTTCCGGTTTTCGTTCTGGCAAAAATAACGGTTTTTTTTTTCGGTTTTCGGTTCAATCCGAGCGATTAATTTTTCAATTTTTTTATTTGTATTAAAAATTTATTATCTACCATAATTTAGAACATTTTGTTCCTACTTTTATAATAAGCATACTACATTAATTGGTACAATATTATGACATAAATAATAATTATTATTAATTAATTAAAGATATAATAATTAGAAGTATATAACATATGATAATATAATTTGTATGTACGTTTTAATTATATAACAATAAGATAATATATGTTAACGTAACAAATTCTTGTACCAGGAAAAAAAATACCCTTTCGCGTAATGCGAGTTGCGACTACGCTACGAAACCCCGAAAATAAAAAAAAACGATAACTGACGTGAAAAGTAAGATTATGTTAACGCAAGTGTTTCAACATGTATCGAACCGATATTATTTATTTTTTTTTTTTTTCGATTCAGTTCCGGTTTTCATTCCAGCAAAAATTACGGTTTTTGGTTTTCGGTTCAGTTCTGGTTCGAAGCTTTAATTCTTTTCATAAAATGCTGCGCGATTTAAAATTACCATTAAAAATATTTCATTTCTATCATTACCGTACCTGCAGGTTCAATTGCCTAATGTTTTCATTTCACGTGGGTTACGAGAATTAATGAAGACCCCCTGTACATACCTTGTATGGATTAACAGCTGTACGCCATCTTGTAAAATTGGTTGGCGCGTGCCCATTAGCCCAGACATGATAACGAAATGTGTACAGTATATTAGTATCTAACATTTGTAATAACTGTGTCTTATGACGTGGAAATGAACTACGATATCTTTGAGTCTCAAACGCTGGAATGACTAAAGCCTAAACACAATACAAGAAAAGAAATATTGTAACATACTTTTGCACTTTTCACAACAATAAAATAGGTACACTCACCGTTTTCGTTAAATCATTATTGAGCAATTTTATCACTTTCTTCAAATAAGCATATAATCCGAATCTGGGTAAAAAATCTATATCTGATAAAAATACATATTTTGTATTTACATACTTCAATGCAATATTTCTTAATAAATTAATTGGATAATAGTGCTATAAAGAATAATAAATAATAAAATAAAAATATTAATATTTATTATAGAAATCTCACCCCTTGTTTATATACAACATGGTAAGCGATATTAGTTCGTTCTCTTAATATATCGGAATGTTCAATATAATAAATACAATGTTCAACCTCTGGATCTGTTGCGTATATTGTTAAACTCATTGGACCTTTAAAAAATTCATATATTCGTGAGAATATACACAAAAACATATTATTTTATTTACATATATACACAATCACACCATGTACGCAAAAGAGAGTGTAGCTCAAACACTTTCCACTATCCCGAAATTATTTTCCTCCAAATATTCCTATCCGTGTTATATGTAAACTCTATTTTCGTACTATATTATTATTTATTTATTCATGCACATACAGTAATACATTCATTAACTGTCAATACATTCACCTTCACTTTCTCACACATCAATCTTCAACCTTCTAATTCCAAAAGTCTCTAGACACAGGAACTACATTTCCCTACACTATCTAGACAAACTTTTATCTTCAGCTACATTCATACTGATACTCCGTCTTACATGATCTTCTATTCCTATTACACTTGAAAACATTCGCTTACGTAAACCACTCTCTCAATCATACCACCCCTATCTACTCATCAGACGTCCAGATGCAGGACGTATACCTTCAATATCACTCACCTATATATTCGTTTAACCAAACGTTCACTAGACATTCGCTCAAGATGACCAAATCATTTTAACTAATATCAACTTTTGTAATATTTTTTTCAATTTAACACTCAACTCGAATTTATTTCGTACCTGATTCATTCTAGTTACATCACATACGACACGTAAACATCAAATTTCCACATTTATATTATTTGTGAATTCGTAGCATTAGTCACAATTAGACAAATAACTATTAGACACATTTAGTCACAAAGTAACATATATTTTTTCAGATTGAATGTACACCGATTAGTAATAATACCTTCCCAATGTTTGCATAATTCTTCGACCATTTGAATCCTATCTACCGATAAATGGGCGACTAAAGTTACATCAACATCATCCGGACTAGATTTCATAGATGCCTCTCGAATAAATATATGCGTTCGCCAATTATTATTTTGTGCTTTTCGAAAATCGGGACAAATTTCTGCTTCTATAGGCTGCAAAACAAAATTCTTATCTCTTTAAATTTTTTTCATATTAATTTTTATGTACCTTCATTGTTGTACTATTTACAGGATTACAATTATTTAACAGTTCTTTGCGCAATAAATCACCATTTAATTCGAGAAACGTATAATATATACTTCGAAAATATTCGACATGTTTATTTTTCGTTTGTAATTTTAATGGAGAATTCCAGTGGATCGCCTACATAATCGAAATACAAATTAAAAATATAAGTTAAATATATATAACACTAAATGAATAATAAATACCTTTATATCGTACTTTTCATAGCAGCTTTCACTCAATGCCCGATTACTCAACTGAACATTCCACTGACAGGGTAATTGAAATAACAGATCAGGATTTTCTTTAATTACTGTATTAAAAATATCTTGATCGGCTAAATCGGTAGCAACGTAATTAAATAAAGCTTTCACTGTAGCACGCCGCCAAATCACAGACCAGTTTATCTCGTTCAATCGATCTAAATCTAGCAACATTACACCCGTATTAAAACTGAAAATAAAGTAAGTAGTAAACATTACGGAAAAATATTTATATTATTTTTTAGTAAATATTATTTACCCTCTACCAAGAGCAGGCCATCGCATTTTTCCCATATACCAATCACTCTGATTTTCTACCAAACCTATCGCCTAAAATTAATAAAACAAAATTTTATTCCTAGTTGGTTTTCAAGGAAATTAAAAATTATTACCTGTTTCTTATTAAATCTGCTAAACAAAATCCATAATTCGGCAATGTTACCAGTAAAAGTTAAATCTATATCAAGAACAATAATTCTACTTAAATTATTTGGCATAATTTTTGGTATTGTGAGCTTCGATAGACCGTACACACCCGAATAATGTCTATTCGGAATCCATTTTACTTTTGGAAGTACTAATTCAATCGAATAAAAACTCGCATTTACTAAAAATACACACATAATTAAAGTTAATATAGTAACCGGTTTTTAAAACAATTTGCGATCAAAAACGAACAAACAAAGCATCACACTTCTTGATGTTCTTTTGTTAAAGGGGTTTTCTGGTCTAACATTTTTTTTTAAATATAATCAAAAGATAAGTTATATAATGTTTGAGCTACATTTTAAAAAAATTTGAGTTCAAAATAATAATTTTTAGTCATATAAAAATGTCGGCGAAGAAGGCCGTATCCGCCGAGCACTGGTGGTCAGGTGGAGCTGGATTAGCAAATTTGGTAAAAAGAAACAGACGAAACCAAAAATTAACGATTATGTACGAGTGTAGCTATGGTTATAACCAACAACATCTGAAAAAATGTCAATTTTTTCACAAAAGACAGTCATTTGAAAAAAGTTAAAAAAAAATCGACTTTTTTAGGCATTTAAACGTAGATAAAAAAAATAGATATTTTGAAAAGTGTTTCATTTCTGTTGGTTATAACCATAGCCACTTCAATGCTCTACAAATTCCCAAAGCGACATCAAAATCGGCCGAGTATTTTTTCTGTAATCCATACACCCACCAAAAAAAATGATTTTTGGGAAATCAAAGTTTTCATAACGAAACGGAACGTAATGGAACGTCCGGTCCGATGATCGCGTATTTAGACTATATCAAATAGTTTCCGGGCAAAACGGTTTCGCCCACATATGCTCCATAGTACAACGTATCGAAATATGCAATTAAAAAAAATCGATTTTTTGAAATTTCTAGACCAGAAAACCCCCTTAAACAATTTCTCAGGAAACAATTAAGTTTTTACCTTGTGGAAGATTCCATGTATCAAATAATGTACTTAAAATTTGTTCAGCAACATCGTCAACTAAAATATGGAAATGTAATGGTCCTTTTCGATAAAATAAAAGCGATTTTAAAAGTGTAACAATCGTACGACTAGCATTATATCCAGCACAAACAATTGCAATATGAATCGTTTCGCATTTGTTTATCGTAGCTTCTAAACCACATAGGGAATATTGCGAAGAATTATGTAGTAATTCAAATTCATTATAGCTGCTATTTAATAATAATTCGTCAAGTTTTTTTCGTTTTGAGCTTAAATTTAATTCTTGTAGTTTGTATCTCTCATATCCATCACTAGAAACTGTTTATAAAATTAGAAATTATTTATTTTAAAATAAAATAGCCATACCTGATAGTATAGATAATATATTGTAAATTACTATAACTACACAGGTTGCCAGAATAAAAATTATCCAACGTCTTGCCATTCCATGATGACAAAATATTTTCTGCAGGTTGCGCTCAATTTTAAAAATTCTCATATAATTTATAAATTCTTTTCATATAACCTAAACACATAAGAAACATTTAACTTTATTATAATTATTTGTAAAAAAAAATATCGAGAGATTGCGACATGCTTATACAACAATATTTTTATAAATAAATATAATATAACAAGTATTTACCTAAAATATCACAGTATAATATACAAAATTATCTCTAATTGAAAATAAAAATAATTTTATGTATAAGTTACCAGCAAATTACTTTATTGGTTTTATATCATTATAATTTCATAATACATTATTAGTATGTCAAGAATGTTTAAATAATCGCTTTCTAAAAATTAAATAAACAAAATTACTCAAGCATACTGAATAAAATATTCGCTGACAATCAATTTGACGTATAAATTCTTTGGTTATGTTTTGACATTTTATTTTGACATACTCAGACAAATCCAAAACAGAACAATAGTTAAATTTTTTACTAAGCCCTACATTGGATACAAATACAAATAAATTAATATTATATTTAAATATATGTTGCACTGTTAAAAATGTTTTAATCTTCCATATAATAAAAAAGGTAAATATTTTTAAATAAAATTGAACATGCGGATTCACGTAACGAAAGAATCAAGAAAATTTTATATTTGTTGTCAAACAGTTTTTGCTATTTGCGGATTGTAAATATGACTCTAAATATTATTAATCAATTAAAATTAAATACACCATCGGAATTTAATTTTCCATTTACACCGTATTCCATACAAAATGATTTCATGAAAAATTTGTATACAGTTTTAGAAGAATGTAAAATGGGAATATTTGAAAGTCCGACCGGAACAGTACGTATTATCACAAAAATATATTTATAAAATAATTGAACTATTTATAATTATCAGGGCAAGTCTTTAAGTATTATTTGCGGTGCACTTCGTTGGTTAAAAGATCACGAGGAACGAGAAAGGTTAGAAATTCAATCCACAATCAAAGAACTTGAAAATAAAAAGGAAAGTTTAAAAACGGAAAATGATGATTGGATTAATTCGCAATCACAAGAAATTGAAATAACTAGAATGATACAACAATTACAATTAGGATTTAAAAATATCGAAAAACATGATGAACAAATTACTAAACTTAAAAATAAAAAGAAAGTAATAGATAAAAATAAATTTAAATTAAATACCGAAACTAAAATTGATTCAGATGTATTATTGATAAAAAATGTCGATAACGAAGATGATACAGAATTTTTATTAGAAGATAATTTTGATTTAAATGCTGATGAAAAATCTGATACAGAGGAACAAGATAATGAGGTTTATGAAGGAACGAAAGTAAGCTAAACTTATTTTATTACTTTTAAAATATAGGTTCATTATAAAGTTTGAAGTTTTCGTTGCATGATAGATTAAACATTTAAGAATATACTAAACTCTATAACAGGGTGGCCAAAACTTTGTGAAAACCAGTTTCCCTGACGTTTCCAGAAAAATTTTTCGATTTTTCCCTAACTTTTATTATCAAACAAATGTAAATTTCTAAGTAATGTGAATCACAAAATATTTATTGAAATAAAGATTTCTAAGTATAGGTGTGAAAAAAATTGGGATACCATAAATTTTAATTTACTAAAAGTGAAATTTATTAATTTTTGTCGATATTATAATAATACAAGTACAAATTTGCATAAAATTTGTGTTTGTAATTTTGTGAATTTGCCAAATAAATTTTTTCCCTGATTACAAATGAATTCTCTGTTTCCAGGATCAACAAAATTCCCTGACTTTTTCCGCTTTTACAAGTTTTGACCACCCTGTTTATAATAATCCTATTTTATAAAACAACGGTATTGCAACTTACTAATAACATAATTACAGATATATATTTGTAGTAGAACGCACTCACAAATCGCTCAAATAGTTCACGAAGTAGAGCGATCACCTTACGCCGATGATATACGTATAGTGAGCTTAGCGTCCCGGCAAAGTTACTGTATCAATTCAAACGTTAACAAATTAAATAATCCAACACTTATAAACGAGCGCTGCTTAGATCTCCAGCAGTCCTCAAAAGGAAAATCAACGGCGTCCGATTCGGACGGAAGAACGACAAAGAAAAAACGTTCGCAATGTAAATGTCCTTATATGAATAGCACAAAAATCGAGCAATTAAAAGAATCGACGTTAATTCAAATTCAGGACGTTGAACAGTTGGCACAAAATGGACGGAAAATAAACGCGTGTCCTTATTATGCGGCGCGTGCTGCTGTTGCATTGGCTCAAGTTGTCGTGGTGCCTTATAATTTAATTTTGCATCAATCTACTAGAGAAGCTAGCGGTAAATTATAATCGACCTTCGTTTTAAATGTTTGCGATTTTGCATAATTCAATCAATCTTCAAACTTATTAGCATTTCAATATTAATTTAAATGCGTCCAAAACGAGATCATTTTTCAGTAGTTAATTGAACTACTTTTTAAAAGAATTACATAGTTTAGTATTAACTATACAACTAGTTAAAAAAATAATAGTAGTTAGCAATTTTTTAACAAAAATATTTAACTACTTAGTAATTGAATTAGTTGTAATTAAATAACCTAATTTGGTCAGCTTTGAAAAATAAATAAATGTTGCTTACAAGAAGAAATAAATAAGCCGTTTTCTTTGAAAGTGGTGTAAGTCCATTTTTGACAAAAAGTTAATTAATGATAAATGAATGTAATCTGCTATGAACAGTTCCCAAAAAAAAACCTTAAATCATTTTGTCAATATTAATTTACGTAGTTACCATTCAAATACGAACCCTTAAATATCTCCATATAATATAAAATGGACTTACACCACTTTCAAAGAAAACGGCTCACATGATGAAATTTTTAGGAATAAATTTAAAAAACAATGTAGTTATAATTGACGAAGCGCATAATTTAATGGAAGCATTAATAGATATGCATAGCGCTCAATTAACGGGCCATCAACTTCTTCACGCTCATAATCAGTTAATGGAATATAGAAATAAATATCGTACAAAATTTGCTGCACAAAATCTATTATACATAAATCAATTACTATTTATTATAGGAAAATTAATAAACATGTTAGGTAAATACACACTTTGTTAAACACAATTTCGGAATACTTCTTATGTAATTCATTATTATCCAGGCGGTAAACCAGGATGTCCAACAAATGAATCTTGTAAAGAAACTGGCTCGAAATTATACACGTTACAAGATTTTGTTGTAACTGCCGATATAGATCATTTAAATTTATATAAATTGTTAAAATTTTGTTCGGTTAGTAAAATATCGCAAAAGGTACATTTTTATAAAAATAAAATTCTATATTAAATATTTTAATACGAATATATTTTACTAGTTAAATGGATTCGCAATAAAATTTCAATCTTCAGTAACAATACATGAGAATAAGAAGTCAAACGAAACAGCGCTTCAAACATTTTTAAAACAAATTAACACCAATAAAAAACCAGTAAAAGAAAATGAAGAAATTACGCCAAAAAATGAATTTGTATCGGAAGACATTCCTAGAAATCCAATATTATTGGTTATTGCGTTTTTAAAAGCACTTACTCACAAAAGTGAAGACGGCAGAGTGATTTGTATTAAACAAATTACAGTTGGAAAAGGAATATTAAAATTTTTACTTTTAAATCCTTCCACACATTTTCAGAATATTGTTAAAGATGCTAGAGCTGTAAGTTTGAGAACTTTATAAAAATAAACAAATTTTCGAAAATAAAACTAGAAATTTTATATTTTAGGTGGTAGTTGCCGGCGGAACGATGCAGCCAATATCAGAATTCAGAGATCGTCTCTTTATTTCTTCAGGTGCATCTCCAGATAACATTATTGAATTTTCTTGCGATCATATTGTAGCGAAAGAAAATATCTTGCCGATTATTTTATCAAATGGTCCAACCAACACACTTCTAGATTTTTCCTACGGTTCTAGAAATTCTCCGAATATTGTACGAACTTATACTTATAATTTCCTCGTTTAATTTAGTTCTAAAATATTTTCTTTCGCAGTTGAATGAACTGGGAAGAGTATTACAAAATGTCTGCATGATAATTCAAGGTGGAATGGTGTGTTTCTTTCCGTCGTACGATTATGAAAAATTAGTTTATGATCATTTGGAAAAGTCGAAAGTGTTGCAACAATTATCTACGAAGAAGCAAATTTTTCGGGAGCCAAAATTATCAAGTGATGTTGATAAAGTTTTGTCAGATTATTCTAGAGCTGTTAAATCGTGTGTTGGATCGAAAAATGGTGCTTTGATGTTCAGTGTTGTTGGTTAGCAAACATCTCATGAATTAAAAAAAATTCTTATTATTTAAAAATCGTATCTTTTAGGCGGAAAATTAAGTGAAGGCCTAAATTTCAGTGACGATCTAGGTCGATGCGTCATTGTTGTCGGAATGCCATATCCGAATATTAAAAGTCCAGAGTTACAAGAAAAAATGTCCTATCTCAATAAAAATGAAGTATTTCGTAATCCGGTTTCTTTGTATTTTCGGAACATAATCCAATTATAATTTTAGGGTACATCCGCCGGTAATATTTACTACGAAAATTTATGTATGAAAGCTGTTAATCAATGTATAGGCAGAGCGGTCAGACATAAAAATGATTATGCTTGCGTTTTATTGTTAGATCATAGATATTCACGAACAAAAACGCAAAATAATCTACCAAGATGGATTCAAAGATCTTTGATGGTACAAGAAAAATTTGGGCTTGCATTTTCTTCCATTGCCAAAGTAAGTTTGGATCTTATATTTATATTGATTTGCAAATTAAAACATTTTATTTGTTTTACAGTTCTTTTCCGCTAAAAAGAATTTATTGTAATAAATATTGAATCTTAATATATAAGTTTTTGCAGTAATTTTTGTCAACTTTATAATTTAAGAATAAATGTATTTTTATACCATTTGAAATAAAAAGTATTGATTTTTATATTATGTAGTATTGTAGATGTCACTCTCCTATCATTTGTAATAATGGCGCAGAATTTTATATCGAAACATGAGTACAAAGTTTACATCGAATAAAATAAACAAAACATGAAACTTATAATTTTTGGGTTATATTTCTTATTTCATCACAGTTTACAAACGCAACCAAATGTTTTATTAATAATTGTTGACGATCTAAGACCGGCTTTAGGTGTATACAATTTTCAAAATGCTTTTACACCAAATATTGATCGTTTAGCTAAGAAAAGTATTGTTTTCAATAATGCTTACGCACAGGTACAAAACTCTAAAAAAGGAAAAAACAATTTAAAAACAAAATTAATTTATATATTTCAAGCAATTATTGTTTTTAGTATTATTTGTTGACGTACTTCCTTAATATATTTTAAATATTGATAACGCTTTTTGAATATTCTATATATAAATTACAACTAGTATTTTTACAATAATCATAACATCTTCTAACATTTTGTTCATACAAAAGAAAAATGTTCAAAAATGAATTCTGTGAGATCAGAATATTGAACTATATTTAAAATAAACAATAAAAACTATTTATTTAGGCCAGAGTAGTTGTTTTTCCTTTAATAAATTTTCACAGTCAAAACATATATAATTGTAATTAAACAAAAAGCTATCAGATAAATTACTTTGTAGCAAGCATTATGTGCACCCAGCCGAAATTCTTTTCTAACTAGCCGTCGACCAGATTCGCTGCATCTCTACGATTTTTATAGTTACTGGCGCGATGTAGTAGGCAACTTTACAACTCTTCCTCAGCATTTCAGAGAAAATGGTTATCATACACACTCTATAGGCAAGGTTTTCCATCCTGGTATTTCGTCAAATTTTACAGACGACGCGAAATATTCCTGGAGTGAAATACCGTATCATCCATCAACGGAAATTTATAAACAAGCTAGAGTTTGCCCGACAAAATCGGGCTTAGCGAAAAATCTTCTATGCCCGGTTGTTATCAGTGAACAACCGGGTGGTACTTTACCTGATTTAGAATCACAAAGGGCTGCTCTAGATTTTCTGGAAAGTCGTAAAAACTCCGTTGATCTAAATCCATATTTTCTAGCAGTTGGATTTCATAAACCGCATGTACCAATTAAATTTCCCGTTGAATACTTACGTAATAACAATATTAATTTATAATAATTCCTTATTTAATTAGAAAATTTATTGTAGATTTACATCCATTAGATAATATAACCGTACCTACTGATAATAAAAGACCATCTTTGTTACCCACTGTGGCATGGAATCCGTGGACTGATTTAAGAGAAAGAGACGATATAGCTGCTTTGAATCTATCTTTTCCGTTTGAAACAATGCCGGATTATATGACTCGCCAGATAATCCGGCATTATAATGCTGCCGTGTCATATGTGGATAATTTAATAGGAAAGTTAATTCAAAGCGTGGATAAAAATACTATAATTATTTTAACTGGAGATCATGGTCGGATTTAACATTAATATATTTAGTTTAAAAAGTGTAATTTTGTGGTTTTTAAAATTGTAGGTTGGTCGTTAGGCGAACATGCTGAATTTTCAAAATTTAGCAATTTTGAAAATGCTGTTCGTGTTCCGCTAATAATGCATATTCCTAATCTAACTCGAGAGTTAGTGACGACAAATAGTTTAGTAGAACTAGTGGATTTATTTCCAACTTTAGTTGATTTAACGAAAGTTAGTAACAGTTTACAGACTTGTACAACAGATTTAATTAATTCTAAATTGTGTACAGAGGGACGCAGTCTTGTACCTTTAATTGTAGCAACAGTACGAGGAAAAGTAAGACAAAGATGTTAATCAAATATTCAAATTATTAAAACATAAATCTTTCTAGAATTTTTCTGGTAAACAAGCCGTATTCAACCAATATCCAAGACCTGGTTTATACCCAACAAAAGAACCCAATAGTGATAAACCACGATTAAAACATATTAAAATAATGGGGTATTCGATTCGAACTGCCCAATACAGATATACAGAATGGGTGGCATTCAATAATAAAAATTTTACACCAAATTGGAAAAAAGTTTATAATAGAGAATTATACAATCATATTTTTGATCCAAATGAAGATATGAATTTAGCAACGCGCGCTGATCTTAACGATATCATACAAAATCTCAGTTATCAGTTAAGATTAGGATGGCGATATGTAAAATGATTTTTTTCTAAGACATAAAAACTATACTTTTAATAAAAAGAGTAAAAAAAATTTGCAATGAAAAGATTATATTTAGATTTGTTTTAATGTTTGTGCAAGTTAATTTTAATTGGAGACAGTCGTAGAAAAAATATTGTGTGAAATAAAGTGTCTTTTTTCATTTATAGAATTGTCAAATTTCCCATTCGTGAAAAAAGTACTTTAAGCAATTAAGTACTAAGTAAATTTATATTTTTATAATTTTTACGGCACAATTATTATTATTATCATAAATATTTTACAATTCATGGCGTTACAAAAAAACGTGAATGTAAAAATAATTTACATAATCTTAATAAATAAATATAATAATTACTTGACTGGTTTCATTTGCCACAAGCCGTCATTGAGATAGTGACAATTTTCTATTCCTATTCCTTTATTCACTTTAGCTCTGGAAAAAAAAATACATTTTATTAATTGTTTCGCTAAAAATAATAATCAAATATATTTACATTTCATCTGTAGACAGTGAAGTTACTCCTATAGCTAAAGCATTCTGTTTTCCTTCTGCCATTACGGCCTAAAAAGTTGTTAAGAAAAATACTTTTTTTTTTACATTAAAATAAATATTAAACAGTGTAAAGGATACAACAACTGTTCCTTTAGCGACAGAAGTCATTTTTGCACCGGGCGATGTCAATCCTGGACACATAATATTAGCACCGCTAAGTACAAATCTAATTGCACCTTTATCTACCTGTTCCATTGGTAAGAAAAATGGATCTAGATAAAAAAAAATCGAAATTAGTAACTTTATTTTTATTAAGTATAATAATTAAACTCACATTTATGGAATAATCGTAAAGTCGGCATCCACGAACTTTCCCTCTGCCTGAAGAATAACAATTCGCCAGCACTATTTACCATTATTTCTATATGATCGTGACATTTTACAATTCGAAATGTATCTTTTTTCGGTAAAATTGTATCAATGTGACTTTCTAAATACGGATACGATTCTAATAATTTGGTTCGAATGCCTTTTTGTACAGATGATTTCAGTTGTTGAATTCCAGACACACTTTCCTTCTCATCAAATCTAAATATAATATGTTTTTAATATTTTCAAATAAATTATAATATAAGAGTTTGCATACTTTTTAAACATTTTTAATAATTATAGCTACAATTTACAAAATTTCAACAAATCTCACAAGTTTTGTCACAAACAGGTTAGATGAGGTTAGGAATGACACTTCACTGAGTGAACGGAGATGTAACTAATGCAACTTGAACAACGTACACTATCAATTAAAAATATTATTATATTATTATAAATATTTATAAATTAGAAATATATATCGAAATATTTATTAAATATAACAATATGAATTCCTCAGATGTTCGTTCAATATTTTTATATAACGACAAATGCGACAGCGTATTATTTCAGGTAAATAATTTTGGAACAATTTTCAAATTGTTTGTAAATTAATTTTAAATTTTAGTCAGCGTTATTTTGGGCCGAAAAAGGTGAAACAGTTTGGTTTATATCACCTGAATCTTTCGACACTTTACCAAATGATTGGAAAGCGCCACCGGACAAAGAAATACTCAAATTAATGATTTTTATGTAATTAATCATAAGTATTAACAGAATTAGTAATTTTTCAATAATTTTATGAATTTTTCAGGTATATTCCTTCTTCGAGAGACTTACTATTAAAATTAAGTGGAATTCATTTGTGTAATAAAATTCCGAAATTGGTAATTTTGATGAATTTAGAATATTATTTATTTGAAAATTTATATGAAGATGCTTTAAGCAGAGCAGCATTTACATCTGCTCTTTTATTAAATGCTCTTTCAACTTTTAGTAAAAAATACCACGAAAAAAGTTTTTTAATTGTTACTTCTAATAATTTCAAAGTAGATAATCAGAAATTAAATACAATTGTAGATTTATATTTTTCAGATAATATGTTTAATTTAAAAAATTGTAATAAAAACATTGTAGAAATTATATTTAAAATATTTGAAGAATGTAACTAATATAATTATAATTGTTATGTTCAATAAATTAAATTATTTGTACTTTAAAATATTTTATTAATATCGAATAATACAAAAATATACAGTTATATCAAAATTAATCTGATGGAAAGCCCCAAACTTTTAAACTGCCAGCATCTCGTTTTCTGTCATAATTATCTTTATCGTCGCAAGCATACGCTAATATATACTGAGACGGATGCCAAGCAACCGTGAATGTTGCTGCATCTACATTTATATCTGCAATTTTATCACCCGTTTCTGTGAAACCAATATCGATAATTAAGTCTTCAGATGCTGAAGCTAATAACTGGCCATCGTGACTAAAAGATATCGTTCGTACCGGCCAATCCATTCTGAAATTTCCAAATTCGAATATAACTAAATTGTCTATGTGTTTTTTAAATAAAATATTACCTTGTAAACACTCTTAAACACGCTAGTTCATCAACATCCCAAAGAGAAACTAAAGCATCTGCACTTCCTGTTGCAAAATATTTTCCTGTCGGATCAAATTCTATACAAATACAAGTACCAGGATGAGCTTTTAATACATGTTGAAGCTCTAAATCCGGATAACTGAAATTTAGAAGAAAATTAAATTTATTATTAGAAATTCCTCATCAGATTCGCTCTCTTTTTTTATTGTAAATGACACGTAAATCTTCAGGCTTATCTGTGTTCATTCAAACATAGAAGATGGTCAAAACAGAGAAACGTATCGTTTATAATGAAAAAAAAAAGAACAAACCTGACAAGAGACATTAAAACTCACCTTAAAATATGTATGCAGCCTTGACCATTCGTTAAGAAAAACAAATCGCTAGTATTATTCCACGAAATTTCATTTACTTCAAAATTATACTGTTCTTCAGCACGAATTTTATAAGTCCGAGCATCGATAAATGTGACAAGATCTTCTTTATTACCAACGGCAATCGTGTCACCGTTTGGTGCCCATGTGATATTAATATTTTCTCCTTTTGTGGGAATAGTGGCGATTGATTTTTGTACACGTGTATCCCATATTCGTACGGATTTATCACCACTTGCTGTACTTAATAAATCACAATTTGACTGATGCCAACACAGTTGGTCTACCGAACCGCCATGGCCTTTAAAAGTGATTTCTCTATTCTAAAATTTAAAAATTTTTATAAAAAAATAATTTATTTTTATGCAATATTACTACTTACTAGTCTATCTTTGTCTAAAGTAAATATACAAACTGATTTATCAAATGAACCAGATGCTAGACGCCGACCATCACAACTCCATCCAACAGAATGTACTTTTGATGAATGTGCTACATATTCTTTAGATTTACTATGAGTTTTGAAATAACTTTGAAGTTCTTCTATTTGTCTTTGATACATTTTTGATTAAAATATGATTTTTCATTCAACTTTACTGTTTTTCCTTCAAATTGACATTCCGTAAACACAAACATAAAACAAGTAAAGTTAGGTTACATTAAAATCCAGTGAATATTTCTTTCGATGGTCAAATCCAAATCTTATCAGTTGATTTATTTGATTTCTATCATTTTTATCAACCATTTATCAATTCATGTTTGTATTATAAATATTTAAAAAAGAAAATGTCTTATAATATTACCAAATTAAAATCCAATACTTCTTTTGTAATTAATATTTTTATAATAGAAAATGCTCAAATTATAAAATCGATTTTAAAATTTTGTTATCTACCGTTTTGCGGTTTGCGGTCTTTATTATCTTAAATAAACAAAGGAAATAAAAACTTCCTCGGTGATAAATACTTTTTTAAATATACTTCTTTATTCTAATTAGTCACGTAAATGCATTTGAACAAAATGGAAAACGATACTATTGAGAGACCAATCCAAAAACTTTTATTTCGACAATCATCTCTTGAAACTAGATTATCTCCAGTTCATCTTTCCGAGGAAAGTGATTCGGAAAATGAGGAAAATATTAAAGATACTTTACCAAAAGTGGTTGATGTCATTAAAAAAAGGAACTCGGAAAAAGCTCAAGAAAATGAAAATAATGTAGAAAAGGAATTAGAAAATATAAACCAAGATAAAGCGATTAGTATAAATAAAGAAAATCAACAAAATGAATATTCAGTAGCAACAATTAAAGGTATTGTTTGTATATAATAACTTTATTAACAAGATTAGAAGTATATGGGTAAACCCATATATAGACTACTTTGACATTTCTCGGAAAGTTGGCAACACTGTATTTTAATAATATTATAATTTATGTGGGCAATAGGAGATACTTTTCTGAAAATTTGATCAAAATCGAATAAATAATGTAGCCACAATGAATTTTTTAAAAATTTTGTGATTTTTTTTCTCGATAAGTTGGCAACACTGTATTTTGTTAAAATTGCATAATTTATTTAGGCACTAGGAAAAACTTTTATAAATATTTGATTAAAATCGGTTAAATAAAATGGTCAAAATAAATTTTTTTAAATTTTACTAATTTTTTTTTCGGAAAGTTGGCAACACTGTATTTTGTTAAAATTACATAAATTACATGAATACTAGGAGAATCTTTTGTGAAAATTTGAGTAAAATCGGTTGAATAACATGGCCATAATAAAATTTTTAAAACTTTAGTAATTTTTTTCTCGGAAAGTTGGCAACACTGAAAATTAATAAAATTATGTAATTAATGGGAGCATTAGGGAAATCTTTTCTGAAAATTTGATCAAAATCGGATAAATAACGTAGCCAATATGAATTTTTAAAAACTTTAGTAATTTTTTTCTCGGAAAGTTGGCATCACTGGAAAAAAACAAAACCACATGACCATCTTGGGTACTAGACAAATTTATCCTGAAAATTTCATTAAAATCGGTTGAACCGTCTAGGAGGAGTTGCGGCCACAAAATTTTGACTTACGACCGAGCGAGCGAGCGAGCGAGCGAGCTGACGACGCACACACATACACCCTCATAAACTAAGTTCAGATTCGTCATCTACAGGCTATATGAAGGATTTCTATACAAATTTTTTTTTTTTTTGAAAATGTTACAGACACCGTACCAAACGCTTAACTACTTTTCCTTGCAGTCAAAGTAGTAAAAATTGATTTGCAGTGGGCTATGTAGATTTAAAATTTTGAATTTCGTGTAGGTTTGACACTTAGTAGTAAAATGGCGTCACCAAGACCAAAATCACCTCGCCCAGCTGTTGCAAATAAAAATGAGAAAGAGGAATCGTTTTGGGATAAAATTGGTACTCTTGGACGTAAAAAGCGTATAAAGGAAGGTAATAATAATCTATTAAATTTATTTTACATTTATTTTCAGTTACGTATAATTTGACGTTTGTCGCCTTATATGGTTATGTTATGAGAAACAAGGAGGTGTGGTCGTATAATGTTTTTAATTTTATTTTATAGTTCAAGAAGTCCAAGCCGAGGGAAAATATGCTATTGATTCACCAGGAAGTCCAACAAATTTTGATTATCCACCAGAAGATTATGATTTGGAAGATAATGAGGAACGTTCTATGATTGAACGAAGATCTTTGGAAGATCCGAAACTATTAGAGCTTTTGCAGGTTTTAATTGAATGGATCAATGACGAGTTAGCTCATCAACGTATTATTGTAAAAAATTTAGAAGAAGATTTGTATGACGGTCAGATTCTTCAAAAATTGTTAGAAAAATTGACAGGTGAAAAACTAGACGTACCCGAAGTAACTCAATCAGAAGAGGGACAGCGACAAAAATTATCAATTGTATTGGCTCACGTAAATCGAGTAAGTACAGTAAATAAACTCCTGGACAAAATTAACGCAACCATTTTGTATTTTTTCTAAATGTTGTGTTCATTGCAAACTTTATTAAACCTTGAATTTGTTTTAATACAAGGTAATGCCCGACTGTATGTATTCTATATATTTCTTTGTAACTTTTAAAATATCTCATTTAAATTTAATTGAGTTAATTTTATCCAGGTGTTTATCAAAAGATCTTTAATAATTAAAAGTGACAAAAAAATATATTTCGTTTTAGATTTTAAGCTTGCAACGTTATCCACATAATAAATGGAGTGTGGAATCGGTACATTCGAAAAATATTGTCGCTATTTTACATCTATTGGTGTCATTGGCGCGTCATTTTCGCGCTCCGATCCGTTTGCCCGAGAATGTTTCCGTTTCGGTAGTTGTTGTTCGGAAAACTGCCGGACAATTGGATCATCGAGTTGTACGAGAAGAAATTACATCTGTATACGATGATGTTGGTATGCGATGTGAAAGAGACGCTTTTGACACATTATTCGATCATGCACCCGAAAAACTTCAAGTTGTCAAAAAGGTTCGTTTATTATTGTTGAATCATTTCATAAATCTTATTACAAATTATAATATAATTTCGGGATAGTGGAAAGAGTTTATGTCACACCCTTTTGGGTATATGGCGTGATTGTGTATGTATGTAAAACTTATTAACAAAATACAGCTCCGCTTAATGTGATCACATTGGAACTCGGGTATTTGATAACAATAACCGATGAAAAAAATATAAACACAAGCTTTTATTGGTTATGTAAATATAAACAGTAAATATATACATACATAATCACGCTATGTACTTGAAAGGCTGTGACATAAACTCTTTCTACTATCCAGACAAGTAACATTTGCTTCATCAACATCCATTATGTAATAAATTAAAATAAAATCTTTCAGTAAAATTTAAAAATAACAATTTTATAAGTATTGTGATTAAGAAATGTATTATTTTATTTTAAAAAAAATTTCAATTTCCAGTCGCTAGTAACATTTGTAAACAAGCATTTAAGCAAGATAAATTTAGAAGTTACGGACCTAGATACACAATTTCATGATGGCGTATATTTGACATTATTAATGGGTCTTTTGGAAGGATTTTTCGTTCCATTATTCAGTTTTTTTCTTACGCCGCAAGAATTTGAACAAAAAGTCCATAATGTTGCGTTTGCTTTTGAGCTAATGGAAGATGTAGGTTTACCGAAACCTAAAGCACGACCAGAAGGTAAAAATTAAGCTGAAAAAAAGCATTGTTTTATTTGGCAATAATAATTTTGACAGAAGTTGACAAGAAAACATCGTCTTAAGATTGACAGTAATAATAATTATGCCAGTAGAAATGAAAATCGATGTTTTTTTTTCGGTTTAAAGTTGACTACACTTAATTGGCCGTTAAGTTTATGCATAAATGAATATAAATTTACTGTTTCAGATATCGTTAATTTGGATCTCAAATCAACTTTACGGGTACTCTATAATCTGTTCACAAAATACAAGAATATTATGTGAAGAAGACAGATAAATATATTTAGCGTAAAACTGCCATTTTAATACACGTACTAATTACGTGATTAATGCCTTATTAGAGATCTAACTAGTTATATAATGTATAATTCTTTTCTAATAAAAGTTATATTTGTTAATTGTTTGAAAATATAAAATATTATATTGAAAATATTATCTTTACTAATGTATATACATATTTATGTAATAAAATATTTAACAAACACTTATTTTGAAATAATGTCTACTACATTTTTAATAAATATATAAAAACCAGAAACGATATGTGTGTGTTGCTTTATTAATTAGTCCATCTAAATAAAAAGAATACCAGTTAAATTATTAATTAATGTAAATTAAAAATTTATATATTTAAATAACGATATTGATTTTACTGATCTTATTCAGGTGTTTCAATTTGAAAAGCGGTTACTCTAATATTCACACATAGAATTCAATATGAATATTAAAACGTAAAATTATTTCCTTTTAGAAAATACTATACTCTTCGAATTTATAAGTATAATTATATTTAACGTTTTCAATTATCGTTTACACTAACGAAAAATAAAGCTGCATAATTTAACGTATTTTATCAACCCCAAATTCGCCAGTTTGATTGCGCCGTAAAGGTTAAAATCTAGACGTATCTATGACGTCATACCAGCCATAATTTTTATTTACCTTCTAGAAAATTGCTGCAACTAAACACAATATTAAACGCAAATAAATTATAATAGTTACAAAATAAAAATAAAACTATAATTTTACAACAAAAATAAACAATTGTACTGAAAAATTACTATGGAAGTATTTGTTTGAAAATTACTTACATTTTTTATGTCTTTGCTCATAAAATATGATTTTATTTAGTGTAAAATTATTGTATAAGTAATAAATATAAATAAATTATGCTTAAACAATATGCAGTTCTGTTATATAAATTTATCCTCTTAAAATGTCTCCAATGAAAATATATTTATGTAAACATAAGCTATCAATGCAGAACAAAGGAATTTAAAATTAATATATATTTTATGAATATTATAAATTATAACAATTTCAGTTTACGTTATATTTGTACTAAAATTTTAATAATATTTTATTTAAAATCGTGAAATTAACTATTTTTCTAGCTTACAACTAAGATTTAGAATTTTCTCATAATCAAAAATATATTAAACAATACTAGAAACACTTTACATAAGATAGAATAAATAATAATTATAAAACATGAAATTTTATACATAATTTTTCATATTATTTTGAAAATATAATATTTTTTTGATATTCGAAAAATATTCCTATATGCTCTCTTTGTTTCACATTGTGTAGTTGTTGAGTCATATAAAGTAATTATTTTATATTATTTCTAAACAAATAACAAAATTAATTTTATATTGAAAACATAACCAAATTATTGTAGTTTATAAATGTAATTAGTTTATTTTTATTAGTTTAATATTAAAGCTACAAATTAAAATTAAAGTTAATTACACACGTAGTGTAACATAAAAATATCATGTTTATTTTAATGTAATTCTTTTATTTTACAAATATATTTTATAGTAATGGTTTAAATATAAAGTACAAAGATATAGCTTCATGTTCTATATTTCAAAATAACGAAAATTTATCAATTAAATGTATTAAAAACAAAAATACTTGATCATCAGGCACGAAATAAGAACTAGAGAACATTTCAGAAAGTAAATTTGACGGCAAAATTTCTCTACTCCGTCCGCATTGTGTGAACTACACAGCGCATGAAACGGTTTGCGTTTCACTGTTCGCAGTATATTGTACAAGTTACTTGTTCATACTTTGAGTAAATTCTATTTCATTGAATATTTTTTAACAAGTTATTTAACAATGGCTGATATCGAAGCTCCAGTTGCTACTCCAATTGCAGAATCACCAAAGAAAGCTGCAAAAAAAGAGAAGAAAGCGAAAACAGCTCGTCCAAAATCTTCTCATCCAAGCACTGCTGTTATGGTAAATGCAGCCATTGAAAGTTTGAAAGAACGCGGTGGTTCATCACTTCAAGCCGTCAAGAAATACATGTCGTCTACGTATAAGATTGATGCTGAAAAAATGTCACCGTTTATCAAAAAATATTTGAAGAGTGCTGTTGTTTCTGGCGCATTGATTCAAACTAAAGGAAAAGGTGCTTCTGGCTCGTTTAAATTGGCATCTGCTGCTGTAACCAAAACCACGGTTGCTAAACCAAAGAAAGCAACTAGATCAGCTGAAAAAGCAGTTACTCCGAAAAAGACTGTTGCGAAAAAAATCAAGACCAAAAAATCTCCAAAGAAAGCTGCACCATCAAAAGCCAAGAAAACTGCAAAAGTTCCAACAAAGCCAAAATCACCAAAATCCAAAATTGCCAAATCAAGAGCTGCAAAGAAGGCTTCAGCAAAATGAATCGTTTGCGTTCTTCTTTCGTCTTTTAAAACTTTAAAACGGCCCTTTTTAGGGCCACCAATTTTTTCGTAAAAGATTTTTTCACAAATGCTTTTCAAAGTATTAAATATACATAAATTACATTAGTAATTTATAAATAAAAATAATATTTTTGTTGTATATATTGTGATTTAGATTAGAAATGTATAGTATATTCTGATTGTATAATTTATTATATTTATTTTTGTACTGATTTTTAGTTCTTAAAAACTTATATAAGTAAAATGTAAATAGTTTAAAATGCAATAATTGTATTTTGTATAGAAAATAAATATATTTTTTGTAAAAAGTTCTTTTATTTATTTTTTATTTAAATTATAAATTTATTTAAATTATTTAAAATATAAATAAATATAAACATTGATATTTTAAAACATTATTATTAATTTTGAAATTTCGATATACAAATTTTTAAGTTTATTTAAATTGTCATTAATTTTAAGTCAATTTTTGCTTTGTTAAATTCAGTATATCTTTATTACACTATATTTATGATTAAAAATTAGCTCTAGAATTTTAAAAAAAATTTTATTCTTATATTTAAATAAATATAAATATATATTTTAAATATACACATTCTGCAAACCCTTTTTAAAAAGTACATATAAATTATTTATTTAAAAAGTCAACTGTATTTAGCTTTATTTATTTGACAAATAATAAAAGTAAAAATTTAGTTTGATGTAAATATTTAATTTAGTGTTTCTAAAAAGAGACTAAATATATTTTGAATTTTCATTACATTTCAATGAATTTAAAAATTTATTATATTTTAATTAACACATTCATTGGTTTACGAGTGTTATATTTTAATGCACAATGAAATAATTGTATTTCCTTGCTTTATATACATAATTATTTAATAAATTTAAATAAAATATATATCCCCGGATTCTGGAAAGCACTGCATACAATACATATAATATTTTGTTGCTACCTTAAAAAGCAGCATTTTGGTATTAATAAAAAAAAATAAATATATTTTGTAAAACTTCTAGACATTTTTTCAATATCACTTTAAACTTGTACTAAAAATAAAAATGCTTTTATTAACTTTTTAATTACAAAGCATCATGCATTCTAAAATTCAAAATATTATACATATACATTTTAGAAAGATATGTAGAGATAAATTTATAAACAAATAATTTACATTTACATAATAATTTTATATGCATTAATTAAATTTTTTTAAATTTAATTTGAAAATCAAAAATTGAAATAAAATACTGTGTTCTTGTCGGAATAACGATGAAAAATTATCTGGTACTAAAGTTTTATAACCACGCCTTTTCTGAACACCGTTATTGGTTTGCAGTGGTAGGCGGAGCCTATTTTATCACCGAGATAATTTGAGAATTTTATTGGGATTAAAGTAATTTACGTTTTTTATTTTGTATTAAAAATAATATTAATGTTCATAAAATGAAACAATAAGTTAAATTATTCTGCTTTATGCCTCTTTACTATAGTAATAATTTCATAATAAATAATTATAATAATTCATATCAATTAATTTTGCTTTACTAATTGTAAGCCGTATTCTATACAAAAATTAATGAAAATAAAGATTATGATTAGAATTTATAATTATGTTAAGAAACTTTTTCAGTTTAAGCACTTTGTTAAGAATGATACTAATATTAATTATTTTATTAAAACAACGTTTGGTTCTGTCTAGATTATATTTGCTAATGTTACAAATTATTTATCGCACCCTTTTGAGTACATGACGTAATTGTGTATGTATGTATTTATCATTTATAAAATTTATTTAGCTTTGTTTTAATTTAAATATGTCAGATATACCATATTAAAAAAACATTCGTTAACAAAAAACAAAATTTTCTTTGACATAAACATCAAAAAATACAATTACAAAATAAATATAATTAAAATTTAATAATGATAAATTAAGTAATTCTATTTTTATAATTTTATGTTACAAATATTATTAAATTTCAATAAAAATGTATTTAAAATTAATAATAATGATAAATTTATAAACTGATTCTATTATAATATTTTACTCTGTACTTACTAACTTATAAATTGTTTTTTCCTTCTTTCAATTTTTTTTCCAAATAATAACGAACAATAAATTGTATAAAATTTAAAAAAATATAAATAATAATATTAATTTCCAATTATAAATTTTTTAAATTATCGAAAAACAAAAAAAAAATGTAACTTCAATTCTCTACTTGAGAATTATTTATTAATATATTCCACTGTACCCACAGTTTATCCTTTATTTAATTCATAATATCAATGATATATTTATTAAAACATTTTAAAAGTATTTTCTTAATAATTAAAAATATATTCTATTTGGTATTTGTTACATAAACTATAACATCCAAGTCAAAAATATACGTTACAGATGAAACATATAGTAAAATTATTTTTACAATGTTTTAATCCATTAAATTCGTTTTGAACGAATAATTTCATTCTAATTAATTATAAATATTTTTATTTAACATTTCGAAGTATATAAAACAAGATGATATTAATGCAAAAATAAAAATAAAATGATTTCCTTATACATGAATATGTAGATCATATGAACAGCATATAACGAATCAGCATTAGATGCTTATATTTTATAATTAAATCAAATATCCCTATTATTTACGGCATATATGATAATTTATTTTATTTAAATCATAACTAAAACTTTTTTATCTATATATCTATAATATTGTAATATTATAATTTTTATATTAATATTAAATTTCAACAAAATACCTTCTCATAACGTATACACATCATTCCTTTCTAGTACCCATATTCGATCAATTATTTCAAAATTTTTAGTTACGCTCAATATATTTTTACTATAGTAATCGATAAAGTAATTATTCTAGTTTGTAAATAATGTATTTTCATACAAATATTGTTAATATTATTTGCAAAATTAAACTTTGAATACAATCAGATGCGGAATCTTCACATGAACATTCTGATTTGCACTTAAATTATTAATGTACTATATGACTAAAGATTATTTAATAATATTTTATAATATTATACATATATTGGTAATAAGACGCTATTTTTATATATATAAAATTTTATCGGGATTAAGGAATATTTAAAGAAAACTTTCATCTCGACGCACGAAATCAGAACAGTAGAACATTTCAAACAGAAAGTTTGAAACGTGCGGTTCTCTATTCCGTCCGCACACATCGAACTACACAGCGCGCTCGACTGAAACTTGCACAAATTATTTCTCTACTTCGTACTACGTATTCCGTTCAGTACTTTGAGAAGTTCTTCATTCAATTTATACTATCATTTAATATTTTGAGAAGTTAACAATGGCATCTGCACAAACGCAGATATCTCCAGTAGCTGCTGCGGCTGAAGCACCAGCAACACCAAAGAAGGGTGCGAAAAAGGAGAAGAAAGCTGCTTCTCGTCCAAAATCTGCACATCCAACTACAGCCGTTATGGTCAATAACGCTATTCAGAATTTAAAAGAACGTGGCGGTTCATCTCTACAAGCTATCAAGAAATACATTTCATCAACATACAAAATTGATGCCGAGAAATTTTCACCATTTATCAAGAAATACATCAAGAGCTCGGTCCAAGCTGGATCATTGGTTCAAACTAAGGGCAAAGGTGCTTCAGGCTCATTCAAATTGGCTTCAACTGCTGTAACTAAATCAACAAAACCAAAAGCAGCTATCGCTAAACCGAAAAGAGCAGCTAAGGCAGCTGTGAAACCAAAAGCCAAATCTGCTGAAAAACCAGCCACTCCTAAAAAGGCTGTCGCGAAGAGAACCGCTAAACCTAAGAAATCTCCAGCTGCTGCCAAAAAGAAGCCTGTTGTTGCAAAAGCCGCTAAACCAAAAAGTCCATCGAAAGCAAAGAAGACAGCTAAGACTCCCACGAAAAAGCCAAAATCTCCAAAACCAAAAACAACTAAACCAAAAGCCGCCAAAGCAGCAAAAAAATCATCACCCAAAAAGAAGTGAATGACCAAATCATCCCAAATAGTTTTTAATTAACGGCCCTTTTCAGGGCCACAAACAATTAATATAAAAGATTTTTTCACAAAAATGCTTAACATTTATTTATTTATTAATAAAAAAAAATAATTTTAAATAATGTTTAAAATTTATATTTTATTTTAACAAAAATAACATTTACCATAAGTATCTTGATAAAATTTGCATTGAAAAAATTGCTTGCGTTTACAAATGTTAACTTCACACGTAGTTTGAATGTAACCTAACCTAATTTTTAAACGAATTGACGTTTAAGTTGTATTTTAATATTAAATATTTTTCTATATTAAAATGGATAAAGATAAAATTATAATCTTTGTAGAACCATTTTATGGAGGATCTCATAAACAATTAGTATCAACTTTAGCTGATGGTACGTATTAAAAATAATATAAACTTTTATAACCTTATATAATAATATTACAGTAATTAGTTTATTATGTAATTAGCAATTTATATAATTTTATAAAAGTTTGCAAAACATACTTTTTTGCAATGCAACGACTGATTCAAATTTTCAAAATTAGAATATTATTTTTAATTTACCTACCTCCCACTTAGTATTTTAATATGTATTACTCAACCTATATTTAAATTTATAATTCATAATAAAAAACAGTTTAATTTGTTATTTTAAATTTTACAGAATTAATAGATGCCTGTGATATAATAACTTTACCTGCAAAAAAGTGGCCATGGAGAGCAAGATGTGGGGCACTTCGAATTAGTCAGCTTATTTCGACAGAAAATAAGTATGAAACATTATTTTGTAGTAGTGTACTTAATTTATCCGAACTTCTTGGTATACGAGCAGATTTACAAAAACTTCGAAAAATTATCTACTTCCACGAAAATCAGTTAATATATCCGAAACAACAAATAAAAGAAAGAGATTTTCAATTTGGTTATAATCAATTAACATCATGGTAAAAATGGATTTATAGTGACGTTTACAAATTGTTTTAATCTAAAATAAGCATTCGGTTACAGTTTAGCTGCAGACATAATCATTTTTAATTCCTATTACAATATGCATAGTTTTTTAAATAATATACAAAAATTTCTCAAAATAATGCCAGATTGTAGACCTGTAGATTTACGTAAAAAAATCGAAACTAAATCTAGAGTTATGTATTTCCCTTTAAGTTTTTCACAAATTCCAATTTTAAAAAAAAAAGATTACAATAAAATTCTACACATAGTATGGCCACATAGATGGGAATTCGACAAAGGACCCGATGACTTTTTCGACATTGTACTTAAATTAAAGGAACTTAAGACTGCATTTAAATTATCTGTAATTGGCGAAACATTTACAGATGTTCCAGACGTATTTCATAAAGCAAAAATTATCTTAGAAGAGAACATTTTACACTGGGGATATATAGAATCAAAAGATGAATATTATAAAATATTAAATATGGCGCATGTTGTTTTATCAACAGCTAAACACGAATTTTACGGTGTGGCAATGTATGTAGCAAATATATATGAAAAATACAAATAAAATAATGAACACATGGTTTTTTTCAGGCTGGAAGCCACTTATTGTGGTTGCTTCCCTCTATTGCCTAATGCGTTAGTTTATCCAGAAATATACGACGAACAATGCTTGTACAAGGACACATCTGATGCCGTTGCAATCCTAAAGGAATTTTCCGAAAATGTTCTACAACTTGAACAGAAAAGAGATTCACTTAAATTCGATTTCTCTAAATACTCATCCACAACACTTATACCACAATACATAAAATTACTAACGACGCAATAATTAATTAATAATTATTAATTAAATAAGAGATCGTACTGCACACTCGATATTTTAATGCATTTTGCATGGACAAAATATTAAATGTTCGTTAAAAAAAAATTTAAAATGATAAAATAATAGTAAATACCTTGAATTTTCAAGATATTTACAATATTTTACTCAAATCTACTTAAAAAAATAAAAAATAATTCTTTTTACCTCAACTTATCTAGCAATAGCAATGAAATTTGTAAATGTTTTGGAATTACTCAATTAAAAAATAATTTTTAATCAAATCTATCAGCAATAATTAGTGTAACTAAAATCTTCGGCACCTTCACAATTTCATTTTTACTTTTATCGAATATTTATTAATTTATCAAAGACGTAAGTTTTATATCGAGTGTTCATAATATTTATTAAGCTTTTATTATTCTTATCGATTAGTTATTTTTCAATAATGTTTTTGATTTATATTAAGAGAAAAATGTAACTTGCAAGAGCATATAATTTATACTCTTAAATAAGTAAATAATCATTCTATCGTAATTATTTCTACTCCTTCATCTTTTTTCCCATCAGTTTTTCCTACATCATCTTTCTTAGTTATACTCAATGATAATGGAATATTAACAGGTGCGTCTTTTTTCGGTTCGGGCGGTTTATAATTGGGTGTTACAGTTATATCGCTGCCCAGTTTTCTGCTTCCTAATTTCAATTTCGGCGGTGTTGGTTTTCGAAAACTCATCAGTTTTGTCGCGTCCGGTTTGAACAAAGAACTTTGTTGGGGAGCCGTTATTTGACTGATGGAAATTCCCGAATCGGGCGATTGTAAACCTGTTAACAAACTAGGAGGTTGTGATTTGGTAATAGTTAAAGAAGATGGAATAGTTTTCGAGATATTCTTAAAATGTGATGTATGAACTTTTGTGATCGGTTTTGTAGTAGCCGATATTGGTACAGAAGGTTTTGCAAATGCTAGATTTTTCTGTGTAAAACTTTGATATTGATTTAGTAAAACCGATGGTGTAATATCAGTTTTTAATTTGGCTTTTTGTTGTTGAGCCGCCGGGTTTTGTTTTTGTCTTTCGGCTAATTTTTGCTGTAGTGTTTTAGTTGGACTGGTTATAGTTAAAGGGTTAACTGGTTTGGCTACATTTGTTGGAACTGGAGATGTTTGGTGTATTGGTGTTATGGATATACCTGGACGATCTTTAAATAATATGTCTTTACTAGAATCAACGTAATACGCTTTGTTACTCTCTTTGGAATATCGAATATTTGTATCAGCTGATTTGCTGCTATCTTTCTTTTCTTTTACTTTATCTGCAGCTTTCGAAGTGGAAGGAATGGAAGACTTATCCGTTGGTGTTATTTCAGTAGCTAATGAAGAAGAAGCAGCCATCATTGGATTGACAGAATATGGGTTCGTTAACAAACTATTTGAACTGCTAAGTTGAGAATATTGTCGTAAAAGTTCTTCTTGATATTTCGACATCATATAATTTAGTGCGAGTTTCGGATCGATGTTACCTCCCATTGCAGACGAATAGAGTAAGTTTTGCCAAGCGTATGGATTTGTCGGTGAAAAATAACTGGAATCGCGTGCATTTTTGTTCGATTTTAATCCGGTAAGATGTTTATTTATATTTGGCGGACGTCCTCTCGGCCGACCTGGGAAACTTTTGCCGCCGGATTTTCGTAGCGGTTGAATTGGTGGTGTTTGTACAGGAGACTGAAAATGCGAATAAATAAATAATCGGAATAAATTTTATAATAATGGAAATAATTACATGTTGTTGATTAGTAGGTATAAGCGGCGATGATGTTGGTTTAACAATAGGAGTACTAGGTGATTGTGGTTGCTGCTGTTGATTACTTGTTCTTGTAATAAGCTTGCGTTGCTGACAAAATTTAATCGCTGCTTCCAAAACATTTACTCCTTCTGGTAGCTAAAAAAATCATAATAAAATCAATTAATAAATAAAAAAAGATTATATACAAAATAATACCTTATTTTGCATGTAATATTTGTAAACATCAATTAATAATCCAGAAAAAACACTTTCTTTATGCGTCAGATGTTTTTGTACTTTTAGATACGCTCTATGTATATCCAAAATAACTTTTATAATTGAATCCGAATCTTGTGTCTGTGCATCGGAATCAGTGAAAACTTTTTTGCCATTTTGCAGTTTCTTTATCATACCACGAAGCGATTGAATGCAAATCGATAATGCTTGATCGGACAATTGTTGTCTTTCAATATCGCGAATATAAATTCTATAAAAAATATAACATATATTAAAAATGTGAAATTTCAATATTGTGTTTATTAAATATTACTTATCCGGATCAGGTGTACGTCGTAGCAGTAAACAGAGATCAAGTAATATCTTGTGATCGTCACTATCACGTAAAACCTGCATTAATAATTGCACACAACGGCTCATATGAGCAGCAAAACTGCCCGGTCGGTCTATTTCACTAGTTGGAATACGCCAAACGCCCTGTATCAAATAAAATACCCAAGTAAATTACACTTATTAATTATAACAATTGAGAACTTAGCAAGCATTCTTCAAGGAGACAAATAATCTGACTAAATTTGTCTCCTTGAAAAGTGCTTGCTAGTTCTCTATGAATTTGAAGTTACATTGAAGAAGTTACTATTACGACGATCGGAAAATAATCCAGTTACAAGCGACGAATCTGCACAATGATATTCCGTCAACATTAATTGTCGGCATTTGTTCAAACTACGGTAAGTTTTGTTGTGTAAATAAAAATGGGTTAGGCGATACAGTGCTTTATAATTTTGCGGAAAACGTGATATGCATTGTTCTAAACTTAACAAACACTGTTCGATAAGTTTCTTGATTTCTTCGGGTGTCATTGGTGAATCTAAAAAGGCACAAGTTAATTACAGGAATTGATTGTTGAAAATATAAAATAATGTTTAAAAAAAAACTTACTATTTGTTTTATGTCCGCTAACGTTACTCTGTTTACTGCTTTCCGTTTCGCTACTTTCCGAATCGCTCGATGAACTGTCGCTATCATCGCTGCTGCTTGAATCAGACGAGTCTGATGTTGAAGAAGTGGTTGTTGTGGCAGCTGTACTTGTTGTACTACCTCGACGGCTTGGCGAACTTGTCGCTTCGTTTAATTTCTAAGCAAAAAAAAAAAAACAATCATTATAGCAATATTTAGTTGACGCTAGTAACGACCTGTTTCATAATAAACAATTTTACTACTTTAGACTATAAGCTAATAAAATAAGCATTTACTGTCATAATTATTATTGTTATCAATAAAACGATGCTTTTTGGTCAACTTATTAAACTTATTTGTTGTTGTCAATATTTGTCGGCTTAAAATCGATTTTTACTGAAAGTGTTCATTATTTAAGATAAATAAATAAAATGTATCACAAAGTTACGGCTAATCAAGTTAAATATTTGTTCATTATTTACTTACTGGTATAGTTTCACTTTTAGCTTCTGGTGTTTTTTCTATTTCTATTTCCGCATCCGTTTCTGTTTCGGATTTATATTCTGGTTGATTAGCCATACATTTCTTCATCATATCATCCATGATTTCCTGTGCGTTTTTCACCCGTATTCGAGGAAACTTAGCTTCAGGTTCCAGTAAAGATTTTGTTGGAGAATCTAAAATAAAATAATTTATTATATTTTCGAAATTATTTTAATACTAATTATATACTTTTCTTCATTGAAGCATCTTCATCCGAATCACTGATCATTACAACATCATCGCTGCTTTCTCTACGTGTTACACTATTATTCTTATTTATATCATTTTCAACTTTAGTTAAAATATCTTCGAGAATATTTGCTACGTCTTCTAAGACAGTCAGCTCGGAGAGACGTCGTTTTTTCGTTGCACTTTCCGGTTGTTCAAGTTCACTTGCCGGACGTTTTAATACTGGTTCCGAAGGCATTTTTGGATTTGAAAACAGTCCGTTGTCGCTGTCTTTCAAATATTTTTGAAAGATTCTTCCTATTGTTCGGGAAATCGGCTTATCTTCGTGTAGTTCTAAATATTTCAAAATGGATGCATGGATTCTATAATGTATTTCTAATGCTTCTACTGATAGATGTTGAGGATTGCTGTAATTTATTTTTAACGGATATGTTGCTTTGTTTTCGAATAACAGCTTACCAGCTTTATTGTAATGTTCTAGATATACGGCCGGGTCGTGTTTCTTTTTCTCGGCAATTTTTCCCAACATATAATGATGCAGCCAGCGTTCATCATGCTCGCCAGGATCACCGCACTGCCATGTGAGATTTGCAGCTGAAAAACACTCCATTGCTGTGTCCAACATTGCTTCTTTTTGCGATTCGATTGCTTCAAATTTCTCCATGCTTAGCATATCGGTGTCGCCTTTCAATAATCGCGAACAAAATGAATGTGCCATGTAAACAAAGTTACCGTATTCGATCCAAAGCATTGAATGACCGTGTGAGATTTGAAGCGATTGTTTGAAACAAATTTGCGCCGAACGAACTTTATCGAGAAATTCATTTTCATTTTTAAAAGCTTCGCAATGATTTAATTTCGTCTCCAATTGACTGGCCATTGCAAGTGCCATGTCTGCCCATGTATCTAATCTGGTAGGATTGATGCATAAATCTAATTGGAAGAATTTTAAACCTTTTGAAGGGTCATGCAGTTGTTTTAGATAATAATCACCGAGAAGATAATAAATTACTGATACTTTGTGTGGAAAATCCAGCGCTTCCGGCATAATATCAACTTGTCCGTTAACAAACGCATTGATTTTATCGACTAAATTTTGCGGATCGTGTTCCGCGGGCACTAAAGCCATTATACGTAACAATAATTGTTCCATTTCGTTGGAAATCGAAGTGTAACGATAGGAATCAAATTCGGGCAAAGCTTTCGGTTGATAAAATTCGTAAAGTTGTTGTGCACGGTCCCAAGTTAATGGTAATGGATCAACATTGTGATCAGCTAAATGTCTCGACACCTTATTCTTTTTGCTTGGATGTTGATAAAGACAGAAAAAAGCTTGTTCGATATGTATTTCAATTTTATCTCGGATACCTTCAAAAATTGGCGCATTTAATCGATACAAAATCACGTCAACCAAAAATAAAAGTAATTCGCCATGAGATTCTAAACACCAACCGCGTCGTCCGAGAATTGCATGTGCTGAAAATATAATCGAAATGGAAGCGGGCACATCTTTTTCCTCATCTTCTTCAGAATCGTCAGATTTTGCAGGAGATGATGTCTGATTTTCATCATCAGAATCGTCAGAATTTTTACAATGTCGTACATTGCGTTTAGCCTGAATTCTATGTTCGGCTCTGAAAAAAAAATTTACTTTAGAAATATCGATACATAAAAAATACAATCTTAATTTGTATAGCAAAAATTTTTCCGAACTCATTCTATTAAAATTAAAACAAAAACCTTCAGGTTTAACAAAAAATATTAATAAATATTTATACAGAACTAGAACCTAAAGCAGTTTTATTCTTCAGATTTAAATTCTGTTTAATTTTATATTAAAATTCAACGTTTCGATATACGTTTAATATATCGAAACGTCGAATTAAACAGAAGCTTTATTTTGGTACTTTATTTATATATTTACCGTTGAAGTATATAATGTAATAAAATCCATGGTTTGATTGTTTCTAATGGCATTTTTGAGCCAGTATCTAAGAATTTGTCATTTAATTGATGACAAAGAATGCAAGTTAAATTTTCTACCAATCTTGTTTGTACGTCTTTTATGCAGTCCACTGTAACAATTACAAATTAAATGCAAAGAAAATATAGATTTACTTAATGAATTATGCTTACAAATAACAATACTTTCTTCTTTAATGCAAGCTTCCATTAGAACCATGCATTTAACGACAACCATCGTCCAGCGTTTATGTTCAAAAGAATCGGGTTGAGCGTGAGTTTTAAAATACATTGGCAGTGATTCGTTCAAACAGATCTCGCTCCATAAGAAACATTCCTACAATCATATTATTTTAAGGGTTTAAATGGAAAGTTCTCTTTAGATTAAACTAGGTTTTTTTTTATTCAAATCTGGGAGAACAAGTTGTGAGGTCGACAACTGCCGAAGTCATCGTGGTCATCGCTATTTGTTCTCCAATATTTGAATAAAAAAAACCCTAGTTTAATTTAATGAGAACTTTTTATTTATTCCATTAAACATATTTAGTCACAAAGTAACATAGATTTTCTGTTGCAGAAATGCCGAGGTTCAAAAAAATCGATTTTTTTTTGCATTTTTTGATACTTTGCACTTTTGCAGTATGTAGTTTAATGTCCCAAAGCCGTTTTGCGATACGCGGCTTTCTTAAGAAGTTATTCGCTTGCTGACGTAGACAATGCCGCGCACCGAGAAACTTATGTCGAAACTTTAAACGCATTTTTTTCGAAACCAATTTTTTTCCGCTAGCCGGAAAGATTTGTTTTTAACTATTAAACGGATCGACTTGACCTTTTCGGTTATTTGTTCTACACATATTTTTACGAAAATTGAACCTTTCTCATTGAAATATAATAATATTTAAGATTTTTCCGAGCGCCTCAAAGTCAGAAAAAGAAGGGAAAAAAATAGACCACCTTTTTCAAATGGCCGCCATTTTGTTATTTTTCGAGATTTTTTTATGAAAATAGGTTCAAACTCCAGATAATTTAATTCGGAATAAAGAACGCGACTTTATTTTATGTTTCAGTGAACAGAAACGGAGAAAAGTTTCCGGCCGTGGATGAAAACCAGAGAAAATGTCCTCCTTTGAGGCAAGTTTCAAGATCAGGAAAAAGGTCAAATACGATAAAAAAAATTCGCTTTTGTAGTAGACATATGAGTAAATAAGATGCAATAAACCACAAGATCCTAAGTATTTTATTTTCTTTAACAAAAAAATCCCGAATTTCCTTTAAAAAAAGACCGTCCGCATGGTAATACCCCCTTAAGTGCAACTAAAATATTATTAACTGATTTGTGTGTATTACTACATTAGAAAATATATGTTACTTTGTGACTAAATAGTGTTTTGTCTAATTGTGGCTAGCCGATGTGCATTCAGCCTGAAAAAAATATCTAGTACTTCAGTTACTAAAATATAAAATACTAACTTCACGATTTGTCAGCCACAAAGCGTGCAATAACATTACAATCTGCACGGGACCATCGATTTTCGTTTTATGTTTTATCAAGGATTTTAATTGAAAACTTTCTTTCAATATTTTGATAACTTCTTTATAACATTTATTCTCAAATAATGCTTCTACAGTTTTTAATTTCTCTAGCCTGTAAAAAAAAAAAACATAAATGTTTGACTATATTTTAATCACATCTGTTCAACCTGCAGCGCTACAGAATATTTCGTAGAACATTCTGTAACAGTATAGATCTTATAGATGTGATCAGAATAGACCCAGTAATTTAGTTTAGATTAATATATTTACATTTCAAGTGATCGCAATAGTTTCTCAGTATTCTGCAATGTAATTAAATTGTTATATGCACAATTTGGAACTTGTAAATAAAATTCGTTAGAACTGTCAGCATACGTTGATATCAAATAAATAATCTACAAATAAAAAAATGAGAAAATAAAAGAAATATATTTATATCAGTTATTTTTAACAATACCGAATTTAATGATTGTATTGCTAAATCATTCTTATTTTCGACCATATAGATATTGGATTTTAACCAATACAATCGTAAACTCATTTTTAAGTAATCCGAAGCCCAGTCTGTTTTCCTTGTTAGCACCATCTCCATAAGACTTAAAGATTGGCAAGGTAAACGTTTTATATCTGTTACACTATAAATAGAACAGTTAAAAACGTAAATGATTAAATATTAATGGCCGATTTTCTAAAAATCGATAAGCCAACAAAAGAGCATTGAATTTAAATTCTACTGCTAAAATTATTATTGCTGTCAATAAAACGATGTCTTTTTTAAACTTCAAATGGAAAAAATTATTTGTTGTTGCTTTTTTGTCAGTTTATGATATTGAAATGCTTACGGTAAATTTTTATTCAGATATTTTTGAACACAATCAAATATTAATTCACTATAAAGAAGCGTAATTTCTGTATCATATTTCAATTCGCTGAATTCAATTTCAGTACTGAACACATTCGGGTGATCAAAATGTTCCCTGAAATTAATAAGATTACCATTTTAACAATTTAATTGAAACAGTCAAACATATATTTAATAAAAAAATAGCCATTCAATGAAGTTACGTCATAAAAAACATCATCAATTATTCGTGAAATAGAAATACGTTCACAGCCCAGTCAGAGATTGAATAGAACTTTGTCGAATTCATGACAAAACTTCACTGCATGACTATTTTTACTATAAATGCAAATTAAAAATAAGTTTTACCTATACATATCATAAGCATCAATATAAATATCTTTTAACGCTGTCGGCCAGTTTAGTTTCCATAATGAAGCAACAGTTATTACATATTTCTCTAGTAATGAAATTATATCACATCGTTCCCAATTGAATTTCCAAAATGTTTCCACATCATTTATTTCGCGTTGTGTATCGAAATATTTTTCATTACTAAAAATTAATAATTTACATTGCTGATTAAATTCTCTTTCAAATTCTGCGCCAATAAAAACCTCAGCAAATATGCAAACTTATTTTAAAGAATTAACATTTTTGGCCGTTACTTTGTGAAACTTCAAATTGAAATAAAATAAAAAACTTTTCTTACTTCGAAAATTCACTTTAATACACAAGTATAGTGACTGCATTTTTGACAAACATTTGAGAATGACAATGTTTGTCAAAACTGCAGTCACTACATTTATGTATTAAAGTGAATTTTCAAAGTTACAAAACTTTTTTATTTTATTGTTTTAAAAATTTAAAGCGGAGACAATATAAACCAGAGACGAGAAAAGTCTATGTACTGACAATTAATATCTATAGTCTATCAGAGTTTTTATTGGCTTAGAAGGACTGTATTCATAAATACGTACTCTTTTTCGATTATGATCGGTTGATATGAATCGGTAACTTGCTCGTTTTCTTCGATAAATAATTTATATAAATCCATGGTATTTAAAGAATCGTCTTGTTGCATTGTACTTGCTTGTTTAAATCTATCGGATTTTAAACCATTTGGTCTAAAAATACATAATTATATAAAAAAAAAATAATTATTAGAACACAATTAAAGCATTATTAATATTAATTTGCATAGGTCGAAATTTGAAATTATTTAGTAGTGTGTGTATGTGGAAAACGACTGAGTAAAATTTATAATCCATAGATTTTTTAACTGCGCAACGAAAAAAAAAGTCAGACTACAGAAATTTTGGAGCTTTTGTTAAAAAATATCGTACATTAGTACCTATGCCTGTTAGGATTTTATAGCACGGTAAAAGCTGAGCGTGATTGAGACCCACCTAAATGTAAAGTTTCACTTTGAAAAAAATACTTACAAAATATGATTGGGAATAATTCTTCGTAAGGTGCCTTCAATCGAATCATCTTTATCATTTTTCCCCATTTTTCTATTCGACTTCCTTTTACTATGCCACGCCCATGGTTGTAGAAACGATAGAGAATTTCGTCTACGTCTATACGGTGTTCGCGATTTGGATTTCTCTTCAACGGAACCATCAGTCTTACTGTTATTGTTCGATATTTTGTCACAAGTAATTTCAGTCTTTGAACTAGTATTATCTTTCGACGATTCGACATTGTCGCATTCCGATTTACGTTGTTCGATTTCGTCGTCTTGAAAATCGGTCAAATTATTTGGATCCTCCTGCGAATTACTTTTCGAATTTTGCGCCGAGAATACATTCTCATCGGTTTCCGTTATCGGTTGCTTATCGTCTTTTTCCGCTTCCGTTTCGGTGTCATCCGATGCAATATCAGCCATTTCCGATGCGATATCACTTTCACGTTCACATATTTCTTCGTCTTGATTATTAACAATGTCGAGTTTTTCGTCTGTTGCTGATATTTTTTCGGTATTATTGTTTTCATATTCCGGACTTTTGGTGATATTGTCTAGTTTTGTTACACGTTCTTCGGGTACATTGTTATGTTCTATATTTTCGTCACTCCCCATACTTTCTAATAAATTTATTCGACACAGGAAACTCTAAAATCAAATAATAAATGTTGTTTTGATAACAATATACATATATTTTGTGGATTAAAGTATGAAAGGGATTTCAATTAGAAATAAATTGTTATGTAACGAACTTTATATTATAACGTAACATTTATTAATCCTGATTTTAATAAATAAAAACTTACTAGATGATTATCCGAGATATAACGATGCATATGAAGAATACTTTGGCCTAACGATATCCATGAATATTCTTGTAATGGCTTGCTAAGTTGTAATACTGATAAAGGTTTCGGTTCTAGAACTAACTCTAAATTTCGAATTCTTTCCGATATTTCTAACGATTCTGTTTCTAATTCTTTTCCTTCTGCTTCATCAAATTCTGTATTTAGCGGCGGATCGTAAATACTAAATAATTAAAAATAGATACAATAAAGACTAAAGTAATTCCTAATAAGAACAAAACTTATTGTAGACTCTTGATTGTCTGGAGTAATAAACAAAAAAAAATATATACAAAAAACAAAAATTAAAAATCTACGTGATTTTTTTTTGTACTTAAATATTAAATTTTTAAATTTTATAGTATACTGGTTAATGTAATCCCGGATAATCAAGAGTTTACTATAATTGATATATTATAAAATAATTAAAAATGTTACTTACTAGTCAGCATTAAATAATTGATAATAATCTTGCGTTGCCGGATTATTTTCATAAATACGTTTCCTTAGCATTAATCCTCTTAGATAATCCGGATCTAATTGTAACGCATGACTTATATAATGTAGACAAGATATTGTATCACGCATTGCATATAATAACGTAATTAATTTATCCAAAGTGGGCCAATGATTTTTGTTGCATTCTAACCCCTAAAAAATTTAATAATTTTTGTATAATTAAATCGCACGACTTAGTAAATAATGTACTAACTTTAGACAAAGCATAGGCTGATTGTTTAAAATGATCTAATTCCAGCGCCAATGAACCAATTTTAAACCATAAAGTAACATCGGTTTTATCTAATTCGGAAGCCTGAAATTATAATCGATAAACAGATTATTATAATAATGAAATTATTTTACGTTAGGTATACTTGTGCAAAATGATCCAAAGCTGATTGTTTCTTGCCTAAACTTGAAGCAATTGTACCAATATTTAAATAACAGGAGTATTTTAAGGTTGACATTGTTTTTGGTAGACCACCCAAATTTTCGATTTCTGGAATGTCTTTGTCCAATAAAGACTGCAAAACATTTTCCGCTTCTTCTAAATTGCCACTGCATTGTAATTTTAATGCGTTATTATATTTAGCTAAAGCGTTTTCTTCCTAAAAATAGTTTTATGTGGAAAAGTAAATATATGTTTTTATTATAAAATTATGTGTAATACTAGCCTGTGCTTCTTTCCGTATAATAGGAGCATCATCATCTGATACAGAATCTCTATTCAAAGATTTTATTTTTAACATTCTAATAAGTTGATATTACTGATTACAAGCTAAAGAAATAAGGTTATAGGTAACATGTCATAAATTAATTATAAAGGTGAAGTTAGCGTCATGACATTTTTTTTATTTTTTAAAAACAATCGTTTTTAATTCAGAAAATTAATTTTATATTATTATTAACATAATATAAAATATTATCTAATTTTAGTAATAATTTATTTTTTTTAGTTAGTAAAATTATAACTTGATAGATGGCAAAATAATTTGTCATTTGAATTCCCATGTTATTAAAATCTCGAAATTTTTTCAATACTAATGATTGTGACAAATTTTATCTGTTTTATTGAATTAGGATAGAATTACGATGCACAAAAACAAATGCAAAATATATCATTTCTTTTAAAATATTTTTTATTTTACATTCATATGAGTTAAATGACATTATCTAGACTGTTGCAGCAATCGAATGATAGTCATAAAAATGTAATATGAAAAATTAAAATAAAAAAAAACTTACTTAGGTATATTTACAGTTTTAAAAAAGGTTGTTTTTCAACTAATAAAAATGTGCTCAATAAAATAGCTAAGCACCAATAACATAAAAGGTTTTTTTTTTTAATGTCTACAATATATACAATTTTTAATCATTAAAAAAATTAACAAAAAACAAAATAGCATGTCCAATGATATTTAATATTATTTAAATATTTGAGGCTTGTATTTGCAAAAGTTATTAATAACTGAATAAAAATGAATTTATTAACTCTTGTAATATACATGCCTCTTATTTAATTAGGTACTGGATCTTTTTTATTTTATAATAGTGCGTATTTTTTTAAGAAAAATGAAGATTTGTTATTGTTTATATTTTATGTATGAGCAAATTGATACTATTTTACAGTAAATCTTTCGTATTCACGTATTTGCTTATTCACACGAAATAGTCGAAATCACAAACGCAAAAATATTCATTTATTAAAAAAAAATGGTTGGTTTGATTTGGTTTTCTGTTATCAGAATTTGTAGAATATTTCTTAAATTTATTAATAAATGAAGTTTTAATTGATTTCGTTGATCTTGGCATTTGAAACCGCTTATCCGACGTGTTTATCTTGAATGAACTGAAGCGGTTTTATAAGTCAATTCTGCTTTTTAAAGAATTGACTTAAATGTTTAAAGCCGTTTATCTTGAAGAGCTAAACTGGATTTACTGATTTCAAACGACTTTAAATGGGGAGATAAAAATAATTTCCTTCGAACTATTATTTTTCTATTTGAATTACTTTTTTAACAAAAAATAGTTTAATTATTATTTCAATTATTTGAAATTAAATTAATGTCTAGTTTTAAATGCCTCGTTTTCTGCGATTGTCGTAGTTTTAAGACGTGTGGCTTTCGAACATATTTTAACCCCCACGTTTTGCAATTTCACTCAACTCCTGTTAAATAATATATTCATTACATATGAGTTTCTTGATAAGTAATGTTATTCATTATTCACTAGTGAGTTTTTGATTAATACCTGAATCTCTTTGGACCAATCAATAACTTATAAGTTTATTTTGCAACAATTTATGACTAATCACAAAAATGCATTTGAAATATTTGACGAGTGATCAAAAATGCAATTTACTATTATACAATCATATGGTCGTTGAATAATATACTATTTTTTTTACAAACCGAGAATAAGAAATGATGCGTCTTTAGAATATTTGCGTTTTCTGCTGAATTAAACTTTTACGAATACCGGATGATTTACTGTATTTTTTAGGACGTAGTTCTACTTTAAGAACACATTTGAAAAATCATAATATTCCTTAAAGAAACGTTTCAAATTGTGGACAAAAATATTTCGTCGAAATCTTTGAAAAATCAAAGAAATATTATGATTTTATCACACATGATATATGTATTTAACAAGATCACAAAATTATTAACAATTTTTATTTTATACATCAATTCAAACATGTTTTTGAACAATAAACACTTAACTACTAATATTTAGATTGTTCTAAATATCAGCGGAATTAATTTCTTCTTTTTTTTTTGTTACGAAATAAAATATATTGCTCCGGAAATTAATTTAAAAATATATGAGCGTTTAAAGAACTCTTGCACATATTATTACTCGAACTTTAAAAATATTAGAAGTTTGTAAACAGTGTTGTAATTTAATCTTTAACATATCAAAATCAGAGTTTAGATTTAAAAAAAATATATTACTACGTATTAAATTACGTATTGCCAACTAAATCATAATAAAAAAAATATTCGGATCTCATATAATTTAATTATTGTTTATATTTTGATATTTAATTTAAGCTAGATAATTTTTGAATTATCTAGATAAAAAAAATATTTTTACAACACTGATTGCAAATAAGAGATTCAAAATGTAAAATTAATATATGAAGAATATTTAAAAGATTTTTTTATTTCACAACCTATTAGAAAAACTGGCAGGCCTTATGTTTTCAAATAACAGATTTTTTTTCATTTTCAAAAATTTTACAAACCATGCATTTGGATATGTTCTGAACAATTACATTTTTCAATTTTTAATATATTTTATAATTTATTTTTGCATATTTAAAAATGTAATTCGGTTTAACAACAAAATTTAATTCATTTTTCCAACTACTATTTTCCAATTTTATTTAATATATCTTTTGTTTTATTTTTCAATATTTTGTACACATATATATTATATATATAAATCCAAAAATGTATTTTTCTAGTTAAATCAAATACAGTCAACAATAAATTATAGTATTATTAATTTTTTTCAGAAGGCAATCAAACCAGTTTTCAAAAATTTTTTACTCATACAATACGCATCTCTTTATTCAAAAAGCTCAATTGTAAATCAATAAAAATATATTATGTAAAAAAAAAATCATTTTCTACAATTTTTATAACAAAATTAAAAGATACATCGCATGTCTTTTTTAAAAAATATTTCGTTTTATAAACTAAAAATAATATCAATTTAATATAATTATTTTAAAATTGTTACGTTAAATTATTTATAATTAAAAAAAAAATAATTGTATATGTCTTTAGTTCATAGTGAATTACCTCAAAATAAAATAACTGGCAGGAAAACTTAAGCTTTCAAAACGCAACAATTTCATTACAAAAATTAGTATATATTTTTGCATTGTTTTCACGGATAAAAAAATAAATAAAATGGCCACAAAGTTAACGAGCAAAATAATTAGGATATAAACTAGAAAAAAATAATTCATTTAATATCAACCTATCTACATAACCACTAAAAAGAATTCTACACTTCTTTTCAATTTGTTTTGCCTCATTAAACATTTTTAAAAACAAAGGTCTCTCTTATTGTCGCACTCTCTTCACACCGGAGAAACTATTTTTATTTTATTTTTTTTGAAATTTCTACGCACTTTTCAAAAAATCTTTTTTTTCTAGAAAACAATGTTCCAGGCTTGTTCCTAACTCCTGTTCGATCCATCATTTTTGCTTCAATATAATTGTATACAATTATTAATATATAATATATTTTTTAATTAAATATATCTACAAGTCCCACTGTGTTTTGTTTTGTTTTTTTAAAGTTGTTGGTATTTAAAAAATAATATTTATTTAATTTGAAACAACAGTTAGTTCTTTCCGGTAAGTTTTATCGCTGTGGCGCTGGTTGAGCGGTGGCTGCATGTTGTTGGAGGTGATGCGGCGTTTGTTGTTGCTGTTGTTGAGAGAATGCACCGCTAGAATTTGGCGAGGAACTTGTTGGTGCCGAGCCCGCAGACATTCGCGAGAATGCCATTAACGTATCGGGAAAATTGGGCGGTGTGGCGGGAGTATTACAAGGCGTCATCACCTGGGAAAAAAAACAAAAATAATAACAATTTTTATAATATCAAATCAAATCAAACTTTATTTAGTTTCAGGCTAGTTAATTACATTTTAACAATTAAGAATTGCAGGAAATTATTACTATAGCCATACTATTTAGTATTTACTTAATTGTCAACATATTAATATAGTTATTAATTTGCATCGAACTTATTATGATAAAAATGTTTAATTTCAAATTTAAATGTTTTTCAATTCTTTGACTCTTTAATATATGTCGGCAATTATTGTGAAATACAATTATTGGTGGCACTAGTTTTAGTCTTTTTCAGTACATAATAATAATAATTATTTGCATTTCTGATTAAATTATAAAATAAATTGTTTTATCACTTTTACGGTATCTGCGCATAAGCAGCCAATTTTTTTTCTTTTTTCTAATCAATACACTGTAAAAAAAATTACAGAAAAATAATACTAGTTGTAAAATTTTACTATAAAAAAATCTGTAATTTCATTTTAATATAAATATTCTGTATTTCTACCTCAAAATTCTCTAATTTTTAAATAATTTATACTAATCACAAAAAGTATAAGTAAAAATGACTTAATAAGTATGTAAAATTGTTTACTTTCTGCAAATTGCATCATATATTTAATGTAGAATTACATATTATTGGTATAACTTCTTAAATTATATAAAATTACAGCTTGCATATTAATATCTGTAATAATATTCATCAAAATAATGAGATTTAGTACATATTTTGTGTAATAATACTAATAAAATATTCTAAGTGTAATTTATTCATTTTAAAATACATCTTTTATGTAAATTTAAAAATGTATGTAATTATACCAACAATAATATTATAGAACTAAACAAATTTTAGCTATTTATGGAAAATTCCTGACAGCAAATTTACTAGTTGTATTTTATTAAAAAAAAAAAAAAAACTAATATTTTTAAACAGTTATGTAAAATACAGCAGTTGAGTAATTGTACCTAGAAATATTAGACATCATAGTGTCTCCCGCTATGTAGGTAAAATTACATAATTTGTTTTAGAGTGTAGCTAAAAATAAAAAATCATTAAATAAAATTCGATTAAGTAATTTCCGTTCAAAATTAATTGTTTTGTTTCACGTATAATATTAAAAATTTGTAAATATATATTTTTTCTAAATAAAAATTCCAATTTTTACATTTTATAAGCATCAACAAAAATTATTTCTATGCCTTCAAAATATTTTTACAATAATTTTAATGTACTAGAGATTTTTCTAATTTTAAAAAAATATTTTATTGTTTAATTTATCTTTACAAGTCTTTATATGATTTTATTTATAAATGTTGTTAATTTACAGATTGTACGATTGATTGATAAAATAGAAAAAACACTTTACAGTAATCATAATGATTTGGTTCACAGATATGACGTCAAGAATTTAAAATTAGTTACAGCTTAAATAATCTGTCAATAACGTGCCATATACATAAATATGTACTAAATAATTAGAATGCATTTTTCCAAATGTCAAATAAAATCAATTGAAAATATTCTCAATAAAAAAAATTCTAAATTTAAAATGTTTTTCTAGCATTATTAACTAATGGCTCTATTATCATTTCATCTGTAAGACCTGTAATGTTACAGGATATTTTGTGTTTTTTTTTCTATTAAAAAAATAATTATATTTCCTAAAAAAGACAAAATATTTCTGTAACTCTATAGGTCTTATAGAAGTGATCAGAATAGATATGATTTTGCAAAAACCATAATATAGCCTAGACACATGTGAAAAATTCATTAATTTTATATCTGTAGGCTAATTATTTTTGCATTTATATTTTAAAAGTAAAAATGTCGAGAAGTAGGCTCCTTAAAACTATATCTACGTAACTGCAGAGTAATATCACATTGTAAAGACAAAAACCCGTATTCTCACCTCACTTTTGAAAGTGTTTACTTAAAATTACTTATTACGCAATTTTAATTAATTTATTTGAATTTTATGATATTAGATATAAAATATATATATCAAAAATAAAAATACTATTCATATTTGACAAAAAGTAGAAGTAAAAAATTATTTTAAGGGGGAACATCACCCTCTGAAAATAGGTAAAGTCTGGAATTTTTTTTCAGGTAGACAGAATAAAGAACATATTCCGTGGTTTTTATATGTTTTAGAGCTTTATTTGGTCTACAATTTAGAAAAGTTTTAATCAAATTGGTAGCAGTGGTGAGCTGTAATCCGCTCATTTGTGGACTCGTGTTTAAAAAACATTGGTCCGTTGTCCAGACTCCCGGGCAGCACTCAAACATAGAAAAACATTTTTGGTTACTCTGTCCAAAAGTAAACTAAAAAATTTAGGATACAGAGTGGAATTATTTTGAAATTTATAAAATTACCAAAATGACAGCATTTTGGAAAAAAGGTGTTTTTTTTTCATATAAAAAATCAAAAGTAGATATCAAAAATATCCTACTCTACATTCTAGAGAATTCAATTCTCTTTTTTTAGAGAGAGAAAATCGAATCAATTGGACTAATAGTTTCCAAGATATCTTCTGAATAAGTTATAAAAACATGATTTCAAGAAAAACGCGATATTTGGAAAATTTTCCCTTAAAAGCAAAAAATAAAAGCACTTTTTCATAAACAAAAGAGGTGGAAATAGGGGCCAAAGTGTCAGTATTACATACAGACGTATGTTAAATATAGCACCGTGTATTTTAATTAGTGGAGTAAATTTTCAATAAAATTAAGGTGACCAATCATCCTTTAGGGAGGACAATCCTTCTTTTGTAGGTTCTGTTCTTCCTCGAAAAGTGTCCTCCTACCTGTCCTCCTTTTCGATATTTTAAAACTAATTTGTTAATATCTGTATTCAGAGATGCCGCTTACCGTAAAATTCAATATGAAGGATATTTCTTGCTCCGAAATTTCTAATATATTGTCATAGAAAATGATATATTGACAAAGAATATGCATTTAATGGAAATATAGTCGTTTAATTAAATAATTAAAAGGGATGTAAGCATAATTAATGTATTTTTGTTTGAATTAATAAAATGTTTCATTTATTTACGTTGTAGTTTTTCTTAAATTTTTTCGTTCTCTTTTTCATTGTAAAAAAATTGGTCACCTTAATAAAATAAACAAATAATAATAATTGAATAATTAATTAAAAATGTTCATCATGTATATCTACACGAAATCATTATTATTTATAAATATAAACAATTATTGCTTACTTATTATATTTTACATAAAATTAAACTATTTTAAAATTAATTACATATAGTATAAGCTTAATAATGAACAAATAAAAATTCAAAAATTCTAATTAGAAAGGTTATAAATTGTTACCGGAAACGGAAACTGTCCCCTTCCAACCCCCCCCCCCTCTTTCCTTCTCATCGTGGTTATTATTCAATGTATGATAACAACTGAGGAAGCTGATTATATCCGTTTGAGTAATTTTTTTTTTACAAATAAAAATTATTATCAAAACTTTTTTTGTAAATCAACAAAATGGATTTTACTCATCTTTAAGTATTTTATCAATATTAAATACAAAGTATGTTGTTTACAGGTTTTTTTTTTTTCAAGTCTATTGACTTTTCAATAAATATTTCCCCTTAGTAACAAACAAGTACATAATTTGAACTATTTATTTATTTATATACAATATAAATTGTATGTAAATATATAATCTATCTTTGTTTGTGTGTTATTTATATTATTAATATTTGTAATATCAAATTATCATGGTACATAAAAATATTGGCCCGTATTCTCACCTCACTTTTAAAAGTACTTTTCGCCTTTACTTAAAATTACTTATTAAGCAATTTTCATTAAGTAGTTTATTTGAATTTTATAATATTAGATATGAGAAAATATATTTAAAACAGAAATGCTATTCATATATTTGATAAAAGGTAGAAGTAAAAAATTACTTTTTCATAAACAAAAGAATACGGGGGGGCCTTATTTTTTTTAGAAAATTAGAATATTCTGTAAAAACATTCGTTGTTAATTACGGTATTTATCTTCAACTAATCTTTAAAATAAACTTGAAGAATTTTGACTTATAAATAATTTTATCAACAATAAATTGATAAGAGTACTATTCCAAATAGACAATATTTATTTTATACAAGCAAAATATCTCTGTCCTTCGCACAAATAAAGTTCAAATATAAATAAAAGTGATTATGAGACGACTTAGCACATGTATTTTATTTTCTATTGCAACAGCTGAAGTTTACAATTTGAAAGCTAACAGTAAATTAAGCTCGCCTCACTCTTACATTATCTTGCTATCTAAGCATCTTCACAGTCGCAGTTATTACGTAATTATCGACGTTTTGTCGTACTTCACGTACATCATCATCAGGAAAAAATAAAAAATAAAATAAACGAAGTTTCGACGAACTCAACATACGTCTTCATCAAGAAAAAAGATACAAATGACTTTTACAGTAAATAAACAGAACATAGAAACAAGTTACTAGGTAACAAAATAAGTAACTAGATCATAAAATTTAAAGGAAGCCAAAATTTATTTAAATCAGTCGCTAGTTCACAGTAATTGATGTTGATTTTAGATTCTAGTTCTGTATTAATATTTATTAATAATCGACGTTTCGACGAACTCAACGTACGTCTTCATCAGGAAAAATAATACAAATGACTTTTACAGTAAATAAACAGAACACAGAAACAAGTTCCTAGATAACAAAATAAGTAACTAGATCATAAAATTTATAAATATTTAATTAAAGGAAGCCAAAATTTATTTAAATCATTGCCTTCATACTGATTGATGTTATCTATTCCTTTTCTTATCAATCTACTGTTAATATATAAAAATAGATCTTGCAATTATTACAGTATCTTCGAATTTTACATCATGAAGATTGACTAACGCAGATGCACACTAGTGTGTTTGTGTGTACCCAAAAGGTTGTGGGTACCTTATATTGGCAATACTGAATCAAGAAAATCCTTAGATCATAAAGTAGAAACTTTTATACTTTATGATCTAAGAGAAAATCTTATTTCCTGGCTGTACTAGACGCATGCGCAATTTCAGGTCAAGAACCGTTCGCGTTACACGGTCAAGCTATTGTTAGTTATATACAGCACAGCGAACGTTGGCCAATTCTTCACAATATTGCGATAATGATGCAACCGGTCCATAGGCGTACGTTGCCAAAACAAAACAAACATATATATAAAATATTTACAATGCATCTAAAATATGTTTCGCGCGTTCAGATAATATCTATTTTGTGTCCATTCGTTTGTGAAACATACTGTATACATACGCAACTATAAAAATATTATTGAGATAATTTTGAATATGAAATACAAAATAGTGTATAAATATATAACTATATTATAGTAGTTGGAGTGGTATGATTGAGAGTGTTTTGTGTGAGCGAAAGTTTCCTGTTGGTAGGAATGAAAGAGCATGCATGAGAAGGTATCATGAATGTAGATGAAGTTAAAGTTGTTTGTCTGGATTGTGATGTTTGGAGAAAACTGTACTGTTCGAAAAAAAAATACCTTTATTAGTGCCTATATAAGTCCGTTCCCTAAAAAGGGTAAATATGATTACCCTATAAAGGTAAATTTCAAAGGTGCACTTTATTATTTCAGAAAAGGGTATTAAGAAGGCAGTTATTTACCCTTATTTTTCGTATTTTTTGCCCTTCCATCAAGGTAAAAAGTCAAATATTTTAAAATACACAAAACCAGAGAAATTTTTTGCTCTAATAAGTCTACAAATTTAATTACCCTCGAAATTTTTTACTTTTTTACCCAGCTATACTTTGAACAGTGTAATTTCGGGATAGTAGAAAGAATTTGTGCCACATCCTTTTGGGGTACATAGCATGATTGTGTACGTATGTATGTGTATTATAGTCTGTTTTTTAACTAGAAGTAATTTAAAATTTTTGTGCCAAAAGTAAATAAACCAAATGTGGAGATTACAGACGTTGCAAATTAAACTTGATGTAAATTTTTTTAGTAACGGGTGTTTTCTTATAGGGTAAAACTTACTTTTACATTTACTCCTAGTTAAAAAAAAAAAAACAGACTATAGTAAATTAGACAATAATTCCCGCCTAAAATTATCATTAATTAAAATAACAAAGTGACACGATATTTATAATTTTTTTTTTTTTAGAGATAAAAAAATTATTATGAAAAATGATTGTTTATCAAATAATTTATGATAGTCAAATACCATATCAAAACTATAACGTGTTAAAAAAATTGATAATCTGTACAAAAATTATCATTTTTCCTTTTAAATTTATTTAAATAAAATAATTTTTTTTTTTACCAAAATGTAAATATTAAATATTTATTTTTTTTATTGAAATTTTCAACAAAATACAATTAAACAAAATTGCAAGATTTTTCACAAAGTATAATATAAATATTTTACTAGTTTTTGAAATTAAAAAATATGGAATTATCTCTCTCTCTCTCTCTCTCACTCTCTCTCTCTGTATCTATCTATCTCTCTCTCTCTCTCTATGTTTCCTTATTTATACGCAACCTTGATAAAAATTTATTCAATTTCTTTGCCATAATTACAATATATAAACCTGTTAGTAGTAAATATTTTGCATAAATAAATATAAATTAATAATTAGTCAAATTAAACATAATAGTAGTGCAAAACTGTAAAATATCTTAGATATTGCAAAATTTAAATAACTTATAAATTTCAAATTATAAAATATATATAGAGTGTTCATGGAATTAGTGCCAATATATAAATAATGCTTCTAAGCGAAAAAAAAAAATACCCCAAGGAAAATATGTCAACTAAATTCAAAACTTTTTACGGAAACAGTCTGCGCACTGATAGTGTGATATGACGAATTGGTATTTGTATGATTTTACTTTTGTAATATCGTTTATTATTATTATTTAATTTTTAATTATTTGTTGTTTTCGTGAAATATTTTATTATCCTGAACTATAATCTAAGCAAAAAAAATCATCAATATTCAAATATAGTGCGTAATTAGTAGATACTATTTATCTAAATGTATTTGTACTTATTTATTATACAATCAGAGGCTTTGCTCGCTTAGAAACACTGTAACGTTTTTATTGACAAACTAAATATTAGTGGTGTCAATATTTGAAAAAATTGGTAGCTTTTGTCTGTTAGATAGCAGCAGTGGTAGATGATATGAATGCGCATGTCCTCACAAATCTGGTTCCAAATATTTAGTGAAAATAAATGAATCCCAAATATATATTCATGATTTATTTCAAATATTTATTCGTAAATTATTAACAAATTAATACCTAATATATTCGTAATAGAAAAATAAAATAAAATTTGTTTTTCAACGAGCAAGGTTTTATAACTAGTCTGTATAATTTTCAATTTGTTATTGACCATTTTTAGTTTGAAAAATTACTCTAAAAGTAGATTTTTCGTATTCAGAATTTAACATATAATTCTAGTATGTAAAGAGATATAAAGATGTTCTATTTAAAATACAAATTTTGAAAATAAAAACTATATAATATGAACAAATGACTTATTTGCAGTATACTTTCTTCAGTATATTGAAGATATACGTTTGTGTGGAAGTTCAATGAGTAGTTGGAGATGATATGATTAAGAGAGTGGCTAGCATTAGCGGAAGTTTCCAAGTAGTAAGAATAGAAGAGCATGTATGATAGGAATTATGAATGTAGGTGAAGCCAAAGTTGCTTGTTTGGATAGGGATGTTTGAAGGAAACTGATATCAAGATAATGGAGAGTTTATGCCACAGTCTTTTGGGTACATGGTGTGATTTTGTATCTATGTATTTTCTCCTTGGAATAATTAGTACGTCACAGACGCAAATCGGATCTAAATAAAAATCCGTATAACATAAATGCAAAGAATTTTTCAACAGCCATAAAGTCGCGATAGAACAATTTCTGCAAGCCTAATTATATTACTGGAAATGCAACCTTCCAACGGTGTTATGGAAAAAATGTTAATGCACGCCACTGGTAATAGACAGTAGACGCAACAACAAGATTTTCTGGCAATGATACGAGACGCTTACATCTCCAATATTCGACTTTGTCTACACAATGTTCATGCACTAAATATTTGTGTGCGATTCTAATTTTGAATCTAAAACATATATATATATATATATATATATATATATATATATAAATTTTCCAACATAGTGGTCCACCTGTGCTGATGGTTCATGACATATTTACAAATATATAAATTGGAAGCGAAAAATTATCTAGATTTAAACCACACACTTTATATAAAGGTCCAAAAATAACAAAACACAAACTAAATAAATACTATAGTATGCGAGATATGAAGGGTACTTTATAGTTTTTCTAGTGTAAATATGGTTCTGCGACATTTTTCAAATTATTGATTTTTGCCATATGTCCAAATTTATTTTCCGAAATAAATTAAAGAGCGATTGAAATTGTTATAAATCGTTATGTAAATATCAAAAATTCAAAATGAAACTGTTTTAGGTTTTTACCTAAAGCAGTTTTATTTTAATATAATAAGTTGGTGATCGGTTAACGAACAGTTCGAACTGCGAATAATTCGGACAACAAACACTTTTACGAAAGATTTTTGTGTTAGGACAACAAACATAATATGTTCGGATAACAAACTTTTCTGAACCCCTTATAAAAAAAATAAATTAAAATAAAAATAAAAATATTAGAAAATCTGGCAATATTATGAGGATGATCGATTAACGAATATTTCGGTTTACGAACATAGTCTTGGAACGTATTATGTTTGTAAACCGATCACCCACTGTAATAAGTTTTTATGTTTATTTTCAAAATACGGCCTCCTTAAAAAATTGACCTTTTTTTTGGTTTAGGGCTAAAAATTATACATTTTGTGGATTCCAACGAAAGTTACATGTGTTACAAGTACTAACATCTAATTTGTTTTTGTTTCAGAAATGTGGAACACGAGTTTTATCTGCCACCATCTAAATTTTGACCTGATCACTTTGACGCCATTTTTGTAAGTGAAAATTTAACTTTTTTGAAAAAAACAAATACTGCTGATAACTTTAATAAATACACTTTCCAACGACATAATTGTTGTTTTCTGTATTTGTTTGTAAAAGTTCCCAAAAAATGTTGAAAAAACACCTGAAAAATCAGTACTATACAAACGCAAATGCTTGGATTTTCATATACTAAATTCATCATACATCGGTGCTTAAATTTGTCAATTTTAAATCTAAATCATAAATCTTAAATTTGTAAATTAAATTCATCAAGCACCAGGCTTTATTCTAATTAAAACAAGAATTTTTCTAAATGAAATTAAACAAACAAAAAAAAAACATTTTATATAAATATAATGTAGGTTGTGTGAAATAAATGCGTAGTCAAAAACAAGTTTGTTTAAACTGATTGCAAAATAATGATTGACAAATTTAGGACAAATAAACAATACACCCAATATATGATTTACATGTATCAAATTTTAAGAGTTAGTAGATATGTTTACTATTTAATTATATAATATACACTAAAACCTATACAGTCAATATTTGTAATAAAAAATTTATTTTAAAAATAAACAAAAATATTCACATTGTGACAAAAATATATTAGGTATATTATTAGCATGACACGAATATAGTTTATAATGAATGCCGAATAAAAATCCAGTCAATGTGTATGGTAGCATAATAAATAGATGTAAGCAATGTTTTGTGAATGATACATTTTTAACATCCAAGTAACTCGAGAATTGCAGCTAGTATATTATAATCAATTTTATTTATATAAAAAGAATATTTTAAAATTAAAAATAAATACAAATCATTACCAATGAACGCTATTTATAAATATAAATACAACTGATAATAGTAATACGTTAAATATTTATTAGTTATAAAATTAATTAATTACTCACATAATTAAAATCTAAACAAACAATTGAATAAGTACAATGATCTTATTTATAATCAGGGTCAAAACATTTTAGACTCGCCCACTTATGTTCGCCACCTATGGCGACGAAAACACAATAAAAAAAAATGAGCATCGAAACAAATGAATATCGGTGTGAAAAACAAAAACAAAACATCCGAATGAGGAAAAACAATCAAACACAAATTGTCAAAATATTAAACTGTTCAAAATTTATTTATTATTATTTTTGGTAATAAAAAAAATTCAATATAATTCCAGAATATTTTTTTGTATGTACTTTAAAACTTTGAAGATTATAATGACCTGTGTCTTATTCGATATAAACTGCTGTTTATATACACGTCAAGCAGTTGAACATGCAACGAATCAGTGGCGTAACAAATTGAAACGATGTTCAGGGGGCAATGATCTTCTTTTTTTGCAATTTGAAAATATCTTTAAACTGTAATTTTTTTGCTAATTGAAATAAATATTGTTCAATTTTAGTTAGAAATAGTCTTACTAAAAATATCGAATCTTGATCGTCAACTGTTAAATGTATAAATAAATATTTTTAAACAATTAATAATTATAATTAATAGTTTTTCATGTATCTAGTGCATTTTTTGTAATAGAATTATATACAAACTCTCATAAAAAACATATTATTCCTAATTATTTTCGGGAAAAAAAAACCAATAAACTAAATTAATTTTTGCATGTTTTTGTAATAAATATAAAAATACCGAAAATTACCTCAAAAATAACGGTACTCATGAAATTGATGCAGAAAAATGTAGATAATTGCGTATTATTTATTAATAAATAAATTACATGCATGATTGAAATTAAAATATTTTTTCTTCCAGCGTATTAAAATATTGATATTACTTTATTGCCTATGTAGGTCATCTGTACTAGTATAATAATGAGAACATTATTATACAGTAGTTACTTACTACACATCATTAGTGGCAGCACTAAAAATGACACGGTCAATTGTATTTAACCTGCCATCTCGAAAATTATGTAGTGACAATTGCAGTGTTTGTTTTCGCTTGAAATTGAATTTAATTATTGAAAATGTGTGAAGAAATTCAAGAAATTCAGTGCACACCGTTAGATTTGTCAGAAATTGTATATTCGACCAAAAAAATATTAATTCTCACAAATCACGTAACAAATATACTATTTCACAACTATTAAGGCTAAGGTTTCTTGGTATGTATTTATTTTTAGTTTAATTTCGTTTGGAAAGTTTGAAGAAAAAATAACATATGTCACTAGGAATAGAAAGCTTTTTTTGTGTTTCACCCGAATTACTTAACTTCGAACACAAGTATCTGAGCTAAACACAATAAAGATCGTTTTCTACTCTTCGTAACATAATATAGTATTATTTAATATAAATATTTGTAGTTCTAAATAGAAATACGAATTATTATGACAGGTAAATATTAAATGTTTCTGTATCAATGATTATGAAAAATGCAATTTTTTATGTGTACGTATTTAGAATTAATTTTAAACTGTATTTCTTTGAAAACAGTTAAAGAAATTAAGTAAAAAAAAAATTACATGTGTAATAAATTTCAATTAACAAGTCAGCGTAGTGTTAGTAAATAAATACAAGCGTCATTCATTTCGTTTGTGGATAAATATAAATATGAACAACATCTAAACATATCATGTAATGAGTATACACAAACGTATATTATATACAATGTTATTTCATTAAACTATTTTTAATTGTTCACTTTCACAATGACTCATATTTGTTATAGAATGCATAGACAATTTAATACAATGGTTAAAATCTTCGGTACCTATATCATTCAGTAATTTCCTAAGATGAAACTAAGAATTTTACATGTTCAATCGCAGTGAACTAGTTTTTATAATAATTAGTCGATTTAGTAAATTAGAAAAACTGTATTAGTATTGCCGGGATTTGAACCTGGGACCGAATTGCCGGAATTAGGTCCCAGGTTCAAATCCCGGCGAGGCCAATACAATTTTCCAAATTTATTAAATCGACTATTATAAATTGCAGTTAAGTACACATTTAAATATTTTTAAAAATAATATAATTAAACGTTTAAAATTATAATTAGAGCATTATTTCAACATTTTTTTATTATTACGGAACCCTTAAGATGTGCCTAATGAATAATCTAATCCTGATTAAAGCCCTAAAAAGCCAACAAATGCTTAAAAAATATAAATTTACAAAATCCATTGATAATAACACAGTGAAAAATCTGTCAGAACTCATTATATAAAATAAAATGGCGTTAGGTTTAAGTTCTGAATTAATATTTATTGATAATCGACGTTTCGACGAACTCAACGTCTGTCGTCATCAGGAAAACTGATACAAATGAAATTTACAGTAAATAACAGAACATAGAAACGAGTTAGTAGGTAACAAAATAAGTAAATTGATCATAAAAATTTAATTAATAGAAGCCAAATTTTATATAAATCAGTTACTTGTCAAACTGATTGATGTTATCTTTTTTTTTTTAATTTCTATTGCTTCTCTGCTGTTAATATTGATTGGTCTTGCAATAATTACTTATTTGTTACCTAGTAACTTGTTTCTATGTTGTTATTTACTGTAAATGTCATTTGTATCAGTTTTCCTGATGAAGACGTCGATTATCAATAAATATTAATACAGAACTTAAACCTAAAGTTATTTTATTTTAAGATCATCGATTTTATGAGAAAGACAAAACGAGAAATTAAATTTCAACAAGACTCTTGCTAATCTATATCTTGCATGAATAATAGTTTTGTGATGGTAGGCCTCTTAAAAATGGGGTGCTTCTATGCAAGTTCTACTGTATTTTAATTTTGTAGAAAATAATCTATAAGAAAAGCAACATTTACTCCGATTTCTTAATAGAACTACAAAAACATTGAATGAAATGAAATATTTTTGAAAAAAATATTCATATTTTTTTAAAGTTTTTATAACTGGCACAACCCGGAAAATATATAAAAATCCGAGGTCTGGAGATGAAGTATTAAAACCCGAAGAATTATAAGTATATTATTTGTCTTTATTCATTAATTAGATGAACAATACTCTTATTTTTTATTTGATTATTTATAGAAAAAAAATAAAGTTCATTCAACTACAAAAATAATAAACGTTGAATTCTATATTACATAAAATAAATAACTTATTTTCCAATCGATAAATCGAAATTTAGTTGACATTTATAACCATTTATTTTTACTTAAACATTTCTGTTTTTCGTAGGTAAATACAGAATTCTAGATTTCTATCATAGACAAATAACCAATAACATTTTTTCGCGTGTATAACTTTTATTTACCAAAACATTGTATTAAAACTGCCCTACATAATAATAATTCAAAAACTAGAAGTCACAGCATAGCAGTGGCGTACATAAAAAAAGAAATATGACATTATCAATATTTTGTAATAAAATATTTTTAAAAAAATTATCGTATACTTGGTTTTATTTATAAAAATAAAATGCAAAATAATAATCATTGCAATTTTGGTTTATCATTTGCGTTGAATGTTTATAGTTAAAGTGTATGAAACAAAATATGACTCATTACGCAATGTAGTTTTATCGCTATAGTTTTAGGAACACACTGTACATCTATCATATCAGATTTAAGTATGTTGTTACCATAACAAGGAGACGGAACAATGAACTTGAGAAACATACCAATGTACTTTATCGGAAAGAAACTTTTTAATTCATTTATTAACTATTATATTAAAATATTTTAATTTTTTAAATAAACTAGTAAAAATAAATCTTAAAATATACTTATATAAATCATAACATGATACTAAATACATTATTTTTCTTAATTCATATTAAAACAATCATAAAAAATGTTAATAAACTTATCGTGTAAATATGTTTTAATTAATGAAATAAAATGAAATACATATTATCAACAAAACATTAACAAAAAGGTAATAACAAATTTTATTAGTACATTTTACGTCTATTTTAATTCCTTATCAGAACTTAGATAAAGTCTTACTCATGTCAAACCAAACAATTTAATAAAAATACAATAATAATCAAAAATTTTTATCGTCATCAACATTTAGTTAACCTAAAAATGACTATAAAAAAATATATGAAAACCGTGCTTGTGAAACAAATGAAAACAACAATCTATTGAACTGAATGTCTAAAATTGGACAAACAAATCGATATGCTAAAAAACCTCGTGCCACTCTCGTATATTATGCTCATTTAAATTTTCGAGATAGAAATGTCACAAAGTTCAAGCTGGAATAACTTGCGATACCAAAATAAAGAATGGGATTGAATCTTTACCTGACCGAAATGTGCTGCCGCACCAGGTGTACAAGACGGTATTGCCGCTTCTTGAAAAAATATACTTAATGCCGTCTGTAAACAAAATAAGACATATTGAACTTGTACAAGTAGTACGTTCACAAAGTTAGAAATAATTTATTTATTAACCCTTGAACACTAACGTGAAATAAAAATTTCCAATTTAGTTGCAATTATTAAATTACTTTTTAAAAATTTTTAATTAAATTTTTCAAACACATATATGACTAATTAGGAATGGTTATTATTTATGCAAAGAAAAATAACGTTAATGTTTTAGGGTTAAATATTAATTATAATTAAAATTCATATTAAAAATGAAACACTTGATTGTTTCATAAAAATAAATGTTTTGTTAAACAATCTGTCGAAGTGTTTATTTTTTAATTTACAATAATTCTAATTGCCTTTTAAACTTGTTTTGTCCAAATTTGTCATTTTTTTAATTTAAAAATACACATGAGAAATATTTATTAATTACTAAAAACATCTATTAACATTATAAATAAATGAAAAATGTTGATGCTTGTGTTTATGTTGAAATAACAAAAACTTTTATGAAATGAAAAAATTTGGAATTAAAAAAAAATTGTATGAAAATATAAAGATTTATTCATTCATACTTTACTTATCGCGGAATTAGTGTTTTAAAGCTAGTGATTCTAAACCAAATTACAATTAACTTAAAAAAAAAACGAAATACACGATTTTAGTTTTATCAGTCATTACTGATGTTATTGCAGCCAAAATTTGAGTTCATTAATGTCTTTTGACAGATTTATATTGTCTTTTAACAAGCTAGTATAGATAGGACAATAAACATTACGACTAAAATATGAAACTAATTTTGAGAAGTAGGATGTGTGAATCAGATTTCAAATATTATATTATAGTTTTGGAATAAATTTAAATTCAAATAGAAAATACGGTTGCTACATAGATGTTTTTCATTATCGATGCATTTTAATTCATGGAAAATTATTTTAAAAGGTTTTACGGATAGTAAACCATGGGTGGTATTTGGAATTTAACACGGGTATGACGTTAATGTTTACACACATACGTAGTAAGTTAAATAAAAATACACACAAATGCATTTGCACTAATTAATCTAGACGAATATATGAGTATTAGAATTGCACGGTCCGCTTATCACCGCACACAATAGGCAATAAAAAAATTAATTGTAAGGTAAAATTTACGTTGAATGACTCTGGACAAAAATATTATGGTCACGTGCACAAGTTTGTCTAGCTTGTGTGAGTAATGTCATGCGAGTTATCTAACCATTTTTCATTCGATGAAATACAGTGGGTTTCATGATTTGTTTTGATTAGGCACTAATGTTTGTTTTCCCTTCACGCGACCTTGGAGCCCTTGACCAAATCTACTTGTCGATATTACGATGTCATCCGGGAAACACTTGGATAAAGGACGTAGTGCGGGGCAGGGGATGGGGGGTCTAGTTATGTAGCAGCCATTTTCACTCTCCACGACTGTTTGTTTACAAATGCCTAGACGGGTATATATTTACCTCAAATTGCCAATGTGCCGCTTGCAACAGTTGTTTAGCTTGTTCCCGGGCACAACCCGCCGCCAAAACGAACTGATTTATCATCACTTGCTCTCGGAGAGCCGTGTCCATTGTGAAAACACTAATTTTTTCGGGATGCAAAAACACACAGGAACACAAGTCACACAGACACCATTCACGGCAGACAGTTGTTTTCAAAACTCCTTAGTATATACCTCGTTCATTACCCCGTGCGCCGTAAAACCAACCAACACATTCGCCATCCCCACTACCCAACACTGGTAAGGAGATATATGACGTCAGCCAGTAGAGCGCTAGCATTCACTGGTTACCGGGGTGGGGGTACAATCACAAATAAATTCAAATTTTATAAACAATTTTATTTATTATTTATTTTCAATACAACTATTATTTTCACAAGTTAAATGATTAAAAACACAATAAATTATTGAATTTATTAATAATAAAGTATTTTAGTGTCATTTTAAATTAAATCGGAAAATTTGAATGACTCATTACCACTATTATTAAACCTGTCATTGGGATAATAAAAATGTTTAACTGTAAATTTTACAGTGTTACAAATGCTTAAAAACTTGCTATATTTTATCTAAATTCAATAAGAATATTTTTCTGAAAAGAAAATTTGTTCCGAAACAAAATTTAATAAGTTTTGTCACTTTTCACAATGAATATGCTATTCAAATACAAAACTCTATATTATCCATAATCGTAATTAAGTATTGCATAAGCAATTTAGTAAAATTTTGCTAATTATAATCTCAAATTAATATATAAAAAACGTAAAAATGTCACTCGTGAAAAACCATTTATTTAAAAAGTGTACTAATTATAAAGTTTTAATTTTTACGATTTAATTATCGTATGAGACAATATAAAAAAAATCCAATACTTGGTTTTATTTAGTGCTAAAAAAATCTATTAATTAAAAATGAATAACGTATTTTTTACGTGATTTATAACCTAGAAATAAACGTATTTATATAATTATATATTCCTAAAATTTAAAGCTTAATCTACTCAAATGTAAAACATCGTAATAGTAAAAATATAGTTTTATAGACAATCTAGAGAAAAAAAATTACTTAAAAAATATTATTTACACGTAACGAACACAAATAAATCATAAAAAATTATTTGAAACAAAACATACACAATTCATTCATACCTTTCATTTGTAACTTTACAAAATGTTTAATTAATATTCATAGATTTCGATTTTCATCAGCAAATATTATTTTTACAGTTAATTTATTTTTTGATAACTAAATACTTTATGTTAAAAAAAATCACATAAATATTTATTTTTTAATCGGTAATTTGGTGAGAAAAATATTTATCTATCAATAATAATTAATTACAGAAAAAATCAGTAAATAAAAGCCTCTAGATACAAAATATATATAGATAATACAACTACATTTTCTTTTAGTTCATATTAACAACTCATTCGTGGAAATAAATGATATAATTGACAAAATTATTTTTAGTATACCTCAAAAATATTTTCGATTCATTGGCTACATTTATCTCGAATAAATCCAATTTTTTTTTGTTTGTTGATGATTGACAAAACTTTTCAATTCCCTTGAAAATTCAACTAAGACTGGATTGGATTAATCACAATTAGACATATTCAGTCACAAAGTAACTCATATTTTGAAAAACAACAACGAGGCATAACTAAATGTGTCTAATAGTATTTTGTTTAATTACCTTGTGATAAAATGTGTCTAAATTATTTTATCTAATTGTGACTAATCGATGTGCGTCCAGTGTAAGATTTGAAGTATACAAAAAATAAGAATGAACAAAAATGATTAAATTAAATTTTCGATCTTTTTTTCGCGATAGCATCTTCAACAGCCTTCAATTGTTTCAATAGCTCTTCCCTTCGCGATGTAGACTTTTTATTATTCGCAGCATTTTTACCAATTGCCGCAATCTTCGGTGCACTAACCGAATCAGCACCGGGTGGTGGTGAATTTGCCATTCGTTTTTTGCCTTGCACGTCACCACCACCACCACCTTTCTCCGCTTTCCGGCTCAGTTCCGATAAATCGGCTAAGCCCGTCTTCTTCAATGTTTGACTCTTTAGATTGAGTTTAATCTGCCGTTTATCAGCGCCACTTTTCAGCGCGTCCAGAGCTTTAGCTTTAAGCGCCATTGCTGCAAGTTCGACTTTTTCCGAGATTTTACGGCGCGGCGTTGGACTACCATCGCGGCTTGTGGAACTGCTTGAATATGAGGATTCGGAATCACTGCTACTTGAACCGGAACTATCCGAACCGCTAGTGGAACGAGAGAGGCGTGCCCGACTTTTTACCGATGCTGCAATCGCGGCTGCTACTAGTTTTTTACGTTCCGAATCGTGTTTGCTTCGGTCACGCGTACGGCCGTATTGGTCGGTTAATCCCTGTAGAAAATAAATAATTCGTTTAAATTAAGATGTTAACTGTAATCAGATTGAAGGCACGTCATAGTCTAGGGGAAAAAACTTTACAATATGAACGTTTCTAATCAACAAAAATACATTCATTCTATTTTACAAGCAATTAACTAAATTTACTAAAATACATTCAAATATTTTAATGAAGTTTAAGTTAAATATGTATAGATATAGGTACACAGGGTGTAACAGAATAACTATTCCTAATTTTCAGAAATGATAAAGGGCACATAAAGAAACATTTTTTTATATAATAAACTAGTGTCCGATTTTTTTTTTTTTTTTCGGTAGTCGATTGTACATTGTTACAACTTGTGTATCGAAAATGGTGGTCGTAACTTCGAACAATTTTTATAAAGTTTAATGCACTATTGTTTCTAATAAAATGTTTCTTAACAACTACACTTTGATGTTGTAATAATTAAAATAGTTTTTAACGATATCTAGTGTATCTTGACACCGAGAAATTTCCGGACACTAGTTTATTAATAAAAAATGTTTCTCTAAGTGAACTCTATCATTTCTGAAAATTAGGGATAGTTATTCTGTTACACCCTGTATATACAAACATTTTTTACTATAGCTTGATGGCAAAATAAATTCATGTCTAACGTGCCTTCTAGATTAGAACTGTATTATAGTGAAAATATAATTTGTTTGTTTGTTTACCTTAGTGGGAGCGGGTGGATTTTGTGCGCTACTTCTCATCATACCGGGACTGGGCGGTCGATTATCTTTATGCGCTTTCTTCGGACTAGGAGCGGGAGGATTCATAAGCAGTGCACGTTCATTTGCAGCTTTTTTCTCGGAGACAATCACACTAGGTGATACGGTACGATGTGGACCAGCTGCCGATGATGAGGATGCAGCTACGGGTAGACGATGCATACGTGCATTTGATGGACTTTTTGGTACGGCAACACGACGACGCATACGTGCTGATGGGGAACGAGATCGTGAACGAGAATCGCCACGATATGATGATTTACTCGACGCTGATGAACTGCGAGATGTACTGAAATTATATTATGAATATACATTAAGATTTTTAGACTGGGTCAATATAGACTCAATGACTTTTGAGAAATATCTCAACTTTTTAAAAGGCAATATTTACAAATAATAAATACCTGCTAGATGAATAACTCGATGCCGAACTATACGATTGTCTTCTAGCACCAAATCTAGTTGCTCCTTTGCTTCGTCCAGTTGGACTTTTTGATCGCATCCAAGGATCAGCCCATTCATCACCACGTCCACCTGATGATGGCTCAATGCGTTGTACAATCACTTCACGTTTCGGTCGTCGCGTTTGCTAATCAAGTATTTGTTTTATTTTATTGTTATTGCAAAATATAACATAACAAACTGTGAAACTTACCGAAACAACAGGTTCTTCATATTTATCATTATAGTAATCGGGCATTCGATGTGGTGGTAATTCTCTATAACTTCTAACACGTTCGCGTGGTACCTCATATTCGGGAGGTTCTAGACGAACGGATCTCGGTTCCGGTTCATAGACAACACGTCTACCATAGTATTCCTCCGGCATTCGTGGCTAGAAACAATTTTAAATTCAAATTCTATTTAGGCCAAAACGACATTTCAACATTATAAAAAAATATTATTGCTCTCTGTATTATTAAAACAGAAACAGAAAGTTTTTATATCATTTTTTGTTTGTTAGTAAAATGATTATTAGCATCTTGAATTATTTTTAGTCAAGTGTAAGTGTCGTGCATTATAAACACACAAAAACAAAACGAAAACGTGACGCATATTTCTGTAAATTTAAAATTCAAGATGATAATAATTTCAATTTTAAATGCATACAATAGCTTAGTAGAACAATTCCGAAATTGTCAGCAACTGTCGCGGGCGATTTAGAGCCTTACATTTTCGTTAAAACTAACAATTCGTTAAAATAAAAATTCTTGAATTCCGTAAAAAATCTTTGTTATATTGTAACAATATTTCTTATAGGATCCAAGAATTTTCATTTTAACAAACAGTTGTTTTTAACAATAAAATCAAATTACGCATGCTTCTTAATGATTGCTGACCGATTCAAACTATTCTATAAACAATAAAAATACCAATTCAATAAAAACTACAATTTTATTTCCTAGGGTTAATCAAACAACAATCTACAATCAAAAACTATGAAAACTGTTTCACTTATCTTTTGACGGACAAACAAACATTCTCTCTCTCTCTCTCTCTCTCTCTCACGCAGACAAAATGAAAAACTGGTTTAATAAGCGTGAGCCGGCCCACAATTTCTGTCCAAATTCAAAAAAAATCGAAAAAATTTTGCTTTGTCCAAAAAGAAAAACTCACTTTTGCAGCAACTGGATAATGTTTTCTATTTTTTTCAATAGCAACTTGCCGTCGCCGGCAGTCATCTGTATCCTCGGCCCTTTGGGCCGCCATTACCTACAGAAATTTTGATTGTCAATATAATAACAATAATTTTTTTGCTAAATAATCAATCACTAACTACTCCTAACCAAAATTATCGAAAATTTCGAAAGTATTTTTTTTTTAAGTTCTACTCAAATTATTATTAACGATATTTAAATTACCGGTAATTTATTTTTTCATAATTTATACCGTAACTTACCTAAAAACATAAAAATATGATATAACATTACAAATACATGATGATATAAGAATAGTTATTATTATTTACTGCAAAAATAAAAATAAATTGTATGGTTATAAGAATTCATCTTGTATTTATATTATGTACAACAAATACAAATCATATATTAAACATACAAATATTTAAAAAAAAAAATGAAAGTTTATGTAAATATATTCATACAATTAAAATTAAAAAAAGCTTCGGAAGTCTAGTGGGTTCTCTAAACAAAATTCCCGTACATTAATTTAAAGGAATAACCAGCTTTCTTTTACTCTAGAACGCTCAATGGTGCCTTTTTATGCTACATAAAATTACATGACATAATTATATTTGTAATCTTGTGTATTAATTAACTTTGATTGATAAATTGTTAAAGTTTATAATTAATGTTTTTCTCCGACGTCATAAATCACGCTGTATAAATTTTGTATAAATATCCTAGAGAATGCTACTATATCATCGGGCGTTTTACAGTTAAAGCGAATGCTTCGAATGTAAAGAAACTTACCAGCTCTAAACATGAAGGAACAAGTTCTATCTGTTCGATATGATTCCGGAACTACGTTACTAAATGCACACCCCGTGCTGGCTTTGTTAGGTTGGTATCGATGCTATGTCGATTAAACTAATTCTATATGAATGTAGATGGCGACATTTACTTAAAATCAAAAAATTTGAAAAATCTAATGGAATAGGTATTTGTCTATTTTTTTCCAATTTGATTATAAATTCCCGCCCGCTAAGTTTTAAGTTCTGTTTAATTTTAATTTTATAGGTAACGAATAAAGGTACCACTAGAAAAACCCAAAACCAATATAAAATCGAAAAAGATAATGGCAATTACCTGTCGATATTCAAGTGGATGTCGCATGCTAACAAAATGTCTTGCAACAGGTTCGGCCGGTATAGGACTCGCTGTTCTTGTATAATAACCATTTTCTTTATCTAATTCATCCTGGGCGAGTGTTAAATTCATTTTCTTCTCTTCGAAATCCATATCTTGTTCTTTTCGTTTGATCGCTTTACGCATCATTTCTTTAGCGGTACGCAAGCCACGTTCCCAGGCCGATTCAACAACCGGTGCATCACCACCACCACCACCACCTCGTATCGGTGGTCCACTATAGCCGGGACGTTCAAAACGTTCATCGGGTGCACCGTAACCGGGTGCACCAGGTACCATTGGTCGTATCAGTTCGAACATTGTGTAATTGCCTTTATCGGTTACACCCGGATGAAGAAAACTGAAATAGATCCCATGAGATTTAAAAGGAGAATAAAAAAGCTGATTGGCAAGATTTTTGAGTGCTTTCAGCACTTTTGCTTACAAACCAAGGTGATTTAAATTTCGAAAGTAAAAGTTTATTAATTATTTTTATGTATCTATTACGAATAAAATAATTTCCCTTAAATTGCAAACAATTGTAATGTAAATATGATAAAACCGCGTTTACTTTTATCATATCTTTAAAATTTGCGATAAAACATAGCAGAACCACACACAAATATTCAATTTAAAATTGAATTTTTATTTGAGTTCTGGCGACTAGTTTCGGTAATACACCAACGTCTATTTCGCTACCAATAAGTTCAAATATACAATACGTGGTAATTTTTATTTTATAGATTATGTTGTATTTGTATATAAAAGTAGAAATTGTAGTTAAACAAATATATATAAATATAAAAACATTTTTTGAAATAAAGTCTTCATCACATCACATCAATCGAGAACATATAATCAATTCTGTAATCTATCTAGAAAATTATTTATTGTCAATAAAACAATGCTTAGTTAAAACGTTATTATAAATTTATTTCCGAATGTAATATTTATTATTAATACACTACGAATAAAAATCTTTCAAACAAAAAATAATTATTATAAAAGTGGAAAACATTTACTTCTGTAAATTAATTAATACAAGTATTAACTTAAGATTATATTGATCTAAAAAATGTTTTCTTTCTTAATCAATAAAAATTTATTTATTTTGTAATTTTTTTATGTAATTAAGAAAAACCTAATTAATTAGATTATTTGGATTGGTACATTATATAAAAATAATTATTCCTTTATCATTAGTAAATTTATCAATTTATTACTATTAATTTAAACATTTAGGTACAGTTGCATAAAATATTGTTAACTAAGGCCTAGTATTTCCAAATGCTGAAATAATTTTAAAATTTACCAATGAAATGTTACTTATTCTGTGGATAGATTTTTAACTAATCACAAATGAGTTTTTACATAAAAATAAAATTGGAAATACTGGCTCTCTTAATTAACAAGTTAACTGTTTTTGAAGCGCCTCATTAATTGATCAATTGGCTAGTTAAAGGAGTTAACTTACAAAGCGTTTAACAATGTTTCGTACAACCGGCTCTTGCTGAAAAAAAAAAAAAAAAAAAAAACTACTTACCGACAGCTAGCGCCCCAGGTGCATTGTCCCCGTGAATAAAACCGACAGACCGGTCGTGGTTCAGTTTCTTCCGGTCGTACTTCATCATCATCGGTCACTTCGCCTTCTTCAACTTCCTCTTTTTCGGCTGGTGTCATTTCGGGTGCGTTAGCCGAACCATCTTCTTCGTCACCCAGTACTGGTGCACCGCCCTCGCCTGAAGTTTTCGATTTTGCATTCTCATCAATGCATTCACCGTCTTCGGCTTCAAAATCTAATTGCTCTTCGCCGTCCTCCGTTTTGCTGGTCTTTTTGTTTTGGTTTTTAAAAAAGGAATTAAGACAAGAATTAGATTATAATTTTTCTAATTGCTATGGAAACTATACATGAAAAAATACATACATACACAATCATGCCATATACGCAAAAGGATATGGCACAAACTCTTTCCACTATCCCGAAATTAATTTCTTTCAATAAAACATATAATATAGAAACAAAACTCATACAATAATATAATAAAGCGATTGAAATAAATAATACTTATAGCGGGATTGATAAGAACGTGCGGTTGCTTGCTCGACTCGGCCGTAACTAACCGTTTTTGAATCTTACAAGTGGGGAATTTGTGCAGACAAGTGACAAGGGTGGAAGGGCGAGCAATGATATCATTGGCTAGCTAGGGTAGAACTAGATATGCGTTACGCAGTGACATAGGAATGTGAACAGTTTAACATTGTGGAGTTTGTTTGAAGTTACAACAATCAGTAACAAATAAATACAAATTTATAAACGTTACACGACAAATCATCACGAACAAACACCAACTTGTGTTACATTTTTTTCAATTTCTCACTCATCATACCACCAATCTATTTCGTACCCGATTTCATATGCTTTTGTAGCCACTACCATACATCAACTTAGGCACCAAAACAGCATTTACATTCCTAGCAAAAGTTCCTAAAGCACCATTTACTCTTCTTTCAATTTCTAATCTAAACAGCCATCCTTAGATAATAAACTACCCAAATACACAAATTCATCAGCCTGCTCTAAAAGTGCACCCCATCAATAGAAAAGTCGAAATTGAATATTTACCTTTTCAGGCGGATTTTGATTTTGCTTTTCAATCAGTTTCCTATTCTTCGCCTCATCGATTTTATGCCTTAAATCGTTGGGTGGTTTTGAAACAGATTGTTCGACAGCACCCTCCGATTCTCTGGTTTCGTCTTCTGATTGTCCGGCTAACGAATCTAAATCCGATACGTCCGAAAGATCTTCGTGCGATAAATTTATCTTTACGTTCTCATTCGATTTCGACTTGATATGGTCGTCGTCATAATCTTTTCCACCTTCATATTCCATATCACCTATATATATTCGAGTACGAAAACAAAAAAAAGCAATAAAAATTAATCATCTAAAAACATTTCTTGTATTTTTTTTTGTTATTTTTCCACGCGCGTATAAAATATATAATTAAAAACATTCAATTTATATAAGTATGATAGTTATCGATCAACATATGTGTATATAAAACATTGAACATTCCAGTTATGAAAGAAATAAATTAATTCAATTTAATATTTATTGATATTTTTAATAATTCTGTTGTCACACGTTTATGCCCCTTTTATACAAACAGCGTATTTATAACGCAAAATAGAACAATTTTAAATTTTTGTTTTTTTAATATTTGGCATTATGAAAGGAATTTCTTAATTTTACGTAAAGAATAATTAATTTTTTAAATAAAAATACTTTTATAATTAATAGATTTTTGTATTATAATTAAAAAGATTAAAATATTACGTAATATTAAATGAAGTATGTCTACGCACGTTTTATTTTTTATTTAATTAGATATTTTATCATAAAATAAGTTTTAAACTGCAAAGACATCAAAATATTTTTATCCTAGCATTAATAATATAAAATATAATAATGTTTAAACATTATACAATGTTGTAAATTGTCCATATTGAATAATTGAAATATCTATCAGAGTGGTTAAATAGGTCTATAAATGGTTTTTGTTAAACTAGAATAAAAAATAATAAACTTTTAACTGTAATTAGCTGATTGTTGGCATTAAATATACAGATTTTAAAAAAATACATATTTAGCATAAAATTTTGATTAACATTAAAAAATATTGATTTTAATTCTTACTGAATGACCCAATTCATTATCAAAGTTTTATTAACCCTAGAATGGTAACGCTAAATATTATTACATGAATGGTAACGTGGCGTCATATATGACACCATCCAAAATAATATAATTAGACACGTACAAATTACTTTCTGAAGCAATAAAATGTATTTGAACAAATTATAACACACATTTTTACATTATCATTAACACATTGTGTACAGATAGGTTGTCTATGTTCTGTAAATCACATCTTTTTCAGCAGAGAACCCATCACACGTACTGTCTTGTAATACTTTATCCATCATCTTTTTCACTTTCCTCGTCCATTTCTACATGTAAATCATCAACATCAGTTTCACCTCGTTCATAACTACGTATTATCTCTTCTAACTCCGCATCTGTTAGTATTTTATTTTTACCAGCCATATTTACCATATACACAAATTATAACCGGAATAGTAACGTGGCGTCGCATGTGACTCAGGCAAATCTGACAGGTACCAATAGACTCTGACATTAACGAAATTTCGCGAGAATAGTTAGCACTAGTATAACTAAAGGTACAGAAGATTTCGATAATATTGAGAACATATTAAATAAAATAATGGCAGTTATGATATTGATGGCGTCGTATATGACGCCACGTTACCATTCTAGAATTAAATATAATCTGAAATTTAAAAAAAAGATTTTTTTTTTTTTGGAATATTTTACTTTAAAAACTAATTGATTTGGATTATAAAATATATAGTTGTATGACAATTTATATTATATATTATTAAATTTATAAAATTGTACCGAAATAAAAAAAAAAAGATATTAAAGATTGTAAACTTAAAGTAAAATAGTTTTTCAAAGCTTATATGAATAATATATAAAAATAAAAATTGTGATATCCCCATTATTTCGATATAATAAGATAGATAACAAACTTACCATCTGATATTTCTTCTGCTTGTGCATCTAAGCGATCAGACGATTTATTTCGGGGCGAATGTCGTGAATCCCGACTCGATACGCTCGAATCGGACGTATTCCCATCTTCGGGAGGTGGTGAAACTGGACCACGACGAGGCGGCGATTTATCCGAAGCAATCGAATTGCGTGGAGAATTATCGGGACTCTTTGGTGACATTGGTGTTCGTCTACTCGATTCCGGCGATTTAATCGAACTTCTTCGTGACTTGATCGATTCTCGAGATTTAATTGACTCTCTAGATTTAATCGATTCTCGAGATTTGATCGACTCTCTAGATTTGATCGATTCTCGCGATTTGATCGATTCGCGAGATTTAATCGAACTTCGAGATTTCATCGAGCTTCTAGAGCTGGTAGATTTGGGACTTTGTGCGCCGTCATCTTCGTCTATGGGACTTTTAATCGAATGTCTTGTGTTATCATCGTCGTGGCTAGATACGGAATTTGCACTAGGTGACTTAATTGTATCGTTATAGTGCTCGTCTATGGGGGATCGAATATTTCTTTTGGGAGAGGTGTATGAATTAGAACCGTCTGGTGATGGTGATCGGGGTCCACATGGGGATGGTGACCGAGGTCCTCTAAGTGGTTTTGAGTCGCGACTATCTTCCGATCGCATTGAATTTGGACTGCTTGGTGCTTTGTTATTAGATTCTGAATCGCTTCCTGAAGATACATCGTCTCGCGAGTCGTCAGAATCCATGATGAACAAAGCTGTTGAGATAATTAATGTCAAATTCAAAATTATAATACTACCCATCATCATTTGTAATTAATTTTAATCACACTAATGAAATCACTCATTTTTACCTAAATGTCTTGAAAAATGATTACAATGTATCAAATAGGTAATTAAACAAGAGCAATTTCTAATAATGAAAAAACAGAAAATATTAATAACTAATAAGAACCACCGTAGTAGAAGTGATGATTATAACAATAAATATTCTGTACATATACAAATGAATAAGCATAATAAAAATATTTAATTTTTTTCGGAATATGCATTAATAGAAAGAACTCTCTTCGATGACAAGTCAAACTCACGAAAAGAAACGATTGATCCCATTTAGTTGCAAAAACGTGAAGAACTTCATACAACTTCGTATATTTATGATTTGCGTGAACATGGTCAATTTTTTTAACTACTATTTTGTATGCGCAATATTACTATAAATTGTTAGCAATTTGAAACCACCGCAGTGATATCCAAGGGACGTTGCTATCTTACCTTCTTCGCACAGTAGCCCCGGTGATTGAAATAACACAGCGAACACTCCGCGAAAACATTCAGTTTCTTCACAGAAAACATTTTTATTTTGAAAAACTTTTCCAATCAACAAACTACTTTATACTGCATATAACAATTTGACCTTCAGAAACTTCTTTTAAACTTTTGCACATCACAACTACTAAATGTCTTTCACAGTGTACATACTATACTTGGTTTTTTTTAACAAACTATTTAACAACTAAAACTGAAAACACGACTTTTATACATGGCGACTCGTTTAACAAACTCGTTACTCTCGTTATCCTATGGAACGTTTTGAGTGAGCACTTTTTAATTTTCCATGACTTGCCTTACCTTTTCAGTTACTTGGTCGTTCACTCTAGCAGATGAAGCATAAATATCGTTGTTTATATTTCAATTTGTTTCGTATATTTTATAATAATTATTATGCTTGTTGTAATGGAAGCCAAGCAACGAACGGGACAAAATGAACGACAAGCTCAATGCCGGTACTTTGATTATTCGCCATGTGGTGGCACCACTGACCAGGGGTTCAATACTGCAACGACTGCAACGCTGCCAGTCGATAATGACAAATGCGATTTTAGCTGTTATGTCGTCTATCTTTATCTATGGTCTACCTGCATCGTCCGGTGAAAAAAATCAGGAGTTTTTAATTAACGAGTTAAATTATTATCTTCTAATATTTATTCATAATATTTTACCTAAAATGTTGTAATTTTATCACAGCACATTCGTATTTAACAACTGTTAACTAGTATAAAATTAGGCTTGTGTAAAAATTGTGAGTTGACATTTCGTTTTGACAAGTCTACATTTTATTTTGAAATTTTAATAATTAATCTGCTTATATTTTTGTAGTATATTTCTCCATAATGTTTAACCGATCCTACTTATTAGTTAGGCACATTTATCATAATGTAGCACGAACGAATACGTCCGAACAAATCTATATTGTTCATTTAGGTAAGTAATCATAACCATGCATTATTATTTTAACAATATTTTAATGACATTTTTAATTATCTTTTAGGATTATTAAAACGGTATTTAAGTTATTTAACACGACATGGATACGTCAATCCGAAGTTACCTATCTGTCCGTATAAATCTGTTTCACCTAAGGTACTTTTTAATTATTCAAATACCAGTAATCAAGATTCTAATGTAGGAATTATAAAAGAGCAAAGTTTGGAGACGAAAAATGATACAAAAGTTGAATCAATGAAAATTTTGAAAGGAAAACTATTCGATAGTAGTAAAACTAAAGAACCCCAAGCGATTAAAGTAGAAAAAGTCGAAACTGTTAAAGCCAAAGAAACTGTACCTGTTAAGAAACGTGAACGCAAACGTGTTGATTTAAGTGCAGCGTCTACGGAACGGAATTTTATTACGCCGCAACGTGCTATGTCCGATTTTTTACTAAAGCCATCTGATTTGGAATCTTTACCGAAAACTAAAAGACGATCGCCATATGAATACGAACCACCCATTACGGTTTATTGGCGAAAAGATGTTGAAGCAAAAGCGATTAAAGTTTGGGGCTCCAAAGAAAATCTGATAAAAGAACGGCTTATCAAAGAAATCGAGAGGAAAACATATCACCAAAGTATATAGAATTATTATTATTTTGTTATTTTGAAACTTGTTTTGATGTTTATTGTATTTTATTTATTTTTGTAGATTTATTTACAGTGAAACGGAGACTTCGTGAATATAGACGGGAGATTGGTAAGGAAGAAACTTTGGCTGAAAATGAATCTGGTTTACTGGGTCGTTCTGGAAAAGTTGTATTAACAGCTGTTGCTATGTAAATACAATAAATTATTTACTATATTACGTATTACATATTTAAAGATAATAATAATAATAATAATAATACATAATATATTGTGGGTGTTTTTAAAAATGTTGATATATTGTAATTAGTTTTATCATTAATTACAAGTTGAATAACTTTTTTAAAAAAATTGATAATTATGTTATCGCATTTGTTATTATTGACTTTGTTATTGAAAATTAATATTTTTATTTATAAATTGAAATTATAAATTAAATTGGACCGTATTCATAGCCCCTTTTAGAGTACTTTTAGTTTCTTGAAGAATTCAATATTAATTTTTGCTTTTATTATTTGTCAAATATAAACTATTTTTGTAAATTAAATTCTTTTATTATATTTAACATTTTAAAATATAATGCTAAAAACAGTTACAATATTTTTTAAATAAATACGCACATTTATCTAAAAGGAACTATGAACACGGGCCATTGTGTTTCTAAAATGATTGGTTAGTTGCTGGTTACACACTCATATACGACAAAATTTAATGATCATTAAGCTACATTCAGACTGTGATTTCAACAGTAGCAGTGCTAAAACCGCAGTGTAAATGTAGCTTAATGATCTTTGTCATGAGTCGAAAGTATTAAACTTTTAATGTCCTACTAACCAAGACTCAGGAAATACAACTTATATAAATCATTACAGAATCGCTGCGCAATTGTTATTTATTATAAAAATAACTTTTCAAAGTCAAGGTCAAACTTGAATTGTCTGTTATGACATACATAGCTTATTTTATTTTTAAAAATATCAGAAATATGTTCAACTAATACATACATTTTTCTTTTAGAAATGCGAGTAATTTTCTTTTTAAATTATTCGCTTGGTTCTTTACGGGATCACACAGTATGTTTTCCGAATGTATACACTCATTAGCGGATACAATAAATCAGTTAATTTTAGCGTATGGTATTCACAAATCTATTCAAGTAATGAAATGTTCAAATAATTTCTACATAGATAATAATTGTTTTAAGTTAAAAATAAATATATATCTTTCTAGACTGCTGATTCATATCATCCGTATGGATATACAAATATGAAATATGTAGCTTCATTGATATCGGGCGTTGGTATTTTTTGTGTTGGAACAGGCTTATCCGTCTATCATGGTGTAATGGGCCTTATGCATCCAACTCCTATTGAAGATTATTTCTGGGTATAAAAAAAGATCTTTTCATATTTTTAACGTAAGCTCTTTTATTTGCCAATCAAATTATCAATTCGTATAGAATGTTGAAATTTTTATTATTTATTGTTTTATAAATTTTATATTTGACTGCCATTACTGTCACCGGTGATCGATACTAAGGTACTTTAAACTTTAAGAGTATTGGTCACCAGTGAGTTACTTCAAAGAGTCGTGGCAGTCACCAGTGACAGACACTGAGTTACTTTAAGGGGACCGTGGCTGTCATCAGTGACTGACACTAAAGCTTTGTTTTCATTGAGGTATCGAAAGTGTAGCAAGTGTGGCTTTAAAAGTGTCTGTTCTATTTTCATGAATGAATTAACTTTCATCGTACGAACGGCCTATATATAGGCCATGGTTTGTATTTGTTGTTGGCCGTTTAAAATGAAATTAGGTATTTCATGGTAAAAAGTGGCGAATATTTAGTTGGCGCACATTAAATTGTAGCTAAGCGTATCGTCTAACCGATGAATAAGTAGATTTTCCTGCGGGAATACTATGCGAGAGGTATTTTCATTATTTTGACATTTTTCAAAAGATGAAATTAAAAATTTTGGCGAAAAATAAAACATTCACTTTTTTCACAGCTACATACTATTTTTTTAAAAAATGTATATTAAAACTCAATAACAATAAAAAATCCTTTATTGGCCAATTTCGGCTGTTAAGCCATCATCAGAAGGTAATACCACAAAAAGTTTAACAGAATTTGTTCTTACATATCTAAATACAACAAGTAAAATTAACAAAAGGGGTAGGGAGAGAGAGTTACTATGGAAATTCCTGTAAGAATATATCTGTAAACTGAGACTCAATTAAATCTAAATGTTCGTTCATTAAACTTTTACCTGATTTCAATGTTTTTTTGATTTCTAAATTTTCCAGGAAGGTTAGTGAAATCCCTTTAGCCTGACAATTATTGTTATTGTGAAAATTTAACCGAGTGTTTTATTTTACATTTTTTCATAATGTTTCACCGCCTGCCAACAGCGACTTCAATTGAATTGATTACCTACTATTTATTTATATATCTATATATTTTAATGCGATATTTTTACGACATTATAGATACAAGTAACATATTTTTCTCTGTTCTCTCTCTCTCTCTCTCTCTCTCTCTCTCTCTCTCCACCTAAACTGTATTATTTGTTTCATGGATATATTATATGATGTGTCTAAGAAAATTATTTGCTTTATTGTATATAATGTGTTTTTTAAGAATTATATATTCATAATTCTAGTGTAAATAGAACGGGAGCTACGTTATTTTAAGCAAGTGTTTGCATTTTATCGCACCTGATTCAATTTTAATTCTGATCGTCAGCGAGTACAAACGAAATTAAATTCCGTACGATAAAGGTTAAAGTACTTTCAATGTTTCAAAGTACTTTAGAATGTTATTTATGTAATCTACATGTTTAAAATTATAAAGAGCCTTACTTTTTTTGAACATAACTTATTAAATGTTCATCGAAATTTATTTTTTTTTAACATTTAAAATATTTAAACATTCAACACCGCACTCAAGTGTAAGCGGGAATCAAATCCACCAATTACATTATTACATTTCACTGTTCCACACTTTTGACACCGCCATAAAAACGAGCTTTAAGTTACTTTAAGGGGCCGTGACGGTCATCAGTGACCGACACTGAGTTACTTCAAAAGGGGGGGGGGGGGTCGGTGACTTTAATTATTAGCTAGTCGAAAAGACTAGCTTATAAAATCGTCAATACGGCTGGCTGGCTGGCTGGCTGGCCGGCCGTGTCCAAAAAATACGATAAATATGAGTGTTAATTATAAGTATAAAGGAGAGCTCGTAGAAAGCTGAAACTTGGCAATTAGATAGTTCATACAAAATAAAAAATTAAGTTCAATTTTCAGACCGCAGTGTTGCCAACTTTCCGAGAAAAAAATTACTAAAATTTTTAATACGAGTGTTAATTATAAGTATAAAGGAGAGCTCGTAGAAAGCTGAAACTTGGCAATTAGATAGTTCATAACAAATAAAAAATTAAGTTCAATTTTCAGACCGCAGTGTTGCCAACTTTCCGAGAAAAAAATTACTAAAATTTTTAATAAGAGTGTTAATTATAAGTATAAAGGAGAGCTCGTAGAAAGCTGAAACTTGACAATTAGATAGTTCATACCAAATAAAAAATTAAGTTCAATTTTCAGACCGCAGTGTTGCCAACTTTCCGAGAAAAAAATTACTAAAATTTTTAATACGAGTGTTAATTATAAGTATAAAGGAGAGCTCGTAGAAAGCTGAAACTTGGCAATTAGATAGTTCATACCAAATAAAAAATTAAGTTCAATTTTCAGACCGCAGTGTTGCCAACTTTCCGAGAAAAAAATTACTAAAATTTTTAAAAATTTATTACGGCCATGTTGTTTAATCGATTTTGTTCAAATTTTCACAAAAGATTTTTCTGGTATTCATATAAATTAGATAATTTCAACAAAGTACAGTGCTGCCAACTTTCTGAGAAAAAAATTACTAAAATTTTTAAAAATTTATTACGGCCATGTTGTTTAATCGATTTTGTTAAAATTTTCACAAAAGATTTTTCTGGTATCTATATAAATTAGATAATTTCAACAAAGTACAGTGCTGCCAACTTTCTGAGAAAAAAATTACTAAAATTTTTAAAAATTTATTATGACCACGTTATTTAACCAATTTTAATCAAATTTTCACTAAAGATTCTCCTGGTGCCCTCATAAATTATGCAATTTTAACAAAATACAGTGTTGCCAACATATTAAGAAAAAAATTACTAAAATATTAAAAATTTATTGTGGCTACATTATTTATCCGATTTTAATCAAATTTTCAGAAAAGTTTCTCCTAGTGCCCACATAAATTATAATTTTATTAAACTACGATGTTGCCAACTTTCCGAAAAAAAAAATAATAATTTTCTAAAAATTTGTTATGCCCGCATTATTTATTAGCGCCTATAATATTATATACTAGAAAAATACAATGTTGCCAACTTTCGATAAAAAAAATTTTTATCCCTCTATCTTATCATTTATGTGATAATGTCAAAGTGGTCTATATATGGGTTTACCCATATACTTCTAATCTTGTATTTTGGTTAGTCGAAAAACTAGCTTATAAAATCAAACCACATTCGACTAGCTCCATTCTCGCTTTGCGAGAATATTATTTAAACTATATATTTATTGAAAAAAATTTTTGTTTATGAGCTACAATTTCCTAGTTTACTTTCAGGCCTATTTTATTCTGGGTGGTTCACTAGTTTCGGAGGGTGCTACATGGCTGGTAGCTTTTAATGTTATCCGAAAAAGTGCACGAGAAGTTAATATGTCAGTGAGAGATTATAGTAAGTTTGAAAATATATTTAGGACTGTTTGTTTTGGTTACATATACTGTTTCCAGTTTTCCGTGGACAAGATCCTAGCGTAAACGTAGTATTAATGGAAGATCTAGCAGCTGTATTTGGTGTGATTGTTGCTGGTTCTTGTATGGGATTGTCTTCACTAACTGGAAGTTGTGTACCTGATGCAGTTGGTTCGTTACTCGTTGGCGGGATTTTAGGATGTGTTGCGTCTTTTATTATCTATACGAATGTTGCAGCTTTAGTTGGCAGGTAAGATTTTTATTTAAATACAATAGCTGTGTTTTTTTACATTCCACTCAGATCAGTAAATCTTTTAAATGAGCTCTTTCCACTATCTCGTAATCAGCTTCCTCCAAACAGACAAGCACCTTTAGCTTCATCTACATTCATAATTGCACTTATACATGCTCTTTTATTTCTACTACTCGAAAACTTCCGCTTACGTAAGTCACTGTCTCAATCGTACCACTCCAACAACTCATCGGACGTCCATGAAAAACGTCTAACCAAACGTTCATTAGGCATTCGTTCAAGATCTCCGAAACATTTACGCTAACAGTTGCATTGTCTTAAAATTAAAATCAAGCTTGTAATACCAGCAGCCATTGTGATTTATTTGTAATTTATTTTGATGTTCGAACTTCTAGATCTATACCTCAGGAGAAATTAGATAAAATAAATTCGGAATTAGAATCTGATGTGATGGTTCGTGCCGTCCATGATGTGAAAGGTATCGATATGGGTAATTATCTTGTTCGTTACAAAGCCGAGATGGATTTCGATGGTAAAGAACTCTCTAGGTGTTACTTAGACAAACAAGATTTGAATGCGTTATTAGAGGTAACCATTTTTTTTTATCTTTTTCATTTATGTAACATCAAAAAGTATTTTCATTCTTTAGGATTAAGAATAAATATTAATTTGTAAGATAAACTTTCTAGTTGATCAACGGACAGAAATAAAAATGGGTATTTTTAAAGAATTTTTATATTCTTTAGACTTTTATTGTAAATATTTGTAATTTAGAAACAAATAGATATTATAATTTATAAATGTCATATTTACATCATTTTTTTCAATTATTTCTTTATGTACCACTGTCTTATATATAGGACGCTGAAAGTAACACTTTTTTCAGTATTACATGTTACATATTTTGATTAATGATTAAATACATTTGCTACGATATTATATTTTTTAATTCAAGTTTACTCATTTGCGCTGTGAATAAAATGGGTAAACTTTAAACTTTATTTCTAGTACTGTTCTTTTTGTCAAATTTCAAAGAAATATATCATATTGTTCAACGTTTTCAATTAAAAATTATAAATGTTTCTGAACGAAATAAATATTAGTTTTGTACAATTTATTTGTAGGATGTGAAAAAATTCAAAAATATCGATGATTTGGAAGATTACATGTTGAAACATGGCGAGAATATCGTTGATATGATGGGAGGTGAAATCGATAGGATAGAATTAAAATTGAGGGTAAATATTAATATCTTTTTCAAGTAAATATTGTCTAATATATTCTGTTTTTTGTTTGTTTTGTTTTAGAAAAAGTTTCCAGAAATTAGACACTGTGATTTAGAAATACTGTAAATAAATAGAAATAAAAAAACATCACTGAATTTGAACACAGCGCACACAAAAGAAAAATGGAAAAATATTTATTTTGCTATCATTGTAAATATGTGTATCTCTTTTATTTTGTTAAAAATAAGACCAGTAAAATACTTTTTATAGAATAATTTTCTTAATTTAGTTGTTTTTTGTATTTTTTGATCGTGAAAAAAAATGTTCTTTTTTAAATTAATAAATTTTTGGTTATATTTCATAGTTGTAATCAATTATAAATTTGCATGTACGGAAATTAATCAGTATTTTAACTTATATGTTGTTTATCAGGAAATAAATGAGGAATTATACAAAAAAATATATAAATTGTTGTTTCTTTTGATCAATGAAAATTCTTGAACATCATGTGTGGTCACAATTCATAAGTTTCTTATGCTTTGTACTTGTATAAAAAAAATATATACGGAATGCTCATTTAGAAGTACTTGGAATCATTTACTTGTAACATATTAATTACATTTTGTGAATTGCCGGATAAAAATTCTAATTAGATGTAGAATTACGACGATTAACAGTTACAATTCGCAATTCTTCTTTTAGTATGTTTTATTTTTAGTTTTATAACTTAATTTTTCTAGATTTAAAATTTTGATATATAAGTACTAATAAATTCAACAAAATATTTTGAACATTAATTATTTTTACTATAGGTGTTAATTATTTTTACAATAATTTTTACTTTTTAAAACATGATGTACACTTGTTTTTGTGCTCATATTATAGATTTGTTCCTACCAAATATGAAACTGCTTTGCAACTATATCGAGCATGCGTGGCAAGGTAAACAATTTATTGATAATATGGTTTATTTTTAACATTTTTTTGAAATATGCAGAGATATGTGGTGAATACATCAGATTTTTTTTAAAAAACAAATATAGTTTTTATGAAATAACTCTTTTTATTTCTACATCCGGCACAGATAAATTACACAAGGACTTACTAACAAAACTCAAACAAAAATTTACATAACACTTTTTTGCTTAAACGTAAAAAAATCATCTACCATTCTCAGAAACGTATGAAATTATGATCGCCTACATGAAACATGCATTTTCTTTCTCACTTAACTTAAATTTCCATCAATTATAAATGTAATAAATAAACTTTTTCCTTATAGAAACACTTCTTGCAGAGAAAGTAATGGTATGTAAACACTACATAATACAATGTAAATAACAATACGATGATTAGATGTAAACAAAAAGTTGTATAGTTTTAAGTTCATATGTTTCTTATGTTCAATAATTATTGACAAATGACTACTTATTGAAATTATTTTCGTGTGCAAATTTTAATATAAATATGAATTAGAAATATGTAAAAGGTAAGTTGGATAAAATTTAATTAATAATATAAACTAGAAATTTTAAAATGCATTATAATCAATGATTAATTAAGTCCAATTTTTTTAAAAAATCGATTATTCTAAAATTTTGAGTGGGCAGTGTGAACTATGAAAATCAATTTTATTCAAGTTTGATAATGCAATCAAAGTGACATGTATTTCCAATTAGTTTTACAAAAAGAATGTAGATAATTACAAGATTACAACTTATAAAGCAGCAATATTTTTAACAAATTAAAATAAAATTATAATTTACCAAGAGATATGGTTACATTGACAATGCACTTGTGTGAAATTAACAAAAAAAAAATGTATTACGTAATGTGCAAAAACTAATAATCAATTGGTTCTATAAAATTTATGCAAATAAGAACAATTACGCACATCAACATTTAACATTTTAAATCACGTTTATGACATCATATTGTGAAGTATGAATCATTTTATTACTTTATTGAAGATTTCCGATAATTTATTTCAAATTTAATCTTTAAAACAATAATTGTTAGTAACAATACTTTTTAAAATGCAGAAAATATACGAATAATCAGAGCGCGGAAGTTTTGTAACAATCGTTTATGAGTTTAAGTTTCATGGTGTTAAAAACAATTTTGTAATTTATGTTTCGTAACTAAATATCGATGGAAAAAATTTTGCGCACGTTTTAGAAGTTAGAGTTCCTGTTGTTCGTTTGAAGATGTGCAATAAATTTTGCGATCGGACAGTGAAATTACATGGAAAATTGTATTTCCCACGACAATATTCTAATTTATTGATTACATTTGAAAAGATAATGCTTATTTATTTGATTTTAAAGATACTTCGGAGGATTACTATAATATTTATATGCATAATTTAAAATATGTCTACATTTATTTAAAATAATTAATTCAAAATGTGAAATGCGTTTTACGATTTAGCATAGTAACCTCTGACTTCCTAAACTCGTTTGTTTATAAAAACATTTTTTGGAATACAAATTTTCAATGTCAATATCGAACATATTTTACTTTAAAAGAAAAGTAGAAATCCGTATATAATCCGTAAATTGTATACTTGCTTTTTTAATAATAAGAATGAAAATCAGTTTCCTTGTTCCGTCGTCTTTATTATTAAAATTTATGCAACAGTTTTATTGATTAAAGATTAATTTAAGAATATTATCAAGTATAACGTATGACCTAAAATGATAAAATTCGTGACACACTTTGCAGTTTTTACTGTGATAAGTGCATTTTATTAAAAATGTGTAAAAGGCCACGTTGAAACGGTTGAAATTGTAAACAAAACAAACATTATGTATGCGTTTGTTTTCATACTGTCACACTTATATTTATCATTTGTTACTACTTTGACTGCAAGGAAAAGTAGTAAAGCGTTTGGTACGGTGTCTGTAACATTTTCAAAAAAAAAAAAAATTGGTATAGAAATCCTTCATATAGCCTCTAGATGACGAATCTGAACTTAGTTTATGTGGGTGTATGGATGTGCGGAGTCAGCTCGCTCGCTCGCTCGCTCGCTCGCTCGCTCACTCGCTCGGTCGTCAGACCAAATTTTGTGATCGCAACTCCTCCTAGACGGTTCAACCGATTTTAATGAAATTTTCAGGATAAATTTGTCTGGTGCCCAAGATGGTCATGTGGTTTTGGTTTTTTCCAGTGATGCCAACTTTCCGAGAAAAAAATTACTAAAGTTTTTAAAAATTCATTGTGGCTACATTATTTATCCGATTTTGATCAAATTTTCAGGAAAGATTCCCCTAGTACCCACATACATTACGTAATTTTAATATAATACAGTGTTGCCAACTTTCCGAGAAAAAAATTACCAAAGTTTTTAAAAATTTATTACGGCCATGTTGTTTAACCGATTTTGTTCAAATTTTCACAAAAGATTCTTCTGGTATCCATATAAATTAGATAATTTCAACAAAGAACAGTGTTGCCAACTTTCTGAGAAAAAAATTACTAAAATTTTTAAAAATTTGTTACGGCCATGTTGTTTAACCGATTTTGTTCAAATTTTCACAAAAGATTCTTCTGGTATCCATATAAATTAGATAATTTCAACAAAATACAGTGTTGCCAACTTTCTGAGAAAAAAATTACTAAAATTTTTAAAAATGTATTACGGCCATGTTGTTTAATCGATTTTGTTAAAATTTTCACAAAAGATTCTTCTGGTATCCATATAAATTAGATAATTTCAAAAAAGTACAGTGTTGCCAACTTTCTGAGAAAAAATTACTAAAATTTTTAAAAATTTATTATGACCACTTTATTTAACCGATTTATGTGATAATGTCAAAGTAGTCTATATATGGGTTTACCTATATACTTTTAATCTTGTTTTTTTTATTTTTAATTGGAGATTTATTTTACCAGTCACAAGTTTTAGATAGATTTTTTATTATATGAAATTTTTTTGATTTTTTTATCTCAATAAATAATAAAGTTATTTACTATAATAATTTTTTTAACTTCATAAATCTTCAAATTGAACATACGATTAGATCTATCATCCTAAGTTAACAAAAAAAGCAACAAACAATAATTTATTTTGCATTTTATTGTTCGTATGATAAATGAGTTCTACCTGATCGTGGTTCAGGTAAAGTGGGGAGTTCTACAAAATATCTGGCGGGTAAGCCACGGAACGTTGTCCGTCAATTGAGCGGTTCTTTCACGATAGTTTGTCAGCAATTTGAAATTGTGGTCCAACAAGTGTTTTTGTGTGTAGTCAGTCGAATTCATTCCTTCTATGGGGATGCAAATCGATACATCTCGTATCTGCATCATCTGCAAACAACGAAAGATTTGTCTGCATTCCGTATTACTTCAGTTTCACATCGCCTAGGTCAGTATTCACTCATTATTATTTAAAGTGTTCGATTATTTATTTAATCGGTGATTGGATATTTTGATTGTATTGATTTGTGACGGGAAATATTGTTGAAATCAAAATTAAATTGTTTTTGAGCATTATAAATTGTTGATGTGGTTTTGTTTTTGGAAAATTCTTGTTTTCAAAATTCGATCGTCTCAATTTTGTTTATACAAATTTGTTGTCGAAAATATTAAACATTATTGAAATTAGATTATTATTTTTCGGGATATCAAAAATATTGTAATTTTATATTAATTGTGTAAAAATTATATTGTTAAATTGATCGTACGTAATGATTAAAAAAATGTATTATTATAATATGCATAATGAATAAAACAATAGCATTTTTATTTTAAGTTTTGTAGATATATTTGTTAAACTAAATTTCGTTGTTATTTTACAAATTTATTCTCAACTTTTGATAAAAAATACTTAAAGAATAAAATTTAATATATTATTTTTTTAAAAAATTAATTGTTTTAATAAATTTTTTTACAAAATTTAACAGAATTTTTCAAATATTAATTTTAAAATTATAGTAAGTGAATAATAAGAATTTATTATAATTTGGATAACCAGAAAAAATATATACTTTTTACTTAAATTTCGACATTTATATATTATATAAATGTCATTAGAGTTTTTCAATAAAATAACAGTAGCATACAGTGTTAATTTTTTATTTTTCTGGTTGCATAAACAAGAAAAAAGATGTGGTACATCCTTTACAACAATATGAAAAAGATATATTTTGTATAAATGTGACAAATAATAATTTCAACTTTCTCTGTTTTAATTAGGTTATTTTTAACTTAATTTAAAATATTATAACTTTTTGTATTACATTTTTATTAGTGATTTAAAAAATGTATTGAAATTTTTAAATGCAACGAATAATATTTATGAAATATAGATTTACGACTAATTAACTAATAATTGTATATGTGCGCAATTAATAAACCAATTTAATTTTTATAATTAGAATTCTATTTTTCTGTATAAATCATACAAAAATTCAATCACAGCGAACATATTCGATAAATTATTTTATAATACTTTTTATATTTATTTATATCAGTATTGACATATGTACCTATTTCTGTATTTAAACTGATAATACAATAATGATAAATATATTTAGTTATTAAATTTGTTTCAGATTGTATCTAGTTTGTCCAAATGAATTGGTTACAGAAAATATGTTTTCTTTTTATATTTTTTACTGTTGTTAACAGTTACCAGAAGGATGGCAGACCAAATATTGTTTTTATTTTAGCAGACGATTTGGTAATATATTTGTCAAATATTTATAAACTTTTTTTGTGTAAAATAAAACAGTTTTAGGTTATAGTTCTGCATCAATATTTATTAATGATTGACATTTTGACGTTCGTCTTCATCAAGAAAAAAGATGAAGACGAACGTTGAGTTCGTCGAAACGTCGATTATTCATAAATATTAATACAGATCTATAACCTAATTTAATATAATGAGTTCTGAAAGATTTTTTACTATATATGTTTATTCTGATTTACATAATTCATTGAAAGATTTATATAACTAATGTTTCAAATTTCCTTGACATATATGTGACATAATTAATATTCTTAAATATTCTAAATTATAATAACTATTTATTTAGTTTTAAGTGCTTTAATTTGTAGCTAATTGATATAAAGAAACCTGATTTCAGTACATATTTTTCACTATTACTTATTGACAATAACAAATAATTTATTTCAAAATTTTATATTAAAAAGTGTTGCTTGAACTAATTGGTTTGTTTATTTTAATATACATTTTTAGTAACAAAATATAAATAAATATGATTTATGACTGGTATTTTACAATTTTTGTTTGACAAGTTTATATAAATATTTTTTATTGGAAACTATTGTAGTTGTACAATTACATGAGTAATACAATATGAAAAACGCAAAATTATAAAGTAATTTTTTTCTTTTTTTCAAAATATTATATATTTCAAATATATTTCTTAATTTAATAAATAAGCAAAGATGTATTGTATAAATTTATAAATTTTATTAAAATAAAACGGTTTTAGGATATAGTTCTGTATTAATTTTTATTAATAATCGACGTTTCGACACATTCCACGTGTATCATCAGGAAAAAGTACTATGTTATATATTTTTAAAAATTTTGAAAATAGTTTATAAAAATTGTTTATATCAGTGGAAATGCAATTAAAATTATCAAAATAAATAGAATCAATTTTAATGTTATAAGAAAAAGTATATAAATAGAATAAAGTATAAATAGGACATAGAAACAAGTTACTATGTAACAAAATAAGTAACTAGATTATAAAATTTATAAATTAGTAATTAAAGAAAGTGAAATTTATAAATTTTATAATTTAGTTACTTATTTTGTTACCTAGTAACTTGTTTCTATGTTCTGTTTATTTACTGTATGTCATTGTTAGTTTTTTTTGATGATCACGTAAACGTCGAGTATGTCGAAACGTCGCTTTTTATTAAAATATAAACAGAACTGAATCCTAAAGCCTTTTGATTTTAACATAGTGAGTTTTGAAATATTTTTTATACTATATTATTATATATATTTATATATTATATATTTTTCGGCAAATTGAGTTATTGCTTATTTTGGCAATATGTGTTTGTTTTCTATCCATTTTAACAATCGTGGATGTTATAATTTTAATAGTTTCGGAAACAAAAATTCTAATTGGTTCCATATCCTTACTATAAACAATTCAGTTCAGAAATATTACACATAAATTTCTCGAAAGTAAGATTTTGTGATATGGAACAAACAAGAAATCGACGAATTTATACAGTCAAAATAACTTTAAAAAAACATCTTCAGGGCTGGAACGATGTTGGATTTCATGGTTCATCACAAATACCTACTCCAAATATCGATGCTTTAGCTTATTCGGGAATAATATTGCATAATTATTATGTAACGCCTATTTGCACCCCGTCTCGCAGTGCACTAATGACAGGAAAACATCCTATTCACACGGGAATGCAGCATAGAGTCCTTTACGGTGCAGAACCACGAGGACTTCCGTTGACGGAAAAATTACTACCGGAACATCTTCGCGATTTAGGCTATGTGAATAGGATCGTTGGTAAATGGCATTTAGGACACTATAAGAAGGAATATACGCCGTTATATCGAGGATTTGATTCACATCTTGGTTAGTATTTTAAAAATTCAAGCACATATTTCTTGCAAAATGTTTAATTTTTGATTAATGTTAAATGTTTATTTATCTTTTGTGTTATTATACGTAATATTTTAATAACGTATTATTTGTTATACATTTAACACATATATTAAAACGACGTATTATTATGTTTGAATTATTTATTAAGTTTGTTTAAAAATATTTAGAGTTTTAAAAAATACTAACGTAAATAATTAGATTACGCATATACTTAGAAACAATTTAGTAACTCAAATATTGTTATCTTTTCTTGTTTTAAAAGTACCTTTTATCAATAGCACTTAATCTTTGAAATACTTCAAGTTTTTACTAATGTGTTTTATGATAAAATTTAAAATTTTTGTCAGATATGTACATAGAATTTTTTCGTGAAAATATACGGTTGTGAACAATCTTTAAATTGTTCTAAGTCCTATTAAGTACTTACAAGTTTTTTCAAAATACATATGTATAAACAATAATAAACCGTAAATAAAATTTTATTTTTCGAAATAAAATACAAATTTCAGCAATTGTATTTTTCTTAAGAAAGTTAAGTTTTAAAGTTATTTATATTCGATTTAACCGAAATTATTTTTTAGATAGATATGAAAATACACAGAAGGTTTTGATTGAATGAATTTAGTTTATTAAACAAAGAAAAGATATTTATATACAAAATATTATAAAAAACTCAATTAACAATATTTATCTATGAGAAAATGAACTAATTACCGAATGAACGAAACGTATTTATTTTAAATGTTCCTGATTTATTTCACTTTTGATCGTTTTGCGACTGCGTTTACAATTCAACTAACATTTATAAAACAACTGCTTTGCACCGCCACCTAAAACAGTTGTTCTCCTCCAAAAGATTTGCTCACAAGTACTTTTCGTTACAATATGTATTTCCTTTCTATCGAATCACGAAATTAATCGAATATATTTTTGAAAATACAAAACAAAAAATTAATCTTAGGTTTCTGGACGGGTCATCAGGATTACAATGATCATACAGCCGTTGAATCGAACTATTGGGGCTTGGATATGCGTCGTGGCATGGAGGTAGCCTGGGATTTACACGGTCAATACACAACTGATGTTATTACAAAAGAAGCTGTACGTCTTATTAATGGACACAACACAAGCAGACCATTATTTTTGTATTTACCTCATGCTGCTGTACATTCGTCGAATCCATATAATCCTTTACCTGCTCCAGACGAACTAATTGCTAAATTTGACAATATTACTAATTATCATCGGCGAAGATTTGCTGGTAAAGTTTAGCAGAATTTTTTATTGCTTGAGAGGAAAGGTTATCTTCTGGTAAAAATGTACAAAAATGTTTTTGTTTTTCCAATGAAATATAAAATAACTATTATGATATATTGATGAAATAAAACGGCTTAAGGTTTAAGTTCTGTATTAATATTTATTAATAATCCACGTTTCGACGAACTCAGCGTCCGTCTTTATCAGGAAAATTCATACAAATAATATTTACAGTTATTAACAGAACATAGAAACAAGTTACTAGGTTTAACTATTTAAACTTCTATCTTTAACTATCTTATTGAGACCAATCAATATTAACAACAGATTGATAAGAGAAGCAATAGAAATTTATATAAAAAAAGATAACATCAATCACTGTGAAGGCATTGATTTAAATATAATTTGGCTTCTATTAATTAAAAATTTATAAAAATTTTATGATCTAATTACTTATTTGTTACCTAGTAACTTGTTCCTATGTTCTGTTATTTACTATATTAGTTTTTCATTTGTATCAGTTTTCCTGATGAAGACGGACGTTAAGTTCATCGAAATGTCGCTTATTAATAAATATTAACGAAGAACTTAAACCTAAAGCCGTTTTATTTTATATAATGAGTTCTGAAAGATTTTTTACCATGTTATATATTTAATATATATTAATAAATTTTGTAGTAGTTTAAATATTTTACTAACTTTTTTGTAGAATTTTTAAACAATGATACTAAAATTAACTTAAATATATATTTTTTAAACGAATTTTTTTAAGGAAAACAAAACATTGTTTTACTTGATGAAAGTAAATATCTCTTTCTCTTAAGAATGCCAATTTTTATCATTAATTATTTCAATTTTCTCGGTCTGAAATCGGACATTCGTAATTTTCCAGCAATGATGTCAAAACTAGACGAATCAGTGGGACAAGTTGTAAACGCTTTAAGTAAAAGAAAAATGCTTGAGGACAGTATAATTATATTTAGTACTGATAATGGTGGACCAGCGAATGGTTTTAATTTAAATGCCGCGTCTAATTGGCCCTTGAAAGGAGTGAAAAATACTCATTGGGAGGGTGGTGTTAGAGGAGCTGGTTTATTATGGAGTCCCAAGCTAAATAAAACAGCTAGAGTATCTAAGCAATTGATGCATATTTCTGATTGGTTACCGACATTGTATTATGCTGCCGGCGGAAATACTGAGTAAGTTTTATAAATAATTAAATATAAATTTGTTTTACGTCATAATGGGTACAATGACGTCAAAATATTAAAATTAAACACTTAATTCTTGGTAATGTTAACGACATACATGTAAAATTGTTTATTTTAATTTAATTTTAAAGTTAAAGAAATAATAAATAAGGGGAAATTATTGTAACAGTTCTCGTGTTAAATGTAAATATTTCTTGAATTAAATTTCAAAGATTCTAAATTGAATATTACGATTATTTACTGACTATCTTTTGTTTCATCTATTTTTATAATACTCTTCTATTTACGAAACCTAAGACTCATTATTTTGATTAATTATTACAGATATTAATGGCTAAGCTGTAATATTACATAATTACCACTAATACATAATTCTACATTTAATGCAATTTGCAGAAATTTTACATACTTCTTAGGTCATTTGTACTTACTTTATGTGTTTATTATGAATTATATAAAAATTACAGAATTTTGAGGTAGAAATACAAAATACAAAAATAAAAATGAAATTTTTGATTTTTATAGTAAGATTTTACTACTATTTTTTGTAATTTCGCTATTTTTTTTTCAGTGTACTTACATTGATTATATAATATTATATGTATTATATTATATAATATTATATAATCAATGCTGCTTATCACAAAAATAATGCTGTGACCAAATTCCATAGCATCTTCGAAATGTTATTGCAGTAAAGACGTTATTTTCGAAAAAAACATTATTTCGAAAATGCTGTGAAATTAGGCCATCAAGCTACTTACTGACTTTTGAAAAAGAAGCGCACAAAAGTGCACGATTTTCATTTTATCAGTTGTTAGTTTTATTGCAGTGCTAAAAATTATACATTATTAATGCCTTTTGAATTGAATTTATTGAATTTTTACAAGTTAGTAGATAATACAGTTGAGAACCAATAGCATTACGATGAAAATACGAAACTAATTTTGAGATTTTAATTTGAATTTTATTCAAAATATTTAATATACCTTGCAGAGATTTAGGCACAATCGATGGAGTAAATTTATGGCAATCATTATCAAATAATGAGGCTTCGAAGAGAAATGAAGTTTTACATAATATTGACGATATTTTCGGAATTGCTGCGTTAACAGTAGATAACTGGAAAATCATCAAAGGTATTTAAAAATACATCAACTAAGCATTTAACATGTTTACTGTTTATAAGTCATATATGACTCATGGACAATGTACGGCTAAACGTTTATGAGACATATGTGATTCATTACATTGAGGGGAATCTATCTTGGATTTTTGGTATGGATGTAGATTTTAAATAAGTTATACTTGAGAAAAACTTGTATTGAAACATACTAAATACTACTTTTGAATCAGATATTAGTCATGGACGTCTCATAAGTTTTCAAATATATCTTGAACAGTAAATGTGTTAAAAATCTTATAAATTAAACGTTGCAGGAGTATCTTATAATGGTGCATGGGATTCTTGGTATGGCCCTTCAGGAAGAGGAATACCTTACGATATAAATTTAGTTCAGAATTCTTTAGCTGGTAAAGCTGTTTCTACCCTAAATATGATGCCAAATGCATCCGAAATAAAAACAATGAGAGAACAAGCGGATGTAAAATGCCCTATATCAAAAAATGAAACTATAACTCCTTGCAAAGCTTTGAAAGCTCCTTGTTTGTTTAATATCAAAGATGATCCATGTGAAATACGAAATCTAGCAGATAAGTAAGTTGATTTTTAATAATTTTTTTTTCTTTTGAAATATTAATTGAGTTTAACATAGTAAAATATTTTTTAGAACTCATATTTAATTAAAAACTGTTTTTATAAAAACGTCGTTTTTATAAAATAATTAAACAGAATCTAATCCTAAAACAATTTTTATTTAAATCTAATTGAGTTTATTCAACTTTTATTTCAATTTGTGAAATTTTTAAAATGAGTTTATTTGAAAAAGAAAAATCGTTTACTAATAAATAAATTTATAGATATCCAGATATTTTAAAACAATTGGAAGATCGATTAAATGAATGGAATGCAACAGCTGTACCTCCAGGAAATATGGAATTTGATCCACGCGCTGATCCAAGATTCTGGGATAATACGTGGACCAATTTCGGAGATTACAGTATATTTAGTAACGCACTTAGATAAATATAATTTTTATAATAAAAGAAATAATTTATTTTGTTTATAACAATAATAAAAATAATATAAATAAAGCTATTTGATAAATAATTATAAATTATTATTTTAAATTTTAAAACTATTTAGATATTAACTTAAGTCCAGTTCTGCGTCAAACACTTTCATACATCTGAAAAGAAAAAAAATGTTAGGAATATTTTTGATGTATGTACACAGTACACAATAAAATAATTGTATCCAGGGTTGGATTGGCCCATCGGGGCACCGGGCTTTCCCCGGTGGGTCGTAACCGGCGATAGTCAAACTGATCTCTAAATTTTGCAAAAATTTAAGAATTGATTATTCTAAAAACATTAATTTGTAAAAAGAGTCATTTAATAAATCGTCTTTTAACTTAGATTTAAATGAAGAATTATATTTAATTTTATATGTGTAATTTTTAAAATTTATCTTTATTTTTCTGTAATGTCATTTCCATATAAATAGAATAAAAGTAACATAACATATTTGAACAATTTTGGGATATAAGGTGGACCTATCTTGCAACTTTCCCCGGGCCTAATTTTTTATCCAATCCAACCCTGATTGTATTTATATAGAATATATTTGGTTATTAAAACTGTCTATTTTAATTGTCTGTTTTAATAACCAAAACATTTGGTATAAAAATTACACCGAATACATCCTATGTAAGTTCAAATTTTTTTATTGTTGAATCGAAAAAACAATATTTTGTAGTACAAATTTTTATTTAGTATAAATAAATATATAAATACTTACTTGCATTTTCTTGGTACCCATTCCATTCCTGTACTGCATTCTAATAATTGATGTGGACAAATACATGAACATGTTCTATCATCCCATTTTTTACCTTCATTTATACAGGAAGACTTTAGATTCTGAAATAAAACATTCGTTTAAAATTTAAATGTAAAACATATTATTATCTTATAAATAAACAATTTAATTTTGTAATTGAACAAGCTTTAATTTATTGCGTTTTTAAATTATAAGTTAAAACATGTGTGCTTGTTTTTATAATAAATACTTTAACTATTAAGCCAAAAAAAAACTTCGATTTTGAACTTTACTAGCATGCCAATAAAATGATGCTTTTTTGTCAATTTCTTAAACTTTTAATGGCATGATAATAATTATTGTTACCAATAAGACGATGCTGTTTTTTGTCGGCTTAAAATTGACTTTAGTTAAAGTGTTTATTATGTAAACGGACCAAAGATAAAAAAGTGACCCTTAAAGAAAATGTTTTAAATTTTAATAACTAAATAACACAAAATTTTTCGGATTTTTAAACTCACTTCATTCGTGCAACGACACCTGCACTCATTTGGTACGTATGTCTGCATATGATTACAATCATTAGTTGTTATCAGACAACCGCATTTGCAACCGGTATGTTCTGTTACACTAACATATCCACATTGCTGGCTTTCATTATTTTCTGAAGCGAAATCTACGATTCGTACCGGTATTTTTACCTCTCGTGTACCGGTTGGAATGCACGAATTTCTGCCATAACATCCGCTGGAATGGCAACGTTTTACTATTGCCATATTTGGAATTAACTATAATTAAACAAAAATAATTATTTGCAATATATAGATTAATTGGTTAAATGAACATTAAAATTTAACAATTTTATATCTTTAAAAGACAACAAAGTTTTGACTATATACAAAAAACAATTTGGAAAAGACAGAGTAAGTAATACATTATTTTTTAAATAAAATTTTTCAATATAATATAATATTTTAAAAAGATTGATTTATAAATACGATATTACAATTATAAATTATTTAATAAAATTTAAGCGTTATTCACAATTAAATAGTGAATTTCAAAAAGACATCTCAATTTTTTTGAAATTTTTATATTTTTACATAATTACAATCTATTATCTAAAAGAAAAATATTTTTTAAATATACAATAGCATAGATTAAATTTAGATTTTTGCAAATCTTTCAAAACTTTATTTACCAGAGATAAGTCCTTTTTGGAAATTCACAATTCAAGTAAATATTTTTTTAAATTTCGGTAATGTATTAAATATATTTAATAAATTAAACTAAATGTATTTAATAAACTTTTTAAAAATATCACGTCAGTAGGAGAAAGTTAAAATCAAACAAAATATAAATTTAGAAAAGTGCTCAGGGCATTAAATACTTTTAATATTACTATTAGAATATTTGAAAATTTATAAAAACAAATTAGATATTCTGTTAGTGAATTGAATTATTAATGTAAATAAGCTTACATCATAATTATCTTGAAGAGGGTGCAACTGTACTACAGCATCTCTTGGACGGCATTTTACATGGACCATATATTTTCCCATGGCTGTAGAAAAACTTCTATCTTCACATTGAGCTACAACAATTTATAAATTTTTTTATTAGTACAATTTAAGTTCAAGCAAATTACGTATTTCAAAATAAAATTTGCAACAAATAAAATTTGAAAATACTTTGTCGTTTAAGTTTTTACAGTTTAAAATTTTATTAGATATGATAGTGTATTGTTAAGTCTTAGTAAATAAATAAAAAATAAAAACTCACTATTTGATTCTGCGTGAATAACAACGTTACTGTAAAATCGTTGCACTTTAAATTCATAGCCGTGAACTTTTTGAAAATGTAGCGAATTGTCTCTTAGATTTCTAACCCTGTTGCACGTAACTGATAAGAAACACAAAATAAAACAAATGACAATCGCCAAGAAACCCATAATTATTATTATTTAACCTTAAAAATTTTGATGTTACGTTCCGTCGAGAGAACTAATTGCAGACTGATAAAATTTACCAGCAAAATCTTTCTTTAATAAACGGAAATCAAATTCCTTGAAAGTTTCTGGTGTGTGGTTGAAGTTTATGTTATCTTTGAAAAATAATCATAACATAGAAAAATTTTTGTGATTTAATGTAGATTTTTTCATCGGTTATTCGCACGTAAGATAAATATCGTTTCGATAATTGTTTATTTATTTTTTGCTCGCAAAATGTATATACAAAGACGGATGTCACCATCTGATTTCATTGACTCGGTTAACAATTTTTTGTTCGATTTTGAAGATTACGTATTTTAATGAAGAAAAAAAATGACGGAGTTTTTTTCGATAGTATGTGAACTTACGATATTAAATGCAGTTCTGTGTTTATTTATAATATTTTTTTTAATAAAAATCGCTGATTTTTACGTAGAAACTAAATAAAAGACGTCACAGATTTATTAAAAAAATAACAATGGATTAGTTTTTATGTTATTGCATATTTTACGCATTATTTTATTAATTTAATTATTAAATATTGTTAAATATATAACCTATAACAATTTTTTTGAATGCTAATAAAATTTTTATTGAATTTTTAAGAAGCCTGTGTTTATAACTGTCTAAATTCTTAAATTAAAAAAGTGATTTGATTTATTATCAAGGAATTGATTTTTTTTCAGTTGGTGTTGTAAAATTGAAGTTTGAAAATTTTACTTTTCGTCTATAATATTTATAATAAAATAAACACTTGTTTATTTATTTAAAAAAAAATTATTGTAATTTAAATAATTATATTTTATTAGTTCCTTAAATTACAAATACAATAAGTTACGTTTAACAATAATAAATAAATAAAAACATTGACTGAAATGAACGTCCATTTTTCTGTACAAAATAGTAACAATATAATTTAATTTATAATTTAGCAAATTGTTACGTTTATATTTTATGATGTAGAAAATTAAACTAAAAATTTACAATTAAATTTTCTTGAAATTATTGAATTTCCATTATTGGTGTTTCATACCTATTAGCATCAGGATCGAATACTTGCATACATCTAAAATATTTTTTTAAAAAATGTAACGATAATTGGAATAACTTTGTTAGTATAAACTTACTGGCATTTTCGAGGTATCCATTCTGTATCCTTGGAGCAAGTCATTTCTTCTTTACATTCACATGAACAACTTTTGTTATTCCATCTTTTATTTTTGTCGCTTACACAGGGTAATTTGCCATCAATCTAAATTGAATTATTTGATAAAATAAAGACTAAATGTAGAATATTCTAAATGCAACAGTTTGCTTATAGATAATACTGACAATAAGTAAGTTGTGAGAGATATAATAAGAAAACTTACTTCATTTCTGCACATACAACTACATTTTTCATTATCGTATATTTGCATTTGATTACAATGTTTTTCCATAATTGCACATCCACATTTGCAACTAGTATGTTCTATAATATTAATCCACCCACATTTTCTATTATCCTTTATAGTAGATAAATCTATAATATTTAACGGTATTTGTATAATCTTTTGATCAATTGGAATACAAGAATAATGACGGTTATGACAACCGTGCGACATACATCTTTTTACAATGACTTCTCTTGGAATTAGCTAAAATAAATGCTAAATATGTAAATATAAATTTTACGTAAAATAAAGATTATAATTATTAAGGTGAGCATACGTTTTGGATTTTAATGTCAAATTAATTGAGTATAATAAAACTAGAAATAAATAAATAGGTATGCAAAACAAAATTCGTTATCTAAAATAAAACGATTTTAAGTTTAAATACTGTATTAATATTTATTTGAAATCGATGTTTCGACGAACGTCCGTTTTCATCAGGAAAACGATAGAAATGACATTTACAGTAAGGTGACTAATCGTCCTCCTTTAGGAAGGACAGTCTTTATTTTGTCCTTTTTTTCGATATTTTAAAACTAATCTGTTAATATCTGTATTCAGAGATGCTGCTTACAGTAAAATTATTATATATTGACAAAAAATATTTATTCAATGGAAAAATATTTGTTTAATTAAATAATTAAAAGGGATATAAGTATAATTAGTGTATTTTTGTTTGAATTAATAAAATGTTTCATTTATTTACGTTTACTTTTTTCTTAAATTTAGTTCGTCCTACTTTTTATTGTAAAAAAATTGGTCACCTTATTTACAGTAAATACAGAACATAGAAACAAGTTACTAGGTAACAAATAAATAACTAGATCATAAAATTTTTAATGGAAAACAAATTTTATTTAAATTATTGTCTTCACAGTGATTGATGTTATCTTTTTCTTTCTAAATTCCTATTGCTTCTCTTATCATTCTTATCAAGGCCAATCAATATTAATAGCAGATTGATAAGAGAAGTAATAGAAATTTGTAAAAAAAAAGAATTGTGAACGGGCACTAAGTTAAATAAAATTTAGCTTCCATTAATCAAAAATTTAGTTACTTATTTGTTATCTATAGTAACTTGTTTCTGTATTTGGTTATTTACTGTAAATGTCATTTGTATCATTTTTTTTGATAAAGACGGACATTGAGATCGTCGAAACGTCGATTATTAATAAATATTAATATAGAACTTATAGATTTTTAAAAAGATTTTTTACTATGTTAAAATTCGTTATTTTTTCTCAAAATTTAAGAAAACTAGAAACATTAATTAATAATTTTATGAAATAATTTAATTATGATTGAATTCTCTCAAATAACATAGATTTATGTAGATAATAATTACTAAATAACATAAACGTAATATGATATGAGTAACTTTTGTTTTTAGTTATCGTACGATATGAAATTGGTTATAAATTTCAAAAATTTGCTTGCTAAAAATTTACTACATTAATTTCTCGTAAAAACTACTGAAAACTTTGTCGTTAATATAAGCAAAGGTTGCCTGTACCGAACAATAAACTGTCACCGTGCAATAAACCGTGCAATAAACTGTCAGTACTTCTTGTCGTGGAATACTATAGCTTAAATTTTAAAAAATACATGTTTTTTAATTAATTTTAAATTTATATTTTAAGGTTATTACTACTTACAGAAAAATTATCTTGAATGGGACGTAATTGTATTACAGCATCCTTAGGTTGGCATTTATATTCTTTTAATATTTTGAATAATTTTGATTTAAATTTTTGATCAGTACATTGTTCTAAAAAGTAATAATAATATCATATAATTTTTTATTATAACTACAAAAATAATTAAGTTCTAGCATTGGTTCTAGTAATCATCAGGTTTTCTATTAAATTTATAAAATTATCTGTCGATCATGATGAATTCTATAAACTCAAATAATTAAGTTCTTCTACGATTAGCTACTACTACTAATTATTGTTTTTACGAAATAAACTAAGCATTATTTTAAGATAAACAAAATAAATTCACTTTAAATAACATTATAAACTCCTTTTACTAGTAAATAATTTCTTAATTTGTAATTTGTAGTAATTTAACAACATTTATTTATTAGCCTCTTTTAAATTTTTTTGAAAGTTACATGGCAATCATTGTAATTAATTTTTTTTTTGTTTAGTTTAAATTAATTACTTACCAAACTTATTTACGTGTACAGAAGTATAACTATAAAAATTTTGTAAACTTGTTTCATAGCCATGCGAATTTTCCAAATTTAACATATTACAATCATTTATAGTAAAAAGAAAAAACAATACAATAAACACTCTTATTAAAACCATTATTATTAAAAAAAAAAAAACGTTCTTTTTCTCTCAAAAATCAAACAGGAACTAATACAATTAACCGGCAAAATTTTATATTTTATTTACCGGAAATAAAATTTTTCCCCATATTGTAATTGTGGTTCATGTTCACTTATCTAATTTCAAAATTGTTGCGGTAAGTTTGTAATTTTGTCTACATTTATTTAATATAGAATAAAATAAATCGAATATTTTTAAATGCAATGCAACTGTTATCAATTTGACGTATGACTTTAAGAATGTATTTTTTGCACGGAATCTATCGATGAAATTCTCGCATTTGCAAAGAAAAAATGATTTATGTTAAATGTTTATAAAATATTGAAATTGTAAATTATTTTGTTTTAAATTTGATAAATATGATTTGATAATTACTTTTAAAAGTGTGATGTTTTCCTAAATATTGTTTCAAAAAAAAAAAATTGGAAGTTTTGAATATACCCAATACGAAAATGAAACCGAATCATATAGCAGAAGCGCTAATTTGTGATTTCAAATGCAGTTTTGCAATTAATCACAAATTATTGAGTTAAAACTTACCAAATTTTGAATGATTAAAAGTTTTGAGTAATAATTCTAAAACGTAATGGTGTGAGTAATAAATAGCATTACTTATTATTATTAACAGAAGTAGAAAAATATAAATATTTATTATAATTTAAAGTTTATTGTACAACATTTTTTGTTATGTATCTACGTATTTTGAAAGATTTTCAATATTTGTGGCGCCGCGCCAGTGATACAAATGTTTCAATTTATGTTTATTTTTATAGTTTTTTTCTATAATAATTACAAAAAAAAAAACATATTGGTGACAGAAAAACTAAATATACAATTACATTATTAAAACAAATACACGTCAAACTTTATTTCGTATTAAGTTATCCAATATTCATAACATTCGCGAGAGTTCGCGCAGAATTTTTCTCTTCTTACTATCGAATGAAATCGATAATATAATTAATAAAAATTATCGTAAACATTCAGTCTTTAATTAGAGCTAAAGGATGCGTAAATTTCATTTTAATTCGAGTTATTTGTTTGAGTTCGCAGGCGCAAAAGCACAAATATTGATTCACATCCCCTCACAACATTGGGGAGAAGTACTCATCTAGAATCGCTAGTTCGAATGAATCACATGTCCGGAGTTCAAAAGATGGCCTGCTTTGCTCAGTTACAACTGACATTTCCTATCAAGACTGAAGCGATATTCAAAACAACAGTTTAAAACATCGAATCATAGTTTAATCACAGACAGAAACACAGATAAAGTTGTGCGGAATATGATAGTGTAATAGTCGCAGTGAAATAACAGAGAGGATAAAATGGCTTTTGCGAATTCATCTTTGTTGAAAACACCAACTGTTTTAGAACAACTTCTCGAAGAAATTAATTTCCAAAGAACAAAAGAAATGAGGCAACTACTCAAAGATGGTAATTTATTTTAACCCTACAATTGTAAATATTTTGAATGAATCACTGTTGTATGACTGTACTTTAAAGCCTCGCATATTGATTTTTATTGTTTTTAATAAAAAAAAATTGCAACATTTTGTATTTATTTTAAAATATCTTAAAGATATGATTCGTTGTATGAAATTGATTTTGTAATATTTTAGATTCAGGATTTGTGATGTTGCAAGGCACAACATATTGGACCGATTTATTTGTGAGACATTTCCTATTTCAAAACGAACAAACCATAGATTGCGACGATTTATTATTTTTTGTACGAAAAAAACACGTCAAAGGAACTTCACGGTACTTACCCAAATTCGAGGTAAGCAAACTATTAATAATCTTTATTACAAAATATATAAATTAAACAATAATTATTATAGAATTTAAAGAAGTGTACGTCAGAAACAAAATAATCATATTTTAAAAATAACATTTAAATATAAAGTTTCAATCACAAATATATATGTATCTCTTAGCTATTATTATACTCTATTTATTTTAAGAAGACAGACAGGCAGAAGATAGGAGCTATTTTTCCTTGCTTGTAATTGGTTAAAATTGTGGGCAAGTTTACTCTGTAGAAGAATAAATTTCTATCTCAACTTTTTCTATTTGTCTCTGTTGTTTGAATCCAAATTTATAAGCATATGCGTAGAAACGAAAGTTTATAGTGGATATATTGCTAGCGTATTTTTTGATTATTATCACGGAAACAGAAGTTTAAATAATGTTAAAATATAAAAGTTAGTGAATAAATATATTTAAAAATAATTTTGAAAGTATATATTAAGAGAAATGTTTTAAAATTAAGTAGTTTTAAAATGAATTAATGTTCGTACGCCTCTGGTAGCGAACACAACAGAAATATCGCGCATGTGAAATATTTTGTGTTACAGTGATATCACGATTTTATATTTGTGTTATTGTGTTATTCCATTTGTGTTATATTAAAAATAACTTTTTTATTTTAAAAATAACATGGCTGATCAACCAAGTACGTCGTCACAAAGTGTAGCAAATATTTGGACAATATCATTGAAGAGTTACAATTGAAATTTGTTAATACTGGATCATCCAGTGAAGATGAATTCACTGATGATACAGATTGATTTTTGTTTTTTTTTTTATATTTTTGTTATTTGACATTGAAAAAACTAAAATAAAGTTTTATATTATAATATATAATGTGTTTAAATTTATTTAACAGTTTTGGATAAACAATATGTTTCAATTAAAATTTTAATTAGGTTTTTTTTTATATGTAACAGATATATTTTAATTAAATTAAACCACTGTGCATTTATCTATATTTTAAAATTTATTTAGAAACATAATAATAGCTACTTTATTCATTTAAAATATATATTTTTTCTATATCATTAATTTTGAAATGGCAAATGAAAAGCTTTTTTATTGAATATAGTCCTATTTAAATATTCTATTGTAAATTTTCTTTTTGTTTTAATTTTTTTTCGATATAATTATTGAATGTTAAATAAAGAATATTATTATTAAATTTGAATTTACCGCTAAATATTTTAATTTTCATATATGTAATTTAATTTGGAACAGTGTAAAACGGACCGCGCTGGTACCGCCTACAACTACCTTCTTAAAAAAAATAGAGTATAGCAGTATTTATTTTTATAATTACTGATAATTTATCATAACCGGTCAATCACATGGGTATAAGTAAAACATAAAATCATTATTAAAATAATATTATATCACTTATATTCCACTAACTTTGCTTTTGTTTTTAACTCATTATGATTACTGGATTTATCTAATAGATAAACAATAATAGTTTATGCCAAAATATTTGTGTTTATTATATGACTAATAGAGATTCTATTATTTACTTATTTCTTTATATTTTGATAGTCGTAAATAAAGTTGTAACCTATTTAAAACTTATCGTAATCGTTAGGAATGTTGAAATTTTGCATGATAAATAATATTTATTTTTCAATCAATTTGTGTTTGTATTTAAAATAGTTTTACTCAACTAATTTTCCTTTTGAAATATTATTATGATTATAATTTAAACAATAATAACTTAAAAATTATTATATATAAAAATTTATTTTTTTCGTTAAGTAAATAAAAATTATATAAAAATATTAATATATCTACTGGTTTTAATTTACTTTTTATTGGTAAAATAACTAAAAATAAATAAAACCAAGTCAAGGAAACCGCAATATAATACCTAAACACAGGAAAAATTCAATATCAGATAATGTTTATTTTTTAAAGTACATTTACCTCTTTCAATGATAAGAAACTAAGTACATTAAATTTTGAATAAAATTTTTTTAAAAAGTCAAAGCATTATTATTTTTGGCGAAAATTAAAGTTTAATTATAAGTATTTTTTTAAATCAGTGAGTTTAAAATTGTATATTATTAAATTAATTTTCTAAAGTTTGCACCAACAATTATAATAATTTTATGTCTGATGTGATAAACAAGAATAAAAATTTAACTCGTGTTGAATGTATTTAATTCGAGATTAAATTTTCAAACATGAGTTCAAAGATCTTTTAATTAAATATGGAGTTAAGATAACTTGTCTACAGAGGTAGAGTTTGAGTAAAAGTGATAAATTTGGTAAAAAAGATGTTTTTAGAAATAAATTTATATTAAAAATAATAATCATGGAATCAATTTTGTGCTTTTAATTCTATTAACTTTAGACTGAAGTGGACGTTTTCCGAAAAGACAGCCGTAAACTTCCAATTGGTGATCCCGATATAGATTGGGAAGAAACAGTTTATTTAAATCTAATTATCCATCAATTTGACTACACGCTCACATTAGCAATATGCACAAGAACGAGTCCGAAAGAACTCCAAGTTTTAAAACGACATTCACAGAAAGTTTATGCTTCGCCCAGCCGACGTAGAATGGATACGAAAGGCGAAGTAGAAGAAATGACTTATCCGCATATCTGTTTTATGGTTGACAATTTTGATGAGGTATTCTGCGATATTTTAGTGAGAGATGGAGAAATGGTCTGTGTGGAATTGGTGGCTTCCGATAGAACAGGAGCAATTCAAGGTGTTATCTTTTTAGGCTCCATCAGATATGATGCATTGAAAAAGGTTTACGATGCTAGAGTAAGTATATACGTATCTTCACTTAATTCAGCAATAAAGCTTCTGCTTTGTACACACACAAAATTAAGTACGTACTTCTAAAAAGAGTCAATTAAAGTGAAAATAATTAATTTTATTAATTGCTATTTTATTTGTTATTTGTTTAATAACTAGTTTATGTAGTAAATAATAAATAATAGCGTAAATTTTTTTTTTCTTTCAAATTTGTTCAATTAGTAAAATAACTCATCTTCCTCGTTCTCATCCTCCAGTATTCTTTCATTCTTTCACTCTATTGCCTTCATCTTTTTTCTGTTCATACTCTCCCTTTTATTTTCTTTTTCAGCTTAGCTTGATTCTTAACCTTTTATCTATTAATCTATTCTGTAAATCTTCTTTTGTTATACCCCATTTCCTCCAAGTCAGGCTTGACTTCCTTGAACCAAAGTATATGTGTTTTTGGGTTTCTATCGAAGTAGTTAAATAGTTGTTTTATCAGTCTATCATCATTCTTTCTACTCAGGTGTCTGCAAAATATTATCCTCCTCTTTTATTGTCTCCACAATTCTTTCCGTTCTTCCATATATTTCTCTTTCAGCGTAAATTATTGTTAGCTTTTCTTTTTTTTTTGATTAAATTTATCTAAATTTTAGTGTGTTTCCCGTGGATAAATTCTGTCAATTTTTTGGTATTTAACATTCGTAACAACTGTTGAATTTCTTTTCAGCAATCGAGTCTAAGCACAAAAATGGCACAAAGAATGACGTTTGGCCTATTCTCCGGTTCAAGTTCTCAGCGCTGTGAATTTGTCCGTATGAAAGGGCCACAGGGCAAAGGTCACGCTGAAATGGCGGTGACAAAACCGAAAGGTTCCGGTGTTGAGACACCAACATCCGAACCTGGATTTTGCGCCACCGATATGTGGGACTCGGACTGGGATGAAGACCCGGAAGATTTCTACGTTTATCGCAGTCAGCGGCGACTTAGTGATCCTAGTGCTAACCTGAATAACTTTGTGAGAGGCGGTTGGAAGACAAAAATTGATGCGGCAAGTGCCAAGTCAAGATCGGAGAATGAAGGTTTAGATTGTATGGAAAATGGTGTTAGCGAGATTGAAGCGGGCGATGTCAGAGACGGTAAGTAGTTTTGTTTTTGTTTCGAGTGAGTTTTAATAAACGATTATTTGCAATTTTATCATAGATGCATACCGGTTAGTCACAATGAGATAAAAGACTATTTGACACATTTAGTATTTTCTAATACAGTGAAACGCTCAAACTAGTTATAATATTTAATCACGCTTAAGCATATTTGCATTAGAAAATTTGTGACTAAATGTGTCTAATAGTATTTTATCTAATTGTTACTAACCGATGTGCGTCCAGTCTTATTCAAAACTTAAATTTTGAGCATTTAACTCTGCATTTACTATCAATTTCAATATAGAAAATTTTAATAATGCAGAGAAATAAGTTTTGTAAGTATTTACTGATTTCTTAGGTATTATTATTTTGAATATGAAAATGTTATAAATAAAAATTAATATTAAATAATCGTTTGTAAAAAATCGCTTTTAATTATTAATCTACAATTTATTCTCAATTAGTAGTTAGTTTTTTGTACATATTTTTGATAATTGAGAATATAATTGTAGTTTTCATTTTTCACTTTTTAAATTTAACTTTTTGCGATCCACATATTTTTAAGAATAAAATATATGTAAATTATTTTTTTCTAAAGATTAGAAATATTATTGATACTTATAAAAAAAATGTATATACTTTAAAAAATGGATCGTGCAAAGTTAATCTCATTCAAATGTTATTTGCTCACCTGCCTACTTAAATCGATTCTAACATTTGAATGAATATTTTTTTATTATTCTATCTATGTGTTATTTCAAACAATGTAAATAAATAAATAAGAGTAAGAAGCAGGACAGTGTCCATAGTACAATCAAAATTTCATTTCCAAATTAATTTAAAAAAAGAAAAACAATAGATAAAGGGTGAGCACAAACACACATAACCGCATAAAACTGATTGTAGTGTTTGATGAAAATGATGTCCCGTTTATAGCTTTTGGACTATGTGGCGCGCGTCCTGCTTCTTCCTCTTCGCGGAAGACGGCCACGGATTGCTGTGGCTGCTGGCGTCCCGTCACGTGCAAACGCGACCTATCGCTCATGTCTGAGATGTACTGTCGAAGCGCACCACCGCCTGCTGTAAGTTGTGCGCAGAAAGCACCTATCGGACCACCAGACTCACAATGTCCTTGTCTCTCAAGCAAAACCCGCCATCAACTCGTCCACTCGCTGATGCATCAATCAGAATACGAGGTCGCTGACGATGCAACCGCTACACCAATCAAAACTAAGAAAACGATGGAGAAAATTGAAAATGCAAACTTTGAATTTGAGTTTGCGGATGACGCCATATCATTAAATGGAGACTCGTGCGAAGATCGTCCCAGTAGTCGGACGTCTTTGAAAAACGAGAATCCGAATTTTATCACTGTTAACGGCAAGGAGGAATGGCCATCTCCTGAGCAAATACAGACTAAGACTGATAGCGTGCTGAGCAATAAACATTTAAACGTAGAAATTAAGATAAATAAAAATAATAAAAATAAATTCGACGGCAATTGCAATAGACTTACAGTTCCTGGGCCAAAACAATGTAGTAATACGTTGCCGAAACGTAAACGAGAATCGGTTAATCATCGTATGTGGTACCGTCCCGTTCTTGAACCGCCGCATAGAGTTACGCCCGACGGCACTGATATTTACTATTGGTGCGATATGCCCAAACGTATGATGGAACATGGTAATCTCTTCTATATTTAAGGCTCCTTTTTTCTTTGAATGGGTAAAAAACGCGTGACTTTTACGAATTTTTTTTGAGAAAACTAATAGAGCAATAGACGTAAATATTTTTTTATAATATTTATTGATTTATGAATTATGATATCTGAATTTTTTAATATTGTCGAAAAATATTAATCTTCCTCCCCGCACAGCCAAAGTTGTTTGGTTTCACAGAAGATGCCTCAGCTGCGCGAATTCTCAGGAATGCACATCTTATCAAAAATAAAAAAAAAACAACTTTTTTAATCTATAGGATATTGCGCTCGGAGTAGGACTAGAACAATTTTTTAAAATTTTAAAAAATAACAAAATGGCAAATTTTTGAAAAAAAAGTTAATTTTTGTTGTGTTTTTTGACCCCTTTTTTACAATAACTAATGAATAAATTAAAATTTTTAAAAAAATTGCTTATTATTCCGAGCGGACATGTCCGTCGAGTAATTCAGCTAAATTTCATAACGATATCTCTATTGGTGCGCCCGCAATCCAACCCGCAGTCCGAAAAATACTGTCTCGAGAAAAACGAGTTTAAAAATAATAGTATGAATTTCATTAAATTAAAAATTTGAAATAAAGTGGTATATAACTTTTTTTTTCTTTTTGAGTTAGCAAACAAAAGCATTTCTCATGTAAAAGTTAGAAAAAAATCTACGTGCCAAAATATGAATTGGCAAGTAAACAACAAGAACTAAATATAACTACATTGAACTTGAACAAATGCATTTAGAATTGCTCTTAGAACTAGATGGGTTATTAACCAGAGTACATAGAGCATTTTTGTTTTTAATTTTGGCATTTAGATCTTATCTTTTTTCACTCTACAATTGTTATTAATTAGATCTATCGTTAATATTATAAAAATATTGTAGTTTTACATGAAATTTGTATAATTGTACATATTTCTTTCATAATTCAAAAATAAAGTAAAAATTTTGAATATTATAATTTATAAATAAATTCTATGCATTAACACGTTACCTGTCCATAAGTCATATGTGACTCATGCACATTGTACGACTGGACGTTCATGAGGCATATGCGATTTATTACATAGGGGGAATCTAACTTGCATTTTTAGCGTGGACGAAGATTTTAAATAAGTTGTTTTGAACATGTGTTGGTGTTTGGACAATAAACGTGTTAAAAACATATGAAAATAAAATTAGAAAATATTTATAATAATATTTTAATAAAACTGCTTTAGGTTAAAATTCTGTATTAATATTTATTTATAAACGACGTTTCGACATACTCAACGTCCGTCTGTATCAGAAAAACTGATATAAATAACATTACAGTAAATAACATATTGCTAGGTAACAAATAAGTATCTAGATCACAAAATTTATAGATCTAGTTACTTATTTGTTACCTAGTAACTTGTTTCTATGTTCTAGGTGATTATAAATAAATATTAATACAGAACTTTAAGTTAACCTAAAGCGGTTTTATTTAATATAATAAGTACTGAAAGATTTTTTACTATGTTGATGATATTTAAATTATATGTTACAATAAATTGTTTCAGAGCTTGATGATGGTGCTTATAATCCTCTGTGGACAATGAGAGGATTTACACAAACATTTCATTTTTGGAAAGAAAGTAAACGCGCCCAATCTGTCCCTTTAAATGCATTCCTAACATATATTACATTGCCTTGGTGGAGTATCGCAAAAGGTAGTAAAATTTTATATATTTATCAATAATTTTATAATTCAATTTATTTATTTCTATTTCAGATATATTAGATCATCGTGAAGGTCCCATACTTACTTTTTAGTATTAATTTTAAATTATAGCACGAATATCAATGTGCTATACCAAAGACAGCTGCCATAAAATGTGTATACTTTCGGATATTTCATTAACATTTCTCGTACACATAATTTTCAGTTTCATTATTCATAAACAAAATATAAAAAACAATGTAACATGTACAAAATTTATAACTGTAGTTATGTAATATTAGGTTTATGATTTTTTTATTTAACGCACTTTTACATGAATGTTTCATAATTTGTTATTTATTTTGTAATTTATTAATAATCATAAATTTACTTAAAACATTTCAAACCTAATTCAAAATTCAATCAGGTTTGAGCTGTGATACGTTGACGAATATTATGTTTGTAATTGGTAAATTATTAAAATATTAATTATGATATTCAATAAAATATGATGTTATTTTATAAAATGATACATTTATTTTTATGTTCAAATAATAAATTTATTGGAAATTTACCGCCAGATTTTTTGTCTTTTTCCTAGGCAAAACTAATACCAACATAAGTTAAATTTAGGGATTTTAAGTGTCAAATTATGGAGAAAATTTGAAGTTTACATTTTGCTGATTATCATTTCCAAACATTAGAAAAATTAATGCTAAAAGCATTAAATTCATTACATAATACAAATAATTCTCATTTAAATAGTTCTTTGTATAATGAAAAAAATTAAACATTACAACAAAAATAGAAAAACAAATGATTCTAGATTAACTGTGTACACTATATCACAACAAAAATGTATTAAATATAAATAATTATAATTTATTTAGATAAATCCGGTAAAAGCAGATAAATTTTTCGAAAATCTTTTTGCCGATGGACAAGTATGTTGAAAACAATTGCAACTGATTGATGTTAAATGAAAATTTCAAAAATTAAATGTTAATAAACTATATTTTATTGTTTATATAACTTGTATTATGTTTTATAATCTAATGTCTATTAGTTTTAATAAAATATATTTCCTATATACAATACAATTTTTTTAAATATTTATAACAGTTCTAAATACAATTTTACACTGACAGTCAAAATATACAAGAATAGTTAAACTTTTAATTAAAGATTTACAATAAAAATATATAATGATTAATAATAGGAAATGTATGAAAATATTTTATTATTATAATTAGTAATAACAATACAATATGTTGTTGAATTTTAAAAATCGATTCTTATTTGCATTAATTTTAAATACATTACATTTTGAAAAAAATGCATGAATTATTTATTTTATCCCAGTTATATGTTTACAATCTCCTATCATAAAAAATCCAAGGCAACAAATTATGTATCATGACATTTGATCCCTTGTGTGACAAAAGGTCTTCCAAGAATCGTAACTTTTAAGATAAAGTATTTGAGTTGTCGCTCTATTTTCTGTGGGAGTGCTTCCTGATTTAATAAATTCATTTAAATAATTTTCGACTTATAGTTGTGTCACGTTACTATTACATTTTTACGTACGTATGTTTTTCGTTGTAGTAAGCTTTATTTTTAACAATAATTATTTGATTGTAGTTAGGTAATAATTTATAACAAAATGTATCGATATGTTACATTTTTGTTGTTATTATATACAAACTTAATCCTTGGTTGTCTTCGAGAACCAACTCCTTACCAAAGTAGATTTGCTAAAAAACCTGGTGATAATGGATTTAAAATTAGAATTAGCGGTGATCCTTCGAAATATATTCCTGGTGAAGTGTATACAGGTAATATTTTTTTATTTTTTATTATTAAATTTTAAAAAATCACTTGTATATTATAATAATTTATAATTTAGTATATCTAAATTAAACTTTACTTTTTCTTGTAGTATTTTTAATGGGTTCTAGAAGTTACGAAAATATACAATATTTCAAACGATTTATATTAAATGTTGAATCTGTTAACGAGCCAAGTAATAGAGCACCGCAAAAAGTTGGTGTGTTTCAATTATTGCCCGATGCTTTAGCTAAATTTAACGAAGATTGCGTGAATACAATTTCGGAAGTAAATGATTTAGATAAAACGGAAGTTTATGTTATGTGGACTGCTCCACCTGCTGGTTCCGGTTGTATTACTTTTAAGTATATTATATATTCTTGAAATTTTAAAACATATATTGATTTATATTTTTTATAGCGCTATGGTTTTACAAGACTCCAGAAATTGGTATGCAGATGAAGGTGAGCTGAGCAAAACTCTATGTGAGCAAACAGAAAAAGATGTTAAATTCAATGACGAACAAGATTGTTGTGCTTGTGATGAAGCTAAATATAATGTAAGAAATTCTACATTATATTTATTAATTATTTCTAATTGTGACTGATAAAATTATAGGTAATTTTTGAAGGCTTGTGGAACAATATAACTCATCCGAAAGATTTTCCAACATCTTTATGGTTAACGCATTTTTCCGATGTAATCGGGGCATCACATATTCTTAATTATAGTTTCTGGGGTGAGAATATTGTTGCCACTGATGGTTTTCGAAGTTTAGCTGAATGGGGATCGCCTAGATTGTTGGAAAGTGAATTAAAAGCTCAAAGTAAATATTTGAAAAATGTTGTTAAAGCACCTGGACTTTGGTATCCCAATGTGAACGGAAATACTTCTGCTATATTTAGAGTTGATCGCAAGCGTCATTTGGTTTCGTTAGTTTCGATGTTAGGTAAAAACTATTTTTTGCATTAATGAGTAATTATTATTTTTAATTTGCATTTTTTATTAGGTCCATCTCCCGATTGGGTGGTCGGAGTTAATGGCTTGAATTTATGTTTGAAAAATTGTACTTGGATGGAACATTTAATAGTTGATCTTTATCCGTGGGATGCTGGTACAGACAGCGGTATTAGTTATATGGTATTTCAATATGTAATTATATAAATATAAATAAAGATTGAAATAAAATAATATTTTAGTCGCCGAATGCCGAAACTGTTCCAAGAGAAAAAATGTATAGAATTACAACTATGTATCCAGAAGATCCAAGACAGCCATTTTATGATCCATCGAAAAGAGAAATGTTACCTTTAGCTCGTTTTTACTTCAATCGTGAAAAATTGACTCCAAAAAGTTGCGACGAAGAATTCTTAACGTCTCAAATAGAAATCAATGAAGATAGCGAAGATGATACTTCGAAACGTAAGATTTATTTTATTTTAAGCATAATTACAACAATATCAATTATTTTAACCATCATTAAACACTGCATTCGATCAACTAACCAATCTAAATATGTTCGTTTAGCTGAGTGCGCTGTTACCGAATACAGTCCATGGAGTCCCTGCTCAGTTACATGCGGTAAAGGTTTAAGAATGAGAACCCGAGAATACAGACTTCCTCAAAAAGCTCAGATGTTCCAATGCAAACGTCAATTAGTATTCAAAGAAATGTGCGTCGCCAGTGTACCAGAATGCGACGGCCAAACAGAACCCGATGAATCCAATGAATTAACCGAGGATACGTCCGAATTTTGTAAAACTACAAACTGGTCACCGTGGTCAGAATGTTCTGCTACTTGTGGTATAGGATTTACAATGAGAACACGTACATTCTTAGATCGAATGGGCAGAAAGAAATGTCCTCATGTTATAATCGTTGAAAAAGAGAAATGTATGGGCGAACCTTGCCTAGCGCATCAAATTGAAGTTCAGGATCCAATGTGTCCTGTCACAGAATGGAGTGATTGGAGTCCTTGCAGTACTACTTGTGGTAAAGGTGTTCGTACCAGAACTAGATTTTTATTAGTTGATGAAGAATTGCAACAAAAATGTAGTAGTATGAGAGTTGAAACTACTCAACAACGAGCTTGTACCGAAAAAGCTGATTGTAGTTTCGATATGGCCACTGCTAAAGGTATTATTTATTTAAATTCACTTATATAATATTGAACAAATTTACTTTTAACCATGTTGCTCACATTACTGAATAAATTTTTTTATGAATTTACACTTGTAAAACATCATAAATGAACTTTACATCTAATACAAATGTGCTGATTTTTTTCAGAAGTATGTATGCAAGAAAATGAACCAGGCCCTTGCAATGGGTATTTCAATAGATGGCATTTCGAGTCAACTAAACTTATGTGTGTGCCGTTTATTTATGGTGGTTGTCGGGGAAACAGAAATAATTTCTTAACTTTTGAAGAATGCAATAATGCTTGCAGTGTTGTAAGAAGTAAATATAAAACCTGTTTTGTAAAAAAATTAAATAATTACTCTTATAATTTTTTTATGTATTCAGACGCATTATCGATTCAACCAACTACAGCAGCATTAACATTAGCATCTCCGGCCTCAGTTCAAAGTGAAGACAAAATTGATTGCATGCTTACGCCTTGGACCGAATGGTCTCCATGTAGCGTATCATGCGGAGTTGGACGTTCGGAAAGAATCCGAACAATAAAACTTGAAGCAAGAAATGGTGGAATACCTTGTCCCAAACGACTAGTTAAACGTAGACGATGCAATGGTCCTCCTTGCGCAAATTAAATAATTATTATTAATATTTGTATTCGTAATAAGTACTAATTAGCTTGTATAACAAATCATTGTAATATTTTTAAACTAATACAAATTAATATGTTTAAATAAAATATTATTTAGCTATAACATTTTTTTAATGATACTATATATCAAGATTTTATTACAAAAAAAAAATGCCAATAGCAAAGATGGTTAAAAATCTAATAAGCATTTCTTTTACGAAAAAGCGCCAAAATTAGTTCCCAGTTAACATGATGCTCGCATAGGTGGCTTGACAAAGTGACGTCTAGTCGTTTGAAATGAAATAAATGAAATTATATTTTAATTTTGTGTAATTTGAGAATAACTTTGTATAATCATGTTTTCTTTTACGAGTAAATTAATATTTTTGTTAAATGTATATAATTCATGTGATACGTGCACGTAGAAAAACGGTTATATTTTGACTATAACCTCAAAACTTTATTTCATTTTATTAACAGGTAAATAAACATTTTTATTAAAGTATATATTACTAAATATTATAATTATTTTAAGTTATTTTTTATTATATATACATTGTTTCTTTTATATTCAAAGTGTATAATGAAAATTAACAATATTGTACAACGCTAGATTGTATGGTTATATTCTTACTAATATTATCATTACTTTTTAGGTATATATAAAAATATACATTTAAAATAATGGCATTATTGACAAATCATTCTCCAGCAGCAATATCACCATTATTAAAACCACAATCTGAACGAGTAATATATGATATAGATTCAGCGGAGCAATCGAATAATTTTTACGTTACATCTCGGACACGTATCTTTCAATGTAGCTATTGCCACTTGCAAATTTTAAGTCGAGCCGGCTTAGTGAATCACGAGAAATATCACAAACGAAAATGGACGCGAAAAAAACGCGCGGACGCTTCGCGTAAAGCGAAACGTATCTTTTCGTGCAAGGAATGCGATGAAGAATTCGCAAAAAGGGAAGAATTAACTTCGCATATGAAAAGTCATTCAAAGCTAATTAAGTGTTTAAACTGCAACGAGGAATTTAAAGATCGCATGGCGTATGACCTGCACGATGCAATTCAGGACGGACTAAATTACGGTCAATTAAATTTTCCCGCACATCGAACACGATCGCAAAGTCGATTAAGTTGTCACAGTGTTTCGCTACCTTTACGACCCTATTCCTGCGACGGAACCTATTATAATGGCTCGCGAACGCCCGTAGATTACGGAACGTCGAGAAAACGCCGAAACAGCACCGGTCGAATGTCACGAACAAAGAAGCCGCGTTCGGTCGAGGACTGGATCGAAAACAATTGTTACGTTTCGGATGATCATTACAGTGATGGTGCTTCGGTGCGTAGTTTTCTACCAAGTCGATCGACTCTAAGATCGATTTCGCCGGCAATGTCGATGCGTAGTTCCGTGTACAGTGTAGCGAATACATTTTACAATAAGTATCACTGTTCCGAAACAAATTGTCGAAAGGTTTTCCCGACGCTAAATTGGGTTACAGCGCACGAATTGGCCGAGCATAAAAAATTGGCGTTGATCCAATGCATTGAATGCAGATGCTGTTTTACCACAAGGTATGTAATGTCAATCTCATATTTTCATTTACAATCATTCAGGAATTTTTGCATTATCTTATCTTCAATTTATTTTCACTTTAAAAACATACAAGAAATTTATTACAAAAATTAACCTATAATAATATTTCATTACGAAACTCAGTAATAATGCTGTAACCAAATTTTCTTTTACTAATTAAATTCGTTGTTGCATAATAATGTTTAAAACTTGCATTGTTTGAATTAATTTATATTTTATATTTATTCGGTAATGTATATGATTTGCATACCGGTCACTAGATGTTAGTATTATCGTTAAACATTTTTTTTCTTATTATTTATAAAGTATCATGATAAATTATTATTAAATTGGTGAAATAAGAGAATGTTTGTGTGATACGATTTCAAAATATTATATTCGATTGTTGTTTTTTTATTTGTTAATTAAAATATGTTTTCAACTGAATTGTTATTTTTATTTAAGATAAAATATTAATTAGCAATTTTACTGTCTTACATGAAAAAGAAAAACACGATATTTGGAATGCTAACTGTATTAAGTTATCAAGTTGTCTATGTTTTAAAATTATTTCTTTTGTTTTTTTCTCAATTAATGATTTTTAGAATAATATTAATAAGCTAAGCTATATTCTAATAATTTTACTATTATAAATAAAATCAGAGATGAGAAAATTTATAATTCCAATTCTTCAGCGAAAATGAATTAATTTACAATATCAAAAAGGATTGTAATTTCACAAACCTTTTTATTGTATGAATAATTAAATATATAACAAGTTTTTTAAAATATAAATTAAGCCTGTTTAGATAAATAAACATTTTCCAAATGAATTATTCCAGTAGAATTTAAAATCGATGTTTTTTGCCGGCTTGTAGTCGACTTTAGTATGAAACAGGCTGAAATTTTACATATAATTTCAATGGCTGATATTACATGCTCAGTTTTTGGGTGTTTTAGATCATTTATTTACTACAGCTTTTATGACAAATACGTTGTCTTAAAATCGATATTAGTTAAAACCAATTTTAAAACAGAGCTCGTAATACGGGCTAATTTATTTAGATTTAAAAAATATTTCCTTGAATTAATGCATCATTGGCTATAATACAATATTAGCTGTGTTTTTTTTTACATTCCACTCAGATCAGTAAATCTTGTAAATGAGCTGAGCTGAGCTGAGTTTTGCTGAGTGAGTTGTATTGATAAATAAAACAGTTTATTTGAAAGTGACATTTAAAATCTAAGTTCCACATATGATATAACCTAAAGTATTAGATGTATTTGAATTGTTTGCGTTGATAATTTATTGCAAAAATATTCAAATATAAATGTCAGCGTATCAAACACGTTATCAAATCTTGAACTAGGAAAATTTGAATTGTACATATGTGCGCTCACTTGAATCTCAGCTAAGCACTAGCTAAATATGTAACTCAGTATCGGTAAGGGGGGAAGCAATTCACTCACTTAGAACTTAGTTACGAGACGACAACTAAAACAGCTATTATTTCAAGGTTACTGATATTTGCTGATCTGAGCTGAGCTGAGTTTTTCGGTAAAAAAAAAACACAGCTATTATTTGAATAGTTTTCTTTTAATGTTCTTGTTATTGTGTAATTTGCGAATATTTCTATGAAAGTATTATTTTAGTGAAAACTTAAATCAGCACAAAATCGATTCGCATCCGAATGTCTTAATCTGTGTGCTGTGTGATTATCCGCAACGAGGTGTCGAAGCAATTCAGGAACATTTTAATTTACATCAGAAATATTCGGTGAAATGTGATGTGTGCAGCAAACAGTTTCTAAGTAAATACTATTTAGACGAACATTTAAAACATAAATCCGAAAGTCATAATAATTATCGCTCGAGTAAAGCGAGAATTCTTTTTCGGGAAGACAGGAGGGATACGTTATTGAAAGATATAGATTTTGATGAGCTAGATATCAATGTTGATAACACATATCCCTTCCTGCCGAAATATACGCATGTATTTTATTACGAAATACCGTTAGATCGCGAAACATTTGATAGAAGTATTTATCGAAATTCCGTAGATGATTTACCTTGGCGATTTTATTGGCATAATGAAACTTAACGTACTGAATTTAGATATAATTATTTATATAAAAGAAATTATTGAAATTTGTTACGTTATTCAGACTTTGAATGGTGTGATATGTGTCTAATTTCAGATATATAATATGTACGCGCATTAGTTCCACGCATGTGTGTTAGGAATTCCGTATCTAATGGTTATATATTCACACAGTTAAGGCGAATGGAAAAAAAAAATCCGAATTTAATATTTATTATAACTGATTATCCCACATATTCAGATCAATTAACTAATCGAAATTGTTAACTTAGCAATATTGTTAAATTGGAATCATTAGTTATAGTAAATATGTTGTATTAAATAAATAAATTTAATATTATTTTTTTCTTTTATTTGTGCTTCGTGTTTGAAATAGCCATTATATCTGGAATCTCTAACGTTAATAACAACAATTTGTTATGGCAGCAAAATTTAAGAACATGAAACTATTTTCTGAATGACATTTTCACAAGTACCTTTTTTCAAGACTAGGAACATAAAATTTGTTAATAAATAATTATTTAAGAAATTAAATACATTTACTAAATAAATAATTAATAATATGTTAAATGTTATATTTTAATAATTACCTAATTAAAAATTTCGTGCTATGAATTTGTAATTATTATTTTATTTTATTTTATTTTTAATTACGTCGATTTGTAATAAGATTCCTGTAGTAACACATTGGTTATTTAATTATTTTTCAAACATAAAAATATTATTTTGTAAAGTTAATTTAATAAAAAACAAAATTTTGATAAATTATAAGTATATTTTATTTGTTATATGTTATTAAGGCCGTTTCAAGGCAAACAAAAGACTTTATTCAGACAGGTGGTGGGAATACAAAAAATGATAATTTTACATTCGATTTATTCGTTTAATACCTCATATTTATAGTAACTAATTATTAGAAAAATTTGCTAATTTATGTACAATTAATAATTTAATAACAATTTTTATATATTTACAGAAGTAGCATATAAAAAAAATTAATCAAATATTTAATTGTCAATATTTTCTTTGTTTATTATTATTTTGATTTCCAAAAAATATATATGTTGTTAATTGTTATTATAGTACTGATGTATTAATTTCAGAATTTTTGTATGAGTGGTTTATTTGTAAAAAAATAATTTTCATAATTTTCCTTGAGAAATGCGATTTTTTCTTTTTCACAAATACATTTTATTTGAAAAAAAAATATGATTAATCTTTATAACAATTAACAACATATACATATATTTTTTGGAAATCAAAATAATAATAAACAAAGAAAATATTGACAATTAAATATTTGATTAATTTTTTTTATATGCTGCTTCTGCTTTGGGTGCTTTGGGAAATTTTGCTAGGAATGTAAATGTTTCAAAAGAAGCCCGTTTAAGTATATACAATGCAGTTTTGGTGCCTACGGTGATGTATGGTAGTGAATGTTGGGTTTGGTTGCAAAAGCATAAACGGAAAATGACTGCTGTGGAAATGAGATTTTTACGTGGGCTATGTGGTGTAACTAGGAGAGATCGGGTACGAAATAGACTAGTGTATGATGAGTGTGAAATTGAAAAAAATGTTGTAGCAAAAGTTGGTGTTAGTCAGTTAAGATGGTTCGGACATGTTGAGCGAATGTCTAATGAACGTTTTTTTAAAAAGATTTATTTGAATGATTTTGATGGTTTACGTTTGCGTGGACGTCCAATGAGTAGTTGGAGTGATATGATTGAGAGTGTTTTGCGTGAGCGAAAGTTTCCAAGTAGTAGGAATAGAAGAGCATGTATGAGAGGAATTATGAATGTGGATGAAGCGAAAGTTGCTTGTTTGGATAGGAGTGTTTGGAGGCGACTGATTTCGGGATAATGAAAAGAGTTTGTGCCACACCCTTTTGGGTATATGGCGTGATTGTGTATGTATGTATGTATGTAAATATATAATAATTGTTATTAAATTATTAATTGTACATAAATTAGCTAATTTTTCTAATAATTAGTTACCACAAAATATGTAGTATTAAACGAATAAATCGAATGTAAAATTATTATTTTTTGTATTCCCACCACCTGTCTGAATATAGCCTTTTGTTTGCCTTGAAATGCCCTTAATGCATGGTGAAACTAAGTCTGAACGCATACTGGTTAGTCTTAATTAGACAAAACACTATTAGGCACATTTAGTCACAAAATTGTATATATTTCTTATTGTAGTGAAACACAAAAATTGGATACGTCTTGATCCTCAAATTTTGTACACCAGATTGTACAAATTTTAAGTATGATTTGTACGGATTTTATATGAAATTTTTAAGATTATAGAAATTTTACTCGACGATTTACATGATTTTAAGAGAATTTGTAATTGATTTTATCATGATTTTAAAGAGTTTTATTAAGATTTTTGAGGGATTTTAATGAATTTGTACACGTGGTTTCTCTTTCGTTCTTTGATTAAATATGTCTAACAGTATTTTGTCTGTGACAAAAATGTGCTTCCGGAATGATGCGCTTCTGCATTAGATATGTCAAATCTCTATACTTTGCAAGGTCTGAACAACGACAATGCGAAAAATATGTACAGATCCCATAATTTAAGTGATGCCATTTTTGTAATATATAGATGAAAAATTATTTTTCTATAATTTGACAAAACACAAAACTGTACATATACTAAACAAAAATTATATGAAACAAAAGACATTATTTGTTTGTTATTTTGTAACAAATTGAAATTTGTGAATTATTGTGCATATTAGCTGTTAAGTGTAAATCATCTACCAAAGAGAGATCAGATGATTTTACTAAATATATTCTGTAATTTTTTAATCTTTTTTTTTTTGAAACTATTGGATCAATTTTTTATACTGTTTAATTATTTGGCTTTTTCGATTATATCAACAACGTAACCTTATTCTGTTGTTTCGTATACAGAATATAACACAGTTGTTGTAAAAATATAAATAAATCGGTTCTTTCTTTATTTAATGGTTAAAATTTCGTTTCTATAGTTTTGTTATTAATTTTGGGATATTACTGTTGGCTTTATATTCTAATAAAACGAACTTAAAAATATATGTTATAAATTATTAAAAATCTCTTTTTCCAATTATTGTTTATTTTGAGTTTTGAACAGATATGTTTCAACCTATCATAAAATCACTTTGGAATCGGTTCAGAATCATCCAAAGCATGCGATATGTAAATTTAGCTTGTAATTTACCACACTGCGCATGCTTCGTACAGTTCTAAACCGGTTTCCTGATTTGGTAGGCATGATTTATATAAATTTTTTAATGAATATTTACATTGTTGATGTAATTGTAAAAGCTATGATATTTTTAAGATTAGTTTTATAATAATGACATTGTTTAAACAAAATATTATATTTTTAGAAGCATTATTATCAAATTAATCTTATGTCATAGTAGTTATATTTTTTTTTTGTTAAGCTATAATTATGTAAATGTACTACATTTGACAACAATCATTGATTTTTGTCAAGCTTTAATTTATACACTGAAAAAAGTATTATTGAAAAAATTTATAGTACAATAATGGAACGCATAAAACATTATTTTTCTTTTTTGGAATATCATTGAGACTTTTTAAATTAATAAATTATCTTATTTAATAAGCATATCTTTTTTATTTTTTAAATACATTACAGGAGAAAATATTTCTAGAATTTATTATTTACATTTCAAATTTAAATATTGTTGAGCCTGCAAAAGAAAACAATATTTTAAAATATTTATAATTGATTTTTACATCATATTGACTCGCAAAAATCGTCAAAAATAAATAAAAATAATGTATAAATACAGAACTTTTACATGTAGAAAAAATATTGTCTGGAATTTTACCATTAGTTGGGGAGTGTATAGCTAAATTTTGTGATTGATAAAATTGATTGTATAAGATTTGATTTTATTTATTTATTGTTGACGAAGAATTATTAAAAAAAATAGTGGAATTTCATTTAATTTTAATTAAAATACACTTACGTTAATATGAATTGCTAATACGCCATCTTCTTCGTTATCGTTTAATTCAATGAAAGCTGTTCCATCGCATTTTACAATAATTGTCTTACCGGAACATCCATTTGATGTTGAAGACCCGGAAATAACATCGCAATAAATACCAGGTGGAAGACCAGTCTACAAATAAAAGAAAATATTAAATTTTCAGGCCAACTTTGATTGAATCTATTGAAATAAAAGATGGTTAATATTTGAGTGAATTATGTAAGGTATGTTATGTAAAAATAATTAATTTCAGTGTAGGAGGGAGTTTCTTAAAGAATTTAAGTAAGTTGATTTTTAAGACCCCCGAGTATTAATTAATTATTCCATTACTTGTAAAGTTTGTCGCAGGTTGTCTTGATTGTTGAAGACAATGAAACCTTTATCAGCACGGCCAAAAGCGATTTGTTGTCCATTATTGTCCCACCAGTTTTCGATTGTAGTATTTGTAACGACATTTTTAAATTCGATCATATTGAATATTTGTCGCCAACGATGTTCGCAAATCCAACCGTTTGTGCAAGTGCCTTCTGGAGTAAAATTGGGACTAATTATGTTTTCGTTGGTATCCTGAGGTGGACCCATTTCAGCATCAGTAAAATGGTAACTGGACATAATTCTTGGTATTCCATAAGGATGAGCTAACATAAATGCAACTGCCATCTATTGTATGAGAAAATTATGTACGTATGTTTTATTTTAATATGTATTTTTATTTAACATAGTCAAAAATCTTTCGAAACTCATTATATTAAAATAAAACGGCTTTGGGTTTAAGTTCTGTATTAATATTTATTAATAACCGACGTACTTAACGAACTCAACATCCGTCTTCATCAGGAAAGCTGATACAAAATGTATCAATTTTTCTGATGAAAACAGAAAACCTAAAGCCGTTTTATGTATTTATTTTTCAAAAGTCTAGGTTTATGGAAGAACAAGAAAAAGAAAGTGTAAAATTAGATCATAAATTATATACATTACATCATTACATAGTTTTAATTGCACAAATAGAAATTGCGCAGTTTAATCGTAGCGTGTGTATGTGAAAATTGTATGAGTAACATTTAGTCTAAAAGAAGTTGGAGTGGTATGATTGGCAGTTTGTTGCGTGAGCGAAAGTTTCCAAGTAGTAGTAGAATGAAGCTAAATTTTCTTTTCTGAATGGGGATGTTTGGAGGAAACTGTTTTCGGAATAGTGGAAAGAGTTTGTGCCACACTCTTTTGGGTACATAGCGTGATTGTGTATGTATGTATCTAGTAAAAATTATCACGTTTATAAGTATTTTAAATTATTTATCGATTTAATGCAATTCGTGTAGTTAGGTAAGTTAAATAAAATTGAAAAAATCACATATGTACATGTACCTAAAAATGTAGATAAATATTAATAACTTTTATCAATTTTTAGATTATTATTTATTTCGGACTGAGTTAAATCTATTGTCGACAGATTTTTTTAACTGTGCAAACTATAACTTCGCCGTTAAAACGAAGCGTATTAGTATATCTAGCATTTATATCGATGCAGTATCGTTAATTTGTGGTTAATATTCAGTTGTTGTGAACTAGTGAATTTTTTGTAGCTTTTATTGAAAAAATATCATTCGTTAGAATGCTTGCTACGATTTAACTGCGTATTAAACTGAATAAAACGATTTTTCTGCATAGTTAAAACTGAGTGTGTATGACTCGTACTTTATTTTCTAAATGTCTGTACTTTAAATTTTTGTCATGTTATTCCACAATATATACTCACAAAAAAATTATAATGTGAACAGGAACTTAGAGAATTATTTACCTTATATTGTTTTGATTGTTTATAGGTTAAAATATTGGCTTCATGAATACCTCGTCCACGTTGGTTGTCGTGATTATCAACAAATACCAAAGCATCATTACTGTTTAAGAAACTCCATCCGGTACCCCCTGAAACAAGCAGATTTTTAGGGATTATCTTATACAAAACTGTAAGTAATAAATATCTTACAATTTCTTAAATATTTGAGTTGATCGTGACCGCTGAAAACTCGTCCGATTTCAAAACTATGTCGAAATTCTGTTACAACTCCTAATGGAGTGTATTCATCTCGCGATATTTTTTCACTACCTGAGAAGTAATTTTTATTTATTTTATTTTATAACTAGCAAAATCGGTCTTATTTTAGCATTGCAGAATACACAATTTGTATAAACGGTAAAAGTATTTGGCCCGTTTTATTGCAATATACAAGGAACAGACTTGTTTGCTAGTTTTAAAATAAAAACATGTACTTATCTAATTAATTTATTTGTGTATTAAACTTATGTAGTATGTATTTAAATTAAAATATATTTTTAAATTAAAAATAATAACAAATTTGCAGGTTTATTAAGTTTCTGAAACAATTATATTAACTTAATTACATTATTAATAGACATTTATTTAATAAATGCAATTGTACGTTAGTCGACATTGGTTTAATTATGTTTTATGCAACTATACGTTAAAGTTATTTAAGTTAATTCTTTCATAATATATATATTTCATTTGTTTTACAATCTTGGATATTTGTATCAATTATAAGAATTTTTATTTAGACATAAATGTGAGATTAATTTAGTTTTTCTCCATTGTTAACTAAGTAATAGAAATATACCTAAATCAATAACTTCCTGATAAATAAAAGGTCTCGTATTTGGTGCGAATCCATGCCATACATTTAAATTTCTCAAACGATCGTAAATCGATTTTAAATCGCTGGGCCAAATATGTTTCGCGGCATCAATACGAAATCCAGCCACTCCCAAATCAATTAAATAATTTAACGCCTCTAATATTTTATTTCTTACATATTCTTTGCCGATATTCAAATCGTATAAACCTAAAAGCTGGCAATTTCGTTGCTGTACGGGATTGTTGTAATCTTCGACTGAACAATCGGAATTGAAATCGTTAGGGCCGTAGGGCACAGCGGGATATTGTTTTAAATTTGGATTCGCTGTTGAACCACCTGTACCAGTAATATTATCACTTCCACCCTTTGTCATGTGATTGAAAATTACGTCGACGTAGATTCTGAAATCGTTTTCGAAATTAAATTTATAATAAGGGAAAGGGATACTTAATTACTGACATAATCTCTTATACTACCTCATCATGCTTTTATCAAATAAAACAATGTTTGGTTTTTTTTTTATAATAAAAGTAGATTAAAAACTAATATATATTTATATTAATTTTGTTATTATTTCTGAATTTTGCAAAAGGTTAGGTAAATACTTTCAGGCTTATAAAAAATTATAAATATAACGTTTAAAAAAGTAACAAAGGAGTCTTCAATTTTAATGGGAAATCAAAACCATGTTTTGTAGATTTGTACCACAGGGTAACTATTCCTCTTAATAAAATAAAAAAGACGTTTCGATATACTGAAGGTTTTTTTATTTATCTTAATATTGATAAGTTAGGAAAAATATAGGAATTTACAACTTTCCACTTTCTTTTTTCAAGGCTATGTAATACATGTATTTTTAAATTATTTATTTTGATAAAATATTATAAATAACATAATAATCTAAAAATCGATAAAAGTTATTAATATTTATCTACATTTTAGATGTATTAATATGTGATGTTTTCAATTTTTTTTTTTAACTTACATAACTATATGAATTGCATTATATCGATAAATAATTTAAAATACTTTATAAACGTGATAATTTTTACTAGGTACATACGTACAAACTTACGCTATGTACCCAAAAGAATGTGGCACAAACTCTTTCCACTATCCCGGAAACAATTTCCTCCAAATATTCCCATCCAGACAAGCAAATTTAGCTTTATTCTACTATGTACTAGGTACTTGGAAACTTTAGCTCAGTCAACACACTCTCAATCATACTTCTGCAACTACTATCAGACATCCACGCAAACGTATATCTTGACAATCACTTATATAAATTCTTTTAACCCAACGTTCATTAGACATTCGCTCAAAATGACCGAACCATCTTAACTGTATTTTTCTTGAATATATAAACAGTTCAGAATTTAAGGTTTTTTAAACTAAATATTACATTTTCTAAAAGTATATTTTTTTTATGTACTTATATTTTTCATAACAAAAATAAAAATCTATGAAAAAATATATTTTTACTAGATAAGATCATATGATTCGTGTTTTCATATAGAACGAAAATTCAAAATATTTCTGATATTTATCTTATAACAATTTTGTTTTGTTAATATATTGCGTCTTTTATATTAATTACCAAAATTTTCCAGGGACATATAAAAATTAAAGTGTTCTATAGATATAAATTTTTTTGTTATAAATTTATTTAGCAATCTGTAATCTTTTTTGAAGTAATATATTTTCAAAAAAAAACTTTACCTAACTCCAACTTTGTTACATCTGGTAACCATATTTTTAAAATCATCTTCATTGCCTGATCTTGTAATAATTTTATAACTTATCGGTTGATATCTTTCCCACCATGGTCGGTTTGGAACTATTATATTTTCGTGTACAGGCGATGTTTGAACGCCTCCATATCCTTTAGGCCCTAAAAAATCTTCACATTCTGCAGCAATGTCACGGAATTTCCATTCGAAGAGATGAACAATTGTATTTCTGGTCTCCCACTGATGAGGATTTTTCTGACTGAGAGCGGACACTCGACACAGTATAAATATTGTTAAGAATAATTTCATATTGCCTGTATTCTTTTAACTAATTTATGCGCAGAAGTGATATTTGAATTGTGCTTGTATTTTTAATAATAGGTAATTTAGAATGCCTTAAGCACATTTTTTAAATATTTAAGCTTAATTAACATGGAAAAACGACAATATACGAATTACTTTCTCTAAAATCTTCATGACGTAAAATTTGAAGATACTAAAATAATTGCAAGACCCAACAGTAGACTGATTAGAGAAGCAGTAGAATGTATAAGATAACATAAGTGTGAAGGGTAATCTGATTTAAATAAAATCTGACTTTCTTTAATTAATAATTTATAAAATTTTGTAATCTAATTACATACTTGTTTCTATATTATTTATGTTAGTATATATTTTCTCCTGATGATGACGTTTAATTTTAATACAATTAAACAGAACCATAACCTAAAGCTCTTTTATTTTAATATAATGAGTTCTGAAATATTTTTTTTACTTTGTTACGTTCTTTAGTTAAATATCATTATGACCAGATTAGTAAAGGTCGATTTTAAGCCGATAAAAAAAGCATTGTTTTATTGGCAACAAATAATTTTGCCGTTAGAAATTTAAAAATTGACAAAAAAGCATCATTTCATTAGTAGTAAAAAAAAGAATTTATAATCGATATTTAGTTTCAAAAATTAATAGGTTTTCAAGGTTAAAATATTTTAATTTTTATAACAAAAATTTATTTATGGTTATAAAATCAGAAATAAGTTTCTAAATTATAATTCATACTTTTTTATTATAACATAACACACAAAACAATACAAATATATATATACAAATAATTTTCATTTTTATCGAGTTCAGTTACATTTCAATAGATTTACAATTTGGAACTTAGATATTGTTTAGCCTGTAACAAAGAAAAAATATATTAAAACTCAAAATAATATAATTAAAAATATATAAACTTACATTAACATGGATAGCTAAAATGCCATCATCTTCGTTCTGGTTAAGTGAAATATGTGCTGTTCCATCTCCATTAACTGTAACAGTTTTACCAGTACATCCATTAGGAGTGGATTCACCAGAAATAACATCGCAATAAGTGCCAGCGGGGAGACCAGTTTGTAAAGTTTGCTGAATATCACCACCGAGAGTGAAAGCAATGAATCCTCTGTTTCCACGACTGAAAGCAATTTGTTGACCGCCATTATCCCACCAGTTTTCCAAGCCAGTGCCTTTAACTGCGTTTCTAAATGCAACCATGTTGAACATTTGTCTCCAACGATGTTCGCAGACCCAACCATTGGTGCAGGTGCCTTCAGGAGTGAAGCCAGGACTGATGATATTTTGGTTTCCATCTTGAGGTGGTCCTTGATCAGTATGATCGAATGCGAAACTGGACATGATTCTTGTAACACCATAGGGATGTGCTAACATGAAAGCTGTTGCCATCTATACGAAAATATAAATAATAAATGTTAAGATTTAATTTTAGTTAATTGATGTTGTTATGTACCTTATAGTTTTTAGAATCTTTGTAAGTTAAGATATTATCACCACCAGCACCGTGACCACGTTGGTTGTCGTGATTGTCGATGAAAATCAAAGCATCTCCGCTTGGCAAGAAACCCCATTCAGGACCCCCTAAAATTTGTTAAATATTTATTAAAACGGGAAATATATAATTGTACGACAAGATTGGTATTTCAAACGATATTAAACGACAAATTCAATACAACAAATTAATAAACTACTATTTTTGTATTTGTTTAACCGTTTGAGTGCCAAGCAGTGATTTTGCACTTTGTAGGTGTACAGCTTTTTATTCTTATAAACAACGATTACTATAATAATATAATGAACTAAATAATGTAGAATAGGGAATAAGACAAGCGCAAAAGCACTCCTTGGCACTTATGGACGGGGAAACAGCAAAGACCCGTTGCACTCAAACGGTACATTTGAAAATTTTAGTCAGACTCATTGCTAAGTAGATTGAATTAATAGGTTTTCCTTTTAAGGATGTAAAAATAATTAAACTGTTGATGTAAAGTTTTATAAATGATATATTTTGACTCTACTAGTTTCGGCTATTACGTCATTTTCAAGAGCATGTAGATGAGTGACGTATAAAATTTAAGAATAACTCTTGTGAATGTCGTGACAACCGAAACCAGTAAAATCCAAATTTATTACTTTGTAGAACGTTACATCGAGAATTTAATTATTTTTACATCCTTTTTTCAAAATGTTCTACCGAATTCTGACAGTGTCAATAATTAAATGTATTTTTTTTTTAATTGTTCAGAAGTCAATATACGATTTTGATTACGGTTGTCGCGAGAAAAAATATTTTGGCGTGCATTTACATTTGACTTTATCGTGAGAAAAAATATTTTGTTGTACATTTACATTTTCTGTCGTGGAAAATATTAGTTTTCCTGTTGTGAATTATATCAATTACGTCGTGAATAATACCAATTCTATGCGGAAAAAGTATCATTTTATTAAAACTAATCTTTTCAAAATATATAGGTTAGCAAACTTACAATTTCTTAAGTATTTAAGCTGATCGTAACCTCTGAAGACGCGTCCAATTTCAGCACTATGTTTGAATTCAGTTACTGTACCCATTCCTGAGTATTCAGTCTTCGAAATGGCTTCACCTCCCAGATCGATAACTTCTTGGAAAATAAAAGCTCTAGAATTTGGTGCAAATCCTTGTTCAGTATTAAGATTCTTTAAGCTATTGTAAATGATATTTAAATCTCCCGGCCACATATGTTTGGCGGCATCGACACGAAAACCAGCCACACCAATATCAATCATATGATCGAAAGCTTCGACGATTTTTTGACGCACCCAATCTTTGCCCTGATTCAAATCTTTCAATCCGACCAATTCACAGTTCCGTACTTCAACCGGATTATTGTAGTCGTTAATCTGGCAATCGGCGTTGAAATCATCACGGCCGTAAGGTACCTCGGGATATGATTTCTGATCAGGATATGCTTGTGATCCACCTGTTCCTTGATTTCCATTGCCACCGGCTGCCATGTGGTTAAAGATGACATCGACATATATTCTGAAATAAAGTTTTTACTTTAATTTTCATATTTTGTTATACAATTCTTCTTTAATGGGACTGTTCACTATAATAGATTTTTGTATTTTGCTTTTACTTAAAATAATAATATATTCCAAATATTATTGGTGTTTTAAAATTATATACATTGTAAAAAAAAATAGCAAAATTACAAAAAAATAGTATTTAAATTTTACTGTAAAAAAATCTGTAATTTTATTTTTCAATAAATAATCTGTATTTCTATTTCAAGATTGTGTAATTTTTACATAATTCATAATAATCACATAAATTAAGTTAAAAAGTACCTAATAAGTATGTAAAATTGTTTACTTTCTGCAAATTGCATCACATACTTAATGTAGAATTACATATTGTTGATATAACTTCTTCAATTATGTAAAATTTCAGCTTGCATATTAATATTTGTAACAATTTATCAAAATAATGAGACTTAGTACATATTTTGTGTAATAATACTAATAAAGTATTTTAAGTGTAATTCATTCATTTCAAGTATATAAATTTATAGAACTAAATTTTTTTAAGTTATGGAAAATTCTTGACAGCAAATTTACTGAAGCTTTGTAATAACTGAATAATTTATTCTGAGCTTATTCGGGATAAATTTGAAAATTAAATATATGCATTAAATTTATTTTTATAGTAGATTTTAAATTGCTAATAAAAACAAATTAGTGGACAAGCCCATTCTTATTTAATTTCTAGTCAGTGCACTTTAAAATTTAAAAAATATACATATTAAGATTAACTAGATACGTAATACGAAAATCAATGACACTCCCATTTGTTTTATTTTTTCCACGAATATCTTGAGTTTATAATTTTGATAAATATAATTATCTAACGATAATTTAAAATTTAATTATAAAAAAATAATCATTTATAGAAAGTATAAATATAAAAAATATCATTATCATTAAATTGTTGCTCATATTGTTTTTATAAATTATTTTTTAAGATAAGTATTTTTAAGATTTTAGATATTAGATTAATACCTTTATTTATAAAACTCTGGGATTCTAACGTACGTTTTACAACTTTTATAAAACTTTATGTAATTATTTTACAAAATTCCATTATAATTAAAATATAAAAGTTTTAGGTTTTACTTCTGTATACTTTTAAAAAAAAAAAATAGATTTTTAATTTTAATATGAGTTCTGAAAGATTTTTTCCACTGATTTGTTACATTTAACGAAAAGTTTTTATGAATGCGAGTCAATAATAAATATGGAAAAAAACTTACCTGACACCAACTCTGTTGCACCTGGTGACCATATCCCTGAATGCATTTTCATCTCCGGATCTTGTATAGATTTTGTAGCTTATTGGTTGATATCTTTCCCACCATGGTCTATTCCGGCCGCTAACAATAATATTTTCATGAATTGGTGATACCTGAACGCCTGCATACCCGTGCGGTGCTAGAAAGTTTTCGCATTCGGCTGCGATATCATTCCATTTCCATTCGAAAAGATGGACAATGGTGTTGCGGTCGTCCCAATAATTTGGATTTTTCTGACTAGAAACAGTAACTGCTAAAACAGCAGCTATTGTTAATGCGAAGGTCTTCATTTTTTCAGATGCTCTCGAATCGGTTGTGATTAACGGCGCGTGAACTTGTGATTTTTATATGATTTTTTATTTTCTATTATCTGTAATTTGTAAAGATAAATTGTTTATCAATTTTTATTAAACTTTATTCATGTTTTTTTTTTGTAAGGTAGTGCAGTGATTAATATACACAATCTTAAGATAAATTTATTAACAGATGTTATCTTTGATATTATTCCAAAATATCATTGATGAAAAAATGTATTCATTCCAAAATAGCGTGATTTTTACAACAATCATGATAATTTATAAGTATAATAATAATAATAAGTGCATAAGTTCTTATATGGTGTTTTTATCATTCATAATATAGATTAATGCTGCAATTTCTTGCACACTCGTAGCGTTAGGAGATATTCTGTTTTTTTCTTTATCTAAAGAAGAATTCTGTTTACTGGAAAATAGTAAAATATTTTGTAATACTACGGTCTTACAAAATGCGCACAAAATTATAGTATAAATTTAAAATTGTTATTGTTGCTAAGGATGGTAAAGTTAAAAAACCAATCATATTCAAAAACAAATTATTTTATTGTTTTATATTTTTAATACATACGATAACTAACCTACAACAGTAATATAAACATTTAGAAATTGCATATCAGTATTTTATGGAGCAAATTTACAATTTGGAATTGATGTATTGTTTGGCCTGTAACAAAAACAAACATATATTAAATAACTTTATCAAAAATATAAATATATGAACTTACATTAACATGGATAGCTAGAACACCATCATCTTCGTTCTGGTTAAGTGAAATATGTGCTGTTCCGTCTCCATTAACTGTAACAGTTTTACCTTTACATCCATTAGGAGTGGATTCACCAGAAATAACATCACAATAAGTTCCAGATGGGAGACCAGTTTGTAAAGTTTGCTGAATATCTCCACCGAGAGTAAAAGCGACGAATCCTCTGTTTCCACGACTGAAAGCAATTTGTTGACCGCCATTATCCCACCAGTTTTCCAAGCCAGTGCCTTTGACTGCGTTTCTAAATGCAACCATGTTGAACATTTGTCGCCAACGATGTTCGCAGACCCAACCATTGGTGCAGGTGCCTTCGGGAGTGAAGCCAGGACTGATGATATTATTGCTTCCATCTTGAGGTGGTCCTAGATCAGTATTTTCGAAAGCGAAACTGGACATGATTCTTGTAATACCGTAAGGATGTGCTAACATAAAAGCAGTGGCCATCTATGAAAATATAAATAATAAATGTAAGATTTAATTTTAATTAATTGAAATTGTTATATACCTTATAGTTTTTGGAGACTTTGTAAGTTAAGATATTAGCACCACCAGCACCGTGACCGCGTTGGTTGTCGTGATTGTCGACGAAAATTAAAGCATCGTCACTTGGTAAGAAACCCCATTGTGGACCCCCTAATTTACAAATAATTGAGTTAGACAAAAAATTTATAATTACTTATTAAATAAACTTACATGATTTTAAGTTCTTGAGCTGATCGTAACCTCTGAAGACGCGTCCAATTTCAGCACTATGTTTGAATTCAGTTACTGTACCCATTCCTGAGTATTCAGTCTTCGAAATGGGTTCACCTCCCAGATCGATAACTTCTTGGAAAAGAAAAGCTCTAGAATTTGGTGCAAATCCTTGTTCAGTGTTAAGGTTCTTCAAGCTATTGTAAATGGTATTTAAATCTCCAGGCCACATATGTTTGGCAGCATCGACACGGAAACCAGCCACTCCAATATCAATTAAAACATTCATGGATTCTACAATTTTCTGACGCACCCAGTCTTTGCCTTGATTCAAATCTTTCAATCCAACCAACTCGCAATTTCGTACTTCAACTGGATTGTTATAGTCTTTAATTTGACAATCAGCGTTGAAATCGTCACGGCCGTAAGGTACAGCAGGATATGATTTCTGGTCAGGATTAGCAGAAGATCCACCTGTTCCTTGATTAGTCCAGCCACCAGCTGCCATGTGGTTATAGACAACATCCACGTAAATTCTAACACGGAAAATTCATAATTAATTTTTCAAATTTTGTATTCTGTAAACTACTAATTTTTTTGACTACATGTTACATTTACGATTCATATATAATAATATGTAAAAGAGGAATGAAAGGAATTATTAATGTGGATGAAGCTAAAGTTGCTTGTTTGGATAGGAATGTTTGGCTGATTTCAGGATAATGGATAGAGTTTGTGCCACATCCTTTCGGGTACCTGGCGTGATTATGTATGTAAAAGAATATTTCACTGTATAACTAACAATTGTTTATATTAATTAAATGTTGTTGCAAAGTCTATTAAATTAAAATGTTTTAAGCGGTTTCGTCTATGCATATTATTAAAAGTTCACTTGTAAATATAATTGGATGCATTAAAAGTATTGCACGAAATTTTAAAACTGAATTGTTGCATCCCATGCACGGTTGTTTATTTCTGTATTTTGTATAAACTAGTTAATTGATAAAACATGTTACCTGACACCAACTTTGTTGCATCTGTTGACCATATCTCTGAAAGCACCTTCATCTCCGGATCTTGTAGCGATTTTATAGCTAACTGGTTGATATCTTTCCCACCATGGTCTGTTTGCGCTGCTGATAATCATATTTTCGTGAACGGGTGATACCTGAACACCACCGAAGCCATGTGGTGCCAAGAAGTTTTCACATTCTGCTGCAATATCACTCCATTTCCATTCGAAGAGATGCACAATGGTGTTTCGGTCGTCCCATTGATTTGGATTCTTCTGACCAACGACTGTGACTGCTAAGATGGCAGCTACTGCTACTGTGAAGAGCTTCATTGTTGCTAGATGAATGAAGTATGATTAATTTAGGGCAAATACTGCAGTTTATATACCTCTGTTTCAAGTGCATCTTAATTGCAATTTGAAAAGATAAATTGATAATCATTCTTGCATTGGATGTTTTTCAATTTTTTAAAATTGGTAATCTAACGCACACTTATTTGTAAATATAAAATTGTTAATATTTTTTCGTTAAATTTGAGATAATTATATTAATAGTTTACCTTTAATAATTTGATACTATTTTTAATATTTTATTGATAAGGTGAAACTTAGATTGTGAAATTAGTAATCCATTTAATAAGAACGTGATATAAATAAATATAAATATATAAATCATTTGGGAAGTTCATGGCACATTTTAAAATTAGACAATGAATTTACAATTTTTTAATTACATCAATGTCATGGATATTGAAATGAATTCTTTAGAATATTCAAATTTTAAATTAAAAGACTGGAACAATAAGTCACATTATGAAATAAAGAGCTCAGAGAAAAACTAGGCCAGGTGACAAATTTTGAGTTAAGGTCGTTTTTTAAAACTAGAAGTTAAAATGTATTACAGGCAAAATCAGCTTTAGTAGTTTAATCAAGAAACTAAAATTTCAGCTAGTGTTCCCATATAGTTTACATCTCTTTACATCTTAAACTATGTAGCCTGTTTTCCCAGAATTTAAAAAATAGCACTGTTTAGTTTTCCTCTGAGTCCCTCAAATATGTATAAAATTTTGAAGACGTCAAAAAAAACAGTTTTTTTTTTATTAGAGTTTAGTAAACAATAAGATTTTGTTTTATGGTTTTAAAACAATGACCGAATGCAGAGTGATCTGTATAGCTGTCAGACAACTCATATGTATTTTGATTGAAATAAAAGATGAATTGTATCAAATGATTTCTAAAAACAAGGCTGGAATTTCAAGTATAATAAATCATTAATTATTGTTACAAAGGTATTACAAACAATAACACTTATGCCCGGTATTATAAAGGACCAAATAAAAGTAAAATAGTTATTTGTTAAATAAATTTATTCTACAAATAAATATTATCTCTGTATTATAAAGCAAATATCCAAATAAAATAACTATTCGTCCAATAAATTGCGAGTGTTACCAATGTAATAATGCTTTCACGTTGTAGCATATTAAATTTTTTAAACAGAAACTTAAATCAGCATAATTATTATTAAAATTTATTTCATTTGTTTTGAAAATAAAATATGAACAATACAAATAATTGTTTTATTTTAATTTATTAAATTTAAAATTATATTTTTAAAGAATTGTTATTGAATATTTGGTAACACTGCCTGCATGAGACAAAATGCACTCTGCTAGTAAATTGCGTTAGTGGGGTTATGGTTATGTATATTTGGAAATGTCAGAGTACTATTACGAAATAAACGACATAAATATCAGTAGAAAACGCGAACGGGGTAAAAATTACACAGAACAAGACAAAGAAAATTTAATACAAATATTAAAACAATATATTGATATTATTGAAAATAAAAAAAACCTTAAAGTTGCCATAAAATACAGGGCTTGTGCCCAAACAGGCAATCGTAGTGGCAACCAACTAAAATTATTATACGAATGTATAAAGAAAAAATGTCGCCTAGTAGATATTTAGTCTCAAATTCATTATTTTCGAATTGAACTCTTAATAACGAATTATTGAATATGTGGTTATCGTGAGCAGAACCTGGCCACTTCGCTACAACGTCCCATATTTTTAACTTGGCTCCACATACCATTTGTACGTTGATTGAGAACCATCCTTTTCTATTCTTAAATATTTTACCATTGTTTCAGATGATCTAGACATTTTCTTTAAAATCATTAAAATTATATATTAGATATATTTTATTTTCTTTGTCGCATTTCAATGTTTAATTGAGAATACATTTATTTTGAATTTGTTTAAAATAATACATATTAATATATGATAACATACCTATATTAATAAATAAAAATAAAATCTTAATTATATTTTAAGTATATACTTTTATTTTTACAAATATTTTTCTATTATAACCTAAAACTTACAAAAATATAACCAGTCAACTGATTTATTCAAGAGAATAAAATTTATTTCCATGTATTTCGACCAAATAAAATTTATCAGTTTATTTACTAGATTTATTCGACAACTAAATTTATTTTTCGTTTATAATACAGAAATCTACCGAATAAATCGATTTATTTGGGAAGTAAATTTATTCAGTCCTTTATAATACCGGGCATTAGTAAAATTATTTACACTACTTTACACTTTATTCTTGTTAATATTTTGAAAGTGTCAAATACCGAAGAATTCTAATTAATACGGGCAAATTGTTGAATAAAGAGTAATTTTTATGATAAAGACAATAAAATAAATAAATTGTACTTTTTACACTAACTTTTCTTAATAAATCATTTGTTAAAATATGATACCTAATTTTATTTCTCATTTTGACTAAATTAAATAATGTGTAAGGATTATGAAATATTGGTCAAATACCTAATCGATTTTGTACAATTTTTTTTGTGTTTTAATTGTTAATATTGATGGCTGTTTATATTTTGCATATCGTTAACAAATTCACATTTTTTGTTTAATGGTTTGTGAACAGATTTGTCTATTTAACAAATATTTTTTTTCTTTTAAAATTGTGCTATAATATAAGGCTATAAATAATGTCAGATAGTCCACGTTTTGTTTTATGAATATTTGGTAATAACGAAAGAAAAAAATTTAGGAAAAAATATTGTTTAATTATGATATTCTATTTATAAATAGTGAATAGTATCGAGATGAAAAAATCGATTATGAAAATTTGCACTTTAAAATAGAAATATTTTTATTATGAATGAAAATTTGACATGCATTTCTCAAATGATTTATTTATTTATATCACGCTACATTCAAATGGATATTTAAACAATTTGTACTTAAAGTATGATTTATCAAAATAGTACCAAATAGCTATTAATAAATTTTATCTCCGTAGAGGAAATAAAATAATCAGTACTCACTACATATAAAAAAGTAAAAATAACATCGAATGCACGTGTGACTATCAATTTATCTCATCAAATTGCAAATAAGATATAATAGAAAATAAGGTATATAAACTGCAGTATTTGCCCTAAATTAATCATACTTCATTTATCTAGCAACAATGAAGCTCTTCACAGTAGCAGTAGCTGCCATCTTAGCAGTAACAGTCGTTGGTCAGAAGAATCCAAATCAATGGGACGACCGAAACACCATTGTGCATCTCTTCGAATGGAAATGGAGCGATATTGCTGCAGAATGTGAAAACTTCTTGGCACCGCACGGTTTCGGTGGCGTTCAGGTATCACCCGTTCATGAAAATGTTATTGTTAGCAACGCGAACAGACCATGGTGGGAAAGATATCAACCGATTAGCTACAAAATTAATACAAGATCCGGAGATGAAGGTGCTTTCAGAGATATGATCAACAGATGCAATAAAGTCGGTGTCAGGTAAAATATTTTTTGTCAATTTATTAGTTTATGTAAGACAACCAATATTTTAGTATCAAATATTGTGCATTCAAATACATTTGCAAGTTTAGTAATACACGCTTACAACTTTTTTAACTCAATAGATATTGTAACAAAATTTAATTAATGTAAATAATTGTTACTTGTGGTAAAGAGATTATTCACATGAATATTTCTTATATAATATTATGTAGGTATTTTGTCATATTATTTACTGAATGTTCTATAATAAGGTACTAGTTTATACAGTTCTGAGTTTAGAATATTAATTATGAATTTTTCGTGTTAGGATTTACGTGGATGTTGTCTACAATCACATGGCAGCTGGTGGAAACACTAATCAAGGAACAGGTGGATCTTCTGCTAATCCTGATCAGAAATCATATCCTGCTGTACCTTACGGCCGTGACGATTTCAACGGTGATTGCCAGATTAACGACTACAACAATCCGGTTGAAGTACGAAACTGTGAGTTGGTTGGACTGAAAGATTTGAATCAAGGCAAAGACTGGGTTCGTCAGAAAATTGTTGAATCTATGAATGTGTTAATTGATATTGGAGTGGCTGGTTTCCGTGTCGATGCTGCCAAACATATGTGGCCTGGAGACTTAAATACCATTTACAATAGCTTGAAGAACCTTAACACTGAACAAGGATTTGCACCAAATTCTAGAGCTTTCATTTTTCAAGAAGTTATCGATCTGGGAGGTGAACCCATTTCGAAGACTGAATACTCGGGAATGGGTACAGTAACTGAATTCAAACATAGTGCTGAAATTGGACGCGTCTTCAGAGGTTACGATCAGCTTAAGAACTTAAAATCATGTAAGTTTATTTAATAAGTAATTATATATTTTTTGTCTAACTCAATTATTTGTAAATTAGGGGGTCCACAATGGGGTTTCTTACCAAGTGACGATGCTTTAATTTTCGTCGACAATCACGACAACCAACGCGGTCACGGTGCTGGTGGTGCTAATATCTTAACTTACAAAGATTCCAAAAACTATAAGGTACATAACAATATCAATTAATTAAAATTAGATTTTACATTTATTATTTATATTTTCATAGATGGCCACTGCTTTCATGTTAGCACATCCTTACGGTATTACAAGAATCATGTCCAGTTTCGCTTTCGAAAATACTGATCTAGGACCACCTCAAGATGGAAGCAATAATATCATCAGTCCTGGCTTCACTCCCGAAGGCACCTGCACCAATGGTTGGGTCTGCGAACATCGTTGGCGACAAATGTTCAACATGGTTGCATTTAGAAACGCAGTCAAAGGCACTGGCTTGGAAAACTGGTGGGATAATGGCGGTCAACAAATTGCTTTCAGTCGTGGAAACAGAGGATTCGTCGCTTTCACTCTCGGTGGAGATATTCAGCAATCTTTACAAACTGGTCTCCCATCTGGAACTTATTGTGATGTTATTTCTGGTGAATCCACTCCTAATGGATGTACTGGTAAAACTGTTACAGTTAATGGAGACGGAACAGCACATATTTCACTTAACCAGAACGAAGATGATGGCATTTTAGCTATCCATGTTAATGTAAGTTTATATAATTTTAATTATATTATTTTGAGTTTTAATATATTTTTTCTTTGTTACAGGCTAAACAATATCTAAGTTCCAAATTGTAAATCAATACTGTACTGGATAATAATTATCATTTATTGTTAAGATTTTTTTATAGGTATTATTATTGTATATATTTTATCACTTAGTTACTTGTAATATGTATTAAAAATATAAAATAAAAAAAAGATATACCTGCAATTTAGTGTTCTAATTTTTATCTTTTCATTGAATTATAAGTTCAGTTTTCAGTTAAAATATTTGAAAATCAGTGTTAGTTTTCAGATTAAATTAAATTAAAACAATTTAACTGAAAATGATAATATATATTTGAATTAGAAATTATTTTTTTGTCATTGCTATATTCTTATGAATTTATTTTAATATTTTCATAATACACTTTATTGCTTGATAGAGAATGAAATTCAAAATTTATCAAAAATAAAATATTTACAGAAATGAAACAGTTTTCAAATTATTTTATGATCTTTTGCCGAACTACAATTTCCAGATAAGATAGTAAACATTTTAATGATAATTTTAGATAAATTAGCATAAAAATGAACTTATTGTAAGTTGAAAAACATGTAAATATTAATTGTATTATTAAATATAAAAAATATTGTAAGCTACATACTTGTATATTATATGAGATATTTTTTGTATCTACATATTTATTTTAAAACATATGTTATAAAACGACTTTTTTTCACGGATATCATAATCTTTAAAACTTAAAATTGTATTTATGAATAAAAATACATACAGAATAATTATTTATTTTAGTTTATAGTTATTGATTATTATATTAATAATAATTAAAATGATATACTGGTCTATGTAGTTTTTTATATGAAATTTAGTTAATATGGAAATACACAAGTTAATTTTGGTAATGTTAATAATTTTTTTTGTTTAACCTTGAAGAAATGTTAATTTCTCAATATTTATAAATGTTAGGTACTTGATATATTTTAATTTTATTCTGATCCCAAATAAAATCATATCATTGAAATTGTTTTCACTTATAAGTATTTATATATTTTTAATTCATTAATGGTTAATTATTTTCAGAACTATTGTTTATTTACATAATAAATTTACAATAATATTTACATTTTCTATGTATCCGTTTTACAAGTTAATATAAATATTAGGTTTAATTGATTTACAGTTTTAAATTTGCGCGGGTATTATTGGAATTTATTTGATAAAATGATCTAATTATATATTTTAAGAATGTGAATATATGGTGGAAATAAGTGTGTATTTTTATATATAAATTAAAAATATATGTGACAGAAAAACAAATATGTCCAATTGCGCGTTCTGCGCATGCGGACTAACAAGCTGCTGTCATTCTCGGCAGTACTCGGCCGGCGCGGGCGGGTAGGGATCAGCTGACGAACTAAACAGACATGACAGACATCTTGCAAGTTGTAAGTTGGTCAGACTTTGCTATCAAATAAAGAATGACAGAAACCCGAACGACAACATAAAGTAATTCAAACAGATAAAATATAGTTTATTTCATATGTGAGTGTATTGTTCAGTTAATGACATTTATCAGGTGTTGTACTTATTGTTGTGACTCTAGTGACGTCATTCGTATACATTTGTCATGGAGCGTTTAATCACAGGTAAATATACATTTTCATCACATTAGTGAATTATTATGATTTTAATTTTGCATGCATTTAATAAGATTAGCGAAATGTGTTTGTTGTCTGATATTTCTAATAAAATTAGAACAAAATTTCATTTAAAACAGAGTTAACAAAGCGTCTACATATCTGTATATACTCATTGTCCTTGACGGTTTACGAAATATAGAAACAAAAAAAACATGTAAAATATTTAAAATATTACTTTAAAAAGTAAGCGTATTTTTATTGTTTTCTATAATTTTCATAATGGGTATCTGAGAGTAACATCTGCCATAGAAATAAGTGAGAAAGTGAGTATAAAGTAGGACGTATTTCGCAATTTGGTTTATAACAGTTTGGTTTACATACGCTAAATTGGTGACATTGAAAAGTACATTTTATTTTTTACCGTTTACTTAACTCTTTAATTGATGCCCACCTATTTCGATGGAAACAATAATTCGTACATTGATTTTTATAGTTTCATTGCATAATTTTTAATTCAGCTCTATTTTATGATATTTAAATTTAATACAGGTTTTCTTTTAATGTGTTTTCATGAAATTTTCTTGATATAAATATTTCGTTTCAAGTTTCAAGGTCGTTTAGTTAAATTTTTAATTATTTCCTAAAATATATGTCACAACCAATACGTTATTCTCACAAAATCTTTGATATTTAATACATTATAATAATAATTGATAATTATAACATAAAGATAAGAAATATTATTACCTGTCGTATTGCCAGTGTTACTATGCTTTTTTTTTATTTTAGTTTAATTTAAAAATTGCAGAGTTAACTATATTTGCATGTTGGAAAATTAAACTTAAATACCTACATTATTATAATTGTATGACGTAATATCTTACAATATACATCCCTAAATTTTAACATATTTGTTTTTTATTTTATACTGTCAACTGTACATTGAAATAGTTTCACTTATAAACAAGTGTGAATATATTATGCGTAATCAGACATTGTTTTTATAAACATAATTTCTTATTAAATAACATTTTCCAATAATGAAATAAACATTTGTTAAATTTCAATTTTTTATTGTTTTAGATTTGAAATAAATGTATACGACAATGGCTTGTTTACAAAATGGTACGACATTGTTGAATAACAATAATCTATCTTCATTCAAACACAATATTATGAAATATGATAAAACACATCATCAGAATTCTTGGTCAAATTCAGCTCAAATAAATAGTTTCTTGAGCAAAAACTGTCAGCTACCTTTTCGTAGTATTCATACCAAAGATAAAACACAGTCTGATAATGTATTTAAAACAGCCGAACTACATTCTGTTAAAGATTTTAAAAATAATCTGACATCGGATAGAGAAAGCAAAGAAGTAGTAGTTGATCAGTGCGAAAACTGTAATGTTACAATAAATAATCATACAGAATCTTCAAACGATAGTAGTTCGAATGCAGCGAACTTAAACGAATTAACTAATAGCAGCAAAGAAATTGAACCAAGCAGTTGGACAGAAACAAACACTATGGACGAGCCGGATTATAAAGAGGACCAGAATAATGAAAGCTCATATCATCAATCAGACCCATTCTCATCGACAATAAACAGTGAAAATGAAACGAACGAGCCATCGCATCATGCCCGTCGACCAATGAACGCCTTTTTAATCTTTTGCAAACGACACCGAACCGTTGTGAAAAATCGTTATCCGCATCTGGAGAATCGGGCCGTTACGAAAATCTTAGGAGAATGGTGGGCAGCTTTAGAAACCGAAGAAAAATCCTGCTATACGGAATTAGCCAAACAGGTTTGTCCAAACTATATATACTCTAATTTTTTATTTCTATTAGAATTCAGTTTCATAATAAAAACATGTAAAGTTGGTTGTTCCATTTATAAATAAATAATATATTAATTTTATTGAAGAATGTAAAATCGAAAAAAAAAAGTTGTTAACATTTCAGTCAGTTAAGATGGTTCGATTATCTTGGATTAATGTCTAATGAGCGTTTGGTTAAAATAATATATGTGAGTGATACTGATGAGTAAATGGGGGTGGTATGTTTGAGAGTGTTTTGCGTGAGCAAATGTTTCCAAATGGTACGAATAGAAGAGCATATATAAATGTTGATGAAGCAAAAGTTGCTTATCTGGCTAGAAATGTTTGGTGGAAAATAATTTCGGCATAGTGGAACGAGTTTATGCTAGACCCTTTTGGCGTGATTGTGTATGTATGTATTTTTGTTTTTACATAGATTTATTTAATAAAATAATTAATTATTACATATGTAAACAATATAATGAATTAACTTTATTTGTTTCTTGTTGCAGTATAAAAATGCATTTTTCTCGGCGAATCCAAATTTCAAATGGTATAAATTACCAGCGCCTCCATTACGTACCTTAAACACTCGTCCAAGCAACGTGATAAAATCTCCTCCACCTCCAGCGCGACCAAACCAGGAGCTAGAGGAGAAACCGCAACAACTCTTCACGCCCGGTAAACTAGCGGACGAAACACAATTGGGCAGTATTACTAGTTTAATTACTTCTGATCACACACAATCTAACTCAACAGCAAATAATGCATGCACTACAAAAACAATATCAATCGCAACTACAGTACAAGACGATGAACATGAACAAGATGATCATGATGATGATGATGATGATGATGACGACGACATATTGCAAATAAACGAACACGATAATTATCTGTCACCTCCGCCCTCTACAGCTGTCAAATTATGTCAACCTCCAAAACCGTTCAAGAAACGAATGCTGCATCATCCGAAAGATAATAAAAACGTTATTAGAAATATATTCTCCGATACGGAAAAAACAGATTGTAGTTTTGATAGTTCTTTACTGGAACAAGCTTTGGAGAATTTTGTAAACAATGAATCTTTAAGCAGCGCAGAAGATACAAATTATTCTCTCAATTCGGACGATAACGATAAATTAATGTACAATAATAATTCGAATTCTAATCTCACACAACAGGAGCTGATCAATAAAGTTGTCGATCATATTTGCTCGACGAAACACGAACCATACGATAGCGAAGACGACTGCAATGAAGATAACAACAACATTGGAAGCAGCAGCAACAACAAAATGGACGAACCACGAAAATCGGTGCGATCTTGTAAAGGATTACGTTACGCGAAATTTATGGCCGAGGGAAAGTTATTTGTTAATAAACGTAATAATAATAATAATAAAAAACATTTATCCACAACCAGTAAAATACCAAAGCCTTCTTCATACACAACCAGCTCAAATGTAAGCGATAAAGTGCCTCGAAATACCGAATCAATTGAATTAAATGAAACAATAAAGAAACTAACGGAACGAACACTTGGTAGAAAAACTATTGGTTCCGTTCAACCCGATCATCATGAAAACGAACCCGAAATCAGCGAAACGTCGAGAAAAATGTTCCGCGCAGCCGATTTTAATCTGGATGAAAAAATCGAGGCGTTGCCGAGTTTAAGCCTCGATAAATTCCAACAGAAAAAACGAGAGAATAAGAAACGAAAATTTCTACGTGCCACAAAAAGCAAAGAATCAACCGGTAGCAAAAAACTGATGGCCAATATTACAGCTGCCGAACACAAGGCGTCTCTGATTGGTTCAAGGAAACGAAAGCCGCGAAAACAAAGCATCACTCGGCTTGATCTCCAATCGTTCGGCGATAACACCAACAACAATAATGATAATGATAAAATTGAGATGGACGCGACAACGTCTTCGTCCGGTGAAATGGATCTGTTCGGTTTGGCGACACTGGCGGAAGTCGCCGCCAAAAAAGCTAGAATCGATCAAAAGTGACGACATCTATTAGTTACCCCTAAAATTAGAGTTACCTGTGCCTATAAATATACTAATATAATTTTGTAACCTATATATACCTAATCTACAAGATATTTTGCTACTAACATATTATTATTGAATTATTATAATGTGTTTAAAATGAATTTTATTATTATATGATAGTGTGTTATGTTTTTTGAATTTTATTTTGTTATTTTATTTGTATGAATGTCTTTAAAAGTTTAAATGGAACGATACAAAGTTATTATATTTACCAGTTTTTAGTTCATTATTAATATTATATATATAATGAAATTAATCAAATTAATATAGATTTATTGATCTGTATCATTCAATTTTTTTTTAAATATTGATGTGCAGAAGGCGAATTAAGTTTTCAATAATTAATAGTTTCTATTTTGTGTTCATAAACATGTTAAAAGTTTTCTTTATGAAAAAATGCGAATTTTAAAATTGGTGTGAATTGAATTGCTAAACAAATTATCTATTTTTCAAGTATTAATAATGAACTGACCAAAAAAATTCTAGTAATATTGTTACAAAGAAAGATACTGTTTTTATAGCTTGTTTTAAATAATACATGTTAATATACAGGAAACTTAAATAATATATTTCTTTTTCGAAATATATATTTCATAATTTATATATTGCTTCATATAATAGTTCAAAATTAATTTTTTTGTTATTCAGCAAAAATTATTCGGAAAAGAAATGACAAAATAAGTGTCCTGTGTACAAAAATTATGTTTAGTTTATAAGATATGAAGAAAAAAAATGAGAACTATTTCAAATATATATATAAATATATATTATATATCTAAAAAAAAAACATGCAATAATTATTGATTCACTATATTATTCGCTTAATATTTTCGAATTTTATAAAGATTATATCAAAACACGTAGAAATTTATTACAAATAACTTCTATGACAATTTTGTAATACATCGATCATGATGTAAAATACAGGATATTTCACAATTAGGACCCAAATCATAGAAACTTTCTTTGCATTACAATAATAAAAAGATGTTATATAAATTTTTAATGCTTCATTTACAAAATTCGTATCCTAATTTTTTTTATTATAATGCATAAATTAAGTTTCTAAAATGTGTTTCCTTGTTTCGGTAACGCCCCTGTATTTAGTTAAATTTATTTGCTTACGAAAAGAAGGAAAAAAATGTTAACACGAATATTTATTTACATTGCAATGTTTTTAAATTGAATCGAAATAGTATCATTGAAAATAGTTTACGAAAAATATTGTTTTAGTTTAAGATACAAAGTTCAAATTCATGAAAAAATCTAGTGATATTATTTTTAGTTATTAATTGTAAGACAAAATTGAAAACATTGCGATGTCAAAATTGTGTTTATAACCTCAAAAATATTTAATTTGTAGAAGTGGCATATACATAAAAAAAGTACTTTAATGTACATTACAAGAAAACAAATGTGATACTTATATTTTTATGATTATAAAAAAAAAACATATTAAACTTAAGTAAAAGTTTATGAAATTATACCTACGTACATTTAAAAAAGTGCCTTTTTAATTTCTCTGTATGAAAAAAATTAAAGTTTTGTTTTGTATTTATAATAAAAACTCTTTTTTGTGGTTTGCTATATAATTATTTTTATATAAGCATATCAAATAATGCGTAGGTATAATATTAAAATAAATATATATATATATATTATATCTTCTTCCAAACAGGTATTAAAGAGGATCTTTATCTGTTACGTTATTTATTGCAAAATTATTAAAATTGTTATACGCAAAAATTGTATGTATATTCTTTTAGCAGAATATGTTTAATATCTATAATATAAATTTTATATATTTCTTCAAAAATATCTTTCCAATAATAAATGTATTACAAAATATGTTATTGATATTCTTACTTTTTTTATATTATTTATTTATCCCTGTTCATATTATACGATTTTCATGCGTCCAGCTTGCTGAAGAAAAGATTTTTTCATTGATGTAAACAACGAAAATAAATATTGCAATAAAATAAAAAAGCTTTAGGATTGAAGTTTTGTTTTTTATACTTGTACATATTTACTTTTCCTGATGATATGCGTATATCGAATTTTAATTAAAATAGAACTTCAACTATGTTAAATGTTTTTACTTTGAAACTTTTATTTTTTTTCTATTCAACCTAAAGGCTTGGACTCTAAAATCGTAGAATGTAAACATGGGATTACATTTATGAGGACTTGATCGTATTATGAAAAAAAATTATATAATTAAAATGAAAATAATATGTTTTAAATATTGAACAGTCCTCAAAAATCATCAAATAGAATTTCTAATTTATATACTGAGGGGGGGGGGGGGGGAAACCATTTGTGCAATCCGATGTATAAATTAACTAAAATTCTTTGAAATTACGGTTGCAATTTTAGAAATTTCATACTTAAAATTTGTACAATCGGGTGTACAAAATTTGAGAAAGTTGTTTTCCCCCCTTATAATTGGGATTGACATCTTTAGTCAATATTATTGAAAATAAATAATTAGATAAAACTGCTTTATTTTTGTTTAGGAAGTTTGTCGCATAAATTGTAATCTGCGTTTGGAATATTTAAAAATATTTAGCTGTTTTTTTACATTCCACTCAGATCAGTATATCTTTTAAAGGAGCTGAGCTGAGTTTTGCTGAGTGAGTTGTATTGATAAATAAAACAGTTTATTTGAAAGTGACATTTAAAATCTAAGTTCCACATATGATATAACCGAAAGTATTAGATGTATTTGCGTTTGATAATTTATTGCAACTCGTCGGATATCTATTGTTTGATTTCAAAATAAAATATTCAAATATAAATGTCAACGTATCAAACACGTTATCAAATCTTAAACTAGGAAAATTTGAATTGCGTATGTGCGCTCACTTGAATCTCAGCTAAGCACTAGCTAAATATCAAACTCAGTATCGTAAAGGGGGGGGGAAGCAAATCACTCACTTCGAACTCAGTTATGAGACAATAAATAAAACAGCTATTATTTCAAGGTTACTGATATTTGTTGATCTGAGCTGAGTTTTTCGGTAAAAAAAAATACAGCAATTATGTTTATTTACAAAATATATTGAGGAACAAATAAGATGTGTATCACTTTATTATTTATTTATATTTCATAATTAATTCCAGACATTAAATCAAAATTTATAAACGATACAATGAACAAACTGGAGAAAAATAATAAATACAAAATAAAAAAAAAATACGAATACAAACTAATTTATTGAAATATAAAGATTTATTTATAAAATTCGTGTTCACTCTCATCTTTCTTAATATTATTCTTGTAGCCCTTTTCGAAATCTTTCGGCAGAACAATATAACGATTTTCTCGTACAGCATGCATACCAGCCTCCTGACAGATGGCGTTAATATCAGCACCAGAAATACGATCAGGTCGTGCGACAAAATCCTCCAGATCCACTTCCTCCGATAGATTCATTTTCGCGGTAATTGTACTGAAGATTAAACGTTTCTGTCTTCTATCCGGCAATGGAAACTCAATTTTACGATCTAAACGTCCCGGACGTAACAGGGCCGGATCTAACGTGTCCGCACGATTGGTAGCCATTATGACTTTAACGTTGGTAGTCTGATCGAAACCGTCCATTTGATTCAATAGTTCCAATAGAATACGTTGAACTTCACGATCAGCACCAGTTTGAGCGTCGAAACGTTTCGTAGCAATGGCGTCGATTTCATCAATGAAAATAATTGCCGGCGAATTTTCTTTCGCCAGTCGGAAGACGTCACGTACCATACGAGGACCTTCGCCTAGATATTTCTGAACAAATTCGGAGCCCACTACCCGGATGAAAGCTGCGGTTGTGTGGTGGGCGACGGCTTTAGCTAACATTGTTTTGCCGCATCCTGGTGGTCCGTACATGAGTACACCACGGGGTGGATCAATACCGATTTGCTTGTAAAGTTCAAAGTGGGTTAATGGAAGTTCGACTGCTTCACGAATTTCCTGCTTCTGCATGTCCATTCCACCGATATCGCTGTATTGTACGTCCGGTTTTTCGTCTAAGATTAAAATTGACAAAATTTTATTTATAGTAATAATTTCCCGAACAAAATAGTTTAATTTTATATATCGAGCGGTAAGATATACATGTGTATATAGACGGTTAATATGTCAATCAATAAACAAGATTTATTTCGCATGCTTTATAACTGCAGAATTTAGACATGAAAATTTACAAAATTACTGTCACCTACTTGGGTCTTTCAATTCAAAATAATTTAAAATGGAAATTTTGGATAGACAAATTATTAGTTTGGCTTCTATATGTTTTATTATGAAAAAACCTGTTAGAGAAATTAATCTGAACATCTCTAAAATGTTGCTTTTTATTCAAAAATTCAATACTCAATTATATTCTGGGGAAAATCTTCAAAACTAAGTAGAATTTTTGTACTTCAAAAGCGTATTGTCAGAATTATGTCTAACTATGTATTTAATTTTATAAAATTGTCTCTAATGACAATTCCCATATATGAATGGTTAATCTACACAAAAATTTATTTAGAAATCTTTAGTACAATCTCAAGTTTGCACAATTACAACACGAGATCTATTAATATATTAGAAATTCCAAAACATACATTAGGAAAATTTAAAGATTTATCCAGATATAATTGTGCTATGTTTTATAATAAGCTACCACAAACTATAAAAGATATTAATTCTATAAAGACATTTAAACTAAAATTACAGCAATTTCTAATAGAAAATTGTTTTTATTCTGTAAATGAATAGGTTAAACTCTACTTTATGGCCAAACCTGAAGTTGGCTGCGGCAAATAAAAATAAATAAATAAACCAAACCTAAACCCAAGGTTTGATTTGGGTTGGGTTTGGTTTATTTATTTTATTTATTTATTTTTATTTTCCGCAGCCAACTTCAGGTTTGGCCGTAAAGTAGAGTTTAACCAATGAATATTGAAATTTGTAAATTTTGTTATTATTTAATTATGTAACCATTTAAGCCGTATTTTATATGTATCTTGGTCAACAGAATAAACAAAATATTATTATTAGCCATGAAATTAAAACAATAAACTATTTCTTCGTTAGCATTAACATGATTAACTGAGTTTATTAATTTTTGACATCTGTCAAACGTCACACATTAACGTATTTGTCATTTGAAAGAATCTTGTCTGTAAATTTGATAAATCAGATGGTTTACTTGGAATTAATTTCTATTTGGTATGGTTTATTTAGAGCTCCTCGTATTTTTTCAGTGAACAATAATTGATTTTAATTATTAACAAAATCAGTTAAAATCTAAAGTGGTATGTTAAGTTTGTCCAAGATTGGTATTAATTCTTACTTACCAGCTTGTAACATGCTAATAGAAGAATCGGCTTCTGGTGGTAAAACATCAACTAATGCATTACTATGTTTATGGAGTGCAACACTAGCAGATGGTTTTAAAAGTTCTCGATCTATCGTCGATAAAATACGAACGTAATAATTGGATCCTGTAGTTGAGCCTACAATGCCAGTATTTTGATCTACCGCTTCTAAAAATTGACCAATTACCAACGGTACGGATTGGATACGCTTAACTTCTTCTTGAGCATGTAAATACTCCTTTTTCAAGTTTCTTTGTTCATCTTTGATGTACTCTTCTTGGACTTCCAAAAACTCTAGCATTTGCTGAAGTTTCTATATGCAAAAGCATGTTAGTTATATTTCAATAGTAACTATTTTAATAAAAAATTACCTTATATTTTGTATATAAATCCTCCATATCGATGTCCTGCAAATTTTGTTTTTGTTCTGCAGGGCTGCCTTCATCCTAAAACAAGGTTAAGTTTGAATTATTTTATTTATTCTTGTTTTAAAGTAAAATTAAATTATATATTCATTATTTGTTCTATTTAAAATTATTAAAAATGTAAATTTACTTACTTTATCCAGTGAAATAATTTCTATTCCTTCCATTTTTTCTTACACTTTGATGACTTGTAATTTGCAAAATACAAATCACACAAATGGTTGAAGTTTGTTACCTACTGAGTTGACAGTTAAAAAACTGTAATTATTTTGTTTGTAATAGTTTTAAAAATCTTCTGTAGATGACACCACATACAATAACTACAGTATTATAATGTAGTTCCACACTTGATCAACAGGTGGTAGCAATAATGCTGATTTGGTAATGATATAGCATTATCTTTTACCAATATGGATATTTTATACATGCATTGTCATATTGGGATTTTATAATTAAAAATATGCATAATTAAGATTGATTATCAAACTGTTATTGAAATAGTAGCATTCTATATACTTTGTGCTTGTAATCGCAACACATTTTAATAATTTTATAATTTCGTGTTTTCAATAATATGAATATGTAATGATGGCTACTGATAAGTGCGTTAAAAATAAATGTAAATATGACTATATTCTTAGAAGTACACGTGATTTAAGTTTATTGTTGTTTGATAAAACAGAAAATAGTAGTGTTTATATCGGGAAAAGTAAAAGTTTTAGAACGTGAATGCTTGCTTGGTCGAGAGAAAAACAAGTATATGACCAAAGGAGGAGGAGGGGATAAACATCGCCTACTGAGTGTGCCGAGGTCTGTGCAGCGTACCAGAACAAAACACATGTGAGTATACAACAAATATAATTTATTGATATTACTGATTTTTAAACTACAATAATAATAGATACATAAATGAACTAGAATAATATAAATATACAGGTATAGTCTGTGAGGAAACACTGGGTTTGTGCCCTCACTCTTTTTTCATTAAAAAAAAAAAAACGTGCAGTATACAATGTCGCGTCACCTACAATATTTTCAATTATAAATAATAAGTTACATATAAATTATATTTCAATAATATTAATAATTACATAACATAAAAAGAATTGTAATGAGAAAAAAATAATAAACGGCTTTAATTAATTAAATAAATGGTTTAAATAACAAAATATCTCGAAAGCTCTCTCTGGCGGTCATGACGTCAAAAAAACAAACGAAAACAATGAGACAAATGCGAGTCGAAGAGAAAAATAAATAAATCTTGGTTGCAAAAAAGAGGAATGTTTACAGTTCGGGAAAAAACATCTACATTCTAAAATAATTGATGGAAAACGACGCAAGACCCGAGAGTGTTTTTGGATCACTAAATCTATAGTTTATATTCACAATAAGAACACTTATACTCTTGACATTCAAAAATTTCTTTTAAAAAAATAAAACAAAAATAATATATATAAACAAAACACGCCATTCTAGCATACGCTCTGTACTCTCTCTCTTCTATCCACTCTATAATAATAATAATAAGATTTATATAATTATATATTAAAAAATCACACGATATCAAAATCACGCCCGATGGCTTAAACACCATCGGGCACAAAATATAAATAAAGACTGTATTTAAATAATTATTAAATTGTAAATAAACGTCATCTGCATTATTGCAAACTTCAGCCCATCATTTTTTTTAAAAAAAAAAAGCGCTAAAAACCTTAGTCTAGAGCACGTTCACGACACATAGCCGTGAACACGTATGTTTTTTATTTTTTATTTTGTTTCTTATGTGTGAGTTTTGTGTTGTCTGTTATAGAATAATTTAAGATTCTAAACCCACCTCAAATATCTCTCTAATTATTATAAATTCATAATTTACGATGAAGCAAATGTTTTATCAACTTTTAAACTGTAATCCTTTTCTGATTACAACTCTATAAAATATCTGCCTTACATGACAATCTGCAGCAAAATCGTATATGATATTTACTTCAAACATAATATATGAACTTTTTCACTACATTAGTATTTAAAAAATTTATAGACTATTGACCTGTTTTTGTATAATATTTTTAAGCCAGAAAAAGATTATTACAAATATGTGAAATTAATTTTAAAGTGGTTAAATGAAAATAAAACGATATTCGAGCTGACTTAAGGATGTTACAAAATTCCATAAAATGTATAGTGTGTATGTGTGTGTGTGTGTGTATAAAAAAATATATGTACAAAAGTATGCAAGTAGAAAAGTGTAAATATGTATATGCGTGTGTGTGTATGTGGTGTAAAAATGTATAAGAAGGCACATATCGGTGGCCTGCAGTCGATCAATTCGTTTTTTGTTTTGTTTTTTAATTAAATTCTCTTAAATCAACACGCGGCGCGCGCACATTCCTATAGCATCAAATCGCCTAAGGCGAGCACAGACGCCGAAAGCCTATTGAAAACGGGCAATCTGAATTCTGCACTTTCCGATTCGGGCGATGGGGGACATTGGGGCACCGTGGGCGCTTCCACCACCGTTCCTGCTAGCACCGGCGAATGCAATTCCGGTTCGCTACTAAAAAACGATCCCATCGACGAAGTCGGCGATTGGCTTAAACTTGATGCCGGACTCGGACTGTCCAACGATAGCGCCGGACTGAGTGCGCTGGGTCGTGCTTTATTGCCAACTTGTTGCTGTTGTAAATTGGATGATGGTCGTACAGCGAGCAAGGCTGCCGCAACGGCGCGATTATGCTGTCTCGCCTCCTCTTCATTATGAACGAAATGACATCGGGGACCGTACGGACAGAATCCAACCGTATGATACGTTCTGCACAGTTCGGTTTTATATTTCGGATGCCTGGCTAAGCTACGGAGTTCGGCTAAACCGTGCGCAAACTGACACTTATCGCCGTATTTACATACGCCGAATTCTTCGTACGGCCTGCACAGTTCGGTTTTGTAGCGGGATGTATTAACGGCCGCGGCTGCTGCTGCTGCTGACATTGTCGCGGTGTTCGATGCCATTATAGCGGGAGCGGGCGCTGATTGGGTGCGTTCGAGACGGCGGTGTTGTTGCTGCTGCTGTTGTTGTTGTTGCTGTTGTTGATGTGATTGGAGATTGTCCAGGAGAGATGTGACTAAGGTAGCTGTTGCTGATGCGGGACTTGAGCTCATTCGCGATAGAGCGAATCGTAGACGGCGGGGACTTAATGGAGGTGCACCCACTGCTAGATGGGTGCCGATTGAAGTTGGTTCCGTGGCTTGAGTGCCAGAAATGCTCTGTAACAAACAAAAACGAACAATCCTTTAGTATATAGGACATAGAGAAATTTTCAATATTTAATAAATACAATTAGATTAATTAATAAGATAATATTGGTATTTCGATTTTGAATTTTCGGCTTTCCTCAGAATCTTAAATAGAAAAATATATAAAAAGTAATGATAATATGAACAACAGTATTCTACAAAATATTATCATAAATTAATTTATATTGGACGATATTGTATTGTTTGACAAATGCGGGTTTGTTCCAACTAAACATTGCGTATGCCTTAAACAGTTTAGAACTGATTTGATAGTAAAGTAGAATAAACGTTATGATAAATCAAAATTAAATTCTTGACATCTGAATTGTTATACACATTTGTAATAATGGCCATTTAAAAAAAAAATATATTCAATCAAAAATGGTCTTGATTAAAATTGGTAACTTTTCACATGTATTATTTTTGAAATCTGTGTATTTACTTAAAAATTTGATATAGATTAAATTTCTACAGTGCGTGTGCAATACAATATTAGTTGACTTCGTAGAACTAATTTTGATACGAGGATATTCTTAATCCAAGTTACCAATGAATAATTTTAAGTTTCGGTGTTTTGATTTCTATTTCAATTTCTTAAAAATTATTAGATTACGTTGTATGTCAAATATTATATATAAAATATTACAAATATTATTCATTTAAAAATATTTCCAACGATATAACTTTTCAATTAAAAAGTATGTTTTCACAGTATATATTTGTATTTTACACAATGAAAGTTTTAAAGAAATGTAATGAAAGCAAAATACTGTTTAATTAAAAGCAACTTTTCAAGTAAATTTTCTTGATTTTGATTTAACTTTGACGAACGTAAATTTTTGTATAAAAAGCATAGTTACTATTAAGCAGAAAACTTATATTATTCTGGCATTTTTAGAAATAATTTTTAAGATTGCAAATATTTAATTATACTTAATTTTCATCAAATATTTTAGAAAAATAAATGTATTTTTTAATCCAAAATAATCATGACAATACATGCATACATTTTTGTTATTAAACTTTTAATTTAGTACTTTTTATATACCAAAATTTGAATAAAAAGGAATTTTTGATTCAAACAAATACTGGCAATAAAACAATATTAATTTCTGATTAATTATAAAAAATAAAATCAAATTATCTGGGAATAAAACGAAGAAAGATATTAAATTATGAATGTACAATTTTGATTGAGGTGAAAGACGATCAAACCTTAATTTCAAAATGACTAATTTAGTCTCTTTTTAGTTACTTTAGATTTATTTCCTAAAACTATCAATAGTACAAGTACAAAACTTTGGAGATTGGAAAAAATCAGATATTCATTCCGAAAAAACTACCTAAATAAAATTCAAGTGGCATATCCAAATGACAAGAGGTAATTTCGTTTCGATTTCGCGTAAATTTAGCGCTAGGTCTAAGTGGCGCCTGTGCATCCATTCCCCATGTGTAATCTATGAAAAACACATACTTTCATCCTAGTGAACGTTTGGTTGCGCTCTGTGCACAGTTGCGTCTCCACGTCGAAGCCAAACAACAATTGGTAAAAGTTCGTTCCAGAATCCTACTTTCTCGTTTGCTGCAATGACAACACGAAACCCAGCCATTGCTCTGTAGCTATATGAAAGCTACACAGTACGTTTCATTCGGGGCCTGGTGGGAGTTCTAAGTGCAACAACATTTTCTCTTTTTCACCTCCAAACAGCGATCACAGGCTTTTCAAATTTTAAACAAATTTCGGATTTTAGCTATCGCCATAAATACACGAAATATGCACGTTTCTAATTTCCATTTTTAGAATAATCAACGAAAATTATGATAAAATTGTCAAGAATCTATTGTGCCCTATTGCTAGATATATCGTGCACCATCAATTTAGTAGAATTGCCATAATTACATTATATATATATATATATATATATATATATATATATATATATATAAAAGAGAAAACACGAACCTGCTTTACATAAAAGAAAATTTTCAAATATGGCTGATATTTAAAAATAAAAAACAACTTTTTAAAATAAAATATTGTAATGACACGTTGTTATAGTTCGGGCATACATTGTATCATAATTTACTATATTTTTATCTCTTAACTAGAAATGCCGTAAACCATAGATTGCAACTAGTAATTTTTACATAAAAATTTTGAAACACGTGTGCGAAAAAAAAGTTATTTTAAATATTTTATATATGTACAAGTTATTACAAAAACATGACTTCATTGGTAAATTATAATAACAATATGTAATTACAAGAAAAATATAATCACGTAGTTAGTTTATCGGATATTTCGATAACTTCTACGAAATATTTAATTAAGGAATATATTAGAATTTTCTGATTTTAATGTCGAAAATATACAGAAATTGTTGTAAAATAGATTGTAGAAATTTGTATTAAGAAAACGCCTTTGCAACAAATAATTAGTTGTATTCCGATTATTGCAAGTTAGAACCTGTATTTTCTTTGAAATACAAGTGTATTATATGAAAGTGAAAAAACGTAGTAAGTTTGATTTGATTAACGCGTTGGCTGAGTTGATATGTGCGTAGAGAAACGAAACGTATTCTACCTGTTGAGCCTAAAAACGTGAGGCGAACACATACATATTTCGTATTGCCTACGCCAATGAAAATACGAAATGAACCGAACAGCGAAACAGGTATAAGCGGCGCAGGTAGGTGGCAGGTACGAACATATAATACCCCAACTTGGCCCGTTCATTATAATATATCGTCGTGTATTCTACCTGCTCAACGTTTTGTACTTGTACTTACAATCGAATCGACATTTACCTTAAACATGTCTCCAAAGTCGTACATCGCAGACTGTGGCATTACGGCTGTTGACATAATTATTCCGTTTGGATAACACTTCACAAATACCAAATAAAAAACTAAAAAAATCAACACCTCACTACACCACAATTGTATTCCAACCAAAAAAAAAAAACAAGGAGGCGAACTTTCGTAACGTTCAAATTGCGCAGTGTAAACCGAACGTAACAATAATAAAAAAAACACCGTTCGTATCGCCACTAATATGCGTGCACACTACACAGAGACCACTCGCTTACTGCTTGAGCACATTGAAAGCGGAGTGAAGTTAGTTGCTGGTGCGAGGCAGCACGTCAGCCACCGGAAGATGGTGGGGTTTTGTGTTGCGCGCTAGCCGGGGCCAATCACAGTCGGGGAGCCGGGCTACGTTCCACGTCTCGCCGCGTCTGCCTGAATCGTGAATCGCGCGCTTCTTTTTTTACCAAAATCCCACCTCGTACCCCCGCGCACGCAATCCTGCTGAGAGTGAGTTTCTGGGTAAGTTTCGACCTTACGATAAACGCACACTGTGCATATTGATGTAATTTGATGGACTTGTGCTACAGCAGCTACCGTACGAAAAATATGCTCCAGAATTCACCGAACGAAAGTGAATCTTCAATCTCATCGCTTCAATTTTTATAATCGTTACAAATCGTTACTTATCCACATTTTATTAATAAAAATTGTAGTTTGTTTTGTTATATTGGTTACAAATTAAAGATGAACTAGTTATACGTGACAAATGTAGTAATTTGGTAATATTTGAGGAAATTTGTCACATGAACAATTTTTAATTGTTTTCAAAATTGTTTATGTATGTAAATATGGCAACAGCTTCTTAATGTGTCAAAAACAAATTTCAAAATAAATTTTCTATTCTAAATATTAATTCTATACCAAATTTTCATGATTTTTTTATCTAAGAAAATATAAATACCAAAGCTGTGCAAAATGATATACATATTTAAAGCAATAATAGTTTATAATAAGTTACCTGATGAAATTAAAAATGCTAATTTACATAGATTTAAATTTAAAATTAAGCAATATTATTTGGAAAATGTAGTTTAATTAAATTTTATGTACTAAACGCATTGGTTTAAATTTTGTGTAGCTCTTAAGAAATAATAATCTATAATAAGTTACTAGTTTATAATAAGTGATCTGTTGAAATTAAAAGTATAAAATTACTTAGTATAAGTTTAGGATTAAGAAAAAAATATTTAGAAAATGTATTTTGAATATATTAAATGCTTTTGTTTATATAGCACTTTTTTATTATTATTTTTTTATTAATAAAATGTGCATAATTAACGGCATCTACAGTTTAGTTTGAAATAAATCGTTGTTATTCCCTTATGATCGCTGATTATTTCAGATACTAAAACACTTTCATAAATACATATATGTAAATAGGCTCTTCATAATAGAATTATTGTGTAAATATATCAACGCATTAAGTCTGGTATTTCAAAATTGTTTTACATTTCAATAGATTAAAGAGAAAATTAATTTACAATGAAAGTCGACGGTGGAATAGTTTGTTAATAGCTATTACATTAAATTGTATATTCAAAAACCATTGGAATATAAAATAATAATAAAAAAAAAAACTTGTAAAATGAATATTGAAAGTGTATGACGTGTACTTTCATTAAAAATAAAAGTGTTTTGGTATAACACGCCATTTTTTATTAATCGTCAAATATTATTTGCATTTTATTTATTAGACTCATAGGTCACATGTAAATAAAACGAAAAAACAGTACCTGCTCATTTGACAAGTAGAAATTAGGTTATATTTATTGCAATAGCCGGTAAATGACTTATCAATAAATTTTAATATTTATTTTATTGTTATTTCACAGAACATTAATTAAAATGCAAGAATTTAACTCTGGATATTCAAGAATTATAATTAATATTACAGACAATGGTGATATGAATATTTTTTGAACAAGTGAAACAGTATTTGTGATTTAGTTGTCATTAGAACAATATTATAGAAGGTAGGTACAAATATTATTTTAATACTGTATTTACAGCGATTATTCTTGTTTATTAGATTGTTACTATCTGTTTTAATAATATAAGTAAGTGTGTGTATATAGTATTAAGGCATTGTATAAGTCAAATGGATGAACTGATATGAGCCCGAGAAACACCATATCAGAGTTTGTATTACAAAGTTCAAAATTGTTCGAGGACAAGCGTTATATTATACTTATTTATTTATTACTTTGTATAAACTAAAATGAATTGAAAAACAAGGTCTTCATTACTTGGACTACGGCAATTTCTCAATATTTCTACAATAAGATTGCATATATATTTTTTGGACATCGACTTGGACAGCCATGACATTCATTATATTAAATACTATTATTAAAATTGTTATTATGAATATAATATGCTGTGAATTTCCATGCATAAATAACAATTCGTAGAAATTTTGAGATATATTTTTTTACTTATATAGGAACATTATAGTAATAATAATTAAAGATTTATTTATAATAACTTATTAGCTAATAGAAATTATTATTTTATAATATTTTACCTAATTAATTAATAATATTTGATTTTAAAACTTATTGATTGATTATTTTCTGAGCATGATTAGTGATGCCATTATATTTAGATGTTTTATCTGTCATTTATAAGGGTTTTATATTTAATGATTTTCAATAAATTTAATTACAAATAAAGGATTAGTATGAAATTTTACCTGTAACGTTAAATGTTTCGTAGAATTTCGGAACATTTTGGAAAAATATAATTTTGAAATACATATATAAAATACAATACTATAGCTATAATTTAATAAGATTAATTTTTAATTTTACATTAAAAGATTTATTTAAGTTTAGAATATACTTATACAGTAAATTTCAATGAATTGTTATTAAAAATGATGAAAGGTATAAGCGTGTATTATGACGATAATTTGATATTGAACTGATATTAGCTGTGTGTGAGTGAATGATTCGGAACCTACTATAAGTTGTAGGTTCTTTGTTTATAGCTGTTAAGAAATTATATGCTCTGTTTTTCGAACATATAGTTCCATGTTTCTGTTGGTATATACGGAAACTAATTATTTTAAACAAATTAAACAGAAATGCTAAATCAAGATTTATTTATAGTATTAAATTATATTTGTAATAAAAATAATTTTTTGCTGTTAAATTTTATAAAATATCTGATTCTGTTACATAAATACATTTCAACATTAGTCATTTTTTTCACGTTTACAAGAAAATTGAGCGCGTTCTAGTTTCAAAAAAGTAATTATATTTTAAACTACTAAAAAAGTAACTAAAACTGTTAGATATTTAAATAAATAAAAAATAATTATATTTAATTTTCGTAGCTACCTACGATTAACAAATAATAAAATATACGATATTATAAAACAGTTGAATGTATGTAAAGTTATTTACAAGTCAACCTAGTAAATACAAAAATTTATTATGTATGTACTATATATCTAGGTAGCTATGGTTATGAACAAAACAGCTGAATAACAGCAAAAGCCTGTGTAAATCATTGTAGCGTGAATGAATATTTTGCGCGCATGCGCACAACTTCATAAACTTTGCTAAATAGAGAGAAATAAAAAAAAAACAACCAGCAATTCATAAAAAGTGAAATGAAACTAACTGTATCTACAAAAATAAAAGTTTCTCTAACGCCACGCGAACAATCAAGGCAGGCCGTGGATAAAATAAATGAATGTCATCATTTGAAAACAAATGAATTTTACTTGCACTTATTTATATTTTCGCGTGTCTGGATTTTTTGTTTCGTTATTTTAATTACAAAAAAAAATGTTTAATTTATTTAATCATTATTATTTTTCGATTTTTCGATAATTTGTTTAATTAAAAACATACAATTATTTACAATTTATATTTCATGTAACACAAGCAAACACTGTTTTAAAAAAGAAAAATGTTACAACAAAATTTTATTTAAAATTACAGATATATTTAATAATTAATATTTGTTATCGAAAGTTAACAAACATACATTTAATTGATGTAATCAAAGTTTTGTTATAATTGGCAAAAAATATTTGAATACAATTTTACCAAAAAAGCGTTTTAATAAATGTAATACTAGACAAAAAATCTTTATAAATTGTTTCTATGTTCTGTTATTTACTTTAAATGTCATTTGTATCGGTTTTCCTGATGAAGACATACGTTGAGTTTATCGAAACGTCGATTATCAATAAATATTAATACAGATACAGGATATTCGTAATAATATTTATTATAAAACTAAACTGTTAAGAAAATAATTTCTAAAGCAAATTTTTTTTTATAATTTCTTTTTTTCGTAACAAATTTTTATAAGAATGTTACCAAAAACATACAAGGAAGTACATTTTAAATCTATAATAAAAATATGTAATTTATTACACATACATGGAAAATATTTTATAATATTTTACAGTTTTATATTCATAAGCGAATAAAGTTTATATATAGTAATAAATTCGAAAAAATATATATATATATATATAAATACCAAGGACAGTAGTTATTTATATATTATATAGTTTAATAGAAAATGTCAATTTTAAGATTTTTTTATACTAAATTACATATAATTGTTGTTTATTGAACGTTAAAATAATTTTATAATATTTTAATTGCAGTAATAATAAGTCTTTTTGTACAATGACAGTCAAATTTTAACGAAACAGCATCGAATAATAATTGACAATCATAGGTTGAACAAAAATTGGGTCCTTTGAAAAACAGATATTCACATATACTAATAAATAAAGCCTTTATTTCTGAAAAATTAAATTGAAAAAAATATCAAAAGAAAATATATATTTTTGTTCTTGATTTTTTGTGTATAAAGTTATTTTATAACCTTGAATGTTTCATTTAATTTCGGATATTTTGAATAGACATGTAAATTTCGTTATAGTATTGTAAAACTATAAAGTAATTGAATTTTTACTCAGAGACATGTATAGTAATAGTATATTATGTTACGAAGAGTAGAAAGTGATGATTATTGTGTAAAGTTTAGACAGCAATCTGGGCAAAACACAAAAAGAATTTTCTTGAATTTGAATTTGAGTATTGAAAGTAATTTGATTTAAATAAAATTTGGCTTCCATTAACTAAAAATTTATAATTTTTTATTTATGATTAGTTACTTAGGTATTTGTTATCTAGTAACTTGTTTTTATGTTCTGTTATTTACTGTAAATTCATTTGTATCTTTTTTCCATATTGAGTTCGTCGAAACGCTGATTATTAATAAATATTAATACAGAACTTTAACCTATACCCGATTTATTTTATATAATAAGTTCTGAAAGATTTTTTACTATATTAGTAAAATTATTGATGAAGTATATTTCATTTTTAATAAATCAATTAATTTTAGATTATATCATTCATCAGATAAAAATCTGGCAAAAATATATTTGAATTTGTACATTTTTATAATCAATTTTTGTTTTAAAGTTGTAAATTTTTTAAATGACGTAGAAAATCTATCTAGGTAACAAATTACGAAATTTACACTATAATAACAACAATTTTTTTTGGCGGGAATACCAATTAAAAAATATTACGTCAACGGTACAAAATAAATTTTTATGTACCCAAAAAAAAAGGTTGAGGTTGAGGTAAAAACTAGTTTATAGTAAATTTTGTCAACAAATTTACTTTTTTTAAATAATTTATTTTTTGGCGACAATATTTAAATGTATTTTTTTTACTGCGAATTTAGTTAACATGAAAACTAAAAAAAATAGAAGTTGTGATAACGAAATATTGTAGTTAAAAGTAAATTATATTTTGAGTGTGTGTTATTAAACAGAACTTCAACTTAAACTTTTTTTGTTTTAATATAATGAGTTCTGAAAGATTTTTTAATACTATTTTATTGTTATCTAAACTAAAAATTGTCTGACATATTTTTAAATATAATATTTATGAATTGTTACAACTTTATATAGACATATATTCAATATGTATTATTGTTTTAGTAATGAACCTTGAACAAATAAATGTTCATATTGTCATTGTGAAATTTAATATAATAATACTCAAAAATATTGAGATTTTATATTTTTCCCAAAACTTCACAAGTTACTACTCAGTCATTGAATCGGCTTGTTAGGCTGAGTAAAAATATAAAATCTCAATATTTTTGAGTATTATTATATTATTGATTTGTTTGAATAAATATGTAACTAATAATAATTTGTAAAAAATGTAAACAATGATTAAGTTTAGCATTTCATTTGTTGTTATTATTTTTCAATAATTCTGTTATTGGTTAATGAATTTGAAAAGTGTGTGTTTTTATTTTATGTGGTTTGTTTAATCTCTGGTATATCTTTCTGTTGTTCACTTGAATTCATTTTCACTTTCTTAATTCTCATATAAACATGAATAAGTAGCTGACGGTGAAAGTATACTCAACGATGAAAATTTTCGAAATTGTCATTTTCTGTTATTGTAGGAATCTGTACTCAACCTAAATATGAACATACAGAAAAAAAGTTTGCTTGTTAAAAATCCAGCGTTTGTAAATTATATCACAATTTTTGTACATTATAGAGACTACAAGGTATTATTTCAAAAATTACAATAATTTTGTAACAATTTTTATTTACTCTAGTAAAAAATATTTGACACTATTCGGTGTGTCTCACTTGAGACACACCATAAATCGTGACAAAAATATAGTAGCGGAAAATGTTAAAAAAATGTACTTGCTGGTGTGGCAAAAAAAAGTTTTGCCCACACCCTTATGGGTAAATGTTGTGATTTTGGATAAACTTGTTTTGAAATTCTCTTTTGACAAAATAAAAACAAGCTGTTTTTTTATATTTATTTGAAATAAGTGTCTTAAGTTTTATATTGAAAACGGCTTTAAGGATTTTGTTGAAATGTGGTGAGTCTACGTTTTTGGGTACGAGAAAGCGAATTACCTTTGGAAAAACTTATTTAATATATATGAGTTTATTCATATGTATTAATGTCAAAAGATAAACTTTTGTTCTTGGGTCCTGAACCTGCGTTATGTTAATTTAGCTATTTTGGTTCTGGTTTTCATGTATAAGTTTAATAATTTTGCCAATTTGGCTGTATTAATTTAGCTATTATGGTTCTGGTTTTCTTTGTATAAGTTTAATAATTTTGCCAATTTGGCTGTATTATGTATTTATTCATATGCTTCTAATTTTGTACTATCTAATTCTTATATTATATTAAATGAACACACATAGCTGCTGTATACTGTGAATTATTTTTAAAATTTTTGTTTTGTTTTATATATCACATTAAAAATTAAACATAAAATGCACACACATTAATGTTCTCGAACAAAACATATGTTCATTTCGTAGCGACACATCAACAGATCTGACGTCATACATATATAGATGATGTTTGCTCTTATTTTCTGCCTATTTGTCCGTTTGTCGTTTGTTTTAGAAACAGAAAAGAGTCGTTTTCTCTCCAGCAGAAGGCAAAAGGAAAAAAAAGTGAACATCTCTCTCTCTCTCTCTCTCTCTCTCTCTCTCCAACTCTGTCCACAGCCAACATGATCTACATGTGTGCGTAATAACTGCGTGATGGTTGTGTTAAGAGAGAAAGAGAGAGAGAGAGAGAGAGAGTGATTTACTGTTCCTCCTGTCTCTTTTCATCTCTGGTTGTGGGTCTCTGTGTCCCGTCAACGCTTACTTGATCTGTATTTACTGTTGTAATGGCCAGACGGATCCATAGCGTGGCATATGGTTAATGCATATGTTTAAGATGAGCTAGTCAGACTTCTAGATAACTTATCTACTTCAATATGAGTTTTACTTTTTTATTTTAAGATCAAATTACCATGCATATTTGCTCACGATGTAAATGAAAATTAATTTTCTTTTAATTATCGTTAATAAATGTCTAAAATGTGGACATTATTTTTATTAAATCATATTTGAACCGAACCTTTTTATTTGTTTTGTTTTACAAATATTTAAAGAAACAATAACACATGTATAATAAATTCAATTCAGATACAATGAAAAATAATAAAAAAATATTGTTAATTGATTATGACATTTTCAATATTATACAATAAAAATGTGAAAAAAATGTAATATTTGATTTTATATTAATATTTAATAGAACATGGAAACAAGTTACTAGGTGACAAATAAGTAACTAGCTCATAAAATTTATAAATTTTTAATTAAAGCAAGCCAAATTCATTTATTTACATGTTTTGTTTATTTACTATAAATGTCATTTCTATCTTTTTTCTTGATGAAGACACACACGAACAGTTCGTCGAAACGTTGATTTATTAACAAATTATTACAGAACTAGAACCTAAAGCCGTTTTATTCTAATATAATGAGTTCTGTAAGATTTTTTACTATGTTAAATTTTATTTTATTATTTTTAATATATCATCTATTTCTAATAAATTCTCTTTGTCAGATTCGGTGTAATTTTATCAATTTTCCAGTGCTTTTCAACAATTTAAAAATGTTATTGAATGTATTGAAAGTTATATTGACAAATGTAAAAATTGGCAGTGAAAATTGTTAATGTTTCTTTATGAAACAATAAAGTGTATGCAACCGGACCCTCTAGTGTAATATACAAATCTAATGAGAAACATAATTAGTATAATATAGAAATTTCTTTCGAGGTTATGCACTCTCTGTTCAGAATTTTCGAAAAGGCAATGAAATAAGGTATATTATATATACCTTTCACCAATCAATATATATATTTTAAATTGAAAAACATATTTCGTATATAAAATTATCAAAATTACATTCAATAATAATCCTTGTCACAAAATTTATAAATAATGTATATGATTTTAAATAAATAATTTATAGAGCGTTAATGATTTTATAAGCCGTAACTGTAGGAGTAGAAGATGGTGCATTTTGATACAGAAAATAAAACAGTATAATTGTATGTAATTATATAATTTCTAAATGTGTTTCAGACAAATAATAGTCATAATTAAATAATTTTCCATTATTCTTAATATCCATATATCATAATTTATATCTAATGTTTCATATAGAAATTTAACTGCATATTCTGAAAATTTAAAGCAAATTACTTACTATTTTATGATCAGTTTTTATTGGTTTTTATTGTAACCGTAAAAAATGAGAATATTAATGTCTATTAACAAGTTCGTATTGTATTTTCACAATGGCATTACGACTAATTCTGGCTTTACACAATATATTTTTCTGTGCTTGGAGATTTATTTTATTCATAATTGGAGCAATAGCTCAAATAAGTTTGAGAATCTATGATTTAAATCAGTCAGAAACGATCGTACAGTCTATGGAAAAAGTCTGCGCATTTATAGTGTGATTTGATAAATCTTTATTTGTGTGATTATCATTTTTCAGTTATTGTTATTTAATTTTTAATTATTTATTGTAACTATTCGTGAAATATTTTGTTATTGCAAACTATAACCGAAGCAAAACTTTTATATCTGATGTCAGTGTATTTGTACATTTCGAGCAAAATTGAGAAGTGTGAATTGGAGACATAATATATAAATTAAAAATTGCATATTATAAGTACTTTAGAATGCAATAACGTAACATGCAGTTATATTATAAATTAAAAAAAAATATAAATAAATAAATGTATTTCAACGACATCTGTGACAACCATTATCAAAAAAAAAAAAAAAACTATTAACTTGAAAGTTGTAAATTGTTTATAGAAGAAATAAAAAAATACGTTTACGTCATCGACCACAAATTAACTACGTCACAAATCTGAGTGATTATTTCCAAGTATTGAGTAATATTTTCTGGTGAACAACAACGCTACTGTACTACTACTTTTACAGTAACATCAGTAAAGATAGAGATATATATTTTTTTTATGATTTAGTAAGTAAATATAATTTAATATGAGACCGACTGTTGTTGGTTATGATAATTCTGTTGACTTAAATATATCGTATATAAAATGAATAATACAAAAACGAACGCGTTAGCAAAAAAAACTTATCTCCTGCTGTGTTGGTAAAAAATAGCTTGTATGGCGTTCGTACATATTTAGAAGTTCAGAGTGGAAGAAACAAAGATTAGATTTTTAAGACATTCGTTTAGATTTAGTTGTTATTTAGTGAATTTTTAATAATTTTTTATTTGATTTTTTTTGAGAATTATATAGCTTCTTCGTTTATAGTTAAATATTTTCCTAGATTTTTAAATATTTCCCTAGATTTTGCTAAAATTGAAATATTTTAATATGATTTTACATAAAAAAATTTAAGAAAAATTTACGTATTTTACATATAAATACATACTATTTTACAAATGTACAAAAATGACCACAAATATCTGGGCTCAACACAATAATCATCCTTTTCTGCTCCTCGTAACATAATAATATTATTTTTGCTATATCTGATTTTAACTTCTATTAAAAGCAAATTATCAAAATTTCTAGCGTCTGTAATGAATTTTTGTACAATTATCTTTATGCTGACAATTTAGTTACCATATTGTGTATTTGAAAACTTTGCTGAAAAAATGAATACTGTATACATATATTTTTTTTAGTGCTGATGTTAGTAATTTTAACTGCTTATTCTTGTGAAAAACATGTGGTTCTGTGACGATTTTCTGGATTTTTTTTAGTTGTTTTTAAAGAGTTGCGTGTATGTATATTTTTGTCCAAATTTTATTTAAAATTTCGAACAATGCATTTATCTTACGAAAATAGTAAGTTTATTTATAACAGTTAAAACAAGATTAGAAGTATATGGGTAAACCCATATATAGACCATTTTGACATTTCTCGGAAAGTTGGCAACACAATATCTTTAATAAATTTATAATTTATTTGGGCACTAGGAAAAACTTTCCTGAAAATTTGATCAAAATCGAATAAATAACATAGCCAAAATGAATTTTTTAAAAATTTAGTAATTTTTTTCTCGGAAAGTTGGCAACACTGGATATTAATAAAATTATATAATTAATGGGAGCGTTGAGGAAATCTTTTTTGAAAATTTGATCAAAATCGAATAAATAATGTAGCCACAATGAATTTTTAAAAAAAATTTGTGATTTTTTTCTCGATAAGTTGGCAACACTGTATTTTGTTAAAATTACGTAAATTATATGAATACTAGGAGAATTTTTTGTGAAAATTTGAGTAAAATAGGTTAAATAACATGGCCATAATAAATTTTTGAAAACATTAGTAATTTTTTTCTCGGAAAGTTGGCAACACTGGATATTAATAAAATTATATAATTAATGGGAGCATTAGGGAAATCTTTTCTAAAAATTTGATCAAAATCGGATAAATAATGTAGCCACAATAAATTTTTAAAAACTTTAGTAATTTTTTTCTCGGAAAGTTGGCATCACTGGAAAAAATAAAACCACATGACCCTATCTTGGGTACTCGACAAATTTATCCTGAAAATTTCATTAAAATCGGTTGAACCGTCTAGGAGGAGTTGCGACCACAAAATTTTGACTTACGACCGAGAGAGCTGACGACGCACATCCATACACCCACATAAACTAAGTTCGGATTCGTCATCTAGAGGCTATATGAAGGATTTCTATACAAATTTATTTTTTTTTGAAAATGTTACAGACACCGTACCAAACGCTATACCAGTTTTCCTTGCAGTCAAAGTGGTAAAAAAAAACATTTTTAATATACTACGTTTCTAACACAGACTAAAAAGTATAAAATAATTTTAAAAATTCGAAAAATATTTCCACTTACTTTTAACAATCCATGTTGAGTTGCCTGATGACACTGTTGTATCGATTGGTTCGGTAGATGATCACCACCGCCTGACGGCTGATGGGTGGCCACATCAGCTGTACCTGATGCCAAGTGTCCTAAACGAGCTATTAACAATTGTTGATAGACGCGTTTTAGCTCAGCCTGTTGCTGACCGATAATCGCTTGAAGTTCAGCGTGCTTATTGTTGTTCTTATTCGATGTTATATTCTCGGTGTTTGTTGGATTACCACCTGGTGCACCCGGTCGGGGAAGGACTAGAGTTGTATTATCCACTGTCTAAATCGTAAAATATTTATATTAAACAAGATTAAAAGCATAAACCCATAAACGGGGCTTTACAGAATCATTTCGGAATGATATTTAAATCGAATATTAACATTCTGATTGAAAGTGTAAAACATTTAACTGTTTTAAAAATATTAATAAAACTTTCAGCTTGGGCAAAGTTATTATTTACTGAAACGAAAAGTTACGCAGTTTTATGGAATTTAAGATAAAAACAAGTAATACGTACCGTAAGTGGTGATAGCATTGAAGCGTTGGGTGGTGCAGAGCCGGTAATAACCGCTGGTTGAACTGAAATAGCGGTTACAAACTGTGGTGTGGTTTGCGGTTGAATTTGTATTTGGGCAACTTGTTGTGTTGGCTCCGTATAAAGTACATTTGTTTGTTGTCCCGTACTTGGAATATTTGATTTCGTTTGATTACTTAAACGTGTTGATCGCTAGAAAATAATTATATATTTCTATTAAATAAAAAAAAAGTTCTAAATTAGTTTATGGTGTTTTGTTTTTTGTTTTACTACAGTTTTAACTATGTTTAAAAGAGTTTGACACAATGATGTTATGCGTTTAATATGGTTAGCAAATTCAAAGTTTGTTCAGTTATGTTGGTAAATTTAAATTTTGCGAGTCATATTGATAACAAATGAAACAACAAAAAAAAAAGTTATTTAACCTATTAATAAATAAATGTAAACACTTGCTTTAAATTCAGCTACTTATTTTATAACTAATTAGCTAATAAATAAAACTACACATTTTTGTATTCCCAATTTCTATGAAACACAAATATCAAAATATAGAAACTATAAATGACCACGGTTGATGTGGTAAAACAACCAAAGCTTCTTCTTGGAAGAAAAAAAAATCTATTCTATGTTAATAATAACAATAACACTAACCCCGCCATTACCCTGTTGCCCGTCACCGCCTTGACTCTGTCTGCTAGCTGGTGAATCAGCACTCATTGAAGTGCAATCACTCGGTGTGCCCGTTGTGGTACGCCTAGGATGATAATGACGATGGCCCTTGGTTGTCGTAGATGTAGCGGTACCACGATGGGAACTAGCTGCACCCCACGATGACGAAGTACCACTTCTTGGCGTAGATGTTGGCATTGGTGATGAATCGAGAGGATGGGGCGATGTTAAAAGATCGCTTGTTGCAGTTGGTTGATGTCGATGCTGTTTTAGAACATCTACGTAACTACTGACACAGAAATATATTATCAAGAAATTCCAATAGTGTTTAGAAGACTCGAAGTTAAAATATAATATCAATATATAAATAAATATTCAAATATAATATCAATATATCAATAAATATTCAAAGAAAAATCAAATTCAAAAATGTTTATTCACATAAAAACAACTAAACAAAAACATTTTTCATACATAGATACGTCAAAAAAAAAAGTATAACACACTAGATATGTTTTTAATATTAAATAATATATCATATTAATTATGCCAGCGTTTCTACTGACTAATTTGTGAATGACAAAAAGCGTGCCAGGTTGACAAACTATTTTTTTTTTTAATTTTTATTAATTGGCAATACTTAACAGCAATCACGCAAACTGTGATAGTTTCATTGCCTATTTTTTGAGAAATAAAATGAAAGAAAATTAACTTACTTATTAATGAATTTAAACTGCAGTTTGGAATAAAACAGTTATAACCAAGCACAAATTAGCAGAATACGATAGCTAGTTATAAAATATAACATGTGAAAAATATGTATATACATTTGTGTCTAATATTTTATTGAGTATTAAATAATAAATATGATCTATTTGACAAACATATATAAAAATATCAAAATTCAACAGTAAATTAAAGCTATAATTCCATTGATTCAATTGCGTACATTTTAAATTATTTATTTAAAAGAAATATTAGAACTGTTTCTAAGATGTTTATATTTTAAAATGTTAAATGTAATAAAAAGTATATAATAAAAATTTCTATTGAAATTACGACTGCTTTTAACTGAAAGTGCTGTAAACAAGATTAGAAGTATATGGGCAAACCCATATATATACCTATATATATATATATATATATATATATATATATATATATATATATATATATATATATATATAGACTACTTTGACATTATCACATAAATGATAAGAAATAGGAATAAAAATTTTTTTTATCGAAAGTTGGCAACATTGTATTTTGCTAATATATAATATTATAGGCGCTAAGGGTATCTTCAGTAAAAATTTCATTAAAATCGGATAAATAATGCGGGCATAACAAATTTTTAGAAAATTATTAATTTGTTTTTTGAAAAGTTGGCAACACCGTATTTTAATAAAATTATAATTTATATGGGCACTAGGAGAAACTTTTCTGAAAATTTGATCAAAATCGGATAAGTAATGTAGCCACAATGATTTTTTTTAAATTTTAGTAATTTTTTTCTCGATAAGTTGGCAACACTGTTTTTTTGTTAAAATTGAATAATTTATGCGGGCACCAAGAGAATCTTTAGTGAAAATTTGATTAAAATCGGTTAAATAACGTGGTCATAATAAATTTTTAAAAATTTTAGTAATTTTTTTCTCAGAAAATTGGCAACACTGTACTTTGTTGAAATTATCTAATTTATATGGATACCAGAAGAATCTTTTGTGAAAATTTGAACAAAATCGCTTAAACAACATGGCCGTAATAAATTTTTAAAAATTTTAGTAATTTTTTCTCAGAAAGTTGGCAACACTGCATTTTATTAAAATTACGAAATCTATGTGGGCACTAGGGGAATCTTTCCTGAAAATTTGATCAAAATCGGATAAATAATGTAGCCACAATAAATTTTTAAAAACTTTAGTAATTTTTTTCTCGGAAAGTTGGCATTACTGGAAAAAACCAAAACCACATGACCATCTTGGGCACTAGACAAATTTATCCTGAAAATTTCATTAAAATCGGTTGAACCGTCTAGGAGGAGTTGCGATCACAAAATTTTGTCTGAGGACCGAGCGAGCGAGCAAGCGAGCTGACGACGCACATCCATACACCCACATAAACTAAGTTCAGATTCGTCATCTAGAGGCTATATTGGCTATATGAAGGATTTCTATACATAAATTTTTTTTTTTGAAAATGTTACAGACACCGTACCAAACGGTATACTACTTTTTCCTTGCAGTCAAAGTAGTAAAAATGTGAAATAATTTTAACTAAAATTATCCTAATATAAAATATTTAACATACTAGAAATATTAAATAAAATAAAAACATTTCATATGACCTATTTTTCAGCATTTGAAAAAAAAATTATCTCATGTTTTTATAACAATCTTTATAATAGAACAGGTTTTTTTCACTATAAAAAGAAACAATTATATTTTTTTGTATAGTTATTATATATTATAGTTACAACTATACAACTATTTTTGCAAATTATTCTATTCTAAGAATAGCCTGAATCATCTACATTTATAAAATCTATTAACATAATATTTAATTTAACATTACGTAATAAGGTAATCTATTCTGATTGTAAAAAAATCTAATATTTTGTCTTGTAATTCCCGGCAGAATGTTAAATAGTTGAAGTTAATATTAAAATATATAATATACTTATTTGTATTTTCCAGAACTTGCATTGTGATGAAACATAAATTTATTACAATAAACACCACTTAATGTAGCTTAGTAAAAAAATCTTTCAGAACTTATTATTTAAAATAGAACTGCATTAGGTTTAAGTTCTGTATTAAAATTTATTTATAATTAACGTACTTTTTTTTCAATATAAATAAATCATTTTGTTCCAAATATAAGAATCAATATTAACCAACAATTTTCATACATTTATAAAAAATTTTATCTTAAAAAATCCGTAGATAAGTTGCTAACAACAACAAGTTTTGTGTCAAACGATAATCTTGTTATTCTGCAGAACCTAATACTGAATATCAAAATGTTATTTGTGTTAAAATTAGATTAAACTCAAAATTATCACATATCAAATATTTACTATCAATTTTTTTGTCAACTTTAAAATCCTAAATTCTTCTACAGTAAACACAATGCTAAAGCAGACGTTACACGATTAGTAATACTGTCAGTATCTAAAAATATTAACAATATTAAAATAAAACTGCTTTTAGTTATAGTTTTGTATTAATATTTACTGGTTATCGATGTTTCGACGAATTCAACGTACGATTTCGTGAAGGCACTGATTTAAATATAATCTGGCTTTCTTTAATTAAAAATTTATAAATTTAATCTTGTTACTTATTTTGTATTTTATATGTGTATAATGTAAAAAAATTCTGTAACGTCTGTAAATTTATATATTAAACTGGTGTAAATCAGTTGCGCCGGGTTTTTATGTAAAATTACCGAGTTTTTATTTTACAGTTCTTTCTATGATCTGTTTATTTACTGTAAATGTCATTTGTATTATTTTTCCTGGTGAAGACGTACGTTGAGTTCGTCGACACGTCGATTATCAATAAATATTAATACAGAACTACAACCTAAAGCCGTTTTATTTTAATATAATGAGTTTTGAAAGATTTTTTACTATGTTATTGATTGGGTAAGGTTAGATATTGATATTTATTGGCGATACTGCCAATCCAAAAATACTGACAGTAATATTGACCGTGTAAGGACTGTTTTACGAAACCATATAAATAAGCCAAAAAAAAAAGGAGTGGCATTTTTTATTACCGATTTGTATTGATCCAATATTTGCAATGCGATAAAATTTTGAGTAAATATATGCTTTCATAGGAGTGAAGAAATCGTGTGAGCAGCTGCCGTTCAAATTACAATAAAATACTCTTTTCCATAAATATGAACGTGTTTCTCTGTATATATAATATGCAATAAAAGAAACTACGGAAAAACAAGGTATATATATAAAATGAAGGTCTTCTTGTTAGCCATCAAAACGTTTTGCTTGCGTGTGAGAATTTTTTTTTTACTTATTTGTTATTTATTAATTTTTCTCGTTAGTTCGTTATTTAATAGATGCTTATTTAACGTTGAAATATTGTTTACTAAAAGATCATATCCGGAAACATACAATATTTTTTTTAACTTAAATGGCTAATAGACAAAATTGTAATGTAAAATTAAAGTTTGGTAAAATGCGAAAACTAGCGAAATTACAGAAAAATATAGTAAAATTTTTTTATAAAAAAATCTGTAATTTTATTTTACTATAAATATTCGGTATTTCTACCTCAAAATTGTGTAATTTTTACATAATTCATAATAATCACATAAAGTGGACGTCCGATGAGTAGTTGGAGTGGTATGATTGAGAGTGTTTTGCATGAGCGAAAGTTTCCAAGTAGTAGGAATAAAAGATCATGTATGAGAGGAATTATGAATGTGGATGAAGCGAAAGTTGCTTGTTTAGATAGGAATGTTAGGAGGCGACTGATTTCGGAATGATGAAAAGAGTTTGTGCCACACCCTTTTGGGTACATGGCGTGATTGTGTATGTATGTATGTAAGTAAGTATGTAAAATTGCTTACTTTCTGCAAATTGCATCGCGAACTTAATCTAGAATTATATATTGTTGGTATAACTTTTTAAATTTTGTAAAATTACAGCTTTGCATATTAATATCTGTAATAATTGTAAAATACATCTTTTATATAAATTTCCAAATATAATATGTAATTACGTATACTAACAATAATATTACAGAACTAAACAAATTTACCTATTTACGGAAAATTCCTGACAGCAAATTTACTGAAGTTCTGTAAATTTATACAATTATGTAATATTACAGCAATTAAGCATCATAGTATGTAGTAAGTAAAATTAGATAATATATTTTTGGAGTGTATGAGTTACAGAAAATAGATTATTTTGTCTTTTTCAGTCAATAAAAGAATTCCATATATTTAAAAAAGACAAAATATTCAGTAACGCCTGTAGGTCTTACAGATTCGAATTTTTTTAAACTTAGAATACTGATTAGGACTTTCGCTTGATCTTTTGCTACTGATGATGAAAGTTTAATTATTTTATTTTATTAACTTTTCGCCACAGTAAGATAATATTTTAATTTATAAACAAAACATAGAAACAAGTTACTAGGTAACTGATATTGTACAAACGTTGTATTAAGTTTTATTTATATCCATGAAAAACTAAACACTTTTCTCTTTTCCAACGCAATATTTGTGTTTTCATTAACTACATATATTTGCGAATGATAGTTGATTAATTTCAGCAACTTTCCATAGAACACCCTGTACATATATTCAATTTTTTTTTTATTGACCTAGAATTTCTACCGATAACACAAAACCAGCAGAAACAAAACAAAAAAAAATGAAACTATTTTGAAATTGTCAAGTGAAACTCAACAATAATTTACTTAAAACTAAAATACCCGCTTATAGACAATAATTTCATCAATATATCGATGATTTTTCGGTATTTCATTGTCAGCATAGGTGGCTATGGCTTATCAAGGTCATTATGACGTATCATACATACACATAAACAAGTACATAACTATATAGAAAATAGTTTGTACACGTATTCTAACTAGATATACAGGTAAGTATAGGTGTATAGTTTGTTCGACCATATTTACCTATAGGAAGTATTTTTAGCTATTTTTAATTTCGAAGGTTACCCGCTATATAGAAGTTGAGCATTCGCTGTCACTTTAAGCGAAACTGTCACTTATGCTTTTGACTTAATTATCGGGTATTAATCATAAATAATAGCCTGATAAGTTTATGAACCCGGAACAAATTTTATAGTTTTATTTTTTCTTTCTGCGTTTTTGTCGATTAAGCATTTTGATTTTCAATAATGTTACATTGATATCTTGGTAACATTGATACATTTTTAGTAAATTTGATAAACACACAGTAAAAAAATATTTAGTGCTGTTCAATTTGGAATACATCAAAAACAATGTAAAAATTACACTAAAAATTAAAAAAAAAAAAAAAATCTTTCAAACTCATTATATTAAAATAAATCGGCTTTAGATTATAGCTTTGTATTAATATTTATTAATAATCAAAGTTTTGATGAACTCAGATACAAATAACATTTATAGTAAATAAACAGAACATAGAAAGAAGTACTGTGATAATTGTAAGACCCATCAATATTAACAGCAGATTGATAAGAGAAGCAATAAAATTTTAAAAGCTGTATTAAGAGAAGCAATAGAAATTTATAAAACAGATAATATCAATAACTGTGAAGGTAAATAAAATTTGACTTCCATTATTTAAAAATTTATATATTTTTATGATCCAATTACTGATTTTGTTACCTAGTACCTTGTTTCTATTTTCTAATATTTACTATAAATGCCATTTGTATTAGTTTTCCTGATAAAGACGGACGTTGAGTGCGAAACGTCGATTATTAATAAATATTAATACAGCTTTTAGTTTAAGTTCTGTATTAATATTTATTAATAATCGACGTTTCGAACTCAACGTCCGTCTTTATCAGGAAAACTAATACAAATGACATTTATAGTAAATATTAGAAAATAGAAACAAGGTACTAGGTAACAAAATCAGTAATTGGATCATAAAAATATATAAATTTTTAAATAATGGAAGTCAAATTTTATTTACCTTCACAGTTATTGATATTATCTGTTTTATAAATTTCTATTGCTTGTCTTATCAAACTGTTGTTGATATTGATTGGTCTTGCAATTATTACAGTATCTTTGAATTTTACATCATAAAGATACGAGTACTCTAACGCATGTTGAGCAATAGCAGATTTATCTGGTGGTTTAGACGTATTAATGTGCTCTTATGTTCTATATATACCCGAAGATTGAAGGGGAATAATATCTCTTAGACTCTTCAACATGTGTTGCAATTTCATGTGTGGAAAATAGGAAACTTCAATATTTTTGTTGATAAAATTCTACCTATTTTGTCTGTAACATTTTTCACAAAAGTCAAAGAAACTTAAATTATGTTTTCATTATCAAGCAAATCTTCAACAGTTCTAGATCTTTTCGGTTGTATTGCTTTCTTGATAAAAATTTTATCATAATTATTTATTAGAAATATATCTTATGTTTATCTTCAAGTTTGTCTTTATGACAAATTGATGCAGCTTTATTAAATAAACATTTAATAGTACCTAATTTTTGTACAGGGTGATGATGTGAAAAAGCATGAATATATTGGTTAGTCTGAATAGGCTTTCTATATACTATGTTATTATTATTATTATTATATTTTAGAAAGAAATTACATAGTTAACTACTTGTTAAATTAACAATGTTTTATGGAGCTGGTCCTGAATATATTTGAAATATTATTAATAACAAAAGGTAGATTCGTATTTAAATAACAGGAAAAAGAAATAAAAAATAGTTTAGAGTTATTTTCGTTTGTTCGAATAAACAAAAGTTACATTTTTGTTGCGAAAATACGAGCATGAAATTATAACGAATCGCTGAAACGTGAATATAATTATTCAGAAAAAAAAATGAAAAAAAAACCTGCATTCATATGACTACAGGTAATATACATATGCTCACCTACATATTAAATAATATTTTTGACCACATACATTTTTTACCTATAATTTTATCTATGTTTATTTAATTTTATATATCACGCATGAAATATAATTGATTGAATTTTGTTTTTAATATTTGACATAATTTTTACATGTGGATTTTTGTCAAATAATCTTTAGATGATTTTTCTAATATTGTAATTGTTTTTTTTTCTACTCCTGTTAAATAATATATTCATTATTCATTATGATAAGTAAATAATAACTACTCGGTTTTTGTTTCAAAAAATATTTTATTTTGGTGACTAGTTTCGCTATACAATAGCTTCGTCAGACCAATAGTAACTTAAACTAGATATTTACAATATTACAAAATTTTCTAAGAAAGTTAAGAGTGGTGAGGTATATAGGTTGGTTTGGTCATTTAGTGTCTGCTGGTTTTTATTGAGGGATTTCCTTATTTGTATTGACTCTAATAAATTTAGTTTGGGGCCTTTTTCTGTTAAGTGCAATATTTCTGTGTGAAAATTGCTTTTGTGTTGTTGTTCTAACAGATGGTTAGCAAATGTGGAGTCGGTTTTTTTTGTGTAAATATGATTTTTGATAAGCCACGATGATTTGAATAAAATTAAATTTTTTAATCATTTGATTTAATCACAATTTTAATTAGTTAATTTTTTAAAAAAATATTTAATGAATTATATCACTGTCATGTATCCAAAAGAGTGTGGCACTATGCCGAAATTAGTTGCCGCTAAACATTCCTCTCCTGACATAATAACTTTCGCTTCGTCCACATTTATGATATCTCTTATACATGTTCTTTTATTCCTACCACTTGGAAACATTCGCTCACGTAAAACTCATCGGACGCACACGCAAACCTATATCTTTTATTATAAATTATTGTGAAATAATAAAATAAATATTATTGTCAAAAGATAAACTTTTGTTTTTGGGTCCTGAACTTGCGTTATGATTAATTCTAATGGTATTAAATTCCCTATCAGGTTTGTTATTGTTTTTAGCAATGACGCGTTTCGACTTTTCAGTCATCTTCAGATTTTCTGAGAAAATCTGAAGATGATTGAAAAGTCGAAACGCATCATTGTTAAAAACATTAACGAAGATGATAGGGAATTTAATAACATTAAAATTAATAAAATAAATCTTTAGTGGAAAATTTTATATCTCTGATTGTATCTGCCGAAATATCGATTTTATTTTTGATTTGTTTAGATTATCGTACTGAACAACAGTAATGTAAATAAATTGAAACAAAAATCAGTTAATGAGATCATGTTAGGTACCTGATGTTAAGTACTTGATATTTTTGATAGTAATATTTTAGCTAATTATATTTTTTACATGGACATTGCTGTTTTTGCTCTGTTATCTATCTCTCATTGGAACGTACAATACTTCATTTTAACATAATAATAAATAATTTGGTTCAAAGATTATCTGATAATCTATCGCTATACACTGTGTGTTTCAAATTACTCTACTTATTTAATATCATTTCTGATTATGCATATTGATAAAATTGATCGCATATTTGATTGTTTCCAGGGGAAAGATATCTATTTTGTATTATTTTTTTTTAGAAATTTGATTGCAAGGAAAATCTGAAAAATTTTCAAAATTTATTGTGACTACATTATTTATTCGATTTTCATCAAATTTTCACAAAAGATTTCTCTGGTGCTCACATAAATTTTAGTGTTGCCAATTTTCTGAGAACAAAATTACTAAAGTTTTTAAAAATTCATTAGGGCAACGTTATTTATCCGATTTTAATCAAATTTTTACAGAAGAAACTCCTAGCGCCCGCATAAATTATATAATTTTAGTAGAATACAGTGTTGTCAACTTTCCGAGAAAAAATTATTAAAAATTTTAAAAATTTATTATGGCTATATTATTACTAAACCGATTTTAAAATTTAAATAAGAAAATTTATTTTCAGTAAAGTGTGAAGTTCACTCGTAGTTACAGTGAAGTATAATTGGTCAATTTCAGTATATTATTATCAGTTTATGTTAATATTGTTTATGAGGAAGAATACATAATAAATTTGAAAAAAAAAAGAAAAGAATTTATGTTATCAATAATATGTATAAATATTGTAAATAATTTTATGTTAATTGTAATTAGTAATTATTTACAGTTAGTTTAATATTGACAGGAAAACATATTTTTGTTCAGATATAATTTATTATTGTATAAATGTAAATAATAACAAATTAAATTTATTTATTACATATGTAGCTGTTCGTATGACCAAAATATTGATTATTTTTAATAAAAGTAAAATAAAATGGCTCGAGGTTTAAGTTCTGTATTAATATTTATTAATTATCGACGTATCGACGAACTCAACGTCCGTCTTCATCAGGAAAAATGATAAAGAATCACTAACCGCTAAAGAAAAAGTATAGTAATAATGGTTATTCATTTAGGTCACATTAAAAATAGCATAAAAATTACACTAGGTAAAAATATCACTGATTGGTATTAACAAAAAAGACACTAAATTAAATTAATATCAATTTTTTAAATTCCATTTTAAAGTATGTAATTTGTGTTCAAAATTAATGTATTTCTTTTTACATAGAAACGTTCACACAAAGAATTTTAGCATTTTTATCACTAAATCCAACAATTTTTTGCATTGCGTACTCATGAGGATACATTACAATATTCGCCCGCGGTTTGTGTTACAAAATATATTTTTATGAGTAATAACTTTCATTACATGTTTATCGAATAATAGACTTCAGTAATTTAATGGCCCGTATTCTCACCTCACTTTTAAAAGTGATTTTTGTCAAAATTCCTTTTGACGTTTATTTAAAATTATTTATTAAAACAATTTACTATTCATATTTGATAAGAGGTAAAAGTAAAAATTTATTTTGAAGTGAAAAATAAAAGCACTTTTTCATAAAAAAAAGAGGTGGGAATACGGGCCAATATATTTTTTTATTTGCTTTTAAACAAGAGAATTTCTACATTCATTTTTAATCCGATCCTGTTATCTATCTTATAAAAGCACTTGATTGACGATTTAAGTAACGAAACGAGTTATCGAGAGTAAAGTAACGTAAGAATAATAATATTAAATTTAACCATGGGCGCCCGCAGGAGAATTTTCGCCAAGGGCATACGGGCGTAATTTAAATCGAAACTGACATTGATTTCGCAAAATGAATCATTGAATGTTTTTTTTTTAATATACATAGGCGAGTATCTACGGTGTTGTTAGAAAATTGCACGCTTTTTATTTGGGTCACGACATTTTTTTTTTGTTTTCGCGCTCTTTTAGAAAAAGGTGAATGTTTTTTTTCTGTGTTCATTTCCGCTATTTTTTCCAGGGCTATTGCACCTGTAAAAGACTTATTATAATATGAATGAGAGTAAAAGTGTTTATTCGGCTGATCTTGATCAAAGTTTGGTAAAGATCTGCCATCCGGAAGTGGTAATTTACTGATCATTTTAATGTGTTTTATGAATACATATTTCGCAACAGAAATGTACATTGAAAAAAATTTATTTACCAAACGTTGCTAAACAACTTATAACTAACAATTTTTATTTGGATTATTTTTCGATACGGTTAAATAGTTTTTTTTTAAATATAATTTTTCATATTTTTATAATATATATAATTCTATAAATAGGTGGCATATTTATGTCAAGACAGTTTTGTTTTTAATTACAATGACTGTTATACAAATTTTGCTATTCCATAAATTTATTTAATACGATGAAGGTCAGTTCTGTGGTGGCCATAGTGGTGGTACACTGTAAAAATCCATATATGAAACTGTCCAAAACCTATGTTAAACTCCATTTAAATTTCAATTTGAGTGGGGCACGGGTTAATACCTATCAATATTATTTGACGAAACTTGGCTCAAAAAAATTCTTTTTTAATAAAGTTTTTTTTAAGGGGGTGCGTGAAAAAATAATTTTTTTATAGACCATCCTAATATATAATATTTTGTTCTTCGTGTAAAATTTATAAGTATTTGTGGAGTAATTTTCCTTTTTATCAACTGTCAGATATAGTTAGGGAAGTATTGTTCTTATTTTTTCCACCCATAAGACCCGTTTTAATTAATCACACTGTATATTTAGTAAACATAACCTTCAATCAGTTCCCTTTGCCCCTTACGTTCAAACTACTCGTATATATTAATCAGCAATATTTTTTCCTAAATTGGCCGAATCTTTCTTCTTATCGGAAAATTCAAATTCATCATATCATAATACATATAATATTTATCATAAATTATTGACTTTTACAATTGTAATATTTAATTCGTTTGTACTTATCGTACGATAATTGTGTATTCTGTTAGTCGCTAGATATATTTATATATATATACACACACATTATGATAAACACATAGACAGTATGGAGTGCGGGTGCGAAGGGGGGCACGCCGTTGAGACAACAAAACAACTTACTTAATTTGTAGACGCATTTATTAATTAGATGAACTACATTGACGTATGTATGTTAGGCTACAGCAGAGAGGGTTACAGGTCGAGATAGAAACAAAACCAACTCGTTGAGAGGCTGAGTTAAGTTTGATTAAATATGCTTTCAATCAGCCTGCTTTTATTACTATATTATTATTTATTTTACTTGTTTATTCATTAGCTGGTTCTATATAATTAATTACTAAATTGAAATTAAGTTTTTTTTTTGTTTTATATACGGTGGTTCATTTGGGTAGTTAACATGAAAGATTAACATGGGAAATTTATTTTTCGAGACTAATTTCGAGAAACTAACCTAAGAAACATTTAGGGCCAGTTACACAAAGCGTTGTTAAATGCTTTGTAAGTTAACTAATTCGTTAACTGATCAATCACTGAGCCAGTTCGACAACAGTTGACAATCTATTTGCGTAATTAACTTATGGATTAAGTTAACAATATTTTGTACAACCGAGTCTTAGATAATAAAAATTAACAAAGTTTAAATTTAAAACATAGTATATTTTGTTACGAGAAATAGAAAGCGATGATATTTGTGATTTGAACGAAACACAAAAAGACATCTTGTGACATCTACGATTTGTTCTTCAAGCGTTTTAAACGAAACTAAAGTAAAAATAAATAAAAATACATGCTAAGTTATCTTAATCTTATTAACAGTTATAGTATATATATATATATATATATATATATATATATATATATATATGTAACACGAGCAAGCGGTTAGCATATATTTATCAACTTTAGGGAGCGTGCATAAAAGTAGTGATCAACAATTATTAATTTACTCTTTTATTAAATTATAACGACATACGAACACAAATTACGACATATACAAAAATACAGAAAAACAAAGTGAAATAAATATGAAATTACAAATATAAACTTTAAGCGAACTAATAACTAAAGCGATCTAGAGGCCTCTGGCACTCTATGCGTGACTTAACTAAAAGCGAACTTAACTAAAGCGAAGGCGGGCGTGAACTGAACTGATGCAACAAAAACTAAAATTGTAACTTTTTAACAAAAAATCTAAAATACTTCAAAATATTTCCAAGAAATATCTTGAAGTGGCCAAGTGATTGGCCGCGAATCCTAATATATAAATCTGTCACCAGGTCAATTTTCAAAATTACCTAGTCTTTAGAAAATGTATCAGATTACAAGAACCACATGGCCCAGAACTGTCCTGTTACATATATATATATATATATATATATATATATATATATATATATATATATATATATATATATATATGTATCAGATTACAACAACCACATGGCCCAGAACTGTCCTGTTACATATATATATATATATATATATATATATATATATATATATATATATATATATATATATATATATATATATACAGGGTGTTCGTTCACTTGGTTGATATAGGGCAATAACATGGGATTTCGATAATATGCAGAATACTACTTTCTGAAGTAAAATTCGGAGAAATACTTAGAATACTTTTCGATAGGGAATAAAAAGTTATATAATTTGGTTTTAGTTTTAATTTGCTAGCATGTGCCCTTTGGGAGCTAGAATTTTTTTTAAAATGTTTTGAGAATTTTCAAAAATTTTCCCTGCTAAATCAGAATGAATTAGAGAAAAAAGTTACTTAGCTATTATGTAGCTATTTTTTTTCTCTATTTTACTGAATTTTTTCAGATTTTTTCTGAACAAGTTTTGAAAAAAGTTATATTTTAAAAAAAATTGAAATATAACTTTTTTCAAAATTTGCTCAAAAAAATCTGAAAAAATTCAGTAAAATAGAGAAAAAAAATAGCTACATAATAGCTAAGTAACTTTTTTCTCTAATTCATTCTGATTTAGCAGGGAAAATTTTTGAAAATTCTCAAAACATTTTAAAAAAAATTCTAGCTCCCAAAGGGCACATGCTAGCAAATTAAAACTAAAACCAAATTATATAACTTTTTATTACCTATCGAAAAGTATTCTAAGTATTTCTCCGAATTTTACTTCAGAAAGTAGTATTCTGCATATTATCGAAATCCCATGTTATTGCCCTATATCAACCAAGTGAACGAACACCCTGTATATATATATAATTTATATTTGTTACGTGATATATGAGAATTTATCTTTCTTTGGTCGAATATACAATTTCTGATAAATTTGGTAGTATATATTACATTTCTTGCACTTTTTCACACATTTTCAATAATCAAATTCAAATTCAATATAAGTATATATTGATGTATAAATTTTTAAAGATAGCACGTAATTTGAAAAAGTTATTTATATTTATTTCGGGCTGCATATAATTATTTCTTCGATAATAGGAGAAATTATCAAAAAAATAAATTTGCTGGTGTTACCAATGTAGACACTAATGTAAAAAAATTAGAATTAATTAAATTAAAATTAAAACTTACAAATTATTTTTCATCACTGCCTAATTGACATAACGAATAATATTCTTGATAATTTTTTTTTGATAAAATAGTTAATATAAATACAATCAAATTCCGATGAGCAATATTACTTTATTTTAAATAATACAATCTTAAATAAATATCATTCGATAATTAAAGTATATAATAAACAATTAACTAAAATATATATCATAGATTTGTCGGTAAGACAACAAATTTATTTTTCTTTTTTCAATGAAAAATGTAATCACTTCAGATTTGATACGGAATTAATTGACAATTACATATTTTTAATAAAGACTATTACTTAGAAAGACAAACAAAACTGATATCAAAATAAACTTAAAAAAAATTTGTGTGTTATTACATACACAATCACGCTATGTATCGATAAGGGTGTAACACAAACAGAAATGAAATTACAGATTTTTTTATAGTAAAATTTTACTATTAATTTTCTGTTATTTTGCTGTTTTTTTTTACAGTGTATATTCTTTTAACCAAATGTTCATTAGACATTCGTCCAAGATAGCCGAATCATCTTCATTGATTTTTTATAAATTTTTGCATCAAAGCAAAGTTTGTAAATATGTGAAAATAATTTACTGGGACCTATCTAGAGGTCAAAATATTGAAAATTTTTGTCCGATTTCGATAACAATGTACTTATATATCTAGTCATAACAATTCTCTATCTAAAATAATTGCCCGATTAAGGCTACATAATAAGTATTTTTCAAAACAATAATACATACGTACGAGTATCTAATCAGTTTTTTTTTGTACGTGATGAAAACATAAATATATTATTTAATAAATTTTATACGTATTTGTATATATATATGAAGTAGAGTTTTTTTTAAATAAATATTATTTTATCATATGTTGTTGTTTGCCTTTTTTTCTACATTTATCAAAATTATATTTGTTCAAGATATCTAAATTGATTTATTTTCATATTTTGACACTTTTTTTTAAATTTTAAACTACATATCTGAGTATGTATTTTGTAGGAAAACATAAGTTTGGAAGTCATATTTTTAATTTTGTATTTTTGTAAAAATCATTTGAATATTTTTATTTAAAAAGAAATTTATCATACAGAAATTTAGAAATTTATCATAAAGAAATTTATCATACAGACAGAATTTTGGTAGTTTCTTTTCTGTTTTTGGAATTGAATTCTGAAATTAAGCAACAGAAATTGAAATTTTAATTTCAGATATAATAAGAAAATTTACTACTTATTATTTTAATTTTCAAGTTAATTTAGCAAATATAAATATTCCTCAATTTGGTGATAATAAACTATAAATATTTGTTTAAAATCATTGAAATAGATATTTACAAGTGGGGGACACCATCTCTACACTTAAATAAAAATAGTTTTTTTTTTGCATTTTGTGAAAGCTTATAGTGTGCAGAATAATGTGTTAAAACGGTTTGCCGAAATTCGCACTTTTGACGGAGTTACAGCGACCAATACAGAGTTGAGTTAGAGCCGATAAAACGTACAGATCAAACTTTAAACGTGTTTGTATGGAAATCATGTTACCGCCGAAATCTTGGAAACTATCCATCCGATTTACTTCACTTTAAGACGTAATTATAGACAATTAAATTTTCTAAAATAATATTATTGATATCTATTTTTTTCGATTTTTTTATACGCTTTAAAAGTTGATTTTTGTACACTGAAAAAGAACATTTTTTTTTAACAGCCGCTATTTTCGTAATTTTTCGAAATTCAAAAAACTTCTGACATATCATGGTAGATTTTTCATTTTAATTTTAGAATATTCTAAGGAAATTTTTGTATTATATTTCAGAACTTCTCGGGGTACGGGACAAGTGGCCAGATTTTTTTTTGCCAGGGACTGACAAATCTATGCGTGACGTTACAATTTGGAAACATTTTTTGACATAAAAATTCGAAAACGTAGTTTAAATATACCGTAATAACATATTAAAAACCCGGAACGTATGCATAATTATTTCGCTATGAAAAAAATTTCTAAACTTTGATTATTTTTACAGCGCTCAGAGTGGTGTCCCTTCTTATATATGTTTCGTTAATTTGTTTTAAACTTGTTTAAAAACAGTAAAAATGGTTTTGATTTTAGTTAGAATTATTGAAAAATAATTGTATATTTTCTCAAACGCAGTTAAAAATATTTAACTTCGAAACATTTGTTTCAGTATAGTGTGAGTAATGAATATCATTACTTTAATTTTTTACAAGTTAAATTTATGAAATAATAAAAACTAAATAACAATAAATAAATTCTTGTTAATAACATAATTTTAATATTTCTAAGTACATTTAAAAAAATATATATATATTATCAACACTAGCATAGTAATTATCTACTAGTACCTCAGGTCTTATCTTAATTTTCCAGAAACAATTGTATATTGTTGCTATAAATAACAAAAATACTAATACTACAAAATAATTTTATCATTTTGAGATAGGATAAGAGTCTTATCTTATTTATACATTTTCGTCCAATTAATTATCTGTTATTTTTTCTTCATATATTTTTTCACAGTAACAAAATTCATAATGCACATTATAATTGAAATGGCAGGTAAGAATTCTTCAAAAATTATTTAAATACAATAGGTTAATGTAGAAGGAAACTATCGCATGACCTTGGTATAATTCACACAAAAAAGAATATGTTCATTACGGAATGACAATTGTTTAATTTATGCCTGTATACGATTTCCGTTGAAGTATTATTTTTTTAATTTTATTTTGCAAATTAAATTTGTATGTAAAGTTTATGCACGATTGATGTGTAATGTATGAATGTAAATTGACTAGTTTACTGCTCTAGGGGTGTAAATAGTATTCTGTACTATTAAATTAGCAATAATTGAAGGAAGGGGTTAAAATTATGAGGGTATAAGTCATATTTAAAAAAAAATGAGTTAAGTTACGACTTTAGGCTAGAAATACTATATACTTTTGAAAAACTATAATGATACCGTATTTTCCCGAATATAACGCGATATTTTTTGACTAATTATTTCCCATTAAAAAATTGAATCGCGCTAAGTTTGAGGTCTAGGTAATGGAATGTAAGAACTCTTGAATTTCATTTTATTTGAATTTTTCTATGAAAAATGAATGAATCGCGTTAAATTGGGATTATTTTTTCTAAATACTTTTATGAAAAATTTTGGTGTCGCGTTAAAATCGGAGTCGCGTTATATTCGGGCAAATACGGTAATTTTTTGTAATTATTCTAAATAATTATTTAAATAAAAAAAATTAATATACCATCTTTTTTAAAATGGATTAAAAAATATAAAATAATTTCTCCTAACTCCATACAGACTCCTGATCCCGTAAAGATTGTCCTGAAACTTTGTGATTGTGAATTTTAATAGCTATGATAATACTAAAAACGTGGGAATAACTAATAAATCTTTTAAATTTTACAAGTATTGTCATAACTATTAAAAATCCACAATCACAAATTTTCAGGATAATCTGTATGGGGTTTTAAATCTGTATGGGGCTAGGAGAAATTATTTTATACTTTTTAGTGTGCTTTAAAAAAGTGGTATATCAAAATAATTTTTTTAATTTAAATAATTATTTAGAATAATTACAAAAAATTATCATGATAAAAGATTACAAATATTAAGTGTCATTTGTACAAGTCAAGTGATAAAATTATTAAAATAATGTCTGTACCAACATAAATCTTGTTTATTTTTTCGAATAAGAAACTTTTTGGTCATTTTATAATCAATTCATCAAAAACCAAACTAATAATCCTAAAAACCAACATTCACAAATAGCTACAATTTTCGATATTCATTTATTTACACTGCCATCCCAAAAAAAAAATACACAAAAAATTTAAACATCATTTTCAATCCCAAATTCAACTGTTTTTTTTCTCCATAGCCTTCTATAACACATTAAACCCATATATAACTCCGCATATTCATAATATAAGTTTACAATCCACCTGTTTCTCTTTTGACATACTGTACACAAATTCACAGATTTTTGCTTCCCCTATATGATCAAATTTGATCCCTAAACAATATCGTTATAAGAACAAGGAAATCTAGTGTTGGTTCCCCGTAAAGGTGCTAAACTAGACCTTAATCTCTGACTACATAAGACCTAGAAGGAATAAAACTAAACCTAACCTAACTGGTATATACATGCATGACCTTTCTTCTAACCGTTTTTTTTTTCGTATTGAAGCAGAGCTCTTTTCAAGTGACGAAGTAACAGCGTGCAGGTGTCCTCGGAGGGTGGATCTTTAAGGGCATCTATGCCGGAGCAAGCTAACACATTAAAATTTCAACATGATGCTTATGAAACGGTGTATGGGGCACTAAATGATTGGAACGGTTATCTTAAGTAGATTCGTAGGGATCTCAGATTGGTGCATTGGGGTATTACAGTATTGGGTAATGAAAATTCTGATGGAATAGATATACGGTATTCCTTACAGAAAGTGTAATACACTGTAATTTCAATTTATATAATTTTACATAGTTTTTACATACATACACAATCACGCCATGTACCCAAAAGGGTGTGGCACAAACTCTTTTCATCATCCCGAAATCAGTCGCCTCCAAACATTCCTATCCAAACAAGCAACTTTCGCTTTATCTACATTCATAATTTCTCTCATACATGCTCTTTTATTCCTACTACTTGGAAACTTTCGCTCACGCAAAACACTCTCAATCATACCACTCCAACTACTCATCGGACGTCCACGCAAACGTATACCATCAAAATCATTCAAATAAATCTTTTTAACCAAACGTTCATTAGACATTAGCTTTTAAATATGTTTTATTAATTATTTTGTTATATGTATGAATAGAAATTCGAATAGATAATTTTTTGTCACTTTTTGTCGTGTCAGTTCTCAATAAACTCAGGTTAAATAAAGACAGTCAGTAAACAAACATTCATGTAATATATCATTTATATTTCAAAATCTAAATTTCTAATTTGTTTATTCTGTATAAACATAATGTGCGTGGATTTTATTTTTATATTGGTTATATTTACCGGTGATCAGAGCTACTAGCTTCTTGGAAATTTTTGTCGAAATCAGTGACGTCATTTGCGATTTAGTTTATTTAAACAGGTATTTTGAATGAGTTTTCATTAAAACCCATCGCTTTGCGGCTAATTTCGAAAAAAAAAAAAATAACGCAACTCAATTCGACATATTGTAAATTATCCTAATGTTTATTTATTAAGAAATGCGGAAACATATTAATCACTTTCAAATTTTGCGTTTGCTGGACATATTTCTAATATTTTAGAAACAGCTTTTTTTTTTTAACTAAAATTTACATTTTAAGTATAATATTTTGGTGTTATAAAATAGCAATTATACAATGGTACTAATGGCCAATTGCATAATAAATCTTTAGAAATTTGAATAATCAACCAAAAAAAATATATAGAATTATTGATAGAAATAATAATTGCACCATTATAAAGTTTAAATCGATGTTTATTTGTCGATTTAAAGTCGACTTTAGTGAAAGTTTTTGTTATAAAATTGACAGTAAATAAATGAATAAAAATATATATTTTAAGTTTTTCATATGTAAATTATAAAGGGGCGAAACACAAAATGAGCTTTCTATTCCGAGTGACATATACGATTTTGTCTTTAAACGTTCTAAACGTAATTAAACTAAAAATAAATAAAAATACATGCCAACCAATCTTATCCCTACTAATAGTTGTAGAATAGTATGTATATATTATTTATGTTTATTACCTGCACTGTGAAAAATGTAATATATATTTGTGTAATTTTACATAACTATTAACGGTAAAATAACAACATTTTCTAATTTTTACTGTCATAATTGACGTAATATTACATTTTTACTGTAAAAATACATTTATAGAATATGTAAATTTACATAAATTTTTTACAGTGTGATTTGTACAAATTAATCTCTTTTTGTTTCCATTTACAATTATTTCTGACCACCGTGGGACACTGGGTGAGTATACATTGCTTTTCTTGCACTTCTTCAAACATTTTCAATAATCAAATTCAAATTCAAGCGAAAATAAACAATACAATTGTCAATTAACTTAATCTGACGTTTAATATAGCCGTTGGAGATATATTAAATACATTTGACCGTGTTTCTTTGATCGAATATACAGTTTCTGATCTCCCAGATGGTGTACATTGTATTTCTTGCACTTCTTCACACATTTTCAATAATCAAATTCAAATTCAATCGAAAATAGACAATACAATTGTCAATTAACTTAATCTGACTTAATAATTTTTAATATAGCCGTTGGAGATGTCTTTGGTCGAATATGTATTTCTTGCACTTCTTCACACATTTTTAATAATGAAATTCAAATTCAAGCGCTAATAAACAATACAATTATCAATTAATTTAAGTAGATGTAATAGTATACAATATGACCAACAAGAATTTGTCAAAGTAAATACACTTGACATTGTAGTTATGTTTGGTGCTGTCATCACTAGTATATATGAGGCGTATAGATGCAAAACTCACTATATGCTTAAATATTACGTTCTAAAATATTTGCAAAAAAACTGTTCTAGCTGGGTGTAATTGTATTTTGATGATAAAATCTTGTTATTAGATGGTATTACTTATTTAATAAGTGCCATCTAGTAACAAGATTTTATCATCAAAATACAATTACACCCAGCTAGAACAGTTTTTTTGCAAATATTTTAGAACATAATATTTAAGCATATAGTGAGTTTTGCATCTATACGACTCATATAGTAACTAACTGCTGTATAATAATGTTATTATACTATATATACTAGTAACATAATGACCTCTTTCTGCATAGGCAATATGGTAACGTAATTATATTTATTTGAATGAAATTATATAAGAATCTTTTTTTCTCCGTTGTGTCCAAACACAAACGGAATCATGTATAGTCTACAAACTGAAACAAGACAGGGTAACATTGCATACCATTTTTTGTTTGCCACAAAGCGTCAATCTACCACTGCAGCACATGTGCACGAAACAGAGCCGAAAAACCGATGTGAACTCATTGTGGTACACCAGAGTGCGTGCACATGTTCTTGTTCCCACGCTTCTATACACCAGCCCCCGAACTCCGATTGTCGCAGCCATGTGCAAGGTTAGGCTAGGTTAGGTCAAGTTACCAAAGAAGATAGGGTGGCTACCCCCACGGTTAGATGGGGGAGAGAAAGCAAAACACTTGTGGCCCTAAGATATATTTCTTCGTTAGTTTTTTTTTTCTTTTCTTTTTTTTCGTTTCTTGAGAAAGAAGAGAGATGTTGTTTTGAATAGTTTTTTTTTTTCTAGTGAGAAAGATAGAGATGGAGAATGTTTTGAAGAAATTCGAAGAACGTTACTAGGCCATATTTGAATTGATTTGACTGATATAAATACTTTACGAATCCCTTAATTCGGATTATTTTCGAAAAAAAATTATTACATTGAAAAAATATTTGACTTTGTCGAAGAAAATATGCAATTATTTTTAGAGAGATCTAATTAAAAAAAAATTAAATAAAAAAGCTGTTAAAGTTCGGTATATTTTTGTATTAAAATTAGACGTTTCGATATATTAAACTTATATTATCTTCAGGAAAATTATATGCAACTGACATAAACAATAAACAAACAAAACTTAGATAGAAATTTGTATTATTATTTCTGATGAAGACGACGGACGTTGAGTTCGTTGAAACGTCGATTATAAATAAATATAAATACAGAACTTTAACTTAAAACTGTTTTATTTTCATGTTCGTATTTTATTTTTTTCTAGTTGAGGAATATTTATATACTTATAATATTTGCTAAATTAGCCGAACAGTTAATATTACTTAGTAAATTTTCATGTTACATTTGAAATACTAATTTTAGCTAGTTTTGCTTAACTGCAGTATTTCCTAATGTTGGAATAAATTTATTCGTGAAATAATTAAAATATTGTCGTTTATTCCAAAGACACATTTTTAGCCAATCACAAATAATTTTTTTACTTAAAGGAACTACTAAAAGTAGTTTCTTGATTACTATTCATCTAATTCATTAACATTTAAGAGATCAATTTGTCTAAATCATCCAGATAAATCCGCTATTGCTGAATATGCGTTAGAATATTTTTTAAAAAATTTGAAGATACTGTAATAATTGCTAGACCAATCAATATTAACAGCAGATTGATAAGAGAAACAATAGAAATTTATAAAGAAAAAGATAACATCAATCATTGTGAAGGCACTGAGTTAAATAAAATTTGGCTTCCATTAATTAAAAATTTATAAATTTTGTAATCTAGTTACTTATTTGTTACCTAGTAACTTGTTTTTCTGTTCTGTTACTAACTGTAATGTCATTTGTATCATTTATCCTGATGAAGACGGACGTTGAGTTTCGTCGAAATGTCGATTATAAATAAATTTTAATACAGAACTTTTACCTAAAGCAGTTTTTATTTGATTTAGGAACAGATTCTTGTTATTTTATATTAAATTTAAACACTATAAATAGAATGAAAACTGAAAAACAATTTAAATAATGTATTATAATTTATTAGCGTCACTTTATTTAAAATTTAAAAATCTAAAGTTTCTTCCATTCAGTTGACCGTTATAATAAAAGTGTTGTTAATACTATTTTATTTACAAATAGTAATATAACATACCAGTAACTTAATATCCATATATGGTATGCTAATCCCATGACCTTTTCGTTAAAAGAATTTTTCTATTTTCAATCGACAACAATCAAATGCAATTGAAATGTAGAAAAAAAAACATACATATACATACATTAATGTTTAATTTATATTATTGTTTAAAATACATTTGTGAATATTGTATATTAAATACTTATAAATAGCCAAGCTGCTTAATATGTTGGTTTTTATGACTTATGACATATTTGAGGTAATATTATATCTGATAAATAGTTTATACAAAGTAAAAAATTTATATTATTTTTCAAAAAAATTATGGCCCGTATTCTCACCTCATTTATAAAAGTGGTTATTGCCAAAAGTACTTTTGACGTTTACTTAAAATTAATTATTAAGCATTTTATAATAGTTTATTTAAATTTTAAAATACCAAATATAATAAGAGTGATCAAAAATAGAACAACTATTTATATTTTATGAAAAACAGAAGCAAAAATTTATTTTGAAATTAATGATAAAAGCAGTTTTTCACGAAAAAGTGAGGTGAGAATACGGGTCTATGTAAATTTACATAAAATAAAAACAGTTTTCGGATAAAAATTTCGACTCAGTTTATCAAGAGGGCGTAAAAATTCAAACAATTCGATTTAAATAATTTCGCTCAATTTCAAGGACTTACGATGGTTTGGTGAGAAGTTATGATTTTTTTGAAATTTTACGCTGCATTTTGATGTCACCACGGTGACATATGAGTTACATAAAATATGAATCAAATATGAATAATTAAAGTAACAGAGAGAGAGAGAGAGAGAGAGAGAAATAATTCAGTTTTAGTGTCGTTGTTTGGCTATTCGAACGCATAAAGCATAACATTAGCTTTTAAACTATTTAATTAGCAATAATAGTAATTAGTAACCAGTAAATAGCTAGTTAGCTATCGGCATTTTACTAAACTTAATCATACTACATTACATACATACATACATTATTATTACATTATTAAATACATAGTTAGTCAACGGGTATGGCGCTTATACAGTCTGGTCAAGTAGTTTATTCTTATTGTTAGTTGATTTTGTTTTTATTTTAAATTTTAGCCAATCACAAATGATTTTTTTACTTAAAGGAACTATTAACATTAGTTTTTTTAACTATTTTTATTTTTGCATTAAACACCATTAATTTTATATTTTATTTATCTAATTAAACATTAGACAATTTTAAATTAAAGAAAAATGCATTGTCTAATGTCTAATTAGATAAATAAAATATAAAGTTAATGGTGTTTAATGCAAAAATAAAAATAGTTAAACATTTACACCAAAAGAATTTATAAAATAAAAATATATCATTAATAGTTTTTTTTTATTACTATTTATCTAACAATGTAACTTATAAACTCAATATAACTCAATTCGTCTAAATCATTCAGATAAATCTGCTATTGTTAAACACGCGTTAGAATATCTTCATAATGTAAAAAAATTTGAAGTTACTGTAATAATTGCTAGACCAATCAATATTAACAGCAGATTGATAAGAGAAGCAATAGAAATTTATAAAGAAAAAGATGACATCAATCACTGTAAAAGTACTGAGTTAAATAAAATTTAGCTCCCATTAAAGAAAAATGTATAAATTTTGTGATCTAGTTACTTATTTGTTATCTAGTAACTTGTTTCTATGTTCTGTTATTAACTGTAAAATGTCATTTGTATGTCATTTGTCGTTGAGTTTCGTAGAACCTAAAGCAGTTTTATTTGATTTAGAAACAGATTCTTGTTATTTTATATTAAATTTAAGGATGAGGCTATTTATACATACGGTATGTATACGCAATTGGCTATTTATACATATTAAAAAAAAAACCTAAACCAATCTACTAACCTAACCTACCCTAAATAGTCAATTGCGTAAAAATATTGTATGTATAAATAACCAATTGCGTGTACATACCGTATGTATAAATAACCACTTTCTAAATTTAAACACTATAAATAGTACAAAAACCGAAAAATAATTTAAATAATGTATTATAATTTATTTTTATTTAGTAACTTGTTTGTTTTAAGATTGTAACTTCTTCTAGGATTGTTCTTAGTTGATTTTGTTTTAAAAAAAACAAAATGTGTAAAAAATAATATTATATAACCATTCAATTTCCTCAGATACCTCACTCATTCACAGCAAATATGTACACTATTGCCACAAAAACCAATAACAAATATAAAATCTATATAATATTTCATTTCGATTTTTATCCGCCTTTTTAACTAGAAAAACCCCAAGCCTATAAGCGCAATTTGCATGTGCATTTAACGTCCAATCGTCCAATACAATACCTGCATATTGGTTACACCTCGTCGGTAATGCAGTATTTTCGCTGGCCGAATGCGTAGTAAACATGCGTTTGGCCTCGATATAATACAGCGCGCGGCGTCGCCTCCTATCGCTGCTCCGTTGTTGTATTTGCGCTGTTGCGCTGAGTAAGGTCGTTGGCCACAGACAGTTTCGCTTATTGCTGGGTAACGAAGTAAAGTGAGTAAGTAAGTGAGTAACACTAGTAACCAGTAGCACACACTAATACTATTTACCGACACATACACACTCACAAAATGCATATTTGTTCCTTTTTGCTTGTTATAAGTTCCAAACTCGAGTTTTACAAGGGTGCCGATTCTCGAATTATTGTATATTTCGTGAGATGAGATGAAATATTTCATCTTATTTATATCTCATTTCACTGAAATTTTCACTTTTTTCATTTAACTGTGTATATTGCAAAACTCACTATATGACAAAAAGTGAAAAATGAGATTATGCGAAATTTGGACGTAGAATTTTACAAGGAATACGATAGTTGGGTTAGTTAGAAAAAAAAACTCAGTATTTAATATGAGAAACACTCTTTAAAGTTTAGTGTTGGATGCAAAACTCACTACTTGCGTTGATAGTTTAGATGCAAAAGTAACTGTTTGCTTTCCACCAATAAAAATTTTATTGGTGGAAAGCAAACAGTTACTTTGTATGAATTAATGATGTATAAAACCAATGATTCACGATTTTAAATAAGTATTGCCATCTAATAACAAGATTTTATCATCAAAATACAATTACACTTAGCTATAACAGTTTTTTGCAAATATCTCAGAACTTAAAATTTGCAAATAGTGAGTTTTGCATCTATACGACTCATATGTGAAATGAAAGACCTTATACAGGGTGATTTATGACGTCGGGGAAAAACTACACCGGATGATTCCTATGGGTAATCTAAATAAAAAACTACAAAAAAACATATGTCCGAAAATGCTTTCTAACGGAACTGTAGCCGTTAGAAGTTTATTATATGTAACATCAATTGAGTATATAAAGTGATAACATCAAGTGATAATAATATCCGAATGATTATATTATCCATGATTTCAATTCAAATACAATGTACACAACATTGTATTTGAATTAATCTAAGAGTTTTATTTATTATTAATAATATAAATATCCAATGAAACAAGTTTTTTTCGATATTCAAGTATTAGTTTTTCTAGAACGCATTATTATTATTAAAGGAAAATAATGTCACCTCTTAGAATGAAAATTACAATTTAATATCTTTCATATAATATACATTAGTTTGAAAATTTTAAAAGCCATGTATACGAGAACGTAGCTTGGCGTTTGTACATTAAGAAATATAAATTTCGAAGAATTAATAAGTCTATTACGGCTTAATTAACTGCAAATTAAAAACTAATTTATTTACAATTAAACGATACCACAATAAACTTAAAATAGAACTTTATTAACTTGTATATGTGTGTGTGTAAGTCCAAGTATGTGTGTACGTGTGTATGCGTGTATACGACATGGCAAACATTAAATTCTTTATTGTAATTTAGATCAGTTTTATTTACTATTTTATACTTTTATGTTTTGATTTGCTTGCTTTTAATTTCATTTTTTAATAACTACGTAATTGGAGTCTATAAACATCGACTTTTGCTTTTGCAGGTTTATTCTAATAAAATAATTGAATTAGGGTATTTATTAATGTTATAATTTTTGATGCAGTTCCAAAATTCAACTTTTGAATATTCGGATCTCAAACATGGGCCCTAGTTAAACCAGTGTGTTGGGGCCTCTACGATAGCCACTCATAGAAATGAAATGTAAATGGCCCATAATATTAAACATATATTTATTTTATTGGTGCTTTAACAAAGAACAAACCTTGCGTTAAAACATAACATATACACATACATTAGTGTAAAATGAGTGTGAAATTGAAAAATAAAAAAATGTAGCGAAAGTTGATGTTAGTCAGTTAAGATGGTTCGGAAATCTTGAGCGAATGTCTAATGAACTTTTGGTTAAAAAGATTTATATGAATGATTTTGAAGGTATACGGTTGCGTGATCGTCCAATGAGTAATTGGAGCGGTATGATTGAGGGAGTTTTGCGTGAGCGGAAGTTTCCAAGTAGCAGGACTAGAAGAGCATGTATTCTTAAATGTGAATGAAGCTAAAGTTGCTTGTTTGGATAGAAATGTTTGAAGGAGATTGATTTCGGGATAATGGAAAGAGTTTGTGCCACACTCTTTTGGATATATGGCGTGATTGTGTATGTATGTATACACATATATAATTTTCTTCCAATTTATTTGATTTATTTGTCGATCGACTAATAACTTAGTATGCAATAGTAGTAGTAGTACAAAAGGTTGAGCATTCCTAATGGTAGTAGAATTTTGATACGATTTGATTGCACAGTTAAAACTGAGCGTGTCTAAAAAGTTATAACAAGATATCTTCTTTGAAACTACAGTAACTCTCTTCGGTTTGTTGCAATGAAAATTAAACATTTCACTGTCGACGAATGAGTATTCCGTGGTCGTGGTCTGCAACCATGTTAAATTATTGTGTAAACAATTCCACTTGGCTGTTGTGTACGACTTGGTAAAATCATTTAGCACTCGATCGAGTGTGTGTGTGTGTGTGTGTGTGTGTGTATGGAAGCGAACGCGCTCTTGGCCTGAAGTCCAAGCGAGAAGGCTTGCAGGCATGTACACAGAAAGAGAGTTTGGCGACGAAAAAAGTCGTTGACCCCTACACTGTTGTTGCCGCACTACGAAAACAGAAAGAAATCTGAGCCCCTGCTAAAACGAAAGAACTGACTTACCATTAGATCAACCATAAATATAGATACGTAATTCTCCTATACCTAATTCACGGATTATTTTGTTATGTGCATAAAAAAGAATGAATATATAGTTGTAGAAAATCTTTCAGAATTCATTATATTAAAATAAAACGGTTTTAGGTTGTTGTTCTGTATTAATATATATTAATAATCGATGTTTGGACGTACTCAACGTACGTCTTTATCAGGAAAAATAATACAAATGACATTTACAGTAAATAAACAGAATATAGAAACAAGTTACTAGGCAACAAAATAAGCAACTAGATCATAAAATTAAAGGAAGCTAAATTTTATTGAAATCAGTGATTGAGAAGCTATAGAAATTTATAAAGAAAAAGATAACATCAGAAATTGCATGTTTGGTCAAAGAAACACAGTCAAGTATATTTAATTTTACATCTCCGGCGGCCGTATTAAAAATTATTAAGTCAAGTTAAGGTAATTACATTGTTTATTTTCGCTTGAATTTGAATTTGATTATTGAAAATGTGTGAAGAAGTGTAAGAAATACAATGTATTCTGCCCAGGGTGGTCAGAAATTGTATATTCGACAAAAAAAAACAAGATTAATTCTTATAAATCATGTAACAAATATAAATAATATATATACAAATACAAATTATTCTACAATTGTTATTAAAGTTAAGGTTACTTGATATGTATTTTTATTCATAGTTAGTTTAATTTCGTTTGGAATGCTTGAAGAAGAAATATTGTCACTCTTTTTATGTTTCGCCCAGACTCTGTCTCGGCTGCAAGTATCTATATATATATATATATACCGGGTGTCTACTTTTTTTTTGTTACATAGGGAATACAATGCTAAAATTTTCATTTGGTGATAAATTTTCCCCTAATTATTATAGAACAAAAGTACAAATACAAAAGTTGTTTAGAATTCAAAAATGCATCAAATGATGCCAAATTTATCAATATAGGATGTTCCGATCAAGAATTAGAAGCAAATTAAAATTTCCATTTTTGCGCTCTTTACATCAAAGTGCCATGGAAATTAAACAAATAATTTCATTTCTTCTGGAGTTTGAGTTTGACAGATCGTATTTATTTTATTGTTACGTTCTGTATTATTATTATTATTATTATTATTATTATTATTGAAAATAATGAATAAACTTAATGTAAATGAAAAGCTATTAAGTATAAAAAGTATTAAGTATTTATTATTTATTACAATGAAAGGGTATTTTACTCGGCTGTACACTACGTACTAGCTGTGGTTTTAAATTGTGAATGTCTCCATTATAATTTTAAGTAATTGTTTAATTTATTTATTAACTTCAAGTTATAAAAACAATACATTTGAATTAGATGACTGGCATTATGCCTAATATATTTATTATAATAATTTAAACTTATCCCTGAGGATGCTGTAAGTTGTGCAGTGAAACGTCGGATAAGAGTTTAATAAATAGTAAATAGCTGAACTCCGTAAAACTTTCTTTATTTATTACAATATTCAATATACCTATAAAACAGAAAAATTCATGAATACAAGATATAGGAGAACAAAAACGAAACTAACAATTTAAATTAAATGTTCAAATAAATCGCCATTAACTGCCAAACAATAACCTAATCTGTTATAAAATTCGTGACGTACAGAGCTTAATTGTGTTTGTGTTATATTATTGCACTCTTCAACAATGGCATTTTTCAAATCAACAAGATTTTTGATATGTCGTTTATAAATTTTCTCCTTCAAATATGGCCATAAAAAGAAATCGCACGGTGCTAAATCGGGCGATCTAGCTGGCCAATTAATTGGACCACCTCTACCAATCCATGAATTTGGAAAACATTGATCCAAATATAATTTAATGTTGCAGCTGTAATGTGCCGGACATCCGTCTTGTTGATACCAGACAACATTATCTTGAGTTGCACACTCTTCTAACTGCGGACCAATATGATTTTGCAACATATCCAAATATTTTTCGTTGTTTAAATTATTTTCAATAAAAAATGGCCCAATTATACACCTGCCAAAAATTCCAGCCCATACATTAACTTTTTCTGGATATTGGGTACGTGTTGCTACCATTAAATGAGGATTTGTTTGGCTCCATATTCTAAAGTTTTGTGTATTAGGTTCGCCGTGTAAAGTAAACGTAGACTCGTCAGTAAAACAAATAGATTTCAAGAAGTTTCTGTCTAAATTGGATTTTTCCATAATAATGTTACTAAATTCGCTTCTAGCCATTTTATCCGCTTCAAATATCTCTTGGTGCGTGGAATATTTATAAGAATGATATTTTTCATTTTTTAGTACCTTATGTATTGTTGAAGGATGCAAATTTAATTCAGCACCAAGTTGACGCACACTAACATTTGGGTTTTCCGTTACACACAAAAGTATATTCAATGTATTTTCTTTAATTGCATTTTGATTTAAATTCTCCTCCTGATCTTCTGCGTTGATTTTTCTACAATTTTTACAACGTTTTAACACACTTCCAGTTTCTTCGAATTGTTTAATTATCCTACGAATAGTCATAGCGGAAGGTATGGGACGGTTTTCAAAGAAAGCGCTGAATAAATCTCTTACTCGTCGTATCGAATTTCCAGTAAAATACCATTTTACGCACTGAACTTTTTCATTTACCTTAAGTTTATTCATTATTTTCAATAATAATGATAATAATACAGAACGTAACAATAAAATAAATACGATCTGTCAAACTCAAACTCCAGAAGAAATGAAATTATTTGTTTAATTTCCATGGCACTTTGATGTAAAGAGCGCAAAAATGGAAATTTTAATTTGCTTCTAATTCTTGATCGGAACATCCTATATTGATAAATTTGGCATCATTTGATGCATTTTTGAATTCTAAACAACTTTTGTATTTGTACTTTTGTTCTATAATAATTAGGGGAAAATTTATCACCAAATGAAAATTTTAGCATTGTATTCCCTATGTAACAAAAAAAAAGTAGACACCCGGTATATATATATATTATGTATGTATATAGACACAACAAAAATCGCTTTCTGCTCCTCGTAACATAATGAATGCTTTTTCTTCGTGTATATATCTAAAATTGACTAGTCAGCTAACATAGAGTCATTGTAGCAAATCGCCAAATGCGTTGTGTTGTCTATTTATGTTGTGGTTGATCTGTTGTTATAACGAGAAGACTGGCTTACCACTGGAATCGTAATGGGGGCCGGTTACACATGAGCACAAATTTGTGGGTGCGGCTGCATGTGCGAGGGGGCGAAAGGGCGCCGGGGGGTGGTTAAGGGTCCAGTAGAAAGATGAGGGTTTGACTTTTGCTAAAATTTAGGGATGACCTTTCGTGTCACCAAGTCGAGAAGCAGAAAATTGAAGATTTATTTCCATTGGATACGGAACACACTGTGCTGACTGATATCCGCTTGCGATTGGTTTTTGTCTTTTTTTTTTTTTTGGTGGAAGAAATTTAGTATCCTTTTGGTAACGCTTGGTAGAAATTTTTTACTTTAGATCCAAGGTTTTTACTTTTAACTCGAAAGTAAACGCATTTTTGAACTGTAAACTTAGAATAAAATAATAAAAACAATAATTAAAAACCAGCTATACATATTTCGAAAGCTCGGCTGTCATCATCAGTAGCAGAAGATAAATAAAGATAAATAAATTATTGTTTTTGTTTTCAGGGAAATCATATTTTAATTTATTGCAAATTTATGATTTTCTAATAGAAATAATTTTAATAATACTCATTTTCGTAAAATTTCACTACAATTTATTTCGTCAACAGACTTAAGTTTCGGCTCGCACCATTGTCAGTGTTATAATGAAAATAAAATACAAATTCAGCTTATATACAGTGTGTCCCAGGATTGATGTTACAAGAGGTGTAATGGACTAAAATTTTTTGAATTTCATTTCAAGATTCTGGAATTAAGCCCTGCTTGGCGTGAAACGAATTTTAAGAATTTTTTCGTTTTTTGAAAAACAAAATGGCCGTGACGGTGAAGCAAGAACTATTTTCTTTTCAGGTAAAGTACCCTTTTTGTTTAGGATACGACAAAATTTTATTAAGAAAAGTTGTTTATAATGACAAATCATGGCCGTATACCAAACTTCAGGACGATAAAAATTTTAATAAATTAATAGATACCTACAATTTATTTTGTTCAATCTAAAACAGACAGTTTAATGAAAGTAGGTAGATCGTCCTGAAGTTTGGTATACGGCCATGATTTGTCATTATAAACAACTTTTCTTAATAAAATTTTGTCGTATCCTAAACAAAAAGGGTACTTTACCTGAAAAGAAAATAGTTCTTGCTTCACCGTCACGGCCATTTTGTTTTTCAAAAAACGAAAAAATTCTTAAAATTCGTTTCACGCCAAGCAGGGCTTAATTCCAGAATCTTGAAATGAAATTCAAAAAATTTTAGTCCATTACACCTCTTGTAACATCAATCCTGGGACACACTGTATATATATATATATATATATATATATATATATATATATATATATACATATCAGAGTTACAATAATCAGATACATTGTTGATGATTATATCAATACATTACAATACATATGTGAGTTACAATAATCAAAGAGTTTCACAAAGTTAAACTGTCGACCATTAATTATAGAAATAATTTTATTAATAACGAATAACACTAAGTTACAGTAAATATACTATTTCAAAAGTTGTGTATTATATTATTTATGATTTAAGCTTCATTCAGACTGCCGTTTTAGTTTTACGCAGAAGCACAAAAATTTGACCAATTCAAACACTTAGTGTTAAAATTAAAAATGTGTTAAATATTTGATCAAACACTGTAATTATGCAAAATATATATTCTACGTTTACAAGTTTTTTAATAATGCAGTAAAATTATTTGTATTTTCCGAGCGGAGAACGAATAAATTTTGCTAAATTTGTTCACTTTTACGCTTTTTGTGTTCTCTTTAACTGAAGTTAAAATATGCATTATGCTAATTTATAACATATTATAAAAATTATAATACTTTTTTCTCCGTGTATGATAGAGAACAATTTTCGTATTGCAATTATTTTGAAATATCATTCAATTACCTACACTGTAAAGATTGTAATATATATTTATGTAATTTTACATAACTATTAACAGTGAAATAGTAGCATTTTGTAATTTTTACTACTATAATTAACGTAATATTATATTTTTTCTGTAAAAATACATTTATAGAATATATCAATTTACATCAATTTGTTACAGTGTACTTATTCGGATGAATTATAAACACTCGCCTTCAGTTTGAGCGGTAAACGTCAATCTAATGAGTAATAACCATTATTACATGCTTGTTGAATACTATACTTTTGTGTTAATTGTCTTTAGTCCACTACAAAATCAACATTTTGAAAAAATTAAACAATGAATGCAAACAGCACCATAAATATGTTTTTTTAAATTCATTTAAAATTTTTAAGATCTTTAGCAAAAGTTAAACGAAAGATTATTAAAATTTTACTGTTTCTGAAAAAACCGAAGGCCCTAAAAAAACCGTACAGTTCATTGTCCAGAAAATTGAGAAAACTAACATAAAATAAATACTCTTATATTTTTACGATTCGCGCGCAGTCGAAAACAAAAAACCGTTTTTAATGTTTGCTCGGTTATTATGGTGCTGTAATTTTAGAAACTGAAAATTAACACACTAATATTAATGGGTTCGTAAAGTATAATCTGACGTCATTACGAATAATTTTTGTTTTATGATTTTTTCGAAGAACACTTATTATATATTTATATAGTTTTATTTTATGCTTTTGCTATATATATATATATATATCCTTTTACAGAAAATAATTGATTTTTTTACAAATTATTGAATAAATCTTTCTTATTTGAAATTCATCAATACATTTTTAGAAAGATTAGTTTTTTCTAAATGTAATATTTTTTTTAAATATTTTTTTTAAACAAAAAAGCTCTAAGTTGAAATTCTTTTATTATTTTATATTAAATTCGACGTACAGGATATCGAAACGTCAAATTTTAATATAAAATAAAACAGAATTTTAATATAAAGCTTCTTTGTTTTAATATTATTAGTTCCGAAATATTTTTTACTAATTAAAATATAAGTAGTAAAAATTGTAATTATATGAATGATTGATTGTTTTAGTATGCTGTAATTACATAAAGGTACATACGTACATAGGTATGTAGATGCGTGTTAAATTGGCAATATTGCAGATATGGAATTTCGCGACATTAATGTTTGTTTCTGTACGAAAGTGTTTCTAATGCAGCCTTTACCTAGTTACTGTAAATTAAGCAACATATTTACTCATCTGGTGTTTGTTGTAAAAATAATTTAAAAAATCATATATAAATAACAATCAGTCATGTTTTATTGCGCAATTTATTTTAATATCTAATTGTTTTGCTTTTTTTTTTTGCAAATGAAATTGAACAAGTTGTGCAAAAAGCTATTACATAGTAATGCAACAAGTTTAAATTAAAAAACTTGAAAAAAATATTGTTTGAAAAGCTGGTGTTAGTCAGATAAGATGGTTCGGCGAATGTCTAACGAACGTTTGATTAAAAGATTATATGTATGAATGGTTTTTAAAGGTATACGTTTGCGTAGACGTGATTCTGAGTGTTTTGGATGAGCGAATGTTTCCAAGTCGTAAGAATAGAAGAGCATGTATGAGATGTATTATGAATATGGATGAAGCTAAAGTTACTTATTTGGATGGGATTGTTTGGAGGAAATTAATTTCGGCAAAGTGGAAAGAGTTTGTGCCACACCCTTTCGGGTACATGGCGTGATTGTGTATGCATGTATGTACCCGGAGAGAAAAGTTTATTTATCTTAAATATATTGTTAACAAAATTAAACGGCTTTAGGTTTAAGTTTTGTATTAATATTTATTAATAATCGACGTTTCGACGAACTCAACGTCCGTTTTCAACAGAATTTTTTTATATATTATTAATAGCTACTAACAATATTTCTACGTGCAATTCTGGATAGCAATTTGCCTTATTTAATATTAAAAAATTATTTTATTAGTGAAAATCATTCAAAATATAAATATCACAACAAAACTTCTATATATTCTCTTAATATAAGGCATATAATTATATAAACAATTTATTGACGTTTACAATATAATTATTTACAACAAAAATAACATACATAATTTTTATATTATATTTCAATGTCGTAATAATACATGTAATTCTAAGTAATATATAGAATATATAATATATTTAAAATAAGTATTATTATTAGCGAAACAAAATATTCTGCAGTTAAAAATAAAAATATTTTTATAGTTATTGGAGTTATGTAACTAAATTTATATGATTATTACAAATATACGCTTTTTTTTAAATTATAATTTGACGCTCATATTTAAATTAACAATAATTTAATTATGGCGCATATTCAGTCCCTAACAAAACGTGATTAAATAAATAATTTTCTTGCGTATAAATAAACAATACAAATATTTTTTAGAATTTAGGAAATATAAATTTTTTAATTAATATGAAATATGAATTAATTATCTCTGTTTCGTCTAATACCGATTCTTTCTTTCGTCTTTCTAATCTGATATTACTGTGTTTTACAAATTCTACTCTAATAATATGTCTTCTTAATAAAATTTATTATCAAAATATATAGTCTGATTAACATAAGTTCTCCTGTACGTCATCCGAATATAACTAAATCTATGACATTATCACCTGAGTATGATTATATAAGCTCATAATAAATATTTTTGTAAACATTTTGTATTTTTACTGTGATAATTTAAGTAATATTATATTTTTTATATAAAAATAACATAATTTTTTGTAAAATTATATAAATTTTTTAAAGTTTAATGTATGTTAAATAAAATAAAAATTGAATTATTCAATAATTACCAAATTAGTTTTCAAAAAGATTTTTTTTTAATATTTCGAAAGAAAACGAGAAATTTTTTTTTTTTCAGAATTACATTCTAAAGCCATTTTATTTTAATGTACTGTTATATATTAATACTAACGTCCAAATTGAAACAAAATTTCTTATTCTTTGCAAGAAATAAATTTTTTTGCATATAAAATTTATATGAACGTCAAATTTTAATTTGTAGTCTAGCATAACTCTCAAATATTTAATTGAATCTACAAATTCAATAGCAGTGTTATTAATACTAATAAAGAAAGTTTTCTTTATGTTGGAATATTGCAATAAAAATAAACAAAAATAAAACTGAGCCATCCAATTCAAATTAAACAAAAATTTTACAAGTTACTCAATTATTGAAACGGTTTGTTATAGACACGTGTTTTGCTTTTTAGGAGCTCGTCAGTATGGTGCTTTGATCAATGTCCAAAGACACTGATGCAGGTGTAAACATCTGGCTGGCTTTTATGCCATTTATGCCATTTCAACATTAGAATATTATGATATTTATTTTACAAATACACTTAAGAACTTTTGTTTAATGTTATTAAATTAGCAATATATCTATTTCTATTTGCAATATTAATTAATTTGTTTTCGTTTAATTAATAATTTTAAACAAGAGTTGATTACGCAAAAGTGCATATTTACTAGTATGATAAGTTGTTATTCCAACAAGTGGTCTGTTCTGCTACTAAATATAGAAAGTAAAAAATAATTTTAATTGACTTTCTTTTTTTTTTACTTCTTGTAATATGGAGTGCATAAAGTTTAATTTTTATTTTAAGAAAATATATTTATATGGAATTGTATAATATTATTGTAAAAATATTTGTAAATTTATATAGGTCAAATGAACAAAAATATTGTGGGATATCAATAATTTATGTTTTAAATTATATTGACATTAATTAATTAAGTGAGTTATGATAAATATACAATATGTTTTTTAAATTTTAATTCACCTGCTATTTTAGCAGATGTTACCTTAAATTTTGTGGTCGAAAAACTCAGTTTATAAAGGCATCAGAAACTTGAATAGAATATTATGTTATTTAGTTATTTAATTATATTAGTTTAATATGTAAATGCTGAAGTCGCTATTAATAAACTAATAAATCTTCAGTTAATTTTTAAATTAAGAAAAATGCCAGTGATTAATGTTATCCCTTTCTTTATAAATTTCTATTGCTTCTCTTATCAATTGATTGGTAATAACAAGTTTATGACTTGTTTTTTCCCCCTGATATAATAAATAAGGCTAACGCGATTGATGTTACATGTAATAAACTTCTAACGGCTACAGTTCCGTTAGAAAGCATTTTCGGACATATGTTTATTTGAAGTTTTTTATAGATTACTCATAGGAATCATCCGGCGTAGTTTTTCCACGACGTCATAAATCACACTGTATAATAACTAACTGCTGTATAATAATACATAAAGTCAATGTGACAATATAATATTAATATTGTGATACGCTTGAAGAAAAAATATTTTTTCAATTCGAAGTGTACGCAATGAGTGATAAACTTTGTTGAAAATATTATTTATTTAATTAATATGAATTTATCATTCTGATTAATAATATACGAGTAATATTAATCAAATATATTCTACAGCATAAATTTTGTTTGCTCAATATTATTTAATATTACGTTTATCAGTCGTATTCATAAACAAATAATACATTTATATATATATTTTTATCTGTTATTTTCAGAATATTTTTATATTGACTTTTTTGTTGGAATTTTATCTATAGCACTTGTAACCGAGATTTGTGTTATTTATAGAGAAAATAGATAATCATTTTTTTTTGTTTTCGATTTTAATTTGTTTTAAACAAATAATTATACTAAATTGAAATAATTATTTTCTAAGTTAAATTGGTTTGTTTACGATATCGGATTAATTTTAATTTTTTACAATTAAATATGGAGTAAAATAAATGTCAGGGATGCAAAAGGGTAACTTTACTAATTATATAGAAAAAACGAATACCATCGGTAGATAGCTTTTTAAAAAAGACGGTATTCGTACATTTACATTTTTGTTCTAGGATGCATAGTTTTCGAGAAATAAATTTTACCCTCTAAACCTTGACGGTAAAAAAATAAATCGGCGATAGATACCTGGATATGGTTGCCTGTGTGTAATGAAAAGACTTATTTTCGATACTAGGTTTAAAAAACAGAGCAAAGGTAAATTTAACATTTCTATTTTTTTATTATTGTTGTCCGTATTAAAATTAAAAATAATGAAACTATATTTTTTACGACGTATTGTTATTTTACTTGAATAACGAACAACATAATTGACATTGCTAATTGATATACGAGAGGAATTTAAACTAATTAATAGTAGTCAATAGTGAAAGATTGTCACTTTTTTTTTTTTAAATAATTTGCTATTTTGTAATTAACTCTAATTAGCGATAGATGCTATTATATTCAGTGAAAGCAAGCTGTGAGGAATTAGAACTGTGTTTTACTCTTTTCATTCTGAAATAAAAAGTTTTTAAATTTATGATTTATAAAATTTTTGTTGAAAGAATATATAAATTTTAATAATAATTGGTTTAAAGTTTTCTTTTTGTTAGTGTTTTATATACATACATATATTAAAATGAAAAGCTTTAGGATTAAGTTTTGTATAAATTTTATTTAAATATCGACGTTTCGACTTACTCTACGTATGTTATTTTCAGGAAAAAATATACGTCGATTTGAAAATAAATTATATAAAAAATTTAATCCTAAAGCTTTTTTATTTTTTTACTATGTTATACACAGATATATATATATATATATATATATATATATATATATATATATATATATATATATATATATATATATATATATATATATATATATATATATGATTGAGAGTGTTTTGCGTGAGCGAAAGTTTCCAAGTAGTAGGAATAAAAGAGCAAAAGTTGCTTGTTTGGATAGGAATGTTTGAAGGCGACTGATTTCGGGATGATGAAAAGAGTTTGTACCACACCCTTTTGGATACATGGCGTGATTGTGTATGTATGTATATATCTGTACCCAGAAGAGTGTGGTACAAACTTTTCTCACTATGCCGAAATTATTTTCCGTCAAACAATTTTTTCCAGATAAATAATTTTTGCATTATCCACTTTTATTATACCTAGAAAAACATGATAATCTATAAAAATTAAATTTTGTTAAATAAATATGAAATATAAATATAAGTGATTTAGGAATAGCATAGAAAAAATGTATTAAAAATGTTTAGAATTTCCAGTTACGTAATTAAAATATTAAAACTATAAATTACTTTAATACGTGTTACTATATATATATATTTATATATAATTTAATGTTTAACCTTGAGGTAGGTTTCTTTATAGTTTACATATAAATAACTATAGTATGGTTTGAAATTTAGGAAGCACATGTTTGGAATATAAAAGAAAGAATTATTCTAATTATTTTCAAAATATTTTATTACTTCTAAACATGAACAGATTCAAGACTTTATTTTATTGTTTAAGTATAACGAGATTTTAAAAATATAACTTTTGTTTCGTCTAATATATAATGAGTTTTTAAGTAGATCCTACACGATCAGTAATACTGTCAGTATCTAAAAATATTGACAATATTATTGAAGAATATTCTTTGGCAGTACCGTCAGTAGTTCTGATCCAAAAATACTGACCAATAATAATGATCGTGTAGGGTCTACTTTATACTATACCACGATATTAAATTTGTAGCTGCTGACGGAAAGCGAATGTCTTATACCGTACAAAACAAGTTATACCTACCTTCGTATACATGCAACGGAATAGATATACAAACAAACGCCGCAAATCGGCCAGTCACAGGCAGCCAATGTGATAATGTAATAACAACGTTCCACTTTCAGAAAAACCGAAGAAAGTTGTTCTCCGAGAGAGGAGAAAGTGAATTTAAACGTATCACGATTTATTTACAGTCACCGTCGCGTCGTCGGATGTAGAGAAGAAATGTTTGTCTGTATATAAATATACATATATATATATATATATATATATATATATATATATATATATATATATATATATATATATTGTCAGACGATTTTCATCGTTACGGCATTCGGCTGGTAATGATATTATCCTTTGGCATGTGGTGGAAACATCATATGTTTTACGCGAGACGTATTTGTTTGGCTTTATTGTTTTGGAATTTTTGTTGTTGGTATTTTTGGTTTGATCAATTGGTAACATTTTCCAAAAGATTTTTATATACACTGTAAAAAATTTATGTAAATCTACATGTTCTGTAAATGTATTTCTACAGAAAAACTGTAATATTACATCAATTATCGCAGTAAAAATTACAAAATTTAGCTATTTTACTGGTAATAGTTATATAAAAGTACATAAATATGTATTAAATTTTTTACAGTATATGTATTTATAATGAAAATTTTTTTTATGGAGAATATATATACTTCTTCGACAAGATTGGTATTTCAAACAAGTACAGCACGACAAAATTGGTAAAATTGCACGACAAAAATGATATTTAAAACAGAAAAATTGGAAATTTTACAATAAAATTAATACATATATTGAACGACAAATATAGTATGACAAATTAATAAATTTTAATTAAAATAAAACATCTTTAGGTTAAATTTCTGTATTAATATTTATTTAAAATTGACGTTTCGACGAAACTCAACGTCCGTCTTCATCAGGAAAAAAATCATTTCGAAAGGATAGACAACATAATAAAATTGTGTAAAATTTTATGAAAATATTACCTAAATTTACTAATTTTTTTTTTTTATTTTCAGAATGGCGTGGACAAGTGTTTCATATTCTTCATATGAAGGTAAGAAAGTTGTTTCTAAATAAATCTTTGTAATTAGTTAATTTTTATAAATTTAAATTACTTTTATTTAGATAAAATTAGTATCAAAGAAATATTTAAAATGATTTCAACTTCATTTTTATCTTATTCGATCAACACACATGCGCAAATGCACTAATCGTTCATTAGACATTCGCTCAAGATGTCCGAACCATCTTAACTGACTAACACCAACTTTTGCAACAACATTTTTTTTTCCAATGTAACACTCATCGTACACTAATCTATTTTGTTCCCGATTCCACCTAGTTACACCAGATACTCCACGTAAAAATTTAATTTCCACAGCAGCAATCATTTTTCTTTTATGCTTTTGCAGCCAAACCCAACATTCACCACCATACAGCAACAGCATTAACTTTGCTAACACTGTATTTATCAGTATTTTACGCAAATGACCCTAAACTTGTTTTTCTAAACATTATTTATTTCCTCAAACAAGGAACTCGAAACAAAACAAAAAATAACCAATAAATGTAACTATTTCAAATTTATTACTCTATATGTCGAAAAGTTGTTCTGTAAATTTCGACGAATAATTGTAACAAAGAAAAATTGGGCGAAAAATTCGTAATAAATTTGAACTGTGGAAGTTTCTATATCAGATGACTTTATTAAAACCCGATGAATCATCGAAGAAAATATTTGTACAGGTCTTGTGGTAAACTAATTTCCGATATTACGAGTAAAATGACATTGTTTAAATTGTTTTATTACTCGTTCGCACATACATGCATGCATACACATACGTCTAAAGTTGTATATGTGTTGTGATACGTGCATTATAATTATGATTCATGTTAATTTGTTTGTAGGACTGTTTTATCTGTTATCGCATTTTTTTTTTTTGAATAATTTTCTATTACGTCGCAAGTAGACTGTTTATTGTGCGTTTTTACTACACTTGTATATTATATGTGGAGCTCAGTTGAATAGTGATGAATGCACACCACTTTGATCAAATTGAGATTTTTATTTGAATATCTATTAAACATTATATATGAGTCGTACAGATGCAAAACTCACTATTTGCAAATTTTAAGTTCTGAGATATTTGCAAAAAACTGTTATAGCTAAGTGTAATTGTATTTTGATGATAAAATCTTGTTACTAGATGGCAATACTTATTTAAAATCGTGAATCATTGGTTTTATACATCATTAATTCATACAAAGTAACTGTTTGCTTTCCACCAATAAAATTTTTATTGGTGGAAAGCAAACAATTACTTTTGCATTTAAACTATCAACGCAAGTAGTGAGTTTTGCATCCAACACTAAACTTTAAAGAGTGTTTCTCATATTAAATACTGAGTTTTTTTTCTAAATAACTTAAATATCGTATTCCTTGTAAAATTCTACGTCCAAATCGCGCAAAATCTCATTTTTCACTTTTTGTCATATAGTGAGTTTTGCATCTATACGTCTCATATAGCTATTTCGAGAGTTGTAGCGAATAATAAATTATATATTAATCTAATATAATATTTTTAAAAATTTGTGGAGTATTTCATTTAGTATTTAATCAGAAAATGCATAAAATTGTGAGAGAAAGCAATAGAAAAATAAATACTTTGTACTATTCTATTATTTTTCCAAGATTGTTAAAAAAACTGTACTTTATTTCACTTATTTTATTGTGCCGTAATGCGTCATTATTTTACTCTAATTCTGTATAAATTCAGACATTAAAAAAGTGCACAGAAAATCCATTGTAACAAGTCTCGCAATTTTGACAATAGAAATATTAAATTTTGATGTTTGTATAAATAAATTCTCTTATTTACAATCGTGGAAAATATAATATATTTTTCAATCAATGGTTAAATTTTCTAGTTCTTTTTACAATATTAACTATTATTATTACTCAAAATACAGAACATAGAAACAAGTTACTAGTAACTTGTTTCTATGTTCTGTTTATTTACTGTAAATGTCATTTGTATCATTTTTCCTGATGAAGATATATGTTTAGTACGTCGAAATGTCGATTATTAATAAATATTAATACAGAACTACAACCTAAAGCCATTTTATTTTAATATAATGAGTCCTATAAGATTTTTTTACTATATTATTACTTACGATTAGTGCTATTTTGGTGTTTCTAAAATATAAAATATTTAATATAAATTTTATTAAACTTAATCAACTATCTACGAAAATAAAAAAAAAAATAAAAAACACGTAATTATTTGTTAGTTTAATGCTTATATCAATAGTAATTATTTTATCGTATAATTACAAAACAATTTTTTGCTGTTAAAAAAAAAGAATTATTTCTTTGAATAATCATGAATATGACGCTACGAACTTAGATATTACGTTAGACTTATTTCGTATAAATTATCATTTCGATATTGATAAAAAGTATATATTCATTCATTAGTTTCAATATTTCCGATAAAGAAATGAAAAATGAATGTGTTGAAAAAATACCTAGAAACATTTAAAAACAAAAAATAATTTACGATGAAAATTAATTTTAAGTTTTATTATGTTAAAACTTTTACTGTTGCGAAATAAATAGTTAATCTACATAATATGCAAATTTTTTTGTCGTATAAAAACTGTAAAAAAGTGGTGCTTTTAATGTATACTTATTTATTTCATAATATTAATAATACATACTTTTATATTTGATTAATTCAAAATATTTTAAAAATTGTTACACAAAATGAAAATCTTTAGATGTTTTTACCAATTGTCATATCACATATGATGAGGGAGATATTGTAATCATACTAAATTTGACATTTTGAGATTTTTATAGATAAGCACTAATTAGGCTTATAGCAAAGAGAATAAAATATCAATTGTTTTTATCGTGACGTCTGTCTGTCGATCTGTGGATACGTATAGAGGCTGAACAGATTGTTATAAAATTTTATATTTAAGTTTTGTAGGTGCATATCTTAATTTGATCATGTTTTGGTAAAGATTTGGCAATCGGAAGTGGTAATTTACTGATATAACTTTTATATGTTTTATTTCGAAAAAAATTATTTATCAAAAGTTGCTAACCAAGTTGTAACTAACAACTATTATTTGAAAAAAATTTTGATACGGCTAAATATTTTTTTCTCATGTTTTTATGATATTTATGAATATTTATGTCAAGACAGTTTTGTTTTTAGGTAGCATAACTACAGTATTTGTTGTTATACAAATTTTCTATTCCATAAATTTATTTAATACGTTGACTGTCGGTTCGGTGGTGGCCATAGCAGATTTTTTTCTAATGTTTTAGTCATTTTTGCATGAAGCATTGTTAAACATTTTTCAAGTTAATCAATTCGTTAAATAACCAATCAATGAGGCGGTTTGACAGTTAATAATCTAATTGCTTGGTTAAGTTATAACAATGTTTTGTGCAATCGGGCTTTAGTACTTACTTTTGAAAAGCTTTTTTTTAAAATTTTTGTATGTTAACAAAAAAAACACTAACATTTTAAATTAACTTAGCTTGCATTGATTCTAAACAAAATTAAAAAAAAATAGTAGTAATTTTGCAAAAAATACAGATTATTCAATATTTCTGCAATATATATGTATATATATATATATATATATATATATATATATATATATATATATATGTATATATATATATATATATATATATATGTATATATATATATATATATATATATATATATATAATTTATTTTTTTAATATTTACCCGATTACCGAAAGTTATGTGAGAACAACTAATGAAAAAATTAATGAATTCCTTACCTTGTTTATTAAGAAAGCATTTAGAACGAACGAACTGTATATATTTATATACTTACATTATATATGTATTGATACTTTCACTTTTATTAACGACTAAAATACTTTTTCGAAAACATTCTTCAGCAAATTTAATAAATACAGACGGTAACAGTTACGAACATAATTACTTCAGTAACTTTTTTTTTTGAAAATTTACATTAAGTGTAAATATTTCACTAAAATCATTATTACTTTATAATTATTTTAAAAAATACTGTCTCCTTATCTATCTTTTAATTTAAAAATTAACTTATACTTTGTTGTCGGTGTTTACCATGAAACACTTTTAAGAATATTTTTTTACTATAAGTATGTTTATGATTTCTCTGAGTAATTTCACTTAATGTTTGAAGTATTGTTTAACCACAAGGGTGAGAATTCCGAATTGTTTGCGCTTAAATACTTATGTGAATTTTGCGTTTATGGTTTAATATTGTAAAAGGTACTTAACAACAGTCATTTGCTTTTTTTTCGCTGTGTGTTTCTCTTTTGTTTTATAGTGACAAAGGATTTAATATATTTAACTCCAATGGCAAAATATAGAACTTATATATATATATTATATCTGGCGATGTATTTCGTGCACTTCTTCACATATTTTTAATAGTCAAATTCAAATTGAAGTGAAAATAAACAATGCAACTGTCAATTAATAATTTGACTTAATGTCAAATTATATACACTTGACCATGTTTCTTCGGTCGAATATGTAGTTTCTGACAAATCTGACTGTGCACATTGCATTTCTTGCACATCTTTACATATTTTCAAGAATAAAATTAAAATTCAAGCAAAAATTAACATTGCATTATCAATTAATTTAATTTAAATTAATAATTTTTAATATGGCCGCCGAAGATGCCAGATTAAATATACTTGACTGTGAAATTATGTTTGGTGCTACCACCAGTAACGTATATAGTAACTAAGTACTATATAATAATGTACATTATTGTACTAGTAATATAATAATTTTTTTCTACATAGGCAATATAGAAATGTAATATCAATATTTTAATACACTTGAAGAAAAACTTAATTTTCTACCGGTCAGTTTTGTTATATACACTTCAGTCGACTTTAAGAAGCAAGTAGAATTAATTTTTATATTTTGCTAGAATAATTTATTAAAAATTTTATTTCAGAAAAATTTATTAATTACTGTATTAATTTTTTAGGTTAATTTAGCAAATATTATGGTAAGCAGTTCCTCAAATAGTATATTTAAAATGACAGTATTCACTAAAAATGATGTAAAACATTTTTCTCAGTGTAGTTATAGATTTCAATAAAATACAAATTAATTTGGCAACACTGTGCACATACATACAAACTTAGTAAATAAAATTTTTATTCATTTGATCATAAAATTGTATATATACATTAATAAATTTTAATACTGTTTGCAGTTAAACTAAACTAAATGAATTGGAACTAGGCAGCATGCTCATAAATCATAGGTTATAAATTTTCTCTCACTGTACAAATATGTTTAAGTTAACTTCATTTATTAAAATAATATAAATAATCCATTAATTAAAACTAATTACGTATGTGCCAATTAATTTTATACACTTCTATAACCAATTTCATTATTTATTACTTCTGCATGTAGTTACACTTACACAATATTGCAAATTTCGACGATAGAAAAAATACATCTCTACCTAAATCATTCAATAAATTATTGATTTTTATTACTAACATGTTTAATTAGATTTAGATCTGTTATTCTTTATTAGTAATCTATATATATATACAGTTAAAAATATTTGGTGTTCCATTGATACACCAAAATTGTGTAAAAATTACATTACACAGAAAATTTTTTTTTTAGATTCGAGATTTTTACTTTTAATTAAAAATGAACGTGTTCTTGAACTGTAAACTTATGTTTTTCTAATTGAAATTGAACAATTAATAGAAAAACAATAAATAATAATAAGTTACAGTTACTATTTAAAAGTAGTGCCGGGCACTTTAACTAATTACAAGTTGACTTATAAAAGATAAATATGTACCTATCAATATATCACATACATATTTGTATAAATAAATATATTTTAGGAAAAGGTTAATTGAACAAACTTTATAATATTGAATACATAAATTTCGCTTACATATATATCAAGTAAATTTAATGTATTTATCAGCAATTAAAATATATAGGCATTTAGATTTATAGTATAACATATTCATTATGGCTTTTTATTATTATCATATAATATATAATTTATTAGTTTTCAAAAATAAAATGTATACTTAATACTGATCATAGTTTGTATCAAATATTTGTGTTTAATATTATTTTTTATATTTTTATTTGGGAGTATGTTTTTGGAGTACTTTAACGTCAGTGGTTATTAGTATAGTTTATCCGAAAAACGAAAAACTACCTAAACTCATTAAGTCGTTAACATGACAATATTTAGGTACAAATTCCCTTAAAATTAATATGGTTCTTTTCAATACTGTTTATGTTTTTTTATGTTTATGTGGTTTTTCGTTCTTCGGATGAACTATACTCTGATACATAGGCTTCACTTTTTCGTGAAACGGTGCTTTTATCATTAATGTCAAACAACTTTTGCTTTTATTTTTCGTCAAATGTAAATAGTTTTTCTATTTTTGACAATTTTTATAATATTTCATATTATAAAATGTAAATAAACTGTAATAAAGTGCTTAATAAACAATTTTAGGTAATCAAAAGTACTTTTGGCAAAAATCACGTTTATAAATAAGGTGAAAATACGGGCCATAGTTTTTAACATTGTTATTTGTATATAACTTGTTCTATTATTATAATATTATCTATGTTTTATGTCGCAAAATCGCTGCTTGGCACTCAAACGGTTAAGATAGTTTGTAATATTTTGCATGGTGTTTGGGCTTGTCTTTGGAATTATTCGGCTTACATAAGACCCCATAAGTTTTTTTAATGCTCGTTTTAGACGGCCGTAATTTATAAACTAATATTTATTAATGCTATGTTTACGACACATCGTTATATGTACGAGAAAAAAGAGATATGATTATCAAATATTTGATAGAACAAAACTCTTCACAAATTATGACTATGTAAAACGGGGCATAAGATACACATTATTTACAAAAAAAAAAAAATAATTCTAAAGTGAATATATGAAAAGAAGCAAAGTTGAAAATGTCTATTTTGTAAATTTAGTTCATGCGCGCACACATTGTATGTTTAAAATTATTAATAGAGCATTGGGATTTTCAATTGACTCATATAATATAACCAGTTGAATAATAAGTTTTGTTTAGCACGCTAGGTTGCTAGGCAACAGAATATATATAAATCATGCAACAGATTTACAGAATATTATTTGCGGATATGCTAAACGAAAGAGAATCTTGCGAAATATCTCGAATGATAGTTTAAATTTTAAAAAAAAGTTGAAAAACATCTTTTGCTGTATAATGTTAATAGTTGGATTGCGTAATGTTATCTGTGTCAAAAATAGCTAATTTACATGGATATTAAACAGGTTATTGGAAAATATAGTAATTATGATTATTAGAAAAAAATAATAATGTTTCAGTTTTGTTAAATTTTATTAGGAAATATATAATGATACGACTGATAAATATAGCACAATAAAAATGGGAAAGTTTATGACAAAGTAGTATGTAGCATGATAAAATGATCAATATATTTTTGGTATAATACAATAATGACATTATTATACAGCAATTAATTACTTTGCAATTCTTGTACTTTTTCACATATTTTCAATAATCAAATTAAAATTTAAGCGCGAATAAACAATGTAATTGTCAATTAACTTAACTTGACATAATTGTTTGTTAATATAGCCGGCGAAGATGTCAAATTACAACGTCAAATTTGGCGTTGTAGTTATGTTTGGTGTTGCCACCAGTGATGTATATAGTAACTAAATGCTATATAATAATGTCATTATTGTACTAGTATCATAATTACTTTTTTCTATATACTTTACTAGTTTCACTTACCATGTTATTGGATTTTATAATTATTTACCAAATGATATAAATGTTTAAATAAAAAATAATTCAAAAATAAAATTAAAGACATATTACTTGATTTGGCTCCTTTTAGTATAAAAGCATTTATCGATTATTTTAAAAATTAAACGCTTTTTTGTATTTGTAATATTGTAATTTCTATTTGTATTTTGACTTGCGTAAGCACTTTCTAGTGTGTCAACATAAATAAATATTATTATTAATATTATGTCCGACGAACTGATGTTTTCAGTTAAAAATTTTCACAAACAGACGACACCCTTAGTACTACATGATTTTCGTTTTGATGTGCGTTTACGCATGGTGTTTCTACACACATACGCACACATGTGTAGATATGCGTGTGTCCATGTGTGAGTGTATGCTGTATATACAAGGAAGAGATCAAGTGAAGGTCAACTGGCCGCCGGGCCATCATACCACTTTATACAACTGAGTCAATGCAAAGAACCCAACTATAAGCATTGCTTGGTACAAAGTGCACTTTTCAACTGCCTCAAATAGAAAATATAGTAGTGTACCTCCTATTTGAATAGCATAACACCTTGTACATACGTATATGTTGAATTGAATGGCTCTAAAGATTGATGTGTGTGTGTATGTGTGTGTCAAAAGCATATTGTTATAGATTTTTTTCTACATACTATATCAATCTATTTTATGCTTTTATCGAACAATAACATCTTCTTCTAAGGTTTTTTTCTCCATTGCACAAATATAAATGTATGCAGTTTTGTTTTAAAGTGGTTTGTTTTAGGAATTTTCAATAAATTTGTTGACAGAAACTTGTTATACCTATTAATTTATAATAATTCTTAATAAAAATTAAGGTATAAGTGTTGAATCATATTTTATTTTGAAATTCAGACTACTAGTTTTTATATTCGTCATTCTCAAGTCCACAAAGTATATTTTTTCGTCAAGTGTATCAAAATATCGATATTATGTTACTATATTGCCTATGTAGAAGGAGATTATTATGTTACTAGCTAATAATGACTGCACAGTCAAGTGTATTTAAAGATATTTTTTTGTTCAAATCAGTGGCGTAGCCAGAAACTTGTCATGGGGGGGGGGGGGTTACTAATATTAATCAATAAAGATAATACTATAATTTGTATAAAAAATAAAGAGCAATAAAAATTATTTTTATAAAAATGAAAGTCAAATAACATATTTTATATTTCACATACGTATGTTTTTGGTCGTTCAGGTTCTTGGGGGGGGGGGGTTTCCAACCCCCCTAACACCCCCCTTGGCTACGCCACTGGTTTAAATTATTAATATATATATCTGGTTAGGTTTCTAGAAAACTCTGTAGGTATTTTACAGTGTAAACAAAATCGTGTTATATAAATGACAGTAAACAGCAAACGTATCTTGATTTATCAGGCGTAAATAATTGATTTGAATTACTTTAGTTTTTTGCGCGATGTAAGTTTATAGAAATTTAATTAATTTCACATTTTTCAACTATCTTATTAATATATTGTACTGAAATACCTTTCAGCGTATAAACTCGTTTTATTGATATTTATATGATAACATAATAATAATAATAACATATTAGTACACTCAGGTGAAATTCAAAAAGAAAATATGTAGTGTTTTTATATTGTAAATATTCGTTAAAATAATTTACACTCAAATAAAACGGTTTTAGGTTTAAGTTATGTATTAATATTTATTAATAAACACGGTTTGAAGAATTCAATGGCCGTCTTTATCAGGGAAACTGATACAAATTCTTGTAACATTCTTGTTATCAGGTAACAAAATAAGTTACTAGATCATAAAAATTTATAAATTTTTTATGATCTAATAACTTGCTTCTATATTCTGTTATTTACTGGTAAATGTTATTTGTATCAGTTTTCCTGATGAAGATGAACGTTGAGTTTATCGAAACATCGATTATAAATAAATATTAATACAGAACTTAAACCTAAAGCTGTTTTATTTATTTTTTAATTTTAAAATTAGTCAATGAAATTGTGTCATTTATTCGGAATATTTCTAAATAGAAATTTGAAAATCCAACAATTTGCAGTTCTATTCTTTATCTTTCATCTGGTTTTTGATTGAAAATGATATCTTTAATAATAGATAAAATTTTGGGTTAAGCCCTGAAACACTATTTAATGAAAAAATTGCATTGTAATAGAGCGATCCTAGCGGACACTGTTAATACTATGTTTTAGGACCACCCATATACATTCTCAAAGTCTAATGTATAAAAATGGTATATGTAACTGTATGACAATCGAACGTTATTCATATCTGTGAAATATGTTTTTTACTAGCTTGTACAAATACGTTACAAATTTAGGTCCACCTTTTGTGTTTCTCCTGACCCGTCCCATATACATACTCTTAATATTACTTTGTATTAAGAGAAATGTTGTTAAACTAATTTTAAATGACATTATCTAAAAAGTCTGCATCGATTTATCTAACACCCTGTGTAATATTATCTTTTTCCTCGTATAACTGGTACAATTAATTTAATTATCGTTGGATATTCCAGAATCTAGAATATATAAACATAAACGGAAAAGTTCAAAGTATAATAATATTATGCAATATTGATAGAAAAAATTATTTATAATAACGTAATCTTTTTTTCCCTATGCAATAAATTAATAAATTATTCTATTCCGTTGGGAGATTCTATATAGAATCTAGAATGAATTTACTGACTTTATACGTTATGACGTAAATGGATATAGCAAAAATACTATATAATACTATACAACTTGCTTGTTATGGTGCCGTTAACTCTTATATTCAATTATTTGATGACGTCATTCTTCGCGCAAGCAATATTTCGACATCCGATTTTGTCTCGCATATGATACAAGTTATGCTGTCTGTTGGTTCTAGAAGCTTTTGTTTGTTTTTGTTTTGTTTATTATTTTACTTCAGAAAATGAAAACAATTGCGTTTTTGTTAATGAACAAATGAAGATCAAAGATATGGGGATAGTAAAATATTTAATTTTTAAAAAATAATAAATAATAGACGGAATTTAGTCAGTTAAATATTTTTATATGTATATATGAATGTATTTTTATGTATACATATTTGTATCTATTGCAGAGCTCTGAAGAAGTCAATAGTGATTGCCGAAACGTAGGCATATAGAAGAAAATAAAAATATTTAACTTATTGAATTCCGTCTATTACTTTTTATTTTCCAATTTAATTAAATTTTTACACAATAACATAGAATTTTATATCAATCTTCGGTCTGAATGTCATTCCAAATGATCATGTAAGGCCCGCTCAAAGTTTACATTGATTAAGGTTTTTAAAAAATACTTTATATATATAAATAAATAATGGAGCAGGAACTAATTCGGAAATGGACAATTACCTTGAAAAATAAATTGGCGTTTTACCGTGCGCGAACAATAAATTTGAAAGACAGAATGACACAGACACAGGAAAGACCTTTCTTTCATATTATATGATTGCTCTCGAGAGGCGAGTTTATCAAGACTTTCTCCTCGATCGTGTAATGCCAATGCCCGAATGAAATTTATACTTGTACGTGGTTTGTGGTGTACATACTATCATATATATGCATGCACATATATATACATACATACATTCAAATCTTGTCGCATTTACATATTTAACGACACAGTAATCGGAGATGAAATTTTTTTATTTATTCAACTGTGTGTATCATATGAATTTTCTTGTTTATAAATTTTTATGTTATTGTATTTGATATGACTAATTTCAAATGTTTATCTTTTAATGACAATATATATTTTTATTAATATAAAATTTCAGAAACAAATGTTGAAATTCTTATACCTAGCGATCATCACATGTAAAGAGGGACATGAATCAATTATTTTCAGTATGTTTGCTTATATTTAAAAACTTAATTAAATTATTTTCTATATTTTTCTATTATTTAATAACATTTATTTAATCCAAATACAAATTACACGAATATACAAGAAAAACAGAAAAATTACAAATACAAACTTTAAGCTATGTAAAACTAAACTAAACTAATAAAACTTAAACAACGAATAAGCGAATTAGAGGCCTTTGGTACTCTAAGCTTGATTTTATTTTACTTAAAATTAAAGCGGACTTAACTAAAGCGAAAGCAGACGTAAACTGACGATGCAACTACGGAAAAATACCAACTTTACTCAAAACTAAATTGTAATTCCTACCGCAGTTTTAGGAAAACTTCTAAGCACTTCAAAATATTTCTAAGAAATATCTTGTAGTGGTTGGCTGCGAACTCTAATACATAAATCTATCACTAGGTCAATCTAACAGATACAAAAATTACTTAGTTTCAGAAATATATAACAGGTTACAATAACCACATAGCACAACACTGTCCTGTTACAATATTCACAAGTAATGGAATCAGACAAATCCACTTATTCATTGACAATATTTTATTAATTCTATTATTATTCAGGATTTGTAAAGTATTCGGTCGTAGGAATAGTTTGGGAAACGCTGTTCTAATATATTATTTATAATTTTTTAACAGTATTCATATCATATAGTTAACATGTTGTTAATTTTTTCCGTTTGCAGGTTTGTCTGATTTTTAATTTTCACGATGCGTTTCGATCTTGCAATCATTTTCAATGACTTGAAGATGATCGCAAATTCGAAGCGCGTCGTGAAAATTAAAAAATCAGACAAAAGGAAAAATCAACAACAAAGATATATAAGCAAGTTCAGGGAAACAAAAACAAAATAAATTAGGAGTAGTTATTTTTAAACATGTGTTTAAATTTTACTTTAGTATAAATTGTAACATTCATAGTTCTTTTATACGGAAAAATTCTTCGACTTTTCGACTCCACGAGTCCGACATCCCTGGTTGAAACAGATAAATATTTCGAAGAAACACGGAGAAAAACGTTTCTTTGATATTAATAAATAAATTTCAATAACATATATTTTTTTATATTAAATAAATTTATTTAAAGTAAATATACAAGCTTTTACTGTAAAATAATTATTTGTTTGTAATAAACAAATACCTTTAAATCAAATAGATATTTATTTGCCACTATTGAAAAAAACATTTATTTGAATGAAAATGATTTTCTTTACTCCAAAGAATTTCTTTTCTCCGTGAATGTATTTATAAAAAGTTGCTATACAAATTATAGATAACAACTTGTAATTGAGATATATGTATTTTATTATAAGATTTAATACATTTTTTATGAATTTTAGTATTTTTGCGATAGTTTTTCTAAGTATCTATTTTGACATACATATTTCAAAAAATCTAACTACATCTGTAATTAATTTTAATCAAAATTAACACATTTATTTAGAGAAATTCATCAAAATTATCTATGTCATGTATATATATAAAACTGATAACCAATTAACATTCAATTTGATTGATTTTGCATTAAGAAACTTATCATTTTTGTCAAATGATTAAATTATCTTTTAACACCAAATGTTTGATACAAACATATAAATTCATTAATATATCTTATAATGAATGAAAGGTGCTCGTCAAAAAAATAAAGTTTCATATCCGGCGTTTGTTAAATTCGCTGTACGGGTTTATAGAGTGTACATAGAGAGAGAGACGATGTACCGAAAGTTGGTGATGTGAGGTCATCTTTTCATTGTAACCTTTAATTAATTTTGTATTGCAATGACAGGCGAGTGAGTGAATGTAATGTTCTCTCTCTCTGTACTTGTACATACGGTACGACTATATGGATATTCGCCTATACACATACATGTACTTTAATCTGTTGTTGGTTGTGTTCAGATCTTATGTGCTAACATTAATAAATTTTTTTTACGATTTCTGTACGTTTGTAACATTTAGAGTTTGAGTGAAACATGGAATGAGATTTTAGTGTTTTCTAAATGGTTTTAAATTTATTTTATATACTGTCCATTTTTTTCTTAAGATAATAGTAGAATTTGGGGTTAATTAATCCGTGGATTAAAATGATTATACATATATACGATCACGCATAGAATACAAATTTTCTTATCAATTAAAATTTGTCATTTATTTTTGAAATCTTGTAATCGAAATATAGAGATTAAATAATAGGATTAAATATGCTAGTAGTGAAAAAGAAAATCATATATAAAACATGATTGACTCTCTTATTAATAATGCAGCTCGGTTATAAAAAATATTTTCTTAGCTTTCGTACATATTCAGGGTTAGACTGACCCACCAGCGCACCGGGCTTTCCCTGATGGGCCGTAATCATTGTGGGCCTTGATCGGCGATAGTTCAAAAATTAAAACTGATCTCTGAGTTTTGCAAAAATTTAAGAATTGATTATTCTAAAAACATCAATTTGTGAAAAGAGGCATTTTTTAAATTGTCTTTAAACTTAGATTTAAATAAAGAATTATATTTAATTTTATATGTGTGTTTTTCATCTTTATTTTCAATGTAAATCAGAATAAAAAAATATAGAAACATAACTTATTTGAAAATTTTTGGGATGCAAGGTGAGCCTATTCTGCAACTATCCCCTAGCCTAATTTTTTATCCAGTCCAACCCTGTATATGTTGATCAATAACTAAATAATGTGGACCTATCATTAATATCGGTATAACATATATGTCATTTCTTTACGAATACTTTTTCATTATGCAAAAATGAACATTTGTTCTAATGACACAATTTATTAAAAAGCCAGAAATAGGTCAGTTTATTCAAAATACATTTTTAATTATACCATAGTGGTAATTAATTTAATTACATTAAATTTTAATAAATATTTTTCCAAATAAAATTGCAATTATTAAAATATTGTAGTGGTACCCTTATAAAGAGCCGTCTGCAAATATTTTTTAAATACTATTGAATGCATTTGTGTATTTATAACTTTTTTTTCGATGGTTTAAAAATTGTATTTTATGATTACATTTTTCAATAATGACACTAAATTATGTCACTTGACTTTGAACTAATAACTTGTATTTTTTAATTAATTAGATCAAGTTTAAGTGTGGATTATTTTAATAATTAACGATTAAAAGTGTAATAAAATGGTACAAAAAATCCATTAAACATAGTGTTAGTAAAAAAAATTATATGCAATTATGTTCAAGTTAAACTCATGGCCGTTTTTTTTTTTAGCTGTTTTAGATATAACTTATGATTAGTGTAAATTATAAATAAATGTATTTGTAATGTTGTGCAACAAATATTACGCTGTGCAGAGTTAAATTTCGATATTTGTGAAATAGTTTATTCAAGCAAAATAATGTATTAGTTAAAATAAAATGGCTTTAGGTGTAAGTTCTGACAGAATATGAGAGGTCAGTACGTCTAAACCAGCCAGATAAATCTATTATTATTCAACATGTATTAGAGTATCTTCATGATGTGAAATTCGAAGATACAGTAATATATTGTTGCAATACCCAATTAATATTAACAGCAGATTGATAAGAGAAGCAATAGAAAATAAATAATAAAATAATATCAATCACTGTGAAGGCACTGATTTAAATAAAATTTGGTTTCTATTAATTAAAAATTTATTAAAAAAAAAATTGGATATATTTTATTTTTGCAACTTTTGTTCTTTTTGTGATTATTATTATAAGTAGATACGAGCCACAGGTGAGTAGAATACTATACGTTTTCTAATTGAAAATTGTATTTTTTGGTCTGATGTGAAAGATATTTATAGCATTTAAAAATAATAAATAAATAAATTTTGGAAATATATTAAGGCGGGAATGGAGCCAGAAAAATTTTTACGGTCGTACCTCGTCCTTCACTTTCAGCCCCTGCAGGGGCGGAGCCCTCTTATCCAAAAACTAAACGCAAATGTAAACAAAACACCGCAGTCGTCGTCTCTTCACCCTTAAATAGTGCAAGATAAACTTAAACAGTGGCAACTCGTCATTTTTAAAAAATGGGAGACGTAGCAAATTCAAAAATACTTACATTTTTAATTTATATATATATATATATATATATATATATATATATATATATATTATTAGTTTCGTGGGATTTTCAGTCAAAAATAAAAACAACTCAATTCAAAGTGCAAGCTTTCGGAAAAAAAAGTATTTCCTTCATCAGGCAAATGGCAGAGTTAAAATTATAAAAATAAATACATGACATAAATATATGATATAAATATTTACAGTCACTAAAACTAATATATATATATATATATATATATATATATATATATATATATATATATATATATATATGTATTTTTATATATATATATATATATATATATATATATGTATTTTTATATATATATATATATATATATGTATTTTTATATATATATATATATATATATATATATATATATATATATATATCAGCTTTTATTTTGTGATACATTATAAAGTGATACATTGTAAAGTTTTGTTTTTCTAATAATTTCAATAATAACAATTGCATTTGGGTAGCAAAAAATAGCCATAGACCATCATTTATTACATATTATAAATGTATTTGAAAATTTTGGAAAATATAATAATAAGCATTTTTGATATTCGGTATATTGTAGGCGGTTTACAACAAACAACATTTGTAAATCAGTTAAAAACATATTATTACTTTGACTGAAAAAAATATTTATAAAAATCTTTAGATGACAAATTTTAACATACTTTCTAAAGATTTATTTTATTCTTGCACAGTGTTTTTACCACTTTGACTGCAAGGAAAAAATGGTATAGCGTTTGGTACAGTGTCTGTAACATTTAAAATAATAATAAAAAAAAATATATATAAATTCTTCATATAGTCCCTAGATGACGAATCCGAACTAGGGCTGGGAAAAAATCTCGATATATCGATAATTTATCGATATATCGATATATCGATAATTGATATTAAAAATAAAAATTATCGATATATCGAAATATCGATATATCGATATATCGATATATCGATATATCGATATATCGGTATTTCGATATATCGATATTTAAGATAGATGATATCCTCTTTGTAAGCTACAAATATTTGATCTCGCATATGGATGAGACATAATAAAAACGATTGGTTTTAATTGAAATATATAACGGTTTACAATAACGATATTTAATATACAAGATTAATCATTTTTATTTGCGCTTGATAATAAAGTGTATTTTAAAATAAGATAAAATTAAAATTATCTATCTATAAATTTTTGTTATAATTAGTTCACAAGTATAAGTATGATATGTCAAAGTAATTATGAAACGTTTTATTTATTTTTTAAATTAAATATTCCGAAATGTTGATAATCATTTTTATTTTCAAATAAAATTTTCATTCATTCACTTTATTTAAAAATAAATAACAAAATGTTTGGCGATTATTTCATTTCATATCCATACTGTTATTAGCATATTATAAATTTAAAATTTTTCTGTTAGTGTTTCTATTTTAAAAATTAAATTATATTATCCATTAGCATTAGGGCTGAAAAAAAATCTCGATATATCGATAATTTATCGATATATCGATAATTGATATTAAAAATAAAAATTATCGATATATCGAAATATCGATATATCGAAATATCGATATATCGATATATCGATATATCGAAATATCGATATATCGATATATCAATTTATCGATAATATCGATATATCGATTTATCGATATATCGATAATTTGATATATCGATATATCGATTTTTCGATATATCGATATTATCGATATTTTTTGAATATAAAATATCGATATTGAAATTCCAATATCGCCCAGCCCTAATCCGAACTTAGTTTATGTGAGTGTATGGATGTGCGTCGTCAGCTCGCTCGCTCGCTCGGTCGTCAGTCAAAATTTTGTGGCTGCAACTCCTCCTAGACGGTTCAACCGATTTTAATGAAATTTTCAAGATAAATTTGTCTAGTGCCCAAGATGATCATGTGGTTTTGGTTTTTTCCAGTGATGCCAACTTTTCGAGAGAAAAATTACTAAAGATTTTAAAAATTTATTATGGCCATGTTATTTAACCGATTTTACTCAAATTTTCACAAAAGATTCTCCTAGTATTCATATAATTTACGTAATTTCAACAAAATATAGTGTTGTCAACTTAATGAAAAAAAAAAAAAAAATTTTTAAAAAAATTTATTGTGGCTACATTATTTATTCGATATTGATCAAATTTTCAGAAAAGATTTACCTAATGCTCCCATTAATTATAAGTAAAAAATATATAATTTTTATAAAGATTTTAATATTTGAATAATAGCAAATAGAATACAAGATACACCAAGAACAAAAACTTACACGCTTTACAAAGCAAAAATCACACTACTAACAATGACAATTTGTTCAAAATGAACACAAAGTATCCCTTGTTGCGCCGACCAGACAACGCACGCTCCGCGCGCTACCCTCCGCGCCTTCTTATTGAAAACATTGAAAAGTGTTCACATTTCAATCATATTAAAATCATACTTATAATATTTGTTTAGAATTATTTTATTTAAATTCTATTCTAATATTTGTTATTTATTTTATTATTGTAACGGTAATTTTTTATTCCGAAATTTAGTAACATTGTACAAAATAAAATTATTACTTGCAAGTACTAGGAAAATATTTTTTTGAAAATTTGATTAATATCCAATTAGTAGTGTAATCAGAACAAAATTTTGAAAATTTTAGTAATTTTACAAGACACACACAAACACCCTTATAAACTAAGTTCAGATTCGTCATGTAATTTTAATTTTTAATTTTAATTTTTATACAGAAAATAAATACTGTTCATTAATTAATGTAGTTTTTTTAGTTACAGTAAAAGAAAAATATGTTATTTTAATATTGCTATAATATACATTTTGTAGTTGTAAATGAATTATACTTTTATAAAATAAATTTTATAGTATTTCAATGCAATATAATTTTTCCAGTAATCAAATAAGAATATGAAATTTTCAGTTATTTCTAATAAAGACCGATAAATGCATCAAAAATTTAAATAAATAGTTGAATTTTTTAGATTTTCTGTTAGAAAAATTATCAACTCTCATTAGAATAATACAAAAACAGCAATAAATTTTTAAATTTCATGTTTACGACATGGTAATTTAAATACCATAAAAAAATTACATTGTTACCCTTCAAAAAATTTATGCTCTACGCCTGGTGGAGAAGGCGGAGCTTATTAAAAATGTGCCAAAATTGAATAGACTGCGACATCTTTACTACAAATTTGGAATTAAAAACTAACAATTTTTATTCCTTCATAACTTGCTTAATATATATTTTTTTTATTTTTTTTTTTTTTAACTTAATATTTATTAAAAACTAAAGCGAACGACGTATCTTTTTGTTAACATATTCAAATAATTCTATTGAAAAAACGCAGTTAAAAATTTGCTATTTTAGTCAATTTTTACATTAATATATTAAGTCACCTAGCTAAAATTTCAACAATATTAATACGTAGTCATATTTTAGACACCTTTTATTAGCCACTGTAAAAAAACCATATTTGTGGGACTATTCTTCCAAAAGTTATGAAGGAACAAAAATACTGCTATTTCATACACATTTTCATAGGTCCATTCCCGCCTTAACTTTAACTTACATACATACCAATCAGATCATATATTCAAAAGGTGTGTCACAAATACTTTCCAAAATCTTAAAATTAGTATTCTTTAAATATTCCTATCCGGACAAGCAACTCTAGCTTCATCCACATTCATGATACTTCTCATACATGTTCTTCTATTCCTACTACTTGGAAACTTTCACTAACGCAAGCCATTCACTCAACCATATCACTCCATCTACTCATCGGACATCCACGCAAACGCATACCTTTAAAATCATTAACACGTATTCTTTTAACCAAACGTTCATTAGGCATTCGCTCAAGATGACACTCATCATACACTAATCTATTTCGTACCCGATTCCTTCTTTTAATTCGAGTTACAAAATTTTAATTAAATAAATAAGAAATAACCAAAATATCACTAAATTTAGCCATTCCAAAGTCATATCAGATCAGATTTTATAGTATAATATAAATATTTCGATACGTTTGAAGAAAAAATATTAAGAATCTATTCGATTCAAACTTGGAATTTTTTGAAGAAATAAAAATTGTTTACATAAATATAATGCTAATTTAAAAGTCAAAGTCGCAATATAATATTTTACGCAGTTTAAACAAAAATATTACAAGAACGTAACTTGATCAACAATAAATAATCAATAATTTTTTTTTTAAAAGAATTTTATTCCAGTAGCTCGCAACTGGAAAAGCAAAGCCGACTAATTAACTATGGGAAAGTATCTTTGAAAGTAGAGACCGCTTAGTTATTCATCAAATAACTGGTGTCTCATAAACTATTTAATACTATACATCTTTCGGGGGAAAAAAATCATTAAATATATTATATTATGTAAAAAGAATTTTTTAAATTTTGTTACTTATTAGTTTTATATCCTTTTATCGGTTAACAAACTAATTAAATGTGTAGACATGATTAGAAAAATATATATATAGTTTTTGTTTCATAATTTATAGATGTGATAAATTCAATAATTTATATGACTCAAAAAATTTATTTCGATAATACTTTAATTACCAATAAATATATGTATTGTGTTTTTAATAACAAACAGCATAAAAAGTGTACTTTAATTACTGCTTTTTAAGTAAACATAAATATTTTGACATAGTTTTCAACAAATAATATATTTTTACATTTATGTAAAACCATCTAAAAATTTTCTACTGTGTTTTTGTTTTTTCTGTTATATGTATTTATATATATATATATATATATATATATATATATATATATATATATATATATATATTGTAGAGCTCTGATGAAGGCAAAAGTGTTTGCCGAAACGTTAGCCTTGTAGTTTAAACATTAAAAAGACTGAAATCCGTCTATTAATAATTATATATAAATATTTAGTTATTCATTTTAGCTATATTGACAAACTACTTTTTTTTAATTTAAATTTACCTATTAATTATACATACATACGAAGTGTGAAAAGTGAGAATTCTGTGTGGAGAACATAGAACATATTTGACCAAGATCTCTGATTATTTAAAATTGCGGGTAAGTTTAAATCAGGGATGGACATTTATGTGTTTTTCCTCAAACTTATCACAAGATTAATATTATGTTACCATATTGCACAACAGTTACTTACTATATTGAAAAAAATTACGTTAAGTAAAGTTAATTGTCCATCTCTTTTTGTTTTGTTTCAAACTTATCATGTAAAAATCAAATAAGTATATTAAACATAAAACAAATTTTATTTGACACATTTTTTGTCAATACTTGAAAATTTTTAAAATAATTAGTTAATAGATTAGGATAGAAATAAAATTTAATGATTTGATAATTACTCTATAAATTTATAATTTTATTGAACTATTATGTATGTAATAATTGTAAAATAAAAATTAATTAAGAAATTAGTCAAAATATATCCTGCTTAAAATAGTTATTTGTAATTTCCGAACTTCATTTAATTTAATTAGAAAGAAAAAATTGACTATAATATGAAATATTTAATTTCATATTAAAGCCAATTGTTAGATTAATATATGGAAATGTTAAATAAAATTAATATCTACAATTTTTCAATTTTATACTACATCATAATTATAATTAAATTAATGAATTTATATTTTTCAATACGTTAAACATACCTACATAAAAATAATACCTACACAGTTAAAAATATTTGACATTATTGGTTTTACATTTGCTGATGCTACAATAAGTTAAATTAACACCAACATATAGATTGATAGTATTGTAAAGTGTAATTTATATACAAAATTGGTTTTTTACACAGAATCAGTTTACACAAAGAATAGTGTATTTTTAACACATAATCCGACAAATTTTGTACTGTATATATTTAGTTTTAGGAATTATGAAAATTGCTATATAAAATATTTAGGTGAACATGAAATATGAATGCAAGCTTATCACTTAAAATAAAAAGTTATATATAATTGTTATCAGAAAGGACGAATTTGGCAAAATTCTTATCTCAATGTCCTCAATATTATCATATACGTTTTCCGTATTGCTAAAAACAAATTTTAAAACAAGTGAAAATATTTTTACGAGGTCACAAATCAAAGCCAACTATGTTTAATCGTGTTTTTTTTTTGTAAGAATATATTCAAAATTTACAACAATTTTCGTATTTCGATTAATTTTTACAAATGCCGCATTCTACAAATTTGTTGTCTCTACATTTCGATTTTTTTTTTGTATTTGTTGTTGAAAAGATTAATAGTTTTGTTTACTTTTTATTTACTTTGGCATACATATTTATTTCTAAGAATATTTACATTTAAAAAACAAATGAGTGTCAGTATTATTGGTACAGTCATAGTGAAAAAATGTTGTTAAATTACGATATATGTGAATTTTGCTTTAGTTTGAGTTGTGAGTACGAATCATTACATAAAAATGTTATATATTTTTCTTTACTTATTCACTCATATATACACAATCACGCCATGTACTCAAAATTCCGAAATTGGTTTTCTAAAAAAATTCCTATTCAGACAAACAACTCTATAGCTTTAACACATTCATGACATCTCTCATACATGCTCTTCTATTCTTAATATTTGGAAACTTTTGCTCACGCAAGCCACTCAATCATACCACTCCATCTAACGTTCACGCAAACGTATCTCTTGAAAATTATTCACATATATTCTTTTAATCAAACGTTTATAAAAGAGCATGTATTAGAGGAATTATGAATGTGGATGAAGCGAAAGTTGCTTGTTTGGATAGGAATGTTTGGAGGAGATTGATTACGGGATGATGAAAAGAGTTTGTGCCACACTCTGTTGGGTACATGTCGTGATTGTGTATGTATATATGTATGTATGTATGTTTATTGGACATTCGCTCAAGATGACCAAACCATTTTAACTGGACTAATACCAAACTTACATTTTTTACAGTTTCACACTCTTCATACACTAATCAATTTCATACACGATTCTTTCTATTTTTTATGTTAAATTTATATGTATTTAAAATAAAATATGATTTAGCTTTACAAATAAATACTAGTTTTGATATAACATAAACGCAGTAAAATATTAATAAGTACACTTAAAATTAATAATAATTATTTATTTAATACAACTGCATCATAAAAGTAGAAAGAAGTATTATAAAAATTGAACTTGACTTTGTATGAGCGCATTGTAATAAATAAAAAAAAAATCACTAGAAACTATATAAATAAAGTATATATACATAAGTATGATATGAAGGACAAAGATCACGTTTTTATTCTGTAAAATTGAAGTAGCTTTCCTTGGACATACCTCCGGAAATTGCGCTGATTATTAACTGTATGTTTTTGAATTATTCCATTTTGAAAAGCAACTTGACAAATACTGCGAATTCAATGCAAAAATCTTGTAAATTTTATTATAAATATTTAAATTGGAAATCATTTTACTTTCAAAGACCACTTCAATGTAAAATCCAATATTAAAAACGTTATTTTGTATTTTCTTGTGTTCATGGTTTTATTGCGAATCCAATAGAAATTTAGTTATATGGTTCTGCAAGTTATTTGTGATATTTTGAGAAAATTTGGACCTTAAAGATTGCAATTTCAATTCCTGTTTCGTACCCAAAATATTCATTAAAAATGTGTTCATAAAACAATGTAAATATTACCATAGTAGATATACGTTTAGTATATCGGAATGTCGAATTTTAATATAAAATTTAACTTACAAATTTAATTTAATTTACATATTTAAAATTTATTATTTAAAATTTGAAATATAAATGATATGAATTTAAGAAATTTATGATTTAAAATTTAGATTTGGAATATCACCATATTCTATATTCTGAATCATAAATTCATCTAACCAATCATATTCCTATAGTATTTTAAACATGTGATACATGCACATAGCTGACTTATTTCAATGACATAGTTGTCGTCAGCTGTCAGTGAATAGAGGAAACCAAATTGTTAAATTTTAATAAAAATTAAGTTTTCCTTTATTTATACTTATTACACATTAACAACATCATTCATGTGACAAATATGTCACTTTCACTATCACCCGAAAAACCTATTTATGGAATCCAGTTTCCACATAACCCCAAATGATACATATGTCAAAAACGTCAAAGAATACTCATTCAATCACATGATTTTGATTGCTTGGATCGATTTTTTGTTTATTTCATACGCCACTTTTAGTCAAATTTAGTTATTACTAATTTTGGCACCAAACAGGTAACAGTTCAATTAAATGATGCACGCGATATAAACATAGATTTATAAAATATAATATTAGTTATCTAAAAATAAAACATTAAATGTGCACAATTTGTAGATGATTAATTAAAATACGAAGAGAACATGAAAAAATATTTATAGTTAATTCTAACTTATTAAATGAGTGACACATATGATAAATGGGAGACTTTGTTAGAAGATTAGAATGAGCAATAGACAGATATAAAAGTATTTGTACTTTTTGTAAAGGAAGGAAGAACAAATTTTAGTTGAAAGAGTAGTGCGGAGTCATCAATAAAGTTATTAATTAACTTAAAAAGGAAAGTTAAAGATGTTTGTTTTCTGTTTTATTTACTAATCGTTGATGTTATAATTGTAATATTTTTTAAATAATTCTGATTGGTTCCATATCCTTACTATAAACAATTCAGTTCAGAAACTTTAAATATCGTTTTCTCGAAAGTAAGGTTTTGTGATATGGAACAAATAAGAAATCGATTGACAATGTACCAGTGCTTAAATTTATAAATTTTAAATCTAAATCCTAAATCTCAAATTTGTAAAATACATTCATCATATTAAAGCTTTTTGTTTTTATTATTTTAACGTAAATATTATAGTCAGTCGTGAATCAAATTTCAAATTAACTCTTCGTGCAGTTTCAAACCTTGTTTATTACGTATTTATCTTTCTTCGCTGTTCTGTTGTGTATTTTGCAAAAGAAACATTTCATTGTTTAGTTTAACATTTCGTGGAAAGATCGTAAATATGCCTCTCAAGTACGGTAGTGTTGTTTTCCTGACCACCAAATACTGCAATTTTGCAGCAAGTACCAAGAGTGTGTATTGGTTAATTAACAACTATAGGCAATGGTATAAACGTCAATCATTTTTCGCACAAACTTGCCATTTCGTTTGAATGTCTTTTGTTTCAATGGAATTAAAACAAATGAAAGTGGAAATATATTTAAATACTGCATAACGGATTTGATGGTTGTCGGAGTACAAGAATTGAAATTTGATTTTAATTGTGCCTAATGTATTAATAAGTATTTATTAATGTTGTGTTTATACGGCACGTTGTCACTCACAAAAATAAGAGATAATAAAGTTTGTCCATCAAGATCCTGTACGCTCAATATTTGATTTTAAATGTAAATAATATAGCATTACTTTTTTTTCTTATGTAATTATTTCTTTTTCAAACATTTATTGTAAATTTGCACGAAGCCCAGAAAATTCTATTTCAATCCTTTAAATAGTTACGCTTAAAGAAGAATGTTTTATTTAAATGTCTTTGAGTTAAAGTCTCATTTAATCTAAAGAGCTTTAAATTGAAATATGATGACCAAACTGTAAAATAAATTTAAGTTAGTGCAAACGTTTACTAAAATATTAAAATATGAAATCCGATTATTATGAAGTAATAAAAAAAAGTATTCTCGATAAATAATTAAACAGCAGGCTAATATTATTATTGAATAGTTTGTTACGGTTGCTCGCGAAAAATTGCTAAACAAAGCGGATTATTGCTTTACGCTAATGAAAACAACATTTACGCGTATACATACACAACTTCTCAATACCCACCTGCATTTTCTATGACTTTTCCGTCAAGGTCAAACTTAAATACACATCAAACGCCACCTATACTAACACACTTACATTTTACATTGCATGCCACATGTTAAGCCGGCTTCACACATACGCGTTGTTCGTACGCAGGATAAATAAAATTCCTGTCAAAAACGAAAGTTTGTATAAAATACTATTCTCTAGACTTCTTTACTGCAAAAATATTTATTTTATTTAACTTTACTTATTAAAAAAAATCTGCTATGGCCACCACAGAATCGATCATTATCGTATTAAATAGATTTATGGAATATAAAAATTTGTATAACAACTACTGTAATCATGCTAATTAAAAACAAAACTGTCTTGACATAAATATGCAACCTATTTACCGAATAAGAAAAATTAGAAAAAACATTATTTAGCTGCGTCGAAAAATGTTCCAAATAAAAGTTGTTAGTTACAATTTGTTTCGCAACTTTAGTTAAATACATTTTTTACGAAATATGTCTCTGTTGCGACATATTCGTAAAACATATTTTTATATGTTTATATGTGACATTAGCAAGATTTGTCGGGAATAGTAGTCAGAACAAGGTTATTGATAATTAAAATCTCATATTAAGATTCATAACTAAGCTTTCCTTTAATATTATTATTCTAGTCGTAATAACTATTCCTCATACTGAGATTTTTTTTAGATCCGTGGTTTTTACTTTTAACTCAAAAGTAAACATGTTTTTGAACTATAAACTTATGTTTTTCTAATGAAAATAAAAAATTTAATAGAACTATTTTCAAAGCTTTGTATGCAATTAGCTAATATTTAGTTTAAAAATAAAACTACATTTTAACTGTTTACTATTAATAATTTTACAATTACATTTATTCTAAACATGTTTCTGAACTAAATAGTAAATAATTTTGTATAAATTTTTTTAAATAGTAATAGTGTTACTTACTATTATTTTTTTTTCTATTCAATTTTTTATTTCTTTAAAAAAAATATATAAGTTTACTGTTCAAAAAGACGTTTACTTTTAAGCAAAATTTTTCTCATTATATATATATATATATATATATATATATATATATATATATATTATAAATTTAATTGAAAGAATGTTATGTTTATTTTTATTTATTTTTTTAAGTTATTGCATGATATATTTACTGTTTATTTCATATATGTACGACTAATCAATACAATTTTTTATATTATTATATTATTATTAGTCGGTTATTGTTATCAGAAACCCTGAGTTCCGATGTTTAAAGAATGTGTGGACTTAACTTTAAACACGCTAAACACATTCACATGTTTTTTTTTTTAATCTTCTACATAATTTTATCATCACGCTAAATCTATGTATATGTATTCGTGCAATTTTTTTTCATGCAGATAACAATTGAATCTTGTAGATTGTGTTTTATTTCAGAGATATGTTACAGTTTAGAGATTGTTTTGTTTTTTAAATTATTTCAATTGTTTTGAGATAAATCTGTTTAGTTTTATTTGTATTTTGTTAATTACAGCTTAATTTTTTATTGCCTAAATTATTTTAATAAAATACTGGATATATGGATATATTTTAGCTTAAATTTTTTTAAGAATAATTATGTAACTTTTCTTGTACATAAAAAATTGCCAAAAGATTTGTTTAGGAATGAATTTTGAAAATTCAATTTATATTTTTATATTTACATAATTTTTAAAATAATCTTAATTCGAAGAATAATAATAATCAGATATAAAACACAAACATAATATGTTTTTGGAAATTGGCAAATATCAACAAATTAGCTAATAGTTTAATATTTATTTTCTTAATAATGCTCGTATCAGAATTATGTCAAAATTTCCGGAACACATTTTTATTTTACCAAACTAATTAGATAGGAAAAATGTCACTAGGTTTACTATTATAGGAAATAATTTACGATATTTATCTAATATATGTGTCAAATAAATTATGAATAATTTACATAATATGTAACTTCAGTTAGTTTTAAAGATTTCGAATTTTTACTAAGAACAACAACAAAAAATCGTGTTATTTATGTAGGATTAAATTTGAGAACAAAGAAATCAAACTTATAATTTGAGTTTATATTCAAATGCTTTGTAACAGCACAAGAGCAACGTCGGGCAAATTAGCTATTATTATTATTATTAAATTTTTTACTTTAATAAAGTTAATGCAAGTTAATAATTAAGTTGATAATTTGATAAATTATAAATGTCACTAATTATGTAAATATTATTGTACAAAATTTCTTGTAATTTTTATAATTTTGTAAATATGTGTTACAATTAGCCAAATAAAAACTAAATAAAGTTTGATTATTATTATAATTATTATAAATATAAAAAATTCTTAAAAATTTCATATTCCTTGGAAAGTTGCTGAAACTAATTAGCTGTCATTTTAAAATGTATGAAGTTATTGAAAAAATAAAAATTGCATTAAAAAGTGAAAAGTATGCAATTTTTAAATGGATATAAATTAAATTTAATAAAATTTTTGTATATATCAGTTTATTTTATTGATGAAAAATGCGCTAATAATCTATTAAGCTAATGTTATGTATTTGTTATGTAATTAGCACATTTTTCATCAGCAAAATAAATTAATACACAAACATTTTCTTAAATTTTATTTACACATATTAAAAACCGCAGAGCGCAGACTTCTTTCATTTTAACGGAGTTTGTATTTTTTAATAATTGCACATATTTGAAAATGACAGCTGATTATAACTTGACTCGCTGAGTCGAGTTTAACAAATAATATTCACGTGCTTATTAATTTATTATTTATCTATGGGTCCTTTCTCAAGAACTACGAAAATATGTAAATGAACACAAAAAAGTAATATGCATGTAAACGTATTTACAGCCGGTTTCCATAATAAATACTTTAACTCAAGTCAACTTTAAACTAACCAAAATGCATCGATTTTAAATTTTACTATAATAATAATTATTATTGTAAATAAAACCATTGTTATTTTTGTCAATTTGTCACACTTCTAATCGTAAAATTATACCTCTGAGAAGTTAGCAATAAAGTCCTAGCAATAAATCCTATACTTCGCCATACTAATGTTTTGCTTAATAACTAAAAAACTAATTAGCGAATTTAAATTAGGTTTGCAGCATTCGATAGTCAACATCTTTCTCTAATTTTGTGCTAGTTTTGTTTCACGAAATATTTATTAGAAATATGAAAAAAATGATTTTGAATAATTTTAAGTATTTCAATACATGTGTAATTTTCGAAGAAATTAAATCGTTTTCTACTACTACAGATTTGAGAAAATATTTAATGATAATATGAATAATTAGTAGAATTTGTAAAAAATTTACAGCGTTTTATCAAAATTATTTTTTTCATTTTTGTAATAAAATTTCGTGAAACAAAACTAGCACAAAACTAGAGAAAGATATAGAATATCGAATGCTGCAAACCTAATTAAAATTCGCTAATTAGTTTTTTAGTTATTAAACAAAACATTAGTATGGCGAGGTATAGGATTTATTACTAGAACTTTAGTGCTAACTTCTCAGGGGTTAAAATTATTTGTTGTTGTCAATAAAACCAAGCTTGTTTGTCAAAGTCGATTTTAGTTAAAGTGTTCATTATGAAATTGGCTGTAAGGGGTGGAGATTTTACTTTTTTTTATCGGCAACTGTCAAGGTTTAGGGGGTAAATATCACCCTCAAAGTTTAGAGTAAAATTTATTTTTTGTTTCGAAAATTATGCATCTTAGAAATACCTTCTTTTTTAAAAGCTATCTACCGATGTATTCGTTTTTTTTTTTATACGATTTGTAAAGTTACCATTTTGCACCCCGGTGAATAGCTCTTAAAAAAAGAAGGTATTCGTACATTTACACTTTTGTTATAGGATGCATAGTTCTCGAGAAAAAAAATATTAAATTTTACTCTAAACTTTGTGGGTGATTTTTAACCCTTAAACCTTGACAGTTTAGTGTTTTGAATACTAAAGCTCATTTAAATCGGCGATGAACATCTAGATATGTTTGTTGTCAGTGATTTTGGTTATAGTTTTAGTAACTTTTGCAGTTAAATTTTATTATTTTCTATTTAAAAAAGTTAAATTCTTAAAGTTTTCAGATAGTTTATAGACAATATTCAATAGAGCAAATTATTCATTTTAAATAATCTGTAATATAATTCTAAGATTGTAAAATTTCTCGATTATTTAAAATAAATAATTTACGCAATTGTGTATATTGTCTATAAACTACATATTTGAAAATTTTAAGAACTTATCTTTTTTAAGTAAAAAAAATATTGTAAATTTAACTGCAAGAGCAAACAACATATTATGTACATAATTATTTTTTTTGTGATAAACATTACCAGTATAAATTATGATTTTATATATAAAATTCTTAAATATAGGTTGTTGATCTGAAACCCAATGTGTGTTATCACAATCTTATTCGCTGTTATCAGTCCCTCTCGACGTATTTTTCGTAACCGAAAATAGAAATTATATGATATAGCATTTCTTGAATGTTACATACAACAGATAATATTTTATATATATACTTAGTTTATAGTTCATAGTTGATATTTTTTCATGTAATTTTATAAAATTAATTTTTCATATTTTTGATGTTAACTTTTAAATTGATTGAACCATTATGCTGACGCCATTCGTAATCTTGCATATACACTGATAAGTTTATTAATTTTTATAATGTGTTGAAATTTATAATTAATTTAGTTAAGAGTAACTTTTAGAGTTAATTAAGAAATAATTTGAATGCTGATTCATATATTAAAATTATAGCAATTTTTTATCAATTAAAAATTTTTAAAAAAAGGAGAACTTATTTTTCAGAATTTATAGTAGTTTTATAAAAATTTTCAGATGCATTCTTAAGGGGTATATATATATGAATTGCACATGGCCGTTGGGTTCTAATCCCTTACCGAAATATTGCATAGCAAAATTGCACACCGGTCATAAAATAATAATAATAAAATAGTTCGTCTCTAGAACGTACCACAAAAGTCTGTGAATCTTTTCACGCAAATTTGCCTAAAACCTATAACCTAACCTACCCTAAGTAAACAGTGGCGGATGATGGGCATAAAAATATGCTATAGAATAAACGAACGCTCACTATAAAAAGTCTAGACAGACCCTATAAAACCGATGGTGGACCGGTATGCAATTCCGTTATTCAAATTTGGGATTTCTAAGGGCGGTGTGCAATATTATGTGTTCCGTTCTCGAGACATACATTTTTCCGCAATTTTCTTCTTCCATAACTCCATAATACGTTTCTAGATAAGTTCATTTGTACTTGTTACTGTACGTGCATATGTTATAATTATGTTGTTATTACAATATTATTAATGTTTATTAATATCGATTACAAATAAAACTGACTATAAAATTTATGTTAAAATACAATATTCATTCATTGTGTTAAAGACAAGAATTTTGTTTTTATTATATTTTATATTACATTAATGCTATTGTTTGCAAAATGAATGAAATACCTTTCAAGCAATATTTTCAACAATTTTTTAATAATACTGAATATGATATTTCTAATATTATCCGGTTATTTTTTTTTTTCGTATACCAAATTACTTTTTTGTTGTTATTTATGGGCAATTTGCTAAACTATAAAAATTTCTTATAAGTTAGCATTTTATTATATACATAATAAAATATATAATGTAAAAATTATTAATTTGATTGAGAATGGAAAAAAAAATATGTTTGAATATTTCATATTTTAAATTTTAAATTGCATCACACAGTATCTATGATTCAAACCAGAATTGATTATAAAAAATGTATAACTAATTCTGACTCTAAATTAAAAACCTGTTTCTTTTTTTTTGTATTATTTATTTTATTACTTATGTAATTAATAAGCTATTTTTTACTAAGTTTTTGTAAATAACAAAATAGAGAATTAAATTTAAAATATGAAGTCTTATTCAGACTTTCCTACTTATTACGAAATTAGTTGTAATGCAGTTGGTTCTACTTACATACGTACGCACATAATCACGCCATCTACTCAATCGGGTATGGCACAAACTCTTTCTACTATTCGGAAATTAGTTTCCTCCTTACATTTCTATTTAGACAAGTAACTTTAGCCTCATCTTCTATTCCTACAACTAATTCTGACTCTAAATTGAAAACCTGTTCGTTTTTTTTTTGTATTATTTATTTTATTACTTATGTAATTAATAAATTATTTTTTACTATTTTTATAAATAGCAAACTGTAGTACTAAATTTAAAATATAAAGTTTTATTTATACTTTCCTATTTATTACAAAATTAGTATTATGTTTAGACGTATTGCAGTTGGTTTTACTTACATACATACACAATCACCCCATCTACCCAAAAGGACGTGGCACAAACTCTTACTACTATCCGGAAATTAGTTTCGTTCAAACATTCCTATCTAGACCAGTAACTTTAGCTTCATCCACATTTATGACACTTCTCATACATGCTCTTCTATTCCTACTACTTGGAAATAGTTGCTCATGCAAACCACTCCCTCAATCAAATACTCATCGGACGTCCACGCAAATGTATACATCAAAAATCATTCACATATATTCTTTTAACCAAATGTTCATTAGACATTCGCTCAAAATGACCGAACCATCTTAACTAACTAACACCAAATTTTTGCAACAACATATTTTTCAATTTCACACTATTTACTAGTTAACAAACTGGGCTTCGGCAAACAAATTAAAGTTCCAATTTTTCATATTAAAAATTGTGATTCGACCAGCGAATAATTCTTACAACAAATCATCTCGTGGAACAAATATTTTTTAAGCCGAGTTATTACCGTATTTAATAACCATTCTAGACGAAATATAAACAAAATTATAGTTTAAACATTTAATAAGATTATCTAAAAACTATTTGCTTAAAGAGAAACAAAATAATACGATTAATAATTGTAAACAATTATTTTGAAAAATACTACTATCATTGTCAAACATACTATTAACGTTAATTAGACTATCTTTTTCTACATGATCATGTCAACTAGCAATAAATAAGTATGTGTATACTAAAAATAAACTCTTTCATTAAATTCACAGCATAATTAAAAAAAAAAAACACATACATACACACACACACTCACATCGTCTTAGCGCCTTGTTTACAATATCATATATAAAAAGATGAGATTTGAGCTTGTCACATGTCTGCACTGAATCAAACGGAATTTTCCATATGAAAATAAATGACGATCAACGAACGTCCCGCCACCCTGCACCCCTCACTAAAAATACATCCATGATTTTATCATTATCTATGTATGAGTATTCCTCTATTCATTTACTCATTCATCAAACAATTTCCTGCATTGTGATTCGTTACAATTCGTATTTACATTTATCTGATTTCTTATTATTATTTCATGGCTGGTATGTTAGTGTATGATATTCGTTGAATTTGTATGAAATAATTTTAAGTGGTTGTCAATGGATGAGAGTGAAATTATGAATATAGATTGGTGGAAAATTTTATTAGGTTGTTAAGCGAATTATTGTATATGTGTGTGAGTAATGTGCCCCTCTTTTGTCGCAGTGTTGTTTGTCTATCCCCTCCTCTACGCCACTGTTTGTCGCGGTCGTAACCATGGCACTCCACGATAAGAGAGTATGATAATATGCAGTGTGCACTGTAAACTGTATATATAGTTGATAAGTACTGTACAATGTTCGTATGGTATATCGGAGCTATGTTAAAATTTCAAATTTGATATATTATTATTGTATTACTTTGCTAGATAGGATTTTTTTTTGTGATTTAATGTAAATGATTATGGAAATGAGAGTATCTCTTTATGAATGAATGTAAAAGTTATTCAAATACATTTTTTTTTTAATTAGGATGGATATTTAGTGCACACTTAATTTTTCTTCAACGAAACCAATTTCCGAAAGTTAAACTAATTTTTATCTTATATTTATAATTGATTAATTATATGTGACCTGCCATAGAGACCTTATCTTTATACAAGTCAATATTGAGTTTTTATTTTTTACTCAAAAATAAACGTATTTTTGAACTGTGAACTTATGTTTTTCTAATAAAAATGCAAATTTTTAATAACTGTTTTCAAAGCATTATATGAAATTAGTATATATATTTAGTATAAAAATATAACTATACATTTGAACTGAAAATTATTAATAATTTTACGAGAAAAACACTATATTACTCTAAATAAAATTTTTATTTCTATTAGAAAAACGTAAGTTTACAATTCGAAAACACTTTTAGTTTTTGTTAGCAGTAAAAAGCTCAGATCTATAGCAGAATTTTGCTCATTGTATATCACTGGAAAGAGCAGACGATATTGTCAATAATTTGATATAAAATTTATTAAAATATTCCAAAAGCTGTTGAAGTTATTCAATAACTTAGCAATAATTAGCAATAATTGCTATTTGAATTACGGTCGATTTCATAATAAATACTTTACCTGAAGTCGACTTCAAGTCTGCAAAATAGCATCGATTTTAAATTCTAGTGACATGTTTATTATAGCTGTCGATAAAACGATGCTTTTTTTGTCAAATATTTTCAAGTTAGTCTAATTTAAACTAAAGATTTTTAAATTTAAATGTGACTATAAGAAATAGCAGCATTAGTCTCTTCATATTTTATTATCAGCTGAACTACATACACTGTAAAAAAATTATGTAATTTTACATGTTTTGCGAATGTAATTTTTCATAAAAATGTAATATTACGTAAATTATCACAGTAAATTTTCAAAATGTTGTTATTTTTACTGTTAAAACCTATGTAAAATTACATAAATTTAAGATATATTTTTTGTATGTGTGCAGTTTCAAATCAGGCAGATATAAAAAAGTTGGTCATAATTGAATTACAAAATTCGATTTAATTGTATATTAGATATTGATCTGTATAAATTCGGAATTAACAAAAATCTTATAATAATTGTATTTAATTTCACACATATAATATAGCTATAGAATAATTATAAAATTTAAATAATTTTACGGTAAATTTTATAAAAGTATGTATAACAATTTAATGTAGTAAAAAAATGTTTATTATCATTGTAGTAAGCTTGTATAATACTTGTAATGTGATTTAACTTGCAGGATATGACGTTGTATTTTCATTTCTTGGAACTCTCATAACATATATTCAAAATGAATCCGATATTATAAATTACTTGTTTAATATTTTATTAATATACAAAAATATACATTAAAAATACATATTTCCATTTGGCACACACCAAATTGAATATTTCCATGATGTAAAATTCAAAGATACTATATAATAATAACATATAACAGCAGATTGATTAACAGCAGATTGATAAGAGAAGCAATAGAAATTTATAAGGAAAAAAACATCAATCACTGTGAAGGCATTGAGTTTAATAAAATTTGACTTCCATTATTTAAAAATCTACAAAATTTTATGACCTAGTCATTTATTTGTTACCTAGTAACTTATTTCTGTGATTGTCATTTACTATTATGTCATTTGAGTTAGTTTATTCTGATGGGGAGTGCTGAGTTTCGTCGAGACGTTGATTATAAATTAATTTTAATACAGAACTTGAATCTATAGCAGTTTTTTACTATCTTAAATATTAACTAATTTCATATAAAACTTTGAAAATAGATATACTATTATATTTTCTATTATATTTTTTATTTTCATTAGCAAAACATAAGTTTACAGTTCAAAAGTTTACTTTTGAGTTAAAAGTAATAACCTCGGATTTAAAACAAAAATTGTCACAGATATTTTTTTGACTTTTTTTACTAGTGTAATTTTTTTACTATTGACATTGATTAGTGTCTAATATTTTTTACTATCTACGATATTATTTACATATTTTAAGTGACAAATCTTGAAATTTCTAATAATTTAAATATGCAAGTTCTTGAATACAACGTAACCATTTTTAGTTTGTTCATAAAGAAAGCAAAACGGAACATAATTTATGCATAAAATGTGAAAATGAAAATTTTAAAATATTTTAAATTATTATTGATTCACTTTCTCTTAAGATATAGTATACAAGTCGTTATTGACTTAACGTCATCAATTATACGTGACGTCATTATATTCGAATGTGTATTTTTATCGACACGAACACTTTCGTTTTGATATAATCTGAAACAAATGAAAATCGCATTATTGTTTTGGAAAAAATACTCACAGTGGTTAAAAATAGAAGAGGAAAGAAAAACATTGTTAATAAAATACTTATTTATTCTGAAATACTATTTGTGTCAGATCAAAAAGTGCATTTTCTTGTATATTAGAAAAACTATTGTTTGTTTATTATTTATGTCATATGTATATATTTTTTCTTGATGATGATGTACATGTAGTATATTGAAACGTTGCGTTAAAATGAATTATACAGAACTTAAACGTTTTTATTTTAATAATGTGAATTCTGAAAGATTCTTTACTATGTTAAATAGATACAAATTAACAGGTTTGTATAACAATATATATTTAAATATAATATTTTAATTTAAGTTGTTTTTGTCAACATAGATATAATATGATAATTATATTCAAACTTGTGTGATATTTGAAATTCATAAAAATTCCATTTAAGAATCAATTCGAAATAAGTCCTTGAATTTGTCAATTCATTCACATCACGAACTTTAAATAAGTAGTTTTTTTTTTCAACATTTTTATTGTTTTTTATTTCGTTGTTTTAAATTATTCATCAACTTGTTCTTTTTTGTTTTAACTTTATTTGCTAATAAATTTTATCGAAAAAAGTTAAAGTAAATGTAGACAAATGTCTTGAAAACAATATCGACATTACAATTTTTTTTTTTAGTTTGAAAAATACTGATAATGAGAATATACCGAAAAAAGTATGTACCAATGTTTTTTTTTTGATATTTGTTAAATATACTTTACATACATCATACATACAGTAAAAATAATTGTATATTCAATTAACACAATTTTAATAAACTTTAGTGTACCTAAATGTACAACATTGTTAAATATTAAAAAAGTTAAATTAGATTAATATGTTAAAAAATATATTTTAACACTTCGCGATTTCAACGCAGTATAATGTGTGTTATTCAACAAATTTTGTGTTAATTTATCAGTTTTTTTATTAGCACACTCAAAAATAACACAAAAATATCAAAAAAAATTTACTGTGCATAATTCATTTTAATGAATATCATATGTATTATATACTAAATTTGAGATTTTTCACTCAAAATTTCACAAGTTACTCAGTCATTGAATCGGCTAGCTAAGCTAGTTCAAGTATCAATGAAAGGCTAGTTAACCATACGGTTAACCATATGGTTAACCATATGGTTAACTGGCCAGCCATTGATGCTTGAGTTAGCTTAGCTTGCCGATTCAATGACGGAGTAACTTGTGAAATTTTGAGTGAAAAATCTCAACTTTAGTTTATATTAGTTTATTTCACATTTTTTTGTTCAATGTTATCATATGTATTAGTTAATTGTTTTACTGTATTACGTAATAGAAATCTGTACTTCCGTTCCGTTTTGTTTCTGATAAATCTTGTAATTTTATTGGTTCATAAGATGCGACCAATGAAAAGGCAGCGTCGGGACGCCAAGCCTATTTCGTAAAAGAAAATGGCTGCTGTATTGATTCGACGTCGAAGGAAAAAATTTGAAAGCAAAAATTTATAGTTTAAGTTTTATTTTATATTTTTCGTACTAATTAAACAAAATTTTCCATCTATTTTTGTCCTCATTATATTAAAATATTTTTCAAATAACACATTGCAAAACATTTATTATTTAATCTACTATATATCGAACTTTACTCATTCTATTATCAATAAATTACTATTTATAGTAACAATATATTTTATAAATAAACACGTAACTAGAGAGATATATACTTCGATAGACATATATGTAATGTAATACATAATATAATCAAATATATAAACAGTGTAAATGTAAACTAACACGCATGTTTTGAAAAATCTTTTGTTTTTCCTTACTAATTGAATTGTCATTTGTTTACTGTCGATTTTATAATGATTCATTAACAATTGTTATTATTATTATTTTTAAACACTAAGTAATTATTTATATTTTAAAAATAAAGTAATTCATTAAGTTACGAGGTATAACTGTCACTAAAAAATTGATAATTATTTTTTTTTTTAATTACTTGCTTCAAACTGGGTTCAAACTTAGTATTTTTACACCGTTTTATGTGTACAGTTTTAAACATTGCGTACAAAACGTTAGGTGTAGTTGAAAACGGTAAACGGAGTCGTAAGAGTGCATACATTGAAAATTTTTGTCCATATTTTTATCTCAAAATTCTGTAATTTTTGCATAATTTATAATAATCACATAAAGTATGTAAAAATGACCTAATAAGTATGAAAAATTGTTTACTTTCCGTAAATTCCATCACATACTTAATGTAGAATTACATATTGTTGGTATAACTTATTAAATTATGTAATATTACAGCTTGCATATAAATATTTGTAATAATTCATCAAAATAATGAGACTTAGTACATATTTTGTGTAATAATACTAATAAAATATTTTAAGTATAATTTATTCATTTCAAAATACATCCTTTATGTAATTATACTAACAATAATATCACAGAACTAAACAAATTTTAGCTATTTATGGAAAATTCCTGACAGCAAATTTACTGAAAGTTCTCTAAATTTACTAAAAAAAATAAAAATTTAATATAACATACATACGTACTTTTCCATTCCGTTGATAATATCATATTATATAGTGTTTGTCATAGTTTTGATATTATGTATTTTTAAACAATTATGTTAAAATTACAGCAGTTGAGTTCTATCTAGAAATACTGGGCATCATAGTGTCTCATGGTTTGTAGATAAAATTACATAAATTTTTTTTACATATTTTGTGTAATAATACTAATAAAATATTTTAAGTGTAATTGATTCATTTCAAAATACATCTTTTATGAAAATTTAGAAATGTATGTAATTATACCAACAATAATATTACGAGAACTAAACAAATTTTACTTATTTATGGCAAATTCCTAACAGCAAATTTACTGAAGTTTATTAAAAGAGACTTTATACTTAAAAAAATCTGTAATATTATATACATATGTACTTTTCCATCCTGTTGATAATATCATATTGCATAATGTTTGTAATAGTTCTGATATCAAGTATTTTTAAACAATTATGTTAAAATTACAGCAGTTGAGTAATTATACTTAGAAATACTGAGCATCATAGTGTCCCATCGTTATTATTAGTAAAATTTCATTCATCTTTCATTCATATCATGTTATAAATTTGTACAAATTACTGAATCGTTTAGATACTTCAGTATGTAATGCTTTGCAACTCGGGAAATAATACAGCTTAGCTATTGAAATACCTGCTCAACCTTGGTATATAATTACTACTATTATATTTTTTTGTATTAACTCTATCCGTTGTTCGTAGTGAGTCAATATTTTATATTTGACAAACATTATATATGAATCAACTGTTGTAAAAAAATTATACAAAGATTTGATAAATTACATAGTGTTATTTAAACGCTGTAGTGTTAAAAATAGTTTATTGTCTAGCGATGTTTATACTTTGTGTTGATTTTTTTTCTAGACAAAGAAAAATATAAATCTTTAAAATAAATTATGTTTGTAAATAGTTTCATTCATTAGAAACTAAAATTATAAATTTATTATTAAAATGTGGAGAGATTGAATTGGGCAGTTGATTATTATGCTAACATAATGGACTCAGTAAATTTGAGTTTTCTTATAATAATAATAATATAATAATAGTCTTTATATAATAATATTGTTTTATACTAAAATGATTGAATAACACCAAATAAAATCGAAGAAATTGTTCTGTTTTTCATATTTTGACAATTCAGTATTTCAATTTGCCGACAGGCTTAACATGCGTTGCAATTTCTTGTGTGGAAAACACAGAACTTTAATCTAAAGCAGTTTTATTTTAGAAATATTTAATTTTGGATTAAAACAAATATCCCTACAAGAATAGAAAAGCTACATAAACACATTTTATATTATCACTTCGTCTTCGTGTAATCCTACTGAAAATAATATTTAAAAAAACAAATGAACTACTAACTATTAAGTTGATAAGAACTGACGAGAAAAAAATAGTTTTAAAATGAAATGTGTAATAAAACAAACTCTATTTGAGTTTGAGACGTTTTCGAGATAAAATACGATGTAGCATTTAAGATAACGTAATTAATTTATAACTATATACGTACTGTGATTGTATAATTGTATGTTGAAAAACATTATTAATATCACTGATTTAGATTACTTCCGAGGTAATTTATAATTTATTACTTTGTTATTTTCGAAATTATTATTGTTCCAATTTGAGTGCATGTAATAATATATGATTTTTTTCTGTAGTATTTTTGTTGAATGACTAGTGAAAGTAAATATGGTGTTAATAAAAAATATTTCTACAGTATTTTAATTTTTCTACTGTTAAATAATTGATCGTGAAATTGAAAGGAGAGTTAATGCTGGTTGTAAGGTTTTGGGTGCTTTGGGTTTTTTGTACTTTTGCTAAGAATATGTATAAATATTTCCAAAGAAGCCTTTTGTGTGTCTACAGTGCTGCTTTGACGTCTACATTGATGTATGGTAGTGAATGTTGGATTTGGCTGCAACAGTATAAAAGAAAACTGCTGTAAAAATGCGATTTTTAGTGGGGTATGTTGTGTAGCTAGGAATAGGGTACGAAATCGATAAGTGTATGATGGTGAAATTGAAAAAAATGTAACACAAGCTGGTGTTAGTCAGTTAAGATGGTTCGGACATCTTGAGCAAATGTTTAACGAACGTTTGGTTAAAAAATTTATATACGTTTATACGTTATACAAATAAGTTGCTCGATTTAGTTAGTTTAAATCGTCAATATTAACAGCAGATTGATAAGAGAAGCAATTGAAATTTATAAAGAAATAGATAACATCAATCACTGTGAAGGCACTGAGTTAAATAAAATTTGACTTTCATTAATTAAAAATATATAAATTATATGATCTGGTTACTTATTACCTAGTAACTTATTTTTATTTTCTGTTATTTACCATAAATGTCATTTGCATCAGTTTTCCTGATGAAGACAGACGTTGAGTAGGTCAATTATAAATAAATATTAACACAGAATTTTAACCTAAATTAGTTTTATTTATTATAATGAGTTCTGAAAGGTTTTTTTACTATGTTACATAAATTTAAATTACATTTTTTTATAGTGATACCAGTTTAATAAGTAAATTTACAGAAGTCAATATCTTTACAAAATATATGCATGTACTTAATATTATTTACAGATATTTTATGGAAAATATTAACATTATATAAAATATAAAATACGTACTTGCTTAGTTTTTCAGTAAAAAAAAAAACATATAATTATAATAAATAGATTTCTGTAAATTTTCATATTAAATTTTATCAGAAAACCATTCTCAGCTAGTTTATGTAAATATCGAATGACAAATACAAATTTTAATCTCTGTTTTATACCTCGTCTTGCGTCAATCTCTCGTCCTTTCCGTTCTCGTCATATAAATATAAAACATATAGTAGGCTGTGCGATTTGTGACCCATAGCCGACCTGTTCTCTCTCTTTGATAATATATAACACCCGTTTGATAACCCATATCGCTATCGGGTCGAACGACCCCCTGACAAGTGACCCCTGACCCCCGTACGGATAAATATAGATACCATTGTACATACGTGCCGAGTGCATATAGTATATAGTCTTTCTTTATAATGAACCTACACACTTAAAAGAAAATTATGATAAAATTTCTTTTCTGTTAATTGTACATACACTGTGACAAAAAAATTGCAATTTTACATTAATACCATAGTAATGATTTAGCAAAATGATGGTTTATATAAATTCTCTGTAAAAAATAATATGATTTTGTAATGTTAAGTAAAATAATTAATTTATCATATTATAATTAATGTGTTTTTTTTTACTGAAAAACTAAGCAAGTACGTATTTTATATTTTATATAATGTTAAAATTTTCCATAAAATATTTGTAAATAATATTACATATATTTTGTAATATTGACTTCTGTAAATTTACTTATTAATCTGGTATAAATCAGTTGCCGAGTTGCCCCAGGTTTTTATATAAAAATTACTGAATTTTCTTACAGTGTAGTTTGTTACTCAGTTAATCACAATATTTTTGTATATTTATTTGTACGTTTTCCAGTAACTGATGTCTTTGCGTAAATCATATTTTAAGAAATATTTTTGTGTTTGTTTATTTATTTTCTTTAATGAGTGTGAAATTGAAAAAATTTTGTAGCAAAAGTTGGTGTTAATCAGTTAAGATAGTTCGGACATGTTGAGCGAATGTTTAATGAACGTTTGGTTAAAAAGATTTATTTGAATGATTTTGATGGTATACGTTTGCGTGGACGTTCGATGAGTAGTTGAAGTGGTATGATTGAGAGAGTGGCTTGCGTGAGCGAAAGTTTCCAAGTAGTAGGAATAAAAGAGCATGTATGAGCGAAATTATGAATGTGGATAAAGCGAAAGTTGTTTGTTTGGATAGGAATGTTTGGAGGCGACTGATTTCGGGATGATGAAAAGAATTGTGCTACACCCTTTTGGGTACATGGCGTGATTGTGTATGTATGTATGTATGTATGTATTTATGTATGTATAAATTTTGTGATAGGCTATTAGGAATACACATTAAAAAATCGTTTTTGCTCAAGCGTATCAGAATATTGATATTACATTACCATATTGCTTATGTAGAAGGCCATTATGTTACTAGTACAAAATAACACCACTGGTGGCAGTACCAAACATGACTACACGGTTATTAAGAGTAATAAAAAAGTTTTAGGATTAAAGTGTCAATAGTAATACAATTAATACTATAAAAAAAAAGTAATTTAAATTTATGTAATATAGTACGAAATCTTTCAGAACTTATTATAATAAATAAAACTGCTTAAGTTAAAGTTCTGTATTAATATTTATTTATAATCGACGTTTCGACAAACTTTATATCCGTCTTTATCATGAAAACTGATACAAATGACATTTATAGTGATTAATAACATCTTTTAGTAGGAGAGTAAAATTTACTTGTGAAGTAAATTTAGTTATCGTTTATAAAACCGGGTTTTATAAGCATTTTTCACTTTTATTGATGCAAAATATTTGCACGAATAGCTAAAATCAAATTGACAAATGAATTTTAAGAATTTTTGCGTATTTTGCCCAAAAATTCTTGAGAAGTAATATTTTATCAAATTAAAAATTTTGCAAATTTAAAAACAAATCAATATGTTTTTTTTGGTATGAAAGTGATCAGATAATTTAATTCGTGTGCATCAAATTTTGTCCATCTTTCTTCCTGGTATTATTATATTTATTTGAACAGTGAAACAAGGCTTGGTATAGTATAGATATTAATTTAAATTTTAAGCAGTTAATACCACACCTACGCCCTTGGTCATTAAGGAAGTATAATACGCCATTTGCCTGACTTTCAAATACCTACCAGCTATGATTAACTACATAATACGATATATGATTCAATTCATATGTGAAAAGATTGGAGGCTTGACAAAATTATATTTATAGATACATGTATTATAATTATTATTGTTATTTATATTTAGCCAAACTACTCTATTCATTAGATTGTTGACTAGATTAGATCTAGTTTTCTAATTAACTCACTGATTAAGTTAACAATAAACTCAATGCTGAAAGCTGTGGGTTCTCTGTGAAACATCTTGAAATATAATATAAATAAAAACACTAGGTTGTTTCACAAAATTAAGGAATAATTATACATATACAATATATACAGAAAAATATATACAAATTTTCTTCTGACGACAGTCTAACAGCCGAAATTGCAATAAAGAATTATTTTTTAATTTTGTGAAACAACCGAGTGTTTTTATTTATATTATAAGTTAACAATGTTTTATGCAACTGACCTTATAATTAACAAGTGAACTTAAATAAACAACGCTAATAAAACAGTTGTTGGTTGAAAATAAAACTATGGTAATAATATTGCCAGTGTTACAACATCTTCACTGCATAAATTTGGGTTATATTTGTAATATTTGGAGTTCAAATTTCTTTAAATAGATTCCATCTATGTTGCAATATAATATATTCTGAATGAATTATGGAATATATGTAATTTTTCATACGTGATGTTTGGCATGAACTAGCTTTTAATATTTAGTAAATACAAATAAACAAGTTGATTTTTATCATTTATTTATTACAGAAAACAAAGTCTCAAATGTAAAGGTTAAACATTTACACATAAACGATCAACATTAAATATGTTTATAATTTTATGAGGAAATGAAAAAACATTTAGATTTATAGTTATTTCTCTAAACAGAATTAAATTCGTAACAAATCTTAGATTATTAAAAAAAACTTAATATATTTTTACCTACATTTTATCAGTGGTACGGGTTAATTTTAATTAAATAGAAGTTAGGGTTGACTTAGGTTAAAACCAGAAGTGGCATCTTATTACCAATATTTTACTTCAACTGTGCATATCAGAATACCAAATATACCAAATTTCGTGACATAATACTATAAATAGTTTTTAGAATACAAATATCGTAACTTTGTCTTGGGACATCCTGTATATCTCCAATATATTTTTAATCTATTATTTTAAATGTGTATAAAAATAGTATGTTTTGATAATTTATGTTATTATTTTTTTTTTTTTTGATTTTTTTAAAATTTTAAGTCATGTGTTCTATAAATCCATTGAAAATTTATTGTACTTTGAGATCTAAGGTATTTTCTATTAAATTAAAGTGTAACTGGTAATTGAATAAATTAATATTAATGTTTAATTTTAGATATATTGATTTCTAAACGTTTCAATTGATTAGTATTGAATTGTCAAATTGAATGTTTTGATGTTGTCCGATTTTTCACGTAATTTTTAAAATTATTTTGGTTTAAAGTATTTTGGACATTTATTAATAACTTTATAGTATTTTATTTAGATTTTGTTATATAATAAATAACACAAAACAAATTTGTATTTAATGAAAAATCTTTTAGAACTTATTATATTAAAATAAAAAAGCTTTAGTATAATTTTTAATTAAATATATATCTTTGCTGTTCAAATATAAAACTTTGCTTTGCAAATTTAGAATTTGCACAAATATTGAAAACAAAAAAGTGAGATGCAAATACGGACCTTGTTATATAATTATCAGTGAAAATAAACTTGGTTTTTTCAAATGTTTTATATGAGAAACAGTTTTGTGCAAAAGATCAAAATGTTTTTTCTTTTTCTAGATCAATATCGAAAATTCGAAACTATGATATTCTTGGACATGGACGAGTGAATACAAATAATAATGATATCGAAATTTTAGAACCACCTGAGTATCCGCCTGATACATTGCATAATGTTTATAGTAAATATCTGCTCCTATTTTTAGTAAAACGACATCTCAATCTCTCCAAGAGAATCTTATTCATCTTAATATGAAAAAAAATATGTTTGTTTATTAATATACTATAATTTGTCCTAGCACTCGCCATTATAAAAAATAAATTCATATTTTTAAACATAGTAAAAGATCTTTCAGAACTCATTATATTAAAATAGCTTTCGAATTAAGTTCTGTATACATTATATTTAAAAAATCGAAGATATACTTTTTTATTTTTTTATAATATTCAATAGTTGAGTATTTTTGTCTCAAAGTCGACTTTAGTTAAAATATTTATTATAAAAACTAGTTTTAACAATGCCTTTACATAACGAAATAAATTAATGTGTCCATTCAATTCACAACTGTAAGACTTGTAGTGTTTTGATTTTTTTGTAGTAAATGGAATTTTTCTATTGATAAAAAATGCCAAAATAATCTGTAATGCAACAAAACTTACAGAGGTGAACCAATAACCAATAGCTTTTATATAAATTATTTAATATATTCTACATAATCTGTTTCATTCTAGGCAGAATATTAACTTTAAGTTCGAATTGTTTTCAAATTAATTCACCCGATCAATTTCTTCGTAAATGCCAAAAAGAAACCTGTAATCTCCTACATTCACACAAAAACGTTCCTACTTTAAAAAGGACAAGAGAGATAACGATTCTGCACCTTACAACAATGTTTATCCCAATCGAAATCAATCCAGCAATCTTGAAAATCGTAAAAAAGTTCGCGAAATGAATAAATGCGATGAGAAGAAATCGAAAAGCGAATTAGCTTTTCGACAAACTGATAAAGAAGATTGTAAACCGTGTAATGTTGTTCCGACGAAAGCTCCACCTTTGAAGAAACCTAGGCGAAGATATGATCCCAATAAGATGAAATGTCAGTGGAATAAAGCGAAATGTAATTCGGACGATTGTGATATAAATCTACTGAGAATGGATTATGTTTTGTGTTATAAGGCGTCGAAGAAAAAATTGCCCAAATTTTAATAAACTTTGAGTTCTTCATAGATATAAAATAAGATTAATATATAAATATCAATAACTTATTGAACGATAATCAGTTATAATTTGTCAATATTTTAATATATATGTCAAAATAATATTTTACAAGCAATTTTTGTTTATTTATTTATTTTTTTGTTTCGAAATCAGATTTAAAGATTTTGATAAAATGGGGTGAATCTATTGTTATCGGCTGTGTGAATTTTGGTCATTAAGGGAGTATTCCTGTTTGTATCGATTTTTTAGTTGTTTTTCAACATTTTTTTGGGAGCTTTTACAGCTAATATTATACAATAAACAACAATTATACCATTGGAAAGTGTATTTATTAAAGTTTTGAGTAGTATTTTTTTTTAAGTTGTAGTAAGTGATGGCCAAGAAATAAAACACTAGACATAAGATATTAGTTGATTTATTGTTGTAGTGAAATTTAACATGTCGCGCCATTAAACGCACACCTCGCCAGCTTGCTTCACTCTCTGACACACACACTGTATTACCGACCAGGAACCACCATCATGCCACCTAGCACGCAACTATAACATCGCGGTAAATTCAAATTTAAATGTTTAGCACTATAGTTCGGCCTTCCTGACACAATGATTGCCCCTAATCATCTGTAGGTTAACAGCAAAATTCGTATATCATTGGAACACTTAACATAAATGGTTCACACATAACTAATACATGAATTCGGTTGTTAAGACATAAGTACATAAATAATCTAAGTATACATAAATACATAAATTTGTTGATAAAGACATAAGTTCATAAATGATTCATAAAATCTTAAAATACATAAGGTTGGTCATAATTTTTTTCTTAACCATAAGTTATACATAAGATAATAAGTAACATAACTAAAGTAAAATATATTCATAACAATTTGAATTCGATTAAATATGTTCCTTCCAAAGTTTCATGTTTTCCGGAGAACATATTCCTTCGAATGGTTTTTGAGTCAACTGATGTTCTTCAGGATCCGTAATTACATAACGATCATTGTCTAGAACTTTTCTAATTACATAAGGACCACGGTATTTCGGCAATAATTTTTTATTCACTCCTGGAGTAACATCGACATTTTTGATCATAACATAATCTCCAATTTTATATTCATACGGCTGTTTGTGATGTTGATCATAATAATCTTTATTACGATTAGCAGTATATTGTATTTGTTTAGAAGCATCATCCCGCATTTGAATTAAATCACGATCAACGTCTTGTTGGTCTAATAAAGCTTGGCTTAAATCATCTTTAATTTTACCGATCTGGTTTATTCCGAATAAGAGTTGTGCGGGGGTTGTTCCAATCGAACGGTTTATAGTGTTATTTAACGCGTACTCTATATCGCTTAAAGTGGTATTCCATGTGGATAAACTGTTAGATAATTTACTTAACATTGGCGTCAGACTTCGATTTATTCTTTCGATTTGACCATTAGCATGTGGGGTTGCACTAGCAATAGCAATATGCTGAATATTTTCATTGTTTAAGAATTCTTTAAATTTGTCTGACATAAACGAACTACCTCTATCCGAAATAATTTTCCTCGGTTTACTATAATGGTTAAAATAACTTTTTAAATGCGTAATTACTTCATCGACTTTAGTACTAGTTGTGGCATAAAGTTTAACAAATTTAGTAAAAGAATCTATAACCTCAAAAATGTATTTATAACGATGATTCGTTTTTTCTAAGGGACCATAATGATCTACATGAAGACAATAAAATGGTTGTTTTCCTTTATCATGACAATGTAATCTACCTTCACCTTTATTAGCTATTGTAGAATAAGTAATGCACTTCAAACATTGAGAAATATAATTTTGCACTTTTCTCTTAATATCAGGGAACCAATAAACACGCATGAGATATTCTACGGTTTTATTTGTTCCTTGATGAGCGATCTCGTCATGGGCAACATTAATAACATTATTTATCATTGATTTCGGTACATAAAATAATAATTTGTTTTTTGTTTTCCGATAAACTAATCCGTTTTGCAATTCAAAATTTTTATCTTCTCGATGTTCTAAATCGTTCTTAATTTTGACAATATCAAGATCTAAATTTTGTAAGATAGCTAAATTTCGCTCAAAGCTATTTTCCGTAATAACAAGTACTGCAAATTGTCTACTTAACGCATCCGCATGCTGCATACGTTCCGCCGATCTATGTTCCAAAGTATAATTGTAATTCCTCAAAATTAACGACCAACGTAAAATTCGCGGATTGATTTCCTTGCGTTCTAACGTTAGTTTAAGGCTATTACAATCAGTTACGATTTTAAATGGAATTCCTTGTAGATAAATTCTAAAACGTTCTAAAGAATAAATTATTGCTAAAGTTTCTAGCTCAAAACTATGATAGTTTGCTTCAGCTTTTGAAGTACGTTTACTGAAATAACAAACAGGATGAAATTTACCATCGGTTTGTTTTTGCATCAGAACAGATCCATAACCGTGCTTACTCGCGTCACAATGTAACTCGGTATCGGTCGTATGAGAATAAACAGCTAAAACTGGCTCATTAATCAAAATGCGTTTTAGATATTCAAAGCAATTTGAACATTCATTATTCCACTGAAAGTCGGTTTTAGAGTTTAATAAATCATATAACGGTTTGGCTAAAGTTGCGAAATTTTTTATAAATTTACGGAAATACGATATTAATCCTAAAAAACTATGCAATTCGCGAAAACTTCTAGGAATTGAATACTGTGTCACGGCTTCAATGTTTTCTGGATTTGGACGAATTCCGCTGGCATCAATACGATACCCCAAATAATCAACTTGCGTTAACAGAAATGCACATTTAACCCATTTTAGTTCTAAATGATTTCGCGTCAAAGTTAATAATACTTCTTTTAAAATGTTTAAATTATCATCTATAGTTTCAGTCGCTATTAAAATGTCATCTAAATAAATTAATATTTTTTCTTCGTCTAATAATTTACGAAATGCAGCATAAATATAGCGAGTGAAGAATGAAGGACCGTTAGACAATCCGAAAGGTAATCTTACGTATTCATATTGTCCTAAATGCGTGGAGAAAGAAGTAAAAGGTATTGAATTCTCTTTTATTCGAACGTGATAAAACGCGTCTTTTAAATCTAAACGAGTGTAATATATTTTATCTTTTAATCTATCTATATGATCATCGATTCTTGGCAACGGAAATATGTCGCGTTGTGTCATTTTATTTAGTTCTCGGTAATCGACTGCCATTCTATATTCACCTGATTTCTTAGAAACCAACACAATCGGACTAGCAAACTGTGATTTACTCGGTCGAATTATTTTCCTAGCTAAAAGATCATTTATAATTTCTTTAAGAGCTTCCTTTTCTTGATATGACAAGCGTCTAGGATTGAAATAAAAAGGTTTGAAGTTATTTTTTAAAATTAATTCCATTTCTAAACTCGTTTGTGGTTCGTTTGGTCTTTCAACATCAAAATAATATTTTTTAACTATCTCACAAACCCTACCACCTGATTGAACATCAATTTTCTCATTAATGTTTAAATTTACTGTGTTATTATTTTCTGTCGCAATATGTAGAATCTCATTATCCCACGAATTATCAATAATGTTAACAACAGGTTTTTTGATTATTTCAACAGTATTACTAAAATTTATTTGAATGTCGTTTCGGATAATAAAATCTCTACCTAATAGACAGGAACAACTCATAGTACAATCTGGTACAACATAGAAATTTACTAATAATTCTATATCATTAATCATTACAGTTAACTTTAATTGACCTAATATAATAATTTTGCTACTGTTGACACCTTCAAAATTATGAGATTTTACATTTGTATTCAAATTCACATTTTTGGGCACCTTACTTTCTAATAAAAGGGATATGGGGCTACCTGTATCTAGCGTTGCACATATCTCACTTTGTTCCAGTTGAAGTAACACCGTATAACTCGGAACTGGTAACACAACAGTTGGAGCAGATTCTATAAGATGGAAGGCATTACTTGTTTCACCGGTTTGACGACCATCATTGTCAGCAGGTGCGGAGCCACGTGCTTCTCTGCCATTTTGTTTACAGTCTCTTTTCAAATGTGCGGTGGATCCACAACCATAACAGGATCCTCTGGGCCTTCGTGGTCGGGGACAAGAAGCTGCAACATGACTTGTTTCATTTCGATCAATTCCTTGCGATCGACTAATGCTTGGAACGGACGAAGTTCGTTTCCATGAAGAATGGAATGATGCGCGAATCTTTGTATAGATTTCTAACTTGTCCTTAAATTCTCTGAAGTTACGTGCACCATACAAAATACTTTTTCGATTCGGGTCGTCGGTTATACCGTCAATAACATATTGTATAACAGCATCCGTTTCAATACTTCCCCTTGAAGCTAATTCTCGCATATGTAAGAAATATTCTTGCACCGACTCATCGCGTTTCATTTTTCTATCTTGTAACATTTTATGTAATTGTGCGCTAGTTGTTTTTGACGAGAATTCTTCAATAAGTTTTTGTTGTAAGAGTTTCCACGATCGGATGTCCCGTTCACTCTGAATAAATAGTTTAGCTAATCCACTTAGGCGTTTCTTTGCAAAAATAAATTTCTGTAGCTCATTCCAGCCCATCAAAATTGCATTATCCTCAAATTCGGTCACCCATAATTTAACAGGATAGTTATTACCATCGAACAATCGAATTGTGTCTTCAATATCTCTAAAACTTATAGTGGCATTAGTATTGACAAGTTGTTGACTTACGGAACTTCGTATTTCATCTTGATCCTCGTCGATTTCGTCATCGGGGTCTTCAGTGTCGACGTCTTCGTCACTGGGGCGACCTTGTAATAAATCTAAATTGGTCAGATGTTCACACAATCTTTGCGCGATTTCCTTAGGAGTACCCGTATAGTCTATTCGTAAAAGATTACAACTGGCTGTTAAATCACCGACAGAGCAATTTTGAACTGTCCACTCAACCTTCTGTGTGAATTCTTCAGAATCCGAAGCGAATTCAAATCCCGAAAACTTACGTAACCGGCTTCGATTTAAACGATCGCCAGTCACTCCGAATATAAACTTATGTAATGCTTTAATTACCGATGCTGGAGAAGTTTTAATATTATTCGCGATCTCGGGTATATCGATCAATGTTACTGTATTCTGTTCATCCCCCATAATAAATAATCAGAAATAAAACTTATAAAATCGTTGGCAAAACAGCGCGTCACTATCGTGCTCTCTCGCACTCACTAGTATTTTTATCTCACTATCCTTTTCTACCACGTGTTTAATCCACAGTTCTAAGGTTCGAGTTAATTTCACTATTTCCCCTAATACACACAAATAAACGTGGTGATTGAATTCTTATAATCCCACTTCTGAAGCTGTAGTAAGTGATGGCCAAGAAATAAAACACTAGACATAAGATATTAGTTGATTTATTGTTGTAGTGAAATTTAACATGTCGCGCCATTAAACGCACACCTCGCCAGCTTGCTTCACTCTCTGACACACACACTGTATTACCGACCAGGAACCACCATCATGCCACCTAGCACGCAACTATAACATCGCGGTAAATTCAAATTTAAATGTTTAGCACTATAAAGTCAAATTTTACTTTAAAAAATGGCGTCAGTGATCAAATCAAAATTCAGATTTGCCAGTGGTGGCAGATAAAACTCCCGTTCTATATTTCTGAAACAAAAACAAATTAAATGTTAATGCTTGTAACATAAGTAACTTTCGTTTGATCCTACAAAATGTGTAATTTTTACATTTATTTTCAAAATGGCGGCTCCTTAGTCTAAAATTGACACATTTTTTTGGTTTAGGGGAAACATTTATAAATTCTGTAGGTTCCAACGAAAGTTACATGTATTACAAGTACTAAAATCTAATTTGTTTTTGTTTTAGAAATATAGAACGCGAGTTTTATTTGTCATCATTGGCAAATCTGAATTTTGACCTGATCACTTTAACACCTTTTTTTTTGTTTAATTGAAAAATTCAATTCTTACCTACCATATGATAGTCTGACAGTAGTTGATTATTATAATTACTTTGTTATGTAAATATTTAATAAATTATTAAAAGATGATAGACTATAATTTATCAACGTGTTTACGTGTAGATAATTATTAGATATTTAATATTCCGATGTATTTGTAATGACTCTTAGCAGATCCGGTTTCTGACATGAGACTTATTCGATTGCACACAATAGGCACACAAAATGTTTTAACACATCTGATATAATATTAAATCCAAGGCATGCTTTAGATTCTGAGCCAATGTCACTAATTTTTAAAAGGATTTAGAAGATATTAATTAGAGAATTGTCATTTGTAACAGGTATTCCGAAATGATGTCACAATTAATAGAAATATAAAAATTAAATTTTCCATTTATTTACGACGATTATATGATTATAGGTTTACAAATAAGTATTTTTTAAATAAAACGGTTTAAGTTTAAGTTCTGTATTCATAAATATTAATACAGAAGTTAAACCTAAAACCTTTTTATTTTATATAATGAGTTTTGGAAGATAGTTTTGTCCCTTTTTTTTATTTTGTTGAGAACTAACATTACTGATGGTGACAAATTGTCATTATCATTTAAAATGATTAATTATAAATGTAAATAATACAAAATTATAAAATATACATATAACCTAAAAACGAAAAATTTATAATTGCTTTTTTTTATATAATAGACAGTTACTATTTATATATGAAAAATTATTTATGTTAGCACAATAGAACTAATAAAACTTCATGCATCCTTGTTCTTCGCTATCCGAAATCTTTTTGTGTTAAAATTTTTTACTGTTTTTTATGCACTTGTCCCATCATATATTTTAGGGTCTACCCTCAATCTCAGCCAGTTTTTCTATTGTGGGTTGGGTGAAGCTCAATTTTTGGGACTGACAGGTATATGCTAGCGCAAACAATACTCAAATCAAAGTTTTTTTTATGCATTTTCAATATATTTTGTTTCTTTCAAAATTTGTAGATGTATTTTAACAAGAATACAATTATTGCATTCCACATTACATAGATATGTACAGTTGCTTGTTTGGATAGGGATGTTTGGAGGAAACTGATTTGATAATAGAAAGAGTTTGTGCCACACTCTTTTGAGTACATGGCGTGATTGTGTATGTATTGATCTAATTATTTAATGAATTTTTTTTTTATGTTTTTTTTTAAATCTAAATATTCATTTATTCATGTAATTTGTATTATTTTTTCTTGATGAAGATATACGATGAAGATATATTGAAACGTCGATTTTTAAATAAAATATATACAGAATTTAATCCTATTTTTACTAATTATTTATTATAAGTTTTGAAAGATTTTTCAATATTTACGAGTATAATGATTAATGAACAGGCTTGAATAAAAATTTAGAATCAGTTTTCTATTTTAAAACCTACTTATTAAAATGAAATATGAAATTTTTTATTTAGTATTGAGATACAAATAACCAAATTGATTATTTGTTAAATACTGTAAAAGGGGGAGTCAAATTGAGCAGAATAAATCCTTTATTTTTAATTCGATATACAATAATGCATTATTTGTACGGTGTGGTTTTGCGAATTAAATTTTTAAGAAAATTTTTAAATAATACAATAAAATTGTGGGATTTGAAACAAATCTTAAATATTATATTTTAAATTTTGAATTAAAAAAAATTTTCGAAACCAATTATTGTACTTTTTATTATTTTAATTTTTTTATTTAATATTTTTTCTATAGAAATTGTTATTATATTGCATGCAGAAAGAATTTGACCCCAATTGTAATTAAAAAAATAACAATTTGACCGTACTAATATAATATAAGTTAATGAAAAAAATATTTTAGATTTGAAAAAATAATTAATTTTTATATATGTAACATTATTATTAAAATTAATACAGAACTATATACTAAAGCCGTTTTATTTTAATATAGTGTGTTCTGAATGATACAGTGAATCACAGACACGTGTTTCGCTTTTTAGGAGTCATAAAACTGGGCCTAGGAATAAATTAAATTGGAAATATTGGGCCTTAACAGAATAAAGTTAATCCTAGAATAACTAATTAGTAATTACAGATTAGAGTATATTTTTTTGTGTGAAAAATATGTAATTTTAGCAGTAATCTCTTTGAGACTTTTACGTTTTAATTATAGAACAACAAAAAATGCAGTTACAAAAGTCTAGTGAAACAAATAATATCTCTAACGTGTATTATTATAGTTATTTTGTGAGCTGCATCAATTTTGCTGGTCGAAATTCTAATCTTTTTTCAGTCTATTCATGTGTGCGTGTGTGTGTGTGTATTGTGCATAGAACAACAAATAGTTTTTTTTCCTATAAGGTGTGTGTAAGATTTTGCACCTGTGTCTGCCTTTAGTGCGTGTGTGTGTTATAATCAACCTGAGCACAAATGCACCTAACTAAATCTTAGCTGAAATGATTTGAAGTCAGGTGTGAATGAGTAACGGCCTATACCAGTCTCTAAAAACGGGTGCGTATATGTTTGCCATATTGTTGTCAAAAAAATTATACCTAGAAAAAAAAAATAGAAAGGTGCCACTGATATGTAACACCTTATACATATATCTGTCTACCGGTTTTTATTTATTTCTCCTTTTGTTTGTTGGCTACGAAGGGTTAACACATTTTTAAGATATTAACAGGTTGATATAGATTTTGGTTTCTATATTATACTATTTTAATTTTTTGTATTGAATTTTTATTATGATGTAGGTAAAGTTTAATAAATATGAAAAAAAATATTTAAATTAAAAAAGAAAATTAATATACCACGTTTTTAACACGGACTAAAAAGTATAAAATAATTTTTTTTAGCCTCTATACAGATTTATAATCCCATACAGAAAAACGTGGGATAACGACAGCTACTCCCTGTACTTTTATTGCATGCGCCCCCATATTTAGTCAATAAACTACCTAAATACACAATAAAAATATAGCAATATTATTTTGATTACTAATGTAAATTTATATTGATTTTTTTTACTGAAATTTAATTTTTTTTGTGTAACAATCATCAGTTTTCTTTCGATTTTTGACTAAATTTTTCAAAAAATAAATTTTACATTATACAATATAATTTTGAACTTGTTAATTAGAACAATCATACGACATATAATATTATCAAACTAGAAAAATATCACATTATAATTATTTAATTATTTTTTTGTTGCAGATAATTTGCGAATTAAATTTTAAAGAAGTTACCTTGGATTCAGTGAAGCAAAAAAAAAAAGGTAAGTACTATCTATGCATACACAATATCATATACATACGAAATTATAAATGTTTATTAACTTTTTGACATGTTACATATTAATTTGTTACAAATCGAATGAATTTAAATTGCTTTAATTAAAATTGTTTTTTAAACAGTAGAAGTAAAAAAATACTTGTTTTGAAACAAATAGTAGAAAAATATATTTACAGAAAATATTCGTATCAATTTTGTAGAATTTTTAAATAATTTTTATTTTTGTAAATATTTTTTTCATTTATTATTATTTTTAATATTTAGAAACTATTAAACAAAATAGTTTTTATAGGTAAATATTTTATTTTATGTTGCATTACAAGAGCGAAATAGCAATTATGCTTTATGCCGCTTTTAAAAAAGTTGTAGAAGTTGCTTTGTTGCTATTTATCAATTTGTTTAATTTTTCCGAATGAAAATCAATTAAAAAAAGTGAAATTTTAACGTTAAACAAACAAATAAAATATTTAATAAATTGTAAATTGTATTTTTGTAAATTGTAGTAAGTAAACAGAAATATATTTACATATTTTTGACATTTTTTTGGTACAATTTAAAAAACAAATATATGTGGGTATTTGGCAAAATATCAATTATTTATATATAAACTAACAATGATTTACAATTCACATTTTTAAATTTTTTTACTATGATTGTTAACTATAGTTTTTTCCGTATTTTTGTTTACATATTATTTTTGATTTTCTCTAGACAAACTCAAATTTTATTTTAAAAAAAAAGTTTTGTTTTTCATATATGAAATGAAAATATTTAAAAAATATTTCGAATTAAGCAATTTTATTACTCCTATAATATTGTAAATTAGGCAACCACAAGAATTTAATACACTTGTATATTACGGGATAGTATCCATTTTTATAATTATTCTAATTTTTTATTTTATGCATTATTATGTTATTTAAAATAAAACAATCTTTAATAAGCATTTATTTTAGAATATCAATAATATTAATGAATAATTATAAATAAAAGACAAATTATAATTTTTTGCATATGTAGAAAAAAAATTAGAATATTTTTTCTAATATTTTAATTGTTTTATCTAATATAATATTAATGGCTTTTATCTTTCTAATCAGAGGTGTAGAGTCGATAAAAAATCTATCGACTCCGTCTTCAACTTCGATTTTTTTTTATCCGACTCCGATTCCAACTTTTAGTTTATTAATGATTTTTATCATATTAAATTCATTACAGAAAATATATTTCGTGATTACATAGTGAACTAATGTAAGACATTTACAAAAATAATGTTACTAATTATTTTAAATGTTTGTAAATGTATTGTGATGAATTTATTTATTAAATAGACAATGTAGTTTATCATATTTTCACATAGTGTCAATAATATTGTATTAAAAATATTCATTATTACATTGTCTTTCATTTTGTTCGTTTGACTTATAGTTTATTTGAATACAAATTATCTAAAATTTATCCGATTGTAATTCGAATCAAATAATTTAATAATTTTATTTTTAGACGTATAAACAACATTGTATAAATTCATGCATATATACATACATATGAATAAATATATATATATATATATATATATATATATATATATATATATATATATTATATATAGCTTAGTGGTATAGGTAGGTTCAAAAGTTGTTGTTTGCTGTTGACATTTACCTGTTCCGTTCAAGGGCATTAACAATAAACAATAAATACAAAATTTGCATAGAGAGTAAGCGGCTCGGCCGTATGCCGGAATTCCCTTCAGTTTATAACTTGTGTCTATCAGTGGTTCTCAATCGGGAGGGGGGGAATTGTCGTTATGACACTTTAGAACCAAAAGATCGATCGACCGATCGATAGAAAAATCGATTTATTCGTTCGATCAACTGACTGATCTGATTTAAATTCTAGATTGATCTGATTTTTTGATCCATTTAAATAGTTGTATCAAACATTTAATTTCTATATATATGTTTTATTCCAATCGTGTATTATTTTGTTAGTAAATTGGGTAATGCGCTCAGTTCGTGAATTGGTTGTACGTGAAAAATATGGCGATCAACCATGATCGATCAGAATCAAGATCGAGCATCGATTTTAAATTTCCATAATCGCACAGTTCTACTGTAGAGGGTGATACAAAATATAGTAATGAGCTTTTTACGTGTGTTCGATATTTTTCTAATAATTTTATTGGAGATACGTATAAAATTTAATTTAATTCCAAATTATTTAAAATTATATAAAATGATGAGTTGGTATAATTGAGAGTGTTTTGATTTCAAGTGGTAGAAATAATAGAATATGTAAAAAAAATTACTTAGAACTCATTATATTAAAATTAAAAAGCTAAAAAGATATACTAAACGTATATCATCATCAGTAAAAAGTATATACAAATAACATAATTAATAAATAAAAAGAATATATAATCTACATAAAAAATAACAGTGTTATAGTTTGTACATTTCTTATAAACTTAATTTATTGTATATCATGTTTGAAGAGAATTTCTACCTAAAATATTTTGTAAAAATATTGGTCCGTATTCCCACCGCGTTTGTTTATAAAAATTGCTATTATTTTTCACTTTAAATAAATTCTTACTTCTACCTCTTAGTAAATATGAATAGTATTTCTATTTTTGATATATTTTTTTATATCTAATACTATAAAATAAAAATAAACTAATTAAAATTTTTGACAAAAATTACTTTTACAATATTGTGTGTCGCATTAAAAAATATCAATTAGAGGAGGTTAACACTATTAGAAAAATGTTGAGAAACTTTTATATATATATATATATATATATATATATATATATATATGTTTATTTTTTTGTAGAAAACAAGTACCACAATATTAATCTACGTATTTTTCTATATTGTCGCGTTATTTATTGCATAAATAACAAGAGTTGTTTTGTTTTTCATATTACGTTTTATTGATATTTTATTAGATATATTTTTATCATGTTATTTTTCTATTGGAAATCAAGCAAAAAATAAGAAGTGTTTGAGATATTGTGCTATTTCTTTGTAAAATTAATTGTACGCGTTTTTTTTTTTAATTAGTTTTGAAGAATTAATATTAATTATAGAGTGTAAATAGCAAACATGGGTATTTTATTATTTTGCGATTGTAATTTTTATTAAAAAGTGGTTACTTGTTTAATTTATATCAAGAAAATTGTTAATAAAAAAACGTATTTTGTTATCTAATAACTTTTTCTTATATTTTGTTTGTTTACTATTTATGTCATTTGATATCATTTTTCTAGATGATGATGTACGTAGAGTAGGTCAAAACGTCGATTTATATTTAAAATTAATACAGAACTAAATCTTAAAGCTTTTTTTTTTAAAAGATACTAAATTATATTTTTTGACAATATTGTAAAATGTAATTTTTACACAATTTTTTTTGTTATTTTTCTTTTTTATTTTAATATAATGGGTTCTGATTTTTTTTTTATACATACATGCATACATACGCAATCACGCCATGTACCCAACAGGGTGTGGAAAACTCTTCTCATCATCCCGAAATCAGTCTCCTCCAAACATTCCTATCCAAATAAGCAACTTTCGCTTTATCCACATTCATAATTCCTCTCATACATGCTCTTTTATTCCTACTAATTGGAAACTTTCGCTCACGCAAAACACTTTCAATCATACCGTTCCAACTACTTATCGGACGTCCACGCAAACGTATACCATCAAAATCATTCAAATAAATATGTTAAAAATATGTTTAATAGAAAGCTTATGTTTGATTTCATATACGATTTAGTTAAAAATTAATGTTTTGCTGTAATCGGTTTTAAATACGCTCTTTAGCACTGTTTTTTTTTTTCTAAATATCGATGTTAAAATTTAAGATTTTTTTTGAAATTGAGCATTAATGTTTTTGTTACAATTGCTATATTTGTTTAAACTATAGTATAGAAGCCCGTTTGAAAAACACTTATAACACAATGTAAAACCCATACCGATATTACTAATAAACGGCTTCCGCTAGAAATATTCTATTGTAAAAGAAAATAATATTGTTTTTAAAAAAATTTAACTATTTATTTATTTAACATAAAATGAATCACTGCATTTTTACCATAAAATGAATAGAATTAAATATTTCATTTCCATTGAAATAATCATGTGATATTTAAAATAAACATTTTAATTACTTGCTCGTGTCATACGTCACTAAAGCTTTTGAATATTTAATTTTATTTAATATAAAAATTTCACTACTGTATATGTTTTTTATTATAAGAAAATTTTTATTATTGGCTTGTTTTCTTTGGCAATAAAAAATTACCATGTATATATATATATATATATACAGCTGCTGCCAACCGAATCCGAATATTCGGATGTGATATAAAAAAAAAAACTTCTTCAAAACATCAAATACCAATAGATAAATAAATAATAAAATCTATTAGCAAAGTTTCTTCCTCGATAAATCTAATATTATGCTTAATTTCTGAAAATAAATTTTGCTGCATCAGCGATTCTTCAACATGATGATCATATAGGAAAATAAAATTGATAAAAAGTAAAATATAGATAAAATTATTTTATATTTATTATAATTTTTTTTCAAAGTTCATCGAGATATTCTAAAAATATACATTTATTTACTAGTTTTTACATTGAGTATCACAATTCTATCTTAATTACGTAACCTAATCTTTGACATTTGATAGCCTAAAAATGTGATATTTTTGTAAATTTTTGTTTTAAACATCCTTGTTTTTATTTAGAATTTTAAAATTAAAATTATTTCGCTCTTTCTTATGTAGGGTAATCGATTTTAATGAGATTTTCTTAATTATTTCAAATGTCATATCTATATAAATTAAATAAATCAAATATTTGTTCTTGCAAAACACTCTCCATTATTTACATATATGTATTCTTTTAATCAAACTTTCTTTAGACATTGGTTTAAGGTGACTGAATCATTTTAATTGACTTACATCAATTTTTGTACATTCTGCTTTTATCAAATCATTTTGTACCCGCTTTTTTATAGTAATACTACATACTTTACTCAGAAATCTTATTTCTACAGCATTCATTTTTCTTTTATGTTGCCTAAAGCAGACCCTACACGATCAGTAATTGAAATTTACTTAAAGTTCTTTAAATTTAAAGATTTTTAGGTAAATTTACTGACTAGAATAGCATCATTATTCTTAGAGCTTTTTTAAATTTTAAATTGCAATATTTATGGGTTAGTAGTTCTTCGTTCTAACATTCAACAAAAAAACAAATGAAGGTGAAATAAACCATTCCAGTTCGAAAAAAAAAAGCTAACTTCGATAAAAACTATAATTGCATTTAGCGTAAAATATTCAACAACAACAAAAACAACTTCTCTTCTTCTTTAATTCCAATCGGAACCAATTTAAATATGAAATTATCAAACATTAACATTCTCCCCCAGTTTCCTTTTTTTGCTTTCCTTTTCTTCTAAGCCTGAAAAAAATGAAAAAAATCAAAACAAAACAAAAGCCGAATAGCATTGTTCTTGTAAGTGATTACAGTTGAGGGCCGTTACGTGATGGGGGCCCCCATTACATCATGCATTATTAATGAAGTGCGCTAATGTAGGCCTAGCCTATAAACCAATAGCCATAGCCGCCTATTTAAAACTGGTTAGGTTTAAGGGGCGATTGTGGGGAATATGGACCTATCATCAACCGAGAAAGATTCGCGGAATACATTCATTTGTTCGACGGAGAGTATAGCAATAAAAAAAAGAAACGGGTTTTGAAATTAGGTGTTCTCTCTGGATGCTGATGAAGTTAGATCCGGCATGCTTTATTTATGTATTGGTAGAAATCCTAGATCGAATATTTTTTCGACATGGTCTTGTCGTTTTAAAGGTAAAATGTACTAAGTACATTTTTTTCAGAAAATTTAGTTGATATAACCAAACGACAATTTTTTTGGCTTACTGTTAATATTTGTATCAATACTTAGAAACTATTTTTAATAAGGAATAATTAAATAGTTTATTCTAAATCATCCAGATAAATCTGCTATTATTGAACATGCATTAGAATATCTTTATGATGTAAAATTTGTAGATACTGTAATAATTGCTAGATCAATCAATATTAGCAGCAGATTGATAAGAGAAGCAATAGAAATTTATAAATAAAAGGATAACATTAATCACTGTGAAAACACTGAGTTAAATAAAATTAGGCTTCCATTAATTAAAAATCTATAAATTGTATGATCTAGTTACTTATTTCGTTACCTAGTAACTTGTTTCTATGTTCTGTTATTTATTACATACATACATACATACACAATCACGCCATGTACCCAAAAGGGTGTGGCACAAACTCTTTTCAACATCCCGAAATCAGTCGCCTCCAAACATTCCTATCCAAACAAGCAACTTTCGCTTCATCCTCATTCATAATTCCTCTCATACATGCTCTTTTATTCCTACTACTTGGAAACTTTCGCTCACGCAAAAATTTATTATTTATTTATTTATTTTATTTATTTATTGTAATGTCATTTATATCATTTATCTTGATAAAGACGGACGTTGAGTTTCGTCGAAACGTCGATTTTAAATAAATATTAATACAGAATTTTAATTTGAAGCAGTTTAATTTTAATGTTAAATTAAATTAATATGTTAAAAAATATATTTTCTAAGTTTGTGTTAATTTAACAATTATTCATTAACACACTCGCAAATAACAAACAAATATCTCATTTATTTTTTTTCTGTGTATTAAAAAAGAAAATTTTAAGGCACTGCTCCAAAAATTGAAGATACGCTAGTTCTATACCAAAGTGAAAAAAAAATGTCTGATGAACATTTGATGAAAAGAATAGTTTTCGGACTAAAGCCCAATGGACAAAAATCTTCTAATTTTGTCCAGTGGACATTATTCCGGTCACAGGAAAGAAATATTTTAATTTTAATTTCTAAAATTTGAATTTGTTCTGCTTTTAATTGTGTTTTTTTTTTGAAATATTTTCTCAATCATTTCATTCTGAAGAGAAGGACAAGATATCGTAGAAAATTTTGTAATTAAAAAAATTTTAATAAATAAATTTACTCATTTCGTCTTTAATTATGAGTCAAAATACATTTTTTTAATCAATAAATATTTATTTAATGTTTATAAATAATGAAGTAATATAAATACATTAGCATGTTTATTATTTTTTTACTATTACCGTAAACAGATATTTTACGCACGTAAAATAGTGAAATAATATATTGTATATGTTTTTAACAGGAATAGAAAAAAGTACAGTTTATTTTTCAGAAATTTGTTTCACACATTTAAAAATTCTTTTCAAATATTCTTTTCTTAAAATCTGACTAATGGCTGACTAATCTGGTCATTAAATTTAGCTTAAATCTAAATGTTCAGAATTGCTCTTCTTTAAGCTAAAGGTAAAGATCTTTAAATATAAATGTGATGAACAGAATAGCAGCACAAAGCTTTTATTTTTTTGCACATAATTTTCAAAATCTGGAAAACTTAAAAAAAATAATAATTAATTAATGAATTTACACGCATGAGTCATTTATATTGTATGTCTTTCTAGAAATTATCTGTATTGTAATAGAATTTTGAGTAGCGCTGGTTTCTAAGGAGGTACCAAGAAATATAAAACACAGTGCCGTCACAAAATATCCGAAACATTTGATATTATATTGTAATGAAATTAAATGCAATTATATAAATGTAATTTATTTGCAATTAATCGGCCATCGAAATTATAATTACAATATTAAATCTAAAGAGATATGAAACAATTTTGAAAATTATTAAATAACGATAAATTATTATACGAGTTATTAATTATTTCCACGAGTTTTTTTAAAGTTAGTACTGCAGTTTATACGAGTGGAAAATTCTAGCAACAACACTGACACAACAGATGCAGTATTCTTTTTATCAAAAATTGACTCGTCTCAGATGGAAAGTGATGTGAGGTGAAACAAAGTGAAGTGAGTTGACTTGCTTTATAAAAGAACAAAATATTCAAACTCTAGCAAGAGAACACGAATAACTGACAAAGATCGAAATACTTTGACACCTTTTTTTGTTTTTCTAATCAACCATAAATTTGTGAATCAAGAAATACATCTTTGATATAAATTTTACATTCAATTTAAAATTTAAAGGTCCAATATCATTCAATCTTTTAAAATTATTGATATTTTTCGTCGCTGACATTAAAAACAGCAAGATTGACACAAATTTAACCTCTACTATTAAACTGAGTATCATCTGTGTATCTCACTTTATTTTGAGATTATTTTGCGGGTGCAGCAGAATCGGTAAAGGGGGAAGGTATCCAACTCAGTTAAAATAAAAAGAATAAGAATTATCTGAGTTGAGCTGAGTTTATCTGAAGTGAAGTGAGATTTGAGTAAATTTAATAAATTTTAGCTAATATTTCACATTCTATATGGAATAGAAAAAAAATTGCCTACGCCACTGACTATTTTGGTGCACATGGCCAAGGTTAACTAGTAGGATATTTTTACTTTTCTTTGCAGTATTTTCTAAATATATAAAAAAAGAACTCAAAAATAAATGTGGATATATTTTGCGTTTTAAATTTTTTTCGAGAAGATCTTAGGAAATATTTTTTTGTAACAACGTTGTCTACAAAACCAGGATGTTTTTCTTTTGTTTTTTAATTTTTGTTTTGTTATTTCGTGCTGCTTTTGTTTTTGGTTAGCAACAATGTTATTTAAAAAACAACAGACAGTTTGATAAATATTTTTTTGAGTATTAGATATTTTTAGATTTCAATGATAAGTTTTCAAATCTTAGTAACGAAATTTTTGTGTATATATGTCTGAAAAATATAAAGATTATTAATTTTATCATTTTTTTTTCAATGAGTATTTTACTATAATGTAGTTAGTTACTAATGTTACAATAAGATTATTTTTTATCTCAAAATGTTTGTGAATTTGTATTGTGTCACTGACTTATTAGAATTAGTTTTTCTGGTTCAGGAAGATGATTTTTTGAACTTTATAATAAATACTTGTTTATCAGACATTGATCTGTACTTGAGAAAAATATTATTAAAAAATAATTCATATTTAAAATTATCTGTAATATTTTTTTATCTTACACTATAATATATTACGGTACAAGGTTGGTAAGTGTACTATAACAGAATAAACGTTTGTAAGAACACTTAATAACCATTTATTGTATAATGTATACTGTTTTTCGTATGATCTATTTAGAATTGTAATTTATTTGTATTTAATTTATTTTTCCAAATGTGAAAATTTTTGTTGTTGTTAAATCACAATAAATAATATACAGTCGCATACGGTTGCTATGGAAATGTAATTTTTTACAATTAAATAAATAAATAACTGCTTTTGTAATAAAACGACATATGGAAAGATAAATTTGTGTGATATTTGGTATGTTATGGATTGGAAGTCGGAAAATGAATCCGAAATAGAAGAGATTAAAAATGTGTATTTACAGAATAATAATAGAATAATAATACTCAAAATATTGAGATTTTATATTTTTCCCAATTTAATAGAAGTTGAAGTTATGCGAAAAGGTTTTTAAATATTATGTATATACAAAATATTTTAGGTACAAATTCCTTTCATACAATGAACATGTTACTACAAAGTTTGTAGTAACAGACAAACAATCGGCCTGATTCTCTAACAAAGTTGCTAAGTTTTAGTAACGTTGCTAACAACTGTAACCAATAGAAACAAGTATTACAGTTCTCATTTTCATTTTTTATTTAGTGTCAGCAAATATTATTGGCTAATGTTGTTAGCAACGTTGTTAAAATTAAGCAACTTTGTTAAAGAATCAAGTCGAATATCTGTAAAATCTAAGTGCGTAAAATATTTTTTCTACGACTGTATTGAAATTTGTCAATTATGAATCTGTCATTGGTTAGTATATGTGGTACATTATACAATACTACACACACTTGACAAACAAAAATTACTGAAATAAGATAATTTAAATAGTTTTAGTACATGAAAATATTTTATTCGATGCTAATGAATTATGTACGTTAAAGTTATTATGATTATCAATATAAATTTACATTGAGTTTTTACAGTGTAGGTAATAAGTAAACTCATAAAAACGACATAAAATTTTGGTTAACTTTACGTAAAATGGTATGCAATCGTGCATATTACACAAATAATGAAAACTAAATTCATTGTTACTTTCATTCATTTTATGATATAGTAAACTAGGATTTTATGACTAAGTGTTAATTTACATTAATTTTATTGTAAATTAATAATTTTGCATTGTAAATTGTTAATACATGTTTGTTTATACACGAGTAGAAAAGTATGTAGTATTTAATATTTTAAACTCAAGTTAAATTAAATATTTATTAAATAATTGTTTATTTGTATTATGTAGATGCATGTACAAGTATGTCGTAATTGAATATTTTAGTATAATGATTTTATCTTTATCTGCATCATGAATTTACAAATTAGCTTTCTCCGTTTTGACTGATGTTACGACTGTGTACGTGTTTGAGACAATTCATTATAAACGTGGTATATTTTGTCGCAATCTAATTGATTATTCATCAGTTAGAGATGACATTATACAATAGAACTTGTAAAGAGGCCTACCAACAAATATGTAAGACTATATTATTATTACACAAACACAAATTAGCGTTTCTCGACAAAAGTAACTGTGCTGTAGAAGTTAAGGGAGGGTGGGGACACCATCGAGACACTTTGATTTTTTTTTGCATTTTCTGAAAGCTTATAGTGTGTAGAATAATGTGTTGAAAAGAAATTCAAACTTCAAAGCTTCAAACTTTAAACGCATTTTTCTCGAAATCATGTTTTTCAATGTTGTTCCGCCGAGATCTCGGAAACTATCCATCCGATTTACTTCGCTTTAAAACGTAATTATAGAGAATTAAATTCTGTAAAATGATACTACCGATATCTAATTTTTAAAATTTTTTTGTACGCTTTGAAAGTTGATTTTTTACACTGAAAAAGAACAATTACTATTTTCAAAAAGCCGCAATTTTTATAATTTTTTGAAATTCAAAAAAATCGTAATTATGGTAATTTTTTTTATTTTAGTTTTAGGACCACTCTATAGTTTAATTATCTCTATTTCATCTAATGCTAACTATTTCTTTATTCATATAATCTAGTATTAATGATAGGTGCAATTTTAAAAACATGTTTCTTTAAAATTATTTTTATTTCAACTTCAATTTAAAAAGAAATATTTAAATTTGACGACTCTTTTTTGTAATTCATATTTAAAAAAATACGGATATGTTGTCAATTGATGCACATATAATTTTGTAGAATTTTGAAATTTAATATTTTTCATATCTTATCTTGTAAATTAATCAAAATTGTTAATTTATTTGAAGTATTTTTGTTTTGTTTTTATTAATATTAAAGGATTTTTACTAAACATAATTGTAATGTTTGTAATGTATTTTATAATCTTATTTTTTATCTTTAGATAATATTTTGGAAAATTTTATTTCATAAATTTAAATTTGTATTTAATGATATTATTATTATTATTATAAATAATTATTTTTTAATACGTACCATAAATTACAAATTAAACTTCGCTAATTCTAATAAATAATTTACTTATCAATCTGCTGTTAATATTGATTGATCTTGCAATTATTAACAGCAGATTGATAAGAGAAGCAATAGAAATTTATAAAGAAAAAGATAACATCAATCAGTGTGACTTGTAACTGATTTAAATAAAATTTGGCTTCCTTTAATCAAAATTTATAAATTTTATGATTTAGTTACTTATTTATTATCTAGTAACTTGTTTCCATGTTCTGTCTATTTACTACAAATATCAATTCTATCTTTTTTTCTTGATGAAGACGGACGTTTATTTCAGAACTAGAATCTAAAGCCGTTTTATTCTAATTTATATAAAATATTATGAATTAAATATTTTAATATACATTTTTTTTAATAAAAAATTAAAGATTTCGTATTAAAGGAATATATTTTGTCTTCAAATCCGATTTTGTTAGTATTACAGAATGTTTTGTCTTTTACTAGTAAATGTAATTTTTTTATTGATAGAAAAAAGACAAAATAATCTGTAAGTTATAGGTCTTACAGATATGAACCGAATAGACCCGATTATGAATATTATGAATTGAATATTTTTCATATTATTTCTTTATTTTTTTTAATTAAAGATTTCGTATTAATAGAATATATTTTGTCTTCGATTTTGATTTTGTTTTAATGTATAAGTTATTCACGCTGGCAACATTGTCACATATAGCATTGCCGATTATATTTTTTAAGACTGTGTGTGTGTGTGTTTGTGTGTGAGTGCAATGTTGCCAGTTTACTGCCCAAAGACCGGTTTACAAAACAAAACACTGCCTGCTTCTGACTACACCCCCCTAACTATCCCGTTTCTGTATTATTTTCTTTTTCTTTTTCGTGCATTTCATTTGTTTTGTTTTTTTGTTATTTGGTTTTGGATTTTTTTTTGCTCGATAACATTACCCAGATATAAATAGTAAATTAATGACTGTATGTTTAGTTTTTATTAATTTATTGTTTATTAATTAATTTGTATATTTTAATTTTTGTATTTTATTGTTGTTCATTATATTATAATTCCAGTATTTTATTTATTTTCTATCAAAAAGGTTTATTTGAAAATTGAAAAAAAAAATTTTGTGTGTTAGTCAATTAAGATGGTTCGGTCATATTGAGTGAAAATGTCTAATGAACGTTTGGTTAAAATAATATATGTGAATGATTTGAAAGGTATACGTTTGCTTGGATGTCCGATGAATAAATGTAGTGGTATGATTGAGAGTGTGGCTTGCGTGAGCGAAAGTTTTCAAATAGTAGGAATATAAAATCATATATGAGAGGTATCCGGAATGTGGATGAAGCTGGAGTTGCTTATCTAGATAGGAAAGTTTGGAAAAAAAACTATTTTGGAGATAGTAGAATGAGTTTGTGCCAGACCCTTATGGATACATGGCCTGATTGCATATGTATGTATATTCTTTAAATTTTTGTGTAAAATCTTAATTGAAATTACAATTTTGATTAGTTAAGTGTGAAGAGCGTTTCCAAATTAATGCTAAAGAAAGTAGTTTTCTAAAAACATATTTAATGTTTGAAGAAACCATTTTATCATATAAAGTAATAAAGTATTTAAGTTTTTTTTTTTATATACTTTATAAATATTAAAATAAATAATAACTTGTTTGACATGTAAAAGAAAAAGTTCTTATCCGGAAAACATATATGTATGCAGACGCAACTACACGCATTATATTAAAAGAAAAAAAAAGAAAAAATCTTATTGTATATGCGTTATAAATCAACAATTCAGCGCTCAGTTAGCTAATTAATCTTTAAATAAAGATAGAAGTTTACTAAATCATAAATTATCATTATATTATCAAAATGAAAGAAACGAATTTTATAGAAAGTAGACATTACATTTGAAAAATTTTCATATGTAGATAATAAAAATTCTAATAAAATTAACTATTATTTATGTACTTCTATTACAAACAATTAGAAATTGGTTATTAATTTTAACTTTTCTTCAAATTTATGAATATATTCTTAACCGACCGTCATATCACATATGATAGTGGAGGTATTGTAATCACACCAAATTTGACATATCGAGATTTTCACAGATTAGCACAAAAAGGCTTGTAGTAATACGAATCAATTGTTTTTAGCATGATGTCTGTCAGTCGGTCTATCTATGGACACGTGTATAGCAAATTCGGCTGAACGGATTGTTAGAAAATTTAAGCTTCGAAGGAAAATATCTCAATTTTACTTTACTAAAAAACTGTAATATTACATACATATGTACAATCATATTACATTATGTTTGTAATAGTTCTTATATTATGTATTCTTAAACAATTATGTTAAAATTACAGCAGTAATTCTACCTAGAAATACTGGGCATCATAATGTCTAATGGTTTTTAGGTAAAAATAGGTAAATTTTTTAGAGTGTATTATTATTTAACAGAATTAGAAAAATTATTTAATAATTTTACAGAAAATTATTAAAATAATGAAGACCAATATTCATAAATTGAGAACCTAGTTTATAAATATTGTTTACGTTATAAAATAAACTGGAATTATATTCATAACAACTAAAATAGCTGTTATTATTCTTGATAACTGATTTTAAACTCTATAGATTAACAATATCACTTCGGGATGAGACTCATACTTACGTATCGTCATTTCGAATAAGTATCATGTTTATAGTAATCACATATCGGTCATCATTTAATTTTTAAATACACAATATTAAATAATTATCGAAATGAATGTTTATGTATTATATTTATTTGTTTTACGACTTTGTTGTTTCTGTTTTATAAATAAATGTTTCATCGTTCGAGTTATCATTCTATTAGTTTGGTTTGCGTCAGCAGATATAATTTTAATTTTCTGTTTTTGTAAATATAGAAAATATATTTTTTATTTTACAATATACTTAATATATTGTTCATTCCGTTTAAAAACGAAACGTTAGAGAAGTTAGGCTAATATTTCTCAGTTTGTAATTGGCTGAAGTTTACTATACATTGGGGGAAAAACACGCAAATTAATTTATATTTGTTACGTGATTTATTAGAATTAATGTTTTTTTGGTCGAATATACAATTTCTGATAAATCTGGCGGTGTACTTTGCATTTTTACACGTCTTCACATATTTCATATAATCAAATTCAAATTCAAGCGAAAATAAACAATGCTTTTGTCAATTAACTTAACTTACTTTGACGTAATAATTTTTAATATGGCCGCTGTGGTGTAACAATTTATTGCACATAGTAAAATTTAATAAAGTTGTTTTTTATTTTATTTAAATATACAATAAAAGTTATTTCATTTGTTGTTATCTTCAGTAATGTTTAAAAATTGTATTTAAATGCTTTTGTTAAATAATATATTCATTATTACATAGTCAAAAAATTTGACACTATTCTGTGTTTTATTCAAAATAATACAAAAATTGCACTAGGAAAAAATGTGAATAATGTACACTTTCTGGTTACTAAATGATATTAAATTATAATTAACAGAAAAATTTGTTGACACAATTGTAATTTATACACAAAATTAGTGTTATTTTTTACTTAAACACATTTACACAAAGAATAATATTATTTTTTTAACATCAAATCCAACAAAATAATTGTGCAATAATATTTATTTCTTTCAAACAGAAAATTATCATTCATATTTCTGACAAATGTTTATTATTTCTGTTACAAATAAACGAATCGCAAAAGGTTATCGGATAATTCATTTGATTTAAAAATGGTTTTTCTAGAATCATTTTGAGTCAACACGTATGTGTATTAATTTTTTTTTGCTACTTCAATGTTTTCTAGAAGTTGTAATAATATAACATGTTGTTTTATTATTATCTGATTTTTTTCTGATAATATCTGCATTTCTGCTCGTCACTAGCTTAAATAATACGTCCGAGATATGTGACGTCAGTTGCATAACCTTGAAATTGGCGAGTAATTAATTGATTTTTAAAAATTTGTTTTTATGTAACTTGACAAAGCATTTTATATTATGCTTTTGTATATATGTACCGTATTTTTTTTTAAATGTTATGCATATATAATTATATCAGTTAACTGTACTTTATTACTATTAAAATATTAATTTTTTAATTCATGTTTGTGTTTTTTAATATTTTTTTAAGTTTTATATATTTTTTAAATTTATTTTAGCATTGTCATTATATGAAGACCTTTGTGGTATAGTGGCGAATACGTCATTTTATGAGATAATGCCGTTTAATTAAAGATTAGAAATAATCAGTGATAAATAGTCACTCAATGTTTTGAAATTTGAATAACTATATTTAATATTTGACTAATATTCAAACTGAGTGTATGATGTGATTACATATCCTTTCTACTAGTGAAAATCAAAAGAAAATTTCAATTTGATCAAGGTGGTGCACATACATACATACACAATCACGCCATGTACCCAAATGAGTGTGACACAAACTTTTTCTACTATTCTGAAATTAGTTTTTTCCAAACATTCCTATTCAGACAAGCAATTCTCGTTTGATCCACATTCATGATATTTCTCATGCATGGTTTTTCTATTTCTACTACTTGGAAACTTTCACACAAAACACTCTTAATCATACCACTTCATTTACTCATCGAACGTCCATGCAAAAGTATATACCTTCAAAATTATTCACATAAATTATTTTAACCAAACGATCATTAGACATTTGCTTAAAATTACCGAACCATCTTAACTATTAAAAAATATTTTAAAAAAATAGAGAAAAACTTATATTTGAATTAAAAATTTGATAATTATAAGAGTTATGATAATATGATAGCGTGTTTTTCGTAAACTAGAGATTATTTATTTAAATTTGATTTCTGAAAAGTAAGTTAAAATATTTTTAACTCTTTGCATCATAATGACTATTTGAAATTTACTATAAACTACAAAACTTTGCTTAGCTATAAATTAACTTTTATATAAACAATGCGATTTAAAATTGTTAATAAACATACATAGTGAAAAAATATTTAACACTATCTGCTGTTTTAATTGGGACAAAAAATTGTGTAAATATTACACTAAAAAACGTGTGAAAAACATACACTCACTGGCTGTTACCAAAAAGACATTAAATTAAACTAATACCACTATTGTAAAGAGTATATATGAAAGGTATCATGATTATGGATGAAGCAAGAGATGCTTGTTTGGATAGAAATGTTTGGAGAAAACTAATTTCGGGTGTTTCTGTCATACTTTTTTTGATATATGACATGATTGTTTATGCGTGTAATTTATACACGAAATTTGTGTAATTTTTACACAAAGAATAGTGTTATTTAATTCCAACAGATTTTTTTACTGTGTATATATTTCTAAATATTTCTTAAAACATACGAAAATTAATATATTTTCAAAAACATATTTACCAATAACTAATTAAACATCAAAATAAAATTTTGAAGACTTGTAAGTATTGAAACACATTTTAAAAAAGCAGTTTAAACAGATTCGCCAAAATATCTAAACTTTTTTCCACTAACTTAAAGTATCCACAAGTGTTTCAAGTTGTCCATATCAAACAGTCAACATATATGTATTGATTCTGCACGCAGTACTTACTTGATCAACTTTGTACATAAATTGTGGGGTGCAACTAAAGACTCAAGACAAGTTTACACTAGGATATTTTTACGAGCGAGTTGAAAAATTTTCAAAACTGATAAAACATTATTTTTTTGTCCGAAAAAAATTGTGCGAACAAACAAGCCATGTAACATATATAATATTAGTGAGAAACAATATGTGTTGTGCGTTTCCTAGTCGTATGTCGAGTGAGCAGAAGGTTAATAATTGCTTGAATGAGTCTTATCAGCGAGGGGCCTTATCACTGAGACGCTTTTGATAAAGGGTCATGAACCTAGTTTCTTAATAAATGCCTTGTCTTTATAACTAGCATTATTTTTTCTATTAAAAACCTTTTTTTTGTGTTTTAAATAATATATGAAATATTGATATGTATTTCAATATATAGCTGTTAAAAATACTTATCAATATTGTATAATTAGTGTCCTTTATGAGCAACGTTAACATTTGTTTCAAATTATTGTTTGTCATACTAAAAAACATAATGTTGCCAATTTTTCAGTTGATACTATGAAAACTTTTAAAATTATTGAGACATTTCAGTCATTACTAGATATTTTTATTATTGGTGAAGTGATATACAATTTTAAAATATTTCTTTTTTGAAATCGGAAGTTCTCAAAATTGCTTCTACTTTTTCACTTTTGCTTAGAAAAGCGAAAAACGAAGTTAGATACAACTCAAGGGAACTACTTTTGGTAGTTAATAGATTGTTTAAAACAATCTTTTGGAGTTAGATTTCAAAGTTAAATCAAAAGTGCAAATATTATAGATAAAAAATAAATAATAATATTATAAATTTGTATGATTTAGTTACTTATTTTGTTAACTAATAACATGTTTCTGTGTTCTATTTATTTACTGTCAATGTCATTTTTATCTTTTTTCCTGATGAAGACGAACGTTGAGTTCGTCGATTATTAATTAGTATTAATACAGAAGTATAACCTAAAGCTGTTTTATTTTATTATAGATAAGTTTCTAAGTTGGAGGAAGATAAAATACAAATATTGGTTTAAAATTATTGAAATAGATATTTACTCATGAAATATGTAAATTTCTTGTTATTTTTAAAGAAATGATAATGTCTAGTGCAATAGATAACATCAATCATTGTAAAGGCACTGAGTTAAATAAAATTTAGCTTCCATTAATTAAAAATTTATAAATTTTATGATCTAGTTACTCATTTGTTACCGAGTAACTTGTTTGTATGTTCTGTTAATTATTGTAATGTTATTTTTATCAGTTTGCTTGATGAAGACGGACTTTGAGTTCGTCGAAACGTCAATTATAAATAAATATTAATACAGAATTAAAGCATTTTTATTTAATATAATGTAAAATACGTATATTTTACTTAGGTTTCATAAAATCTGGCTTTTTTAAATTAATTATAAAAAAATTTGTTATCTAGTAGGAGTTGTTTCTAAATTTTGTTTGTTTATTATTTATGTCACTTGTATATATTTTATCTTATATACGCGTAATATATCGAAACGTCGAATTTTAATTGAAATTAAATCTAAATTTTTGTTATTTTAATGTAATGAATTCTGAAAAATTATTTACTATCTTATAATTAAAGATAATTATATATTTTTCCTACAGAGTTAAAAAATATTTAACTTTGTAATATTTTGTTAGTGTGTTACTGGTAAAACTCTCATCATTTTTAACGTTCGAAAGAAGCTCAAACTTTCTTTCCCCGAACACTTGTGGCTCGTTTTAGCTTCGTCGCTTTGACATGGGCAAATTTATCTGTTAGAAATCTCGAAAACTGTTTTTTTTTTTATGATGAGGGTGGTTGGTTGAAATCTGAAAGACCCTTTGGGCTTATATTACGACTGGACAACATAAACTCCAAATTCTGCCTTCAGCTGATAGAGTTTGATAATTTTCCAGTTTGGGCGAGCGTTTAACAACAGATATAAAGTTTTTTTTTTTGTATGTGTGGTAATCTCGCTTTTCAAATTTAAATTATTTTTTGGGTAGATGAAATAAATATGAGAGTGAGTTTTTCTTCTTAACTTGGTTGTAAAGAAGAAACACATCTGTTGGAATTTAATATCGGTTTTTATTTACTCGTTTGAGGAAATTAATTTGTGATTAATGGTTTTAAAATGAAGTTGAAAACAACTTTATGGTGTAAAAATCTTTATGATAAATAATGTAATTAAATGTGTTTATTATATTAATTATATATGAAATTTGAACTAAAATTAAGTGCTGATGGAATTTGATTTTATGAAGGAAGTAATAAGGACATCATGCATGATTTATATATATTTTTTGTTGGGTACGATTTTATATGGTATACAAAATTCTTCTATATATTTTCTAATGTTTACAATACAATACAAGTAGATGATTTTTTAGTTTATCATAATAGATGAATTATATTTATTAAAACAACAGAAAAACTTTTTAAATGTAACAGTAAAAAAATCTTTCAGATCTCATTATATTAAAATAAAAAACTTTGTTTAAGTTTTATTTAAATCACTGTGAAGGCACTGATTTAAATAAAATTTGGCTTACTTTAATTAAATATTTATAAATAAAAAATAATTAGTTGTTTTTTTTTTAATATTTTTTTAAATTTAAATATTTATAAATTTTATGATTTATTTAATACAATGGTGGCCAGATAAATAATTTATAAATTTTTTAATCTAGTTACTTGTTTCTATGTTTTTATATCATTTGTATATTTTTTCCTGATGATATACGTAGAGTATATTAAAACGTCGATTATTAAATAAAATATTCACAGAATTTAATCCTAAAGCTTTTTCAATTTAATATCTATTCTTGTTATTGAGTTATTTAAAGTTTTTACATGTTTTATTTAAACTTAATTGAAATAACAATTTGATTTACTGTAAAGGTTTTACCATATAACTTGAAATGTTTTTTTGATAATTTATAATTTACAATACAAAATTTATCGAATAAAACTCTGTAATATTTGAGTTATAAATAATAATTTTCATTTATAGAAAAGTTAATACGACATAAATAAATTAACAATTTTTGTTGTTGTATATATATTTGTTACAAAAAACAAAGCATGAAATCTAATAAACTATTTATAAATTTTAAAATTATCAAAGTAAATGAAATCATTCTAAAAATACCAAAACAATAATAATTTAAATAATTCAAATAAGAGAGAAAACAAATGCTATTGTACATTGTACAATTATGCATACATAGCTATCAAATTTAACATATACACATATATAGGGAAAAAAATACAAATACAATTAGAAATTTTATCAGTAATTTTAAATTAAATTCTTGAATTATGTTGTTTATGAACAAACTGTATATATGTATGGTTACGATTTAACAGTAACACTTTAAATTTAGGTTATTGAATAATTTTCAATGTTTGTTTATTACATAAACGTTGTATTTTACTTGTGTATATGTTATTTTCAAATATATACTAGTAGAAAAAAAAAATTTTAAATTTACTGCCATGTTTTTACATATTTACTTTTGTTTAAATCATAAATCTAATTTATAAGTACCAGTATTTTATCTAACTTTTACTAATGTGCTGTAATATATTATATTTTTAATAAATATCCTAAAAATAAGTTTTTTTTTTTTTTTATTAACAAAAATAATTATATATTTTAAATTTATTTTATTTTTTGTGATGCAAAGTAGCTTATATATTATTTTATGTGTTTAGCAACTGTTATTCGATAATTTTTTTTGAAATACATTTATATTGCAAAATATTCATAAAACACATAAAAGTGACATCAGTGAATTACCACTTTCGGTTGGCATATCTTTACCAAAAGTTGAACAAATTGAGATATGCACCTCCGAAGTTTAAATATGTAATTTTATAACAATCCGTTCAATTGAATTTGCTTCACACGTATTCACAGACCAACAGACAGACATCACGCTAAAACAGTTGATTAGTGTTACTATAAGCCTAATTCGAACAAATGCACGATTAGAGCAGGTAGATGAATTTATGTATTTGTAGTTTATTATCTAAGGATGTGTTAATGTGTTAATGTTGGGTTGTAAGGTTTTGGGTGCTTTCGGTACTTTTGCTAGGAATGTAAATGTTTTCAAAGAAACTCGTTTGAGATATACTCAAATGCTGTTTTGTTGTCTACGTTGATGTACGGTGGTGAATGTTGGCTTTGACTGCAAAAGCATAAAATGAAAAATGACTGTGGAAATGAAATTTCTTTACGTGGGGTGTAAATAGGAGGAATCGGGTACAAGATATATTAGTGTATGATGAGGGTGAAATTGAAAAAAATGTGGTATGATTGAGAGAGTGTCTTGCGTGAGCGAAAGTTTCCATGTAGTAGGAATAGAAGAGCATGTGTATGAGAGGTATTATGAATGTAGATGAAGCTAAAGTTGCTTGTCTGGATAGGGATGTTTGAAGGAAGCTGATTTTGGGATAGTGAAAAGAGTTTGTATCACACCTTTTTAGGTACATGAAATGCTTGTGTATAATACAAATGTAAACACATCCGATTGACTGAATCAGAAGGGTAAAGGGGACGGGAAGAAGACTCTTATAGTATCTAATAAGAAAACAATGAGCTTATTGTTAGATATGACGTGTGTATTCGCTGGTCTTGACTCAGTGAGTCAAGTATAGTAATTCAGCATTTGATTTTTGAACCAAATATTAACGAATTATGTCTAACAATGTTTTCAATTTGTTTTCCTAGATAACAATTATCATTTCCTAGTAAAATCGCCTTGATTGTTTTCTTCGTATAATAATTATCGATTTGTAATTCCGGAACGAAATAAAATTTAAATGCTCTTTTGTTGGATGTGTTCGCGCCAATCAATATGAAGTATATAAATCGGTGACAATTGAAAAACGATAGTATTTAAATCAAAGGTTTTCTTCGAAAACGATTCTCCTATAGTAGGTTACGATTCATAAATAATCAGTCATTGAATATGAAACAAGTGAAGTTCGTCCGGATACAATTCGGTTTAGTTTCGCATCGCACTATCTTTCTCTATCATATAGAATTTTTATCTTGAAAATATCTCCATCTTTTACTCAATTGCGCCACGACACGTCTTCTTGCGTACATTGTATATATATATTAGAGTATCAGTGGAATAGTGGCGAATACAACTCCGTGATCGAAATTGATTTTTTACCGATTGTCATATTACATAGAATAAGGAAGGTATTGTAATCATATACCAAATTTACATATCGAGATTTTTACAGATAAGCATGAATTAGGTTTATAGTAACACGAATCAGTTGTTTTTAGCGTGATGTCGGTCTGTCTGTGAACATATGTCGAGTAAATTCCGCTGAACGGATTGTTATAAAATTTCATAGTTAAGCTTTGGAATATTAAAAAAATTTCAAATAATTGAACTTCTTTAGACATTGCTCTAAAAGTTTGTCTTTTTTCTTATTATTTATTTATAATATTATTTCTTTGCGAGTGAAGTCAGGAATGACAGTCTGATTGACCGTGTAAGGCTCGCTTAAGAATATTTGTATCATAATGTGAAACATTTTGAGATAATGAAGGACTAGTCTAAATATTTATCTTACTACAGTGGAACCTCGCTTAACGAGCACCTCGCATAACAAGTAATTCGCATAACGAGCAAAATAAACACGCACATACAATTTATATGTACATAATTTTCTTTGAATAAACATTAGGTACACATAACGGTTTTTTGAGTATTTTTTTTTTAAATTTTATTTTTTGAGTATTTTTTTCGACATGGAACGCATTATCGTATTTTGCATTCATTTATACGGTAAAAATTGTTTCGCTTAACGAGTAAGACTCCAGAATGAATTATGCTCGTTATGCGAAGTTTTACTGTATTTGAAACTGTGTATATTATGTTAATAATAAGATAATACGTATTCTACTACTAACTCTATTAATATAACCCAGGCTATAAAATGGCGTATTCATCACTATACCAGTATGATCCTCATATAGTATAAGTTAATGAAAACAGACTTAATACAAAACAGACTGAATAAAAAAGAAATAAACAACTTGGCTTTTGCCTTATGTGATCCTTTTTCATCTATCGAATGAACAAATATCTCTGTCTTGCTCGTACAGTTTGGTCCAGTCCAGAGATTTAACCTTGAATCAAGTCTTTAGGAAAGCAGTTTTGAGTGTAAAATCATGGCACAACCAGCATGATTTGTAAACGTAGTAAAAAAAAAATAGGAATAAAAAAACCGATTTTTTTCCACCAGCGATTTTTTGATATTTTAGCGTACTTATGCAATATACATCTTCTGTATTTATCATTCTCGTAATTATTGACCATTCTTTTCTTAAAATAGACAACGTATAAGTGTGATAATTATATGAATATAATTTTTTATTCATTTAATTATTTTTTTAATTTGTGAATATTGCAAATTAGGTAACAAATTAAATAAATTGTAATTCAGTTATTGTAAATATTTAACTTGTTAGGTATTGCGCAATAAATTCATCTCTAAAGTTATTTACGAAAGATACACTGTAAAAATAAATGTAAATTAACATTGTTTTTTACATTTACTATATTTTTTGTTGTAATTTTTATAAATTATTATAAATTTGCCAAAAAATTATAGAATTACAATAAAAAATATAAAAATAATTATTAATGTAAATTTACCTTCATTTTTTACAGTGTAACTTAATAAGTTCTTTGTAATGTTATAATTAATTAATAATTGTTGATTTAATAAACTATCGTGCGGAGATGGTTTTTTTTTGCAAGAGAATTGTAATTTATTTCGAATTTGATGTGCAGAAAAACATGTTTATTGCTGGTATAAAAAAATGTGGAAAATTTTATAAGGATTATGCAGAAAAACTGCATGATAAAATTGGATTTTTTTTTGTTTTGACCAGAAATTACTAAATGTTTAATACACCATAAAAAATATTTAACGCGTATCTGCGATATCTCATTTGGAACATATTAAAAATAGTATAAAAATGACACTATTGTCAAAGTGTCGAAAAATACACTTGCTGGTGTAATACCAAAAAGACATTAAATTTTTTTGTACAGAAATATTTATACGAAGAATAGTGTTATTTTTTAACACTAAATCTACACTGATGTGAGAAAAATTTTGCTTTAGTTTCGAGGTTATTACTTTTAACTCAAAAGTAAACAAGGTTTTAAACTCTAAACTTGTGTTTTTCTAATAAAAATAAAAAATTTAATAGAACAAAATAGTTGCAAGTAAAAGTGGCCCGTATTCTCATTTTTTTTTGATTATGAAAAAGTGCTTTTATTTTTTACTTTAAAATAAATGTTACTTCTATCTCACGTCAAATATGAGTAGTATATCTATTTTTGATATATTATACAAATAAACTAATTAAAATTACTTAATAAGTAATTTTCTGTTAACGTCAAAAGTAATTTTGACAAAAATCACTGTTGAAAGTGAAGTGAGAATACAGGCCAATGTAACTATTTTCAAAGCATGTATAAAATTAGTTAATATTTAGTTTAAAAATAAGTTAACATTTAAACTGAAAATATATATTATTTATATTTGTTACGTGATTTGTGAGAATTAATCTTTCTTTGGTCGAACATACAATTTCTGACTATACATTGCATTTGTCGAACGTCTTTACACATTTTCAATAATCAAATTCAAATTCAAGCAAAAATAAACAAGGCAAGTGTCAAATAACTCAATTTGGCTTAATAATTTTTAATATAGTTAAATTTTAAATACACTTGACCGTGTTTTTTTGTTCAAATATGTAGTTTCTGAGCACCTTGAACGGTGCACATTGCATTTCTTACACTTCTTCACACATTTTCAGTAATCAAATTAATAATCAAGCGAAAATAAAAAATGGAACTGTCAATTAACTTAATTTAACTTGACGTAATGGTTTCCAATATGTTCGCGGAAGATGTCAGATTAAAAACACTTGACGTTATGTTTGGTGCTACCATTAGTAGTGCATATAGTAATTAATTACTGTACGATAATGTCATTATTATACTAGTAACATAATGACTTCTTTCTACATAGTCAATATAGTAACGTAATATTAATATTTATGATAAGCTTGATATTATTTTTATTATAGAATTTGAAATGTTGCCACGATGATAACTTTGACATTGTTTTAATAGTAAATGAATTATATGACAGCAGTTTTACAATATACTCACTATGTCAAAATGTTGTTTTTAATCTTGCGTTTAAATATTTGACTCGGAAAAAATAGTAACAAAAAATACTTACTTTTTATTTCGCTATTAACATTTCCGAATATTGAAACCAAATACATTAACTAAGTATGTTTTTTCCTTTTTTCTAAATTGTAACAAAGAAAAAGTGTAGTATAGCTATTAAGAGTTGATTGAGCATTGTTCAAAATATCGCTTCCTGTTTTAATACTATTACTAGAAAATGAAACTTTTGAATAATACCAATTTTCTTTATCACCAATTTGATATCTAGTGTATATTTTAATAAAGTACCTAACGAACAATTGAATTTCCATAAATATTTCTGATTATAAAGATTACTAATATGATTTAGTATTTGAGCAAATATTTACAGTCTTTATATTTTCCATAGTAAAATTGGAAATAAAATTACTACAAAATGTTTTATTTTGTTTTGTTTATAAAATTGGAAAATTCTGCTAATAAGTATTTTATTTTTAAAATGTATGTGTGTAGACTGCAGAGTATTACTTTGAAAAAATTCGAAATACTAAGTATTCAATCGTGTAAAAAGTATGAAACCACTGCATTTAACCGATATAAATATTGGTTAACGGTGAACAAGTATTGAGAACTATATTTTAATATCGGTTATTATTTTTAACCGTTTTTTTTTATAATCTAAGCTGGTTCATTTTATAAAATAAAATTATGTAAATAATATAAAATACAAATGACATATAGAACTTAATCCTAAAGTTTTTTTATTTTAATCTAAAGAGTTTGAAAGATTTTTACTATGTTTATATATAATTACATTAGGGTGGCCTTATAAAAAAAAGATTCCAGTAAGGTTAAAATCAATAATTTTACGTTGAAAAAAAAAACATCAGAAATAATATTTTTAGAATATTTTTATGATAGTGAAAGGTTCCTCTACATAACTGAAATTTTCAGAAAACACGTTTGTATCGAACACGATATAAACGATATATGTATTTTTATACGCGTTTTCCGAAAATTTCACTTGTGTAGAGGAACCTGTTCCTTCCTTAAAAACATGCTAAAACATTATTTCTGATGTTTTTCGATGTAAAATTATCGATTTTAGTTTTACTGGATTTTTTAAGGTCACCCTAATATGTATATAGAATAGAAAATTCACGACTAAAATGTATTGTAAAGAATTAAATTTCGATAAGAAGGTAGTCAAACGGTTAATGTTCGAATCCAATTGTAATGAAAGATTTTTAAATCTCCTGGAAGCCCACGAAATAAAACAGTTTAAAAATAAAAACCAACATATTATAAATGACATCACTGATTTATATAACTCACCCCTAATAGGTTTAACAATTAAAATTTAATGTAATAGTACTTTGTTCATTTTTTTAACCTTTACATTTTGTATTGTATTGTATTGTATTGATATAATCATCAACTATGGTTTCTGATTATTGTAACTCATATGTATTGTAATGTATAGATATAATCATCAACAATGTATCTGATTATTGTAACTCGGATATGTATATATATATAAGTCTGAATTTGTATTTTATTTTCATTATAACACTGACAATGGTGCGAGCCGAAACTTAAGTCTGTTGACGAAATAAAGTGTCGTGAAATTTTACGAAAATGAGTATTATTAAAAACCTTTTATCTATCAAAGAGTTTCACAAAGTTAAACTGTCGACCATTAATTATATTAAAGATTTTGTGTTAAGCTTTCGGTTGGTACTTTCATCTTCTTCAGGACCTGAAATTTATTAATTAACTCAAGCACCAGTTCAGTAAAAATAATTAAAATAAAATCAAATAACTTATTATAACTTACATGTTCTTTTTAGAAAATTCAGAAACAAATACATATAAAAAATGGTACAGCAATTATAAAATTTGCAGAATATACAAATCATGAAGTCGATAATAAATTATTATGATGATTATTATTATATATGATTTTGTCCATTAATCTGGACGAAAAAAGTATATTGTAATTCAAGTTTAACATTTTCTGCGCACTGTAGCAGTTTCATTTATTTTGCGCAGACAGTATGGCGCATGCGTATAGTTGAGCGTAGGTAGGTATATGACATTTTATTATGTCTCCTCGTGCGCACATATCTATATGTAGGTGTTTCATACGGTACCTATATAAAATACAACAATATAACATACACACGGCTCTACACCTATACGTATACCATACTTACAAACCGAATTGAAAGCAGGGAAAGATATATCCAGGGGTGGACTAGCTATCTCGACAATATAATTTGTTTATTTCTTATAAATTCATTATACTCAAGGTTGGACTGAATAAAAAATTTGGCATGAGAAAAGTTGCAGAATAGGCCCACCCACCTTACATCCCTAAATTGTTCAAATACATTATGTTTTTATATTTTTTTATTCTAATAAACATGGAAATGACATTACAAAAAACAAAGATGAATTTATTGTAAAAATGACACATATAAAATTAAATATAATTCTTTATTTAAATAAAGTTAAAAAACATTTTAATAAATGACTCTTTTCGGAGATTTTTCGTGGAACATTTCTTAGTTTATTTTATTTTAATTTATTATTTTTTTTTACAATAATTAATTAAAATGGGCGGTTGATTCTGATGGTGCCCCAATTTAAATTTTGTTTCAGTCCACTCCTGTATAATACCTATACACAATTCATAACATAACGTGCGTCATTGTCGTATATATTGTAACCACTAATTTTTCTAGTATTTCGTTTTATTGCAATACTAAAATGATTCTTTACTTTAATTTCTTACTACTTTTAAATATCATGATTGGTTTAATGTTGGTATCTAATTATAGTACTTATACAAGGTATATCTCAAATGATCTGAAACTGACGTGACGTACTGTTATTTATGGTGGAATATGCTAGAACAAACGCATCTATTCATTCTACCATACATTCAAATATATTTAATTAATAGCAAATTAATTACTAATCTAATTTTATCTATATCTATAGGAAATTAGTTAATATTTAGTTTAAAAATAAAACTACATTTGAACCGAAAATTTTTAATAGTTTTACATACATATATACATAATCACGCCATGTACCCTAAAGGGTGTGGCACAAACTTTTTCCATTATTTCGAAATCTGTTTCTTCTAAACATCCTTTATCCAGACAGGCAACTTTAGCTTCATCCACATTTATAATTCCTCTCATACATGCTCTTCTATTCTTACTACTTGGAAAATTTTGTTCACGCAAAACACTCTCAATGTCCACGCAAACGTATAGCTTCAAAATCATTCATATGTATAAATTTTTTTAACCAATCGTTAATTAGTTATTCGTTCAAGATATCCGAACCATCTTAACTGATTAACACCAACTTTTGCTACAACATTTTTATCAATTTTACATTTATCATACACTAATTTATTTCATACCCGATTCCTCCTATTTACACCACATGTAAAAATCTCATTTCCACAGTCATTTTCCGTTTTATGCTTTTGCAGTCAAATCCAACATTCAATACCGATACATCTACCTAGTCACCAAAACAGCATTGTATATACTCAAACGGGCCACTCTTAGATAATAATCTACCCAAATACACAAATTCATCTACCTGTAATTTTACAATTACATTTATTCTAGAAAAACACTATAGCCCGTATTCTCACCTCACTTTTTCGTGAAAAAGTGCTTTTATCATTAATTTCAAATTAAGTTTTTGCTTCTGTTTTTGATCAAATATGAATAATTTTACTATTTTCAATCATTTTTATTATATTTGGTATTATAAAATTTAAATAAACTATTATAAAGTGCTTAATAAATAATTTTAAGCAAACGTTAAAAGTACTTTTAGCAAAAATCACTTTTATAAATGACGTGATAATACGGACCTATGTTTCTATACTAAATTGTAAATAATTTAAGTGTCAGGTATTACCGAATATAATACTAATAATATAATAATATAGGAGTATAATATATAATAGATAAAATAAAATAAAAAATGCCACAAAGTCAGACATTAATTAAACAGAATCGGACGCAACAGGTTGATAAACTGTTTGTCTTAAAAAAAAATATTAGTAGTTTAGATTACAGTTCGGAACTCGTTGGCTACTCGACGAGAATGCACGACTTGCAGTTTTGAAAAAGTATCTAAATAAATCATCACGAAACAAGTATTGCGATAGTTGAGCTCAAGACCCGTTTTGGGTTGTAGTGCCATTGGAGAAAGAAAGGAAAGTATTGTTATTAGTTCGGGAACGTTTTGTGCAAACATTGGACTACAGGTGTGGTATATTTGTGTTACGATATGAATTAATGGATAATATGTTTGACATAATAGTACTTATAGTTTCTTAATTGAACATAAAATATTGGTACACTATGTTTTTCGCATTGTTTTCTTTTTAAGATTTGTGTACTTTTATTCTTCATTGTATTTATGCATGTACGTATATATGTAATTTCCTCCTACACAGTTAAACTTTTTAACTGTATTAATTAATTATTAACACAATCATTTACAGTGTAAGATATTATTTAATATTATTGTCAGACTCGGTTTCATAAACAGAAACACCAAAGTAAATTATGAAGTAACTAATTTTACAAGTAAATTTAATAAACAAGTAAATATATTCTGTTGTTTCACAAAGAAACAATTCAAATATTTGGGACTGAAAATTTTGACATTTTTCAAAATAACTTTCAATATATAATAATAATATTAATTCAATTCTTTAATGTCATTGATAAATTTTGATTTGTTGAAGACGCGCGTTCAGTTTCGTCGAAACGTCGTTTTTATAAAATAATTAAACAGAATTTTATCCTAAAACAGTTTTTGTTTTAATACAATGAATTCTGAAAAATATTTTACTGTATTCAATAATATTTTTAAATTATTAAGGAGCACTTGAAAATAGATAAAAAAATTTTGCAGAAACAAAAAGTACACGCGATCTGACAGACACTTTTTTAGAAATAGAATCATATGCTGGCATAATCATTATTGGTACGATAGCCTTAGACAGCCTTGACTGCAAGTACCGAAGTACTTGTTTCGGAACCGTTCATTTAGACATTTTTCCGAAACTGCAAGTGGTGCATTCGTATAGAGCAGCGACGAGTTCCGACCAGTAATCTAAACTATAGTGAAATTAAACTGCTTTTATTATTTATATTTTTAATATTTATTAATAATCGACTTACTCAACGTACATTATCATCAGGAAAAATGATACAAATGACATTTACAGTAAATAAACAGACCATAGAAACACAAGTTTCTAGGTAACAAAATAAGTAATAAGTAATTATAAAACGCAATTACTTTGTAAAATAGCACAGTATTTAAAATAAAACTGTTTTTAGATTAAAGTTCTGTATTAATATTTATTTAAAATCGACGTTTCGACGAAACTCAACGCCGGTCTTCATCAGGATGAATTATATAAATTTATATCATTAATAATATTATTATTTTTATTATTTATTCTGATGAAGATGAACGTTGAGTTTTGTCGAAACGTCGATTTTAAATAAATATTAATATAAAACTTTAATCTAAAGCAGTTTTATTTTAATATAATGAGTTCTAAAAGATCCTTTACTATGTTAGAATATTTATTTTTAAAAAAAATAGTTATTGCAGTTTTAAGAGTGATAAAATATTTTTTGGTATATATATTAAATTTATAAATTTTTAATTAAAGGAAACGAAATTTTATTTAAATCAGTATCTTCATACTGATTGATGTTATCTTTTTATTTATAAATTTGTATTGCTTTACTTATTACCCAATTTTAAAAAAATATGTTTTCACTTATTTCGGAAATAAAAAATTTGATTACACAAATCCAAAACATATTTCTATTATGCATGTAAATGGACCAGAACTTTCTCAAAAACTTTTTTCTCGAAATAAATAAAACGTCCTTTGTTACAATCGTTGCTTTCCGAAAATCTCTTTTACGTTTTACGAGTTCTTAGAAAGTTTTTGGGTCAACTCGGACAATATTTACAACATAAAAGGCCCTTCGTATTACCTAAAAAGGGTCGACAAGATGGTTCAACAGATATAACTTAAGTTAGTTTATGACATTGTACCGTCCGCCCTTAAATCTGCAGTACCAAAAGATTTACTTATGGGGTGTACTTGCATACTGAAAACATACATTGGTTTCTAGGAAGAGATCAGCTCATAAAAATTCATATGTAACTGTATATCGGGTTGTCAGTTTTTGTTTACAGTGTCTGTAGTTGGTTTTGAATAGATTTGTATATGACAAACAAACGAATGTAGCTAATATTGTTGTTTTAAATCGTTTTTGTTTTAATATTGTTTCCGTTGTAAGCAATTCAGTTAATAAATAGAAATAAATTTAATGTAATTTTAGCTAATAAAATTTACAAGATAAACATTTATATTTTTAGGTCTTACAATATTAAAATATTGTGGTAAAAATGTCTTATGTCAAATATTTGATACAAAATATATTGTCAAAAATTTTTATAGTTTAAAAAGTAAATAGTACTTATTTAGTACCTATAAAAGTTTGTTTTTGCAGTAGTATTTATTTAAACATGTAAACTTGGCCCAACTAGGGTGAAATTTTTTTGAGAAAAATGTTATATTTTACTATAACCAAAAGAATTTGTCATGAGACATATTTCTTTTATTATTATAAATTTTTCAACAGAACATAGTAAAAATCTTTCAGAATTCATTGTATTAAAATAAAATCAATATTAGCAGTAGATTAATAAGAGAAGCAATAGATATTTATAAAATATAGGAGTCGTTGATATTCATTAACAGCAATATTGAATTTATCTGTTTAATATATTAAATAAATTTAATAAAAAAATAAAACTAATATTTGTATTTTTGTTTTATTTAAAAACAATATTTTCTTAAAATTTACTAAATTATAATTGCGTAATCTTGTTAAATTTTGTCTGTTTTGTTTCTATAAGCAAAACAATATTTATACCCTGTAGACAAAGCATTACAAGAATTTCAAATAATTGAAAATATTAACCAATCAGAGATGAGCAGCGAATTGATACAAGTTAATTTATGTTTCTTAATAAAATTTAGTTGTAGAAAATGTGTGTATTCTGTTGCATCAGATCGTGAAAATTTCGTGTTTTTCGTAAAAATATTGTATAAAATTTAGTGTATTAATTGTTTTGTGACTAAGTTTAATAAATATAAGTATATTTTGTTTATAAAAAGTGCAACAAATATCGAATTCTAATTGATACAGTATTGATAATTGGACAATTTTATGTATGTATTTCATATTATATAGACATAATTTTGAGTGAATTATCTGCAATTAAAGGTAAGTAATAATTTTGTAATATCATCATTTTGTTTAAAATGTATTTATATATTGGAGCTGTTTTACGGGAAGGGGAGGCTACCAGCCAGGGATTCTCATTTTAGAGCCCCTCAAAATATGCAATTACAAAATATTACAATTAAAATGCAAAATATTTGTTAAACAGTGCACATTTTTTATTCATAATATTTTAAATTCTTTATTAAGATACTAGTCACACAAACTACAAGAAATATGTTAATTTGACGGAGTTTGATATAAATTATGAAAAAAAAAAAATTATTTTGTTGAATAACTTCTTATCTAATTAAAAAATTTTGAAAATTTTCATAGAAAATTTGAGAAATTATTAGGTTAATTTGATGTATTTCATTAAATGTGTAATTTTCGAAAAAATTAAATTGTTAAAATTGTTAATTAATTAAGAATGTAATTATAATGAATAATATATCAATTGATAGCTTTTATTGAGTACGAGTTTTGTACTACTAGAGATTTAAAAATATTAAATGGTAATATGAAAAACTAGTAGAAATTTAAACATTTTTTGAGCGCTTTATTCAAATTTTTTTTTTCATATATCTGATAAATATTTTGTGAAACAAAGCTAGTACAAAACTAGAGGAAGATATAAACTATCGAATGCTGCAAACCGAATTAAAATTCGCTAATTAGTTTTTTAGTTATTAAGCAAAGCATTAGTATTGCGAAGTATACACGGAGAAAAGGCATTCTTTGGAGTAAAGAAAATCATTTTCATTACAATAAATATTTTTTTCAATAGTGGCAAATAAGTATCTATTTGATTTAAAGGTATTTATTTATTACAAACAAATAATTATTTTACAATAAAGAGTTGTATATTTACTCTAAATAAATTTATTTAAAATAAAAAAATATATGTTATTGAAATTTATTTATTAATATCAAAGAAACGTTTTTCTCCGTGTAGGATTTATTGCTAGAACTTTATTGCTGACTTCTCAGAGGTAATTAGTACATATTTTGTGTAATAATACTAATTTATGTAAACTTAGAAATGTATGTAGGTAATTATACCAACAATAATATTACAGAAATAAACAAATTTTAGCTATTTATAGAAAATTCCTAACAGCAAATTTACTGAAGTTCTGTATATTTACTAAAAGAAACTTTACTAAAAAACTGTAATATTACATACATATGTACTTTTCCATCTTGTTGGTAATATTATATTACATAATATGTTTGTAATAGTTCTGGTATTAGAGCATTTGTGTAATTATACCTAGAAATTTTGGGCATCATAGTATCTCATGGTTTGTACGTAAAATTACGTAATTTTTTTTAGCGTATATAATAATTCCGTTTACTAGAAAAAAGACGAAACATCTCGGAACATTACAAGTTTTACGAGATGTGAATAGAATTGCGGTATTACTCATAGAATATTATAATATTTTCCTATAAAATATCCCAACTCCAATATCCCATTGCATACAAATCGTAATGTTTACAAGAATTTCTTTGAATATAAAATATCAAATAATATAATATAATCTAACCTAACCACGTTACAATACAAAGCTCACAATACATATACATATAAACCCAAACAACACATACTCAACAAATAAACAATCAATGGTTTTTATTTTGTTTGGTGTGTGTGTGTGTGAACCATTCTTTGCTTCTCTCCTTGGCCGGGGAAAGGGGGGGTCGTAGGGTTCATATGTTTCCTGTACGCTTGCCTGCTTATAATACATGAACGACGTGACGTCATACGTGGTGCGCGTATTAAAAAAATAATTGAAAAACGCAACACGTACTTGGCAAGTTGTTGTCAAGTCGCAACCACCCGGCCACCATCTCAAGAATAAACAAGTTGCATGATATTGGGTAAGCTGAGACGAAAATTATGTTACAATTCTATAGCGATCATAGACGTAAAAGTATATTGGTTTAAAATAAAAACGGTTTCAGGATTAGATTTTGTTTAATTATTTTATAAAAACGACGTTTTGACGAAAATGAACGGCCGTTTTCATCAGGTCAACATTTATGAATGGCATTAAAGTAAATAACAGTACAATAGAAATAAGTTACTAGGTAACATATAAGTAACTAGATCAGAAGAATTATAGATTTTAAATTAATGAAAGCCAAATTTTATTTAACTCAGTGCTGTGTCACAGTGATTCACGTTATTCTTTTCTTTATGTAATCTGCTGCTAATATTGATTGGTCTAGCAATTATTACTGTATCTTAAAATTTTACATTATGAATCTATTCTAAAGTATGTTCAGCAATAGCAGATTTATTTAGATGATTTAGACGAATTGACCTTTTATTTTCTATCAATCTAGTTCTATTAGATGCAGTTCTATCTGTCTGTTCAAAATAAACCTTACCGCATCCACAAGGTGTATTTAGTATTGAGCTGATTAGCGCTTACATATTGTCAGTCGATATCCTTACTATAAACAATACAGTTCAGAAACTTTAAATATTATTTTCGCGAAAGTGAAGCTTTGTGATATGGAACAATAATAAAAGACTCATGTATGAGAGATATCATAAATGTGGAAAAAGCTGAGTTTCTTGTCTGAATAGGAATATTTGGAGAAAACTAATTTCGGGATATTGGAAAGAGTTTGTGCCACACCTTCTCGGATACATGGCGCAATTGTATATGTTAAAAAAATTTCTATTGAAAAATAAAACGACTTTAGGTTAAAGTTCTGTATAAATATTTATTTATAAACGACGTTTCGACGAAACTCAACGCTCGTTTTCATCAAGATTAAAAATACTAATGACATTACAGTAAATAACAGAACATAGAAACAAGTTACTAGGTAACAAATAAGTAACTAGATCATAAAAATTATAGATTTTTAATTAATGGAAGCCAAATTTTATATAAATCACTATCTTCACTTGTTTTCAATTTAGAAGAAATTAAAATTATTCATACTCGAAATTTTAATTTAAATCTCAAAGAGATAAGCTTCTCTTTATTTTGAAATCTATCTGAAGTAACGCCAGCGTGGTAAAATACAGAACATGTATTTTTCTTTGAAACATCAGATAAAATCTTTTATGTCACTGGGATCATAAATGAAATCTTTTCTGTGCAGTTCTCTGAAAGAGGTTCTGCTCAGATCTTGAATCAGAAATTTGCAAATGAGCCAGAATAAGAATGTGTCTTGTATATTTTAAATATCTGTGGAATTGGTAATGATAATATTTTAGTAATCTTTATGATTTTAGTTTGACATGTTTTAGAAAACGTATAACAATAAACTGTCTTGCAAATTAAATTAGAATTATTTTATAATAAATAAATAACATGCTAAGAAAGAAAAATCTGCTGTAGTCACCACAGAACCGACCGTCATCGTAACTAAATAAATTTATGGAATAGAAAAATTTGTACAACATGCTAACTAAAAACAGAACTGTCTTGACACAAATATGCCACCTATTTACAGATATTATAAAAATGTGAAAAATTATAAAAAAAATTATTTAATCGTATCGGATAATGTTTCAAACATAAGTTAGTTATAACTTGTTTAGCAACTTCTATAAAATAAAAAAAAAATTTAATTTGTTTATTTAATAATACATTAAAATATATAAATATTTTACATAAAAAGTAAATTAGTTTTACATAATTTTTTGTTAAATATTATATGCTATGTAAAATTAAGTTTTATGTAAAATTAGATAATAATCCAGCTTTGTTACCTGTAAGTTTTATTGTACAGAAAACTTTTCACAGTGTAACATTTGGAAATATTAAATAAAACTTCCCGTAAATCTTATAGCATCCGAACAATGCTAATAATTAAAGCATTTCATTTAAATTTGGAAATCCAAATGACGCACAAAATGTGACAAGCACCATATTTTCCTTCAACATTTTTAGCACAGTGTCAACTTATTTAGTAAAACACTTAAGTATAAAATGTGTGTTTAGTTGTTATTCGGTGGGTTCTATTTAAAAGTTTACAAACATAGAAAACTATTGCACGCAAAATATTTTCACGTATATTTAGATTCGTAAATGCCCGAAAATACATTCTGGCATCATCATTCAGGTTGTTATTCTTTTGTTAAAGGTTACTACAGTACAGAGCATCAATTTTATCTTATTTGCGTATTATTGAAGCGTTGCCAAATGTGCGGAAAAATCTCGATCGCATTACTTCTTTCCCATTCATAAAGATTTGATTTGTAGATGTTTTAGATCGTTTACGACGTACGATATTGATACAATGCCAGGATTTTCTTAAATTTATTTCAAGTTTGACATTGTTGGAGTGAAAATTCTAGAATAATAATATTTATTATAGCTCGCTAATAGAAAATATATTTAAATGCAATCAATTATAAAAATACAAAACTTTAACAAAAACACAAAAATAAAAATGTGACATTCTTATTAAATAATATTTGATAATATGTAAACATATATACAAGAAATATATAATCTTAACTAAAATAAATCATTCAAATATAAGTCTTTTAACTTTCTACAAAATTTTTATAATTACTTTACATTTTTTTTTTGTTGTATTTTACCACTGTTTTAAAGAATATCGAGTTTTGTGTTCGTTTGTAATTTCTGGATTTTAATATAAAATTTCAAGCAAAATTATTGTGGCAGTAAATTTAATTGTATTTTATGTATGGCATAACCTTTGCTTTTAACAATGATGGAAATATATAATGAAGATACAATTATTTTATTTACTGTTTTTTTTTTTAATTAATAATTTAAAATAAAACTTCTTCGGTAGTTCTGTAAAATATTTATTAATAATCGACGTTTCGACGAACTCAAGGTACATCATCATTAGGAAAAATAATACAAATAATATTTACAGTAAATAAATAGAACATAGAAACCAGTTACTATTTACATAATAAAAAAAAATCTTTCTGAACTCATTATATAAAATAAAACGACTTTAGGTTTAAGTTTTGTATTAATATTTAGTAATTATCGACGTTTCGACGAACTCAACGTCCGTTTTTATCAGGAAAACTGATCAGTATCAGTTTAGTTTGTCGAAACGTCGATTATTAATAAATATTAAATACTAATACAGAACTTATATCTAAAGCCGTTTTATTTTAATATTTTCTGTTTATTTACTGTAAATATTATTTGTATCACTTTTTGTTGAGTTTGTCGAAACATCGATTATTAATAAATTTTATACAGAACTACAGCCTATAGCTGTTTTATTTTTATATAATAAGTACTGAAAGATATTTTTACTATATTAGTAAGTTAGAATCTATTGTAAATAGTAAATTTAATGTATATATTTCATTTTCAAATTTATCTATCAAAAGCTCTGAACAAATGATTAACATTGCTAATTTATTAGCAAAAATTTGGACCCCTGAGAAGTTAGCAATAAAGTTCCAGCAATAAATCCTATACCTCGCCATACTAATGTTTTGCTTAATAACTAAAAAACTATTTAGCGGATTTTAATTCGGTTTGCAGCATTCATTAGTTTATATCTTTTTATAGTTTTGTGCTAATTTTGTATTACGAAATATTTATTAGAAATATTAAAAAAATGATTTTGAATAAAGTGCTCTGAAAATTTTACAATTTTTTCTAAATATTTATATTACCATTCAATATTTTTTAAATCTGTTCTAGCACAAAACTCGTACTTAATAAAAGCTATCAATTGATATATAACTCATTATAATTACGTTTTTAATTAATTAGAATTCGACGATTTAATTCCCTCGAAAATTAAACATTTATTGAAATACTTAAAATTTCTCAAATTTTTGTATGGACAAAAATTGTGTGAATACTAAATCATTTTACCTAGTTATGTTAAAAAAAATTATCAAAAAATCTTAATTAGATAAGAAGTTATTTAATAAAATTATATTTTTTTTTATAATTTCAAACTCCGTCAAATTAACATATGTATTGTTGAAATTTTGCATAGATAAAACTTGTATAGATAGAACGTAATATTATCTAATTATGGCAAAAAGAATTGTCAAATTATCTTGATTAGAAATAGAGTTATATCATAAAATATAAGTCATTGCAATTTCACTATGTAGATAAGACTCTTAAATATATACACACATTTCGACAGCCGTTTTCAGTTCAGCAATAAATTGTTTTGTCTAATATAACTTAAAAACGAATTAATATTTTTTTTTGTGGTTTGAAGTAATCAATTGTATACATCTTTCTCTAGTTTTGTGCTAATTTTATTTTACTAAATATTTATTAGAAATATTTATAAAATGACTTTAAATGATAAACTGATAATTTCAAACTCCATCAAATTAACATATTTCTAGTTGAAATTTTGCATAGATAGAGCTTGTATAGTTAGAACGTTATATTATCTAATTATGGCAAAAAGAATTGTCAAATTATCTTGATTAGAAATAGAGTTATATCATAAAATATAAATCATTGTATTTCACTATATTTATGTATTTCTATTTATACATATATATTTCTACAATTTATTGCTAGCAAAAATGCTATTTCTGTCGGGCGGCAATTTTAAAGGCAGGTAGCTGGTCCACGCTGGACCAACCTTTTTGTCTCTAAGAGAGTATATATTTAAATAATGAATGACTATTTATGATGACATATCTCTTTTTCTAATGTACTGATAATAAAAAAAAGACATTTTAAAATTTTGAAAAACATCTGGCAAAATATTGTCTTTTTTACCAAGTTTTAGAAGCAATATAACTCTCATTGAGTTTTTTACCAGAAAGCAAACAAAAATTCTGAAATATGAAGTTAAGTGAGATACCGGATGTAGGATAATTGCACCAAGATTTAGAAGCAATATAATTCATTGAAAAAAAGGGCATATTTTATTATATTATTTTTAGTTTTTAAAAAGTGATAGGAGAAAATTTTAGTTAATATTTTTATTTTTTAAAAAACATTAGTTTGTAAAATTTATTTGAAGTTTTCACATGTTTTAAAGTCACTCGGTCGACTTACTGATAATGTGATTTTGTTTTCATTTACATGTATAATTTCAGGAACTTTTATGTTCTAAATTTCGTCAGTGTTTTGACAAATACTGTGCTATTGTTATTTTAATCATCAATTTAAGTGCAGAATATATAAACTTACGTGCAAAGTTTACAAACTTGTAAAGTATTGTGGTATCCCATCAGCATCAATAATTAAGAATTTTGCAGTTACAAAGCTAAGTTTTAAATATAATTTTTATTATTATTATTTTGATAGTATTATAAACAAAAATCTAAGTAATATTTTTTAAATAGATCTATATTTTCGACTCTAATTTGATATAAAAATTTGATATAAACACATTAAAACACAAACATATATTCCATTACCAAACCAATTGCAAAAACAATGTAAGGTGTAAGCTATTGATTATTACAAACCACAAAAAAAATATTGATTCGTTTTTAAGTTAAAATGTCTTTTTTTTATTATCAGTACATTAGAAAAAAAAGTTATGTCATCATAAATTGTCATTTATTATTCACTGTAGTATATCTACAATATATATATATATATATATATATATATATATATATATATATATATATATATATATATATATATATATATATATATATATATATACTCTCTGTTAGACAAGAAAGGTCGCCCCAGCTACCTGCTTTTAAAATTGCCGCCGAACTTATAAATAAGGCTGACTTATATTTTATGATATAACTTTATTTCTAATCAAGATAATTTGACAATTCTTTTTGCCATAATTAGATAATATAACGTTCTAACTATACAAGCTTTATCTATGCAAAATTTCAACAAGAAATATGTTAATTTGATGGAGTTTGAAATTATCAGTTTATCATTTAAAGTCATTTTATAAATATTTCTAATAAATATTTAGTAAAATAAAATTAGCACAAAACTAGAGAAAGATGTATACAATTGATTACTTCAAACCACAAAAAAAAATATTAATTCGTTTTTAAGTTATATTAGACAAAACAATTTATTGCTGAACTGAAAACGGCTGTCGAAATGTGTGTGTATATTTAAGAGTCTTATCTACATAGTGAAATTGCAATGACTTATATTTTATGATATAACTCTATTTCTAATCAAGATAATTTGACAATTCTTTTTGCCATAATTAGATAATATTACGTTCTAACTATACAAGCTCCATCTATGCAAAATTTCAACTAGAACTATGTTAATTTGATGGAGTTTGAAATTATCAGTTTATCATTTAAAGTCATTTTATAAATATTTTTAATAAATATTTAGTAAAATAAAATTAGCACAAAACTAGAGAAAGATGTATACAATTGATTACTTCAAACCACAAAAAAAAATATTAATTTGTTTTTAAGTTATATTAGACAAAACAATTTATTGCTGAACTGAAAACGGCTGTCGAAATGTGTGTGTATATTTAAGAGTCTTATCTACATAGTGAAATTGCAATGACTTATATTTTATGATATAACTCTATTTCTAATCAAGATAATTTGACAATTCTTTTTGCCATAATTAGATAATATTACGTTCTAACTATACAAGCTCTATCTATGCAAAATTTCAACTAGAAATATGTTAATTTGATGGAGTTTGAAATTATCAGTTTATCATTTAAAGTCATTTTATAAATATTTCTAATAAATATTTAGTAAAATAAAATTAGCACAAAACTAGAGAAAGATGTATACAATTGATTACTTCAAATCACAAAAAAAAATATTAATTCGTTTTTAAGTTATATTAGACAAAACAATTTATTGCTGAACTGAAAACGGCTGTCGAAATGTGTGTATATATTTAAGAGTCTTATCTACATAGTGAAATTGCAATGACTTATATTTTATGATATAACTCTATTTCTAATCAAGATAATTTGACAATTCTTTTTGCCATAATTAGATAATATTACGTTCTATCTATACAAGTTTTATCTGTGCAAAATTTTAACAATACATATGTTAATTTGACGGAGTTTGAAATTATAAAAAAAAATATAATTTTATTAAATAACTTCTTATCTAATTAAGATTTTTTGATAATTTCTTTTAACATAACTAGATAAAATGATTTAGTATTCACACAATTTTTGTCCATACAAAAATTTGAGAAATTTTAAGTATTTCAATAAATGTTTAATTTTCGAGGGAATTAAATCGTCGAATTCTAATTAATTAAAAACGTAATTATAATGAGTTATATATCAATTGATAGCTTTTATTAAGTACGAGTTTTGTGCTAGAACAGATTTAAAAAATATTGAATGGTAATATAAATATTTAGAAAAAATTGTAAAATTTTCAGAGCACTTTATTCAAAATCATTTTTTTAATATTTCTAATAAATATTTCGTAAAACAAAATTAGCACAAAACTAGAAAAAGATATAAACTAATGAATGCTGCAAACCGAATTAAAATCCGCTAAATAGTTTTTTAGTTATTAAGCAAAACATTAGTATGGCGAGGTATAGGATTTATTGCTGGAACTTTATTGCTAACTTCTCAGGGGTAAATTTGGGATATTTCGTGTTACATACACTTGCTTTGATTAAACAATTGATTAATAATTATTACAGTTTTTTCAGCTAACGATTTTATTTTAATATATGTTAGGGTGTAACAGTTTCTAGTGAATTTTAATATTTAAAAATATACGAAAAAAATACAGTATATTTTTAACTTATCTCGTAATCTATATTACACAAGCGAACAACTGCAAATAAAGGAGCAATTACAGAACAAAAGTCAACCATCAATTATCTGTCATTCTGAATGTTTCAGCAAATTCATAATCTGACAGCGTCAGCTTCAACTTTGATTGTTTTGGGTCCCATCTGTTTCTCGTATATTTAACGCTGTTCAAAATTTCCGTACCTCCTGTCAAGTGTGGGGACTTTAACTCACCAAAACAGAGAGAGAGAAAGACAAAAAAAAATCCACAGAGTTTCCTAAAGACGCTGGATACTGGAAATGTAACTTCGGACTTGGCACAACGTGAAACCGAGCACTGATTACATTGCTAACAAGTTTGCCTGTCCGCTTCTGCTGCGAAAGATAAATGAAGAATAATAAAAGTTGAACATCGGGAGGGCCGATGCGTGATTTTTTTTTTTTTTCGTAAAAGATAACTAGGTTGTTTGTGTGTAGTAGTGTTGTTTTTCATTTAGAGTGCATTCACATTGAAGACATCTTTTATATCGATATTATACATAGTAAAATAAATAGATAAATCTGCTATTGCTAAACATGCTTTAGGATATCTTCATGATGTAAAATTTGAAAATACAGTAATAATTGTTAGACCAATGAATATTAGCAGCAGATTAATAAGAGAAGCAATAAAGAAAAGAATAGCATGAAGTGGCACTGAGTTTAAATAAAATTAAATTCATTAATTAAAAATCTATAATTCTTCTAATCTAGTTACTTATATGTTACCTAGTAACTTGTTGCTATATACTGTTATATACTTTAATGTCATTGATAAATTTTTACTTGATGAAGATGATTGTTCAATTTCGTTGAAACTTTGTTTTTGTATAAATAACTAACAGAATTTTATTTTAAAACAGTTTTTATATTAATTTTACGTAGGTTTTAACAGTAAAAATAACAACATTTTGTAATTTTACTGTGATAATTTACGTAATATTACATTTTTTATGAAAAATTACATTCACAGAACATGTAAAATTACATGTAAATTTAGTACAGGGCATACTGGAGATAATACCGAAATGAAATTTGTAGAATGAATTTATTTACTTCCAAAGTAAACTTTATTTGTATGAATTGGATCAAGTAATTGTCTCGGTTAATTTGTTTATTTAATTAATTTACTAAGGTTTTATACATTTGTCATCAAAACACATTTGTTTGGTCGTTAAAATGGTCTATTTGTTCAAAATTTGACAGAACTTTGAACTCGCAAAATGCAGGGTAAATTTAAAAAAAATCATGACTTTGCGTTAAAGCGTAGTAAGTCTTTGAAATTATGCGAAATTTACGTAGAAATGTTTGAATTTTTATGCCCGTTTGGTAATTTTTTTTTTACGAGTTATAGATATTAAACATATTTGCTTTCCTATTAAATTTTCTCTGTTCTTTATGAAACCGGCCATAACTCACCTTAGCCTAGGTACTAATTAAATTGACAGAAATTAAAACCGAACTTATAATACCAATCATTGTGAGTGAAGCTTTAGCATTTCAGTACATTTCTTTCATTTCGTACGTATAATATGGGCCTGTGCCGTTGTGAAAGTGGCATAAACATGTCGAAATAATTAATTTGTTTTACGTGTTTGTGTCGCTTTGGAAAACAATGTATAATCTTAAAGAAAAAAAAAAATCACTTTTTAAAACTTGTACACATGTGCTCAAATACATTTTTACATTCCATATACTGTAGCCAACATTTCGGTTTTGTTTTAACGGAAATTTCTAGAATATTTTTTTTTTGTCAAATAATTTATTGGCAATAATGATGATTTCATCTTATTTACTCGCTAAAGCTTTTTTTTTTTTAATATATATATATATATATATATATATATATATTCCCGTAATTTTATTTACCATAAACATTACTTTTTATAGTACGTAATTTTCGTCTTTCGTATATTTTAAAGATTGTATTTTTTTCAACGACTTGAAAATATTTTATTTGTTGTAATATTGTCATAAAAAATACTTGTATGTTTGGGAATATATTATTAAAAAAAAATTTAACTAAAAATTAGTGATGAGTATAATTTTAATAATCGAATCATTCAAATGAATATTATAATTGAATGATTATTTGAATGATGATTGGAATGAATATATAGTACAACTAGAACGAACATTATCTATTTATCAGTTATTAAAACCACTAGATCGTATCATAATCGCAACGTTTTACATACAATATTTGAATGCATTTTTATAACTAAATTTCTGTTATGTTAATTATTTATTAAATAAAGTAAAAAGTATATGTAACTCAGGTACAACAAAATAACCTTACTAAAATTATAGTATTTAACTAAATACATACTTTTATTATTACTTTTTAGTTATATAGGAAATTAAAATTAAATATAATTATTTATAAGTTAAATGTTGGCATCTTTTTTTTTTCTCCCCATTTTCAGTGCATCATCATATCTGTCAAACATGGTTATTTGATACTTGATTAGGTTGATTGGCTTTGATTTCGAATAATTAAAAAAAAATTTAGTTTTAAGGTTGTCTTTTAATTTTATAAACTATTTTGTATATTTTTATGGAAATCTGCAATTTTTTGTTTGTTAATCGTCTGAATGATTTCAAATTAATTCGAGATATCTCGAATAATTTTCATAATCGAATGATCGATTATTTTTCATTCGAACTGTCTCATCACTAGTAAAAATGTATTATGGAAAAATACTAACATCGTAATTCCATGAATTGGAAATTTATAATTTTTCCTTAAATTATAAAAATTGAGCTATTAGGAAATTATATTAATAATATGCAACATTCATTAATTTTAACTATTATAAAAATAAATATTATTTACTCTTAGATTAAAATATAAAAAAATAATTGTTAAAGCAAGAATATTTAAATATTGTTTATTTATAAATAATGGAGGTTTTTAGAAGCTACAGAGTTGCATATATATTAATAAAATTTACATGATAATTTTTTGTATAAAATTTGAAATAAATATAATTTTTTTCTTATTTTTTTCCTTAATCTTAGAATAAACGTTTACTAGAATTGAACTCATCGTGATAAAAGCTAGATAATATAAAAATATATATTTAAAAATAACAGAATATTGTCAGTCGATTTCTTGTTTGTTCCATATCACAAAATAAAACAAAAATCTCAATTTGTCACAATTCCACTGTGAGATCCTCAGTTATTGCAATATTCAATATTATACACACAGAGTTATAAACCCAAGTTATATAATATCTTACTTGATTATTTTTAAATGATTTTAGTGATAGACATATATTATGTTAATCTGATTTATATATAATATATAGCATATACTGGCGATTACGTCACTGCAGAAAATTTAGGCGCCGTGTTGACTGGCCATTATTAATTAACCCAGTTATTAACAATGGAAATGTCAAGCTTCAGTTAGCTATACGCTTAAATGACAGATGCATATTATTATTATTATCATAGATTGTTTTATGGGCACTTTATAAGTGTACCATCAACAGATCTGATAATCGTATCATAATTCTTGATTGTAAGTTCAGACGCATAATTTTTTCACAATGAATTATGTGCACAATCTTAGACGTTGCATACAAGTTGCTATAGTTAGTTGCAAATGTCTAATGAATATTTGGCTAAAAGACTATAATGTAATATAGGACATTTGAACAAATAAATGTTCGTATTGTCTTGTGAAATTTAATATAATACTATATAATATTATAAAAGACTATATGTGAATGATCTTTGAAGGTATACGTTTTTGTGGACGTCCGATGAGTAGATGAAGTGGTATGATTGAGAGAGTGGCTTGAGTGAGCGAAAGTTTCCAAGTATTAAGAATACAAGGCATGATGTATGAGAGGTATGATGAATGTAGATGAAGCTAGAGTTGCTTGTTCGGACAGGAATATTTAGAGAAAACTAATTTCGGGATAGTAAAAAGTTTGTGCCACATCCTTTTGGATACACAGTGTGACTGTACGTATGTATATATATTTATATATATATATATATATATATATATATATATATAATACATAAATCTGGTTAGTTGATAGATATATCATTTAAATACAGTTAATACTCAAATATAATCATATATATATATATATATATATATATATATATATATATATATATATATATATATATATATATATATATTAGTTACGTGATTTGTGAGAATTAATCTTTTTTGGTCGAATATACAATTTCTGACCACCCTGGACGGTATTTATTGCATTTAATTCAAATTCAAGCGAAAATAAACAATGCAATTGTCAATTAATTTAATCTGACTTAATAATTTTTAATATACTCGTCGCATATGTTAAATTAAATAACTTGACCGTGTTTCTTTGGTCGAATATGTAGTTTCTGCTTGCACATCTTTACACATTTTCAATAATCAAATTCAAATTCAAGCAAAAATAAACAATACAATTGTCAATTAACTTAATTTAACTTGACGTAATAGTTTTCGCAATATGACTTTCAAAGATGTGAGATTAAATACACTTGACATTGTAGTTATGTTTGGTGCTGTCACCAGTGGTGCATATAGAAACTAACTACTGTATATAGTAATGTCATTATTGTACTAGTAACATGATGACCTCTTTCTACATAATATAAATAATATGATGCGCTTGAAGAAAAATTATATTATCTACAAAGAAGATTTATTCTTGTGAGTATAATAACACAACTATAGCTAACGGTATTCCAAAAGCGAATCTTAACTTTCGATATCTTTAAATTGTTCGTTTGCCGTTTTAATTCGTCCGAATGTACTTATTATACAATCGGGAATAACATCGCTGCTCTTCCGACCAAACACTGTGTTGTTTACAATTCTGAAGAACTATAAAGGCGAACATTGCATAGCAAACTCACGATTAAAATTTTTTCCGTTTCTATTTTACAAGGTCAGTGTATCACGCAGACTCAAACAATATAATGATCATCTTTAAATCAGTTATTATTATTATATTTTTTTAGATCTCTTAGATAATTTTGTCGTTTTTATATTGCAGGTTTTTTTTTCTTGTCTTCGCTCTGACTTAACAGTATGATTATACATACAAAAATTTGAAAAATGTATTTTTTAAATATCTACTTTATAAAACTGTTACTATTTAAATTTAACAATAATTATTGATAAAATTGTATATTAACACATTATGCAAAACTCGAGAGAGAAACCGCTTGTACAATATTAATTAAAATCCCTTTAAATATTAATAAAATCATTATAAAATCTGGAGTAAAATCCTACAATCTAAGAAATTTTATGTAAAATTCGTAAAATCAACGAAAAGTCACTACTATCTCAACAATTATTATATTTGTATAATCTGGTGTACAAAATATCAATAACTGGTTTTTTCTTCGCCAAAATTTTAGAATAACATTTTAAAATACATAATTGAATTTGACAAGTGTAAAAAGTTTCTTATCAACAATATCGTATCTTAGTTACGGCACTAATTTACAAGTTATTTATTTTACGACAGTGTAATTAAAGTTGTGATTGATCAAAAATCGTGTTATGATTTCATAATTCACGATTGTGAGTTATGGACAGTTCAGTAAATAGAATACACATCTATTTTAAACGTATTATTTGAAAGGAGTAGAAAATAGTATATTGTACAACAAACACATAATGGTACTAATTTTCCACGAATATAGAAATTCAATTCATATCATATTATTTATTTTTTTAACTCTGATATAAAATAAAAATATCTGAAATACAAAATTGTGTGTATATTTTACAATATCGTGTTACCACGTTTACATTAAAAAATCTGAATTCTGAGAAAACTGTCATCAAACAAAAGTCAGCGAACTGTATGAAATCCCAGTGACATAGTGATTATGTAATTTTGAACAAAAAAAAAAAAACTGAAAAATATCATGATCGAGGTCATACGTCTATATTTCTATAAATATTTGACAAAATTCTTTGTAAAGAAATCAAAAACTTATACAAACATCGAATATGTCAATAAACAATACTGTGCTAAAAATATTGAACAAATATTTTTAAGTTTTCATAAAATTTAATCATTTTTAGTAAATTTATTTATTGAAATGCTTAAGTTTAGGTTTGTTCCTACCAATTTATAAATTACAAGGTAATTGTTTAGGCTATTTTGCCGATAAGTACGACACAATATACGACGGGTCACATAACAGATTCTTAGAACAATAAATTTAAGGACTTTGACATTTTCTTTTAAGCAATGTAGTGCATAACTTATAAGACCATAACTAGTTTAGTATTTTCCTAGATTTAGGATTACCATAACAGTGTAACATGAGATTTTAGTGTTCAATATTTTTACATAAGATTGATGTAGGCATTTTCGTGAGAAAAGACGGATTTGTCTTAATTATATTTGTACAATCGCATTGTATTCGATTATAATATCAATCTCAATTAAATACAGTCCACTTATTCTAACAATTTACTTTACAATAATAATTTAAAAACTGTACATATCATAATTAGAGACTCCTCATGTATCACTCGTTCGGCTATTGTTTATGCAAAATTATCATCAAGCGAATATTTGTAAACTGATTCCAAACGTATTGCTGGGTTTGAACTTTGAACAAACTTAACTAATAGCTACTTGAGTTTCTTAATAAATTTATTTAATTAATAAATAAAACGAAAATGAAAAAAAAAATGAAAACGAAAAAATATTTCTTATTTTTCAGAATGAAATATTAAATAAATAAAAAATTCTATTATTTCACAGGAATTGAATTTGCAATTTTTTAAATTTCAATTAGATTCATTTATTCATTTGGCAACAGAATGTTGCCGTATATTATAGAACGTACATATATACACAATCACGCCATGTACCCAAATGGGTGTGGCACAAACTCTATTTATCATCCCGAAATTAGTCTCCTCCAAACATTCCTATCCAAACAAGCAACTTTCGCTTCATCCACATTCATAATTCCTCTCATACTGCTCTTTTATTTGTACTACTTGGAAACTTTCGCTCACGCAAAACACTCTCAATCATACAACTCCAACTATTCATCGGACCAAACGTATATCATCAAATTCATTCAAATAAATATTTTTAACCAAACGTTCATTAGACATTCGCTCAACATGTGCGAACCATCTTAACTGACTAACACCAACTTTTGCTACAACATTTTTTCGCAATTTCACACTTATCATACACTAATCTATTTCGTACTCGATCTTTCCTAATTTACACCACATACCCCACGTAAAAAATCTCATTTCCACGGCAGTCATTTTTCGTTTATACTTTTGAACGTGTTTTTTTTTTCTTTGGTAAATTGAAAATTTTTCTATTGACAAAAAAGACAAAATATTCTAACGTTATAGGTCTTTGCAGATTTGAATCAAATAGACCCATTAATTTCATATCATACTAGCAAATTTTTTGTTTATTAAAAAAATATTTTTCTAATTAAAAAAATTAGATTTATGATGGGATTTTGAACAGTTCTATAACGTTACAGAATGTTTTGTTTTCATTCGATAGAAATAAACCAAACATTCTGTAACGTTACAGGTTTATTTAGAGTTCTAGCATTAATTTAACAAATAATATTAATATTCGAACCATTTTTTTCTAATTGCAATAACCTAGTAAATATATTCGAAGAATTTTTATAAAAAAATATATGTAACACACATATTATAATATTTATAACAGGAAGTAAAAATAACAGTTTATTTATTTATCTGTGTAAATGTATAACACATACACTGTTAAGACCTTGAGCATATTTTGCAACTTTCTATATATTTCCTGTTATTTATAACAGTGTACAGGCACTGTGTGGCTTTTTCGTCAGGGCAATGTACGATAATAATTTATTAAATCATGCATAACAAATAACGAAACAATAGGAAAAAATTACGTACACATATATTATTATTAGTTCTTTGTTATTCGTTTATAGCAAATAATTTGACAACTATTTGCAATATATTTATTATTATAATATTGTTATTGTTTTGTTTTTAATACACAGAAACATTCAATATTATTTTTTTTACATTTTTGCAACAATATATTTGTCACAATTAGAGTTTTTATATACAAGTTATAAAAACAAAATTCCAGTTTTCGCTCATATTTAGTGCTATAGGAAATGTATATTTACTTTATTAAAATAATATTAATAATTTTTATTAATAGAGAAGAATTGATTACTATTAATATCAAGTTGAATATATGATATCTCTAATTGAATTACTTATAATTATAATCATTAAAATTGAAAATAAGAAAATTGTAGATGCTAAAGCTTAAGTAAATAATCATGTACATATATGATGAAATTGAGATTATTGTTCGACAGTGAACAGTGTGACAAGAATATTTTGTTTCTTTTTTAATGGAAATCTATAGAAAGAAGACAAAAAAAAAACGTGAAATTGGTCATTTTTGTGAATTTTTATTTACAACTATCAGCTAAAACAAAAATGTGCTACTCTAGAGACATTTTCGTACATTGTTCATAAAAAGTTTTAAAGTGTTTATTATATATATATATATATATATATATATATATATATATATATATATATATATATATAAAAATATAAATAACATATATTTTATATATATAAATATATATATATATATATATATATATATATATATATATATATATATACTTATATAATTATATATAACTAAAGTCATTTTTTTAAGTCTAATTTTTGGAGAAGTGAAGTCTTTTAACAAGTTTATACATTTTATTCTATATCACGTAAAACGTATAAATTTTTGCATATTTTCTATATATAGAATTTTGTATAGAATATTGTATAGATTTTGAATAGAAAAATATATCATGTAAAGCCAGCATAAGGAAATGACTCAAAAACTGACGAAAATTTGAAAATGTAATTATATGTGATAGTGATTTCTAAAATTTTATGTAACATTTTTAAAATGTATGTAAAAATATTATCTAAACAATTTAATAGTCTTTCACTAAGTTATACTTTTACTATAGCAATATATAAATATTTTACAGTAATTTATGTTTCTACTGTACGAAAATAACAGTAATTTCTTTGATAAAGCTAAAACATTTTTGTAAAAATTTTGTTTACTACTTGTATTACTTTGGTATAATTATTTTCATGCTAATCATAAAATAACTGAGTTTTGACTATAATTTCATATTCTTTATAATAATAAAGTAAAACCAGAATTATTTCTAATGATATTATTGTCAAATAATATTTGTAATTTATTAAACTTTTAATTGATGAAAAAATACAAATATTTGTGAATGTGTGTTGTTATTATTCACTATATGTTGAAAAATTATATAATTGTTTTTGAAAACTTATCTTTCTCTACAAATAAATGTTTATTTATTTACATTTAAAATAATAGTGTTGATAGATAATAAAATATAAGTGTTTGAAACAGCAATTTTCTTTGAATTTATATAAAAATTTATTTAATTTTTTCATGTTATTTGTTATTAAAATTTAAATCCGGGAACTGACATTTAATATTAGCTAATTATATGATAATGTTCTTAAGAAGTTATTAGTTTTTTTCTTGGGAAAAATATCAATATTGCAGTTTTATAATACACATAAATTTTAACTTTAATATTTTTTATCAATAAAATAAACTGATTCTTTAACTATATTTATACTCATTAACCTTCGACAAGCCGACATCAAATGGCACCGCGCGATACCGACGTGGGCATATTATACCCATTAAAAATAGCTTTAAAAAAATCTAAAACTTGGTAAAAAAAAATTTGTTTTATTGTTATAAATATAAGGGTAAAATTTTATTATCTAAAATTGCAAAATAAGGCCAAAAATACATCTTATATGTTTCCATGAATAGTAACACACAGTCTCGCTGTTTGAGTTCTACTAAACACTGGCTAGAGAATAGTTTACCCAGTGACGCGCGCGCAGTCGTACATACCATTGTTATCAGTTGTCGTGCATACCAGTGCCGTAGGCACAATTCTATGAAAATGTGTGATGATGATGAATATTATGATTCGGATTTTGAATTTGAGAATGAAGATGATGTTTCCAGTTGTGAGGATCAAGTATCAATATCAAGCTACGATTCCGACAGTTATTCAATAAATAGTGAATCAGAAGACGAAAGTGACTCCGACAAAGTTTTTATTTCCAAATCAAATTTTATCTGGAGTAAAAATATACCTTCTGTACAAACTATAAATACCAATTATCAAAATTTGCAAGCCAGAAATTCGAAAGTCACTAATATTCGAGAATGTTTTGAATTGTTTATTACCGACGATATACTGACCGAAGTTATTGAACAAACAAATAATTATATTCAATTCAATTCAATTCAAAAATGACAAGATGTAAATTTTGTGTAACGAAGAAACGTAGAAAAACAAGGCATAAGTGTATTTCGTGTTCTAAACCAATTTGTATGCAGCATTCTTCTAATGTATGTCCAGACTGCAAAAAACAGTTGTAGAACTTTTTCTAGGATTCTAGATTTATTTTATTATTTTTTATTTTTTATTAATTATTTATTATTTTTTATTTATTATTATTTTATTTATTTTTTTATTTATTATTTTTGAATATTTTCTAAATATTTTTTATTTGAAAAAAATAATCAGTGACGCCTATGGCAAACCACGTGATTTACCTGCATTTCATTTGTACAGTGGGAGACAAATAAATACGTATGTATTTTTATTCATTATATTATTAAATTTAACGATTATTTGACATTGGAAATTATTTCTAGGATTGATATTAGTGTATATTTACTATAAACGAGTTGTTATATACAATAATTCAATATTTGAACTGGGCATATTATACCCATGTCGGATACGGGAAGGTTAAAAACTTTTTTTTATCACAAATTTAACTTTTTCAATAATAGGACACCCTGTGCATATAAAAATATTATACAATTAAAAAAATATATTTTTGTATTTTATTTGTTTATATATAGAATTTATGATTCTAAAATAAACAAACTTGTAACCTTTAATTTTTTTCAAAATCTGTTTATCTTTGTGCAAAAAAAAGGTTTTTAACTGTCATATACAAATTAATTATTTATTTTGTTGTCAATTTTTTTGCTCAAATCATAGTTGGCTTTTTCCATAACAGTTGATGCGTTGATAATCTATGTGTACGTCAATCAAATTGTTTAATACATTATACACGTTGTGTTTATGTAGTAATTTTTATTATACCAAGTGTTTTACAAAATAAATGCGTAATTTTTTAATTCTACACAGAACAAAATTCCAATGACTTTGCTAATAATTTGTCTTAAAATAAAGATTTGTTAGCTTTTTAAGTATATTAGATGAAATATCTAATGCAAAATTATGTTTGATATATTAAGTTACGGATGTATTCTGTGTCATTTTCGTTAAAAATAATGGTACGTTATAATAAAAATTCGGAGATTCTGTAAGAAATGTTGCTATAAATAGCAACGAGTTTTGTTAGGAAATTTCAGAATTTTTATTATAACGAACCGTTATTTTTAAATAGAAATGATACAGACTATAGCCGTTAATGTATTCTTGTGTATTGATTTATTTTGCAATTTTCGATTATTTATCTAAACTTTATTTGATTTCAATTATATTTATAATTTGTATGTAGAGTGTTTTGCATGAGCGAAAGTAGTAGGAATAGCAGAGCATGTATGAGAGAAATTATGAAAGTGGATGAATCTAAAGTTGCTTGTTTGGATAGGGCTGTTTGGAGGAAACTGATTTCGGGATAGTAGAAAGAGTTTGTGCCACACTCTTTTGGGCGTAATTATGTATGTATGTATAAATGTTAATATAATCCTTTTCTGCCATATACACTGATTAGATATGATTTTCTTGGTTTATTCAATAATTAGTAATAGACAGTAGCGCTGCCAGAATTTTGTTTTGGGAGGGGGCAAGAATTTCACCTTGGAGAAGCAAAACGGTCCTCACTTTTTCAAACTATAATTTTCTTGGGGAAATTTGCATGAAAATTTTATATAAATGGTATTACATCGAAAAGGTACGATTTAGGCAATCTATCTCTAAATTTAGATATAAAAACTTCTCAGAATATAAATTTATTTTAATAACTGAACATTATAAAATAAGAATAAAACTAGACGAATAAAAATTATGCTAATTCTGCTAGCCTTGGGCTATCGCCCCCCCCTTGGCTGCGCCACTGGTAATAGACGAAATTCAGTCAGTCAGTATATTTTTATTATCTTCTATGTCAACGTTTTGGCAGTCACTATTGCCTTCTTCAGGGCTAGCAGAATATATTTAGTTGGTGTTACGTGTGTGGAACATAATTAGTATTTAATATTTTGTAAACAATATATATACATTACTTAGTTAGAAAATTAAAATTATCGTAGTTATAATGTAACTACGATAATTTTAATATTTTGTAACGCAAATACACTGTAAAAAATTTATGTAAATTTACATCAAATTACGTCAAATTATTGTATTAAAAATTACAAAATGCTGCTTTTTTACTGTTAATAATTCTATAAAATTACATAAATGTATATTACATTTTTGACAGTGTACATTACTTAGTCAAAAATTAAAAAATAAATAATTTTGAAATACATATTCTGCAAAATTATATTTCATATTTGCACTAATGTCAGTTTGCAATACTGTCATATCATAGACAACATAACATCGGTACCAGCTCGTCGTAGTTTTTGCGATTCCGCGGCAAATATACACTTGCACCACGTGACCAACACCGACCATCAGAGAGGAAATAACGTAAAAATAAAAGTGTGTTGGATTTTAAAGGCCAAGGTCAAACTGAGCAGAGCACACTGCTGCGCGGTACAATGTGGTGTGACGTCATCACAAATAGCAGATTGTTATTTTCGATTAGAGAGGGAAAAAATAAAAACGCTGTTCCCCCCATCCCCCCAACCGTCCCGTAGCTCCCCTACGTCTGTATATATATATATATATATATATATATATATATATATATATATATATATATATATATATATATGCTGCTCTGATGTCCTATCATTATAGTAAACATCACACAACGGTTTTTTTTCTGTATAAAATCAGAACCTGACTCTTTCGGTTGGTGGTGCGGATGAGCGGGAGGGAGACAGAGAAATAGTCTTACAATTAGTTTGAAAATGAATGGTGGTTAGTTGCGCCGAGAAATTGTATCTCCTAGGAGACGAAAACGAATTGAAAATTTTCATTGGTGTCTCTTAAATTTTTTAAATTAAAAAAAAAAACAGTCAAAATTTTAAAAGCCAACAAGTCGACTTTTCAATCTGTCTATTAGTTCCGTTTTATTAATTAGTACGCAAGAAAATTTTAAAAAACATGTTAGATTTATCCGGTCAAAAGAAATTAAGTTTATAAAAATGATAATGCATATTGTTAATACTGTAATAATGGCACTATTTCTAATAAATATGTAACCAAAAAAATCATATCTAATCAGTGTATTATAACAAAAAAAGGTTATATTAACATTTATACATACACAATCACGCCATATACCCAAAAGAGTGTGGCATAAACTCTAGTTTCCTCCAAACATCCCTATCCAGACAAGCAACTTTAGTTTCATCCTCATTCATAATTCCTCTCATATTCCTACTACTTGGAAACTTTTGCTCACGCAAGACAACTCTCTCAATCATACCACTCGAACTACTCATCGGACGTCCACGCATTCGTATACATGATTATAATTATGTGATTTATAATTACGTTTTTAAAATAATTTTTATGTTTGTTTTTCAGCGCAACTCGCTGAAATGTACACTGTAAAAAATATATCTATAATTTTACATAGGTTTTAACAGTAAAAATAACAACTTTTTGTCATGTTACTGTGATAATTAACGTAATATTACATTTTTTATGAAAAATTAAATTTATAAAACATAATTATTTTGCAAAATTACATAAAATGTATACATAGTGTACAACATAAGTATATTTTATTTTCGTACATACATTTTTACACTTTGACATGTAAGAGTAATATATTGTTTTATTAAAATAACTTTAAAAAAAGACAGTTGACTTTGCTATTACACGCGCTCGTCAATAGTAAGTAAATGTCAAATGTTTCGGCTATTTTTGTTTATATGAAATGCCCACGATCTCTTGATAATTCACTATGCTAATTACGAGTAAGTATTGTTTCTCTTTGAAAACTTACATATTTAATTCCTAATGGCGCAATTGTCCACCATCTCAATCCATAGCTCAATTCAGCGTAGCTCAACTATAACGTTTTGTTATATAGTTATGAAAAGTGAATTTTATATACATCAAATCAGGCTACGAAATTAAAAAAACAAAAACAAAAGAAAATTAGTTGAACTAGGCGACGCAATAACGTTTCTATGCCATTTATACACTACTACGCTAATTTATCTAATAACGTTTTACCTCTATTACGTTCCAATTAAATATAACGTAATATAAATATGACTATTTTACTTTTTAGTTTATTTTTAGTAGTTACTAATCATATCATTTCCGCAAATTGATTCTTTTTTTACGTGATATTAAAACGCATTTGCGGACTTCATTGGAGTAGTGACGAATATGCCAACTTGATCAAGATTTTTTAAGTTTTACATACTGTACCTGAGTAAATTTTTGTTTTACATCAAAAATTTTTACTTTTAACTCAAAAGTGAACGTGTTTTTAAACTGTAAACTTATACATACATGCTCTTTTATTCCTACTACTTGGAAACTTTCGCTCACGCAAAACACTCTTAATCATATCATTCCAACTACTCATCGGACGTCCACGCAAACGTATACCATCAAAATCATTCAAATAAATTTTTTTAACCAAATGGAAGTGAAATTTTATTTAACTCAGTGCCTTCACAGTGATTCATGTTATTCTATTCTTCATAAATCTCTATTGCTTCTCTTATTAATTTGCTGCTAATATTGATTGGTCTAGCAATTATTACTGTATCTTCTAAATTTTACATCATGAAGATATTCTAAAGCATGTTCAGCAATAGCAGATTTATCTAAATGATTTAGACGAATTGTAAACTTATGTTTTTCTGATAAAAATAAGAATTCTAATAGAAAAAATAACAGTGTAACTATTTGAAAACATTTGTATAAAATTGTTTACTATTTAGATTAATAAGGGAAGAATTGAAATTTATAAAGAAAAGAATAACATAAAACACTGTAAAGCCACTAAATTAAATAAAATTTGGCTTCCATTAATTAAAAAAACTATAATTCTTCTGATTTAGTAACTTATTTGTTTCCTAGTAACTTATTGCTACGTTAAACAGAATCTAATCCTAAAACAATTTATATTTAATACAATGAATTCTGAAAAATATTTTACTGTCATCTCTTTTTACCTATAGGCAATATAGTAACGTAATATCAATATTTTGATACGTTTGAAGAAAAAAATATACTTCATAACATTCGTTCTAATCTTTAAACAACATTATCACAAAACTAATTTGTCCTATTTGTCAATATTCCATTGAGACTCGTATTTATTCTGATGTGATGGCCCTCTGACTTGTAATTGACAAGGTCTCATCTAATATACGTATATCGGATATAGTCGAACGGTGTTTTTATGCACGGATGTAAGCAAGACAGGTGTATTTGCAATTGGTCGACGTTAAAATACGGATTTTATTGTTGGTTAGTAATTGGCGTGAAATTAAACTTGGTTTAATTTAACTAATTGTAATTGTTGAGTTTTTTTTTTAATATCAGGAAGACCAAGTTTTTCTCGTTAAAGAATGGCTGAACTGTTTAGGGTCAATATTTCCAATTTTATTTATTCATAAGATAAATAAAAAATTATTAGTGATTGACTAAAAATGTATCTTTACAATAAATAACATTTCATTGACTAATTTAAATTTATTCCAATATTTGAAAATATCGATCCTTAAATAGTTAATAATTATATTAAAATAAATAAACTTTAGATTAAAGTTCTGTTTTATTTTATATACAAATTTGTTGTTTCCATATCCTACTTATATAATTTTTTTTTAATTTTGAAAATGTTACAGACACAGTATAAACACTATATCATTTTTCTTTTTAGTCAAAGTGGTAAAAATACAATAATCTTGTACTCTTTTTTTTTAGAATATAAATAACCCCAGATATATTTGGTTGTAAAATTTTCCGATATAGACCTAACCTAACCTCTTTTCATGATATATCGTCGCATTAACCATTAAGGAATAAATTTTGTACCTGTTTGGCTACAATTTTTTTGTTGGTCTAACCTTGCAATATCCGTGTATGGGATTTAAAACATTCCTATTTCACAGCCAACTACTGTATATGTGTATGTGTGTGTTAAAAAAAATCCTATTTTTTTCGTTATAAGTTGGTTAGCTAGTAGCCTGTTTTCCGACCTTCTGGCATAAATTGTACAACTTTTGTTATTACTATTTCGAAGTTTTTGTTTTAATTTAAGATAGTAAATATGTTGTTTGTTTACATAATAAAAAGCTAGAAATGGTCTGAAGCAGAGACGAATTTATGTACAAGCAAACCTAGACAATTATATAGGGGCGCCAAACAAAATCGGGCCCGTGTTTCTCCATAAATAATAAAATATTATCAATTGAAACCAATTTTATGTTAAATATTGTCTATAGCGATGTGGAGTTGCACGTTCAGTTCGTCGAAACGTTGATTTATTAATAAATTATTACAGAACTAGAACTTTAAAGTCGCTTATTTTTTAATAATAGTATACGTGACAAAACAAAAATAAATTTATATTTCAAACAAAATCTATATTATGTTTTTGTAATCCGGTTTTAATGGTATTTATATATTCTACATTGTTCATGGAAAAGAGTTTTAATATAAAGTATATTTTTATAGAATGTTATTTGTAAAATAAATGAATCAGAGACCAAAGTTAACTTGATTTACGTAATAGCATATTTTTTTCACATGTGTAGTCATTTGATTGTCAATGAATGCATTATTTTTACATAGTTTTTGCAAAATTATATGTTTATATATTTAAAAAAAATATAATAAACAATGTTTTATACGTATACATATTTTGTATCAAACAAAATCTGTTCTGCATTATTTTTTACCAACCGTCATATCACATATGATAAGGGAGATATTGTAATCATACTAAATTTGACATGTCGTGATTTTTACAGATAAGCATGAATTAGGCTTATAGTAATACGAATCAACTGTTTTCAGCGTTTCTGTCGGTTTGTCTGTGGACATGTGTAGAGCAAATTCGAGTGAACGCTTTATTATAAAATTTCATAGTTGAGTATTTCAATTTGATCAACTTTTGATAAAGATCTGTCAACCGGAACTGGTAATTTACTGTTGTCACTCTTATGTGTTTTGCGAATATTTCGTAACCGAAATATATTTCGAAAAAATTATTTAACAAAAGTTACTAAACAAGTTATAAATAACAACTTTTATTTGAAACATTTTTCGATACAGCTAAATATTTTTTTTTTAATAATTTTTTATATTTTTGTAATATATATATATATATATATATATATATTTCGGAAAATGGATGATATATTTAAGTCAAGAGAGTAGTTGTTGTTATACAAATTTTTTTATTTCATAAATTTATTTAATACAATGACGGTCGGTTTTGTAGTGGCCATAGCAGATTTTTCTTTATAATATAAAATTTATAATATTGTGTGGCTACTTCTTTTTCAGTAATTTTATAAATAATAAAAATTGTAATACAGCTTTTCTGAGCATATTATCACAAATTACTTAATTTATTTAACCTTTTTGAGATATCTTTTAAAAGTGCGAATTAAAATTACAATACATGTTAGTCGACCAGCCATTGTAAAAGGGTTAAAGGCGACCGGCAACGCTCTAATTTATATATATATGTAAAGTTTAGTTTGTAATTTATTAAATTGATAAACGCGGAAGATAATTAAGTTATGATTACCTCATTTAAATTATTTTTAATTCAACTGTGAATTTAGTTTTCTAATCTTGATATTAAATAATATTATTTCGTAATGTTTATGTTTCTCTTTCTTTTTATTTATTTTGTAGAATTTATATTACGCATTTAAAATAATTTGTAGTTATATATGAAATATATTTAATATGTATTCTGTTTAAATGTAATTTTTTTTTGAAAATATCAGGATGGTTGTAAACAAATAATGCTGATTATTTTTTTAAATTTTATGTTAAAATATTAAGGTTATCTTACACATTCGTACATAATAATAATAATAATAATAATAATAATAATAATAATAACATACCGGAACTACAGAAAAGCGTTTTATTAGGCACATCTCATATTCTAAGAAAAGTCCTGCTATAATGTATAATTGTATTTATTTATATTTATTGCCAAACTCTGAGATGCATGGTTTGCATCTGACAATGAGTGCGACATAGCAACAAATACCAGGTAAAACCTGTGAAACATAAAACACATAATAATAATAATAATAATAATAATAATAATAATAATACATCAAGTATGAAAATTTTATTTATTATTTTAGTATTTTATTTTTGAAGGTATAAAAACATTAGACATACAAAAACTATGGCGCGTATTCTCACCTGACTTTTTCGTGAAAAAGTGCTTTTATGATTAATATCAAAATAATTTTTTGCTTTTGTTTTTGATCAAATATAAATAGTTTTTGTATTTTTGATCATTTTTATTATATTTGGTATTATAAAATTTAAATAATCTATTATAAAGTGCTTAATAAATAATTTTAAGTACATGTCAAAAGCACTTTTGGCAAAAATCACTTTTATAAATGAGGTGGGAATACGGGCCTATATTTTTTATTTATGATGTATGCAATACACAATACATATTGCTTGTTGTCTACATTTCGGTAGCATTATTTTATTTTTGATTAAAAAATGGTCCCTTACCTACTTAAGATAATTTGATTTGATATATACTCGTATCTAGTGTAATTACTCGGTACAAAAATTTGACAAAATAAATTTGATAAATCTTTATTATCTTATATTTTTATTATTGATAATATTTAATTGCACTAATAATAATTAAGTGTGTTTGTTTAAAAAAATAATTAGATTTATAAATTTGTTTGTCATGCATGTACGATAGTATGACAGCTAATTATAAAAATTCTAATCAGAGTCGTGTTAATTAGTTTAAAAAAATTAATAAGACGTTTCTGTCAAGTTTTTTTTTGTAAACGTGACATGATAAAAAAATTTGTTAATACCAACGAACAATTATTTATCGCATCCAACATGGTGTGGCACAAACTCTTGTTATTAATTATTATCCAGACAAGCAATTTTCGTTTAGTTTATATTTATAATTCCTCTCATAAATGCTCCTTTATTTTTATTATCATGTAAACATTTATGCTCACAAAACATTCTCAATCATGTCATACGACGTTCACGGAAATGTACATCTTCAACATCCCACATATATTTTTTTAATTTTACAATTAATTTAAGCAAAACGAAAACTACAAAAAAAAAATGGAATAATTTCAAATTACCTTTTTTCGATTTTAAAATATTGCACAGTTCTTGTGTTAAATTATAATAAAAAATGTTTAGTCTAAATAAATGTGTTCTGTACTTTAAATAAATATAAATATTTGAAAAATATTTGATTTATATATCAAAAATCGTAGATAAAAGTTTCTTTTTTCATAGAACAAATAAGATAATAGCAAAAATAGATACAGTTTTCACGAGTAAATGTTTAGTACAAATACATGAATTATGTATATGTTCTTATGTAAATATCTATACATAATATATCAGAGGTTGACAACCTTTTAACTTTTAAAGATGTTTATAATACATTTTTTTTTTTTGAAAATAGGTACATAATTTAAATATATTTGTGTGTAAAATAAGGACAAATAGCGTTTCAATTAATTAATTTTGAAGTTTTAAATAATTTTTACTATATTGATTTTTCAACAATTCAGAAATAAATTTTTAAATTTACCTGCATATTCTTTTTCTTTCGAATTTGGCTAACTTCAATAATCTTTCATCCTTTCACTCTGTTGCTTTTGTCTTTGATATTATTATAAAATATTGATATTCTCTTTTTAAATTTAGCACAAAATGCAGTATATCTGTTTTATTTATAATACAATTAATAGATATAAAATGACAAAAAGCTGAATTAATAATATTTATTGTTTTTATTAGCGTTTGTAAAAGGTATATATAAAAATAAAAGTGAAACTGCTTCAAAACTACGTAATCATAACTCGATATTGTTGACATTTAAAATTACGGAATTTGAGAAACACTAAAACTTCACAATGGGCAAAAGAAAACCGCGAATAGAAAATCAAGAAATTGCTTTCTTTTTTGTTTTGTTTTTTTTTTTCCTCTCCATTTTATACGCCATGCACTGTTGGTTTCATGGCTCAGGTTTTGGAGTCTGTGCGTTTGTATGTGTGTATGTTACAATTAAATTTCGATATACATTCATTTAGGAAAAATTAAAACATAGGTCCATATTCTCACCTCATTTTTAAAAGTGATTGATTTTTTAATTTAAAATAATTTAACATAGTAAAGAATCTTTTAGAATTCTCTATATTAAAAAGCTTTAGGATTGAGTATAATTTTTAATTTTTCCATATACTCCACGTATGTGGAAAAAATATACAAATGGCATAAATAATAAGCAAACAAAACATAGAATCTAAATCATAAAAAAATTTGCCTTTCATTAATTAAAAATTTATAAAAATTTTATGATCTAGTTACTTATTTGTTACCTAGTAACTTGTTTCTATTTTATGTTATTTACTGTAAATGTCATTTGTATCATTTTTCCTGGTGAAGATAGACGTTGAGTTTGTCGAAACGTCGATTATTAATAAATATGAATACAGAACTTAATCCTGAAGCCGTTTTATTTTGAAATAACTAATTATTGACATCAAACATAAACATTTAAAAAATACTTATCATTTTAATTAGCACACAATTTCGACTAATATGAAAAATCACTGATTTAAATTTTTACTGGATAACTCTATTATTGAGTAATAAATTATTAATCAAATGGTGTTGAGTAATAATTAAAAAACTCACTAGTATGAATAAGAATACGTCATTTTTTAAATGAACTACTCAGTGTGTATGTGTGTGTGTGTGTCGTAAATTTTGTCCAAATGTGTAATAACCATCATTATATTACATTATTATTTTTGACAAAACACATGACATGATTACAACCTGATTTTATAGGTGGGTTGGAACAAACCTATTAAATTTAAATTTTTAATTTATCGCATACATATATTCTAGATTGCAATATAAAATATGAGTCTTGTAATGGGTCGCAATAAAAAAAGTTAAAATAAAAAAAAACGCCATTACAATCCAATGTAAATAAATATTGATACGTTTCCGTTCCACTATAAAAATACAGCACGTACCGTGTTTACGTTCGTTAAAAATATATAGAACCCGAAGTGTCCGTATCATTGTAACTTTAAACTGGAAACGCTATTATGCGACAATTGACGATCGGGTTCTTAAATATCATCGACATAAGGCTTCAAGTTGCTTGGATTGAAAAACATATGACGAATGTATCAGATTTAAAATACAGTACTGACTCAATACGAATACGTATAGAATGAAATTGACAGATGCTGTAAATTTTGTTTGGTACATAAGAAAGTGACTTTTTTTTTCTTCTAATGTGTACGAAACGAGTTCTGTGTGCAAGAAATATTGAGCCTTATGTTATTGAGACTTAGGGATTTTTGTCGGTTGAATAAAGAAAGTTAATTCTGTATTAGACGCCTACAGATCTTCTTATTACATTGTGGAAAAGAGTTTTGATTATTTTTTTGATTCATCTTTGATTGTGAAAACGAAATTTGTATTATTAATAAGCTGTACGATAATTATATGAATTATTTACTAGATTTTTGTTTTATTTTTACTTATAATTAATAGAAGTGCATGCTTATACTAATATTAATATAACTTTTAATTAGTAATTTATAATCTCTAACTTTATTATTTGTAATATAAATATTGTCCAAATTTAAGAATAAATATTTGTAGTTTGCGTCACATTGGCAAAATCAAATATAATAAATTTAAAATTTTTAGAAACTAAATTTTGAATAAATAATAACTTTATTTATTTTGAAAATGTACACAAGCGAAAAAAGTAATATTTTTTTTGGAAATTTTATCAACTTGATATATATCATTAAGCAAACAATTGAATTACAAACATTAGATTTTACTATCATTCGATTTTATACATTCAATTATTGGTCTTTATTTGTCGATAACACGCTGTACAAACATCTCACAACTTGATAAAGAAATTATTCTTCAAATTTAGACTGTATCTTTTCATAATAGTATATTAAAACGATAATATAATGATATTATTATTAATATGAATTCGTTCATGCTTGTTGAATATCATATTTTTCTTCGACTACACTATTATAGGTCTGACATAAATGATATTTGAAAATAATGACAATGTCTTGTATTACAAGCTTGGTTTTAACTACGGTTTTAAGAGTATGTAACTGCCGTAAGAGCAGAATTAAACAAATGAACTAACACACCTAAAAACAGTGCTTGTAATGCCAGTCAATATGATTCTACTGTAACAGCTAGTGATAATACTCTGAACATACAATTTCTAATAAATTTGGTGGTATACATTGCATTTCTTGCACTTCTTCACACATTTTCAATAATCAAATTCAAATTCAAGCGAAAATAAATAATGCAATTATTAATTAACTTAACTTGACTTAATTAATTTTAATATGGATGTCGGAGATGTCAAATTAAATTACACTTGACCGTGTTTTTTTGGTCGAATATACAATTTCTGACAAATCTAGCGGTGCATATTGCATTTCTTGCACTTCTTCACACATTTTTAATAATCAAATTCAAATTCAAGCGAAAATAAACAAATGCAATTGTCAATTAATTTAATTTAGCTTGACGTAATAGTTTTTCAATATGGTCGACGAAGATTTCAGATTAAACAAACTTGATATTGTAGTTATGTTTGGTGTTGCCATCAGTGTTGTATATAGTAATACTACTGCTGTATAATCATGTAATTATTGTACAAGTAATATAATGACCTCTTTATACATAGGCAATATGGTAACGTACTATTAATATCATAGAAGAAATATGATTGAAGAAAAATGTGTATTATTTTTATTTAATTAAACTTGTTTCTATGTTCTGTTATTTACTGTAAATATCATTTGTATCGGTTTTCCTAATGAAGACGGACGTTCAGTTCATCGAAACGTCGATTATTAATTAATTAAAGAAGTTTGATTTTAATATAATGAGTTCTAAATTTTTTTTACTATGTTAGCGACTATATTATTTAACAGAAGAAGAAAAAGTCTGTATTTTATTTAATTTTATTATATTATAAATGGATTTTAAATTGAATTATATTTTGAATGAAAAACAGTTAGAAATGCCTTGTCATGCCTAGTTATTATTTTCTAATATTAAATTATTAGGTTGGTCAAGAAATATGGACAGTCAATGAATAGGGTTTTTATGTGTATTTTAAAATATGCTTTATCATAATGAAAAAAATAATACTATTGAATTATTGAAATATAATCATTGTCATATTTAAACAAATTGTAATATGTGAAAACTGAAAAATGTTATAAAAATTACGAATATAAATTTTTCAAGTGTCATTTCACTTTCTAATTTGCCTAATGGAAGAAAAATTATTACCGCGATAACTTATGCTGTTCATCAATATTCGTGATCAGAAATTTTAAATTTAAATGTTAATCAAACAATGGGAGAGTTTTGTTTACCAGTTAATTTAGCAATGTTAAGTTTTCTTGATATTACTGCAATATTTTGTGCTGTTGTTTTTTTTTTAAATAAAAGATTTAACAGACGATTTCATAATAAACACTTTAAGAGAATGTGCAACGCATATACCAAAATTTTGAGGGACGGATCGGGTATACGAGAGGTAACACAAAAGATGGAACTGAATTTGAGATGTATTTGCACAAGCTAATATGCAGATATCACAACATTCGTTTGGACACACACACACTTACATATAGCATTTTTACCAGCGCTTCGAATCGGTATATTTCTCATTTTGCTTAAATTAAATATATATATATATATATATATATATATATATATATATATATATATATATATATATATATATGTCGATTCGGTTTCGGTTTTCGTTCCGGCAAAAAAAACAGGGTTTAATTCCGAGTGATTAATTTTTAAAAATTTTCAATGTTTTTATTTGTATTAAAAACTTATTTTCTACCATAATTTAGAACATTTTATTCATATTTTTATAATAAGTATACCACATAAATTGATACAATAATATAATCTGAATAATAATAATTATTAATTAATTAAAGGTATAATAATTAGAGGTATATAATATATGATAATAATATAATTTATTATTCGAAACTTATATAATTTGTATGTATGTTTTAATTGAATAATAATAAGATAACATATGTTAACGTAACAAATTTTTGTATACAGGTTTTTATTTATTTATAATTAGAAGAAATCAAAATTACTTCTAATTATTAAAACATTTTCCAATGTATTTTCATTTAAACTATTTAACGATTATTAAAAGCAAAGTTATTATCAAAAATACACCTTTCTCAAAGTGATCCCCAGTTTCATTTTCAATTTCATCCACAAAAAAAAATCAAATACTTTTCCGCGCAAGACGATTTGCGACTTGTGTCTACTTCAGTAAATTTGCTGTCAGGAATTTTCGATAAATAGTAAAAATTTGTTTAGTTTTGTAATATTATTGTATAATTACATACATTTATAAATTTTTATAAAGGATGTATTTTGAAATGAATAAATTACACTTAATATTTTATTGGTATCATTACACAAAATATGTACTAAGTCTCATTATTTTGATGAATTATTACAGATATTAATTTACAAGCTGATGTAATTTTACATAATTTAAGAAGTTATACCAACAATACTTAATTTTACATTAAGTATTTGATGCAATTTTATATACTTATTGTGATTAAATGAAATTACAGATTTTTTTATAGTCAAATTTTACTACTATTTTTCTGTAATTTCGTTATTTTTTACACTGTACATATTTATAAAGTCTTTTACAACGAAACTAAATTTATATAATATTACAAACATGGCATATTTGCGTCGACTTTGAAATTATTTGTACTTCTTTTTTTAATCTTGTGCGAAGTCAACGCCAACAAACAAACTTCTTAATTTAATTTTACATAACTATAATTAATTATACTTGATGATAATAGCTAAGCAAATACAAAATAAAGTACATAAATAAGATAAAAGTGCAAAAAATAGCAATAAAACGAGTAAATATTAAGATTTTCGAAATGGGGTTCTTGCTTTTTTGCATATTTTTAAATTTTACATATTTTTATATTAAAATAATTTTAAAATTTTAAACTTTTTATAAATAATTTTGTTAAAAACAGTTCGTAGTTAACGTAATTAAGTAATACATATTATAAAAATTTTATTTATAAATTTCGTATTTATTTATTTCTACTGTACGCTTATAAATAAAATCAGCTCATTGTATTAAATAAATTTGTGGAATAGAATTTTTTTATAACAACTAGTTTAGTCATGCTAACTAAAAACAAAACTGTCTTGACATAAATATTTACAGAATTATATATACATATTTTATTAGAAAAATAAGCAATTACCCCCATTATCATATGAAATTCAAAATCCAAACGGGAGTTTTTGGGTTCAAATATATTTTTGTGGTTATGTTTGAAGTGTTGAACTTATTTTAACTTAACGTTAAGTCTGTTTACTTATCGCTTAAAATCGTTTATGTTTATTTATGAAGATGTATGCCTTCTATGTTTAAGCTTAGCCTACTTTTGGTATACAAAAGAAATGGCCTGAAAATTGAAACCCCTAACACCTAAGTGCTAAGAATAGCTAGGTCACATTAGGAAAAAAAAATAATTCCATTTACTCTAAATGCTTGGTTTTGTGCTTAAATAAATATTTTTTATTTATTTTTATGATGTATACGGAACATTCGATTTTTTTGAATTCTGTTTTAAGTAATACACGTCTAGCATTAGGTAAGCTAATTTAAACTTTTTATAATGTAATAGGGATCATTTAGAAACCTATTTAATGTAAGAGAAACAAATAACTCTTTAAAATAAAAATGTTTAAGGTTTAAGTTCTGTATAAATATTTATTAATAATCGACGTTTCGACGAACTCGACATCCGTCTTCAGCAGGAAAACTGATACAAATGACATTTGCAGTAAATAACAGAACATAGAAACAAGTTACTAGATAACAAATAAGTAACTAGATTATGGAATTTATAGATTTTTAATTAATGGAAGCCAAATTTTATTTAACTCAGTGCCTTTACAGTAAATGTTGTTATCTTTTTTTTATAAATTTTTATATGCAATATTATTTGTACATGAAAAATATTCCCAAACTTTGCTTATTTTCAGAGCGCTCAGAGTGGTGTCCCCTCTTAACACAAACTCAAATCTATAAAAAAAAAAACACAAACATAAAATAAATAAAAATAACTAGAGACACAAACGTAAACTTAAATCCAGTCGTTAAATGACGTCTGTCCGTCTGTCTTTCTGTCTGTATCCGTCCGTGACTTTCAACTTAACAAATATTTTTCTTTTGCACTGATGTTTGTATGGTTAGATCTCGTGTCTGAGACATCAAATAAACTTTTAAAAATTTTAAATTGCTAAAGATCTTCTCTACCATTTCATCGGCATATTGCTTTTTCAGCAAATGCCTTAAATCTATACAGATTTGTCAGTATTTTTCTCCAAATATACTTTGCGGTGAAAAATGTGATACCTGTACGCGTATCTGTTTTATATATATATATATATATATATATAAATATATATATATATATATATATATATATATATATACTGAAAATTGATACCTGCTTTTACTCAGCTCTATCTGAAAAAGATTAGATTTCAGTATTTTAATATCTGATAGAATGTATTTATAAAAGAAAATATATTTAACAAAAAATTACTTATAAATGCAGCGAAGAATTTTGTTAACAAGACAGGTTCTGGTTCTTTACTAATCTGCGTGCCAGAAAACAATTTAACCCCCTATATGGATGTGAAATAAAATAAGAACAAAAAATACATTTATATAATAAAAATTTTTGTATTTTGAAACAATACAATTTTAAACACACTGCGCAAAAAATACTTAACAATAATTATTTAAATTAAAAAAAATAAAATAATATACCACTTTTTAAAACAGTCTGAAAAGTATATAATAATTTCTCCTAGCTTCATACAGATTTATAACTACATGCAGATTGTCCTGAAAATTTGTGATTGTGAATTTTTAATAGCTATGACAATACTTGTAAGATTTAAGTGGAAAAACATGGGGCGCATGTAATACAGTAAGGAGTGTAGGGGGAAGCTGTCGTTGCGCCCCACGTATTTCGTTTGTTACAAAAAAGTTATTAAAATCTACTGTTGATTAATTTTTTTACTCCAAAATATACAGAAATTTTTTTGTAAATAATATTACAAGATATATTTATTATTTTGAAAATTACAACAATATTGCAAGAAGTTGGCTTTGAACAACAATTTCAGTAAAAAAAATAAGCAGTAGATTTAATAAATTAATTACAGTTAAAAAGCAACGATTTTTTGTTTTATTACAATATTGTTGTAAATTTTAGAATAATATTTTGTAGTCTACACTGTTAAAAAAAATAGCAAAATTACAGAAAATTAGTAGTAACATTTTACTATAAAAATTTGTAATTTTATTTTACCATAAATATTCTGTATTTCTATCTCAAAATTCTGTAATTTTTACATAATTCATAATAATCACATAAAGTAAGTAAAAATGACCTAATAAGTATGTAAAATTGTCTACTTTCTGCAAATTGCATTACATACTTAATGTAAATATACATATTATTGGTATAACTTCTTAAATTACGTAAAATTACAGCCTGTAAAAATTGTAAAATATATTTTTTATGTAAATTTCCAAATGTATGTACTTATATCAACAATAATTTTGCAGAACTAAACAAATTTTAGCTATTTATGGAAAATTCATGACAGCAAATTTACTGAAGTTCTCTAAATTTACTAAAAAAATGATAATATTACATACATATGTACTTTTCCATCCTGTTGGTAATATCATATTACATAATATTTGTAATAGTTCTGATATTATGTATTTTTAAACAATTATGAATAAAATTACATCAGTTGAGTAAATCTACCTAGAAATACTGGATATCATAGTATCTTATAGTTTGTAAGCAAAATTACATATTTTTTTTTAGTGTATGTCCACAAATTGTTTACTGTGTAGATTTCAAATTATACTTGAGAGAAAAATTCAGAAATATATCTACATATTTCAAAACATACACTTAAACATCGAAAAAACTTGTTAGGGCACTGTTAACTCATTTAATTTCTAATAGTGAGGAACTTTTTTTTCAATTTATTTCCTTTTAAAAACAGCCCATTACTCTGATGAGGGTACTAGATAGATCGAACCATCTCAACTCGCTATATACAGAGCGCAGTGTTTATTGTCTGCTCTTTAATGAGTGCGATGAAAAAAAAAGTTCCTGTTTCAAAATAATTTTCTATTTTTTATTTATTTATTTATTTTTTTCATTAGCCAGCCACTGATTAAACATTATGATAAACTATTTAATTAAAAAGACGAATTTAATACGGTAAATGAGATATATTTCCTGGTATCTTAACTATGATTTTGTAATTTTTTCCGATTTCGAAGACATCAACTTTTTTTTTTTGTGGTGTTTTGATTATATATGTACTTTCTCTGTGTGTATATTTGTATAAGTTTTTAGATAAAAATTTGCAATATATGTTAATTTTGTATATAAGTATATGTGTTGATTTCCGTGTCTGTTTATTCTGTTTTTAGAAAGTAGCTTTTCATATAAAATTTTAAGATACATCAAGTTCGTATATGTTTATTTATAATTAATCAGGAAGATTAAAAAGAAATGTTGAATATTTTGCAATTAAATATAAAAATTTACATTAAAAATGTCTATTTATTTATATATAGTTAAAAAATTTGTCGGATTTAATGTACAGTAATTTTTTTTTTCAAGCTTATTAAAATATTGAAATTACGTTACTATACTACCTATGTAGAAGGAGGTTATTATGTTATTAATGCAATAATATTCATTATTATACAGTAGTTAGTTCCTATATAGTGGCAGCACCAAACATGCCTACAACGTGAAGTGTATTTAATTTAACATTTTCGGCGACCATATTGAGAAAACTATTACGTCAAGCTAAGCTAATTGTAAGTTAATTAACAATTGCATTATTTTTGCTTGAATTTGATTATTGAAAATGTGTGAGAAAGAAATATGAATACTGCAGATTTGTCGGATATTGTATATTTGACCAAAAAAACATTAATTCTCACAAATCACGTAACAAATATAAATAATATATACATATGTATACTATTATATAACTGTTAGTAAAGTTAAGATTATTTGGTATGTATTTTTATTTATTTTTAGTTCAGTTTTGATTGGAACGCTTAAAGAAAAATTAGCGTAGCAGTAGTTTAATTTTCTATAATTTTTACGAAAATTTAATTACTGTGCACTTTGACGCATTGATTTTCTGCATTTTAATGTATCGTATTACATGGGCTTTAGTAGAGTTACTTCCGTATGAATAAACATTCGTTAAAAATAACGGTTCGTTATTCTTGGATTCTGTAAAAAATCTTTTTATGTATATTGCAACGAAATTTCTTACGAAATTCAAGAATTTTCAGTTTAACGAACAGTTATATTTAACGAAAATGTTTATGCATACGGGCATTAGTGGCGGTAGAATACGTACTATCTCGTTAATGGCATAAGTTAAACATATATTCATACACAAAACTCTTTCCATTATCCCGAAATCCGTTTCCTCAAAGCATTCCTATCCAAACAAGCAACTTTAACTTCATCCACATCCATAATTCCTCTCATACATGCTTTTCTATTCCTACTACTAAGAAACTTCCGCTCACGCAAAACACTCTCAATCATACCACTCCAAACTATTCATCGGACGTCCACACAAACGTATAGATTCAAAATCAAAATTTTCAAAATTTTTTTTTTAACCAGGCATTCGCTCAAGATGACCGAACCATCTTAATTAACACCAACTTTTGCTACAACATTTTTTTCAATTTCACACTCATCATACACTAATCTATTTTGTACCCGATCTCTCCTATTTACACCACATACCCCAAGTAAAAATCTCATTTTTACAGCAGTCATTTTTCCTTTTTTGCTTTTGCAGTCAAACCTAACATTCACTACCCATACATCAAAATAGGCACCAAAACAGCATTTTGAAATGATAAAAAACAAAAACCAATCTTTCACCATTTAAAAATGTTTAAATTATACTAATAATGAAATAGTACTTATTCTACCACCGTACTTTACTACTAACCCTACTAATGTAACCCAGGCTTTAAGGATTTGAAAAATGCTATATTATTAAAAAAAATCAATTCCAACAAATCAAATCCCATCCTATACCACAAAAAAAATTGTCCGAATGCATCCGAAGTGGTTGTTTACGTGCTGCCGAACGTAGCCGATTTCTTTGACTTAACCTTGAAGAAGTCACGTTAGGTCTTACTCCAATATTCGAACGAGAAGTATATATATATATATGTGTGTGTGTGTGTGTGTGTGTGTTTGTGTGTAGAGTATACACTTTAACCATTTAACTTGATGCCCTGTTCCCCCCTTGCCGCACTGAAGCGTCGAATGGTCCAGCTTGGTTTCAAGGTTTCCGAAACTGAAAACCGCATGGGTCAGTTTTTATATACCCAGTTTTTAAGAACTATACTTTGTTCCATGGTTTTGATAGGATAGGATTTATGCTGCGGCATTTTTATTTTTGCGTTTTTCTATATGTTTATATAAGCTTAAAGTTTGGAGAAAATTTTTAGCACATTTTTTTCTATATAGATATGTTGATTTGAGTAGTAAAACTTTGCAATTTTAAGTAGGAAGGAAGCAATAACACAAAAATTGATAATAAAGTTAACTGGATAAGAATTAAATATATACTGTAAAAAAAATGTAATATATATATATATATATATATATATATATATATATATATATATATATATGTATATATATTTAATTTTACATAACTGTTAACAGTAAAATAGTACAAAGTTAAATTTACACAGAAAAGTTTTATTTTTACGATTTTCTATAAGTATTTACAGATATAAGATTGGAGAAAATTATAACCTGAAAAACACATTAGATGTATAACAATATTTGTAACTAACCTGACGTTGGCTTGAAGACGATAAAAAACCGAAATTAGTCGCCAAAAGTCGAATTAAAAATTAAATTCACATTTTCATCATTATTTTTCAAAATAAAACGGCTTTAGGTTTAAATTTTGTATTAATATTTATTAAAAATCGACATTTCGACGAACTCAGTGTTCGTCTTTATCAAGAAAACTGATACAAATGTCATTTATAGTAAATAACAGAACATAGATACAAGTTACTATATAACAAAATAATTAACTAGATCTATATCAATTTTATAAATATTTTTAATTAATGGAAGCCAAATTTTATTTAAGTCAGTGCCTTTGCATTGATTTATGTTATTATTGTTATTAAATAAAATTTGGCTTCCGTTAATTAAACATTTATATATTTTTCATGATCTAGTTACTTATTTTGTTACCTTATCTTGTTTCTATGTTCTGTTATTTACTGTAAATGTCATTTGTATATTGTATTCTGATAAAGACGGATGTTGAGTTCATCGAAACGTCGATTATCAATAAATATTAATACACAACTTAAACCTAAAGCCGTTTTATTTTATATAATAAGTTCTGAAATATTTTTTACTATGTTATTATTTTTCAATCCAATATTTTAAATAAAATTAAATTTTCCGTATTTGTTTTTTTTTTTCAATAATAGTTGTAAACACACTTCTACCTCGAGAATAAATATAGGTTAAACTAATCCAGTATTGTTAATAGTATAGATTATCCTTAGAATAACTAATTAGCGAATAAGAAAATATTTATTATCGAAATTTTCGAATTAAATCCAAATGCTGAGACAAAGTCTAGCTTTGCTTCATATGCTCTCTCACTCTTTCTCTTCTCTGATGCAGTTCTCTCGTAGTTTATGTTTTGTTTGGAGTTACAAGATTTATTTTTCTTTAACTAAAATGCTTTTTCTTCTTCTTGTTTTAGGATTTTCGAAAACTGTTTCACGCCATTTATATAAGCAAGACTGGAAACACTGGTATGGTTTTTGGCCAGCTCGAATATATGGGCCGCTTGAACCGCTGAAGTTTTTATGATGGTAAGTGTTTTTTGTTTTGTTTTTTATTCTTCCTCAAAGTATTTTACTGTTTTTCTAAAATTTCGTTTTATTTGAGACGTTTAAATGCTTTAAAGAATTGTAATTTATATTTCGTTATGGTTACTGTTCGCAATTTTTTTGATGAACATTACTTGGCAATGAGTTAGAAACACATTTTGTTTTTCTACTACTTCTGTTGAGAACTAACACATCTAGTGGCACAAAAAAATGAACTACTCGAAGTAAATATACATTTGTATGTAACTGTCACATAATATTACAATAACATCAATCACTGTGAGTGAAGGCATTAAGTTAAATAAAATTTGTCTTCCGTTAATTAATTAATTGTATAATCTAGTTACTTATTTGTTACCTAGTAACTTATTTTTATGTTTTGTTTATTTACTGAAAACGTCAGTTGTATCATTTATCCTGATAAAGACGGACGTTGAGTTTCATCGAAATGTCGATTTTAAATAAATATTAATACAGAACTTTAACATAAAGCAGTTTTATTTTCAAGAAATATATGTTATTAACTTTTTTTTTATAAATATCAAAGAAATGTTTTTCTTCGTGTATACAGTTTTTTTTAATTTTTATTTTCATATATACATGTAAATTATTACAGTAAAATTACAAAATATTGTTATTTTACCGTTAAAATCTATGTAAAATTACATAAATTTATATTTTTTATATATTATATATTTATATATTATATATTATATATTTTTTACAGTGTAGGTAAATTAAAATACCGTATTTGCCCGAATATAACGCGACCCCAAATTTAACGAGACACCAAAATTTTTTCATAAAGATATTTAGAAAAAAAATAATCCGAATTTAACGCGATCTATTCATTTTTTATAAAAGAATTTAAAGAAAATAAAATTCAATCAGATAAATATTCCATTACCTAGACCTCGAATTTAGCGCGAGTCAATTTTTTAACAGGAAATAATTATTCAAAAGAATATCGCGTTATATTCGGGCAAATACGGTATTATTACATTTTTAAAACATTAGTGATAAATTTTATCATTAAGACAATTTTTAAATTCTCTATAATTACATTGTTAATTAATTGACAGTTAGATCTGATTAAAACTTCATCGGTCATATAATATCATATGTTATCTGTCCAGATAATCGGTTATTAATAAAACAAAATACTTATAATCAGTTTTGTAAGACGATTGATTATGTATCTATTTATCATTAATCTAGCTTTACGAATAGAATATAAAACTAGTATATTCCTGATAATACTGAATTGCATAATACTATTTTTTTGCATTAATTTTATCTTAAAAATAAAACTGATACTGCAATAGATTTAAAATGCATAACATAGCATGCATAATAGTAATTATATATCAAGATATTTTTATAGGCGAGCTGTATTATTTTACGAGATACGTAGCATTGAAGGAAATTGGAGTGCTGTCTCTGAAACCATAAAATAAAAAAAATTGTTTAAAAAATATTTTTATATGAAATTATGTCTTATAAATCGAATACAATATAAGGTTGGTAAGTGCACTATAACAAAATCGAAGCAAAGCGAGATAAAATCGAGATTTGATTCGATTATCTTGAGCGAATGTCTAAAGAACGTTTGGTTAAAAGAATTTATTTGAATGATTTTGAAGGTATACGTTTGCGTGGATGTCCGATTTGGAGTTATATGATTGAGAGAGTAGGTTGTGTGAGTGAAAATTTCCAAGAAGTAGGAATAGAAGAGCATGTATTCTTAAATGTGAATGAAGCTAAAACTGATTTCGGGCTAGTAGAAAGTTTGTGCCACACTCTTTGGGTACCTGGCGTGATTATGTATATATATATATATATATATATATATATATATATATATATATATATAAAATTAACAGAACTTCAATCTAAATCTATTTTACTTTAATAGAATGAGTTCTGAAAGATTTTTTACTAATGTTACCATCAAAGTGTTTCATGAGCTTATAATCGAATTAATGTTTTTTTTTCTTTCTGAGAAACAAAACTTTGATATATGAACACTAATATTTTTGTTATTACAAATCCGTTTGTTCACAAAAGTCATGGTGATTATTCAACACAAACACACACACACATAGAGAGAGAGAGAGAGAGAGAGAGAGAGAGAGAGCAAGCTTGCGATATTATAGTGAAAATGATTTAATACATTTTCGCACTAGTAAATTTCGTTTTTATAAGCGATTTCATCCGATGAATTATGGTGGGCAATTAAATCCGTGTGTTCGCACCATGCTGCTGCCCTGCTTGCACCAGCTTCTAACCTATAAAATATGAGCGTTCACAGCTGTCCAAAGATTTTCTTCTTATATGCGCATGCGCACGAAAAAATATTCCAGAAGTAACATATATTTATATATATATATATATATATATATATATATATATATATATATATATATAGTGCAGATTACGAATTGGAATACATACCTGTGCGAATTCTGCATGATGTAATTCTGCATTTAAATCTTTCGCCGACAAGCAAAGTTCTTGATTCGATTCAAAATACCGCGATAGATTTTTATATACTTCCAATTTTAAATTGTGTTGAATCAGTTAAATGGTCTTAGAGTCTTACGCCTGTATTCTCATCTATTTTGTTTATGAAAAAGTGCTTTTATCTTTTCTTCAAAATAAACTTGTATTTCTATCTCTTATCAAATATGAATAGTATTTCTTTTTTTGATATTTTTTTTATTATATCTAATATTATAAAATTTAAATAAACTAATAAAAATTTTAATGACCGCCACTTATTATTATTTTTCCCGTTATTGTTATTGTTAGAGGAATATTTAGACCAAGTTTTGTCGAAATCGAAGGTGAAGTAGTTCGTCAACATCTTGACCAAATTTTAATATTATTTAGAGCATTTTTTTCTAATTTAATCAACATTACATTTTTTAAATAATAAAAAAACAAACTAGTAATAGTAACCCAATTATAGCAAACATTCTGTATATGTAATTTTTAATATCATTAAAAAATAAATATTCATTATATAAATTATAATTATTCGCATACAACTATTGGGATTAACAATTTTTTTTTGTTATTATTGAAAAATACGATACGCAGACGTAAATAAGTATAAGTATTTAGTTTTTTTTATACTAGTTTACAAGCTTACTTACTGATTATATACATAACCGGTTAAACAAGTGACGTAACGTATAAATGAATCGGTTTTGCGATTATTCCATTGCCTAGTTTTTCAAAGAAACCTCAATTTATTAACCTGTTAAATCAAATACTACCTATTTTCTAAACACTATTTTAAAAGTAAATTTTGTGTAATTTATCATACGTTTGATTAAAAATATTCCAAGAATAAATTTATTGCAAAATTTGGAAAATGCTGGGACCCTTATTCATCGAGCGTCTACGACAATCTACACTGTAAAAAAAACTAATAGCGAAATTACAGAAAAATAGTAGTTAAATTTTACTATAAAAAATCTGTAATTTTATTTTACCATAAATTTAAATATTCTGTATTTATACCTCAAAATTCTGTAATTTTTGCATAATTCATAATAATTACATAAAGTAAGTAAAAATGAAGTAATAAGTATGTAAAATTGCTTACTATCTGCAAATTGCATCACATACTTATTGTAGAATTACATATAGTTGGTATTACTTCTTAAATTATGTAAAATTACAGCTTGTATATTAATATTTGTAATAATTCATGAAAATAATGAGACTTAGTACATATTTTGTGTAATAATACTAATAAAATATTTTAATTGTAATTAATTCATTTTGAAATACATTCTTTATGTAAATTTAGAAATATATGTAATTATACCAACAATACTATTACAGAACTAAATAAATTTTACTTATTTATGGAAAATTCCCGACAGCAAATTTACTGAAGTTCTGCATATTTACTAAAAGAGACTTTACTAAAAAACTGTAGTATTAACATACATATACACTAGGTAAAGTTGTGATTTTTTTGAAATTTACCCTGCATTTTGCGAATTTTTTTTTTTTTGATGTTGATTCTGCAAAATGCTTTACAATTTCGAACTATTCTTTTAACCGAAGAATGTTTTACCATTGAACACATTTGTTTGGTCGTTAAAATGGTCTAAATGTTCAAAATTTGCCAGAACTTTGAACTCGCAAAATGCTAAATTTCGAAAAAAAATCATAATTTCGCGTCAAATCATCGCAGGTCCTTGAAATTAAGCGGAATTTACGTAAAAATGTTTAAATTTTTATTCCCGCTTGATTAATTGAGTCGAAAAAATGTTTTTGTATGCTATACATGTTGTCAAAGTTCGACAATTTTATAAGTCAAAACATGTTTTTTTCTGCGGAGTGTGGTGGGGAGCGGAATAGTTCAAATGGGACATATTTTGCATGATTTTAAAGACGAGACTTTAAATCTTTTTGTACAAAAAATTTCATTTAATTTCGTTCATAATTGGCCGAGTTACACCTATTTGAAAATCGGTAATTTTTCTGATTTTTCAAGAGGCGCGTTTTTTTTGCCCAGTGTATACTTTTCCATCTTGTTGATAATATTATATTACATAATGTAATAGTTCTGATATTATGTATTTTTAAACAATTATGTAAAATTACAGCAGTTGAGTAATTATACCTAGGAATACTGGGCGTCATAGTGTCTGACGGTTTGTAGGTAAAATTAAAATACATAATTTTTTTTAGAATGTATGTAACATCTACTACATCTTAAACTGTTTCCAAGTAGTAGGAATAGAAGAGCATGCATGAGAAGAGATATAAATGTGGATGAAGCTAAAGTTGCTTGTCTGGATAGAGGTGTTTGATGGAAACTAATTTCGGGATATTGGAAAGAGTTTGTGCCACACTCATTTGGGTACATGGCGTGATTGTGTATATAAAATTAACTGAGTTGATAATCGTCGATTTAGTAAACAGACGGTGTAATGAAAACGGATCTAGTTTATAAAAATAAAGAATCTTTTTGCTTTTAATGTAGTAGAAGAATTTTTCTTGGAAGTAAATCCTACGTCGACCATGAATAAATAAATATGCAAGCATGTAATAATCGAGAAAAATGCGAATTTGTATGTGAAGAAGTTGCTACATGATGTTTATTTATATATTTGCAATTTATTAATTCAACAAAATCTGCATAATGTTTCGTAATACAGATTCTTTCATACCTTATTTACTTAATCGGTGCTTGGCTATTTACCTTTTAATTAATTCGCTAAATTTTATTTTAAACATCAGGTGGAATAAAACATCGTAAAGCAGTGACAATATTTGTTTGTAATAAATAAATATTTTATTATTAAATAGATATTTATTTGGCAATATTGAAAAAAAAATATTTATTTGAATGAAAATTATTTTCTTTACTCAAAGGAATGTTTTTCTTTTGTATATACTTCTTGTTATGAAATTAGTGTTAGGTTTTAGTACACACTTAGTGGTTCTGAACGATAAACTAATGACTAACTTATGAAGAAACGAGGGAAATGTACAATTTTAGTTTTATTAGTTATTATTGGTCAAATATAAAGATTATTAATTAAAACAATTTTTAATTTATCATTCTCTTAAAATTTTATTAGTTGTTTTAATTATTATACATGAAATAAAATTAGGTTTACTGCCACAATATTTTTCTAGTATATTAAAGACCTTTTAGGAAACGAATACTTATCAAACACGAAATGCTGGAAATTTTATATTAGAATCCAGAAATTACAAACGAACACAAAACTTGATATTCTTTAAAGCAGTGGTAAAATACAACAACTTACCAAAAAAAAATGTTAAGTTGTGCAATTATAATAATTTTTGTAGGGAGTTAAAAGATTTATATTTAAATGATTTATTTTAGTTAAGATTATATATTTCTTGTATATATGTTATATATTTACATATTATTTAATATTGGTTTATACATAAAAATATCAAATTTACCCTGCATTTTGCGAGTTTTTTTTTACAGGTTAAGTTTGCAAAAATTTTTACAATTTCGAACTTTTCTCTTAACCGAAGAATGTTTTACATTTGTTTGGTCGTTAATATGGTCTAAATTTGTCAGAATTTTGCACTCGCAAAATAAAGGATAAGTTTCAAAAAAAATCATAATTTCGCACCAAAGCATCATAAGATCTTGAAATTAAGCGAAATTTATGTCGAATTGTTTGAATTTTTACGTCCTCTTGGTAAATGAGTAGAAAAATTTGACAATTTTTTAAGTTAAAACATGTTTTTTTTTCTGCGGGGTGTGGTGGAGAGCGGAATAATTAAAATGGTACATATTCTGCATTATTTTAAAGTCGAGACTTTACATTTTTTCGGATGTAAAATTTTATTCAATTTTGTTCAAAATTAGCCGAGTTATACCTATTTGAAAATCGGTAATTTTTCTGATTTTTCGAGTGGCGCGTTTTTTTTTTTACGATTGTATATTAATGTTTATACATATATTATTTAATATTGGTTCATTTATTATAAATATTATAAATATCAGTTCGTTGATTTATTAATAAATATTAATACAGAACTAGAACCTATAGCCGTTTTATTTTAATACAGCTTAATACATTAAGCGTAGGCGTAAAAAAATAAAAATAAAAACAAAAACATTTTTCTTTATAATGGGAGAAGTACTAGCCAGTTTGTCTCGTAGCAAATGCGCACAAGTAAAAACAAATGAAGCAACCGTAAAGAAAAGAAAACAAGTGAAGAACAACAGAAAAAAAGAACGTTTTGTCCGAGACATGAACTGTCGATATGTTTGTATGTAAAGCACGCAAATACGTGATGCGAAAAGTAAATACAATTATATTCGTTTGCGTTTGCCCGTTCATCGGTGAAAGTTATCAATATTTATTTCTTCTTCTTTTGCACTGATGAGGCAATCGCCGGCCAATAACTTTCGTTTTCCAAAAATTTACACACTCGCGACTTTTACATTATCCCAGATAATAGATATGGTTAAGTATCTAGATGAGTTTAAGTTCGTTTTTTTTTTCTTAAATTGTGGCTATAAAAAATAATTTATGGTGTTATTTATAGAACTACTTTTTGTGAATGTGAACGGTGATGTTATAATTTTATAAATGTTTAAATAGTCTTCGGTTATCTAATCAGTTAATTAGCATATTTATTAATCATTAAAACACATCCATATTTACCAAAATAAAAACTTTTCTGAACTAATATTTGAAATTTGCTTTAGGTATTCTGTTATATTTTATGTAAAATCGACGTACAGATATTAGAATAAAACCAAGCAAATTATAAATAAAACAACATAACTAATTCTGTCTTTACACGATGCATTTTTCTGTACAAAATCTATTTTTTATTCAAAATTATATATAGAAAATATTCAAAATTTATACGATATACAAAATAGAGTAAAATGGACAGACGCAGGCGCAATGATATTTTACATTTTGACAATTTATTTATATCAAATTTGAAAATCGAATATATTTTAATATTCTTTTTACTTCAAATAAACTCAGATCAATTCAGATAATTCTTATTCTTTTTATCTTAACTGAGCTAAGATATACTGAGTTAGATACCTTTTCCCCTTACCGATTTTGCTGCACTCGCAAAATAATCTCAAAATGAAATGAGATACTCAGGTAATACTCAGTTTAGTAGTAGAGGTTAAGTTTATGTCAATCTTGCTGTCTTTAAGGTTAGCGACGAAAAATGTCAATAATTTTAAAAGATTGAATGATATTGGATCTTTAAATTTAATGTAAAATTTATATCAAAGATGTATTTCTTGATTCATAAATTTATGGTTGATTAGGAAAACAAACGTCAAAAAAGGTGACAAAGTATTTTGATTTTTGTCAGTTTGTCAGTGTTCTCTTGCTAGAGTTTGAATATTTTGTTCTTATATAAAGCAACTCAACTCACTTCACTTTATTTCATCTCACTTCAGTTTCCAACTGAGATGAGTCAATTTTTGATAAAAAGAATACAGCTAATATAGGCAATAAAATTATAACAGTTTGCGTGACTACTTAAGTATTGCTAACTAATAAAAATTTTAAAAATTCCCAATTTGGCTCTGTTTTTGTTATTTATAAATTAGCCAGTAGAGGCACTGCTGGAATAATTAATATGGTCTATTACTTAATTGTTGTTGAAATCGTTCGTATTTTAAAGTTTATTATTTTGTCAGTAATAAATAGAAAAAAAAATAGAAAAGTTATTTCATATAAAAACAAACGATAAAATATTGTATGAATGAAACACGTACGTTTCATATGACGTACAACCGTTCTATAATTTACGTAGCGCCAAATAGTATAGTATAAATAAATAACATTATGCATCGGAATTGAAGTTTGTCGTATACTGAAAAATAACGTAAGAAAAACATGCATGTAATATTTGTCTAAAACGTATAGATGTATCACCAATGCTCATATGCATTGCACATCGTACAGGGCCGGATTAATCATTAAACAAACTAGACAAATATTTAGGACTCGAAAATTTTTTGTCTCCGAAGATTCAATGATAAAAAATTATTTTTATCTTCGGGACGGAGTTAAAATGTTAATGCACACATTTTTTACATATATTCCGCAACTATTTTATTAACCTAACCAATGTTTTATTAAATATATATATATATATATATATATATATATATATATATATATATATATATATATATTATATTATATATATTATATATATATATATATATATATATATTATATATATATATATATATATTATATTTATATATATAATTATTATTTTATCTTATATAGATAATATTAAAATTTAATATATTTTAATCTAATCTAAATTAATGTTATAACATTAATCATTGTGAAGGCACTGAGTCAAATAAAATTTGTCTTTCATTAATTAAAAAAATTTATAAAAAAATTTGTATGATCTACTTACTTATATTTGTTACCTAGTAACTTATTTCTATGTTCTGTTATTTAATGTAAATTTCATTTGTATCAGTTTTCCTGATAATGACGGACGTTGAATTTCGTTGATTATAAATAAATATTAATACAGAACTTTAATCTATAAAACAGTTTTATTTAATATAATGAGTTCAGAAAAAAAAAAATTCTATGTTATATTTGCATATATTTTCAAAATTAAAAAAAAACATGTTTTTTTAACTAATATTTATTATCTAGTTATCTGCTATCTACATAAACTTTTATTCTATTATCTATTATCGCATCTAAATAATAAGAAAGTTCTATAAATTTATTTAATTATTTTTTCTTTCTGTTCCAAAACTGAAAATAATATAATTCGCAATTTGGTTTGAAGTCTTATTCAAAACTGGTAGTTTACGCGCAAACACAAAAATTTGCTCAATCTAAACATTTGACACAGTTTCAGTTTTTACACCAAGTGTTTGGATTGGCTAAATTCTTGTGCTTGTGCGTAAAACTAAAACTAAAGAGAATATATTATACTATATTCTCTTTACTAAAACTAAAACGGCAGATTGAATGAAAGTTTAGTGTGTAAATATTTAGGCCCGTATTCTCACCTCACATTTAAAAGTGATTTTTGTCAAAATAATTTTTCACGTTTACTTAAAATTACTTATTAAGCAATTTTAATCAGTTTATTTGAATTTTATAATATTAGATATACAAATATATATCAAAAATAGAAATACTATTCATATTTGATAAGAGGTAGAAGTAAAAATTTATTTTAAAGTGAAAAATAAAATCATTTTTCATAAACAAAAGAGGTGGGAATACGGACATTTGTGTTTCAATTTCTTTTAATTTGTTTTTTTTTTATTTGAAATTTTTGTTATGGATCAATAATTTATTTACTAAAATTTAATTTGCGGAAAAATATATTCCGGTACTGCGATCGTATTTGCTTCTTCAAGGATACTCTGTTAGTCCATATTATATTATGTCGTTGGTATCATAAAATATGATGAAGTTTTTTTAAAAAATAAACAACATGAATGGATACCAAATAGCTTTATGTATACATAAATAAATAAATAAATAATGACTTTATTTCCGCATTTTGTGTTTAGAAAAAAAAACATTCAATTTGAATTTTAACCATGTTGATTTATTGTATTGTGTTATAAAATTGAGTAATCTATTTATTTATGATTTTTTTCTGAATAAATAAATCAAGATTTCTGACTATTTTTCGTATTTGAACAACGATTTCTTAACCTATTACAGCCACCGTAATAGTACGATTGTTCCTTACTATGCCAAAAGGCCTATGAGATGACCGTACTCTGATTTCTGAGACACATTGCATTAAAGTACACATTATATATAGAATTATTTTAGATAAATTGCACATATATTATATTTTTTCAAAAAACACATTGTATGCAATAAAACACATTGAACATAATTTTATTAGACACATCGTATTCATATATAATTGCCTCTCTCTTACACTACAATTCCGTGAAATAATACAGAGATTATGTAGAGAGAGAAAGATATGAGAAAAAATACATTACTTGTATATACTATAATAAGTGTAAATATATCGCATTTAAAAAATAAATACATATAAATAAACATAGATAGCTATGAAAAAATGAAACTCGCTGCAATATTGAATTTCGGTGCAAAAAAATATGTGTCAAATTGATATAAAAAATGATGAAAATATTTTTTCTACATCAATTCCGCAATAAAATCTCATTACGCATCGTCGAGGGGGTGCATTTAGCTACAATTTAATATGCAACAGCATAATATGCGCGCATTTTTACCGCATGAAATCGCAATTTGAATTTTAAATGTTTCAATAATTTTTGAGTCCCGTACCAGCCAGGTTAATTAAAAATAATTATTTTTAACTCGAGATATAAAAAAAAAATAAAACTGCTTTAAGTTAAAGTTCTGTATTAATATTTATTTAAAATCGACGTTTCGACGAAACTCAATGTCCATCTGCATCAGAATAAATAATACAAATGATATTACAGTAAATAACAGAACAAAGAAACAAGTTACTAGGTAACAAATAAGGAACTAGAACATAAAATTTATAGATTTTTTAATGAATGGAAGCCAAATTTTATTTAACTTAGTGCCTTCACAGTGATTGATGTTATTATTTTCTTTATAAATTTCTATTGCTTCTTTTATCAATCTGCTGTTAATATTGATTGGTCTAGCAATTATTACAGTATTTTCGAATTTTACATACTGAAGATATTCTATGATTTAGACGAATTTGAAAATTGCTGTATAATTAAATTTTTTTACAAAGGGAAAAAAATTATTATAATTTTTATAATATATTATTAGTTACTATTATAAAAATTAATATAGTAAAAATAATTAATATGTGTTTTAATTTTCCAAATTTCATTTCATAGTAAAATTTTGCAAATATAATAGGAATTAGTTTATAAAAACAAAAATATCATATTTATTATTTTAATTATATAAATTATTAAAAGCACAACATTTCTGTATTTTCATACGTATAATGCACATTATATATAATTTTATGGTACGAGCATATTTTGAAACATGTAAAACAATGTTTTAAAGGGTCTATTTCTTTTTCAGTAATTTTATAATTATTTATCATAAAAATCATAATATATTTTTCACCATTAATCTTCTATATATGATTCATTTATTTTCTAAAATATCTCCAATATGTTAGAAATGAATTACGCAATAAATTTAGCAAAAATTGATCTAAATTTAGAGCAAAAAATATTCCACCATATGCCTCGCATAAATGACTTTGTATCGAAACATATGACACCAATGTTTATCACAATTTTCAACTACCCAGTCATCGGAGTATGAAATATGCACAGTACGTATGTATGTATTTTTTATATTGTACATGTTTCACAAACATGATTTAAAATAATTATAAGCACGTTTCTGTGATGTATACGCTAATTTCAATATATCGTTACGGAAAACATATAACAAAAAAATATGCAGAAACTAATACTTTATTTTTTTCTTCAAGCGTATCATAAAATTAATATTACTATGCAGAAAGAGGTCATTTTGATATTAGTACAATAATGACATTATTATACAGCAGTTAATTACTATATACATCACTGGTGGCATAGCTCCAAACATAATTACAGTGTTAAGTGACATCTTCGACGACTATATTGACAAATTATTACGTCAAGTTAAGTTGACGTTTCGCTTGAATTTGAATTTGATTATTATTATTTAATTTATATATGGATGTTTTTCTTCAGAAAGCTTTCTGTGGTAATGATGGTATACAAACAGGTGATTGTGTTGTACTTTTAAATACAGCAACTTTATTTATCTAGAAAATTAATATAGAATTTTAAATTTATCTAAAATTTATTAGATAATGATAGATAGATTATGAAATTATGTCCACAATAATGTTCAAAATCTGAAAGGTGAAAGGATTTTTGTGGGATTTTACTGTAGAATCCAGTTACGTTATTAACGAAAACGCTAATACAATTTTAAATTGTACGAAATTCCTATCTGAAGAATTCTGGAAGTAAATTACCCCGATTTCATAGAACGTTATATACAGAGACGTAAAGGTAACTATAATTAACGTAGTCAGTAGCGTTCTAAACGTATATTGTCCGAGGAAAATATGATTGTGTGAGGTCCGCGGAATAAGTGTTTAGCGTTGGGTGAAGGGGGGGGGGAGGGAGGGTTGACCTTCACAACTGTTGTTCCGTACCTACAACAACAGTCGTAAACAACACATACATATATTCTGCTTCGATTGTAGCAGTTCTCTGTACTCCCTAGCTAAGGTTATATAGGCTCTCTTTTGCCTAACACTGCAAATAACAGGAACTTGCCGTTTAATTACGTACTATTGTAAACATAAAAAATACATTAGTACATAATTACGTGCATAACATCGTGACGTGTGCCATAACACTATGCCATAACTTAACGCATTTTTTACTACTTTGACTGCAAGTGAAAAAGTGGTATAGCGATCGGGGTCGTAACATTTTCAAAAATATTTTTTTTTTGGTAGAAATCTTTCATATACCCTCTAGATGACGAATCCGAACTTAGTTTATGTGTGTGCGTCGTCAGCTCGCTCAGTCGTCAGTCAAAATTTTGAACTCCTCCCAAAAGGTTCATAGGTCTAAATGACGAAGTCGAACTTAGTTTATGTGCGTCGTCAGCTCGCTTGGTAGTCATTCAAAATATTATGATCACATGATTAAGTTTGCTATGAAAATATTGCAATATTTTTATTTTATACATACATATATACTTACACAATTACGCCATGTACCCAAAAGGATGTGACACAAACTCTTTCCACTATTTCGAAACCAGTGTCCTTTAAACATCCCCTATCCAGACAAGCAACTTTAGCTTCATCCACGTTTATAATTCCTTTCATACATGCTCTTCTATTCCTACTACTTGGAAACTTTTGCTCACGCAAAAGATCAACTAACAGGTTTATTTACAAATCAAATTGAATTACAATATGACTTATTCAAGTGTATGTTAAAATTTTAATTTTAAATTTTCGTCTAGCAAAAAACTATTTATAATGTATTCGTTTCGCATAACATTGTACAAGTGCAAATACCACTAATAACTTAGTCAAATGTATTCAAAAACATGTTTTTTTTTCTTTGGTGATATTGGCAAACATCTTTTTTTTTTTTTTTTTGAAATATTTATTTAACAAGTTAATGTTTATCTGACAATTATTTTGAAATATACTTAAAAAAAATCTGATGTGGTCCCCACAAAACCGATCGTAACTGTATTAAATAACATAGTAAAAAATTCTTTCAGAACTCATTATATTAAAACAAAAGGCTTTAGGATTTAGTTTCTTTTTAATTAAAAATCGACGTTCCGACGAACTCTAGGTACATTATCAACAGGAAAAAATAAAAAAATAACTTATACAATAAATAAACAGAACATAGAAGCAAGTTACTAGATAATAAAACAATTAATTAGATTATAAAATTTTTAAATTTTATTTACACACGGATTAATGTTATCTTTTTCTTTATAAATTTCTATTGTTTATTAATATACTGTTAATATTGTTGTGTCTTGCAATTATTGTAGTATCTTCGATTTTTAAATCGAGAAGATTTTCTAACGCATGTTGTGCAATAGCAGATTTATCTGAATGGTTTTATTCACTTACATCTGACGACAACTATGCCATTGAAACACATCAGTGTCACATGTATAATACTGTAATATAATTGATTAGTTTTAAAATGTATTATTTATAATATAATATATGGTGATATTCTAAATCTAAATTTTAAATCATAAATATCTTAAATGCATTTATACACCACAAGATGAGATTTCATATCATTGATATTTAAAATTCTAAATTTTTTAATTAAATCTATTATACACCAGACTTAACTCATATAGCAAATTTTATCTTCATCAGTAATAACTATTATTCCATGCTCGTTGTATAATATACTATTATATCAAAGTCAAATTAGCTAGAAATATGAAATATTGTCAATATTTAATGAAATGTTTTATATTAGTATTTTTTAATACTTTAATTCTATTATAAATTATCATCAATGTAAAGTTAAAAATAACACAAAATCAATGTTTAAAGAAATGTGTAAACCTATTAATTATGATAAAACAAAATACTAATTACATACGCATGCAAGATTTACATGCATCACCTGATAGAAATTATTTTGTTTTCTTTGTAAAAATTCCATTATTAAATGTTTAACATGATTTTTAACTAAAATTCAACACGTGTTTATAAAATATATAGGTATATTTTCATTCACGAAAAAATCTATGAAATGAAAATTCAAGCGAAAATACTTCTTATGTAACTATAATATTAGTCAACAAAATACCGAAACGATATTGTAACATTAGTATACTGCGCATGCTCAATTCACAAACCATTCCTAACCTCACAAAATGCCATGTCGACACTCCTTGATGCACGCATGCGTGCTTAACATATAAATTAGTCACTAGAGGGCTACAATGTCTATTCTCGTTTCTGTGCATCCGGTGAATATAATACAGGGTGAGGCATAAACAACTCACGATTTTTAAACTAATAGTAAATCATTGTACTTACTCGATATTATTATTTATTGATACTGAAAAGTACTCAATTCCGTGGAAAACTTTCGAAAAATAATGTCTATGAGATACCGAATTTATAATTGTACAGGATACTCTGGGTAAAAGTTTGATTAAAGCACAATGTAAATATGTATATATGTGTGTTTATTCGGTTTTGAAATGCAACTTGGAAGTGAGTTATAAAGTTGAAATTTTAGCACAGAGCTGTGTAATACTACCACAATGATAGAACAAAAATCTAAAAGTAAGAATAAGTCTGCGTGAACCGCAGGCAAACACAGGAAAATCTTTATTCGTTTATAATTTGACATCCATTGAACAGATTTTGATGGGAGTTTTATTCATGTTTTAGGCGTTTTCCAGGAAAGTTTTACTATAAGATGAGCCGCAGGCGAACACTGTAATTGATGAAAATTGATCAAAAACTCCGTTTTAACGAGAATTAATAGTTGAATTGTTTTTGAGGAAGGTTTTACTATGGGACAATGCAGCGTTTGCCTGCGGCTTGCACTGCAAAATATAAAAATTGACTAAAAACAATTTGCGGAACAGTTTTTGATGTAAGTTTTACTAATAGTTGAGTTTTTTTTGAAGGAAGGTATACTATTCTACAACAAACTGTTAGTAAGATTAAAGTTACTTGGTATATATTTTTATTTATTTTTTGTTGTCTATGTAGAAAGAGGTCATTATGTACACTAGTACAATATGACATTACAATAATGACATAGGTACTTACTATATATTCCAATGGTGGCAGCACCAAATTTATCTACACGGTCAAGTTTATTTAATTTGACATCTTGGGCGGTCAATTTGGAAACTATAATATTTCGTCAACTATTACGTCAATTAAAAATTATTAAGTCAACTTAAGTTAATTGACAATTATATTGTTTATTTTCACTTGAATTTTAGTTTGATTTTTGAAAATGTGCGAAGAAGTACACAGTGGCGTAGCCAGGGGGGGGGATTAGGGGGGGTTGAAATTCCCCCAAGAACCTGAACGACCAAAACATACGCATGTGAAATATGAAATGTTATTTTACTTTCATTTTTATAAAAATAATTTTTATTGCTCTTTATTTTTTATACAAATTATAGTATTATCTTTATTGATTAATATTAGTAACCCCTTCCCCATGACAAGTTTCTGGTTACGCCACTGGAAGTACATAAGAAATGCAATGTATACTGCTAAATTTATCAGAAATTGTATATATTCAACCAATGGAAGATTAATTCTCACAAATCACGTAACAGATATAAATAATATATACATAGGTATATGTACATACTATTCTACAACTGTTAGTAACTAGTTAATGTTACTTGGCATGTATTTTTGTTTATTTATATTTCGTTTAAAATGGTTGAAAAAAACGTATATATCGCTCTTTTTGTGTTTCGCCCAAATTGCTTGACCTCAACATTGCCTCGGCCACAAATATCTGGGCTCAACACAATAATCATCGCTTTCTATTCCTCGTAACATAATATACTATTAGGTTAGTGCATAATTATCAGACGTTTTTAAACAATATTTATTGTAAAAAAATATTTTTATTAAAAAAAGTAAACAAAATGGCAATTTCTATTAATAAATAAAAACTACAAAAACGTTTGATAATTATGCATCAACTTAATATTTTGAGCAAACATAAAATTGTATTATTATTTCAAAAACCGTCAAGTATTTATGCTCATCCTGTACATAGATACATTTTGAAAAAAAAACGAATAACTTGTGTTTAACCGACAAGTGTTTCTCGCTGACAATACTGTAATTTGATTCTGCAAACAGTAATGTAGAAGGAAGGTTTTGTTTGTTCGTTGATATATCATGCGCCTAATGATTTTTAATGTGCCAGCAATTTTTGGACGCCACTGTATTAAATTAAGTTAGGTTAGAAAGCTACGCATTATATTTTTATCATTTTGTGGCGTTATGTTTTTGTTGTTATATTATACTACTAACAATATTTGTTTATGTCATGTCCTGTGTTTGTATTAGATAGTTTGGTTTTAAATTCATTTGTTGGTCAGTGGAGTTTTATTCAAAATTAACTGTATATAATTATTTTTCACGATATTGTTTATGAAAACTAACAGTCGGTTTTATAATAATCACTTTAACTAAAGTTGATTTTATGGGTTTATTTGGTTCACATCTATAAGATCTGTAGTGTTTTCTATAAGATCTGTAGTTTTTTCTAGTAAATTATATTCTTGTTCTGATATCTTACAAGGCTCTAAGAAAATTTTTTGCTTTAGATTCAAGTGTTTACTTTTAACTTTGAAATGTTTTTATAATGAAAATAAAAAATTTAATAGAAAAAATAATAATATAACTATTTTTAAAGCTTCGTATGATAGTTAATATTTAGTTGGAAAATAAAACTACGTTTGAACTGAAAATTATTAACATAGTTAAAAATCTTTTAGAACTCATTTCAAATAAAACTTCCTTAGTTTAAAGTTCTGTACAGGTAACCCTCCTACAACATGGTCTTCGACAACCCGGTTTATTTATATTATTATTAATATTTATTTATAATCGACGTTTCGACGAACTCAACGCTCATCATCAGGAAAACTGATATAAATGATATTTACAGTAAATAACAGAACATAGAAACAAGTTAGATCACAAAATTTATAGATTTGTAATTAATGGAAATTATTAGTAATTTTACAATTACATTAACTCGAGGCAATCACTATAGCCCGTATTCTCATCTCACTTTTAAAAGTGATTTTTGTCAAAATTACTTTTGAAAACGACAAATCTTTTTGTAATATTGCTTGTCCTACTGAGAATTACTGGCCAGTTTTCAAACCTCTATTTGCAAATTTATTTATTGTTTTGAACTTCAATAAGGATGCATTTACAAACTTCTATTGTTCATATGTAACTAAGAAATGAAATTTAAAAAAAAATGTAAAAGTATATTTTTAAAACTAAGATAATAGGCGTGCATACGTGATTATATTTATGAGCTTATATGCATATATAGAAGCTGCAATATGTTGCAATTTCTATATGCGTATTGTATTTATTAAAATTTATTGACAATTTATTATAACAAGGTGATCAATATTCCATATATTACTATTTTACTATTATTTCTAGTTATTTATATAATTAAATTAAATAAATAGTTTAATGTTTTGCAACATTTCTTGCATATATTTATTTATTTATATTTAGATACAAGTCTACGCTTTTACAAACCAAAAGTTAGCAGTTTAAAAACTATTATTAATAATAATATTGTAAAAAAACCTTTTAGAGCTCATATTAAATTAAACACTTTAGCTTAAACTTATGTATTATTTTATTTAAATTCGACATTTTCATTCATAAACTTTGAATGTAAGTACAAATCAGTATAATTTAACAGAATATACACCTATTATAAACGTAGTATTCAACAGAAGTAGAACAAGATTAGAAGTATATGGATAAACCCATATATAGACTACTTTGACATTTCTCGGAAAGTTGGCAACACTGTATTTTAATAATATTATAATTTATGTGGGCATTAGGAGATACTTTTCTGAAAATTTGATCAAAATCGAATATATAATGTAGCCACAATGAATTTTTAAAAAATTTTGTGATTTTTTTCTCGATAAATTGGCAACACTGTATTTTGTTAAAATTGCATAATTTATTTAGGCACTAGAAAAACTTTTATGAAAATTTGATTAAAATCGGTTAAATAAAATGGTCATAATAAATTTTTTTTAATTTTACACTGAATATTAATAAAATTATGTAATTAATGGGAGCATTAGGGAAATATTTTCTGAAAATTTGATCAAAATCGGATAAATAATGTAGCCACAATGAATTTTTAAAAACTTTAGTAATTTTTTTCTCGGAAAGTTGGCATCACTGGAAAAAACCAAAACCACATGACCATCTTGGGCACTAGTCAAATTTATCCTGAAAATTTCATTATAATCGGTTGAACCGTCTAGGCTAGGAGGAGTTGCGATCACAAAATTTTGTCTGACGACCGAGCGAGCGAGCTGACGACGCACATCCATACACCCACATAAACTAAGTTCAGATTCGTCATCTAGAGGCTATATGAAGGATTTCTATACAATTTTTTTTTTTTTTTTTGAAAATGTTACAGACACCGTACCAAACGCTATACTACTTTTTCCTTGCAGTCAAAGTAGTAAAAAGTAAAATATGCACTTTACAAAATTATTAATTAAAATAAAATTAACTTATAAATAGGTGGCGTCTTTAAAATATGAAGAAATTAAATAAGAAAAGATTAGGCGCCGATAATATAAAGATTAAATAGTGTAAAACAGAAAAAAAAAACTGTTTGATATGCAAAAATATGCATTCCATTATCAAATCATTTTAAATTTCCGCGTATGAAATACATATAGCCTTTTGTTATGTGATAATAATTCTTAAATAAACAGTCTGCGGTTTTTCCGAGAAAATTATTCAAATATATCCCAGAGCCAACTTCACAACCACAAACACAATCATTTATTTTATTAATTTTTTTTTTCTTGTTGTTCATTTAACTTTGAAAATATTTCATTCATGACATTTTAATTACTAATGCGTGTTTTTTTTTTAATTTTATAATTTAACATTTTTTTTTATAAACACGTTTTGACAAAAAGATCTACTAACACATACGTAAGATTATTTTCATACTGCATATATAAGTTTCTCTTAACAGAAATAGTTCTGTATTAATATTTATTAATAATCAACGTTTCGGCGAACTTAACATTCGTCTTCATCAAGAAAAAAAGATATAAAATACATTTATAGTAAATAAACGAAACATGGAAACTAGTTACCAAGTACGAGTAACAAAATAAGTAACTAGATCATGAAATTTATAAATTTTAATTTAAAGGAAGCCAAACTTTATTTAAATTAGTGCTTTCACACTGATTGATGTTAATAAATAATAAATATTAATACAGAACTAGAACCAAAACCCGTTTTATTTTAATATAATGAGTTCCGAAAGATTTTTTTACCATGTTAATAGTATATTATGAGAAGCAGAAATATATTTATTGTGTTGAGCCCACTTACGGCAGAGGCAGAACCGAGGTAAAATAATCTGGGCGAAACATAAAAAAGCATTTTACTTCGAGTGACATGCTATTTTTTCTTCGAGTGTTCCAAACGAAACAAAACTAAAAATAAATAAAAATACATACCAAAGAATCTTAACCTTACTAACAGTTATAGAATATTAATAATTGGTGACATTGGTGATATCATAATTAATTGCTGATTATGGTTCATGATATAACGGACTAAACGTTCTTAAAACTGTAAATGATTTTATTTTTGATCTAATTCTGTTTTTGCACCATTTCATATCACTTCCAAATATTTTATTTTGTCATAATATTTGCTAAAAATTAATATGGTAACTACTAAATTAATTAAAATTTTAACTTATTTTGTGTTTATTTATTAGTATTTCATTCATGAGTTTAATTACCAATGTGTGTTTTTTTCTTTATTTTGTAATTTAACAATTTTCGTATTAATCCGTTTGGCAAAAAAATTCACATACTTTGTTTTCATTGTAAAATTGTAAAAAAAAAACACATTTTAAATGTTTATTCTGTAACTTTTTTTAAACAATATACTAATTTTTCAACTTTCTTAGTAATATTTCGTAATTATAATTCGACTTATTTTATTGTTTAGTATTTATAAAGATGTATACAGGATGTTTGATAATTATATATGGCTATGAAATAAGGTAAAATTAATACATAGTTTTGTCATATCATTACAGTTGTTACATAAAATGTAAATAATATATAATTTTCTAGTTAGGTATTTATAAAAACAGAAATGTCCACATAAGTGTTTAAAATACTAATATGTTATTATATAGAAATAATTACTTATGTTTTTAGTTTAGATATAGGGTTATTAGTTAGGGTCACACTTTTTTTATGAAAATATTTTGAACTTTTGATATTCTCAAGTGTTATGATAATTAAAAAATAAAAATTAGTATTATAATGTTATTTGTAGAATTATGTTAAATATTATGTATGCATTAAATTTTTTAAATTTTTGGTGAACACGAAATCAGAATTTGAGACGTAATATATTAATTTTTTTTTGCGCATAAGTATTTTTATGAAACTGGAACTACCAAAAAATATTTATCATTGATTATAATAAGGGAGGTATTGTAGTCATACCAAATTTAATATATCGAGATTTTTAACAGATTTAATTGGTTTAATTACATACATTTCTAAATTTACATAAAGGAGGTATTTTGAAATGAAGCAGGAATTAATAAATATAATATTAATATGCAGATTGTAATTTTACATAATTTAAGAAGTTATACCAACAATATGTAATTCTACATTAACTATGTAATGTAATTTGCAGAAAGTAAGAAATTTTATATATTTATTATATATGATATAATCATCAACTATGGTTTCTAATTATTGTAACTCTGATTATTGTAACTCACATATGTATTGTAATGTACAGATATAATCATCAACAATGTATCTGATTATTGTAATGCTGATATGTATATAAGTCTGAATTTGTATTTTATTTTCATTATAACACTGACAATGGTGCGAGCCGAAACTTAAGTCTGTTGACGAAATAAATTGTAGTAAAATTTTACAAAAATGAGTATTATTAAAAACCTTTTATCTATTTATTAGGTCATTTTTACTTAATTTATGTGATTATTATGAATTATGTAAAGAATTTTGAGGTATAAATTCAGATATTTAAAATAAAACGAAATTACCGATTTTTTATAGTAAAATTTTCTACTATTTTTTTTTAGAGATTACTTTAAATATCTTAATCTGATTTAAAATATAGTAGTAGTAGTTATTAGTAATTTTACTAAAATATTGAATCGTAACTTTCAAATTAATGCATATTTGGTTTTATAAATAAAATAAGCATTTCTTTTTGTATAATACTACACAAAAGAAATCTGTCTACAAGTTTATTTCAATGTGAAGTATATACATGTATATCAAATAAAACATACAATACAATATGTAAAACAAAACAAAAAAAAATAAATAACTACAAAACAAAAGACAAATGCATTGTAATAGTATACAAGGATGTGAACAAGTAAGCATCATCACCCAACCACAGAGCCACAGCCACCTATTAACTATTCTAGCGGAATAGTCAGACTGCTAAAAGAAGCTATTTGATATTCCACATGTGCTAGAATTTTATTAAGCTAGAGTTTTCTTGTTACCACAAGTCTGTGCATATGAATTATTTCAATCGTAACTGCCAATTCTGTTCACATCTCATAAGACTTATAGCCAGGGCCGTATTTAAGCATAGGCTACATAGGCTGCAGCCTATGGGCCCGCACCACAAAGGGGCCCGCACCACACGTTTCAAATTTAAAGTAAATAATTGTTTAATCAATAACCTTTTAAGTATTTTACTTAAATTTTCATAAAACAGAATAACCCGACTTGCAACCAGTGACAATACACTTCACTAGTACATACAGCTTCATTAGTACTAAGTGTTAGCGCAAAACCAATTAGCCATTAAGATTATTTGATATTTTCATTTCTAAGTTTATTATTTATTTTTTTAAATACTCTGTTTCAATTAAATAAATATAAGTAAAATTTACTTGTTTGTTACATTCCTTTTTTATCTTGCATTTTCCTAACATGTTTATTTAAAATTATAAAATCACAACCCCCCCCCTCGTAAGGGCCCGCACCACAGGTTCAGCCTAGGGCCCTACAGATCCTAAATACGGCCCTGCTTATAGCGTAAACAGATAGCTTGTTGTTTTCTATCAGAAGAATAATTTCATTTACTAGAAAACGACAAAATATCCCGTAACAGTATAAATCTTACGAGATGTAAACAAAATTGGCGACTTATTGTTATTTTATTCTTACTAGTGAAATAATGATATATTATAGTGCGGCACTCATTATACGCTTTTTTCTTTTTTTTTGCAATATTATCGTAATAGAAGAGCATGTATGAGAGTTTTCGTGAATGTGGATGAAGTTAGAGTTGCTTGTCTAAGATAGAAACATTTGGAGAAAACTAATTTTGAGATAGTGGAGAATTTGTGCCAAGGGTTATATATTAAAATTATATAAAAAATGTTTACAGTGTGCATACAAAATATTTTAAGTACAAATTCCTATCAAACATAATACAATACAATGTGTTTAATCGTTTCATAGAAATTTATGGCGGAAAATAATTTTGGCATAGTGGAAAAAATTTGTATCACACCCTATTTTTTACATGGCGTGATTGTGTACATTGTAAAAAATTGATGTAAATTTACATATTCCATGAATGTATTTTTTTCAGAAAAAATGTAATATTTTATCAATTATCATAGTACAATTTACAAAATGCTGCTATTTTATTGTTAATAGTTATGTAAAATTACATAAATTACATTCAATAAGTTTATGAGCTTTACAATGGCGTAGCCAGACTTTTTTTTAGAAAGAATTTACGTTTAATTTATTTCGATATATAACATATTTTTTTAGCATATTTACTACGAGAAAAAAGCATATGCTCCAATGTTTTTCACTCGCTACGCCACTGGAGCTCTAATTAAACTATATTAGAATAATGAACAAGTTACTGAAACCTACACTGTAAAAAATATAGTATATATTTAAGTATGTAATTTTACATAACTATTAACAATAAAATAGCAGAATTTTGTAATTTTTATTGCGATAATTGACGTAATATTACAGTTTATATATTTATAGAATATATAAATTTACATCAATTTTTTACAGTGTACTGGGATAACACTAACAGAAACCAGTAAATTTCTCAATGTTTCTTTGGTGGATCCGTAGCTTAAAATCAATAAAAAATTTCTATTAATAAAAATACGTACAGTATTACACGAATAATTTAAAACTGAATATGCGAAATGTAATCAAGCTGAGTGTGTACGTGTGTGTATGTGTGTATGACAGAATAATTACATCTATCCACTACCCAGATGCTAAACAACTCTTCTATAACTTACGTATATCTTATAAGCCGTTGCATTCATCGTGCCATGGATGGTATCCACTTTGAAAAATTACTTTGAATTATATGAAGATACCATATGTTAACCGATCAATTGCATCGATCTTATATTAATCAATTTCTCTTTCAAATGCATGTTAAGAAGTTAGCTTGCTTGCCGATTATAATTTATCTATACTTAACAACGTGTTTATGCATTGAGAAAGTATAAGTACAGAAAAAAAATAAAATTGGTATTTTCATTTCATTCAAATTGGATGGTTAAATTTTAGGTTTGTTTTCATAATAAACACTTTCATTATAGTCGTGTTTAAATTGTCAAAGAAGCAGAATTGACAAAAAACTTTTTTTACCGACCGTCATATCACATATGATAAGGGAGGTATTGTAATCATACCAAATTTAATGACACTGCAATCGGCGAAAATTTGTTAAGTTTTGTTTTTCAGCGCCATTCAAAGATTCTAAAAAAATATTTCGATTAAAACCTTCTTATTTTTTCACGTAGAATCTTAATCTGCAATAAAAAAAATGGTAGTTTCCATTTAAGATTTTAAAGGTGTCGCCCACCCATAGAAGGATGGGGAGTTAATTGTAGGTGAAATTAATGTAATTTCGTCGAAACGTTGATGTTAAATAAATATTAATACAGAAGTTTAACCTAAAGTAGTTTTATTTTAATATAATGAGTTTTGAAAGATTTTTTTACTATGTTGTATACAATAGTTTTTAAAAACACATTGTACATTATTTTTTTAGATACATTGTATATAATTGCCTCGTACACTGCATCTCCGTGAAATAATACAGCTTATGTAGAGAGAGGGAGGCAGAAGAAAAATACTTTTCTTGTATATAATAGCGTAAAAATAACGCATTGAGAAAATATAAATAGTAGATGGGTTTGAAAAAAAAACGAATAACTTTTTTTATTCGCCGAAATATTGGATTTCGTCTTCTTAAAAATGTTAAAATGATATGAAAATGATGAAAATATCCCAAATACAACATTCCCTCAGTAAAACTTATTTATCCTATCGGTTAGGGGGTACGCTTATCTACAGTTTAGTGTGCGCCAACATAATATTTGCGAAATTCTACCAAACAAAATGCCTAATAATAATAATTGTAATGTTATTAAATTCCCAATCAGGTTCGTTATTGTTTTTAACAATGACGCGTTTCGACTTTTCAGTCATCTTCAGATTTTCTGATCTTGGTCTGTGTTGTGGCGCGAATGATAGGGAATTTAATAACATTATAATTAATCATAACGCAGGTTCAGGACCCAAGAACAAAAGTTTATCTTTTGACATTAATTTTAATAATAACAATTTTAATTTTATTTCAATTGTAGTATAATTAGTTAAAAGGAAGTTATTATTTCATATCAAGTTTAGATAAATAATCTAAAACTGCAAGATAAATCAACGAACAAGAATATATAAAAATATTCAAAAAAAAAAAACATCTAAATGCATTAGATCAATATTATAATTGTCTCCTCTTGTATTAGATGTTTTATCTAATTTGATTGGAAGCCTGAAAATTCATCTATTTTTAAATAAAACAACGAAAACATTGTAATAACAGCCTAATTATGATAACGAATACAATTTTTAAATCAGATAAAATCTTACGGGATTTAAATAATTAATTTCGAATTTACATTTAGTCAAGGTAATTTCCTAGATTTTTTTTTGTTATTTATAGTTGGTTGTAAAAATTTAAATTTAATGGAAAATGTAGTAGTGATATGTTTTTTAAATTATCGTATCACGGAAGTGATATTGAAATTTAATTTAATGGTTAAACATTAATTTAATTAATTATTCATCAAAACACTTTACATATATTTTTGTAAACGAATTACATGGGCTAGTTTTTATTTATACAGATATCAACAAAATTACAAAATTCTAATATAGTAAAAAATCTTTTAGAATTTATTATATTAAAATAAAACGGCTTTAGGTAGTAGTTCTATATTAATATTTGTTAATAATCAACGTAGTCAACAAACGTCTTCATCAGGAAAACTGATACAAATGATATTGTTAGTAAATAAGCAGAATATGGAAGCCAGTTGCTAGGTAACAAAGTAAATAACTAAATCATAAAATTTGTAAATTTTTAGTTAAAGGAAGCCAAATTTGTTTTAAATCAGTGTCTTTACATTGATTGATGTTATCTTTTTCTTTATAAATTTCTATTGCTTCTCTTATCAATCTACTGTTAATATTGTTGGGTCTTGGCAATTATTACAGTATTTTCGAATTTTACATAATGAAGATTTTCTAATGTACCTATGTTCATCTAATTACTTGTAATTACCTAGTAACTTGTTTCTATGTTCTGTTTATTTACTGTAAATATCATTTGTATGATTATTCCTGATAAAATAAATATTAATAAATATTAATAGAGAACTACAACCTATAGCCGTTTTATTTTACAAAATTTTGTTTAACATAGTAAAAAATGTTTCAGAACTCATTAGATTAAAATGAAACTGCTTTAGATTAAATTTCTGTATTAATATTTATATAAAATCGATAAATGATATAAATTACATTTGTACTAAATAATAGGTAACAAAATAAGTAACTAGATCATACAATTTATAGATTTTTTAATTAATGGAAATCAAATTTGATTTAACGTAGTGCCTTCACATTAATTATTGTTATCATAGTAAAGTACTAGTGCTTAATAATATCAATCACTGTGAAGACACTGAATTAAATAAAATTTGGCTTCTATTAGTTAAAAATCTATAAACTGTATGATCTAGTTACTTATTTGTTACCTAGTAACTTAAATAAAAATACTCTTAACTACTGCTCTTAAAAGTGCTTTAAGTGTGGTTTTGGGATTTTTTATAATATTATTTTTATTTAAATTTCGCCACAGTAGATTATTTTCTAATCTTTTACCTAGTAACTTGTTTCTATGTTCTGTTTATTTACTGTAATGTTATTTATATCATTTTTCCTGATGAAGATGGACGTTGAGTTTTGTCGAAACGTCGATTATTAATAAATATTAGTACAGAACTTTAACCTGAAGCCGTTTTATAATACAAAATTTTGTTCAGCTCGAGATGTTGATTAATTATTCAAATGTCACTGATGATGAAGTAAAATTAACGTTTTAACAGAAAACGGAAAATATTTTTTTTTTTGTAATATAGTTCAAGTTTGTGCTTTGTAAATTAATATTTCTTTTAAAATCTTTGTTTTGTTCTTTATGTTGAAAAATAACTAGTAATTAATTATTTTTTCTTCGTTGTATTGAAGAGCTGAGCTATCTTTTTATGTAGTAGGTGAGATAAAGGCAGGCTATTATAACGTTGTATAGAACAACATTATTATAATAGGTTTAACTTTAGAAATAAATCACAGTTTAGTGGCCCACACTATAATTATATGCCTTGAGAGAGAAGCTGAAATAAAGCTGACAAAGTGATCATATTATGTTACGGAAATGTTATGAAATGATTTTACTTCTGGTGGTCCTAACGGTTACCAATTTATTTTCGAAATTTTAGGAGATTTTTGTTTTATATAGATTATAGTTTCTAGCAGGTATGTGAAGTCGAAGAATTTTGCCGGAGTCGGAGTCGATTTTATTTGTGACTCAAATTTTTTTCGTTAAACCAAAAAAAATGTATAACTACGTGAACAAAATGATATTTTAACATTATTTTTTCGAATGTTTTATATTAGTTTATTATGTAATATTATAATCACGGAATGTATTTTCTGTAGTTAATTTAATATGCTCGACCGATTTTTCTTGTCTCCTGGTTTATAGTTTCATAACTATTGGAACAACTGATATTTGAGAAAAGTATATTGTTCAATGAACATGTAATAATAGCTATTACTCACGAAGTGAAGTTTAGTACGCGAACCTTAGGCTAATACTGCAAATCATAAAATATCAAAATAATTTTCATTTGATAATTACAAGGTTTTTTTTTATTAATATCCATGATATTTACGAGTTGCGACTGTTTAAAGTTTTGAAGAGTTTTGATTGGTCAAAAACTATGAGTTATGATTTTAGAACTCATGTTTATTAATTATGGATCGTAGAACTTAACAGAATACACATATTCACATATATTCACTGCAATTCTGTAACAAATTTGTTGTTCTAGTAACGTTGCTAACAAAAATTAACCAATAATATTAATAGACACTAAATACAAAGTAAATATGACATTTGTTACATTTGTTCCCATTGGTTATAGTTGTTAGCAACATTGCTAAAAGTTAACAACTTTGTTACAGAATTGGGAGTGATTGTAAACTTGTTATTTAATAGTAGTAGCAAAACAATTTCATTTATTTTTTATTATATAAACCAGACAGTAACAATATTCTTGCAATGCATACATTTTTTTTACAAGCATATAAAATAATTTAATACTTCTGACCGTAAACGGAAAAAAAATTCTTCTAAAAATTACAGTTTTATGACTACCGAGAATTCATCGTTGTGGTAATAATTTAAAAGTTAACAAACTAACAGCGGTAGCATTTTAAATAATCGTATAAATACAATTCGTATTACAGAGTGACTGAGTGAGTGAGTGAGTGAGTGTTTTTATTAGTTGGGCCCAGAGTAACCTCGCACTTGAACCGAAATGACGCCATTCATTACAAGATCATATACAAATTACTGTACTTATTTTTCGACATCAATCTCATAGTTGTATTATGTATCTAGTAGTAAAAATTCACTTGTATTTTGCGATATACATATTTATACTGAAAAATAAATCTATATAATATTACATGGATTTTTTTCAGTGTAGGTACGTTTTCATGATTATGGTAAATTATAAATACATATCGTGAAATTGTCAATGTATTTTTATTTATCTTTATGAATAGAGTTTTTGCCACTTTTTTATGGGTACATGGAGTGATTGTGATGTGAATGATTGTTAATTCATTGCGAAATTAAGAAGAAAAATGAAAATTGAAACTCCGGCTCCAGCTTTAACTCCATAGTTCTGTATTTATACATTTTATTTTATTTTGTTTACCTACTTTATAGTGTACTCAACGTTCCCAACGTACATTTTCATCAGGAAAACTGATACAAATGACATTTATAGTAAATAAACAGAACAGAGAAACAAGTTACTAGGTAACACAATACAAGTAACTAGATGAGGTAGAACTGTTTCTACGAGATTGACAGAGTACTGAGAGATACTGTAAAAATTGCAAGATCCATCAATAGTAACAATAGATTACTAAGAGAAGCAATAGAAATTCAAAAAGAAAGGCACTGATTTAAATAAAGTTGGGCTTTCTTTAATTAAAAGTTTATAAATTTTATGATCTAGTTACTTAATTTGTTACCTAGTAACTTGTTTCCATATTCTTTTTTCAAAAAGTTCAAAAAGCTCTTAATATTTTAGGAGTTTTAAGTTGCAAAACGAATCCAGCTCTGCACGTATGTATATATTTTGAAGGAGTCTTTAAATTATATCTAATATTCAAGCACAAATACCCAGAAGGTGACTACATAATCACACCATATGTATAAAGTTTGACCCATCCAAATACTAAAATAATAATAATAATCATGAACGATCCTTTTATATACACTGTAAAAAAAAATTATCGAATCTACAGAAAAATAATGGTAAAATTTACTATAAAAAAATATGTAATTTCATTTTATCATAAGTATTCTGTATTTCTACCTCAGAATTCTGTAATTTTTACATAATTCATAATAATCACATAAAATAAGTAATAAATATGTAAAATTGCTTACTTTCTGCAAATTGCATCACATACTTAATGTAAATTATGTAATATTACAGCTTACATATTAATATCTGTAATAATTTATCAAAATAATGAGACTTAGTACATATTTTGTGTAATAATACTAATAAAATATTTTAAGTATAATTTATTCATTTCAAAATACATCCTTTATGTAATTATACTAACAATAATATCACAGAAGTAAACAAATTTTAGCTATTTATGGAAAATTCCCGACAGCAAATTTACTGAAGTTCTTTAAATTTACTAAAAAAAACTGTAATATTACATACATATGTACTTTTCCATTACGTTGGTAATATCATATTATATAGTGTTCGTCATAGTTTTGATATTATGTATTTTTAAACAATTATATTAAAATTACAGCAGTTGAGTAATTTTATCTAGAAACACTGGGCATCATAGTGTCTCATGGTTTGTAGATAAAATTACATAAAATTTTTTTAGAGTGTATATATCGTTAAATTGGTGCAGATGAACTCAAAACGGTCACTAAGTGATCTCTCGTCACTCTATGCCTACAATGCACACAGCTGTGCTCAATTGTTTTATATTAAATGTGACCATCAGTAAACGTAGGGTCAACTATATGTATATATGTGCCTCTCTGCGCCGCTTACTATATAATAATCTCTATACGATTCTGGTCCGAGCGTAGATTACTTGATTTTTTCCGAGTCAGCGTCTCGTTGGCTGGGTTGCTCGTTGGCGTAGATGTATGGAGAGGCCCGAGACATATATGGTACCCAGGGGCGTGGACTTTGGGGAATTTCCTTTATCGTTTATCGGGTTATGAAAGTTTGATTTCTCTAATGGATTTTGTTCAATAATATGAATTATTATATCAAATTGAATTTTGAATTTGGAAAAAAATATATCTCAAATTTTTGACATTCTTATTACAATCAAAAAGTGTCAACTAATTTTTTTAAAACTATATTATATTTTCAATTATTTGTGGTCTATAATGAAATAAATAGCAAATTTGTGGTCTATAAACATGTAGAAATAATTCAGACAAATTTTAACTTTATCCACACACTTCTCATATATGTTATTCTATTCTTACCACTTGGAAACTTTTGCTCACGCAAGCCACTCTCTCAATCATACCACTCCAGTTACTCATCGAACGTCTACGCAAACATATACCTTCAAAATCATTTACTTATATTCTTTTAATCAAACGTTCATTAGACATACGCTCAAGATGACCGAACCATCTTAACAACTTTTGCAATAACATTTTTATTTCAATTTTGCGCTCATCATGCCTTATAAAAACTTACAATAAAAAAAAAATGGCAAATGGTATTACTAAATTAAATTAAAACCAACATTAGTAGTAACATTGAATAAAAAATCTTCATAAGTGTATCTGTGAAATTAATATAAATAATAATCTAAAGTTGAGTTTTTTCAAAAAGTTTCACAAATACCACCAATGCCATCTATACATTAAGCATTAATAATAATCAAAGTACCATACTGACGAGCTCCTAAAGAGTGAAACACGTGTCTATGGTCAACTAGCCAGTCATTGATGCATAGCCTAACAAGCCGATTCAATGTCTGAGTAAATTTTTTAAGAAAAATCTCAACTTTAGTTTACAATATTAGTGTTATTTTTCAATACCAAATCCAACAGGTTTTTGACTGTGTATACTTAAAATTATCTAAACACAACATTATCTAACATAAACAATAATTTCTACATTGTTTTAAACAATATTATATTCAGAAGCAACCGCTTAAATGAAAACATTTGAACAGCGAGTTGCATAAGATTCATATGTTCGCTTGAGGTTAAATACTTATTAATAAAAACAAATGAAACATTTTCTTTATATTACGACATTAGTTCAATGAATTGTTTGTTGTTTTCAATGAACAAATGAGAAGAGAAACGCTTTTAGAAACATCTGCCAATCGGCCAACAAATTAACGATTTTATTTTTATTTTATTTTAATTTATTTCTTAGTTTATTTTTAAGCCAACATATACGAGTTGAAGTTACATAGTTATGAACAACGTGTGTTGTAATATGAGTTACGTACGACTATGGACCTATGTATTCAGAATATAAATAAGTATATATGTTTATACAACAATGAACGGTAATGACTTGAAACCCTAATTTCATGGAACTATTTACCATAGTAAGCAGATTGGTAAATTTAGCGTTTATTATTATTCAAAAGCTATAAGTACTTTGATTTTAAACTGATAATTTCTTTGTTATAATTATTTTAATTTTATTTACTAATTTTTTTTATTAGCAATTTAAAATCTACTGTAAAAGTAATTTTATACATATATTTAATCAGGGCTTTGAAGCTGGAGTTCAAGTCGGAGCTCGGAGCAGTTGAGCCAGCATTATTTTGCTCGAAGCAGAAACAGAATCAGAGCTAAGAAAAATTTGCTGCTCCACTGCTCCATTTTTAGCAACATAGGTAATTGAAAAAATTAATTTTTTTCACTTTTTTTAAACATATTTTAAGGAGATATAATTATTTTTTATAAAAAAAATCTTAAAAAAAATTTGTAACATTTCACTACATTTTTTTTTAGCAAAATTACAGAAAATAAAAAAAGAAAATTTTACTATAAATAATCTATATTGCTACCTCAAAATTTTGTAGTTTTTACATAATTCATTATAATCACATAAAGTAAGTAAAAATGACCAATAAGTTTGTAAAATTGCTTACTATCTATGCAAATTGCATCACATACTTAATTAATTATAAGACAGTTTAAATAAATAAACAATATAATTTTATTGCAATTGTTTTCAGTTTATTTGACAAAATTGACAGTTGACAATCAATCAAACCAATAGCTAGTTATGTTTTTAATTAAAAGGTGATTTAACAAATATATTAGTAAGAGTAGTATTATGAATTTCTCATTGAAATCTTATAACCAATGACATTTCAATTGAAGAAAGTTATTTATAATTCGCTGCTAAATTTAAAACATTTCTTTTTTTAATAATAACTGTCGTGACCAGGAAGGAAATATATTGATTTTTATTATTAATTTAAATTTAAAAAAAAACTACTCTGACTACTACAGAACCGACCGTCATCGTATTAAATAAGTTTATGGAAAGAAAAATTTGTTTAACAACTACAGATGAACTCATCGTAAATAAAAATGAAACTGTCTTGAGATAAAAATATGCTACCTATTTATAAAATTATATATATATATATATATATATATATATATATATATATATATATATATATATGTATATATTTATTAATTAAAAAATATTTAGGCGTATTGAAAATTATTCAAAATAAAAGTTGTTAGTTATAGCTTGTTTAGCAACTTTTGTTATATAATTTTTTTGCAAAATATTCTCAAAACACATAAAAATGACATCAGTAAATTATCACTTTCGGTGGGCAGATCTTTACCAAAAGTTGATTAAATTGAAATATTCACCTAGAACATAAAAACAAGTTACTAAGTAACTAGATCATAAAATTTAAATATTTTTAATTAATGGAAGCCAAATTTTATTTAACAGTGCCTTTATAGTGATTGATATTATTCTTTTCTTTATTTTCTATTGCTTCTTTTATCAATCTGCTGCTAATATTGATTGCTATTGCTAAAAATGCATGCGTTACATAATGTAAAATTTGAAGATACTGTAATAATTGCTTATTAGCAGCAGATTGATAAGAGAAGTAAGATAAATTTACAAAGAAAAGGATAACATCAATCACTGTGAAGGTACAGAGTTAAATAAAATTTGGCTTCCATTAATTAAAAATCTATAAATTGTATGATCTAGTTACTTATTTGTTACCTAGTAACTTGTTTCTCTGTTCTGTTATTTACTGTAATATCATTTATATCATTTATCTTAATGGAGACAGACGTTGAGTTTCGTCGAAACGTCGATTTTAAATAAATATTACTACAACAACTTTAACCTGAAGCAGTTTTATTCAACTTTTACAGATCAAAAGTATTTTTATTTTTGAATTAGTGGTAAAACCGTTGGTTTTTCAATAAAGAAATTTTTCCTTTCACTATCTAAGTTATTTCTGGTTATAAACAATATGAAAAATTAGCAGTAATTTGTCATAAAAATCATTTCGAATGTAATGACAATCAAATGATTAAATTCATATTGAAGTTTGTGTTCCGGGTTTATTATATTTGGTTTGTGGATATGCGAGAATTTGATTGAGTATAATTTTACGAAAGTGAAAGCTTTGATGTGTATCTCATTGAAAATACAATACGCATGAATGTAAACGAGGAAACGGTAAAAAAAACACAAATAAACTGCTATAATTGTAATTTAAAATCTAAATATTATAGTGACAATATATGAATTATTGTCTCATAAATTTATTAATAATCATTAAATAATGCTTAATAATTAAATGATATATGTACAACAGTTTTTGAAAACACATTTTATATAATTTACTTAGACACATCATATATAATTGCCTCGTGCACTGCATCTCCGTGAAATAATACAGCTTATGTAGAGAAAAAAGAGAAAAATACATTACTTGTATATAATATTCGTAAAAATATCGTCAAGCGTATTTAATTTGTAAAAAAATTATGAATGTGGATGAAGCTAAAGTTGCTTGTTTGGATAGGAATGTTTGAAGGAGGCTGATTTGGGGAGAATGGAAAAAGTTTGTATCACACCCTTTTGGGGTACATGGCGTGGTTGTGTATGTATGTATGTATTTTCGACGGCTATATTGAAAATTATTAATTGCATTGTTTATTTGAACTTCAATTTAAACTGATTATTGAAAATGTGTGAAGAAGTGCAAAAAATGCAATGTATACCGCTTAGGATGGCTAGAAATTGTATATTCGACCAAAGAAAGATTAATTTTCACAAATCACGTAACACATATAAAAAATATACAGATTATTTTACAACTATTAGTAAGGTTATGGTTACTTAGCATGTATTTTTATTTATTTATAGTTTAGTATAAATTAGAACATTTGAATAAAAATCGCATATTATGTCACTCGGAATAGAAAGCTCTTTTTGTCAATAAATATTTTTTTCTATTCCTCGTAACATAATATACTATTATAAACAAAACTTTTCTCTCTTATTAATATAACAAGACTTGGTTTTGTGTTTCTTTATCTATATTATGGTTGATCTGATGTGCAACCACAGAGTTGAATTTTGTGCGGACGAAGAACGAGGTAAAACTTTTGGGGTCCGGTTTTTCGAATCGCTTAACAGCCCATCTCTGCGTTCGTCACAAACCATTTAATGTTTTTTTTTTTTTTGTTTCTGTAGTTGCCTTATCCCGGTCGAGAGGGTACGATATAAACATGGACCGGTTTGTTAAGAACTCTTGCGAGAAGATTCGAGATTTCGATTTAATATTTTGACTTGACTTTCTGCCTTAGTAATATGATAGAAAGTGTTTTCTTCAAGCATATACATTTTTTTAACACGAAAATGTAATTTTTGCTTTAGCATTACAGTGTAGCTACACTGTAAAAAAGTATTTGGTAATTTTACATAAAAACTTGCAGCAACTGATTTACACCAGTTTAATATGTAAATGTACATACGTCACAGCAAAATTTTTACATTCTATACATATAAAATACGTATTAAAATAAAATGGTTTTAGGTTCTAATTTTGTATTAATATTTATTAATAATCGACGTTTCGACGAACTTAACGTACGTCTTCATTAGAAAAAAGATTAACTAATTAATTAGTTAATAATATTAGAAATATTAGTTTTTATTTTGTGCCATATTCACGAATTTCCTGCGTTTGTGTATTTAGCAATTTTTATTTTTTTCAAAATACAAAAAATACAGAAAATAAAGAACATACACACAAGACTAAAAAGCATAAAGTAATTATTTAAATAAAAAAATTTAATATATCACGTTTTTAAAACGGACTAAAAAGTATAAAATAATTTCTCCTAGCCCCATACAGATTTATAGCCCCATACAGATTTATAACCCCATACAGATTGCTGTCCCCATACAAATTGTCCTGCAAAATTTGTGATTTTGAATTTTTAATATCTATGACAATACGAAAAACGTGAGGCGCATGCAATAGATAATAGTAAGGAGTGTAGGGAGTAGCTGTCGTTGCGCCCCATGTTTTTTGTTTAAAATCTTACAAGTATTGTCATAGCTATCAAATATTCACAATCACAAATTTTCAGGACAATCAGTATGGGGATTAGGATTCAGTATGGGATTATTATATAAAATCTGTATGAAAGCTAGGAGAAATTATTTTATAGTTTTTAGTCTGTTTTAAAAACGTGGTATATTAATTTTTTTTTATTTTAATAATTATTTAATTCAATTTCAGTCTTTATATATGGGTTGACTGTATAATCGGAAAAAGTAATTCCTACGTCTAATACCACTTTCATTTTAATCATTAAAGTTACCAATGGATTCAACAACAAAATACATAGATACAACTTCCTGTTGTCACTTTCTGTGCCCGTATATCAGAAGTGATTGCTTTAGCCATTGGTCTATACAGTCAGCGGTGTCCATACTTAAGACAATAAACAAGTGTAGTAATCGTTGCTATGGTAATCAACAATCAGTCGTGAAAGTATGTGTACAGTGTATAAATGTAGCGGCGCTGTTTTATTTTCTGTTTTCAATTTTAATTCATTGATTCAGATTGTTTTTTTTTTTATGCAATCGTAATTTGTAATTTATACTAATATTTTGTTTGTTTGATAACTATAAAATTATAATAATACTCAAAAATATTGAGATTTTATATTTTTCCCAAAATTTCACAGGTTACTGGCTCAATGATTGAGTAACTTGTGAAATTTTGGGAAAATATAAAATCTCAATATTTTTGAATATTATTATATTAAATTTCACAATGACAATATGAACATTTATTTGTTTAAGGTTAATAACTATAAAATTGATTGATTTCAATATTGATTTGTACAGAAAAGTATTTTAATAAATTCATATTTTTTGTATTTTGTACAAGTTTTGTATAAAATAAAACGGCTTCAGCTTTAAGTTTTGTATTAATATATTAATTAAAAGCAGATTTATCTGGATGGTTTAGAGATATTAACAGAATATAAGATGTCAATAGGTCTAAATTATCTAGATAAATCTGCTATTGCACAACATGCATTAGAGTATCTTCATGATGTGAAATTCGAAGATACTGTAATTACTGCAAGACCAATCAATATTAACAGCAGTTTGATAAGAGAAGCAATAGATATGTATAAAGAAAAAAATAACATGAATCACTGTGAAGGCACTAATTTAAATAAAATTTGGCTTCCATTAATTTAAAATATATAAAAAACAAATTATTATCTAACATAGAAAAAAAATCTTTTAGAACTAATTATATTAAATAAAATTGCTTCAGGTTACAGTTCTGTATTAATATTTATTTATAATCGACGTTTCGACGAACGCAAAGTTTGTCTTCATCAGGAAAAAAGATAAAAATGACATGTATAGTAAATAAATAGAACATGGAAACAAGGTACTAGGTAACAAATAAGTAACTAGATCATAAAATTTATTGATTTTTAATTAATGGAAGCCAAATTTTATTTAACGCAGTGCCTTCACAGTGATTGATGTTCATTTTTTTTTTCTAAAATTTTAATTTCTTTTTTTTAACAATCAATATTATCAGCAGATTGATAAGAGAAGCAACTGAAATTTATTATATTTATATTCATATAATATCAAATTTATATTTTATATTATTTTACAATCTGTACAACGCCAAAGAACTTTCCTATTTTAATAAATACATATATGAAAAGATGATAAAAAATAAAATTTCAAATTTCAAAAATTGTGATTACTTATAAGAGACAACAAACAAAAATTCAACTGAAAAAATCGTGTCAAACTTGAAGTTTTATCTTTACCATAGTAAATAGATAAATCCGAAATAAAGATAGTATGGTTATGAATCAGAATTAGTCACAAAATAGTAGCATGAGTCAACGTTAGTTAGCACAAAGTCGTAAAACATTATACATGTTCGTAGTCTCTTGATTTGGATTGGACTATGACTGTTCAGTTGCTACTCTTTACACAAAATATTACTAACGAAAGGATGCTTAGATCGCTATGTACGTGTCTCATAAAACGTTAAAAGTAAATATGCATATTGTAAACACATTCGAAAAAAGATACTGCGAACGAAGATAACACTATAAAAAAATTGTTGATAAGGTTTCTGATATTACTAATAATACATTTTATTGTATTGTTATTTTATATACATACGACAGATTTTATAAGAATAGTATATTATGTTACGAGGAGTAGAAAACGATGATTATTGTGTTGAGCTCAGATATTTGTGGTTAATATTATACGCTTGAAGAAAAATACTTTTAACTAGAAGTCAAATTAACAACTTGCTTAACTTACAAAGTGTTTAATAATGCTTTGTTCAACCGGGCTAAAAAATTATTTTCAAAACTTTTCGTACATTGTAAAAATAATGCAAAGATTGGACACTATATTACCAACGATAATCATATAAATTACAATTCTAAAATGTAACACTTACCCTATTGCAAATTTACATAAATACATGTAATATTTTCATTTTTTAAAGTAATTGATACATTTGTTGTAACTATTACATTTATACAGTAAACAAACAACTATTCCGGTAAAACAATAAATTACAGTTGTTATGTAAAATTACACAAAAAACTATGAAATTCATCTAATAATACAAAATACATGTAACTATAAAAATGATATATACCTTTTATATAATAATGTTTGTCTATTTACATAAAATAAAGATTTAAATGTAAAAAATTTATTAAAATTGTAAAATTTTAAATTTTTTGAAATATTTATAGGTTTCAAAAAATTTACAAGAAAATTTTAAATTATAATTACATACGTAGTAAAATTAATATGATTATTATTATAAATTTAAACTCATTTTTTACAGTGTAATATTTTTTTATACATTAGTAATTACTATAAATTAAGCATTAATTAGAAACATTTATCATATTACAGCTGAATTATTATGACAAAAACATTGTAAAAAACATGATGTGCGAATAAATGTGTAAATTTTTTTCTGGTTACAAAAATTAGATTTAACAAAACGTATATCCAGGCATGATTCAGAATCCGGTTGAATAAGAAAAATACGTGATATTAATTGTAGGTGAAGTGACGGGAGGAGGGAGTTATTAAATTGCTTTCGGCAATGTTCGGCGCCTCGTTATTAAACGTGTACACTCTTCGTCAAAAATTACATGCTATATTTATGCATTATATTAGTGTGATATCAATAAATTGATTGAATTATATTATGAATTTATAATATTATTTATTTATAACTAGTTTTTAACATATAAGATAACAGACAGACAAACGCCACTATTTTAAATAATTATAGAAACAATAATTTAAGTTTGTAAATTTTTTTTAACGATTTTATAAATACTGTAATACTACAGAAACTTTTATCTTCTTCACACATTTTATATTTTTAATTTGACAAAAAATTACTGTAAAGAATTATAATACATTGTTGTTTAACTTATAATTAAAAATAATAATATGAAAAATTGTTAGAATTATTCGAAAGTGTGTAGAAATTAAAGAAATATTATTTAAAATATCAATGACAAAACTAAATATATGTCATCAATCATAAAAACAATTAAAAATCAATTATATTGGAATTAGTGTTGATTAATATTTTAGATACTTGTTTGTTTGATAAATTTGTAGGTCACATTAAATTATTATGTTACTATTTCAAATAAATTTATGCCTTTTAATATATTGTAAGTAATGTTTAATTACTTCTTTTTCGTAATAAAAAAATTAATGACGATTAATGCACAAATATTACTGTATAAAAAAATTTCCTATCGTCGAATATTTTAAAAATTTATAACATTAGCATAATTATTGAATTTATTGAATTTATAGAATTTTCTGGGCTGGTATACCGTGGTTGATCAGTCCTCGTCGCAGACGTTTCGCCATACATTGCAGATGACATCTTCAGTGCTTGGTGAGTGAATTATTATTATTATTATTATTACTAATAAAACGATGCTTTTTTGTCAATTTTTTAAATCTAATTGCAAAATTTTTTGTTGTTATCAATAAAATAGTTTTTTTGGTCAGTGTTCATTATAAAAAAAATTGCAAGATGACTCTATTTAGCAGCACAATTACCTAAAAAAAAAGTTGCAATATTCAGAGCGTCAATTGTCTCCAATCCAACTGTTTCATCTTCAAAACGAAACTGTAATCAATCAAACAATTCATTACTCAGCTATTTACGCATTGGATTTAAATTAACCGAAGCCAATCCTAAACTTAACCTAACCTAACTTAAACCACATTCACCATTCGACCGTGGCACGCCATAATTTCAACGCCTATTTCAACTTCTCTGTGCCAATATACATAAAAATCGATTAAAAACAAAACGACCCTGGATATTATGTTCGTTTCGGCGACCATTAAAAACGTATCCACAATATGTAAACACGCTAGATATAAACTTACATTCTATCAGTGCAAATTACTCGTTTCCTACTTCCGGTTAAAACTGGAATCGGTTAAAAATGTATAGAGAGAAAAAGATATATGAATGAATGCGCTATAACACCTACAAGGCGATTTCGCGCGCTTACGGAAGTTATAAAATCTGTTCAAAAAAACAACATTTGATATGTTAGCTTTTAACATTAATTAGTAAATTCTTTACTGATGTTGTATACATAGAATGTAAAATATGTTGCTACAGCTAATAAGGTTTGTTTTTATGTCGTTTTATAAGTTCTGATTTATTAGTTTTAAGCCTCATTCAGACTACCGATCAATTTTTATATTATATTGCAATTCTGCGCTCATCTCGTAAGATGTAAGATGTAAGACTGAAAAATATATTATTTTATTTTCGTCGCATTTTAAACAGTGATTTTTGTCAAAATTACTTTTGACGTTCATTTAAAATTACTTATTAAACAATTTTAATTAGCTCATTTGAATTTTATAATATTAGATATAAAAATTATATCAAAAACAGAAATATTGCTCATATTTGATAAGGGGTAGAAGTAAAAATTTAATTTACAGCAAAAATTAGAATCACTTTTTCGTAAACAAAAGAGATGAGAATACGGGCCAACATTTGTACTATAATAATAATATTCAAAACTTTATTTAGCAAAAAAAAATGCTATATAAACAAAAGCATTTAATATATTCAAAATACATAAAGTATAGTAAACTACATTTTCTAAGTAATTTTTTTTTAATCCTAAACTTACACTACATAATTTTGTACTTTTAATTTCAACAGATCACTTATTATAAACTAGTAATTTATTATAAACTATTATTTCTTAAGAACTACACAAAATTTAAACCAATGCGTTTAATACATGTAAAATACATAAAATCTAATTAAACTACATTTAATTAATTTAAAAGTACACATACTTTTGATAGAATGTTATAGAAATGCTAATAGAAATGTTTTTTTTTAAATAAAAATAAATAATAGTAAGTTATAGTATATCTATTTTGAAAGTTTTGTAGAAAATAATATACTATTTGGTTTTTGGAAAAAAATTGATGTGAAAAATTATTAATAATTTTCTTAACTAATTTTTTCGTGTAAAAATGCTTTTATCATTAATTTCAAACTAACTTTTTGCTTCTGTTTTTTGTTTTGTTTTATTTTGTAAATAGTTTTTCTATTTTTAATCATTTTTATTATATTTGGTATTACTTACTTGTGTAATCAATAATTTTAAGTAAACTTCAAAATCACTTTTGGCAGAAATCACTTTTTAAAAATGAGGTGAGAATAATTGTTTTTTTCCACATTGAATAGTAAAAAAATGTATAAAAAGATTTCAAAATAATTATATAATAAGAATTAAGAAGAATGTATTGAATTTCTAAATCAAAAATTAACTAATGATTTAATTAATTTATTAATGGCGATTTCAGCATTTTAATATTAAACTAAACTACTTTAAAACGCCTGGTATTATAAATAAAAAAAATATTTTCTTTCATTAAAAATTTATTTCTATCAATCAAAAGTATATTTACTTTTAAGTTAATAGTAAAAAATGTTGGTTTTAAAGTAATATTGCATCGATAAAATATTTTCCTTAGATTCTGCACATAATAAAATTGTCTTTACTGCCTTATCTGTGTAATGAAGCTAAGCATTAACCACTTAAAATGTAAATTTATTCACGTCCCATCTAACGAACTATTAGCAATATTTTTTGCTCATTTACCCCGTTTTTCAAATTAAGTATTTATTTGAGATAATGTTTGTTGAAGAAAATAAACTTAAAACAAGTTTTTGTTTCTTGTCTATTTTTTTAAGTAATTAGTTAATTTCTCTTTTTTATGGATATAAAGTTTTTATTTGATAATGACAATGTGAATGATTTTAAAGACACCATATGGAGCATATTTTTTTTATTACGGTAGAACTTGTATACAGCCACTTATTAAGTACTTTTGTACTTAATTTTTTTTAAAAATACTTTTTTGTAATTTTAATATTTGAATACTTACTATACTGTAAACAAAATTTGTATTTTACATAAAAACCATAGGAAAAAAATACATATTATTTCAGCAAAACAATGGTTTACATAAATTTTCTGTAAAAATAATATAATTATTTAATATAAATGTAATTATAAATTATATTATAAAATAATTAATTTACCATTTTTTTTTTACCGAAAAAGTAAGTAAATACTTATATAAAATATACGTATTTTATAAAATAAAACTGCTTTACGTTCAAATTCTGTATTAAAATATTTATTTCTAATCGACGTTTCGACGAAACTCAACGCTTGTCTTCATCAGGAAACACTTGGAAACTACATAAGTACTTTTTGTACTTAATACTTAAGTATTTTATAAAATACAAATACTTGTACTTAAACTTCAAGTATTTAATATCTGGTACTTTGTATATATATATATCGAAAGATTTGATAGTATTTCAACTTAGTTTCATTTTTCAAAAGCGCTAGCAGACTGCTTTTAATCCATGATATTTTTATTTATATAATATATATTTATATATATTTATATACATATAAAACAGAAACGGAAATTTTTGTACACATGCGTAGTTCCGATGAGAATACAACATGGAGAGTATATTATTCAAAACCGTGTTTTTCAATTTTTTAAAATTTATAGAAAATTTGTATTGTATGAAACCCACTTTTCAGTATTAAAAAAACAAAACTATATACACAGCATGTTTATACAAGTATACAATAAACATACAAACGAAAACATTAAATAATTCAAAATTTTTAATCACAAATTCTGATCGATAATAAACAAACAACAAAAATAATAATCAAAAAAGTCATAAAACCATAATTTATAGGTTTGAAAAATTTAGATAGGTCAGTATAAATAATTACAATTTATAACAATTTTTATTTGGTATTTTTTGTAACTCAGTCAAGGTCATAATAAATCACTATAATTCCGCATTGTCATTCATAATAAAAGATTACTCTAAAAAATACTTAATAGGATATTCAATCGCTTACAATAATTTTGAGCTATTCATAGATTTGTACTATTTTTTTTCAGTTCAGAGCTATAACAAAAGAAAAATAAATACATAAATTAAATTGTAGGTTGTTATTTTTACAGATTATTTTATCTAAATTAACTTCCATGTATTAGAAAAAATTCAGTAGACGTATTTCTTAGTAAATAGAAATTAAATTTTCAAAACAATTATTTGAAAACTGGTTAATTAAATTATAATATTTTTACTTATTGAGTTCATGCAATAAATTTGGATTTTTAATTATTATAATTAATATTATTTTTTAATATTTAATAATAAAACAATTATTTAAATAAAAAAAAATTAATATATCACGTTTTTAACACGGACTAAAAAGTATAAAATAATTTCTTCTAGCCCCATACAGATTTATAACCCCATACAGAAAAACATGGGTAAGGAGTGTAGGGAGTAGCTGTCGTTGTTCCACGTTTTTTTTTTAAATAATTATTAACATGTTTTACATATACTAGCATTAACTTTAAGATCAAACAATATGTACTGTATGTAATTTCATTGACTTGACTATATCAATTACCTTTAATTGATTTAATTCTCATTGACAGTACATTTGTAATTTTATTATTCATCCAAGGAAAAACTCAGCGTCATCAATAAAATCAATGACGTCCTAAAGTGATTTTGTCCACATTTACATTAGTTTTAATTTACTGAAAAATACAAACAATTTCCTGTATTCAAATTAATAGGTTTATTTGGTTTACATTTGCAAGACCTGTATAGCGTTAAAAATAATTTTTATTTTTTGTCTATCAATAGAAGAATTCAATTTATTAGTAAAAAGGCAAAACATACCGTAACATTACAAGCAGGGCCGTGCCAAGTAATTTTGAAGCCTGCACTGTAAAAAATATATTTATGTAATTTAACTTTTTTAACAGCAAAAATAATAACATTTTGTAAAACAATAAAACGGCTTATGTTCAAATTCTGTATTGATATTTATAAATAATCGACGTTTCGGCGAGCTCAACATCAGGAACATATTTATATATATATATATATATATATATATATATATATATATATGTATATGTATATATACATATATATATATATATAAAAGAAAATATAATGACTGATAATAATTTTAGATGTCTGTGGATAATGGGTTTTGCAGTCAGAAATTTGGGATAGATGTTAAATAAAACTCATTCAAGTTTAGAAGGCAAGCTTTCGATTATATTCAAATCTTCTTCAAGGCCTGAAACTAACAGTCTTTTTTACAACATGGAAACCATGTAATAGAATATAGTAATGTAAAATATAAACCATAAAATAAATAACTTAATTAAAACTAAAGTCAGAATTCTAAAAAACATGAGTAATTGATCATGGATATTCAATAATAAATAAAGTCTTTATTTGTTCACTGTCAATCAGAAATGACAGTCTAACTGAAAAATCAGACTGTCATTTCTGACTTTAATCACGAAGCTCCTACACTTATCAGTCAAACTGACAGTCTGATTGAAGTAATTTCAGTTTTAGATGACTATAAAAATTACTACCGTATGAACGAATTTTTTTTTAACACGTTGATCAACCTACGTTGACACAATATTTATTCAGAATAAATACAGTTATGATAAAGAGATTCAATATCAGTTCGTGAGAGATTAGCGGTTACTTTATAGATTTCTTGCGACTGGGTAAAGCATTCAAACTGTTATTCAAAATATTTGGAAATCCGTCAATCCATTTATCAGCCCATCAGTCTTGATCTTACACTTTCAATCAGTATGTCAATTTTCGGTCTGAATGTTATTCCGAATAATCGTGTAAGTCTTAACTGGTTTATTTTTATATCTCTTATAAAGTAATAAAACTTTATTGTTATGATTTTTTTATGTTCTATAATCTAGTTATATTAGCGTTAAATTTTACTTTATTTTAATTATTTATCTTTAGATAAAACTCAAATAAAATATGGGCACTCTACGCTTTAATAACATAAAAATAAACTCAGCAAAAAATATATCAATTTAATCGATCATTAAAATATTCCATTGTTAAAACAAAAAACAAATGCATGTACGAAAAAGAAACAAAGAATAAATACACACAATGTGTTAGTTTGATATAGTCAGTAATTTGCAGATAATTACTTGGAACGAATATTATAATTAACGATAGCTCGCTCCGGATTATAAATGGACACTTATGGCATATTAACAAACGAGACAGAGCAAAATCCACCTTGAATGATAAATATTTAACACACAGCTGAGTTGAGCCGTGAATGCAACGAACCGGGTAAATATTACAAATAGTTTTATGTGGTGAATCGGTGTTGCAAAGTGCACGAGAAAAAGAATCAGCTATTAATATGCACTCAGCTTATTTACTGCTCTAGTGAGTTTTTAGGTTAACTTGTTGTTAAGTTAGGTTAGGATTAAGATACATTTAATACGCAACGTCAGTCACTGGTGTAGATGATTTTAGTGTCAACCTTAGTTGGAGATATTTTTTATAAAGATTATTTTTGTTATAGTGAAAAATCTTCCAGAACTTATTATATACACTATAAAAAATTTATGTAATTTTACAAAAAAAAATGTCATTTTACATGTTTCGTGAATGTGATTTTTCATAAAAAATATACATACATTCATACATGCATACACAATCACGCCATATATCCGAAAGGGTGTAGCACAAACTTTTTTCATTATCCTGATATCAGCCTTCTCCAAACATTTTTCTCGAAACAAGCAACTTTAGCTTCATCCACATTCATAATTCCTCTCATACATGCTCTTCTATTTCTACTACTTGGAAACTTCCGCTCACGCAAGCCACTCTTTCAATCATACTACTCCAACTATTCATAGGACGTCCACGCAAACATATAGCTTCAAAATCATTCATATACATTTTTTTCACCAAACGTTCATTAGACATTCGCTCAACATGTCCGAACCATCTTAATTCACTAACACCAACATTTGCTACAACATTTTTTTTTCAATTTCACACTCATCATACACTAATCTATTTCGTGCCCGATGTCTTCTATTTACACCACATACCCCATTTAAAAAAATCTCATTTTTACAGCAGACATTTTACTTTTATAAAGATTATTTTTGTTATAGTACAAAATCTTTCAGAACTCATTATATAAAATAAAACTGCTTTAGGTTCAAGTTTTGTATTAAAATTAATATATAATCGACGTTTCGACGAAACTCAACATTACAGTAAATAACAGATTATAGAATCAAGTAACTTGGCAACAAATAAGTGACTAGATTATAAAATTTTATAGATTTTTAATTAATGGAAATTTTATTTAACTAAGTGCTTTCACAGTGATTCATGTTGTCTTTTTCGATTATTTTGAAAAAGATTTGTTTGCATTAAAATACAGTTAGAAGATGCAAAAAATTTAATTGTATATGAAAAACTATTTTTTTTGTAAATAATTGCTATAAGTCACAGTAAAAAATTCAATAGCTGTGTTTTTTTTTTACCGAAAAACTCAGCTCAGATCAGCAAATATCAGTAACCTTGAAATAATAGCTGTTTTATTTGTCGTCTCGTAACTGAGTTCGAAGTGAGTGAATTGCTTCCCTTCTTACCGATACTGAGTTTGATATTTAGCTAGTACTTCGCTGAGATTCAAGTGAGCGCATATGCGCAATTCAAATTTTCCTAGTTTAAGATTTGATAACGGTGTTAGATACGTTGACATTTATATTTGAGTATTTTATTGTGAAATCAAACAATAGATATTCGGCGAGTTGCAATAAATTATTAACGCAAACAACCCAAATACATCTAATATTTTAGATTATATCATATGTGGAACTTAGATTTTAAACGTCACTTTCAAATAAAATGTTTTATTTGTCTATACAACTCACTCAGCAAAACTTAGCTCAGCTCAGCTCATTCACAAGATTTACTGATCTGAGTGGAATGTAAAAAAACACAGCTAATATAGATCATTCTCAACACAGTTAAAAAATTGCAGAGTGAATGTTTAGCACTTACGTGCCCATTTTACATAAAACCCATAGTAAAAAAATACATATTAGCCCTGTTCGATTTAAAGTCTTATATTTATATATACAATGATACATGAATTTTATATTGTTTTATAAATGAAAGTTAAGAAACAAATTGTGAATTAAAAATAATAATGGTGAGAAATTTAATACAATATAATCAGAGCTTTGTTATTTATACTGTATATATTTAAAATTGAAATTTGAATTAAAACATTAATTTCAAAGCCGATTTATTACTCGTATTATTTTTCATTATTTTAAATTTAGTTTCTTTAATAAGGTTTTATTAAAATTTTATTTATAAAAGACCAGAAAAGTTGCACATCATTCTATACAGAAATAAATAAAAAAAATTTTAGTTAATAAATATTAATACAGAACTACAACTTAAAGCTGTTTTATTTTATATAAGAAATGTTTAGAGAACACTTTTAATTATGCATGCTTATCGGAAGTTTACGAAAATAAGCACTTTTAATTTAGCTTACATATACATTTTTTTTACCAGACATGTGTTAAATTTCTATATTTTGAAATAATATGTTAGTTTTATATTTTTTATTCAAACAATAAAAATACATGCAAAGTTGTAAGAATTATTTATAATATAATAAACACTAAATATAATTAAATAAAATAATAGGGATTTATTCTCGTCCCTCTCTCTTCCTCTCTCTTTGTCTGTCTCTCATCACTTTACAAGACATAATTAATGATATTAAATTGCGGATACTTTCTAGTGTCAAGGTATTTATATTTATCCATGTATACATTCGTTCTTTAAAAACAAAATAGCAGCGAGCGAGCGTCTTTTGTCTTTTTTTTTCTCTCTTTTTGATCGTATGAGAAATTAATTCTATTGTTTTATTTAAATTCATGCACGAGACACAAAAGAAAATTGGTATATAGAGACGCCATATTTGATGGCTTTTATGCACATTGTCTACTTGAATTTTTACTTTTATTCTTAGATAAATAAATTTATTATTTATTTATAATTCAGGAAATTAAAATTGTATGTTTTTGAAAATAAAATTTTATAAAAATAAATAATAGAATCATATCTTTTTTTTCTGATGAAGTCGGATGTTGAGTTCGTCGAAATATCGATTATTAATAAATATTAATACAGAACTTAAATCTAAAGTTAAATCTATTGAATGTTTTGTTTTTTAGCAAATGAAATAATTTTTTTTTATTGAAAGTGTTAAAATATCCTGTAACGCTACATGTCTTACAGATTTAAACATTTAACCACAGTTGTTTTACATAGTCCTAGACGTTGCATGCAAAACATTACGTGTATAAAAAAATGGTTTTCGGAAAACTGAAAGAAAACTGTAGACTCATAAAACTGTACAGTTTGTCCATTCTTATAAACTAATTGTATTGTATTATGTTTGAAGAGAATATGTAACTAAAATATTTTGTATACGGGTACAAACCAATTGCACACGGCGGTTAGGTTTTAATCCCTTACCGAAATTTTGCATAGCCAAATTGCACACCGGTCATAAACAGATTTATTAAGATTTGAACCTAAAACCGGGTAGAATCGAAAATAGTTCATCTCTAGAACGTACCACAAACGCCTGTGAATTTTCCTAAAACCTATAACCTAACCTACCCTAAGCCAACAGTGGCGTAAAAATATGCTATAGAATAAACGAACGCACACTGTCAAATTATTTGTGTATGGGTTCAAGACTCTTATAAACCGATAATCCGTTGGGTCATTCAGCGGTTGATCGGTGTGCAATTCGGTTACTCAAATTTGGGTTTTATGACGGCGGTGTGCAATTTACCTGCTCCGTTATACACGTAATATTTAAAAACATTTTTTATCAATTTATGTCTGTAGACACACTTCACGAAAAGCATCCATCATCTTCGCAGATGTAAACAAAATTGAGCTATAAGTATGTAGTAATAATAAACGCTAAGATAAATACTATACATGTTAACTAAGGGCTCTAATAATTAGAGTGTTTTTAATACATCTTTATATTGTATTTTATTATCATTAGAGTTGAAATACAAATACATATCCACACAGACCTAGCAGAGATATAGATACACAGACACAGAGCACACACACAAATACTCACACACACAAATACTCACACACACATGGGAAAGATATTATGGACATGTTTAAATTTCAAGGATTTTTCATTATAGCGTTATTTTGTATGAATTGTAAATAACATATTTATCTCTTAACGTTTGCGGAAATAAGTATTGATTATATTTATGACAACTGTTATATGTTTGCAATGTGTATATATGCATCAGTGGTCGCTCAAATCTGTGCTACTCGTAAAATAATTAAAAAATTTGAACAATATTAATTAATTAAAACTTGAAGATACTGAAAAAAACTTTGAATATTATTTCTTTTTGATTATTACAACATTAAGGAATTTTTTTTTTGCAAAATATAAATTAGATATTTTGTGTTTAATTAACTTTTACTAAATTTATTTTTACATTGAAAGTTAGAGAAATTTACCACGTAAAAAATTTTTAAAAACGTTTCAATTTTAAAAGAAACTTGAATAACTTCAAACCATAATTTGAAAAGGGAAAGTGCTTATTTTATACACGTCATTAAATTTTATATAAAACATTTTTATTTATTTTAGTTTTATATACTACCTTTACTAGTTAATAAACTTATTAAACAATTTTTTATTACATTGACTAAATTATTCTATAATTTTTATTTAGGTAGTTTTTTAAAAGTAAAATATACGCTACATATGTATATATTGTCATTTTTTTAAATTTTAATGCGAGTTCTGAAAGATTTTTTACTTTATTAAAAATAATTTTAATTATAAAACTAAGTTTTTATATTAACAAATAGATAATTTTTTGATAATATAAATAACTACTTTTGTAAATTTTAATTCAAATCAAATTTTAAAAAAAGCTTTGTGAAATGTGGCTAGAAAAATAAAACAGTTTTAGGTTATAGTTCTGTAATATTTATTAATAATCAACGTTTTGACGAACTCAACGTACGTCTTCATCAGTAAAAAGGATACAAATGACATATATAGTTTTATTAATTAATTATATAATTATTTATTAACTGAACATATAAACAAATTACTAGGTAACAAATAAGTAACTAGAGCATACAATTTTTAAATTTGTATTATAATTAAAGGAAGTCAAATTTTATTTAAATCAATGCGTCTTCGCACTGATGTTATATCTTTTTTCTTTTATAAATTTCTATTGCTTCTCTTATCAATCTGCTGTTAATATTGATGGGTATTCAATCAGTATGAAGGCACTTACATACAAACATTACGTAATATGATATTACCAACGGAATGGAAAAGTACAGATATATGCAATTTTACAGTTTCTTGGGTAAGTTTTTTTTAGTAATTAATATAGCTAAAATTTGTTTATTTCTGTAATATTATTGTTGGTATAATTACATACATTTCTAAATTTACATAAAAGATGTATTTTGAAATGAATAAATTATACTTAAAATATTTTGTTAGTATTATTACACAAAATATATAATAAGTCTTATTATTTTGATGAATTATTACAGATATTAATATGTAAGCTGTAATTTTACATAATTTAAGAAGTTATACCAACAATATGTAATTCTACATTAAGTATGTGAAGCAATTTGTAGAAAGTAAGCAATTTTACATACTTATTAGGTTATTTTTACTTACTTTATATGATTATTATTAAATATGTAAAAAATACAGAATTTTGAGGTAGAAATACAGAATATTTATAGTAAAATGAAATTACAGATTTTTTATAGTAATATTTTTTACAGTGTCTATAAAATATGTTCACCATGTTGATAATATATCGAGTGCATGTTATGAAAATGTTGAGCAGCACTGGTATATACCATAAGAGGAAAGAAGTATTAGCCGGTTTGTGCTAAAACTAAAAATAAACATTAAACTGAACGAACGAACGTACGAACGTATACGTTTGTTCGAAACGAAACAGCGAAACAAGTTATATATGTTGTGTTTTTCATTGAAGTTTTTTCTGCTATGGAAATTTTACGTAAAGAATCATCACGAATATTTATTATGTATACACATTGGGATGGGCACAATACACAGACAGACAGATAACTACTACCGAAATTCGATAATCACCGAATCATCTCCTATTTTGTAAAAAAAATTGAACAAAAATTTTATTTATAGGTTTACATATCTTTTAAAAACAAGATTGAAAACAAATGGAAGTAAAAATCTTGCAGATCATTAAAATGAGATCTAACAATATATTAACAGTTGATTGAGAAGCAATAGAAATTTACAAAGGAAAAGATAACATCAATTAGTTTTTAGGCACTGATTTAAATAAAATTTGACTTCCTTTAATTATATTATACAAACATACACTATCACGTCATGTATCCAAAAGTTGTATAGCCAACATAATATTTGCGAAATTCTACCTAATAATAATAATTTCAATTTCAAGCGCTTGCTGTTTGTAGTATAATTATGAAATTATAAAATTTAAATTAAAAATAATACACAATTAAAATCTAAAGCTATTTTATTTTATATTTTTTTTCATGATATACGTGAAGTTTATCGAAATAATACAAATTTATACAGATCTTAATTCTAAAGCTTTTTTATTTTAATATAATGAACGTAACAAATATACAAGATCAAGGTTTCTTGGTATGCATTTTTATTTATTTTTAGTATAGTTTTATTTGGAATGTTAATAAATAAATTAGTAAAATATGTACTTTTCAAATTTAAAAAAAAATCATTTAGTATTTATTTATAATTTTTGTTTATTTCACTAAAAATATGCATTTTTTTTGTTAAATAAATATTAAGCAATATTTTTAATTCTTATCTTTAAATTTTCTTTTACAAACATATTTTTCATTTTGATAAAGCACGTGTTTGAAAAATATTTATTTAAAAATAACAAATTTTTATTTGTTTTCTTTTTGTTTAAGTTCAGTTTCCTTCAATTAAAAAATATAAATATAATATTAATTTTAATTTTAGTGAATTTCAAATATTTAAAAATGAAACTTCTGTTTTTATTTCACGTAACATTATAATTTAGCTAAATAAATCGAATAACATTACAAATATAATTGTACCACATATTTTCCGCGTACTACGTAGTAATTATAGATAAATTATTATAAATATTAATTAATAACTTGCAAACAATGTGTGTCATACATACTACAATTACAATTAAATTATTATCGTTTTAAGTTTCATTTACACTATTCTACTTATTGTGAAATTTGTGTTATGTTTTATCGCAGACCTAGTAATTCTAAACCCAAACTATTTATACTAATTGATGAAAACAGATATATAATTTTTTATGATCTAGTTACTTATTTTGTTACCTATCAACTTGTTTTTATTTTTTGTTTATTTACTGTAAATGTCATTTGTATCAGTTTTCTTGATGAAGACGTACGATGGGTTCGTCGAAACATCGATTATTAATAAATATTAACTCAAAACTATAACCTAAAGCTGTTTTTGATGGATTTTACAATTATTACAGTAGAAAAATCTTCATGTTGCAAAATTCGAAAATACTGTAATAATTGCCAAGACTTATTAATATTAACAGTAGATTGATAAGAGAAGCAATAGAAATTTTATAAAGAAAAAGACATCAATCACTGTGATTTAAATAAAATTTGGTTTCCATTAATTAAAAATTTATAAATTTTTATGATCTTATTACTTATTTTATTACCTAGCAACTTGTTCTTATTTTCTGTTTATTTATTGTATCGACGTTCGTCGAAACGTCGATTAATAATAAATATTAATACAGAACTTAAACTTAAAGCCGTTTTATTTTAATATAATGAGTTCCGAAAGATTTTTTACAATGTTAAATTTTAATATTCCCAATGTTATTTTCAGTGTAAAAATATTTAGTTAGCATTAGAATTATTAAACTGTCTAAAATATGTGTTTGCAAATAAATACACATAGCCACATATTTAAAATGTTTGTTTTCATATACTTGGCGGAAATATGTGTAACATATAATATAGTGATAAGAACCTTATACTAACTTATCAGAAATGCCAGAACCTAACTGGCGATTGTCGTTTGTTTATACAAAGCTGTCTTATCACGTTTTCAAGAGAGTTTATCGAAATATTCAAACACAGAAATAGAATCCATATTATTATGGCGCGAAAATTATCTCAATTATGTATAACAAAGTATAACAAAAATTCGGCCGTTTTTTTGTGAAACATATTTTGAAATAACATAAAAAACTTTAGTAACTTTGAAAATTCACTTTAATATGCAAATATACAAAATGTACATTATCAAACTGACAGTTTGAAAAAACGAATTTTTATTTTTTATTTTATAATTTCAATAATGTATATTTTAGAGAATTTTTGAAAAAAAAATTAGTTTTATATCAAAAATTCGGCCTGAATGTGGACTCCGTAAGTAAAAATTTGACTTTTTTGCAAAAAAAAAATACTGTTCAAAACTTCAATAAATACACTTTTCAACGGTATATTTGTTGTTTATTCTTTTTGTTGTAAAAATTTCCAAAAAAAAATTATTGAAAACACCTAAAAAAAATTACTGTTACAAATGGAAATACCCCCTTAAAATACTAAAAATGTTGTTATTTAGTAAAATATGTAATAGACTAGAGAATTTTTAATATAATGAGTTCTAAGAGATTCTGTTAAAAATATATTATTTAAGAATTATTGAATTTTACAGACCAGATACGGAAAACGTTGGTTATTTAATTAACGTCCCATTTATTGTTTATTTATTAAATTAACAAGAGTAGTAATTTAAGATCGTAAAATATTTTTCCAAAACTAAATATTTTTACACCATATCAATTGTGCGATATACATGATTCTGACAAACTATTGTTTCCGTTTTAATCAAACAAATATGGCTGCATTTCCTGTATCATATTAACCTCCTACGCACAAATACAGTACGCTGTTTTATCGGCTAGTAATTTTTCTAACCGACAACTATGTTAACTCTTAACAAAAAAAAAGTAGTGTGATAATATTATTTTTACATATTTTCGTATTGGTAATATGTGTTAATTTTTTTGTAACATGTTGTCTGATAATAATAGTAAATAATAATAATGTATATAGTTTTTCTAATGATAAGTTTTTTTTTTTTAAAGTCATGGTCACTAGTTTGTAGTTTCGTTATCAAAATTCCAAAAAATTTTCAAAAAACTTGCGTTTATAATTATGTAAAGTACCACTTGTTTTTTGTTTTTTTTTTCAAATTTCTTTTAGTATATGTGAAATAATTATACATAGAAAATAATAATAATAATTTATTTGTTTTAAACTGAAGTTTATACAATGGGGTGATATAACAATATAAATAAACTATACAGTAGTTAATAATGAAATATATATTTAATAATAATTATAATATCAGTAGTTGTTATAAATTAGATACAAATTTTTGTAATTTAATTAATAATAAAATTATATATTAGGAGTATAATGAAACTGCTTTAGGTTAAAGTTCTGTAATCATATTTATTTAAAATTGTTTTCATTAGGATAAATGATATAAATGGCATTACAGTAAATAACAGAACATAGAAACAAGTTACTAAGTAACTAGATCATACAATTTATAGATTTTTCATTAATGAAAGTCAAATTTTATTTAACTTAGTGCCTTTACAGTGATTGATATTATCCTTTTCATTACGAATTTCTGTTGCTATTCTTATCAATCTGCTGCTAATAGCTGTATTCTATGTAATACAGGATATATGTTTGAACCAAATTTCGAATTGAAAGTGTATAGTATCAAATTGTTAGATATTCGTAAACTTAAGTAAAACATATTCTAGAACAAAAACAAAAAACAAATTAACAAATTTCTAATTAGGTGATTTTTATTCAGTTTCTATCAAAATTAGCAGAATAGGGTTATTTTAGAAAAAGTATGTCACTGAATCCTGGATTACATTAGTTAGAGTTAGTAGTGAAGTATGATGGTAGAGTACGCACTATTTCATTATTTATTAGTATAATAGCTGTATTCTTTTTATCAAAAATTGACTCATATCAGTTGGAAAATGAAATGAGGTGAAACAAAGTGAAGTGAGTTGAGTTGCTTTATAAAAAAAAACATATTCAAACTCAAGCAAGAGAACTCTCGAATAAGTGACAGAGATCGAAATACTTTGACACCTTTTGTGACGTTTGTTTTTATAATCAATCATAAATTTGTGAATCAAGAAATACATGTATATATATATATATATATATATATATATATATATTTGTACATTAAACTAAAGGTCCAATATTATTCAATCTTTTAAAATAATTGACATTTTTCGTTGCTAACCTTAAGAACAGCAAGATTGACATAAACTTAATCTCTACTACTAAACTGAGTATCATTTGAGTATCTCATTTCATTTTGAGATTATTTTGCGGGTGCAGCAAAATCGGTAAGGGGGCGGGGAAGGTATCCAATCTGAGTTTATATAAAGTGATGTGAGGTCTCAGTAAATTATAGGTAAAAAGAATATAGCTAATATTGATGTAAAGAAATATAACAACTTTTAATATTGATGAAAAAATATGAAAGAAAATTTTATGATCGATTACATGTTTACGCTTAATAGTATTAAATAGTATGATGGTTACATTGGCAACACTGTAATAGTAACAGCCAGCGCCAACTATATGTACACTAGGTCATGGCCGTACATCGCGTTTTCACTCTTCTTTCACTATATATATATATATATATATATATATATATATATATATATATATATATATATATATATATATATATATATATATATAAGATACTTATATATATTACTTTCTCCGATTGTCCAATTTAAGCTCACAGACTCTTGATTTATATTCAGAAAAAAAACAAACTATAAAAACAAACAATATTCACTTACAAAAGTGAATTTTGTCAAAAATACAAAAAAAAAATTGTTTAAAATTACTTATTAAGCATTTGATAATAGTTTATAATATTAGATATCAGAGTCTTGTCAAGGAATTTTAACACTTGAGACAAATTGTGTCCACAAACTTTTTTTGGACAATTTTACAATAAAGGAATTAGGATGTTTTTTGAATAAAAATGATCATTTTTAACCCTGTATACTGAAACATTTACGTTAAGGGAGAACACAACACTGAGCACGTTAACTACAATTGAATCCTCTTGCCAAATTTATTTTTTTTTTTCGGATTAACTATACTATTTTAAAAATTAAAATTTACCAAAATATTAACGATATTAATTTGGTATATTTGAAATTTATTGTTTCAGTTAGTTTTATTATGAAGTTTAATATGCACGATCGCCTATTCAATGAAAGTGCTTTGTCATTTCTTAACTTGTTTTACATGCGTTGTTTTGTTTTCTCCACTTTTTTGTTTATTTTTTATTGATCACAAAGTGCAAAAGTCAATTTTTATATTAAGTATTTTATATGTTTTGTAAATGATATTTTATTCAACGTATTAATTTTTTCATCAACAATAAAAAAAGTAATTAGATATTAAACATATCAAACGAATGGTGTGAGAAAACAATGAATATAGTATATTATGTTACAGGTTTTGTTAAAAAAAATTAGCTTACAGAATTTTTAGAAAAATAAGGTTAGTCGAAAATCCCAATTTTGAATAACGAAACTGCACGCCGATTACGGATTATCAGATTATAAGGGTCTTGGAATAAATTTTCGTTTATTCTATAGCATATTTATAAAATTATTTGACACAGTAATCAGTAATTTTAAATGTGAACTTGAAATTAATATTGTATTGTCCTATCAATAATAAGCAAAATTACAAATTAATACTTGTATATCCAAATATTTATTATGAAAATAGACAATAAGTTAGGTTAGGTTAGATATATGAACCTATAGCAATGGTGTATTAAATAATAAAAAATATATGGAGAACATAGTTTTATTGTTAGCTGTAACTTACATAATATAAATATATACAAATTATTGACACGCGGTGGTCCGATTCTTATCTGGTTTTAGGTTAAAATCTTAATCCCTTAATCTCTTTGGAAATAATCGGCGTGTAGTTTCGCTATGTAAAATTTCGGTAAGAGATTAAAACCCAACCGCCGCGTGCAGTTTATATGTATCCACTGGCAATAATATATATTTATATCTAAGTAAAAAATTAAATTTCTTAAACACTATAAAATATAAAATAACTTTTTGCTACTGACACAAATTACAAAAAAAAAAAAAATAATAATTGCAATCTTTAATACGAAAAAGTTCAATTTATTTCACGTCAGCGTATAAATGAGCAAAATTGTAATATTCTTGTTAAATAACGTAACTAAATAGTTAATGTTATTAATAATATCGGGGTACGGTTAGTTTAACTGAAGTTTATCATTTAAGTTAAGTGAAATGTGCGCTAAAGCATTTAAAACGTGTTTTGTTACAAAACTGATTATGATCAAGTATGTGAAGCGTAAAATTATTGTAATTTACGTTAATCCAGCACAGCTAAAGACGGTGTGTGTGTTGCGTATTTGTCAGTATGTACTTAAATGCGAGCAAAACAAAATTTCCTACCACACATGTTACGCCGATCTAAGATAATTATGTTTCTAATTAATTATGACACTTACACATTGCTAATTATAGGGAAATTTTGATTAAATCCCAACAAAAAATATATGCTTATTTTGTTACAGAAGAATTTTGTGTTTTGATATTAAAATTATAGTAGGTTTAAATTAAACTGTTTTTAAAAAAATGTAAATTAAAACACTCGGTTAAATTTTCACAATAACAATAAAAAAAAATGTATTGGCCAATTTAGGCTGTTAAGCCATCATCAGAAGGTAATACTACAAAAAGTTTAACAAAATTTGTTCTTATATATCTAAATACAACAAGTAAAATTAACAAAAGGGTTAGGGAGAGAGAGAGAGTTACTATGGAAATTCCTGTAAGAATATATCTGTAAACGGGGAGACTCAATTAAATCTAAATGTTTGTTCATTAAACTTTTACCTGATTTTAATACTTTTTTTGATTTCTAAATTTTCCAGGAAGGTTAGTGACATCCCTTTCTGGAAAATTTAGAAATCAAAAAAGCATTGAAATCAGGTAAAAGTTTAATGAACGAACATTTAGATTTAATTGAGTCTCCGTTTACAGATATATTCTTACAGGAATTTTCATAGTAACTCTCTCTCCCTACCCTTTTGTTAATTACTTGTTGTATTTAGATATATAAGAACAAATTTTGTTAAACTTTTTGTAGTATTACCTTCTGATGATGACTTAAAAGCCGAAATTGGCCAATAAATGGTTTTTTATTGTTATTGTGAAAATTTAACCGAGTGTTTTAGTTTCAAGTTCTTTATTAGAATTAATTTTTAATCGACGTTTCGACGAAACTGAAAAACGTGAGGCGCATGCAATAGATAATTGTAAGGAGTGTAGGGAGTAGCTGTCATTGCCCCACGTTTTTCTGTATGAGGTTATAAACCTGTAAGGGGCTAGGAGAAATTATTTTATACTTTTTAATCCGTGTTAAAAACGTGGTATATTAATTTTTTTTTGTTTAAATAATTATTTATATTTATAGTGCATAATTTTAATTTTTAACGGATAATAATTTATTTAAAAAATGTATACTCCTATTTCTCAGTGAATATAGCATAGTTCTTCTAGATAATTTCAAAAAAAATGTTTGCACATACGTGGGAGTAAAGCAACATCCAAATCTTGTAATAAATATTCATGAAGTAATCGTATTATGTATAGCAAAATATAGAGTCATAATTTTATTTATTTTTTTTTTTTTGTTATATTTTATTATTTTTTACTTACTTGTGATTCTCGAGGTCAGAAAATTTAAATTAATTTTAATTTTTATCAAAGATTTAATTTTATATTAGCTACTTTTTTTTCAATTGTACTATCATGAAATATGTAGATTTTTTTTTTCAGTATTCAAGGTGAATATTAATTTGAAATATATTGACAATGTATCAGTTTTAAAACTGGGAAAAATTAATTAAAGTTTTTAATTTATTTCGACGTTAGGTAATATGAAAATTGACGTGAAAAATTTTGATAAATTATTTTGTTTGTAAAATATAATCATATTGAAATTTATTGTTATAATATTTACGATATAATTATGGAAAATGTTTGTAAAAATTACGCAAAATTATATCTAATTTTCTTGTTGATTTTAAGAATATGAATTATTAAAATAAAAAAGCTATAGAATTATATTTAGTATATATCTACGTATAACTTCATCAAGAAAAATATACAAATGACAAAAAAAATATCATTTGTATATTTTTTCCTGATGAAGATATATTATGTAGAATATATTGAAACGTCGATTTTTAAATAAAATATATACATATGTACAGAAATGAATCCTATAGATTCTTTATTTTAATATAATGAGTTCTGAAAGATTTTTTTACTAAATGCTGAAATATTTATATTAAATTTAAAATTATTATTTCTTTAATACTTAACAGTTTACATTAGACTAGATGCGCACCAGTTAGTCATATTTAGGCATTATTAGACAGATTTAGTCACGTTTTCTAATGAAGTAAACATACACATTAGTTATAATTTAGTACCAATTGTTTCATCTAATATGATTACAGGAAACTAAAAATCATTTATTTTTACGTAAAACAATCAAAATATTTAAAATTATTTTCTTTATTAACTGTAATAAAAAGTTGCCATTTTACATAAAAGCTATAGTAAAAAAATTACATATTATTTCAGAAAAACCGATGGTTTAAATAAATTTTCTGTAAAAATAATATAATTATGTAATTTTAAGTAAAATAATTAATTTATCTTATTATATATGTTTACCGAAAAAGTATGTAATTACTTACATAAAATATACTTATTTTATATGTATATAATGCAAAAATTTTCCTGGGACATCTGTAAATTTACATATTAAACTGGTGTAAATCAGTTGCCCCATGTTTTTATCTAAAATTACTGAATTTTTTAGTGTATATATTTTTTAAAATTTATTCTAATTTACTTATCTTTTAATAACTATCTAAAGCTCAGTTTCATAAACGATAAATAAATTTACTTCATAAGTAAATTTTATTCTTCTACTAAAAAAATCTTAAAGACAAATAAGACTATTTTTTAATACCACTAGATTATTCCCTTTTTTTAATACGAAAACCTACAGAGTACCTTTTTGAAACGGAGCTTAAAAAATGAGACTTATAATAGTGAGTTTTTATTATAGCATATAAGCGACTTATATATGTTTGTGGAATATATTTATGTATGAGTTCGTTGCCATGCCAACGCAATAAGTCCGCAATGAAACATTTCCTGTCGCAACTTTCATTTTCACGTAACATTGCAATCACAATCAATATGGAGAAAAAAAATCGCAAACAGTTGACAACTATTTATAACATGGAATCAATAAATTGAAATTCACTGTCTTATTTAATATGACGTAGGTTTACATTAATAGTTGCCGCATCACAAAAATAATTGCGTATACTTTCTTATCTGATATTATTAAACAAATTTTTATATAATAAACTAAAATTGAGATTTTTTTTCACAAAAATTTCACAAGTTACTCAGTCATTGAATCGGCTTGTTAAGCTATGCATCAATAAATGGTCAGTTAACCACAGACACGTGTTTCGCTCTTTAGGAGCTCGTCAGTGTGGTGATTTAATCAGTGTGATGCAGATGTTATTATCATTGTGACATTTTTGAGAAAAATTTCAATTTTAGTTTATTATTTATATTAATATCACAGATACACTTATAAACATTTTTTGTTTAATGTTATTAAATTCTTAGATATTTATTTGTCTGTTTGTATGTTTTATTTTGAAAACGGATCTAATGATTTTCATGAAATGTAGTAAATCTATGTTTTCGGAATGCAGAATGGTGATGTAGCTGTCTTTGGAAAAACTCATCCTATACAATAATAATAATAACATTCAGATCGAAGATTGACACTTTGATTGATGGTATAAGGTTAAGACTAATAGACTGATGAATGGATTGACGGATTTCCAAATATTTTGAAATCCGAGCTTCAATCACTGCATCACAATAATATTATTGTTGCAGCACAAATTTACATAAACTTTCGTGAAAATATTTTATTTTATGTAATATTTTAATTCCATAATAGTTTTATGAAATTTACAGAATAAATGTTCTAAATTTGCATTACAGAGAAAATTATATGATTTTTACTAAAAAAAAATATATAAATTCACAGACTTTTTTTACAATGTATCAGCAAACAGATTGCAGAATATATTTGCTATGTTTACAAGTTCTGAAATAATACAGTAAAATTATTTGTATCTTCCGAGCGGAGAACGGGTAAATTGGGTAAATTTTGTGTTCTCTTTAGCTGAAGTTAAAATGGATTTAAAATAGTAAATACTGTAGTAAAGCACGGGCCTAATGCTAGTTTATACAAAACAATCTAATTTTGAAATTTAATTTTGACACATTACTATTATTGTATGGTCAGTAGTGACAATTTATTTCATGTATAATACTAAACAAAGAATAAATTTTTTAAAGAGAATCGCGTGAGTTTATTTCCTTTATGTCGATGTTCATTTGTTGTTTGCGACTGTACGACGCCACGCCATCTTTGACATACATGTTCGATCAGTTTTTTTTTTTATTTGTATTGTTAATTTTGTTTTATAGTTCCGATTGTCTAACAGAACAAATATTTGAAATCTCAGAAGTATCATTACTGGATCTTGTACTAGGTAATAAAATTTCAGGTATGTTCACATAGCGTTCAACAGATTTACCGCCATCTATAAATAATAAGAAACTATTTACTTATAAAAAAAAAACTGTATTGAAAATCAGCCACAATTTATTTTTCAGTCTTTGATTGATAATTATTTCGAAAATATTACAAATTTTTCTTGAATAGCAAAACGTAATATTTTCAGTAAAAAAAAAATAGTAATAATTCTGGAAAATGTATAAAATCAGAGCTTTGAAGCAGTATGGCATATGTTGCTAATAATGGCCAATATTTTCACAGTTCCAACTAATAATAATAATGACATTATTACCCAACAGTTATACAACCAATTACAGGACAAGATATATATTTAAAAAATGACAAATCAGTTAATGTAAAATAATATTAATACATATACAAATATATTATTATTACTAACTTAATTATTTAAGCTATTAATTAGTGCATGTAAATTTTCATGAAAAATATCAAAATCAGATAAACAATTCTTAAAATTTCTGCACATTATGTTGATTGATATGTTATATAAATTATTTGTTCTAGAAGAATCACAATAAAACGTTCGAGTAGAACGAGACAAAAGTCTTGAAATTGATCAACTAATCGTAAGCTAGGACAGTTTGCCATATTATGCAGTACTAATTAGTACAATAATACTAGTTTTAACACGTTTCAATTCAAAACCAAATCTACTTAGCAATATATCATGATCTGCTCCCTGCTGTGCATATACTTTATCTGTTCTAAAAGTAATATATTTTAGAAATTTTCTTTCTACTGATTCTAATTCATTTATAAAATAATTATAGACAGGAAACCAAATCGAAGATTGATATTCTAATTTAGATTATATATAATATTGGCTACACTGTTAAAAATTGATGTAAATTTACATATTTTATGAATGTATTTTTTCAGAGAAAATTATCCTAGTAAAATTACAAAATGCTGCTATTTTAATAAAATTACATAAATTTATATTTTCTTTTTTACATTGTAAGTAAATAAACATATCACCGACAATTTACATATTCAAGTTAAATAATCAGTAAATTATATTTTATTTTTTATCTATGTACTCTGTTTAAAATATTAAACGTAATCAAAATCAACTAATCGTTAGTTCATTAACAGATAACAAACTTCAACCATAAAATAATTAATTGCAAAATATCGCATTAGCTTCCATTAAAACAAAAAAAAAAAACAAGCTAATTTTAAATTTTCCCGCAGTTAAAAGTCACAACGGACCCAGTAAAGTACTAAATAGAAATATATACAGAGGGGGGGCTAAAATTTATAGCTATTAATTGTGAGTTAATCAACGATGTTCCCACAGAATGCCACCCTGTGCCCGTATCTTTCGGCGTGGCGTCGGTGTCATCACAACTTAGGGTGGCGTGCGCACCCTTTAGCCCTCTAATGGAACCCTCATATAGGGTGTCCCTAATAGACATATGTCAAATTACGAGTACTGCCTATTATATCGGTGGTTGAAATTGTTAAATATTCGGTTGCCTACTTGAAATAAAATCCTTACCGATTTCAATCGTATATATATATTTATTGAAATATTGAGAGGGTGGCATATAAGAGACTTAGATTTTTACTGGTTATTATTTGATTGTAATCTGGTAATTTGTATAGGTATAGTATTATAATAGTATTTGAGTTATTTTTTTACAGTAATTAGAACTGGAAACTTACAAAAGAAATTTATTTATACAAGTTAAAAAATAACATTATTATTTGTGTACAAATTTTACAATCGATTTTAAACTAATTTCTCGATCAGCTAGAGACTTGAAACTTTAAACATAGCTCAGAACTCAATGACAATGCAATATTAACTAATTAATATTAGAAATATTAAATTAAAGTCAATTAATTAACTTAATTATAATTATATAATTATAATTAATTTAATTAATTAATTAAGTTAAAGTAAGTTAAATAAGACTAAAAAGCAGAAAGTAATTATTTAAATAAGAAAAAAATAATTATTACGTTTTTATCACGGACTAACAAGTATAAAATAATTTCTCCTGGCCCAATACAGGTTTATAACCCCCATATAGAAAAACTTGGGGCGCATGCAATAGTTAATAGTAAGGAGTGTAGGGAGTAGCTGTCGTTGCTCCATGTTTTCCTCTATACGGTTATAAATCTGTGTGCGGCTAGGAAAAATTATTTTATACTTTTTAGACCGTGCTAAGAACGTGGTATATTAAATTATTTTTTTAATGCTATTCTTTAAAATCATAATTCCAAAAATACGTTTTTTTTTGATATTCTGTTGCTGTCTACAATAAAATCAACATTTTGAAACAACGAAAAATTTATTTAAAAATATAATAATTTATTTAAAAATAGTACCTTTGTTCATTATTTTTTAACCTTTTCATTTTGTATTGTATAGTATTGTATTTATATAATCATCAACTATGGTTTCTGATTATTGTAACTTTGATTATTGTAACTCACATATATATTGTAATGTATTGATATAATCATCAACAATGTATCTGATTATTGTAACTCTGATATGTATATATATAAGCTGAATTTGTATTTTATTTTCATTATAACACTGACAATGGTGCGAGCCGAAACTTAAGTCTGTTGACGAAATAAATTGTAGTGAAATTTTACGAAAATGAGTATTATTAAAAACATTTTATTTATTTAAAAACCATATTTGTTTATTTATTTTACTACACAGCCTACTACAAATCACATACATCTTTTAGAAAAATCAAAATAAATTCCATTGAAAAAGCTTAGCGAAGCATCAAGTTCCCATGCACCCCCCCCCCCCTCCCCGGCTAATTCAACCAGAAATAAAAACAATTAAAACGTAAAAAATCGTTCCGGAGGGGTAACATTCGTCAAGAGCTCACTTCCTGCTCGGAGTGGAAAAACAACCCCGCTAAGAGCTGGTAATAATCTATGTAAATTGCAGTGACAAAACGTGCCTTACCCCAACACCAGAGTCACATGTTGTTATACGGGTCACGCGTCTATACACAGAGTATATTATTTTATTTTATTTATGCGGCCCTATTTTGAGTTGGCGTGCGGCATCTATAGTAGATGCGGGCCTGGACAACATTTAGGGACTGATTTTTCCCTCCCTTCTTGTTGGGTATGGTGGTACTAGGGGTGATTTTTGTCGGACGGGGTTGGTAATTGTGTTGTATGGCTTATGAAAACATGATATAATTATATCTGAATGGCTTTTTACTAAAAGCGTAATCGTGCGAAATTTGAACTGGTATTTTTTTTTTTGTTATTGTTGGTGTAGTGGTCAGTGAATGAATTGGTTTCTGGGGTTGCTTTCCTGAGTGTATTTGTCAGTTAATATTTTTTTGTTTAGTATTATTTGTATTTAATTTGATTTTTTATATAAATACACATTTATTATAATTATTATTATTATTATTTATATGTTTATTCGGTTCACATCTATAATACCTGTAGCATTACAGAATATTAAGTTTAAAATTAAGAAATATTACTTGGAAAATGTAGTTTAATTAAATTTTATGTATTTTACATGTACTAAATTCATTGTTTTAAATATTGTATAGTTCTTAAGAAATAATAGTCTAAAATAAGTAAAATTATGCAGTTTAGGATTAAAAAGAAAAATTATCTAGAAATACACTTTATGTAGTTTACTTTATGTATTTTGAATATATTAAATACTTTTGTTTATATTTTGTTTATATAGCATTTTTTTGCTAAATAAAGTTTTCTATTATTATTATTATTATTATTATTATTTTGTCTTTTTCTAGTAAATAGAATTCTTCTATAGATACAGATATTGTGTAATGCTATACAGATCTTACAGATATGAATCGAATAGACCCAATTAGTTAAAATGGTTCGGACATCTTGAGCGGATGTCTAATAAACGTTTGGTTAAAAATATTTATAGGAATGATTTTGAAGCTATACGTTTGCCAGTGGACGTCCGATGAGTAGTTGGAGATGGTATGATTGAAAATGGCTTGCGTGAGTGGAAGTTTCCAAATTGTAGGAATGGAAGAACATGTATGAGAGGAATTATGAATGTAGATGAAGTTGAAGTTGCTTGTTTGGAGAGGAATGTTTGGAGGAGACTGATTTCGGGATAGTAGAAAGAGTTTGTGCCACATCCTTTTGGGTATATGGCGTGATTGTGTATTAAACTAGGAAAAATATCTAATTGCATACATACACAATCACACCATGTACCCAAAAGGGTGTGGCACAAACTCTTTCTACTATTCTGAAATTAGTTTACACCAAACATTCCTATCCAGACAAGTAACTCTAGCTTCTTCCACATTTATACTGATACTCTATCATACATGCTATTCTATTCTTACTATACTTGGAAACTTTCGCTCACGCAAGCCACTCTCAATCATACTACGTCATCTACTCATCGGACGTCCATCACGGAAACGTATAACTTCAAAATCATTCTCATATATTATTTTATCCAGACGTTCATTAAACATTCGCTCAAGATGACCGAATCATTTAACTAACATTAACTTTTGCAACTCATCATTCACTAATCTATTTCGTACCCGATTCCTTCTATAGTTATATCATTATACGCCACGTAAAAAATTATTTTCCTTTTATGCTTTTACAGCCAAACTCAACGTTCACTACCATACATCAACATAATCGCCAAAAACAGCATTGTATATACACAAACGGGCTTCTTTGATAACATTTACATTCGTAACAAAAGTACTCAAAGCACCCAAAACCTTACAACCAACATTAACTCTCCTTTCAATTTCACGATCAATTATTTAACAGTAGAAAAATTAAATTACTGTAGAAATATTCTTATTAATATCACCATATTTACTTTTATTAGTCATTCAATAGAAATACTTAAAAAAATCCTATTATTACATACATTTAAACTATTCTTTCAATCTCACGATCAAAGCGACCATCTTTAGACGGTAAACTACTCAAATATACAAAATTTATCTACGTGCTTTAAACGTACACAATTAATAGATACATTACATTCAGTCGTCAAAAACTAATATTTTTCACTTATCAACATTCAACACAAGATTCATACAAGATTCATATTCATACCTACAACATTAATATGATTAGAAAGTTAAAAATCATTTGTTTGTCAAAACCTGAGAATGTTATATTATACAACAAGCACAGAATAATATTCATTTCCCACTAGTAAGAAAGTTCATATGAGTGTAAAATGAATACTCATATTTTATGTGAATAACACACTATACTTTTTCTACAACTAAAATGAAAAATTATACTTTTTTATAAATAAAAATCCAAAATAATTATAGTATGAAAATTGTACGATATTCTAGCAACAGCGCTGGCTCATCAGATATTTCATATGCAAGAATTGATTGATATATTACTGCTTGCTTATTTCAAATGCAGTGTTGTCAATGTCATAACGACTTTTTATTTATTTTTTTTTATAGATATAAAAAATTCAGAATACTGAGAAATAATATAACTTTGGTATATAATTTATGTACGCCCATGGATTGTTCAAAATATTATAAATATAAACGTAAATCAAGTTGTGCTGATTCAGTAAAAATAATTATTTGATATTTTTTTTAATGATAAACAATATTTAGATAAAAAAATTTATTGATAAATCAAATTGAAATTGATATGAAATAATATAGATTTACATTCAATTACAGATAAATATGTATACGGAATTTATTTGTTTTTAATTTGTTTTATATGTTTCATATTTTAGTCGTTGGAGACAGCACTGACTGAATACATATATATTATCAAAGGTTTATATCTGAAATATTTGTAATTTCACACTGTTGTAGTTAAGCTAGTTGTTCATAGAGGCCGGTAAAATAAAATTTTATTAATTTAATTTTATATTAATAATATAAAATACATCTATTTTTATAAATTACTAAAATAATTTAAGCTAAATAATAAATTAAATTGTTTGATTTCAATTTATTAATAATTTTTGATGAATCATTTTTGTATATTAGAGACTTTTAATGGCAAACTCATACGAAGTTGGTAGAAGTATATATACGTCTGACAGTTTTCTAACTAGAAATGCATGGATCAATTAAAATTTGTTAATAACTAAAAATTAAAATAAGGAATATTTATTTTATTCTAATAACATATTAGATATTTTACTCTAGCCACCAAATTTAGCATTAAGGTAATGAAACACACTATAATAATAGATTAATGTAAATAAATGAAATAAATAAGGTTATAACATGTAAAATTTCTTATTTTTTAGCAAAATGAATCTAATAAGACAAAGATTTAGCAATACAATTACAAGTTTAGTATCATCTTTCGTATCTCGAGGTAATAATATTTAAAAAAAAATAAAACCTTATCGTTTTTAGTAATAATTCCTTACTCTATAAATTATACATTGCTAATACTTTAAATAAATTGCTATAAAATATTTTAAAAATACAAATATATATTTGGTTCTATAAAAATTAAATATACATTTTTACTACTTTCGAAATTTTTAAATATTAAATTAATGCAATTGTTTCTTTTTGTTTTATTAGAACGTCAAAGTCTTCTAGATGAAGTAATCTCGCGAATGTCGTCACTTTCCGTGCAAGGTAAAAATTATTTTTATTTATTTCTAAAATAAAAACCAATAATTAAGAAAAAATACTGTTATAACAAAATTGCATTTGCTGATTGTTAATAACAGTTATGAAAATGAAACATAAAAAGATATAACTTACAATAAATGATTTTAAAATAGATAAATTACAAAAATAGTGGCCCGTATTTCCCTACCTCTTTTGCTTATGAAAAAGTTCTTTAATTTTTTTAACTTTAAAATAAATTTTTACTTCTACCTCTAATCAAATATGAATAGTATTTCTATTTTTGATATATTTTTGCATGTCTAATATTATAAAATTCAAATAAAATAATTAAAATTGCCTAATAAGTTATTTTAAGTAAACTTTAAAAGTAATTTTGACAAAAATCGCTTTTAAAAGTGAAGTGGGAATATGGGCCAGTGTTTTTTCCTGCAGTATATATACAACTTAATTTTCATGTATGTAAAATTGGTTGCATATGCATAAGGTGCAATTTTAGTTGATTTATCAAAATTCTCTTCCCTGTATTAACCCTTAAATACTAACACATTGGCTCCCAGATTCTCATAAAAAAGTGTCATAATTAGTTGATTTTTATAAGAATTATTTCTTGTAATATTATCTAGCTACATATTTGTATTTAATAAAAATTTTCTCAATTTGTAGTAATATAATTGTTCAATAGCAAATGTACAGGGTTGAAAAATAACGAAAATTGCTACCTATACAATTTTTTTGTATAAATTTGTGGGGTCTTACAGACCTATGTTTAATACTTAAGGGTTAAATAATAGTACTAGAATGAAGAAGCCATAAATTTGGCTCATGCCGTGACCTTTACACTTTAAATAAAATAAATGTTTTTTGCCCAAATAATTCAATCATTTTCTACGATTATATTTGTCACTTTTAAGTTATATATTATGGACGAAAATGTTTCTTATTGTCTAAAAATTAACTTACAATTTAACTTTTTTTATTGAAAAGTGTAAAAATATTCTAGACCCGTATTCTGAACTCATTTATAAAAGTGATTTTTTTACCAAAAGAACTTTTGACGTGTGCTTAAAATTATTTATTAAGCACTATAATTGTTTTTATAAATTTTATTTTTATAATTTTTATTTTTATATAAATTTTATATTTTATAATTTTATTTTATTTTTAAATTTATACAAAAAATAGAAAAACTATGTATATTTGATGAAAGACAGTAGCAAAAAGTAATCTTGAAATTAATGATAAAAGCACTTTTTCATGAAAAAGTGAGGTGAGAATACGGATCTTAGTTTCCGTAATCTGAATTATCTGACAAATATACATTATTTTTTGTGTTCAAATCTAAATACAAATGGTAGAAAGAACAAAAACTATTTTAATAAATTCAAAATGTAATTTTTATTATTACATTATAAATAACAAAAATTAAAATTACAAAATACATCAATTATAATTTTTCGATATATTTCCAATAATTATTGAATTATAATTCCCAATATTTTTAATGGGAGGGGTGTCATATGTAGAAACTATTTTAATAAATTCCAAATGTAATTTTTAATTTTATTTATTTAATTATTACATTATAAATAACAAAAATTAAAATTACAAGATACATCAATTATAATTTCCGATATATTTCCAATAATCATTGAATCATAATTCCCAATATTCAATTTTCAATTTTGTTTATTTAATTATTACATGACAAATAACAAAATTAAAATTACAAAATACATCAATTATAATTTTCAATATATTTCCAATAATCATTGAATCATAATTCCCAATATTCAATTGGCTCGGGGAGAGGGGGGGAGCCATATGTCTCTGATAGCTGACCGGTGTCCCTTCTGTGTGGTCAGCGACATTTGTTAATATTCGTAATCCTTTCCGTTGACATATTTTTCAATTTTCCTGTGTAATACAGCATGATGTGGCCTCATGATGGCTATACCATTCTATATACAGTGTGGTCACTATTCATCTGTCTCATACACACACACATTGAGCTATTGTTACATACAGCGACTCAGAATGGTCATTTTTGGTGACCACTCTGTTTGGCTGTTGATCACCTGCCGTTATTATCCTTTTTTTCTTTGCGTTTGCTGATTTTTAGTTCTTTGGTCCTGATAAGATATATTAGCCGATAAAAAAATATTGGAACATATCTTATATTAAGTTTGACAGGTTTTCAAATTTTTTTGAATATTTTTTATCTTGAATCTTTAAGTAATTTTTGGGTAGTTATTTTCTGGAATATTTGTAATTGGTTAAAATATACATGCACATAATCACGTCCTGTATCCATAAGAATGTGGCATATTTTCATTCAAGCAATGTTTCCTCGAAACATTTTTATCTAGATAGGCAATTTTCGGTTCATTTACATTCATGATAGCTCTCATACGTGCTCTTTTATTCTTGGAAATATTTGCTCATGTTAAACACTTTCAATTATGCCTACCTATCCAGAGTTGGACTGGCCCTCCGGGGCACTGGGCTTTCCCCGGTGGGCCGTCATTATTGTATTAAAAATTAAAACTGATCTCTGAGTTTTGCCAAAATGTAAGAATTGATAATCCCAAAAAACATCAATTTGTGAAAAGAGCCATTTATTAAATTGTCTTTTAACTTAGATTTAAATAAAGAATTATATTTCATTTTAAATGTATATGATTTTTATATTTCATCTTTGTTTTTCTGTAATGTCATTTCCATGTAAATTAGAATAAAAAAAAATATATAGAACATAACTTATTTGAACATTTTTGGAATGTACGGTGGGTCTATCTTGCAACTTTCTCCGAGCCTACACTGTAAAAAATTAATGTAAATTTACATAGTCTATTAATGTAACTTTAACATAAAAATGTAATATTACGTAAATAATCACAGTAAAAATGACAAAATACTGCCATTTTACTGTGAAAAACTATGTAATATTACATAAATTGAAATTATAATTTTTACAGTGTAATTTTTTATCCAGTCCAACCCTGTACCCATCTATTTATCAAAAGTCCACGCAGACGTACATCTTCAATATCTTTTCATATATTCTTTAAATTTATACTCTCTCAATTGACTTACATTAACTCTTACAAAATTTTATCCAATTTTGGGCCTAGATTAAATTTAAATATATTTTAAAATACAGATTATAGTAGAAAATAAGAAAATTATATTTTTGAATACATACATACACAATCACGCCACGTATTTATAATACGATATGGCACAAACTCTTTGCATTCGAGTAGAAATTAATTTTCATATTTCTTAATATGATTACATTTTCTTAAAACTTTTACATTCATCAAACATTCGTTTATTTTTTTCCAATTTTGTTAACACTACTATAATTAAAATATTATCCTAGAATCATTACTTTTTAATTAACTCAGAAACCTCATTCACACTGCTGTTTTAGTTTTACGCACAAGCACAAGAATTCAACCAATCCAAACACCTTGATTCGCTTATATTGTTTGGATTGATCAAATTCTTGGTGCTTGTGCGTAAAACTAAAACGACAAAAAAAAAGTATGACAAAATATTTTCTTTAAAAAAATCTAGCTCGTATGGCCTCGCTGACTCGCATGCATAAAACGGGACCATTGATGAAGAGTCGTCCATCTAGGAATCCACTGGATGGTAATCCTTTTGCCAAAGGTATTGTTTTAAAAACGCTGATTAAAAAACCGAAAAAACCCAATTCGGCGAATCGAAAATGCGTATTGGTTCGTTTGTCAAACGGTAAAGAAATGGTTGCTTATATTCCCGGAATTGGGCATAATTTGCAAGAACATAATATTGTTCTTGTTCGAGTCGGGAGGGTACAAGATTGTCCCGGCGTTAAATTAAAATGTGTACGTGGCAAATATGATTTAACACATGTTAGCAAAAATAAATAATATTCTAGTTGTATTTGTAATAATTTCTTTGTAATTAGATGTTTGGTTATAATAAATTTCATTTGAAACGAATTTGAAATGTGGAAATATATTTTTTGTATGACCTTTTTGTTGTTGTTAGAAATAATAATAATAAAAAATGAATGCTACAAACGGAAATACCTCCTTAACCGTTTGAGTGTCAAGCAGCGATTTTGTGATTTTCTGTTTCGCTCGAAAAGTGCCAGCGCTCTAGCAAGCTCGATTTCTGTCGACACGCGACTTTGGCTTACGTTCCGTTTTAGGTAAAAATAAAATTGGAGTAATATTACACTTTGTAGGTGTACAATTTTTTATTCTTATAAACAACAATTACTATAATAATATAATGAACTAAATAATGTAGAATAGGGATTAAGACAGGCGCAAAAGCGCTTCTTGGCACTGTTGGACGGGGAAACAGCAAAGACCCGTGGCACTCAAACGGTTAATATGTAGTTATTTAGTAAAATATGTCATAGACTAGATAATTTTTAATATAATGAATTCTAAGAGATTCTGTTTAAAATATATTATTTAAGATTGATTGAAGTTTACAGGCTAGATACGTAAAACGTTGTTTACTTAATTAACGTCTCATTTATTAAATTAACAAGAGTGGTAACTTACAAAGCATTTAACAATGTTTTATGCAATCGTCCTTAAGTTCGTAAAATATTTTTTCAAAACTAAATATTTTTACACCATATCAATTGTGATTCTAACAAACTATTGTTTCCGTTTTAATCAAACAAATATGGCGGCATTTCCTGTATCATATTAACCTCCTACTACAAACTTGTACATCTCCAAGATTTAAAGTATAATTCACTTTTATTTAAAAACTAATAAACACTCTTAGATAAAAATTTAGTTGCAATTGTGTTAAGATGGATTACGGCATTATCACAAATCTATCGAAATAGACCAAGTCTATTTGGTTAGCTAGTCACTAGAAATCGGAACAGTTAACCTAACCTATATTGTCCGTTCCCTTAAGTCCACCCCCGCCTGTCCTATTCCATTTTGTGTTACGGTTATCTTACGCTGTCACTTGTCATATTCGGTTAAGCCCTTCGCAAATAACCTGGTTGTATGTAGCTTGGTTCAAACCCTGATTCTTACCACCGCTTAGCGCCGTTTTTGTCCCATTATTATTTCCATTTCTTTCTTTCTTTTGGCAAATATGATTGATGTCCGTTTTTGCTGTCACATGCAGTTATGTAGTAATATTTTCAATCGTTACACGATTTTCGTACGTATGTTTACAATAGTTAGGAATCAAGATAGCTGGCGTGTGAAACAGCTGCTTGTCGTAAAAAGGGTTTATGTGAATTTTGTCTTTGCAAAAAGTGACCGCAACTTCGTAATATTTTTTTGGAGAAATATGGAATTGTAAATATGTACAAAAAAGATTTAAGAATGGACAGTGGTCAATGGATTGAGTTACAATACTTGACGGAAAAAAATGACATGTTGGTTATTATATTAGTATTCTGGTATATACTTGGATTTATTTTACGTTAGGGATTTTACTAATGATGTAAAGTTACTTTACTTTAAAAGTTTCTGTCTAGTCATTTGCCTTTGAAAGTTTTATAGAAAGTTTGTTGTATGGTAACAAATTTGTTACAATTTGTTGAAAGATTTTATGGAATTTAACGAGAACTGATATACGTATGCAGAATTTTAATTTATATTATCATAAAAATTTTATTGATACAAAATTTAATTTTATACGAACAGTTTTTTTTTCTAGATATTTGAATGTTACTTTAAACTGCGAGTAATTTAGAGCAAATATTATTTTGAAATTTTGTGTAGTAATAAAATAATTATGTTACTTTTGAAAATGAATTATTTTAAATACAATATATTGTAATAAGTTTTTATGTCATTTGTTTATATTTTTTCCTGATTATAATATACGGTTAGTATATCGAAACGTCGAACTTTAATATAAAATAAATCAAAACTTAAACCTATAACTTTATTATTTTAAGTTTTCAAAATTTAACTCGCAAAATGCAAGATAAATTTCAAAAAATCATAACTTCGCGGTCAAATCATAGTAAATTCTTGAAATTAAGCGAAATTTACGTCGAATTGTTTGAATTTTTACGCCCTCTTAGTAAATTGAGTCGGAAACATATTTCCTTCAATTTCGTTAAAAATCGGCCGAGTTATACCGATTTGAAGAATCGGTAATTTTCAGATTTTTCAAGTGGCGCATTTGTTTGTTTTTTTTAACGATTGTATTAAATATTTAGATTAGTGAAGTATTATAATAAAATGGTTTGCAAAAAAAATTACCTCACAGTACCCAGTTAATTTCGAACACTTTAATTAATAAATAAATCTAAGTAACTATAGTGACATACAAATTGTTAATAAATTTATATCTTCAAAATCTTAAACACATAATCTCATATCTATACAAATTACATATATTAAAAGTAAGTTTTGGAAATCATGTGAAAATCATTTCTAATTTTTTTCTTACAAATCTGCAAAACTCTGATGACAATCGGTGACCAAATCCCTGGACACATCTCACCTACAATCCTATACGATACACACATATAATATATAGCCTACCCATAAGCAAGAATAACAAAAATCTAGGTTTTATATACAGTTCGATACGCTGAGAAAAATCTCTTTTACCTCATGGGAATCTGTTCGCTACGGTTTTCCGAGATTTTCGGTTTGAAAAGTGTTGTATGTATATGTCACCGTTATTTTGTATACGCCTGAAGACATCATTTCAGGATGTTCATGTCTTTATAAAGTTGAGATTTCAAAGAGTTCGTTTTCGCATGGGAAACGATATAAGATATTGAGAGATATTAGTAACAGATCCATGAAGATTTTCAATAATACATGCTACTTGTTAGTAGTGTACACTGAAAAAAAATTTATGTAATATTACATAAACCGTTTACATGAATTTTTTCAGTATATACTGCAAAAAGTTTTGTAAATTTACATAAATTTTTATAGTAAAACTTACTATAAAATTACATGTAAAATGATTTTACTTTATTAATTATGGAAATTTACAGAAAAAATTAAAAAAAAAAAAACAAATTTATATATAGAAATATGCGATAATACTTCATAATATTTCATAAAAAAAAAACATGGATGTTGTAGTTGTTACAGATAATATTGCTAATTTTTATATGCTACATAAAATTACATAATATTTCTGTAATTTTCCAAATTTTTATTAAAATTAACGGTAAATAATGTAATAAAAGTTAATTATAATTTTATGTATTTTATATATAAATATTTTATATAAAAAGTAAATTAATTTTACAAATTTTTTTGTTAAATATTACATGCATTACATGCATCTTTGTTACCCATAACTTTTATTGTAAAATTAGCGAAAAACTTTTTTCAGTGTAGTTTATATTACTTTTTGTGGAATTTACTATTTTAAGGCAAAATATTTAAAAATTATATAAAAATAATGTCATAACATATTTTATTTATTTAAAATATATTACAGTATTTTTCTATTTTTATACAGTGTGGAAATTAAGTAAGGAATAAATTCAGTTATTCCGTTGATATTCATTTTTTGGAAAAAATCTCGAAGGGTTATAACGATTTTGACTACAGCGAATATTCTCAGCTTATTTTCACTTTCTTATGTCATTTGTTTTTCCAGTTATGACGTCATCGACTTTTTTATTAAATGACAACCTATATTTTGGTAGTACTTTTTATTCCGTTTCCAACCATATAATATTTTCAATATGTTACATTTAAAAAAATTTGAGAAGAATAGTCTTAAAGTTCAAATATTAAAACTATCAAAATCAATAATAAAGCAAATAAGTAGGTTGTCATTTAAAAAAAAGTCGATGACTTCGTAACTGGAAAAACAAATGACATAGGAAACTGAAAATAGGCTGAAAATATTCGCTGTAGTCAAAATCGCTATACCCCTTCGAGATTTTTCCAAAAAATTAGTATCAACGAAAAACTGAATTTATTCCTCTTAATTTCCACACTGTATATTACAGTATCAAAGACATACTCTTCAATTCGAACTAATGCAAGTATACATCACCGACTATTTGAGTAGTCTCCCACACACACACGGAACAAAACTAAGGGCGGATCAATCCTTGGATTTAACCCTTTCTCAACCACAATCACATATAGTATAGGCACACTCTATTCCATATACATACGTATATTTGCGCGTGGCACCTGGGCGTATAAAGCCCCGTTTCATCCACCCTGGTTCCGTAAGTCCACACACACACTTGACAGTGGGTGGTATTGTCAATTTACAGTTAGCAAGGCCCTCTCCCTTCCTCATTTGTGCGGTTTTCGAGCTTTAGTTTGACCGGCTATAGTGTCGTCACTATTTACTATTTCGCATTCACATGAGATAGTTGAATGTGATGGATACAATGTGTATAGATAGTTTTGTTATTCACTGTTGAAAACTTAAATCTTTATGTTTTTTTACTTTCCGGATTTCGAAATATGGGAATTTCGAGAATGGTATAGACATGTTTATTTGGTAATTATATAGGATTCTCTTATTTCTGTTAAATAATATATTCATTATATATATGCGTTTCTTGATAATAAATGTTATAATGAAGTTGTTGCACTTTTTTTTAATTTCTTTAATCGAAAATATACATTAAAATAACTACTTAATTCTATGTTTCGAAGAAAAATTATTTATAATAAATAAGAAAATAAATTTTAAAGTTGAATGTCAAATTTGAATTTGCTTATATCTATTATGTCTAAATCAAAACCAAGTGTTTCATTTGAAAATTTACGTTCACAACGCGTAATTATAATATATAATAATAATAGACTATTTTTTCGAATTTTGCAAACTCATATAAAATTAATTAACGACCTTAAAAAAAAATGCAACAATGTTTTACAACTGTAATGTCTATCTTAATTTAAATTTCAAAATGTGAAACTGACAGACACACACATACTGCACTGTTCGAAACCACTTTGACGTCACTCAGAAAGCGAAACGCGTTGCCCGAAAAAATCCTTATTTTTCCGAATTTTTTTTATAAAAGAAATAAATAAAACCAAACCATTAGCATACGGATTTGAGAAGGTGACTCCAATTTATCACCTTGCAATCATTTTCACTCTCATATTTCTACTACACATATACCACTCCAACAACTCATCGGACGTCCAGGCAAACGTATAGCTTCAAAATCATTTATATAAATTTTTTCAATCGAACGTTTATTAGACATTTATTCAAGAATATATTTGTTGAAAACTAAAAATCATTAAACATAGTAAAAAAAAATCTTTTAGAACTCATTATATTCAAATAAAACGGCTTTAGGTTCTATTTGTAATCGACGTTTCGACGAAGTCAACGTGCGTCTTTATCAGGCAAAAATATAAAAGTTACATTTATAGTAATTTGTTTCTGTTTTGTTTGTTTACTATAAATGTCATTTCTATTTTCTTTTTCCTGATGAAGACACATGTTGAGTTCGTCGAAACGTTGATTTATTAACAAATGAACCATTTTCTTTGAAAGTGGTGTAAGTCTATTTTTAACAAAAAGTTAGTTAATGATAACAAATGAATGCAATCTGCTATGAGCTTTTTACCTATAAACAGTTCCCAAAAATAATTTTTAAAAATTTGCATCATTTTGTCAATATTAATTTATCTAGTTACCATTAGTTAGTTACCATTCAAATACAAACCCTTAAATATCTCCATATAATATAAAATGGACTTACACCACTTTGCACTTTCAAATAAAACGGCTCAAATATTAATACAGAACTAGAACCTAGAGCCGTTTTATTTTAATAGAATGATCAAAATTTTATAAAATAATAATTGTAATTTAATAAGTAAATTTTCAAGATAATGTATGAATCATAATACTAGGTACGTCACTAACAATGATTGACCACTGTCCACAAAAGAAAAATTACAAAACCGTAATCAATATTAACGAATTTTGTCTGTAAAAATTTCTAATCAGATTGCAATCTTTCCTTATCTAGTTACTCTAGCATGCAACCCTTTGCTTTCGTTATTATCATTTAGGGATTATTTCCACAGAATTCTACTATTGTATATATATCTTGCAATTCTATTTGATATGCCACGTCATCGTAAACGGCCATCTTGGTAACGATGATGTATTGTTTTTGTATTTCCGGGTAATAGTGCATTTGTAATATTGTTGGTATTATTTAATTAGTAAATATGAACTAAGATAATTTTGCCATATATATATATATATATTATTGCGTACACATTTACAATTAAAATACGAAAGATAATTTTTTTGTTTACTATTATGTGTAATGATCTTATTTAAAGATGAGATTAAAATTGATAATTTGAAATTTAAATGTCACGTAGACATTAAGCGTAATTGCTAAATTATATTCTATTATTTTTATTATTATTCAATTTGCCAAATTATTCTAGCTTAAAAATTATTTTTATTACTTTATACTTCTTAAAATTATTAACACATTATGTTAAACGTAGTAAGTGACAATTTTTATTGAGTACTTAAGCTGGGATTATCTATGTATAATAATGTACAATGAAAAAGATAAACATGATTTGTATAATATTATACCTGATCTTAGAAAAGAGATATTAAATACCTGTAAACACAAACTCTTCGTAGGATTGAGTAATACTAATAATATATATAAAATTACCTGACGCAAGCATTTTATGACAAAGTAAATCTAAATTTAACTTAAAAGTAATAATATTTATTTTAAACGATGTGATTGTTCATAAAAGTGTGTATTTGTAAAATATAATTTAAATTACATGCTGGATCTCGTCTGTGTGCTATGCAAACGCACGACTTGCAGTTTTGAAAAATGTCTAAACAAGTACTTTGTATTTGCGATCAAGGCTTTACTTGCGCTGTCGTACCAAATATGATATGATGATTTGTAAAATGTAGTACAATTAAAAAGTTGATAAATTATTTTTTTTTAGCCAAACATTACGTTTTTTGATCGGAGATGAAACACATTTCAAAATCATTAGAATATGAAAATTATAATACATCATAAATTGATACATAATTATTTCAAATGCAATTTTATGATTGGTTACAAACAGTTGAGTAACAAGCGAAAAAAAAATTGATTGGTTAAAATTTTTTTTAGTAATAATTCGAAAACTTACTAGCATGAATAATGAATAATAATAAATTAAAAAAAACTTGAAGTTTTGTTTAATTTTGTATCAAAATTTGACGTTTTGATATACTAAACGTATAGCGTCATTAAGAAAAAATATATACAAATAACATAAATAATAAATAAACAAAACATAGAAACAAGTTACTAGATAACAAAATAAAAATAACTCGATTACAAAATTTATATTATTATTAACCAGACAATATAGAGAAGACCAAGCTTCGCTCATTCAAGAGAAACTTGATTATTTATTAAAATTATAATTAATTATAATTTATTAATTAAAGGAAGCCAGATTTTTTTTTAAATTAGTGATTGGAAATTTTTATTGCTTCTCTTATCAATTTACTTATCAATATTATACTTAACAGAAATAGAAAAAATATTTATAATAATCTGAACAATAAAATATTAAAAAAAATATTAATCATATTTTTAACAACAATTTCATAATCAGAAAAACATCACACAATTCCAATATTACATCTGTCTACCAAATATCATATAACTGACGATTATTTCCGTATATAGTCGAAAAATGCATTCAATTCATTCCACCCACGCACGTAAAATTCACACAAAATCACCCCAATCGAACCCTCTAAAACTATACAGACTTGTGGCACAGTATGTCCAGATTTGCGGAAACGGAAAGGGTTACAAAACTCACCATCCACTTGTATATTATGTCAATCTTCTCTCTTGCCACTCAATTCTCACCCGTATAACATCGTTCAGTAAAACCGAAAATAGATTTCTATTTGCCAAAGCTGCATTTTGGCAAAAGGGCTAAATTATCTCTGACACACTTTTACCAGGGGGTGTGACGTGGTAGATTTTGCAAATACAACCATTTTCGGTCACAGCTAACGGGAACTAGAAAGTTGTAAACAATTTTTGGGTTAGGGTTTCTATGCAAAATACGGACTCTAGGTCAAAATAGTATAACTGTAAATTGTAAATCTATCCCTTATTGTAAAAAAATAATTTATTATTATTTTGTAGAAGTCATAATGATTATTTTCTTAAATTTAATTAAAAAATTGTGTATGTATATTGGGTAATAATATTATATGCTACTCGAATTTATTCTAGAAATTATATCAAATCAAACTTTATTTAGCATTTTAGGCTAGTTTGAAATACAATTTAGCATTATAATAAGAATTACAGGAAATTTACTACTGTAGCATACTATTTACTTAATTATTATCAACATGTAAGCATAATTATTAATTTACATCAAACTTATTATGGTAAGAATGTTTAATTACAAATTTAAATGTTTTTAAATTCTTTAACTCTTTAATATATATGTCGACAATTATTTGCTGTTTTCCTTTTACTGACTGGAACAGCTCAGAGCTGCTCCGGTGTATACACTCGTGTTCCATTTACGTAGAGCTTGCTGCCCTGGAGTTACTCGGTAGTGCAATCCCCTCTCCCCTCAAGCACTACCTTTTGAGTTGGTGCAACAAGCACTTTGTAGGTTAAGTTTAGTCTTAAGTCTTTTTTATAATTTTATTTGTTTTTTTTTTAATATATTGTATTGTATTGGGTTAGAAACACGATTTTATATTACCTAGCATTTTGAATACTATATTTTATCATACATTTATTTCTATTAATAAATAAAGTACACTGTAATCATATAAATGTAGTTTTTTTACTTCTATTTTGTGTTTTAAAATATAAAAGAGGTAAACATTACCAAAAATTCAAAAATAAACAATTTTTAAAAATAAATAAACTAACAATAAGCTACATCTATGTACATTCCAACAACATTTGATGAAAAACTTCTTGTTGTCTATTAACATGTTCAGTAATATTTGTAGTGCTATTAAATGCAATGGTGGCAGGTTGATTACAGTCTGTTATTTCTGTATCAACAAAATCACGTTCGTCAATGCAAATATTGTGTAATATACAACAAGTCATTATTATTTCACTACATAATCTTTTGTCTATATTGTCCAGTTTTCTCAATCTGCGAAAACGCCCTTTTAATAAACCAAATGCATTTTCTATCACAATTCTTGTTGCTGAAAGTTTATAGTTAAATATTTGCTGATTTCTTGTTAAATGACCATTATCTCTAAATGGAGTTACCAACCAATGTAAATTTGGATATGCCGAATCTCCAATAATAAAATTATTTCCCATGAAATTAGGATCATTGATCATTTTGGCATAAATTCCAGATTTTCGCAGTAAACGAGCATCATGTATCGAACCAGGTTCACCACAATAAACATCAATAAATTTTTTATTACTGTCTGAAATTCCTTGTAATAATAAACTGTGATAACCTTTTCTATTACAGTAAGCATTTTGTTCTTTTATCGGTTTTACAATTTCAATGTGACTACCATCTATAGCACCAATAACATTTTGAATTCCTTTCTTCTTCCGAAACTCCTCCTTTATCACTTCCGCTTCTTCTTCAGTAGGCCATTTAATTATGACTGTTTTCATTGATAAGAAAAACTTAATTACACGACGCAAACATCTATGTGCAGAACTGTAAGACACATTAAAACGGTCTGAAACTTGCCGAAAAGTTTCAAGATTACATAAATACCATATACTTAAAAGGCAGGCTTTTTTTGCACTAATTTTGTCTCGTCCGAAAAGGTGTGATGGTAACAAATTTGAACTTTCAAGTAGATCTAGAATAAAATGTTATTTATCAATATCAGTATTTCTACATATTAATATGTTTTTAAAATAATTATTTAAATATGTAGGCTAGGTATATACTAACGTATAATTTTGTCAACAGTTGAGCGAGTCATTCGAAAATGTGACTTAAATTCTTGTTCGCTATACAAAGCTACTACATTTTCCACATAGTTTTCACATCTACGTCGTCTTTTTCGAGGTGGTGTGATAACTTCCTCCAAGGAAGTTTGGGAACTTGTAGAATCTTCAGAGTCCGACCAGGGCGTAAAAAAACATTCCAATAATTCCTGTTAATCATCATTCATTTAACGAAATACGTATTAATTTATTTCATCGTTGTATAATTACCTGCAAGATCATATTCGACATTTTGCTTGATAAAGAAGTATATAACACGTTGAACAAACGAAGGTTATGTCGTTATTCAAACAACTAATTGTAGGTTAGGTTTGTCGTACCTCCCAATTGGACGTTTAAATTCGTGTTCCTTTTAGGAACAGCTCCGAACAGTTCCGAACAGTTCGCGCTGGAGTGACAAGCACTTAAAAGGAAAACCTCTATTATACTGCAGTAATCCCTTGAGAAATATAGTATTGGTGGTATTAGATTTAGTCTTTTTTTTTGTAATATAAAAATTATCTGCATTTCTGATATGCATGCTATTACTATTAAATTTTAGATTGTCACTTAGATATTTAGGAAGGAAACCATGTTGTATTTTAAATATAAAAATCATTGCCGACATTTCTAAAAAAGATTTAACATCTAACGAGTTAAGTTTTGTCAACATATTGCTAATGAATTCATATCTATTACAACGCAGCACTACTCTCATGGCTCTATTTTGAATAAAATAATATTTTATTTACAAATAATGAACTCCAAGAGGAAGTAACGTACGTTTTTTTGCACTGATTGTACTTTGTACAGTTATCTATGCTCCGTCTAATGCCAACTTTTTAGTTTGTTTATAATATAGAATTTTTTTTGTAATATAAAAAAAATTCATAATATTCACATTGAAATAATTCTACATTAAGTATGTGATACAATTTGCAGAAAGTAAGCAATTTTACGTATAAATTTTATGTTATTATTATGAATTATGTAAAATTTACCGAATTTTGAGGTACAAATACAGAATATTTACAGTAAAATGAAATTACAGATTTTTTTATAGTAAAATTTTACTATTATTTTTCTGTAATTTTGCTATATATTTTTTTACAGTGTATCTTTCACAATTTGTTAAATAATGTCTATTAGTTGACATTAATAATATTTTAATTTGATCTTTGTACAATCGTTATTAAAAACAGTTCAATTATACGTATAACTTTAATATTAGTATTACAATTTTTTCACAAACTTCAAAACACTTCCGTAACGGTACATTTCTTAAAAATATTTTCCTTGAATTTCAAACAGTTACGTAGTAAAATTGGTGTTGTATAAAGGGACAAGAACCTTTTGTAAAAAAAAATGCATAATAAAACTTAAAATAATTGTGAAAGTTCCGTTACGCTATATCTTTCTGCTTTAATACATTTGCAAAAATAATCCTAAATCATGTAATTCTTCGCAAAAAACTAACGGTAAGTTTTCAGTTTTTCACAGACTGTCTCAGCGGCATAGAATTTGCGAAAAAAAACTGCAATAAATTTTTATGAGTTTTACAGGTAGCTTTTACCGTGTACTCGACTGAAAGAACAGAGTCGGTATTGCATAACAGAAGAACAGGTAGCTTCAGGTATTGTTTTTTTTTATTTGAAAGAGATATTTTAATTTTTAAAGATGTATTTTTTAATGTATGATTGTTTAAATTATAATTCTGTGTTCAATACTTTATTTTAGAATTATTAGCCCGTATTCTCACCTCTTTTGTTTATGAAAGAGTTCTTTTATTTTTTGATTTAAAATATATTTTTACTTCCTGTCTCTTATCAAATATGAGAAGTATTTGTATTTTTGATATATTTTTTTTATATCTAATATTATAAAATTGAAATAAATTGATTAAAATTACTTAATAAGTAATTTTAAATAAACGCTAAAAGTACATTTGACAAAAATAACTTTTTTAAGTTTATGTTTAATAAAAATATCATAATATTATTAAAATAAATATTTTAAATGGATAAAGCCTGGTTTCATAAATTTTATCGTGTAGTATTAAAAAATAGTTATGATTGTTCTGAATATAATTTACTTGAGAAATAAATTTATTTATTGTTTATAAAATCGGACTTAAATAATTGTAATTATATACCAAAATAACAATAACAATAATTTTATAAATCTTGTTCACTTAGTAAAAAATTAATTATATTTAGTAATTACACAAGAAGGAATTGGATACGAAATAGATTAGTGTATGATGAGTATGAAATACTAAAGTTGGTGTTAATCAGTTAAATTCCTTTGGTCATCTTGATCGAATGACTAATGAACGTTTGATTAAAAGAATATTTCTGAATAATTTTGAAGGTATACACGTTTGCGTGGTTCTCCGATGAGTAGTTGGTGTGGTATGATTGAGGAAGTGATTTGCGTGAGCGAATGTTTCCAAGTAGTAAGAATAGAAGAGAATATATGAGAGGTATGGCGAATGTGTACGAAGCTAGAGTTACTTGTCTGGATAGGAATGTTTGGAGAAAACTAATTTTGGGATAGTGGAACGAGTTTGTACCACATTTTTTTGGGTACTTGGCGTAATTGTGTATGTTTGTTTGTTTGACAAATTAAAATTCGACATTTCGATATACTGCACGTATATCATCATCAGGAAAAAATATACAAATGACATAAATGACAAAAAACATAGAAACAAGTTACTAGGTAACAAATATAAGTAACTAATTTACACAATTTATAAATTATTAATTAAAGGAAGCCAAATTTTATTTAAATCAGTGCACTATATCGTAGCGTTGAATTTTGATTAAAAATTTTACAGAACTTAAATCTAAAGCTTTGTAAATTTTAATATATGTATTTTTTTTTATTTATACATTCCAATTTATATATACATACATACACAATCACGCCATTTACCCAAAAGGATGTAGCACAAACTCTTTTCACTATCCCGAAATCATGCATGTTCTTCTATTCGTACTACTTGGAAACTTCCGCCCATTTCAAAACACTCTCAATCATACCACTCCAATTACTCATCGGACGTCCACGCAAACATATACCTTCAAAATTATTCATATACATTTTTTTAACTAAAAATTCATTAGGCATTTGTTCAAGACTGACTAACACTAACACTAACTTTTGCTATAATTTTTTTTTTTCAATTTACATACATTTTCAATGTAACATAATGATATTTTCGATTTATAATTTTTATAAATGCAAAAACCTAGCATAATTTCAAACATTAAAAAGCAAAATGAAAAATTTAGACAGCAAAACTATATACATTCTCAAACACTTTACAATTTCGAACAATTCCATTTTCTAAATTCTAGCGTTAATACACGATTGAACACAGAGAAAAACCTCTTTTCTTTTTCCTTTCCCAAACACTTCTTATTGTATAAGAAAGTAAAAATTGCTCAATTTGCAAGCAAAAACCTAAAGACCTAATTCTCATTTCTAGGTCCGGTATTATACGTTCACTGTGCCAAGGCCTTTTTGGCGAAAACCGTCCGAAAGGGTTAGTAGTTTTTCCTAGAAATCTTTTTGCAAAAATTGTCGAACCATCGAAAGATGTAAACACTGGTGACAGTAGGAGAAAAACGTCTCTGCGTTAATCCTTTGCCCAATATATTGGACGCATGCTCACCACTGGTGGTCCCCCTTACCAATAACGGTACAGATTGCGAAGATTTGGTAAGAACAGGGGTGAAATTTGCGAATTTGGTTTCCCAGTAGTGAAAAGGGTTTGCGTTTGTACTCTATAAATTTTATGAGTTTCAAATCTTTGTACGTTTGATTTACGTCTTTATGGAGACTATAATAAAATCGGTTAAAAGTTAATTTGGCCACTGGAATTATCCATAATGGATGCACCTCGAATTTTAGGTAAATTCTGAGTAATTTATGTCGAATGATTATTGCAAAAATTATGTAATTTCATCTATTTGTATAGAAATGTTGTAAATTATGAAATTGTAAAAGTAAATTACTTTGTACAGGGAAAATTGATTTTGATGTCGACATATAGTAGAACTTGTAATGAGCCTCGTTATCACTGAAATATAGTAATAACTGGAACGCGCACTGGCAGCTCAAATGCGAGCCGAGAAAGATAGCGATATACGGGGATTTGCGTCTTTGTCGTATAGTCCGTTCAAAAGTTTCTATTGGCGTAGCATTGCTACTACATGATAACTTAGATAGCTATGGAAAAAAAGAATCTCACTGTCAAATGTCAAATTAATATATCAAAAATGATAAAAATACCTTTTATAGAGGAATTCCCCAATAAAATCTCATTACGTATCGTTTAGCCGATGCATTTAGCTACAATTTAATATGAAACAACATAAGATTGTCGCATTTTTACCGCAAGAAATAGCATTTGAATTTCAAATGCGCAGAAGTGTAAGACAGTGATAGAGATCCCCGTATCTCCTATCTCTCTCGGCTCGCATTGGCGCTACTAGAACACATAGGCAGTGCACATTCCAGTTATTACTATATTTCAGTGCTCGTTATATATATACCTATATACCGTATAAAAACAAATAATTGTTTCACAGTACAAATAACGTGTGTAAAGTGCAGTTTTAAGCAGGGATGGAAAACATGATACCCGATAACGATATAATAACGATTAAACTATACTTTCTAATACAGTAACGTAATGATATTTCAGTAACGTTATAATAATTAATAACGTTTTGTAAATAGTTATTTTGTAACGTTATTCTTTAGAGAGAAAGATGTAATTTGGTAATATTTTTCTTTAATTTGCACGTTCCAGATAATTTCAACGTTACAAATAAAAATTATTTTTATAACGTTATTTACGTAACATTATATAACACAACAATTTATTTTTCAATATTATTTATAACATTATGTAACGAAAACAAACAATAAATAACGTTATACAATATCGTAACGATTTGAAACGTTATTTTGTTCTTTATTTTAAGAGCCCTATTTCTCTATTATTTTCTTCTTTTACACTTGAACAGCGAAATTCTATTAAAATTCTACATATTTATGAATATATGTCCATATTTATAGTAACTTTAAAATATTATTTTTTAATGATTCAACATTTTAGAATCTGCTTCAGTTCCCGTAATTCTTAACAGATTTTCTAGGTTTTGAATTAATTTTATTTTTTATATTTGCAGTTTCAACGATGGTGTACAATATCGAAATCTAGCATGAATATGAATTGAATTTGACAAAGTTTTAGATGCCAACACTATATGCTACCATTGGATTACGGCTTCTTCTATATTATTAAAATGAAGGTATTTTAATAAATATTATAAGTACATAAAAATACATTAAATAAAATATATACTATATATAATTTTTTGTTGTTTTAAATAATTATATAACTTTTTGTTTATAATTTTTATATTGAATAAAATTGCTACTTCATATAATTCTAATTAGAAGGTTAAATTTTAGATAATTCGTCTATTTAATTAGATATTTTCTATATTTATTCTATAGTATTAAGCATTTTTGTTTAGATAAATTAAACTGCAGTATAAATCAACGAATAAAAATATAAAAATGTACAATAAAGTAGAGAAATTATCTAAAATATATAATATTAATATGTATTAAATATTTCTTGATTAGATGAATGAAAATCTTTCATATATTTTTTGTAGATAAAATAGCCAAACTATTAAAAAAAATATCCAAACACTTTTTTCTCTATACATATTTTCAAACATTCTACTGTCACAAATTAAATAAAATAATGATAATATTGGTTATGAAAAATAATGTCTTAAAAACTAATTTTGCATTACTTAACACCTAGTAATGAAAAACAACATATTTTTTTCTGTATAAATATAGAAATTCATGGTCGTTTAAACTTTTACTAAATGCCACTAATTAATACACAATATTAATCTGTATTTTATTAAAATGTAATTATATTAATTTATGTAACTAAAGAAAGTTAACGCGCCTGTGGCTGAAAATATTTTAACACCTAAAAATATTTTCGAAAAATTCGTATTTTACTATCTTTTTTTGTTAGACACATATAATTCTGAAATATGATTTGCTGAAATTTTCCTATTTTCAAAAGAATAGTAAATGGTGGGGGGGTGGTCACTTGCAAATATTAGCAAATGTCCGAAATGGCCTAAAGGGTTGGTCTGTCTATAAATTTAGTGGATATCTATGAATGCCAATTCAGTCTTGAGTTGTACACGTTTGAAAAAAGTTTACTTGGAAGTACCGTTAGTTTTTGGAGAGGCGCGCGAAAATTTTTCTCTTTTTTTGCAAGTTTGTGTCAGTCTGCTGAAAGATTTTGATGAGTGTGAAACAGTGCCATAATTCAGTTTTTTAAAGTTTCGATTTTTATGTTATGATATCTTGTGCCAAGGTTTGCAATATTTTATTTCTATTTATTATTTTTTTACTAGTCAAATTGTGATTTGTTTATTACAAAAAAAAATATTATAATTTTATTTTTATATAATTTAAATTACTAATAGAATAATAAATAATATATTATAATTTTTTTCATGTAAATACAAATTTAATGTATTTCGCTTGATATAAATTTAATAATTAGTTAAATATAAATATTTTCTAACATTCGATAAAATAATTTACATATTGTTTTCTTATAACTTGATATAAATTTATTTTTATTTTGAATAATATAGAGATTAATATTTGTTTTAAAATATTTCAAAATTATTTTATATTTATTTGTATTTTGAGTGTTTTTACTATATTTGCAATTATTTATTCTTAATTATAGGTAATTTTATATTTAGATATTTTGAAATAAAAAGTTTATTATTATTGAAATCAAAGAATAATAAAGAAATAAAAATACGAGTTTTATATAATTCCATTATTGATACTTTTCTTGATTAAAAAATATTTGATATATATTAATTGAGTCATTGTTATTACAACTTTAATTATTTAAATTTTCGACATTTATTATAGTTTTCTCCATAGATATTAATTTGGAAAATATGCATATTTAAAACAAACATCATATTGTTTAGAAACAATATTTGCTAGAAACGTTGCTATATTTTAAATATTTTGATTAGCAAATACTTTTCTGATTTTCTTTATAACCAATTATTTCTAAATTACTAATATATTCTCGAATTAGAATATCACGTTGTGCTACTTTATTATTTTTGGAAACAAAGAATTAATTAGTAAGTAATCTTTCAGAACTCATTATATTAAAATAAAACGGATTATAGTTCTATATTATTATTTATTAATACAGAATTATAACCCAAAGCCGTTTTAAATTAAAAAATAAATTATTATTATTTATTTTTATTTTCATATACTAGAATATTTTTTTTACAAAACAATGCAACATTTGTATAGATTTTTTATAAATCTATAGACTTAAGCTCGACACACATCAGTTAAACACAATTAGGCAAAATATTGTTGGATATATTTAGTATCAAAATAAAACATATTTTCTATTTTCTACTAAACGTTAATACTAAATATCAGGAGGACTGAGCTACGCTTATTCAATGAGTGAATCCGTAAAATAGTTAATTGCTATGTTTAATATTTTCTCACATTATTTGTTTGATTTGATTTCGAATTTAAAGCCGCCATTCAATTAAATCTGTTATTATTATTATTCAAAGAAGTTGTGAAAATTAACACATACATTTGTTTTACAAATGACAGTTTAATAAAATTATATTTTATCATATTTGCCATGAAAATAAATTTGTTAATATTTGCACTGTTGTTTGTATGACAATGTGTCTAGTAGTGTCTTGTTAATTGTGACTAAACGGTGTGTGTCCAACGTAATAAAATATTATTAATAATAATAATATTTGTTTATTTAGCATAATACCATAAATACAGTTTGCTTCGTCACATATAGTATAAATATTTGAAATAATTATAATAAATTTAATATAGAAGAAATGTACAAAGTTGCATATGCCAATTTATCTTAATGTTGTTAAACTTGTGTTTAATATAATTTTACTTTTAACAAAATACAGAAAAAAAAAAAAACAAATAATGTGTCAAATAAATAATAACAACAATCTTTTTTTTTTAACAATCTTTGACAATAACAATTTGTTTTTTTTTTCCTTATAGATGTCGTTATCAGAAAGCTCAATATCTGCATCAGCAATGACTAATATTTTATCATCTAGAAGTGGCGCAATGTCCGAACCTTTAGACTGCACCACACCACCAGTTCTCGATCTGTGCACTAGGAAAAGAAGCCGAAGTCGTTCACCAAATCCGGAAGGTGCTCGCCACGTCAAAATGTCACCATCGCCGACACCAAAACTCTGCTCATCTCCAAATTCGATCGATTCGTCATCCAACGATAATCTGCGAGAAAAAATGTCACCATTATCCGACCCTATCCAGAATTCTTTCGATCAAAACAATCAGAAATTGTTTCTAATTCAAAATTCTTTAGCTAAAATATCATCATCGGTTGGACCATTTACAGACACAGTACAAAAGTGTTTCGATCAAAATAATCAGAAACTATCTGCATTTGGAGATGCTCAAATTCAAACGTCCTTAGCGAAAATATCTTCATCAATAGCCCCGTTTACAGACGCCGTACAAAAATGTCGGTCGCCAAATTTCGATCAGACTTCGTTCGGACAAATTGCGAATCCATTATTAACTCCACCGCCGCAGACATACAAATCGGATTCGTCGGAAGAAGAATCTGTAGTTTCCGAATCAGCGATGGAGTTTAATACGTCATATCCGTTAAACACTGGCGTAGGTGTAAATGCAAGAAGTAATAAGCCTACGAGACCGTTCAAGGCTTATCCAAAGGATCCATTTTTCCTGGCAATTGGTGCAAGTACAGCGGATAGTATGCTAGGAAAAGAATCTGCCGAAGCTTATGCTGAGTTCAGACACAGGATGTTATCACAGGTAAATTGATTTAATTGTTTGTTGCTTAAATTATGACATTGTAATTTATTTAAAATATTAGCTGTATTCTTTTTACCTATAATTTACTGAGATCTCACCACACTTCAGATAAATTCACATCAACTCAGATAATTCTTATTTATTTCAGACATTTATAATAAATAATTTTTGAAATAAATTTTGTAATCTACAAAATTTAATTGAAAACATTAAAATTAAATACCTATTTTGGAAGTTAAGCTTCCATCTTTAGTAATAAATTTTGAATAAAGTTTTATTCAGACTTCTCTAATTGTTACAAAATTAGTGTTATGTTTTAGTCGTAATGCTATTGGTTCTGAATGCAGAACAATGGTACAATAAAAATTTGATAAAAGACTTAATAATCTCAATTTTCGAAGTTGTAATAAAGCCAACAACAATTTAAACTAAAATCTTTTTTTTTTTTTCGATTCAAAACCAGTATATCTGTGCTAGAACGTAACACAAATTTTGAAATAAGTAGGATAATCTGAATAAAGCTTCAATCAAACTGCCGTTTTAGTTTTCCGCACAAGTACAAGAATTTGACCAATCCAAACACACATTTTTAGTTTGAACGCCAAGTGCTTGTGCGTAAAACTAAAACGACAGTATGATAATAAAAAGTGAATAACTATTGAAAATTAAAAATTTTAAATCCTTATTTAGCTGTTTTTCGCAACCAAAACTAATTTCAACTTTTTATTTATTTCTAGGTACGCGCAAGCAATCCGCCGCCCGGCGTAACCAATACAAAAATGCGTCGTTCTTCAGTCCAATTGAGTCAGTTTAGTCAAGATGGTGGTTCGGACAGAGATGCCTCGTACTGGGAGAAGCGACGCAAAAATAATGAAGCAGCGAAAAGATCGCGTGACGCCCGCCGTGCCAAAGAGGACGAGATCGCCATACGTGCTGCGTTTCTTGAACAGGAAAATCTCAAACTTAAATACGAAATTGCGGCATTACGAAACGAGACCACTAAGCTACGATGCTTGCTTTATAATTAAGATATCATGATATATGGTTATAAGCATTTGACATATTTTGTAAAAGGCCTTTATTCAGTTCTACAAAATGATTTCACGATTCGAATTAATTCATCCCCAATTCGGACAACTATATAAAAATTGTATTAGGAAAAAAAAAAGACAAAATATGTTTTATTATATTTTATAAATGTGATTTTTTATCTTGTCATTAAGATATAAGACTGACTCGTGTATAAAATGGCTCAAGATTTTTTTATATGTATATTTTTTTTATATATTTATATTTTTATGATTTATTAATAATATGTACTATTAATGTGTGAATGTGTGTTTCTATATTTTTTATTTATGTTATTCAAATGTGAAAAAACTGTATATAGTGTTATTATTTGACGCAAGTTTGTAAAAATAATGAAATATTAGACAATAAAATCATTTAAGAATATTATAGATTTTTACTAGTTTTTAACGTAAAAATCCTGTACGATTAAAAATAATATATTATACGTATAAATATATATTTTACTTTAATTTAGTAATTGTTTGAAGAAGAACTATTCTCCTAATATTTTTCTCAGATAAACTTACTTTTGCGAAATCTGTGTTCAACCCCCAACCCCGTACGACCCCATCGGCTATTAATTATTAATGTTTGTAAGAAAAAAAAACTGTAATCGCAAATATCTCGAAAACGGCTGGGAATTTCGCAAAAATAACAAAATTTGCCGTCCCCTTACAAATCGGTACAGATAAACCAGGTACGTACTACAACATATCCAAAAATTAACCCCCTGCGACACCCCCTTATTAATTAAGCCAACCCCCAAAACTGTGATAAAAATATAAAAAAAAATTCGTTAAAAATGCATCGATGCAAAGCTGGTTGCCTGAAATTTTTCTTATATTTTTATCACAGTTTTGGGGGTTCTGGGAAAACATTTCAGTAGCAGCTACTAAAATGTTTTTTGCTAACAATATAACGTTTGTCTAAGAGATGGCGCCACCCGATATAAATATTTCAAATAAATGGTACATGATACATTTTGAGGGTTGACTTAATTAATAAGGGGGTGTCGTAGGGGGTTGAAATTGCGAAATTCCCAGCCGTTTTCGAGATATTTGCGATTAAAGATTTTAACTAATTTTAAGGGATGAAAAAAATAAATACAACACAGCATTTGTTTTTGATGAACTTTATTCAACAATAAAACAAAATACATTTCACCAAAATTTCAATATTTTCATCAGTTTTGTTGGGGGGCTTGACTTAATTAATAAGGGGGTGTCCCAGAGAGTTGATTTTTGGATATGTTGTAGTTGGGGGTTGAAAATGTCATAGCAACACAAGTGCTGCCTAGCAGCTATAACAATTTCAACCCCCAACCCCGTACGAGGCCGCGGCTATTAATTGTTAATGTTTGCAAAAAAAATCTTTATTCGCGAATATCTCGAAAACGGCTAGATATTTCGCAAAAATAACAAAATTTTCCGCGTTTTGCAAATGCTGGTCAATTATGACCGTACTACATACATAAATGATACATATCCAAAAATCAACCCCCTACGACACCCCCTTATTAATTAAGTCAAGGCCCCCCAACAAAACTGATGAAAATATTGAAATTTTGGTGAAATGTATTTTTTCTTATTGTTGAATAAAGATTTTTTTTTGCAAACATTAATAATTAATAGCCGAGGGCTCGTAAAAATGTATCAATGTATCAAAATGTATCAATGTATCAAAATGTATCAATGTATCAAAATGTATTAATGCATCAAAATATATCACTTGCTTATTGGCAACCAGTTTAACATCAGTGCATTGCGGGAATGTATAAGCTAAGGGGTATTAACAAAATTGTATCAGGAAAGCGTAAAATGCAAGATTTGTATCAGGAAAGCGTAAAATGAAATATTTTAACAAAATTTTATCAGGAAAACAAGAAAAAATTGAGATTTTTCTGCAAATTTTGTTATTTTTGCGAAATTCCCAGCCGTTTTCGAGATATTTGCGATTGAAGATTTTAAAGTTTTAAGGGTTGGATTAATTAATAAGGGTGTGTCCTAGGGGGTTGATTTTTGCATATGTTGTAGTACGTACCTGGTTTAACGCAGATTTGTAAAGGGACGGCAAATTTTGTTATTTTTGCGAAATTCCCAGCCGTTTTCGAGATATTTGCGATTGAAGATTTTAAAGTTGGGGGTTGGCTTAATTAATAAGGGTGTGTCCTAGGGGGTTGATTGTTGGATGTGTTGTAGTACGTACCTGGTTATAGCGGTGTTGACAAGTTAAGGGCTGCAAATTTTCTTATTTTTGCGAAATTTCCAGCCGTTTTCGAGATATTTCCGATTAAAGATTTTAACTAATTTTAAGGGATGAAATTGGGAAAAAATAAATACAACACAGCATCTGTTTTTAACGAACTTTATTCAACAATGAGAAAAAATACATTTCACCAAAATTTCAATTTCAATATTTTCATCAGTTTTGTCGGGGGCTTGACTTAATTAATAAAGGGGTGTCGTAGGGGGTTGATTTTTGAATATGTTGTAGTACGTACCTAATTTATCTTAACGGTTCGTAAGGGGATGGCAAAATTTTGTTATTTTTGCGAAATTCCCAGCCGTTTTCGAGATATTTGCGATTAAAGATTTTAAAGTTTTAGGGGTTGGCTTAATTAATAAGAGTGTGTCCTCAGGGCCGGATTAACCTTTTGTGGGGCCCTAGACATTTTTTTCTCCGGGCAAAAATAATAGGACTTTATTGCGTACAAATACATAAAAATGAAATTTGACCGACTGCAGGCCGGGCCCTTTGTATGCGGGCCCTAGACATTTGTCTTTTTTGTCTAGGCCATAATCCGGCCCTGTGTGTCCTACGGGGTTGATTTTTGGATAAGTTGTAGTACGTACCTGGTTTATCGCGCGCTTGTAAGGGGACGGCAAATTTTGTTATTTTTGCGAAATTCCCAGCCGTTTTCGAGATATTTGCGATTAAAGATTTTTTGCAAAAATGCAATTTCTGTCTGAACTATAAGAGATAGTTAGTTTAAGTTTGTACCATTGCATTCAGTGCATCCAAATCTATAAGATTCAATTTAAAAATTTGCAAAATTATCATAGATATGTGAAATATTTGACCTTCAATTTTTACAAATAATTTCAATTAATAAGGGTTAAATAACAGTTTTGCATTCAGCACGTTAAAATCTATGTGATTCAATCAAAATTTCCACTGCATGACTAGCCCTTACTAATTAAATATGGGGTACTCAAAATTTATTGAACAATAAAAAAATACAAAACAAACAGGAAAAGTAGGTAAGGTATTCAAAAAAAATTATCTAATTATAAAAATGAATGACCAAAGTATATTTTTATTACAAGTATAACAACTTTTATACATGAACAAATATTGCATCAGTCATATAACATTTTACCACGTATAAAAATTATAAAATGGAAGTATTTTCTTTAATATGTACACAGCAATATATAAATAACTTACTTAAGATACAACCACAGATTCTTATTAGAAGAATAACGTATAGTTAATGAAAAAATAGATAAATCTGTGTATGTGTCTGTATAATTTTATGAACTAGCTTTTTACATATAAACATTACACTAAAAAAACTTAACATTTTTCGTAATTCAAGGAAACATTGCACACAGGTCATTTTATTTCTGTTACGTTCTAATTTTAATTGGTCGAGATTTGAGACATCAGTCATGCAATTGATAACCATTTTATAGATTTTTTTTTCTTTCAAATAAACAATCACCTGTGCCGCTTAATTCGTCAACAATTTTATTACGAAAATGTATATATGATCTGTAAAGTGCTTTTCCAAATCAATTTGTCAAACTTCAAAAATTATCACAAGTCCCTTTTAACGTATAAGTATTATTAATTTGATTTAAATCTAATAAAAATAATAATTTACATATATTAATTTCCATTTCTGACAAACAAATTCAGATTGAAAACACATTGCAGAAAATTAAAAAAAAAATATATATATATTACCTACAATTTATTACAACAAGAAAATAAAACGAATAACAATAAATGCTTCCTAACACAAATAGTTTTAGTTAGCACCATTAAGGATAAATTAAAATTTAACGAAAATCAATGAAAACAGAGCAAAATTTAAATCAATTCAAAAGGGGCACAGAAACGGATCTGCGTTTTATTTCTTTCATATTAGAAAAATATTCAAACTGGGAAAAAAACTAAAAAAAATTCATAAAATATGAAAAAACTAATTACGGTAAATAGAATGAAATAATTCGATCACAGTTACATATTTTCTGTACATTTAAAAAAAAATGTGTATTTTTTCACAAGAAATATTGAACTGTTTTAGCTACACATACATGAAAAACTTCAAATCGTTACTATAAATTATTCTCACATCACTTTTTGATTTAAAATTGTATTAGTTTCAGAACTGTGTGAGACATGCATGATGTGAATTTAGCTTGTAATTTTCATACTACGCATGCTTCGAAAAGTTCTAAAATAGTTCAGAATTGAGTTAAAAATTGAAAATTAACTATAGAGGACAAATTTAATAAAAAAAAATTGAAAATGTGTACAAAGAATTTTGTTGTTAAAAGCATATTTTAAAAGCGAGGCGAGAATACAGATATATGTTTGAACCAAATTTCAAATTTAAAGTGTATAGCATCAAATTGTTAGATATTCGTAAACTTAAATAAAACATATTCTAGGACAAAAACAAAACTCTAATTAGGTGATTTTTATTCAGTTTCTATCAAAATTAGCCGAGTAGGGTGATTTGGAGAAAAATTATGTTCCTAAAGCCTGGATTACATTAGTTAGAGTTAGTAGTGGAGTATGATGAGAGAACACGCACTATTTCATTATTTATTAGTACTCATCTCAGTTGGAAAGTAAAGTGAGGTGAAACAAAGTGAAGTGAGTTGAGTTGCTTTATAAAAGAACAAAATATTCAAACTCAAACAAGAGAACACGAATAACTGACAAAGTTCGAAATACTTTTACACCTTTTTTTTCACATTTGGCTTTCTAATCAACCATAAATTTGTGAATCAGGAAATACACCTTTGTTATAAATTTTACATTAAATTTAAAGGTCCAATATCATTCAATCGTTTAGGTATCCAACTTAGATTGTCGTAGCTCAGTTAAGATAAAAAGAATAAGATTTATCTGAGTTTATCTGAAGTGACGTGAGATCTCAGTAAATTATAAGTAAAAAGAATACAGCTAATATAAAAATTTTGGGATATTGAACGACGAGTCTAAACCTTTTTTAAATAAAGATGAATCTTTAATCTCGTCTTTCACAATCTCAAAATGTTTATAATGCGTACTCTACTACTAATTCTTCTAATGTAATTCAGGCGTAACTCTACCAATGTAAATCGAAGCTGAATAAAAATCTCCAATTATTATAAAATAATAAAACAAAATGAAATGTGCATGTGTGACTAACGGTACAATTTGTTGTAAAAAAAATAAAATAAAAATTAATTTTAGTTTAGACTAAATTTCAGGAGCCATTCGCAGCGGCAGCTATAGGTTCGGAGGGCGTAATTGAAACGGGCGATGCCGGCTTTGATGTTACTAGCGAGACTTGCGCTTTAGGCGAATTAGATGTCGCCGAAGGCGAAGGAGGAGGAATCGATGCGGGTGATGGTGCAGCCGATGGAACAGTACTCGTAACAGTAATCTCAAGCGATTGAGTGGTTACCGTCGGTTGACCCTTCATCGTATTGATAAAATCGAGTAGACGTCGTATATTGCACTCGGTCGATTTGTGTTTGTCGAGCATTTCTTCGTGCTCGTCACGTTGGTCGCGTAGTGACGTTTGCAATTGTTCGGCACGACGTTCTAGCTGGTTTAGTTCAGCGCGTAGGTTTTTATTCTGATCGAGTAAGACGCGCTTCTCTTGCGATTTTTCTTTAAAAACCGCCAAGATAACAAGAATATAAGTTGATTTGGCGCATATAGAAACTGTCTTCATCGAATCATCTTATTTACGTCATTATTTTTGGAACTATACTGTATCGTAGCAACTCATAAAATAAGCAATTTTGTGATTAGTCTCAATCTAATGATACAAAATTTTGATTTATTCGAAAATGTTAAGTAATAATAATACCAAAAACTCACTAGCGTAAGTTACAAATATTATATAATATTATAAACATATTATTTAATAGTAGTAAAAAAATATTATCTTTCAAACAGCGATGTAAATTTGTCAATGACGTGAATAAACTAATTCGATGAATATATTTTAATATTAATAATTTTTACATATATTTATGGGTTACAACATAGAAACAGTACAAACAGCACAAGTCTGGATGTGTAGTACAAAAAGGCACAGTAAAGGACAATCACACATTTATGTTCGATTACAAAAATACAATTTTATATTGTACACACAAAAAAAAAAAAAAACATCCAAAAATATTATGTATATTTAAAATAGTAATATGATAAATAAATAGTTAATTATATAAAATGAAGACAATGAAATTCACAAGATAAATGCTCTATTTTGACAATGGACAAAATATAAATTAGTGTAGTGTGTCTATTCAATAAAATATAGTTAAAAAATTAGAAAAAAATATTTGCAATAAATTATTACAAATATTTCAAAATTAGAAGCACTTTTTGCAATATATTTTAAATTGTTTATTATTTTTACAAGCATTCTATTCATCTTTATTTAGCATCAATTATATAAGAGGAAAAGACAAAAATATAATTTGAAAAAATGTCAAGAAGTGCTTCTAAAAGAAATGCAAATAAATTAAATTTTAAAAACAAATATTTCCTTTAGTAATTTTTTAAAACTAATCAGTACAATTTTATTAAGAATCATTATAAAATCAATATTGAACAGACATTAAAAATGCTAGATTTCATGGTATAAATATATAAAAATTACAATAATAATAAATACTAATGGCAAAGATAACAAATGCAATAAATAAATGACAATAATAATAAGTTACTAATAAAAATGCATTATCGATTGTACCGTTTGTCAAAAAAAAAAAATGATCATCACATGCATTTTATAAATAAATAAAAAAAGGTAACAACGGTCTGTGTAACAGACGCAAATCCATTACGATTTATTTTTTTATGAAAAAGTCTCCTGTGAAGTTCACTGTCCGTCTGAAGGAATCCGAGTAGCCGGAGCTAAGGGGACAAAGGGGGCGACAACAAACACGTTTACAAAACAACCAACAATTGAACTAAACTGTTTTTGAAAATGTATTCGAAATTTCTTATCTCTTACTAAGGATGTAAATTATCATAAATTATCAAGAACTAATAACAGTAAATTGTAAAATATTATTTTGCTTATTTATAACTACTCCAGAAGTAAATTAATAACTCCAGTGTTGGGACAGATAAAGAAAACAATTACCTCGATAAAGATACAGCATTTTTTTTTAATTATCTATATAAGATAATATATATCGGAACAAAAGTTTGTCTAGATCAGGTATGAGCAACCTTTTTTTTACAACCAGGCCAGCTACAAACATAAAAATGTTGTGTAAGAAACTTGTGATAATACAAACACTGAATGATGAACTCAAATTATCTCTTTATTAACAAAATAAACCTAATATAAAAAAATTACAGAAATAAAACACTCATTAATAGAAAAACTATTTAAAAAAAAAAACGGCGAAAGGTATATGTGGAAAAAGATTATTTAATGAGAAATTTGACATGGCTTCTTTGCCATCAATTGGTCTGTCTATATTTGCAGATATAGATGACACAGCAACTCACACACACACAGCTTTCTAACCGTACATTATTTAATCTCGATTGGTGATCGCTTTTAATTATTTTAATTGCGGAAAAAATAATTGTTCGCAAAACATATGTGCTTTCAAAAAGTGTCATTATTTGCTTTGCATGTGCGCCTAATCGTGCTAATTTTTCTAAATTCATGTAATTTTGAAATTTATTTCTTAAATCCGTGTTGTCGTTTGAAATTGTGTCGTGTTAAATCTTTGAAGGGCCACACGAGAAAATGTACGCGGGTTGATCATCCCTGATCCAGATAATAGATAATTAAATAATTGGCCTTATTTTAAAATTTAAAATTTTCTAAATATATGCACATATTATTAAGGATAACAAAAATAAAACATACAAATTTTCTCATTATTAAAAAAATAAAATGGTTATTGATATTTTTATAAAAGTTTCGATTTTTATGCTACATGAAAAATAGTTTTAAAACATGTTTGGGAAACGCTGATCTAGATAAATCCCAACACTGACTAATTCAGTTTTTTTAAAATAGTATAAAAATATCTTATTATTTATTAATTAACTAAATTTACTTTCATAAAAAAATTTCACTATTACTATTTTTAGTATCTAAATAAATAACTGCTCAAATTTACATCCTTATTTCGAATAAATAAACTACTTAATCGTGTTTGTATGACTGTGTGTGTGGGTGTATTTAGCTAACCTTTTACTTCAGCCGGCACATAAGTGGTGAGTACAGTCATACTGGGCGGTACACTTAATGCCCCAACATCTCTAGTACCCGATGAACTGCTACTACTGCTGTCCCTTCGACCCAAACATTTGGGACAATGACGCGGCTGCTGTATCAACGGCCGATTGTGACAGCTGATGTGAAAACTACTATTACACGATTCGCATACGGATTGAGCGCCTGAAAGAAAAAAATCATTAACATTTACACCCCGGAAAGCGAATATTTATTTATCAAAAAAAATGTGACGAAAATTTATAAACCAATACAATAAATTTCCTAAACCGCAAAATTTGATTATTAAAACAATGTATAGTTGTATAGTTTTTATTTATTTATAACGCCCAGTACAAATATCAATAAATGAGAAAAAATTAGTTTTAATTTAGTTATTACAACACAAATTTGTATAATCTCGTTTGAAACTTCTAATAATAGAAATCAAAGTTCGTTTCATAATATTTTCAATTTAATTTGCATACAAACGTAAATTGCTTTCTACAAATATATATTCCGAATTTATTTGATGTTCATTAATCGATACATATATACCTTTTGTTATGTCATCGAAATAACACGTTTAAATTCAAATAATAAATATATAAATAGATGTCTTATTTGGCTTCTATTTGCTAAAATAATTATTTAGAAAAAATATGTCAAAATACTTTTTGTTTTCTTTTATTTTAAAACAAGGCTACAAAATAAAAAATATTATGAAAGTAAATTTCTAAAAATTGGTTGAGTGTTTGTTAATATATTTCTAATTCTAATGTATTTATTTACCTTAAAAATTCTCATCTTATTCCTCTATTCTGCAGCATCTGTTACCTATTGTTACACAAATATAAGTATAGTTCATTTTGCATATTAATTGTTTTAATGAAATGTAATCGAATTTATATGTTTTAGAAAAAAAAATCCGAAAACTATTAATTAAAAATGAGTTTCAAACCGATTTAATAGAACTAGCTTCAATTCAAGAAGAAAAATAATTCCGATTTGATTTGTAGCCTTGCTTTAAAATATCATTTTATGTTACCTTTATTTTAATTTATAAAATTATGAAATACCCTATATAATAAAATACTACTTTTTTACATATAGTAAATAATACGAATTTCTTGACTGTATAATTTTTAGTAGTTATTATTTTATTGTAAACATTGAACATTTTTAATAATTAAATTACAAATTTTCAAACACTCAAAATTGTTTTATAGATATATTTAAAGAAAATATATATTAAAGAAAATATTTAATTGTCAATATTTTCTTTGTTTATCATTATTTTGATTTCCAAAAAATATATATGTTGTTAATTATAATAAAGATTAATCATATTGTTTTTTTAAAAAAAATTATGTGTGAAATAAGAGAAAATCGCATTTTTCAAGGAAAATGATGAAAATTATTTTTTACAAATAAACCACACATACAAAAATTCTGAAATTAATACATCAGTACTATAATAACAATTAACAACATATATATATTTTTTGGAAATCAAAATAATAATAAACAAAGAAAATATTGACAATCAAATATTTGATTAATTTTTTTTTATATGCTAATTCTGTGAATTATATAAAAATTGTTATTAAATTATTAATTGTACATAAATTAGCAAATTTTTCTAATAATTAGTTACCATAAATATGTAGTATTAAACGAATAAATCGAATGTAAAATTATCCTATTTTGTATTCCCACCACCTGTCTGAATATAGCCTTGAACTGGCCTTAATGTGAAATGACAAAATAATATTTTTTTTTATGTTTATAATTTACTAAATATTAAAAATAAAAACTAAAAATATACATCAAATTTTTTATTTGTAATACCTTTTGCATACCTATCATTATAGATTGCATTATCATTAAATATTATTTAATATATTTTGAAATACTATAATTTTAATATTATTATATTATATGATTTTTTATATTAATATTTATTTTGTGCTAGATGTAACTAGATATTTTAATTAATGAATTGTTAAAATAAAATTTAGTACAAAAAAAAACTAATTAAGTAATTAAAATTGATTTAAATCATTGATTATTATTAAAAAAATCAAATGATTAAAATCAAGCCAATCCTGATTTAATCTATTTTAATTGTTGATTATTAAAAGAGTGCTTGCTAGTGAACAAATAAAGTTTATAAATATTTCACTTTAGTTTTTGTAAAATATTGCTAAATTTTCATTATTTACGTGTATGTAAAAGTACCAACCTCACAAAAAATTCACATCATGAATTAAGGGTTAAAAAAAATCAATAAGATAATATAAGAAAAGAGTCCGGTAACTTACCTGTTGTACGACAAACAATACATATTTTCGAATCGGGCGATACTGCTTTGCCATTAACACGTTCAATTGTCAGTCCACTGGGTAAATTTGGTATATTTAATCCAATCGGTACGGTGGATGAGACTTTCTTGACGGCGTTAGATGAATGTGACGTAGTGGTAACGGGTGACGATGAACGTGAATCGGTACGAGATTGCGATGATGATAACGGTGGCGAGACGCGTTGCTGTTGTTGTGCTTGTTCGGCAGCGCGTAATTTATTTTTAACCGCTTGCCTTGTGTTCGGAGGCGATAGGTTCATTAAGTAGGTGTTCTTTTTTCGTTTCTAAATGTAGGGACAAATTTCGTTAATATCGGGATTTTATAGATTTATAGATCTACAACAAAATTATATCATTTTGTAAAGTCCAATACAAAAATACTCAGAATCTCGAAATTAATCACATACTTTTATAAAATTTACTTAAAATAAAAATAAGTAATATATAACAGTAACGTATATATCTATTTACTTCTGATTAAGTACTTTTTATTGATTTACTATGTATCATATTTATACATAAAATAAATTAAGTTTATTGCCACAATATTTTTCTAGTATATTAAAGACCTTTCAGGAAACGCATAACTATCAAATACGAAATGCTGGAAATTTTATATTAGAATCCAGAAATTACAAACAAACACAAAACTCTATACCAAAAAATGTTAAGTTGTGCAATTATAAATTTTTTGTAGATAGTAAAAGAATTATATTTAAATGATTTATTTTATTTAAAATTATATATTTCTTGTATATATGTTTACATATTATTTAATATTGATTTATACATAAGAATATCACCTTTTTTTTTTTTTTTTAAGTTTTGTATTTTTATAATTGATTGTATTTAAATGTATTCTCTATTAGCGCAAGCTATTATAATATATATTACAATTATTATTATATTGTAAAGTCCAATAAAAAAAATGCTCAAAATCCCGAAATTAATCACATACTTTATAAAAAAAAATGTATTCAGTAACGTATATATCAATTTACTTCTTATTACGTATTTTTACTGATTTATTAAAATCCTTCAAAATATTTTCTAATTATTTTTTCGAACAAATTAATTGTTGTTTATGAAAAACTTAATTTATTATTATTATGTAGAAGCTATTTTTTTAAATAGTTACGTAACTTATAACGAATTCTGAAATATCATTTATATCAACAATTATTATGAACATTAACATATAATAACCTTTTTACTACTTTGACTGCAAGGAAAAAGTAGTATAGCGTTTGGTACGGTGTCTGTAACATTTAAAAAAAAAAAAAAATTGTATAGAAATCCTTCATATAGCCTGTAAATCTGAACATAGTTTATGTGGGTGTATGGATGTGCGTCGTCAGCTCGCTCGCTCACTCGCTCGCTCGGTCGTCAGACAAAATTTTGTGATCGCAACTCCTCCTAGACAGTTCAACCGATTTTAATGAAATTTTCAGGATAAATTTGTCTAGTGCCCAAGATCGTCATGTGGTTTTTTTTTTTTTTCAGTGATGTCAACTTTCCGAGAAAAAAATTACTAAAGTTTTTAAAAATTCATATTGGCTACGTTATTTATCCGATTTTGATCAAATTTTCAGAAAAGATTTCCCTAATGCTCTCATTAATTATATAATTTAATTAATATACAGTTTTAAAGTTTTAAAAATTTTATTATGGCCATGTTATTCAACCGATTTTACTCAAATTTTCACAAAAGATTTTCCTAGTATTCATATAATTTATGTAATTTTAACAAAATACAGTGTTGCCAAATTTCCAAGAAAAAAATTAATAAAATTTTTAAAAATTTATTATGACCATTTTATTTAACCGATTTTAATCAAATTTTTATAAAAGTTTTTCCTAGTGCCTAAATAAATTATGAAATTTTAACAAAATACAGTGTTGCCAACTTATCGAAAAAAAAAATCACAAAATTTTAAAAAAATTCATTGTGGCTACATTATTTATTCGATTTTGATCAAATTTTCAGAAAAGTATGTCCTAGTGCCCACATAAATTATTATATTATTAAAATACAGTGTTGCCAACTTTCCGAGAAATGTCAAAGTAGTCTATATATGGGTTTACCCATATACTTCTAATCTTGTTCTTTTATTTTTCATCTGGATTATTTTCAACAAAACTAAGTATAAACCAATATTTCCTAAACACAAACATCTGACGACCAGTTTAATATTGAACACTTTAACTAAAAAGTATTCTTTTATTGACAATAACAAATCATTTTACTATTAGAAGTTTGATAAGTTGACAAAGAAGCATAGTTTTATTGAAAGTAATAATTATTATACCGGTAAAATTTAAAAACGATGCTTTTTGTTGACTTAAAGTTGACTTTCATTAAAGTGTTTATTATGAAAATCGGCTGTAAGTTAAATAGAAATGAGTAGCAATTACTAATAATATTAAAATTCACCGTGCTTTGATCCCAACGATTTCCGTATAAAAATTGTGGATTGGCGGTACTTCTCCTCTTGCGTTCAACCCGTTTATTCTGTAATTCTTTGAATATTTCGTGCGTGCAAAGGCCCATCCGGCCCAGAAAATCAACCTGCGACAATTCATGCGGAAGTAAAGGTGGTTGTGGCGAGGGAGGAGCTGATGGCACATCTAAAGAATCTTCCGATGTTGACGCTGAACTAACCGACGCTGATCTTGATGTACTAAATACGAAAATTATATTTTACTTTAATATTAGTTCTACCGAAAAAAATCTTTAAGATTATTTTTCTAATATCTTAATGATTTGTCAATTTTTCATAAAAAAAAGTTATTAAGAATTTGATAAAGTACAAAAAAAAATTCTAATATTTTAGTAGTTTTATCTAATAATAATAGATGATTATTTCTAATATTATTAGATGAAACATCTAATGCAAGAGTATATAATTATACTTTTGATATATTTCTATGTTCTTGTTCGTTGATTTATTTTCCAGTTTTCGATTATTTATATAAACTTGTTTTGAAATAATAACTTTCTGTCAACAAATTTGTATGTAGATAAAAACTAATGTTATAAAAAATATTAGTTAATTAAATACAGAAATCATTTAAAATTTAGCCATCTCTAATGAAAAAGTGATATATTTCAAAATAAGATAGATTATTGGTTGTACTAATAAATTAATTATAAAACTATATTCGTTTTACTTGGTATTTAAAAAATATATCTTAAAATGCTTCTCCTGAAAAATTGTATTATATGCATTAGAAATGGTATGGCAAATATGTAAACTTACAGGTTTTGTTTCCGTGATTTAGTTAATATATTCGTCAGGTTACATCTTCGGTCTTCCAACCCAGCTTTCGTTGCATTCGTTTTAACATTTTTCTGATGTATTTTATGTTCACTTCGTAGACGTTCAAGTAATTCTTTCTATAAGTTCAATTCAAGGTTAGAATTTCAAAAATCTAATGTTAATTTATATTTATTTTTAATTGCTTTTTAACTTATGCATGCACATTGTTTGTTTGTCTTGTGCTAATCAATTTGATATACAAGTTTATTTATAAATGTAACAATATTATGTAATTATTAAAATAATCTTACATCATTAGAAACTTTCTTAATTTTATTGTTCATTATTATTTTTAAGCTATAAAAGAAAACAGAAAATGTACTAAGTATTTTCTAACAAAGACTATCGTTTTATCTTTTATACGTAAACAGTTATCTAATCAGTTTAAAACTAATTTGTTAAGGAAACTTTAATATAAAATACATAAAAGTGATTCATTTGATATAATATTTAATTAATAAAAAAATTTCTAACATTAAAATCAATAATTATATACTTATATAAAATTAAAGAAATTAAATAAATAGAACAAATATACATAGCCATCTGACGACATATGTTTCGTAAACTTTTTCGAGAAAAACAAATCAAGTTTTAAAGTTGGATAATTTGAGTTATGTGCGCGACCGAGTTTTTATTTTCAATATCTTCTCGCTTGAACTTCGCTTTAAAAGATCAATAAGTACCTGAATCCAAGCACTGCGTTAAAATGGTCCATATAAAGTTCAGGCAGTTAGCGTCTATATTATTACAAACAGTCAATCTCGTCTTTCATATTATTAACTTTATTGGGCCACATATTACCATTAGTTTATACATATTATATCGCATGCAAATGCCATCATAATAACGAGTAAACATTCGTAATTAATATGAAATGAATATTAAATTAACGAAACCAAAAACAACGAAAAGAAACAACAAAAAAAAAGGACCCGTCTAACGTAAACTTATTTATAAAGTTGTAATTTATTTCTGCGAGTCTTTGAAAACTAGAACAAAGTTTGGTACTTGTTTGACTAACTGGAAAGTCTGTTTTACACAACAAAAGTGAAAAGAAATTTGCGCACGCACTCGTATAATCGACGGAAAGTTTTCCGTTAACTAGTTGCTTTCAAAAGTAAATCTTATCAAACAAATCCCGTTATATATTAATAAACAATTAGAAAAATTTATAATAGAGAAATTCATAAAAATAATATACAAATTATTAGTAAATTACTGAAAAGAAAAATAATCAAGTTTTGAATTGTGTAAATTATGCTTTAAATATCTTTTAAACTTTGCACATGACAGTCGTACAAAAATACATTATAGAAATAAATGTGATATGTAAACTTACTTGATCTAATCCTATCGAAATGATATCATTTTGTGCTGATTTAATGTCATATTTTACAAGTACATTCTGAAAATATAATAAATAATATTGTCAGATATCTTTATTATGTCAAAGTCATAATTAAAAACCTAGATTAAAACAGACAATTTACTTACATCAGGATCTGCCTTCAATTTCAGGAATAACATCTACAAAAACAAAACAAAATTTTTTGGCAATTACTAGATTGTAGATAATAATTATTTATAAATATACTTTTACAAAACAATCAATATAAATAACTATCAGCTATTCAATAGATTTTTAAAAACCTATTTTTCGTTTCTGCTTTATTTACATTATTTTAGTCATAGGTGCGTTAACTCGCTTTAATATTAAAAATAGATTAAATTCATACGTCTTAAAAATAAACAATTATAAACTATAGTAGAAAATTGTAAATTCAAAAGTAATGTACGACGAATGAATGATAAACAGCATAATCCTACATAAAATAAAATTCATCTTCTAAACAGTAAAGTTAAACTTACCTGATGATTCCTGATAGCTATTTTCAACTTAGTTTGGGTCCTTTCTATGTCGGCCCGTAACTCTTTCGACACTTCCATTTTAAAAATTGGTTATTAAACCGTTTACAAATGTTTTAAACACTTCATGCAAAAAGAAAAAAATATAATATTAGAAGTGAGAAAGGAAAAGTACACGCGCGACACAGCTGTACACCTCTCACAGCCGAGAGCGAACCATGAATGCGGCGTGCAGCGCATAAGCTGGGGAATGGACACAAATAAAATTCAATACTAGCTTTATATCGTCCCATGCGGCGTCCTTCTTTGTTTTTCGAAATTATTCACACAAAATAACTTCGAAAAGTATATTTTAGAAATATTGGTATTTTTCTTTATAATAAATCATATTTATAATTATTGTTTACGAACTTACCAATCTTATATCTTCCCTCACGTAAGCACTTTAGACGGTTAGCATGATATTATATTGATAAGTCTTTATAGGTGAATTTACAACTTTATAAATTACTGTTTTTACGAAATGAAACATTAAATATGTAAACTATAAATTCGTATTACTCAATAGAACTTTCTTCTATAATTATATTGATTTTTCAAACAAAATTTGTTATTAAAACATACGCATACTAATGTAGTAGGCAACTTTGATTAATATTGTAAAATTTGTATATGGAAATGACAGATTACAGTAAACAACAGTAAAAGTTGTATTCAAATATTCCAGGTAATGTGCTCTTTATTCAAGCCAAATTCAAGCAGCATTTATTGATGATTAACGATTCCACGTAAACACAAACCGTGTTGATATAAATAAAAAATAGCGATGTACAAAACAATAATACCGTCAAGCATAAGATAAAGTTGTAATATCTAATTTCAAATGTTTACTTTTTCCTTGTAAGCATGCAATCTTAAAACTACATTACATGAAAAATCAATAAAGAAAAGAAAAAAAATTATTTATATTTATATATTCAGATCACAACTACTGCTTTCGTTATACTGTCACATATAAAATAATATTAATCAACGGGTAGTTAAAATTATAATGTATTAAATAAACATGAAGTAAAAATGTCAAAGGCAACAAAAAATCAGTGAAGTATAAAAAATTAATTGTATATAAATATCGTAAAAAATTTGCAACTAATTTAGAAAATTATTTCTACACATTTTTGCATATACGTCAAACGATCAAAAGTATTCTTTTTTAATGTCATTGTAACTTTTTTTTTAGTTTATTCTTTGTTATAATTACAAAAATATTACTGCGATGTTGCCAAAACTATTGACATAATTTATATAACACATCGGATTGTAGATGGCGTGCAACTTGACAGTTGTCAACAGCTGATTGTGAAAATATGATGACATAAACAATTTATTTATATTTATCAGGGAGGACCTGATATTTATCAAAAATGTGTAAATTAAAGAAATGTGTCGTTTTTAATTTTATATTGTGTTTTAGTTTAGTTAGTAGTTTAAGGACGTATAATAAAAAAGAAATTCTTCAACTTAGGTTAGTTTAAATGGTTAAAAATTCTGTATTGTTTCAACTAGTGAAATAATAATAATAATTTCAGGGAAGAAGTACGTGATATGTTCCAGCATGCCTATAATAGTTACTTAAAATATGCATATCCCTACGACGAATTAAGACCATTAAGCTGTGACGGCATCGATACCTGGGGCAGCTATTCTTTAACCCTAATTGATGCATTAGATACTTTAGCAATAATGGGTAATTACACAGAATTCCAAAGAGTAGTTAATATTCTTACAGCGAAAGAAAACTTTGATGCTAATATCAATGTTTCGGTATTCGAAACGAATATTCGTATAATTGGTGGCCTGCTGAGTGCGCATTTATTATCACACCGGTAAAATTGTTAGAATTATTTAAATAAAAATATTATCTTTATTTATTAGAGTAATTTTAGAGCGGGCATTCAATTAGAGCCCGGTTGGCCATGCAACGGTCCTTTACTACAATTAGCTGAAGATGTTGCTAAGCGACTTATAGCGGCTTTTGATACCGAATCCGGAATGCCGTATGGTACCGTTAATCTCAGGTATGGAGTTCCTGTTGGAGAAACAACTGTTACGTGCACGGCTGGAATTGGAACTTTTATTGTTGAGTTTGGTACATTGAGTCGGCTCACTGGTGATCCTTTGTACGAAGAGGTACGATTACAAGACAAGAATTGAATGGGGAATTTCGGAAAAAACTTATCTCGGACAAAATTTATTCCAAACAAACTTTAATCTAAACTAATGCATTTTTTTTTCTGAGATATATTTAATTAATTAAGTTAGGGTAGATATTCAAGGTAAATAAATATGTTTTCTTAGAAGAATAATATAAAATAAGCAATTAAAGTAAATAAAAAATACAAAAGTAGTATTTTGTATTGAAATTTTTCAAAATACAAATTTTTACTTGATCAGAAATCCACGTGTTATTCATAAAAATGACAAAAAATCTAAGATAAATCCTAATTAGTCGAATTTTCCGATTCAATTGTTATACTAACAATTTGAGACTTTAGAGATTTTTCTCAATCAGTTTTTCAATTTAGTTTAAAAAAATTATATAATTTAGGTAGCAATGAACGCATTACACGCCATCTACAATCACCGTTCTTCAATAGGTCTAGTGGGCAATCATATCGATATAGCAACAGGTCGTTGGACGGCACAAGATGCTGGAATCGGCGCCGGCGTCGATTCCTACTACGAATATCTCGTAAAAGGTGCAATACTCCTTCAACGACCCGAATTAATGCAGATGTTCCACGAGGGCCGGCATGCTATCGATAAATACCTAAAGAAAGACGATTGGCATTTATGGGTGTCAATGACTAAAGGTCAAGTTACACTGCCCGTTTTTCAATCGTTGGAAGCTTATTGGCCCGGTGTTTTGAGTTTAATTGGCGATATTAATGCTGGCATGAGATCGTTACATAATTACCATCAAGTTTGGAAGCAATATGGTTTTACGCCCGAGTTTTATAATATTCCGCAGGGTGAGGCTGGCGCGAAACGGGAAAGCTATCCGTTAAGGCCCGAATTGATCGAGAGTGTTATGTATTTGTATCGAGCTACCGGTGATCCCTATTTGTTAGAAGTTGGTGAAGATATTTTAAGGAGTATACAACATAGTTCTAGGACGCCTTGTGGATATGCTACGGTAAATTATATTTTCTCTTTTTAAATAGGCAATTTTATTTAAGAAAATTTTCAATTATCATAGTACATATCAAAATTGAATTTTGAAAATGTAAAAAGATAAATTCAAACCTTATTTAATTCGGAAAAGAGTTAAACGAGCTAAAAATCTTATTTGGAAATATTTTTCTGAATCTTTCTGAACTCCTAATAAATATAATTTAGACAGAACGTTAAACAAAAAGTTTGTATATAATAGTAAAGACAAAAGTACGTATTGTTACAGTTTAAATTTTTATTTATTACTTATATAATTGAAATAATGATGTTATTCTTTATTATTCTTGCTTCAGTAAAACAACATAGCCCGTTTTAGAGTATTTTTAGATAAAAGTGCGTATATTTTAAAATATTTATTTCAAAAATAAATACTATTTTTAGCATTATTAAAGAGAATTATATTCTCTTTGGCATTATATATATATATATATATATATATATATATATATACAGAGCTGGGTAGTACTTAAAGTAAAAGTACTCTAAGTACGTACTTTAAGTATTTAGTACTTAGAGTACTTTACTTTAAGTACTTTTCAAATTTGATACTTAATACTTGTACTTAAAGCTTTTTTATAAGTACTTAATACTTAAGTACATTTGTGGTACTTAAAGTACATAAAAGTACTTAAAGTACATAAAATTACTTAAAGTACATAAAAATACTTAAAGTACATGCAAATACTTAAAGTACATAAAAATACTTAAAGTACATGCAAATACTTAAAGTACATAAAAATACTTAAAGTACATGTAAGTACTTAGAGTATTTAAAAAATACTGATTCTGAATATTTATTTCAAATATTTGAAATATATTAACGGTTTTGCAAACGTGTACGATAAATTCTGCATTATTTTTCTAAAAATATCGGATAAAACGAGTGATCACTCTTCATTTAAACATTAAAAACAACAATTTTTTGTTTCAAAATTTTTAAAAGACTTAGAAACGTAAAATTTTTGTGCAATATTGTTTTAGTTTTTAATAATTATTATTTTAAATATTTGGATGACTAAAAAACAGATCAATATTTAACAAGAATATCCAAATATTTTGAAATTATTTATAAAATTTAATACGCCTCTTCCATCTTCCGGTCCAGTTGAACTGACCGTCTTTTCTCTTTTGCTGGAATAATCAATGTCCCTCAACGTCAAAAGTTCAGTGACTTAAATTTTGAAAAATTAGTTGTTTTGAAAGCAAACATCAAAATATAATTTTAAAAGTTTTCAAACCGCTTAATTAAAAAAAATATTTGGAAAAAATAAATTAGAAAATTACATTTTATTTATGTTAAAATTTACTTAACTTAACGAAAAATTTAACTTTAAAACTATGTATTTCTTTATAATTTTGTTGTAGATGTATTATGGCAACATTAATCTATAAAAGTTTACAATTATAATTATAAATTTTGTTGATTTATCTCATATCACAGACATAAAAACTTTATGGTTTGTTGCAAAAAAAATTGTCATTTTTAACATTATTTGTTAAAAAATGAAAAAATTTTATTAGAAAAAGTTGTTTTGCATAGAATTTTGTTGCTATGTATCAATTTTTGTGACTAAATTTAAACTTTTTTTTTTGTTTGCAGAAAGTACTCTAAGTACTTTTTATAAAGTACTTAGAGTACTTAAAGTAGTACTGGTACTTAATACTTTAAGTACATTTTATAAAAGTACTGGTACTTAATACTTAAGTACTTTTTAGAAGTACTTAACCCAGCTCTGTATATATATATATATATATTTTAAAATATTAACGGCCGGTTTCATAATAAATACTTTAACTAAAGTCAACTTTAAATCGACCAAAATGTATCTATTTTAAATTCAACTATAATAATAATTATTTTTATCAATAAGACAATTCTTTTTTGACAATTTTTTTACACTTCTAATAATAAAATTATTTGTTGTCAATAAAACCAAGCCTTTTTGTAAGCTTCAAATTGACTTTAATTAAAGTATTTATTATGAAACTGTCTGTTAGTATAATAAAAAATATTTAATTTATAAGAATAGTTTATATTTGTTTATATAATAATTATGTTAATATGTTGATAATTAAGTAAATAGTATGCTACAGTAGTAAATTTCCCGTAATTCTTAAATGTTAAAATATGTATTGCAATGTAATTAACTAGCCTAAAAAACTAAATAAAGTTTGATTTGATTTGATACATAATAAAAGCAAAAATTAATATTGAAATCTTGAGTACTTTGAAATAAAATTACTATAAAGAGGACTATGAATATGGACCAATATACTTAAAACATTAAATATCTTTTTATGTAGTAAATTGTAATTTCTTTAAGATTAAAGACGTTCGAGACCATCGTAAAGAAGACCGAATGGAATCATTCTTTCTAGCGGAAACAACAAAATACTTGTACTTACTTTTCGATCCCGATAATTTCATTCACAATTCGGGTGAGCATGGCACAATCGTAAATACACCGAATGGTGAATGCGTCATCTATGCCGGTGGTTACGTCTTCAACACGGAAGCGCATCCAATTGATCCCGCTGCACTGCATTGTTGCTACGATCAACCTAATATGAAATTATTCGACTTAAATAAGTTAACGGCTAACGCGCAACTCTTCAAAGGCGATACGATTCAAATGCGACGACATAAAATGCACGATATTTATCAACAACAAAATGATAATCCCGTCATTATTAAAAATAATGATAAAGAAGAAAATACAAGAGGAACTATTGAAGAAATCAAATTGGCAACACCGTCAAGATTAGATGAAAATGAAGAGCAAATAATTGAGAATGACGAAATTATTCTTCCGGATAAAATTCAAACTGTATCGAATGTAATAACAGAAACAAATGAGAATGAATCGCAGAAAGAATTCATTAAAGACGATCTGGAAGACAACTATATAGTTTTGCCCGAATTTGTAAATCAGTTTATCACAAAAACTCAAAATATGAGACCGAAATTTGATCCGCAAAGAATGTTGGAACGATTGCGAGCCGATACTCGCTATCCACACAATGTTACGTGGGAAACAAATTATCAATTATTGACATGTCAGGCGCAACCATTTTTACAGAAAATGTCAATATTAGGAGAGTTTTTTAATACCTGATTGTTATAATTTTTATTTACTATTTATATTTGTATATTTCATTGCAATAATAAAACATAATTGTTATTATTTTCGATTTATTTTCCTAACAACTTGAAACAAAACAATTATGATATATTCCTTTTGACACATCTGTTATGTTATTAAAATATAAATGTTTAAATTTTTGTAGAGAAACGAATAGAGCTTTTATTCACAAACTTTGAAGATAAAATATCAATTTTTGAAATGACAACAATATATAATAAATATTAGAAAGTAGTTGGTCAATATGGGTTCAATAAATTTGACATTTCAATGAAATTTAAAGTTTGACAGACATTTGAAATTTATCCCAAAATCATCAATTTTAAAAGTAATCATATCATAAATTACAAAAAAAGTAAAGTAACAAAGTAAAAGTAGAACAAAGTAAATATGTACTACGAAATAGTAATATGTCTACTATTGACAACTCAGCCTCTGAAGAGTTAACTTTACAGGTAAAAATTTGAATATTTTACTAAATAAACATAGTCAATTTCATATAAAGAATATTTTCAGGCAAAGGGATATCGTATAACAAAAAAATTAGGAGAAGGCTCATATGCCAAAGTATTTCTAGCCGAATACAGACGGCAATCATCGCAAAACAATAAATCACAATTAGCCTGTAAAATAGTAGACACGCGTAAAGCGCCCCGTGATTTTACACGAAAATTTTTACCACGCGAACTGGACATTTTGGTGAAACTAAATCATCCCTATATTATTCACGTGCATAGCATTTTTCTGCGCAAGTTTAAATACTTTATCTTCATGCGGTATGCTGAGCAGGGCGATTTACTTGAATACGTGTCGAAGCGTGGTGCCATCTCTGAGCCACAGGCGCGCGTTTGGTTCCGACAGATGGCGCTCGCTGTACAATATCTACACGATTTGGACATTGCTCACAGGTAATTTTAATCAATTTAGACAAGGAAAGTTTATAAGTTTAGACTTATACAAGTTATACAGCTACGAGAATCTAGTCATAGCTTTTTCCAAAATAAAATATCTTCCATAAGCCCCTGCTAACAATAGACCATTTTCATGAATGAAAAACATTGCCGTGAATAATAATTCGAGAAATCTAATTGTCGTAATGCTATTTTTTGGATTTTTCTTATATAATGGCCTAAACATATATCAACATTTTATCTGACCGAACCGTAACTCTGTGTTTTTATGCCCACACAAAAGTGCAACATTTTTATTTCAAGCACTGTAAAATACAAGAAAACTAACAAGGATCGATTGAAAATTACTGAAATTAGCATTTTTGTTTGCAACATATATACAGGGTGATTTATGACGTCGGGGAAAAACTACACCGGATGATTCCTATGAGTAATCTAAATAAAAAAACTTCAAATAAACATATGTCCGAAAAACGGAACTGTAGCCGTTAGAAGTTTATTACATGTAACATCAATCGCGTTAGCTTTATTTATTATATCAGGAAAAATAAAACAAGTTATAAACTTCTGAATAATTGTAAAATTACTGATTGATTTTCTAACATTTTGTTTAAACACTAGTAAACCAATTTACTAGTTATGACTTACTGGATCCCGACAAAAATTGTCTTCGGTTTTTAATTATTGTAAATTGTTTATTAAATAATTATTTATGTGTGTACAAAAATTTATAAACTAGTAAATTGGTTTACTAGTGTTTAAACAAAATGTTACAAAATCAATCAGTAATTTTACAATTATTCAGAAGTTTATAACTTGTTTTTTTTTTTTCAGATTTAATAAATAAGGCTAACGCGATTGATGTTACATGTAATAAACTTCTAACGGCTACAGTTCCGTTAAAAAGCATTTTCGGACATATGTTTATTTGAAGTTTTTTTTATTTAGATTACTCATAGGAATCATCCGGTGTAGTTTCTCCCCGACGTCATAAATCACCCTGTATATAAATTAATTGTGTGAGCTACTTAATAAATGTATTTTTTATTATATTTTTGGCTGTTATAAAGGGACTTGAAATGCGAAAATGCGCTCATCACAAACAATTTCAATATGAAAATAGCCGATTTCGGATTTGCTCGTTTAGTTATCGATAACAGCAATAAGTTGCTAACAAGTGAGACATACTGTGGTTCTCTATCATATGCTGCACCCGAAGTACTGCACGGTACACCATATTATCCGAAAGGTGCTGATGTTTGGTCACTCGGCGTTATCTGTTACGTTATGTTGAATAAGGCGATGCCCTTTGATGATAACAATGCTAGACGACTTTACGAACAGCAAATAGGTAAGTAAGTTTCCTTTTTACCAATTTTGATATTTCATAACTTTCAAAACAATTGCAAATGGAAGAGAAATAAAAATTGAAATAAAGAAAACTATTTGGGGGCCGGTAGTGTGTATTATGTTTGACTGTAAATACATATTGCTGTGGAAATATGAGATTTTTGGCGTAGGGTGTAACTTGAAAGGTTCGGCTACGAAATAAATTAATGTGTGAAATTGGAAAAGTTGTTGTTGCAAAAGTTAGTGTTAGTAAGTTAATGTCTAATGAATGTTTGGTTAAAAAATATATATTAATGAGTGATATTGAAGGTATACGTCTGCACATGGATGTCCGATGAGTATGATTGAGCGAGTGGTACGAATGTGGATGAAGCGACAGTTACTTGTCTGGATAGAAATGTTTGGCGGAAATTAATTACGGCATATTGCAAGAAGTTTGTGCTACATCCTTAAAATAAATTTATTCCTAAAATAAAATAAATGTCACAGGTAATTTGTAAAAACATGCATTTTTTTTTATTTAGATCTCCAGACAGCTAGAAAATTTTAGAACAATAATAATTTTATCAAAAGTCATTAACTCAATGATTCAGTGTCTCAGCTACATAGCTATTTTATTATTGTACAAAAAACAACACCATAAAAATAGTTTAAGTTAAATATAGATAAATAATTAATTTTGAAAATTTAGGTAAACGATGGCGATTTCGTTCGAAAGTTGTCGATTTACTAAGCGAAAAGGTAAAACGACTTGTAACTCAAATGTTGGAACCAGATGCTCATAAACGGCCCAAGGTCGAGCAAGTCCTAACGAGCGAATGGATCGCAATGGATCCACGTTTACTCGGTTTAAACGAGGCGGAAAAACAAGCACGTCAGCAAGTTATCGAAAGCAAAAAACAATTTAAAACACCCAAAATCGATCTAACGAAGAAAGCCAATTCGAAAGAAGATTTGAGGGTGCTGAAAGAAGCCAGTAAAACAGTATTCAGACCCTCTGATGCAATGAAAGCAGAAAGCAGTGAACATCTTTGAAAGTTTTTTTTTTTGTGTGTGTCTATATTATTTTTTTACTTCTCATTTATGTATAAGCGAGCAAATCCTTATTTTATTTTTGGAATGTGAATTTTGGAATTAAATGTGAATTCGTGTTAACCATTATCTTATGTATTAGTCTTGACTTTATCGAAGCATACATTTAAAAATTTCTTGAATTAGAAAACAAATTAAAAATGGTTTTATCACAAGTTATGTTTAAATTAATAAGAACCATTTTCATAACAAGGTCGTTTCACTTAGTTTAATCATTGAATAAATAATAAGATTATATATTCAATGGTTTCATTTACTATTTGTAATAATAAATATTCAATTTACTTAAATCATATTACAATCAACTGAAAATCTAAAGATTTTCGGTTACAATTTAAAATTGTTAAATATATTCAAACCTAAAAGTTATTATTTATATTTAAAATATGGTTCATTCAAATATAGTTATTTTCATAGAAAGTTAATAAATATGTAATAATACATGAAAAAATATTAACGATTAAATAACATAACTTACATTGACATGTACCTTTTAAAAAAACAAATATTATCATCAATCAATGATTTAAACTAAAATTAAATATCATGAAAAACAATGTTTAATTTTTTTATTAAATTTACATAATCTTCAAAATCAGATTACGCATTCTAGTTGTTTACATACTTCTTTCGATTATTTTTTTGTTATCGTTAATAATTAATAAATAAATACCATTTCAACGAATATATTACGTTTATGTATTAGTGCTCAATTTTTAACAAAATAGAAATAACAATTGGTCCTATTTATATTATAGTTTCATGATTATGAATAATTTTATCACCAGAGCCAATAAAATTTCATATTCTAACAATATTTAGATTATATTAGTATCATACAAGTTCTTTATAGTGATGAGGAAAAACTATTTTCATTTTTTTTTAAGGGAAAATATTTGAGCTTAGGACATTTTACTATATATTGTCTCTCTAATTTAAACAATATAACTAGATTGTTGATATTTTAGTAATTTTAATTGTTACGGGTAACATGATATATTAAGTTTCTTTACTCTTAGAACACGTACATAATCTAAAAAATATCGTTAGAATCTACATTAAAAATCTACCGTTACAATATTATTGTTACAAGTTCGTATGTTCGCACAAAAAAAAACAATACTTTCTAGTAATCTATTCATATATAAATACATGTTAGAAATATGATTAAAATGATTAATGTTCAGTGTTTTTATTTTCGTAATGAATGCTTATTTATTTTATATATTTTAGTAAATTGTAATGTAATGTAATTAATATAAAATAATATTTATTAAAATAAATATTACAAATTAATGTTTTATTTTATAAATAAGCAAACATTGATAGTGGGTAAACATAACTACAATGTATATATTTATATATATTTGTCAACAGACTTCATATTTGGCACAAATATTGTCATACGCTTTTCGGTGTTTGAAAATCAAGTAATCGTAGTGTAATTTTACACAAAGACATTTTTACGAATTTATCAATTTATATGTGTTTGATAACACAATATATTATTATGTAAATTAAGGCATACCTTGGGGAAGACTTTTCTCATATGTCATTGGAGAGATCATTTTTGTTTTTTTTTTTGTTTTTCAGCAATTAATACAAATGTTGTGTAAAAAAACTGGTCAAAATAATTCGATTAAAAACTAATTTTTACGTTTTGCATGGATTCTGATTGGAATATGCTTACAGTCACATATTTTAGACCATGTTTCGTACGGGCGTTGCATTTTGGTAATTTTCATTTTGCGATAATGCGGGATCATCTACTAGATGACAAACAACCTCGACCTTTGGAGTGTCTATCTTCATCATCTGCATTTAGGAAAATTAACAGTTTATTTACTAATTTACATAATATAATTCAATACTAGCTTCATAATTGTCATATAAATGAATAAACATTTTTTATAATATTTCAAAACTAATTCAATATTTTTTTTTTCTTCTAAAAGTCACATAACCTTGTTTTAGCTTATATGAAAAATGTACTTAATTATTTTGAATTATTATTATGAAACTAGTTGTCGTTATTTAAAATCTTACCATTTAAAACACAAATTGATGTTATTAGTTAAAGATTTAAACCAAAACTAAATAATTTAATAAATATTTATTTAAAGAATTTGTATGTACGTAATTAGATTACATAATCTTAATTTAACAACAATTTGTCATTTGGTTTAAATCTGTTAAATTTTATTTATATTGTTAATACAAGCACAATTAAGTAATAAAAAAAAAACATGCACATTTAGTAATATATTAAGCAAATATTAGTTTTTAAAAATTGAATACTTACTTTAAATATTTCAAGCTTATTTTTTGTAAATTGTTGCAAATCTGCGTAATTTTTCATTCTTTAAAAATAAAAATTTGACAATAAAAGCATAGAAATGTGTTTTGCAATGCGTAAACTTTTACTATGAATTGTAAATATCTGAAAGAAGTGAAGTGTGTGCCTGGTGATAGAACACTGAATATGTATAAAAAAGCGATTGAAAAATACGTAGAAAATTATTGGTGTTAGAAATGTTAGTAAAAAACTTACACCCACAGAATCCCTGCTAGTAGTAGTACTAGAGGAGCCATTCGATTCACCTGACTGGCTGCCTGTTGCATTTAACGGACACACCAAATCACCGTAATCCAATTCGCCTTTGTCTTTTTTCTTCTTCAACGAGAATTGCGACTTTTTCGTTACCTATTTAAGATTATTAAACAAAGTTTAATTTTTATTCTACTGCCCCTGTATGCATGAAAACTTTTTGTTAAATATAACAAGTCATTTAAACAATTGTTATAAGACTTTTTTAAATAACTACATTACCTAAAATCCCAGAATTTATTGTTTAATTTAATGAGTAAAATAATGTTTTGTCGATTAATTTTAAGTACTTTTAAATTCTTTTCTATGAATAAATACAATTTCAGAATTCATTTAAAGATTAATCAATGCATGTCCTATTAATATTATAATAATAATTATTAATATAATAAATAATATTAATGTTTATAAAAACAGAAGAGTACTTTATTTAAAACTCGCAGATAAGAACAAAAAATACTTAAATTTAAAAGCTTTAGCGATAGCAATAAAAAAATATTTTAACATGTCGTAATGTTTATACTGCAAGATGTCCCAGTATCTAGTTTACGCCAAAATATAATTATTTGATACACATATCTCCTGCTTTTACAGAATTTTAATATCTTGTTTAGATTTCAATTCATTAACAGTGGGAGTTTTAAGTAAAACAGCTTGTATAATTACTATTAATTAAAATTTTATAAGTGCAGAAAACATTCAGAAACCTTCGCAGAAAGCGATGTTCTCCAGTAATTAAAAAAAGTAATTCTCACTTTAACTTTGGCGGCGGGTGTGAGAGGCGTGTATCCCAACATTGTTTCCGCTTCTCTCTTTTCCTGTATGACATCACGTCCGAGCAGCTCCTTAAAGTGTGTATTTAAGTGTCTGCGGAGTAAAGTCTTGCTGGGTGGAATAGACAACAGTGTTGCCAACAGCTCAGCTGTAAATTTTGGTTCTAGTACCATTAGTCCACCGTGCACACCAGCACCACGTAAATTTGGGGCGTATTCTGCTAAATCCACGGCGCGTAGCCATTCCATTACACGATGTGTTGTCCACAAAACCACCTATAAATTTAGAATATTTGTTTTGTTTATTAGTTTTACAAATATGCAAATATATTTTATTGAATGTGTCACACCCGTTTGAATAAAAAGAGTATGTGTGCGTAGATTGCGTATACTAGATCAAAATGATATGATTGATTTACCTGTTGATGCGCTGGATCTGTAGGATCTTCCGGCAACGAGCGTCGTTGTAGACATCCTGGTGCAAAATTATTGTCTCTTAAAACTTGAATTCCGCGTCGTAAACTAGCCACATGTAGAACAGAAGTGACATGCAATGCTGCCAAATCGTCCATCGTAAGTCGATGCAGCATTCTACCATCAATCCTATTCGATAAGAAAGCGTCTTTGTGTTGCGGTAATCCCGTATCGTCCAGCCAACGCAGTACCCAAGCCGTATCTAATTGCCCCGCTGAAGCCAAATAGGGATCGTTTGTGTTCTCAGTGCCAGCGTGTTGTTCGTCGGCAATTGCCAATTGTAGTTTCTTGCGATGTAAAACGTTTTTAATCGAAAGTTCTTTTTCTAAGTCGTGCGCGGAAGCGGACTGTAATTGGGCGCCATTTTTCACCCATCGTTTCGCTTCGTTTATGTACATGTCCAGACCCATTTCTTGCAACCAGTCGCAGATGGCGTCAATGTCCCATTCGGAAAATGGGATGTCGGGGCTGAAATCCACACACAAAAAATATAGTAAAGTTTGTTTTACTTATTGTCGTATTTATCATTAAATGTTAAAAAATTACAACTTAATTATTTATATAACTGAATCTACTATAACATAAATATTTTTTGGAAAATAATAATGTAAATTAAGTTGAAATTCGTTGTTAAATGTAAAGTGGGGCTCACACACTTCAATTTTAACTGTGCACTAAAATCGTAGCAAAATTAGCGCAGTTTACAGTTAAATCGTAGCAGGCATTCAAATGAATAATATATATACATGCATACATACACAATCGCATCATATACCCAAAAGAGTGTGACACAAACTCTTTCGTTTATGCTGAAATTATTTTCCACCAAATATTTATCTATCCAGACAAGTATCTTTTGCTTCATCCATATTTATATTGATACTCTGTCATACATGCTCTTCTATTCCTATAGCACTTAGAAACACTGGCTCATGCAAACCACTTTCTCAATCATACCACCCCCATCTACTCATCAAAAAAAGCTGCGAAAATTTTCTAGTTCACGACATATTTTTACTATATAATTAAATATTAACGACAAATTAATGGTATTGCATCAATGCATTCGGTTTTTACACACACACATAAGCTAAGGTCTGTACAGTTTCAACAATAGGACAGAAAAGAAAAAAATATTTAAAATAAACTTTGGTATATTCTACTAGTGATCTATATTTACTAACCGTTGCATAACAGGTACATTATTACTATTAATAATGGGTTCATTCCAGCCCAATCTTGGTCCAGCTGTGGCCCGTACGCCACCCCTACGAAATTCTCCTTCGCTGGGTAAGTCTTCTAGATTCCCCGATCCGGAACGTTTCATTCGTCCGAAGATTTTCTTAATACCACGATTTTTATTCGCTTGCAACGATGGTGATGGTTGCGGTGACAGACTAGTTGTACTTTCATTCACTAAGGGCGTATCATCTATGACTATTTTTTCTGTCTCGGCTATTAAAGTTCAATAATAATAATAATGATAATATAAGTCAGAAATATAGATTTGAAACCATTGTTGTCATGCTATTAATACAACGACAACGACTTAAGCTACTGATATCATCAGATCAACTAAAATATAAATGGAGAATACAACACAATGTTTAATTATCTTAATGAGATAAGTTTTGTTTAAAAATACGTTTCTGTGTTGGCGATTCTATTTTAGACAATAAGGGGCTGCATACCAAATAGGCGCGATCCCTTATAATCCCTTGCAAAAGGAAAGGTGGGCGACAGGTACCAAAAACCCTGTCTTTTAGGCGCGGTACCCTTCTAATCCTCAGTCGCATGTCTCTTTTCAAATAGTTATATATTAAGCAGGATAAGTTTTGTACAACTAATTTGTTACAAATACGCGCCGGTTACAAAATAATTGAATTATAATTTCTAATTTAGTTTGTGATGCATTTTTTCTGGTCTTATTTTAGTTTGTGCTACCTATATATTTTTTTTATTTCAATACCTAATTTTTACTTTATAATCTCTATATCATTTGTATGTTTTATTTTTGCAATTGTTATAGTCAAGATTTGATTATATTATCATACAATATATGATATTTATTTTTTCTACCATGATCTAATTTTAGTTTGTGTAATATATTTTTTTTATTTCGACAATGTTAATTTTTTTAATTACAATATTATTTGTATGTTGCTACACAATGTTTATTTTGTTTTTTGTTACTGACTAGAATTGATTATATAATTACATAATATTAAATAACTGCGTTTATTTTTGCGAATGTACACATTTTTAATTGTAAATTTTTCCAATTCCTATTTTATACCTGACCTACAGACTATGTCTATACCTGAGCACTGATGGGGATTATAGCGGTTATTCGCGCCTATTTGGTATTGCGGATTAACGCTACCTGAAATCGCGCCCATTTAGCATGCACCGCAATAAGGTGGTGTCAGGTTATAAAATGTAAACAAACACTGTATTCATCTGCTTAAAATACAATTCATGTATTAAGTATAGGCATTACGTATCTATATTTATGGTTGATCTGATCTGATATCATTATTTTCTGATATGAAAACAAGCCACATGCAAATTTTTTCCTATTTATATTTATCACACTTTTCTAGTCTAAAAAATTCCTTGATATATTACCAGATAAATAATCCTTAAACTGAGGTTTAACTGTAAAAAGAAAACAAATATTCTTTTTAAATATTATTTACCTAAGTTTAATTTTGATTGTGACATAAAAATTATTTGTACTGAAACATAAATTGTGAAATTGTGCAAATATTAATATGTGTTATAGGATTCAAATTATTTTGGTAATGTGCTTGTGAAATAATTATTTAATACTTATATCTAGATCAAAATTGGAAGAAAATAGTCTCTAGTTATCTTGTAATTTTCTTCTTTAAATTGTAAAAATTATGATCTAGATTTTGATATAGTAATGCAAATTTAAACTCACTATAGTTTTAGTAAAATTCAAGTTAATTTTACAGCATTAAATTTATTAATTAATTATAAAATCTAGAAAATTTAGCAAAAAATATTGATGCAAATTTTAAGTATAATTGTCAAAATTTGCTGAAAAATTATACAATAAATTTGATTCATCTTGTATGAATATTCATTTTTATTCAAAATAAAAGAAATAATTTATAATATATCAAAAAGTGCTTTTAGCTAAAAGGACGTCTAAAAGGGTTTATGAATACGAGCTACTTGTTTTCTAAATGACATATTAAAAAATTACTCAGCTGGAGAATTAAAAAGAGAGCTTAACTTTACATCATTTCGTCAATAACTTAGTTCATCTATCATTGCATTAAATCGTAATGAAAAATGGTGCCAATTTAATAAGCAAACTACACGGTCTATAATACTGTCAGTATTTAAAAATATTGATAAATATTGAATATTGTTGATCGTTTAAGAAATGGAATAAAGTTTAAATATTGAAGAATATTCAAATATTTGATATTTATTGTCAGTATAACTGTTCATTTGTTTTTTTTTTATTGTAAATATATTCATGTTCTGTAAAGGCTTCTTTTTTGTATTTCGAATATATTTTTACAGTGAGTCAGCCAACAACATGTGAAAATATTAACAATAAAAAAAATAAGAAAACATATGTTCAAGAACAAATAATAAAATAGAATTTTGATCAAAAAATATTGACCGTGTAGGGTCTGCTCTTAAGAGGGGGGTGGGGTGGGGAGGGAAGTCGGTAAACAATCAGGCCATTCCAATGAGTTAGTGCGAAGGCATCATATCCAAGGCTCATCACACACTGCACATCGACAGACTAGGCTGAATGTGTGAGAGATAGACAGAGAGATCTCATGCTAGAGACAAGTATTTTTTCACCTAGATTGGGTACCGAGTGCCCGCGTGCCCTGACCCCAAGAAGTGACGAAAATCCTTTACCGAACGCCACGCCCTTCCTAGCCCCGACTGTCCCCCCTGCCACTGGACTGGTACCGTTGACCAGGGATGCTGTACCATTCGCTGGATTCGCGTTCGTATCCACCACCATGGTGATGGCGCCACCATTGCTGAGGAACTGCTGACGGGGTAAACTGCCATAGTGAAGGTCCACTTGACGACGGTATGTGGCTGGTGGTGTCTAGATTTTTTTTTTCAAGAGAAAGAATTTAACAAAATATTAATATTTTGTAACGTTACTGTTAAAATAAACGACATGTTAAAACAAATATTCCAGGATTTTCTATAGAACAACTATTTTATATCAGAGCTTCGAACCATTAAATTTTTTTATAAAGACTACGCTACGAGACTCCGAAAATGAAAAAGAAAACGAAAACTGACGTGGAAAGTAAGTATGTGTTAACGCGCGTGTTTCAACATGTGTCGAATCAAAATAAACCGATATTTTTTTTCAGTTTTTGTTTTTCCGGTTTGTGTTTCTGCAAAAATAATGGTTTTTTTCGGTTTTCGGTTCAATTCCGGTTCGAAGCCCTGTTTTATATAACATAAACATTTTAATGAATTTTGAAATTTTTGTTTTAACATTAATTTTATTTACAGAATAGATCTAAGTGTGTGATTTGAAAGTCGACAGAAATTTCATAACTAGTTAATTGAATTCTAAATATTAATTACTTGAATAATTAATTTGGAAATAAACTTATTATCAAAAATATAAATCGAATAATTTTCGAATTAAATCAATCATAAGCACAAGAATTTAACCAGTCCAAACACTTGACACACTTTTAGTTTTATCACCAAGTGTTTGGATTGGTCAAATTCTTGTACTTGTGCGTAAAATTAAAATTAAAAGTATTCTTAATTAAAATTCATAAATGTGAAAATACAAGTAAAATTTTAATTAAATTATTAACATGCAAAAATTTAATCACTGAAAGATAATAGAAATCTCTTATCACTTTATATTATACCTATATATTATATAAAATATTACTACACATATTTTTTTTCCTCATCACAGATTAATTATTAACTAGAAAATAAATTCAAATTAATAATATGCAATAGATTAATAAAATATATAAGCAGTTTTCTTTATATGGAGATATTTAAGGGTTTGTATTTGAACTAATGTTAACTACGTAAATTAATATTGACAAAATGATAAAAATTTTGAAGGAATTTTTTTCGGGAACTGTTTATATATAACAAGCTCATAGCAGATTGCATTCATTGTTATCATTAACTACTAACTTTTTTGTCAAAAATAGACTTACACCACTTTCAAAGAAAACGGCTCATATTTTGAAGAAAAATTCTATTATTATCAGGGAATAGCTATCATACATTCATGCTGTTCTAGAACTATAAAATCTATTAACCAAAAAAAAAATCTAAAGAAAACTGTGCTACTTCAATATATAATTTGATGCACATACCGAAAATCTGGAATGCATCCCCTTCTAGCTTTGAGAAGATGGAAAACATTTTTATATATGTAATCACATCGTATACTCATTAATTGCACAGGGGGGGAGGCGGGAGGTTGGAATAAGAGTAAGATTAGATAAGGGATGAAAAACAGAAGGCATTAGGTGGATGATGATATACAAAGTTTGAACGATAGTGTAATGAAATTACCTTCGGTGCTTGCACTTCCTGCTGCAAGCTGGCAATGTCGATACGCCGTTGAGACAATGATGACGTCAGCGATGACGTTAAATTACCCCCAGTTACTGGACTCGGTGACGCTGATAATCCGCCCGTTAAAATCTGTATATACAAGAGACAATTAGTTTAATTAAAAAACGCTTAGCTTCTAGATTCGGTTTTATTTTAAATATTTTATTTCCGTTTGGTTCATTTCATTTACATGAGTGCTATTTTCAAGAGAAGCTAGATTAGTTTTACATAAATAAATTAAAAGATATTTTTTCTAGCGTATTTTTACTAAAATTTGTGTAACAATCTAAAATTTAATAGTAGCATACATAATTATTATATCAAAAATGCAGGTAATTTTTATTAAAAAATTTTTTAATTAACACAGTAAAGAATTTTTCAGAACTCATTATTTTACATTTCACTCCAATTTCAAACAAATATCAGATTAAAATTGATATTTTGATATGATATTTTTGATATGAACATCAAGTTACATGGTTTGACTTCATTTATTTCACAATATTTTTTTTCTTTTTATTATAAGTATTTTTCAGCTTTATAATGAAGCCATCTTCAGCTAAGTAATACAAAATTTGGTTGTAGTAGTTACATTATGTTATGTTACAATATTTCGAAAGAGATTTTTTGTTACATTTACATACCTTTTAATGTTTAAGAAGTCATGATATCAATTCATTTGACAGTTAACAAAATTTTAATTATATGTTTTGTTTTTTAATTTGTCTGTATAATTAAAATTTTGTTAACTGTCAAATGAATTAATTTTATGACTTCTTAAACATTAAAAGGTATGTAAATGTAACAAAAACTCTCTTTCGAAATATTGTAACATAACATAATGCAACTACTACAACCAAATTTTGTATTACTTAGCTGAAAATGGCTTCATTACGAAACTGAAACGTACTTACAATAAAAAAAATAAAAAATAAATTGTGAAATAAATGAAGTCAAACCATGTAACTTGATGTTCATTGTTTCCCGAAGTTCCTTATAAGCCGCTGTTTACAATTTTAAAGAAAAATTCAGGAACAAAACGAAGATTACTAAATATAAGATTAGAAAAAAAAATCAATTTGCATATTCATTTGAATTTATAGTACATTAATTTCAATTATACTTGCAATTACCTATCTCATTTTTATAGCACATTTTTCAATTAAATAACTTGTCAAAAAAAAAACATTTTAAAATAAAACAAACAAATATTGATGATTGAAAATATTCAATCTTAAACAAGACCAAACCGAAATAAGAAATTTGATAAATGATGAAGGATTATTGCAAAAACAAATTTAAAACAAAATTGATGAAACACAGAGAGAGAATATACCTGATGATGAAGCACAGGTGTGGACGTATGTTGTGGTTGAGGTGAGGCCCGTGGTTTTAGGGGTGGTTTTTTCACACCCCCAATGCCGGCAGATGTCACAGTATTGTTATTAATAAGACACTGACCGTGCGTGCTACGAAGCTCCATATTTTCATGCTCTAAAGCGGCTTGCTGTAGTTTTAACTCGCTGATCGCTGACATAAATTCGAGTTTTTGTGTTTCTAGTGATGAACGAGACAGCATTTCCTGTAGGGGGAGAGAAAGATTGATTTATTTTAGATGAAATATAGAAGAAATTATTTTTATTAACTGAGGTGCAGTTACTAAGATAGTGGATCATATTTTTGATCATTTGATTCAGTTACATACAACATTATTAATTAATTAAGTAATTAACTTTTTTTTAAATATCTAATTGACGTAGTAAAAATTTTTCAGAACTCATTATATTATTATAAACAAGCTATGGGTTGAAGTTCTGCTAGTTGGCAACTTAATATGCTGCTATTTCACAACGTGTTTAACAATATTTCATACAACTGATTCTTAAAAAAAATCTTATTTCATTTTTGTTTTATAATACAGTAAATTTATTCCAATTTTTTCGAGTCTGTAAGTTGTTCGTCCGAACTGTATCAACAAATTTTGTCTGATATTAAACTCTCGCATTTTTGCAGTTTGTAATTAAAATCTTTTTTCCATGACAATTAGTAATAACGCAAGTTTAAATTATTAATTACAGTAATAAATGATGACTAAACAAACTTGTACCGAACGATTATAATAAATCAATAATTATTTAATAATAAACAATGCTAATTAACAATAAATTAACATTAATAAATATTACGTCAACTTTTAATTAATTATCTCTGAATTGTAAATTTGAATACATAATAAATTTCGATGTAAAATTTTGGGAATGAAAAATTGTAACTGCCAACCAATCATTGAAATGTAAATATGAATGATTTTAGTTACATAATTGGCAGGTTCTGTTTTATTCTAATTTTTATTTTATAAATTATTTGTAGTACATTTTTATTATCATGTAAAAATATCCAATATCCAAAACGACGTTTCGACGAAACTGAACGCTTGTCTTCATTGATAAATTTTTGACCTGATGAAAAAGAGCGTTTAGTTTCGTCGAAACGTCGTTTTTATATAAATAATTAACAGAATTTTATTCTAAAACAGTTTTTATATAAAAAATGAATATTTTCTTCCTTGAACTTACGCGTTGCAGTAGATCTTCGGCGTTGCCCAATTGTTGTTTCTTTTCAGCGAGGGCACGTTCGAGTTCGGAAATTCGTTCGCCTTGAGCGTCGATTCGTTCATTTAGCACGAAAACTTCTTTTTGCAAATTGTCGTTTTCGCCTTGCAAACGACGTATACGATCGTCCAATTCTGGTGTCTGCACGAGAACAAATAAAACAAACCTTAATTAGAAGTGGAAAAATGAAAGAAACGAAAAAAAAAAAAACAGTTCGTTTCATTACTGCTAGAAATAATACTGCTGTATTTTTGATTTGGCAAAGGGAATATAATATTGGATGCATTGTAATATTGATAGTTTTTCAAGTGTCAAATAAAAATGCGATTATGTTGTTACAGTATTTTCAAGAAAATATTGGATGCGTTGTTGTTGGAAGTTTTCAATAACTTTATTGTACAAATAAGAATACTTTTGCAAGATTTCAGTATTACGAAATAAAAACTGAGTTTTTATTTAAGGAAATATAGTTTTTTCGATATTGGATGCATTGTAAATATACATTTTTTAAAATAAACGCTAAATGAAAATAGAAAATTCTTCCTTTCGAGATATTACCTTTTTATTTTACAAAAATGTAATTCCAAAGTCCGACTAATCTAAGTTTCAACTTAATTTATAAAAAAAAAGCAACATATATTTGTCCATTCTTAAATTTCTAAATAAATATTTAATCATAAAGGCTGATATTACAAGCTCGATTTTTGGGTGTTTTTAGTTCATTTGTTTATCAGTCAAGCGCTTATGGTAGTTGCGTTGTTTTAAAATCGATATTAGTTAAAACCAATTTTAAAACAGAGCTTGTAATACGGACCAAAGAGTTGAATTGTGTACCTTTAGTTTTCCACAGATTATCCGTTTAGTCGTGCTTTTATGACAGTTACGTTGTTTTAAAACTGGTATTAGTATTAGTTAAAACGAGTTCATGGTACCAGTCTGTTTTTAATGAAATTTATGGTTTAAAGAATTTATCTTAAATATACAGATTGAGGCAGAAATAAGTCCCACATTTCAAAGGAGGATTAAAAAAATAGTATGTGGTATCACCAAAAACTTTTTATTTAACTTCTTTTACACCCGACCACGACATGTGACGACTGAAAACTTTATTATGTACCGTACCTAATGAAATGGATCGCACCCCTCTACCTGCTTTGGAAACCACACAGTGATTTTTTTGAAAATTACTATGACATAATTTTTTTTAGCAACACAAAAATTTTTGCTATTAAAACATATTTAATCAAATATTCTTGTCTCTATCTCTATATTTTAAGCATCAATATTTCCTAGGATAATCATAGGACTATATGTTCAAGTTATTCTACCATAAAGTTTCATAAATAAATTTTTACCTGCACAAATAAATTCATGATACTAATAAAGTAGAAGAAATTTTGGTTCTTCAACTAAATATTCACGCTATAATCTTGTAATAAATAACACAATAAAACATTGTTAGTTACAACAACATGCTAGTAAAAATAATGTTAGTCACAAAAATCCAAAATGCATCCCTCAAGTTCACCATAATCCTGTACCTTATTGGGAGGAGGCGGTGTCCATCTATAATTTCTAGCATCACCGCATCTACAGCAAGGCGGTGCAGTATGATACATACAACATCCACCAGGTGGTTCATGCCTAAACCTATAATCCGAATACAAATCCGGATGACTACCATGATGATAATAATCATGCCGACCCATTTGTTGCTGTTCCATTAACATTGAATTGCTGCCATATCTTTGCGGATCCATTCGTTCATGTCGCCGATGAAAATTCTCGAAAGCAACAACTTCTGCCGCATGCGGATTACAACACCAATTCTGACAGGAAGTGTATTGGTTGTCGTTCTTTGTTGGCACATGAGTGGATTTGGATTTCTGATCGCGTTCGATCCGCTGATGGTTATGTCGGCGACGATCTAAGCTTCCCGGTGCCATTTTATCGGAGAGATGTCGGCGTGGCGTTCGATCACGAACCGGACGATTAATCGGTGGTTTCGCCGATGTCAGGTTGGGTTGAACGCCGTTCGATTGGGCGTGTGGTGGATCGTCCATTTTAGCTGGGGAGCGTGGTGGTGTTTTCTGCAGCCATTGAAAGTCTTGGTTGCAGACCGTTGAACTGTCTGCAGGGTTGATATTTATTGATATCAGTTGTTAAGAGTATGAAGAGTTAATTAAAATATTCCTGCTTCGTTCTATGTTTTAAGAATTAATAGCAATGTTACTTCAAATTCTATTCTCTTATACTTATAACTGATACTTATAATCATAAATTATTATTTGATATATTGCTAAATATTTGTGAAGTTTTTGGAAAAAAATTAAAAATATTATATTCTTGTAACTTTTTTGCAGTAGTCTAGATTCTTAAAATAATCAGAAGAAAATATAAGATATCTATAGAGCACGTTGTTACACAAATTGAGTAATTTAGTCTTAACTTTTTACACAGAATAAATTCAACGAATCAGATTGTAAATAAAATTAATTTAACAGTTACAAATAGGATTTGGGAGATCAATAATTTTAAAATCAATTTATATTATCCGTTTCTTTCGAAAGGTTATCTGGCTGTTTTAAAAACTCCCCATTGTTTTTGATATATTTTCTATACTTTCTTTTCATAATTTTGTGCGTGTAACTATGATAAAATTTGTAATGTAAATAGAAAATTAGTAAGCCAAATTAATATCAAATTAATTATGTTTTAAAACTTGGAAATTACATTATTTTAGAAATGTATATAACTATACCAACAATAATATTACAGTACTAAACTAGCTATTTATGGAAAATTCCTGACAGCAAATTTACTGAAGTTCTGTAAGTTTACTAACAGACTTTACTAAAAAAATTGTAATATTACATACATATGTACTTTCCCATCCCGTTGCTAATATATTATATTACATAATGTTTGTAATCGTTCTGATATTATGTATTTTTAAATGTCAATAAAGTTAGCACCCTTAATTTTAGACAATTTTAGACAATTTTAGACCAATTTTAAACCAAAACAAATTGATATTGATGGTTTAAAATTGTCTAAAATTAGTCTCAAATTATGGGCCAAAAATTTTCAATTTTGGACGAAGTGGGGGTGCTAACTTTATTGTCATTATTTTTAAACAATAATGTAAAATTACAGTAGTTGAGTAATCATATCTAGAAATAATGGGCATCTAGTAGTTTTTAGAGTGCATATTTAACAAAAAGTTTTATGAATACAAAAGTATGTATGTCAACTGGAAATTAAAATAATCTTTTAAATTTTTATTATAACAAGTAGCAGAAACAAAATATTTCCATCAAAACATTAACAGATAAATCCAATTTAATCTTTGTATAATTCAATATCGAAAATGACATTACATTTCGTACTGAAAGTAAATAATCAATACCCCATCCCCCCATCCCCCTCTTGAACGAGCCGTTCAAATTACGAAATTTCCACGAGAGTATGGGGAACAAATATTAAAACAACCTTGTCTATCACGATTGCGTGGCGGTGGTAGTGGTTGTGTCTGCTCTTGATGATCGGATGATGACGTCGACAGATCCGATGTTGAGTCGTGATTGGAAGCGGTACCCGACCAAGTTCCGTTTCCTTTCAATGTCGAATCATCATCAGGACTCGATTCGCCACCTAGACGAGAAATAGGTGGGGAATAAACCCCCCACAAATTCGATTTATATGTTTCGTTGTTATTATAAATCAATGTTCAATGTTTGGAAGAAAAAGAATAAGGTTATTTATCGTATGTATAAATCAGAGAAGAATGGTTTTTGGAGCACATGGATACAATATATCAGTTGGTTTTACAGTACAGTGTGTCTCAAGTTAAAAGTTTGAATTGAAATTTTTTTATTAAAACATATCTATGAAACAACAACCGATAAAAATATTGGTTAACGGTTAATCAGTATCGCGAATTATATTTTTTAACCGGTTTTTCATATTCTAAACCAGTTGCACTGTTAATATTTGGTTAATTATATATATTTAATATAGTAAATGATCTTTCAGAACTCTTTAAGTTATAATAAAAAGGCTTTAGGATTAAGTTCTGTATATATTTTAATAAAAAAATCTACGTTTTGACGTAGTCTACATATATCATCAAAAAAAAAATTATAATTATGTTATAATAATATTCATTTATTCTATGGATCAAACATACAATTGATAAAGAATATGTCATACAAAATTTGATACAATAAGTATACCTAACTAAACCAGCTTCATATCAGATTAAATAATTAATCAAAATCAGCAAGATTACTTTCCAGATATTCTTGGACGGTATAATACGCCTTTTGAATCGTTGTTGTTATATATTAATGTTCAAAGTTTAGAAATTTTTAGTTAAAATATCTCTATGAAGCAAGGGCATGTAACCGATAAAAATATTGGTTAACAGTTACCCAGTATTGTAAACTATATTTTTTAACCGGTTTTTCATATTCTAAACCGGTTGCAATCTGTTAATATTTTAAAATTTTAATTTTTAAAATTCGGCTTCTATTATTAAAATTTTAAATTTTTAAAATTTGGCTTCCAGTAATTAAAAATCTATAATTTACTTTAATGTCATTGATACATTTTGACCGAATGTTCAGTTTCGTGGAAACATCGTTTTTATAAAATAATTAAACAGAATTTTAACCTAAAACAGTTTTTTTTTATTTATTAAAACAATGAGTTCTGAAAAATATTTTACTATGTTTATTTACTATTTTTTAACATAGTAAATAAACTTTCAGAACTCTTTATGTTAAAATAAAAAGGCTTTAGGATTAAATTCTGTATATATTTATAAAAAATCTACGTATCAACGTAGATACATTATCAGAAAAAATTATAATTATGATAATATAATAATAAATATATATTTTTAACACAGTAAAAAAATCTTTCAGAACTCTTTATGTTATAATAATCAAAAGCTTTAGAATTTAGTTCTGTATATATATTTTAATAAAAAATCATCAGAAAAAATTATAATTATAAAATATATAATAATTACTAAAAACTTAATAATAAAATTCGTAACATGTCTCATTTCTTCTAGAAAAATTCAACTTGAATCTTGAGACACATTGTACATGTAAATATTGTAGAAAATACTTGAAATATTTCACGAAAATATGGATACAATATTTGATTTAGTATAGAGAATAGAATCGTCTGTCACAAAATTTAAGAATTTATTAGATGTTTCAATAGGTAAAATGATGAAATAAAACATAATGACACTTCTTATGACTGTTTTCATCAATTTTACGAAGAATATTCTACTTAAAAAGAATCATTTTTTAAAACTTGACAATATTAATTTATCTTCAGTACAGTTGCCTTTGATCCGAGAAAATTAGTCCGTATTGTGAGTTATTAATTAAAATACAAGACGTAAAATCATCTTTTTCTTTATAGGTTTTGTTCATTTTAATGGAATAAAAATGTTTAACTTTATATTTACAAAGAGTACACTGTAAAAAAGATCTTTTAAATTTATGTAATTTTATATAAGTTTTAACAGTAAAAATAACAACATTTTTGTAATTTTACTGTGATAATTACATTCACAAAATATGTAAAATTACATAATTTTTTGTAAAATTTACATACATTTTTTACAGTGTAGACTAAAATTTATTCATAATGAATGAGTTTTTAATTTTCGTAGTACAGGTTTACATGTATGTGTGTTTTGAAAACAAAACTGTCGAAATATGACTGCGAAAATCCCGAATTATTGACGTTCATCTCTCAACGGACATTTATAAAATATCAGCATATTATCACACGCGTTCATATCATATTTGAATATGGTACAGTTTAGCTGTGAAATCGTAAATCTCGTGGGACATTTACATTTTGTCATGATATCATATGACTATTAAGCTTTTATGACTGTTTTGGTGAAAATATAAATTCTTTTGTATAATTTCTACGTGTTTAGCATTTATATTGTATAATTTTTCAACCAATATATACAAATTATATTTCTATATTTAAATTAACAAAGAATAGAAGCTGAAAATTAATGTAATGCCTCAGGTAAAATATGAGAAAAAGTGCAAATTTAAATTGTAATCAATTAAATAATTTAAAAAATACAGTAATTAGAATAATTGATTTTTTTATTTGCCTCATCCATATGTGGGAATAATTTCAAATATTTTTACTATAAATTAAAATTTCATCAATCTTAAATTTGCTCAGATATCAAAAATATTGATATATCGAGATTTTTGTCTCAGCTATATTCCGAATACAATGTAGATTCGGAAGTATTACATTCAATTAATCCAAAATATTTACCTTCGTAAAATCTATCTAAACACAAATCATTCATAATAATCTTTTATAAACCAATCTAGCAAGTTTATCTCAAAACAAAATTACTCATAAAAGAATCCAGCAACCTTGTGTGTTTCATCAAACAATTGCCCGAGCGCAAAGAAAACAATAAACAATAAACTGTCGTAGTATTTCTAACCGACTTTAATATCCATATAAATTTAATTAAACTCAATAAATCATACTTTAGTACCACCATTCAACTGGAATGGTAACGTCTGCTTCAATTCGCTCCATATTGTGTATCTTCCGCGCGCAATGATTGTCTTAAACAGTACGAGACACACAAAACTGGGTAACTTCTCTCCTACAAACTAAAATAAAGCTTTATATATATATATATATATATATATATATATATATATATATATATATATTACGAGTTTGTTGAGTAATTTACTGCGAAGTTCGGAATAGCGGCACTATTACTCCATTAGCTTCGATGGCCCGCAAATAAACACCTGAGGTACGTTTTAGCACTTTGCAAATGTCGATAAAATATTGTACACTGATCACTAGCGTGGTTGTTGCCGACTATTTTGTTTTTTGGATTTAGTGATGCTAGGTTTTTAGTGCGAACTACTAAATAGCTAAGTCATTTACTATAAATAACCGATACGGGGTAACGTGTTACAAAATTCATATGGTTATTCTCTCGTTATTGAATCGAATATTTCAGATGTGAATATTTTGAAAAATTTATATGTTTGATGAATGCTGCGTTGTAATAGATATGAACCCATTAATAATATGTTAATAAAACTAACGGCTGGTATCATAATAGATACTTTAACTGAAGTCAACTTTAAACTGACCAAAAAGCATCCATTTTAAATTCTACTATAATAATAATTATTGTTGTCAATAATAAAAATAAAAAGTTCTTTAAATTGAAAGCTTTATACTGTTATTCTGGACATCACATTTAAATTTAAAGATCTTCAGCTTAAATGAGACTTTAACTTGGCGACTTAAATAAATTTAAATAGAGCCATTCTGAACAAGAATGTCATTGAAATTTAAAGGAATTTAAGCTAAATATTTCACACATAAAGTAGTGACCAGAAATGAAATTCTTTAAATTTAAAGAGTTAAGCTAAATTTAATGACCAGAATAGCGCCTTTAAGTGCATATAAAACATAAATATTATTTTAAAATCAACTTTAAACTGACCAAAAAGCATCCGTTTTAAATCCTACTATAATAATAATTATTGTTGTCAATAAAAACGATGCTTTTTTGTCAACTTTTTACAATTCTAATGGTTGGTAATAATTTCTCATTGGTTTAAATTCAAATTCTTCAACTTCATTTTGATTCCAATTATATCACAAACTTTTAATCGAATTTCTCGACTAATAAAATTCTGTTGGAAACCAATACTAAAAAGTTAAAGTCAACTAATATTCATCTAAAGAATCTCAATAAAATTCTTTCCAATTTTTATTGGCTAAGATTTAAATTCTTTCAATCTCATTGGCTCCAATCGTATCACAACAGTTTCAAACAAATCTTTTTCTAATAAAAAAATCAGTTGGACAGCTTTACTGTTCGTAAAAAAATCTATAAATAGGTTTGTAGTTTGTGACCTCGTCTACGCCCACTAAATTATTCAATCCGATTTTTTTTAAAATATTTTACAACTGTCATTACATACATTTTACATTATTTATGCTTTGCAAAATAAATATTCTTTTAAGCACTACGCATATGACATCATCCTCTATATGAGTTATAAAATACTATCATTCATTTTTTGATCCTAATAAACATGAATTTGCATATGTTATTTGATGTTGTTTTTTTTTATGCGACTAGACAACTTTCTGATGTGTCCGTTTCGATTATGTGTTAAGTTAAATAAATTGAACTTAACAAATATGGTATATTGTTAAATTTTTGCATTTATATTTACAGTTAAATGAAAGTACATTTCTTTTTTTAATTTAATTTATTCTAAGATATATAGTTGAGCCATTGAGTGTAGTGTAACAGGGCAGTATTAGGCCATGTGGTTAGCTGATACATATTTCTGAAACTACACTATAAAAAATCTAAAATAAATATATGTAATTTTACATAACATATAAAATAGCAATGTTTTATAATTTTTACTCTGGTACAATTTTTCTGAAAAAATAAAATATGTAATTTTTGTATCTATTAGAATTGACCTAGTGACAGATTTATGTATCAGGGTTCGCGGCCAACCACTTGCCATTTCAAGATATTTATTGAAAATATTTTGAAGTGTTTTAAATTTTTGCTGTAACTTTCGTAAAAATCACAATTTAGTTTTGTGTAAAGTTTGTATTTTTCCGTAGTTGCATCGTAAGTCTGCGTTCGTCTTCGCTTTAGTTAAGTGCGCTTTTGTTTATATCACGCTTAGAGTGGTCAAAGGCCTCTAGTTAGTTTAGTTTTTAGATCGTTTAAAGTTTATATTTCTAATTTATGTTGTTTTTCTTGTATATTATATAATTTGTGTTTGGATTAACTAAGTGTTATTATATTAAATAATAGAAAAATTAATGAAATTATATAGTCGCCACCTTTTACACACGCTCTCTAAAGTTTTTAAATATATGAAAACTGTCAAACATGTTACAGTAGTAGTCAATTTTACAATGCATAATTCAAGATTTTTTTTATAATTGTAATCAAGGTTACAAATCCTTAGCTTAAATAAGAATTTGACTTGGTGATTTAAAAAATTTAAACAAAGTAATTCTGAAATGCCATTTAAATTTAAAGGAATTTAAGCTAAAGATCTCACATTAAATTTCACTTGAAATTTAATTAAATTTCTTTAAATTTAAAGCTTTATACTGCTATTCTGGACATCACATTTTAATTTAAAGATCTTTAGCTTAAATGAGACTTTAACCTGGCGACTTCAATATATTTAACTAGAGGAATTCTGAGCAAGCATGCCATTGAAATTTAAAGGAATTTAAGGTAAAGATTTCACACTTAAAATAGTGACCAGAAAATAATGACCAGAATAGCGCCTTTAAGTGCAAACAAAACAGAAATATTATTTTAATATAACTAAACACATATTTATTTTTGAATATATTATACATGTGAGAACTATTTAAACGTTGTTATTTTTTTAAAGTTAATCGGTATCGTTGAACCAATAATATTTTGGCACATGGTCAAGGTAACAAAAAAATAAAATAAAATAGAAAGAAACTAAATTGTTTTGCATCATACTAACTATTAAAAAGTAAAAAAAAAAACTTAGTAGAAAAGAATAAATGATGAAATAATTGTAGTATAATTATTATGTAAAAGATATTTTGAAATTTTTTTTTTTCACCAAACATGCTAAAATTTTCAGTTGATAATCAGAAGATTACGACGGTTTTTGCTACGTAAACGTTGCTACGTAAATCAATGATTAATTATATAATTAGATTGTCAATTGTCTTTAAAGCTCCTGACTAATATACTGTATACTGTATCAATTCTGTTAAAAGTAAACTTGTTAAATACAAATTCTGAGATTTCCCTAAGAAATGTTATTGCCGCCAGTTGTTTTTTCATTGACAAATAAAAATAAAATTGATTGAACAAATTTAGGGCTAGTTCATTTGACAACTTAACCAATTATTTATTTGACAAACAATTCTAAATCTTACTTTATATTTATCTATCACCCAAAAAATCCTGAGTGATATTTCAACCAAATATTTAATCAAGATTAATATCTATAATCCTAAACAAACTAAGGCCCTCCAAATCTGGAAATTTGTTGTCCAAAATTTATCTAGCAAGTAAATCCGGTAAAGCAAATATCTTTATAACATTTTCTGACACTTTATCCTTCCGCATTCTCGCCGTACATCACCAAATAGTTTCCAACTACGGTGGCGTTCGTAATCATTTATTCAACTAGTGAATACGCGATGGAAAAATTAGTAAGAAAAAGAACGAATCGTCTGTTTGAGGAAGTCGTACAGAGAGACAGACGTCTTGGCTATTTCAAGACGTGTGTGCGTAGAGCCCAAAGATTTTGGCCCGGTGCCAACTGCGATGAACTCGCAGGCAGACATAACGATGATACATTGGAACAGCAGTTACCAACAGGTGGAACTCGTATTTATGATCATCTATAACTGGAGAACTAATCTTTTTGTTTTTTGGAAGTTGTATCTGTTATTGGAAGAAATATGGTATTGTTCGCTTTTTAAGACAATGATAAAATTCAGGATATAAGATTAAAAGCAATCACATTAATGGACCTGGTCTTCAAATTTGTTCAATTCATATACTGAATTAATATTAGATGATGTTATATTTATTATTGGAGAAATATTGTATCCAAGATTAAAACCTATCTACAATTTCTTTTTTTCTTAACATGAAATCTTGGTTTTATTTTTGATGAATCGCAGATCGCAAATCGTGTTTTAGAAATAACAAGAAAACTAAGTAAAGGCAGATTCAGACTGCCGTTTTAGTTTTAGTTTTACGCACAAGCACAAGAATTTGATCAATCCAAGCGCTTGACTCATTTTTAGTTTTTACACCAAATGTTTGGATTGGTTAAATGGAATCAAATTTAATCAAAAATATACATTAAAATAACTGTAAACACAGTGGAACCTCGGTATACAACCTTAATCAGTTCCTGATGGACTTATACCGAATAGGTCGTATACCAAACCAACCTTTCCCACAAGAAGTAATGTAAAAATGATTAATCCGTTCTAATGTAAAAAAAAAACCTTCTCTTGATATGGTATATTAATGGGGGTTGTAAAATATTTCTTTTCGTTTTCTGTTGCGTTTCATTTGCCTTTTTGCAATTCATGATTCATTTAATAAAATTGTACTTAAAAATTAAAATCAGAAGAAATTTAACAAAGTTATAGATCGTGGCATCGCGAAGGTCTAGTCTGGTCTAGTACACCGAAAGAGCAGTACCTACACCAACAACTAACGACTCTCCCCACCAGAAATTACATAGTTTCAAACCAAATGAAGTCAATATAAATTCGTGAATAGTGTAGATTTCATAGTGCTTACTTGTTCACAGATAGCGCGTATAACTGAATTAAGTCGTATATCGAACAAAAGTCGTATACCAAGCAAAATTTGTTTCGCCCAAACAGGACGTATGCCGAATTGAACGTATTCTAAAGCAAACATATACCGAAGCACCACTGTATAAGTTTTAAAGCAAAGTTATTTATAATAAATAAGAAAATAGATTTTAAAATTGAATGTCAAATTTGAATTTGCTCGTCGTAACGTAATAGTGCTTCAGAAGGACAGAAAAAAAGGTAGGCCAAGAACCAGATAGAAGGACTATATTCGAAAAGATCTAAAAATATTAAAAGTAAAAAACTGGACTCGAAAAACTGAAAACAGAAAATCTTGGAAGAGGATTTGCTGAAGAAGCCAAAGCCCAGAACCTAAAGTGTTAGTGTGTTGTTAAATATAGGTTCTAAATAACCATTCTATTACCTTATAAAAAATTTATATTGATCTATCTAATATTCTGTGTATTAGATTCATACTTTTAATTATTCTCTCTTCTTTTTTCTCGTTAGAGGAAAAATCTAAGTACATCAGATAATAAGATAATTACAATTTAAAATTTACATAAGTAAACATGATAAATGGAAAAATCTATAATGTTCTACAACGTTTTATATATATTTATTACAGTTTCAAACTAATAATACAAAACAAAAGTACATCAAGTAAGCGAATAAGGAAACAAAAGAGGAAAAGAGATAAAACAAAGTAAAAAAGTATTAAGTAAGTAAGTAAAGAAGAAGATATACCTATACAAGATATTCCGAAGAGTATAAGAAAGAAGAAGACACGATATGCAGCTTAGTTTCGGGGGCGCAAACTTTATATACGAAAATAGACTAAAACAAAAGAGATTTTCGAAAGATATATTTAACCGGATTTGCTTAGCCAGCAAGGGAAGTGACGTCATAGCTGCAAAAAATGAATAATAGTACTCAGGGATTGTTTTTATATAACACGATTAAAACAATTTTAGGAAGCGGAGAGAAAAAACGTTTAATACTATGCAGAAACTTTTAATACCCTGAAATATCACTGCTAATTTAAAATTTGTTTTGTATCTCTGCCGTATTATGTCACAAGACCCACAGCTTGTTTTTTTTTTTGTCATGGATATAAATATTCGAACAAATATTTGTATTTTTAAGTGAAACAAGTTTTGTTATACAGGGTGTAATAGAATAACTATTCCTAATTTTCAGAAATGATAGAGGGCACATAAAGAAACATTTTTTATTAATAAACTAGTGTCCGGAATTTTTTTTTTTTTTTTCGGCAGTCGATTGTAAAAAACATAACTTTATGTTATAACCCGAGAATTAACGGAGATTTATAATATCCGTTAAGACCATTTCATTCTACTCAAAAAGTGCCTTAAGAATGTGAAAATTATTTTCATCTAATTTAAAAAACCATCGAGATATCGCCATTTATCAAAATACGGAAAAAGCGAACTTATCGCCATAACTCGAAAACAAAAGACGATAACTAATTTTTGTTTTCATAATTGAGTTTCTCTCAAAAAAAGCGATCGAGGATGCGCGGTCCATTTTTCCATATCTCTTATAGTTTCCGAGTTCCCCTATGAAAACGTCCAAATTTGCCCACCCTGTACATCGTTACAACTTGTATATCGAAAATGGTGGTCGTAACTTCGAACAATTTTTATAAAGTTTAATGCACTATTATTTCTAATAAAATGTTCCTTAACTTAACTACTCTTTGACGTTGTAATAATTAAAATTGTTTTTAACGATATCTAGTGTATCTTGACAACGAGAAATTTTCGGACACTAGTTTATTAATAAAAAATGTTTCTCTAAGTGCACTCTATCATTTCTGAAAATTAGGAATAGTTATTCTGTTACACCCTGTATATGTTACGGACCTAGTGATAAATCGGACAAAGCGTTCAATATTATAAAATTATCATAATTTATTACTAATAAATAAATATATCACTAATCATTTTACCTAACATAACACAAAATTAATAAATTGGCTACTATGTAAAAAGCTTTCAGAACTCATTAATTTTTCATCATTAGAAAAAAATATATACAAATGACATAAATAATCATCAAATAAAACATATAGAAACAAGTTACTAGATAACAAAATATAAGTAACTAGTTTATAAAATTTATAATTATTAATTAAAGAAAGCCAAATTTTATTTAAATCAGTTACTAGTCACACTGATTGATGTTACCTTTTTCTTTGTAAATTTCTATTGCTTCTCTTATCAAACTGCTGTTAATATTGTTAGGTCTTGAAATTATTTTAGTACCTATTTTCGTATTTTATAGCATAAACGCATGTTGTGCAATATTTATCTGGATGTTTTAGAAAAGTTAAAAAAGTTACACAGTAAAAAATATACTTTAAATTTATGTAATTTTACATAAATTTTAACAGTAAAAATAACAAGTTTTTTACTGTGATAATTTATGTAATATTACATTTTACATATTATGAAAAATTCCATTCATAAAACATGTAAAATTACATATATTTTTTACAGTGCATATTTAAATATTACTGAATTTTGATGCATTAGTTTTTAAATAAGTTTAGTGATTTACTCTTCAATTTTAAGTATTTTTTTTCACTAAAATAAATGTTAAGTTTATAGTGTTTTCTGTAATGATAAATAACTATATCAATTTATTTAGAAGAAGAAGTTTCCGAAACCGGAAACCAAGTATAGGATGCTCTCAATTTTCTATCAGCTGTATCTAGTAAAAAATGTGTTCAATATGAGTATCATTTTTCACGTTCAAAATGTTATCTTCGCACATTTTTTATCACTATAAATAAAACTAGATGATATTTTATTTTAAAACATCCCATTTTTTTCCTACTATCCTTTGTAAAAACAAAAAGTATGTAGCAGCATTAACAAGAATAAAATACAAAAAATTAAAAGTTATAATACTGTTATATACTAGGTATCACACGGAAAGTTGCTAAAACTAATTAGTTGTCACTTTGAAAAAATAAATAGTGCAATTGTCACTATATAATTTTCACAATCATTACGACGGCACTGATTTAAATAAAATTTGGTTTCCTGTAATTAAAAGTTTATAAATTTTATAATCTAGTTAACTATTTTGTTACCGAGTAACTTGTTTCTATGTTCTGCTTATTTAATGTATATGTCATTTGTAAAATTTTTCCTGATGATAATATACGTGGAGTATATCGAAATGTCGATTTTTAATTAAAATTTATACAGCACTAAATCCGAAAGACTTTTTATTTTCATATCATTAGCTTATCAGCATTTTTTATAAACAAAATAAACTGATATACAAATATTTAGTTAAATTTTATTTATATTATCAAAACTCCAGAATTTTCCGTTTTCAATGTAGTTTTTGTTTTTATTTAAATAATTACACATGTTTAAAAATAACAGCTGATTAGTAGAACATCCTGCATTTATATAAGTAAAAAAGATATAATACAAAAATGAAAAATTATAATACGTAGTGTATAGTGTATAGGTATATATTATATATAATTTATGAAAATGTATGTAAATTTTTGATAATGCATGTACTTGGTAGTGTTTTTATATATTAATATATGTTATCAGATTTTATTTAATATATAATTTATGTCAATATATTATTTTTATGTCAACACATTAATCATTATATTGTGACAGAGGAAAAAACAATAAATATTTTTATAAAGATTATATATCATATTTGTTTTTAATACTTTGACAATATATATGTATATTGTTCTATTAACCTAATATATGATAAAATAAAAAAGGCTTTATGTTTCAGTTCTATATTATTTTTAATTTAAATTCGACGTTTTGATATAGTCAACGTATATTAACATCAAAAAAATATACAAATGACATAAACAAACAAAACGTAGAAACAATTTACTAGTTAACAAATACAAGTAACTAGATTACAAAATTTTTGTATTTTATTAATTAAGAAAGCTTTTTTATATTAATAGAATGAGTTCTAAAAGATTTTTAACTATTCTAATATATAATATTTTAGTTATTTCATTTACCAGTAATTATTTTAATTAATACAGTAAAAAATCTTTCAAAACTAATTATAATAAACTAAAAAAGTTTTATATCGAAACTTAGATTTTTAAATAAAATATATACAGAACTTAATTCTAAAGCTATTAATTAATTTGGCTGTATATTTATTTTTCATTAATGATTCAAAAATATATTGTTTTCATATTTAATTATAAAAATCTTATTTTCTAATAATTTTGTCTAAAATAATAATAACATTTTTTTATAGTATGTTTAACAAACAACCACTTTAGATATTGGATAGTATTCTGTAAAATTCCTGCTAGCTAGCGTGATTTTCTCTAGCATCTATATTGATAATTACGTAGCAGCTATAGTCTACGTCTACGCTATGATTGGCATTACGCAATAATTGTACGTTTACATGATACTGTCCTGCAAACTGAAATATTATATATTTTATCTTATTTAGCTAGAAGAAAGATGATGCCTATCTTACTTAACTCTAATATTAATTATTAAATTTATTTCTGAACATATAAAGAAAATAAATACGATTTAAAAACACAAACTCAATGATTGATAACAATAAAGCACTGTAAACGTACTAATTGTAAGAATAAACTACAAAAATATTTCCCGGATAAAGCTAAGACATACTTAATATGAGTTTGTCAGCTGAGTGTTGACTAAAAGTTACTATTGCGTATTGCCATATTCACGTGGCGTAGACTATAACACAATTTCTATGCAACATTAGTTACATTTAGCAAGCAGAATTCTCACAAAACACAATCCACTGTCGATTAATTTTACACTCCCATTTATTTTATAACTCTGTTCGGTTGAAATAGATCAAAAAGATGAAAACTGTTTAAGTACCGCTGTTTCTCAGGCACACATGGCCTGCCGGGCTCTGACTCCTGACTCGGCCCCTGCTCTCAGGGGCTAATATCGGAATGTAAAGATCTTATAATACACATACACGCACGAAAGCAATACGAGAAACAGACACTTTGATACAATTTTTCACATATGGCCTCACGGCTTATTAGCGGATCAAAACACACACACACATATATATCTGGGATAGATTTTGCGTGGCTTTCTTTAACGTATAGAACTTCTTTTTCTTGCCGTAAATTACTCCATATAAAATTTAATTGCCTAATTCAATTAGCTTTGAGTTTCTTTGCTCAAGATTATTTAGCTGTACTTATGTGGTTTCTGTCAAACTAAGTTTCCAATTTTATTACTTTGTTTTTACGAAGATAAATTATTTTTTCTCTGCTATATATAAAAAAAACATATGATATTTGATAAAAATGTTATTTTATGAAGCCAGTAAAATATTTAATTAATTGATTAATTAATGTATGTTATTTTGTTGTTTAAAACAAAATATACTGGTTGTTTACGGTCTTTCCTTTATCCATTCTTTTAGGAGGTGACAGTACACCTTCAAAAGAAGTTGATAAACCTTAAAATGACTTAGTGAAAGTCATCTCATAGCACGATAATAATTCCTTTAGTTTTTACATTAAACGATTAATTTGTTTTAAACTCTAGTAATCTACTACTTATTCAGTATTGTTCAACTATTATGAAAATAATAATAAAATAATGAAACTGAAAATTGTTTTCGCACACAAAGAATCTTCTAATGTTTTCTAATGTTTTAGTTATTTTATCTAAATAAAAAAGTAGACGATTTTCAGTCATACTAAATGAAACATCTAAATCAAGAGTAAATAATATTGTGTTTGTAACGTAATTAGATATTTATTTCAAGTTTGTCGTGTATTTCTATATTCTTGTTCACTTATTTATCCTAAAGTTTTAGATGAGAAGAAATAATAATTCTGTATGTAGATAAAAATAAACTAATGTTATTAGAAATATCATCTAATTAAATAGACAACTCATTTAAAATTTAGTCACCTAATTCGCAGTAAAATTAGATTTTTCAGCACACGTTCTTACTGAATTCTACAATACGCTTGTTTCAAATAGTCACAAATAAACAACTTTGTTGGAAAACTATTTATAGCATTGAAACAATTGACTCACTATATTTAGTAAATTATATAATACCGTTAAAATTGTTTTTGTTAACGATAATTATTCGTAATTTCCTAGAAGTGTGTTATTTTCTTTAATTAATTTTTTTTTGCAAGTTTTTTGTACTTAATTATGTAGTAAAGTAATATTTAATTACATGTAAAATAAAATAACGACATATCTAAATAATAAATCTACGATGGTAGTCAAATATTAAAATTGAAAAACATAAATAATAAAAAATCAATTAATATATTTATTTAAAACAAAAATGCTTGAAATTCTTAATATTTTTTAATCAAAATCTATGCTATTATTATTTTAGAATTTATAACTGATTTTTATTAACTACTTTAAATTCATTTATGTCTGAAATAATCTTTGAATAATGTGCACGGTTAATCCGCAAACCGGATAATAGAAAGTATACTATACCTACATTTATCATTTAGCAGAAAATAATCTTGCATTATTTTTTTTAACTATTACATTATTTTAAAAATATATAATATAAAATAAAGTGATGTTTGTCTATCTGTTTATTTAATAGCTTTTAAGTCAAAAAACAATTACTGAAAATTTTGAAATTCAATATACATATAGTTAAAACTTAAAACCTTGTCTAGAAACATTCTTATAAGAAATCTATAAACAAAATAACGAGATTATAATATAATGAAGAAGACTGATATGACAAAAATCGAACGTCATTATTGCTATAGTAATTAGAAAAAAAACTCAGTATTATAAAATGACATTTGCAGGTAAAGTAAATAACTTATTAAAATTTTCAAATTTTTTGTAAGAATACAGCAGAAATTATAGTATTATACAGGGTGTTTCATTGGTAAACGGAAATACTTAAACGGTGAATGGAGGTCACCGAGGCGGTTCTAGAAATACCCCATTTATTGGACCTGACGGTCTTTGTAATCGAGATACAGGGTGTTTTATCGATTTTGCTTGTTTCTTCCTGAGGTCATAACTCTCGAACCACCCCGTATATTTTTTTGATATTTGGTACACATGTTTTTCATTCAGAGCCCAAATGAGCCACTTACTATTTACAAGAAAAATCCAGGTCCGGATTAACAAAAAAATAGATAGCAATTGTGACCTTGAAACAACACCCTGTATATTGAAATTTTCAAAATCCGTTTGCATATTTGGAAAGAGCACAAAAAACTAAATTAAAATGTGCACTTTAAATTTTTCCGCAGAAAATTTAACTATTCACATTTTGAACTTAAAGTAAAATTTTTAAGAACTTAGAGCCAAAAAAATAGTTATTATTAACTTTTAATAATAAATTATAAAACTTTTGAATCCATACTCATTTTAAAATTATTGAATAATTATTAAATACATTGGTTTCTAATTTTATAGTTAAAAAAAAAATAAAAAAATAAAAAATAGTAAAAAAAAAATAAAAAAAAAAAAAATAAAAAAAAAATAAAAATAAAAACCAATGTATTTAATAGTTATTCAATAATTTTAAAATGAGTATGGATTCAAACGTTTTATAATTTATTATTAAAAGTTAATAATAACTATTTTTTTGGCTTTAAGTTCTTAAAAATTTTACTTTAAGTTTAAAATGTGAATAGTTAAATTTTCTGCGGAAAAATTTAAATTGCACTTTTTAATTTAGTTTTTTGTGCTCTTTCCAAATATGCAAACGAATTTTGAAAATTTCAATATACAGGGTGTTGTTTCAAGGTCACAATTGCTATTTATTTTTTTGTTAATCCGGACCTGGATTTTTCTTGTAAATAGTAAGTGGCTCATTTGGGCTCTGAATGGAAAACATGTGTACCAAATATCAAAAAAATATACGGGGTGGTTCGAGAGTTATGACCTCAGGAAGAAATAAGCAAAATCGATAAAACACCCTGTATCTCGATTACAAAGACCGTCAGGTCCAATAAATGGGGTATTTCTAGAACCGCCTCGGTGACCTCTATTCACCGTTTAAGTATTTCCGTTTACCAATGAATCACCCTGTATAGGATTAAATTTGAGAATCGACAAATTTAAATAAATAATCTAAGAAAACAGTAACGCAAGATGTGTCAAAATTTTTATAATAATTTGTAAAATAATTAAGCTAATAGCTTATAGTATAAAGTTTCTTTAATACAGAGTATTCTCACCTCACTTTTAAAAGTGATTTTGTGTCAAAATTACTTTTGACGTTAAATTAAAATTACCTTTTAAGCAATTTTAATCAGTTTATTTGAATTTTATTAGATAATAATATTAGAAAAATAAAACGGCTTTAGGTTAACGATCTGTATTAATATTTAATGATAATCGATGTTTCGACGAACTTAACGACAATTATAAATAAATATTAATACAGAACTTTAACCTAAAGCCGTTTTATTTTAATATAATAATATAATATAATAATATATAATATAATTATTAATTTTCAAGCATAAAATAAAAGCACTTTTTCATAAACAAAGGAGGTGGGAATACAAGTCTATATTTCTCTATAAATCCACATTGAAAATTATCATTAAATTATAACTAAAACATTTTAAATATAATTTTTTTCCAAACTAGCAAGTATATTTACGATCACGTATTAAATTACGGATATTATATATTAATGAAACAATCCGCTAATTACTGGATCTGACTCATTCACGACACACCTAATTAACATTCTCTATACATACAAATCTATTGTATCCACATTTCATAAACAATAACAGTGTAATAAAATAAAAAAATCCAAACAATAGTTTAATAATAACTGTAGCATAATACCTTCCGTTGTATGAACACTACTGGCTGTAACTGGCCGATCTTCTTCAGCAATTGTTTCCAAGCCTTCATTCACCACCACATGCATCGCTCCGCCATCTTCACTCGACGATTCCGTATCACTCGAATCACTCTGCGAACTATCACTTGTACTCTCATCACTCGAATTTGATTCAAAGTCTTCGGAGGTGATCGCTGATTCTGTCGTCGAACTAGAATGTCTATTTTCCGTTGAATTATTGGCGTGTCCTTCGGGATGTCGAAGATCAACGTAAGCGAATCCAGATCTTGTCGATTTTGTAATGTCTTTATCTATAGCAACTTCTTGTTGGAGAATTGCTGAAGAATTGAAACCTGTAGGAGGTTTCAAAGCCTGTTCCAAACTGGACATCAAATCCGAGCAGAGTATATCAACATGTCGCTCATCTCCTCCAGAAGGCGACCGTTTTAATTTCGCTCCGATTACGGTAGCCTTACTTCTTGCATCATTTTCAGTTTCTACACCATTCGAACTGTTATTCTGGTGGAATTTCTTGAACGATTCGGAGCGTGTTAGAGGCGATGAACGTGCCGGCGACGCCCTATCAGCAGCAGCAGCAGCAGCAGCAGCAGCGTTATCTTGTGGGGTTTGCGTCTTGACGCTTGGCGTCGATCTACATACGGGCGTCGCTGCAGTGAGTGCTTGACGCTCCAGCACGGCCACAGCAGCGGCTACAACGGCTCCCCCGCCACCCGTAGATCCGCGACTGCCCACAATTTCCCTCATGTTTAGAGACGCTATTTTTAATTATCGGGAGTTTGGTGGCTAGTGATCTTTGGAATGCGCTGGAGGCAGAAGGATTTTCTAGTAAATGCAATGTTGCCGCTCATCTATTTCATTGGTACTAACTATTTTTTTTTTAATCCATTTTTGTCCATTTTCATATATTCGTGTGTCAAGCCATCAGTTTTACATTCAAATATATAGTTATATGATAAACAATAATAATAGATTTTAATATCAAAATGAAATAAACAATAAATAATAAATAAATATAATTCTGCAGGTTATACTGTAAATTGCGAGTTTAGATTAATATTTGGTTATATGTCACAGAATCTGAACACATTTTTTGCTTTGTCTTATATATAACTCTGTTTATATAAACAAATTCTCTCTGTGAATATTTCTTCAAACAAAGTTAATTTTAATTTGTTTAAAATATTTAGAATAGAAAAAAAAATGATCATGTTGTTCACATATTGTATTTCTTTTACAAATTATCTATATTAAACCAAAAAGTTACATAATTTAGTTGTTTTTCTTCAATATACTTATATTTCGTATCATAACAATTTAAATAATATTTGCTAAAAACATCTCCTAACTCCAATCAAATATTAATTAAAATTTTTAATTCAACTAAAAGATTTAACTTTCATGTTGTACATATGTAATTTAATATCAAATATGATGTTTTAAGAGATTGTAGTTGAGCACCACCACAAGTTATCAAACGAATAATAAAATTTTAATAATGTTCTTCAATTTATTTTATATTTAAAATCGATGTATTTAATCTTTCTGTTCTTCTAGTTGTACATCAAAATATAATTAAATTTTAATCATTTGTTATCAAACAAATTTTGACTAAAAATAAATGTAATCTTTCTGTTCTAAAAAAAAATACACTCCAGTCTATAAATAATCTCTATCGATTGATAATGACAAATGACTGTCAAAAGAGCATCGAAGCCATGTCGTCACTGTTTATTTTGACAGTAGCAGCACCCGTAAAATAAACAAATGCACTTATGTAGATTTGATGCTGTGAGAGTGTAGAAGTTTGTAATTTTCCTCGAATGCAAACACTGTATGCGCGCACTGCACACTGTTTATAACACACAATATCGTACACAGTTTGTGGAACGACAGATAAACACTGTACTAAATTTAAAACGTCTGGTGCACAAAGGCAATGCCTTGTTTTATTTGGGCGAACATACAATTTACACTGGACAATAAAAATTTGTAATAAAAATCTACATTAAAGTTTTAAAAACCACAACAGTTAAAAACCATCCGAATTTTCAACTTACTAAATGTTAAATAATTTTATTTAAAAATATCCAAACACAGTAAAAACTGTAATAAAAATTTTTAAAAATCTTCAAATAGCAACACCAAAATTTCAAAGTTAAATTTTCAAGTTTACCCAACTTAACACAACTTTTGTTTAAAAATATCTAAATACAGTTTACAAAAACAGTTAAAATTGTAATAAAAATCCATTGAAGTTGTTCTTTGTTTCAACATTATGACATTTTAAAAACCACCAAAATTTTGTAGCTAAATTCCCAACTTCAGTAAACTGAATAACTTTTATTTAAAAATATCCAAACACAGTTTAGTTAAATAGTAAAAACTGTAATAAAATCTATTAGTCATTCATATCTTTAGCAAACTTAACACAAGTTTTGTTTAAAAATATCTAAATACAATTTACGAAAACAGTAATAAAAATCAATTGAAGTTATTCTTTGGTTCGACGTTATGACATTTTAAAAATCACAAGTTTTAAAATCTTCAAAATTTTGTAGTTAAACTTCCAACTTAAGTAAACACCAAACAACTTTCATTTAAAAATATCCACCGATATATACTAATTCCACTTTCACACACGATAAACAACTGACTGCTGTTGTGCACATACACGTGATAAAAAATCCGACAATCGGTTGCGTTAATGTCACACTCAACGAAGCAAAACTTTAAAACAATTGAGTCTCGTCATCGCTAGACGAACCATCGACACACGCTATATAGCCCGGCAATCATATTTATAAATACACAATATAGCGCTGTCTTTAGCCCATTCTGGCTATAAGTTGGATGTTCGATTGCTTCTAGCACTGGCTGAGATGCGATCTAACTGAGATATGAGCGTGGAGATCGTTCTTCGACATAAACGCGACAAAATGCATCACTTAAAATAGCTCTCCTTTGGAGCACTGGGGATTTACACATTACCCCACCCCTGGGCGCGTTGGCTTTTACCAAGTTGACTGTGGTGCGATCGTATTTTGTTTTTGTCGCACGCGACTATATATTCTCTATCGTTCGAACATATGTTATCTCTCGCCGTCACCATGACAACCAGTTTGTTTATTAGATTTCTGTCGTTGTGTAGATTCCTACTGTACAGTTCGTGAACAACTAAAAAGCTTATACGCGGATTATAAACACAAGTGTTATTTAAAACTATTCATACAGAAATGATATAATGATTAGGTATGAAGTAAGACGTCATTTTACTGTGTTATTAATGTCCAATCATTAGATTTATTTGAATAAACTTTAGAGTTTCAATTAAAATTTTGATGCATTAAAATTTATGATTAAAAAATAGGTATAAATTAAATAAATATCTCAATATTATTTTTGCTAATACCGGTTTTAGAACAACGTAACTGTAATAAGGGGGACTAAACAAATGAACTAAAACAGCTAAAAACCAAGCTTGTGGTACGAGTTAAAAATAGTAATAAACAATTTTCAATTTTAGTGCTTGTACTTATAATTTAATAAACATAGTAAAAAATCTTTCAGAACTCATTACCTATATTAAAATAAAACAGCTTTAAGTTGTAGTTAAGGGGGGAAATACATGTAAAAAAATTTTTTTTCGATTTTGCTGATATAATTGCTTATACATCGAAGATTTATCCAGCAAAATATCTAACCAATCAGAAATGTATTTACCTAGAAAAAGGCATTTTTCTACCTACGCTTTGGTAGCCGCTTTGGCTAACCGACGACTTTAAGGGGGGAGATACATGTAAAAAAAATTTTTTTTTGATTTTTTTTTTAAATAAATTAATTGCTTATACATCGAAGATTTATCCAGCAAAATATCTAACCGATCAGAAATGTATTTACTGAGAAAAAGGCATTTTTCTACCTGCGCCTCGGTAGCCGCTTTGGCTAACGGGCGACTTTAAATAAGTTTTTTTCGAATCTTTTTTTTACAAATGGCGGGCGTGATAAGTCGAGCAATTTTCATACAAATGAGTTGAAACTTTGTGTGTTTAAAAGGAAATAGAATTTTATTCTATATGAAATTCTGATATAACGAAAATATTAACATTAAATTATTTTTAGGGGTGTCTAAAGTAAAAAAAAATGCTGAAAATTTGACCTTTTTTTTCACAATGAGTTAAAATGATAAAATATCCGTTTTTTTTGTAGTTTTCGTAATTCACATAGAACAAAATATATCAGAGAATCATGATCAGTGACTAAAAATTAAAAAAAAAATTATTTCCGGCTCCAGGAATTCCCGCCAATCGACCGGGCAAAGCGAACGCGACATCAATTAAGATTGGTTTCAAGATCACCCAGAGGTCACAGAAAGTTAAAGAAATTCATAAGTGTAGTTGATTATATGTCACATAGAATAAAAGAAACTACAGCATTGTAGCTTGTTTCATTCAGCCAAAAAAAAAATTCTAAAAAACCTTCTTTTTTTAGGTCGTTACATGTATTTCCCCCCTTAAGTTGGATAGACAGGTAGAACTGTTTCTACTAGATTGATAGAACATAAACCATCCAGATAAATCTGCTATTGCACAACATGCGTTAGAATATCTTCATGATGTAAAATTCGAAGATACTATAATAATCACAAAACCCATCAATACTGACAGTAGATTGATAAAAAAAGCACTAGAAATTTATAAAGAAAAAGATAACATCAATCACTGATTTAAATAAAATTTGACTTCCTTTAATTAAACATTTATAATTTTTTTGATCTAGTTACTTATTTTGTTACCTTTGTCACTTGTTTCTATGTTCTGTTTATTTACTGTATATGTCATTTGTATCATTTTTCCTGTTGAAAATGTACGCTGAGTACGTCGAAATGTCGATTATTAATAAATAATTAAATATTAATATAGAACTACAACCTAAAGCCGTTTTATTTTTAATTGATATACATCTTTAATAATTTTCCTTCTGAACTAATATCAGCTGTTTCTAAGTGATTCGGAACCTATTACAAGCTACAGGCTGTACACTGTAAAAACATATCTTAAATTTATGTAATTTTACATAGATTTTAAGAGTAAAAAATAACAAAATTTTGTAATTTTACTATAATAATTTACGTAATATTATTTTTTTTTAATGAGAAATTACATTCGCAAAATATGTAATATTACATAATTTTTTTACAGTGTAGGCTAACGATCTATTAACAATGCAAATAAAAATTATTAAGAAACTATATGATCAGTTTCACGAGCATATAGCTCCATAATTCGATTAGAAATTACAGGAAAAAAGAATTACATTATTTTTAACTCAAATCTGAAACGATAATATGAAAAATACTCCTAATTTATTGATAAACAATAAAGTGTGACTGACAAATAACATTAATTAATATAATAAAAATACAAATGAAATAATTCAAGATGTTAATGAATGGGTGCTTTGATTTAAATATAAATTGAATGGTCGATCGTACGTCATTTGGAGAGATACGGTACAAACACCGACGAAGTAATTCAATCAAACGAACAATAAAACTAAAAATAAACGAGATTAGATTTCAACGGAATCTTTCGACGCAAGAAGAAATCACTTTTTTCTTTCTTCTTATTCAAATTTATTGAATTGTTAATTAGTTCTAATCGTAGTTTAAATATTTTATGTACAAATAAAATATTTTATAAGAATTTCGAATGAATCATATGAGGAAGTGCATTGTTATTAATAAATGTAATATAAAACATATTATTAAATATCGTATTATGTTACTGTGAAGACAATTTTTGAACTGAAGATAAACATTAATATATATTCTAAAATAAAAAGTTCTGTTTAATTTTATATTAATATTCGACGTTTTGATATCAGGAAAAAATATATACAAATAGCAAATATATTTACAACATTTTATGCAGCTGACCCATAGTTTCATCTCTATAAATTATTATTGGTGAAATTTTGTATTTATATTTATTTTCCAAAAATTATATTCAATATAAATCAGAAAGTAATTTATGCACAAACTTGTACAAATATGTTGTTAAGATATTTAAAAAAAACGAACAATTTGTTCAAAAAATATAAAATAAATTAAAAAAAATAAATAAATCTTGGTTGAAATCAGGTTACAGTCAATTTTTTATTTGCATAACGCAAAATTATTTATGTATTTTTTACAATCTTTACAGTGTGCATTATACATACATATTGCCAGAGCCGTATTTACCTCTTTCGAGGCGCCAGGCGCAATTGAAATATGAGGCCCCCTTGCAGATATTCTTCAACTGAAAAGGAATTGTCAGTGGAAAAAAAAATAGTTTCAGTCCTATTATTATTATATGAAAATGTTTTTAATTAGTTTAAATTGTTTATACATTGGTATTATATCAAAAAAATCAGCAATATCAAAACAAAATAATGTATAAGTACATAAGGAAAAAGGAAAATACACACATGGCTATAAATATAATAATAATCTTAAATAAAGCTTAAATAAAGCTTCAATTACACAATTTTGATGTAAAGTATTTCTCAAATAATTTTTTATAAATTTGTACATTTCGAGCGAATTCATACGATTTTCTTATTTCGCAAAGTTTTAACATTGCATAAATTCTTGGAAAACAAGTAGCAATTGCAACTAGCGGGTAGAGAGAAAATAGTCCCTTTTGTTACAATAGCCAAATAGACACCCTACTTAATATGCAGGTTTTTATTATCTTATTGACAATGACAACACCAGTACTTCAACATTAGAAAAGTATTGAAATATAATTTACTCGTAAATTAAAACTAGAAACTAGAAATTAAAATAATTTTCTAATTTATCTCACTGACTGATATCTGATTTAAAATCTGAGGCCCCTTAGCTACGAGGCCCCAGCTTGCGCCTCGTGCGCCTGTGCATAAATACGGCTCTGCATATTGCCCAGATGTGAATTTCAGATAAGCGTTAAACTTGTTACATAAATTTTAATAAACATGCTAATACGTACCAACATGATACAAAAAAAACGTACGAATTAATTATTAACATATTTTAAATTCGGATTTATTTACATTTCTAATTTGAAAATAATTATCTATCATCGAAAGTTATTTACCTAAAATTAATATGCCTCAAATCGACCTATACTGCTCTGGAGAAATTATTGAACAATTTCTTTATTTGGCAATATATCCAAATTAAGAATATTAAAATTGAAGTCAAATTAGTGAAAGTTCAGATTAACCAAAATATATAGAAATCCTTCCACATAGCCTCTAGATGAGGAATTTAAATTAAAATTATTATGGTGTATGTGTGCGTCGTAAGCTCGCTGACTAGCTCAGTTGTCAGGCAAAATTTTGTGACTGCAACTTCTCCTAGACGGTTTCACTGATTTTAATAAAAATTTCAGGGTAGGTTTTGTAAGTGTTCAAGATAGTCATGTAGTTTTATTTTTGTCTAGTATTGCCAACTTTCCGAGAAAAAAATTACTAAAGTTTTAAAAAAATTATTAAGTATATTATTTTCACAAAAGACTCTCCTATTGTCCACATTTTTTTAGTTTTCATGTGATGATGTCAAAATGGTTTTTTTGTATATGGGTTTACCCATATGCTTCAAATCTTGGTTTATTTAAGCCCAATTTTCAAATGTTGGAATAAATATAAAATTAACCAATGAAGTGTTTGTCATTTATTCTGAAGATACATTTTTAGTCAATAACCAATGATTTTTTACTTATCTTTAGAATAAATAAAATTGGAGTTATATATTATTTTTTACATGAAAAATTAATATTTCAAAAACCGATGTTGGGATAACTGTTTCAAATGTTAACAGTCGTTTTCAACGTCCTATTCTCTGGCTGTATTTTAATTCCCAGAGGACTAATACTCTACGTTCTGAGTTCTGATGTCTGGCATGTTAAGCTGGTGGCCCCCAGTTGTTGTTTGCGTGGAAAGGATATCATCCTGACTCTTGTTTGGACTCTGGAGTATTCCTGGAGAATGATTCTTTCTCGTGTAGCAGACGGTAGAACAGTAACAAGATTAAAATTTTGTTTTCGACTTTTTTCCTCAATTTCTATTAATTTTTTTTGTGGGTTTGCAATCAGGAGATCCATTTACTAATAAAAATTTGATTCAATTTTATTTTTCTAATAAAAAAATTGTGTATAATTATTTATCTATACACTAAAACAATATTACAGATTTAAATGTTTTTAATTCCAATATGCAATTACTTTTATAGTTGAACCTAACTAAAATTAAAACATTACACAGTAATTTTGCGGTAGACATTATCATATTGTAAATCAGCAAAGTAATATATTTTTCAAAACGCATTGAATTAAATAAAAGACAAAACTATTTTAGGATTAGATTATGTTTAATTATTTTATAAAAAGGATGTTTCCATAATATTTGCAAAATTAACTCGGAAACTTAATATAATAACTATTAAAGTATCTCATTGCATCTGAAATTAAAACTGTAACTCTTTTTGCTATATTTATGGGTCTATTCGGTTCATATCTGTAAAATCTGTAATGTTATAGATTCTTTTATTGACAAAATTTTCTGTAACATTACAGATCTTACAAATGTAAACCGACTAGACCCATTAATGCCAAAAATAACTTCCAAAAATAGTTCCCTTAAGACACGTATTTTCTTTGTTCATTACTATTAATTCCTATAATTATTTTAGTACTATTATAAATTTGATTTAATTTTTTTTCTCTGTAAGATTCCCATATTATTTTTCATTTCAGATAACTAACAAAGAATAGAGTTTCTCTTTATAAATTCTGCATAACTTAAGCATTAAAAATAATTCCTCACTCCAGATGCGTAACTTCACAGTTTTTTTTTCCAAAATATCTTTTGCATTTTTTATATTTCACATCAACCAAGTGAGCAAAAACCATATGTTGGCGGTTTGTGTGTGTGTGTCACAGTTCTCTGGTTCCCGCAGCAGAACAGATGTGTAGCTATGCAGAAAGCAACCGGGGGAGAGGTTTATCACATCTAGGTATGTGTGCTCAGCTAGCGGGCGTAATGTGGATTCCTTGCCGCGGTCGCCCGCCAATGTTTACCGCCGAAGGGCCACCCCCCCAAAACAGTAGCTGGAGGATGGTGACAAGCTTTGGGGGGCGGTTAGAGGCAGCAGCTGAGCTTGACGGCTTGATGAGACACACACATACGGGATGCTTTCAAGTTGCAGAAGGCTTGCTGGAATGTCGGAGAAAAGTTTTACTTGTAGTGGTTGGAAGGAAATACTTTTTATTTTTCGGCAGAAAAATTCTACACATTTTTGGTGATGACATAGAAGAGTTGGCATGAGATAAATTCTAGTTTTGGATAGTTTTTTTTTTTTTTCAGCTTATACAATATATTACAATATTGTACTCTGTTTGGTTGTGAGCAAGGTATGACATTATAAAAAAAGAAGATAGGTAAGGTCTATTTTAGTAGTTAAATTCCAAAGGTTAAGGTCCTTTGCTTAACTGCAAATCGAACTAAAACGGTAAAGAAACCAAATCGAACCGGCACTTTTTTCTAAATCTTAAACCGATTTCCTGAATCGAAACCAGCCCTATAAAATTTCTGAATCGGTTATTATGTTGAGTGTTATTTTTTTATTATATTACAATCACAAATACATTTTATAATCTTTTTATTGAAAATTAAAGTACTGTTCATTCTAAAAATGACGTTTTTTTATTGCATTAATATACCATTAAAAATCATTTTTATCTAATTTACAATTTTCTTTCTAAATTAATAAGATTTTTAAAATTTCTTGAGCCTAGAAGGGTTAATGTGTGTGTGTAATATTTTTTATATTAGTCCATCTATACACATGAAATTACATGTTTTGTTTATCAATGTTTTATGGTAAGTAATATGTTTATTTTTGCATTATCTAAAAAAAACTCTAAACAGTTTGAATCGAACCAAACCAAATTTCTTAACCGGTTTTCAAACAGTTCCCAGTTTCAATTAATGTTAAATTTTAGTTTCAGATGTAATAAAAATCTAGTAGTTACTATATTAATTTTTCCGATTAATTTAGCAAATATTATGGTAAAAAATTCCTCAATTAAAAGAAAATAAAATACAAATTTTTATCTTAAATTGTTGAAATAAATATTTCCTAATATGTAAATTTATGTTCAAGTTTTGTCAATTTGTTTTTAATTCTGTTGAAAATAAAAGGATTTAATTTCGTAATATTTTTTCCAGCATAAAAATATAAAATACAAAAGATGAAAAATATATGTAATATTTAAACAAATTTTCAACACCTACATCACATATATCAAACAGATTATTTCAATAAATTTTCAAAGTTCAATTTCAAATAAAATTTAAAATACAAAAATTCCAACCACGCTTGGATTTTCCATTCTACAGATACACAATATATCGAATTGGTACCGACATATGCATTATCAATATTCCAGAATTCTCTTTAATCCAGAAAAATCCTATATCAATGTCTGGAATGTATTTCAATACCCTTTTTCCATAATGCCCGTTGAGAACAAAAGAATACCAAGGCTCTTCCATTTTACACCATGTAGGGATATTAACAATTGACAATCGAATTAGAGAGAAGGATTCTTAAAATTAATTAATTCTATTAGAGCTAAATAGAGATAATGGACCTATTTATTAATTTCCTTTATTAGCAATTTAGATTTTACTATAAAAAGTTAATTTAATGAATGTATTTAATTTTCAAATTTATCCTTCTTAAACACAGATTTAATCATTAAAATTTTAATGCAAATTAAAAATGTTAATTTGTTAATTTTTGCTTTAAATTTGAAGTTTTTATTTTTAACTCAAACGTAAACGTGTTTCTAAATTGTAAAAGTAAGTTTCTCTAATGAAAATAAAAAAGTTAATAAAAAAAAAAATAATATGTTTGAAATTAGTTGATATCTAGTTTAAAAATAAAACTAGATTTGAACTGAAAATTATTAATAATTTTAAAATTATATTTATTCCAGAAAAACACTATGGGTCACAACATGTACCAAATTAGTCGGGTGATTAAGAGGCGATTAACGGCACTAATCGCCTTTTAGTCACGCAACTAACTTGGTACATGCTACGACGAAATACGTCTGCGTAATAAATGTATGTTTTCCGTTACACCAAGTATTTTTTTAAATAAATATTTGTTATATGACCAAATTGCAAAATTATTAACAATTATCATTATTTACAAAATAATATTTACCAATATGAATGTGTACAGACGCCGATTTTTGTAACAAAGTTTAAATATTTCATATTTCATAAAACGGTATTACATTTTTCGGTTAGAAATTACCAGTTTTTAAAAATTTTAAAATATTGGTTAAAGTTCGCAAAATATTTACAAAAATATCGATTAACCGGTTCAATTAACTATTTTTTATCGGTTCCATGTACCGAATATATGTTAAGTAAAAGAATAAATATGTTGCCGAAAACGCAAAACTAGCAAGAATCAGGAGCTGTAGAAGAACAGTCAAGGACAGGAAAGAATGGAAGCCAAGGCACGATTTGAGCTGTAGCATCATTGCACTGAGAAAAATAGATATTTAACAAATTGTATAACAATAAGTAGATATTTATTTGAAATATACGAGTATGTTTACTGTATTCACAAATTTATACATTTTTAAAATCTACTCACATATATATTTTAATACTATATTAAGAATTAAGACTGTAATACTATATACAAATTGATGGTATTAAATTTTTGTTTTTATTATATTTATAGTTAATTTTTAAATATACTTATTTTGTTATTTTTTAATATCCTGTGTTTGTGTCACCTTTTTAAATATAAATAGCGTTACGGTAACTATCCATTTTTCTCAGTGTGGAGGGAGAGAGAGGGTAGAGAGAAAAAAATAATATAGAACTATTGAATTAAATAAGTTCGATAGCTCTATTCAACAAGTAGAAAATAAAATCTAAAAAGTATAATGTAATTTTCTTGCTTCTATTAAGAACTGGATTATAGAATAAAAGGAATTTTTCAAAATCCTGATTTTTAATGACTTTATACAGGAAAAAGTCACAGTTTATTGGAGTTGGAGTAGATGTAGTACAAAGACACTTTTAATTATATCATAGACTGGTGGTGCGAAAAAAATGAATGTAAAAAGCCACCGTTTATTATAAGACTTCTAATGGCTCACCCTAATGGAGCAGATAGATCAAAGCTGCTTGAACCTTTTTTTTTCTTAGAATATATCGTTCTATATTTCTATTTACTGTAATAAAGTTTTAGGTTAGAACTAAAGTATATACTTTATAAATATTAATATAAAACTAGAACCTAAAGCCGTTTTATTATAATAAGTTTTTTACCATGTTAATTTTATTTTTATTTTTCGAAATTTTATAGTCATTAAAATTAATAGAATAATACGTCCACTTAATTCCATTTTAAAGTTAATAAAATATATATGAAAACTAAGTAGTCTGACCGTTCCAATTCAAGATGATTATAAAATTGATTTTTAAATGGTTATCTAGTGACATAATTCCGTCTTATGTGTCATTGACATCTGTTATCGAAATTCAATGTTGATGATGAAGAACTCGTAGATGAAGCAAACTAGATGCTTTTGTTAGAGCGTGACCTTCATCTTTCCAAAGTGACAGCTGACAAATAGTTTTTGATAAGATTCATCACAATTGATTTTTAATAGTATTGGATCTGTTTGTGTCATGTTTCGTGTTTCACAAATTAAATTTATTTTAAAATTTATAAATATTCTCATTTCTTCTATATTTGAGTATTACTTAATAATTATTATATTACTTAATAATATTAATTATTTCATGTTATTGATTGTACAATCCAAAAAGTACTAATTTTCTTATAAATATTTAAAAGAATTCATTTATTTTCAAAAATTTACAATTTCAAAGTCGCCGATATTTAAAATTTAGCATGATATCAAGCTTTTTACTCAAATAGTAGTTAAATAAAAGCTAGTGTTTCCAATTTTATTTATTCCTATGTAATTAGCTAAAAACTTAACCTAAAAATTAGTAACAACATTTCATTGGCTAATTTTTTAAATTATTCCATCGATGAATTGGAAATACTGGGCCTAATAGAAACAGGATTGGCCTAATTTTAATCATTTAATTTAAATCATAATTTTAAAATTTGATTTCTAATAATTGTTTAATTAAAATATCTACATATCTTTAGCTCAAAATAAATATTGAAATACAAATTTGCGATTTTAAAATTTATTTAAAAAAAATTACGAATAGCCTAACCCTGAATGGAAGTAAATGTGTTAGTAGTAGTAATAATAATAATCTCGTGAAATAATACAGCTTGGCTCTAAAAATGTCTTGTCAATCTATAATTATTATTAATATTCAAATTTAAATTATAAACCTTCTTATACAAAATAAAGTGGCAAATATCATATTCTATAGAAAATAATTCTCGCTTTTATGTATGAATATTTGAAATATATTCTTATGTATTTAAGTAGGTCGTTTCATATTATATCCATTTGATGTTTTAATAAATGCTCACTTATATTTATTATACCTATTTACATATAAGTACGCAGTGCGCTGATATAAAATCTTACGGTACTTCACTTTCACTAAAATTCGTCTTTATATAAACAATAAATTACTAAATACGAAATATGATATTTCACTTTGGAAATTTTAACTGTTTCAAGCCTGTTATTACCGTAATTATAGGTATTATTTATTATTTTACTTCGGAAAAATAAGACTGCCATATTTGGACAAGTGTTTTCAAGGAATAATTAATTGTAATTATATTTTTGGTTTCAAATTTATATATTTTCTTTTGTTTGTACATCAAGAAGCTAAATATCACTAAAATATAGTATACTATAGTATACTATATTTCAGTGCTAAATATATAAAGAAAATGTTTTATTATGAGCGTTATTTCTTAAAATAATTAAAAAAAAAGTTTTTAATAATAAAATAAAATGATTTTTTGATATGCTTTTTATGTAACAGTGATAATTTGTATTTTTAAATTTACTAACCAAATAATGTATATTTGCGTTACTTACATGTAAAATCAACTAAAATATTCTGTTAGCAGTGAAGAAGACAATAGTGATTGCCGAAACGTTGGCTTAGTAGTTAATAAAAATATATATAAGATCGAATACCCTCAATTACTATTTAATTATTTAAATGAAAATATTTCAAACGAATAATGTGAGAAACTAGTGGATCCACGTGGGGGGATGGGGGCCACGCCCCCCCTTGGGTTTAATTATAATTTTTTTTAGTTTTTTCTTAGTTTTATTTTTATTTGAGTTTGATAACCCTTATGAAAATATTATATGGCTGTAACAGTGTTTAATAAACATACGTTTTAATAGGCTTAAAACTTCTTAATAATTATTTACCTTTATCCTAAAAAGAAGGCAAAATGCCCCCCCTGAAAATTTTCTAGATCCGCCCTTGGTAAAACGTAATTATTATAAAAAAATTCAGCCTAAAATTTAAAAACCTATTGAATAAAATATATGAAATAAGCAAAATATTTTCTTTGAAAAAAAAAAAAAATTATAATAAATTCATAGCGTAAAATACACAGCAAAATAAATTTCACTTCCTGTAAAAATAAATAACTAAAGGAAGAATATGCGAAAATAAACTTGAAAAATAAGGAAATAAGAATTTTTTTATAAAAACGAAATATAAACCGGAATAGCTGAAAACAGACAGAGGAAAAATAACTGAAAATAAAGCTATAATTCAAAAGAAAAAAAAAACGGTAATTGGTATAAAAGCAGAAAAGTTAGACTTTATAATCCGATTTAAGGATCAGAAAATTCTAACGAATATTATTTTAATTTCGAATAATGCTTACTTACATAATGAACGTAATTAAAAGTTAAAATCTAATTATATTTCACAGAATTTTCAATCGTATCTTTTATACCTTCAAAATAATATGATGAGAAGACATTTTTATACCAAAGCTGTATTATTTCACGAGATACGCAGCATTGAAAGTATTAAAAGTGCTATTTAAGCCAGCTACGATTAATAGATAATTACTTTCTATCAACTTATAAAAACATAGTAAAAACATAGCTTATCTGGATGTTTGGAGTTTGTGCCATACCCTTTTGGATATATGACGTGATTGTGTATATATGTATGTATGTATGCAGTACTTTCCATTGATTGATCTTATTTTTTTCTTTGAACATTTCTATAGTTTTTCTAATTAATCTTCTATTAAAATTAGAAAGTGGCTATTTATACATACGGTATGTATACGCAATTGGCTATTTATACATACAGTATTTTTACGTAATTAGCTATTTAGGGTAGATTAGGTTAGTAGGTTGATTTAGGTTTTTTTTAGTATGTATAAATAGCCAATTGTGTATACATACCGTATGTATAAATAGCCTCATCCTTAAAATTATTAGGTCTTGCAATTATCTTAACAACATGAAAAATGTTATTTTTTACCCCATAAAAAGTTTGCCTCAACCTACTTAAAAGTCCTATATAATCCCAAAAAAAACTTAAGCTCATATATTAAAAAATGATCCTATTTACTCAGATATAATTTTAAATAAACAAAGGTATTACCCTAAAGCGTGGGTACAAGTTAGACAATTTTTACCAAAATAAATTAGCAAAGTAATTCTTAATTATAAAACTCGTTTAATAAATATAAATTAGGCTAATGAGCTAAAATGTCTGGGCCGGATATTACAACCACAATGAGAGTGAATCTAGCAGCCGATTCGTAGCAGCCGATTCGCGAGCGTACCACTGTAAACGTGGTGACTCACCGCTAGCGCTATAGCAGTTATATATTGTATTTAACATAAAACTCGTTATAATTATTAAAAATAATGTAAATACAGTGATAATATTAACAATTTTTAAAAATCAATCTAATAATATTAAATAAAAATAAATTTAAAGTAAAACGGAATACAAGAAAAGTTGCAATACATGTTATCACAAAAAATTTAAAAAAAAATATTTCTAAGAGGTGTCTCACTTTAATTTTTTTATAGTGGATATCTACCCTCTTATAGAACATTTTCACCATATCGTTGATATAGCAGCACCCGTACGAAACTCGGGATATCGAAAAGAATTCAAAGTTGTAATATGCGAATTTTACGAAAAAAATTCAAAAAAAATATTTCTAAGAGGTGTCTCACTTTAATTTTTTTACAGTGGATATCTACCCTCTTATAGAACATTTTCACCATATCGTTGATATAGCAGCACCCGTACGAAACTCGGGATATCGAAAAGAATTCAAAGTTGTAATATGCTAATTTTACGAAAAAAATTCAAAAAAAATATTTCTAAGAGGTGTCTCACTTTAATTTTTTTATAGTGGATATCTACCCTCTTATAGAACATTTTCACCATATCGTTGATATAGCAGCACCCGTACGAAACTCGGGATATCGAAAAGAATTCAAAGTTATAATATGCGAATTTTACGAAAAAAATTCAAAAAAAATATTTCTAAGAGGTGTCTCACTTTAATTTTTTTACAGTGGATATCTACCCTCTTATAGAACATTTTCACCATATCGTTGATATAGCAGCGCCCGTACGAAACTCGGGATATCGAAAAGAATTCAAAGTTGTAATATGCTAATTTTACGAAAAAAATTCAAAAAAAATATTTCTAAGAGGTGTCTCACTTTAATTTTTTTACAGTGGATATCTACCCTCTTGTAGAACATTTTCACCATATCGTTGATATAGCAGCACCCGCACGAAACTCGGGATATCGAAAAGAATTCAAAGTTGTAATATGCTAATTTTACGAAAAAAATTCAAAAAATATATTTCTAAGAGGTGTCTCACTTTAATTTTTTTATAGTGGATATCTACCTTCTTATAGAACATTGTCAATATATCCATGATATAGCAGGACCCGTACGAAACTCGGGAAATCGAAAAGAATTCAAAGTTGTAATATAATGTAATAGAGAAAAAAATTCAAAAAAAATATTTCTAAAAGGTGTCTCACTTTAATTTTTTTACAGTGGATATCTACGCTCTTATAGAACATTTTCACCATATCGTTGATATAGCAGCACCCGTACGAAAATCGGGAAATCGAAAAAAATTTAAAGTTTTAATATGCAAATACTAGAAAAAAAATTCAAAAAAAAAAATTTCTAAAAGTTGTCTCACTTTAATTTGTTTACAGTGGATATCTACCTTCCTATAGAACATTTTCACCATGTCACTGATATAGCAGCTCCCGTACGAAACTTGGTATATCGAAAAGAATTGAAAGTTGTATTATAGGATAATAAAGAAAAAATTGGAAAAAAAGTTTAATAAGAGGTGTCTCATATTAATTTTTTTATAGTGGATATCTACCCTCATATAAAACATTTTTACCATATCGTAGATATAGCAGGACCCGTACGATTCCAGAGTTTCGTACGGGCGCTGCTATATCAACGATATGGTGAAAATGTTCTACAAGAGGGTAGATATCCACTATAAAAAAATTAAAGTGAGACACCTCTTAGAAATATTTTTTTTGAATTTTTTTCTCTATTACATTATATTACAAATTTGAATTCTTTTCGATTTCCCGAGTTTCGTACGGGTCCTGCTATATCATGGATATATTGACAATGTTCTATAAGAAGGTAGATATCCACTATAAAAAAATTAAAGTGAGACACCTCTTAGAAATATATTTTTTGAATTTTTTTCCTAATATTCGCATATTACAACTTTGAATTCTTTTCGATATTCCGAGTTTCGTACGGATGCTGCTATATCACGAATATGGTGAAAATGTTCTATAAAAGGGTAGATATCCACTATAAAAAAATTAAAGTGAGACACCTCTTAGAAATATTTTTTTTTAATTTTTTGCCTAATATTCGCATATTACCACTTTGAAATCTTTTCGATTTACCGAGTTTCGTACGGGTGCTGCTATATCAACGATATGGTGAAAATGTTCTATAAGAGGGTAGATATCCACTATAAAAAAATTAAAGTGAGACACCTCTTAGAAATATTTTTTTTGAATTTTTTTCGTAAAATTCGCATATTACAACTTTGAATTCTTTTCGATATCCCGAGTTTCGTACGGGTGCTGCTATATCAACGATATGGTGAAAATGTTCTATAAGAGGGTAGATATCCACTGTAAAAAAATTAAAGTGAGACACCTCTTAGAAATATTTTTTTTGAATTTTTTTCTTAAAATTCGCATATTATAACTTTGAATTCTTTTCGATATCCCGAGTTTCGTACGGGTGCTGCTATATCAACGATATGGTGAAAATGTTCTATAAGAGGGTAGATATCCACTGTAAAAAAATTAAAGTGAGACACCTCTTAGAAATATTTTTTTTGAATTTTTTTCTCTATTACGTTGTATTACAACTTTGAATTCTTTTCGATTTCCCGAGTTTCGTACGGGTGCTGCTATATCAACGATATGGTGAAAATGTTCTATAAGAGGGTAGATATCCACTGTAAAAAAATTAAAGTGAGACATCTCTTAGAAATATTTTTTTTGAATTTTTTGCCTAGTATTCGCATATTACCACTTTGAAATCTTTTCGATTTACCGAGTTTCGTACGGGTGCTGCTATATCAACGATATGGTGAAAATGTTCTATAAGAGGGTAGATATCCACTATAAAAAAATTAAAGTGAGACACCTCTTAGAAATATTTTTTTTTAATTTTTTGCCTAGTATTCGCATATTACAACTTTGAATTCTTTTCGATATCCCGAGTTTCGTACGGGTGCTGCTATATCAACGATATGGTGAAAATGTTCTATAAGAGGGTAGATATCCACTATAAAAAAATTAAAGTGAGACACCTCTTAGAAATATTTTTTTTGAATTTTTTTCTCTATTACGTTGTATTACAACTTTGAATTCTTTTCGATTTCCCGAGTTTCGTACGGGTGCTGCTATATCAACGATATGGTGAAAATGTTCTATAAGAGGGTAGATATCCACCATAAAAAAATTAAAGTGAGACACCTCTTAGAAATATTTTTTTTGAATTTTTTTCGTAAAATTCGCATATTACAACTTTGAATTCTTTTCGATATCCCGAGTTTCGTACGGGTGCTGCTATATCAACGATATGGTGAAAATGTTCTATAAGAGGGTAGATATCCACTGTAAAAAAATTAAAGTGAGACACCTCTTAGAAATATTTTTTTTGAATTTTTTGCCTAGTATTCGCATATTACCACTTTGAAATCTTTTCGATTTACCGAGTTTCGTACGGGTGCTGCTATATCAACGATATGGTGAAAATGTTCTATAAGAGGGTAGATATCCACTATAAAAAAATTAAAGTGAGACACCTCTTAGAAATATTTTTTTTAATTTTTTGCCTAGTATTCGCATATTACAACTTTGAATTCTTTTCGATATCCCGAGTTTCGTACGGGTGCTGCTATATCAACGATATGGTGAAAATGTTCTATAAGAGGGTAGATATCCACTATAAAAAAATTAAAGTGAGACATCTCTTAGAAATATTTTTTTTGAATTTTTTTCTCTATTACGTTGTATTACAACTTTGAATTCTTTTCGATATCCCGAGTTTCGTACGGGTGCTGCTATATCAACGATATGGTGAAAATGTTCTATAAGAGGGTAGATATCCACTGTAAAAAAATTAAAGTGAGACACCTCTTAGAAATATTTTTTTTGAATTTTTTGCCTAGTATTCGCATATTACCACTTTGAAATCTTTTCGATTTACCGAGTTTCGTACGGGTGCTGCTATATCAACGATATGGTGAAAATGTTCTATAAGAGGGTAGATATCCACTATAAAAAAATTAAAGTGAGACACCTCTTAGAAATATTTTTTTTTAATTTTTTGCCTAGTATTCGCATATTACAACTTTGAATTCTTTTCGATATCCCGAGTTTCGTACGGGTGCTGCTATATCAACGATATGGTGAAAATGTTCTATAAGAGGGTAGATATCCACTATAAAAAAATTAAAGTGAGACACCTCTTAGAAATATTTTTTTTGAATTTTTTTCTCTATTACGTTGTATTACAACTTTGAATTCTTTTCGATTTCCCGAGTTTCGTACGGGTGCTGCTATATCAACGATATGGTGAAAATGTTCTAAAAGAGGGTAGATATCCACTATAAAAAAATTAAAGTGAGACACCTCTTAGAAATATTTTTTTTGAATTTTTTTCTCTATTACGTTATATTACAACTTTGAATTCTTTTCGATTTCCCGAGTTTCGTACGGGTGCTACTATATCGATGATATGGTGAAAATGTTCTATAAGAGGGTAGATATCCACTGTAAAAAAATTAAAGTGAGACACCTCTTAGAAATATTTTTTTTGAATTTTTTGCCTAGTATTCGCATATTACCACTTTGAAATCTTTTCGATTTACCGAGTTTCGTACGGGTGCTGCTATATCAACGATATGGTGAAAATGTTCTATAAGAGGGTAGATATCCACTATAAAAAAATTAAAGTGAGACACCTCTTAGAAATATTTTTTTTGAATTATTTTCGTAAAATTCGCATATTATAACTTTGAATTCTTTTCGATATCCCGAGTTTCGTACGGGTGCTGCTATATCAACGATATGGTGAAAATGTTCTATAAGAGGGTAGATATCCACTGTAAAAAAATTAAAGTGAGACACCTCTTAGAAATATTTTTTTTGAATTTTTTTCGTAAAATTAGCATATTACAACATTGAATTCTTTTCGATATCCCGAGTTTCGTACGGGTGCTGCTATATCAACGATATGGTGAAAATGTTCTATAAGAGGGTAGATATCCACTGTAAAAAAATTAAAGTGAGACACCTCTTAGAAATATTTTTTTTGAATTTTTTTCGTAAAATTCGCATATTACAACTTTGAATTCTTTTCGATATCCCGAGTTTCGTACGGGTGCTGCTATATCAACGATATGGTGAAAATGTTCTATAAGAGGGTAGATATCCACTGTAAAAAAATTAAAGTGAGACACCTCTTAGAAATATTTTTTTTGAATTTTTTTCGTAAAATTCGCATATTACAACTTTGAATTCTTTTCGATATCCCGAGTTTCGTACGGGTGCTGCTATATCAACGATATGGTGAAAATGTTCTATAAGAGGGTAGATATCCACTGTAAAAAAATTAAAGTGAGACACCTCTTAGAAATATTTTTTTTGAATTTTTTTCTTAAAATTCGCATATTATAACTTTGAATTCTTTTCGATATCCCGAGTTTCGTACGGGTGCTGCTATATCAACGATATGGTGAAAATGTTCTATAAGAGGGTAGATATCCACTATAAAAAAATTAAAGTGAGACACCTCTTAGAAATATTTTTTTTTAAATTTTTTGTGATAACATGTATTGCAACTTTTCTTGTATTCCGTTTTACTTTAAATTTATTTTTATTTAATATTATTAGATTGATTTTTAAAAATTGTTAATATTATCACTGTATTTACATTATTTTTAATAATTATAACGAGTTTTATGTTAAATACAATATACAACTGCTATAGCGCTAGCGATGAGTCACCACGTTTACAGTGGTACGCTCTCGAATCGGCTGCTACGAATCGGCTGCTAGATTCACTCTCATCAACCACACACATAAGGTAGTCGAAAAAAAATATAAAAGTGACTGTGACTTATCTGACATCGTTTACATAAAATGCAAAACGAGCAAAAAGACAAGTGTGTCACAGTCATAGTGCCCGCTTTTTTTTTCATTCTCATTGCTTTTTAGAATTTAGACAGTGCACTGAAAAAAAATTGTTACTCTAACATCAACGTTTTTACTTTTAATTCAATCAAAAGTAATCATACTTTTACATCTGTAAAATTGAGTTTTTATAACGGAAATAAATATATTAATAAAAATAAATAATAGTAAATTACACTGTAAAAAAATTTAGCAAAATTAAACATAGTAGTAAAATTTTACTATAAAAAATCTGTAATTTTATTTTACTATATACATATATTCTGTATTTCTACCTCAAAATTCTGTAATTTTTCCATAATTCACAATAATCACATAAAGTAAGTAAAAATGACCTAATAAGTATGTAAAATTGTTTACTTTCTGCAAATTGCATCACATACTTATTGTAGAATTATGTATTGTTAGTATAACTTCTTAAATTATGTAAAATTACAGCTTTGTATATTAATATCTGTAATAATTCATCAAAATTATGAAACTTAGTACATATTTTGTGTAATAATACAAATAAACTCTTCATTCATTTCAAAATACATTCTTTACGTAAATTTAGAAATGTATGTAATTATATCAAACAATAATACTACAGAACTAAACAAATTTTATATATTTATAGAAAATTCCTGACAGCAAATTTACTGAAATTCCGTAAATTTACTAAAAGAAACTTTACTAAAAAACTGTAACATTACATACATATGTACTTTACCATCCCATTGGTAATATCATATTACATAATGTTTGTAATAGTTCTGATATTATATATTTTTAAACAATTATGAATAAAATTACAGCTGAAATACTGAAATACTTCAATTTTTTCTATTAAATCATTGTGTAAATCAAATAGTAAATAATTTCATACAAAACTTTCAAAATAGTTATTACTAATATTTATTTATATTATAAAAATCCAACTTTACAGATTAAAAGTATTATATTAACATTGGAATTAATAGTAAAAACGTTTGTTTTAAAGTAATATTTTTAAAATGTGCACTTTCGTATATTTTGTGAACCCAAAACATGAATTATATTTACCTAAACTAACTCACGAAGCGACAAGATAAGGATGTGCTAAATAAATGTGTATGTGTGTACGTGGGTGGATTTAAACTTAGTTTAAGTCTGTTATAGCCTTGTCTCAATTTCGCGTAGAAGTTGCATATTTATTGCCGCTTTTACGCTAGTTGAATCGCTTAAAAGTTCAGTTATCTCTCTAGATAAAACTTTAAATGATATACGTTACAAAAAAAACTTAAAATTAAATTTTCACACAGAACAAAATTGAAAATATTTCTTTTTTCTTTAACCGTACCAAAATATAAATTGCATACAGTAATAAAACATCATAAATTGAAAAAGTTTAAAAGTGTAATTAAAAATTTCTGCCAATCGAATGCATTTTATAATGTTAATGAAATTCACGAAAATATTTTTAATATTACCATATAATATTATAGATGGCATCCTCAGGCACTGAAAATGCCATCTACGATGTATGACGAAACGTCTGCAACAAGGATAGATCGACTACGGCATACCAGCCCAGAAAATTCTATAAATTCAATGTAAAGAGTTTGTGTTCCACCCCTATGGATACATGACGTAATTGTGTATATATGTATGTAATTAACACAAAAAATCGCCTCTATTCCTAGTAACAAATTTTATAATTAACTGAATACCATGTACTTAAAATAAATTGACAAATAAAGTAATTATTTTTAAATACTTTCTACTGTAAACGAATCGCAATTAAAATAACTTTAAACATCCTTAAATTTTCAATTACCAAGTAGAATTACATCAGTGTTGCGTTCTTACATAAGATTCACTCGTATGACGTAATTCCCGACCAAAATAAAAAGATAAATGAAATAAGAATTGTGGCTTACACTTATTGTCAGTATATATGTTTACAAAACAAATCGTTTCATTAAAAATATGTAATGTGTAAATATGTAAAATAATATGTAAATATAATATGTAATATAATATGTAATATAATATGTAATATAATATGTAAATATAATGGTACTTCAAAATATTTGACAATATGTGACTGCGTTCGCTAAGATTTTTACAAAATTAATTTAAAATGTAATCTTCAAATAGAATAATATAATCAGATTAATCAGTTATTTGAATCATGTAAATAAGAAACTTATCAAGAAGCTATAACAAATTACAAAATTATTTTTATATAAAATGACGCACATGTTATAATGTATCGACTTAAATAAACCAAAAAGCTACTGAAGATGGCTACCAATGTTGGAGCCGAAACGTCTAGTTTAAAGTTTTAAAAAACTATTTTAAAAATAAATATACAAATAATAAGAAGGTTATTTGTTAATTATTTTTGTACAACTTGTTCCGGGCACAGTCCTTCAAAAAATTATACATTAATGTATTTGTCCGTATTAAATTTTTAGAATAAACCTTATTGTATTATATATATATTCTTTTATATATCTTGCCAAATTACAGAAAAATCATAGAATAATTTTACTATAAAAATCTGTAATTTCATTTTACTATCAATATTCTATATTTCTACCTAAAAATTTTGTAATTTTTACATAATTCATAATAATCACATAAAGTAAGTAAAAATGACCTAATAAGTATATGAAAAATTACTTACTTTCTGCAAATTGCATCATATACTTAATGTAATTACATATTGTTGGTATAACTTCTTAAATTATGTTAAATTAGAGCTTGCATATTAATATCTGTAATAATTTATCAAAATAATCACACTCGCAATCAGTACATATTTGGTGTAATAATACTAATAAAATATTTTAAGTGTAATTCATTCATTTCAAAATACATCCTTTATGTACATATAGCAATATATGTAATTATACCAACAATAATATTAAAGAACTATACTAATTTTACCTATTTATAGAAAATTCCTGACAGCAAATTTACTGAAATTCTATAAATTTACTAAAAAACTAATATTATATATATATGTACTTTTTCATCCCGTTGGTAATACATCATATTACATAATGTTTGTAATAGTTCTGATATCATGTATTTTTAAACAATTATGAATAAAATTACAGCAGTTGAGTAATTATACCTAGGAATACTGGACATCATAGAGTCTCATGGTTTATAGGTAAAATTACATAATTTTTTTCAGAGTGTTGTTGAGTTTTAATTTCGAAAAGTACCAGTCATTACAAATAACTGAAGGACTATGTATATACATCCCCATTGGTATAGATATAGAAAACAGACAGGGCCATTATTGATCACAGGACAACTGGAGAGAAGAGTGATGTCAATTCCAGGGCCTCAACAGCTGAAAATACCATTCGGACGATTTAAGGTCCGATATATTGCAAGCATCACACTATTGTTTTTGGAATATTGCATGCTGGTATAACGAGTGGAATTGATCTATGTTCTATGTTCTATGATCTATCGGATGTGATTTTAACAAATTTTTTTTTTGCTGTTGCTCTGTTGTTGATGTTATTTCGTCGGCAATCGTTTGGGGGATATGGATATGGTCTATTTTTGGAGATGCGAGTGGATGAACGATGAATGCGAGATTAAAAGTCGAGTGAAGTTGTGTGGCGAATTGATTTATGAGCTGTGATCTAACTACCATATGCTCAATATTTATCCATAAAATCCAGGCTTGAGCGGATTTTAATCATTTGGTTTTTTTTTTAAATATTAATCAATGATTTAAAAGAATTTTAAGTAATTACCTACTTTAACTAAAATTGATTTTTGATAATTATTTAATTAAAGTATCTAGTGCAAAATAAATAAGACAAAAATTTATATACATACAAATAAACGTTTCCGGAAGTGTTTTTAAGCATGTGTTTTTAAACTGAAAACTTATGTTTTTATATTGAAAATAAAAATTTTAATGGAAAAAATAATAGTAAGTAACAGTACCTATAAGTAATTTCAAAGCTTTATATGAAATTAATTAATATTTAATTAAAAAATATAACTACATTTGAACTGAAGATTATTAATAATTTTACAATTACATTTATTCTAAACTAAATTGTAAATAATTTTATATACAAATCTACTTGCGTTCGAAAATCTTTATGATATAAAATTTGAAGTTACTATAATAACCTTTTATAATCATTTACCAAAGCATGTTAGCAGCATAAAATCTGAAATTAAATCTCAAATTTCATTTAAAGAAATTTTTTATTGATAAAAATTATTATAAAATTGATGACATAACTTCTTAAATTATGTAAAATTACAGCATGCTTATTAATATCTGTAATAATTATAAAATACATCCTTTATGTAAATTTAGAAATCTATGTAATTATACCAACAATAATATTAGATCTAAACAAATTTTAGCTATTTAAGAAAAATTCCTGACAGCAAATTTATTGAAGTTCTGTAAATTGACTAAAAGAAAATTGTAATATTACATACATATGTACTTTTCCATTTTGTTGATAATATCATATTACATAATGTTTGTGATAGTTCTGATATTATGTATTTTTTAAACAATTATGTTAAAATTACAGCAGTTGAGTAATTATATCTAGAAATATTGTTCATCATAGTGTCTCATGGTTTGGTATATCACATCCATTCCAAATGAATAAAAAGTAAAAGGCATCAGGGGGCAACAAGATGAAATGATCGCCACGTTCTCGCTGCTTGGTATGATCGCCGGAACGGAACAGCCGTTCAATAATACTATATGGTCGTCCGCGCCCCTTCACTCGGTCATTGTCTGTGGCGCCTGTTGCATGACGGCGCCCCTATACTTATTCCCTCTTTCACTCTGCCACCCCCCCCACCCCGCCTTACGGCTGTCGCATACCGCACATGTCGTGTACAAAGCCCACATCATCACGGGCTTTTGACGGGTCGCGAATCGCAGCTAAACTATAAAGAGAGAGAAAGAGAGAGAGAGAGAGAGAGACCCAACGCCGTCAACTCTGGCTATAATACCAATTCGCAGTTTTAGACGTGAGCGTAATGCAGAATCAGGGTTATAAGAGTTACAGTAAGGTGCGATCAAAAAGCTAATGGAATTATTGAGAATATGTGATTGGAGTAACAAGTGATAAGAAATTGGATAGAGACAAATATACAATTATATATACATACACAATCACGCCATGTGTTCAAAAGAGTGTTACACAAACTCTTTCCACTATCCCGAAATTATATATGCGTTTCTTAATTTCAGAATTTAACACCAAAAGCGGATATGACACATAAACGGAAAATGACTGCTGTGGAAATAAGATTTTTACGTGGGGTATGTGGTGTAAATAGGAAAGATCGGGTACGAAATAGATTAGTGAATGATGAGTGTGAAATTGAAAAAAATGTTGTAGCAAAAGTTGGTGTTAGTCAGTTAAGATGGTTCGGACATGTTGAGCGAATGTCTAATAAAAGTTTGGTTAAAAAGATTTATTTCAATGATTTTGATGGTATACGTTTGCGTAGATGTCCGGTGAGTAGTTGGAGTGGCATGATTGAGAGTGTTTTGCGTGAGCGAAAGTTTTCAAGTAGTAGGAATAAAAGAGAGAAATTATGAATGTAGATGAAGCGAAAGTTGCTTGTTTGGATAGGAATATTTGGAGGTGACTGATTTCGGGATGATGAAAAGAGTTTGTGCCACACCCTTTGGGTACATGGCGTGTTTGTGTATGTTATATATATTTCCAAATGTTGGAATAAATTTATCCTTAGAATAATTTTCAAATTAATCAATGAAATGTTACTATTTATACTGAGGAAACATTTTTAGTCAATTACTAATGATTTTTACTTATTTTAAGAATAAATAAAATTGAAAATACTGGCTCAAGATAAAACAAATTCTAATTCTAATCCAATTTTCTCTCTTACTATTACTGTCTTCAAATTACAATACACATATTGTGTCTAATTTCATCTTCTCGAAACAACAGTAGATAAAACTCAACATCATTATTCCTTAACTCGTTTCAGTAACCCGATGGGTTCAGTAAAATAAATTCATTCCATCTGTATCATTCCAATTTTCACCTATTTTAACTAACATCAAACCAAACCACCCTCTTTACAATCTTTTGTATCTTCGTTTCGTTAAGGCAACATTGCTGTCTAAATCTGAAACCTTAGCAGCAGCAGCTGCATTCAATTACCAACAGAAACATACTTCTTGTTTAGGTGCACTATTTTGACTCAGTGTCGTGTCGTAAAATGCAATTCAATACAAGAGCATTCCATTTTCTCGCGAAAGAGAAATAGGCTTTTGGTGTGTGGCTCAGCTCAATTTCATCGCATATAATCAGCGGATTCTAGTTTTTGATTAAATTAAATTTATGCATAATTTAATTGTGGATAAAGTGATATTAGAAGCTGTGAAATTTTAATGAATTTATAGTACAATAGGAAATTTGTTAGCTAGCAAATTTTACTTGTTTTTAAATAGGAAAAAAAATATTTCAGTACTCATATTATAATAAAAAAAAAAAAACTTTAGAACTACGTTTTGTATAGGTATATTTTATTAAAATCGACGTTTGGACATACGTAGAGTATATCGTGACGTCGAATTTTTATATAAAATATATACGAAACTTAATCCAAAAGCCTTTGTTTATTTGAACTTGTTTTTATCTTTTAAAAGTAATCATTAGAAGCAGTGAAATTTTAATGAATTTATGGTACAACAGAAAATTTGTCAGCAAATTTTACTTGTTGTGATATAAGTAAAAATCTTTCAGATCAGTACTCATATTAAAATTTTAAAAAACTTTTTTATTTTAAAATCGAAAATAGCTATATTTTTGTTGTAAATACTTACACAGATTTATAACAATTTAATTCCCAATTGAAATACAAAAATCTCTTACGTTTCTACAATTTCCTTATTTACTTGTCCAAGACATTATTCATAATAAATTCAAAACTAATTTATCATCTAATAAACAAAACAAAAAATAACACAGACTCGGTAATTTGTTTAAAAGTGTGTTAAAACTATTAAAACGATATTTATCAAAGCAAAAATGACAGCATAATATAAATTAAAAGCGCAAAGCAAATAAATTAAAATTTCGTTAACAAATAGCCAGGCTTTAGGGCCTGTTTCGCATATTTTTATTTCATTTACAACTGGAAATATTCATTATGCATTGAATCATCAACGTGTTATTTGAATATATGCTAATTTATTTGCACAAATTTATCAAAAATACATTTAAATGAAAAATACTTTCAATTTTAAAATGTAAAATAAAATATATATATATATATATATATATATATATTATTTATTTATCATTTTTTTTAATCTATAATATTACAAAAATAAAGTGGTGTCTCTGTCTGATAGCTAATTTCAAAGTTAAATAACAGAAATTAAAATTCTTATATCAAATGTAATAAAAAAAATTTATAATTATTATATCAATTTTTTGTATTAATTAATATATCTTATTTGAAAGATAAAAATTCATATTTTTCTTATAAATAAAGGTGCAATTGTAATGTTTTAAAAAGTAAATTAGTATTTTACTCTTTTAAGTAAAAACATTTTATACTTAATCTTTGAAATAAGACATAATTATTCAATAAATACGTAAAAAATACGTTTATAATAAAAATAAATCGATTACCTTAACTTTTTTTTGCTCTGAAAATTTTAAACAGTCTGAATTTAAAAGTAGTATCATAAAAAAAAATTGAATAGCGAAAAGTGAAAAAATAATTGAAAGTAAGCTAGAGAACAGCGACCCAGTCTACTTTAATCTTAATTCGAATAATTTATTTTTTTTCTATATAACTTAAAAGTTAAAATCATTTCATTTTTGCAAATGTTTTGTATTCTAACATAGACTACTACGATATTTGCAAATGATAAATGTACGAGAGTATTGTAAAAGAATTATATATTTCATTTTATCTGAGAGAAGTCTGGACGGATAACAAAAGATGGCTTTTAAAATTATTAGACCGAATATGTACAATGAATACACAGGTATTTTATTATTATAGTATTATTATACGAAATACTATTGTTCGTAAAACTAATCTTGCAGAAGAAAAATCAGATTATAGTCAGAGAGGGACTGAAAATATATTCATTTTATACAATTAGAGGGCAGTTTTATAATTATTTAAATAGAAAAATAATAATTTTTTTAATATACACGGACTAAGAAGTATAAAATAATTTCTCCTAGCCCCATACAGATTTATAACCTCATGTAGAAAAACGTGGGGCTAAGACAGCTACTCCTTACACTCTTACTATTATCTATTGCATGCGACCCACGTTTTTCTGTATGGGGTTATAAATCTGTATGGGGCAAGGAGAAATTATTTTATAATTTTTAGTCCGTGTTAAAAACGTGGTATATTAAAAGTTATTTTTTAGTCTTGTTTCTTTAACATAATTATAATTTTATTAATTATAATTAGATCATTGGATCCTAACTAGATCATAAAAAAAAGTTTATGATCTAATTACTTATTTGTTACCTAGTAACTTGTTTCTATGTTCTGTTATTTACTGTAAATGTCATTTGTATCAGTTTTCCTGATAAAGATGGATGTTGAGTTTGTCGAAACGTCGATTATTAATAAATATTTATACGAAACTTAAACTTATAGCCGTTTTATTTTATATAATGAGTTTGAAAAGATTTTTTACTATGTTAAAACATGATATTATTTTAGAGTTTACTAACTCACAATCAGACTGAAAAAATTTAAAATATATTTTATAAAACGTATATAAATTTTAACTCGAAGTAAAAATCCTGTATTAGCTAACTATCGACTTAACTCTTGTTAAGTCAGTAATGTATCTCTCCATTTGGCAATATTACCATTAATTTTTTTTTAATGTATGCACTGTAAAAATTGTATATAATTTTAGATGTTCTATGAAAAATTACATAAATTTAAGTTACATTTTTTTACAGTGTAGTTAGTAAATAAAATAAATCAACGTCCTAACTTGTCTCTATACTACAACTTGAAAAAAAATCCATAATACATTTTTTACATTCATCTATTAATTTTTTCATCACGTTTATATTCAGTCAACGTTTACATTGCGACAGAAATCACTATCGCTAAGAAGACGAATGTCTGGTTAATGGATTACATTGTCGATGTGACCATTTAGAGGATGCGGGGAGGGTTAAAGTGGGGATGAAAAATGGTAGGATGAGAAATGACCTCATTCATATAGTAGACCGACCACGGCTTTATATGCGTTTCGAGAGTAATATGTGTTTTAAATTCTGATATCTGTATATACACTACTGTTTATTGACCCCGGTGTCAATTACTGGGTATTTAGTATTGCGCGAACAAACATACATACGAGTACATACACAGATATAGTTTAATGCATAATCGTTGTCATATCTCGTCTATACAGAGAGAAGTTATAATCATATATGTATACAAAAACTTATATATGTAACTAGATTTATATACTATTAAAAATATTTTTTAATTAATGATTTGTTTGATTTTTTTTATAAAATTTGTAAAATAATATTTTTATTATATATTTTTCTTTTTTTATATTATATTTTTAAGGACCAATTTCAAAAACGATAAATTTTATTCTTCTACTAAATAATATTATTTCAACAATTTACTACCAGATTATTATTATTAATAATACGTATTACGTTAGATTATAATAGTTAACATAGTAAAAAATCTTTCAGAACTCATTATATTAAAATAAAACGGCTATAGGTTGTAGTTCTGTATTAATGTTAATTAAAAATTGACGAACTCAACGTACCTCTTCATCAGGAAAAATGATACAAATGAAATTAACAGTAACGCACAGAAACAAGTTATTAGCTAATAAGTAACTATATCATAATATTTATAAATTTTTAATGAATGGAAGCCAAATTTTATTTAAATCAGTGTCCGTTCAAATTGATTGATGTTACCTTTTTCTTTACAAATTTCTATTGCTTCTCTTATCAATTGATGGGTCTTGCAATTATTACAGTATCTTAGAATTTTACGTCATGAAGATTTTGCTAACGCATGTTGTGCAACAGCAAATTTATCTGGACAGATTTGTCTGACAGAATTTAACAGGTCAATACGTCTAAAATACCCACATAAATTTGTTATTGCACAACATGTGTTAGAAAATCTTCATGATGTAAAATTCGAAGATACTGTAATAATTGTAAGATTCGTTAATATTAACAGCAGATTGATAAGAGAAACAATAGAAATTTATAAAGAAAAAAAAATTGGCTTCCTTTAATTAAAAATTCATAAATTTTATAATCTAATTACTTATTTTGTTACCTAGTTCTGTTTATTTACTGTAAATGCAATTTGCATCATTTTTACGTCAAAACGTCGATTTTTTTTTATTAAAATTAATACAAAACTAAATCCTACAACTTTTTATTGTAATATAATGAGTTCTGAAAGATTTTTTCTATGTTGATATATTTTTATTATCTGCACTTAAAAATAATATAAAATTATTATTTTTACTTCAATACGTCTTTTCTTCAAATAGATAAATGTTAACACACACACAATTAATATTAAAATAATAATAAACTGATCTGATTTTAATAGCATCACTGACATTTGGCAACACTGGTTACTTTACGCATCGCATTATAACATCGTTCGGTAAACTAGAGGCGACCGTATATAAATAATTTGCAAAATAAACATTCCAAAAAAATCGAATAAAATAAATCCAAATACAAATGATAATCCGACGAGTTATTTTGGTATTCGCGTCAACATTAGATTGTCATCACGTCGCGAACGTTGACAAAGGTATGATGAACTGTGAAAATATAATACTCGTACATTGTGAATTTTGTTTTAGACGGAGGTAGTGACACGGCCATCTCGACACCACATACATAATAAAGTAACTTGTTTTGCCAAGTTTTATTTCATGATTTCACGTATTTATTTTTCTGATAATACATTATAATATAATAAAATTAAAATGTAAAGATTTTATTTTAATATAACGCATTCTGAAAGATTTTTTTTTACTGTACTAGAAGCCATACACCAAGGGTGCATTACGCGAGCTACTTTTGCATACCAAGTTCATTGGCAATCAATAGGTTATAATACAAAAAAATTATATATGTGTATATTAATCATTTTCGAAATACATCTGTATTTATATAATAAATGTAAATAAACGCTTTTATTTATTATGAAGAAAATCTATGTAAAATTTGGAATTGCCCTGACTTCACAATACATTTATATATGATGACGTTAGCCAATCGCAAGCATTGATCCAAATGATCGTTTATAATTTTATTTCTTAGTTTGTTATTTTGTTATAAATGTGTGAAAATGCAGATTCAAACAAATATGCTGATTCAAAATAAGCCAGGTTTTTTTTAGCAATATTTCTAATGTGCGTATTTTGAAACTACTTCTTGATTTACTGATTTTAAAAGAACATTATTTTGAATAAGAAATAAAACAACTACTCGGGCATCAGTCAATAGTTTTATTTTATTGAAATATGGTTCGATATTTCGACCTCACTGAGGCCATCATCAAAAACAATATTTATAACAATTGTACCATTACACTCTATCAATCTACCATTACCAATCTACAGTCGAGAAAATACATATAATATTATTTTGAATGTTAATTATATCTAGTACTATTTCGGACTAGTTCGTATCAAACAGTTTAGAAATTTTGTTTGAAATTTCTGCGATGTTTCAATTTTATTGAAAAAGATTGTTAACAAAAAAGGCAATTCCTCATCCCAGCGACTGAAGCTCAGTCAACTCCCACCACAGAGCGCCCTGTTTTTTATTTTTTCATATATAAAATAATAATTTAATTTTTAACCTAATCTAGGTTGAAAATGCTAGAGTGATCGCCAAAAATTGTCCCGCGATCCACGAGTTGAACACCCGTGCCATACACACGAAACGCATATGTACGCTAGCAAAGCGACACGCCCTTGTATAGACCTTATACAAGAGCTTCTTATATATGTATTAATGTTATCTAATACTGTGTTGTCTAACTGTGACTGATCAATGTGCATCCAACCATTAAAAAAAAATTTTTTAACAAATATTTTTTTAAATCTGTATCTTTTATTGTTTACCATTTGCATATGACACCTTCTGTATATACATCTGTATATAAATAACCTTAATCTGTAGCAATGTCTCTCTCGCTAGTGTAAAGTAAACTGCATTTTTATTGCATAATCTAGGAGCGAGACTAGAACGAACACAGTGTCATCTCATGCAGCAACGGATGCAATTCGTTTGAAATTTATTGGGGCATCAACAACAACGCCCTTTACGTCGTCATAAATGTATCGTCAAAAGATTTTTTATTAGTTCAACAGAAGGGTGGGAGCAAGCGCGCGTAATAACTATAGTAATCGATGAATTAAATATCGAACCAGAACTTGCTGATGGACGAGAAATGAAAAAAAAACAGAGGTCTGCAGATGTAATAAAAAATTATGTTCAAACATAAAATAATATGAGAAAGTTCTTTTTCGATGATACGTGGGTCCACTGTTAACGTATCTAGAAGCGAAAAAAGTACATAAAATCTTTCACTTTATTTTTACGATTTAATAGCTTAAAATCTATACGGCATTATGTTACAAAAAAATACGTAATAAAAATAAATTTTCATTTATATACCGAAAAACTACTTTTGGTGATTCCCTTAAAACAATCTGCATTTAGAAATAAACAAAATGAGTTAAAAAATATATTTCAAATGTATATCGAAACTAAAGTTATATAGAACTTTAAAGATTTTTATTGTAATAAGAATATTTATAGTAATTAATTAATTATCATCTGGAAAAATGATACAAATGACATAAAATATCAATAGAAACGTATAAAGAAAAATATAACATCAATCAACGTGAAGCACTGACTCACTGAAATAAAATTTGGCTTCCTTTAAATAATAGATTATAAATTTTATAATCTACTTACTTATTTTATTACCTAGAAATTTGTTTCTATGTTCTGCTTAAATAAGCAGTAAATAAGCAATAAATTAGTAAATTTTCAGTTAATTTTATAAAATAATATTTTTTTTGCCAAACTGTAACTTTGTTTTTTTTTTTAAATATTTTTTATGTGACCAAATAGTAAAATTATTAACAAATATCATTATTTATTTTCAGAAAATCAAATAATTATTAGTTATAAAATATTCTTTTCCTAATTTAAAAATAAAAATCCACCATTTTCTAACAGACAACGTTTATGGTAACAAAGTTTAAAATAGTAAAAATTTCGCTTAAATAATGTACATCATATAAAAATAATTTCATATTTTTATTTCGTTAAAATAAAAAAAAAGGCTTCCATTAATTAAAAAATCTATAAATTTTATTATATAATTACTTATTTTATTACCTAGTAACTTGTTTCTATGTTCGATTTATTTACTATAAAAGTAATATGTATCATTTATCCTGATGAAGACAAATGTTGAGTTCGTCGAAACGTCGATTATTAATAAATATTAATACAGAACTAGAACCTAAAATAGTTTTTGTTAAGTTAAATGCAAAATAAATGACTTTACAGTGAATTCGGCATCAGGACGCCATCAATCTATTATGGTACAAGTTTATTGACCGAACCCCGAAATTCGTAAATAAATAATTTAGCAACGAGTTTGCGATTGACTTCGTAAATGGAAAATCGTTGCATTGAATGTCGTCCATATATTATTCAATATTTCCAAACACTTTATATTTAATAAGAAAAACTCTCCGACTGTGATCACAACATTGAACTTATTTCGATTACTATTATTTATGTATTATCAACGATTATCTGATTGAACTTTACGAGTATTTGGTTGAACGGTGCTAGAGTTAAGTCTGAGTTGCATGGTGGATTTAATTTACAAAATTTATGACTTAAAATTTTAAATATAAATGATATGAAATATCATGTTGTAGTGCATAATGTATTTAAGAAATTTATGATGAGTGTGAAATTGAAAAAATGTTGTAGCTAAAGTTGGTGTTAGTCAGTTAAGATGGTTCGGACATGTTGAACGAATGTCTAATGAACGTTTGGTTAAAAAGATTTATTTGAATGATTTTGATGGTAGACGTTTGCGTGGAAGTCCGATAAGTAGTTGGAGTGGTATGATTGAGAGTGTTTTGCGTGAGCGAAAGTTTCCAAGTAGTAGGAATAAAATAGCATGTATGAGAGGAATTATGAATGTGGATGAAGCGAAAGTTGCTTGTTTGGATAGGAGTGTTTGGAGGCGACTGATTTCGGGATGATGAAAAGAGTTTGTGCCACACCCTTTTGGGTACATGGCGTGATTGTGTATGTATGTATGCATGATTCAAAATTTAGATTATCACCATATTCTATAACCAATTTTAAATCTAAGCAATCATATTACAATACTATAAACATGTAATACACAGCTAAATTGTTTCAATGGCAAAGTTGTCGTCAGCTTGTCAGTGAATATTGTAAACAAAGTTGTTAAATTTCAATAAAAATTAAGTTTTTTTATATTATTAACAACATCATTCCGGAGATAATTATGTAACTTTCACTATCATTTAGAAAATCAATTTTTGGAATCCAGTTTCCATATAACGTCACATGATGCATATGTCAGAAACGTCAAAATATATGCATTCAGTTATTCTAAGTTAAGCCCTGATTAATAAGAGAAGCAATAGAGATTTATAAAGAAAAAAATAACATGAATCACTGTGAAAACACTGAATTAAATAAAATTTGACTTCCATTAATTAAACATCTATAATTCGTATGATCTAGTTACTTATTATGTTACCTAGTAACTTGTTGCTACGTACTGTTATTTACTTTAATGCCATTGATAAATTTTGATCTGATGAAAACGAGCGTTCAGTTTCATCGAAACGTCGTTTTTATAAAATAATTAAACAGAATTTTATCCTAAAACAGTTTTTATTTTAATTTTAAGACAAATAATTAGTTTTAACTTGCCGTTAAATACTCTGTACGTTGAAAACAATACGAAAAAAAATCACTTTCGTAAATGTACTTGCAAAATTAACATCTATTTTATATATTTACTTAGCAATAAAAGTCTGGCCGAGCAACATTTCTATATGATAACGTAATACCTGTCGCTAATATTAACATGTTGTCAATAATTTTTTTACTACAAGAAACTATATATTTAGTTACAACATTATCGTAAACGATATGTATTTCTAATATCATTCATTTTAGGTTTAATTATATTAATCAATAAAAATAAGTGTGTTGCATAGTTTATATTTTAACATATAAACCAAAAGAAATTTATGTAATATTTTTTTATTTATTGCTTTTAAATAAATTATAATGTTATAAAATGAAAAATTCTCAAAGTTAATAATATTTTAATGCGGTAGTGAATTGTAATAACATGTACAAACAAGTAATTTTCATATTACATAATTTCTACATATATATATATAATATTGATAACTATCAAAAATTGTTTTGAATTACAAACTGACCATTTCTAACGGACAATTTCTGAAACACAATTATCATTTCTGGATTACAATTAAGGCTTTCTGAAATAAAATTAACTAATCTAAAATACATTATTTAAAAAATTAAAATTAACTAGAAATTTATAAAGAAAAATATAGCATCAATTAGTGTGAAGGTACTGATGAAAATAAAATTTGGTTTATTTTTTACTTATTTTAGTTACTTATTTGTTACCTCGTAATACTATGTTCTGTTTATTTATTTATTTATTTTTTTCCTGATGAAGACGTATGTTGAGTTAGTCGGAACGTTGATTATTAATAAATATTATTAAAGAACTACAAACTAAAACCGTATTATTTTAACAAGGATAAATTACAATTGATAAATTCTAAAAATAAATTAACTACTTAATTTAAATTTTAGAAATAAAAGATTTCCTAAAAAAATTAAAGCTACAACACCTGAGTTATTAGAATAACTAAAAATTAAAAAAAATTACATTCCTAGGAGAAATAATATTTAATTTAATTTCTATTGTGAACCAGGGACCTATAGGGTCCAAATTCAACACGCTACCACTAATCTACGGTTGCCTGTTTAATCCTATGGTAACATACTTCATTTTCTTAAGATTTTTATTCTAATAAAAAACAAAAAAACAAAATTGCTCGAACGACAACAAAAACTCTTCCACTCTCAAAATTTATCTCATCATAAATATGAATCCTAAATCGAACTCAACAGTGTTTCGGTTCCGATAACACTAACCGTAAATTCACCCCACACACACACAAACACACAAGGTGATAAAGTGAAAAACGCCCAAGCTATAGGCAACCAGTATTGCACGGTTGTCGTGCGGTATGCGGGCCCAGCTTGTGCGCTGTTTTAATTAAAGATCGAAAAGTCGCCGAATGTAAACCGGAGCTGAAGTACGCCGGAAAGGGAAGGGGGGTGGGAGGATTGCAGGCAACACAAAACTATAACCGCTCGTCCGTCCCTTTTACGCTATTTAATTAAAATTCCTGATGCATCGCTGCTGAACGATAACATAGTTCAAAACTGGTCAAATATTTTACTAATATGAAATTATAGATCAAAATGTTTCGATCATTTTGTGATGTGAATTGGAAAAATGTTTAAATAGATTTTACGGATGCGGTTATTCAATTCGTTCATGTGAAATATTTAAAAAAAAAAAATGTTATACATTGGTCAATTTTTTAATCAATAAGTTTAAATGTACATATTTAATATCTTTAAAACGAACACTGCAAAAATGTAATTTCACAGTAAAATGGCAGTATTTTGTCACTTTTACTGTGATTATTTACGTTATATTACATTTTTATGATAAAATTATATTAATTATATAAAAATTAATTAAAAATTACACAGAACGGATCCTAAAGCCTTTTCAGTTTAATATAATGAGTTCTGAAAGGCTTTTTATTATGTTAAAAACAAATAAATATTACCTACATCAATTATTGATATTCAATCACGTCATATATATACATAGATACACAATCACGCCATGTACCCAAAATGGTGTAGCGCAAACTCTTTTCATCATCCCGAAATCAGTCACCTCCAAACATTCCTATCCAAACAAGCAACTTTCGCTTCATCCACATTCATAATTCCTCTCATACATGCTCTGTTATTCCTAGTACTTGGAAACTTTCGCTCTCGCAAAATACTCTCAATCATACCACTCATATATATATATATATATATATATATATATATATATATATATATATATATATATACTTATATATATATATTTATAAAATTAACATAAATTTTTATTATCATTACAAATTTCCCTCCCCCAATATTTTAACTATGCTTTTCAAAATACGATTAACTACCACAAACATAAAAAGAGAACCAACATACTGCAGGCCATTAAAAATATGTTTCCAATTGCAAAATGTTAAAAAAGCGAGAAAAATCTATCACTTTAGGGGAGAGGGAGGTTCAGAACATATGTAAATTACTAACACTATCCCTAAACCATGTTTTAAGCCACGATTAAATTAGAAAGCATGAATGATCACAATCCCACAACGACACATAGTCAAACACATATGTGCATCAACGCAACCACCAAACCATTGGTTTACGGAGGGAGAAACCACTGGTTCGTAAATCAAATCAAATCCTATATATATATAGGAATATAGGTACATACTCGTATATATAGGGTATGTATATCCTGTTTGTATTACACGCTCTCTCGGTAACACACTTGTTAATTGAACAGTGTTATAGTGCGGGAATTTACATTAAAATACGAAGATCTCTGATTAAAATAGTTATAATATCGATTTGTAATTTAGAAATATAAAATAATCCATTTCTTGTGAATTTTTGGAAAAAATCTCAACATTTAATAGTATATTATTTAACGAGCAAATAATGGCACCTATAATGTACGAGGATGTTGTTTAATCCACGAGCGTAGCGAGGGGAATAAAACATCCGAGTACATTGTAGGCATTATTTGCAAGTCAAATACTATACTTTATCTACAACTGCTTATATATTTTTAATATTGTACTTACTTATTCAAATCTATGATGTTAACAACTAACTAACTAACTAACTAACTACAACTGTCATTTTATTACTTTGACTGATAACTGATATTTAGTTTGTTGATGTTGCCTAGCAACGAAGCGTGCGTACGAAAATCAAGTTAATAAAGATCGTTTCTTTATTTCCCTTGGTTAATAATGACTAATGTTTTATTAACCTTGGTTAATAAAGACTAGTATTTTATTTCCCTTGGGCTATAAAGACTAATATTATTTATCTGATTTTATATATATATATATATATATATATATATATATATATATATATATATATATAATGACCATATAACAAAGCAGTTGTAGATAAATATTATTATATTAATTTCACAGATACAATTATGACACATTTTTTTGTTCAATGTTATTATTATTATATCTATCTTAAAACGTCAAATTCTAATGCACCACTGCTCAACTTCAAAACGAAAATCTAACCAGTCTTTCGATTATTCATTTGAAAATGCACAAACACGTGACGCAAGTATTGAAACAAATTCATTGTGCCAATCCACTAACAAAGCGGCAAACAAGTAACTCGTACTTGAGTATCGATTAAGCGGACCACTGTATATGTATGTGTGTGTGTGAGTCAATAATTCATTCTCCGTTACCGGCTTCCAAACCGGTTCGGAGTGACCGTCCCCGCATCAATTACCGGTTAACCGGTTTACGCTTCGTCTGCGTTTACCGGGGTACCGCCAAGTTGCTGACAGTGACGGTTACAGCACAATATACAATTGGTCTATAGTTTTCGGGTTGTATGGATTCCTGCAACGGGATTCCGTAACTTATATTCGTTAGCTAGAGCTATCGTTTACTGTATAGTAACAAATAGTACCGATAGAGATAGGTACACTGTAAAAATATATAACGAAATTACAGAATAACAGAAGTAATATTTTACAACAAATAAATCTGTAATTTCATTTTACCATAAATATTAGGGCCCGTATTCTCACCTCATTTTTTCTTGAAAAAGTGCTTTTATCATTTATTTCAAAATATTTTTTTGCTTCTGTTTTTGAACAAATATGAGTAGTTTTTCGATTTTTGATCATTTTTATTATATTTGGTATTATAAAAATTAAATAAACTATTATAAAGTGGTTAATAAATAATTTTAAGTAAACGTCAAAAGTACTTTTGGCAAAAATCACTTTTATAAATGAGGTGAGAATACGGACCTATGTGTTTTTTCTACTTCAAAATTAATTTTTGCATAATTCATAATAATCACATAAAGTAAGTAAAAATGATTTAATAAGTATGTAAAATTGCTTACTTTCTGCAAATTGCACCACATATTAAATGTAGTATTTCATATTGTTGGTATAACTTCTTAAATTATGTAAAATTCCAGCTTGCATATTAATATTTGTAATAATTCAAAATAATAAGACTTCGTACATATTTTGTGTAATAATACTAATAAAATATTTTAAGTGTAATTCATTCATTTCGAAATACATCCTTCATGTAAATTTAGAAATGTATGTAATTATACCAACAATAATACTACAGAACTAAACAAATTTTATCTATTTATGGAAAATTCCTGACAGCAAATTTACTGAAGTTCTGTAAATTTACTAAAAGAGACTGTAATATCACATACATATGTATTTTTCCATCCCGTTGGTAATATCATATTACATAATAATAATCTAATAGTTCTGATAAACAATTATGTTAAAATTATAGTAGTTGAGTAATAATTATACCTACGAGTAGAAATACTGGGAATCATAGTGTCTCATGGTTTGTTGGTAAAATTAGATAAATTTTTTTAGAGTGTAATGAATATAAATTGCGGAATCCCACTACTGAACGATGGATTTCGATAGTTAAACTGTGGGGAGCAATTTTGGAGTTTGTGTTCTTAAAAGCGGAATTAATCTGGTGTCTATTGCCACACAATTTACCTAGTTCGCTTTTTTTTTGCTGGACCAAGTTGATTCGTGTTTAATTATCTGGAAATTTAACGGTTTCTAGTTGAGTTCGTTTAATTTTTCAAATATTTTTTTTTTAGTTTCATGAAGAAGGTTTTATAACTAAGAGTATTAATTACATATAAGTCATAAAATATATACAGAATTCAGACATTTGTGGCCGAGACCAAGCAATCTGGGCGAAACACAAAGACAGCTTTCTTTCCGAGTGACATATACGATTTTTTTTCAAACGTTTTAAACGAAACTAAACTAAAAATACATGCCAAGTTACTAACAGTTGTAGAATAATATGTATATATTATTTATATTTGTTACGTGATTTGTGAGATTTATTCTTTCTTTGGTCGAATATACAATTTCTGTCAATTTTGGCAATATACAATTGGATTTCTTGCACATCTTCACACATTTTCCATAATCAAATTCAAGTAAAAATAAACAATTAACTTGACTTAATAATTAAAAATTAAATAAACTTGACCGTGTTTCTTTGATAGAATATGCAATCTCTGACAAATCCGACGGTGCACATTGCATTTCTGGCACTTCTTCTTATATTTTCAATATTCAAAATCAAATTCAAGCTAAAATAAACAATGCAAATATCAATTAACATAACTTGAAGTAATAGTTTTAAATATGGTCGCCGCAGATATTAGATTAAATACACTTGACACTGTAGTTATGTTTGATGCTGCCATAAGTGATGTATACAGTAACTAACTGCTGCATAATAATGTCATAATAATAATCTTTTTCTTTTGAAGAACATTTTTTTTATATGATTATAAACCTTATAAAATAATACAGAATACTAACATTACATACATACACAATTGTACGCAAAAGGATGTGGCACAAACTCTTTCCACTATCCCGAAATTAGTCTTCTCCAAACATTCCTATGCAGACAAGCAGCTCCCATACATGCTCCACTATTTCTACTACTTGGAAACATTCGCTGAAACAAAACACTCTCAATCATACCACTCATCTACTTATCGCACATCAAAAAAGAAATACTAAAAAATAACAAAATTTAATTTTCTAGTATCTAATTTAATATTCGAATATAATATAATAAAGCTACATGTTGAATTATGCAAACTAACAATAAAATGATTATAAAACTATTAACAAAAACATTATTATCATAATAAAATATAAACAATAGTTTACCGAACTTAAATCCGGAAGCACACACACACAGTCTATATAAGTCCTAAGAACTTCCGCATCAAGCCAACCTGCTTAATCCACGCTTGGAATATTCAAATTCTAAACACGCTGCTTCTTTTAACAGCTGAAAACATCACACCCAACTTCGTCACAAACAATAACATCAACACAGACGACAACTAATGGCATTTGCTCAAGTTACTCGTTCGTATTTCAAACAGGATTTTAAACGTATTCAAATGATGTGATCACCGAAAGAATTTGCGTTCCTTCAATTTTAAATCTTTCAGAAGAATTTTTTCTTTTAGAAACTCGTTCAAGTTGGAAATCAGAGGAATATTGTAAAAGTTTGTAATACCAAATTTCAAATAAATCGATGTCAAATTACTATAAAGACTAACAGTTATTCCGTTTTAAAATTACAGGGAAGAAATTTAATATAGTCTACGCCACGAACATATGGCATTGCGCAATAATTTTACGTTTACATTATACTCTGTCCCGCGAACTGAAATGTTATATAATATATTTTAACTTATTTAGCTGGATGAATGATGATGCTATCATACTTAACTCTTAATATTATTTATTATATTTATTTCTAAACATTTTAAAAAAATAAACACGATTAAAAACACAATCACAGCACTGTAAACGTAGTATGAACGAACTGCAAAAATCTTTCACGGATAAAGCTGAGACATACTTCAAAATATATATATGTATTTGTCAGCTGACAAGCAACCATCGAGGTGTCCATCGCATATTTAAATGAGCTTCGGTATTCAAGTAGAATATTAAAAACTAAGCGATATGTATTTGTTTTTATCGGCAATCGTCAAGGTTTAGGGGTAAAAATCACCCCCAACGTTTGGAGTAAAATTTATTTCAATTTTTTCCTCGAAAACTATTCATCCTTAAACAAAAGTGTAAATGTACGAATACCTTCTTTTTTTAAGAGCTATCCACCGATGGTATTGGTTTTTTTTTTATCTATTATGTAAAACAAATAAAAAATTCTAATACTATTTTTATGCTATCATTTAATATTGACGAATTATAAATAATCAAACTTACTTATGAGTACCTACGAGTGTCTGTATAAGATTTATATACTTATACAGATTTATAACTCCAGACAGTTTCCTAACCCCCATACAGATTGTCCTGAAAATTTGTACTTGTGAATTTTTAATAGCTATGACAATACTTGTAAGATTTAAAACGAAAAACGTGGGATGCGACAACAGCTACTCCCTACACTCCTTACTGTTTTAAATCTTACAAGTATTGTCATAGCTATTAAAAATTCACAATCACAAATTTTCAGGACAATCTGTATGCAGTCAAGAATCTGTATAGGGCTATAAATCTGCATGGAACTAGAAAAAATTATTTTATACTTTTCAATCCGTTTTAAAAACGTGGTATATTAAAAAAATTTTATTTAAATAATTATTTTAAAATTGAAAACAAATAACAGCATGTTATAGTATAATAATTTTAATGTTAATAATTTTTAATTCAAATATAATTTCATTTTCATAAAATTGGAAATATTATTTGTAAATTTGTTTGTAAATAATAAATAATACAAAATACAAAACCAAATTAAATTGAAAAAAAAATGATTTATTGGATAGATTTTTATTACTTCTTTCTGATATTCAAGCTGAGTTATATGATTGATTCCAAAAAAAAAAATGTGTTCGATATTATTTCATACCATTACGAGCGAATAATATTCAAATATAAATTAAATTTCTACAACAATTTCAATTGGACAAAATAGTAACTCAGGATAAAAAAATATGCTGTGGCCACCACAGAACCGACCGTTATTTTATTAAATAAATTTTTGGAATAGAAAAATTTGTATAACAACTACCAATAGTCATGATAACTAAAAACAAAACTGCCGTGGCATAAATATTTACAGAATTATATACAGAATGTTCGTTTGTCAAGTTGATATAGGACAATAACATGGGATACCGATAATATGCGGAATACTTCTTTCTGAAGTAAAATTCGGAGAAATACTTAGAATACTTTTCGATAGGGAATAAAAAGTTACATAATTTGGTTTTAGTTTTAATTTGCTAGCATGTGCCGTTTGGGCGGTTGAATTTTTTTTGATTTTTATTTTTTTTCTCAAAAACTTAAGGTGTAGGAAAATAAGCATGATATGGAAAAATGTGGAATAATGAGTACTATAATTGAATGAAGTAACCATTATTCTAGAATGCATTTACAGAATTAATTTATTATATATTATTGACATAAAACATCCATTATAAATATTACTGTAAAAGCAACTCTTTCCTCAATATACCATCATTATTCCTAACCTACTCACAAAGTATCGATCAAAAAAATTTCACCCCACAAATACACAAAACATCCCCGCTTTTTAAACTGTAAACTCAGCAAGCAAAATTCTCTGAAGCAAGTCCATCAAAAGATTTAACACACATTTTCCATAGGCCTCTCTCGTTCCATTCATTCCAATTTCTCAACCTAGCTTTCAACTTTATTCATTCTTTATTCCTCTTATACCACGAGATTCTTTATTGATTCCGGGCTGTGGATATCTAAGGTTCCATTTTACTTAATATTTTTGGAAGTATCTTTCAATCTATCATTCTTGTACATTAAGAGTGTTTGAAGTAAATATAGTAGTATATTTTTCTTCAAGCATATCATAATATTAATATTACGTTATCATATTGCTCATGTAGAAAGAGTACAATCATTTTACTAGTATGATATTATTATACAGCAGTTAGTTACTAGATACATCACTGTGACAGTACCAAAAATAAGTACAACATCAAGTGTATTTGTGTATTAAGTGTAGATTGAAAATTATCACGTCAAATTTTAAGTTAAGTTAATTGACAATTGCAATGTATATTTTCGTTTAAATTTTAATTAGATTATTGAAAATACGTATGAAAAAGTGCAAGAAATGCAATATGCACTGTCCAAGATGGTGAGAAACTGCATATTCGACCAAAAAAACACGGTCAAGTGTATGTAATTTAACATCTTCAACGAGTATATTAAAAATTATTAAGTCAAGATAAGTTAAAATGTGTGAAGAAATACAATGTGTATCGTCCAGAGTGGTTGTATATTCGACCAAAGAAAGATTAATGCTCACAAATCACGTAACAAATATTTAAGGAAATTTGGCATGTATTTATTTTTAGTTTAGTTTCTCGTTTACAATGCTTCAAGAAAAAATATCACATGTCACTCGGAATAGAAAGCTCTTTTTGTGTTTTGCCTAGATTGCTTGGCTACTCGATTCTGTCTCGGCCACAAATATCTGAGCTTAATACAATACTAATCGCTCTCTACTCCTTGTAACATAATATACTATTTTGTCACGGTTTTTCACTCCGATTTATGCCAAGAGATTCCTTATTGATTCCTGGCTGGAAACACCTTTCCATTTTACCTGGTATTTTTCGGTAGTATCTTTTAATGTATCATTGTTGTATACCAAGAATGTTTGAAGTAAATAATGCATATGGAAGTATATCAAATATAGTTGAAAAAGAAGTTATTTCTCTTTGTAGAATATTTCACGATGTATTGTTGATGGATTTCTATTGTCACACATGTGAAGTATTTGAAGTATATAAGTGAAAAATGTTGTTGGATAAATATATTCAATAGATGTAGAAAGCAAACTGATTTTAAATGTATATGTATTGTAAAATATCTATTATTTTTTCAGAAAATCTATAAATTCAATAAATACGAGGCCGTGAAAACCTAAAGATAACTAGATAATATATAGAATAACTAGTTAAAGTATCCAATAAAATAACTATTCTATAATTTAACTACCGTAAATCGATATTTTATGCAATAAATAGTAATTTCACGGAATACCAGAATTATACGCTTAAACGGTAACCTATACAATAATTTAATTTTAAATTGTCTCAAAAATAAAATCAAAGGATCGTACTACATGTTAGATTTTCTACGTATTTTAGTTCATTTGATTAGTCCTGCTTTAATAACAGTTAGGTTGTTTTATAACCGGTATTAGTTAAAACCTAGTGGGAAACCAGATTTTACAAATTTCATGTATGATTGTTGAGATTGTAGTCATTCTACGTTGATTTTACGGATTTTATACGAAATTTCCAGGATTTTAGAGATTTTACCAGATTTTTAAGAATAGTTTTAATAGATTTTACCATGATTTTAAAGAATTTTACTAAAATTTTAAGAGATTTTAATTAATGTGTACACCAGATTGTACAAGTGGTTTCTCTCTCGGATAAAACCGATTTCATTAAAACTGAGCTCGTGCTACCTGTCAGTTATTTTTGTTATTAATAAAATATCGCATTTTTCCTAAAATTCTGTTTACCAATTGTTTATTCCTATTTAACCTAGAACAACCCAGTGTACATTTATTAAAAATTAACTAGCTATTTCCACAACTCCGCATCGTACACAATATCTCAACTTTTTTATATTATATAAAAATATGTTGCGTTTCTCCGAAAAAGACAATAAAAAATTGTGTCCATTTCGTAACGCTATTATTCAGCAAGCAAATTTTCTTTTTTTTTCTATGCGCCCATACGGCGCACCAACAAAGGTAAGAAAGATAAATTACCTTCGTTCATGTCATCTACTTTATTTTCCTCCAAAAATTACAGTTTCTCGTTCGGTTAGACTCGTAACAACTAAAATACAACAAAGCTAAAAAATGAAAAAAAAAAGACGGTGCACCTTGTACATGTTAGCCGCGCATTTTTCTCGTTACAAATATACTCTCCCCCTCTCCCTTCCGCCCATCAAACAAAAGAAAAACGATACAGTAGCGAGAGGAAAAAATTCGGTACAAAGAAATAGTCTTACATTTTCAAGCTTTGAGTTCTCTACATGCTACTGCAGCGATATGCTACTATAGATCTGCAAAATATATACAGAGTGTCAGATAAATCGATGCAAACTTAATATAAGATGATATGAAAGGTCATTTATAACCTATTTAATCATAAGCATAAACGTTCATTAAATGTATAACGCTCCGTTAAACTGAAAATTCTTGGATTTCGTAAGAAATTTCGTTGCAATATACACAGAAAGATTTCTTACGGAATCCAAGAATAACGGATCGTTATTTTAACGAATGTTTATGTATACGGAAGTATCCTACAATTTTTAAACTACTTTAAGGAAATTTGTAAAAAATTGTAGTTCATATTAGGTTTGTTCGCTTGATTCTCTTGCGTTTTACTGCAAAACGCCGCCATAAATGATGCAGCGGTTTGCCATTTATATAACATGTAACTGCGAAGTGAATAAAACAACAAATATTGACGCAGCATTAAACACGAGGATGCTATTATTAATGCAATAATTAAGGCTGCTATTTTTATTCGTTTTTTTCTTTTTTTATTTTAATGTGTATTTATTTCACACCGAGAAATTATTTCGTTTTGATCCGAGGTTTTTACTTTGAACTCAAAAGTAAATATATTTTTGAAGTGTAAACTTATGTTTTTCTAATAGAAATAAAAAACTTAATATAAAAAAATAATAGTAAATATCAGTATCACTATTTTGTAAGCTTTGTATAAAATTATTTACTATTTAGTTTAGAAACATAGTGGCCCGTATTCTCATCTCGATTTTAAAAGTGTTTTTTGTCACAATTACTTTTAACGTTTACTGAAAATAACTTATTAAGGAATTTTAATTAGTTTTATTTCAATTTCATAATATTGTAGCAAAGTAAGCTAGCCAGGACCCGTCTGTTTACCACAAATGAATAACCTTGACCGCGCGACGCCTACCAGAAAGTTCTATATGTTTACGAATCGGGCCAGCTATGGAATATTCTACAGGCAACCAGAGTTGCTTTCTCGAAAACACGATGGCCATATAAAAACACAGCGAATGCTAAAGTCAACACAGTTCTTACGCAAACCTTAAGCTTGAAACAAGTTCACTTCGAGTGCAACAGTTATATAAATAGTGAAATAAATATTTAGTGTTAGTTTGATTACTAGTGTTTAAGCTTATAACCATTTAGTTTATAGTTATATTCATACTTTTATATTTTTATATTTACATTCTATATTTAATCGTTTTAAATAATAAATATCTAGTTAATAAGTGTATATTGTGTTTTATTTAATTATCTCGTAAAAAGACGAACGAAACGCATTACAATTGGTGTCCGGTGTGAAGTGCGAGATAATTTTAGAAATAAATAATAACGTAGAATTAAAAACGCGTAAAATATTGTGAAAATGGCTACAAAACAAGTTAGTTTGAATGAGTTGAAAATTCAGCACCTGAAACAAGAACTCGAAGAACGTGAATTAAGCATAACAGGGGCTAAAATCATTCTACAAGAACGGCTTAGAAAAGCTATAGAAGATGCTGGCCAGAATCCTGAAACATATCTATTTGAAATACCAGCGGATATAAGCGCACTGATGAGAAAAATGGAAGAAAATTTAACAAAAAATATGACAGAGAAATTTCAAGAAAATTCTAGAAAAACAGAAGAAAATTTAAAAGAGAAATTTGAAGAAACTTCTAAAAATACAGTAGAACAATTAAAAACAGAAGTAAATCGTAACATAGAAGTTATTAAAAATAATATCTCTGAATTAGAAGATAAAATTAAAAATAATATCTCTGAATTAGAAGATCAAGTTAAAAATAATATTTTCGAGTTAAATAACAAAATACAAGTTGAAAATAATGAAATTAAATCTGATATATGCGCATTGGAAAATAAAATCAGAGCCGAAATGGAAAATAAAATCAGAACCGAGATGCAAAACCAGATTGAAGCAATTTCGAGTGCTACATCCGCCAACGGTATTATGATGAAACAAGAAGCTGGTCAACCAAGTCCTGTCCCGAAACTACCAACTTACGATGGGAAATCGTCATGGGAAGAATACTTGACACTGTTCGAGACGACAGCAATAGTCCACGGCTGGTCTGATTCAAGAAAGGCACAAGTATTGAGTTTGTCTCTACGTGAGGATGCACTACGTGTATTACAAAGTGTGCCGTTGAGAGACCGTACGGACTTTAGCCAACTAGTCGAGCAATTAGAGCTACGATACGGACATAAGCATGTAAAAGGGTTGTACCTAACACAGTTAGACAATCGTGTCCAAAAGGCGAACGAAACATTGCAAGAATTCGAAGCCGACATTGTTCGCTTGATACGAATGTCTTATCCAACGGCTCCAGATGACATCTATGAAAACCTGGCAATTAATAAGTTCTTGAATGGAGTTCGCGACCCAGAGCTACAACAAGCCGTTAAGCTAGCCCATCCTCAGACGGTTAATGAGGCATTAACGCAAGCACTCGAATTTGAGGCCATCAAGGCATCAACACGGGGCCACGCTCGAGTTCGTGCAGTCAACAGCCATGAGGAGGAGGAACACCATAATGGCTCGATTGAGCAAATCGTACAACAAGTACTGCAAGCACTGAAAAATCAGCGGAGACAACCTCGCTGTTGGAACTGTGGCGAAATGGGGCATATTAGACGCCGGTGCGGAAAGCCCCAACAGCCACAGGAAAACTAAAACGGGTTGATGGGAAGGGGCAATCTTCAACCCGCCGTACACAAGCCCCACGTAATGCACGAGTGGCCATAATTAAAAACTGTTCAAAGAGCGTGTTCATCGATGGTGTCGTTAATGGCAAGAATGTTCTTCTTCTATTAGACACGGGAGCCACGAAGACCATCGTAAAGACAGGAATGATCAAAACCAAAAACAAGCTGTTACCGACCAACTGGAGACTACGCACAGCAACTGGAGACTTGGCCAATGTGTGCGGCGAGTTGGATGCCCACTTTACCATCGGTGGCACCAGCTTTTTACATCGAGTGCTGGTTGCGGATATAGAAGAAGAAATCATTCTTGGAATGGATGTGATGACAACGCACGGTTTTGAATTAAATCTGAAGCTAGGAATTGTGAAGATTCATGATGAAGAAGTTGTTCTACATCAGCGAGAAGACACGATGGCACAAGCAGTTTTGCTGAACGACATTGAGCTACCACCACGCAGCGAAGTATTTGTGGAAGCAAAACTAGACCGTCTGATTCCGGAAAAACAAATCATTATGTTGGAACCAAGATACGGTGACAAGGGTCCGGATAAAGGAGTGCTGATTGCAAAAACTATAGTTAGAAATACGAAGAGCATTCCAGTACGGCTGATGAATATCAACAATTATTCCGTAACATTACGTAATGGAACGTCGATTGGTTACTGTTCGTCACCGTCATCTATCATCCGACAAATTAATAGCTCGGCAACCACGTTAACTAAATTTCCGGAACATCTGAACAAAACGGTCATGAATGCTTGTCAAGATTTAACCAAAGAAGAACAACACAAAGTTAAAGATCTATTGTGCCGTTACCAAGATATATTCAAAACCGGGGGAGGTCGTACTGGTCGAACCAACATTGTTCATCATCGAATCGACACTGGTGACGCGAGACCTATACGCCAAACTGCGCGAAGACTACCACTGGCGAAACGTGAGGAGGCCGAACAAATCATCCAAGACATGGAAAAGGATGATGTGATAGAAACCTCAAACAGTCCATGGGCGTCGCCAGTGGTTCTGGTGAAAAAGAAGGATGGGTCAACACGATTTTGTGTTGATTATCGCCTGTTGAACAATGTAACAAAGAAAGATAGCTACCCGCTGCCAAGAATAGATGATACCTTGGACACGCTGGCCGGATCAAGAATATTCTCGACTCTGGACCTGAAAAACGGTTACTGGCAAGTTGCCATGGATCAAGGAGATCGTGAGAAAACAGCGTTTAGTGTCGGATCGGGACTGTGGCAGTTCAAAGTAATGCCGTTCGGACTCTGTAATGCTCCGGCAACCTTTGAGAGGCTGATGGAAAATGTCCTGAATGGACTATCCTGGAAAACGTGTCTAGTATATCTAGACGACATAATTGTGATTGGAAAGTCCTTCGAGGATCATGTGAAGAATTTGGAAGAAGTGTTCCAACGGCTGCGACATGCCAATTTAAAGCTGAGTCCCAAGAAATGCTACCTTTTCCAGAAAGAAGTACACTACCTCGGCCACGTTGTTTCCGGAAAAGGAGTAGCTGTTGATCCGGAAAAGACACAAGCTGTCAAAGAATGGCCAGTACCGCTAGATAAACACGAACTCAGAAGTTTCCTTGGTTTGTGTTCCTATTACCGTCGGTATGTTCTAGGATTTGCCAACATAGCCAAACCACTTACACGTCTAACCGAAGATGGTCGTAAATACAATTGGGACGAAGACTGTCAGAATGCATTTGATACCCTGAAACAGGCCTTAGTGGGTGCACCAGTCTTAAGCTACCCTCTTCAGGAAGGCAAATTCATATTGGATACAGATGCGAGCAACGTAGGCATTGGCGGAGTCCTGTCGCAGATTCAGGAAGGACAGGAAAAGGTCATCGGCTATTACAGTAAAGGACTGTCAAAGCCCGAACGCAATTACTGCGTAACTCGGCGAGAATTACTGGCAGTAGTGAAATCCATCGAGCATTTTTACAAATACTTGTACGGCCGCAAATTCTTGCTGCGGACCGATCATGCTGCCCTCAAATGGTTGCTGCGATTCAAGAACCCAGAAGGACAAGTAGCACGATGGATTGAACGATTACAAGAATATGACTTCGACATTGAACATCGCGCTGGTAAAAGTCACTGTAATGCCGATGCCTTGTCAAGAAGACCATGCTTGCCGGATTGTAAAAGTTGCTCCCGAATTGAGGAAAAAGCGACCACTCTCCTTAGGACGACCGCCGTTGATGACGACTGGCAAATAGAGAATATTAGCCACGAACAAGATATGGACACTGATTTAAAACACTTAAAACGGTGGAAAACGATAGATCAACGGCCAACTTGGGAAGAAGTGGCACCACATAGTCGCACCCTTAAATCGTATTGGTCGCAATGGAACTCGATCGTACTTAGGAATGGGCTCCTAATGAGGACTCTGGAAAATGAAGAGGGATCCCAGGAGAAATTGCAGCTACTGGTTCCGAGAAACAAGGTTTCGGATGTACTACGACAACTCCACGACGGGACCTCTGGCGGGCATTTAGGAGTCAAGAAAACGATCGAGAAAGTGCGGGAACGATTCTATTGGGTCGGATGCCACGAAGATGTGAAAATGTGGTGCAGAAAATGTGTAACATGCGCTACAAGTAATGGCCCGCATAGAAAACGTAAGGCGCCAATGCGACAATATAACGTTGGCAGTCCATTCGAGCGAATAGCCATTGATATAGCTGGTCCTTTCCCGATGAGTGAGCAAGGAAACAAATTTATCCTGGTAGCCATGGACTACTTCAGTAAATGGGTAGAGGCGTATGCACTACCAAACCAAGAAGCTACCACAGTTGCCGAAGTTCTAGTGAAAGAGCTCTTTAGTCGATTCGGCATACCGATGGAACTACATTCCGATCAGGGGCGAAACTTTGAATCCAACATCTTCCAGGAAGTTTGTCGGTTACTAGGAATACGGAAGACCAGAACGACTGCCTTACATCCGCAGTCTGATGGCATGGTAGAAAGGATGAACCGCACAATGGGTAAATACCTATCAAAAGTCGTCTCCGACCATCAAAGAGACTGGGACCAATACATTCATCTGTTTCTATTGGCCTATCGTTCATCCGTGCACGAAACCACTGGACAAACCCCTGCAAAAGTTGTTTTTGGACATGAGCTACGCCTACCTTGTGATTTAAAATTTGGCTGTAAACCTGGAGAGGACCTGGCCGGAGAAGACTATGTCAACAACCTACGAAAGAAGATGGATGAAATACATCAACGGGTTCGTTCCAACATACAGATCGCAAGCGATCGGATGAAGGACGGCTACGACATTAATGCTAATATGGGAGGTTATAAGCCAGGAGACTTAGTCTGGCTCTACAACCCGCAACGTCGTCGGGGACTGTCTCCTAAACTGCAACGCTGGTGGGAAGGGCCGTATCAAATCATAAAAAGGATTAACGATGTCATATACCGGATCCGCAAGACGCCCAATGGAAAACCAAGGGTCATCCACTATAATCGTCTAGCCCCGTTCGCTGGGCAAAACGAGGAAGATCCTAATATCGAAGAAGGCCACGTCCACCAGTTACGGAGCGAAGAGGTGGACTTCGAGCAATTTATGTCCTCTTACGCTGCAGGTCGCAAGGCCCGTCATGGCGTCACCCGAGAAGTTCAACAGGACCTGTTCACCGTACCCGAGGACTATGCACTTGCACATTGCGTCGCTCAGGACCTGCAAATGTCCAGAGGGATTGCTACCGTTTTCCGCAAGAAGTTTGGTGGGATCACCGAGCTACGGGAACAGCTGCCTGCTGTTGGGGCCGCATTACATCTGCAAAGGGAACACCGCAACATCTACTACCTGGTTACAAAGGAACTGTCTCGAGAGAAGCCCAGTTACCAATCAATGTGGAACACACTGCAGACGTTACGCGAGCTACTCCTACGGGACAATATCCTAAAATTGGCGATCCCCAGAGTAGGCTGTGGCCTTGACGGTTTAGATTGGCGAATTATTAGAAATATGCTGGAAACTCTTTTCCAGCATACCGGCATTGACATTCTTGTTTGTAGCTTCAATCCTCTGGAAAACAAGAAAGCCGAAAAGACCGTGGAATGCTACTTTTATCATACCTCCCACTGCGCTCGCGGGACCACGTGTCGATTTCGCCATGGCCCCTCACCAATAATTTATGAGTGTCCCGGGACGGAACACTCTAGGGAGGGGGCAATGTAGCAAAGTAAGCTAGCCAGGACCCGTCTGTTTACCACAAATGAATAACCTTGACCGCGCGACGCCTACCAGAAAGTTCTATATGTTTACGAATCGGGCCAGCTATGGAATATTCTACAGGCAACCAGAGTTGCTTTCTCGAAAACACGATGGCCATATAAAAACACAGCGAATGCTAAAGTCAACACAGTTCTTACGCAAACCTTAAGCTTGAAACAAGTTCACTTCGAGTGCAACAGTTATATAAATAGTGAAATAAATATTTAGTGTTAGTTTGATTACTAGTGTTTAAGCTTATAACCATTTAGTTTATAGTTATATTCATACTTTTATATTTTTATATTTACATTCTATATTTAATCGTTTTAAATAATAAATATCTAGTTAATAAGTGTATATTGTGTTTTATTTAATTATCTCGTAAAAAGACGAACGAAACGCATTACAATATTATTTTAGATATAAAAAATATATCAAAAATAGAAAAACTATTCATATTTGATAAGAGGTAGAAATAAAAATTTATTTTAAAGTGAAAAATAAAAGCACTTTTTCATAAACAAAAGAGGTGAAAATACGAATCAAAATAAATATAATTGTAAAATTATTAATAATTTTTCATTCAAATTTAGTTTCATTTTTAAAGTAAATATTCACTAATTTTATTAAAAGCTTTTAAAATAATTATAATTATAATTATATAATTATAATTTTTATTTACATTAGAAAAAAAATAAGTTTACAGTTGAAACACAAGTTTACTTTTGAATTAATAGTAAAAACCTCGAATCTAAAGTAAAGTAAAGTAACGAATATCATAAAAGTATGGTAAACATTTAACATGTCATGTTAAAAATAAAAAAGCTTTTGTTGGTAAAAATTGTTACTCTCATGTCCACAATGTAAAAAATATAAGTTTTACATTAATAATTATATTAATTTTACTATATTTTTTATTATAATTTTTATAAATTATTGTAAATTTACCAAAAAATTATAAAATTACAATAAAAATATAGTAAAATTACTATGATTATCAATGTAAATTTACGTAAATTTTGTACAGTGTAACAGTATTAAAATAGGTGTGATTAGATAGGTTCTAAATAAAGCCCTTGCATTGACATACCAAACATCCTGTATATTTTATCTTAAAAATCTAAATCGTATTGTATAAAACAATCGTGAAAAAAACTGAGTACAAGACAAGGAAAATGTAGAAAATTAAATAAAACTAGCAAATACTCCCTGTGGTAAACTGAAAAACATGGAAAATCGCTGCAGACACGGATCAATTTTCATTTTCTATGTTTGCATTGTTTTTTTTTTTATCGCTAAAAACATTTTCTTGTTTTCTAGTGTTTTTGTAAATATTTAGGGAAAATTTTCTCTTGTTGCACCCTAACTGTATTTCTGTGTAAATAATATTTTTCTTTATTTTAAACATAAATATAAATTGTATTATCTACTTTTATTATGTAAATTTAATAAGTTTTACAAATTTATATATTTTATTGAATTAAAAGCATGCTTATTGATAATATTTTTTAAAAGTAACGTTTTTTTATCTTCTAATGAATGATACTCAATAATTTTTAACTTAGATTTTAACTAAAAATAATTGCATATGAGAAATATTTTTAACATTTTCACCTTTTTGGGTACATGGCGTGATTGTGTATGTATGTATGTATCATTTTAAAATTTTATAAAGATGAAATAATAAGAAAAAAAAACATTATTAATTTTTTTTCGAAACTACTTATATATTTTATATTTTTTATAATGTGTGATTATTACACATTATTACAAGTATACATGTTTTTTTACACCTCAAAAAAAGTCGATAAACCTTAAAACGCCTTAGTAAAAGTCATCGCATAAGTGAGATAATAATTCTTTTAGTTTTTATTGGAAACGATTAATTTGTTTTAAGTTCTAGTAATCAGTAACTTAATCAGTATTGTTCAAATGATATTACGTTTGTTATTTGACAGGTAAAATTGTTATTTCAGTAATTCAATTTTACTATCACCTACCTTTGTTTCACTAAAAATTTATTATTTATATGTTCTTTAAAAACCGCGATAACGACTTCGGAAAGCCTGAAGATTACTGAAAATTCTATTTACAAGAAAAAACCAACCAATCTGTAACGCTACAGTTATGTTCAGAATTCCACAACCAATTAATTAAAATAATCATTAGTAAATCACAATAAGCATTAGTACAGCACAAATATTATTCATTCAATCTGTAAGTGCACACTGCAAAAAAAAATAGCGAAATTACAGAAAAATAATAATAAAATTTCATAAAAAATTCTGTATTTCCACCTCATAATTCTGTAATTTTTACATAATTCATAATAATCACATAAAATAAGTAATAAGTATGTAAAATTGCTTGCTTTCTGCAAATTGCATCACATACATAATGTAGAATTACATATTGTTGGTATAACTACTTAAATTATGTAAAATTACAGCATTCATATTAATATCTGTAATAATTGTTAAATACATCCTTTATGTAAATTGTCAAATGTATGTAATTATACCAATAATAATATTACGGAACTAAACAAATTTTACCTATTTATGGAAAATTCCTGATAGCAAAAGTGAAGTTCTATAAATTCACTAAAAGAGATTTTAATAAAAAAAACTGTAATACTACATATATATGTACTTTTCCATTCCGTTGGTAATATCATATTACATGTTTGTAATAGTTCTGATATTATGTACTTTTTAAACAATTATGAACAAAATTACAGCAGTTGAGTAATTATACCTAGAAATACTGGGCATAGTGTCTCATGATTTGTAGGTAAAACTACATAATTTTTTATTAGAGTGCAATCACAAATTAAATTAAAACATCTGTTAAATACTAACCATTAACTGTTGCAATCCTGCCGGACCCACCAAAGGATTAACATAAGGATGCGTAGTCCCTGCAGCCCTATTTATTCTCGGCAACGGTTTCGGTGGCCGGGCAGGTGGCGGTGTCCCCGGGGTCCTTCTAAGTCCACAAACCATCTCACTACCACTATCACTAGCACTACTATCTAACTGCTGGCGATCGAAATTCTTCGCACTGCTAATCTCTTCGGTTAAGTAACGGTTAGCATCGTCAGCGAGTGGAAGGGATACAATGCGTGGTGCATCGAAATATGTGAGGTTAGGAAAACTTAACGACGGAGACATCAAATAACGATGATAGTTGAAGAACGGTTCCTGTTTCGGATAACAATTGAACGGCGAAGCAGGTTCTTCCGGTGGCGGAGCGGATGGTTGGATACGAGGCGGAAGTGGTGGTGGTGACGTTGGGGAAGTGACGTCACGACGTTGAATAATCACATCCCAGCCTGGAGGAGTGTTTTGGCAACAGATGACGACGCGCGAAACGGTCAAATGTACGGATGAATTTATAATTAAGTTGGGATTAGAGTGAGTTTAGGTTGTCCGGGCAGTGTGCGACACATTTCGTTGGGAGAAATTATTGTTGTGATAAAGATTATTACTTTTGGTGCTTGGCTATTTTGCTCGATATTTATTTAGGGCGTGTGCCACACAGTTGCTCATATATTACCGATTATAAATTCGGAGCATGTACCAACATTTTTAATAAATATGGATTTAGAAAATAGAAATATATTTGTAGTGTACACACTGAGAAAAATAAACTGAAAAATAAACGAGTTTTTGAAACGAAAACTTATGTTTTTCTAATGAAAATAAAAAATTTAATAAAAAAATAATTGACACTTTTAGCCGTTACTTTGTGAAACTTCATATTGAAATAAAATAAAAAAAAAATTTAACTTTGAAAAATTTCACTTTAATACACAAATATTGTGACTACAGTTTCGACAAACATTGTCATTATCAAACAGTTTGATAATGACAATGTTTGTCGAAACTGCAGTCAGTGCAGAAATTTTTCAAAGTTAAAAAAGTTTTTTATTTTATTTCAAAAAAAATTTATCTTCAAATCTATGTATAAAATTAGTTAATATTTTCTTTAATATTTTAATATTAATAATATTAATAGCTACTAATTTTTCACAAGAAAGTAAAAAATTACAAATTTCCTCAAAACTGGAAAACTTCGTATTAAAATAAATATTAAGTTCCCAATGACTCCTATTACCTTGTAAGAAAAAAAATGAAATTAAATTAAACTCTATATTATTATAAAAAATATGATTTATAGCATCGTTCTTGTATAATTCCATAGCAAATTTAGTTGAAAACTAGCTGATAAAATTCATATCCATTGCGAAGAGAAAATAAAATCAATTAACGTCCAATAAATTCTGTTTTTAGTTGATATTGGTTTTCAATTTAGTTGCAAATGACTTAACATTAGTACCGTTGATTATTGCATATAACCTCCGCTAGACTGAAATTTAAATTACACTGATTTGTGAATTATCTCAATGGGAATTTAATTGCTGATTAGTCGAAAGTAAGCTATAATTTCAGAATTTTAATTATTAATAGCTAATTATTGCTGTAATTAATCGCGAATTATTATCACGTAATTTGTTTTAGAATTTAGATGAATAATTTGATGGAATTTGTTGTAATAATATTTATATGAATCTGTATTTATAATATACATATGTCATCAATATTTTTTGCAAAATAATAAAAACAAATATTTATTAATTGTAAATTTTCAAGTGTATGTAATTATACCAAAAATAATATTACAGAATTAAACAAATTTTACCTATTTATGGAATATTCCTGACAGCATATTTACTGTAAATTTACTTTGTAATAGTTCTGTTATTATGTATTTTTAAACAATTATGTTAAAATTACAACAAATGAATAATTATACCTAGAAATATTGGAGATCATAGTATCTCACGGTTTGTTGATAAAATTACATAATTTTTTTAGAATGTACATATGTATCAAAATTCCTAACAATCATTTCTTTTCAGTATTTCCTTGATACCACCAGAACAATAGTATCATTTTCATTATCACAAAAGTAAAACTAAAACACTCTAAAATTAAAAACTTCAAGTATAAATAATCCAACGAAATGTGGTTGCACGACTATCTAATCCCATGAAAACAGAAAAGCAATGACAAAAAACAAATTAACAACCTGAATCTTTGGTCTGCGACGTCGGTCGACAATCGACGCTATGTCGTCGACGTCGGGCGGGCGGCGACGGTGTCGGACGCACCCTTAACAAAAACGTCACCTCATCTTCCGTTTCACTGCCATCATCTTCGGCATTATTCTCGTTTGTTTTGTTCTCAACGACAGGTGCTTCATATCGACTCATCTCACATTGAGACTTTGTGTCGTAAATTTTATTTCTCCGAAAGTTTGTATATGAAGAAAAACACAGTAGCACAGAAAGATGATGGTTATAATATAGTCATATAGTTCGACAGATTAAATTTATTTTTTTTATAGTTAAAATAAATTCATAGTTGCCTATCTGTTTTAAAATTAGAAAAATTAATAAGTCTTAATAATTAGAGCTTCAAACCTTTACATTTTTCGTTCTTTGCCGATCAACCAGCCAATTTTAATCACTTTTTCAAAGTGTGTTTAGACAACACAAACATCCGTGCCCCAAGCGGGATTCAAACCCGAGCCCGCACAGGTACGAGCGATGTCAGACACACGTCTTAAACCGCTCGGCTATACCGACCGGCTAAGTATATAATATATGATAATAATATAATTTATTATTCGAAACTTATATAATTCGTATGTATGCTTTAATTATATAATAATAAGAAAACATATGTTAACGTAACAAATTCTTGTATATAGGATTTTTATTTATTTATAATTAGAAAAAAAAGAAAAATTATCTCTAATTATTAAAATATTTTCCAATGTATTTTTCATTTAAACTATTTAAAGATTTTAAAAAGTAAAGTTATTATCAAAAAATACACCTTTCTCAAAGTGATCTCTAGTTTCATTTTCAATTTCATTAATTGAGTCCACAAAAAAATAAAAAATGAAAAAATGTTACAACATATATTGAACCAAAATAAACCGATATTTTTTTTTTCGGTTCACACAGTTTTCGTTCTAGCAAAAATAACGGTTTTTTTTCGGTTTTGGTTCTTAAGTATCGAACATAATAATAATATTATTTATATTTAAAATTTACAATTTGTAAAAAAAATCCATCATGCACCAAACTTAAGTTTATTCTCATTTTAGTTTCAAAATCTTAAGTACAACTGTTCGGTATTTGTTCATCTATGTGCTTTTCATTTCATTCTTTGCCCAAAAAAAAATTGTTTTCGCTCTTTTACTCATGTCTGCGTTCCTATTCTTTTTTTTTTTCGGGAGAAACAAACAGTTGAACGTAGCATGGCGGACGTAACCCAAAGTGATTTATGTTTGACAATGCACTCAAACTGTCCCCGACAATTTGTCTGTATTATTACAATAGTACTAATTCGAAATTATATGTCGCGATGCTATGTTGGACATAGTGTTGGTAAGTTGAAACGAAAAATAGAAATGAAAAAAGAATTACGGCCCCCGGAACTGGTTTATTACCCACGCGCAAACGGATACGAGAAAATTATCGTGATAAAAGATTTCGGAGGTTGTAATAAAATTTCTAATAATGTGTAACGATAAATTTTACTTACAGATTTGTACTCTGTGTTTCGGATTTGTTAATATTAAATTTACAAAATTTCATAATAATGTATGTTACTTTTTTGTTCTAAAGCTTGAATTACATTATACTTTTTTCGTCTAGATTCATACTAGATTTCTAGTTCAATTTTTGTTCAATTTTCATACTTTTTTTACAATCGGTCGTGTATTGCCGAGTTTCTTCGATTTTTACGCCAACTTAAAAATATAAAGTACTTAATTTGACAGATACTGAAAAACACATTTAAACAAAAATGGATACATATAAGGTTGGTACAATTGCTGGTATCTAGTATGAAACTTGAATAGGAAAATAAAGCATGTTGTATATTTCAATACTAGGAAACTTGAAAGAAACTTGGATGCAAAAATCTGATTTACATTATACTAGAACTGACTATCGAAGCGACTGATCAAAGCACCGTACTGATGAGGTCCAAAGACCGAAACACGTGTCTACGGTTAAAAAACTGGCCAGGCATTGATAAATAGCTTAATTGCTGAAGTCAATGGCTGATTATTATGTGAAAGCGATGGGGTAAAACCCGTGTTTTTGAAACAATTTTTAACCTTCCACAAAAGACTATACGAACGTTTATTTGTTCAAAAGTCAAAAAATACTGCATGACTATCTGTACTTGAACGAAACTTGAACTAGAAACCTAGTATAGATCTAGACGAAAAAAATATAATGTAATTCAAGCTTTAGATAATTTGCCAATTGGCAATTTTGGAACTACACTAATCCTTTCATTTACTCATATGCACTATAACGCGCTAATTAATTATCCACGTAAATAGATAAAATGCTGTATTTAATTCTATTTACTCTTAAAAAAATACATATTGTATAACACTGTTTCAAATTCTGTTAATAAATTGTAAAATAATACATTCGAAATATAAACAACACTTAAATTTAATCCGATCTATTAAACAATTCTATTTTTTATTCAAAATTCTAATACATTCTGACAGAATTATGTTAATACATTAACTACATCGAATTATTTTTATCTCGCTTTTCTAGTCCGACATTCATTATGTCTCCGAGCAAAAATTTATAAACTGTGTTGTAAGAATTAAAAAGAATAGAAAACTCTAAATAATTGTAGAAAATAAAAATGATTTTTCTAACAACATTTAATGTTCGCGTATAGTAAGTATTAAAATCAATTTATGTTTGCGAGCGCCTCTGCCAAATTTGCGTAGGCTGACTCATTTGTTTTGAGTAAGCAATCTTACTGGTGGATGAGAGGCAGTGACCTCTGTTTTTATAATTTTTTCTACGTACACGCCTGCTAGCTAGATTCTGATGATCTACTTAATGACTTTATCAGTGTGGTTAATATTTAAATTAAGTCACTGATTTTTTACCACAACAAAAAGGCATATTTTTAATTCTGTAGTTTAATGATTTAAGCTACACTGTAAAAAGTTTTGTAAATTTATATAAATTTTGATAGTAAAAATTACTATAAAATATATTATTGAGGAACTAAACCTCCATGTTACTCAGTTCTTAAATTTAATATGAATTAACTTAAAATAAAAATACAATATAAATTAATTAACATAGTAAAGAATCTTTCAGAAATCATTATATTAACATTAAACACAACTTTACATTTATTATTTTAATAAAATAATAATAAAAATAAGAAAATGATAAATTTAAAAAGAAAACATATTAAAATATTCTAAAATATTGATTTAAAAAAAAAAAAACGCTTTCAGGTTAAGTTCTGTATTAATATTTATTAATAAATCGACGTTTCGACACACTTAACGTCCGTCTTCATCAGGAAAACTGATACAACTGACATTTACAATAAATAACAGAACATAGAAACAAGTTACTAGATAACAAATAAGTACTTACAATTAGATCATAATATTGATTGGTCTTGCAATAATTACAGTATTTTCGAATTTCGCATCATGAAGATACTCTTAGTTACTTAATTTGTTACCTAGTAACTTGTTCCTATGTTCTGTTTATTTACTGTAAATGTCATTTGTATCAGTTTTCCCGATGAAGACGGACGTTGAGATCGTTGATTATTAATAAATATTAATACAGAATTTAAACCTAAAGCCGTTTTATTTTATATAATGAGTTCTGAAAAATTTTTTACTATGTTATATTGATTCTTGTTCCTCATAAAAATACTTCAATACTTGTTTTACTTTACAAAGTTGCTAGAACAATACGGAAATAATTTAAAACATATATAAAACCAACTAAATCTATCCTAACCTCGTTTTATATCGACGTAAATTTTATACGATCACATGGAACCAATTAAATTAGAAAAAACAAAAGCAACTAAACAATTTCACACGAAAATAAAATCAATTCGGTATCAGAGTAAAACAGACGAATATTACATCACAATTAAGACCTGAAATCACATTAACAAATTAACACTACACACACGTCACTATAGCACGACAATCTGTTTGCTTAATCAATGCGCGCTTCATTTGTCAATTAAGCCACAAGACAAATGATGAACAGAACACTGTCATCAAAACAATACACTATCGGAGTTTATAATCACGCGAGCGTAAAAAACACCTGACGATCACGTCTCGCACCCGAGATGACTTGATTAAATGATGCACGCGGCTGCACCGCGTATTTCTCACGCACACGCGCTCACGTTTTAGCATGAGTGCGGCTGACTAATTCGACATGTGCGACAAGAGAACACACACTACTAAGTCAGCTATGTGTGTATGTGTATGTGTGCTGGATTTACTCGAAAGCTAGTGTAGTGTTAGTGGAATGGGTGCTGACGAGTTAAGTCTGCTGTAGCTATCTTTATAATTCAGGGATGTACAAAAATTTCGAAGTTTTTCCTTGAGAATGTTCTGTTGCGTGTGATAATTCTACAGTGTACGTACATTTTTATTATTATTACAATTTTTATAATTATTAAATTATAATTAAAATTTAGGTAAAACATTACTTTACGGTTATGTAATCGATTTTCTTTAAACTTTACATACTGTTAATTTTGCACATTTTATAAATGTAAATCACAAAATTTTAATGCGGAAATAATATTTACAATGTGAAAACATTTTAAAAATTTGTTTTCAGCATGTTGAATGTTAAAAAAAACTGCTACCATATTTATCGATGTTTACATAACTACTAGCAGATATTGTTATTTTTAATTTTTTACATTAAAAACAACTAAAATTTCTTCACGTCGCTTTAATTTTACTAAGCATTTAACAAATTAACCTTCAGTCCTGCAATGAGCGCCAACATATATGTATATCACCTACAATCAATGCATCTTACGTATAACCTATATGTTAAAAACGAATTTACAAAATATCATTTCCGGACTAAAATTTTGTTATTTATATTCATAAAATCTGCAAAATTAACGGTATGTAAAGTTTAGCCAAAATTTATATGCTCAATGTATTATTTTTATTTATTATGATTTAATATAAATACAAAATTTACATATTTATAATCTTAAAATTTGTTTATATTTTGTAATCTTGCAATAAATAATAATAATATTACCGGTAATTTAAACATCATTACTTCATACCATTAAAGTATCTAAACTGCTGAAAGTAAAAAATAAAAATGTTACAACATTTTTTTTTTTTTCGAAAAACATATTCCTTTTTTTTTCTCAGTCACGTGTAATTTTTCTAACACCCGGTATATGCCCCGTCAATGATTATTAGACGATGAGTAATGTTTAGTAGCAAGTGCTGACACTGTCGCTTATTTTAAAATGTTACATCTACACGACTACAAGTGATGGCGTAAACCTTTTTTTTTTTTCACGCTCCAATTTCATACATCAAATACTCGCATATATACATACGTATGTAATAAAAATGTACTCTTGTCTCCTTAATATTAGGTTCATGTACTCACATAATTCAACTCAATTTCATTCACATGTTCACAGTTTTTTCCTGCTTCAATTTTATTTTAACCCGTAACATTTTATTGAAGAAATGAAACACATTTTTGTGGAAATAGTTCTAATATTTTTAAAATTTATTAATACCATAAATACGTCAAAATCAATATCTTTATATGCGATTTGAAAAGGATTACAAATATTTATGAACTTGTATAATTAGTAGATATATATTTAGAATTTTTTTGCAGTCTGATATTTTAAAATTCAACTAGAATACTACAAATTGATATCATTAATTTCAGGCAATTTCATATTCAAATTTTATTAACGGAACCTTCCTAAAAATTTTGAAGAAAATGCCAAAAAAAAAAATGCACTTATACATATTGTGTACCATATCAAAAAATGTTTTAGTTTTTACGTACTCATCAGTAAAATCTTGTAACTACGTTTATTTTGGCATTTGAAACCGCTTGAACTTAATAAATCCTTCCTTAAATTTTGTACTACGCCACATTGTGGAAATTTTAAGTTTGACTTTGATATTGTAGTGACTATTCGTTGATTTTACGGATTTTATACGAAATTTCTAAGATTATAAAGATTTTAGTCAAGGATTTATATGATTTTAAAAAAATTTTAGTTGATTTTTCTAAGACTTTAAGAATTGTAATTAATTTATACAAGTGGTTTCCCCCTCGATAACTGATAATTTTTTTTCTTAGTTAGTCATTTGTTTTTTGTTTATTATATGTCGGTTTTCACTTTGAAAAAAACATTTGTGTATAGTGTATATACCTATAGGCAGAATGTTAAATCAAAAGTTATTTTAATTAATAATAAATATTAGAATTTGAAGCGACTTTAAAGTAAATTCTCTAAAAACACAGAACTTACTTATAAAGCTACTTAAATTCATTCGAGATAAATACGTCGGATTTCAATTTCAATCGATTTCAAATGCCGAAATAAACATAGTTTATATGTTAATTAAAAAATCAATATCCAGTAATTAAAAAATAAAATATCAAAATAAATCAAAAATGAATTGATTAAACTTTGTGATAAATAAAATTCAATCGATTTCAAATGCCGAGATAATCATAGTTTATATATTAATTCACAAATATTGACTGAATATTGATGCAGTAATTAAAAAATAAAATATCAAAAATATATTGATAAAATTTCAAACTTTATTATTAAAAAGTAAAAGCCTTTTAAAACTTACTCTATTTGAAAATCTATAAATGTTCCTAACATTTTTTAGGTTATCAAACTTATTCCAATATTCCACCATCACACAAAAATCAAATAAAAATATGTTGGTCCCGCCAATATATATACTTTTGCAACATTTTCACCAAATATTGTGCAAAAATTAATGGATTGTAAAAGCTTCGCGTAAAACGCAAAGAAAAGAAAGAACAAAACATTACATTTTTAAACCTTTTCGCTTCCTAATCAGCTGCACAAAACGACGCAAAACCAACCAACCATTCATGGTTTAATGTGAACGCCTCTCCCCCCACCGCAGACTGTTAAGTCCTTGGACGATGTTTTAACAGCCCGATGCCTTCGCGCTACTGTAAGCCAAAAAGGACACGGTGTCTGATGGAACTTAACTCCATTTGCTTTTATAGTGTCCTTTGACAATGGCCACCACGAACTTTGCCATTCTCTTTCTCTGCGTGTGTGCCAAATTGCTCCGGCATTCTATCCCACGATTTTATTATCTTCATAACTGCTAGGAAGTTACACGGAAGCTATGACTAGTATTATACTGAAAATTATCAGCAAATTTGTGGATATTTTTATTAGTTTTGCTAAGTGCAAACATAGTTGGTTCGCAAATAATGTAAAAATATTTTCCTTCAGAGATTTAATAAAATATTAGTAGCAACTAGTGTTGTTAATATTTGAAAAAATTGGATTCGGATATCCGAATATCCGATTCTCGGACTTTGAATTCGGATTCGTAATCCGGATTTTAAATTCGGATTCAACATTTGAAATTCGTAATCTAAACAATTGCACAGAAACAAATATGGAAAGTATTGTATTTTTTATTTTTACTACAATAAAGTTTCAACATATAGATATGATAATTATTTAAATAAAAAAAAAATTAATATACCACGTTTTTAACACGGACTAAAAAGTATAATATAATTTCTCCTAGCCCCATACAGATTTATAACTATATATAATAATCACTGACAAGTTACCAAAGTCGCAACCAGATGTCCTAACTGCACCAAAACTAACCTATTTATCTTTTTTATTCCAACAAATTATTCATAAGTTGAAACAAGGTCGGTGCACAGATTTGTAATGTTTAGCTAGTTTTTTTTTTTACATACGTTAAAAGTTAGTTTACAAATCTGCGATATCGTGTCGCAAACCGTGAACCGGTAACGGTTTTTGCACTTAACCGCAGTGAGTACAAACGCTCTCCAGTTTGAAGTTGTGATACATGGAAATTAGCAAAAAACACAGGGGCTCTTCGCGTTTTGTGGTCACTCGCGGGACGCATTTAATTTGGAATTAATTCTTTGCTGTTCCGAGGATATTAAGATAAATTTATGTCCGCGCTACGGACCTTTTTTATTTATGTATATTTTCATTATTTTTGTTTTCTTGTGGTATATAAAATGCTATGTTTGTAATTATGCAAATATGGTTAAGATTTTTTTTTTGCTAAAGATTATGCTTATATTTGCTTGCAACTTTTAATGTTTGTGCTTTTTAGTGAATGCGATAAAAATTAATTAAAAATAATGCAAATGCTAAATTTATTTTTATTACTGTTACATTTAATACCATATGCAAAAATATAGCAACTGTACAAATATTTAATTATTTTTTTAGCTGAAATGTAAAAATCATTTATATAAAAACTGATCAAAAGAACTACAAAAATAAAATATGACAAGTGTTTCATTTTTATCACCTTTCAATTGTTTATATTTCAACTAAAACCTACAAAAACAAATTTCATAATATTAATTTTATACTTTTAATTATTTATGTAACAAGAGTGTGACAAGTTTGGAAATTATACATTTCGAACGAATGTCATAAAACTCAGTTTACTCACATACAATATATGGCCCCAAATTACACAAAGCAAACAAAAATATTTTTATAAATGTATATAAACATATTTTCTGAACAAATATTATTTAAACTAACACGAAACTGCTAGTTACGATTATTAATCACTGTTATTAATAGTATCAGCGAATTTTTATTTTATATGAAATTTATAAATATAATTTTAATTTTATTAAATATAAAATATATAATGTTCAATTTAAATTATGCTTTTTATAGAACCTATACATGTACGTCCTTTTATCCGTCAAAAATTTGTTATCCAGAACCGTGCCCTTGTGTGTCGAATAACCTTATTTTTATTACTAGCTAAGATATTTCTGAAACAAATTTTCATGATTTTTTAAAGCATTTATTCAGCTTACAAAGCATGTAAACATTGTTATGTAACATTCCGAAATCTGAGTAATCATTTTCAAGTCTCTTATGTACACAAGAATGTTTTAATAAGTATCAGAACAAATATTTACACTTCAAGAATCTGAACCAGACAAAATTCTAACAGATAAAATTATTTAAAATTATACATTCATATTTGGCAAATACTAATTTTTAAAATTTATTAGCGAAATAATATCCAATGAAAACTAAAAATTTAACATAGTAAAAAAAAAATCTGGCTTTCTTTAATTAATAAATTATGTAATTTTGTAATCTAGTTACTTGTATTTTTATTAATGTTAAAAGATAAATTTTTATTCTGAACCTGTGTTACGATTAACTTTAATCACCTGTCAGGTTCGTTGTCCTTTTTATTATTAACAATGCGTTTTGACCTTTCGATCATATTCAGACTTGAACTGTGTTTCGTTTTGTCTGTGTTTGTGATTCAAGTTCAGGTCGAACTACAAACACACACAAAACAAAACAAGGACCAAACCTGAAGATGACTGAAAATTCGAAACTCGTCGTCAAAATTCATCTAAAGTTCTTTTTTTTTATTTTAGCGATTTAAATTCAGCATATATTTATTAAATATGAATTTTAATGGGTGAAAAAAATGTGAATGGCAAATTATATTTTATTAATATTTTTCCGTTTCGTACACACAAAAAAGGAAGGAAAAATCAATCTACGCTAATGTACTTTCCGAGCGAAATTGAAATTGCTATAAAATACAGCGTTAATTGAAAACTCTCCATCATCAAAGCACTCCCACGTTCCAGTTAATAAGTGGCAATAGAAGAAAAAGATCAGCAACGGATTTACACGAAATTATTTATTATCTGCCCTAAAAGAACACTTTGGAATCTTGTGTTTCTTTTTGATTAAATCGATAGTTAAATAAATAGAGAATATCATATGTCAAAAGAAGACTCAAATTCGGTTGCACAAAACATCGTTAGTTTAATCAATAAGTTAACCTGACAACCATAGACTGTCAATTTTCTTCGAACCGTCTCATTGATTGGTCAGTTAGCAAGTTAACGAATTGGTTAACTTACGAAGCGTTTAACGATGCTTTGTGCAACCGGACCAAAAAATTCTATATTAGTATAAACATCTATATTGGGATTTATCTAGATAATTCATCTTGATTTTTAAAATTAATTTTTAATCTATTTTAAAATAATCTAGATAATGTTGTCGTATTTAAAAGTTATCCTTAGTATTGAATTGTACCTGCTAGTGAGTTCGTAATTATTTACATGTTGTTTCATTTTCATTTAATTTCAATATCAATCAATCAAGTAATTATTATTGAATTCAGAATATAACGTACAATTTTAATATAAACATATAATTTATTCCATCTGAAATTTAATTAAAGTTTGTTAATTTTTACAAACTACTAATTTAATAACAATAATAGTTTTTTATGTAGAATAAAAATCGAAACTTATATGAAATTCTTTTAAAAATATCAATAACCAGTTTTTGAAATAACAATGAAAAAATAACATAGTAAATCATCTAGACAAGTCTGCTATTGCTGAACATGCTTTAGAATATCATCATACAGATACAGTAATAATTGCTAGACCAATCAATATTAGCAACAGATTAATAAAAAAGCAATGGAGTTTTATAGAGAAAAGAATAACATAAATCATTGTGAAGGCACTGAGTTAAATAAAATTTGGCTTTCATTAACTAAAAATCTATAATTCTTATAATCTAGTTACTTATATGTTACCTAGTAACTTGTTACTATGTTCTGTTATTTATTTTAATGTCATTAGTAAAAATTTTGACCTGATGAAGACGAGTGTTCAGTTTCGTCGAAACATCGTTTTTATAAAATAATCAAACAGAATCTAATCCTAAAACAGTTTTTATTTTAATATAAAGAGTTCTGAAAAAATATTTTACTATGTTAAAATTTGATTTGATTACGCGAAAAACTAAATCAGTCAATGGATTCTAAAGATAAACAACAAACATATTTTATATCCTGCAACAAATTGGTCCTTAAATCCCCAGTCTATCCTGAAAGATAAATAGACCTAACACTTGGAAATAAATTTTATTCATAATCTTCCAGACGAACGAACCATAGGGTATAAAGAGACACTGCTTGTTTATCTCGAAAAATCCATCATCACCCTGTGCTAAATTTTCAGTCATCGCATGTTTGCCAAAATAAATTATGTAATGGGCCCCCTCTTAGAGTTCGTGTCGATTTCAGTCCAAATTACCTCGCATAAATCATGCCTGGTCCCGAAAACGCATTGAAAAATTATTTGTGTAATATAGCCAGAAGCTGTTTATAAAGGTCTGATCCATTTTCGTTGAGAAAAAACAAAAATTTTGAGGAAAAGTGATATTTTTTTTTTAGTGAAAATAAAATCTATAACATATATACATAATCACGCCATGTACCAAATGGGTGTGGCACAAACTCTTTCCATTATACCGAAATCAGTTACCTCCAAATATCTCTATCCAAATAAGTAACTTTATCTTCGTCCACATTCATTAAGGTATATTTTTTACAGTATAACTAGGAGAGATCGGGTACGAAATAGATTAGTGTATGATAAGTGTGAAATTGAAAAAAATGTTGTAGCAAAAGTTGGTGTTAGTTAGTTAAGATGGTTCGGACATGTTGAGCGAATGTCTAATAAACGTTTGGTTAAAAAGAGTTATTTGAATGATTTTGATGGTATACGTTTGCGTGGACGTCCAATGAGTAGTTGGAGTGGTATGATTGAGAGTGTTTTGCGTAAGCAAAAGTTTCCAAGTAGTAGGAATAAAAGAGCATGTATGAGAGGAATTATGAATGTGGATGAAGCGAAAGTTGCTTGTTTGGATAGGAATGTTTGAAGGCGACTGATTTCGAGATGATGAAAAGAGTTTGTGCCACACCCTTTTGGGTACATGGCGTGATTGTATATGTATGTATGTATGTATAACTTAAAGCTTTTTTATTTTAATATAGTTGTCACTCGTCATATTGAAATGAAAAGGCGGAGATTAAATTCGGAAACCAAATCAAATAAATAATGTGAAAAAACGGAAAATATCATTTCAATATTATTAAATGACAAATTCTTAATTATTTAATAAATTTGCGCCCTCTTGAATGAGCGAAACTCAATCCACCTAATATTTCTGATTAATAAACTAAAAATATTTTTCCAAATAAATGCTTTCTCACCAAAATGAACTTTCTGAACAATCTATAAGACACAAACATACAGGCCAGAAGAAAAAGTTAGCACAATTTCACCCGAATGAAGACGAAATGCTGCGAATGATATTTTTAATTAATATTAACGGACGTTATCAGTTGAAGCTTGGGGGCAAAGTTAGACGTTGGTGTGGTTGGCAGTTATCGGTCGATATACGCTCACTTCTAGGGGGGCGAATGCCTGTTGGATCTTGGTTTTCTGCTTAAATATACTTCCTTTCGCCCTAGTCAGGAAATTGTCCCGCTTTATCTGGACGGATGATGCTAACTTTTTCGAGATTTTAATGTTTTGTAAAATCTCTCCAAATTGGTTGTCATTAATTTTTAATTTCGGAAATTAATGAGCGTGTAATTAGAAAAACTACGGCTTGCTTATTGCCTGATTATTTTTAAAAAAAAGATCAAACAATAATATAGATAGGAAACATAATGTTTTGCTATATTAATAACAGAGATAAGTTTTATTTATAAAAACACATTTGTGTTTATAATCGCTTTCATTGTCCACTGTCGTTGTATTAGCTAGCTGGTTCATTTAAGATATATAAGGGTGTCAGGTTACAAAATATAAACAAACACTATATCCATCCTTTTTTAATGTATATAACAAAACAATTTATGTATTAGGTATATCTATGTTTATGGTTGATCTGATGTTTTAATTAACACTGGTTTTAAGATCATTTAAGATGCAATTGTGATAATACAAGACGAAACGATAGAATTATTTTGTAATATATAAATTCTTGTTTTTATTTGTATGTATTTTATTTCAATATTGTTCGTGCATAAAATGTCTTTTTATGTTTGTGTGTAAGTAAGTTAATTCAAATTACAAACATTTATAGAATTTTTTTTGAATGAAAGTCATGCATATCATCTTATGCATTTGTTTGCATAAGTCACTATATAAAACCTGAATATCCCTTAAAATACACTGTAAAAAAATAGCGAAGTTACAGAACAATAATAGTAAAATTTCACAATAAAAAATCTGTAATTTCATTTTACTATAAATATCCTGTATTTCTACCTCAAAATTCTGTAATTTGCACATAATTCATAATAAACACATAAAGTAAGTAAAAACTACTTAATAAGTATGTAAAATTGCTTACTTTCTGCAAATTGCATCAAATACTTAATAAAGAATTACATATTGTTGGTAAACTTCTTAAATTATATAAAATTACAGCTTGCGTATTAATATCTGTAATAATTGTACAATCCTTTATCCAAATGTATGTAATTTTACCAACAATAATATTACGAAACTTTACTAAAAAAGACTGTAATACATGTATTTCATCATACATATATACTTTTCCATCCCGTTGGAAATATCACATTACATAATGTTTGTAAAAGTTCTGATATTATGTATTTTTAAACAATTATGAATAAAATTACAGCATTTGAATTAATTATATCTAGAAATAGTGGTGTCTAATTGTTTGTAAGTAAAATTACATATTTTTTTTAATACTGTACTACTAAACTTCTCACCAGAGTTTCTCTAAATTTCCGTCAAATACCATCGGTCCAAGAGTAACTTCGTCAAAACAAACATACATTTCAATCTATCGATGAACAAGTGACGAACGTAAACGGATAATGAACAAATAATTAGCAATATATATATATATATATATATATATATATATATATATATATATATATATATATATCTAATGCTCTACACCCCCCCCTAGTTCCAGTTTAGTGAAGAGAATCTCAATCTGTGAAAAGCAGACTACGTTTTCGGAATAGGAAAATCGAACGATCGCACAAGTGGATTCAAATCGAGTCGAATAGCAAAACGTGCGATAGAAGCTATTGTGTCCCTTGCTTCGGTCGCTTTCTCTCTCTATTTCTCTCTTTCTCTCTCCTGAATAATTAACTACTATCTTCACCCGCGCTGCAGGTCCTATTCAATGACGCGATATCGGAGAGAGAGTGGCTCGGATAGATATTTCATGCTGGGTTATAACAAGGGGATGGACTAGCCCATAAAGTTAAGAATTTTAGGTATTTTATCTATTTCATCGAACGTACAACTACTAAATTTATTCATTTATTATACCTGTATCTTAGTGCAAGGACAACCAATGTCAGTTTTTGAGTAAATTGAGTATGTAATACTGTCCATACAAGATCTTTTTTTTTCAAGGTTTTCAATGCATTAACAACCGACGACACATGATACTGAATGAGTTACAACAACTTTACTAACGGAACAGTAACTCAACTCGTAACCCAAAAGTACATTCTTTAACATTGGTTGTTCTTGCACTAAAGTACGGATATACTAACTAAAATGCCAGGCATAGATCAAGTGACTAAATTCACTGAATTCACTAAATATTTTTATTAATACTTGTACAGAAGCCAGTTATAAAATGCATTATTTAATATAGTTATAAGATAGTAATTGAAAAAGTTAATCTTAAAATCTAAAAATTTCATCATAATTCTCTTACAATATTCACACCAATAAGTTAACAATTATGCTTAGTTAATTAACCTATAATTGAAATATACGCCAGGTTGTACAAAACATGATTAACTTAATCAATGAATTAACAAGACAACTAGATTGTCAACTGTCTTCAAACCACCTTATTGATTAGCAAATTAGCAAAACGTATTGGTTAACTTATAAAATCTTAAACAATGCTTTATGCGATCTGGCTATAATGTTACAGATATAATATAATAAAATGTTTTCACTTTCAATTAAATATAATTATTTACTTGTTAAAAAAAGACAACAAAATCTATAATACTGTATAGTTTTATAGGGATACTTAGAATTTTACAATTACTTTTAATAATGCCAAATTTCATAATAAATACGTTAACTAATGTCGACTTTAAGCCAACAAAAAAGCATTAACTTAGTAAAAAATCTTTCAAAACTCATTATATGTTGTTATTTTTTGTTAGTTTATTATTTCAAAACAAAATCGCAACCTAAAGCTCTTTTATTTTGAAAAGCATTGTTTTAATTGACAGGAACAAATAATTTTTCCACTAGTTAGAAAATTTGACAAAAAAACATCGTTTTATTGATAGCAATAATTATTATAACAAGAGAATTTAAAATTGATGCCTTTTTGCCGGCTTAAAATCGACATCAGTTAATGTGTTTATTACGTGTGTTTTTTATATGTAAACTACATTAAAAAAAAACATTTCTATATTATTTACGCAATTTGTATATAATTTTTCCTGATGATAATATACTTTTCGTATATTGAAAATTAAATTTTAATACAAAATAAACAGAACTTCAGTCTGTAGCAAATTTATTTTTAATTGTATTTTTAAAATTACCATACTTTAATCAACAAATCATTCTTCTGAAATCCCATAACCACTGTTAACGTTTCCCCCTAACCGTGTAGCACACCAAATACCGTAAAACCGCACTTCCGCGTAAACCGCAGACGCCGAAAACCGTGAAAATCCGGTCCACAACAGCACTTCTCCCCCTGCTAATTAGTCTCAGTGGAGCGTCGCAACGCGCGTCTCGCGTTTATTGGATGTTAAGAGCGTCGCCTGTCACCTAAACCCCCCCCCCCCCCCAATCGAGACACAAAAAGCGACGCGACGTCTCGACGACGTTATATACGAGATGATAGGTGTCACACCACTCACACAATTCTATAATGTCAACCATAAACCAGAAGAGTATTGTCTTTCGTTAAGTAATGCTGAGTTTCTGAAAAGTTACCCGTTTATAACTATGATATAATAAGGTTTTCCCCGTTTTCTCTAACAACATTGTTTTTATTCTGAAAGTTGAAGTATCAAGTAATCGAAATATAGAATACATGTTTTTCAATTTTATTTTAACCAAGCGGAATAAATATTAAAAATTATATATGTATAAGATATTTAAAGCCATAGTAGACCAAGTCAATTTTTTTCAATTTGATATAATTAGAAGTAAAGTTCGATTACTGTAAGTGCAATAGGTTAATATTGAAACGTTACGTTACTGATACGTTGAAAATTATCTATTATTGCGCTCCACGTTTTTCGTTTTAAATCTTAATTAATCTTTACATTTACAATCACAAATTTTCCAGACAATCTGTATGGGGGTTATAAATCTGTCTGGAGCTAGAAGAAATTATTTTATGCTTTTGAGTCCGTTTTAAAAACGTGGTATATAATTTTATTTTTTATTATTTTCTTTTTTTAGTCTTGTGTGTGTGTGTGTGTGTGTGTTTTGTATTTTCTATAGTTGTTTTCTGTAGTTTCTGTATTTTGAAAAAAAAAAAACTAAATACATGAATGTACGGAATTCATGAATGTATATACAAGATAAAAATTAAAATTTCTAATATTATTAATTAATTAATTAGTTAATATTGCATTGTCATTCAGTTCTGAACTATGTTTAAAGTTTCTAGTCTCTAGCTCATCTGAAAGTTAGTATAAAATCGATTGCAAAATTTGTACAGAACAAGCAAACAGACAAAAAGCGAGCTAATAAAAACGTGCTAAAAATGCACAAAATGCAGATCAACACTCATAGAATTAAGTATCACTTAATATTTTTACTACATGCTGAAATAAAAATTGCCGAAAAATTTGAAAGAACAATATCTAAAAAATGTTGCATCTGCTAACAAGACTTTAACACAGAAACGACGATCAATAGATTTTTTTTTCTTCTGCACCATGACAAATATATAATCTTATTGTATTCGATCGGACAAAGAAAGAATTATGTGTACCATCTGTCTCAACAGCTTAAATCTATTTAATACGTTTCTTTTTTCAAGTACTTTATTGAAAAAACGAAAAATATGATACCTATCATTTTGGCTCTAGCAACCCTTATTTATTAAATTCACCAAAAATAACTTGAAATACATGAAATATATTTTATGAATTATTAAATTAATCACTGATACCATAAATGTAGATAAAACTAATAATGCCTACAGCCGTGTCCATCCAAGTTACTAGAGTTGCTTATCTGGATAGTGTAAAGAGTTTGTGCCACACCATTTTTAGGTACATGCCGTGATTGTGTATGAATGTACGTATGTTATCTACACAATTACATTATTAATTATAGTCAAAACGCCTAACTGATAAATCAATTAATAAATAATTATTAGGGTAATAAACGTTTAACATGTTCTATATAATAAGAGTCAGGGTTAAACAAACTAACAACATTTTTGGTTAACAGTACAACCTAGTGACGAAAGTATCAACTAACACAAGTGTACAACTAATAATTACAAATTTAAACAAATACAATACTAATTAGTAAATTAGGCAAATAAAAATTAAAAAACAAGAAGCCACTCATATACGTGAAATGTCACGTAAAATAATTTTCTTAGATACATCGCATATAATTGCCTCGTACACTGCATCTCCATAAAATAATACAACTTAAATAGAAAAAAAAAAGAAAAATTCGTTATTAAATACAACTCCTGTAATATGTAAAAAAAATCGCATTAAAAATATAAATAATAGGTAACTTTGAAAAAATGAATGTTTTTGTTTCGCCAAAATATTGGATTTCAACTTCTGATAAATCTCAAATTAATTGAAAATGATGAAAATACCTCTCATACAGCATTCCCACAGTAAAATCTATTTGTCTATCGGTTAGGGGGTACGCTTAGCTACAGTTTAGTGTGCGCCAACATAACAGTTGCAAGCGTTAGTTGTTTGTTCATTTATATTATATAATGCACTATTTCTGTCCAGTTGTTAGAGCATAACTTTTACGTAATACGCCAGACATTAAAAGTTCTCAAGCACAACTATAAATTATCTGTAGTCTGTAGTGTAGAATAGTTTCTGAAAATAACAATACTAAAAACTGTTATATATAAATGCATCTAATTATATCCCAGGGTAAAACATTTATAGAACACCCTCTACATTATCCACTATTTCTACGTTTACACAATTCCCAAGAGAGAAAAATAATAGAAAACTGTAAACAAGATTTTTCTCATTCTTAATGAAACTAATTATAAATGTGTCAGTTTTATGATATTTCAAAAACAGTGGTTAACGACCGAATATATTTCTTGTCAACTAAAAATAAAATTAAAACGTTTTAGTTTTGGAAAAAAAATGGGACAGTGAACTTTCACTATAATATCGTTTTTATTGTTATGTTCAAAAATAATTTATTATTTTTTTCTACAACAAATAGCATATGCTTACAATTTGGTCGAAATTTGAAGATGTCTTATGTATGAAAATTATTCACCTTTTATTTTAAAGAACAGAACTTTATTTCGAGAGATAGCCCTTTACTATAATAGACAATTCTATACTTATTTTATTTAAATTAATTAAAAATATATAAATTTTATGACCTAATTACTTATTTTGTTATATTGTAACTTGTTTCTATGTTCTTTTTATTTACTGTATAGGTCATTTGTATTTTTTTTCCTGATGATGATGTACGAAGAGTACATCGAAACGTCGATTATTAATAAAAATTAATACAGAACTAAATCCTACAATCATTTTATTTTTATATAATGAGTTCTGAAAGATTCTTTACTATGTTTAGACTACTTATTTTGTTACCTAACTTGTTTCCATGTTCTGTTTATTTACTATAAATGTCATTTGTATCATTTTTTTCCTGATGAAGACATGTATGTTGAGTTCGTCGAAATGTCGATTATTAATAAATATTAATATAAAACTACTACCTAAAGCCGTTTTATTTTAATATAATGAGTTCTGAAAGATTTTTACTATGTTAAACTGATATGTGTCTTGTATAGTTTTTTTTTTTAATTTTAAAATAGTCGCTTCCGGGAATAAATATTAATTTGAAAATATCTAAATAATGTCAACTATTTTGTACCATTAAAACTGACAAATAATAATAAAGACATATTCACACAAGAATTATTTTTCCATGCTTGTGTCACATTTATATATCATCTATATACACTACATAAATCACTGAAACTGTATAATTAATGACCATCCTGTAAAAATATCTTTCATTTCTTAAGTTATTTATAAAAAACGAACCACATGATATGACTTAGGTAATCCGAAATAATTTTTATTCTCTATCATTTTTTAACCATTTCTATTTTACTTTGTAAATTAAGTTTTCAAATATTATTGTTCCTTTTTTAACACAATAAAAATAGTGTATTATGTTACGAGGAGCAGAAAGCGATGTATTGAGTCCAGATATTTATTATTAATATAATGAAGAGAAGAGATTTTTTTTCCTAGTAAATAAATAAATAATCATACAATAAAATATTAAAATTAACTTAATTATTCAAAAAAAAAAAAAAATAAATATAATTCCTACAGTAAAATTTACACATTTTCCACAGAAAATATAAGGGTCAGCGACCCGACATCTGCAGGTTGACAATTTTCAAAAGCGCTTATTAAAATCTTTCTCTCTGTTGAATACGAGAAACGTAATAATACCTGTACATTATACAGCATTTATCCTGCACTCAAATATGATTTTTAACCATTCTCTTCTTCATAAGTAGAGAAAAACAATAGATTGTTGTATAAAAGTAGTACAGTGGTTTTAAATTGTGAACACAATAATATACTTGTAGTTTAATATAGTAAAAAATCTTTCAGAACTCATTTTATTAAAATAAAATGGCTTTAGGTTAAAGTTCTGTATTATTATTAATAATCGACGTTTCGATGAACTTATCGTCCGTCTTCATCAAGAAAACTGAAAATAATATTTACAGTAAATAACGGTACATAGAAACAAGTTACAATTTAAATCAGAACGCGGAGCAGAGCTGCAGCGGAGCCGGAGCAATTGTAAAAATATCGGAGCGGAGTAAAATCGAAACAGTTCAATTTGGATCGGTTCAAAGCCCTGTTTATAATGTTTTATAGCCTATATTTCAATTCAAGGTTCTAACTGTGTGTATGTCAAATTTAAAAGTATTCAAAATATTAATTTTTAAATTGCAAGCTATCACACTAACAGAAAAATACCGTTTCATTTTTATATTATAAAAAAATATTTTTTTTCTTGTAGGTATTTACGAAAAGCAAGGCCTATGAACAAAATTTTACAAAATATATATTTTTGTATTTGAATTTCAAGTACTTAATACTTAAGTATTCGCCCATCTCAGAAGATACCTATATACATAATAAAACAATGAAACTGTTTGAAAGCGCACTATTTAGTAAAGATAGAATTCAAACGTGAAACTTCAATAAATCTAGCTTGCAAATCTCGCAAATAAACAATTAAAACTTCGGCTAATTGCAAGACAAAAAAACATTAATTAACCAGCATGGTACAGCCATAGCTAAACTATAACTCCAAGCAAATGCCAATAAGAGAAAGAGAGAGAGAGAGAGAGAGAGAGAGAGAGAGAGAATCAACTATAGAAATGAGCAAAATACGCATCTATCCTTCTCTCACAATCCTTAACAATATTATTATATTATATACATGCGTATATATACCCAATATACAAATGCTCTTTGTATTAAAACACCTTCCATGAAAGCAGTATTGTCTACCGAGAGACATTTAAAGTGGAAAATCGTATTCGTCTCTCCTTTTGGTTGAGATTGTTTGCTTGCACGAGCACGTTTTTGATGTTTGCGTTCACTCACATCACATGAGAAAGGGGGATGAAATATGTAGATATAGGCATAGGAGGGGTGACTGCGATGACGTCACCGATCGCCATCATTTGTCTGTTACAGATTTTATACGATCACTGGTTTCATCTCACTTTTAAAACTAACTTTGTTGCCAAAAAACATTACAAATACTTATTAAGCTTATTTATACCGGAAAAATAAAGTTTCCCTCGTTCAAAAGTAAGAAATCTTTCTATGTATATTGCAACGAAACTTAAGAGATTCAAGAATTTTCATTTTTTCGAACCGTTTTTTTTTTAAGAAAAAAACAGTTGACAATCTAGTTGTCTAGTTAACTCATTGATTAAGTTAACAATGCTTTGTGCAACCGGGTGTAAACCTCCTAAATTTAAGAATTAATTAATAAATTATATTACTATTATTTCTATAGCTGGTTTGTAAGATAATAACTTAAGTTTATGTATTTTTTTGTATTTTTCAACTTTAATAAATGTTAATATCAAAAGGTAAACGTTTGTTCTTCGGTTCTGAATCTGCGTTATGATTAATTTTAATGTTATTAAATTCTCTATCAGGTTCGTTATTGTTTTCAGTAATGACGCGTTTCGACTTTTCAGTCATCTTCAGATTTTCTGAGTTTGATCCGTGTTTGTGGTTCAGTCGAACCACAAACACGGACTAAACACAGAAAATCTGAAGATGACTGAAAAGCCGAAACGCGTCATTACTGAAAACAATAACGAACCTAATAGAGAATTTAATAAATTATTTGTATTTATTTAAATAGTTTAAAATCAAAATTTAATGTAAACAATTTATTTATCAATGATATTTTGTTATATTTACAAACAAATAATTACTAATTATATACAATAATTTTTCACGTTTGTATTTATTTTTGTATTGTAGGTTTACATTAAAAAACAAAAAACAATCACTTGTTTTCGTGTTGTGAATTTTGTTTGTCGTTTGCAAATAAATAGATATTTTTCGTTTTCTTTTCAAAAAAAATCGGTAATTATTTAATAATTTAATTTTTATTTTTTTTTTAATTTATTATGAGCTGATAGAAACGTACCCCGTAATGATGTCATAGATTTAATATAGTTTAGTTTTGGATAAGATACAATGGAACTTACATTAATCGAAATATATCTTATATAATCTTACAGAGATATAAATTAGATTCGATCCATAAATTTCAGATCACAAAACCGAGAACTCTGACTAAAATATTATATTATTCAGTTAATGTAATTTCATTACCTAAATTTATAACCGAAATATATGTCTGCAGTGACACCATTCCGAATATAGTATCATATAGCATATAGAGTAACAATGGTGGTAACTCTCCGAGTAACTCCGGGTAATATAAACAATGGTAGCTCTTCAACAATTTAGAACCGAGTATGACCACGGGTGTATATGTCCATTACATGTACAATTACAGTGTCATGTAGGTTATGTCACAATGATGTAACACACTCTAACGGAGTGTAATTTCATTTCTGGATTCCGGCAGCTTAGCTCCGGGCAACGGAATTTTAAAATATTTTACGGAACACTGTTAATATGTGAGATCAAAATGCTTTCTAGGCATATCTGAAGAAATATGACAAATACTATAAATGCGAATAGGTTATTTTATTATTTAAACTAAAATTAAAGTAAATTTTTCATTAAAATAAAAACTGTTGCAGGATTAGATTCTGTTTAATTATTTATAAAAACGACGTTTCGGCGAAACTGAACGCTTGTCTTGGTCAAAATTTACTAGTTACTTATATAAATGTTACCTAGTAACTTGTTACGTACTGTTATTTACTTTCGTTACAAGCGTTCAGTTTCGTCGAAACATCGTTTTTATAAATAATTAAATAGAATCTAATCCTAATCCAAAAACTGCAATTAAGTTAAAATGGATTTAAAGTAGTGAATTTCGTAGCGAAGCATGGACATTATGCTATTAATAAATCAATTTAAATGTAAATACAAAATTATTGTATTTTAAATTTTCAAAATAGAAATATTTATTACTCGCTTTTTGACGTTTTAAACACAGATTATATTTCATATAATATATTTAATTAATTGACACATTATCAGAATTTACCATTAATCATTTAATTAAAACAATTTTACTGACAATTGGAATTAGCAAATGAAAATATTTTAATTAAATTAAATATAAATTCAATTAAAACAATAGAAGCAAATATATATATTCCAACATTTTTTTATAAAAACTTTTGTTTTAAAAATAATAATTGTATTTCAATTTTCAATCATGCAAAATGATTTTTATTAAAAATAAATCGATTGATTTTCGACGAAATAAAATTCATTTAAAACAAAACCTAAATTTAAATTGATAACAAATTGCAAAATTCGATTTTATACAGAAATGATTTTCAACAGAATTTAAATTGTCATCAGTGCGCAGGCGTAACTGGAAATTCATCAATGTGAATAGTCAAGTTTTTGCGCTGTGTTAAGGGGAGGTACCACCCTGAATACTAAAAAAAAGAGGCTATTTTCACGAATTAATTTTGGGCACAGGAATGTAAATAAATTACTACTTTTTTTACATTGTATTTGGCACATATTCCTCTATATTTTCAAATAGTTCGAAGCCTTTTTGTAACCAATTGCGACCGCTACAACCTCCGAACCAAGACTATGTCCCAAAAAGACTGCTGCTGCGTTGACAGGCTGGAGCGCTCAATTCCCATTTGAAATAAATTTTCTTGTTTTTAAAATGTAAAGTAGATTTTAACTTAGGGATCAAACTGGCCGGATTTCAAAAAAATACATTTTTCGCCAAGTTATACTCATTTGAAAAAAAAGTTTGAAAATTTCGTCCTTTTTTTGGGTCGCTAAAATCGAAAAAACTACATATCAAAAAAATGACCAGTTGATCCCTAAGTTGAAGTTTTGGCAACATTTTCCCCAAATTCCAAATTAATCGGACAAAAATTGCGACTTGTATGCTGTCAACGCAGTTTAAAAACATAGTTTCTAGAAAAACGCGTTTAAAGTTTCAAGTTTCAAGCAGAGCGCTGCTGAGCGCTCTCTATAAAATGCTTTGTTGCACATTTATTATTGCGATTTTCGCTTCCATACTTTAAAACCTGGTTCTAAAGGGTTCAAAAAACACATTTAAGTAAAAAAAAAAAAAATCGATTTTTTGAAATTTTCAGAGTGGTACCTCCCCTTAAATCGTAAAACTAAAAATTCGTAAAACTGTTTTTTTGCAGTCTGCATGAGACTTTATACAATATAAAATATCTTAAAACAAATTTTATCATTTCTACCATTAACATCCATCCCTGCATTGTCATAATAAATGAAGCCTATCTCTTTCACAGTCAACTGTTCCTAAAACAATAGCCATCATATAGAAATCCAGTAGGCGAGTGGAGGCCGACAGGCAACTGTTATTTGTGTGTTTGTTTCAGTTGTGTGTACGAGAGACTACTGCAGTACAAATACACCCAACTGTTTTCTAAATGAACGGTCATGAATAAAAATTACAGCGTCGCGGTGCTCGACGTCGATGTAGGACGCTGTACTCTAACCATTGTACAAATGTAAACTGGAACTGTGTTTGTGTGTAACAAATAAATGAACGATGGAATCTAGAAATTTTGAGCGGGTGGTTTTTGTTTTTTTCCAAATTACATTTGTTTTATTCAACAGAGCCTCGGCTCAGTTCTTTTAATGGATTGAAAATTTAAACAATTATATTCCTATTTGAATACGAATGGATTTTTTCATTCGTTGGTTTCAACAAGAGACAAAAATATGCAGATATTTTATTGGAATATAAATAAAATTTTATTGTGTATTGTGAAATATTTGTTTTATGTGTGCAATTTTATTCAAATACATAATTTTTTCGCGAATCTATTTACAATTTATTGTGTTTTTATTACAATAGCTTTTACTGTATTATTTTTTTTTATTTATCTGCAATATTTGTAAGAATTCTAATAAAATTACAAAAACTTATAAGTTTTTTTAAATTATAATTATGAATACTTTAATGTACAATGACCAATGTTTTATGACCAACTTAGAATCACCGAATTTACAAAAAAATAATAGGAAAATTTTACTATAAAAAACCTGTAATTTCATTTTACTATAAATATTCTGTATTTCCAAGTCAAAATTCTGTAATAACATAAAGTAAGGAAAAATGACCTAATAAGTATGTAAAATTGCTTACTTTCTGCAAATTGCATCATATATTTATGTAGAATTACATAGTGTTGGTATTACTTCTTAAATTATGTAAAATTACAGCATAATATTTGTAAAATACATCCTTTATGTAAATTTTCAAATGTATGTAAATATACAAACAATAATATTACAGAACTAAACAAATTTTACCTATTTATGGAAAAAATTCTATAAATTCTAAAAAAAGTTCTATAAATTTACTAAGACACTTTACTAAAAAAAAAACTGTCATATTATACACATATGTACTTTTCCATTCCGTTGGTAATACCATATTACATAATGTTTGTAATAGTTCCGATATTATGTATTTTTAAACAATTATGTAAAATTACAGCAGTTTAGTAATTATATCTAGAAATAGTGGGCATCGTAGTGTCTCATAGTTTGTATTATTACATATTTTTTTTAGAGTGTAAGTATAGTATTAACTTACCAAATTAGTTTATTATACAAATTAATATTAATTTTAATTTTAGATTATTAATATTATTTTATAATATTAATATTATACAAATTAATTAAACTTTGTGACTTTTAATAATAATAATATTAATATTCCATATTCATAATCAAGAGTATAAAAGTCAGTTAACGTGCAAAATTTCAAATATCGTTATGATTATAAATGAAAGAATTAACTGAAACGTGCGTATGAATATGATAATAGTCGTAAAATAGAGACGGCAAAATTTATTAATCTCCATTCTCATTCTGGAAAACTAATAACTTCAGAGCATTTCCATTCGAAAATCGTCTTGTACGTCTGTTTCACCAAATAAAAATTACAATTTAAATGTTCTTCTGCTTCACAAAGATAAAAATAAGCACGCATTTTTATCATATTAAATCGTAAATATTTAATGCAAGAATTTTACTATTTTGATCTAAAGTAATTAGATATTAAAATAAAAAAGCTTTAGAATTAAGTTCTGTTAAAGTTTCGATTAAAAATCGACGTTTTGACGTACTCTACGTACATCATCATCAAGAAAAATTATACAAAAATTATAGAATTATATAAATAATTGTATAAATATAATATAATAAATAAACGTCGATTTTTAATTAAAATTTAAAAAAAACTTAATCCTATAGCGTTTTTATTTTTTTAATTTTTATTAAAAAAATTATTTCTATTATATAAACCCAATTTTGAAGATTAAAAGTATGTTTAACTTTTAAATTAATATAGTAAAACTGTTGGTTTAAAAGTAATTTTCTTTTTCAGTGTAATATTATTGAAAATACCATATAATAATAATATAATATAATATAATAATAATATAATATAATATATTAATAATATAATATAATATAATATAATATAATATAATATAATATAATATAATATAATATAATAATATAATAATAATATAATAATATAATTAAACAAACAAATTCTCTAAAAATTTAATCATCTAATTAGAATTAAGTAAAATTATTATTTTATTATTTTCTGTATATTTATAAAAAAATATCTTCTCATCAAATCTTGAATAAATTATAAATAATAATCAGCCTTTAGAAATTATTCATTTATATTGTATATCTCAATTATAACGACTAGGTTTGCATGTGAATTCGTAATAAAATTTTAAAATCTGAATTATACTTGAAAATGCAATTGCAGTTTGCATTTTGTTTAATTAATGTAGAAATGCATATACTTGTTTTGCATCTACTGCAAATTATAATCAAGCTCTAGAACTGGCGATATTTGCTTGTTTTTCTTTTTGCATTTAAATTAGAGAAATTTACATTTAATAAAAAGTTCTGTAATGAAGTTTCATATTCATATCAAAAATTTCTAATACAGGAAAATTTATTTAATAAAAAAATCTTCAATTAATAAAATATTGCTAATAAATGATGTAATTTATGTACCCCTCTGTTATTAATTAAATTTTTATCGGCTATATTTAAATTCACATAGTAAATGATCTGTGTATAATTTTGTTTTTCATATAAAAATTGATTAACGACCCAATTTAATAATGGATTTCTTAAATATGTTTTTATTGGTTAGATGATATATTACCGTTCACAAAAATAAAATAAAATTATTACATAAAATTGATCGTGAATTTGCTATAATGCAAAATTTTAAAATAAACGTTATTATATTTTAATACATAATAAAATCCAAAATAAAATAAGCATTAAAAAAATTATTTAAAAAAAAGACTAATTCCTATTTTAGCTTGATAAAATTTGCATAATCCAAACAGGATTATCCAATATTCAAACCTCCTAGTTGCCTCCCCATAAAATCTACCTCAATTCAATGTTCACACACATACATTTACAGTATGTGAAATGCAGACAATCTATTCGAAAGCCGGGCGCGCATATCATTTAAAATTTAATAATGTGTTGCAGAAGTTGGCGACAACCGGAATGCAAGATTCCAAAGTTTCCATTTCACTAAACTGCTGTGACTGTGAATATTCCAATCCATATTTCTTAGCAAACTATATGTACATTATGCAGACTAAGGCACTATAGAGAATATAGTCCTATATGGTAACTTATTATATGGTTACTATAATATAGTTGCATTATCAAAGCGATGTGAATATTAATAAATTAAATAAGTACAATAAAAAACAATAATAAAAAGTTGTACTGTGTTATAAGTTTTCATTAGGCACTTGTTGTCTCGGGGTATATTATAGAAATGCAATGAAATCAGCGTTCAAATTTTGATTTGAACCTAAAAACTTGAATAATGCGAGGGGGAAACCACTTCCTTAAATTTTGTACACCGGATTGTACAATCCTAGGATTTTACCGATTTTAAGTAAGATTGTAGGGATTTTACTGATTTTAAGTAAGATTGTAGGGATTTTACATGATTTTAAGTAAGATTGTAAGGATTTTACATGATTTTAAGTGAGATTGTGAAGATTTTACATGATTTTAAGTGAGATTGTAAGGATTTTACATGAGTTTTCATTGATTTTACGGATTTTATCTGTGATTTTAAGGATTTTACCATGATTTTTACTAAGATTTTAAGGATTTTACCATGATTTTACTAGGATTTTACCATGATTTTACGGATTTTATCATGATTTTACGGATTTTACCATGATTTTACGGATTTTACCATGATTTTACGGATTTTACCATGATTTTACAGATTTTACCATGATTTTACTAGGATTTTAAGGGATTTTAACAAATTTGTACACCAGATTTTACAAGTGGTTTCCCCCTCGGAATAATGCTATTATTAAAAAACATAAATATTTTTACAACCGAATGAAAACAAGCTGACAACGAGACATCATAGCTTATCTTTGTTGGAAAAATAAGTATTGGTGATACTTAGAGTTCTTAACTCTGGGCGGAATAGTTTGTCAAGCCCTTAACTATTTCTTAACAATGTTACAATGCATCCAAAATAAAGAAAGAAACAATAATAAGTGATGAATGTATTCCTACCTGATGTAGCGATATCTGATGCTGTTGTAACCATCTTAAGATAACTTCGGCAGTGTGTGTTTCGGGTGTGGGTGGTTGCGACGGAGTATTAGCACACTGCTGGAGTACGGCGGCAAGTTGGGAGGCAGCGTCGCGAACACCACGATGCTGTCGCTGAACTATACTGCATTCAGCCGCAGGCGATGAATTGCCTACGACACTGTTGCCTGGAATGAAGAAATTGAATCGTTACAGAAATCGAATCATAAAGATTGTATCTCAGTGATATAAGTGAGAACAAATCTTTAAATTGGCAGTTTTTTCTTATAACCAGAGCTTGGCAAGTATTGGCAAACAAGTTCTTAAGTGTTATGTACTAAGTACTAGACAGTTAATACTTGAAGTTCATGTACAAGTATATATATATACTTAAGTATTAAGTACAAGTATAATTTGTACACCAGACTGCACAAGTAATCGACCTCCCGGTTTGATTACATTTTGTAACCTGACATCCCCATATCTATAAAATGTCGCCAGCTAATACAGAAGACATTGGAACAAATGTAAACACAAACGTGTATTTCTAAACAAATCTTCCCTTTTTTATTAATATAATAAAACATTGTGTTGCGTTCTTCATCTATATTATATGGTTGATCTGATATAAAGACTCGTATTTCAATGATAATTAATAACAACAAATCTTAAATTGTCAGTTTTTTGCTTATCACACACAAAACTGATCATGTATTAATTGAAAAATAATGTAAATTTATTTATTTTGAGAAATTAGATTAGAAGTTAGTATTTTCAATCTCGGATAAAATGTAGAATAGTTATTCACAGAATACATGTAATATAAAAATATATACATTTATTCTACGAGTAACTATTCTACATTTTATCCGGAATTTTATTTGGAGATGGAGCTGCAACCGGAGCTTAGAGAAGCATGATTTTGCTTGAAGTAGGAGCAAAGTTAAAGCTGTGAAAATATTGGCTGCTCCACTGCTCCATTTTTAGCAACATGTCATTAAAAAATCAATTTTGTTCATATATTTTTTGCAATGCATTTTTGAAAATTAAATATTTTATGGAAATATTTAAAAATATTCGTTACAAAAAGTGTTTTTTATAATTTAAATGAAAACGCGGAGAGAAACTGAAGCAGAGTCCGAATAGTTGTTTAAATAACGGAGCAGAATAAAAGCGAAATAGTTCAAAATTTAGACTGCTCCAAAACCCTAAAAAATACTAAAATATTTTATTTACAAACCATTGACAGGTGCATAAGTGACACATAGTGACAAAAAAAATCCCTTTCAAACGAATGCCATAATTCTGATCACATAAGCATTACGAATTATCGTGTCTTTTTTTAGTTTCTAATAGAGTCTTACAAGATACCAACAAAATTGCAATATATGTAATTAAGCTGGTCTGGTTAAGCACATGAATAACTGACCGAGTTTTCATATTAAGCAGATTTTAAATTCATAGATAGATTTAACTACTTGTTAATGTAACCAGTACACAAAATGTGTCATTTTAATCAAGTATTTAACCAACTACCAAATAATTTTAACCAAGATTACAATACACAATTTCTTACAAAAAAATCCAATCTTTTTATTTTTTCCAACCCAACCAAAACCCCTTAAAAACCAGTATATTATATGACAATAAACTGACCCTAGCATATCGCTATTCTTATACTGCTTATGATTCGTAAATCGTGATTCTCGTAGTAACGTATACGCAGAGTAACGTAGGCACTAAAGATTCGACGACCAACCAACCAACCCCCAAACACCAAAAACGGAAATTGAATCTTCTAGAATCAATAAACGTACACATACACACAAACGCATACATACTCGTATATACTCGTATATTGGCGTAATGCTGTGCCTACGCTATACGATACGTTACGGACTAATGAAAATATTTCATACCAGCCCCACGTAAAAACACCACGTCATATTGGTTTATAAAACGTAAATACACAACGCGATATTTGAAGCAGTTCAAAATGGAAAATCTCTCGAAATATTGTGTGTTGTGGCTTTATAGGTTAATACACAAATTTTAAAAAAAAAACTAGACATTTTATTTGAAAATTTTATATTATATTTTTATTCTTCTAGTGTAGCAAAATATTCATATTATGTTATGAGTGTGAAATTGAGCGAATGTCTAATACACATTTGGTTAAAATATATATTTTAAATATACGTTTGCGTCCGATGGAGTAGTATATGATTGTAAGTGTCTTACATAAGCGAACGTTTCCAAGTAGTAAGAATAGAAGAGCATGAATGAGAGATATCATGAATGTAAATGAAGCTAAAGTTGCTTGTCTAGATAGGAATGTACAGAGAATATTGATTTCAAGATAATGGAAAAAGTTAGTGCTACACCCTTCTAGGTACATGACGTGATCGTGTATGTATGTATATATGTTGCAGAACTATATTTGTAGAATAAAAATATTATATTACTAATCAAATTTATAAATTTTATGATTTAGTTACTTGTATTTTGTTACCTAGTAACTTGTTTCTATGTTTTGTTTATTTACCGGAAATGTCATTTGTATAATTTTTCCTGATGAAGACGTATATTGAGTTCGTCAAAACATCGATTATTAATAAATATTAATACAGAACTATTATTATACTAGTAGCATAATGGGTTGCCTGGCAAATGCAATATCAGTCAGTATTCATTTGTAATTTTTTCATAAAAAACAGTATAAATCAAATCTGACAATTTTTGACAAAAATTTTTAAATATTGATATAGAAATTGTGAGATGTTTATTTTATATCTTTGATGTTTATTCTGATTGCTTGAAGAAAAAATAGTGTACGTTACTCGAAGTATAACAAACGATCTTTTTATATTTCGTCTCTTTTTATATTTCGTCTCGACTGCGTATATATAGGTATATATACAGGGTGTTCGTTCGCTTGGTTGATATAGGGCAATAACATGGGATTTCGATAATATGCAGAGTACTACTTTCTGAAGTAAAATTCGGAGAAATACAAAGAATACTTTTCGATAGGGAATAAAAAGTTCTATAATTTGGTTCTACTTTTAACTTTCTAGCATGTGCCGTTTGGGCGCTAGAATATTTTTAAAATGTTTTTTAGAATTTTCAATAATTTTTCCTGCTAAATCAGTATGAGTTAGAAAAAAATGTTACTTATCTATTATGTAGCCAATTTTTTTCTCTATTTTATTGAATTTTTTCAGATTTTTTTGAGCAAATTTTGAAAAAAGTTATATTTCAAATTTTTTTAAAAATATAACTTTTTTCAAAATTTGTTCAAAAAAATCTGAAAAAATTCAGTAAAATAGAGAAAAAAATTAGCTACATAATAGCTAAGTAACTTTTTTCTCTAATTCATACTGATTTAGCAGGAAAAATTTTGAAAATTCTCAAAAACATTTTAAAAAAAATTCTAGCGCCCAAACCGCACATGCCAGCAAATTAAAAGTAAAACTAAATTCTAGAACTTTTTATTCTCTATCGAAAAGTATTCTAAGTATTTCTCCGAATTTTACTTCAGAAAGTAGTATTCTGCATATTATCGAAATCCCATGTTATTGCCCTATATCAACCAAGCGATCGAACACCCTGTATATATATTTAAAAAAAAAATTAACAATTTTACAATGTATTGAATACATAACAATAAAATTTTGTTAAAAATCTGATATGTCCATAAAAAAAAATCTTCAGTAGATACTTATAAAATTGTAACACAATGCATTTTTATCTTATAAAATTTATGTTTTCTTGTTGTATACTTTGCGACGACCTATTTTTTAATGGAGCCATAAAATTCAAAGAATAAATTACAGTTAATATTTAAGACATTATTTCCGAACACATAATAAAAAAAATATAATAGTGTGAAGCAAGCAAAGTACAGAATAATTTCCACGAAAAACGAAAATTTGCCGCGTCGCTATAAATATGTAACTATCTGCATAATGCAACTAGCGTTTCCATCTGCGCTCAACGGGTTGTACACTCTAAAAAAATTATGTAATTTTATCTACAAACCATGAGACACTATGATGTCTTGTATTTCTAGGTATACATATACGTAACTGCTGTAATATTACATAATTGTTGAAAAATATATAATAATATCAGAACTATTAAAAGATTATGTAATATAATATTACCAACAGGATAAAAAAGTACATATGTATGCATTATTAGTTTTTTTTTAGTAAAGTCTCTTTTAGTAAATTTACAGAACTTTAGTAAATTTGTTGTTAGGAATTTTCCAAAAATAAGCAAAGTTTGTTTAGTTCTAGCATATTATTGTTGATATAATTACATACATTTCTAAATTTACATAAAGCATGTATTTTGAAATGAATGAATTACACTTAAAATATTTTACATATTAAGTATTATTACACAAAATATGTACCTACTAAGTCTCATTATTTTGATGAATTATTACAGATATTAATATGCAAGCTGTAATTTTATATAATTTATGAAGTTATACCAACATTATATTACTTTACATTAAGTATGTAATGCAATTTGCAGAAAGGAAGCAATTTTACATACTTATTAGGTCATTTTTACTTACTTTATGTGATTATCATAAATTATTTGAAAATTACAGTATTTTGAGGTAGAAATACACAATATATATATATAGTAAAATGAAATTACAGATTTTTTATAGTAAAATTTTAAAACCATTTTTCTATAATTTCGCTATTATTTTTTTAGATTGTATATATAGCGAAGCTAAGAAAGTTTAGCATTGTAAATGTTCTCTCTATAACCCTCCCCCATCCTCCCTCTTCCACGAACATAAAATGCTTTAATTTTGCGCGGCAGAAATTTAATATTCGGCAATAATGAATGCGATTTTATGGAGTAGCAGCATAGACGACGATAAATTTGAAACGGTTTTATGACATTTTCAAATCGGAATAGAGGGCTCTCTTTTCTCTCATATTTATGCTGATGAACCAAATTGCTTGATTGTGCATTTTATTTCAATTGCAAATCAGATTTAGATGATTTTAAATGATGCACATTCATTTTATGTAATATACAAAAAGATGAATAATATAGACATTGCTTTCTGTAGAAATTTTGTGTAATTTTTCGGGATTATATTTACAAGTTCAAATTCATCCTCTAAAACATTGGTTGTATAAAAGTAAAACGGCTTTAGGTCGTAGTTCTGTATTAATCGACGTTTCGACAAACTCGGCGGATGTCTTCATCAGGAAAAATGATACAAATGTCATTTACGGTAAATAAAAAGAACATAGAAACAAGTTACTAGGTAACCAAATACAAGTAACTAGATTATAAATTTTATAAATTTTGTAAATTTAAATTTAAAAATAAAATGCAGTGTTTTTTGACTTTTGAACAAATAAATGTTCGTATAGTCGTTTATAAAAGTATTAATTAGATTAATTAGTCGCCTCGTAGCGACTGATCCACACACCGTACTGATGAAGTCCGAAAGACTGAAACACGTGTCTACGGTTAAAAATCTGGCCAGGCATTGATAAATAGCTTTATAGCTGAAGGCAATGGCTGATTATTTATATGAAAGTTATTCTCATGTTTTCAAATAAACTCTTAAAAATAAAAATTGGCATGAAATATCAAGATATTGAATAAAATAATGTTAACATAAATATGGGTAATTAATTATCGTTCCTACCACTTCATGACTGCACATCTCGAAAAATATAAATACTGAAATAATAAATATATTAACAGTTTCAGCGACTTAAAAAACCTATAAATCATTCAATATACTCGATATTGCCATTAAATTTCTCAATTAAGAAATTAATAACAATTTTCTGACAACTGTAACTGTCAAAAATCAATTTTTGACATCAGATTCGAGTTCAGCGACTCCTAAAACATAAAGATACGAATTTTCAGATTTTTTCACCTCAAAATACTAAAAACTACGCTCCATAATATGTAAATGTTAAAAAACGCCATTTAAAACGCTTGTTAAACTTTAACCCCATTTAGGGTCGGGTTAATACAACTGAAAAAATCTGAAAAAATTTTCAAACTTTTTTTTTAATATTCTATATAAGATTTTGGGATGAAATCGATAAAATTAAAACTTTTATATATATATATATATATATATATATATATATATATATATATATATATATATATTACAAAAACCAGTTCCCACGTAAAACTGCCGAATCGCTGATAATATGATTCCACTTGTTACGTAAGCGCTTTGCGCGAGTAATAAATACCTAAATATTAATACTGTTGCTAAAATATATAATTTCAAATAAATAACTAACAAAATAAATAAATAAATATAATTGTGAAAATAATATTTTGTATGAAAAAATTTGTTTTTAACAATCTCGCAAAATTTTTTTTGTGTCACCGCCTAAAACTGTCGTAAATGTTATAAAAAAATGAGATTTGCAAAGTATCAGAATTTTCCGAGGTCCCTAAATAAAAAAACGTATTTTGTGCCAAAAAAAACATGCTTTTTTTTAACATCAGAAAAATATTTTTTTTTTATTTTTTTTTCTTCATTTAAATCAAGTTTGTAAAGTCCGGTGACGACTGAAAAGTCTGAAAAAAAATCCCGAAAACTAGTCTTGAGTCATAAATTAATGATTGATATCTACACTGAGAAAAATAGATATTTAACAAATTGGATAAAAATAAGTAGATATTTATTTGAAATATACGAGTATGTTTAAAGTATTCACAAATTTATACAATTTTAAAATCTACTCACATATATATTTTAATACTATATTAAGAATTAAGACTGTAATACTATATACAAATTGATGGTATTAAATTTTTGTTTTTATTATATTTATAGTTAATTTTTAAATATACTTATTTTGTTATTTTTAATATCTTGTGTTTGTGTCACCTTTATAAATATAAATATATTTACCGTAAATATCCATTTTTCTCAGTGTATAAGCTAAAACACACACAATTACATGACACAAAAAAGTAAAATTGAGATTTTAACAAAAAAAAAGCATGTTTTTTGCACAGAACACGTTTTCGGCACCATTTGGGGACCTCAGAAAATTCGGATACTTTGCAAATCTCATTTTTTTAACATTTACAACAGACAGGGGATGGCACAAAAAATAATTTTAAAACCACCTTAATATATATATATATATATATATATATATATATATATATATATATTGCTATATTTATTTTACCAAATAAAGCAAATCAGAATGATAAATAAGAATCTAATCTATATTGGAGTAGTAGTATATTGTGTAAGAAAAATATCGAATCGCATACGACAGCAAGCAAAAAAGCCGTGTACTCCAAACCAATACAGTAGTTGTATACAATGGAAGCCAGCGTTTCTCAGCTGTGCACACGGGAGCTTGCGACTGTCAGGTGCATTTCTTCGGTAATTTTACGGGATAACGAATCCGCCATAACCTAACATTACATGCTGGGGGAGGCGATAGTAAAGCCACCCATCCCCCCCCCCCGATCCCTCTCATCCCTAATGCCATGTCACTGTCATGAACAAACTCGGCGGGCAACCAGACACTCGTATGTATACACTAGGAAAAAGTATTGTACAGTTGCAGCTCGGCTGTGTGAATTTTTCCGCAAAATATCGAGTCGTACACTCTAAAAAAAAAATGTGCAATTTTATCTACAAACGATGAGACACTATGTAATGCCCAGTGTTTCTAGGTATAATTACAAAACTGCTGTAATTTTATTCATAATTGTTTACAAATACATAATATCAGAACTATTATAAACATTATGTAATATAATATTACCAATGGGATGGAAATGTACATATGTATCTAATATTACAGTTTTTTTGGTAGTCTCTTTTATAAATTTACAGAACTTCAGTAAATTTGCTGTCGGGAATTTTCCATAAATAAGTAAAATTTGTGTAGTTCTGTAATAATATTGTTGGTATTATAATTACACACTTTTTAAATTTACATAAAGGATGTATTTTGAAATGAATAAATTATACTTAAAATATTTTATTAGTATTATTACGCGAAATATTTACTATTTTGATGAATTATTACAGATATTAATATGCAAGCTGTAATTTTACATAATTTAAGAAGTTATACCAACAATATATAATTCTACATTAAGTATGTGGTGCAATTTGTACAAAGTAAGGAATTTTACATTCTTATTTGGTCATTTTTACTTACTTTATGCGATTATTATGAATTATGACTTAATTTTGAGATAGAAATACAGAATATTTATAGTAAAATGAAATTACAGATTTTTTATAGTAAAATTTTTCTATTATATTTCTTTACAGTGTACGTTACTCGTTTGTCTGCATTGGAACCGAAACAGATTTCTAGTATTCCCGGTAAAGCTGCAAGTGAATACGTGTCAAATTCTGGTGACAAGTTGTGGATTTGGTTGTGAGATGAAATAGTTGATAAAAATAGAAGGAAACATTGAAAAAAATTACTCATTTTTTCACAAATGTTTTTTTTTCTACTTTCGACTAAAAAGAGAAACTTCTTAAACAATCTGGTGTACAAATTAATTAAAATCCTAGTAAAACATTGAAAAAAAATTACTCATTTTTTCACAAATTTTTATTTTTTCTATTTTCGACTAAAAATAGAAACTTCTTAAACAATCTGGTGTACAAATTAATTAAAATCGTAATAAAATATTTATAAATCAATAAAAAAAACCACTATAGCTCTGAACACTCCATTTATGAATCAGTATATAGAATGTAAAATATAAAATTTCAATAAATATATACAATCGCTATATAAAATTGTATACCAATTTGCACTGTAGAAGTAAATTCTATTAAAACCAAGCCAGTACTATACAAATAATTAACTAGACAAAGTAGAAACAGTCACAGAACAAAAACAAACATAGACAAAACTTAAATAAATTTCGTCAAAATGCTGGAAAGTTTAACTGAATTATAAGTCGAATACAATACAAACAGAATGAAAACTTACAATCCTCTTATACACAGTAAAAACCGCATATAATTCTTTCAGCTAATTGAATTCATAAACAGTAGACACACGAGATATTAAAAGCTAAAACTAAATTATTCATATTTCGGAAAAGGTGACAATTAAATTTTATTAAATTATCTTACATTTTAATAAATTAAAATATTACCTTAATGTGGCGAAAAGTTAATAAAATAAAATAATTTTCCTTAAACCACAGACAATAATATTAAAAAAAGCTAAGCTTTCATCATAACTAGTAAAAGATAAAGCTAAAGTCGTAATCATCAACTACTTTACCACCCCTTGATACGAAAAAAGACAAAAAGTTTGCAAAAATCACTTTCTATAAATTTTTATCTAAAAATCTATAAAATAAACTAAACGGTACAGATTTGAAAATTTGCTATACTTCACAAAATAAATAAATTAATTAATTAATCAAAAATAAAACGGCTTTAGATTTAAGTTCTGATGTATTAATATTTATTAATAATCGACGTTTCGACGAACTCAACGTCTCTCTTCATTAGGAAAACTGATATTTTGTATCAGTTTAACATAGTAATTTTTTTTATTTGTATTTATTTTCCTGACGATATACGTGTAGTATATCGAAACGTCGAATTTTAATTTAAAATATAACAAAACATCAACCTAAAACTTGTTTATTTAACATTATCTTTACACAACAAAATTGTAAATTTTTCTGTAAAAATAAAAGATAATTTCCAAAGTATTTATAGTAACTTTGTGTGAGTCATTTATTAAAAAAAAAAAAAACTTGTCATAGGTGTTGCTCGTGAATGACTAATATCTATTTAACTGTAAAATATTATAGTTACACATTTTCAAAATAATTTCATTCTAATTTCATTTAAATGCAATAAAAATTTCATTCTATAAATTATTTACAGTTATTTGAACTGCAAAAATGTTTAAAATGCATTTTTATTTAATACTTACTATAAAAATTCCTATAAATTTTTCTAGCATTAAATTGAGCATAATTTTTTCACTAATTTTATTAGTAAATGATTAAATTTATAAAATATTGATTAAAGGAAGTCAAATTTAATCAACAGGTTTGTTCGAAAGACTGATAAAATTTGGCTTCCTTTATTTAATAATTTATAAATTTTATAATTTAGTTACTTATTTTGTTACCCAGTAACTTGTTTCTATATTCTGTTTATTTATTATATATGTCATTTGTATCATTTTTCTTGACAATGATGTAGGTAGAATACGTCGAAACGTCGATTATTAATGATATACAGAACTAAATCCTAGAGCCTTTTTTATTTGTTACAATCTTTACTAATTTTATAATATATTTATTAATCAACACATTATACAATTTTTTGTCTTTTTAACTTTTAATATTTTTCCACAGAATACAGAGGAATATCTTAAACATAATAAGTTAAGAAAAATAATAAGATATATTTTTGCGATTTTTTTTTTCACTGCACCACTGTGTACAAAGTTTGTATAAATCAAAAAATATCTTTACACCCTCACATAATGTATAATATATGTATATATTTTTCGTTTTCCACCCTTCTTGTGTTATTTACGATATGTTATTTATGTGTACATATGTTGTACATACCTGTCGAATGATATACGTACACAATATGACCTTAAATATACATGCTTATTAACGGTACTTATAATTGTAAAAGATACATTATCACTACACATATTTTCTATTTGTAAATACCAATAACAGGTTCGATTAAAAAGTAATGCTTCTAAAGTAATATCTCAATTAATAACTTCGTATAAGTTGTATATATAAAAACAAAATTGCAAACGTTGGTGTTGGTGTTTGGTCATCAAGCGAATGTCTAATGAACATTTGGTTAAAAGAATTTATATGAATGATTTTGAAAGTATACGTTTGCCTGGACGTCTGATAATTAATTGGAATGGTATGATTGAGAGAGTGGCTTACGTGAGCGAGTAGTTTTCAAGTAGTAGGAATAGAAGAGCATGTATGAGAGATGTTATGAATATGAATGAAGCTAAAGTTGCTTGTCTGAATAGGGATGTTTGGAGAAAACTAATTTCGGGATAGTTGAAAGAATTTGTGTAACACCCTTTTAGGTACATGGCGTAATTGTGTATATGTATAAGTTATCATGTTTTACAAGAAATTTTTCAATAACTTGAGAAAAATAATGGATAAAACTAGTGATAAATCACTTGTACAATCTGGTGTAAAAATTAATTAAAATTCTTTAAAATCTTAATAAAATCATAGTAAGATCAATTAAAATCGCTGGTAAAGTCACTACAATCTTAAAAATTTCGTATAAAATCTGTAAAATCAATGAAAAATCACAACAATCTTACTTAAAATTCGTACAATCTGGAGTAGAAAATTTGAGAAAGTGGTTTCCCCCATCGAAATAAAATCAATTACTTGTTGAAATTCATCTCTTTTTCACTCAATTCAAATATTGTTTTATAATTATTCCAAATATTCTTTCTATTTATAAATCTAATTAGAAATAAACATTTATATTTCTTTAACATTGCACGAACATAAATTGAAATGTCAATTTAGGCTGCTGCAATTTTGTTCGCTTTTCGTAAAAGTCGTAATTTTACAAAATATTCTGTCTTTTTTTTATCAAAAGGAGCATTCCATTTACAAGCAAAATACAACATATCTCGTAAAGATACAAGTCCTACGAGACATGTGATGCTATTCTGGTCATTAAATTTAGTTTTAATCTGGAAATTTTACGAACTTTAAGTAAATTTCAATTCCGGTCACTACTTTTTAAGTATGAAAATCTTTAGCTTAAATTTAAATAGCATGCATGTTCAGAATTGCTCTATTAAATTTATTTAAATCGCCAAGTTATAGAGGTCCTAGAAGCTAGTTCCTCAACTATGCCAAAAGTGAAAACGAAATATACCAAAATTATGTGCCTTTTATGAGTCAAACTCACAAATTTTTGAGCTCAAAAAAAAAAAAAAACTTCCGGTTTGAAACTAGATTAAGTTAGGTTAGGTTAGATTACGTTAGATTAAATTTAAGTCAGGTTTAGGTTAGGTTAAGTTAAGTTTAGGTCAAATCGCAAATTATATTTTTTTTTGCACAAAAATGTTGAGTTTGGCACATAAAAGGCACATAATTTTGGCATATTTCGTTTTCACTTTTGGCATATTTGGGGAGCTAGCTTCTAGGACCTCAGTTAAAGTCTCATTTAAGCTAAAGATCTTTGATTGAACAGAATTACAGTATTAGATAAATTTTAATCCAGAGTAAGATTAAACAAAAAGCTATACGCTTACTATAAGGCGTCGTTTCAACTGTTTCCCGGAGTCCGCCGGAATGACACACATTAAATAACCACCAGCGCGTCATCACTCCTATCTTCCTTGCACTTACACAGACATAATTACATCAGAGACAGTAAATGTAAAATAAAAACAAAATCACTACACTTCTGTTTCTTACGATCCACAACTTTTAACATCGTCACAATGTTCAACACATCATATACTTTGTTGCGAACAAACAACAACCGAAACAAAACACTACACGCGTTTCATTTTTCCGCGATCCTCCTTCAACGAGAATAAACAATAGACTAACACAAACAAACAGGTGATTTTTCAGTTGTTTTCAAAAGTGCGATGAAGGACGTTCATACGATACAGTGGTACACCGATTCGCATCATGGCACACCGCGATTTACAAACGGCTAGGCGATTAGAGTTTGTTTTTTAATTGTAGAAACAAGTGATAATAGATATAGAAAAGTATTGCATTCACTCTGTTAACTATGTGATTAGTACATTCTGTAAAACTTGTAACTATCAAACATAGTGTTTTTTTTTTTAAGGCCAATTATACCGGTTTTATAATTTTTACCTTGAAGTTTTCAATAAATTATTAGAAATTTACATATATGTATGTAATAAGTCATTTTTTATATGTTTATACATAATTAAGTATTATTTTTATTGATATTAATAAAATATAATAATACTAAGAAATGGGCCTAACCCTATGATAGCACACTTACAGAATTAGACAATTTTAAATTTGTTTTATACTGTCTCATTCAAATATTCTCGGATACAGAATCTGTCTCAGTCTAGATTTGTAGAATACATAATTTGTATATAAAGCCAAAAACATTTGCAAGTGTAGAGCTAGGCCCATTCTTTTCCAATATTTATCGAATTTATTCAATCAAATCTTATTTTTCAATAAAAATAAATATATTGTATAATAATTAAATTTAAAACATTACTTAAATAGGTACCTAAACAAACTATTTCTGAATCATATTATCTAACAAATAAAAACTAAATAATATAATTAATTAAATAAAAATTATATTAATTTTTTTGTTTTATTAAAAATTTTGTTATAAAAAATTATATTTTACAAAGAAAAATACTATAATTTAATTATTTTTAATCAAATATAAATCATTATGTATTAAATTTAAAACATAATTCAAAATTAATTTAATTTACAATAATTTTCTTCATATTTTTTCTCCAAAAAATTACTATGTTTATATTATAACTATAAATTTATTTATAAATGTACAAACCATTAATATCTTTTCAATTTTTATAATAAATAACAAAATATAATCATACTATTCAAACTTTTAAAACAATCGAAATAAAAAATTTCAATTTTTTTATAATTTTAAAATCGATTTAAAAAAATATTATTAGTAAAAATTGATACGCTTATAAAATTTAAACACAGAATTATAAAAATAATATAATAATCAAAAAATTACACTGAAAACACCAATCCACAATTTTATTTATCACTTATTTATTTCATTATTTTATTTTTTTAATTCATAACCACTAAATATTTACATAATCATAAACAGATAAAGCGCCAAAACAAACATTAATCTAGAGAATCCATAGCCGCCTAATATTTATCTTCAATACCGGGAAAAAAAAAGTAATTTACAATCGAATCGCGAAACGCGACACACCTGTTGGACGAAATAAACTGGCGTCCCGACGATAAAGCAGACCAATATGCGCACAACAAGACGCCCGGATTCGTACTGAAGTCTCGATTCCGGTGAACCGGAGCGCCGGAGCAATACGATAAACGCATACACACCTCCCCACCACTTGACTGAGTGAAATTCACTCACGACGAGTTGGGCTGAATTTGAGTATGGTCAGGAGATATTTTATAATAGTCAAGAAGCAATGAGAAAAAACGGACAATACGTCAGAATAGGTCCGGGAAGTTAGCGAAGCCACTTTCACCAAACAAAAAATAAAATATTGATTAATTTGTCGTAAATTAGTCGTAAATTTGTCGTGAAATCAAAAAATTTGTCGCGCCCTATTTTAAAAAATTATTGATGGCTTCGCTAACTTCCCGAAAAAGTTAGCGAAGCCATCCTTCAAAATTAAAAAAATATTAATAAATTGAACCGCGGATGTAGCTTATAATTTATCGTAAATAAATCGTAAACGAATAAGAGTAATTTTGTAACGAAATTATTATTACAGAAATAATAAACTTAACGAATGTGTATGCGTACAATGCATATATGGATAGAGCATGTACAACAAAATAAAATCGAACAACAATTTTAGTAACGATTAATTTACGAAAATTTAATATCTAATAATTAACGTGAAAAAATTATTTTTTATTTTCTAAATTAGGTGGCCAGCCAATTTACAACGAGAAATTGGCACGGCCACTCTTCGAATAGTTAGTCGAAGATCACAGTGCTTATAACGCTTATTTAAAGAACAAAATGTAACTTTTTGGTATATATTTTTTGAAAACAACAGCTTATAGAAAATTAATAATATAGTTATTAACATAAAAAAATAATAAACAAATTAGTGAGTATGATTTTTTTCAATGTGAAAGCAAATTTTTCTTATAGTTGCAAACTTTTCGGCTTTAAGAAATAGGTAGGTATAATATGCGACAGAATTTTAGAATAATGTCTAAAGAAGTTTTTTTATTTGTTTTTTTTTTTTATTTTGTACCATTTTTCTAGTTATAAACCTGTGAACTTAATTCATGAATTAGCGCCCGGCAAACCATGTGAATTCTTAACATATAGCCGCAACCTCCGCTATACGTACGTAATTACGTATATAATCGTATTTATTATGTAATATACTTATAGACTAATTTTATGATTTTATATTTATGTTAACTAAAATAGAAACTTATTTGTATTTGACATTACTCGTATCCCGAGAAACGGCCACACTACTCATGGTACATAAGTACATATTTTTAATGTATCTATTTTATTGTTGTTAAATTATTGTAATAACCAAAAAATGTTTTCAAACTTTGTGGGGGCGGCAATAAGCTATAAACTTACAAATAAACATTTATTCGTATTATAGCTTTACTTTATGTTAAATGCGTATGCATATTTAAATAAATAATATACAAAACAATAATTGAAAAAAATCATACTCACTAATTTGTTTATTATTTTTTTATGTTAATAACTATATTATTAATTTTCTATAAGCTGTTGTTTTCAAAAAATATATACCAAAAAAATTACATTTTGTTCTTTAAATAAGCGTTATAAGCACTGTGATCTTCGACTAACTATTCGAAGAGTGGCCGTGCCAATTTCTCGTTGTAAATTGGCTGGCCACCTAATTTAGAAAATAAAAAATAATTTTTTCACGTTAATTATTAGATATTAAATTTTCGTAAATTAATCGTTACTAAAATTGTTGTTCGATTTTATTTTGTTGTACATGCTCTATCCATATATGCATTGTACGCATACACATTCGTTAAGTTTATTATTTCTGTAATAATAATTTCGTTACAAAATTACTCTTATTCGTTTACGATTTATTTACGATAAATTATAAGCTACATCCGCGGTTCAATTTATTAATATTTTTTTAATTTTGAAGGATGGCTTCGCTAACTTTTTCGGGAAGTTAGCGAAGCCATCAATAATTTTTTAAAATAGGGCGCGACAAATTTTTTGATTTCACGACAAATTTACGACTAATTTACGACAAATTAATCAATATTTTATTTTTTGTTTGGTGAAAGTGGCTTCGCTAACTTCCCGGACCTCGTCAGAATATATTCTGCCGCATTCTGTGCGGCAAAATAAGAAATTTTTCGAACAGTTAAGATATTTTTAATTTCGAAGAATAAATATTTAGACAGGAAAAAAAATATGATTTATTGTGTTTGCTTAAGGTTGGTTAATGTTTGTTGAAACGAAATTTCTAGCTTTTATTGTTTGTCAATTACTTCTGTTGCTTTAATAATTTAAAAACAAACTTTCGATATTAAAAAAGACCATGTATAAAAGATATTATTAAAGTAGATAAAACAAATGTACGTTTAAATAATTTTTTTTTTAATATTGGCGTTTTGTACTATCAAGAGATATAACCGAATTCATCTACGTGAAGGTGGCACCCCATGTTAGAATTTAGAAAAAATTATGACTAAGATATGCCCAGTTTTGTCCAACACTTATTTTATTTTGTTCAACTAATCAGTCAAAAGTCGAATTTCTATGGTGTGACACCCCCCATAAACGAATTCGGTAATGACGATTTGAAATGTTTGTTCGTTAGTAAAAATTTATTCACACCATAGAAATTTGACTTTTGACTCATTAGTTAAGAAAAGTTGGACAAAATAAAATAAGTGTTGGACAAAACTGGATATAACTTGGTCAAAATTACTCAATTTTTTTTTTCGAAATTCTAACATGGGATATTAACTTCTCTTTGATTTGTAGCTTTTATTTTCTTGTTTTTTAATTTTTATTTGTGTAATTTACTTATAAGTATTATTTGTTTAAATTTTAAGTGATTAGAACGCCATAAGGGCGGCGTACTGTTAACCAAAAATGTCAAAAACTTACGTAAAGACCCGTGACAAAAAAAAATTGTTGAGAAATAAAGTTCTTAAGATTATATATACCACTAACACCAGATTGTATGAACGATTACATGAAACAAAGATATAATGTACACTCAATGTATGTGTTGATGTAAATTTACATATTCTGTGAATGTATTTTTTCAGAAACAATTTAATATTACGTCAATTATAAATTGTAAAAATTACAAAATGCTGCTACTTTAATATTTATGTAAAATTCCATTTTACATTACATTTTTTACAATATAGTCAAAGTTAATACAATATACTTTCATACTATGAGGAGATCCTTATTTGTATTTATGTAGTATCGAAATGCAAACATTTATATTAATTTGAGTAAATTTATAGTTATATAATTTTAATTAAGATGGTTCATTCAACTAAAAAATTATTAAAAATGTAAATATTTAAAACAGTTTTAAATAAAAACTGTAAATAACATATGTTAATTTTAATAACTAGACATCATAAAAATATTAAAAAATCTATTATTCATAAATTATAATTCATTAATCAACGTAAATAATTAGAATAAAATAAATTATTTTAATTCATAACAACCATCATCCCATTAATAGACAACCTGCATTACGTATGTGTATGTCATACATATTAATTTTAAGTTGAGATTATTTAAAAACAGTTGTCAAACATGAAATAGCAAGTTGAAAAAGTTGAAAATGTTGAAAATAAATGAAACCAATAAAGATGCAAGTTTTAACAAATCAAAAATTAAAAAACAATTAAATAACAACCTACTAGACTAATTAAATTAATAATAAAATACATTTAAAAATAATAATTATTAACAATAACATATAATTCAATTTTTTTAATAACAAATTTGATCATTTTATTGCACAGAACAGAAACACATTATCATTTATATCAGATTAATTTTTTATGTTGTATCTTTATCAGTGTTTTAGTACCAGGTACTCATTGTAAATATTTTAAGAGATAAAAAACTGTACACAAATGAAAAAAAAGATACGAATACAAATTTAAATATTTAATATGTAAAGTTAATTAAATCTAACCTGAAATAATTCCATCCATTTCCATAAGAGCAGCCTCCAGCAATTTGCTAGCTTCAATTTGAGCTGAAACTCCAGGCACATCGTCATCATTGGGCTTCTCAGACTTACCCATTTCCTCGAAAAGTATCTGTCTTATTTGCTCCAGTTTTTATTATTTTAAATAAACACGATTGAAAAAAACAATAAAACTTTTGTACGAGGTTAATTAATTTACACCAATGTTTTCCACACACGCACACATAACGCGAGCAAACAAAACGTTATATTAGAATTTACGGCTTAACCCGAGAAAAACAAATACGAAATAACTAAAAATTAACCGGCGACTTCTAATATTTTTTTGAAAAAAACACACATGACAAAATACATATGCAAAAAAAAAATGAAAGGAAAGGAAAACAACCTTCAAACCAAATCATCAACAAACGACTGTCAACATCAGTTTAACACTCGTCTGCCATCTTGCGGCACTAAAATTAGTTAACAATTTCAAATAAATGCACAGAATAACAAATTTACGTTAAATTTTATTTTATTTACAAAAATATATTTTAATACAATTACAAAATATTATTTAAAATTATAATATGTAAAAATTTCCACATTTATCGGCTTACTTAAGAACTTAATTACATATCAGCGATCACGATTTATCGGATAAATTTATACTACATATTCCAGGAGTCAAATATTCTTCAATGCATGAATTACCATCTGCCTGTTGAGCAAGCTAAATCACACAAAATAATGCAAATCAAATACCAACTAAAAGAATATTTGATTTTTTAAAAAAATCACTAACCTTTCTTTGTTTGATGAAAGCAGCCAGAAGTTGTGGGTTGGAGTTAAGTTTCGCGAGAATTTGTTGTCGTTGTACGGGTGATTGTGACGATTCTAATATATCCATATTCTGTTGTAATTCTTGAAATTCTTGCTTATAGTCAATTTGTTGTGCTGCCCGCACTACCTGTTGAGCCTAAATCATACGAAAATATTACAAATACAGAGTGGCCAAAACTTTGTGAAAACCAGATTCCCGGACTTTTCCCGTTTTTCCAGAATTTTTTGTTCATTTTCCCTGACTTTCATTATTAATCAAATGTAAATTCCTAAGTAATGTGAATCACAAAATATTCATTAAAATAAAGATTTCTAAGTATCATAGGTGTGAAAAAAATTGGGATAGGAATAATTTTAGTATACTAAAAGTGAAATTCATTAATTTTTGCCGATAGTATATAATAATATTGCACTGTAAATTTGTGTTTGTAATTTTGTGAATTCGCCAAACAAATTTTTTCCCTGACCACAAATGAAACTTTCTGACTTTTCAACAAAATTCTCAGACTTTTCCCAGTTTTCCAGGTTTTGGCCACCTTGTACTATAAGTACGGTGACCATTATTTTTTTATCAAAAAACAGGACAAGGAGAAAAAACAACAAATCGCTATTAATTAATTGAGATCAATTATTCGGCAAATTATTTTACAAATGAGGCATTCATAACTATAAACTTATTAGTAACAAAATTAGATTCTTGTTAATAAAAAATATTCAATCTTTTAAAATTACATCAAATTTGTTTTTAATATCACGTTCTTTAAAACTAAACTAACAACAAATAAAGTATAAATATATTTAATTTTCTCAATATAAAGATCAGACCTTAATAAAAATATATATAAAGCTTATAAAAAATATTCATATTTTAATTAATTACTATATTTTTCCACGCTGTGTATCTGTTTCAGACTATCAATTTTATTACTCAAATATTCCTTAAATTGTATGCAATTCATATTATAATTACATTTTAGAATTAAAAGTGATTTAATCGTTTCGACTTTTAGTTGAATTTTTTCAGCTGACCAAATATTATTTAATATAGAAAAGACTCTTTCTGTTGGTGCGTTAGATGCTGGTAAGCTCATGGCAAACTCAACTATTTTCAAAATATTTACATAAGAAATGTTTTTATTATTCAAATGTAAAAAATCTCGATTCATTTTTCATCACATGATTTGCTATTGTTAGCAAATTAAAATATAATTCAATTTAAGTATAATTTAAATTTCTTAAAAAAAAAACAGTACAAAACAGTACAAATAAATAAAAAACAGGACATTTATGTTTAAGAAAATAAAACAGGGCAGCGTGTTAAAAAACAGTACTGTCCTGCCAAAAATAGTACGAATGGTCACCTTAACTATAAGCATTATATAATGTTTTGTCTTTTTCTGAACGATTTAAAGGTTCTTTTTACACTAACTTTACGTTTTTTGATTAAAGCAGCCAAAAGTTGTGGATTGGATTTAACAATATTAAGAATTTGTTGTTGTTTCTCGGGTGATTCTGGTAATCGAATCGTATTCATAAACTGTTGCAATGCTTGCTTATGCAGTTCCACGACACCAGTTGTATTCGTACCTGCAAAATCCGAATGTTAGACTCTGTTGCATAAAGAACTGTTAACTTAATCAATGGATTAACTAAATTGTCAACTGTCTCATTGTTGGTTAGTTTATTACCGCGCGAGAGATTTAACTTAAAAAGCGTTTAACAGTACTTTTTGGAATCGAACCTAAAAGTTTGGGAAATTGTAAAAATGTCAAGTTCCAACTGTTTCCTACCTTCAATTTGAGAAGAACTTCCAGACACTTCACCGTCAATAGTATTTTTTGAGTTATTCATTTCTTCAATAAACAAGTGTATATAATTTGTTAATACCAAATGGTATATTGCGAAATTGACCTAAATAAAGTGGTCTTTAATTTAAATTTGACACTGAAAAAAATCCAACCATCTTACAGTTAAACTTCATACTGACGTTAAAAACAAATAAAATAAATTATTAAATAAAAAATTGATACCGTATTAGGTTATACATTTCAATTTACTTTTCAGCAGTCATTTTGGGGTTAAAGTCCGCGCTAAAACTAGGTAACAATTTTAAATAAATGCACAAATCACTTTAATTAAAAGGTAATAATACAATTAACAAATAGTATTTAATATTACAAAATGTAAAAATTTCAATATTTATCAGCCTGTTTTAGGGCCAGCGATTAGGTTATGCTTCGATCACAGTTCATCGTTAGTTAAATTTATATTATTTATTCCGAGAGTCAAATATTCTTCATCGGAAACGTCTGAATTACCACTTTGCTGTGCTGTTTGTTGAAGAATCTAGTTCATAAAAAAAATATTAAAGAGCTATTTGTTTTTACCTTTTTAAAGATACTAACCTGTCTTTGTTTGATGAAAGCAGCCATAAGTTGCGAATTGGATTTAAGTAACTCGATAATTTGTTGCCTTTGTTCGGGTGATTGTGGTAATCGCATCAAGCACCGAAGCTGTTGTAATGCTTCCTTATTATCTTGTGCTACCTGCGCTATTTGTTGATTAGCCTAAATCAAACGAAAATATAGGATTCATATAGGAATCTGAAATAAACCTGTAAGCTCTATAACATTATGTAACGTTTTGCCTTTTCTGTAACAGTTTAAAGGTTCTTTTTACACTAACATTACGTTTCATAACCTGTTGCAATGCTTGCTTATGCAGTTCCATGACTCCAGTTGTATTCGTACCCAGTTCTACGGTGTCTGCAAAATCCAAACATTAGGCCCTGTTGCATAAAGAACTGAGAGCGAGAGAGTTAACTTAAAAAGTGTTGAACAATACTTTTTCGAATTGAAAGCTTGAAAAATTGTAAAAATATCAAGTTTCAACTGTTTCCTACCTTTACTTTGAGAAGAACTTCCAGACACTTCACCATCAATAGTATTTTCTGAGTTATTCATTTCTTCAATAAACAAGTGTATATAATTTGTTAATAACGAACGGTATATTCCGAAATTGACCTAAATAAAGTGGTTCGTCTTTTTTAGTTAGTCATAAGGAAGGTTTATTTATCACTTCTTTTCTTTTCTATGACGTTTGCATCGCGCAAATTTAAATTTGACACTGCGTATATCCAGCCATCTTACGGTTAAACTTCATACTGACGTTGAAAACAAATTAAAAGCGCGAAAAATAAAATAAATTATAATTATTAAATTTTTGCAAAATTTGCAGCCGTTTGCGAAATACTCGCAATTTTAGTTCTTGAATTTTTTAACAGTTTTGCGCTTAATTAATAAGGAGGTATCCTAGGGGACTGATTTTTGGATATATCGTAGTACATGTCTGGTTTATCAAAAGATTGTAAAGAGACGGCGAATTTTCTTATTTTTGCGAAATTTTCAGCCGTTTCCGAGATATTTACAATTAAAGATTTTATTCAAAAAATGCACTTTCTGACTGAACCATAAGAGATAGATAGTTTAAATTTATACCATTGCATTCAGCACATCAAAATTAATAAGATTCAATTCAAAAATTTGCAAAATTATCATAGATACGCAAAATATTTAATTATTTTACAAACTATAGACTTTAGCAAAAGTTAAATAAAAGTTTTGCGTTCAGCACATTAAAATCTATCTGATTCAATCAAAATTTCCACTGTATGACTAGTCCTTACCAATTACCAATTAATAGCGAGGAGTCGTACGTGGTTGGAATAGAAATATGTTATGAACAGGGAGGACCTGGTTATGAAGAACACCTAAAATTAAAAATTAAAAATAATAAGAAAAGATGCCAACATATAACTTATATTTAATTTTCTTTATATCTGAAAAGTAATAATAAAAGTATAAATACCGTAATTTTAGTTAGATATTTTACTGTACCAGTTACATAACTTTTTGTTTTAATTAATAAATTGTTTATTTAACATAACACAAATTTAGGATATTTTTATTATTATAATACGGTTATTAAAAAATACATTAAAATATTGTTATATGTAAAACGTTACGATAGATTTGTGGCAGTTTGGGGTGAACTAATTTTTACCAGTAAGCTAGTAAAAACTTGTGGCACCCGCAATTTGCTATTTAATAATCATTTTTATTTAATAAAAATGTTTATGAATACTAACGTTACCATTGTAATTATTTATATAAAGTTAAATAAATATCACACAATTATGTGAAAAAACTTCTGTCCTTTGAATAATTTTTTGATTAAACAGCTCTACTTTAATCATAAATGTAGAAAATTGATTGTAAATATCAGATAATCTATAATGTAATAATGCATTTAACTCATTGAATTTTTATAATTTTTTTAAAGATATAATGTATGTTAAAAAATTATGTCAATTAAACATAAAATGAACAACTGTGCCCTGTTGATTTTAAAGCATGCGCTGAAGTAATTTCTCTAGCATTGCAAATATTTTGAAGTATTTTAATTTAAATACATTAAACTCTAAATGTATTTAAAATACTCTAATGATTAGAGTGTTTTAAATACTCTAAAATATTTTAAATACTTTTTTGGTATTTTAAATATTTTCAGTACATTTATAAATATTTTATGCTCTAAATACAAATACTAAATACTTATAAAAAGGTATATTAAATACTTATTTTAAACACTAGTTTTTAAATACTAAAGTATTTTAAATAATACCACTGATTATATAATACATTTTTATTAATAATAATAACAATAATATTGTTCACGGTACTCTATTATAAGAATCTTTTCAGAGTGTTGTGTTGTGTCAGTGTATTGTTTAGGGGTGTCAGTTTGTATGATTGATTATAAAAACAAACGTCAAAAAAGTTGTCAAAGTATTTCACTTATTCGTATTCTCTTGTTAGAGTTTGAATATTTTGTTCTTTTATAAATTAACTCAACTCACTTCACTTTGTTTCACCTCACCACAGTATAAAGAATATACTGTGACTTTATACTGTGACCTCGCTTCACTTTTCATCTGAGATGAGACAATTTTTGATAAAAAGAATACAGCTATTACATAATCAATGGTGATACTTCAAATACTTTTTTTTGTAAATATTACCCAACTCTGTTTATTGTTTATGAAATTGGGCATTAGTCGTTAATAAAAAAAAAAATGGTGTTAATTATTTATTCGCTAAATTTGTTGTACTACCAGGCAGTGAACATTTTTCTAATTCTGTTTTAATAGCGGCAATTAAAGGCACAGCTGGATCGGTTGATGGTAACGTTCCATCGGCAAGAATTCGTTCCATATCAATGGTGGGTCGGTGAAAAGGTCCCGCGCTTAGTGGCCGAATTAACGGTGATGGTGTCGTGCTGGCCCAGGCACCGCGCGGTGCTTCTAAGCCGGGCGATGGCGCTATACGACGTGGATCTGAGGTTTTCGGACGTGGTTTTGAAGCGGCACCATTTATCGTGCTATCGTTTGATGGCTTTACGACGGCTGAATGACCTCTAGGTTCAATGTTACGGGCAGACGATGAACCTGTTGCATAACCTTCTTGCTGATCTGGGCCATCTTTACTCGCACCGAATAAACTGAATGTGTCGTCTAATAATTCGTTAAATCTTTTACGCATTCGATTCGCATGATTTTCATGTTTTGGTATATTGCTTGCGTCATCCGATTCTGAAATCAAATTTATTGAAATTGTAAAATACGTTTTTACTTTTTTTTTTTAAAAAAAAAAGAAAGAAAATATGAGCGAACCATTTTGCAATCTCTTGCAATGTAAGTCCCATACAACTGGTCCAATAACGCCCGGATCTTCCGATCCCATGCTGCCATGTCTAAGAAGCTTTTTGCCGTCGGATATCGGTCGATATATTGGACTTTGTTCTGGATTCACATCATCAGTCATATCCAAATGCATAACACTTACGGGTTCCAGGACTTTATTCAATATTTCGGGAATACTACTTCTGAAAATTTTGATTTTAATTAAGAGTCATAAATAGACAAATAAATTATTTATTTTACTGTATATTGCAAAAATTCTTAGATTTTTTATATAATACTATTCCAAGATCAAATTTATAAGTAAAAACTTTAAGATTAATAGACAAATATATTGTCATGAAATTTAAAAATAATAAAAATTCGAATTACCAAGTTGCGTAAAATTATATTTTATTTACGGAACAATATTTAATGTTTTCTCACCTCGGAAATGATTTAACAGAAGGCATTGACAGATAGGATTTAGGACTAGTTCGTCCTCGTTCATCTGCATGTTTAACTAATGTTATTTGAGAGCCAGATTTGTCTGTGCTACTACTACTGCTGCTGTCCGTATCTACTACTAGTGCACTAGTTTGTTTCTGTATGACAGCTTTATTCACCGCAAAAGGCAGCCTCTTTTCACTTGCACGATATTTCTTTCTAGTTGTTGAAGGTTTTTGCTTTGACATTAACATTAGTGGTGAACCATCTGATGATGTACTACAAATTGAATTATTATTAAAATATAATGTAAACAATGAACGAATATAAATGCAAGAGAAAAACTGAAGACAAACTTTACTACATAACGTACATTTTTAATTGTATGTCAAAAAAGTTTTAAATAAAAAAAACCTTTTTAAAAATCCTATCCAACTACACCAAAGAAGACCTATGTTTTCGGTTTTCCTCATTGCCGGTTTTCCCCACTTTCGGAAAATTCTAGTAAATGTGAAGAAGCAGTTATTGAAGTAGATGGTGACTACGCTCCGGAATAATCATTTAAAAATGTTACTGTTGATTTTTTATGTTTTTCTTTTTTTTTTTCATAATAAATATTGTTTAAAAAACACCTGATAATTATACACCAACTCTAGATTTTAGAACTTTTGTCATATGAAAGTTTAAGAGAATTGTTATTTTTATTATAAAGCATGACTTAAATATGAACCCGATCATATTATGTAAAGTTAAAATAAACTGAAACTCATTGTACAGAATGAGTTTATAAGTAAATAAATATTAATAAAATATGTACCTTGATGCCACACTGCTTGGAGAACTTAATGGACGTCGTCCTTCAGGATAACGGCTTGTCAGAGTTTCATTCGAAATAGTATTTCGCGGATGTAAAGGCGATTTTTTGTGTCTTCTTCCAGATTGATAAGACTAAATAAAAAAATCTAATTAATATATTTTTATGATATTAGATTTGCATGATTAAATTTATTAAACAATTGAAAGAAATAGGAAAGCTTGTACGAGAAGTATTATTATGAATTATATGTATAATATCAAATAAGTTACTTAGAAAATATTTTTTAAATTTACCTTAGTAGTATCACCTTGATTTTCGATATAACCGGCATTAATATGCCCGCCACTTTCTCTGTCAAATATATGTTGCCTGTTAACAATTCCCGTAGGCCTTACTGGCAGCATATTTCGTTTTCTTTTGTTTAAACAAAAAGTAAAAATCGTTACCATCATCAATAATAAAAATATTGTCGCTAAGGCTACTCCAATAAATAGCCAAGTATCTCTAGCTCTGGCTAAACTTTGTGGATGATCAATTTTAAGATATGCTAAAAATTCAGAAAAAATACGTATAGAATTTGATTAAAAATACACTCACAGACGAAATTAATGCACTATTTCGTATTTGATAACACCGTGGACCAAATTAAATGTTGTGTCTGCACCCATTAGCATGACCATATGTCCGATTAACTAGATTTTTTTCCTTTTGATAAGTCCAACCAGTTTGGTTGTATCAAGCCGGAATTTTTTAACTCAATTTTCTATATTACATTTTTTTTTATTTAAAGTAATTTAAAAGGTATCCTTAAAAAATTTATATTTTTTGACGATGTTCTGTGATTTATTGACAAATCAACTCCTTAAAGTGTAATCTTTTGAAAAGATTACTCGTTTATATAATTCTAATCAATAGATAAGAAATAATGTCATCCGAAAGATGAGCTAAATTGTAGAAAAAAGCGGGGGTTTCATTGTAACCTACACTTAACCAGTATGTAGATATTTTGACCGCTTTTGAGGTGAAATTTTTAGAATGATCTATAAAACATCTATCCAAGTTTTATTTCGATTAAAAATTATGTAATGAATGAATGCTATAATATGAAATTTTTAAGGATCCCCTTAAATAGCTTTAAATACAATTTTTTAAATATAGAAAATTAAGTTTAAAAAAATCCTGAACTGATACAACCAAACGAGTTGAACGTATCAAAAGGAAAAAGAATCTAGTTTATCGGACATGTCGTCTTACTTATGGATTTAATTTGTTCCACGGTGTAATATATCATTTTTGTTCAATTTCAATTTGTAAGTTACATTACAAACAGAATGATAAAATTCTTAAATTTATCACTTTTTTGTTAAATATATATTCGACAAAAAGTGACGTACTTGTTATGAAATTTGAATTGTACCAGAAATATAGATCATTGGAATCGAATAATCCATGTTTTCATGTAATTCTTGATATTTGTCTGTAGTTAATGCAATAAATATAATTCCAAAAAATATTTGTTATTCAATATATTTGATATTATTCCTCTAACAAAATTAAAAAACTAATAGTCTTATAAAATGTCATATTTAGAATATATCAAATTATAACTTTTAAGTGCTTCAAATTTTTTTAATTTTAAATAAGAATAAAAAGAGAAAAAAATATATAATTTTTATATAGAATTAAATTTGAAAACAAACAAGTCAAATTAATAATCGATAAAGTAATCAATATAAGTAAATGTGTCAAGATAATTTATATTAAAAAGCTTTGTAAACGAATAAAATCCGAGCAACGCTGACTTTTTTAGCAAGTACAATATAAAATTGAAATAGTGAATTAATTTTGTCTATGAGTGTTTGTTGGTTTACTTTACGTTCTGCTTTTGTTTTAACTGGAAATCCAAGTTCTGTAGCAACTTCTTCATCGCTAACATATCGCATATCGGAAGCGGCTGTAATGGCTGCCACTGGCTTACCGGAAACGAGTACATGATATAAAACTTCGATTTCATTTGATTCTCGATTCTTCTCCAATGTGTGAATGCAAACATTGACGGGCTTATTTTCAACCGGGAATTTATTATTATTTACGGAATCTCTTTTTTGGCGTTTTGCTATACCTAAGTGTCGCTCCTGTTGCCTATATTTAAGAAAAAATTAAAATATTAATTTTCATTACAATTCTTTTTTTTTTGTTTAAAATATATAAAAAATATCTAATTTAATGACCAACATTATATTTATTTAGGCATTGTTTTATAAACGATAAATAAATTTACAAATAAATTCTATTCTTCTACTAAATGACCTTGAAAACAAATATTATTTGAATAACATAGATCAAAATAAAATAGATCAAAATTTATTATAAGGCAAAATTTTATTTAAAATTAAAAAAATATCCCCGAAAGTCAACATTCTGTTCATATATCGACAAAAATAATCATTAGAAAAAGTTTCCTTTATTCACTAATTAAAATTATTCATTGCTGATTTAATTTGAATATTTAAAAAAAAAGTCTCCGCCAGAATGGGCCTCGTTTTGTTGTCCCGCAAAGGACCCCTACATGACTTTGCTAGGATAAATACCCGAGCGTACCGTGAACGGATCTAGGAATGTTCCGGTAAGGGAACACCCTTTCCTCTCCTACAACAGCACTTGCTCGTAGCGCCCAACTATTTGTTGGTGGTACTTTCTACCTACGATCCGAGGACCTTCCCCAGGATAGATGAGTCATTGAGACTCCGTATGTAATCCCGGTGGTAGGGCTTGGCAGGAGACACTACAACTGCTTTACACAAGTATTATATAGTAAACTCGTTTATCTACGCCACACATGAGAAGTAATATTTACATAATTATTTACGTAGAATGCCTTTATTTTATAATGTTTTGTTTATATATTTTGATATAATATTTATTTTTGAGTCTTATTGTAGAATAAAATGTATTTATTTAATGTAATATATTTTTAATGGTAAAATAACGTTAAATATGTATTAATTTTTCTGAAAATATAAAAAAATATTATAAAAATATTTTTTTAAAAATCTATTAATCATTTCTTTGATAATTTTTCAAAATAAATATTTATCAATTCATTTTTTTTGTTCAAATAACGAGAAAAAAAGTTTAAACGTACTAATGACACTGCGAATGACCTTGAAATCATCTAAACTTAACAAATTAGAAATATTTGTATAAAATTTATTATCTATATATTTAAATAAATATACATTGGGTGTAGTTGAGTTGTACGTTACAAAAGTTTGAAAATAGAAAATTAATTTTATATTTAGAAATAAATTTTTCAAAAATAAAGACGGTAAACCACGCTCACCAGGTGGAATCGAACCACTTCGACGTTAATCGACTACAGGTTTGAAGCCTGCACCCCAGACCACTGAGGATCAGTTGAGCAACACAAATTTTACGAATAAAACCTTTTATAGCTTAACAACTTAAAAACTATGCACATGAGAAGTAATATTATATATTTTACTATAATTTGGAAGCAATACAATTTTTTCAAAAAAATGTCTACATTAAGTTTACAAATTATCTTGTTTTAATAGTTTAAATATTTTAGTTAATTTATATATTTTTCATATTATGTAAAAAAATCATTTTGTTAGTTTTTTGTAGAAATATAGTATGTTCATCTCTGTTTATTTATTTTTTAATAAATTGTAAATTAAATGTACCGCATTATAATTATTAAATTATAAATACAATCAATTTAAAGCGATAAAGCGTAAAATGTAGGTAAACCTTTATATTTCAAAATATTTATATATTTAGTTTATGATTTTTATTTGTTATTCTCTGTACACCGTACACGATATATTTTCTATAAAAAATCTATACAAAATTATATATAGAAAATATACAAAATTATTACGTTTTACTAGAACTAGAATAAATTGAACAAACACATTGGCAATGATATTTTACATTTATTTATATCTAAACTGAAAATTTTATATTTATCAATAATAATATTTACTGCTTCAACTAAACAAGAATTTAATTTTAATTTTTGAAATAAGTTACGATAACATTACAGTAATATTTCCGGTATAAATTACCAAAAATAAATTATTAATTATAATCGATTAATAATCAACGCGTATAAAGTGAATTTATTAATCGTCCCCCATGAACTAATCACAAACAACTTGTGACATATTTTTTTTGGGGGAAATTTGTTTAGAAAAAAGCATTTAAACTAACCTTCGAAATGCGACACTGTATATTTTGGCAAGTCGTTTTTCCAAGACAGCAACAATTGGCTCTTTGCCATCCGTTTTAATGACGGTAAGTAACCAGAAATGTCTATCAGTTGTCCCATTATTGATAATAATAGGCGGTAGTAATGTATGATTGTTAAATGTTGGTGTTGGCTTAATTTCACCGGCCGGCGTTGAAACAGTTTCACAATCAATCGTACATTCGGTAGTAGATTGTGTTTCTGTGTTGTTTATCTATAAAATAAATGAATAAAGATTGTTATACACAGGGGCGTAGCAAGACCTTTGTGGGCCGGTGTGCCACTGGGATTAAGGGGCCCCTCTCTACTCCTTGTATTGTTTAAAATTTTAATGTTCTTTTGGCTTATTTTAAGTTGTAGATGTCATTTTAATTTTTAAAATTTGTGTCTGTTTGTGCCTTATTCGAAAAAAATTTTCAAATAAAAGTTGTTTTATTTTTATGATAATCAAAATTAATTAAAATTATTTTTTGTTAAAATGCAATCATATTTTCAAAATTAATAAATTAAAGTAAAATGCCTAAAGAAACAACTTGCCAGGAAATATATATGTATGTACCTAATAATGTTGGCTTAACCATAGACAAGGAATGTGTGAAGATTTTCGATTTAATAGTTCAGATAATAATTTTAGGATAAACGTTTTTAACGCTATATTAGATATTACAATTTCACAATTAAAAGATAAATTTCAAGTTTTACGGAAATAAATAAATTATTTGGAGTAATTTTCCCAGAAAATTTAAAACAATTATCTGATGATAAAATAATTGATTTATGCCAATCTTTACTAGACAAATATACTGACGATTTAACCGCAGATTTTAAGACACAGATATTATCTTTTAGGAAAACCTTTAAAAAACAGTTACAAAATATTAATTCGGTATTTGAATTAAGAGAATTAATATTTATAGAATATTCTATTCTTAGTTTGGCATTTTCAAAACTTTGTACCGCTCTTATTTTGTTCTTAACATTCCCTGTATCAACTTGTAGCGCCGAAAGAACATTTTCAAAATTAAAACTTATTAAAACATATTTAATAAACTCTATGGGGGAGAAGCGCTTATCAAATTTGGCGATTTTGAGCATTGAAAATGAAAGAGCACGTAAATTTAATTTAAGTGAAATAATTAGCATTTTTGCTTCAATGAAAGCGAGAAAAGTTAAGTTTAGTTAAAGTTAATGAACTATATTTGTAAACCTAAATTTTAAATTTGATTTGTACTGTATGTTTTTGTGTTTGTAAACTTAAAGGAATCTATAAAAATGTATTTAACTTACTATAATAAATTAATTTATATAATAAATGCATTTAATCCTATAAATGGTATTTTTTTCCTCTTTTTTGTCCTTTATTTATCACAAAATAATTAAAATAAACCAAAAATAGTAAGTATTAATAAAAATAAGGCCCCATTGGGCACTTTAGCTCGTGGGCCCCTCTCGCTCATGGGCCCGTGTGCATCGCACTCCTTGCACCCCCGGTTGCTACGCCTCTGGTTATACATACATATATACATACACAATCACGCCATATACCCAAAAGAGTGTGGCACAAACTATTTCTATATCCCGATATCAGTTTCCTCCAAACATCCCTATTCAGACAGGCAACTTTAGCTTCATCCACATTCATAATTCCTCTCATACATGCTCTTCCATTCTTACTACTTGGAAACTTCCCTTTACGTAAATCACTCACAATCATATCATACCACTTCAACTACTCATCGGACGTCCACGCAAACGTATAGATTCATATAATTTGTTTTAACCAAACGTTCACTAGGTATTCGCTCAAGATGTCCGAACCATCTTAACTGACTAACACTAATTATTTCTATAATTATTATTAAATATTATTTATGTGTCGGTCCTCTGATACTATATTATTATAAAACAAGATTAGAAACAAATGGGTAAACCCATATTAGTAATAACCACTTTGACATCATCCGTTTGGCATCGGTGAATTATATAATTTTTGCTAGTACTAGAAGTATATTTGTTAAAAATTTGGCTAAATTTGGATAGATAATGTAATCATAATTAATGTTTCAGAATTAATTATGGTAATAAATGGTATGATTTTTATGGGCACTAAGAAAATCTTTTGTGAAAATATGATTAATTTTGGATGAATAGTAAAGTCAAAATAAATTTTTAAAATTTTAGTATTTTTAACGCGAAAAATTGGCAGCCCTGTGGAGTAGTAAAATGGTATAATTTTTGTGGACATTAAGAAGATCTTTTGTGAAAATTTTGAAAGTTTTTAGTAATTGTTTTCTCGAAAGGTAGTGAGATTATATAATTCTTGTGGGTACTAGCAAGTACTAGGAAAATCTTTTGTGAAAATTCGGTTAATTACGAATAAATAATATAGTCATAATAATTTTTATTTAATTTCATTAGTTTTTTCTCGAAAATAATTTATGTGGAGAATCTTTTGTGAAAATTTCATTAAAATCGAATAAATAATTCGATTTTTTCAGTTGTTTGCAGTTTCGATTAAAAGCTGTTAAAATAATTGCGTGCGTATTTAAACATGGATTTCAAATTTCAGTAAACAATGTATGACGTACTTCAGTAGTGTTTTGATTGATAGAAGTATGTTTGCGTGTTAAATTTTTTTTCAAATAATTATCAATTTTTTTTTTTTTGATGACTGACCTGATTTTCGTTCGACACGGATATATACACCGTAGACATGATTGTTTTCGTTTTATATATTGTTGATGCTTGATTATCGTCCCAAGGATTATCTGGTGCACCATCACCAGATCCCGTCCAAAAGAAATCTTCCAGTTTGTAGGAACGATGATCGGAAAAGCCATCTTCTATGTACAATATTTCTGCAAAAAAATATAAGATAATATTGAGAATGTTTTACGTTAGCGGAAGTTTCCAAGTAGTAGAAATAGAAGAGCATGTATGAGAGGAATTATGAATGTGGTTCGGCTGATTTCGAAATAATGGAAAGAGTTTGTGTCACACCCTTTGTATGTATATAAAATATTACTTAAGTTGTAATGTGATATTTTAATAAAATTGATATTTAATTGAAATGCTTGTTTTTAAAGCTCCTTCTACAACAAGACGTATTTATACTGAAAATAATTATTTAAATAAAAATAAAATTTTTAATGTACCACTTTTTAAAACAGATTCTTGACCTCTATACAGATTGTCCTGCAAAATTTGTGATTGTAAATTTTTAATAGCTATGACAATACTTGTAAGATTTAAAATGAAAAACTTGGGGCGCATGCAATAGAATATTAGTAAGAAGTGTAGGGAGTAGCTGTCGTTGCGCTACATATATGACCAAAATATAATCCCTTTTTCGTAATATTTTTTTTCCAATACTGTAACGCACGTACAAGATGTGAACAAAAAGTAATCCCACGAAGCCTATAAACCTTCCAAACTCGACAAAATTTTCAGGCCAGGAGCTTCATGCAAACTTGATCCAGTTACTGTTAGACAATCTCTTAGCGAATTATATTCCAATTCATAAAATAACAAATGAGTAACGTGCACGAACAGATAGTTTAAATTGAAAATAACAGTTACAAAAAAAATAGTAATTTTCTCTAACACACAGCACAGCAAAAGGGGTTCGTGACCTGAAGCTTTTAAGAGTTCTTGCGATCGGCTGGTGCATGGTACCGAACAGTGGCGGATCTAGCTTCTATTGCCAGGGGGGTGATGAGAAATTCAGGGGGGCGCCTATATGACTAACGGGGCGCCACAACGACGTAACGTCGTTGCTTCTCGATTTACATGTGTATATGAACGAGATAAGATTTTTAAGCGAGTAAGACTAATTTATATTGACGAATATCGATTTGGGTGCGATCAATTAGCATTTTTCAATGTGGGCTGTTTGTCGATTTTTTCATTTTTGTTTAGTAACATTTATTCTGAGATCCAGTATAAATGTTATCAAGGGGGGCGCCATTTTAGTCCCAATAGAGGCCCGGGGCTAAATCCGCCACTGGTACCGAATCGCATCCGAAGATATTTACTCTTTCCGTTTTCAACTATCGATCGAATCGGGATTAGAGAACGTACCCTGGCTCGTATATACACTCTAAAAAAATTATATAATTTTACCTACAAACCATGAGACACTATAATGCCCAGTATTTCTAGATATGATTACTCAACTGCTGTAATTTTAACATAATTGTTTAAAAATACATAATATCAGAACTATTACAAACATTATGTAATATGATATTACCAACTGAATGGAAAAGTATATATGCATGTAATATTACAGTTTTTTTTTAGTAAATTTACAAAACTTCAATAAATTTGCTGTCAGGAATTTTCCATAAATAGCTAAAATTTGTTTAGTTCTGTAATATTATTGTTGGTATAATTGCATACATTTCTAAATTTGTATAAAGGATGTATTACAATTAAAATATTTTATTAGTATTACACAAAATATGTACTAATTGTAAGTCTCATTATTTTGATGAATTATTACAAATATTAATATGCAAGCTGTAAGCTAATGTTCGAGATATGTTACCCAAACTAAAATGGTTTGATATTAAACAACTAATAGATATACAAGTAATGAGATTAATATATAAAGCAAATTTTGGATTAACACCACAATATGTTGCAAACAAATTAAGAAAATTTCAAGATATATATGATCATAACACGGGGAATAAAAATAAGTAGGTATTAGAACAAAGATATACTATATATACACAAGAACAAAACACAATAGATTGCAATTTTACAATCAACTTCCACAAAATTTAAACATATCATAGTATAAGGCATTAAAAAAAATACTTAATAAGTATTATGTAGATATAAATGTTAATAGTACAATGTTAATATTTTTTATGTAACTTATTGTATTGCAAATTTACTGCTAAATAAAATTATTGTTATTATTATTAATTTTACATAATTTAAGAAGTTTTACTAACAATATGTAATTCCACATTACATACTTATTACGTCATTTTTATTTACTTTATGTGATTATTATAAATTATGTAAAAATTACAGTATTTTGAGGTAGAAATACAGATTATTTATGGTAAAATGAAATTACTGATTTTTTATAGTAAAATTTTACTACTGGTTTTCTGTAATTTCGCTATTTTTTTTACAGTGTTTATATATATATTAGCCCTTTACCGGAAAAAATGTGGGAAAAACGAATTTTCCACGCGTGCGGGGATGCGAATGACCTTTCTGATGTCTTTGCGCGACATCGCCGGCCGTGATCCGAACGTAATATTAATGTCATTGAACCGATTATAACTTTTTTATGTTTGTAAATAAAAAAATTAAACGAAAACTTATTTATTTACAATTTTGATTGATTTTGCCATAAAATATTTAAAAAAATTAAATAGATTAGTGTGTGATGAGTGTAAAATTTGAAAAAAAAATGTTGTAGCAAAAAAATCGTTGGTACATTCACTCGGAAAACTGCATGCCAACAGATTTTTTAAATATATATTAGGTGTACAAATAAGTCTCCGCCGTTTGTCAAAATATGGCCCCACCAAAAGGTTATGTTGAAATTGTCAGATGTAAAACGTAATATCGTAAGTTTGGACATCTGGTAACAACATTACGTTAAAGTATTAGTGACTCTGTATCAGCATCACATATTTTTTTTTGTGCGAACATATCAAGTTTTGTTCCGAATAAGCGTCATTTGCGGGAACTTTTGATTTACTTCTTTAATTTGAAGAAATCTGCAGCTGAGGCGCATAGATTGTTTATGGTTACACTGCTTTAAGTGAAAGAAGTTGTCATGACTGGTTTCAAAAGTTTAAAAACGATGAGTTTGACGTGGAAGACAAAGAACGTAGTGGAAGGCCGAAAGAGGAATTGGAAGCATTACTGGAGGAAGATTCATGCCAAACGCAAGAAGAACTTGCACTTACATTAAGAGTAACCCAACAAGCAATTTCGCATCGTTTGAAATTGTTAAAAAAAATAAAAATAAAAAAAAAATATTCTTCAACATGATCATGCTCGTTCGCATTTTGCGGCGCCGGTCAAAACCTATTTGGAAACACTTATTTGGGAAGTCCTACCCCACCCGCTGTATTCACCAGACATTGCTTCTTAAGATTATCACTTGTTTCGGTCGATGGCACATGGCCTGTCTAAGCAGCGCTTTACATCATATGAAGATACTAAAAATTGGGTCGATTCGTGGATAGCCTCAAAAGATAAAGAATTTTTTCGACGTGGTATTCGAATGCTGCCAGAAAGATGGAGAAAAGTAGTGGCTAGTGATGGACAATACTTTGAATAAAAAGTAATGTACGGTTCCTGCACAATAAATTCCTAATTTTTGATAGAAAACGGCGGAGACTTATTTGTATACCTAATATATATATATATATATATATATATATATATATATATATATATATATATATATATATATATATATATATATATATATATATGCTTTCATGTTTAAAACAAAACAATATCGTGAGTTAATTTAGATTTTTCACTGAAAACTAAGTTCGTGTCTACTTCCTGATTGCGTGCTCAACGTTGAACCAATCAAACTTATCAACTTAAGAGGTAATTTTGTGCAGTAACATCTTTATTACAATTTCTTAATTACTATTTAATGGAATTTTTTATTTTGAAATGTGCATTTGTGGTTTAGTCCTTGATGACTTGCAGACAGGCATGATTATTTGATTGTAAAAATATTTTTTTTTTAATTACATAATATTGTATGAATCATTCGGTTATTTTAAAATACTATGATCTTCGTGACACATATTTCAAATTACACGTGCATTAGAAAAGAGCTATAGTTTCGTAAGTTTGACTATAAAACTATTTTGTCTAAAATATTTTTTTTTTAACAAGTGCCGTGTAAATCGAGGGATAAATGTATATATTTATTAAATATATTCAACTCTAAAAATTTTTAGTATGATGACCTTATTATAATTAACAATTTATGAAGTATAATAGCAGAAAGCAGACTCTATAGACACAGTTAGGTGATGAATTCAATAAATTGTTTGTGAATGAATTACTAATTATTATTAGAGCAGATTTATCTTGATGTAATACTCAAAGCAAAAAATAAAATTTAAAATATTTTCTATTTTTACAATGACCTTTATAAAATTCCCAACAAGCCTTTTTTTATTTCTAAGAAGTTATAAAAAATAGATTACATATAGGTTCCAGCTAGAGCTACCAATGTTATTAGTAATATTGGTAGTATTGGTTAGAAATATGTACTGAAATATTTCATATTTTTGATATACAAAATAACCGTGTTTTGTTTTGTGTAACCTATGTACCACGTGTATACATGTTGTGGCTTATTTTTCTATGACACAAAAGATGCACTGATGCGTTCAACGAGGTCGACCAAATAAAAATTCTACCCAGAACAAAAAGCAAAAACGGTATATACCACCAAGAAAAACACATCAACCATAGTAATTACGCTGTGATTTATATGTTTTGTGCATATATTAGTCTAATTGTTTGGGCTGTTTTTGTGGTTAAAATTGTTTGTCATTATTTGCTAACTTTTCTCATTAACATATAGACATAGTACAATGTTCAAATTACGCCGATGTACGAGTATCTATCGTCAAAATTATAGGTTTTTTTAATTTTTTTTTGTTTTGTGTTTATAAAGTATTCGAGTTTCAATAGGAACGTACCTGTAAATTTTTACACATTACAGTTACATAAAAATTATGTTGTAAATCATAGATTCTTAAATTGTGGCCCGCGGACCCGGGGGTCCACGTAACCATTTTAAAATATTGTAAAATTTGACTATAGGTGAAAAAAAGTAAATATTGATAGAATATTTTCTCTTTGCAAATAGACATTTATTAAACAAATACTTTAATGTGTTATAAAAATTTACATATATAAACAGACATATGAATACTGATTGATGATTCATTATTTATAATATTATGTAATTGCCTTTTTTTTGTAGACATAGTAATAAAACATTAATCAACAAAATAAAAAGAAAATGTGTTTGATAAATTTATTTAAATTTTTAATAAGAAGAGGAATAAGCGCTCAAAATTAAGGGCCAATGCAATAACTCGAGAACTAAACATTGTAGAGAAACTGGGTTTATTTGGTTTGATAAAGAATCTAATACTTTTGTAACAGGGTTATGAGCTATGTGGCTATTGTAACCTGGTACATATTTCTGAAACTAACGTAAGTAATTTTGGTATCTGTTAGATTAGAATTGACCTAGTGACAGATTTATGTATCAGGGTTCGCGGCCAACCACTCGCCACTTCAAGATATTTCTTGGAAACATTTTGAAGTGTTTTAGATTTTTGGTGTAACTTTCGTACAAGTTTACAACAAAGTTTTTTGAGTAAAGTTTGTATTTTTCCCATGTTGCATCGTTAGTCTAGGTTTGTCTAGGTAAGTCGGCTTTTATTTAAGTAAAAATAAAATCACGCTTAGAGTGCCAGAGGCCTCTAGTTCGCTTTAGTTGTTAAATTTTGTTAGTTTAGATTAGTTTGTAGATCGCCTAAAGTTTATATTTGTATCAATTTATATCGTTGATTTATTATTTAATTAAAGCATAAAAAATAGACAAAAAATATTGAAATTAGCTAGTTATTACTTTTTACGCACGCTCCCTAAAGTTAATAAATATATACAAACAACTTGATCGTGTAAAAATCTAAATAAACAAGTAAATTTACTCTGTTGTTTGTTTCATAAAAAAAACAATTAAGACATTTGTCAAAATAACTTTAAATGTATTCAATAACATTTTTAAATTATCAAAAAGCACTTGAAAATGAATAAAAACCTAGTATAATAAGAGAATATAAAATCAAAAAAAAAATTGCAGAAAAATTTTCGATGTCTAAAGCTCCTCCACCAATAAACACAACCAACATTACGAAAGTAACTTCTACGTCCAAATCTTCTCGAACTTCTCCAACGAAGCTTTCCTAATTTTTTTTTCAAGTTAGAATATAATAATAAATGACTAAAATCTTTCAGAACACACTATATTAAAATTTAAAAAATTCTTAGATTAAAGTTCTGTTTTATTTTGTATACAAATTCGACGTTTCAATATACTACATGTTTCTCATCATCAGGAAAATATATACTAATGATATAAATAATAAATAAACAAACAAAACAGAAACAAAATACTAAGTAACAAACTGAAACTGGAGAAGAAGATGAAATCAATGTAACAAACTATAGTAGTACTTGTAGAAATTGCATTGTCTGTTGTTTTTCAATTTTACAAAAATCTACACATTGAAAATACGCTAATATATTCATTGCTTATAAATTAGTGCTGAAATTATCTTTCACTCAAGTATCATGCGAACGAAAATTTTCAAAATTAAAGTACACTTTAAACAGATTGCGAAATTTTTGGCAGGATAATTTCGAGGCTTTCATGCTCATGGCATGCGAAAAAGATATTTTGGAAAAATTAGATAATAAAGATTTCATTAAAAAAAATTCCGAAAAAAGACATTTTTTAAATCGTCTTTTAACTTACAATTAGATTTAAATAAAGAATTATATTTAATTTTATATGTGTCATTTTTACAATTTATCTTTATTTATCTGTAATGTCATTTCCATATTTATTAGAATAACAAATTATAATAACATAACGTATTTGAACAATTTCAGGATCTTTTCCCGAGCCTAACTTTTTATAAAGTCCAACCATGTCTAAATACATTTTATTTTGTTATTTTTATATCTTTTCCAAAGAGCAACATATTTATTTAAATATTATTGTGTATTATGAATCAACAGTGCGAAGGAAAACTAATGTAAATTTGTGCAGAAAACAGTGCATTTTTTCATGGCAGTTGGAAAATTCACCTGCCGCCGTCTGAGCAATTTTCGTCGGTCGTTGTGGAGATGGCAGCACACTACCAATACAAACACAGAACACCGATACGATACAAACAAAACGCGACCACGTTGCAGCGAAATACAAATCGCTAGTCCATCGTATCGTTTGTACGGTACGTTGCTGATGGCAAATCATATCACCATCATCATCAGGACGCAGGGCCCCGTGCACGGGCACCACTAAAACAACGCATTAGGGCTTAAAATCTAAACTGAGATGCGTCGACAACGAGTCCGTGGATAACACTGAAAGTTGACGGTCAATGTAGCCTCGCTGTCGGTCATGGCGATATAAACAGAAACTACCGCGGACACCGAGGTAGGCTGCAGTAGAGAAATGTATGATATGTGTATTAGTTATAGATGTAGTAATGCGTTTGTGTTGTTACCTATATACATCGATCAAACTTTATTAGGAATACGCATGCGCGTTTATTTACTACCTGAGCGAAATGTAAACAAACGATTGTATATCTGTTTCACCTGCGCATTAGGGCATTATTGTCATTAGACGATTTGATGATGATCGTGATAAAAAGTTATTGTTACTAGATGATTTGTTTTTAATGTTCTTTTTTCTCATTCAAAAATATTGAAAATCTGTTTTCACAAAAAAAAAATTATTTTAATTTATGTAATTCATTATAAACAAAAATTCATTATAAATTATATTCTATAAGACTTTCGTACGCGGTGTTTTAGCAAAGGTAATCAATGTTTAATCTGACCTAGTACCGAATTCTACAGCGTATTTCATTCAATTTTTTACAGGATTATACTAATATCAAACGCTCTGTATAATATTTATATAATTATAATCACACGCTATTAATTACAATTCAAATATATAACGATTATTAATTATATTTTTAAAATAGCTAGTTTTGATTTAGTTATTACATCATAAAATTTTCTTATAATTAGTATAATTATATATAATATAAAAATATACAAGTTTAGGTATCCCCACTAAAATATTTTTTACAATTGTTAATTTAAAAAAAAAATACATATGTATTATTTTATCTTAACGGCATAACAACCGAAATTGCACAATAAAAAGTTATTCTCAATTTTGTAAAACAATCTACTTTTATTTTTACCACGCTTACTGTTGTCACTGTTGTCACGGGTTGACACTGTTGTCACGAGTTGTCACGGTCAAATCTTGTAGTTGTAACCAATTTTTAGACCACTTTCTATCACCTGATCTCACTGAAATTTTGAATGTAGCTTTATTCCAGGAGACAACACATTATTTTAACAAATAAAAAAAAAAAACTTGACGTAGTGCTCTCGGATCGCACTCTAAAAGGTAAGGTAAGGTCCAAAGATAGACCGCAGTCTATCTTTTTGCAAAGAGTCAATTATATCTAGTATTGGTATATTATAATATAATATATAAAGTGAAGTGGCATTTAAAACCGATTACAAGATATGACAAGACGACAAGACTAAAAAGCAGAAAATAAAATACATAAATTTTTTTTTTAAAAAAACCACGCTTATATTTAAATGCACTAAAAAGAGGAAAATAAATTTTTTCGTGGTTATCCAAAATTTTTAGAAAGAAATAAAAGCGTGGAGCGCCAGGAAACTATATATTTCTCAATGATGATTAAGCGCTCCACGCTTTTATTTCTTTTTAAAAATTTTGAATAACCAAAAAAAAATTTATTTTCTTCATTTTAGTGCGTTTAAATATAAGCGTGGTTTTTAAAAGGTTTTTTTTTATATATTTTATTATATGTAATTATTAAAATGTTTATACGTTTTGAGTATTAGATACATAAATAACTATTAAAATGTTCGTATTCCTAACTTCTTTTATAAGATCGTGAATTAAACCTTGGCGTATCAATCAATTATATAAATTAATAATATAGTACTTAACTTAAATGCACACAAGTATTGTGGGTTGCCTAATTCATTTAAAGGTCAATGACATAATATGATTCTCTTTTATATTAGTAAACTGAAAATAACTTGCAATTTTTCACTAATTTTGACTCTGATTTCGTTTGTTTTTTGTTTTTATTTTTACTGATCAGAAAACAGTATTAATTTTTCTTATTTAATTAAATATTAATTTATAAAAAAATATTAATTCTATAAATAAAATTGAACTTAAAATTGCAGTCGAAGACGAATAAAAAAAAAATTCAATTAAAGCCGGAAAATAAATTTATCGACTTCATATTCACTACTATTTATTAGCTAAAAGAATTTTTGAAAGAGATAATAAATACGGGCAACAGTATTTAGTATATATAAAAAAATTAAATAACTATTTTAGAATCGGCTTTATATAAAAACCAATAAAATTCAAGTCTATAAATAAACTTGTAACAATTAAATCAAGTCACTACAACACTTTATTAGTCATCGTTAATTAGTTTTTTTTTCTGACTGATTTATCCATAAAAAATTCACAACACCGATGAGTAACCGAATCAAAATCTTGTTCTTAACATTTTACAAGTCAACATACCTGTGTTGAGATTTCTCAAAATTCGAAGAAAAAATTTCTAAAATATTCTAGGTATTTTTTTCATTTAGCGCAGAATAACAGTTTCTATTTTAATGTTTTCTGCATATTGTAAAGTTCATTTTAATATTTTATATCGCCGGGTGAATATTTATAGTTTTAGCGTCAATATTTATAGATTTATACTGTAATTATATAGGTAAATGTCACACTGAAAATAACAATAACAAATGTCATTGAACTTATTGTAACTATATATATATTCATTTTTGTTGAATATTTTATTAGATTTACATTTAGATAAGCTTTATTTTATAAATTAATGCATTTTATATTTATTTTGTTGCGATCGCTATATATTTGTAAATAAATGCAGTAATATCCTTTTCTACAAATCAATAGCAATATATATATTTTTAAATAAAACGGCTTTAGGTTTAAGTTCTGTATAAAAATTTATTCATAATCGACGTTTCGGCGAACTCAACGTCCGTTTTCATCAGGAAAACTGCGACAAATGACATTTACAGTAAATAACAGAACATAGAAACAAGTTATTAGATAACAAATAAATAACTAGATCATACAAATTAAAAATTAAAAAAAAATATGATATAGTTATTTATTTGTTACCTAATAACTTGTTTCTATGTTCTGTTTATTTACTATAAAATTCAACATCTGTTTTCATCAGCAAAACTGAGAAAAATGACATGTACAGTAAATAACAGAACATAGAAACAAGTTACTAGGTAACAAATAAGTAACTAGATCATAAAAATTTATAAATTTTAAAAAAATATTTGTTATGATCTAGTTACTTATTTATTACCTAATAACTTGTTTCCATGTTCTGTTTATTTACTATAAAACTCAACGTTCGTGTTCATCAAGAAAACTGAGACAAATGACATGTACAGTAAATAACAGAACATAGAAACAAGTTACTAGGTAATAAACTAAGTAAATAGATAAAAAAAAAAAAAAAATTATGATGTAGTTACTTATTTGTTCTGTTATTTACTATAAATGTCATTTGTATCAGTTTTCTTGATGAAGACGGATGTTGAGTTCGTCGAAACGTCGATTATTAATAAATATTTATACAGAACTTAAACCTAAAGCCGTTTTTTTATATATAATGAATTCTGAATTTTTTTTTTCTAAGTTAATATATATTTTGTGCAATATTAATCAATAAATAATCAGTACGCATAAAGCAAAATTTATTTTCTTTAATTAAATAATTTTTGATTTGTTTTTGTTATTATTTTTCTTTATTTGGGGGTTAAAACATTACATATAGTAATTATAAACTTATTAATATATTTAAAAAAAATAAATGGTCAAAGTTAAAAAAATACAGAAAGCTGTAGTGCGATTTGTCGTAACTTTGAACACAGCATAACTCAAATGCTTTATAAATCGAAGACAAGTTGTACAATTTAAAAAATGTATGTAATTTTACCGAAAATTTATATAATTTTGCGTGTTTTGTGAATGTAATTTTTCATAAAGAATGCAATATTACGTAAATTATCAACAACTTTACTGTTAAAACCTATGTAAAATTACATAAATTTAAGATATATTTTCTACAGTGTAATTAAGATATGTGAGTTTATTTGATTTTAAGATGTAAAAAAATATAAATTAATTCCAGATAATTCTCGATTGTTTAAATTGTTTTGTTAGACATAGATATATAAACACGGAAAAAAGATGAAGAAATTAATAACAAAAATGCAGTAAAACCCGTTTATAAAATTGACAAATTTCCTTTTACGTAGGTCATACGAAATCCATAACTTGTGCAAGCCGTCCACTATTTAAAAACACCCAGTATTACGGCCGCATAATCTCTTAACAAAACCAAAATTCCCCCTAAAGATCCGCTCAGCGAATGGTTTTAGCACCGACCAGTTAAGTGCATGTCCACACTTAACCTTAGTTCAGTGAAGAAAGTCGACTAGTCGAGATGTATTACATATTGGAATTATTGTTTGTTATTTGCACGTTGATTACGACCTGCACGTCAACCGATCCGGATGCAATTATGTTTCCATCGGAGGAGGATCGTGGAATTAGTCCGAGAATGAACTATCACCATCATCATCATCATCATGCAGATGTTGGTGAACAAATGACGAAAAGACCATTTTCGTCGAACACTAAAGAGGTTAGTTTATTTATGACTATTGTTATATTATTTTGTTAATCAAGGTGATTATTTAAACACGGTGTTAGTGTTTACATTGTTAATTATTTAACTTTGAGAACTGTCAAAGTAGTTGACCTTCACACATTTGAAAACGTAATTTGTTGTAATATCTATTTAATTACATGTGTTTGTTCAATTTTTTATTATTAAATGAACACATAAATAACTTTGTAATAGTACCTATTTCAACTGATTTGGTATTGCGAAAATTTAAATTATGTTTTAGTAGGTTTCAGGGTTGGCCTGATTTTAATCATTTGATTTTTCAAATAAATCAAATAAATCAAAAAATAATCAATGATTTAAAGCAATTTTAATTAATTAATTGTTTTTTTTTACTAAATTTTATATTAACAATTCATTAATTAAAATATCTAGATACAACTAGCACAAAATAAATATTAAAATAAAAAATCATATAATATAATAATATTAAAATTATAGTATTTCAAAATATATTAAATAATATTTAATGATAATGCAATCTATAATGATAGGTATGCAAAAGGTATTACAAATAAAAATTTTGATATATATTTTTACTATTTTTAGTTTTTATTTTTAATATTTAGTAAATTATAAACATAAAAAAAATATTATGTTGTCATTTCACATTAAGTCGACGACATGGAAACTTGCTATTCCAGATTTTGTAACTCCTATATTTTCTTGATTTTTGTCAAATTTTATCTATCTTTATGAATATAATAGACATTGCCTTCAAAGAGGTGGTAGATAAACTGTAAAATGTATTTATGTAGATAATTTGACTAAAATCTAAAAAAAATATAGAGTTGCAGGACCTAGAGTAGCAAGTTTCCGTTAAATATCACACGTATAAAATTATATGTTATTTTTATATTCATAAGTGCATAAAAATAATTAATAAACTATTATTTTCGAAAATCATAAAAAAATCTTATTTTTTCTAATTATTTTTTTAAAATTACCAACAGCCCAACCTTGGTAGATATATGTATAAATTGCAAATAAATTCAAGTCAATTTCTTTTCTGAAAAAACAATTGATTAAAATTCAGTTATCGTATTTTGGAAGGTAATAATGATTTTATTACATAATATGAAATCCTTTTACAATACGTATTACTGTTTTATATGCAAAGAGAAAAACTAATAACTGTATATATAGTAAAGTAAAGTATGATAGGATTTGCATAATATTATTTGTTTTAAGGCACTCTCAAAACTAGAATAAATATTGATGAAAGGAACGATGCAATTTCAGTATTCTTTTTGGTAAATTTTTGTCTTTTAAAAATTACTAGTTTATTTTTTCCATGTACATTAATATTATTAATAGGGTTGCCTGTTGTCGTCGGACAAAATAGTGAACAAGCGGTAGGGAGGGTCGAGCAAATTCAAATTAGATTATATAAAATTTAATGTAAATCATTTCATATATATCATATATATATATATATATTGTTTTACAATAAGTTAATATTTGTTACAATTCTTTAAGATAATCCATAATGTCCTTAGATATTATTAAACCAAATATCATGGAAAATATTTTGTGAGTGGGTCATTTGTGTTTTCGCAGAAAAAAGATAGTGAATAGAACGTGAAAATAGCGGACAGTCCGCTCAAATAGTGAACACCTGGCAACCCTATAGATGAAGATATTTGTATCTGAAATAATCTCTGATTAATGTTCATTTCTGTCTACGATTAATCTGCAAACCGGATAATCGAGAGTCTACAGTCAATGGCGTCACTACACTGTAAAAATATATTTTAAATTTTTGTATTTTTACATAGGTTTTAACAGTAAAAAATAACTACATTTTGTAATTTTACTGTGATAATTTACGCAAATTTACGTAATATTACATTTTTTTTATGAAAAACTACATTCACAAAACATTTAAAATTACATAACTTTTATGTAAAATTAAATACATTTTTTTTACAGTGTAGAGTAGGTGTCACTGTAATAATATTTTTTCACTAATGTTCTTCAAAAGTAAGTTTTTATTAAGAAAAACTCAAATACAACATATCCTGCCGATAAAACTGGCAGATTTTGTATTTTAAATAAAATACCTATTACTTATTACTAATTTTGTTTTTTCATAGCTATCCCAGTTACAATAATAAAGTATTATAATGTACACAAAATTATTATATATTTTTCTATTTTATTAAAAATCTATTAACATTCATGTTACATAAACTAACCCTATTTTGTAACGCAAAATTTATTAAAATATATATATGGTTCCATTTGAAAAAAATATTTTCAGAAATTTTGCAAATTTTAAGTTTATAGCAATATTGCAGACAAATTTTTAAATTTTGTTTTAATTTATTTTTTATGATAAGAAAGCTTAAAACTTTAGAGACGCCTCTCTCTGCAGTACATATTATCTTATTAAGATAAAATTGTCGTTGCATGTACCACAAATCCGGATATAAGATAAACATGACCACAATAAAATAGAAATTTTACCTTATTTGCTACAATTTTTTCTAAAAATATTATTAACCACTAGAATCTAGATAAATAAATGTACGTATCCAGACAGAATTTAACTTAAAAATATCTAAAGAAAAATTGAAATTCTGGCCCATATCTAGTGATCTATAAATATTTTTGTAAACAAATAAAGAATTATTATAAAGTTCGAATAATGGGGGAATTTTTTATTTAACTGTAAAGCTTTGTATATTTTGTAATATAAACAAGTATAATTTTAATTTATGCCTACGCTTTTCCGTGTAATATTAATTTATCTTGTTTAAAAATTGGTAATTGTGAAACAATTTTGCTTATGTTTCATTTCAAATTGTTTACATTAACAGTACAAGTTTTACAAAACAAATTTTTTTTATAACAAACAATAAATTATTAGTATGCATATGAATATCTAGAAGCATGTGATTTTATAATAATATTAATAATAACATTCTCATATATATTCTTTTAATAGATTTTCGGAAAATGACTATATCCTAGAAAGAATTGTTTAGAAATACAATATGTTTTCATGTATTTTAAATTAATTTCGTATATCATAAAAATTAATTGGGCTTAGAAAGAAAATCTCAAAGCATATAAGTACTATAAATTATTTAACATTATCTACTTAACATTTTTTTAAATTATCTTAACAACAATGATATTCTTGAAAATTAATTTATATTATTATATAATAAATAATTTTTTTTCATTATATTTTAACTTCGCAATTTTTTATAGATTGTTTGTAATAATTTATAAAGTATATGTCAAGTTAAGATTAAGTTTCAAAATTTTCAGTTCATTGGTTTTTGAGTTATCAGACAGACAAAAAGAAACTATTTCATTTTTATAAATATGATTACGAAATAAATTTACAGCGTTACCATTGAAGTATGGTAGGTTGACTATAATGACTTGTCAAAATTTGCAGCTTAAATATTTAAAATTTGTTTTATAATACATTATAATAAAACAATTTACCTTATATATCAGTATTTGATGCTAACCATTTTCTTATAATTTGGTCAGGTAAAAATGTTTCTCAAAGATCAAATCATTTGCAATTAAAAGTTGATCCTTTCTCGATATTGTTTTTCTTCATGTTTCAACACATTTTATAGTAATACGAAATAATACACTGCTCAAAAAAATTAGGGGAACACTTTTTTCGAAACCTGTAACTTTTTAAATAATAGTTCTAGGTAAATCAAATTTGGTATACTTCAACGGCATATATTTAACTAAAGAAAATTATAAAAACAATGTTACAACTTTTAGTTACTTCTAAGTTACACTTAAAAATGTAAATTAATAACGCAAAACAAAATGGAAAAAATGTCAAGTATGCTATGAATCCACGCATGAAAACTTACTAAAGATGAAAAAAGAAATTAGTTGTTAATTTTTGTTGATTAGAAGTAAAATAAGGCATCTTAGTGAAGTGCAAGTTGCTTGTGCTGTCGCTCTTATTCAGCATGGCCACTCTTTTCGAAATGTTAACGGGGACCTTCGAGTTTCCCCTTCCGTTATTCAGCGTTTATGGAATCGGTTTCGGAAGACTGGTCAATATGTTAGAGGAGCTGGACAAGGTCGAAATCGAAAAACTACTCAAAATTAAGACCGATTTCTTGTTCTTTCCTCTCTACGTCAGCGTACTGCCACAGCGCGAGACCTCCTAAACGACCTAAGACGAGCACATGGAACAGAAATTTCTGATCAAACTGTTAGAAACAAATTAAAAGAAGCAAATTTAAAACCAAGAAGATCTGTTTGCGCACCACGCCTTACGTAGCATCACAAAGCAGCGCAAATGATGTTTGCTCTAGATCACAAAGATTGGCAACTTCATCACTGGACGCCTGTACTGTTTATAGACTAGTCCAGATTTTGTTTAACTCGTTGCGACGGTCGAGTACGTGTATATAGACGTCCTGGTGAACGCTACGCAGCCGCTACTATACAGGAAGTGGATAGATTTTGTCGTGAATCTGTAATGGTCTGGGCTGGAATCAGTATAGACAACAGAACTGATCTTGTTGTGGTTCCTGGTGGACTAAATGCCATGAATTACATCGAAAACATTTTGGAGGACCATGTGGTGCCTGCTGCATATGGCGTCGGTTAAAATTTCATCATAATGCAGGACAATGCAAAGCCAGATACCGCCGGCATCGCAAGAAACTTTTTAAAAGAACATGGAATTCAGGTCATGGAATGGCCGGCTTTAAGTCCTAACCTGAATCTTATTGAACAAGTGTGGGATCAGCTTGACCACTTGTTCGCAAGCACCATAATCCACCACTAAACATACAAGAACTGACACAAGCCTTGATTGAGGAATGGGACAGCATACCCCAAGAATCTCTTCGCAGACTAGTGCGAAGCGTGCAACGCAGGTGTGAGAAAGTGATTCGTGTTCGTGGAGGGCATACACTGTATTAAACCTCACCAATCCACAGAAAACCCGACTGTCATCGATACTAGGACAGTCGTTTCCATTTTGTTTTGCATTGTTAATTTACATTTTTAAGTGTAACTTAAAAGTAACTAAGAGTTGTAACATTGTTTTTATAATTTTCTTTAGTTAAATATATGCCGTTGAATTTGATTTGTCTACAACTATTATTTAAAAAGTTACAGGTTTCGAAAAAAGTGTTCCCCTAATTTTTTTGAGCAGTGTAGTATATTATGTAACGAGGGGCAGAAAGCGATCTTTATTGTGTACAACAAATAAATTATACTTATTTAATTGTTTGTCAAAACACTGTACACAAAAAATTATTATAAAATATCACTAACTACACTTTTCACGCTAAACAAAAACATATAAACGTTAAGTTTCAAAAACAGGAAGAGTAGAGAAAAACTCAATACTTATAGAATTTAAAATCTAATAGAATTTAAAGTCGAGTTTCCTATTTTGTTTTGTTCCATGATGTAGTTTGAAGCGCAAATAGGATATTTTTAAAAATTATAAAATTGTTTGCTATAGTTGAAGTTGTTTAAATGTTCATAAAACTTTGTTACAATAAATGCAGATATGCTAAGATAAAATTCATACATTATTAATATACTTTGGCAGACCGCCACGAAAAAATAAAATAAATATGCTGATCTGGCCGTTAACTCTAGTAGTCAGTAATATAGACAGAAAGTTAATAATATTTACTTATATATTTTTTACAGATTCCACTAGACTTAATAAAAAAATTAAATCAAGTTGACGATATTTCTCAGTTACTTTCAAAATATGTAGAAGGCGAAGAAGTCGTTGAAGAACTTGGTATTGCAAGTAGGTATTTATTATAAATTTGTATTACATTATATCGGCACCTCCAATACGAAACTAACAAAAGTTAACTAACAGTTTAATACAAATTTGCAGAAAAATTTAATGATTCTTTTTTTTTAATTTCGGTATGAAATCGAATCTAATTATAATTATTTGTTTATGTATTATGTCTTTCATTTCAGCTTTTTTGGTTGTAGTTTATATTTATTTTGATTAAGTTTAATGAAACAAAATCATATGTACCTCTTAAATGTACTTGATCGTAACAAATAGGTAACAAATTAAATTCAGTAATTATAAATTAACAGGTATTCAAGAAAACTAATTATAAAACAGTTACAAACAAACTCAAAAAAAATGAAAGAATAATCTTCAAACCATGAAGGTACTTAAACGTAACCCAATGACAAATAATAACAAATAGGTAACAAATTAAATTCAGCAATTATAAATTAACAATTGAATAAGCAAGTACTCAAGAAAACTAACTAAAAAACAGTTACAAACTGAAAAAAAAAATGAAAGAATAATCTCTTCAAACCATTTGCATCTTAAACAATGTCGTTCTCGCATTCTTCGAATTCAAATGACAAATTCTTCTTGCAAGTATTTTTATCATCATAGATCATAAATTGTATGTTGAATTTAAGCGGTTCGGCCAGACTACCTTCGTAGCCAATTTTTAATGTACAGGGACGTTTCCATTTCGATGAGGACAAAGCACCGCATTTGTAATAGGATTGAGTAATTTCAATTATACCGAATGTTTCGCAATGATTCGGCGCTTGATCGTATTCCGAAAATTTACAATCGCCTTGACCAATTTCGCCATCAAACGTTGGCATCTCTTCCCAGTTATCGCTCGCGTAAGCTTCTTGGAAATTATGATTGGTGTTGGTAGATCCATTGCTCAAACAATCAGCCAGAGTCAGTCTGAAAAATTTGTTAAATAACAGACATATTGCAAAAAGAGTAAATCAACATAAACTAGATTTCGGTAGTGTATCAGGGTGTCTAGCGGGCGGGAAAAGCGGTAATTCTACGGGAATTTAACAATATACGGGAAATATTTTTGGTATGGGAAATTATAATTGGACTTTGAAGTGTTTCTTTACATTCAAAGCATTCGCTTTAACTGTAAAACGCCTGATGATATAGTAGCATTTTCTAGGATATTCATACAAAATTTATATAATGGTTTCTAACCGAATTAATTTACAAAACATAGATTATAAACTTTAATAATTTATCAAAGTTAATTAATACACAAGATTACAAATAAAATTATGTCATGTAATTTTATGTGTCATAAACATGTGCCATTGAGTGTTCTAAAGTAAAAAAAAGCTGGTTATTCCTTTAAATTAATGTACGAGAATTTATTTAAAATGTTTAGAAAATCCGCTAGACACCCTGTGTATACGTCTTATGGAATAATATGCGTTGTAATTACATAAAGATAAAATTTAATATGTTAGAGTAGTACTATGTACAGCTCGCGTTGCCTCAACATTGTTCATTAAAAATAAAAATAGGCTCGTATTCTCATCGCACTTTTAAAAGTGACTCAAAAATATTTGTTAAGTTTTTTAAAATTAATAAGGAATAAAAATAACTATAAAGGTTATTATGACACGAAACATTTAGTGAGTTTCACAAAATTTATATTATTCAATAATCGATTCAGACTTTCGGAAGAGTTTACATACACTGGTATGAAATTGATTGAAATTTTGTAAAAATAACCAAGTGTTTCTTTTCATAATAACCTTTATAGTTATTTTAGTTAGTTTATTATAGTTAGTTATCTTATAAAATATCTGTAAGAGGGAACTAATGTATATCTGATAAATAACAGAAGCAAAAAATATTTAGAAATAAATTATAAAAGCACTTTCTTTCTGAAAAAAAAATGGGGCGAAAAAACGATCCACAATTTTTAAATTTAGTGTGTGAATTTGCCTAAATTATACTTTTATAAAAATGAATCACGGTCTGCAAGAATTGTATTTATTTAAATGACTTAGAACTATTCGCGAGATATATATATATATATATATATATATATATATATATATATATATATATATATATCATCTCTTTTCGTGCAATATACCTATTGAAAAAGAAATACTGTGAAACCTTAATTCATCTACGATTTTCTAAAGAACGATTGTTGTAAAAATACCAATAAAATCGCCTTTTCAACACATTCATTATTAAATATAAACTTACGGATTGTTTCGGTTATTCAAGTGTGTGGTATTACTTTCACAAACTATATTCGGTACTGGATGCATAATATGCTTCGCGCCAGACATGTGCAATTTAATAAAATGTAGAATCCGATCCGTACCACGAATACTACGCCCAAACCAATGCAGCAATGCGTCCTCGGTCAGATAATGTACAAAGACATTTGGATAGTTTTCAATCATATCCGTGTACCATTTCAGAAAATTTTCATCGTCAGTTGTATCAAATTGATTAGCTGAAGCAGCCAAATTCAACGAAGTCATTGCAGGCGAAAATTGTTTGCACCTTGTTTGTAGCTATCAAATAACAAAATGCAATCTGTTGCTATACTATACGAATTTATTTTGTTAAATTATACAAAGACATGTTGGTATGAAGTGATAATAAACATATTGTTTATATATTTATCTCTTTTCTATCACATGAAAGTATCATAGTAATGCGTGTTTTCGTCAATAACATTGAATTCTAAACACCAAATTTTTGTTTCTTGTGTTTTTGCACGGTAACGTTGATTTTAAAATCATAATTTTTTTAAAAAAATCAAAAAATCGATTTTTTATTTAAATCAATTTTTTTTTTATTTAAATCGAATAAAAATCATGACTAATTTTACAGAAAATAATAAATATCAATAATAATAAATAATAAATACAAATTATCACGCAGTATAATAAGTACGCAGTAAACATAAAATAAAAAATGTATAGATCTATAGATCTATGTTGAAACATTTGTTCATTTCCAAAGATTTATTTAATATCAATAATCGTTGTACTGTGTTTGTTATTTAATTATAATATAAAGATTATAAATTATTCAATAAATATTTTCATTATGACTTGATTTTTAATACCTGATAACCGACGTAAAATAACCTTTGATTTAAATCAATTAGGAGTATTATTTTTTTTTAGCAAAATACGTTTGATTTAAATCAATGCAATCCTGTTTTAACTTATTATACAGTAACAAAATCTGGTGATTTGTTATTCAAAATGTAAATTCAAATATGTAAAAAATTATTAAAAATGGGTACATATACAGAAAAAAGTGTGTATATAGCTTTTTTTTTTGTAGAAAAACCTTTAGCTTTAAGTTTATAAACTATTTGAAAAATTTAAAAAAAATATACACATTTTTAAAATACAAAAATGTAATGTAATATTTGGCTGAAATTAATTTCTGTTTAAAAAGAGTTTGTGCCATATCCTAGGGTACATGGAGTGTATATGTAAAAATACTTTTTTATAATTTTTTTTTTGTTGCAGGTCGATTTGGAGGTTCAGAAAGAAGTAATATATTTAATAAATATATTTTTAAATAAACATATAAATAAATTATATTATTTGTTTGTCTTGAATTTTAGCTGCTGCAGTAGTGGCGAAACCTGCAGCATGTATACCGACATTACAAACAGTTGAATTGAAAAGTACAAATGATACAAGTTTATTTTATTTTCCACCCTGTACTAGAGTTGAACGATGTGGTGGCTGTTGTTCACATTCTTTATTATCATGTCAACCAGTTCAAACGGAAACTATTAGTTACCAAGTAAGCACTTTTTAGAATAGGAATTTTTCCAATCCGATGGGTAACAACAACAGGCAACATATAGGCACGTTAAATTCGAAAAAAATTGCTAGTTTAACACATAGAATTGCCCCTTTTATTTTATTCATTAATATAAAATTAAGGAGAATTAAAAACGAGCATAGACAATTGATTGAAATTATTCAGGGTGGCCAGATCTTTGTGAAAACCAGTTTTCCAGATTTTTTTTTCAATTTTCCCTGACTTCAATTATTTAACAAATGTAAATTCCTAAGTAATGTGAATCACATAAATAAAGATTTCTAAGTATAGGTGTGAAAAAAATTTAATATGTATACTAAAAGTGAAATTTATTAATTTTTGCCGATATTATAATAATACAAATTTGCACTGTAAATTTGTGTTTGTAATTTTGTGAAGTCGCCAAACAAATTTTTTTCCCTGACTACAAAGACTTTCCCTGACTTTTCTAGGATCAACAAAATTCCCTGACTTTTCCCAGTTTTCCAAGTTTTGGCCACTCTGTTATTAAAATTTACCTCAATATTTTGATGGGATTATATCGAGTTTTTCACAAACACATAATAATTATGAAACGAGAAATAAAGATAACTTCAAATTAGATCATAAAAACATTATGCAAGCACAAAATACTATATTTTTTAAATAGTTATAAGAATTTTAATCTTAATCAATTTAAAAAGAATGTTAAGACTTATTATTTAACGGGACAGAGTTTAATACCACTTCCTAACTTTAGAAAGTTATTATAAATTTATATTTTTAATTTTTAAGTGATTTTTTTCAAATTCTATATATTATATACATTTATATAATTTTGTTTTTTTTATATAGCAATGAGCTACATAAATAATTTATTCATTTTCCTATATTATAAATTATACCTAGTCAAAATTTATAGAACAAAATTCGCACCTTGAGAACAATTTTAATAATTACACTAGAACTCACACAGTGAGGAAATCTTTCGCAAATTTCATTAATTTTTTTGTTTTACAAAAATAGAAGTATTATCGTTTTTAAAATTAAATAGCTGTAGCCTTATAGTATCTTTTTCTTTTTAACTGTATCTAACTGGAATAATTTCAGCATATTACTTATTTTTAAATTGCAGGTTTATGTTTCACAATATGTTGGTGGTACAAAATTAAATTTTAAAGGGAAAGAAATTGTTCTAATTGATAAACATACTAAATGTAAATGTGACTGTATCATGAAGAAAGAGGTTAGTAGACACATTTTTTTTATATAGCACCCACAAATATACTACTCCTATATTATATTAATATAAAGTTTAACAATTATATAAAATCCACTTGATATTTATTTATTTAGTCCTATTTAGTAAAATATTGTTTAAGTTATAAATTATATGTAACTTCCACGCAATTGCAACAAATATACTAATTAAAAAATTCGTTTATTTCGTTTAGACGTTACATATATATTTATATATAAGCAGTTATTAAAAACGCATATATAAGTAGAAAAATAAAATTTTCCAATTTTTGTGACCATAAAAGAATCTATTCTGAAAATTTGATTGAAATAAATGGTATAACTAAAATAAAATTTTAATTTTCTCTCTCTTTCCCTCTCTAAAAGTTGGCGATGCTGCAAAATATAATTGTATAATTATTGTAATTGTAGATGGTAAAAAAAATCTGTCTTGAAAATTTTATTGAAATCGGATAACAACAGTATAACTAAAACCTTTTTTTTTAACCATTTTGCAGTAAATGCTGTAGAAACAAACACACACTGTAATAATTTAATTATTACTCAACATTTTTACAAACAAAACAGATATATATTATATCGCGTTAAATACTAAGTGTAGTATTTAACGCAATGTAATATATCTATTTTGTTTGCCAAGATGTTGATTAAATTATTACAGTATAATTATAATAATAAACATAATTATATAATAAACGGTAGTTTTAATATTTAAATATCATGTATAAAGTTATGAAGAGTTTTCCAAAAATAAAATTATAACCAAATTATATTTACCTATCCTTTTCCATCACTGGTTACATAAAATTTCACAATTTCGTCGTAATAAATAGTTTATTTCGTAACTTTCATCAGAAATAATGTAACACAATTTTGATTATTTTAGGATTGTAACAGTTTCCAAGAATATAAGAAAGACGAATGCCAATGCGTTTGTGCCAATTTGGATGAAAGGAAGAAATGCGATAAATTTAATGAAACTAAACTATGGGATCCAAATATATGCAAATGTCGATGCCGTTCATTCGGCGGATGTTCAACCGGATTATATTTTGATAACAATAAATGTTCATGTGTTCCAGTTCCAGTACGACGTCGATTCGCCGAATTATTTTCAAATAGTGAACAACGCTCATTTACTGACCAGGAGAGCGATACGGTTGATGGTTTAGCTGTGGCACCTTTAACTCCATCGAAACTCCACAATGATGACGAATAATATGACAAATTATGATATGCTTTTTACTGTATTTTGTTTATTAAATTGTATAGATAATACATTTCTTTTTTTTTTGAAAACATGTGATATTTTATGTATAAGATTTAATTAAAATGATATTTTATTAGTTGTCTTTGAAACTGCATTTTTTAAATTATATTCCCTTTGGTATTTTTCATTCATGTTTAAGTATTTGACAATATTTTCATTTATTGATAACATTACGCTATGCATTTCACAAAGATCATGAATTTGAATGTCACCTATGTAAGAAAACAATTTAAATTTCTATTATAATATATAATAATACTGATTTGTACTTACTTTGACTGTTTGCGATTTTAGTTGCAAAATTCTCACGATTATATCTCGGTTGTTTTGAAGAACTCATTTCGAATGTTTACAACTTAGATCATTCAGACTTCTACTATATGATCTAAGGTTTACAAATCATTTGACATTTTCAAACTTTTAAAGAATGACGCAAAGCTAGCTTTACATTGATAGTCACGGAAAACATTTCTGCAATAAAATTATACTTATCATTTTTAATTTACATTTTTGGTAATAATAATTTGTTATATTTCAAGTTACCTATCTATCTATATTTTTATTTTATAGTACCCTTATATAAAAAACACTTTGTATTAATAAATAATAATTATTTATTTATTTGATATTTCAAAACATCGAATAAAAGTTCAAGCATATTAACGTAGATGTCTCTACTAACAGCGGAAAATAATTGATAGTTCAAACAATTTAAAATTATTATTTTGACATTTCTTTATATCAATTAACATTCGTGCGATAAGAATCACAATATATAGAGCAATAAATTTGTAGTCAGTTAAATAATTTATTCTAAATTTGTAGTAAAAATGTCAGAAGAACCAACGCCAGTAACCAGAAAATTAATAAGTACACCACTTGCGGCCAAGCCTGTTGCTCCCTACAAGTACGTATTTCATTTAAATACCAATGAAATAATTATTGTTTTGTTACAATTTTGTATTGTAAGTTTAAATAATAAGCATTTCCGCTTACTATTATTTAATTAAATTCTAATTAACAGTCAAGCTGTACTCGTGGATCATACATTATATGTGTCTGGTACTCTTGGACTGGACAAAAACACAAATAAATTAGTATCGGGTGGAATAGAAGCCGAAACCCATCAAGCACTTAAAAATTTAGGCGCTGTTTTAGAAGCGGGTGCATCGTCATTCGATAAAGTTATTAAAACAAAGATTTTATTGAAAGATATTGACGATTTCAAACAGGTCAACGAGATTTATCAGGAATGTTAGTAAAACTAAAAATAACCTATATATTTGTTATTTATGTGTAATATATTAATTTATCGATAGATTTTACAATGGATTTCCCAGCTCGTTGCGCTTTTCAAGTGGCTAAGTTGCCTTTAGATGCAAGTATTGAAATCGAAGCTATTGCGATTTCGGGTGATATGCAGACTGTTAGCGGAACAGTTGGCTGTGGAACTTGCGGACCTACAGCGTGTCCATGCTCAACTTGTGGTGTTAAAAAATAAATTATAAATTTCTGTGTTAATATTTGTTATAATTTATTTATATCGTAGTATTTTGTGACCAAATTATATGTGTTAATAAGTGTACTCATGTGTTTTTATTATAAATTCCTTTCGTGCTGCCTTTTGTGGTTGTCAAATTATTTTTACGATTATCAACAATGAAATCGATAGATTCGAGATTTATGATAGTTTTCGAAATAATAATTATTTATATCGGTATTATTTTGTGACCAAATTATATGTGGTAATAATTGTACACTTGTGTTTTTATAATTATTTCCTTTAATTAAAACCTTAACCTTTTGTGGTTGTCAAATTATATTTAACGATTATAAACAATATGAAATCGATAGATTCGGGATTTATGATAGTTTTCAAATATGAAATAATAAACAAAAACACAATTTGAAGTAGATAAACAAATAAGTAGATTTTAACATAGTACAAAATAATATTAATACAGAACTTAAACGTAAAGCCGTTTTATTTTATAAGTAGCTTTTAAGCTCTTATATGATCTGTGCTTTTAACTAAAAAATGCTAAATACGTATCAATGTTTTAATAACGATTGAAAGACTGTAAATAATTGCTATAATCGCAATTTCATAATAATATTTCCTTATCGCAGTGTTATTTGATTGTGTAAACGCGACTTTATCGCATTACATGTGGGGACCATTTTAAAAGTGATTTAAACGAGTTGACAGATTGTATTAAATAAACAGTTAATAAATAAAACAATTTACAATGTCGGTTTCAAGAACAGCAGGAACAGTAATTAGAAAAATAATTTCTACTCCTAAAACATATCGACCAGTCGCACCATACAAGTAAGTTTTTGATTTTATTTATTTATGAAAAAGTTTGGTTAAGTTGAAATATTTTCAATATATTCACTGTAATTATAATCTATTTGATAATTATTTAAATATCGGTTTTTTTTTCGTTATAATTATATTAATTTTATATCCTAAACGTCTGTGACATATATAACTATATATTTATTAGATTAAGTGCAAAGGTTATAAAAACTGATAGTATTTTTTTTCTATTGTTCAAGTTTGTTTTACGTAAGAGTTAATTTAAATTGATAATTATTGCTAATGTATTTTCAAGGAAAATTTGATACTGTTGATATTTTTTAAGTTTTATATTAGGAAAAACAAATATATTACTTTAAATAGACGTACGCGTGATATTTATCCTAAAAATTTGTGCTAATTCATTGCAATCTTAAAATAGATAATATAATTTTAGTCTAACAATAAATATAGTTTATGCACTCGTCAAAAAATCAAACGCGACACACGAAAAATTAGAAAAATTACTGATTCGGCCGATTTTGAACAAAATTGAATGAAATTTTACGTCCGAAAAAATTTGAAATCTCATCTTTAAGGGCATGCAAAATGATGGACCATTTGAACCATTATACCACACTCCGCAGAAAAAAACATGTTTTGACTTGAAAAAAATTGTCAAACTTTGACAACAAATTTTTTTTGATTTAATTTACCAAGCGTACGCAAATATTCAAACAATTTGACGTAAATTTTGCTTTTAATTTCAAGGACTTACGATGCTTCAATGGTAAAACATTCTTCTGTTAAGAGAAAAGTTCGAAATTGTGAAGCATTTTGGCAGACCAAACCTGCAAAAAAAAACTTGCAAAATGCAGGATAAATTAAAAAAAAAATTACAACTTCGCACCAAAGCATCGTAAATCCTTGAAATTAAGCGAGATTTACGTCGAATTGTTTGAATTTGTACGTCCTCTTGGTAAATTGAGTCGAAAATTTCGAAGTTCTGACAAATTTTGAACATTTAGACTATTTTAACGATCAAACAATTATTGTGTTCAATGGTAAAACATTTTTTGATTAAGAAAAAAGTTCGAAATTGTGAATCATTTTGCAGACCAAACCTGCAAAAAAAAACTCGCAAAATGCAGAATAAATTAAACAACATTACAACTTTGCATCAAAGCATCGTAAGTCCCTAAAATTAAGCGATATTTACGTCGAATTGTTTGAATTTTTACACCATCTTGTATATACCATACATGTTGTCAAAATTTGACAATTTTTTAAGTCAAAGTACATGTTTTTTTCTGTTGGGTGTGGTGGCGAGCGGAATGATTCAAATGATCCATTCAATTTCGTTCAAAATTGGCCGAATTATACTCGGTAGAGTTTGTGCACTGCGGTTACGTTATGTGTGTTGCCTATAGCGTAAGGGGGCAAGGAATTAATCTAATCGTAAGATTATTTTTTTTTAAATAATAATATAGTTTATTTATAAACATTAGCTAAATAGGTACATTAATTTTATAAACTATATATTTCATGTACACAATCTAACAATATATTTGGATACTATTACTAATTTTTTACTAATGAAATAATATTGTAGTCAGGCCGTTTTGGTTGATCGTACTTTATACGTATCGGGAGTCGTAGGATTGGATAAGGATACTATGAAAATAGTACCGGGTGGTGTAGTATCTGAAACACGGCAGGCTCTAAAATCTTTAGGATATATTTTGGAAGCCGGTGACTCTTCCTATGATCAAGTTGTAAAAACGAAAGTTTTTTTGAAAAATATGCAGGATTTTCAAGCTGTAAATGAAGTATACAAGGAATGTTAGTATTACCATGTATTACCTAGTATTGTTATATTTTAACACGTTTTTATTTAATTCGCTTTCTTGGCTGCTGTTTGTTTGGTAGAAATTTTGCTATTTCGCTTTGAAACTTTAACTATAGCTTAGCTAACTGAATGATAATGCAATATTAACTAATTAATAATTATCGTATTTAACACGTTTTTATTTAACTCGCATTCTTGTCTGTCTAATTAATAATATTAGAAATATAAATTTTTTTCTTGTGCCATATTTACGAATTTCGTACATTCGTGTATATAACAAATATTTTTTTCAAAATATAGAAACTATAGAAAACAACTACAGAAAATACAGAACACACACACACACACAAAACTAAAAAGTAGAAATTAATCTCTCTAATTGTCAAATGTTTGTATGTATGTATATATGTTTCTCCAGCATCTCCTCCTAAACCCCTGAACCGATTTTGATGGGAGTGGTGTCATTTTAATTGGTTCATTCCCTATTTGAGAATAGGCAAGTTTCATCTTTCTACGATTTCATCTTGCTTCTCAAAAATTTGAAACAAATTATGTTCATAATGCAAATGTCAAATGACAGCTGTGTGAAGTTATGTACACTACTGATAGAAGTGTTGCTTTTGAGTAATATATAATAGTGCAATTGATATATTATTATTATTATTTGTTTATTTATTTATTTTTATTATGTTTATATGTTTAATTACTATTTTCGACTTCAAACGTGACCCTTTAAGGGTCACGGGATTCCCTAGTAATTATTTAAATAATAAAATAAATTAATATACCACGTTTTTGAAACGGACTAAAAAGTATAAAATAATTTCTCCTAATACAGATTCCTGACTAATAGAGATTGTCCTGAAAATATGTAAATTATGAATGTGGATAAAACTAAAGTTGCTTGTCTGGATGAAACTGATTTCGGGATAGTGGAAATTAAATTTGTGTCACATCCTTTTGAGTACATAGCGTGATTGTGTATGCCAATTTATAAATATAACATTGCATTGGTTGCTGTACTAACTGCTGAAATTCACTGATTGTAATATTTAATTATCAAATGATTAGATAATTAGGAAAATATATATATATTTTTTTTTTAAATAGTTTTCACAAAAGATTTCCCAGCACGATGTGCATTTCAAGTGGCCGCATTACCATTAGGTGCCCTGGTTGAAATTGAAGCTATCGCTATTTCAGGTTCTATGCAAACAATTGACGAATCAAAAAGTAAACTTTAATTGTTTATATATATATACGTCATGTTTCTTTAAAATAATTGCTGTTTTGTAATAGTTTCTTAAATAAACTGTGCCATATATCTATATATTATTTATTATTATTAATTGCGAAAACAAATCCTGAATATATAATGCCTGGCTTTACACGATATATTTTTCTATACAATTTTTAATTCAAAATTATAATTATATATATTAGGGTGTCCGTAAAAAAATTCTAGTCGTGGCTAAAATCGATAATTTTACATTGAGAAAACATCAGAAATAATATTTTTTGCTTGTTTTTATGAAATTTTACGGAAAACGCGTGTTAATACATACGCGATATAAACAATATATGCATCGTTTAAAGCCAGTTTAATATATCCTTAATTCTCCATTAAAAATAATCTACAATTTAGTTAATGAGACTCCGAATAATTGAGAGTTTACTGTAATATTATATAGGTATATATAATAATAATAAAGTTAATATTGTTGTATTGTAAAATGCAAATTATGTTTCAATGTCAAAATAAATTCGTGATTATTAAATAACGTTGTATAAGTATATCAATAGTTATATTAGTATTTGTTAGGATACATTGTTTTTATATACATATTCATTTGTTTTTTATTTGTTAAACAATTTGTAAGGTCTAATTTATTCGATTTATTGTTTTGTTTGATCTAATCACAAATATTTATTTATTAATAATCGATAACGAACAATGATATTGGTTCTGACATTGATAAAAATATTATCAAGGAAATAAAATTGATTATAATTTATTTTGATTATACGTAGGGGATTCGTTTATTTTTAATTTGACATTGAAACAAGGACTTTAATAAAATTTTATTAATTTTTAAAATACTTTGACTGGAAATTTTGATTTAAACAATATTATTCAATTGATTTACTTATTTGTATATTTAATATTTTGGAATATCAGAAATTTTCTTACTATTAGCAAGATTTTTTTACGGAATCTTAGAATTTTTATTTTAACGAACCGTTATTTTTAACTGGAATAATACAGTAATACAATTTCTGTTAAAATTAACGGTCCGATAAAATGAAAATTTTAAGATTCCGTAAGAAATTTCGCAAAAATAAAAAAAAAACACAGATAAAGCGACAAACATTAGTTTATTTTCAGTTTCGTGTTTTCCATAAGGGCACATAGGGCACGAACCCAGGGGGGGGGGGCTCCCGGCCAATTTTTAATGTATTTTGCTAAGAATTGCCCGTTAAAATTTCTAAATTTGAATGTAAATCGGCAAACCCGATGAGATTTCTAAATATTTTTGAAACAGTGAATAAAATTTTAGAAAAATACATATCGTAAAATTTAAAATTCATATGTTACAAAAACGACTTACTAATTTATCAGTTATGTGCATAAAAAGTGATGTCTGTTGAGGACTTAATAGAAGATTTTGCACAACAGAAATCCTGGAAGAAATCATCATTAAAGTAAGTTCAATTCAAATCAGTAATCATTTTACTTATATATTCGATTTGTCTAAAGCTAACCCATAATAACCAATAAAGTCATTAAATAATAAAAGTTTTTTTGACTTTCTAAAAGGTCCTCAAACTTTGTGTGCCCAAGGGCCTTTACATGGCCTAAGACGGCTCTGTAAATTTATATATCATAGCTATGGTCACGCGTTTTTTTAGGTTAATTTTCAATATTTTTAAATCTAATTACAAAACAGATAAAATTAATTTAGTTTATTGATTTAGATGCAGAATTTTATGCTCTGAAACTTATATTTGAAATATTTCTGTCGTAAAAAATTAGAAAAGCAAAAAATTACGAAAGTAGAAGAGTCGTAGTCAGAACTCTGAATTTTTTGCAATAAAACAGCTTGGTTAATTTTAGCCAGCAACTAACATAACACAGATGTATAGCGTATTGCCTAAACAACTCGCGTTTAAAAGTCACTATACCACTTTTCTTTGAAGTGAAATTTGTACAAAATTTTGCTTCATTTGAAGCGTACTGAATTCACTACTTGATAAAAATTGCTTTAATATTTATGTTGTTAATTTAAGTACACCTATAAACTTTATAAATATATAATAAAGTATTATATCAAAACATATATTTTTTTAAAATGTAAATGTGTTCGTTCGTTAAGTTCGTATGGGCGTTTAACATGCAGTTTCAATAATAATAATAATAATAATATTTATTTAAGCCAGGAATACAATAAATGTACATAGACCAAAGTCATAATACAAACTCAGTTAAACAGAAATATTTATAACACAATCAGTAAATTCATTAACATTGTAAAATGCATTTGTACACAAAAACTCTCTTATTACCTTCTTAAATTTATTAATATGCAAATCCCTAACATTATTGGGCAATTTGTTAAACAAAAATGCACCAGCATTAGCAGGCAAATTCTTAGCAACATTCAAACGACAAAGCTCAAGTCTAATATTATCTTTTTGCCTTGTATGATAATTATGAAAACATTTATTTTTTGACAAATGCTCATAATTTTCTTTAACATGTAGTAAGCATTGTAGTATATACAATGATGGCAATGTAAGAATTTTTAACTTAATATAAAGTTGTTTACAAGGTTGCCTGTATGAGCTATTAGTTAAAATACGAATAGACTTTTTTTGTAATTTAAAAATTCTGTTACTCTCAACAGAATCACCCCACAATAAACATCCATAATTAAGATGTGTATGAATATATGAATAATACAGATTTATTAATGTGTGCGGTGATACAACATCTTTAAGTTTATGTAACATGAAAATGCCTATATTAACTTTATTACTAATATAATTAATATGTTGTTTCCAATTAATTTCTGCATCCAGTTTGAAACCAAGAAAACTAATGATATTACACTTGTCATACAATAGTGCATTTTTATCAACAATTCTATTGACACTAAAAACAATATTCTGTGTTTTGTCATTATTCAATGCCAATGAATTGGAAGTAAACCAATCAAGAGCCACAGCATTAGTACTGTTAATTGTATTTGTTATATTTGAGAGATCCGAACTATTGTTTACAAAAGTAGTATCATCAGCATAAAGTACAGTACTGGCGTTAGGTACATTAGACGGAAGGTCATTTATATATATAAGAAATAGAATTGGTCCTAATACAGAACCTTGAGGAACACCAAAATCTAATTTCCTATAATTTGAATATACATTATTAACACATGTAGCTTGAAATCTGTTATCTAGAAAGTTACTAATCAAATGTAGAGGTAAACCTCTAATACCATAAAACAGGAGTTTATCACATAAAATTTTGTGATCAACACAGTCGAATGCTTTAGACAGATCACAAAATGTAGCCGAGACATGATCCCCTTTATTCATTTTAGAAGCAATATCAGATATGAGTGTAACCGCTGCTTTAGTTGTAGATTTTTTTGGTCTAAAACCGAATTGCTCAGGTGCAAATAAATTAAATTTATTGAAGTAACTTAACAAACGATTTTTTATACATATTTCCAATATTTTAGAAAAAACTGGTGTTAAAGACAGTGGTCTGTAATTCGTAGGTTCATTAACGTCACCCTTTTTATAAACTGGTACAACTTTAGACATTTTCATTTTACTGGGAAAAACTCCTGTTTCGAAACACTTGTTAATAATGTAAACAATATGTGGTACAATTACATGTGCAGCACATTTTACAATTTTATTGTTAATTTTAAATATATCTTCACTGTTACTATTACTTAATTCATTAATAATGTTGTATATTTCATCATCAGTAACTGGCGTAAGAAATAATTTGCGATATACTTCTTTCTCGAGTAAAATTCGGAAAAATACTTAGAATACTTTTCGATAGGGCATAAAAAGTTCTAGAAGTTTGGTTTTAGTTTTAATTTACTAGCATATGTCGTTTGGGCGATAGAATTTTTTTTTATTTTTTGTTTTTATTTTTTTCGCAAAAACTATGAGGTGTAGGAAAATAAGCGTGGTATGGAAAAATGCGGAATAATGAGTAATATAATGGAGTGAAGAAACTATTATTCTAGGATGCATCGTTTAGTAGAAAAAAATTAAAAACTGAATTTTTCAAAATTTGCTCACAAAAATCTGAAAAAATTCAGTAAAATAGAAAAAAAATTAGCTACATAATAACTAAGTAACTTTTTTCTTTATCTCATTCTGGTTTGGCAGGAAAAATTATTGAAAATTAATATTTTTTGGATTTTAATTTGTGTTTTCTTTGTTAGGAAAAATTATGTTTAGTATGAAGCCTAGTGAATGTGTTCTATTGCTGTTGAATAGTTTATTTTTCACGCAATTTTATTATGAGATATTTATTTGTGTTTATGTGTAGTGTGTACTGATAGAGTATACGTATGTGTTGGTAGTTTGTATTCATTTCTAAAACGAACATTTTTATATATAAATACAGCTTCAAGTACTTGTTTTTTTGCAATAAAAAATTAGCAACAATGTTACTAAGTTATCGCAATTCCTTGCTGATAAGTCTCGGTAATGTATTGCGATTGCAAAGTATAAAGAATTACAACGCACGCGAGAAAAATTTGCATTATTCATTACTTAATTCTGTTTATCTGAGAAATTTATAATTGTTTCATTATAATTGTTTCACTATTTTTAACTTAGTAAAAAATCTTTCAAAACTCATTATATTAGAATGAAACGGTTTTAGGTTCTAGTTCTATCTATTTTTCTGATGAAGACGTATGTTGAGTTTGGCGAAACGTTGATTTATTAATAAATTATTACAGAACAAAAACCTAAAGCCGTTTTATTCTATTTATATTAAATTTTATTCCAAAGATCTAACAAAATTTTTGTGTTAAAAATACCTGGTATGACAATGTAAACTTTGTAGAATATCTTTCGATATATATATAATAGCGAAGATACCTCATGTTTTATTTAAAATTGTAATCGATATTTCTATTTAAAGCTTCTTATATATACAGTGTATGATTTGACTGACAGAAACTCATTTTATTTCCGTTTTCTGATAAAGGGAATGATATATCTAGGGATTTTTTTAAATGTTTTTGAATTTTTTTACGTTTTCTACATATTTTGCTATTTACATTAAAATCTAACTTTGATAATAATAACCTAATTCGAGAATAAATTCAGATTAAGTTTCTCTGCCAATGTTAGTAGAATTTATTTATTATTTTGTATTTCTAGAATATTTTTAAGGCCATTTCAAGGCAAACAAAAGGCTATATTCAGGCAGGTGGTGGTAATACAAAAAATAATAATTTTACATTCGATTTATTCGTTTAATACTACATATTTATGGTAACTAATTATTAGAAAAATTAGCTAATTTATGTACAATTAATAATTTAATAACAATTTTTATATATTTACAGAAGTAGCATATAAAAAAATTAATCAAATATTAAGTTGTCAACATTTTCTTTGTTTATTATTATTTTGATTTCCAAAAATATATATAGATACAGATTTATAACCCCATACAGATTGTTCTGAAAATTTGTGATTGTGAATTTTTAATAGCTATGACAATATTTGATTTTCTGTTGTTGTTTTTTTAGTTTCTGTAAATTTGCTAAATACAAGAATGTACTAAATTCATGAATATGGCACAAGATAAAAATTATTATTTCTAATATTATTAATTAATTAATATTGCATTATCATCCAGATCTGAACTATATTAATAGTTTCAAGTTTCTAGCTTATTGGGAAGTTAGTTTCAAATCAATTGAAAATTTTTTACCGAAGAGACAAGAAAGCGATTTAATAAAAACGTGTTAAAAACTTAATTTGAAATAATTTATTGTTATAATAATATAATAAACGTACATAGGCCTTCACATATCATACATATAAATCTTTTTTTAATTCTTATTTCAGTATAAATATGAAAATTTAAATATTGACTTAAATATGGGCGGATTACAATAGGAATAACGTTCTATTTTAATAATAATAGCTTTAGAACATAGGACGGAGTACATTATATAGTATATATTTAAATATTTTTATTATGTACTATGATCTACAGACGATAAAGTTATTAGATAGGGTATAAGAATATGATTAACAATTATTAAAATTATTAATTATAATTAGGTAACAGTATATTTCATAATTTGAAAATAGGAGTTGGACAAAATTTTGGCATGTAATTAATTAGTAAAACATCAATTAAATGAATATTATTAATGAAAAAATATTGGTAAATTATTTTCAATGATATTTTAAGTGAGAGGAAACACAAAGTTTTACAAATATGTGAACAGATATTTATTTTAGAACATTTAGAATAATGTGTATTTTGCCATTATTTATTTATTTTCGAAACTTGAACCTTCTGGCAGACATGTTCCTTATTATTGGAAGAATCGACTATATTGTACTAATTTTTACCAGATGTTTGCATTTTTATTAAATTTATTAACGAAAGAAAAATAAAAAGTTTCGACTTTTAAGCCCAAAATTGTATAAATTTTATGATCTAGTTACTTATTTTGTTACCGATTAACTTGTTTCCATGTTCTGTTTTATTTACTATAAATATATTATTTTTTTTGATGAACTAATTAAATTATTAGTTAATTTTTAAATTTAGCTCAATTTTGCATACTTTGTAATGGAAAAAATTAAGACATTTTTATTATTAAATAAATTACATGAACACGCAAATGAAATATGAAATAATTAATATAATAATAATAAAATTATTTTAACGGATAAAGCGATAAACATTTGTTTATTTTTAAATATCATAGCATCATAGCAATGGTTTTATTAGGTTATTTTATATCTATATATTTTTATTAGTTATTATTATATCTAAAAAAACAACAAACTGTTAAACATACAGAAAACCGAGTTACGAAAAAAACAAGTTAAAATTTGTCAAACTGTATTATATTATACAAACATCTGGTAGGGGAATCACAGCATAATTTGATGTTTTTTTTTTTTTCGAATTACAACAGTGATATGTGATTTCTTCAGTCGATTATTTGTTCAATTTTTCTATCAGGCTCCGTGTTATTATGGTTATCGATTTTGGCAAATTCTTCAATCATAATCTCGCTAATGTCTTCACTATGTTTCGCCTCGTCGTTTATCTGCTCGGTGGCATCCGTTGGTGCTTTAGCCGGGGTACTGGTACTTTCTTCCGCCCCATCCTGATTTAAATCGTTTGCTCTGATAACGGGCCGATGCAAAATGGCGTCTGCAGCTATCTCCCATGGTGTTGGTGGACTAACAAAAATTTGGGGGAAATTCATTAACACAACGTTCTTCTTGACTATTGACTGATAAGGAATTAACATAAGTAAAATTTTTTTTAAAATTCATTATATTGAAATAAAACGGCTTTCGGTTAGTAGTTCTGTATTAATATTTATTAATAATCGATTAATACACAACGATCAGAAAAAATTGATACAAATGACATTTACAGTATATAAACAGTACATAGGAACAAGTTACTAGGTAACAAAACAAGTAACTAGATTATAAAATTTATAAATTTTTAATTAATGGAAACCAAATTTTATTTAAATCAGTGATTGATATTATAAAGGTACTGATTTAAATAAAATTTTGCTTCCATTAATTAAAAATGTATAAATTTTATAATCTAGTTACTTATTTTGTTACCTAGTAATTTGTTTCTATGTTTTCTTTATTTACTGTAAATATCATTTAGTATTAGTTTTCCTGATGGAGACGTACGTTGATTAATAATCGATTAATTCTCAATGATTAAAAAAAAACTGATACCAATGACATTTACAGTAAATAACAGAACATAGAAACAAGTTATTAGACGTAACAAATAAGTAACTAAATTATAATTTTTTTTAATGATTTAGTTACTTACTTATTTTGTTATCTAGTAACTTGTTTCTATGTTCTGTTTATTTATTGATGAAGACGTACGTTGATTGCGTTGATTATTAATAAATATTAATACAGAACTTAAACCTAAAGCCGTTTTATTTTAATTATAATTTTAAGTTCTGAATGATTTTTTTTTATTATATAACATAGTAAAAATCTTTCAGAACTAATTATATTAAAATAAAACGGCTTTGAGTTATAGTTCTGTATTAATATTTATTAATAATTGATTAATACTCAACGTACGTCTTCATCAGGAAAAATGTCGATTATTAATAAATATTAATACAGAATTTAAATCTAAAGCCGTTTTATTATTTTGTTTATAAAGTCTACCACTACGTACGCATAAACATTTTCGATAAATATAATTGTTCGTTAAAATAAAAATTTTTGGATTTTGTAAGAAATCTATTGCAACGAAATTTCTTACGAGATTCAAGAATTTTCATTTTATCGAACCGTTATTTTTAACGTATGTTTATGCATACGGACATAAAGCTACTCTATTACGTAGTTTGAGGTTGATTGACAATAGTTTTTAAATTGTTAAAAGATTGAAGCTATTTCACACTAAGATCATAAAAATGATTGATTTTTTAATTAATGAAAGCCAAATTTTATTTAACTCAGTGCCCCCGTTATGCTTTTCTTTATAAATCTTTATTGCTTCTCTTATCAATCTGCTGCTAATATTGCTTGGGGTCTAGTAATTATTACTGTATCTTCAAATTTTACATCATGAAGATATTCTACAGAATTTTATCTTAAAATAGTTTTTATTTTAATAATTTATAAATTTTTTAATTTAGTTACTTTGTGACCTAGTAACTTGTTTCTATATTTTGTTTGTTTATTATATATGTCATTTGTATTATTTTTTCCTGATGATAATGTATATGAAGTATATCGAAACGTCGATTTTTAAATAAAATATATACAGAACTTAATCCTAAAGCTTTTATATTTTATCTATATTTCGTCTAAATTACCTCAAAAACGTAATAAAGTAACTTAGAGTTTTTTTTTTAATATTTTATTATTGTTTTATTTTATTTTATATTATTATTTATATTTTTTTTTTAAAAACTAATATTAAATTACTAATTGCAATTAATAAGCAAGATTTTATTTGCGTTTTTACTTCTATAGACTATTTTGTAACAAGATTTTTGATGCAAATATTTATAAATAAATTTTGTTAGTAAATATTTGTGCAGTAAGCTACTACTATAATTTTTTTGTCTAATGTACATACAAGCTCTAATATATCTTGTTACAATTAAGTGAAAATAAGTTAGTTAAAATAGAATTAAAGATAGATGTGAATGGGTAGAAAGAGAGAGAGAGAGAGAGAAAGAGAGAGAGAGAGAGAGAGAGAGAGAGAGAGAGAGAGAGAGAGATGAAATGTAATGAATTTAAGTGATGAAAGAATGAAGAAAGAAAATAGAAAAAAAGAAGAGAAATAGTAATATTATATACGAGAAATAAATAAATAATTTTTAAATTTTATAGCATTTTTTGTTTCTTCAAATATTATAATTTTATTGTTAATAAACATATTTTATTTTAATGAAACTGCTGATAGCGTCACAGATTAAAATTTAAATAAAAATATAATTTTTGATTACTAAGCTAATATCAACGGTGTCTCGAGTGGTTTGGAGCCCACTATAAGCTGTAAGTCATAAAAATTATTAAGAAACTATTTGTATAATTCTATAAAAATATTTGGAATATATTTCTATTTTAGATAAAAGAATGAAATAATAAAATTCTACATAGTAAAAAATCTTTCAGAACTCATATTAAAATAAAACTACTTTAGGTAAAAGTTCTGTATTAATATTTATTTATATTCGACGTTTCGACGAACTCAACGTCTGTCTTCATCAGGAAAACTGATACAAATGACATATATAATAAATAAACAAAACATAGAAATAAGTTACTAGACAACAAATAAGTAACTAGATCATAAAATTTATAAATTTTTTAATTAATGTTCTGTTTATTTACTGTAAATGTCATTTGTACTATTTTTCCTGATGAAGACGGACGTTGAGTTTGTCGAAACGTCAATTATAAATAAATATTAATACAGAACTTTAACCTATAAAACAGTTTTATTTTGATAAAATAAATGTTTCTTATTTTCAAATCTAAATTTAGAAAGCATATATTATAGATTGTTTAGACGTTACAAATAAGTAACTAAATCTAATTTTTTTTATGATCTATTTACTTATTTGTTACGTAGTAACTTGTTTCTATGTTCTGTTTATTTACTGTCATTTTTCCTGATAAAGTCGGACGTTGAGTTTGTCGAAACGCCGATTATAAATAAATATTAATACAGACCTTTAACCTAAAGCAGATTTATTGTAATAAAATTCAATTATAGTGGACAGATTTATTGTGACCCTTTTTATTCAACACCCCTGTATAATAATATTCTAAAATTGAGACTTTTTCTCTTTTTAATTTCACCAAGTAACACTCATGAACAAAATTTTTGTTCGATATTATTTTTACCCCTGTATAACTTCAAACATTGACATATAAACATAAGAAAAGAAACGTTCGATAAATTTCGGCCCATATTTCGTCCAATAAAGTTAAAAAAAAAAACAAATATCGAATCGACTGGCTTTTGTTTTGGTACGTGACGGATGTATGTAAGTAACATTAAACGTGAACACGCGAAGCAGCGATATTGGGGCCGATAAACATTGGTGATTATATGAAAACATTGCGTTAGCCTTCTATAACAGCGATTCTCAACCAATGGTCCGAGAATTTTTAACTGTATGTTTAAAAAAAAAATCTTGTCCAAAGAATAACAAAATTACATTTAAATTACATTTATACTAACTTTGGTATTAAGGGAATCACATTGAAAAGCTAAACGTCAACTAAACAGGTATTGTAAATTAAAAATATTAAAATTACTTAGATAGGTTAATCTTATTAATAAATATTGTTTGTTTCACCTTTTCTACAGCAATTTACATATTACAAATTCTTGAAAATAAATTAATTAATTAATTATAAACTTATACTTCTTATAAAATTAAAGAAAATATTTGTAAGTAGTTTTATAAATAGAGTGTATGTTTGTAATTTGTTTATTTATTTATTAGATCAATCACACCCAAATAATTAGAATATAAATATAAATGTATTTGTGATTTTTTTGTTAATCAAAAGTAATTATTTTTGCATTATTATATTTTGTTATGTATTTACAATTATCTGATTTTTGTGATGACTCATTGGACAGTTTTTTTTCTTCTATCTGCAACAATTGTGCTTTTGTTTTAATATTGTAGAATTTTTGAAATAAATAAGAATTATAGCTATTTATTTTTTAGTAATCGTAGAATTAATATTTTCTTTAGTTTTTTATTAATTGATTTTGTGTTTTTTTTTTAATAATTTATTTTCTTTATTAAATCAATATTCTGACTTTCTATTTTGTTTATGTATATGCAACAATTTTGTGATTTTGTATATTTTAATATCACTGTAAGCAAAAGAAAATAAAAAGAATTAACTTGTAGTTATACAATTTTTACATATATAGTTATTATTTAATACCTACTAAAAAATTTATTAAATATAATATCGATCCACGAAATTATTTTTATAAAATTTACCGGTCCGTGGGTCAAAAAAGGTTGAGAAACGCTGCTCTATAACATAATTTTTTATTTTTTTGAAAAATATTTTTTTTTATTTAATATTTTCATCTGTTTTGTCTAATTAAAATATTTCACGGTCTACATCTAAGTGATGGCCTTCTCAATATAGTGTGTATTTATAATCCAATTTCTTCATAAATGTATATTTTCATAATTCTCCAAGGACGTATGCTCTTTGCATATTACTACATAAATAATATCTATGCTAATTTTTCATTTACGTAGTTAAGAATTTATTACTCATTTTAATGGTAAAGTCTATTAGCTTTGTTATGGAGAAAATTCTATATTTTTCCTATATAACCTAAGATTTTATGTGATTATTTTTTTTATTTCTGTGTTATAATCATATTTAGCTTTGCATTTTTGTAAAAAAGTTAAATATAATTTTAATTTTCAATGTGGAAATCGCCATTAGTGAACTAATTTTATCATTAGTTAATTTATATGTAAATTAAGAAATAGAAATTAAAATATAGAAAGTAACTGTTTTTATGTTCTGTTTATTTACTGTAAATGTCAATTTGTAATAATATTAATACATAGAAACAAGTTACTAAACGTAACAAAATAAGTAACTAGATCATACAAATTTTTTATAAATTATTACAGAATGGAAGCCAAATTTTATTTAAATCAGCTACTAGTCACAGTGATTGATATTATCTTTATAAATTTTTATTGTTTCTTTTATCAATCTGCTGTTAATAATATTGATTAATCTTGCAATTATTCCAGTATCTTCATGATGTGAAATTCAAAGATACTGTAATAATTGCAAGACTTATCAATATTAACAGCAGATTGATAGGAGAAGTAATTGAAATTTATATAGATCAATCACTGTGATGGGGCACTGATTTAAATAAAATTTGATTTCCATTAATTAAAAATTGATCTACTTTCTTACTTGTATACTGGTTTCTATGTTCTGTTATTATTTACTGTAAATGTCATTTGTATCACAATTTGCCTGATGAAAACGTACGTTCAGTATGTCGATTATTAATAAATATTAATACAGAACTTAACCCTTTGCATCCTACTGGTCATGTCAGGTAACCACACTTTTAATAAATTGAATCTCATAATCTTACTGGTCTTGTGGACCGACCGCCATTAAAATGGCAAGACCTTCATTTTTTTAAATAAGTTGAAGCATGTATTTTTTTTTAAATATTTATTTCACGTTTTATTATGTAACCTACAACGACAAATTGTATTTTATTTGAGTAAAATCTGTAAAAAAAAATCCGGACGTGAAGGGTTAAATTTAAAGCCGTTTTATTATAACAGAAATTTTAATATAAACTACAAAAGATTAATATAAATTAAAATCTCATATTTTGTTCTCGAATTTGTGGACATATTTAGTAAACTACTATATATATATATATATATATATATATATATATATATATATATATATACCGGTGCATGCTAAATGGGCGCGATTACAGGTAGCGTTAATCCGCAATACCAAATAGACGCGAATAACCGCTATAATCCCCATCAGTGCTCAGGTATAGACATAGTCTGTAGGTCAGGATAAAATAGGAATTGAAAAAATTTACAATTAAAAATGTGTACATTTGCAAAAATAAACGCAGTTATTTAATATTATGTAATTATATAATCAATTCTCGTCAGTAACAAAAAACAAAATAAACATTGTGTAGCAACATACAAATAATATTGTAATTAAAAAAATTAACATTGTCGAAATAAAAAAAATATATTGCACAAACTAAAATTAGATCATGGTAGAAAAAATAAATATCATATATTGTATGATAATATAATCAAATCTTGACTATAACAATTGCAAAAATAAAACATACAAATGATATAGAGATTATAAAGTAAAAATTATTGAAATAAAAAAAATATATAGGTAGCACAAACTAAAATAAGACCAGAAAAAATGCATCACAAACTAAATTAGAAATTATAATTCAATTATTTTGTAATCGGCGCGTATTTGTAACATATTAGTTGTACAAAACTTATCCTGAATATTTAACATAAACGCAAAATATATACTATTTGAAAAGAGACATGCGACTGAGGATTAGAAGGGTACCGCGCCTAAAAGACAGGGTTTTTGATACCTGTCGCCCACCTTTCCTGTTGCAAGGGATTATAAGGGATCGCGCCTATTTGGTATGCAGCCATATATACTGGGTGTCCCATTTTAATCCGCCACCTGCAATAACTTTAAAATCGTGCATCGGACAAAAAAATGTTTCGGATAAAAAGTAAATGGTTTCGAGGGGGACATCTGATGCAGAGACCCTTGCCCCTTCTGGACCCCCTGAGGGGCGGGAAAGGGGGGCAACTTTGAAATCTTAAATGGAACACCCTATTTTTTATTGTAGATTCTGATAGGCCATTAAAAAGTATGTAAATTTTATTTTAAGACTTTTTTTTTATCTTTGATAGATGGCGCTGCAAACAGCATTTTTTTCTCAGTTTATCAATCTTCAATTTGAAAAAAAAAGTGTAACTAAGTACGATATTCAAGTTTTTGTCAGTTCTTTGGGAAGAGGGGGGGGGGCAAGGGTCACTGCATCAAATATCTTCCTCGAAACCATTAACTTTAAGTTAATGGTTTCGAGGGGTATAACTTTAAGTTAATGGCTTCGAAGGGATATCTGATTCAGTGACCCTTGCCCCCCCCCTCTTCCCAAAGAACTGAAAAGAACTTGAATATCGTACTTAGTTACACCTTTTTTTTCAAATTGAAAATTGATAAACTGAGAAAAAAATGCTGTTTGCAGCGCCATCTATTAAAGATAAACAAAAAGTTTTAAAATAAAATTTACATACTTTTTAATGGCCTATCAGAATCTACAATAAAAAATAGGGTGTTCCATTTAAGATTTCAAAGTTGCCCCCCTTTACCGCCCCCCAGGGGGTCCGGAGGAGGCAAGGGTCTCTGCATCAGATGTCCCCCTCGAAACCATTTACTTTTTATCCGAAACATTTTTTTGTCCGATGCACGATTTTAAAGTTATTGCAGGTGGCGGATTAAAATGGGACACCCAGTATATATATATATATACAGTGACTTGTATTTACCTACTAAAAATAACGAAAAATTAATGTTTATAAAAAATAACAAATTTTCTATTTTTACGTATACAGTTTTTTGTTTGTAATAAAAAAGTATGTCTTATTTCGTGAATTATAAATTTTTGCCGGTTGTTACGTAATCTTGTATCGTGCATCTGGCTGAACAATACACGAATTCGTCCTTGAAGAAAAAAAAAAAAGAAAAAGAAAACGGAGAGAAAAACTTGAAAGTATTCAAATTGGGGGAGAACAAATGAAGCTTGATTCTTATAGAGAATTAGTGCAAAAATTACGTGTTTCTATTCGAATAGGTTAAAGGTCAAACAATGCATTATGTACAATGTTTTTATCATCAGACCTATGTGTGTAGTTGCATTAAAATAATCAGTTATTTTATATTTTTATTCAAATACTGACTTTTAATTAATAGATCTGTTTTGTTAATACTATTTGAAAAATTAATTTCAAATCATAAGTTATTATATAATTTTCATATAAGACAATAAAAATATAGAAATAAAATGAAAAAACTTTTGTTACTTTGAAAAATTTGCACTTTAATACACAAATATTGTGACTACAGTTTCGACAAACATTGTCATTATCAAACTGACATAATGTTTGTCGAAACTACAGTCACAATATTTGTGTATTAAAGTTAAAAGTTCAAAGTTACAAAAGTTTTTTTATTTTATTGCAATATGAAGTTTCACAAAGTAACAGCCAAAAGTGTTAATTTGATAAAAATATAGTTGAATTTACGAATTTGTATTTGTATTTGTCACACACATACACCCACATAAACTTAAGTTCGGATTCGTCACATAGGGGCTATATGAAGGATTTCTATATACAATATATGTGTATATACCGGGTGTTCGTTCGTAGTGAGTAGAAAAAATTAAAAACTGATTTTTTTCAAAATAAGCCTTTTTTCAAAATTTGCTCAAAAAAATCTGAAAAAAATTAGCTACATAATAGCTAAGTAACTTTTTTCTCTAACTCATACTGGTTTGGCAGAAGAGAAAATACAAATTAAAATGCAAAAAATATTAATTTTCAATAATTTTTCCTGCCAAACCAAAATGAGTTAAAGAAAAAAGTTGTTTAACTATTATGTAGCTAATTTTTTTTATCTATTTTACTGAATTTTTCAGATTTTTGAGCAAATTTTAAAATAAGTCTAATTTTGAAAAAAATCCCAAGGGTACCTACCCCCTTGAGGAATTTTCAAAAATTCAGTTTTTATCTTTTTTCTACTAAACGATGCATCCTAGAATAATGGTTTCTTCACTCAAATATAGTACTCGTTATTCCGCATTTTTTTATACCATGCTTATTTTCCTACACCTCATAGTTTTTGAGAAAAAAAAAAAAAATACCAAAAAATTAAAAAAAAATTCTAACGCCCAAACGGCGCATGCTAGCAAATTAAAACTAAAATCAATTATAGAACTTTTTATGCCCTATCGAAAGAAAGAAGTATATCGAAAATTATCGAAACTGCCTGTTAAACGTTCATACGAACTTCATGAACCATCACCCGGTATATATATTGAAATATATACTACATTTTCCTTGCAGTCAAATGTTTCTCATTTATTATATTTCTAACAAAAAAAGTAGAAAGATAGTAGAGAAGAAAAATTATAAATAAATTAAGTAAGAAAGATAGAGTATTGTGCGTTTGTTATTGTAAACAGTAATTTTATTGTCAAATTTTGTTATTTTTATTTAAAAATAATTTAAATTTTGTAATATGTACAAGTACATTACGTATACATTGAGTAAAAATTTGATATATTACGTTTAAAAATTATTTCTTATAGTAATTTCTTAAATATACTGTTGACTATAATACATGAATTGATTCCGGCGAAATAAAAACTATATTAAACACTAAAAAAATGTGCGCCTATCTAATAAAACAAAAAATATTACTAAATTATCTAAAATACTTTATTAAAAATTAAAACAAAAAATACGTTCTTTTTGTTGAATACTATAAAAATTTTACAATTAATAAAAATTAATTTATCCAAAACTTTAAATTTAAAGCTGTATAAAAACTAGAAAAAAAAATTATTTAATTCAACAACAAAGAAAAGTAAAAAACTGATCTAACCAAAAACAAAACAAAACAAAAAGCTGTTTGTCTTAAAAATGAAATTGTTGTTTTAAAATGAGACCAATCCTGGATGAAACACTCACATCATACGCACTTACTCCGCCTTAACTTCAGGTGGCGGTGTTGGTGCCGGCGTTGGCGCTTTAGTAACAAGTTCCTCGACATCTTTCTTCGCTTCCATCGTCACCGTACTGCCCATTGCATCGTCAGCTAGCTCTTCCATATCCTCCACTTTCAGGGTCTCTTCCAATTTGGATGGAATCGATTCGAGAATGGTTTCCGTTCGGGTGAGTAGCCTTTCTTTCTTTTCTTCTGCTTCGGAAGCTAGGACCTGCAAATTGAAGGATTTATTTAGTTTATATTATTAATTACGCATGGCGTATTATATATTAGGTTTATAGTATTCTATTTTTGTTTAAATCGCCATTAATTTATTTTGATAAACTAGTTAAATCATTAGTTAATTTTTTTAATGAAGACCAGATGCATTGATCACAAGATCACAGACAAGGTAATGAATTTTCCATATTTTGACTGGTTATGATAAACTTAAATTAAATTAATTTTATCAATGATTTTACGACAAAAAGTCATTCTTAATAAAAAGTTCTGCTTGCTTGAATAAATAAGTTTACCATCCAGAAAATCTAAGATTAAATGTACAGAATGTTCATAAATTAAGATAACATGAAAAAAGAGAAGTATTATTTATTGCAGTTTTTTTAGTTTAAATACAAAATTAATCAATTAAGAAAATCAACAAAATTTATTCTACAAGGCCACCTCCAACTTTCAATTTTTTGTATACTATACATGTTGTCAAAGTTTGACAATTTTTAAAGTCGAAACTTTTTTTTTTCTGCGGGTTGTTGTGGAGAACGGAATCGTTCAAATAGTATATACCTTGCATCATCTTAAAGACGAGACTTCAAATTATTTCGGACGCAAAATTTCATTCAATTTCGTTCAAAATTGGCCAAGTTATACCTATTTGAAAACCGGTAATTTTTCTGATTTTTTAAATGGCGCGTTTATTTTTTTTGTGTCTAGTGTATATATAATAATATGAAAACTAACCGTCTCCGTTTCGGAAATTTCTTCTACGATATTATCAGCTTTATTAGCGACATCGTCAGCGGCATCTTCAAATCCATTAATTGCTTCCTTCATCTCCGAAGAAAGTTCATGGGCTTCGTCTTTCTTCAAACCTATTGTTTCTTCGATTTTATGCACTACTGTTCCTAGTCCATGTTCAGCTGTATGGACAGCCGATTCTAAAGCTTCTTTTACGTGCTCCATACCGTCTTTGGCTACATCACTTGCATCTGAGCAAAAAAAAGTTTCAATAACAAATTTAATTAAATTGGCAAAATAGTCGACTGTTAATATTTAATAAGTAATTGACGGAATTCAGTGTTTTATCTAGTTTTTTATTAACTAACTAAGCCAACGTTTCGGCAATCACTATTGCCTTTCACAGGGAATACGTTTCGATGTTTCGACGAACTCAACGTCCGTTTTTATCATCAGGAAAAATGATACAAATGATATTTACAGTAAATAAACAGAACATAGAAACAAGTTACTAACCAAGCAACAATACCATATGTGTTAATCGCAGATTTAAATGAACTTCTGGTATTCAAGTAGAACACTGAAAATTAAGCGACACGTTTTTTTTTTATCGGAAACTATGCATCCTAGAACAAAAGTGTAAATGTACGAATACTTTCTTTTTTTTACTTTCTTTTAGTTTCTTTTCTTTTATTAGTTTTTTTTTCCATACGATTTGTAAACTTACTCTTTTACACCTCTGACATATATTTTACTCCATATTTAATTGCTATGTAATTTTTTTTCAAAATTTTATTTTCGATAAAGAGAGCCTAATTAAAAATAAATATGGGGTGTTTTTGATTTTTTAAATTATTGATCGTTTTGAGGGATCATCTACTGCTAATACAATGTTATATTATTTTGATATAATAAAACATATATGTTACAGGCAAAAATAATATTAAATATTAATAAATTTTTTTTTTTAAATAAAATATTTATTTGTTTTTTTCTAATACATTGTAAACAAAAACAGCTATAAAAAGTGTATATTTGCTGGTAAATATGCTCTGATAATTAATAAATTTAATGAATGTTATAACTCGTTAGATTTATTTAATATATTTTTATTGTACATTCCTGACCAATCCAGAAATTACCTGTTATTGATAAAAGAATTTTTCTAGCTATAACATTTACTTGTTTCAGTTCGTGCCTGGATTTTATAAGAAAATGTTCGTTTATCGTGTATAACAAATTCTAAATTTGAAACAGAATTAAAAGTGTATTAATTTTTTTAGATTTCTAATATATTTGATGTTTGCTAAGTTATCTTTGAGATTAAATATTATATTTAATAAATAGTACTATATTATATTACAGTGTTTTAGTGTATTTAATATAAAGAAAACATGTTTTGTTATTTTTGTGTGTGTGACAGTTTAAAAATATGTGTATCGAAAAAACTTTAAGAAGTGACTGCAAATAAATTAACATTTCATTAAATGTAAGTAAAATTTTGTATTAAAAATGTTTTTATAATAATTATACTTTTAAATCAGGCTGTATTTTATACAAGTATTTAGGTATTAAGGGTTGAATTGCACTAAAGTGTGTGCGTGTGAACGAAAATCGTCCATTTTCAGTGTGGGGTGCTAAAGTGCAATTTTACCGGTATTAAGCTTGGTTTACATTGCTAGTGTTAGTAGTAGAGTACAGTGGTAGAATACGTACTATTTTTCATCTGAGAAATTTTTTCGTTCGATGCTTATTTTTCGGGATATTTCAAAGTCTTCACTTGAATCGACCAGCCGACTTAATCAATATTAGAAACTGATGAGTTATGATACGAATTAAAATTCATAAATAATTTTTTTTAAATATTTTATAGAATTTCTTATGTAAAACAAATAAAAAAAATACTAATACTTTTTTCTTATCATTTAATAATAAAAATTGTAAATAATTAAACTTACTTATGAGTGTATATAAGTCGAAACATCGATTACAAATAAATGTTAATACAGAACTTTAACCTGAAGCAGTTTTATTTTAATATAAAACGTTCTGAAAGATTTTTTACTATGTTAAAAATTTATAAATTTCATGATATAGTAACTTATTTTTTCCATGTTCTGTTTATTTTCTGATGAAGATGCATGTTCAGTTTGTCGAAATATTGATTTATTAATAAATTATCACAAAACTTAAACCTAAGGTCGTTTTAAATGATGAAAATGTAAAATATTATTGCGCATTTTATTTTATATCGTGTAAAATGTATTAATTTTGTATATTTTCCACATATAATTTTGTATAGAAAAATATATCGTGTAAAGCCAGCATTAGTTTCCACAAAAATCAATATTTGGAAGCAATTAAAAAAATTATATGCAAATATTAAGTTCTACTAATAAAATGAAAACTAAGAAATTACAAAAAAAAATAAATTTAATTATCAACTTTACAATCTGTTGACGGCCATATAATTTTTATTATCTTGAAATTAGAAAAAAACAAAAAAAAAACAAATGACCCTTAAGACCTTGATATAATAATACACGCACATGTAACACATATGATTGCTAATTACAAATTTCATTACGTAGGGGTCGCAGGTCACTGTACTAACCCCTCTTGTAAGATGTGCGTGATTTATCAGCGTGATATTAATATTTAATACAAATTTGCTTTTAGTTCTATTTCATATATACATAATGAATAAATTAACTGGGCAATCACATTTTAAATAAACTAATCAAATACGTAAAAATATTTCATAGAATTTGTAAAATATTTCAAAAAAATAGTTGGATATTTATCTTACTTCCTTGTTAGGATAAATAATAAATTAAAATAGACTGAGGTTTTGATTTTTGTATATTTGAATCATGAATAATATTCGGTTATTGTTATCACCAGGACTTATAACATGAACTGAACCGAAAAACGAAAAAAAAAAAAAAAAACTGTCACACTGTCACGTCATCCTGACACTTTCAAAAAATTATTTGACAAATTCTTTATGAGACATTTTTCATTATTTAAAAATTATGTAAAATAAAACGGCTTCAGGTGTAAGTTCTGTATAAATATTTATTAATAATCGACCATACTCAACGTACGTCTTCATCAGGAAAACTGATAAAAATAACATTTACAGTAAATAAACAGAACATAGAAACAAGTTGCTGGGTAACAAAATAAGTAACTAGATCATAGAAATTTTAATTAATGGAAGCCTAAAAAAGAATTATGATCTAATTAGTTATTTGTTACCTAGTAACTTGTTTCTATGTTTTGTTATTTACTGTAAATGTCATTTGTATCAATTCTTATGATGAAGACGGACGTTGAGTTTGTCGAAATGTGGATTATAAATAAATATTAATACAGAACTTAAACCTAAAGCCGATTTATTTTATTTAATGAATTTTGAAAGATTTTATTAAAAATTACGTGTTTCTTTTGTGATTTAAACGTCATTTCTGAATTGATTTTTGAATAAATTATTTATATCTGAATATATGTGTTTTGTTTTTTTAAATATTTATGTATTCATATACATATATAATTGTATCTCGTTTTTTTAAATTTTGAAAATTATAAAAACTAAACATTTAAATTTAAATTTAAACTTTTAAATTTAAAACTACTTTTAATACTTATTTCAATCGTGCACGACATTGTTTAAATAATTTGTTTACTAACGTTTAGTTTTTAATTAAAAACAAAACAACAAAATATTTGTTCCACAATATTAAAATTTTATCTTAATTTACCGCAGTTATAAATTTGTATTACAATTAGTAAATGCTAAAAATAGCATTTCCAAAAACAACTTGTAAATTCTGTAGTGGGAAAAAAAATATACAGCATTATTTCAGTATATAAATAAACCAGTATTTTACGTAAACTGGTGAATATAATCACAAAATCGTTTTCATGAATCTTAATTTTTCTACCCCTATCTTTCAGTTGAATGTGCCAAGGTCGGATGGAAATCTAATTTTTCTTTTTTAATTAGCACGGATACTAAATAAATATAGCTCTATATAAATGAATAATTAATTCATCTATCAGACCAGTACGGAGTTTGTTTTTAACGAACAACTCTATTTATTAATTAGTTTGTGGTTGATAATAATGCGAGTTTAATAAAGAGAGATTAATTTTAATGATTGGGCGGCAACGAAGTCATAAATGATGTATATATATATATATATATATATATATATATATATATATATATATATATATATATATATATATATATATATCTGTATGTTTTTAATACTTCTTTATAAATAATGTATTTTATATTAGCTAAATATAGAATATTCATGAGAAGTTGAATTTTTAGTAACTTCATATAAATTTTAGATTTTTCTAGAATATTTTTTTATGTGTTTTAGATGAAATTTAATTTAAGGATGTTATAATATTCTGTTTTTTTAAATTTTTTTTAACACGTTTCTTGTCTATCTGTTCCGGTAATTATAATTAATTAGGTTAAAGTTAAAATGAAACAAGACTAAAAAACAAAAAATAATTATTTAAATAAAAACATTTAATATACCATGTTTTTAACACGGACTAAATAATTTCTCCTAGTTCCATACTATAACCCCATAGAGAAATGGTTTGAAATGTATTATAATTTTATGATGTAATATTTGGAGACATAACTACGAAATAAATTAATGTTAGTGTATGTTATGTAAATTAACACAATGGCATAATAATTTACATTTAGTAACTTTGAAATTGAATATCTAAGTTTCATATTACATGTAGAATACATAATAATATAGAATTGCAGGAATGCACTAACCAGTAGCAAACTGGGAAATTTCACCAGCCTGGGAATATTTTTATATACCAGCCCTCAATAACATTAAGTAGAATAATTATTTAAATAATAAAAAAAATTAATATACTACGTTTTTAACACGGACTAAAAAGTATAAAATAATTTTTCCTAGACCTCCCTATAGATTTATAACCCTATAGAGAAAAACGTGAGGCTCAAGCAACAGATTATAGTAAGGAGTGTAGGGGTAGTTGTCGTTGCCCCACGTTTTTTTTTATGGGGGGTTATAAATCTGTATGGGGCTAGAAGAAATTATGTTACATATATATTTATTATTTTATTATTTTTTCTCATATTTTCGGTTAGATTTTATAGATATTAACTTTTAAAGCGTATAAAAAATAGAAAAAACATTTCTGTTCAAACAATGTTATAATGGCGAAATATTTTACGCATATCGAATGTTATCGTCCTTAATTAATCAATGACATTTTCAAGCACTATCTGTACTGAAAGAGTTAACATTTAACAATAAAAAAAAAAAAAAAGCGTTTTTTTTTTTTAAATAAATAGCTGAAAAACAAAACCAAAAAAAAAGTTTATGAAAAACAAGAGAGATTGTAATCGCGTAATATGTTTAAGATACGTTCACCTTGAGGGACGCCGGGCGTCGTTGAGTGTCCATGGTAGAAAATGAGGGGCGTACCTAATAGAATCGCGTGTCGCCTTGACGCTACTTGACGCGTCGAAAATTTCATAAAGTTTTCGAAGAATAACACGAAAAACCAACCCTCTTAAAAAAATTTCGTAATTTTTCGTAGAAATATAAATTGTCTAATTTACTAACAACAGGTAAAAAATTAAAAGTGTATATGATTGATTAATATATAGACATGTTATTAATTAATAATTGTTTTTATTTATGAATATAAATTATTATTTATAAATTTTATTTTTAACTTTGATAAAATTATGTTTTTTGAAAATAAAAAAAGCTTCAAAATTAAGTTCTATATATGTATATATATATATATATATATATATATATATATATATATAAATATTTGAAAATCGATGTTTCGGTATACACTACGTACATCATCATCAACAAAAAAATCTGCTGTGGCCACTATAGAACCGACCGTCATCGTATTAAATACATTTATGGAATAGAAATAAAAAATCTGTAATTTTATTATACCATAAATTTTTACATAATTCATAATAATCACATACAGTAAGTAAAAATGACCTAATAAGTATGTAAAATTGCTTACTTTCTGCAAATTGCATCACATACTTAATGTAGAATTACATATTTTTAATATAAATTCTTAATGGCGACTGATTTCGGGATGATGAAAAGATTTTGTCCCACACTCTTTTGGGTACATGGCGTGATTGTGTATGTATGTATGTATGTAATTTTTAAATTATGTAAAATTACAGCTTGCAGATTAATATTTGTAATAATTCATCAAAATAATGAGACTTAGTACATATTTTGTGGAATAATACCAATAAAATATTTTAAGTGTAATTCATTCATTTCAAAATACATCCTGGGCATCCTAGTGTCTCATGGTTTGTAGGTTTTTTTAGAGTGTTCTATAAAATTTGTAATTAGTAACAAATACTTTTATCGTAGATAATATTGAATATTGGTATAAATTTTAGATTCTGAATGAAAACAAATAACATAAATAAACCTGAATTGTATATGAGATAATGATTATTTTATCGATTTCTTCAATCATTTGTAGGTATACATCATTAATGCATAGTTTTATTTTAGATATATGACAGAGATTAAATACGTAGATTACATACGTATTATACATAATAAAGTAAAAAGAAATATTTATTTTTATATCTTTATTTTAAAATTGATTATTCATTATTTAGAATTCTTCGATTTTAAACAGAAAACTGAGAATTTCTATTTATAATTTGTAGAATATTTAGATTAATAAATTATGCACAAATTCAAGGTAAAGTGACACCAGATGTGTTTGTATATTTGTTTGACACTTTTTCAAATATGTGTCATATTAATAGTTTTTTATATTTTACATATTAATAAAATATCATTTTAAACATCAATCTTAATTAATATTAACGAGATAGAGATGATTAATGAATAGTATTTTTATTATGTTATGTTATGTTTAATTAATTTTAAAATCGAAAAAAAGTGTTTTTGCAGGTATTTTACTAAAAATCTTACAGGTATTGTCATAGCTATTAAAAATTCACAATCACACATTTTCAGGACAATCTGTATGGGGTCAAGAATCTGTATGGGGCTAGGTCCTAGCCGCATGGAGAAATTATTTTATATTTTTAGTCTGCTTTAAATGTGGTATATTATTTTTTTTTTATTTAAATAATTATTTTCTGCTTATGCGTGTGTATTCTGTATTTTCTGTAGTTTCTGTATTTTGAAAATAAATATTTGTTAAATACATGAATATACGGAATTCGTGAATATGGCATAAGATAAAAATTAATATTTCTACACTGAGAAAAATAGATATTTAACAAATTGGATAATAATAAGTAGATATTTATTTGAAATATACGAGTATGTTTACTGTATTCACAAATTTATACATTTTTAAAATCTACTCACATATATATTTTAATACTATATTAAGAATTAAGACTGTAATACTATATACAAATTGATGGTATTAAATTTTTGTTTTTATTATATTTATAGTTAATTTTTAAATATACTTATTTTGTAATTTTTAATATCTTGTGTTTGTGTCACCTTTTTAAATATAAATAGCGTTACGGTAACTATCCATTTTTCTCAGTGTAATTGTATTAATTAATTAGTTAATATTGCATTGTCATCCAGTTCTGAGATTAAGTATGTTTAAAGTTTCAAGTTTCTAGCTCATCGGAAAGTTAATTTAAAATCGATTGCAAAATTTATACCAGAACAGACAAACAGAAGTTAATAAAAACGTGTTAGAAAGCACTTTTTCTTGCAAACAAAAAGAGGTGAGAATACTGGCCATTCTTTTTCTAGTATAGTATGCGATCAAACAATATCATATCTCTCTTTAAATTATTTACCGGTACACGATCTGTACCGGTAAAACATTCAGTATATAACTCCTCTTATTTGATTTGGTTTTATTATAGAAATATTTATAGTGTATTATATAGCGCAAATAACAATAAGGAACTCATGCATTGTACAGTAGCTTTTCATTGGTAGAGCTTATAAATGATTTGTGCTTAATACAAGCTTTATAGAATGCCACCAGCGCCACGATGAAAGATAACGCACGCAACAGCCTCTAGCCTATTGTGCGAGGCTCAACCTTCTTAATCGTATATTTATGTTAAAAAATGTAATACCTCCTTTCCACCTCATGAAAGATTCTATCTAATACAATACATTTTATGATTATACGTAGTTCAAATCATGTGTAATTTTTTTTTGCAATATTGTTAAAATAATAGAATTTTATTAAATCCCACCTGCATTAAATGATTACAAAATAGATATAACTTACAATTTTTTACATACACACATAGAATAAAAGAGGATGTATCAGAGGAATTATGAATGAGGATGAAGCGAAAGTTGCTTGTTTGGATAGGAATGTTTGGAGGAGACTGATTACGGAATGTTGAAAAGAGTGTGCCACAATCTGTTGGGTACATAACGTGATTGTGTATGTATGTATGTACACACAGAAATATATTATAAACAAATTTTTAATTATCAAAAATAAGTGACAGCCTTTGTGGGGGGCGACAATAAGCCATAAACTTATAAATACTTGTAAAATTCGCTGAATACATACATACACAATCACGCCATGTACCCAACAGGGTGTGGCACAAACTCTTTTTATCATCCCGTAATCAGTTTCCTCCAAACATTCCTATCCAAACAAACAACTTTCGCTTCATTCACATTCATAATTCCTTTTATACATGCTCTTTTATTCCTACTACTTGGAAACTTTCGCTCACGCAAAACACTCTCAATCATACCACTCCAACTACTCATCGGACGTCCACTATAGTAAACAAAGTTGTTCCTTTCTGAATTTTTATACACGTACAAACAAATGTATTATAAACAAATCAGGGAGTTTTACAAGTAATTTATATGTTTATGTTTTATTGCTGTCCCCGCGGAGTTTGTACCCATTTATTGGTTATTACAATTAATAAATTTATTTGTTTATGTGTGTACGAAAATTCAGGAAGGGACAACTTTGTTTACTATTGTTTAAATATATTTTAGTAAACCATTTAACAAATTTTACAAGTATTTATAAGTTTATTTACTATAAATGTCATTTGTATCTTTTTTCCTGATGAAGACGTACATTGAGTACATTGATTATTAATAAATATTAATACAGAACTATAACTTAAAGCCGTTTTATTTTAATATAATTAGTTCTGAAAGATTTTTTAATATGATAAAATTTTAAATTTATCAAAATAAGATAAAAGGCAACGATTTTTTTATCTAGATGAATTATATCTACATAAATCCCAATACTGACTATTATACTAAAAAATGTTTATGATGTCAAAACTACATTTTTGCAGACACAATCTTATCTTTAGCAGGGCATTCTATTGGGTTGGTGTATAATTATCAGGCATTTTTGTATGCGAGTTATTTTTTAATAAAAATTGCTGTTTTGTTTATTTTTTTTTAATAAAAATAGAACCGTCTTCCAAGCAAATGGGAAGCAGTTATTGACTATGCTCCAGAATAATCATTTAAAAATATTATTCTTAAATTTTTATATTTCTTTTTTCATAATAAATATTGTATAAAAAAACGCCTGATAATTATACACTAACTCTTTACATGTGATCACAAATAAAATAAAAGAAATATATTTGTGAATTCTATTCAGTTTATTCTAGATTAAATGTAAATATCGCAGAATTTACGTAGGTGAACTGCATTAAAAAAAAAAACGTGGCCTTAGTATTAAGAATAGTTGCCTTGTGTTGATTGTTTAAAATGCAGAAAACGTTTGCGAAATTACCTCACGTCCTCTTTATCGATCTCATGAAATTTCAAAGTTTCCAAACACATAATTATTCCACTCTCATTCCATTCAGCTTATTTCGGTTCATGTCGAATTTAATACGAAATAAGAATCGCGTTTATTTTTAAGTCTTATTAAAGTAAACACAAAACTATGATAAAACTTCTGTGATGACGACGTTTTAATTTATTATTTTAATGTCTTATTGAGTTTCGTCAAAACGTCGTTTTTATGTAATAATTAAACAGAATTTTATCCTAAAATAGTTTTTATTTTAATACAATAAATTCTGAAAAAATTTTACTATCTTAAATAAATTTTTGCTTAACTTTAAAGTATAATTCCGCACAATTATTGACAAATTAAGCATTTTGTTTTAAATGAAATTTAGCAAAGATACATTTTCCATAAATTTCAATTAATTAAAATTAATTTGTTACAACTTTTATTGCCCAAAATAAACATGCAAATATTTGTACTCAGCAATTCGCAATACATATTTCTTTGTCATTTACATCGCGTTGAGAAACTTTGCGTGCTTGCAGCTGAAGAAATATTTATTGACTCAGAAAATAACTGAAAAGGAAACTGGCTGAAACTGAAAATCAGGTCAAGTTTATCGCGTATATAAACTCACCTATTTTTTTTGTACTATTAAAAACTAGGGTGAATTTGGTGTTTACAATTGTGATTTGATTATCAGTAACTCGTGGAACAAATCAGGGAAAAATAAAAACTGTTATTGTATTTTTTTTCCAGATTTAAAACAAGGATTTATTATAGGTTATTTATAAAAGTGCTTATTTGATTTGTAAGTTTTCTAATGTATGATGTTGCTTTAGAATTGTAATAAAAGTGATTCAGCGGTCACGATACTTGATTAATAGTGATTTAAGTAAATTAACGTGAATTTGATTTATGGAACATGTATAATTTATTTTATAAATAAAAAATTCGTAAAAATGAGTTTTTTATTTAAATCTCTACATGCAAAAAAAAACAATTATGGATATCGTTAGTAAATAAGCAAAAAATGATATAAAATGACTTTAGGTTTAAGTTCTGTATTAATATTTATTAATATTCGACGTTTCGATGAATTCAACGTGTAATTTTTATTATAAAAAATCGTAAAAATAAGTGTTTTTAAATTTAAATCTTTACATGCGAGAAAAATATGGATATCGTTAGTAAATAATATTATAAAACGGCTTTAGGTTTAAGTTCTGTATTAATATTTGACGTTTCGATTAATTCAACGTCCGTCTTCATCAGAAAAATTGATACAAATGATATTTATACATAAAAACAAGTTACTAGGTAACAAATAAGTAATTAAATCATAAAAATTAAAAAAAATGATCTAGTTACTTATTTGTTACCTAGTAACTTGTTTCTATGTTCTCTGTTTATTTACTGTAAATATCATTTATATTTTTTTTCTTGATGAAAAACGTACGTTGAGTTCGTTGAGTAATTCGATTATTAATAAATATTTATACAGAACTTAAACCTAAAGTCGTTTTATATCATTTTTTGCTTATTTAATGAGTTCTGAAAGATTTTTTACTATGATAAAAATGATATTATTAAAATTTGAAATTCAAATAAAGTTTAAATAAATAATTAAAAATAATAAAACAGCTTTAGGATATAGTTCTGTATTAATATTTATTAATAATCTACATACTTAACGTACTGGAATCTGTATGGGGCTAGGAAAAAATACTTTTTAGTCCATTTTAAAAACGTGATATATTAATTTTTTTTTAATTTAAATAATTATTTTTTTTTTTAATATTTACTCTAGATCTAAAATAAAAATTTATTAAAAACTAAAATGTTCTAATTATTTGAAAATATAAAAACATCGTGTATAATCATAAATTATTCAAGGACTGAAGAAAATCTAGAGATAGAATCGAAATTTTTATCGCTAATATTACCGATTGGCGTGACTCGTAACCTAACTAATTTCGTTTGACAAAAAAATTATAATAAAAAACATTGATTTACATTTACATGTATACTATTAGTCTAGTGCGTATTAATTGTACTATCAAATTTTCTATTATTATTATTATTATTATTATTATTATTATTATTATTATTATTATTATTATTATTATTATTATTATTATTATTATATATTCTAATATTTATTAGATGTAGCAATTTGATTAATTATTTTTTTCTTGTGCTTTGTTGAAAACACTTTTTATTTTATGGATTTTTAGAAATATATTAAGTATATTTAATATACGTACTAAAATGAATTAAAAAAAAGTAATCTACATATTTATTAGTTACATGTATAAATAATAATAATAATAATATTTTTTGTAGAAATGTTTGTTTTATTGTTTTTTTTTGTCGTTAATGTCTAGAGATTACATTTCTACTTCTTTTGTTTATGAAAAAGTGCTTCTATTTTTTCTTTTCAAATAAATTTGGACTTTTATATTTTACCAAATATGAATTGTATTTCTATTTTTGATATACTTTTTATATCTAATATTATAAAATTGAAATAAATTAATTAAAATTGAACCTTGAACAAATAAATGTTCATATTTTCATTGTGAAATTTAATATAATAATACTCAAAAATATTGAGATTTTATATTTTTCCCAAAAATTTCACAAGTTACTCAGTTATTAAATCGGCTAGTTAGGCTATGCATCAATGACTGGCCAGTTTAACCGTAGACACGTGTTTCGACCTATAGGATCTCAAAGCACCGTACTGATGAGACTCTATAGGTCTAAACACGTGTCTACGGTTAAACTGGCCAGTCATTGATGCATAGCCTAATAAGCTCAGTAACTTGTGAAATTTTGGGAAAAATATAAAATCTTAATATTTTTGATTATTATTAATTAAAATTGCTTAATAAGAAATTTTAATTAAACGTCAAAAGTATTTTTAATAATAATTGATAGTATGAATAAATTAACCTGGGCACTGCTGTACATGCAGATTTTAGTCTTAAACATTTCTATAGGAATCTGTTAATTTGTTATAATTCTCTTGCAATTGTATTTATTTTATTTATACACAATAAACTTTGCTATTCATCTTTGTGATACTTTGCGCGCGCGACAAACAATACAAATATTGAATTTCGTCTTTTGAAAATACCTGTCTCACAGTAAAATCTATTTATTCAGCGGTTAGGGGATACACTTAGCTACAGTTTAATGTGCGCCAATATTTTAATTTAAATGGCGAGGCTAAGCAAAATTTTACTTTACAATTAGTTAACGAGTTTATAGTGGATGTGTGGAATATATTTATTTAAAATATTTAACTTGATTAGCCGTAACTTTGTGATACATTTTGGATAAGATAAATTAAATAAAAATAATTTAATTTATTTTTATTTAATTTATCTTATATTTATTTAAAACAATATTTAAAAAAATATCTATGTAACTTACCATGCAGAACATTTCCGCCCATATGAGCTACATCATTGGCAGTTTCTTTGGCTCCATCCACTAAATTTTTTCCAATCGGACCACTGCTTGCGCATCCCATATCTCTTATCACGCCGATATGTCACGCGATTCTCAAATCAACTCAAACCAAAAATAAACTAACAAATTAAACCAAAAAACAAAAATCACGACTGTCAACTGTCGTATCAAACTATCGTAGATAGTCAATTGTGTAGCGCGCGACCGTCAACTGTTTTCTTTGCTGCCACCAAAGTGCGCTGCGACTTATACACTGACCAGTTGCGAACGTTGCGTTTTTGTTTCGTGTTATCGAGTTATTGGGCGGGGGGTGTAGGGGGTGCAGACGGCGATTGAAGGGAGGGTGGTATAGTGGTGGACAACAACCTTTTTAATTGTAATTGTTCTTGTGTGTTTATGTGTTTGTGACTATATACTTTATGGTGGAGGTGCTTGAAGAATTAAGTAGAGATAGGAGTTCTTGGAAAAGTTACTCAGCATTCATATAATGTTAGGTTTTCCGTGAATAAATTTGTTAAAATAATGTGAGATTGTTTTATTTTTTTTATTGTTTTATGAGTAATAAATAAATTAAGTTTGTTTAGTAAAAATAAAATATGAAATATTTATATATACAGAGTTGAAGAAACTTTAAAAGTTGATGAACAAGGTTATTTCAAGTCAAAAATTTGAGTTCATGGGAAATTGTATGAAAAAGCATAATATTTCTGGATTGAAAAATCCAATTTATTCGACATATAACTATTGTTTATTGGGTACAAAAATAACATCAATCACAAAGTGTAATATTTTTTATCTAATAAGTGTGTGTACAATAATGCACAACACATACAACTTTAACAATGATTTATTTTTTTGTTTTGTAAAATACTTCAATTTCTTAAACATATGAACAAAATTTTATTTAGACATATAAAGAATATTATATTATAATCATTCTGTTAATAACTTTTTTGGTAATAAAAAAAAACAATTAACGATTTAAATATTATAAAAATAGATTACTTACTTACATAACAAACAATGTAAAAAAATAAGTAATGTATTGTAAATATTACCACGACAAAAAATCGTTTATTTAATATGAAACTTACAAAAATTTTTGTTTTAGAATAAAACGGCTTTTGGTTTTAGTTCTGTATAAATATTTATTAATAATAAATGTTTCAACGTACTCAATGGATAGAAAAGTCATTTACAGAACATGGAAACGAGTTACTAGGTAACAAAATAAGTAACTAGTTTATGAAATTTATAAATTTTCAGTTAAAAGAAGCCAAATTTTAGTTAAATCAGTTACATCTTTTTCTTTATAAATTTCTATAGTTTCTCTTATCAATCTGCTGTTAATATTGGATTGGTTTTGCAATTATTACAGTATCTTCAAATTTTTTACCTAAAGCCGTTTTAGGAAGCGCATACTACCTTTTTTTTGGACGTTGCATAAACGTGTAAAAAATATGTTGAATAAGCGCATCATGATTATATTGAATAACATACCTTAACCTAACCTAACCTACCCTAAGCCAATTTAATATTTTGAGGCGCTTATGTAACGTTTTTTTCCTGCGCTTATGCAACGGTTTTTGGTACCAAAAATGCGTTTCCTCAACTCTCCGCCGTTTTTATTATTCTAATTAAAACAAATGAATTTTGAAAGATTTTTACTATGTGTTTATTTTGTCCAAGTAATAAGTACATACATTTCTACGATCATTTATTGTTTATTAAAATTTGAATATCGTATTTTTGTAGCAAATAAGTTAAATTTTAACAATCATAGAAAATGTATTATAAATATTGAAACAGATAAGTGTTTTGCTTAAAATATATAAATAATATAATATGTTATATATATGTTACGTTGTAGATAAGAGGCCTTAGAGATTAATTTTTTTGCACTGTCTAATATTTAAATGTGGAACCAGCCCAAAATACATTTGATATTTCGACAGTGTATATAAGATTTATTGCTTTAAGTACAATTTTTAAAACGTTACAGTTTTCAAATTGTTTATTAAAGTTGTACAAATTGCGCTAATTCATTAACATCAATTAACACCTGAGTATGTGATAATAACATCAAATGTGAATTTTTTTTTGTTTGTTTTTGTTTCGCAGTCATTATAAAACACGTTTTGTTTTTTGGGTTTATACATACAATCAATTTGATTTTTTAATTAATGTGGGTGGTTTTTAGTTTTTCATCAAGACAGGTTAAGCTTTAGCCGCCATATTAGAAGACGTATATAACGGTATTCCAATAAAATATTTATAATATATGCAATTCGTAATTATATTTATAATTTCTGTCACACACACACAAACTCATATTTTTAATACATAAAGAAAAATATGATTTTTAGATTTAAATTCAATATCAAACTTAAAAAAACTTATAGAAAATGTTACAATAGTAATATCACTTTTGAAAGAAAAGCTAGTTAAATATTATTATCAACAGTTATGACAATACTGTAAAACAAATTTAATAAGATTATAGAAAATAATAGTAAAATTTTATTATAAATATTTTGTATTTTTAGCTCAAAATTCTGCAATTTTTACATAATAATCACATAAAGTAAGAAATAAGTATGTAAAATTGCTTTCTTTCTGCAAATTGCATCGCATACTTAATGTAGTTACATATTATTGGTATAACTACTTAAATTATGTAAAATTACAGCTTGCATATTAATATCTGTAATAATTCATCAAAATAATGAGACTTAGTACATATTTTTGTGTAATAATACTAATAAAATATTTTCAGTATAATTCATTCATTTCAAAATACATCCTTTATAGATAAATTTAGAAATGTGTGTAATTATACCAACAATAACGTTACAGAATGAAACTAATTTTACCTATTTATGAAAAATTGAAATGGAAGTTCTATAAATTTCCATTTCATTGGTAATGTAATATTACATAATGTTTGTAATTATCTATTTTTAAACAATTATGTTAAAATTACAGCAGTTGAGTAATTATATCTAGAAATATTATGCATCATAGTGTCTCATGGTTTCTAGGGTAAAATTACATAATTTTTTTTTTAGAGTGAACAATTTTTTCTCTTTCCTACACTCTTTGAAACTGCATTATATAACTCAACCTGTCTTGGTACTATTAATTCACTTTGGTTTTAATCAAATTTTCTTTACAAAAGTCATCTAACAGAATTTGATTTTATACGATTTTTTTTTTAATTTTTTCAAATTTTAATATTTGAGCCATTTATTTTAAAAGTGATATTTTATAAGTGACATTGATAAAATTAGTTTATATTTCATTTATCTCATTTTTTTAAAGTGTTTTTCTCAAAAGTACTTTTGACATTTATTGAAAATGCCTTATTAAGCACTTGAAAATAAAATAAAACTGTCTTAGGTTAAAGTTCTCTATAAATATTAATTTAGAATCGACGTTTCGACGAATTTTAACCCTAAGTAGTTTTAATTTAATAAAAAAATTTCTAAAAGATTTTTTTGCTATATCACTTGAAAACAGTTTATTTAAATTATATAATCAGGACTTGACATCGGTTAAAACACTGGTTAACCGGACGTTAACCTTAACCGCTATTTTAAAACTTTTAAAACTGGTAACCATGAACAAAAAAATAAATTTTAGTTTAAATTATAAAAATTATTTTTTTTTTTAATGCTTTATGTATTATATTACTTTTAAAATAAACGGTCCATCTTATTTAATTTATGATTGTGTGAGTCTATGATTATATGAGATTTTGTGCAATTTTCGAAGAAACACAGTTCTTTTTACGATAGTGGAATAAAATGTAATATTATTTTAAAGTTAAGATACTCAATCATTGATCGGCTATTAGGCTATACAGCAACACGTGATTTTTTTGGGAAAAAAACTCAACTTTAGAATATTATATTAATTTCACAAATACACATATGAACTTTTTTGTTCAATATTATTGTTAAAATATAATGTTTTATTTATTTGTACTCGTAGCAGTCAACTAATATTCAAACAAATAAAATTGCTTCAGAATTGCAAAAGTTTTTTTCTATATATTACTAAAAAATAACTATGAATACAAAATAAAACAAACATAAAAATAACAGTATCTGCTAGTAGTTATGTAAATATGAAAAATATGGCAGTAGTTTTTCAATATACAACATGTTGAAAACGAATATTCAAAATCAGTTTTAATATTTGAAAATATCATTTTTGCAATGTAATTTTGAGATTTACACTCATAAAATGTGCTAAATTAACAATACGTAAAGTTTGAAGAAAATCGATTACATAACTATAAAGTAAAGTTTTACCAATTTTATATCTTTCAAGGTCCATATCTCGAAAATATAATAAAATATTTTTAATTTAGGAGCAGAAACAAGGTCTTCTTAAGAACAGTTTAGGAATAGCTTCTAATGACAATGGAAGAAAAAGTCTGAAAACTGTGTTTATTATTGAAATTTGAATGCAGAAGCATTACTTTTTATTCAACCATCGTATAGTTATTACCCTATATAAGTGTGTTCTGTGATACATGTTACAATGTTTGTGTAAATATTTGTATATACGTAGAATCTAAACTATTACATTTAATTAACATTAAGAACTGTGTTTCTTCTGTTAATAATGAGAAGTTTTCTTTCATTGAAATTAAAAATGTAATATTTAATTATTAATAAATTAATGAAAAATAGAAAACGTAATATATGATTTTTCTTTAACTAAATTTATTAAAAATAATTATAGGATGATTAAATTACTACAAACATCAAAACTATTATACAATGTGTTTCAAATGTGTACAATGGGGTCATTATAACAATAAAACTAGTTATTATTGAACAAAACTGATATACTAACCTTTTGACTTAATTTATCTAGCAATAAGCACCACCAATATTATCCATTATGTGTAATGCCTGATTATGTATATATATTAGGGTGTCCGTAAAAGAAAATTTCCAGTCGTGGCTAAAATCGATAATTTTACATCGAAAAAACATCAGAAATAATATGTTTTGCATGTTTTTGAGGAAGTAATAGGTTCCTCTACACAACTGAAATTTTAGGAAAACGCATGTAAATACATAGGTATACCGTTTATATCGTGTATGTATTAACACGCGTTTTCCGAAAAGTTCACTTGTGTAGAGGAACCTGTTACTTTCGTAAAAACATGCAAAAAATATTAGTCTTACTGGAATTTTTTTTTCTACGACCACCCTAATATAAATAAATTGGACATTGACTTCTGAAACACACTGTAGCGTAACTAATATAATATTTGAATGTGTGAGGTACGTTTGTTGATTAAATTGATTTTAATTTAATTATTTTTTTTCTTCTCCTATTAATTAAGATACAAAACAATCAAACAACACATTCACAGTAAACAGCAATATAAATATGGTACGGTACGGGTATTTTTTTATTGTTATTATTCATTATTATTATTACATTTATTATATTTTTAGTAAAATCGAATATAAAAAAAATGTTACATATGTCATGTCTCAAGTTACGACAAATGGAAATATTGTTTTGACGTATAGTAGATTTGTTTTTGTTTTGTTTTTAAAGACATATTTTATGTTGCTTATATAAACTTATAAATTTGTAAATTTTATAGAAAATGTACTAGTTTAAGTTTTGATGCAAGCTTTGTTTTATTTAGATTATTTTTTTTGTTTTATATTTATTGTCATTTGTTTCAAATATATATATTGATTCAATTTTTACTAGTGTCATGAAAAAAATTCATAAGTTATTGTTCTAGTATACTAAAAAGTTTAGTTTTAAAAGATTTTACAAAAGTGCAAAAAATGTTATAATTAAATAAAATTGTACTGTTTTGTTTTTAAGTTTAAAATATTGAACTATATTATAAATCCACCCTGTAGTTGTCAGTTTATCTTATAATTATTTAGAATTTAAAAGTAATATTACACGATAATCGTAACAAACAAAATTGTTTTAAATCTAAATTTTTGTTCTACAAAAAATAATCCAGGTTCATACATATATTAACGTAAAAAGAAAAAACGCGCCACTCAAAAAATCTGAAAAATTACCGATTTTCAAATAGGTATAACTCGGCCAATTTTGAACAAAATTGACTGAGATTTTGTGTCCGAACAAACTTGAAGTTTCATTTTTAAGGTCATGCAAGATATATAACATTTGAACTATTTCGCTCTCCACCACACCCCGCAGAAAAAAACATGTATTGACTTTAAAAATTGTCAAACTTTGACAAGAAGTATAGTGTGCAAAAAAAATTTTCGACTCAGTTCAAATATTTCTACATAATTTCGCTTAATTTCAAGGATTTACGATGCTTTGACGGAAAGTTATGATTTTCCGAAATAACCTTGAATTTTGCGAGTTCAAAGTTTTAACAAATATTGAACTTTTAGACAATTTCAACAACCAAACAAATGTGTTCAATGGTAAAACATTCTTCGGTTAAGAAAATAGTTCAAAATTGTGATATTTTACGTAATATTAAATTTTTTTTATGAAAAATTACTTTCACAAAACATAATTTTTTTACAGTGTAATATAATGAGTTTTGAAATATGTTTTACTTTGTTAAAATATTTTGTAATATCGTGTAATATTCTTAACAATTCTACCACCTAACCACCTTAACGGTAGTTCACACTGTGTTAATTTCTATATTCAGACACGTAGCTCAAATACAAAATATGTTGAAGTTAATATTGAATTTATTCGTTTAATAAAACTTATTTATTGTAACTGATTGTTCTGAAAATTACATAATGAATGTTCAATTAATTTAATATTATTAAATGATTATGTAATTTTCAGTTACAATAAATAAGTTGTATTAAACGAATAAACTTAATATTAACTTCAACATGTTTTGTATTTGAGCTACCTGTCTGAACATAGCAATTAGAACTGTGTGAATTAACGTTAACAATAAATGATTAATTATCGAAAAAGTTATTAATATATAGTAGTTAGTCATCTACAATACGTCATTATTATTTGAAACACGACATACTAAAAGAATTCCCTACTTCCATTCTCAATAACTCTCGTTATTTACGAGCTGTTCTGATGCGTCGTTGGCTCGTGTACGTCTTCGACGCACGAATTCGATGGGCTCGTATTCGGTGTAGTGTGATGTTTGGTGATGGCGCCAGTCGTTGTACTAGCGGTGGCAGCCGCCAGTAGCGGTAGCGTATGATGATGACAACGAGCGGTGGCGCCAGTAAGCCGTGAATCGGAACTGATGGCGCGTTCGAGACGGCCGCGCGAATGCGGACAGTCACGGCGACGTGGCCGCGATCGGTGCGTGCAATCCGATGCGTTAGAACTGCGTCGGCTGGATGAGGATGGCGGTAACCAATGATGAGATGTGCCTGTACACAGATACACGCATGAATTTTTAATTAGGTTTTTTTCATACTTGTACTTGTACTTTTATAACAAATACAGTAAACGACAATTATATCATTGGAAAGTGTATTTATTGTAGTTTTCAGCAGTATTATTTTAATTTTCATTTAGATAAATGGTGTCAAAGTGATCAGGTCAAAATTTAGATTTATCAATGGTGGCAAATAAAACTCGCGTTCTACATTTCTGAAAGAAAAACAAATTAGATGTTAGTACTTGTAACACATGTAACTTTCGTTGGAACCCACAAAATGTATAATTTTTACATTTATTTTCAAAATGGTGACCTTCTTAAAAAAGTGCCTAAAATTGATCCTTTTTTTTGGTTTAGGGATAAAAATTATACATTTTATAGTTACATGTGTTACAAGTACTAACATCTAATTTTTTTTTTTTTTGAAAAATCTGTTTTTTCGATTTAGAGAATTGGGCTACCCTCTTAAACGATATACGTATTTAAACAATTTATCATTCATTTTACTACAGAGTAATATATTCGTAATAGAAAAATAAAAAAGATTTGTTTTTTCATCGAACAAAGTTTCATATGAGATACATTGGCATATTCATATATAAAAAAACACATTGTATATAAAATTATTTAATACATTGCATATATAATTCTTAAAAAACACATAGTATACAATAGTTTTTAAAAACACATTGTATATAATTTCCTTAGACATATCGTATATAATTGCCTCGTACATTGGATCTCCGTGAAATAATACAGCTTATATATATATATATATAGAGAGAGCTTATATCTCATTAAAAAATATAAATACTTAGTAGGTAGCTTTGAAAAAAATGAATATTTTATTTTTCGTCAAAATATTGAATTTCGTCTTTTGAAAAATGTCAAAATGATATGAAAATAATGAAAATACTTCTTGCACAGTATTCCTGCAGTTCAATCTATTTATCCAGGAGTAAGAAGGTACGCTTAGCTACAGTTTAATGTACGCCAACATAATATTTGCTACTTTTTCTACCAAACGAAATGTCTAATAATAATTTTAATTTCAAGCATTCGCTATTTGTCAATCGCAAAAGTTCTGTATCCATCTGGTGGTAAATAACAAGTAAAAAAAATACAATTGATTCTATATAAGCTTGAAATCAATAATAATGAAAAAGAAATATTGTACACAGTTTTGTCAATCATCCGTTTTGCGGAGAGATAAAATCAATACTTCACAACGTTCAAACACAATCGTGTTTCAAATTTCTCACATAAGTAGTTTTTTTTTTTGTGTGTGCTAAAAATAACATTTGTTTTGAGAGGCAATATTTCAATTCTAATAAACAAAACATATTTGAAAGGTAGTAAAAAAATTTTTCGGAACTCATATAAAATAAAACGGCTTCAGATTTAATAATAATAATTGCAAAATCAATCAATATTAACAGCAGTTTGATAAGGGAAGCATTAGAAATTTATAAAGAAAATAATAACATCAATCAGTGTGAAGGGGCACTGATTGAAATAAAATTTGGCTTCCATTAATTAAAAATTTATAAAATATGTTAATAATATAATTACTTATTTGTATGGGGTTATAAATCTGTATGGAACTAGAATAAATTATTTTATACTTTTTAGTCCGTGTTAAAAACTTGGTTTATTATATATTTTTTTTTATTTAAATAATTATTTCTTGATATAACCTGATAAATATTAATGAAACAGTCTTTGTAATACCTTGTATGACTCCACCATGAGCGCCATGCATCCTGGGCGATGCATGTGAACTTCTTCGCGAAGAAGTTATTTGTTCTTCAGGTGGTATCGAAGTGGGATCTTCGTCCATAACCACTGGTCTTTGTCTGCACAAAGGTCTACGCGGTTTGGTACGATCACGGACTCTGAGCGTCACTGGACAGTCATTTGGTAGATGAAGGTCCATTGCTAATGAACCTACGTCTTCGGGACTTGCGCGGCCTAATGATTCGTTGCTGTATCTAAAAGAAATATATATATATATATATATATATATATATATATATATACACCGGGTGTTCATTCGTCAAATTCGTATGGGCGTTTAACATGCATTTTCGATAATTTGCGATATATTTTTTCTCGAGTAAAATTCGGAAAAATACTCTTTTTGATAGGGCATAAAAAGTTCTGTAATTTGATTTTAGTTTTAATTTATTAGCATATGCCGTTTGGACGCTAGAATTTTTTTTGGATTTTTTTGTTTTTATTTTTTTCTTAAAAAATGTGAGGTATAGGAAAATAAGCATGATATGGAAAAATGCGGGATAATGAGTACTATAATTGAGTAAAGAAACTGTTATTCTAAGTTGCATCGTTTACTAGAAAAAACTGAATTTTTGAAAATTTCTCAAGGGGATACCCTCGAGATTTTTTCAAAATAAGACATTTTTTAAAATTTGCTCAAAAAAATCTGAAAAAATTCAGTAAATTAGATACATATTAGCTAAGTAACTTTTTTCTCTAACTCATCTGGTTTGGCAGAAAAGAAAAAATAAATTAAACTGCAAAAAATATTAATTTTCAATAATTTTTACTGTCTAACTATAGAATGAGTTAGAGAAAAAAAAGTTACTTAGCTATTATGTAGCTAATTTTTTTTTCTCCATTTTACTGAATTTTTTCAGATTTTTTTGAGCAAATTTTGAAAAATGTTTTATTTTGAAACAATCCCAATTGTACCCCACCCCCTTGAAAAATTTTCAAAAATTTGGTTTTTATTTTTTTTCTACTAAACGATGCATCAGAATAATGGTTTCTTCACTCAATTATAGTACTCATTATTCCACATTTTGTAATACCATGCTTATTTTCCTACACCTCATATTTTATGAGAAAAAATAAAAACTAAAAAATAAAAAAAAAAAAAATCTAGCGCCCAAACGGCACATGCTAGCAAATTTAAACTAAAACCAAATTATAGAACTTTTTATGTTTCTATCGAAAAGTATTCTAAGTATTTCTCCGAATTTAATTCGAGAAAGAAGTATATCGCAAATTATCGAAATTGCATGTTAAACGCCCATACCAACTTAACAAACGAACACCCAGTATATATATATTAGGGTGTATCGAAAATATTTTTTTTCCGTCGACTAGGTTCAAAAACTTGAAGTTTCTGAACAGAAAAGTTTTTAAGAGCTCCTAAAGAGTAAAACACGTGTCTATGGTTAACTGGGCCAGTTATTATTGCATAGCTTAGCAAGCTGATTCAATTGATTTAGTAACTTGTGAAATTTTTTGGGAAAAATAAAATATAAACATTTGAGTATTATTGTTCTTAAAATGATATTAGGTTATTACCTATACGACGGTGCAGTTTCGTCAACACTTAATGCATGCCTATGAAGAAGGCTTGGATTCAATAATGCGCATGCGGCAAATGTTGTCCTGGCAGTTCGTGGCGATGGCCTCATATGGCGTCGGCTGCGATTGTTATTTGGCGAGCCCTGCTCAGAATTTGTTCCTGTAAAAGTAAATACACACTGTATTTACATTCTTGAATATACTATATACTATATACACTGCAAGAAACTAATGTAAATTTACATTGATAATTATTAGTAATTTTACTATATTTTTATTGTAATTTATAAAAATTATACGTCATCTGCAGCTAAAATTACTTCAATCAGACTGTCAGTTTAACTGATAAGTGTAGGGGGGCTTCATGATTGAAGTCAGAAATGACAGTCTAAATTTGTCACACTGTCATATCTGATTGACTGTGTAAGGCCTTTTTAAAGTTTTGCTCATTACATTTAGATGTAACGTAAATTAAACGTCTATAAAGTTATTCTAATCTGTTTATTGAAATCAAATAGTCTAGCCAAAAGTAAATGTAATTTCTATTTATTAGTAGAACAAGTTTTACACATACGCACAACTTTTAATAAGATTACACTTCAAACTACGAGATAGAAACATTCAACTCTCCCAAATCACAAGTGAAATCAAATACAAACAAGTATTTTATAAAAATAAAACTGCTTTAGGTTCAAAGTTCTATATTAAAATCTATGTATAATCAACGTTTCGACAAAACTCAACTCTTGTCTTCATCAGGAAAACAAATAACAAAATAATACTAATACTAATATGATGAGTTCTGAAAGTTTTTTTTACTATGTTTAAGTATTTCATATTTTAATTTAAAAATATTTTGTAATATTCTCTAGTTATTATGTAGTTATTGCAACACTCTAAAAAAAAATTATTTACCTACAGTATTAAAATAAATGTATGGAATAGAGAAATTTCTATAATTACTGTAGTCATGGTAACTAAAAACAAAACTGTCTTGACATAAATATGCCACCTGTTTACCGTGTGTTGACTTGGACCGTCGTACATGAATTAGCCCTAAAGTTGTCAAGAAATTGACTGAAAATGGCATTAGTCGGCCGTGAATTAGCATTTGTTTGATTTTTTGTTCCAATTTCACGGCTACTGCCATTTTCCAGTCAATTTCTTAACAACTTTAGACCTAATTACCTAATTCTTGACGTTAAGAAGGTTCCAAAAAAAATTTAGTAATTGATTTACATGCAGAAAAGTATGCCCTAAAACATTTATCATAAGGTTTTTTTTGTAAAATAATTTGGGAAGCAGGAAATCGCACATGTCTGACTTTACATGCTAAATCCCTATGTACGACGGTCCAAGTCAACACACTGTATATAAAATATAAAATATACATAAAATATGAAAAATTATTTAGCCGTATCGAATAATGTTCCAAGTAAAAGTTGTTTAGCAATTTTTGTTAAATTTTTTCGAAATATGTTGCGAAATATTTGTAAAACACATAAAATTGATCTTTACCAAAACTTGTACTAATTGAGATATTTATTTCCAAAGCTTAAATGTGAAAGTTTATAATAATCCGTTCAGCCAAATTTGCTCACGTATCCACAGATACTTCGTACTTCTAATTCGTACTTATCTGTAAAAATCTCGATATATCAAATTTGGAATAGTTTCAGAGTAAGACTAAAATCGATAATATTACATCGAAAAAACATCAGAAATAATATTTTTAGCATGTTTTTAAGGAAATAACAAGTTCCTCTATACAACTGAAATTTTCGGAAAACGCGTGTAAATACATATACCGCTTATATCGTGTATGTACATACACGCGTTTTCAGAAAATTTTAGTTGTATAGAGGAACCTCTTATTTCTTTAAAAACATGGTAAAAATATTATTTCTGATGTTTTTTCGATGTAAAATTATCGACTTTAGTCTTACTGGAAAATATTTTTATAAGGACACGCTAGTAAATATATTAAAATAATATTTAAAATAATACGAAAACTGAAATAAATAAATATTATTTTATTATCGCTAGTGAAATTTGTAACATTACTATGAGAGACGATGCAATTATATCCGGAAATGAAATTACATTTTATAAAGTTGTTAAATGTCTGTCGCCCTGTCCAATTAAACTTAAATAATAAGGGGAGAAAAGTTAATTAGAAAATAGTATTAAGTAAATATATTTCAGAATATGAAATGACTCGTGGACTATTTACCGTATTTAAAGGGTTTATTAATTATGCATTCAACTATGTAAATCCGTTTTCTGTTGGGAAAATAAACGGACGACGGATTCAACCCTCAACCAGTTGCACACAAAATTTTAATGATATGACGTTGATAAAACAGTTTGGGCGATTATTCTACAAATTTTCCAAATTATATCGAAATAACTGTATATTTTTGCTAATGCAGTGAATCACATCAATTAGTTTTGAATTTATATCAAATTTCAGAACTCAATAAATAATTCAATTATAAATTGAATAGAATTTTTTTTAACACCTTTACTTACGTTTCTGTTAATATTAATTCCTCTGCAAATAAATAAATTTATGTTGTTATTTTGTGTCTAAATATTTTGTCTGTCTAATCGGTGTACTTTCATTTTAAAACATCAAATTAAAGGTGTTGAAAATACATAAAAAAATCATATTTATCTCTTATTTTAACATTCAACTCATTGTCAGAGTAAGATAAATGTGAAGGCGGCAAAAAAAAAATCCGGCAAAATAACGTTCGCAAAGCCTGTGAGAATTAAACTCAGTGACAAGTACCTCAATCAAGATTGTCTTCACAAGCCGCGTGTCAGGAATACGGAATAAGGAACTTAGCTTCCTTACATACTAGATTTAAAGTTCGGCATTCTCAACGATGACTAAATTTAGAACGATAACATTCAGCAAGAAATATTTTTGCGATATTTATGTCACAAAGAGAATTTCGTTTGAGAATTTTCGAACTTTTTAATAAAATATCTGTTGAGGTATCTCGCGATTAGCAGATGTTTACTAGTAAGGTGACCAATTTTTTGACAATGAAAAGGAGGACGAAAAAATTGAAGAAAAAACTACAACGTAAATAAATAAAACATTTTATTAATTCAAACAAATTTCTAACAATATATTGGAAATTTCGGAGCAAGAAATATTCTTCATATTGAATTTTACGGTAAGCGGCATCTCTGAATACAGATATTAACAGATTAGTTTTAAAATATCAAAAAAGAGGACAGGTAGGAGGAAGAACAGAACCTATAAAAGAAGGACTGTCCTCCCTAAAGGAGGACCATTGCTCACCTTATTACTAGTTATTTTGCTTTCAAAAAAATTAATTTTGATTTTAAAACTTTTTGGGATCTTAAAATTATAATAAATAAAGTTGTGTTTTTAGCAATATTGTTTTAATTTTTTCTGAAAATTGAAATCTGAAAAACCGAGAAAAATCAGAAAAACTGATTTTCACAAAGTTTTAGCCACCCTGCAATAGAAACTTTAAGGTGCTTTCAAGTTTCATCGATTCTGCTGTAGACTTTTGTAAAATAAAATATTTAAAAAAACGACGTTTTTCCTGCTTAACAAGCATGCAAAGTTAGTTGCCTACCTTACCCGGCGATTCAACCTACACAAACAATAAACTGACTTAACAACAGCTTACCTGTGTTACGTATATGCAAATCAGGCGCTGATGGACTCCTCATAATCTGCCCGCTCGCACTCCCACCCGAACTGATACTTTTCCTCTTTGTCTCCAAGCTGGCGAGGCCACGACTAAATCGTACGAACGCTTGCGTTATCGCAGCACGATCGTGGTGGCCGGTTTGCGAGCCGCCGCCACCAGCACCATGATGCCGTTGCGAACGTTGTTGCTGCAGCAGTTGATTGTGATGGGAATGCGTGTGCGTATGATGGGTATGGGCGTGCGGATGCTGTTGGAGTAGTTGAGTGAGGGTGGCGGTTTGTGAGCCGGCTGTACGGTGAGCCGGGTAGGAGCCAGCGGCTGCTGTACTGGCGGCCACGGCTGCCGCGACAGCAGCCTGCGAGCTGAGTTTGAAGCGGGCTGGTACGACTTTAGCGGCGGAATCGCGCGCTTCGAAGGTCATTACGCAGGCTGCTACTACGATGAAACCTAGACAAATTAGATATATACGATATTTTATTATTTGATGATCTAATGAGTGCACTCTAAAAAAAATTATGTAATTTTATCTATAAATCCTGAGACACTATAATGCCTAGTATTTCTAGGTATAATTACTCAACTGCTGTAGTTGTTTAAAAATACATAATATCAGAACTATATTACAAGCATTATATAATATGATATATGTATTATCAACGGGATGGAAAAGTACATATGTATATAATATTACAATTTTTTTTAGTAAAGTCTCTTAATAAATTGACAAAACTTCAGGAAATTTGCTGTTGGGAATTTCCCATAAATAGTTAAAATTTGTTTAGTTCTGTACTATTATTGTTAGTATAATTACATACATTTCTAAATTTATCTATAAAGGATGTATTTTCAAATGAATAAATTCTACTTAAAATATTTTATTAATATTATTACACAAAATATGTATTAAGTCTCATTATTTGATAATTTATTACAGATATTAATATACAAGCTGTAATATTATATAATTTAAGAAGTTATATCAACAATATGTAATTCTACATTAAGTATGTGATGCAATTTGCAGAAAGTAAGCAATTTTACATATACTTAATAGGTAATTTTTTCTTACTTTATGATTATTATGAATTATATAAATAATTACAGAATTTTGAGGTAGAAATACAGACTATTTATAGTAAAATTAAATTCCAGATTTTTTAAATTATATATTTTTAACAATGTATATTACACGACAAAATTGGGTAAGTTTATGACAAAATCAGTATATCGAACGACAAATATAGCGTGATAAAAATGGGAAAATTCACAACATAAATACAAAATCAAACGTTACCAGGAAACTCCCGAAGTTGACTGGAATCATCCGGAATTTTCTAGTCTTTTTTATTTGTTTAGTAAAGGTCAAAACGAAAGCTATATTTAAATAAAATAAAATAATTTCCCTTAAACCACAAAATATTTAGCGTTTATAAATTATTTTATGGTTTAAGGGAAATTATTTTATTTTATTTAAATTTTCGCCACACTAAGATCATATTTTTCATTTATTAAAGCCATATTTATTTAGAAATCACAGAATTACTTTATTTTATATGTAAATATTGGTATTATTATTGTTAATCTTTTATTAATTCTCTATTAGCATCAATATTAACTAGAATTAATAATCGTTAATTAAAATTATAAATATATAATAATCCATTAATTAACAAAAACAAAATAAAATTTAAAACCGAGCAATTACTATGAAAATACATAGTAAACCAGGCTATACCATATAGCCTCCATAGCTCAGGGGTTAGAGCACTGGTCTTGTAAACCAGGGGTCGAGAGTTCAAATCTCTCTGGGGGCAATGCAATATTTTTATTTTTTTTTTATTTAACAATACCCCAACCGATGACATTTAACGATATTTTAAATATTAATTACGTATTTTAAATGCATTATTTCGTACCTCCCACGCCCATTACAATCGGTCCGGCGTATGATAAATTATTTAGATGAAATCCCCTGGATTCATTCTTTACACGAATCGTGTGATTTCCTCTCACCTCTTGGGCCATTGATAAATGATCCGCATAATATCCTATGAATAAATTGTTTATTAATATATTTTTTATAGAAAATATTATTAAAATACCAAGTTCTACTATGTTATAAGTGTATATATAGATGTTTTAAAGATTTTTTTTGTATTATGCTGTACAATCAAGTTAAAAAAGTATTTTGTATTAAAAAACAAATAAAAGTTTGCAAAAAGTTTTGAAAATTTGCTAAAATAAATTATAAGTTTACATAAATTACTATTTAGAAGTATATTAAGAAGTTTGTGAAAAATGCATATTAATACAAATGTTTTTAGGAAATTGTAACTTGTAACTTTATTTCGGAATAAATTATTTGCAATTTTATACAACTTTTTTAGAATATATTATTTCTCGCAACCATACTTTTATTTATTTTTAAAACAATAGTACTAACATTTTTTCATACTTATTTTTTTTTACAGGAAACTGGATTGCAGAATTAGGTAAGTTTTTAATTTCATTTAATAAATACATAGAAAGATTTTTTTGAATTCAAAAACTGAGCAAATTCTATTCGAGCGTATTCTATTTCAAAAGTGATTTTTGTCAAAATTAATTAATTAATTTAATTAGTTTATTTGAATTTTATAATATTAGATATAAAATATATATCAAAAATAGAAATACTATTTATATTTGATAAGAGACAGAAGTAAAAATTTATTTTAAAGCCAAAAATTAAAGTACTTTTTTATAAACAAAAGAGGTGGGAAAAACAAAAAATGATATTTAAATATGATATTTATGATATATAAAAAAGTCATTTGAAAAAAGTTTCAAAATACAATTTTAGGCCCCTATACAAATATAATAAAACGTAAGAACATTAAAATTATAAAAATTACACATAATTGATTCTGTTTTGTCTCTCCATATCTTATAATCCATTTTTCCATGAAAATTCAATCTGGAAAATCCAGCTACATTCTTTAGTACAACGTCACTTCAAGAGTATTACATCTCTGTCTTTCCATTTATTCTTTCGCGAGTTTCATTGTACAGATTTCCTAAAAAACTTTTGTTTCGTTTCATACATCGTACTAGAGAATACACTCTAAAAAAAATTTATGTAATTTTATTTACAAACCATGAAACACTATGATGCCCATTATTTCTACGTATAATTAATCAACTGCTGTAATTTTAATTATAATTGTTTAAAAATACATAATATAAGAACTATTACAAACATTATGTAATATGATATTACCAACGGGATGGAAAAGTACATATATATATATATGTAGTATTATATTTTTTTTTAGAAAATTTATAGAACTTAATTAAATTTGCTGTCAGAAATTTGTAACAAATAGATAAAATTTGTTTAGTTCTGTAATATTATTGTTGATATAATTATATACATTTCTAAGTTTACATGAAGAATGTAATTTGAAATGAATGAATTACACTTAAAATATTTTATTAATATTATTACATAAAATATGTACTAAGTCTTATTATTTTGATGAATTATTACAGATATCAATATGTAAGCTATAATTTTATATAATTTAAGAAGTTATAGCATTATAGTAATTCTACATTAAGTATGTGATGTAATTTGCAGAATGTAAGCAATTTTACATACTTAATAGGTTATTTTTACGTATGTTATGTGATTTATTATTAATTATGTACAAAATTATAGAGTTTTGAGGTAAAAATATAAAATATTTATGGTAAAATAAAATTACAGACTATTTTTCTGTAATTTCGCTAAGTTTTTTACAGTGTAGAGAGCAACGCAACGATGCTAGTACATAATGACTTTCTTGCTGAATGGGGCTGACATTTTTGAAAGCTCTAGTCAAGCTTCTAAGTTCGAGGTTCGCCCGATGCAAAAGCACGGACCGTTTCGTTGTCAACCCAGCAGCATATGGAACAATGCGAATTTTGTTGTTGTGTTGTTATTCTGGTCTTGTATATATGTATTTAAAGATGGGTGTACGTATGTCAAATATGTGAGACATTTTTTCCTACACAGAAATTACAGAATGTTTTTTTTTTGCTGCCATATTTCCAGTGGAAAAATGGAGTAAAATTTAATAAAAGGCTATGAAAATCGATTATAAATATTTCTTTCCCGCTTTTTTTATATTTATTAGGTTGGCACAAAAGTACATTTTTTTATTAAATTTTTTTTAAATATTGAAAAAACAAAAACAAAATTATATATATATATATATATATATATACTGTAAAAAATAATAATAGAACAATTACAGAAAATAGTAGTAAAATTTTATTATAAAAAAATCTGTAATTTTTACATAATACGTAATAATCACATAAAGTAAATAAAAATGACCTAATAAGTATGTAAAATTGCTTACTTTCTGCAAATTGCATCACATACTTAATGTAGAATTACATATTGTTAGTATAACTTCTTAAATTATATAATATTACAACTTGCATATTAATATCAGTAATAATTCATCAAAAATAATGAAACTTGGTACATATTTTGTGAAGTAATATTAATAAAATATTTTAAGAGTAATTCATTCATTGCAAAATACATCCTTTGTGTCATAAAAATTTCTGAATTCAGAAAAGTTACATCAATTTTTTACTGTGTAGATACAAAGTTCCGATTAAATATGAGAACGAATTCTAACTGTATTTATAGTTTTATACTGTATTATATGTATACACCTAAAATATTTCTTTTGCAAGAGAACGGAACATCTCCTCTAAAGAAACATAATTAAATTGTGTAAAAGTTTTTGGGCATGAAAAATAAAATGAGGAAACTGAGTTAAAATTTACCTATTGTGGCCATTGCAGCACCAAGTACCATTAGCAAAAGTCCTAAGCTAAGGGCTTTACAGGCGTTCCATAGACATCGGCCATTCACCTTACCGCGTACAACCTACAAAAGAAAATTTTACAAATTTCTTACACACCACAAACATTATTCATTCATTTTATGTTCACGCAACACAAATTATTTCAACAGGGATCATGTTTAATGTATTTCGCGTATTTTGCGCGTCATATTTTGATTAAATTGCAAGGATATGGTGAAAATTATGATGGCAAAATATAATATAATAAAAAGTAAATACACGACTCTTGGTTTTTTGTTTCAAAATTTATTTAACTTATCATCAGGTGACGAATATACAAATAATTTAATAAAAATGACTGTCATAGAAAATTGGAATTGTTAAATAATACTTAAAAAATATATTCCAAACTTGATCTTTAAATATTACGTAGTTACAATTCATATATCTATATTTCACACGTACCTACATTCATAATATATAACTTTAATATTTTACACATCATATAACCATTAGTAGAAACGAGAATTTATGTTATAACCGTAAAAAAAGACGAGAAAAAAAGTTACTTTAAAAGTCTGAAAACGACTGTCCAGAGTATCTTAAACCGATGGGAGTGAAAAAAAAAGAAAAAAATCTAAAAATACCTGTACATTCCATTGAGCTCCGGAAGCAGGATGGGCACGTCTTACCACCCCCGTGCTACCGCTAAGGGTTGAACCGCCACGGGCCCAACCACCACTGCCGAGAAATGCACCCTGGTGCATAGTTGCTTTCTACGACGATTCTCACTGCAAATATAACTCGGTGTATAGTTAAGTTATTGAGGGCGAACCATTCGGCGATTTTTATTGATACATACATATAAACTAAAGTTTGAGATTTTTCTCAAAATTTCACAAGTTACTCAGTCATTGAATCGACTAGCTAATCTAGCTCAAACTAAGCTAGCCGGTTCAATGACTGAGTAAAAAAATCTCAAACTTTAGTTTATACTCGTATTAGTTTATTTCACAGATATAAACATATGAACATTTTTTCTTGTTTAATGTTGATACATACACAATCACGCCATGTGCCCAAAAGGGTGTGGCACAAACTCCGTTCAATTATCTCGAAATCAGTTTTCTCCAAACAAGCAATTTGAGTTTCATCCACATTCAATTACAATTTTATTTACCAGCAATTTATATACGTGCTCTATTTCTATTATTTGAAAACTTTTGCTCACGCAAGCCACTCAATCATACCATCGCCAAACTTAGTCATTGGACGTTCACGTAAACGTATACCATCAAAATCATTCATATAAATTTTTTTAGCCAAACATACATTGGACATTCGCTCAAGATGACCACAAAATTTTAACTAACACGGCAATTTTTGCTACATTTTTTTCAATTTCACACTCATCATCACTAATCTATTTCGTACTCGATTCGTTCTAGTTTTACCACATACCCCACGTATATATTTTATTTCCACATCAGTCATTTTTCAGCCAAACCCAACATTCATTACCATGCAACAACGTAAACACTAAAACAGCATTGTATATAGTCAAACGAGGGGCTTCTTTGGAAACATTTATATTTCTAGTAAAAGTACTCAAAGCATCTAAAACCTCACAACCATAGAAAACATTTTTTTTTTCAATAATACAGAAACTACAGAAAATATAGAACATAAAAACATGGTATATTAATTTTTTGTAATTTAAATAATTATTTATTGATGTAACCGGATTCTTGGTTACATTATTTGGTTACCTGTTATGTCATTGGTTACCTTTATTTACTAGGTAGATATAAAAAAAAAAAAACTATCAATAAATGCTTGTAATAAAATTAATAAAGTCACATTGAATCAAGAAACGTCTCTCGATACACCTACTATATAGATATATTGATGGAGATATAAAGTCAGAGATATAGAACGTAAAATTCTTTAGATAAAATTTGTTGATCTGAGTTGATCTTTTATTCAAACATTTTCCTTTTTTCGTTGTGAGTGTGTCTTTTGTGTGCGTGTGTGTGTTTGTGAATTTTTATTCAGCTAAGAGGATACTGTTCGCTTGATCTTCACGTTTTTTTTTCTTTTATTTTTGTTCCGAAGCTGACAAAAGTATCGCTAAAAGAGGGAACTCAATTTGTTTTTGGAGATAAAGGAAATATTTCGATGTCGACTTTTATTTTTTTCTATTTGCTATTTCAGTTTATCTCTTGCCGAATTTAGGACTGGGTTGTAAAATTTTAGTTTACCTGTCAAATATTTAAGATTTTTCTTTCTAAATTTAGAAAATATATTTATATACTAAGTAATGTTAAGATTTAAACACTCGGTGACGACGTTATAAATAATTACAGTTAATAATCTAAACGTTTTTAAACGATTTAATCATCACAATAAACTAATTTAAATTGTTATAAATTGAAAAAATGTATTGACTTTGCCGGTGTTTCTTTCGAACTCGGGTCCTTCTTCTATTGCGGACGATGTCGCATTTTAGTAATAAAATTTATTAATTGCTGTTAATTTGAGTTATTTTTGGTTATTATTTGTAGATTTCGCTAATTAATATTTAAAATTCTAGTCGTTGGTTAGTGAATAATTTTAGAAAGCTTAATTTCATTGTAAAATCAACATAACAAAATTAATAAACTATGAAATAAAATTGAATGAGATTTCTTCTTCAGCACAATAAAACACTCATCCAAATGGCTCGTTGGTCTAGGGGTATGATTCTCGCTTAGGGTGCGAGAGGTCCCGGGTTCAAATCCCGGACGAGCCCAGTAGTTTTTTAATTTTTTTTTTAAATTTGTAATTTTTTGTGTATTATATTTTTGTAATGCAAAAAAACATACAATATTTATATTATTATTTATTCACGCAATATAACAATTATAAATTATGTGTTTGTACAAATTTTATTAATATTTAATATTTATACAAATATAAAATTATAAAAAAATTAAATTATTATTTTTATATTTTCATTTCAAATATATTTATATATTAATTATCGTTTATAAATCTAATTAAATTATGTATAAAAACAGTTATAAATGCAAAAAAAATATTAATATTTTATGAATATTTTAAAATAAAAATAGGTATAATAAAAAGCAGGAAAAATAAGTGTATTTTTGTAATTTGAAATATTTAAAACTACAATTTGTATTCAGCGTAGAGAAAATATAGTAAAAATTCTCACAATAGTCGAATGTTAAAATGTAATGCCGCATACCGCGTGCTATACACGGCAGTTATGTGGGTTGCCCACGCGTTAGGTGTGCAAATTGCCACAACTTGTTGCTACGTGCTTCATTCTACCTCCCACACAGTTACACAGACCAGAGGCGGCTCGTCAGAGTGGACGGGGGTACGAATATTTTGAAAACAAATAACGCTCTAGAAAATTTTATATGTTTTTTGGGGGGTATTCCTGTTTGTAGCATCGATTTTTTGTAGGTGTTTCTTTAACATTTTTTTTTTTGAACTTTTACAAAGTAAACAATAATTATACTGTTGGAAAGTGTATTTATTGAAGTTTCAGCGGTATTTTTTTTTCCAAAAGTCAAATTTTCACCTAAAAAATAAGGTAAAAGTGTTCAGGTCAAAATTTTGATTTTGTCAAATGGTGGCAGATAAAACACGCGTTCTACATATCTGAATAGATGTTGCTTGATCGTCAACTGTTACCATCACCTGCTACGATATTTTATCGTGTACACTCTAAAAAAAATTTGTAATTTTATTTACAAACCGTGAGACACTATGATGCCCAGTATTTGATATTACCAGTATGTGATATTATCCAGTATGTGATATTACAATTTTTAGTTAATGTTTCTTTTATTAAATTTACAGAATTTCAGCCGGGAATTTTTCATAAATGGATAAAATTTATTTAGTTTTGCAATATTAATGTTAGTATAATTAACATACATTTCTAAATTTATCTATAAAGGATGTATTTTGAAATGAATGAATTACACTTAAAATATTTTATTAGTATTATTACACAAAATATGTACTAAGTCTCATTATTTTGATGAATTATTGCAGATATTAATATGCAAGCTGTAATTTTATAAAATTTAAAAAATTATACCAATTAATATGTAATTCTACATTAAGTATGTGATGCAATTTGCAGAAAGTAAGCAATTTTACATACATATTAGATCATTTTTATTTACTTTATGTGATTATTATGAATTATGTACAAAATTACAGAATTTTGAGATAGAAATACAGAATATTTATGGTAAAATAAAATTACAGATTTTTTTATAGTAAAATTTTACTATTAGCATTTAATTTTGCTATTTTTTTTTACAGTGTGTATAAGAGTATGTATGTGTATTACAATCTGGCCGTTAACATGCTAGCATCGTAGGAAAAAAGTAGTGTAGTGTCTACAGAAGACACTTTTTTTTTGAAGTTTTTTTGTTTGTATTGGAAAAAGGGTAGATTTATAGCTTTGATTCATGACACGTTAGCGAGATGACATATTAAGGTCTCTGCTAAGGTGTCTGATCTATCTGGTAGTAAATATGTTTTGCAGGAAAAATTGTGCTGAAAACATCTGTTCCCATCAGGAAGTGATTTTGAAAGATGATACTTATGGAACGAGAATTTGATTTTTATTAATTTATTGGTTTAGTTCTCAAATATTTGTCTGCTGCCCGGTTTTATAAACAACAGAGTAGATTTATTAACAAAGTATATAGTATTATATATATATATATATATATATATATAAATATATATATATATATATATATATATATATATATATATATAAATATATATATATATATATATATATATATATATATATATATAAATATATATATATATATATATATATATATATATAAATATATATATATATATATATATATATATATATATATATAAATATATATATATATATATATATATATATATATAAAACGCGCCACTTGAAAAATTACCGATTTTGAAATAGGTATAACTCGGCCAATTTTGAACGAAATTGAATGAAATTTTGGGTCCGCAAAAACTTGAAGTCTCGTCTTTAAGGTGATCTAAGATATGTACTATTTGAACTATTTCGATCCCCACCAAACCCCGCAGAAACAAGATTAGAAGTATATGGGTAAACCCATATATAGACTACTTTGACATTTCTCGGAAAGTTGGCAACACTGTATTTTAATAATATTATAATTTATGTGGGCACTAGGACTTACTTTTCTGAAAATTTGATCAAAATCGAATAAATAATGTAGCCACAATAAATTTTTTAAAAATTTTGTGATTTTTTTTCTTCGATAAGTTAGCAACACTGTATTTTGTTAAAATTGTATAATTTATTTAGGCACTAGGAAAAACTTTTATAAAAATTTGATTAAAATCGGTTAAATAAAATGGTCATAATAAATTTTTAAAAATTTTACTAATTTTTTTCTCGGAAAGTTGGCAACACTGTATTTTGTTAAAATTACATAAATTATATGAATACTAGGAGAATCTTTTGTGAAAATTTGAGTAAAATCGGTTGAATAACATGGCCATAATAAAAATTTTAAAACTTTAGTAATTTTTTTCTCGGAAAGTTGGCAACACTGTACATTAATTAAATTATATAATTAATGAGAGCATTAGGGAAATCTTTTCTGAAAATTTGATCAAAATCGGATAAATAACGTAGCCAATATAAATTTTTAAAAACTTTAGTAATTTTTTTCTCGAAAAGTTGGCATCACTGGAAAAAATCAAAATCACATGACCATCTTGGGCACTAGACAAATTTATCCTGAAAATTTCATTAAAATCGGTTGAACCGTCTAGGAGGAGTTGCGATCACAAAATTTTGTCTGACGACCGAGCGAGCGAGTGAGCGAGCGAGCGAGCTGACGACGCACATCCATACACCCACATAAACTAAGTTCAGATTCGTCATCTACAGGCTATATGAAGGATTTCTATACAATTTTTTTTTTTTTTGAAAATGTTACAGACACCGTACCAAACGCTATACTACTTTTTCCTTGCAGTCAAAGTAGTAAAAAACATGTTTTGACTTAAAAAATTGTCAAACAATATTTATAGTATACAAAAAATTTATCAAGCGGACGTAAAAGTTGAAACATTTCTACGTAAATTCTGCTTAATTTCAATGACTTGGGATGCTTTAGCGCAAAGTTATAATTTTTTTTAAATTGCTCTGCACGTTTCGACGAACTCAACATCCGTCTTCATCAGGAAAAATGATACACTTTTTTTTCTGCTCAATACAAACGTTGAGTACGTCGAAACGTCGATTATAACTAAATACTAATACAGAACTTTAACCTAAAGCAGTTTTATTTTAATATAATAACTTCTAAAAGATTTTTTACTGCGTTAAATAAATATTAATACAGAACTTAAACCTAAAGTCGTTTTATTTTAATATGAATATTTATTTTAATGAATTCTGAAAATTTTTTTATTATGTTAATACAATTATTAATCAATTATTTTATATAAACATAATTTATTCCAAATGTTTAGGAATATTTGTAACAAAAAAATAAATATGGTGAAAATATTTACATTAATAATATATTCAATTCATTAATAAAATCAAGCGACATGTGAAACGGATAAATAATTTTATTCATGCACCAATAAACATATAACCAATATTGACCCCTTGTGATCAATACTTGAAATAATAACGCGAAAATAAAATTGTCCCCAATTGCTCTGCATTTTACTTCATTATTCCATCGTATCATGAGTAATTATCTCGCTTAATTATATTTTCCCTTCCATTTTGTGAGGGGGGGGGGAGGGGGCAGAATAATATAGTTGTAGCAACTCAATTTTGTTTCATTATCCGTTCTAGCCATCACGGCGCTATCGTCTCTTCGAAAATGGTCGAAAGAATCGAAATAAGATCGCAAAGTTCGCGTCGCTGTTGTTAAGACTTCGGTTATTGAATTAAAATGGATGGAAATAGCCGGGAAATTATATTAAATGACGAGAAACATAAGCTTTTCTAATTATTTCCCATTTAAGTTTATTGTACGTAAAACTTATGTAGTAATATTCTATTATTATTATTCAATATACGGAGCATAGAGAAAGATATTCAATTAATTAGACAAAGCAAAATTCTTGGTTTTTTTTTCTTTATATGGAATAGAAGATATATTTAAATAATCAAGGTTTTTGCTGTTCAGTTAGCAATCTAAAGGTGTTTAGAAAATTAACCTCTAATTAACTAAACGAAGCAAAATTCTGTGTTTTTTTAATATGGAATTGAAGACATTTTTAAATTATCAAGGCTTTTTGTTGTTTAGTGGTAGCGTATTTGATTAGCAATCTAAAGGTGTTTAGAAAATTAACTTTTAATGCTGACATAAATTATATAATTTTAATAAAGTACAGTATTGACAACATTCCGAAAAAAAAATTACCAAAATTAAAAAAAATTCATAATGGCAACATAAATTTTCATAAATTACAGTAATAATTAATTTTAGTGAAATGTAGTATTGTCAATTTTTCGAGAAATTTTTTTTAAAATTTATTATGACCTCGTTATTTAACAGATTTTAATCAAATTTTCACAAAAAATTCTCCTAGTGATTATAACAAAATAAAGTGGTTCCAACTTTCAGAGAAAAAAATTACTAAAGTTCTTGAAAATTTATTATAGTTATATTATTTATCTGCTAACAAAATTTTTACTTAAAGATCTTTTCTAGTGCCCACAAAAATTATATTGTTTTACTTTCGTAAAGGGTTGCCAACTTTACAAGAAAAAATTACTATTTATCCAGTTTTAAATAAATGTATGCTTGAAATAATTAAACAATTTAATTATTATACAATGATGCTAATTCTCCAGAAAAGCTATTCAAAATTTATTTTAAGCATACTGTTCATACGATTTAAAACAAATTTTTAGGATAGATTTTTTTTATGCATGATAATTATAAAATTTAATTTTGGAATATTGCTGCCAACTTTTGGTGAAAAAACATAAAAATTTCATTCCAATTTCTTAGTATTTATGTGATAATGTCAAAGTGTTCTATATATGGGTTTACCCATATACTTCTAATCTTGTTTTACAACAGACCAATAAATATTCAAAAATATAAAACATAGTATGCACTTTCTAGTTGTAACAGGTTCTATGATAGCAATATTGTATTATAGCTCAAACTATAGATCAATAATAAATTTTAATGATGATTGGTATATAGTTTTAATTACGTCTAATTTAATTTCCTAGAATTTATAGTGTCCATGAATGTCACACTTAATAATTTGTTTGAACAAATTTCAAGTTGTAAAGTGCTTTTACTACCGATACGATTTTTTTTCAATCTAGTTTCAAGTTACAAAATAACTTTTTAAGTTAAAAACTAAAATTGATATTGAAAAGAAATATTATTCAATAATTTATCAGTAAAAGAGAACCTTTTAACGATCGATAAAAAATATTTTATTTCATCTCAAATATAATTTGTTATTGTATTTTTAAAACGCTTTTTAGGATTACATTCTGAAATAGAAAAAAAAAATTTCAAAATATTATAATCAGGATTTTGGACTGCTATATATATATATATATATCGGTTTAGTTCTGGTTTTTGTTCCGCTAAAAATAACGGTTTTTTTTTGTTTTCGGTTCAGTTCCGTTTTGGAGCCCTGATTCAATTTATTTTGTCAAAGAATTAAACAATGCAATATGATTTATAATAAATAATTAAAAAAAAAACTTTTAAAACTATTTTTGTTGAAAAATCTCTTAATAAATGTTGTGGAAAATATTTGCTAATTTGTGTGATATAGCCATAGTTTATGTGATGTTCGCTAAAATATTTCTCGCGTTATTATGTCTTCATTTTAGAAATATAGGGGTGAAAAAATTTCTGTTTAACAACATAAACTACAGTGCAGAATATATTACACACTGTGTACACACAATTTAAATAATTTATTGCATAGTATACATGCTAGAGCACGAAAAATATTAGCTAAATGGCCGTTTTTTATAAATAGGTATATCTTGTTTAACTATATGAAATACTCTACCTAATTTAAATATTTTTATTTTAATATAATGAGTTCTAAAATATTTTTTTTCTATATTATTTCAAAAAAAGTTTTATAATATCATTTTAGGCAACTATATTTGACTATATATCTAGATAAAATTATCAATGTATTATTTATTTTAGAAGAAATTATATCTTAGAAACAAGTAAATAAAATATGTTTTATGGTAACTTTATGTGTATTTGTATTCATTATGATTCGAACCTCAAATAATATAAGAAGAGTTTCTTATCTTCGCGTGTATATGGCAGCAAAATAAATGAGTTTCTTACAGCACATAAGCTTAAATCACTCTCATAAAATTTTTTGGTTCAAGACAGAGTTAGTTACGGGCGTAGTTTAATATTTTGTACGACACGTAAAAATTCAGCGTTATCTCAAATAATTTAAGTATTTTTACTATCTTACATCAGATTATGATAGTCCCTTGTTTATTATGTTTTTAACAAAGAATTTCGTATTTTCTTTTCACATAAATTTTTTAGAAATAGAATAAAATTTAATAGAGATATTTAGAAAGAAACCATTTTAATTTTAAAATTAGATTTAATGCCACTATATTTTTTTAGTATATTAAAGATCTTTAAGGAAATGCTGGATATTTTATTTTAGAATCCTGAAATTATAATCGAACACAAAACTCTATATTCTTTAAAGCAGAGGTAAAATACAACACTTTACCAAAAAATGTTAAGTTGTGCCATTATATTTAAATGGTTTATTTTAGTTATTCAATGATATTATTTAATATTGGTTTATACATAAGAATATCACTTTTTTATTTTTGTATTGTTTTTTTTAAAGGTTTGTATTTTTATAATTAATTGAATTTAAATGTATTCTCTATTAGTGCAAGCTATAATAAATATTATTGTTATTTTATTGATAAATATGTTTAGATTTTATTTTAATTAAAGTAAAAAAAATCATTACTTTTATTTTATTATAGATATTTAAGATTATTTCAAGTAATATAAAATGCTCGTATTTCATTTATCTACTTTTATTACAAATTCAAGATAAAATTTTCTAATTATTAGAATATCTGAAATTTCTTAGAATTATAATGAAATTTTATTAGTTTCATTACAGATTTGAACTGAACTTTAACCTTAAAAAGTTTTCAAATTCTAATATAAAAACTTTTTTATTAGAAATTGCATCGTTTTTATTACAACTGATATAAAATTTAATTGTCTCTAGTTAAAAGAATATTATTCTAGTAATAAAATTATTTATTATTATTAATAATAATATACAAAGCAATGAAAAAAATTCAAATTTACAATCACGGTATATTCGTAAAAAAATATGGACACATGATATCTAAAAATCAATCTGCCATATGCAAATACTGTTGTTTATATGTTTCATTGTCCATATAAAATAATCGATGCTCACTTTGATCATGTTTTGGTAAAATCGCAATCTCGCTGCCAAAAACAAAAGCGAACATTTATTATAATATCTGTTTCAATTGCACAATCACAGTATATCGTATCATTTTGTGACCACATATCGTTTCGGTGTGTTTATTTGTTAAAAATCGATTTTTTTTTAAATTTTTTTAAAAGCTTATAGTGTATAGAATATTTGGCGGAGTTATAGCGATTTTTACAAAGTCATGTCAGGGCAACCGATAGGGTATCTCAAACTTTAAAAGCGTTTTTTTGGAAACCATGTTTATGTAACTTATCCAGAAGATATCTTGGAAACTATTGGTCCAATTACCTGATTTTCTCTCTCTAGAAAATAGAATTGTATTCTCTAAGACGTGGAGTAAGATATTTTTAATATCTACTATTTTCGATTTTTTATGTGATTTCAAAGTTGATTTTTTATATAAAAAAAAATAGAAAATTAACATAGTAAAAACTCTTTAAGAACTTATTATATTAAAACAAAACAATTTTAGGTTTGAGTTCTGTATTAATATTTATTAATAATTAAGACGTTTCGACGAATTCAGCGTGCGTCTTTAGCAGGAAAAAAAAGTTTGAGTTTGTCGAAACGTACATACATACATACATACATACACAATCACGCCATATACCCAAAACTCCTATCCAAACAAGCAACTTTCGCTTCATCCACATTCATAATTCCTCTCATACATGCTCTTCTATTCCTACTACTTGGAAACTTTGGCTCACGCAAAACACTCTCAATCATATCACTCCAACTACTCATTGGACGTCCACGCAAACGTAAACCATCAAAATCATTCAAATAAATCTTTTTAATAAATATTAATACAGAACTACAACCTAAAGCCGTTTTATTTTGAGAACCGCTAGTTGAAATTTCGGTTCTGTTTTCTTTATTGAAATACTACTAATTACTAATTTAACCCTTTTGAGACGGAATATATTTTTCTTAATAATAATAACCACTGTAAAAAAATGTATCTTAAATTTATGTTAGTTTACATAGCTTTTAACAGTAAAATAATAACATTTTGTAATTTTACTGTGATAATTTACGTAATATTATATTTTTATAAAAAAATTACATTCATAGAACATGTAATCACATAAATTTTTTAATGTAGTAGTTTCAGTTTGTATTTATTAGGCCGTTATATATATTAAAAAAATCTTTTATTTGTGGTTCCATAGAAATACTAATCTGATAGCTCTTAGTAACACACTTAAAATGAACACCCCCCCTGCCTGTATCACCAAAAAAAATAGAAAAGAAAATCATGAAATACATTTGACAGATATCAAAAAAATGTCGATTCGGCTGCGATTGGTGAGCTCCTAGCGGACGACAGAAACGTTAAATGCGATTTGATGTGATGGTACATAGAGAGTTGACGCAGGAAATGAAAATTTATTTTCAATATTGGCAATGCGATGGCCGCATGGCGGAAAATGTATGATATATAGAGATCAGCAGTTCAATACTTGTCAGTTTCATATATGCTGGATCATTTATAAAATTAAAGGCACGCGCTACAGAGAATTTTGTTGTCATTGTATCAGCTAGATTATCAAATTGTCTAATGTGCCCAATATAATAATGAGATTGTCTGTTTTGATTATGTTTAATTGTCCATTTTATATTATTTATAAATACACTGAAAAAAATAACAAAATTACAAAAAAATAGCTCTTTAAAATAAGTATTAAATTGTAATATAAAAACTTTTTATTAGAAATTTAATTGCTTTAATTACAACTGATATAACATTTAATTGTCTTTGTAGGTGAAATTACATAATTTTTTTTAGAGTGTAGATAATATAGTAACGTAATATCAATATTTTGATACGCTTGAACTAAATGAAAATTTTATTGCAAACCACTTTATTCATTTGTTTTATTTTTGTGAGATTTAGATTATAAATTTCAGTCTGTCATGAAAGATTTTTATCTCAGATTAATTTTCAATAATACTTGTAGTAGATATATATGTAGGTTTAAATGCACGTTTTCAGAAAATTTAATAGAATTCTTTTATTATATTCTTTTTGGCTCCAGGAGAATATTAAATCTTTCGCTACGTTAAGGAAAGACCGTAATAAAAATAATATATTGTTCCGTTTTAAAAGTTGAGTTATACCAAAAGTTATTTGCAGTATATGAACTTTATTGTTTATAGTCAAATAAAAAATTAAGTAATTGTACAATTTAAAATAAAACAGCTTTAGGTTTTAGTTCTGTATTAATATTTATTAATGTGTAATTGATGTTTCGACGAACTCAATATACGGTCTTCATTAAGAAAAATAATACAAATGACATTAAACAAAACATGAAAATAAGTTACTATAGTAACTTGTTTCTATGTTCTGTTTATATTATTTGCCTTCTTTTTCCTGATGAAGATGTACATTGATTTCGTCGAAACGTCGATTATTAATAAATATTAATACAGAACTTAAACCTGAAGCCGTTTTATTTTAATATAATAAGATCTGAAAGATATTTTACTATGTTATCATGTAAATAATATTAAAAATGATGTTTTTAAAACTATATTTGGTATAATATGTAATGGACATAAATTATAAATAAATTGCAGACCCTGAAGAAGGTGAAGCCTTCAGCTTGGTAAAGAATCTACAATGAGAATTTTTTATTTAAACATCTATCCACTTTGACTACAATTCCGGAAATTAAAAAATTTCCATATTTTTCTACTAATCTAAAAACAAAACAAAAACTCAAAATAAACACGTTGTAGTTACGAGCGAATTACATAATTAACAAACACGTCAAAATTATTATTGTGTTTTATATGAAAATAATTATTTGTTAAATAAAAAAAATAAATTTACCATGTTTTTAAAACGGACTAAAAATATAAACTTATTTCTTCTAGCCCTATACAGATTTATAACCCCGTAGAGATTCCTGACCTAACTTTTTTTTCGTTTTAAAATCTTACAAGTATTGTCGTAGCTATCACAAATTTTCAATCTGTATGGGGATATAAATCTCTACGGGGGCTAGGAAAAATTATTTTATACTTTTTTGTCCGTGTTAAAAATGTAGTATATTAAAAATTTTATTTGTTTAAATAATTATTTTCTGCTTTTTAGTATTGTGTGTGCGTGTTCTGTATTTTCTGTAGTTTCTGTATTTTTGAATTTTTTTTTTGCTAAATACACGAATGTACGGAATTCGTATGTGGCACAAAATAAAAATCAATATTTCTAATATTATTAGTTAATTAATATTGCATTGTCATTCAGTTCGGAGCTATATTTAAAGTTTCAAGTCTCTAGCTCTTAGGGAAGTTAGTTTGAATTGTAAAATTTGTACAGAACAGACAGACAGGAAAGCGAGTGTTAAAAAAAAAGAATTTAAATTTGGAAAAAATTATGAAGTCGTCCAACGTTTGTGTGTTTTGGCATGCTAAATGAGGAAAAATAAGTTGTGTCAGCCTTTTTTGTAAAGTTCATTTAATGTAATATATTGTAAATACAAGAGACACTTCAGATGAAATATTAACTGTTTTGCTGAGTTTGTGTCATTAATCATTTGAGTCTATTAAGGTTAGTTGTGAAAACGTGTACCTACCGAATACTTCATTTCACTTCTTCTAACTGACTTAGGTGTTGAAAAAAAAAATTATTTATTCTATAAAATATAAAAAAAATTTATTAACAATATTAATATATTAGTTGTTAACAAACTGTAATTATTGATTGTATCGATAAATATATTTTGATTGATTACAAATATATGAATTAAAATTTTGCCAGGCATGATAAAAAAAAAATAAGAAAAATAATAGTTTCCGCACATATTATTGTAAAATTTATATATATATATATATATATATATATATATATATATATATATATATAGAATTGAATTTTAATGGGAAGGCTGTCACTTTCTTGAGGACCTAACTGAAAGTTTGATTCGAACATTTAATCCTTTTTGACTACCTGCCCATTAAAATTTTTGGGCGTGCGGGAGTTGGGCCGTTTACCTGAATTAATCCCTTACGCTTGAAAGGTAGGCAAAGTACGGTACGGTCGTTGGGCCGTTTTCTACCTGTACTCTAGTAACTACTAACTAACGCACCGTTTAAAACAAATCAAGAAAACAACGATTAAAGAAAACAAAATATGATTGAAATATACAACATTTTATTACAGAAAAAAAAACATCTGTACATATACATTTATATATAAATATATACATATATATATATATATATATATATATATATATATATATATATATATATTAAAAATTTTTAGGGGGTGCGTTATGGGGTTATAAATCTGTATGAGGGCTAGGAGAAATTATTTTATACTTTTTAGTCCATGGTATATAAAAAATGTTTTTTTTTATTTAAATATTTTTATGATTTTTGCCACATTCTGTATATTAAAACTCTTTTTTTTTCCTAAGATAATAAAAACAATGTCAATGAGTTTTAGGAAAAACTTTCTGATTTACTAAGTTTAAAATTTTTCTGACAAATATTTAACTGGTGATAGTTGAACAAAGTTGAAAAACTTTTTTTTTCCTTTTGTTTTGAGACGAAGTAAGAAAATCGATAAAGTTTATTTCAGCTCAAAACAATAAAATGGTGTCTCTTAACAGTTATAAAATATTGGAACTTTAAAATGTTTTTAAAAAAATTTATTGTGAAAAAATATTTAAAAATTGTTCAATTTATATTATCGATTCCATTTAGTAACGTTTTCAGTTTAGACAAAATAAGTTTTTTACTTTCACAATTTAATTATTTCTGTTCCGATTAATACCAAATCATTTATATATTCTTACAATTTGGTGTAGGTATGTCACAACTCGTTAAAAATTTATTTTGTACATTTAGAGCTAATTATAAACATGTTTAAACTTGGCGAATTTATTTTGCTAAATATGTAGCAGGCCTGCAGAATGATTTTATAGCATTTTTGTAATTTATGAATTGAAATTTATTAGATAATTACAGAGCATGTGTTAAAATAATTATTTAAATTAAAAAAAAATTAATATATCACGATTTTAACACTAAAAAGTATAAAATAATTTCTACTAGCCCCATACAGATTTATAACCCCCATAGAGTTTTACTCTAGAAATTATTTTATACTTTTTAGTCCGTGTTAAAAACGTGGTATATATATATTTTTTTAATTTAAATAATTATATATTTTTTAAATACGTTATTTTTACGCCATTATAGTATACAAGTAACGTACTTTTCTCATCTTTCTGTACATAAGCTGTATTATTTCACCGAGATACAGTATACCGACGTAAGTATTAAATAAAATATTTAAAAAGCTATATCCTGAAATAAAAACGTCCATTTTAAAAGAGAAAAAAAAAACAATAGGGAAAAGATCACTAAACAATATTAAATACGTTTAGAAAACGATAAAGAAAACGACGCAGACTCTTAAATATTTAATGTAGAAAAAGTATTTCGTAGAACGCAAGTAACATGGCTCGCCCTATATAACACAGACACGGGTCAAAAATTCAATAAGGGAATGTTGACCTTTGCCCTTCTGTGGGGATATTATACATACACAGATGCTGAAGGCAACGCCATCATAGCAGAATCGACTTAAAAATTTAAATTAATTCCGATGATGAAATATTTTTATTGAAAAACCGAAGCTGGCCTGAATTTTTAACTAATGCGTCGTCTCTACCTATATAAATCGTGAATTTTTTTGTGTGCACGGTAAATTTTATATTTGTTTAGAATTTGCTTTTATATTTCGCATAGAATAAACAAAAACAACCCAATTTCATGTTTGATCTTATGGGAAATTAATTAATCTGTTCCTAGATTTGGCAATTTTTAAAAGAATAAAAAAATATTATTTCCACTAATTTTTTATTTGAAATTTAGAATTTACTGTATAAAAAAAATTCCACATATTTATTAGATAAAATTTAATTGCTATTTGCCTTTAAAAAATAGCAAAATTACAGAAAACTGGTAGTAAAACTTTACTATAAAAATTTGTAATTTCATTTTACTATACATATTCTGTATTTCTACCTCAAAATTATGTAATTTTTACATAATTCATAATAATAAACACATAAAGTAAATAAAAATAACCTAATAAGTATGTAAAATTGCTTACTTTCTACAAATTGCATCACATACTTAATGTAGAAATACTTCTTAAATTATATAAAATTATAGCTTGCATAATAATATCTGTAATAATTCATCAAAATAATGAGACTTAGTACATATTTTGTGTAATAATACTAATAAAATATTTTAAGTGTAATTCATTCATTTAAAAATTTAGATTTGAAAATAAGAAACATTTATTTTATCAAAGTAAAACTGCTTTTTAGGTTAAAATTCTGTATTTATATTTATTTATAATTGACGTTTCGACAAACTCAACGTCCATCTTCAACAGGAAAATTAATATAAATAACATTTACAGTAAATAACAGAACATAGAAACAAATAAGTAACTGATCATAAAATTTATTGATTTTTAATTAATGGAAGCTAAATTTTATTTAACTCAGTGCCTTCATAGTGAAGAAACAATAAAAATTTATAAAGAAAAAGATAACATCAATAAATTTAATTCATTAATTAAAAAATCTATAAATTTTATGATCTATGTAGTTAGTTACTTATTTGTTACGTTTAGTAACATGTTTCTATATTCTGTTTATTTACTGTAAATGTCATTTGTAACATTTTTTCTGATGAAGACCAACATTGAGTTTGTTGAGACGTTCGATTACAAATAAATATTAACACAGAACTTTAACCTATAAAGCAGTTTCATTTTAATATAATGAGTTTTGAAAGTTTTTTACTATGCTGAATTTTATTATATCAATTGTTTTATTTCATTCTATTACCTAAAATAGATATATATTCGAAATATTGCGATTTAATATTTATACGATTATAAATAAATATTACGTTGGTGCATTATTATCAGGCTTTTTTTTTATAGAAAAGTTTTTTTAAGAAAAGTAAACAAAATAGTAATTTTTATTAACAAATAACCCGCCTACAAAAACGTCTGATAATTATGCACCAATCCAATATTAATACAGAACTTTAATCTAAAGCAGCTTTATTATAATATAATCAGTAAGATTTTTTAAACAATATTTATTATAAAAAAAGAAACAATGAGAAATAAACGCCAGATAATTATGTACCAACCTAATATATTTTAAAATCATGGTTATATAGCTGTGTGTTTTATTTTTATTTACATATAAAACTATATCACATATTAATTTTTACAACTCGGCATATACAAAAGAAATAATGATATTTAGTAAGGTATAAAATCTAAGAAACATTAATGAAACAAGATTAGAAGTATATGGGTAAACCCATATAGAGACTACTTTGACATTTCTCGGAAAGTTGGCAACACTGTATTTTAATAATATTATAATTTATGTGGGCACTAGGAAAAACTTTTCTGAAAATTTGATCAAAATCGAATAAATGATGTAGCTACAATAAATTTTAGTAATTTTTTTCTCGGAAAGTTGGCAACACTGTATTTTGTTAAAATTACATAAATTATATAATTACTAGGAGAATCTTTTGTGTAAATTTGAGTAAAATCGGTTAAATAACATAGCCATAATAAATTTTTTAAAACTTTAGTAATTTTTTTCTCGGAAAGTTGGCAACACTGGATATTAATAAAATTATATAATTAATGGAAGCACTAGGAAAATGTTTTCTGAAAATTTGAATAAAATCGGATAAATAACCTAGCCAATATGAATTTTTAAAAACTTTAGTAATTTTTTTCTCGGAAAGTTGGCATTACTGGAAAAAAATAAAACCACATGACCATCTTGGGTACTAGACAAATTTATCCTGAAAATTTCATTAAAATCGGTTGAACCGTCTAGGAGGAGTTGAGGCCACAAAATTTTGACTTACGACCGAGCGAGTGAGCGAGTGAGCGAGCGAGCGAGCGAGCTGACGACGCACACACATACACCCACATAAACTAAGTTCAGATTCGTCATCTAGAAGCTATATGAAGGATTTCTATACAATTTTTTTTTTTTTTTGAAAATGTTACAGACACCGTACCAAACGCTATACTACTTTTCCTTGCAGTCAAAGTAGTAAAAATAGGGATTGCATCGACCCAAACCGACCATAAACAAATCGTAACAGATTCATTCCCCCATTTGAATATAGAAAATAGATAGAGAGTAAATCCGAAGGCCTGTTTCCATTAGTACATGCGCAATGACATACACAATTTCGTCAAACTGAAATATTCGCACAAATAATACAACACCAAAACAATACGTCGAATGATTTAATAATATGCATATAAATACCTCAATGGGGAAATCTACCATCTCCGTATTTCAACCATTACGAGTAGGGGTTGAGTAGGCACAAACAGGTGAGAGTAGGTTTTTTTCTTCTTTCCGCGACGCGCCTTTACGTCACACACGATTTCGCTGATAAACACAGCGTACCGACGCCAAGCACCGCATTGAATCAACTGATATGGTACAGCAGGAGCAGGATACGAGAGATGCTGGACCAGAATCAAACTCTGCTGGCAACAGGTAACATGCGCGCATCGACCCATCCCCCTTTTTTGCAGGGGGTAGGGGCAGGAGTGGAATGGACGGAGGGGATGAGATTTGGCGCCCGAACGGATGTACGTCATATTGATTCCTCTGTGTGGCGCGCGATTTTGAATTTTGTTTTATTCTATAGCGTTGGTTTTTTTAAAGGCCCGGATTTGTAATCACTAAACTTTACTGTAAAAAAAAAAGTGAAATTACAGAGAAATAGTAAAATTTTATTGTAATTTTATTTTACTATAAATATTCTGTATCAAAATTCTATAATTTTTACATAATTCATAATTATCATATAAAGTGAGTAAAAATAACCTAATAAGTATGTAAAATTGCTTATTTTCTGCAAATTGCATCACATATAGAATTACATTATGTTGGTATAAGTTCTTAAATTATATAAAATTACAAGTTGCATATTAATATATGTAATAATTTATTAAAATAATGAAACTTAATATATGTATTTTGTTTAATAATACTAATGAAATATTTTAAATGTAATTCATTCATTTCAAAATAGATCCTTTGTATAAATTTAGAAATGTATCTAATTATACCAACAATAATATTACGGAAAATTTCTTACAGCAAATTTACTGAAATTCTGTAATAAAATACTAAAAAACTGTAATATTACTTACATATGTACGTTTCCATTCCGTTGGTAATATCATATTAAATAATGTTTGTAATAGTTCTGATATTATGTATCTTTTAAACAATTATGGTAAAATTACAGCACAATTACAATTACAGTTGAGTATTTATACCTAAAAATAATGTTCATTATAGTGTCTCATGGTTTGTAGGTAAAATTATATAATTTTTTTTTAGAGTGTACATTATGTTGTTTCACGAAACTCAATGCTCATTTTCATCAGATAAAATCGAGCGTTTAGTTTCGTCGAAACGTCGTTTTTATATAAATAATTAAACAGAATCTAATTCAAAAAGCAGTTTTGATTTTAATACAATAAGCTCTGCAAAATATTACTATGAATTATTTTAAATTTTCAATAACTTGATAAAATAAAATAACTTCTTCAAGTTTAATGGTTTAAGGAAAATTATTTTATTTTATCAATTTTAATTTATTATTCAATAATTTGATAAATAAATGTATATTTTGAAAGCTAGGTGAAAACTATTAATGTGCGATTGTCAAAAATACAATTCATTAAATCTATAATATAAATAAAAATAAATAATTTAATATATATATACTCAATTTTAAAATCAAATTGTAAACATTCTCGTACTAAATACAGACAAGCGTGTAATTAGAAATTCGCGTTAACAAATGCATATTTAGCTATAGATGAAACATGGACGATAGAAGCTTTTGCAGGAGTACGGCAGGGGATCGAATTACGAAGCAGGAATGCTTTGGAAAATGGTTCGTCAACTCCTGACATAAGCGGAAACAGTTGTTCAACATTCGACTCCTAACTTCCTGAGTACAAAGTTCACTTTCAATTTTGCAACTGTATATTACTTAGCCATGATGCTTCTACTATGTATTTCATGAATATGTAGTTTTAATTAATATTAATTATTGTTTTATTTGTTATACATATATGTATTATATTATATATAAGCTGTATACTTGTCAAATTTAAATTTGAATTACTGACTTACCAATTATAATTAATTAAATTAAAAAACGGCTTTAGGTTTTAGTTCTGTATTAATATTTATTAATAATCGAGGTTTCGACGAACTCAACGTTTATTTTTATCAGGAAAAAAGATATTATTAATAAATATTAATACAGAACTTCAACAAGAAACCGTTTTATTTTAATATAATCAGTTCTCAAAGATTTTTTTTGCAAAATTTTTGATGTTTTTTAATAATATTAATTAGAAATAATTAATAATTGTCGGAGAAATTATCTTATACTTTTTAATCCGTGTTGAAAACGTGGTATATTTTTTTTGTTTAAATAATTATTTTTTGCTTTTTAGTCTTGTTTAACTTTAACACCTAATTAATTAATTTAATTAATTATAATTGTATTAAGTTAATTAATTATAATTGTGTTAAGTTAATTAATTAATTTTAATTTAATATTATTAATTAGTTAGTTAAAGTTTCAAATTTCGATTGCAAAACGAATGAAAAGCGAGTTTATAATAAAAACGTGTTACTTTATTTATTTAAATTTAGGTATAATGATATTAATGATAGATTGATAAGAGAAGCAATAGAAATTTAGTGCAAAGGTAGGGAATTAAATAAAATTTGGCTTTTATAAATTACCTATTTATTAATTTTTTTTATAAATTAGTTAATAAAATTTAAAATTATAATAGAGCAAAACAAGGAAAATAATCTTATTCGGAGATTTAAAAAATATGAATAATAAATGTATGGATATTGTAAGTGTTATATTGTCATGTTTCTTAATATAGTTTTTAATTTTTCCGGGTGAAATAAACGTCTCTCAGCAGGCTAGTATTGATAACAGGGCATTGGGTCACACTATCAGCATAACGATTGCAAGTTAAACAAGTTTCCAGAACGACTTTCCTCAAAATATGATGCAATTCCAATTGGTAATTTTTTTCATCTTCTAAAATCAGACATAAAGCTTGTATGAACCAAGAACCTTCATAATCGCCTTCGTATTCTCGTTTTGATGGAAAATCTGGAAATAAATTTATTAAAATTACGCAACAAAAATATTATTTATTAAGACGTCACTCGATCGTATGACACGGACTACGTATAAACTTAAGACAGACTAAAAAGTATAAAATAATTTTTCCTTGGGAAATTAGTTTAAAAACGATTCCCAAATTTTTACCCAACAGACAAACAAACAAACAAATAAATAGACAGACAAGAAAGCGGGTTAATAAAAACGTGTTATTTCTATTTTTGACTTGCTATAAATTTCAGTCATAGAGTATCTGTATTACTGAATACATTTTTCCAAAATTTATTAAAAAAATATAACGATCGTTAAATTTTATAAAAAAAACTTTGGCTTACTTTCAGTTGAACTGTACATAGTTAGGAAATCAGCATGTATTGGCAATTTGTAAGTAATAACTTCTTGAGGACGTGAATCATTTTCAACTCGGTAAATTTGTCCATCATCTTCGTTTTTGCCTCGGCACGCATTTATAAGAAACAATTTCGGCTTTTGAGCTAAAGCTGAACATTGATTTGGATGGAATTTTTCCCAGAGAGTACTTGTATTGTAGGTAAGATCTTTTGCGCTCAAAGTATTAGGACCACCATGAGTTAACACAATAATCAATAGACAGTCTTCATCGTTTAATTTTTCGCAAAGTCTCACTGGAAATAAATTATTAAACTGATTTCGTAGAGCTCGAGCACAAAGTGATATTTTTATTTTACAAGTAATTTATAAGTTTTTGGCTTATTGTTGTCCCCGCGAAGTTTGTACCCATTTATTGGTTATTACAACTTGTTTCTAATATATTTGTTTATGTGTGTACGAAAATTCAGGCAGTGTCAACTTGGTTTACTATTGTTTAAACAGATTTTAGTAAATCAATCAGTGAATTTTATAGTTTATGACTTATTGCTGCCTCCGCGAATTTCGATCCCATTTACTGGTTATTACAATTTGTTTATAATATATTTGTTTATGTGGGTTTCAAAATTTGGGAAGCGACAACTTGATTTAGCGAATTTTAAAAGTATTTAAAAGTTTATGGCTTATTGCCGCCTCCATAAAGTTTGTCACTTATATTTGATAATTGAAAATTGTTTATAATATATTCCAGTGTGTGAATGCAAAAAATTGGGAACCTACAACTAAATTTATAGGATTTATTGCAGTTCTACTGTTTTAACAGTAATGGCCATTATAAGAAAATGTTGCTAGCTCAGTGTTTTTACGCCGTTATTTTTATTCAAAAAATACCTATTTAAAATGTAACAGAAGAAAACAAAGATAGGGGATGATATTCAAAGAATATATAAAGTGAAAATAGCTTTTAATGCAAATTTTTATCAAATATTTTCGGATCAACAATTTTAAATCAGAAAAACAAAGCAATGACAAAATTAGGAAAAAATCGCATTTTTTATCATTTTTAAAAAATTTAATAATAAATCAATAATCAGGCAGCCTAAAGATGTGGTGCATGTCTGCAGGCATTGACGAGACGTATCTCTACCGTATAAGAAAGTTGTAGTGCCCATGGAAAATATGGTATCCGGAAAATTGATCGCCCACAATTGATCGCCAGGAAATTTGTTTGCCACACAATTGATCGCCAACAAATATATTTATTCAAATTCCAATTATCATAAAAACTTGAGAAAATCTTCTTTACTAGTTAATGAACTTGCTATAAGTATATTTTTTGTAAACATAAAAAAGAAGTAAAATCTTCTATTAACTTTTATACTAAAAATAATTCACTAAATCAATAAAGATAAATATAACATTTTTATACTTATATATCACTAAATTGACTAAATACTTTATTAGGATTAATATAATAAATTTGAATAAATATATTTGTTGTTGATCAATTGTGTGGCGATCAATTGTGCGGCGAACAAATTTCCTGGCGATCAATTGTGGGCGATTAATTGTGCGCGATCAATTGGGGGCGATCAATTTTCCGGAAATCGGAAAAATCAAAGAAATTACGAAAAATACATTTTCTTAGCTGACCCCTCTGTACTGAACAAGTACTTATTTGAAATAATTTTTTTATCACTAGTCATTATATCGGTTAATTTTTATTTTTAATATTACTATTGTTAATTATTAAAACTAATCTTTCTAAACAAAAACAATTTCAATTTTTATCTGTATTTAATTTAAACAAACATATCAATTTTATTTATCATTGTTATAATTTTTTTAAGAATACTTATTTAAGATATTTATAAATAAAATATTAGTCATAATATACCGGGTGTTCGTTCGTCAAGTTCGTATGGGCGTTTAACATGTAATTTCGATAAATTGCGATATACTACTTTCTCGAGTAAAATTCAAAGAAATACTAAGTATACTTTTCGATAGGGCATAAAAGGTTCTATTATTTGGTTTTAGTTTTAATTTGTTAGCATGTGCCGTTTGGGCGCTAGAATTTTTTTTTGATTTTTTGGTTTTTATTTTTTTTCTCAAAAACTATGAGGTGTAGGAAAATAAGCATGACATGAAAAAATGCGGAATAATGAGTACGATAATTGAGTGAAGAAACCATTATTCTACAATGCATCGTTTAGTAGAAAAAAATTAAAAACTGAATTTTTAAAAATTTGACAAGGGGGGACCCTTGGGATTTTTTCAAAATAAAACTTTTTTCAAAATTTACTCAAAAAAATCTGAAAAAATTTAGTAAAATAGAGGAAAAAATGAGCTATATAATAGCTAAGTAACTTTTTTCTCTACCTCATTCTGGTTTGACAGGAAAAATTATTGAAAATTCTAAAATGTTTTTTAGAATTTTAAATAATTTTTCCTGCAAAATCAGTATGAATTAGAGAAAAAAGTTACTTAGCTATTATATAGCTCATTTTTTTTCCTATTTTACTGAATTTTTTTCAGATTTTTTTGAGCAAATTTTGAAAAAAGTTTTATTTTGAAAAAATCCCAAGGGTCCCCCCTTGTCAAATTTTTAAAAATTCAGTTTTTAATTTTTTTCTACTAAACGATGCATTGTAGAATAATGGTTTCTTCACTCAATTATCGTACTCATTATTCCGCATTTTTCCATGTCATGCTTATTTTCCTACACGTCATAGTTTTTGAGAAAAAAAATAAAAACCAAAAAATCAAAAAAAAATTCTAGCGCCCAAACGGCACAAGCTAGCAAATTAAAACTAAAACCAAATAATAGAACCTTTTATGCCCTATCGAAAAGTATTCTTCGTATTTCTTCGAATTTTACTCGAGAAAGTAGTATATCGCAATTTATCGAAATTACATGTTAAACGCCCATACGAACTTGACGAACGAACACCCGGTATATATATATATATATATATATATATATATACAAAAATTAAACATATTAAAATATGAATTATCTTATCTTTCAAACATAATACTTACATTCTTCTAAAATATGTAGGATTTCTATTAATGTTTTATCATGATGAATAATCACTTCAAATTCATATATTTTACTTAAAACTTTTTCTAATCGTTCTACATCTTTGTGTGTGCCATTTCGTTGTTCAAGACCATTTGTAAAAGTGAAATGATTAAAAATAATCGCTCGTCCCCGTCTTGAATGATTCATATTGTAATTTGGATCACGTGAATGTAGTTTCGTATCCAGAACTTTTTTAGTCTTATTCGCTTTTTGTTTATTCCTAGAAAAACAAAATTATAAATAAGTACAATTTAAAATAAAACTGTCTTAGGATAAAATTCTATTTAATTATTTTAAAAAAACGACGTTTCGACGAAACTGAACGCTCGTCTTCATTAGATACAATGATGTTAGTATTTCTAAATCTCTTTAAAAAAATGTTGCATCTATAGCTTCCTCACCGTATAGGCGTTTTAACATAGTAAAATATTTTTTAGAACTCATTGTATTAAAATAAAACTGTTTTAGGATAAAATTCTGTTTAATTATTTATAAAAACAACGTTTCGACGAAACTGAACGCTTGCTTTCATCAGGGACGATTATGAAACACAAAATAAAATTGGCTGTGCTGAAAACAGAAGTTGTTTATATTATTATACTTGCAAAATTTGTTCTTATCAAAAATATATGCATTTACATAATTTTTATATGTGTTTTGTAACGTTAACTACGTTGATAATAAGGCCATAGGTACTCACATAAGAAATATCTATCAAATATAAAAATAAGTAAAAAAATAATCAAATATGTAATTGGTTTTTTTTTTCAAATTTTTTTTTTAGAATATTGGAGAAAACAAAATGAAATGTAAAAACTTGTTACAACAAATTTTATGATTGCTTTACCATTTATGTATTTGTTTCTGAATTTTCTAAAAAGAACATGTTCTGAAGAATTTGGAAAATACCACCGAAAGCTTGACACAATATCTTTAATGAGAGTTTGATTCGAACACCTAACCTTTTGACTATCTTTCTATGAAAAATTTTATATATTATATGTTTCAAGATTGAACAAATATAATTTTTAAACGATTCTGCTTGTGAAACTTACTTGGTCGGTGTTCCCCGACAACTTCTGAAAATATCCATTTCTTTTTAAGTGCACTTTCACTTAAGACACTAGAAATAAACTTTAGAGTTAAAAACGTTATCAATCGTTGCACTGATAATGAGTAAAGTCAAACAGTGCTCGCGACAATAAACTCAATGGATATATGTAGCTAATATTATTAAATTAATCAAAATAAAATTATCAAAATTATCAATTTTTGCTATACATTTCCTTGTGTGATAAAAATCATTTTAACACGTTTTTATAATAACTCGCTTCTTTGTCTATTTGTTTTTTCTTGTTTATCTATTTAATTGATAATATTAGAAATAATAATTTTTATCTTGTGCTATATTCACGAATTCCGTACATTTGTGTATTTAGCAATTTTTTTCAAAATTCAAAAACACACACAAAAGACTAAAAAACAAAAAATAATTATTTAAGTAGAAAAAAATTATTTTCAATATATCACGTTTTTAGAACGGACTAACAAATATAAAATAATTTCTCCTAGCCCCATACAGATTTATAACCCCATACAAATTCTTCGTCTTAAGATTGTCTTGAAAATTTGTGATTGTGATTTTTTAAAATAAATTTATAACCATCTACAGATTCCTGACCACCATACAGAAGGTTTAAAATGTTTAAAATTTCAAGTCTCTTAAACGTGTTAAAATGCAATCAAATGTTTGGAATTTACAAACGAAGTCTTATTAAGGAAGCTTTGGGCTATATTTTCGTTAAAAATAAAATAGAAGGTTATATTATTATTTATTTTTGAGTACATGAAGTTTTAATAAATTAAAAATTTGAGACAAAACAGGACATAACTTTGCAGTAGAGAATTTAAATTGCTTAACATCTTGTAATAATAAGAAAAAAATAAATATATTAGAAGCAATACAAATGCATAAAAATAAAACAAATTTATTAAACACTCATCTTTCACCATTAGAAAACCGTTTGTTGAAATTTCTGTGAGTCTAGCAATAAAATGAACCTTTCTTAAATTAATTTTTCTTAGAATAACATCTGTTAAAGTATTTTTATGTAACATTGTAAAACCACCAAAAATAACAAATTGTCAGTCTTAACTGAAGATGACCACAGTGTGGTCGAAATGTACATCTGATTTAGAAATAATATATGAAGAAAAGATTTGTCTCAAATTTTTAATAAAAAGCTATAGTTATTTTTCGTTACTTTATTTACACCTTGTATAATTTTGATTTATTTTATTTATAGAACTATATTTGGGACAAATGATTTCAAGATCTATTTTAACGTTTCACGATTTTCAGTGACTAAGCTGAGCTTTATATTTTTCATACCCATTTTACATTCTTATTTGTAAAATGTGTTGATAGTAGTATGTGCTCTAAAATCATTAGTGTCTCTTTAGGGATTGTTTGTATTTTAATAATATTTTAAATTAAATTTTTATATTTGTTTAAAATATCTGATATTTACAGAAAGAGATTGGGATAAAAATTAAAGACTTTTACTGAAACAAAATAATAGTAACTTATGTGAGAAAAACAGAAAAGAAAAACAGATTAAAATATATAAATGAATAAATATGGATGATGCAAAAATTACTCATACACAGAAGACTAAAAAGCAGAAAATAATTATTTAAATAAAAAAAAATTTAAATACCACTAAAAAGTATAAAATAATTTCTGCTAGTACCATACAGATTTATAACCCCACGTTTTTCGTTTTAAATCTTACAAGTATTGTCATAGCTATTAAAAATTTACAATCATAAATTTTCAGGAAAATCTGTATGAGATCAGGAATCTGTATGGGGTTATAAATCTGTATGGGATTAGAAGAAATTATTTTATACTTTTTAGTCTGTTTTAAAAACGTGATGTATTATTTTTTTTATTTAAATAATTATTGTTTTAGTATAATGATAGAAATTTTGATTTTCTATAACCAACAAAATATTTTTAATTCGATACAATTTTTAAATAATTAGTATTACCAACTATGTATTTTAATCATTTTAAATTTTTTTAAATGCTGTAACTTTATATAATATTTTTTTACACTGTAAAATATTTTGAAAACATACAATTTACATACATACATTTTTTCATATGACATTGATATTTAAACGATATTTTATAAATGTTATAATAATGTAATAAATTTATTGTAGCTACGCCACTGAAATTTAGTTTTCCATAAAATGTAAGGATGCGCTTAAAGGCGTCGTGACGCTTGTGCTTTCAGCTGTAAAAGCGTCGGTTGGTTGTTTTGTCCACTGAAAGGAAAAATCTACTTTCAGGAAACTTAGCTATATGCATACAAATATATTTTTAAGAAAAAACTAAATAAAATAAATTTTTATTTAAAAAAAAACAAAACAACTAATATTCATGAAATTATTACTATAGTAATTATTTGATAAGGTATTTTAAAGTTCAATGTATATTCAAGTTAATAGACATAATTCTAGGAAATAAATATTTCTAAGTAGTAAAAATAAGAGCATGTATGTAAGGTGTCATAAACATTAGTGAAGAAAAAAAAGTTGCAATCTTAGAAATGCTTTGAGTTGTTAGTATATTGTGTAAAAATCTTTCAGAACTCATTATGTAGAATAAAACGGCTTTAGGTTTAAGTTCTGTATTAATATTTATTAATGATAGATGTACTCAACGAACTTAACGTTCGTCTTCAACAGGAAAATTGATACCAAATATTATTTATAGTAAATAACAGAACATAGATAGATACAAGTTACTAGGTAAAAAATAAATAACTAGATCATAAAATTTTTATAAATTTGGCTTCCATTAATTAAAAAAGATTTTTATGATCCAGTTACTTATTTGTTACATCTAGTAACTTGTTTCTATGTTCAGTATATTTGCTGTAAATATCATTTGTTTTATTTTTTCGATTATTAATAAATATTAATACAGAACTTAAACCTAAAACCGTTTTATTTTACTTTTTATTGTATTTAAAAAAAAATAGAAAAATTAAATTACAGTTTACGCTGTCAAGAATAATGTTACTATTTGGATATTATTCTCATCTTTACAAGTTACAAAATATTTGAAGTGTAGATATTTTGTAAAATATTTTAAACCGTATGTCTCGGTCAAATACTAATTTTATTATTTTTATAACTATGTGATTGTTATATTATAATTATTTCATATAATGGTTGTCTTTTTAAAATGTTTTGTTCATTGAACAATTTTAATTTTTTACTGTCTCTGCTAGTTCTCTTTGATGCAGGTTAATTTTAAAAAAAATTATAACCAAAGCCAAAGCATTGAAATTAAGCGAAATTTACGTAGAAATGTTTGAATTTTTATGCCCGCTTGGTAAATTGAGTCAATTTTTTTTTTGTATGCTGTCAAAGTTTGACAATTTTTAAATTCAAAAGATGTTTTTTTCTGCGGGGTGTGGTGGAGAGCATAATAGTTCAAATGGTACAACATCTTTCTGATTTTTCAAGTGGCTTTTTTTTGTGACTATTATATATATATATATATATATATATATATATATATATATGTTTATTTTTATTACATCAAATAATTTATTAAAATAAAATTATAAATTATATATACTTTTTTTTACATTTTACATTATGTAACAGTTAATTAAAATTGACTTTACTTACAGTATCTCGCGTAAGTGTAATTTTCCATACGATTGCAAATCGGTATCGTTTGACCAATCGGTAATCACCGGTAACCAATAACCCGGTAACTAAACAACGTATAGGTACTCTCTCACCAACTGACCGGTTAACCATTAGTCTATTTATGCATGCATGTATACCTTTCATGTCGTGTTGTAAAACCACCACCCCTCATTAACATCATAAAAAAAAATTTTCACGGTTCATCAGTTCATTGCGAACGCGGCCCGCCGGACAGAAACGGTAAACCGATTGTCCCCCCAGGCGGCTAATAACTTCCGGAATAGATGGTCATCGATGGGTATAAGAACTGCAGCCACATGTGTGATTAAAGTGGATCCAACGAGCAGAGATTTGTGCTCCAGTGTACGGTCTATGGTTTGTTGGGCATAATTTTTTTTTTATTACTCAAACGTTCCCGAATACATGTATGTGTGTGTGGATATGTCCTACTTGTTGGCCATATCGAACGGGGGTCTAATGGTACCAGATGACTCGTCAGGCACGGATTAAGGAGAGATTTTTTGTTGTTGATTTTTCTTGTTTGAACTTGATGTAGAGGTTAGAAAACTGTCGAGAGTAGAAAAAAATTGATCGTAAAATGGTACATTTCATGTAATAAATCATACGGAAATATTCGATAATTATTTGGTTGCAAAAGCATAAGCGGAAAATGACTGCTGTGGAAATGAGATTTTTACGTGGAGTATTTGGTGTAAATAGGAGAGATCGGGTACGGAATAGATTAGTGTATGATGAGTGAGAAATTGAAAAAAATGTTGTAGCCATAGTTGCCGTGTTAGTCAGTTAAGATGGTTCGAACATGTTGAGCGAATGTCTAATGAACGTTTGGTTAAAAAGATTTATTTGAATGATTTTGATGGTATACGTTTGCGTGGACGTCCGATAAGTAGTTGGAAAGTTTTCAAGTAGTAGGAATAAAAGAGCATGTATGAGAAGAATTATGAATGTGGATGAAGCGAAAGTTGCTTGTTTGGATAGGAATGTTTGGAAGAGATTGATTTTGGGATGATGAAAAGAGTTTGTGCCACACTCTTTTGGATACATGGCGTGATTGTGTGTGTATATATGTATAATGTTTGTAATAATTTTGTTATTATGTATATTTTAAACAATTATATTAAAATTACAGAAGTTGAGTAATTCTACCTAGAAATATCTGGGCATCATAGTGTCTAATGGTTTTGTAAATAAAATTACATAAAAATTTTTAGAGTGTAGTTTACAGTTTCTTAGCTTTGAAAGAAAATGAATCGATTATAATAAGTACACATAGGTAGCACAACAGAGCTACACAGGCCAGCGTAAGCTACATAAAAGGTACAGAATTCTCGTTTCGTATATACACGTTAACGTTTCCAAGTAATTTCGCGACACAATGTTACTTGTATATTATTTATTACGGGCTGCATCTTACCTACTACTTGAGTCTTTTTTCTACCTCACTCCTCACTCATTTCATCTCATCTCATTCGCTCTCCCTCCCAAGCTTTCTCGATTATTTCTTTTGTCACTAGCTTCATCGTCTACCACTAAGGCACTACTCCCCCCTCTAAGCCCCGGCACGTATTATTATTTATGTCACTGCCTTCCTAAAGTGTATCACTCAAAAGATAAAAATTACGACAACGTTTTATTAAAATTTTCAAACGTGAATTTACGCTGAAAAGCAAGAGAGCTTCGCTTTAACATGTTACCAAAATTTCTGTTAATAATATATTAATTACAATTAATGTAAAAGTCTAAAATTAGAAAAAAAATGTTGTTGTAAAAACTGTTGTAATTAATTAATTAATTAAACAATCTATATGGGGTTAGGAATCTTTATGGGGTTATAAATCTGTATAGGGCTAGGAAAAATTATTTTATACTTTTTAGTCCGTTTGAAAAACGTGGTATATTAATTTTTTTTATTACTTAAATAATTATTTTCTGCTTTTTAGTTTTGTCTGGATTTTCTGTAGTTTCTGTATTTTGAAGAAAAATATTTGTTAAATACACGAATGTACGGAATTCATGAATATTGCACAAGATAAAAATTAATATTTCTATAATATTGCATTGTCAATCAGTTAGCTGAGCTATGTTTAAAGTTTGAAGTCTTAAGCTTGTCGGGAAATTAGTTTCGAATCATTTGCAAAATTTGTACCCAAACAAACAAAAAGACAAAATAAAATGTAATTTTACGTTGCATTTTTTCTTTTTAATTTAATTTATAATGTGATTGAAAAAGATCTACATATTAAGTGCTGTTAGTTTTCTCATCTAAATAATTTATTGTTTTTTTCGGATTTTTTTCGGATTTCGAATTGAAACGTTTAATTAGTACCAAGTTGTTAGTTTAAATTTACATATAACATTCATTAGTAATTCAATCCGGTTTTAAAATTTGTAATCCGATTTAAAATCAATTAAATTTCATAGTAAAAGCTTTGTTATTTTGATTTAAAAATAATACTGATTCATTTAATTACTACAAATGCTATATAAATTCTGTTTTTTATATTACAAAATATCTGATAGTAGACACAATAAATGTGACAGAAAGATTTTAATTTTAAATAAAAACTGTTTTAGAATTAGATGCTGTTAATTATTTATATAGAAACGACGTTTCGACGAAACTAAACGCTCGTCTTTATCAGGTCAAAATTTATTTTGTTTTTGCTTAAATTGCCATTAATTAATTACGATTTAAGCAAAAACAAAATATTAAAATCTATTATAAATAATACATTTTCATCTTACAGCATTCACTAAATTCCAAATTTTAAATTTTAAATTATCTTTTAATGTTTTCTTTTAGAACAATCAAGCAAAATACATCAACGAAGACAAGTCGATAAAGAATGATATACGGTACATTAAATTTATCGCAATTTATCGGTAACAATAACATCACGGCACATATACAGTAAACGAAAAAAAAAGGTGCATTTTTATTTTTTCTTTTTTTTTTTGCTTTTTTTCGGCAAAAAATACGTGCAAAGGGGTGAATAGCGTTTTGGATTTGGTAAAGGGGTCAAGGAGAGAACAGGACTCCTGCAACCTGTCGACGGAGAATTGCAGGGGTGGTAGCTAAATTGCAGGACCGTAGCGGAGTTGCCCATAAAAGACTTTTTTCAATTTGTTAAGGTTGATAATAATGTTAGTATCAAAAAATATTGACGGTATTATTGATTGGGTAAAGAGTGAAATGAAATTAAGTATTGAAGAATATTCAAATATTTCGATATTTATTCTGTCAATACTATTGATCAATAATTATTTAAATTTTAAAAAAAATAATATGCCACGTTTTTAACACGGACTAAAAAGTATGAAATAATTTCGCCTAGGACAACTACAGCTACTCTCTACACTCCTTACTATTATCTATTGCATGCATCCCATGTTTTTCTCTATGGGGTTATAAATCTGTATCTGTAGAAAATTTTATAAATTCAATGGATACCGGCCGTGAAAAACCCTGGAGATTACATATTAGTAATACTTTTTTTTATAATTAATTAGTAATTGACAGTATTTTTATACATTTTTATTAACTACTAAGCCAACGTATCGACAATCACTAGTGCCTTCTTCTTAAATACAGAGTCCTGAAGAAGGCAATAATGATTGCCGAGACGTTATCTTAGTAGTTAATAAAAATATATAAAAAATATATAATAAAAATATATTTTAAATTAAAAAAAAAAACAATTATTTTGTAAATATCACAGATTTATTAAAAACAATTAGTGACTGCAGTTTCAAACACTAGGTCATCATTTAATAAATCTGTGATATTTACAAAGTAATTGTTTGTTTTTATTTAAAATACTAATTAATTATTAAATATTAGCAGTCGACTATAATTCCAATTTAACTTTTTTTATGTTTATAAATAAAATTTTCACTTAATTAAGTTCTCGACATTCTGAATTGAAATCAAATGAATTTCTTGGTTTGTTTTTTCGCGAGCAACTGAGAAATATACGTGAAAAATTAAATGCACATTCTTTGTGACATCGCTTTTGTATTATTTACTTCTGTTTCGAATACGTTCAGAAAGTCTCGTAACGGCTTTAGCAAATTTATCAAATAAGATTGTCTTTCGAAATACCGTTAAAACTTTTTATTTTAAATTTTCTTGTCTTTTATTCGTAGAAATACAAATTGTTTGATGTTTCGTTTTATTTTGCAAATATATTTGATTTAATAATATTACATTTCATACATTTTTCTTTAAAATTAAATTTTTTGTTTGAAAAAAAATATATATATTTAGCAACAATTTTAATTACGCTATTTGAAGTTTGAAATTGACAGAAATTATTAGCTATTAGCTAAATAGATATTAGCTATTAAAATTAGTTGGCTGTGTTGCATTGTTTTTAATTTTTTTTACCCTCCTTAGGGTTTAAATTTCAAAACAAAATAAATCATTTTAAATAAATTAAATCGTAACGGAAACACCAAATCGGTAACAACAGTCAGCAGATTTTTAGCGATTTTTGCCGTGTTAGAAACGACAAAATCCTTTTACATCCGTTACTGCCTAATCGGAACGCGTCGCTCCGGGACACTCTTACCGGCCGACGCACAAGGTTAGCCGACTTTTTACGACACACACACACATACACAATAAAGTACAATTTTTAGAATTGACACCCAAATAATTGCTCGTAGCTGTATCATAGTTAACAGTTGATAAATTATCGAAAAGCTAATAATAATTATACCACTTGAATTTAATATCGATGCTGTTTTGTTTAAGTTTAAGTATAATAAAATATACATAATATAATATTACACTTAAAAATAAAAATTTGTACATTTGTACAGATATTAATATGCAAGCTGTAATTTTACATAATTTAAGTATGTGATGCAATTTGCAGAAAGTAAGCAATTTTATATCATTTTTACTTACTTTAATGTGATTATTATGAATTATATAAAAATTATAGAATTTTGAGGTAGAAAGACAGATTTTTTATAGTAAAATTTTACTACTGTTTTTCTCTAATTTCGATAATTTTTTTTACAGTGTTGTTAAATTTTGATCAATTTAATAAAAATATCAAAATATAAGTTTCGATGTAACTGCAAAAACGGTACGGAAAGTGTTCGCAATTTTTTTCCCCCTATTTAGAAACAACAGAATTTGTTTAACTCCGGTACTGTGTAACCGGAGCGCGTTGCTCCGGGGCCACCCACCGGCCCGATGCACAAAGGTGGTATACGCGACGCTAGCGACCATTTATCACAATGCAACAACGTCGAGCGCCGTCGGTCGCGGTGGAGAGCAAGAGAGAGAGTGAGAGAACGGAAGATGTCTCTTCGCGTTCAAAACCGCGTGAGCGAGCGCCTGTTGCCTCCCCGCTCACTTACACTGCTCCTCTTACGTCCTACAGGACCACCCAACCCCTTGCTGCATCATCTGAACACCACTATTCGTTATTCGATCTCATCATAAGGCAACCTGGATTATGTTTTCGCGTTCCTGAAACGACAACGCGGACATGTATACACTCTAAAATATCGCGTAAGATGGCGCTATTGAAGTATGCAACAATATATTTCATTATCTGTCTCTATATCCTCATATTTTAGCGGCGATGCAGCAGGAATATATATATATATATATATATAAATATAGGATAATTTTACTATTACTTATTTTAGTTTGGATAATACATTGTCAATAAAATAGTAGTAAAATTTTACAATAAAAAATCTGAAATTTTATTTTATTATAAATATTCTGTATTTCTGCCTCAAAATTTTGTAAATTTTACGTAATTTATAAAAATTACATAAAATTACCAAATAAGTATATAAAATTGCTTACTTTCTGAAAATTGCATCACATACTTAATGTAAAATTGCGTATTGTTGGTATAACTTCTTAAATTATATAAAATTACAGCTTGCATATTAATATCTGTAATAATTCATCAAAATAATGAGACTTAGTACATATTTTGGTGTAATAATACTAATAAAATATTTTAAGTGTAATTCATTCATTTCAAAATACATCCTTTATAGATAAATTTAGAAATGTATTTAATTATACAATTATAATATTTAATTATACTAAGCAAATTTTAGCTATTTATGGAAAATTCCTGACGGCAAATTTAATGAAGTTCCTATAAATTCACTAAAAGAAACTTTACTAAAAAATTATATATTACATACATATGTACTTTCCATTCTGTTAGTAATGTATCATATTACATAATGTTGGTAATAGTTCTGATAATATGTATTTTTAAACAATTATATTAAAATTACAGCAGTTGAGTAATTATATGTAGAAATACTGGACTTCATAGTGTCTCATGGTTTGTAGATATTACATAATTTCTTTTTTAGAGTGTAACATTTAAAATAACAACTTTAAATAATAATAATAAATATAAAATGCATATAAGTAATTTCACTATACAACAATATAATTTATGTATTATGTGTCTGTATTGTAAGAAGATATATTAGACCCCCTGGAAAATAGTTTTTCTGTTAGAGCCGTATTTCGTTCTATAAAGTTTTATACATTTATTTTGTTTCGCGGTAACATACCTATACAAGATGCATTTTGTTTACATGCAGAGATCGTATATATGTCAGTGAATATTTTGCTTGTGTTTTTATTGGAAGATGTTAAGGAAAATTGGTTATTTTATGTGTTAATATGTGGGGAAAATTGATGATTTATGTTTAATATTATGGTTTCGTATTATAGTTTATATATATATATATTGTAGTTGGTTTAGTTTTATACTTTATTTATGATAAGTTAGTGCAAATTTTCTAGAAGGTAAACGATATTTTTACTAACATAGTAAAATATTTTTTAAAACTCATTGTATTAAAGTGAAAATTGTTTTAAGATAAAATTCAGTTCAATTATTTTATAAAAACGACGTTTCAACGAAACTAAACGCTCGTCTTCATCAGGTTAAAATTTACTAATGACATTAATGCAACAGTACATAGTAACATGTAACATATAAGAATTATAGATTATTAATGAATAGAAGCCAATTTTTTTTAAATTTTTTTTTATTAAAAATAAAAATAAATAAAAATATAATCTTACTGTGGCGAACAGATAATGATAAAATAATTTCTCTTAAACCACAATTTAATTATATAAAAAATTAAGAACAGCGTAACGTTATTAGCAAAACAATAAACATTGCATACTAGTTGAAAGGATAAAGGAATCTTATAAAAGAATTCTGTAAGAAATTTATTATTTACAGTAATAGGCATAAAATGAAGAAGGCATACACAGTCAGTTTATTTTGACTTTTCTAATTCCTGCTACCTGCCCCAATACAATGACATCAACAACAACAACAACACAACGACATAACAACAGAGTCAACACACAACAAAAGCTCCTGCTGCACACACACACACACAGTCACAAAAACAGAACAGTAAAGAGAGAGATGCTTTATATGTTGATGATATTGCAGTGCTAGAGAATGCGTGCGCAGTGCGCGCAATTCATCCAGCAGGATCCGTCCGACGAGCGAGTGTGCGGGAATATACCTTAGACAAGGTATGGAGGAGAGACATACACTTCAATTCCGTAATAATTTTTTTTTCTGTAGTATGTAGACTTATACAATAACAGCATTAAAATAAACTTGAAAACGTATGTTTTTTTTAAATAAAATAAAATAATCTCTTTTAAACCACAAAATAATTAATTAATTAGTGTTTATAACTTATTTTGTGATTTAAGGGAAATTTTTTTATTTTATTTAAATTTTCACCATAATAAAATCATATATTTTTTTATTGTTTTTTTTTATTAAATTTTACATCAACGATAAATGTTTGACTACTTATAAAGGATATATAATATAACTGGTTGATCCCCCAAAATCAGCTGATCAAAGCAAGTGATTTTTAAATCTAAAAATCTAAGTTATATTAGTAGAAAACGATGGTAGAATAAATACCATTTTGTTGTTGGCATAATTTAAAAATTTAGAATGATAATAAATGAGTTACACGATCATTCAGAATGACATTCAGATTGAAGATTAACATTCTGACTGAAGTTTTAAGGATAAAACAAGTGTCAAAATCAATATAAGTGTAGGGGCTTCGTGATTGAAGTCAGGAATGACAGATTGATTTTTCAATAAAATTGTCATTTTTGAAAATTTAAAGATTCATTTTTCACTATTTAAAAATTGTTTATATTATAATAATAACAAGGTAGTAGGTAACAATTTCTTACAAATACATAGCCGTAACCTGTCTCCCTGCTATACCTATAGTCTATGTCGAATAGACAGAATCCTCCGCGCCACCTACGGACGGACATGCTCCGTTGTCATGACGACGGCGTTAAGCATCCGACACGCAATACACACACACACACACAGCGTCTAGGCGCCCCGGCCAGCCAACGGCATTGCCACAAACAACTCGTGGTACGCGGGCACACGCTTACCATTGCTGCTCCTGCTGTCTGTCAGTAGTTTGCTGACTGCTGCCGCAGCAGGACGGAGAGAGCCTTGTGTGCGTGCGTGTATGTGTGTGTGCGTGGGCCAGTAAGTGCAGCAGGAACCATGCGTGCGTGGTGGGGGGATACGCGGTACTTCCGACAGACTTAGCAATATGTGATTGACGATCCACCAATTTTGGTACCTTTTTTTTATACTACTTATTACTGGCATTTAAGTAGTATCCTTTTTCTGGTACAGATTTATCGTGCTTTGTAGGCTTTGTTGGTATCTATGTACCTATTTATTACTTAGAATTAAGTTGTGTTTAAATAATATAAAAAAAAAACGTTTTTGGTTGAAGTTTTGTTTAATTTTATACTGAACGTATATCATTATAAAAAAATATACAAATAAAATAAATAATAAACAAATTACAAGTAACCAAATTATAAAATTTTATAATTTATTTATTAATGAATCTACTTAAAGCTTTTTATTTTAATATAAGTTCTGAAAGTAGTGTTATTTAACATTTGCAAGAATAATAATAAAGAATTTAAAATATAATTAATTTAATATATATATATATATATATTAATATTTTATTAGATAATAAATAATTATAATATATACTACTCAATTTTTGAATTTAAATAGTGTTTTCTATTTTTGCAGGAATAGTGTTTATATATATATATATATATATATATATATATATATATTATTTATAAAAATGCTATTGATTTGAGATTAATTTGTAATCGATAAATTAATGTTTATATATATTTTTATATTATTGTGACTTAAGTGGGATCCGCAATAGATTATATGTTGGATTATATGTTTTTTATTTCCTAATATAATTAGTATTAATAACAGTTTTATAAAAAAAAAAAAATAAAATCTTTTTAACAATTTTAAATCAAATGCAAAGCCTATAAGTTATGTATTATTTTTATTAAAATTTAACGTTTCGACTTATTACATATGAATCATTATCAGTCGAAACGTCGTATTTTATTAAAAATAATAAAGAATTTTAATTTAAAGTTTTTTTCTAGTGCCACAAGTTTGATTTTAACGAAAAGCGCTTTTAAAACAACGCATACGAGCAGTACTAAACAAATGAACTGAGTTTGTGGTTATGTAATGTGTTCTTTTTTACAAAAATTATCTGTAAAATTTTTGGAAAAAATCTCAACATTATTAAAATATTAAAAAACTAAGAATATGAAAACTAATTGCTGTTTCTATTTCTATTTCTTTTTAGGACTATTCGAAAGCTCGCCATGGTAAACGTTAGTAGAACAAAGTAGTGTCGATAAAAAAACAAGTGACAGTAGTGTTTGTGACAATTTGGATCCTAGTGTGCATCAGTGATGGTGGCAGTGACCGTATATCATCACGTGCTTGTGCATGATGCCGTGTGCTGGAGCGGTCCGTCGTCGTTGTCGTCGTCGTACGCCGTACGGCGTCTGCGATGACCGAGGGACGTCGCGGTGCCTCGGATCCATGGTCCTTCGAGCTGGATCTCGATTTACGCCAGCATATCCAGCACTGTCCATGCTCCTGCAATCATATGGGTTATGGCAACTACTTGGATTATCATGTAAGTGTTTTTTTTTTTGCTTTCTTCATTTGTATTTCTATTTTGTGAAATTTTTCTCATATGGATTTTTCAAATTAATGTAATAATTATTAATTTAACGTTCTGTTTAATTTACATTTGACTAATTTTTTGTCAATATATACTAGTATGTTGATTGAAATACACTTTAATATGTGACTGAAAAAATATCATGTAACATTTAGTTTTTATGATAGACTAATTTTATAGTCAACAAGTTTAGTTTGTAAATTCGCATTTATATACTTAAGTTACGTTTATTTTTTTTAATCATCTGAACTATGAATAGTTGGAACTGAAACACAATTGATTATGATATGGAAACACATAAATTTTTGCAAATTTTGTGGGAAAATAAAAATAAAAGCGATAGATTGCTTTTCCATACATGTAAAATATATTATATATTTGTATTATAATTTACTCATAAATGCTAAGTAGTATTTTTTGGGTACGTTTGATTCTGAAATTTTTTAAAAATTGCTTATGGCGCTGTTTCCTAGGGGGCCGCCGCCCCTGGATTCTCCCTGATTATTTCTTACAACTTACTTTTTGAGTCTAGACTTTGCTTCGATTAAAATTTTCAATTATTTACAAATTTAGAATTTATTTTCGGCATTATTATCTAGATGATTTTATAAATTTAAAAATTATCTAAATTAGATAAAAGATAATATTTTTTTATCTGGATGAATTATCTAGATAAATGACAACACTGTATATAACAATCACTATAATACATTGGTAATTACGAATAAAAATGATTAGAAGTATATGGGTAAACGCATATACTTACCATAAATGCTAAGAAATAGGTAGTTGGTAGAAGTTGGTAGTATTATTCAAAAATTAAATTTTATAATTATTATGCATAAAAAAGAGTATCTTGAAATTTGTTTTAAATCATACACACAGTATGCTTAAAATAATTTTTAAATAGTTTTTCTTGAAAATTGACATTGTATAATAATTATATTTTAAATTTTTTTCTCGGAAAGTTGGCATCACTGGAAAAAATAAACTTATCCTGAAAATTTCAATAAAATCGGTTTGACCGTCTAGGAGGAGTTGCGATCATAAAATTTTAACTAATGACCGACCGAGCGAGCTGACGACACACGCACATACACCCACATAAATTTCTATACAAAATAATTATTTTTTTTGAAAATGTTACAGGCACCATACCAATCACTATATCACTTTTTCCCTTGCAGTCAAAGTGGTAAAAATTGAGTTTAGTAACAAATTAATGCTATTTATAATTAAAAACTAAACAAAGTAAATAATTTACGTACGACTAAATTGAATAATCTTCTAATTGACACCAAGCTATATCGTAAAAAGAGCAAAAATCGTGTAATGAAGCTATCGTAACAAAAGGGGTCAAATGATGATGAAATCATTACCCTTAAAACAAACGAATAAACAAATGAGCATAGCGACAGATAGACAGATAGACAGACAGACACAAACAATCAGCGATGTTGTGCGGTGGTAACTGTAAAGTGAACAAATGCGTATCGCGCGCGCTTGTGTTTATTTGTCAGGCCAGCAGGAATACAGCACACACATACACACACACACACTCACACACATTCATACACATTCATACATAGAGAGCAGCAGACACAGAGCGACAAGCAGGAGCTCTAATCAGGTCACCAGCACACTGTGCACAGGCAATCGGGACAGTCGCCCGCGCGCGCGGGGGCCGACTGGCCAGGTCAGGAATTCTCGCTCTCCTGCAAAATAAGAGTGCTGCAGTAATTGGGAAGATGAGTGGGCCTAGCGCGCCACCATACATGGCATTTGCCAGATTGCTAGATTCAATCTTTTCTTTAATTTTGAGTTAATATAATATTAATTACGAAGAATGTACGCTTTAGTCGAAATTAAGTTTGATTAAAATGAAAGTTTTTGCAGGAATTAGAAATGAGTAAGCTAGGCGCTTATTTGTGGAATTTGAAGAATTGGTAAATTGTATTTTTCTTTAATTCTGAGCTAATATTGTAATTGAAATATTGGGCATTTTGGTACAAATTATGTTTGTTAAAATAAAAATATTTGCAAAAATATAGATAGTAATTTAGTGGAATTTACCAGATTAATAAATTGAATTGTTCTTAATTTCAAGCAACTATATTAATTAGAAAAATTGTACATTTTAATATAAATTATGTTCTAGTATTGCAGGAATTAGAAATGAGAGAGCGAATGCTATTGGTGGGATTTAACGAATTGATAAAATCTATCTTTCTTTTAATTTCGAGCTAATATAGTGACTGGTAGGTGGAGCATTTTAGCCTAAATTATATTTAATTAAAATAAAAGTTTTGCAGGAATTATGAATGTTAATAGACTAGCGTAATTAATGAAATTGGTAGAATATTTTTTTAAAATTTTGAGCTAAAATAATAATCAGAAGAATGCTAATTTTGATCTAAATTATGTTCGGTTGAAATAAAATATTGCAAGAATTAGAGATGCCTAAGTTTTTATATACATACTTTTATACATAAGGGTGAGGCACAAACTTTTTCCATGATTCCGAAATCAGTTTCCTCTGAACATGCCTATTCAAACAAGCAACTTCAGCTTCAACCACATACATAATTTCTCTCATACATGCTTTTTTCTATTCTTACTTCTTGGAAACTTTCGCTCATGCAAGCCAATCTCTCAATCATACCACTTCCAATTACTTATCGGACGTCCACGCAAACATATAGCTTCAAAATAATTTATATAATTTTTTTAACCAAACGTTTTATTAGACATTTGCTCAAGATTACCTCAAAATTTTAACTGACTAACACTAACTTTTGCTACAACATTATTTTTTAAATTTCACACTCATCATACATCAAAATTTTTAGCTAATATAATTCGTATATTAATTAGAGAAATGCACATTTTGACCTAAATTATGTTTGGTTACGTTATTTTAACAAAATTCTTAGAGCTAATTTTAAATTAAAAATTGCAAACAACCAAATAATCAATTAATATGCTTATACAATATTGCTTGTTTAATAGTTCAGTATTTATATATGTTATATCAAAACCTAGAAAACAAACAAATTTCGGGATAGTAGAAAGAGTTTATGTCACATCCTTTTTTTTGGTACATGGCGTGAATGTGTTAGTATGTAAAAAATGTTTTTTTATAATTTTAGTTGTAGAAAAAATATACTATAAATAGTAAAGTAAACCAAATAAATACACGTACATGAAATAGAGAAATTTATAGATATATTTTGGTTGATAGCTTGCGAATTTTCCTATCAACACATAAAATATATTTATTTAATAAACCAGAAAAGTAAACTACATTTTTTACATATATTGTGTGTGTTCTATTGATTTTATTCTATCAATATTTAATAAACTTTTATAATTTAGTTAGTGACAACTCGATTATTAAAATGAATTATTCATTTTTCAATTATTGACACAACTGTTACATATGTTTGAGATTCGAATAATCATAAATTTTGAAATTGAATTTGAAATTAGGACATGATATTTTCCATAGTTTGATTTTATGTAAAACTTGTTGTATTTAGTTTTTGTTTAAAATCTCTCGTTTACAGTTTTTATCATAATTATAAAGTATAAACAAATATTAGTATGCGAGTGTTTCAAGTAAAAAAAACCTGGTAATTTTACATAAAAACCTGAAGCAACTAATTTACACCAGTTTAGTATGTAAATTTACAGACGTCAGTATTTTTAAAAAGTTAATAAACCGATATTTTTTTCCGGTTCAGTTCTGGTTTTCGTTCAAGCAAAAATAACGTTTTTTTTTTCGGTTTTCGGTTCAGTTTCGGTTCGAAGTTCTGACTTAACAACAAATTTAGTTATAATTATGAAAAAGAAAAAAACAAAGCAGACTATGATAGGCAATGTGAATCATAAATAATTTTATTCTTGAAATATAAAAATTATTTTTGTTAAAATATTAATACCGAAATCTACAAGAAAAAATTCTTCTTTCTCTTTGTATAGAATCGGAAAGATATCGGTTGAGTATCAAATTTTAATGAATGAATCTTTTATAAATTATGGACGTATGTATCTAAATTATTTTTAATAAGTTTCATATTTTACAATTTTGTTATTTTCTCTCAGTGTTCTGTTTTTACCTTTCATACACATAATGAGAAATACAGAATGAATGTTTCAGAATGAGAATTATAATTGATTTGAGAGAGAGAAAAAGAGATTAGTTTGATTTATATATTATATAATACTCCTATAATTATATATATATATATATATATATATATATATATATACTACTACACCTATATTTATATATTCGACTATTATTAAATTTAACAAAACGTACATTGAAGATTAAGAAATTAAAAAATATAACAGACTTACGTAACTAAGACATTTATTATTATTTCGTGAATAATTTATGTGTATTATTAAAAGGTTGGTTTTAATTTTATACTGGCTTTAAAATAATAAAACTTTTATATGGATGAAGCGAAAGTTGCTTGTTTGGATAGGAATGTTTGGAGGAAACTGATTTTGAGATAGTGGAAAGGGTTTGTGCGACATTCTTTTGGGTATATGGTGTAATTGTATATATATATATATATATATATATATATATATATATATATATATACATATATATATATATGCTGCCATCCTTGGTAGTATTAGGTCTCAATAAACTTTAACAGATTCTTAAAACAAAAATTTATAAATTCAATTATTAAAAATAGTATAAATTTTGTAATAAATTAGCCCAAAATATTGTATTTTTTAATAAAATTTATGTCTGAAACATTATGCAGCTAACTATATGTGTATCTGTGTGTGTGTAGATTATTTATTCCATTAAATCCTGTATAACTTGTTACATTCTCTTCGTTTGCAGATTTTTAAATTGCTTTTTAAGTCCGTGAAACTTTTTGGGGGGGAAACTATAAATTACATCGTATAATTCTCTTATTTTGTGGGCTGAAAATTCACTGAATCTCTTGCACTCAACTTTATATATGTATTCAGTTCTCTTTGCGAGACAATTAAATATATTCTCTACGCTAATTCACAACGAACTTATGTGACTAGCGGTAACCTCTACGTTAAATAATTTTAGTTTTATTCTTATTTGCCAAAATAATGTACTAGTTGATAAGATAAAAAATGCTGTTATTTCAATTTTAAAATATGTTTGAAACTATAGGTTTGTCCACTATAATTGAATTTTATTATTTCAATTATTTTATTTTATTTTAAGATAGTCAAAAATTTTTCAGAAGTCTTTATATAAAATAAAAAAGGCTTTTAGGTTTAAGTTTTGTATTAATACTCTCAACGTAACTCAACGTACTTACAAATTAAGGTTCATAAACATTTTATGAAATATAAAATTATACGAAAAAAAAAAAACAAAAAAAACATTAGTGTACATAAACACATTTTACATAAAAAAAATTGTTCCGAATTTTCTCTCTAGTTTATACAATGCAAAGAAATTGTCCACTTGTGTTTACTGACCATAATAAAACAACATTATACACGGTTACATCTATCCACGAATGTAAATATTTATTAATACAATAAAAAAAACATAAGAGTTACTCTCATAAAATATAATATGTTTAAAAAATTAGTTGTTTATTATTTTTAATGTAAAACGTTAACAGGTTCCTGTGTTTATTTTGTAATTTTGCAAATATTAACTCAGTGTTACAATAATGAAATTCTGTACCATATTATAATTTGTTAATGCTTCTATATAATATCCAGAAATGTATAATTTTTTTAAGCATTTAAAAAAATATATGAAACAAACGTCAGTAGATATAAATGTCTGTATTGATTCTTGTATGATATACAGGCTGATTTATGACGTCGGGGAAAAACTGCACCGGGTAATTCCTATGAGTAATCTAAATAAAAAAACTACAAATAAACATATGTCCGAAAATGCTTTCTAATGGAACTGTAGCTGTTAGAAGTTTATTACATGTCTCATAGCGTTAGCCTTATTTATTATATCAGGAAAAAAAAACAAGTCATAAACTTTTGAATAATATTGTAAAATTACTGATTGATTTTCTAACATTTTGTTTAAACACTAGTAAACCAATTTACTAGTTATGACTTATTGCGTCCCAACAAAATTTGTCTTTGATTTTTAATTATTGTAAATTGTTTATTATATATTTATTTATGTGTGTACAAAAATTTATAAACTAGTAAATTGGTTTACTAGTGTTTAAACAAAATGTTAGAAAATCAATCAGTAATTTTACAATTATTCAGAAGTTTATGACCTGATATAATAAATAAGGCTAACGCGATTGATGTTACATGTAATAAACTTCTAACGGTTACAGGTCCGTTAGAAAGCATTTTCGGACATATGTTTATTTGAAGTTTTTTTATTTAGATTACTCATAGGAATCATCCGGTGTAGTTTTTTCCCGATGTCATAAATCACCCTGTATAATTATGTTTCAGATGATATAGTAATTTTTGTTAATTAAAATTATTTTTCAAAATTTAATAAATTTATATATTTTTCTTATAAATTCTGTTAATTACTTTATGTCAAAGTCAAATTTACAAAAAAATCTGCTGATTCATGTTACTATAACTACATACAACTATAGCTAAAATTAAGTTATCTAGTACATCTATCCCTTGCTGTTTATATTTATTTTAAAATTTTGTTTAGATTTCGAATTATTGGTGGCGAGAGTTACGCAAGTGTGTAATGAAAACATCTGACTTTTTTTACTGTTCTGTTATTGGTAATTTCCAAACAGAGTTATATATTTTGTTTTATCTTTCCGTATTGACAATTACAAACTTTTTGTGCATTGATCTCTGAACTAATAACTCCATTATCTGTTCGAAATTCAAATCGAAAATGATATATGCAGTAATATTTTCTCTGAAAATTCACGGAAATGAGTCAAATAACAGTATATCATCGCACGATTTGATTTGCCAATGTTTCGTAGCGGTGTTGGTGCCTCGTTTTGCCACGTATTTTGATAAAAGCAAATTGAACTAAACGAAAAGAAAACTTCAGTGCAGTATGTTTAACTAAGCGAATAAAAGGTTTTGTGTGTAAAGTTTGAGAAACTTTTTTTTTTTTGTTCGAAGGAAGTTATTTTAGAACAGGAAATTTTGCTTCAATTGATTCTCAAAGAAAATATTTTATGTATATATATATATATATATATATATATATATATATATATATATATATATATATATATATCAACTGCTTGTTTGTAATTATTTCCTGGCAAATTTTTACTATCATTGGATAACTAAATAAATAAATTTTACACTTAAATCATTTTAAAATGTTTTCTATTTATATAATTTTGTTTTGTTTTGTTAATGAACTACATACAGCCATGTACCCAAAAGGATGTAGCACAAATTCTTTCCACTATCCCGAAATCAGTTTCCTCCAAACATCCCCTATCCAGACAAGCAATTTTAGCTTCATTCACATTCATCTAACTTATTTCATACATGCTCTTCTATTCCTACTACCTGGCAACTTTTGCTCACTCAAGCCACTCTCTCAATTATACCATTCCAACTTACTCATCAGACGTAAAATAACATTTTCAATATTTTGACAATTAAAGTGTGTTAATTTTGACCTAGAAACGACAAGGCCCCAAAAATTCTTGTAATAATAATTTTTGAAAAACAGGGCATAATAGATTTTTTCCCATATAGATTTTAAATTTTTAGTATTGAATTCATTCAAATATATATAATTTAATTTCTAAAAAAAAATATATTTTTTAATTTATTATACAAATTAAGTTGCCTAAAACAATTTTTAAAGGAATTAATTTTAATAAATTCAACTTTATTTGCTTTTTGAAGTATTTCTACAATACTAATTATAAATAATTATTAATTAAATCTCAGATCTAATGTATTCCCTCTAAAATCTTAACAAAATAACTCCAATTTATTACAGTAATATTGGACTATCTATGTAGTCGAATTTAATACAATACCCCCTACAGATAAGGGTTAGTATAGGACCATTTTGAATAATTAAGGTATAATGTAACAAATGCAAATTAGTTCCGATTTTAGTTAGTGAACCTCTGCTACCAAAAACATTGATTCGATTGACCAGAATCATAAATAATTTATAATCTACAATAATTTTTCGTTAAATATGTACATTTAATTTTGAAAAACTCCACTTTGACAAACATACATCAAACAGACCTTTCAAAAAAGTAAATATTTATAAATCCAGATCCAAAAACAGCAATCAATCATTTTTCGAAAAATTATGTCAAATAACCCCTTTGCCTGGTTATTCATTGAATATAATTCTGCCGCTCTTCAATTCAATATTATCTATTCCCTAAAAGCTAGTAAGTACATAAACGTTTTACTAAATTTATTTTAAAGGATCTTCCTTTTACTTCCTTTGAGAAACTTACAAGGAAAGCTTATAAACAGGTACATTTACTTACACAATCGTGTTTATTATAAGTGCCTACAACCGTTGATAGATTACGTAAATTGAATTTACTAGACTTCGACAAGTTTTTATAGCAATTGACAAAATCACAGTGTTATTGTAAGTTATAACCTAACGCGCTACTGTGGACACCACAGAACCGACCGTCATTGTATTAAATAAATTTATGGAATAGAATTATTTTTATAACAACTACTGTAGTCATGCTAACTAAAAACAAAACTGTCTTGACATAAATATGCCACCTATTTACAGAAATATATTTACAGAAATATATGTATCATAAAAATATGAAATATTATAAAAAATATTTAGCCGTATCGAAAAATGTTAAAAATAGAAGTTGTTAGTTATAACTAGTTTAGCAAGTTTTCTAAATATTTTTTTTTTTGATATGAACACATGAAAGTGTTAATCTACAATCTGGTTAATGCAACTCCGAATAATCGAGCACTTATTGTATTTAGTATAACAAGCTTTCTGACCTAAATTTTACTCAATATTCAATATTAAAAAATATATTATTTTCTTATTGTATTTATTCATTATAATAAAATCTACATTTTGATACTATTTAAAGATTTTTATTTATTTTTTGTGTCCTTTTTAATACACATTTATAATTTTTTAATTACTAGATATTTTCATTTATTATTTATTTTTCAAAATTTAACAAATTGAATATTTTCAATATTTAATTGTGTTAATTAATAATTAATTACACATTAAAATACTTAATACCGAACGTATGTAACACAGATTTAAATTCTACTTACTAAATTCTTATATAGCTAATCACCTTAATTCTCTAACGAAGTTGCTAAGTTTTAACAATGTTGCTAAGAAAATTAGCCAATAATATTAGCTGACACTAAATAAAAAATCAAAATGACAGCTGTTATATTTGTTCCTATTGGTTAGGGTTGTTAGCAACGTTGTTAAAACTTAGCAACTTTGTTAGAGAATCAGGCCGATTGGCTAATTTTTATTCAAATAAAAATTTTTGGCCCATATTCTCATCTCACTTTTAAAAGTGTTTTTTGTCAAAAGTACTTTTGACGTTTACTTAAAACTACTTATTAAGCAATTTCAATTAGTTTATTTGAATTTTATAATATTAGATATAAGAAAATATATCAAAAATAAAAATAGCAGATAGAAGTAAAAATGTATTTTAAAGCAAAAAAATAAAAGCACTTTTTCATAAACAAAAGAGGTGGGAATACGATGTGTATATATATATATATATAGGTATATTATATTCTTTTATAAATCTTTCATATTATCAAATTTTTTTTTAGTTATATAACAAAGTTATTTTTATTTATCTTATTATCTAATTAGAAAAAATTGAGATAATTTTTATAAACCTATTAATAACATATCTAAATTGTTTTTTATAAGTGATTACATTTTCTTATATATTTATTTTTTCACTGCAAACTACATAAAACGCGGATCGTTGAATTGTGCTTTTTGGAAAAGGGATGTTCCTAGATGTTTACTGACTGGTTGAAAAAGAGGGGTTAGGGGCACGGGGGTTAGCATGACACGGTGACCTAGATCAGTGCTGGACTGACCCACATTACGAGGCGGCGTTTAAGTTGCTAACGCTGATTTTAATATGTCCGTTCTGCGCCTCGGTCGATGTATGCGTCTGTGCGTAAGTGAGTGTTCGATGCAAATTTGCAAATTGTTGCTTGGGGGGGTGGGGGGAGGTTGACAAGTTGTGGTCCCATGTTGGGAGCTGACACGTTCTGATCGTAGCCTTTAGGTTCGCCTCCTATTCCGGGCATGACGACGACCGGCGGCGATGTACCGTATGGGACTGTTGCTTTTTCGAAAGTTTGACGGAAAAACTTTGCGAGTGGATTTAGCGCCGGAATGTTTTGGTTTTATCGCGGCTTTTCCGTGTTATATTGGATAATATCTCTATTTGCATTGCTTTGAGCGATAAAAATTTATTAACGTGATTTTTTTATGCAAATAGAATTCTCAAAAGACACGAGTGTTGGAATACTTGTAACTATTCCTAATTTTCAGATGCATTAGCGAGCATATAATTTAATAATTTGTTTTTACCACCATTATTCAGAGAAATTACTTTTTAATCAGTCATTGTACATTATTCATAATTCTCATTTTTGGTTATTTTCTTTTTTTTTTTAATAAAAATTGTAATAGTTATATTTCTGCTCGTAATATGCAATTTTGTTGCATATGCAAATATTCTAAAATTTAGAATTGTAAATTTTATTACGATAACAAATCTGACATTACAAACCGTGTAACATGTACAGCAAAAGTTATATTTCATTATAGCATTAATATTAAACTCTTACACTGAAAACTAATTTAAATAAATCTTGTTTAAAATGTAGTTAAATTTTAATTTCGAAACTTTAATGCATGTTTCCTTACGATATTATTATTTATAATTAAATAAACATTCACAAAAAAAAACTTATCTTGCTACATTTGCTACAAATTTTACTTTTCAGTCGAAAAACACAAAAAAGTTGCAAATAGAATATTTGCTTTTGATATTAAAAGTTTCGAGTTGAAAATCATCTGGTAGATTTTAATACTAGTTAGAAAGTTGGAAATATTTTGTCGTTTCAAATAAAATTTTAAAACTAGTTTATTTAGTGCCATAGACGAGCATATACACTAACTTAAAAGAGGATTTTTTTACAAAAGTTTTTTCTAGTAACGAAAAGCTAAAATATATTTTCAATATGTATTACGTGTTGTTTTATTAATTTCTTGAAATTTAAAATAAGTTTTGTTTTATGTATTCCGTTTTTTAAAATGTCAAATGTGGGACTATTAATATTATATCAAATAATAATTTTAATCTACGGAAAGAAGTACAAAATTATGTTTCCTGAAATACAGAAATGAAATCATTTTTTTCGCAACATCTTTTTCTGTATCTGAAATCTTATATGTGTCACTTTTTACACGTTTTTCACTCAGTATTATTTATTATATCTTAGGAAAGTACACTAAATCATATAGGTGTCACAAAATTTTTAAAATATAACACAAGAAAAAATCTTTCTTTCTGTTATACACAATTTTCTATTTCACTTAACTTAAAATTTTTGTTGGGGGCAGAAAAATATATCATCTATTACAAAACGTGTTTTTTTTTGTTACATTTTCTTTAATTTATTAACATTTAAAAAAAGATTTTATAACAAAATTATTATTTAAAAAGTAATTCATTTTGTTGTGTATTGTACTCTTTGAAATAAGATTAAAATAATTGTTATTTAAACATATAATAAATAAAGTGAAAATTGGGGTCATAAATCATTGTGGTGTATGCGATTCATGTCAGAGGAAAAAACAATAGGAGTTTATTAATAAAAAATAAGTGAGGTAAAGAAAAAAAAACGAAATACTTTGAAAGCAGAATAGAATAAGATATTAACTCTCATCTTATCATGTGCTAAGTAATTAACTTTATTTTATCGCTTAAATCTCGTTAATTAATTTAAAAAGTGAGGTTTTGTTTGTGGTAATTTGTAAGTTTTTTGAAAAAAAGATGCACAAAAAATACACTTATGCACTTACCTAATGGAATTGATATTAACTGTATTTTAATTTATTGTAATTTTCACGAAACAGAAAACTTTTTAATAAATTAACAGAAAATTTTACAAGAATTTTGAAGATTTCCACCTATTTTGTTTTTTCCCACGTTTTTCGTTTTAAATGTTACATGTATTCTCATAACTATTAAAAATTCACAATCACAAATTTTCAGGACAATCTGTATGGGGCTATAAATCTGTATAGGGCTAGGAGAAATTATTTTATATTTTTTAGTCCGTTTTAAAAACGTGGTATATTAAATTTTTTTATTATTTAAATAATAATGTTTGTTTATTATTTATGTCATTTGTATATTTTTTTCTTGATTATGATATACGCTTAGTATATTGAAACGTCGAAATTAATTAAAATTATACCGAACTAACTCCTAGAACATTTTTTATTTTAATATAATGTATTCCGAAAGATTTATTTTCTATGTTAAAAGAACTTATTTCCAATACAATATAAAATAAGAACTTAATTAAAATAAACTCCTTCAAAGGCGGCCTATTTGACCTGCTTCTTAAATTATTTCAAACCAAATACAACACAAAATGAATAAAAAAAATCTTTCAGCAAAGTAGCGCTCGCGCGCACGATGGAATCAAAATCTCTTTTAAAGTTTGCTAAGCTCTTGTGTATGTGTGTTTATCAATACGGTTTGGAATAAGTGAGTGAATGGACTCTTCTAATGAAAACGTAACTGACTATAAAGCGGAACAGACCCTTCCTACCTCCGAAAATTGTCAAGCAACAAATACAACAACAACAGCAAACAGCAAAGTAAACTAATTCAGTTTTGCAAACAACCCCTATACGCCTTACCCCCATCGCGCGCGTTCGCATGCCAGCTGTCGAATTTCAACTGTCGCATCAAATAAACTACTACGCGATGTTTCGACGTACGAAAATATTCGTTCGCCAACTAAACAGCGTCGAAATGAGAATTTAGCGCCGTTTTGCTATGCGAGGTTTTCGTTTGTATTTATCATTTATGATATTTGTTCTAAGAGCTTCTAAAAAAAAATATTTATTCTAGTTATATACAACGTTACAGAAGTTACTGGGGAAATAAGATTTTTGTTTGGAGTATGTAATATTGCCAGAAAGTATAATAAATTGATGTATAATGAGTGCAAAATTTTAAAAAAAATTAATTGTTACAAATGTAAGTGTACGTATATCAATTAACACTTTATGATTCGTATATAATTTATAATTTTACCTACAAACCATGAGACACTATGATGCCTAGTAATTCTAGGTATAATTATTCAACTGCTGTAATTTTAGCATAACTGTTTAAAAATACATAATATTAGAACTATTACAAACATTATGTAATATGATATTATCAGCGGACTGGAAAAGAACATATGTATGTAATATTACAATTTTTTTTTAGTAAAGACTTTTTCAATTAATTTACAGATCTTTAGTAAATTTTGTTGTCGTGAATTTTCCATAAATAGGTAAAATTTGTTTAGTTGGAATTTTAATTTTAATTTAATTAAAGGATGTATTTTAATATTATTACAGAAATTAATATGCAAAATATATAATAATACATAATTTAAGAAGTTATACCAACAATATGTAATTCTACATTAAGTATGTGATGTAATTTCCAGAAAGTAAGCAATTTTACATATTTATTAGGTCGTATTTACTTACTTTATGTGATTATTATGAGTTACAGAATTTTAAGATGTAAGTAAAATGAAATTACCGATTTTTTATAGTAAAATTTTACTATTTTTTTCCTGTAATTTTGCTATTTTTTTACAGTTTAGCTAAAAACTATATAGGTTTTTGTTTTCTATTTTTTTGAAAAATTGAATGATGCAATTAGTTCTTCATTTATTTTAACCATTTTTAAATAAATCACTGAAACTAAAAATAGGTCGATTTTTATTTTATATTATAACTTTAATAAGAAAGTATTTTCAACATATAATCCATGTTCTAGATAAAAATCATTTTGAAAAATATTTTATCACAAACTTTATACGAAAATATTCAGTGAAAAATTTATGTATATTAATTTTTAGAATGTACACTTGAGTATATTGCATCCATCCCGCGCCGTAAGTGAATGTATTATTTTTAGCTTTTTAGCTGGTTTGTTGGTGTTATCGCAGTTTGGTGCACCTGGGGTACAGAGAATATCTCAGCTAACACTATGGCATGGTGGTCGTGTTAAAGGTAACACAAATACGAGGGTTAAAAACATAACACTGCGGAAACTACACCACTGGGACAAATCACTGCCCCCATTTCTAACCGTTTAGCGCGAAGCACCCTAAAATGAATAAAACACAAACAAATGTTCCACACCGCTTACTATGTTTGTTTTATAATAACACAGTCAAGTAAAGTAATTTCAATATTGTTATAGCGTAAAGTTCATTTTTTTTGTTACAAGAAATATTACATTTTTTAATATGTATATTGAATATATTTAGTATTGTTTTCAACATATGCTTAATATTTAACAATATAAATTTAATATAGGTTTTTTGTCTTTTTACTGTTAAATAACTAAATTTTGTTGCTAGGAGAATCTTTTAAATTATGATTTTTAAAATTTTGAAAAACCTTTTTTTTTCATAATTACTTATTTTAGCAAATTTTATGTTTGACAATTATATAATAACTCTCAGTTTTCTAAATAGTATATTTCTATATATATATATATATATATATATAGTAGAAAAAAATTATATTTCTTTATTTGTATTCATAAGATATCCTAAAATAAAAGAAAAAAACTCACAAAAGAGAATATGACAACTTGACGGCTAGTCGATAAAACTGTTTGGGCAGTTACAAATCCTAAATGACAATTTCAAACCTACAAAATATAACAATCGTCTAAAAATGTTATTGTGCTGGCAAAATTAACAGACATATAATAATATAATAGATTTCAGTAAAGTAAAATATATCGTGAATTTGTTATATGTAAAAATGTTAAAGAATTTTTTTTGGAAACTTTTACAACAAAATGAGTAAATAACAAACCGTTGGAAAGTGTATTTATTGAGATTTTCATCAGTATTTTTTTTTTCAAAAAAGTCAAATTTTTACTGTAAAAAAATGGCGTCAAAGTGATTAGGTCAAAATTTAGATGATGGCAGATAAAACTCGCATTTTATATTTCTGAAACAAAAACAAATTAGATGTCAGTACTTGTAATACATGTAACTTTCATTGGAACCTACAAAATATACAAATTTTACTCCAAAACTAATAAAAAAGTGTTAATTTTAGACACTTTTTTTAAGAACACCAATATTTTGAAAATAAATGTAAAAATTATATATTTTTGTAGGTTCCAACGAAAGTTACATGCGTTACAATACTAACATCTAACTTGCTTTTGTTTCAGAAATGAAGAACGCGAATTTTGACGCCATTTAAAAAAAAAATACTGTTGAAAACTTCAATAAATACACTTTCCAACGGTTGTTTATTGTATTTGTTGTTAAATTTCCCAAAAAAATGTTGAAAAACACATAAAAAATTAATGCTACAAAGAAAAAAATATGTAACACATGACACTGACATGCAAAATTTAATTAAAAAATTTATAAATTAAAAAAAAAAGTTGATAGCCGTAGACTAGTGGTATTGGTTGTATCGGAGTGGTTTAGATTTTACTATGTTTCAATTAGGAATTACAAAAAAATTCATATTTACAAACGATTAAAAAATGAAACAGATAAAGTACGTCTATGATAGGAATGAACGTAGTGTATGACACATTTTCGCATACGAACTCAATAAAGTTGAATCCTCAAAGAACACTGTTGCCTCCCGATAAACCATTTACGAATTAATTAGCAAACACTAGCAATTAATCTAAAGGGCTCTTTGGTGGAAAACCGATATGTTATTATAGTTAGTCGCAAATTTAAACACTAGCGGAACAATCTTCTTTAACATTGGGGGCACTATTAATTTGTCTATACGATATAATCTATAGAAAAAATGTCTATATTATTGACAATGGTTTTTATTATCAAACTAGTTTAGTAAAATTTATTTGTTTTTAAAGATTATACAATAAAAACATCCATTTTAAATTACAGTTATAAAACTTTTCATGTAAAATAAAAAAAATATTTTTATTCTTATCTAATATATTAACTACAAAAATTTAAAAAGTTATTTATTTATTGCGAAAATAAACAATTTTTATTTATACATAAGTACATACACAATAATAATAATTAATTATGTAATTAGATTGTTAATTGTTTTTAAAAAAGTTTATTGAATGTGCATCGTTAATTGACAATGTATTTACAGCGTTTTATGCAATTGTGCCTAACTATTTTCATCTACTGAAAATAATAATATCAATAATATATATTTATATTTGAATAATTCATAATGTTTTTGTTATGTTTAAATTTATTACACATTTTATAATACCATAACACCAGTAACATTAATGTTACAACAAAGTTGTCAAAAAGTCGAAATAAAACTTAATAAAAAACCATAAAAAATTTCATTGTAACTCATATTCAAAGGCCGGAAAAGCGCATCCTTCAAAATCAAATTTTCTTTTCTCGTTTTTCGTTATTTTTTTTTCTGCACACATCTATCGGCTAGTGCCATATTTTTATGACCACACTAAAGATTATGGACCAATATACGAAGGAGTATTGCCTAGTAAAATGGCTCCCATAACATACATGAAATATCTGTACCTATTGGAATACGGGGGAATACAGGTGGTCTTAAAAAGGACGACAAAAAGGGTAAATAGAGCTTGCTCAGCACGAGCAGGACAGTATTATCCTTTAGGCTAAAAGACGCTATCATCTTAGGCCCTAGAATATTTTCAGTTCTTTAATAAAAGTAAGTAAATTTTAACTAAATAATTTGTAATATTCAAATGAAAGAATGAAAGTCCGTGTTGAAAACGTGGTATATTAAAAATGTTTTTTTTTATTTAAATAATTATTTACTGCTTTTTAGTTTTGTCTAACTTTAGCCTAATTAATTAATTTAATAATTATAATGTTATTAATTAAAAATATAATTAATTAAATTTAATTTAATATTTCTAATATTATTAATGAATTAGTTAGTTAATATTGCATTGTCATCGGAAAGTTAGTTTAAAAGTCGATTGTAAAATTTGTACTGAACACACAAACAAATAAACAGAGAGACAAAAAAGCGAGTTAATGAAAACGTGTTAATAATGCCTAATAATTAATAATTAGACATTATATTCATATTATTTAATATTGGTTTATTTTTGTATTTTTTTTTTAGTTTTTGTATTTTTATAATTTATTATGTTTAAATGTATTCGCTATTAGCACAAGCTATAATATATATTATTATTGTTATTATTATTATTATAAATAACAGAAAGTGAATTCTTTTATCGGTAGAAAATTTTTACTAACTTTAAATTCAAATGATCTTTAATCCAACTCTGTGTACAAGTGACAACAACACCAGAAAAAAAAGGATTCGATATAAAGTTTATAAGTGTATGTATTATCACAATATATGACTGTTATAAATTTTTAAACAGAATACAAAAAGCATTTTTACGGAATCTCGTTTAGGTGACACGTTGGCAGTGGTATAAAAAGTTTTATGTTCCTATTAATTACTGGTTGGAAATATTTTATAAAGTTTATGATTAGTTTCCGCAAAGAGAGTTAGTTTGTTAAATAAAACAGTGTATAGATTGTTTTAATGAGGTAAATTCGTGAAATTATCTAATCTTTTTAATGATGTTTTCGTTCGGCAAGCTTAAATTTTAATGATTTGTTTCGTATCTTTCAAATAGATATTATTGGATCATCGGTATCATATAATCATTAGGTTTTTAGGTCAAATATAAAAACCTATTAAAGCACTGTTTTATTTCAAATATTTAGCGATTAGTATATATATATATATATATATATATATATATATATATATATATATATATATATATACAGTCGATTCCGCTTAATTGGGACACCGCTTAATTGGGACAGCCGCTTATTTGGGCCAAATCTCAAAGAACAGAAACCAAACCAAGGAACCAACAGTAAATTTACATGTTTAATTGGGACAACATTCCGCTTAATTGGGACAGTAAATTTAAGATCACAGTATATATTATGTTACAAATATTCACAAGAAAAAATATTTACAAAAAATTTAATATGATACGCTTCATATCTTTTTGATTCACAACATGGAAAATTATATTTAAAAAACTAGCAAATATGTATCAATTAATTACATTAGTATCGCGCGCTGTGAACTTTTTTCCCAACACATTCATTCACGTATGAAGTACGGACCCACGCGCGCTCAAAGATAAATGTTTACCCTCGCGCCGGCGTGGCGCGGCACCGGTCATTAAAGCTGTGAGAGTCTACCCTGCTGTCTCAATCGTTATGTATTCAGTTATGATTCAGTTACCACTACACCTCGCGCGTGGAAGGTTCGTTAAACTTACATTTTGTCGATTTTATTTAAAAAAAATTGACTCTTGCCAAGATGTCAAGAAGTGATATGACAGTTTCTAGTAAAATTGCTTTGCTGGATAAAATAAAAAGCCAGCCAAATAATACAAGTCTACGTAAGAATTTATAAAATGAAATTATTGAAAGAAAAATATGGATTGCTTAATTTTATGTAAAATTCGGTTAATTGGGACAGCCGCTTAATTGGGCCAAAATGCCCTAGTCCCGATGTGTCCCAATTAAGCGGAATCGACTGTATATATATATATGTGTACCTGGAATTTTTGTTCGCATTTAAAATTAATATTTTAGATGTCAATTTTGATGATGCATTGCCTAACAAGCCGATACAATGATTGAGTAACTAGTGAAATTTTGGGAAAAAATAAAATCTCAATATTTGAGTATTATATAATTTCACCGACTTATAAAGATTTATTTGTTCAATTTTTATTTATACTATGTTTATATCAATTTTTACTACGTGTTAATAAATCGCAGCGACTTTCATTTGTTTAAATATATGATTAATGAATTTTATCATTTAGGACAATGATAAATTCGTCAATATACTCTAACAACGAAATTTGTCCAAATCTATTCTAGTGGACAAACTAAATAAACGTCCTATGCAAACCGTATAGTATGCGTAACGTTTTGATCCAGTGAGTATTAGATGTAATTAGTAGTGAAGCGGTCGCTTACGCTCATTACGTTTTAGTTATTGGATTTTGGTAGGCGTCGGATGCCGTGTCACCGCAAATAGAAACCCACTAGGCATACGGAGGGGGCTAAATCTACTATACTAGACGTACTAATTCTTTAATCGTTTCACTATGGTTATTACGCAAACGAAAGCCGAACTGACATCGCGTCTGATTCAAATGATATTTGGCTATGGAAGCAGTTAAATTCAGTTGGTCGATGTTTTAGAGTTTAGATTAATATTTTTCCAGTAAAAGAAATTAACATAAAAAATCTTTCAGAACTTATTATATTAAAATAAAACTGCTTTAGGCAGGGTTGGTCTGGATAAAAAATTAGGCCCGAGGAAAGTTGCAGTTACATCCCAAAATTGTTCAAATACGTTGTTTTTTTATTCTAATAAACAGGGAAATGATATTACAGAAAATATAGATGAATTGTAAAAATGACTATTACCACTATTGATTTTGGGAAAGTTGTTAGGATCTAATCAATAAACGTTATTTAAAACATATCAATGTTTTTGGAATAATCTGTTCTTAATTTTTTGTAAAACTCAAAGATCGGTTTTTATTTTTTTGACAGTCGCCTATCACAGCCCATAATGATGACGGTCCACCGGGGAGAACTCGGTGTCTTGGTGGGCTAATCCAACCCTGGCTTTAAGTTAAAGTTCTATATTTATTTATAATCAACAAACTCGATAAAAAACTGATACAAATGATATTTACAATAAATAACAGAACATAGAAACAAGTTACTAGACTTAACAAAATAAGGCACCAGATCATAATTTTTTTTAAATAATGGAAACCCAATTTTATTTAAATGTAGTGCTCCTTTATAAATTACTATTGCTTTCTATCTGCTGTTAATATTGATAAGAGAAGCAATAGAAATTTATAAAGAAAAAAAGATAACATCAATCAGTGTGAAGAGGCACTGATTTAATTAAAATTTGGCTTCCATTAATGATCTAGACGGATAAATAAATATTGATACAGAACTATAATTTAAAGCAGTTTTATTTTAATTTTCGAGCGATTAAGAGATATTTATCTCAACGGATTAGAGAATTAGATTCCAAATTATAAAGAATTATTCATCTTATGGGGAGTCTGCTTAATATCCTCAAAACCCTCTGTCTGGAATATCTATGTTCTCCCATTTCGAGCCGTTCCCTAACACCTTATCAAACAAGTACTAAATTAACAACTTATAAACTTATCAATTTACCTTGTGACGCAAACACGCCTTTGGCCGGTTAGCAGGACCTAGCCAGCCTGCCATACAGTCCTTAAACTTTTCACTCATAATTATAAATCAGCGAACGAAGTTGTCGGTAACAAGCGCCATTTACCAACCTACCGTCCTTCCGCCCCACAAGCCTGATTGGAATTTTTGTTATTAATGATCAGGTCGTTTTTTTTTTTAAACATGATTCGATAAACTTTTAGTAATTATATATGTGATGCTTTTAATTAATATTGGCTTTACGAGAAAGGAAATCGATATTTTTATAACTTAAGGTTTTAAAAAGTAAATTAAACAAAAAAGTAAAATATTGTACAGAATTTCGTAGGCATTGCATAAGGTTTAAACACTTAAAAGCCAGTTACATACAATATTATTATTAACTTAATTATTATCTTAACTGGACAATTAAATTATCAGTTGTCACTGAAGTGCCTTATTAATTATATATATATATATATATATATATATATATATATATAAAATCTTCTGCAAAAAGGAACCTTATTATATTTTTGTTTTAAATGTATATTAAAATGTAAATGTATGAGAATTTGTTATATTAAATTAGCAAAAAAATATAGAGAAAAAATTTGCATTTTTACACTAAATATAATAAAGCATACACAACTCTTTCACTGTACCTATATAAAGTTGAATTTATAACCGGAGGTAAATTGAAACTTTTTTATATTCATTTTTCTTGAAGAATGCGCTTGAATTTTAATTAACAACCCAGTCTTTAAGTCAAGACAAAATAGACTATATTCAAGTAAGTAAGTAACAAAATGTAGATTTAAAATTTGCAGCACGTACAAAAATTTCACTTAATACTTGAATATTTTTATGCACGCTTCGTGTCTATATTAATATATATATATATATATATATATGTTTTTATGTATATATACTAAAATGTTTCTCTAAACTCAGATGATATTTAATACCGTAAAAACTTTGTCATTATGCAAAAAAATTCTAAATAAAATTATTTATATTTATGTACATAAAATTAAGCTTCCTATCCAGTTCCAAGGACTCGAATTTGTATAAACTACCATTTGTTATAATGCGTTTGAAACTACAGAATATTTCATTTAAATTGGGAGAAGCTATAATTATTTTAACATAGAAAGAAATCTTTCAAAACTCATTATATTAAAATAAAACTGTTTTAGGCCAAAGTTCTGCGTCTACGTTTTTCTGTATCGGGTTATAAATCTGTATGGGGACTAGGAGAAATTATTTTGGAGTTAAAAACGTGGTATATTAATTTTTTTTTTTATTTAAGTGATTATTTCTTTCCACATTTGAAAAAAGTTTATAGTATTTGGGTTTACACGTATTTATTATATTTATATGAAATTAATTATTTTTTTGCAAAATTTGTTTTACATTTTTTCAAAATATTTTTTTTTTCCATTTAAATAAAACACTTTGTATAAAATACTATTTTGTAAACGTATGTTTTTATTGTGTGATATGTAGCTGTCTTATTTACATATCAGTATATAGACTATTTACATACGTCTTGTATTGTATGTAAAAAAGGAAAAATGCAGAAAAATATCTTCTGATGCAACCGTCGGTTTATATTACATCGATTTTCACGGAAAATTGAAACGACTTTACAGTTTTCTTCATTTTCTTCACGAATATAGCTAAATATGTATATATCGTATTTCATTAAAATTTGTTTACTTATTTTTTTTTTTAAATAAACATTGAAATATATTTACTGATGCTTTTACTTATTAAAAAAAGATATTTGTAAATAAAAATGTAATTTTCATATTCTGAAAATATGTGTTATGCTAATAAGTTACAAATAACAAAAAAAGAAATAATATTAAAACATCCAGATTTTTGTGAATAGTAGATTAAAATAAAAAAGCTTTAGGATTAAGGTTTGCATAATTTTAGATATAGCTAGGTATAAAATTTATAAATTATTGATTAAATAACGTTTAATTTTATTTAAATCAGTGCATTCACATTGATTGATGTTATCTTTTTTCATATATAACACACAAAAATCCACTTATAAATTTGATATATTTAATGATATTATAATGTCTCATGGTTTGTAGGTAAAATTACAAAATATTTTTTAGATTGACAAATACAGGTATTATTTAATAAATATAGAAACTATGTATTAATATCAATTTCGTAATCGCTAAACAGCACAAAACTAAATTACTTTTACTCAACTTCAACTCAAAAATTAACTTAAAAAAGAAGCATCTATAGAAAACGTGACTAAATGGAGAAAAAGAAAAAGACAATCACCAGTGAAAATAACGCCCGATTAACACAGTCTTTTGTTTCTGGTGGTGTCATTTAAAGATTAGGGAAGTTTCGCAGCCAGCTTCGGTGGTTGAACGCTATAGTGTCGGAGTTCGCGCCAGAGTACACCGCCAAAATGAGATTTTCGAAAAACAGTTTGCACCAAGGATAAACATACACGGGCCTCTAAGACTTACGTCGGGCGTTTCTCGCCTTCTTTCTGGGGTTACGACTAGAGGAAAAGTAATATTAACCGGGCTTCGAAAGAAGAAGTTGGGGGTGTATACCAAAGTGATTTCCTACTAAGGTTAGCTAGCTAGGTGGGATGGTATGCGTGCATTCATAGTGCTTCAGTGAATTCTATTACGGGAAATGAAAGAATGAAAAAAGAAAAAACTTAATGACGAAAAATAGGTTGCGAAATAAATAGGAAAAGAATATGTGAAGTTATGTATTAAAGTAGACAATGATTATTTAATGCTATATTGGATTTGATATGTATGTTTTGGATGTTATGTAAATGAAAATGACTTTAGATTTTACTTAATTATTTAACTCAATTAACCGAAATTGTTTGTAATTAAAAATCATGCATAACTTAAAATGCATACATACGCAATCACGTCTTGTATTCATAAGGGTTGCAGCACAAACTCTTTTATTCAAACGTAAATTAATTTTCTTCAAATATTTATATCCAGACAAGCAACTTTTGCTTCGTCCACATTTATAATCTTTTACTTTTTCAAAAATTTATTTTTACGAAATTTAAATTTATTATACATCTAAAGAAAGTTTAAAACATAAAATGTATACTGTAAAAAAAAAATCTTGCGAAATTACAGTAAAATAATTGTAACATTTTACTATAAAAAATCTGTAATATCATTTTACTATAAATATTTTGTATTTCTACCTCAAAATTCTGTAATTTTTACATAATTCATAATAACTACATAAAGTAAGTAAAAATAATCTAATAAGTATGTAAAATTACTTATTTTCTGCAAATTACATCATATATTATTAATGTAGAATTACATATTATATAAAATTAAAATTGTATATTGATATCTATAATAATTATAAAATACATCCTTTATATAAATTTCCAAATGTATGTAATTATACCAATAATATTGCATAACTAAATAAATTGTACCTATTTATGGAAAATTCCCGATAGCAAATTTACTGAAGTTCTGCAAATTTACTAAAAAACTGTGATATTGCGTACATATGCACTTTTCCGTTAGTTATATATCATATTACATAATGTTTGTAATAGTTCTGATATCATGTATTTTTAAACAATTATGTTAAAATTACAGCAGTTGAGTAATTATACTTAGAAATACTGGGCATCATAATGTCTCATGATTTGTAGGTAAAATTACATATTTTTTAGAACGTAAAAAAAATAATATAATTTAAATTATTTAACATAGTAACAAAATCTTTTAGAAATCATTATAGAAAATAAAAATGGTTAATAATATTAAATATTAATACAGGACTTAAACTTAAAACCATATTTATTTTAAATTATTTAATAATTTGAAAATTAACAAACTAACAACTTTTTCCTAAATTCAATCGTGTGTAAATAAAAAATGCATTTTGTGTTATTTATTTAATTTAACTGTTTTAGAGTAATTTGAAAATGAAGGAAATTCTTTTGATTTATAAAGAAATGTAATAACGAAATAAATTTTTTTTTAAGCTAATAAAAATTTCAGGTAATTTAAAATTTATATCTTTAGAACGAATTTAAATTTTATTTTACATAGTATTATCAAAATTAATACAGTTCAGTCGCACTGTATAAATTAAATTCCAAGATAAATGTCGTGAATAAAAATTAGGGTAGACTTTTATAATTAAATCATCATCGTATATTTTTGCGGATTTGGAATTTTTCGACTCATATTCAATTCAATTAAAATTGCCTACTTATTGATTTGAGTTAAAAAATATTTCGCTAAGAAAAGAAAGTAAAAAAAATGCTGGTCTCGCAAATACAGAAAAACAAAAAGTAAATGTAATAATATTTCTTTTTTTCTGCTCATTTTTAAACTGGTAAAAAAAATGTATGTGTGCAAATGGCTTTTCCATGAATGCAGGAGAATTTCTGGAAGAATACGTGGATTAACGTGATTGAAAAACTTTTTTCGGCAAACGTGAGATTTTTAGTTGAAAGAATAACTTTTTGTACTACAGAAATAAATATGAAAATAAAAAAAAAGAATACAAAAAATATTAAGAAAATACTGAATTACAATTAGGTTTTGCAGTATATGTTCTAAAGCGGGCCGTACACAGTCAATTAGAAAATAGTCTGACTGAAAAATCAGATTGTCAATTCTGACTTTAATCAGGAAGCTCCTTCACTTATCAGTCAAACTGACAGTCTGATTAAAGTAATTTTAGCTTTAGATGACTATAGAAATTACTACCGTATGGACAAAAATGTTTTTTCATGTTGGCACCATATTTATCCAGAATAAATACAAATATGAGAGATTCAATATCAATTCGTGAAAGAGAGATTATCGATCACTTTAAGATATAAAATCATATATAAAATCACGCCATGTACACATAAGAGTGTGGTACAAACTTATTTCATTCAAGCAGAAATTAGTCTCTGTCCAAAATTCCTATCCAGACAAAAACAGTTTTAAACAGTTTTGTATTAATATTTATTAATAATCGACTTTTCGACGAACTCAATGTATGTCTTCATAAAGATGATGAAGAAGTACGTTAAGATCGTCAAAATGTCAATCATTTTTTAAAAGATAGATATGTTAAATTCAAATTAAAATACCAACAAATCTAAATAGAGCAATCGATGATAAAAAAATTAAAATAAAAAACCCTTCGAATAGCTAAAGCAAAAAAAGAAAATATTTATTTGCAATTCATTTTTATCAATCATTGTGTATGTGAGCCAAGAAAGTCCAAATTTCTCTCGTCCATAATCAATTAATCTATAGCGTTAAAATATTGATCAAAAGTGGGATAGATTGTGTTGGGAACATTTTTAATACACACTCACACACACACACGAACCACACTTAAATTTATTATGTGGTTCGTGATGGTTTAGAAAATGATTTCAGCCGTGCGCCATGTTCCTTTTCCGGTATGTAATCCTTTTTCGCAAGGAAAACCCGTACCGCTAAAATATACATGACTCCGGGGACGCTAAAAACGTAATCACGATTGAAAAGGAGCCTAGCTACTGATTTTTACTCTTTAGCCACGTGGAGAATAGATGGTTATATGAAATATTAATAGCAATAAAAAGAATAAGAATGTTATACCCCGCTGTATTATCGAAGGAAATTCTTTAATATTAATTGTGGAGTGAATCAATGTCAAATTTGCAATAGAAATAAACTTCTTATTTATTTGTTATTATACAGTAATCGTAAACATTTTTATTTTTCAATTATTATTACGGGATTATAAAAAACGAAAAATTTATTAGCTGAAAAAATCGCTATTAAATCAGGTAAACCTTATATGTAAAAATAAAAAAAAAATTTAAAAACGTTTGCAAAAAAATTTAAAAAAAAATGTTGTTGCAAACGTTTGTGTCAGTCAGTTAAGATAATTCGGTTAACTTGTGCGAATGTCTAATGGACGTTTGGTTAAAAGAATTTATATGAATGATTTTGAAGGTATACGTTTACGTGGACGTCTGCTGCGTAGTTAAAGTGGTATGATTGAGAAAGTAGTAGAAATAGAAGAACATGTATGACAAAGAGTGCCAGTATAAATGTGCTTCAAGCTAAAGTTGCTTGTCTGAATAGGGGATGTTTGGAGGAAACTGATTTCGAGATAGTGGAAAGAGTTTGTGCCACACTTTTTTTGGGTGCATGGCGTGATTGTGTATGAATGTATGTACCACTTTGATGCAAAATAATTATTCTATATTATTAATTACACATGGCGTATTATTTTATTTTTGCTTAAATCGCCATTAATTTATTTTGATGAACTAATTTGTTAATTTTTTAATGAAGAAAAATGCATTGACCTTGCCGTGGTTCAACTCCGGGACCTTTTGTTTTCGCGGCAACTGCGCCATAGATCACAACGACAGTTAGAGCAATTGCTGCGAAAGCAAGAGATCCTGGATTCAAACCCCGGCAAGGTCATTTAAAAATTAACTAATGATTTAATTAATTTATTAAAATAAATTAACGGCGATTTAAGTAAAAACAAAATACTATAACTCAAAATTGTTATATGTATTTTCACAAATTCATCATAGTTAATATGAGAGATTTATGTCAATAAGATTGTACTCGTATGATTCAGGTAACACGCGTGCAAGTATCTAATTATTTTAATCTTAATTTAATAAAGTCATCTCTAATTTATTTCTTTTCCCTATCAAAATCCAAGTATTTTCTAAAAGGTTTTTACGTACTTTCAAAATGATTAAGAATCACTTTCAATTCAAATACAAAAAAAAATACTATATGAGCAACAAGTTTAATATCACTTCCTATTAGTGTCCTTCAACGGACATCTTCTGTTAATCTAACTGTACGTATTTGAAAATGTATTAGTGTGTATTTTACTGTTTTAGGTTTGGCGGGGGAGGAAGGGGAAGCTATTAAACGACTTTAGACACTTTTTCCGGGAAATGAGATGCGCAATTAACTTTATTATATTTCGCTTCCTTTCGTTCGTGTTCTTTTAACATTTCTTCAGCGTTCTTGTGCTGGGAGTTTTTTTTTTCTATTCTATTCTTTTTTTTTTCTTCTTTTTCTTAACGCGTCAACAGCTCGACATAATGTCATTATCACTGCTCACTGCTTTTGTTACGAATTACTTTTATTTATCTTGCAAAATTCATGGAGTAAAAATTATTTTCTTTATATCCGGCGCACGATAAATCTATTACAAAATTATTTATTAACAAAATTTTGTTTATTATTATTATACAGGTATCCCAAAAGTCTGGAAACATTCAAATATCTCGAGAAATGTACCAAATCGAAAAAACAAAAAATACGTCTTCTATATTTTTAAAAATGCAAAAATAAAACTGCCAAAAGAAAAATATTTAATATTATAATAGATAGACTGATTCTAAAAATATATTTTTAGCCAATTATATATGATTTTTACTCATTTTAAGAATAAATAAAAATTAAAAATACTGTCTTATATAATCAAACAGTATATCATGTTACAGAATTTAATAATTAAAATTGTACTACAGATGAAAAAAGTTACGACGCACAAAACTAATTATTGAACCATATTCTCGAAATGACAGCAAACTAAAAAAAAAAAAATGGTTATAACTCAATAAATTTCCATGTAACACAATTTTATTTCCAGTTTCAAAATGCGAATTTTATTTATACATAAATCATTTTGTCTGTAATCACTATGCAACATCTCTCGCTAAAACAAAACCAAAAACAAAAAACCAGTCCACTATAATTTTGTTGTGACAGTTTCGGCGCGCAACGACATTTTTATATCAACATATTTCCAGCAACCGCATAGTTGCGGATTTTTGCTCGCATTACAAAAAAAAAAGTTAAGCATCCGTTAGTTCGTATTTTGGTTGAAAGGATTGAGCGATAAGGTGAAGGGGGGGAGAGAAAAAAAAACAAGAAAACATCGTGTAACAGAAAAACGAAGTGAAATAAATGCAATTCAAACGGAGCTGCTAAACGATTCTCTTTTAGATTTTTAACGTAGGTGATAAATTATAACCTAGGAAAAGTATCGTAAAATATCGAGAGAGCTATTTCGGAAAATTTCTCCAGATGTTCGCGATTGGATGAACGAACGAAGGAGGTGTAACGGGTAGCGTTTTTTCAATGCCTCGTCCAGTATAGCGCACAACTTAAGCGGGGGCCTTAGACGGTCAATCAGGAAGCCCCCTACACTTATCAGTCAAACTGAAAGTCTGATTAAAGTAATTTTAGTTATTTTAAGATTTCTTGCGACTAGGAGAAGCATTCAGACTGTCAGTTTTTCCACCACTTTTCGTGATTAAAGCTCGAATTTCAAAATATTTGATAATCAACTTGTTAAAAATATTTTCGTCCATAGCGTTAGTAATTTCTATAGTTATCTAAAACTAAAATTACTTCAATCTGATTGTCAGTTTGACTGATAAGTATAATAGGGGCTTTGTGATTAAAGTCAGAAATGACAGTGTGATTTTTCAGTCAGACTGTCATTTCTGATTGATCGTGTAAGACATGCTTAAATATTGTTCTGAATTGAGATGGGATTTGTAAATTAATAGCGTATGACTCTTTAAAATATCTAGACTATTTTAGAGCTGTAATTTTTAGTTCTATTCTGTACTAGACAAGACATTGTAAAAATGAGTAGGGACGAACCTCGAATGGAAAGGGCAACATAAGGTTTAAAAAAGAGTTTTTTATTGATTTGTTTCATCATTACCTTTATTGAAGTGTTGTAGTTTCGGTTCGTCAATGATAAATGGTGACGGGTCAAATGTTCCGTTTCGAAATCAGTTGTACCGGTTGTCATTTTTTTTCTTTTTTTTTTTTTAGCTGACGTACAAATATCCACTATTTGTTTTTCGAAATATGAAGAATCAATATATGAGCTTAAAATACTGTTTTTGAAAGTTGAAAATGAAATTAGAGCCAGTTGTAAAAAATGTTAGGTTAACAATATAATTTATTTATTAACTGGTTAATCAACAATTTAATTGTGCAGTTAATTACTGATTAAGTTAATATTAATAATCATACTAATGTTAAAACAGTTTGTATAACAGTAAAATAATTTTCAAAACTCATTATATTAAAATAAAACGGCTTTAGGTTTAAGTTCTGTATTAATATTTAAATTCTGTGTTAATAGATAAGAAAATAAGTAAGTAGATCATAAAATTTATAAATTTTTAATTAAAAATTGAAATTAAAATTTGGCTTCTATTACTTATAAATTTAGTTAGTTATTTGTTAGCTAGTAACTTGTTTCTATGTTCTGTTATTTACTGTAAATGTTATTTGTGTCAGTTTTGACTTTAACTGTTGACAATCTGTACTATAAACAAAAAAAATTATAAATAAATATAGAAATATTTTTGTCATATTTATTGTGATACTGTTTTAATAAATTTTTGTGATTTGTTTTACCATCAGATAAAACTGAATTGAATTTTAAAATTGAATATTGGTATTAATGTCAAAACAATATGAACAAAATATAATTGAAACATCAATAGTATATTTAAAACGAATTCATTCAGTCCTACAGAATAAAATAAAATTAAAATATAGTAATAATATATAAAAAAACAGCTACCAAAAAATACAAAACACACACACACAAGATTAAAAAGCAGAAAATAATTATTTAAACAAAAAAAAAATTAATATACCACGTTTTTAAAACGGATTAAAAATTATAATATAATTTCTCGTAGCTCCATACAGATTTACAACCCCATACAGATTTCTAACCCCATACAGATTGTCTAGAAAATTTGTGATTGTGAATTTTTAATAGTTATGACGATACTTGTAGGACTTAAAAAGAAAAACTTGGGGAGCAACCACAGCTATTCCCTACACTCTTTACTATTATCTATTACTTGCGCCCTTAGTTTGTTTTTTCTGTTATAGCTATTAATTTACAATCACAAATTTTCAGAACAATCTGTATGGGGTTGGGAATTTGTATGTGGTTATAAATCTGTATGGGGTAGGAGAAATTATTTTGTACTTTTTATTTATTTACTTAAATAATTATAATATTTGTTGCATATTTTTGTTTAAAGAGCAATAAAATTATTAAGTTGAAAATTGTAAGCATTTGAAAAAATAGGTTTCATTGTTTATTTATTTCATTATTTGTTAAAAACAGCTTTAAAAATATTAATAATAAATAAAAAATATAAAGGTCGACTATAAAACAAAATTTTAAACATTTTATAAGTTAACAGTATTGTTAACTTGACCAATTATAAAATATAACTATAAAAATAACTTAATAATATTTCTTTCAAAAAACCATATTTCATTTTCCAAACAATTCGCATTGGAAAAAAGATAGAATCTAATCCATTTTTATAGCAATTCCTGCTGAATATTTTAGAAAAATATTTATGCAAAGCACAAATAATATACGCTGTATATCTTCAGCAGCAGGACCGCCACCCGGTCTGAAATTCAGTTCAGTTCAGAATCATAGAGGTCTGCAAGCGCAGAATATTTTCAGCGGTGTCTCTGTATATACCGGGTGTTCTCGTTCATTATTGAAAATTAATATTTTTTGCATTTTAATTTATTTTTCTTTCCTGCCAAACAAGATGAGTTAGAGAAAAAAGTTACTTAGTTATTATGTAGCTAATTTTTTCTCTATTCTACTGAATTTTTTCAGATTTCTTAGAGCAATTTTTGAAAAAAGTTTTTTTTTTTTAAAACCCCAAGATGAGATATTTTCAAAAATTTAGTTTTTATTTTTTCTGCTAAATAATGCATACTAGAATAATGGTTTCTTCACTCAATTATAGTACTCATTATTCCGCATTTTTCCATAATATGCTTATTTTTCTACACCTCATAGTTTTTGAGAAAAAAAATAAAAACCAAAAAATAAAAAAAAATAAAAATTCTAGCGCCTAAAACTAAAACCAAATTATAGAACTTTTTATGCCCTATCGAAAAGTATTCTAAGTATTTCTCCGAATTTAACTCGAGAAAAAAGTATATCGCAAATTATCGAAACTGCATGTTATAAACGCCCATACGAACTTGACGAACGAACACCCGGTATGTGTGTGGGGGGGGGGTAAGGGAGCTAGCGTTTCTATAGTATGATTCCTGAATATCAATATGTATCAGAAAGTGGGAAGACACATTTCGGCCGCACGTGCTACGTATTGCATAATCAGAATTTCTGATTCAATTTTCATCGGAATACCCTTCTGTAACTATGTTTGTGTGTAGGTGTGCGTGTGTGTGTGTGTGTTAGGTGTATCTACAGGTGTACATCAATTTCAAAGCTCAAATAGAATAGAAGATAACTCAATACCTAGCTCAATACGAGACACGGCAATGTATCTGTGTTATATTTCAGCATTCCATATTTGCATTGACACTTATGTACTACAAAGTATATGTATGCGTTTTCTCTTATCGTTAGTTTATTTGCTTCTGCAAATATATTTTATTATATTACCCACTGTTTTACTGTGTACTAATATTATTTTAGGTTAAATTATTTTGTTTTTACTTAAATCGCCATTAATTTATTTCGAAGAACTAATGAAAACATTAGTTAATTTTTAAATGAAGAAAAATGTATTGACCTTGCCGGAATCATCAAAATAAATTAATAGCGATTTAAGCAAAAAGTGAAAAATATATATATATACTTAAATTTTCAATTAATATTTTGTGCTCTAGTATATTTAGTGAGATTTTATTTTTTCAATTAATCACCTTGTATATAATTTAGTTAAAGTGGTAAAAAATAGATTTTTGGTTATGATAAAATCAAAATTTTGGATCAATCCAAAAAACCACATTTACATTAATAATAAATATTAATACAGAACTTAAACTTAAAGCCGTTTTATTTAATATATGTAGAGTTTATCTAAACGTCGATATTTAAATAAAATATATACAGAACATAATCCTAAAGCATTTTTATTTTAATATAATGAGTTTTGAAATATTTTTTTTACAATATATAATAATATATAACTTCTAGTAAACTTAAAGTTACTTGTTATAAGTATATTTTTATTACATAGTAAAAAAATCTTTCAGAACTCATTATATAATTTAAACTATTTTAGGATTAAGTTCTGTATTAGAATTAATTTTTTAATCTATGTTTCAACAAAACTAAACGTTTGTGTTCATTAGGACAAACTGATTCAAATAACATTTACAGTAAAAAAACAGAACATAGAAACAAATTACTAGATAACAAACAAGATTAGAAGTATATGGGTAAACCCATATATAGACCACTTTGACATTTCTCGGAAAGTTGGTAATACAATATTTTTATTAAAATTATAATTTATATGGGCACTAGGAGAAACTTTTCTGAAAATTTGATCAAAATCGAATAAATAATGTAGCCACAATGATAAGTTGGCAACACTGTATTTTTTTTAAAATTGCATAATTTATTTAGGCACTAGGAGAATCTTTTATAAAATTTTTATTAAAATCGGTTAAATAAAGTGGTCATAATGAATTTCTAAAAATTTTATTATTTTTTTTTTCGGAAAGTTGGCGACACTGTATTTTGTTAAAATTACATAAATTATATGAATACTAGGAAAATCTTTTGTGAAAATTTGAGTAAAATCGGTTAAATAATATAGCCATAATAAATTTTTTAAAACTTTAGTAATTTTTTTCTTGGAAAGTTAGCAACACTGGATATTAATAAAATTATATAATTAATGGGAGCAGTAGGGAAATCTTTTCTGAAAATTTGAAGAAAATCGGATAAATAATGTAGCCAATATGAATTTTTAAAAACTTTAGTAATTTTTTTCTCGGAAAGTTGGCATCACTGGAAAAAAATAAAACCACATGAGCATCTTGAATACTAAACAAATTTATCCTGAAAATTTCATTAAAATCGGTTGAACCCTCTAGGAGGAGTTGCGATCACAAAATTTTGACCGAGCGAGCGAGCGAGCTGACGACGCACATCCATACACCCACATAAACTTCGGATTCGTCTGATCTAGAGGCTATATGAAGGATTTTTATACAATTTTTTTTTCTTTTGAAAATGTTACAAACACCGTACCAAATGCTATACCACTTTTCCTTGCAGTCAAAGTGGTAATAAGTGACTAGATTATAAAATTGTATACATTTTTAATTAATGGAAGCCAAATTTTACGTAGCTCAATTGCCTATCTAAAAAAAACACATTTACATAGATCAACAAATAAACAATTTCGGCGATAAACTAATAATTCTAGATCGCAAATTGATATTTCCGCACTGCTCTAGTTTTTGCTCCGGCCGGGGAGGGAGGATTTGTACCTCAACGTATACCTGGTTTGGCCTACATAATAATAATATATTCCCCATGCAGTCGTGAAGCAAACCATTTCGCGTTGAATTCTGGCGTTAGTAAAACAATAGTATAATTGATATATGCATAGCAGCCACCCAGTACTGTTTGTCATGATTTCTGGCACTCAGCCACCCCCCGACATTTTCCGGTCAGGGACGTACTAAGGGGTGCTTTGGGGATGGGGAAGCGAGTATTGTGAGCAAGCGACATACAAACGGGAATGAAAACGATGCAAATACACCTCCCGCTAAATGAACTGGAATTGCAGAACTAACACTCGCATAGAATAGATGGCATATTGGTTAGGTTAGTCTCTACACGGATTTAGTTTTTTTTATTTATTTCATATTGTATTTGTATTGGTAAAATGTAGGAATTTTTATCTGTTTGAAATAAAGGTCTTGTTCTGAAAAAGCAGTATTAATAATGACAAATGAGTGTATTTTATAACAATTCTACTAAAATTAACAATCTATTAAAATAAACATTCTAAGATTGTGTAAGAAATTTTCTTGCACGACTCAAAGTATTTTCTTGTAGAATTATTTCAACAGAAGTACTACACAAGTAACATAATAAAGAATCTTTCAGAACTCATTATATTAAAATAAAACCGCATTAGGTTTAAGTTCTTTAAACATTTAAAACAAATAACACAACGTGGAAACAAGTTACAAGGTAACAAATAAGTAACTACATCATAAAAATCTTATAGATTTTTAATTAATGTAAGTCAAATTTTATTTGAATCACTTTTTCTGATGAAGACAACAAAAACAATCTATGTTGCTTAATTAACAAGTTACTAGGTAACAAATAAGTGACTAGATTATAAAAATTTTATAGATTATTATGATTATGTTTATTATGATAATGGAAGTCAAATTTTATTATTTAAATTAGTTACTAGTCACAGTAAGAGAAGCAACAGAAATTTATAAAAAGATAACATCAATCAGTGTTAAATAAAATTTGGCTACCATTAATTAAAAATCTATAAAATTTTAATAATCTAATTACTTATTTGTTACGTTTAGTAACTTGTGTCTATGTTCTGTTTGTGTACTGTAAATGCCATTTGTATCAGACGTACTTTGACGTACTTGAGTTCGTCGAAACGTCGATTATAAATAAATATTAATACAGAACTTTAACCTTAATCAGTTTTATTTTAATACACAAATAAATTATTATTGTTATTATATATATTAGTCAAAAGGTATTAGGTAATTAGTAACATTGTCTATTGGAAAAAGGTTTATATAATAAATATATTAATTAGCACAAGTAGAAATACGCAATTTTTTTATTTCAGTTATATAAAAAGTAACAAATTACAAACTACTGTTTTGCATGTATAAGCATATGGATATCCATAATATATAATAATGTTATCACTGTCGCAATTGACTGACTTCTTAATTTAAATTAAAATTCGTTCAATCATTCACATGAGATTAATTTAATTATCTTATCAGCTCATACGTCTCATACACACAAAAGTTTATTCGGAAGAAATATGTGGTATAAAATGTGATAATATATTTTATGTTTGACAAATAACTTTCCTTTTTTTAACATACACTCTAAAAAAAAAATTATATAATTTTACCTACAAACAATTAGCAAAGTTGTCAATTTGTTGTGAAGAATTTTCCATAAATAGATACAATTTGTTTAGTTCTACAATATTATTGTTGGTACAATTACATACATTTATAAATTTACCTATAAAGGATGTATTTTGAAATAAATGAATTACACTGAAAATATTTTATTAGTATTATTATACAAAATATGTACTAAGTCTAATTAAAAAAAATCTCCAAAAAATACAAAGTAATAAATTTTAATATATGTTCCATTAAAAATAAAACATAATTTTGTGTAAAAAATATAAAATAAAAAAAACTACATCATACGATGTATATATATATATATATATATATATATATATATATATATATATATATATATATATATATATACGGTTATAAATGTTATATTTCCAATAAATAAGTTGAAATTTTCGATCAACCTGAAAATAGAGTAACACAAAAATTACATGTCGAACTGATGACACATATCAGCTTTGACGACTACCGAAATAAATGACGCGTATCAAATCGACAATTCCCGCTAGATTTAAATTTCGACCAACAAATATATATATATATATATATATATATATATATATATATATATATATATATATGTATATATATATATATATTTCTAGTTTACTTTTTTTTATTTAGTATACCAAAATAAAAATATGCATTTATTAATTTTTTTCTAACGATACGCAAAGTGTATGTCAATCTTTTTAAATACGAATTAGACTTATAGTAACACAAATCAAATGTTTTTAGCGTGATGTCTGTCTGTTAATCTGTGGACAAGTGTAGAGTAAATTCGGCTGAACGGATTGTTATAAAATTTGTTTTTTCTACATAGAAACAGTTTATACGGAAATAAAAATATTATTATTATAAAAACCGTCGTTTGACAAAGAATTAAATGATAAATAAAGTTGAAACAATTTGACGGGAACACAGAATGCGAAATTAACGAGAAAATCTTAATCGCGTTATATTAATCAGAAGATTACAATAAACACGTAAGTTTATTTCACAAACTTTGTTTATTTACCTTGTTTAACTTGAATAACAATGAAACGTTTAAAAGTTTTCTAAAGTAATGCTGTTTATTTTCAATGAATTTACATTTTAAACATTTTCTCCTGTTTTAGGAATCAAAACTCATATACATATATAGAACGTGTAATATCATCTAAATTTAAAGTTGTACAAATTAGCATAAAATCCGTATTAATTATTAAAATTTACTTGTACATTACAATGTTTGTAATGGAAATTTAACAGCAATAATTTATACAAATAACATTGTAATTTGAAATTACATTTATATTTAATTTCGACTATAGGTTAATTATTTTACTAATTGAATTGTTTAATATATAGAGATATTTTGTGGATAGATTTGCAAAATTTATTGTTCAAATTTTATCTGCAGAAATTTTGTAAAAAACTTATTTACTATAATATCATTTCAATTTTTTTTCTGATGAAGACTCACGTTCGGTTCATCGAAACGTTGATTTATTAATAAATTATTACAGAACTAGAAACTAAAGCTGCTTCCGGACAGTTCGGGTCTTGATCTCTAATTGCTCATCGGATATTTCTAAAGAAAATTTTAGATTTAATATTTATTTATAATCAACGTTTCGACGAACTCAACGTCCATCTTCATCGGAAAAAATAATATAAATCATTTTTCTTGATAAAGACGGACGTTGACTTTGTCGAAACGTTGATTATAAATAAATATTAATACAGAACTTTAACCTAAAGCAGTTTAATTTTAATGATTTTCATCCCCTAAACCTTGACAGTTACTTTTTAGTGTTCTATTTGAATACTAAATATTTAAATCCGCGATGGACATCTCGATATGGTTCCTTGTAAGAATCAAATATACGTTTCTGACTTCCATATACGAGTACTTTTACCTTCCGTATGAGAGTAAACAAAGGACAAAGGAATAGAAACAACAGCCAAGGAATAAACAAACGAACAAATGTGGGCGAACGCGCGCGCATATATATTCTTCTTAAGTCGAAAAGTTTCGGTAGCATCTTCAACTTCCGTTTTCTTAATTAAACAACGAATTTATTGTGAACGGACAAAACGCGACGCAAACTTGAACCCTCTGCCGGTAGTTAAAGCTCAGGGCACCCAGTTTCTCTAGCCTTAACGCTAAAATAGTTGAGAATGAATGACGACGCTTTTATGGGAGTTGCCGACAAGCACCCGGACGGGAGGGCGGAGGATTTGCCACTTTTCCTTACAAACAAACCTTAATATTATATTGGAGACTTTAACACTCGGTAAAGAATGAAAACTGTGTGATATACCTATGTATAGGTTAGGTAATAATGTATAAATTGTTTGTTTAGGTAAATTGCTATAAGCGAAATTATTAGATATTAATTTTATGTATAAGTTAGTTTTATTATGGTGTTAACACCATAATAAAACTAACCGTTCATATATAACTACAGTTTATGCGACACGTTTTGCATATACATTTACGTAAGTCTTCAATTTTCTATTATAAATTGAATTATAGGTATAATTTAAACTCATATATAGACCACTTTGACATTATCACATAAATGCTAAGAAATAGAAATAACATTTTTATATTTTTTTATTAATAGTTCGGACAGCATTATTCAAAAATTAAATTTTATAATTATTTTGCACGGAAAAAGAATCTATCCTGAAAATTAGTTTTATATCGTACAAACAGTATAAATTGTGAATAGTGTTTCTGGAAAATTGATAAAATAAAGTGACCATAATAAATTTTTAAATTTTTTATGTATTTAGCAGAATCTCTTGTGAAAATTTAATTAAAATCGGTTAAATAATTTTAGTAATTTTTTCCTTGAAAAGTTGGCAACACTGTATTTTATTAAAATTATATAATTTATGTGGGCACTAAAGGAATCTTTTCTGAAAATTTGATCAAAATCGGATAAATAATGTAGCCACAATGAAAATTGATAATGCTTCAGTACTAATATAGTAAAAAAATCTTTCAGAACTCATTGTATAAAATAAAACAGTTTTAATTTAATAGTTCTGTATTAATATTTCAACGAACTGAACGTTTGTCTTCATTAGGATAACTGACATTTTCAGTAAATAGATTATAATTTTTTTAATAAAAACCAAATTTTATTGACAACTAGACTTACCAAAATCTATATTTCTTCAATTACAGTTATCTCGCGAACTTCCGCTACACCATCGCGTCTCGCCGGGACCATGCAACGGTCACGCAAACCATCATCAACACCATCATCATCACGCCCAGCAAACCGACTATCCGCTCTACCAGCAACACTATCCCTATCAGGGGGCGCAAGTGCGTCCATTCGGCTCACCAGATGGCGCACCAGCCATCACGCACACCACTGCCATCAACAGTCTTGGCGGCGCGCCACTGCCAATAGGCAGTGTCGATTCCTGTTCGTGCAGCACCTCCGAATCTGACACCGGCACCCAGTTTCGGGGACCGTGGTGCGTCTGTCTGGTCGTTTGTATTATAGTGTCAGCGCTGGCCGCTGCACTAGGACTGCCCATTGCGCTGGGCACGACCCAACAGCCGACTACACCACAGGTAAGTAAAAAAAAGAACAATTTCAATGATTATCGTTGGACACTTTATTGCCTACGCTGTACGTTTTTTTTTACTATAAAAAGCCTTGTCATAGTGTGTAATTTTTACATAAAATGTAATTCTACAGAAGTTGTAATATTACTGAATATTATCTGTAATTAAAAATAATTAAATTAAAATGAAATAAAAAACTTTTGTAACTTTGAAAAATTTCACTTTAACACACAAATAATATGGAAAAATACATAATATTATCTGTTGTAGCACAAAATTTACATAAACTTTTGTGAAAGTATACAAAAATACGTAAATCTGCTATTTTATTTTATGCAATATTTTAATTATATAATAGTTTTATGAAATTTACAGAATAAATGTAGTAAATTTGCATTACAGAGAAAATTATATGATTTTTATTAAATATGTATAAACTGTTCTAGGATTAGATTCTGTTTAATTATTTATTATATAAAAATGATGTTTGGAGTGGTATGATTGAGAGTGGCTTGCGTGAGCGAAAGTTTCCAAGTAGTAGGAATAAAAGAGCATGTATGAGAGTGGAATTATGAATGTGGATGAAGCGAAAGTTGCTTGTTTGGATAGGAATGTTTGGAGGCGACTGATTTCGGGATGATGAAAAGAGTTTGTGCCGCATCCTTTTGGGTACATGGCGTGATTGTGTATGTATGTATGTATATATGTTTCGACGAAACTGAATCTCGTCCTTATCAGGTCAAAATTTATCAATGACATTAAATTAAATAACAGTACGTATAGCAACCAGTTACTAGGTAACATATTAGTAACTAGATCAGAAGAATTATAGATTTTTAATTAATCGAAGCCAAATTTGATTTAACTCAGTGCCACTTCACAGTGATTCATGTTATTCTTTTCTTTATAAATCTCTATTGCTTCTCTTATCAATCTGCTGCTAATATTGATTGGTCTAGCAATTATTACTGTATCTTCAAATTTTACGTCTGGATGATTTAGACGAATTAACCTTAAATAATTCTAAAATAATGTTAATGATTTTATAATTATATTGGTTGATATTTTAATACCATATTAGATGCAATTTATATATAATTTTATACTATTAGTTTGCTTGAAAATAATATTTCTGTACTGCGATCAAATATGAATATTAATGAATGTTTAAATCTATTGGCACGATTTGTTATAGTAACATAATATCTATTTATATTTGCAGAAGCATCGTAATTATGGCCAATATTTGTTTAATTTAGTGATTTATTCGTATTACCTAAAAGCTTAACATATTTATACTCATATAACGATAAATATTACGTAACGATTTATGTGTGTATTTACATTATATGATGAAAAACTCGTTGCAATTATAATATTAATTACAGATTTGCATTTTAATATATTACAAAAAAAAAATGACCGATTATTTACATATAATTGTCCGATAATTTAGTACCGAAATTATATAAGTTTATTTTTCAAAAAAAATAATTATTTTTTTTATATAATTAAATTTATGCCAATTATTTTGAGTACACACATCAATATTAATGTAAAATTACATAAAAATATGTTCTCGAATAGAATTATTAAAAATTTTTAGATTTTAATTTAGAATATTAGTATTTAATTATTAATTTTTTTTTTCTGGTTTATAGTTTCACATAAATATTTTTTTAAAAAATAATTTTTATGTTGGATTATTTAAAATAACTTTTATTAATATAGTAAAAAAAATCTTTCAAAAATCATTATATAAAATAAATCGGCTTTAGGTTTTAGTTTTGTATTAATATTTATTAATAATTCACGTTTCGACGAATTCAACATCCGTTTTCAGCAAGAAAACTTATACATTTACAGTAAATAACAGAACATATACAGGGTGTTTCACAACTTAGAGCAAAAAATTAAAAGGTATATTCTGTACAACGTGCTGATCATGAAACAAAAAGAATTTTTTTAAAATTTGCAAAAAAAATTGCATCGTATTTCAAGCAAACATTTTTTTTGCCACTGGTCGATAGTTATTTTTAATAATTGTTTTCAAATCGTCTACAATGAAAGTAATTGTTTACGTAATATCTAATACTAATAAAATGTGTAATAGTTTAATTAATAATTTAATTTAATTTGATAGGTAGTGGGTAGGTAGTCTTTCGTCGACATTGCTGTTAATTATTATTATCTTTGCTGGTGCACTGTTCCCATTTTACAGTGAATAGCAGTGTAGTGTAGTTTTTGTTAAAATGAATGCATTTAGTAACAGTGAATTAGTGGACATGATGTTAATTTATGGCGAAGCACGGCAAAATTCGTTATTGGCACGACGTCTGTATGCTGAACGTTATCCTTTACGCCGATTACCCACTCCCCGTTCGTTTGTGAGGATAGCCCAGCGCCTTCGAGACACAGGATATGTGCAACCTAATCGTGGGAGAGGTGGTGGCCGCCAGCATCAACACGACAATATGGTTAATGATATCTTAGATGCTGTACATGCTGAACCAACTATTAGTACCCGAAGAGCGTCTCAACAATTAGGAGTATCACATAGTTCAGTATGGCGAATTTTAAGAGATCAAAACTACCACCCATTCCATTTTCAACGGGTACAGGGGCTAACATAACCTGACTATCAGTTTAGAGTACGATTTTGCAACTGGCTTTTACAAAAACACACTGAAAATCCGAATTTCCCCTCGTACATCATATTTTCTGATGAGGCTACTTTTACGAGGGAGGGAGTTCATAACTATCATAACTCTCATTATTGGAGTCAAGTAAATCCACACGTTGTTGTACGGGGCAGTTTTCAGCATCGTTTTTCGATAAATGTTTGGGCAGGTATTGTTAATGGAATATTACTTGGGCCGTACATTCTACCAAATAGGATGACTGGAGCAAATTATTTATTATTTTTACAAAATACTTTGCCAGAACTACTGGAAAATGTGCCTTTAAATGTGCGTCAGCAGACATGGTTTCAGCACGATGGTGCGCCATCACACTATGCTCTAAATGTAAGAGAGAGAACATTTAAACCAAGTGTTTGAGGACAGGTGGATTGGTCGCGGTGGACCTGTAGCTTGGCCTGCTAGATCCCCTGACCTAAATCCGCTGGATTTTTATTTTTGGGGTCATTTTAAATCCCTCGTCTACGACAACCAAAATGCGCCGGAAAACGAAGAAGAACTTAGGCAGAGAATAGAAAATTCAGCAGAAATAATACGAGAACAAAATTCGTGTCAAGACTGTACTAGGTCATTAATTCAACGTGCTGCAATGTGTGTAGGGATGAATGGTGCAAATTTTGAACAGTATTTATAGTTTTGCGCTTCAGGTATGTTATTTCCCAAATTATCTTGATATTAAATAATACAATACATTAATATTATAAATTATTTTGTATTCAAAACAATTATTGTCTCTAAATAAAACTAACATTACGTAATGTTTCTTTGATAATTAATTTCATTTAATATTTCTTTCTATGACGTATGCTACTCCAGTGGTTCAAAAAATGTCTACTTCAAGTAAACTACCCTTTACTTTGCGAATTTTAAAAAAATTCTTTTTGTTTCATGATCAGCACGTCGTACAGAATATACCCTTTAATTTTTTGCTCTAAGTTGTGAAACACCCTGTATAGAAACAACTTACTGGACATAACAAAATAAGTAAGTAGATCATACAAATTTTTTATAAATTTTTAATTAGTGGAAGTTAAATTGTATTTAAATCAGTGTTTCTTCACAGTGATTGATGTTCTTTATAAATTTCTATTGTTTCTCTTATAAATCTGCTGTTAATATTGATTAGTCAAAATTATTAAAAAATATTAATACAGTACTTAAATCTATAAAGCCGTTTTATTCTCTTTTGATTGTACACAAGGTCAATTGCAAACAAATGAACTACCATAAAAATATTTGTAATGTTTTATCAGGAGATCAGAATTTACTGTTTAGTTTGTTAACTACACTGTAAAAAATTTATACTCCATAATATAACATGTGTTGTATGTAATTTTACTTGTATTGTAAATGTTATTTTTTCATAGAAAATGTAATATTAGGTAAATGTTGTTAATTTTACTGTTAAAAATCTATGTAAAATTACATAACTTTAAAATATGTATTTTTACAGGATATTCGCTGCATTTACCAACTTGTAAAATATCACCATATGAATTGTTCTGTTAATAAAAACAAAATATAATTTTCCTGCTGAACCACCATTATCCTGCTGGAACCACCTGAATCGCTAAAATATTGTCCGCAGGAACGTTTAGATGCCGTACATCGTCTGCTACGTGACGCGCCGTTGATCGACGCTCACAACGATCTACCATGGAATCTGCGCAAATTCGTTCATAATCGTGTCGTCGGTTTGAATATGAGTGCGCTGCGCGATTTGGAGCCGTGGGCGCGCAGTCCCTGGTCTCAGACGGACATACCGCGATTGCGTGCCGGCCTGCTCGGCGCACAGTTCTGGTCCGCTTATGTGCCTTGCGGCGCCCAGCATCTGGACGCCGTTCAACTTACGCTCGAACAAATCGACGTCATCAAACGGTACGTAACACGTTCGTTTTTATATGTTTTGCTTAGCAAGAATCGATCTAAGAATGATCGATTTTGATCGTGAAATTAATGGAAGGAGTTAATGCTGGTTGTAAAGTTTTGGGGTGCTTTGGGTATTTTTTGTATTTTAATTTCCGAAATAAGACTGAGTTTTTGATATACAAATAGGAATGTAAATGTTTTCAAAGAAGCCCCCCGTTTGAGTATATACAATGCTGTTTTGGTGCCCACATTGATATATATATATATATATATATATATATATATATATATATATATATATATATATATATATATATATATATATATATATATACTAGCTGGCCCGGCAAACGTTGTCTTGCCTTTATTTTAATGTGTATATTAAATTTTTTATGAATTTTTTTGTATTACAAAAAAAAATCAATTACATTTCTCATATTATAATTATTTTCAATTTATTTGGAATCAATTTCTTTCACACTTTTCTATATTTTTCCTGGGGCCCCCCAGGGCCCTAGAATCCTTTGCGGGAGTGTACTCAACAACTTCCCAAAGTTACAAATTTATTTATTTATTTATATTTTATTGAGTTTGGCTAAACGGAACCCCATTGATCAGCTATCGACCGGGGTTAAAAAATATAAAATGCTATTAAAAAGTAGGGGTTGGTGATAGGAGGGTAAAAATTTAGGACTAAATGTATTTTTTAATGGCACACCATAAAAAAATAACCAAAAAAAAATTTGTCCAAAAAATGAAAAAAAATTTTTTAGGGTGAGCCACCCTTAACACTTAGGGATATAAAAATTAGTTATAAACCTATTCTCATACCTACTGAATATACATATAAAATTTCATCAAAATCGGTCAAGCCGTTTCGGAGGAGTATAAACACTAAAACTGTGACACAAGAATTTTATATATTAGATATATACTGGGTGTCCCATTTTAATCCGCCACCTGCAATAACTTTAAAATCGTGCATCGGTTAAAAAAATGTTACGGATAAAAAGTAAATGGTTTCGAGGGGGACATCTGATGCAGAGACCCTTACCCCCTCTGGACCCCCTGAGGGGCGGGAAAGGGGGGAAACTTTGAAATCTTAAATAGAACACCCTATTTTTTATTGTAGATTCTGATAGGTCATTAAAAAGTATGTAAATTTTATTTTAAGACTTTTTTTTATCTTTGATAGATGGCGCTGCAAACAGCATTTTTTTTCTCAGTTTATCAATCTTCAATTTGAAAAAAAAAGTGTAACTAAGTACGATATTCAAGATTTTTTCAGTTCTTTGGGAAGAGGGGGGGTAAGGGTCACTGCATCAAATATCTTCCTCGAAACCATTAACTTTAAGTTAATAGTTTCGAGGGGTATAACTTTAAGTTAATGGCTTCGAGGAGATATCTGATTCAGTGACCCTTGCCCCCCCTCTTCCCAAAGAACTAAAAAGAACTTGAATATCGTACTTAGTTACATCATTTTTTTCAAATTGAAAACTGATAAACTGAGAAAAAAAATGCTGTTTGCAGCGCCATCTATCAAGGATAAACAAAAAGTCTTAAAATAAAATTTACATACTTTTTAATGGCCTATCAGAATCTACAATAAAAAATAGGGTGTTCCATTTAAGATTTCAAAGTTTCTCCCCTTTCCCGCCCCCCAGGGGGTCCGGAGGGGGCAAGGGTCTCTGCATCAGATGTCCCCCTCGAAACCATTTACTTTTTATCCGAAACATTTTTTTGTCCGATGCACGATTTTAAAGTTATTGCAGGTGGCGGATTAAAATGGGACACCCAGTATATACAGGGTGTAACAGAATAACTATTCCTAATTTTAACTGGAGTATCCTGGGCTCAGAATATGAAGATTTAATGCAAATCACTGAGATAAAATGTGGCTCCTTACTGAGCTACAGGGTGTTTTATATAAAAATTTAAAAACGATTTTTGCCCAGTACTTTAAAACTATTTGACGTATCCTTATCATACTTGGCAGGAAATGTAGGTACCGTACACCAAACTAAATTATGTTAAATAAAAGTTTCTGGCTACTGCCAGTGGCGTACAACAGGGGCAAGTGAGAGGTTGATCCTTCCTAAATTCTACGCCACTGGCGGAAATGTCATTTTAGCACAATTTTTCGATTCTCCAATACTTGCTTTGTAAAAAACATACTTTTTTTTTAGTCACTGTTTTTCGAGATATTTAAAGTTAAACCATAAGCTGCACCCTTGGGATTTTTTCAAAATTTGCTAAAAAATCTGAAAAAATTCAGTAAAATAGAGAAAAAAATTAGCTACATAATATCTAAGTTACTTTTTTTCTAACTCATTCTGGTTTGGCTGGAAAAATTATTGAAAATTAATATTTTTTGCATTTTATTTTTTTTATTTTCAATAATTTTTACAGCCAAATCAGAATGAGTTAGTGAAAAAAGTTACTTAGTTATTATGTAGCTAATTTTTTTCTCTATTTTACTGAATTTTTTCAGATATTTTATGAGCAAATTTTTTAAAAATCCCAAGGGTGCAGCTTATGTTTAACTTTAAATATCTCGAAAAACAGTGACTTTATCGTTACAAAGAAAGAGTATGTTTTTTACACAGCAAGTATTGGAGAATCGAAAAATTGTGCTAAAATGACAATTCCGCCAGTGGCGTAGAATTTAGAAAGGATCAACCTCTCACTTGCCCCTGTTGTACGCCACTGGCAGTAGCCAAAAACTTGTATTTAACATAATTTAGTATGGTGTACGGTACCTACATTTCCTGCCAAGTATGATAAGGATACGTCAAATAGTTTTAAAGTACTGGGCAAAAATCGTTTTTAAATTTTTATATAAAACACCCTGTAGCTCAGTAAGGAGCCACATTTTATCTCAGTGATTTGCATTAAATCTTCATATTCTGAGCCCAGGATACTCCAGTTAAAATTAGGAATAGTTATTCTGTTACACCCTGTATATATCGGGTGCAAAAGTATATAAAAAAATTATTTTATACTTTTTAGTCCGTTTTAAAAACGTGGTATATTATAAAAAAAATATTTAAATAATTATTTTCTCCTTTTTAGTCTTGTGTGTGTGTTCTGTATTTTCTATAGTTTCTGTAGTTTCTCTAGCTCATCGGGAAGTTAGTTTAAAATAGATTGCAAAATTTGTACCGAACAGACAAATCTGAATCCAAACCTGAACGTAAATAAATTCAGCTTTAGATTCCTGCTAGTAACAATAGTATCACGTTTGCAGTAATAGCGATCTTTATAGATTGCTTTTCATTGATTATTATTAACCGAAAGTCTAAGCTAATGTTGTACTAATAACAAGAATTTGTATTTTGCTTAAACGGTGCGAACTGAAATAAAAAATTATCTAAAAACCAATATAACAGATAATTCCAATTTTTTGACCAGAAAGTAGTAAAACAATTACTGTAAATTTCTTTTCGAGGAATACTTAAACTATAACTACTCTTTTCAAAAACTTTAATTTTTAAACTTAAATAAGCTATTTTCTTTGTTAGTATGAACATTAAATAAAATTAGTTTAAGTTTTGGTTTTAGAAAAAAAAAATGTCGAATAACTATTAACTACAATTTTTGTTACAAACAATAATTACTTCTAACACTAACTGACAATCAGTAAAGCAAAAAAAAACTAAAATATTTAAGAATTTTATTATTTCACATTTAATTAAGAGGTTACCTCCACTCAGGATCAAAGTTTTAAGATCATTTTTAACAATTTTTTTCTCCGAAAATATACATTCTATTAAAACAACAATTAGTACGTTTAAAAGCTTTATTCATGTACTTTATTTTCCAATTTATGTTTGAAAACTATTGAAACATCGCGGAGATATAGCCGTTCTCCGGGAACTCCTCTCAGCGGTAGGGGTGTGCAGGTGACAACGACAACAATTTCTGTTTATTATTCTTTAGATTCGTAGAACTGCATCCCCAGGATCTAGCATTGGCCGGAAGTTCGCACGACATACTCGATATCCATCGTCGTGATCGTATCGCGTCGTTGATCGGCGTCGAAGGCGGCCATTCACTAGGAAACTCTCTAGCCGTACTACGTACACTGTACAATCTAGGTGCACGTTACCTGACGATTACGCATACATGTGATACACCATGGGCTACGTGTTCGAATACTACAGATGCTGAAAATGGTGGACTCACACCGTTTGGTAAGTTTATTTGTGGTTATTGTTTTTAATGGCTATTTAAAAGGAATGGTTTATGGATGGAATATAAAATTTTTATGATCGAATCGAAGCAAGTTGTTTTTTGATTGGTTTAGCGAAAAGTTTGGAGTATATTTTTTGAATGTAAATAGAGATTAAAATTTTTTTATTACTTTGAAATGTAATTGTTTCATTTTTGAAACATTTTTCTTTAAATTGTTTTAAACATACATTAAATCAACTTCCATAACTATTTAAACAGGATAATAAATAATAATATGATTTTACTGTGACGAAAAGTTAATAAAATAAAATAATTTTTTTTAAACCACAAAATTATATTATTGTATTATTTAAACAGAAGTTCCACAATGCATTATTATTATTATTCCTTTGTTTTTTCCTAATTGTTTATCAAACTATTATATTGTACAAAGCAATAAATTTATTTTTTTGTGATTTGGTATTTGGTAGAATTTTATCTAGCAATCTATAATAATGCAAGAATAAACTTTTTTGTTTTTTAATTTCAGTATGAAAACAAATCTAATTATACTTTTAATTATTTATTTAAATGTATAAAATTTGTTAAAGTTTATTATCAAAATGTTTATACTTCATTTTTTTTTTAAATATTTGAAGAAAAAAAGGAAACTTTCAGTTCTGTTATATTTTTTATGTAGTTTTAAGCCAATATTTTTAAAATATTAAACACTACATTAATTTTTAAATATGTACATTCAAGTAAAATTTCAACTATATTTTCATCATACACTTCACACATTTTCAACAGAATTTTGCACTTAAAAAATTAATATAGTTACCGCGAAAATATGTGTGTAAAGTAACCCGCGTTCGCATTGTTTATTTTGTGGAAGAGAACGTATTTTATCTTTCTTTATTTTGCGAACTATCCGGCTATTTTAGTACAATAGAATGTTGGGTAAATAGTGACAAAGAAAAATAATAACTGATGTTTATACATATGTTTTTGTCATTTGTTGTGTCAGTTTTACGCTTTTGTCTTGTTGAAAATAAAATATCTCTGCAACTGTCTACCTAATCGAGATTAAGGGAATCTCAGACATGTTATCACAATTTTTTATTATTTAAATTAGACAATTACTTATTACTTTTGTTTCTTTGTTTCTTGTATTATTATAGATATGTACAATAATGTACTTTATTTACACTCTAAAAAATATTATGTAATTTTATCTACAAATCATGAGACACTATGATGCCCCGCTGTAATTTTAACATAATTGTTCAAAAATACATAATATCAGAATTATTACAAACATTATGTAATATGATATTACCATCGGAATGGAAAAGTACATATATATGTAATATTACAGTTTTTTTTAGTAAACTCTATTTTAATAAATTTACAGAACTCCAGTAAATTTGCTGTCAGGAATTTTCCACCGAAAATTGAGAAAAAATCGTTATTTTAACTAGAACAAAACCCGGAATTGAACCGGAAAAAATATCGATTTATTTCGGTACAATACATGTTGAAACATTTTTTCATTTTTTTTTGTTTTTTGTGGATGAAAACTCAAGTTAATGAAATTGAAAGTGAAACTTTTGCTTTTAATAATCTTTAAATAATTTAAATGAAAATATATTCGAAAATGTTTCAATATTTAGAAGTAATTTTCATTTTTTCTAATTATAAATAAATAAAAATCTTTTTATTATATAATTAAAACATACATACGAATTATATAAGTTACGAATAATTAATTATATTATTATTTATATTATATTTTTATATCAATAGTATGCTATGCTTATTATAAAAGCAGGAATAAAATATTCTAAATTATGGTAGAAAATAAGTTTTTAATACAAATAAAAACATTTAAAAATTTTAAAATTTTATCACTCGGAACTGAACTGAAAACCGAAAAAAAAAAACATTATTTTTGCCGAAACACCGTCACTGCAACATATTGTTAGTAATTTTCTTCGAAAATTTTCTTTGAAAATGCACACAGGTGTAACAGTGATCCGCGAAATGAATCGTCTGGGAATGATGGTAGATCTATCGCACACCTCTGTCAACACTGCCAAGGCGGCACTGAACGCCACACGTGCTCCCGTCATATTCTCGCATTCGGGAGCATTTGCCATTTGTAATTCCACTCGTAATCTACCCGACGACCTGCTGCGTTTAGTTGCGGCAAATGGGGGCGTTGTTATGGTTAATTTTTACGCCCTGCTCGTATCCTGCAATCATTCGGCCAGCTTGCAGGATGTCCTGCGGCATATTAAACACATAAGAACGATTGCAGGAGTCGAACATGTGGGACTGGGAGCTGGATATGATGGGATTAATATGACTCCGACTGGATTGGAAGATGTATCGAGGTATCCGCATTTATTGGCGGAACTATTGGCCGATCCTGAATGGACTGAGCAGGACGTTGCTATGCTTGCAGGTAAGGATTACATGCGTGTGCAATTATTTTAACAGGTAAGGAATTTTATCTTACATATTGATTTTGACATATTGAGACATATTTTAGAAATTAGATAATGTTTCTTTTACAGCCATTTATTTAGCATATATACACAGTGTTTACAGTTTTCTCTGTATCCTTACATGAAGCGATAGTATACCTTAAAATGAGTCGATAAACCTTAAAAGACCTTAGTAAAAGTCGTCTAATAAGTGAGATAATAGTAGTATATAACTAAAATTATTATCTAGCTTATGAGACGACTATTACTAAGGTGTTTTAAGGTTTAATCGATTTCTTTTGAGGTGTACTATTGCCTAAAAGGATACAGATGTATATATATATATATATATATATATATATATATATATATATACTGGGTGTCCCATTTTAATCCGCCACCTGCAATAACTTTAAAATCGTGCATCGGACAAAAAAATGTTTCGGATAAAAAGTAAATGGTTTCGAGGGGGACATCTGATGCAGAGACCCTTGCCCCCTCTGGACCCCCTGAGGGGCGGGAAAGGGGGGCAACTTTGAAATCTTAAATGGAACACTCTATTTTTTATTGTAGATTCTGATAGGCCATTAAAAAGTATGTAAATTTTATTTCTAAACTTTTTTTTTATCTTTGATAGATGGCGCTGCAAACAGCATTTTTTTTCTCAGTTTATCAATCTTCAATTTGAAAAAAAAAGTGTAACTAAGTACGATATTCAAGATTTTTTCAGTTCTTTGAGAAGAGGGGGGGCAAGGGTCACTGCATCAAATATCTTCCTCGAAACCATTAACTTTAAGTTAATGGTTTAGAGGGGTATAACTTTAAGTTAATGGCTTCGAGGGGATATCTGATTCAGTGACCCTTGCCCCCCCCCTCTTCCCAAAGAACTGAAAAGAACTTGAATATCGTACTTAATTACACCTTTTTTTTCAAATTGAAAACTGATAAACTGAGAAAAAAAATGCTGTTTGCAGCGCCATCTATCAAAGATAAACAAAAAGTTTTGAAATAAAATTTACATACTTTTTAATGGCCTATTAGAATCTACAATAAAAAATAGGTTGTTCCATTTAAGATTTCAAAGTTGCCCCCCTTTCCCGCCCCCTAGGAGGTCCGGAGGGGGCAAGGGTCTCTGCATCAGATGTCCCCCTCGAAACCATTTACTTTTTATCCGAAACATTTTTTTGTCCGATGCACGATTTTAAAGTTATTGCAGGTGGCGGATTAAAATGGGACACCCAGTATATTAAGTAATATCTAAAATATTTTCCAGTTGCCAGTTTCAAACTAAATTGACGTTTTATTTTGCAACTATTCAACTATTATTTTTTCGTTTGTGTTTTGTTCAAATGCATGCATGCATGTCAAATTGCAATATTTAAACCAAAATTTCCAATTTCACGAACTTGTTTAGAAAAAAAAACAGAACTTTTTTATTAACATTGATTTTTCGTTAATTTTCGCAACTAAATTTAAATCCAAATCCAATTTGTAGAATGGTTAATTTCTATTGAAAAATTGAAATCATTTATTTTGATTGGACGATAAATCAATAAAACGTTATTATGATGTAATTATTTTACTGTAAAATATTGGTTCACATTAGCAAAGTTACAAAATTTATCATTTATTCAGTTTGATTTTGAATTCAATAGATATTTATTAAAAATTGTTTTCATTTCATGAATTATAATGGTTTTTATAATTAATTGTGTAATAAATTTCAGGATTATGATATATATATATATATATATATATATATATATATATATATATATACAGTGGCGCAACCAAGGGGGGGGGGGGCGACGGGCCTCCCCCCCCCCCAAGGCTAGCAGAATTAGCACAATTTTTATTCGTTTATTAATATATTCAGCAGTCACTTCTAACGCTACAATTATTTACCCCAAAATATTGAGCCAAAATTCATTATTTTAAACTATTAATTATTCGATTCATGTAAGATAAAGTGAAAATCTGGTTAGTATTTGCTTTTTTTTTGCTTCTCCAAGATAAAATCCTTGCCCCCCCCCCCAAGACAAAATTCTTGGGCCCCCCCCAAGACAAAATCCTGGCTGCGCTACTGTATATATATATATATATATATATATATATATATATATATATATATATATATATTTATCTATATTTTGTTAAAAATATCTTTATTAAACTTCTATGAAATTTGAAAATTTTATAACTTTAATGCTCGGTTTCATAAACGATTTAACACTGTGTTAAAATTTAACATTTTGTTAAAACCGGTTTATACTTTTTAGTCCGTTTTAAAAACGTGGTATATTATTTTTTTTTTATTATTTAATTAATTATTTACATTAAATTTATCAAATGTCAAGGAAATTATGAGTACTATTTATTTTAACGCTATTGTAGATATTTACAAAGTAATTTCTACTCGTATAATTTTAGTTCAAACAATTTTTAAAATTAATTTACCAATTTTATTTTAATGAAAATATTTGTGCAAATTAATTATTTATAAAACACTGAACTCGTAAATATTTCAACTACAAAATTACTAAATAATATTTTTAGTATGACTCCATATCGGACTAGATATATGTTTGAAACACACGTATAGGTCCCGGGACTACTGTGTGTCATTACAATATGTCATACATATATTCGAAATTTAATAAATCTGTGATAGATAACATCTTTTACTAATTACAAACATGCACCGATGTAAATTGGTTAATTTGATTTTCTCGTTATGTCATTTTGGGTTAGACGGACGATATTCTCCAATGGGTATTGTTAAAATTTGCTGCTTTTATGAAAAGGGTCACTAACTATTACACAATTTAATTAAAATTTTCGAGCACGATTAAATACAATTTTATTTTATTCAAATGGTTTTATTCGTTTCGGAAAATTTATTTTGTTTTTATTATTTTATAATATTAATTACGTTGTATTTTTGTTAATTATTTAACTTTTAATTGTAAATAATAAAATGTAAAATTATTATATATTTAGTTATATAATTTAAAAAATAATTGACTATCGAAACGACTATTAATTTATTAACCAAAAGTTTTATAATATTGTATTATTTAAATAAAACGGCTTTAGGTACTAGTTCTGTATTAATTTTTATTAATAATAGACGTTTCGTTGAACTCAACGTATGTCTTCATAAGGAAAAAAGATATAAATGGCATTTACAATAAATAAACAAAAAACAAAATAAGTAACTAGATCATAAAATTTATAAATTTTTAATTGAAAGAAGCAAAATTTTATTTAAATCAGTTACTAATCACTAAAGAAAAAGATAAAAATGTCATTTATAATAAATAAATAGAACATAGAGACAAGTTACTAAGTAACAAAATAAGTAATTATTATTATAAGTTACTTATTTTGTTACCTAATAACTTGTTTCTATGTTCTGTTTATTTACTGTAAATGTTATTTGTATTATTTTTCCTGTTGAAGACGTATGTTGAGTACTTTCATTATTACACACATACATACACAATTACATTTACCTAAAAGGGTGTGGCACAAACTCTTTCCATAAATCTGAAAATGAGTCTTAAGAAATGAAAAACTTTATAAATAAAAGTGTGGACCAAAACTCATTTAAAAATATATCTATTATTTATTCATTTCTATTATAATTTCAACACACTATTTATTCACACATCCAAACTTTTCCTGCTGTAATCCTGCTGTAATAATAAACACTGATTACATTCTATGTGTACCTATTGCAACATTTATAAATATAAACAACCATTGTTATTTCGCGTATGTATGACAGGCCAGAATATGTTACGTGTATTCAGTCGTGTTGAAGCTGTCAGAGATCAATGGAAGTTGGCTGCTGTACTTCCTGCAGAAGATATCGCACCTCCCGACCCAATGCAATCGCCCTGCTCCTATCAGTACTCCTGACCATTGGTCAAATTTACCATTCACCGTGACAGTTGGAAGGAGTACATGATAGAGTCATTGATTTTTTGCATTTTACTTGAGATGTTATTGAAGAGAAGGGGAAAAAGATGGGTAAGTGAATCCTTCAAACCTAGAAGGATCTTTGGTTGGATTTTTTGTGGTATTATTGGTGGTAAAAGGTTGTAAAATTGGAGTTTTTTAATGTCCAAGGTATATCAAGTTTTATTTATGATTGATTTTTAAATTTATAAAATTCTGTGTAGTTCTTTTGTTTATATAACACAAAACAAAATCCTTCAACTCTAGGAGGATCTTGAGTTGGATTTTTTGTGGTATTATTGGTGGTAAAAGGTTGTTAAGTTGTTGTAAAATTGGAGTTTTTTAATGTTCAAGACATATCAAGTTTATTTATGACTGATTTTTAAATTGATGATATTCTCATTAGTTCTTTTCTTTATAAAACAAAACTTAACTATTATATAAAACTAATTGTTTAATTATAAATCCAATTTTTTTATTTATAAAAAATAAAACGGCTTTAGGTTTAAGTTCTGTATTAATATTTATTAATAATCGATGTTTCAACAAATTCAACGTCCGTCTTAATGAGTCTTTCCTGAGTTTTCCAATTTTAATATAATAAATTCTGAAAGATTATGTTATTAGAAAATTAAATTTTAAAAATTTCTAACTTGTATTGTTTTTAAATAAATATGAAAGAAATTATATTTATAATCACATAGACTTATAAAAACAAAAGTACCATTTTTATATATTCTGATAACGAAAACTACTTTTTAATTTTGAAAACATAATTTCAGTTTCTTTTACCTAAAAATAAAAACTGAAATTTATTGTTCTTTTACCTAATATCTACTTGTTTAAAACTATTTAGTAGTTTAGTAAAAAATGCTAAAAAACTAGTTACATATAGTGATAATTATTTTTTTACAAGAATATTTAAGTACAACTTATTTGCATATAAAGTATTTTCTCTAGTTTAACAATTAACTTTTAAAACTTTTGTTTTTCTAAAGTTACCGTGAAAAATAAATCTTTTATTATAGAAGGGCATTTTTAAAATTTTATTATACTATAAATATATATATATATATATATATATATATATATATATATATATATATCATTAATATACAAATTTATGGATACATTAATTATTTATATTTTTTATCATACATAACTTAAAATTAATAAAAATAATTTACAATTTTTATGCACAAATAAACTTGTCAAAAGTCACAAAATGACTTTTTAGAATCGACAAAATAATCACCAATTTATAATTTATTTCTTTAACAATATTAATACAAAAACTTTTACAGAATTGTCAACTTTAACCACAAAAAAAACTCCAATTTTAATCGTAATTAACTCGAATATCAACCCACTCCAAAAAAAAATATAAAGAGAACAAAAATTGCAGTGTTCAATACCGTTTATTTTATTATTTTTTTTGTCGTAAAAATAAAAATGTATATCGATATTTTTGACAAGGTCGTTAAAAGTTTTTAATTGACGAAAGAATTGGTGTAACATGTCCGGGGCTATTATGCAAAATCAATGATCTGAAGCATCATTCTATATTTATTATTATAGCCAATGTAATCACCCTTTGTGTTCCAAACCAGAAATAAAAATGGAGTTCAGAAACATAAAAAAAAAATGGTGAGATTAAGATGTTAAATGTTATAATATCGCATTTTTATGTCTTCGGAAATTATTTGATTAGATTTTTTTTTATTTATTACTGACCTTAGATTTTTGCTTCAATAGTCAATAGTTTTTTTGTAAATTTTAGCTAAATATAGTTTAATTAACAAGAACATTCATGAATTCAGATCGGTATTTTTATAATTTATGTTAATTTATATTACAACATTAATTTATTCAATTATTTTTGTAAATATAACAATATTTTAATGACTAATTTCTCAATCTTTGGATTATTAAAACTAAAAATTAATGTATAATTTTACTTACTTAAATTAACATAGTAAAAAATCTTTTAGAACTCATTATATTAAAATAAAACTGCTTTAGTTTATAGTTCTGTATTAATATATATTAATAATCGACGTTTCGACGAACTCAACGTGCGTCTTCATCAGGAAAAATTATACAAATGATATTACAGTAAATAACAGAACATAAAACAAGTTATTATAGGTAACAAATCAGTAACTAGATCATAAAATTTTTATAAATTTATGATTAATAAAAGCCAAATTTGGTTTCCATTAATTAAATATTTATAAATTTTATGATCTAGTTACTTATTTTGTTACTTAGTAACTTGTTTCTATGTTCTGTTATTTACTGTAATGTCATTTGTATAATATTTCCTGATGAAGACGGACGTTGAGTTTGTCGAAACGTTGATTATTAATAAATATTAATACAGAACTATAACCTAAAGTTGTTTTATTTTATTACTTACATTTTTTATAGTTAGAACAAAAATTTTATATATTTTGTTACTTTTCTAAAAAATTTTGCAATTAGAATACATATTTTGTCATTAAGAATGCTAATTTTGTCGTGTATTATCCAAAAACTTTATTCAGTTATTAATTATATTATATTATAATTATTTATATCTTATATTTTTATCATATTAAACAATAAAAGTATTGTTATTAAATATTTTACCATAAATTTTAAGAAGTAATGTGTATTTTTGCTTTGTATTTTTACAAATTATTTGAAAAATGTTAATTAATAAGTTATAAATTTACTATAGTATAAAAACCTTTGAATTAAATTTTTAAATGAAGATCAAATCAGATAAGATAAAAATTATTTTTATTTTAAAATGCTTCTTCTATAGTTACAGTTACCAATTATTAATAATACATTAGGAGAAATATGTAAAGATTTCTTTGATATACAAGTAATTTCAGAAGACATAATAATGTTTTTCTTTTGTTTCGTTAAAAACAAAAGAAGAAAATAAAGAAAAACAATGTAATGAAGTCGTTAATATTTGACACTCTACTTTAATAAATGAAAAATAATATAAAGGTAGATAGCACAAAAACAAATCATAAATTTATTATACACACTGAAAGAACACTAAGATTTGGGGGGCATTAAATCTTTCGAAAAAACCATTTATTTCTTGTGTCAGTGATAGTAAGTTGAAATTGAATTAAGTCGGTTTGATTTTTATCGTTTCAAATCCCGGTTATTCAAACGGTTTATTTATTTCACAAAAAAAAGAACGAAAAGTTTGTAGAAATTATTTTTGCATGTTACAGATAATTATTTTAACTTGTAACTGTATTTTTATTATATTTATTCTTAAGATAAGTAAAAAATGATTTTGACATAGATGACAACAATTCATTAGCTAATTTTCAAATTAATCTAAGGATAAATTCACTCCAATATTTGTAAATACTAAGCCTTAGAGATTTGAGAATCTTTGTTTAATTCAGTATTTGAAATTTTTTTTAAATATTTAATTCATGTATTTTAGATACTTTGAATAAATGTAATTTAAATACAATAATCCTTCCGTACTATACATAAACATTTTACATCATAATATTATTAATTTGATTATTCTATAAATTTATAGAAAACACGGGGGGAAACATACTCTGTATAATTAAATTTAACGCAATCAACACCATGAAAACAATGCCCTGTTAATTATAAATCAATAATAGCTTAGATTTAATTTACACTTGTACAAATTTATCGGCTCCGAAATTTACAAAACATTTTCAACGTCGCATAGTCATTTATTTGTGTATATTCATCCGCATTAAAGAAGTTAGATAGCACCCCCAAACCGCGCCGTGAACATAGCGACATTAACGCAACATGCGAATTGTTCGCGTGGAATAAATGCTTTTGAGGCTTTTGAGAGCACAGCGCGCACGGTGCAAAAGTTGCCAACCAACCCAACTTCCAGAGATCGCTTCAGTTACAACTAGTTCCTGAATGGGAGGGGGGGGGGTACATTAGATTTTCGGTAAATGCTTTTATAAATCAGTTGGTGATTTCCGTTTCCCCCGGTTTACGTTTGAGTTTATAACCGGTTCAGTTCGGTTCGGTTCGGTTCGATTTCGAATCGGGTCAACGCGCGCTCGTCTCTATAAAGTCTTATCGAGAATCGCGAGAGCGCAAAATCGACTAGAGAAACTCGATGGGGAAAGTGTAATCAGCCGACAAGAGAATTGTTAGAAACCGATTGTTTTTTGTTTCTGTTTAGTGGCTAATTTCGGATTGAATTTGATAAGACAATACGCTTTTACTATACGTATGTAGTGGTGGCACACAGGTTGAGTCAAAAAGTGCGCATAGTTGAAATTTTGTTTTACCCGGAGTCTCCGGTTTTTACCCGGAGTTTTCGGATTTTACCCGGAGTCTCCGGTTTTTACCTGAAGTCTCCAGTTTTTACCCGGAATCTCCGGTTTTTTAACTGAATTTTCGTTTTCCAGGTTATTTGTTGCAATCTCCGGATTATACTGAATTTAGATGTAGTCATATAGTAGTTTTAAATTTAAAACAAGATTAGAAGTATATGGGTAAACCCATTTATAGACTACTTTGACATTTCTCGGAAAGTTGGCAACACTGTATTTTAATAATATTATAATTTATGTGGGCAATAGGAGATACTTTTCTGAAAATTTGATCAAAATCGAATAAATAATGTAGCCACAATGAATTTTTTTAAAATTTTGTGATTTTTTTTTCTCGATAAGTTGGCAACACTGTATTTTGTTAAAATTGCATAATTTATTTAGGCACTAGGAAAAACTTTTATAAATATTTGATTAAAATCGGTTAAATAAAATGGTCAAAATAAATTTTTTTAAATTTTACTAATTTTTTTCTCGGAAAGTTGGCAACACTGTATTTTGTTAAAATTACATAAATTATATGAATACTAGGAGAATCTTTTGTGAAAATTTGAGTAAAATCGGTTGAATAACATGGCCATAATAAAATTTTTAAAACTTTAGTAATTTTTTTCTCGGAAAGTTGGCAACACTAAAAATTAATAAAATTATGTAATTAATGGGAGCATTAGGGAAATCTTTTCTGAAAATTTGATCAAAATCGGATAAATAACGTAGCCAATATGAATTTTTAAAAACTTTAGTAATTTTTTTCTCGGAAAGTTGGCATCACTGGAAAAAAACAAAACCACATGACCATCTTGGGTACTAGACAAATTTATCCTGAAAATTTCATTAAAATCGGTTGAACCGTCTAGGAGGAGTTGCGGCCACAAAATTTTGACTTACGACCGAGCGAGCGAGCGAGCGAGCTGACGACGCACACACATACACCCACATAAACTAAGTTCAGATTCGTCATCTACAGGCTATATGAACGATTTCTATACAATTTTTTTTTTTTTTTGAAAATGTTACAGACACCGTACCAAACGCTTTACTACTTTTCCTTGCAGTCAAAGTAGTAAAAATAAGTAAGTCATTACTAAGATCACTGATAAATTTATAGTAAATATAAGCGTTGAAACTAATTTTAAAATTTTATGATTTTATTGAAATTAAAATGTTTTTTTTTTGAAAATAGTAGTTTTAATGTATTGAATTTTCTAACTTAACTTTTTGTTTGTAAAATAAAGTAAATTTTGCTTGAAACTAAAGTTGAAATATGCAGAAATTGCTCCGCAACGCTGCAGATATTTATTGCAAAATTTTGCTTTAATACCATATTTTCCTGATTTTAACTTAGATTATATGATGCTATTGTCATAGTTGCAAGTATTTGCAGCTGCTATTTTCAGGATTTATTCTCCATAGAATCAAGACAAATTCCTCAAATTTTCATCATCCCAATCCACCCCAATCAAAAGTTACACCTATTTTAAATTTAACATTGAAAATTCCAAAAGCAATGAAAAAGGTACTGTATTGCAAATAATCAATGATAAATATTTTCTTATAGCAGCACTTTTATAACGTTAATTTCGTGTTGTATGATGTGTATAGATATAAAAAAAATCAAAAACATTATACAAATTTCGAAGTTTTTTTTGACCCAATCTGTGCCCATCAAAATATACTTTATTTTTTGAGAGAAATTTTAAGATATGGATTAAATTTCAAGTATACAAATTTTTCTTTTATTTTTTAATTAATGTGTGTGATTTAACATACGTACATAAGTTTTTAAATTTCTTGTAGCCAGCGATGTTTGATTGTACTTGTATAATATGCTGAAAATTTGCGGGTGTTATTATGTGTGTAATATTTATATATGTTTAATATTATTTTTATAATATTTTTATCTGTCATTATTTATATATTTACAAATTTAAATATGAATTTAAAATATATATATATATATATACATATATATATATATATATATATATATATATATATATATATATATTATATATATATATATATATATATATATATATATTTTAAATTCATATTTAAATTTGTAAATATTTGTAAATTTGTAAAAAAAATTTGTAAATATGTAAATATATATATTATATATATATATATATATATATATATATATATATATATATATACCGGGTGTAGAAATGAAATGTGAACCATAGGGATTTCAATGTTATTTTTTAAATACGGCTGTATCTCTTTCCCTATTGACTTTAGAGCAAATATTTAAATACAAAACTTGTTCAAAATGTGAAAATGCATGGTATAAAGTCATTTTTTTTTACATAAATATTAATATTTTACGATATACAGGGTTAACCACTAAAAAATGAGCTATAACATTGGAAAACGGGAATGGTATCGAAAAATGCGGAATAATGAGTTCTATAATTCGGTGAAAAAATCATTGTTCTATGATACTTCGTTTAGGTGAAAAAAATTAAAAACTGATTTTTACCAATGGTCCCCCCTTATCAACTTTTCGAAAAATCAGAAAAATTTGAATAAAAAATTAAAGAAAAACAGGGAAAAAAAAAGTGTCAGGTACAAAGAGTAGGATAAAAGAGGAGACAACGAAAGCCAGTGTTAAAATATCCAAAATCCTTTTTTTTTTTTTAAACAAAACACAAGGGTACCCCCTTACGAAATTTTTCAAAAATCAGTTTTTAATTTTTTTCTCCTAAACGAAGTATCGTAGAACAATGATTTTTTCACCGAATTATAGAACTCATTATTCCGCATTTTTCGATACTATTCCCGTTTCCCAATGTTTTAGCTCATTTTTTAGTGGTTAACTCTGTATATCGTAAAATATTAATATTTATGTAAAAAAAAAAAGGACTTTATACCATGCATTTTCACATTTTGAACAAGTTTTGTATTTAAATATTTGCTCTAAAGTCAATAGGGAAAGAGATACAGCCGTATTTAAAAAATAACATTGAAATCCCTATGGTTCACATTTCATTTCTACACCCGGTATATATATATATATATATATATATTTATTATTATTATTATTAAAGTAGAGTGTACCATGAAAAAAAAAATTATAAAAAACGCACAAATATTCGTAAACAGATATTTGTTTAATATATTTAAAATAAGATAAATTTGTGAAATGAGATTTGTGTTGTAAATTTAGATGTGATTTTATGTTGAGAAATTATATCGTGAAAATTTTCTTAAGAGGTATATTTACAATTAGAAATACATAATTAGCAAATTAGAATGAAATTTCTGTCAAATGTAATTATTTGTTTGTTTTGTATACGGGTAATTAAGGTATTTTGTTTCGGAAATCAAAATACGGATTACAGATTATATAATATATGTTAATACAGTATTTTGGCTTTTATTTTTATAAAAATAGTTTATCTATTTACATGGTTAATTACAACTATATGTATATATAGCATTTTGTTTATATATTAAAAAATATATTTCAATTGTTATATGTTATAAAAAATAATTGTTTATTTTAACTGCTATAATAATGTGTAAAAATATAATCTGTGATCAAATACTGTTAGTAGATTATTCTATAATTATTGTTGATATCAAAAAATCATTTATTGTATTAATATATATTAAAGTGTTCTTAAAAAAAATTTACGTGCTTGATAAAGAAAAATTCAATGTTTTATGATTTGTTTTACACAAAATTTGCATAAAAATATATTTGACAATTTAAAACAAAATTAAATTAGTTTATTATATTTATTTTTTGATATCAACATCAAAAATCATTATGTATAATATATATATAAATAATATTACATATAGCAAACAGGATTTATGCAGGAAAAAAGGATCGTATTATAAAATTTTTGAAAATATATTTATAAAATAATCACCTGATAGAGCAGTGCCTTTAATTTTGAATCAACATTTTTAAAAGTTTTTGATATACATTTACCCAAACATGGTTTTGAAAAATTTTTCTCTTTAAATATGAAAATTTATATGTGTATCTTTAAACGAAATATGTAAAAAAAATTACAGTTATTCAAATTTTGCTTTACTTTCTTGTCAAATATTAAATTATAAATATTGTACTGATCCTGTTTGCTGTTGAAAAAAATTATAGATATAGTGAAAATAGAAAAAGAAAAAAAAACAGATTATTTACAAAACTATTTACTTTAATGTTGAAGAAATGTTTATCTTTGATTATGTATATACGTTTGTTTGTTAGAGATAAATATATTAAAAAAATGTATATGTAAGGTAATAGTTTTATTGAATCAAATATAGATAAAAACAAGGTGTAATAAGTGACCAAATTATAATATTTTGGATAGACGTTAAATTATTATGTAATGTATTTGTTAGTATATCAATTAATTCGGTAAATAAATATAATTTCTACGTTATCGTACTCATGATTTTTTCTTTTTCATTATAAGCACGATTTTATTGCACATCACATCAGCATACCAAAGGTAACCAACTTCAAAGCAAAGCGTACTTCATACATATTTGTGTCAGTAGTTGACAGCCTTGACAGCCAACGTGTTTAACCATAAACTACAATTTTATTATAAAATTTGAGCATTTTTTTATTAAAAAATGGCTCCAAAATTATTTAAGTTACGGCCTAGTAGAAGTTTATTTGATCCAGAATTGGATAAAATACCTGACTTACGGAAAGAATTGCAAGTATCTGTTGAGAAAATATATCCAAATTCAGAAAAATATTCTGTATTACATCCCCTTTTCATCGAACTATTTAATCACTTTTTTAACGATCAATACAACGATTATTTTCCATATTTCATTGATGGACAATGGAACGTTGTAAAAGCGTCTTTAAACGGTCGATTAAACGAATGTTACAATGTCTGGCAAATACCTTCGCGTAATAAACGTGAATCCGGTAATTATAATGTATCATTACATTTTACATCGGAAGAAACTTGTGTTCTAAGCGATGGAACAGGTGTTTTGCATTTAATCAACACTGGAAAGCGAAATGAAAATACTCCATGGCAAAGTTTATTTTCCGATGAAATATTGAATCCGAATAAAAGTTTTATCGTTGAAGACGCAGTGTTTAAGAAAAATGATAGCGGACAAAATGAACTACATTGTTTATTGGTGAATATCGAACGTGATGTAAACAGTGAAAAATTTACTACGGTTATAAGTTGGATAACTTTGAATGAAACACAAAATTCCGAATGGGATCAGGTGTCACTGAAAACTTTAAAAGCTTGTGGTAGTTTTTATTATTGCGCGCTAGAATCGAATTGTAAGTTTGTCCACATAGCGAGTGATCAACCGTTTAAGTTTCTATTAGATTCGGAAAATCCGATTATCGAGAAAAAAGAGTTGCCCAAAGTTGATATTCCGAAAATCTATTCCTGGCAACAAAGCGAAGACGATATTACAATTCGATTTAAAATTAACGCTCTTGTAAATAGAGATAATTTATCTATAACAACGAGAGCGGATAATCTGCTAGTGAAATATAGAAATACAATTTTGCTGCAAGGAGTTTTAATGCATAGAATCGATCCGAATTTGACAACATGGCGAATTGCGAACGATGAAACTTTAGAACTTTTAATTATCAAAGCCGAAGTTGGTCTAATGTGGCAGGAATTAGTGCCGGGCGATCAAACTGGTGAGCAAATCATCGATCCAAATATAGTTGCTGAAGTTCATGCCAGATTAGCGCATTTATGCAGTGAGACAGAAGTAAGTATGATTTAGAAACTTTCTCTTAAAACATCTGCCAGAGTAAAGTCAAAAATCAAAATCATTAATATTAAAAGAAAAAGGAAAAAATGCTTATTTTTATTAGTAACATTGTACACAAAAGACACTTAATCCAAAAGCATTATTTGATTTAATCTGTTACAATATTTAAAAATTGATTACTATTGGTTTAATAGGTTGTTCCAGCTGAAACGGGCCCAGCATTTAGCACTCAACAAATTGAAGAATGCGATTTCGATGATAGCAATACGGCAATATTTGAACGAATTTGTGGAACAAGCCATGAAGTTACACATAGTATCAATTTAGGATTACATCAAGTAAATTTTTTGCTATAATTGGTCGATCAATATAACTAATTTTGTCGTTAAATTTCCCATTCTTGTCTGACATATTTGTCGTTTGATATAGGATACATTAATTTTGTCGTTATTGCGTCTGCAAGAGCAAAAAATTGGGAGTTTTTGAGCAGAAAAGTTTTTATGCATGCCGATTCGAATATTAAACAAATTCTAGAGGACGCACCGAGCGCTCAAAAATGCCATTTTTTCGGACTTTTTTTTCCATATAATGTATAATTATGAAATATAAAAATGGGACACTTCAAATTTTATTTAAAAATTTTTTTTTTTTTTTGAGTGTATTTCTATTTTAATTCTAAGAAAAAATTAAAATTATACATTGAATTCTAATAAAAAAAAAAACGTGATATTTATAAACAAAACATTTAAATAAATTAAACATTGGAAATACATTTACATTAATAAAGTTTCAAACTGATTATTGCACTGAAAATAATAAATAGACATAATATAAATGAATTTATTAAAATATTAGGTTTATAATTAGTATTTTATATAAAACGGGACATTTTTATGTTCCGGTGCATTCTGTCGGGACACTGGAACATTATCCATAAAAACGGGACTGTCCAGGTCAAAACGGGACGGATGGGATCCCTAATATAATGGCCTAAATATATATATATCAACATTTTATCTGACTATATTTTTATGCCCACATAAAAAGAGCCGCTCAAATTGAACTATTTGTTGTTTAGTTATAAGCATTTGAAAAAGCTGATTTTCAGGGCATTACAACAAAAATGCTAATTGCTGTAATTTTCAACCGACCTTTGATAGTTTTGTTGTATTTTATAGTCCTTCAAAAATGTCGCATTTTATCTGCGCATAAAAACACATTTTCAAGCATTTTAATATAGAAAAAAACTGTCAAAGATCGTTTGAAAATTACCTAAATTACTAGTTTTGTTGTAATGCCCAGGAAATACAGCTTTTTCAAACGCTTATAAAACTAAACGTCAAATACTTCAATTTTAACGATTTTTTTTGGTAAAAAATGTCGCATTTTTATGTGGACATAAAAAATGGCATTTTTGAGCGCTCTAAATTTTGTTTAACATTCAAATCGACTTGCGTAATAACTTTTCCGATCAGAAACTTCGATTTTTTGCCCTCGCCGACGAAATAAAATTCGATATACACCTTATATATATATGCGCGCTATATATATATATATATATATATATTTATTTATTTATTTATTTATTTATTCATTCTAGGTTTTCATGACAGTAAGATGCAGAGAATCATCGCTGTCTTGGGTACTCCTAGATTACAGAATACCCTCTATAGATGGGCAACTCCCCATACATTTCAGTAAATTTAGAGAGAGAGAGAGAAGATGATTAGTTTTAGACCCCATCGCTTGTGGCGCTGGTATGTTTGTGGCGCTTTATTCAAATGGGGAAGTTTAGCGTGATTGAAATTGCGTGTAAAATTATTTTTTCTCAAATGTATATATAAAATAATAACAGAAACTGTCATTAAAATTTCTAATAATTGTTTCATTTATTTGTTATTAACAATTTTTGTAAGGACATTACTGACGTCACAAGCCTATTGTGCGCAAGCGTAGAAGAGTTGGTGAGATATAATTTTGAAAATGTATGTCGTAGTAAATGTTGATTTTTGTTGATTCGGTTACGCCCAGCCAATAGCTTGTATCGGTAACCATGGCAATACATGTGCGTCTGATTTAGAAGTCGACATAAGTTTTGCGAAGACATTACTGACGTCATTATGACATGTTTTTGCATTTTTTAGGAAATCTGGGCATCTTTGAGAAAAATGATAAATTAAACATCACTTTTTAAGCCATGTCCAACCAAATAAAGAAATAAAAAAAATACGTTAAACTTCCCCATTTTGATTTTCATTTACTTATTACATATAATTTTCTGCAAATATATAAAGATCTAACACCAACAAAATCACAAGTCAATATATTTACTTGGTTAATTTTATTAGTGTTTTAAATCTTTATATATTTACAGAAAATAAATGATTCATTTATTTAAAGATAAATTTCAAATAAATTTCTTAACAACATATTTATTTGATATAAATTAATATATATACATATATAAAATATAAAATAGATATAATACCATTCCAAAAAGAAATATATATATATAATTAAACTAAAGCTAATTTCAAATAAAAATTATGTAAGCACGTTATTGAACAAAAAATACTAATAAAACAGTAATAAATATAATATGTAATACAATAAAGTATAAACATTTCATACTTTAAAATTATTGTAGACCCTTCATTTCTGTTATTTTTCGTTTTTTTGTTCTCAATTTAACACATTTTTCATTTGCTAATTTTTTTACACAATCATTTAGATTTCGATTATATAACCCATTTAAAATCTTGTTTATATTTTTTATCCACATCTGTATATAAAATTTAGCAAATAAATTTAGAAATATCTTAAACAAACTATGTTCTTTGCAAGTAAACATATCATCTATATATATACAAATATGTGTTTTTATATTTGGTTCACTACATATTTTCGGCAAATAAAAATGACAGATATCATTCATTTTTGAATACAATTCAGAAAATGTTGTTTTTGGCCGGTAAAGCGCTTTCGGATTATAGGCCTTTATACTAATTACTATTCTTTTTTGCCAAATCATCAGTAATTAATTCGTACTTGCATATAGAACAAGAACCAATTTTTTTTATAATTGTTTTAGTCATGTACCCTGCCATTTAACTGTGCAAGACATGTACATATTCAGTTTTTGTTGTAAACTTAAAATTTTCATCAATTTGTAATTGCTCGATAAATGGTGCAGGTTCTGGTGTCTCAGATTGTTGAGGATTGGAAGTTAAAAATTGTGTGAGACAATCTAACGCACCACCGGTCTCGTCCAATTCACAATTAGCTCCTGCCGAATGAGGTGACAAAAAGTTGTTTATTATGAGTGATTTGTATGAATTAGAAAATGAATAGGGCGTTGGATTAATATTTCTCACACCGTGGCTTCTAATGCATCCAAAAAAGTTTTCAATGGGATCCTGATTTATATTTCTTTTCAAAATTATTCGTATTGCGTTTATTAAAAGAAAATTGTTTATTTTAACTGCTATAATAATGTGTAAAAATATAATCTGAGATCAAATACTGTTAGTAGATTATTCTATAATTATTTTTGATATCAAAAAAAAAATCATTTATTGTATTAATATATATTAGGGTGTTCTTAAAAAAAAAAATTACGTGCTTGATAAAGAAAAATTCAATGTTTTATGATTTGTTTCACACAAAATTTCACGTTGATACGATAAGTTTAGCCAATGTTATGGCCATTTGAAAAAAATAAGATTTTCGGTTTTTCATATTTATTGACTATAGCCATTACGTGATATTTTAAGTTTAAAAAAACGCTATTTTGCGTAAAAGTATATTTGACAATTTAAAACAAAATTAAATTAGTTTATTATATTTATTTTTTGATATCAACAACAAAAATCATTATGTATAATATATAATATTACATATAGCAAACAGGATTTATGCAGGAAAAAAGAACATATTATAAAATTTTTGAAAATATATTTATAAAATAATCACCTGATAGAGCAGTGCCTTTAATTTTGAATCAACATTTTTAAAAGTTTTTGATATACATTTACCCAAACATGGCTTTGAAAAATTTTTCTCTTTAAATATGAAAATTTATATGTGTATCTTTAAACGCTTTAAACGAAATATGTAAAAAAAATTTACAGTTATTTATTTTTTGCTTTTCTTTCTTGTCAAATATTAAATTATAAATATTGTAATGATCCTGTTTGCTGTTGAAAAAAAATTATAGATATAGTGAAAATAGAAAAAGAAAAAAAAACAGATTATTTACAAAACTATTTACTTTAATGTTGAAGAAATATTTATCTTTGATTATGTATATACGTTTGTTTGTTAGAGATAAATATATTAAAAAAATGTATAATGTAAGGTAATAGTTTTATTGAATCAAATATAGATAAAAACAAGGTGTAATAAGTGACCAAATTATAATATTTTGGATAGACGTTAAATTATTATGTAATGTATTTGTTAGTATATCAATTAATTCGGTAAATAAATATAATTTCTACGTTATTGTACTCATGATTTTCTCTTTTTCATTATAAGCACAATTTTATTGCACATTACATCAACATACCAAAGATAACCAACTTCAAAGCATACTTCATACATATTTGTGTCAGTAGTTGACAGCCAACGTGTTTAACCATAAACTACAATTTTATTAAAAAATTGAGCCTTTTTATTAAAAAATGGCTCCAAAATTATTTGAGTTACGGCCTAGTAGAAGTTTATTAAATCCAGAATTTAGCGGTTACAAACTATCATTGGATAAAATACCTGAGTTACGGAAAGAACTGCAAGTATCTGTTGAGAAAATCAAACCAAACTCAGACCAATATTCTTTATTACATGCCCGTTTATTCGGACTACATAATCACTTATTTATCGATCAATACAACAACGATGTTGTATATTTCATTGATAGACAATGGAACGTTGTAAAAGTGTCTTTAAACGAAGTTACCGGTCGATTAAACGAGTTTTACAATGTCTGGCAAATACCTTCGCGTAATGAACGTGAATCCGGTAATTATAATGTATCATTACATTTTACATCGGAAGAAACTTGTGTTTTAAGCGATGGCACAGGTGTTTTGCATTTAATCAACACTGGAAAGCGAAATGAAAATACTGCATGGCAAAGTTTATTTTCCGATGAAGTATTGAATCCGAATAAAAGTTTTATCGTTGAGGACGCAGTGTTTAAGAAAAATGATAGCGGACAAAATGAACTACATTGTTTATTGGTGAATATCGAACGTGATGTAAACAGTGAAAAATTTACTACGGTTATAAGTTGGATAACTTTGAATGAAACACAAAATTCCGAATGGGGTCAGGTGTCACTGAAAACTTTAAAAGCTTGTGGTAGTTTTTATTATTGCGCGCTAGAATCGAATTGTAAGTTTGTCTACATAGCGAGTGATCAACCGTTTAAGTTTCTATTAGATTCGGAAAATCCGATTATCGAGAAAAAAGAGTTGCCCAAAGTTGATATACCGAAAATCTATTCCTGGCAACAAAGCGAAGACGATATTACAATTCGATTTAAAATAAACGCTCTTGTAAATAGAGATAATTTATCTATAACAACGCGAGCGGATAATCTGCTAGTGAAATATAGAAATACAATTTTGCTGCAAGGAGTTTTAATGCATAGAATCGATCCGAATTTGACAACATGGCGAATTGCAAACGATGAAACTTTAGAACTTTTAATTATCAAAGCCGAAGTTGGTCTAATGTGGCAGGAATTAGTGCCGGGCGATCAAACTGGTGAGCAAATCATCGATCCAAACATAGTTGCTGAAGTTCATGCCAGATTAGCGCATTTATGCAGTGAGACAGAAGTAAGTATGATTTAGAAACTTTCTCTTAAAACATCTGCCAGAGTAAAGTCAAAAATCAAAATTATTAATATTAAATGAAAAGGAAAAATGCTTATTTTTATTAATAACATTGTCCATAACTTAATCCAAAAGCATTATTTGATTTAATCTGTTACAATATTTAAAAATTGATTACTATTGGTTTAATAGGTTGTTCCAGCTGAAACGGGCCCAGCATTTAGCACTCAACAAATTGAAGAATGCGATTTCGATGATAGCAATACGGCAATATTTGAACGAATTTGTGGAACAAGCCATGAAGTTACACATCGTACCAATTTAGGATCACATCAAGTAAATCTTTTGCTATATTTGGTCGATCAATATAACTAATTTTGTCGTTAAATTTCCCATTCTTGTCTGACATACTTGTCGTTTTATATAGATACATAAATTTTGTAGTTATTGCGTCTGCAAGGGCAAAAAATTGGGGATTTTTGATCAGAAATGTTCTTATGCAAGCCGATTCGAATATTAAACAAATTCTAGAGGACGCACCGAGCGCTCAAAAATGCCATTATTTCGGACTTTTTTTTTCATATAATGGTCTAAATATATATATATATATATATCAACATTTTATCTGACTATATTTTTATGCCCACATAAAAAGAGCCGCTCAAATTGAACTATTTGACGTTTAGTTTATTTATTTATTTATTTATTTATTTATTTATTTATTTATTACAATACAATGTCCTACAGGCATCAGCCTAACTGGAGGACAAGGAACAAACACAAAAATTAAAAAAGAGAAAAAAAAACAATACAAAATACAGAAATCACACAATGTCATACAAATTAAAACTAAAAATTAAATGAACAAAATAATACTGAAAATACGAGTATAATAACAAAATACAATATAATTTACAAGTTACGGTAAAAATTTAGTCTCGACGATGAGAAAATATCAGAATGCGAAAAATGTTTGTCCGGATAAGCATTTGGAAAAGTTGTTTTTCAGGGCATTGCAAAAAAAAATGCTAATTGCGGTAATTTTTTCAACCGACCTTTGACAGTTTTCTTGTATTTTATCTGCGCATAAAAACACATTATTTTCAAGCTTTTTAAAATAGAAAAAAACTGTCAAAGATCGTTTGAAAATTACCGAAATTACCAGTTTTTGTTGTAATGCCCTGGAAATACAGCTTTTTCAAACGCTTATAACTAAACGTTTTGGTAAAAAATGTCGCATTTTTATGTGGACATAAAAAATGGCATTTTTGAGCGCTCTAAATTTTGTTTAACATTCAAATCGACTTGCGTAATAACTTTTCCGATCAGAAACTTCGATTTTTTGCCCTCGCCGACGAAATAAAATTCGATATACACCCTAATATATTTCTAGGTTTTAATGACAGTAAGATTAAGCAAAGAATCACCGCTGTCTTTGGTAATACGTCACGATGTAGATGCATGTTTTTGGACACCACAAACCACCGAAGATTCATGGGAATTAAAACACGATGGAACATTATTTGCATTTGGTTATGTTCAAGTAAGTATTATTAATTGATTTTAATTATTCGAATTCACATCTGTAAGACCTGCGACTGATTTATTTTATCGTTTCAGGCTTCAAAACAGCAACGGAAATTTTCATCCAGTTCACCCGACCTAACCTATTCGGTTATTTGCGAATCTAGCAGGCATATTTTCATCTACAGACAAAACAAAGCACTAACCTCCGGTGAATTAAGAAACCGAAGAAGTGGTTCGCAAATTGGCAGTGTTGCCGAACAACAAGTGATTAGTTTATCGGATGACGAAATACTAGGATTGTCTGCCACAAATCAAGTACTTTATTTACTCACAGAAAATTACATTCTTGCCCTTAAAGTTCAAACATCTGAGAATTAATTCCATTTTTGTTTTTTTAAATGTGTAATTAAGGTAAGTTTTAAGGATGAATTCAAATAAAACAGGGTGGCCATAACCTAGAAAAGTCAGGGAATTGCATTTTGTAGTCGGAATTCACAAAATTACAAACAAATTATAATATCGGCCAAAAATTAATGAATTTCACTTTTACTATATTAAAATGATTTTTATTTCAATTTTTTTTTACACACTTATACTTAGAAATCTGTATTTTAATGAATATTTTGTGATTCGCATTTCTTAGGAATTTCCATTTGTTTAATAATAAAAGTCAGTTTTGGCCAACCTGTAAGTTTTTAACGATGAATAAAATAAAAACAAATTATATTTTTAAAACAAGATAATGTATTTTACAACGGAGATTATAATTAAATCTATGAATCACAGTTGGTGTCTGTTTATATAAATATATATATACAATAAATTAATATAAAACTAGATTTAACAAAAAATAAAATAAAACATGTTAGGTCCGGTTGCACAAAGCATTGACAATCTAATTGTTTAGTTAACTGATTGATTAAATTAACAATGATTTATGTAACTGGGCCCCCCATAATTGAAACGAAGACACTAGGATCAGTTTAAAGATGTGCGAATTCTCTGCAAGCTGAATCGATATTGGGATAGTGATACTGGAAGCCAAGTTTCTGGACTTTTTCGGGTATAACACGTTGTCCTTCCGTTAATATTTTAGCTCTTTCCTCGTTTAGAAGCGTTTTTAAGACGCATTCAGGTACTGGAAAAACTGCTGGACGATATAACGCTTGTGCAAAGCTCTGAAATTGAACAACCATGTCAGATAAATATTCGTCATAGTGTAAGGAATCTTAGACGATTAAATTTAAATTGATAATCTTTTTAAGTAAAACCAGGGAAAACCTGGAAACCGGAAAAAGTCTGGGAGAATTCTGTTGATCCTGGAAAAGTTTGTAGTCAGGGAAAAAATTTGTTTGGCGAATTCACAAAATTACAAACACAAATTTATTATAATATTCGAGCAAAAAGTAATAAATTCCACTTTTAGCATAATTAAAATTATTTTTAGCTTATTAAATGAAATATTGTTTATTATTTTAGTTTGTTTTTCTAAATATTTGTAGTCAGCCTTTACGTGATTGTTGACTTACACTGGTAAATTCCTGGTTCGTAATCTGATGGGGCGCAACCCCATTAAGTACACCTTCGACATTTTGCTTTTCAATCGCGAATAGAATCAGCCGACAAATATCATTGACATGAATCCACGGTAAGTACTGTTTTCCGGTAGCAATCCGTCCACCCAGACCCAAATAAAACGGTAGAAATATTTGCTGAATCATTCCACCTTTACGTCCCAATACCACACCACTCCGTATTATAACCTGACGACACTTATCCGTTTCGGGCAGCTGCATAGCTTTCTCCCATTCGTGACACATTTCCGATAGAAAATCATGTTTACGTGTCACGGCATTTTCCGAATATTCTTCCGTTGCACTCGGTGCGTAAATACCAACTCCAGTCATTAAAACAAACACGTTGGGTTTTATCGGTGATTTAGCTATTGCACAAGCTAAAGCTTGTGTTGTATTCACGCGAGAATTCCAAATGTTTTGTTTAAAACCAGAATTCCAGCGCTGTTTCATGTCCAAAACATTTTGCCCGGCTAGATTGACAACAGCTGATATATCCGATGGAAGACCGTTCTTTGCCAGTTCATGCCAAGACATTCGGCAAGGTCCCGGCATACGCGATATTATTTTAATGGCATAACCGCTTTTTTGCAGCAATTTCGATAAGTGCGTACCAACGAAACCAGATCCTCCACCTGTCAAACGATTCATTTTAAAACTTAATAATACCAAGTAATAATATTCGTACCTATAAGGACTGTGCCTAGAATATGAGACATTATTCCTAATTTTTCACATAGATAATTTTATATCAACTAGAATTTATTGGAAAATCTATTTTCGAACTTGGAAACAAATAGCGAAATTGCTAAACGTCAAATTTCACTTTAATTATTCGAACTTCTAAGAGATGGCGTTACATGTACCACGATTTATTCAAAAAAATAATTACGTAATTTTTTATTAATTGAAAATGCTTTTAAAATAAATTTATTTATTATAAATTTAATAAGATCAATTATTTTTAATGAAATTGTTTATAATTTATATAGGTAGACTGCGTAAATTGGCCATTGGCATAGCAACAATGTTTGTATTGATGCTTTGAGCCTTGAGCATTCCACATTGTGCGCTCCGAATGGAATAAAATTATTTGTTTAGATAAATTACTTTCTGTCAATTTTTATTATTTATAATTATTTAAAAAAATAATGGCAGCCGTAGACTTTGAAACAACTGGAGACGAAAATCTGTACTCAATGTTTGACTCCGAACCATCATTCAATTTACAAGATAATGAAAATTATCGGAAATTATTAATGTCCGCTAATAATAATAATAGAAGTTCTGCTCGACAATCGGTCGCAATGCGATTGGGTACATCAAGCGGGGTATGTTTTTACAATAATAAATAATATCTTACTAATTAGTTTCACTGATTAGTTTCAGCGACAAGGTTTAACAACTCCAAGACCTGGTACTGGATTCCGTCCGATTACTGGCTTTCGTCCCGGATCCATTATGCCTCCATCCACGAGCTATCGGATGCAAACTGGAAGACCGGTCTCCGGTTTTATCGATGCTGGAATAAATCGACCAATGACTGCAGTTCGAGGAGCTGGATATACTTCGCATGGTAAACAAATGTTTGATCCACTCAATCAGGCGGCTCAAATACAAGCTGGACAAACTGCAGACGCTCAGAAAGAGGAAACGTAAGTTTTATTTTTGTATTTCATTATTTAAACTTGTTTATTTACTAGTTAAGATGGTTCGGTAATCTTCAACGAATGTCTAATAAACGTTATATATAAATAATTACAATTAACAATCTAACATTTCTAGATGATTTGTCATCACGATAAACTAATTTGCGTAAAGAGAAATGAACTTTCTGATTGATAATATAAAATTATTCTGTTTTATTCTTTAAAATATATTAGTTATGTGATGAAAACCGGAGAAAAAGTACTTTAACATTAATATTTAATTTTGTAAATACTTTAAACTGTAAATAAAATAAGGAATTTGTAAAAATAATAGAAAGATCTCAATTTAAAAAATTATCCAATGATTCTAATTAGTTCATCAAAATAAATTAATGACACGATTTAAATAAAAACAAAATACTGTAACCAAATATGTAATACGCCATGTGTAATTAAGAATATGAAATATTATTAATAAATTAATTTAATTTATGCAATTGCATAATATATACGTCATACCCGTTTGTTAACTTAATCAATGAATTAACTAGCCAACTAGATTGTAAACTGTCTTTGAACCGACTTATGGATTAATCAGTTAATATTGATTAACTTACAAAGTGTTTAACAATGCTTTGTGAACCATAGGCCCGGTTGACAAAGCATTGTTAACTTAATCATTGAATTAACTAGGCATTGAAACGCGTAATCAAAAAGAGTACAAACCTGACAGGAGATTTAATAATAATGCCTCATATTACGAGTTCCGTTTTTTGGGTGTTTTTAGTTTATTTGTTTAGCAGTTGCATTGTTTTAATTAAAATCTGTATTAGTTAAAACCAATTTTAAACTCGTAATACGGGGGCCAATAAGATTAAAGTTAAATAAATGTATAAGTTGATTTTAGTTTCATATTCGGTCTGATTCTCTAACGAAGTTGCTAAGTTTTAGCAACTGTTCTATTGGTTATAGTGTTGTTAGCAACGTTGCTAAAACTTAGCAACTTCGTTAGATAATTATTGTTGTACGATTATTTATTGTACAGAATTGAAGAAAAAATTCGCAATATGGAAAATCGTATAATGCAATACATCGAAGAATCAATTGTAGCTAGCAAAGAAGGCAGACATCGCGAAGGTCTAGAAAAAGCTAAAGAAGCTTCGATTAAAGAACGAAGTTTGATTCGTCTGCAAGAACAAGGCGGATTAAGCGATTCGCACAACTTAGATCTAACATTTGCTGTAATATTTCACTTTCAAAATTATTCGTATTGCGTTTATTAAAAGAAAATTTCGTTTAGGTTTTATATAATTTAGCGAATCAATACGCATTAAATGAATTATACACGGAAGCATTGAATACGTATCAGATGATAACAAAAAATCGTATGTTTCCAAATTCGCATCGACTGAAAGTGAACATGGGAAATATTTATTTTCGACAGGGACATTTTCATAAAGCGATTAAAATGTATCGTATGGCCTTAGATCAAGTACCAAGCAGTCAGAAAAACTTTCGGTAACGCAATAAACTGTTTTCAAATAGTTTTGCTTGAATTTTACGTTTGAAATTTTGATTTAGGATTAAAATTATGCATAATATTGGCATGGTTTTCGTGCGAATGGGACAGTATTCGGATGCTGTTGCTAGTTTGGAATACATTATGAGCGAACATGCTGATCACAGGTAATAGTTTTTTTTTAACACTTTGTTGCCAAAAAAACGCGTCATTATTTTTCAACAGAACTTAAACCTAAAGCCGTTTTATTTTATATAATGAGTTCTAAAAGATTTTTTACAATGTTCGAACTAGTCTAATCAATTGGTTTGTGATATTGAGATATTTATCGAAAAAATACGGGTCCTTATTCTTGTGAAAAAGTGCATTATTATTAATTTCATAATAATATTTTGCTCCCGTCTTTCATCAAATATTAAATAGTTATTCTATTTTTGATAACTTTTATTATATTTGATATGACTAAATATGAAATAAAGTATTTTAAAATGCTTTAAGTAAACGTCCGAAGTATTTTTTGCAAAAATCACTTTTATAAATGAGGTTAGAATATAATAATAATTTTTTTTATGTATATTTATAGATCAGGTCTTCATTTAATTCTCTGTTATTACGCTTTAGAAGATAAAGAGAAAATGAAGCACGCTTTTAGTTTATTATTGGATGTACCAATTGATATTGATTTCGAAGAAGAAAAGTACAAAATTTCTTCTGTAGGTTTTCCTAGCAACATTAATTTTTTCAATAAAAACTATTTTAGTATTCGATTCTGTTTAGTTATTTATATAATAAACGACATTTCGACGAAACTGAACATTCATCTTCATCAGGTTAAAATTTATCAATGATAAGCGTTCAGTTTTGTCCAAATGTCGTTTTTATATAAATAATTAAACATCTATTCGTAAAACAGTTTTTATTTAAAATACAAAGAGTTCTGAAAAATATTTTACTATATTACATTTTGTTATTTCGACAGGACGAGCCAGAAGAAATTCTATTAGCAGATGCAATTCGAAACGACGAATTACATAAATACGAACAATTGGAAAAGCAGGATGCCGAATATTGTATTTTAACCTCGGCTAAATTAATATCTCCTGTTATAGAAAATACTTTTAGTGCAGGTATATGACAAAAAAATAATAATAATAATTTGTTTGAAGTCAAGTTAGTGCCCAAAAGAGTGATAGAAACTCAAGTTTTGTTGAACGTACTCACAACTTCAAATTACATAACCTATCAAATATCCAAATGGTTTGGTAGTAGAGTTCTTGGATAGATTTCAAAGAGATCTACAGTTCCTAAAAGTATTATCAAGTATAAAACTAACATTTTACAAAAAATGAGTTTTGAGATTAGGTAAGATACTTTCAGGAACTCGTAACAAAAATTGAGTTCCTATAATTTTTGGGTTGCAAACTTTAGATGAATATTAAATTGGTTTCTTATATATATATATATATTATATTTGATAGGATATGAATGGTGCGTGCAAGCGATAAAAAATTCTATGTTCGCTCCGTTAGCAGCCGATTTGGAAATAAATAAGGCCGTTATGTTTTTGAAACAAAGGCATATGGGCGAAGCGATTGATACATTGAAAGTTTTCGAAAAGGAATCGAAAATTGCCAGTTCGGCCGCTACTAATTTGTCGTTTATTTATTATCTGGTGAGTAATATTTATTTCAATTATTTTAACACGTTTTTATTAACACAAACTCTTTCTTAGTTTCTCCAAACATTCCTATTCAGACAAACAACTACAGAAAATGCAGAACACACACACACAACACTAAAAATCAGAAAATAATTATTTAAATAAATTAAAAAATAATAATATCTACGTTTTTAAAACGGACTAAAAAGTCAAAAATAATTTCTGCTAGAAGTTTTTTTTTTATTTAAATAATTATTTGAACTGTTGAAACAAAATTTATATTTTTATATAATAAATCATTTTTATAAATTTGGACAAATCAGTTTATCAAAATTTTACTAAATTATACTTACATCTGTAAATAATTTTTTAGACATTTCGACGACAATGAAATAAAATTCATAATATACCTTTTGATGAAAAAAAATCTTCTTTTTTTCGAATTTATATGAAAATTATTTCTTTATTTTGAAATGTGTAGCAAGGCGACCTTGAAAATACTTTAAAATATGGTGAAATGGTCAAACACGCTGATGGTTACAATGCGGGTGGTTTTGTAAATTTAGGAGCTTGCGCAATGGTTCAAAGTGATTTAAATAAAGCTCGAGAATTCTTTGAAACCGCTTTGGATTGGGATCCCTCTAATGTTGAAGCTCTTTTCAATTTAGGTAAAATAATAATAATAAATCTTGAAAAGAATAATAATAAAAAGTCCGCTTTAGGTTTGGTTTTTAAACGACAAGGAATGTACGCCGATGCTCTTGACTGTTTTCAACGATTTACCGGATCTCTATCGCTTCTACCAGAAGTGCTTTTTCAGCAAGCAGCCATGTTGGAGTTACTAGGCGATTCGGAAGCGGCAGCTGAATGTTATCAACAGCTGCTTGGTATTGTTCCAACTGATCCAGGTATCTTGCAAAGACTTGGTGCTTTATACGATCATGAGGGTGATAAACAACAGGCTTATCATTACCATTACGATGTAAGTCAAATTTATTTAAAAATTATTTATATTCAGTAGAGTTATTAACTAGTGGTCTAAATTCGACCGTAATTCATTAAATTTTTAAGTTTGAACGTTATTGAGGTTCTTTTGTTAAATAGTATACCTCTATAATTATTGCATATAATTTTTTTTTTGAATTTTAATCTATTACGTCAGCTGCGATGTACAAATACAAAATCATTGTGCATTAATTTTCGACTTATTTTTTTTTGGCTTCCCTTAAACTATAGGCAACCAACATAACCTAACCGCGTTGCACAAACTTTACCGAACAACTACATGTTTTGTAATAATCTTGTTAATAACCGATTGTCTTATTAATTAATTTAATTAATTTAAAGTTAATAAAATGTTTAGCAACCTCTATTAACTTTATTTATATTTATTAGTTTATCTACGAAACAAAAACTAATCCCGAAAATTTATTTCCAGTCTTTCAGATACTATCCATCAAATTTGAACGTAATCAATTGGCTCGGTTCGTACTTTATCGAATTGCAAGTCGTTGAAAAAGCTCAGGTTTATTTCGAGAAAGCATCGATTATGCAACCCCTGGAACCGAAATGGCGTCTAATGGTCGCGGGCTGTCATCGTCGAACGGGAAATCTTCATCGTGCACTAACACTATATCAAGATATCTATCAGCGTTTCCCCGAGAACGTTGAATGCTTACGATTTCTTGTCCGGCTTTGTACGGACTTGGGACTTCGTGAAGCCGCCGAATATACTTTGGAGCTGAAGAAACTCGAAAAGGCGAAAGAAGTTCGCGAAAGAGTTAGCAGTTCACGGCCTGGCACCGGTAAATCTTAAAAAATCTTAAATAACTCACAAAAGTTTGTATCATTTCAAGGTGTAGGCGATCGAATTGTTAAACATTAGTTTATATATACATGAAATAAAATTTATTAATCGAATTTTTCTGTTTTGTTTCTAAAATGGAGTATGTTCCGTAGCGTCACGACGCAGTGGAAGTAGTTTATCAACACGATCAGCTGGAATGAGTCCTGTACTGGAAATGGGAGGCATTCATCGTCTCAATAGTCCTGCGACGATGGTAACAGCGTCCAGTTCAGCGCCGTTAATCCATTCGAATAATAAAATTACGGCGAGCAGGGCTACACGGTTGGCAACACTGCGTGATAGTGTTGATAGCGACGAAGGCACTGTAACTTTTACACAAAATACCGGAGTTGGTAAGAATGTTATTTATATACAAGTTTTTTTTTGCAAAAAAATAAAATGATGACGCATCCGAACTTAGTTTATGCGAGAGTGTATGTGTGTGTGTGTGTGTGTGAGTCGTCAGTCAAAATTTATGATCGCAACTACACCTAGATGGTTCAACCGATTTTAATGAAATTTTCAGGATAAATTTTGACATCAAAGAAAATTATCTGAATAAAAAAAATGCTTTTGTTTTTGTTTTGCTTTTAGATGCATCCTATGCTGATCCTTTAGGACCATTAGCAGCGAGACCAAGAACTTCTGCAGCTAGAAATATTGACGAAGATTTCGGAGATGAACCAATCGGAGATGATTTGCTACCAGAATAAATTCATTTTTCATATTATTATTTTTTTGGATATTTATTTCTAGTTACACAGTAATGATAAGATTATTAGTATAGTAAGTACTTAAACAAAATTGTATTGCAAGAAATTTTTTAGAAATATATTTGTTTATTGTTCAATAAAGTTCTTACACAGATGCTGTTGTATTTATTTTTTTCTCCATTTCCTCCCTCACAATTAAAATTAATTCACCCCTAAAACCGCCCAGAGAGAGAGAGAGAGAGAGAGGGCCACAAAGCTGGAAAATTTTTGACATACTTATGGCGCCCCTTGTAGCAGTTGGAGGGTGTGAACTAATTTTTACTAATTACTATTAATTATTTATTAATTACTATTAATCTGTAATAAATCTAAAATCTTTAATTGCAATTATCTCGAAAACGGCTGGGAATTTCGCAAAAATAACGAAATTTGCCGTCCCCTCACGAACCCGCAATAAACCAGGTACGTACTACAACATATCTAAAAATCAACCCCCTAGGACACCCCCTTATTAATTAAGTCAAGCCCCCCAACAAAACTGATGAAAATATTGAAATTGAAATTTTGGTGAAATGTATTTTTTCTTATTGTTAAATAAAGTTCGTTAAAAACAGATGCTGTGTTGTATTTATGGTTTTCCCAATTTCATCCCTTAAAATTAGTTAAAATCTTTAATCGCAAATATCTCGAAAACGGCTGGGAATTTCGCAAAAATAACAAAATTTTGCCACCCCCTTACGAAACTGTAGATAAGCCAGGTACGTACTACAACATATCCAAAAATCAACCCCCTAGGACACCCCCTTATTAATTAAGTCAAGCCCCCCAACAAAACTGATGAAAATATTGAAATTGAAATTTTGGTGAAATGTATTTTTTCTTATTGTTAAATAAAGTTCGTTAAAAACAGATGCTGTGTTGTATTTATGTTTTTCCCAATTTCATCCCTTAAAATTAGTTAAAATCTTTAATCGCAAATATCTCGAAAACGGCTGGGAATTTCGCAAAAATAACAAAATTTTGCCACCCCCCTACAAAATATATGGATAAACCAGGTACGTACTACAACATATCCAAAAATCAACCCGCTAGGACACCCCCTTATTAATTAAGTCAAGCTCCCCAACAAAACTGATGAAAATATTGAAATTGAAATTTTGGTGAAATGTATTTTTTCTTATTGTTGAATAAAGATTTTTTTTTGCAAACATTAATAATTAATAGCCGAGGGCTCGTAAAAATGTATTAAAATGTATCAATGTATCAAAATGTATTAATGTATCAAAATGTATCAATGTATCAAAATGTATCACTTGCTTATTGGCAACCAGTTTAACATCAGTGCAATGCGGAAATGTATAAACTAAAGGGTATTAACGAAATTGTATCAGGAAAGCATAAAATGCAAGATTTTTATCAGGAAAGCGTAAAATGCAAGATTTGTATCAAGAAAGCGAGAAATGAAACATTTTAACAAAATTGGATCAAGAAAACAAGAAAAAAATTGAGTTTTTTTCTATATTTTTATCACAGTTTTGGGGGTTGGCTTAATTAATAAGGGGGTGTCGTAGGAGGTTAATTTTTGGATATGTTGTAGTACGTACCTGATTTATCTAAAACCTTGTAAGGGGACGGCAAATTTTGTTATTTTTGCGAAATTTGCGTACTGGGTTGGGGGTTGAAAATGTTATAGTTATAGTTATAGTTTTGTTGGGGGGCTTGACTTAATTAATAAGGGGGTGTCCTAGGGGGTTAATTTTTGGATATGTTGTAGTACGTACCTGGTTTATCGGGAGTTCGTAAGGGGACGGCAAATTTTGTTATTTTTGCGAAATTCCCAGCCGTTTTCGAGATATTTGCGATTAAAGATTTTAAAGTTTTGGGGGTTGGCTTAATTAATAAGGGGGTGTCCTAGGGGGTTAATTTTTGGATATGTTGTAGTACGTACCTGGTTTATCAGGAGTTCGTAAGGGGACGGCAAATTTTGTTATTTTTGCGAAATTCCCAGTCGTTTTCGAGATATTTGCGATTAAAGATTTTAAAGTTTTGGGGGTGTCCTAGGGGGTTGATTTTTGGATATGTTGTAGTACGTACCTGGTTTATCAGAGGTTCGTAAGAGGACTTCAAATTTTGTTATTTTTGCGAAATTCCCAGCCGTTTTCGAGATATTCGCAAATAAAGATTTTTTTTTGCAAACATTAATAATTAATAGCCGGGGGCTCGTACGGGGTTGGAGGTAGAAAATGTTATAGCTGTTAGGCAGCACTTGTGTTGCTATAACATTTTCAACCCCCAACCCCCAACCCCGTACGAGCCCACGGCTAATAATTATTATTTGCAAAAAAAAATCTTTATTCGCGAATATCTCGAAAACGGCTGGGAATTTTTCAAATTGAGGAACTGGGAAATAATGAAAAATACACAGTATTTGTTTAAGGACTTTATTGAACAATAAAAATAGATTTTCTAAAAAATTTCTTAATAATTCATAATTTTGTTTTAAGTACATTTTATCATACATATTATATTTTTTTTAGTGATTTTAATTTTATTTATATTTTATTTAAAAAAATATTGATTAGATGATATAATTGGTAATAATAATATATGTGTATAATGATATATGTAAAATTTTATTTACACTATTATTATATAATACACTGTTACAAGATATTTCGAAATAAATAAAAATATGATACAAAACGATTTGAACAGTGTTTTTTTTTTTGTTAGACAATATCACATTATGTATATATATAGTAATCTAATATCTGCAATAAACGAAACAAAAAAAATATCAATTCTAACTAAAAATCATTAAAAACATATCTATATGTCCATGATGAATAAAATTAATAATAAATTTTTTTAATCATTTGTAGTTATATGAACAATTGTAGAAATAATTTTCTTTCCATTTTCATGATGCAGCAGATTTAAAAGTGGATCCTTGATTTTCTCTTCGAGCAGCTGAAATAATTCGGTACGAATCATTTTTAGCATTTCGGCAATTTCATGCTTCTCGACTTGAAACATAATCCAACCATCCTCCAACATTAAAATGGTCGAACCATTATGGACTTCAATTTGAATCGTACAACCGGAGAATAATAGTAGTGGTACGGCTGGCACCATACTACAATCTCTTATAAATAAACGACTAGTTTTGATTTTCTCTTGAAAAACTAAATACGGACTTGGAAAATGACCGACGCTCATATTAACGGACGATGGATGCAGAAATACCTGAAATATGAAAACAATTATTCGGTTATATCATTTATATTTTAATATAAATGAAGAAAGATAAAATATATCTATAATATCTGTTACAAATACATATTAAACCACGTGGTTGTTCGGTAAAGTTTGTGCAATGCTGCCACGTTATGTGTGTTGCCTATCGCTTAAGAGGAGCCAAGGAAAGATTAATGCATAATGACTTTGGTCTGTATTCTAATGTCATTTATAAAAGTGATTTTTTCGAAAAGTACTTTTGATGTTTACTTGAAATTATTTATTAAACAATACAATACAATACAGTAAAGTTCATCCGAAGAACGTAAAACCACATAAACATAAACGGTATTGAAAAAAACCATATTACTTTTAAGGGAATTTGTACCTAAAATATTTTGTATAACACTAAATCCTATTCAAATTCAATTCTAAGTGGTGATTGTCCACGTTAACGACTTAATGAGTTTATGTGGTTTTACGTTCTTCCTCGGATGAACTCTACCATGTAATACTTACATATCCATCTTGTTTCGTTTTAAACTTCAATTCTTCCGGTTTCGGTTGACGGGGTACTGCACCCGCACTGCTAATATCAAATGATTTTTCCGGTGTCAGCACTTTCACAACATTCGGATATAAAGCAGCGCATAATAGTGCAGCGAGTAATCTAGTGTTATCGCCGTGTGTATTCATCTGAGGGCCGGTTAGCTGTAGGACATTGTCGTGGAATGCTGCACGTCTGCGACTCGTTGGCGGTAGATCAACGGGCACGAAACCGATACTAACTAGAAGCTCCAACAACTGATACTTGATTTCGGCGAGGGTCTCTAAGGTACGAGTGGAGAGGTAGTTTTCCTGAGCGAATACGTAGCCAGCATGCCGGCTTTTCGAATATGCTTCCTGCCATTTCTAGGGAAATTCATATTAGATAAATAACAAATACAACTAGAATTTAAGTGTTTGTTAGGTTATTAAATTATCGAAAAGAATGAAAACTTTAAGCGCCGTTTGGGCGCTAGATTTTTTTTCGATTTTTTGTTTTTATTTTTTTCTCAAAAACTATACGGTGAAGGAAAATAAGCATGGTATGAAAAAATGCGGAATAATGAGTACTATAATTGAGTGAAGAAACCATTATTTTAGGATGCATAGTTCAGTAGAAAAAAATTAAAAACTGAATTTTTGAAAATTTCTCAAAGGGGTACCCTTGAAATTTTTTTCAAAATAAGACTTTTTCAAAATTTGCTCAAAAAATTCTGAAAAAAATCCGTAAAATAAAGAAAAAAAAATAGCTACATAATAGCTAAGCAACTTTTTTCTCTAACTCAATTTGGTTTGGCAGGAAAAATTATTGAAAATTCTAAAAAACAATTTTTAGAATTAAAATCTTTTCTTCATATATTTATTTCTAAATTAGATGTACATTTAAACTTCATGTACTCAACAATAAATAAGAAATGATAGTTTTTTAGAATTTTCAATAATATATAACTTACATTATACGCTTTCAAAACGGTCAACTGATCGCTATTCGCCGTAGCGAAATTCTTTCGTTTCGCATTGGCCTGATCCTTCTTTCCAAACGGTGCAACAAACGGCGACTTATAGCTAAGACAAGCTGCTATCGTAAGTGCTGAATCCAAACAGCAGAAAATCGCACCGAACAATGCTAGTTTACCGATGCGTACGTCTACGGGCAGTGCGGCTAAATGTAGGCCAAGCGGTGTTAGTTGTTGCAGCTCATCTAAAGCACCGACATCTTGCAAACGGGCAACGGCCGAGTCGATACTTTCCAGCGATGGTGGTTCGATGCAACCATTCAGTACCTGTAAATTTTACAGTTTTAATAAAAAGCTGTGTATAACAATTAATATTATTACTTTATTCATTTTATAGAACATATTTGATATCACTGATTATCTATAAAATTTTGTGTATTCTTCAAATACAAACAAGATTTCGATTTTGCTATAGCATCTAAGCTGGGATCATAACAAAAAAAAAAAAACACATACCTCATGTAAGCTGTAACTAGCAAAATTCGGCAAAATTTTAATCCGTAACAGTAATCGTTCGAGCGGCACCCGATGCATTTCTGGTACGGGTTGAGCAAGTAAATGATGCTTGAACCGATGTTCGGTCATCAGATGAAAACAAACGCCGGGCATAACACGACCAGCACGACCTCTACGTTGCAATGCATTCGCACGCGACACCCAACAGAGTTCCAAACTCTCCATATTACGATTCGGATCGAATCGATTCTCTTTCATTTTACCGCAATCGATTACGAATACACAATCGTCTATCGTAACTGATGTTTCAGCAATATTCGTCGATAGAACGATTTTTCGGGCGCCGTTTTTAGGTTTCCTGACAAATAGTTAGAAATTCAGTAACATAACAGTGAAATTACAATAATCCAGTGGCCAACCTAGATTTATATTAACATATCAAAAGAATACTTACTGAAAAATAGCGGCTTGTTCTTCGCTTGTTAACGATGAATGCAAAGGCAAAACAACGAATTTTCCATAACGCGAACTAAACATCGAACTTTCATTTAACTGATCATGTAAAGATGTAATTTCAGCAATTCCCGGTAGAAAAACAACAATTGATCCTTCGAGAGGATAATTATGTTCACCATCGACAATAAAAGTTAGTAAACTCTCGATTAATTCTAAATTCGTTTTCTCTGTATCCATTAAATAGAGATTTTTACAGGTTAATTTGCCATAATCTGCAACAAAAATATTTAGTAATAGTAAGTTTCAATTTTATAAAGTATATGTATATAAAGTTGGAGATGGTATGAGAGGAATTATGAATGTGGATGAAGCTAAAGTTGCTTGTTATATTTGTGAAGTCAAACAATTGATATCCGGGGCGAGTTGCAATAAATTATCAACGCAAACAATCCAAATACATCTAATATTTTAGGTTATATCATATGTGGAACTTACGATTTTAAATGTCACTTTCAAATAAACTGTTTTATTTATCATTACAACTCACTCAGCAAAAATCAGCTCAGCTCAGCTCATTCACGAGATTTACTGATCTTGAGTGGAATGTAAAAAAAAACAGCTAATGTTTGAAGGAGACTGATTTCGGGATAAAGGAAAGAGTTTGTGCCACATCCTTATCTATGTATGTATGTAAAAACCCAGCTATTTCTAATTCCTTCAATATTTTATTTCAACCAAACATAATTTAGATTAAATTTGGAATTCTTCTGATTATTATTTTAGCCCAAAATTTTAAAGTTGCTTATTTGGATAGGAATGTTTGGAGGACACTGATTTCAAGATGATGGAAAGAGTTTGGAGAACACTGATTTCAAGATGATGGAAAGAGTTTGTGCCAAATCCTTTTGGGTATTGGCGTGATTGTGTATATATTAAAACAAACAAAATTTACCTCTATATCGTGCATAAATTTGTGGAATCGTTAAATTCTCATCTCGTATTGTATCTTTCGGCATAAAATTAGCACTTTGAACATCAGACGATTCGAATTCTTCCTCAAATATATCGCCAACTTTTTTCGTATTGCGACAAAACTGCGAATTTTCTTCCAGTACATATCCTGTCATTTCCAATACATCCTCCAAAAAATACTGTTCAACTGGAAAAGTCCTGCCCGGTATCTCCAAAATCGGTACATTACCGAAATAATCACAGAATATATGCGCGTTCATTGTTGCACTCATTAAAATCACTTTTAAATCCGGTCGTAAGGGCAGTAAATCTTTAATCAATCGCAACAGAAAATCACTCTCTTCGCTTCGTTCATGCACTTCATCGACGATTATATGCGAGATGGAACTTAGCTGCGGATCGGCTTCGAATCGTCGAAGTAAGATTCCAGTCGTACAGAATGTGAGACGTGTCGCAGCCGAGATTTTATTCTCCAAACGGATTTGATACCCGATTGATTTTCCGCATCGCTCGGCACGTTCATCGGCGACTCTTTCAGCGACACCGATCGCTGAAATACGTCTCGGTTGTGTACAGACAATTTCCACGTGATCTTTATTATAATTTAATAACCAATCATCTAGTAAAAATTGTGGAACTTGTGTACTTTTACCGCAACCAGTTTCACCGCTAATCACAACAACTTGCGACGATCGAATCGTGTTTAAAATCTCTTTCATCAAATCCCAAGCGGGAAGTTTTCTACGTTGCGCTATTAATTTAATATATTTCGGATCGTCTTTCTTCCTTTCAAATTGCTTCACTAATAATTCATCTTCCTTCTGTATCGCTTCCTTGGACAAGATTAATTTCGTATCTTTACTCGTTAAGCCTTTTTTGTAATGAGTCGGCAGTTCTTTTTTAATTTTATTAATCGACTGAGTAGTTTTCGGAAATAAAGATTCGTTTTCGTCGAGAAATTTCTCCGGATTTGCTTTTAAAAACTGTACGATTTCATCTTCGTTGTTCAATAGTTCAACTATGGAATAAACACTGACCATACCGTGTCCGGAAAGTTCTTGTGCTTCTTGCAGAAGCCGTCTACAAATATGCAAGCAAACCTGATCGGGTAACACAGCGTCAGTTTTTAAAAATATCAATGGTGGTTCAAACGGATAGCAACTGCTTTTCGGAAATCTTATTTCTAACTCGAATTGACTCGGATATAAATAATCCGTGTCGTTTTTCTTTGGTTCTTTCTCGATTTCATGAGAAAATCTACATTTATTACCGTATTTACAAGGGATACCTTTCAAAATGTTCCGACATGGCGGTGGTTTTTTCGAATTCGATTGCGTTTTCTTATTTTCCACCGGTTTCTTATAGTATAAATCTAGTAAGTAATTTAAATTAAACGTTAATATCCAAACGTTATTTGCTATTTTTTCTTCAAAAGCCGATTCGTAAATTGATATTAAAGCATTCTTTTCATCCTCGCGTTGTTCCAATAATTCATTTTCCGTAAATATACATTCGCCTTTATCTTTCGGAGACATATTATAATACTTTGAAAATAATAACTCTAATGCGGAATCAACCTCGCCTTTACAATAATCTAGTGCTTCGTAACAATGTGATTTATGAAATCCGTAACTAAAATATATAAATTTAACTATAGTATTTGTCAAATTTTGTTTATTTCTAAACTTACCTTCGTAATCTGGACAAAGCAAACATCCTAAATTTATCCTCCGCTGTTTCATCGTTATTACGCGATTGAGAATTATCACTGCCACCTTTAACAACTAAATTGCCCCGGTCCATCCAATATTTATGACCTAAATTCGATTTATGATCTTTGTAAGACGATGCATCAGCTAAAGTAAAATCCTACAATTTACAAAAATATATTATTAACTAACTAATTATTATTATATAACTATACCTTTCCATGAATCTGTTTTAAAGTTTCCAATACTAGTTTTTCCGAAGTATCACTCAGCCGCAATCGGGGCATTTCTGCCTTAACATGCGCTTTGGGAACATTGTTCGGAAGTTCGCGACTGAAACACAGAAAATAACTTATTATTGTAAAATTAAAATATGTTAATTATTATGCAGTTACCCGATTTTGACATTTGGAATTTCGCGTACGAAAAAATCGTATTTGTTCTCAGTTGCAGCACCGTCCATTTCCGCTAAAATACTTACAACGATTTAATAGAAAATTCGAAATATTGTGCAATAATTTAACGTTTGATATTTTTACATACTATTACAGCGATTACAGCTGTCAAACACTGGAAAATTTAAGGTTACGTACCCATGACTTTATTCTGCCACGTGTACCTAATTGGAACTTTCATTCACAGATGGCAATAGCAATACTAAATTTGCTATATGTATTATTATTATTTTTTTTTATAATTTTAAAGTAATAAAATATTAAATTATTTCGTAAATATGTAATATTTTAACATCAAATTTTATTAAAATTTATAAATAATATTTTTCTTTCATAATTTATATATTCATGAATATAAACACTCTTGAATTCAAATTCGAATTTGTTTTTGTCTAATTTCAAATTACAAATATGATCCATTTCTGTATTAAATTCGTATTCGTTATTTATTAAATTCCCTATCAGCAGGACCGCATTAACCTCTTCGGGGGCCTGAAGCAATTTCCATTTCGAGGGTCCCTTCCTCTAAAAAATGGGAGTAAGGAAGGAAGACGTGAAGAGAAAAAGTCTTATTTCAAATCTATATTTCTAAAAAGTTTCAATCAGAAATCAGAAAATCTTTTTTTTACACTTGTTCATCATAAAGTCTTTTAGAAGTAAAACTTATTTTTAATGCAAAATTATCATGTAAAATAAAAAAAAATTCACTTATAATTATAGTTTATGTTTTATAGGTAGGAAAATAATATTGCACCTCACTGCAAAAAGTGTCTAATTCTTAGAAAATTTGTTAGAAAGAACAACAGAATTGTATTGAACTTAGGAATTTTTCTTTTCTATGGTGCTCTCCAGGGCCGGATTATAGCCTAGACAAAAAAGACAAATGTCTAGGGCCCGCATACAAAGGGCCCGGCTTGCAGTCGGTTTTTGTTAATTGATGAAAGTTTAATTCTAATTATCCTCAGCCCCGTGGGGGCCCGGAGAAAAAAAATGTCTAGGGCCCCACAAAAGGTTAATCCGGCCCTGGTGCTCTCCTTATCAATTTTAAACTGTAAACGTCTCAGATTTGTCATAAAAATTGTACTTAAAAAAATGTCTTTTATCGGGGACCCTAAGCACGTGCTTAGCTAGTTTATACTTTTAATCCGTCACTGCCTATCAGGTTCGTTATTGTTTTCAGTCATCTTCAGATTTTCTGAGTTTGGTCAGCGTTCACTCGAACCAAACTCAGAAAATCTGAAGATGACTGAAAAGTCGAAACGCGTCATTGCTAAAAATAATAACGAACCTGATAGGGAATTTAATAACATTATAATTAATTATAAGTTTTATTTTTATCGCTGTTTTTATTTCAATATTTTTTCTTAATATTTAATATAAGTATTATTTCTAAATTGAATCGTAAAATTCATTTCAACATTAGGCATTATTTCCACCTAACGTAAAACAATACATACATCCATTTTTCGGTCCGAGAAAGAAGTCCAGGCGACAAACCGTGAACACAGAATTTAAGGGGGCCACAGGAAGTGTTAATGGCATTCGGTTCGTACAATCACCGATGCGAGGCAAAATCCTTTGGGCCGCGCGAGAGCCGAGTAATTGTTTCTTAGCGGTCCCATTGGCAGTCGGTTAAAAGCAAAATCACGTCATAACATACCGGAAATAATACTTGGAAGGTTAGGTTTCGCGGTTAGAAACGTCGCCGTCGTCACGCCCCGATGTGCGATGCCTAATGGAATTATTATATTGAGTTACTCGGGGGTTATATGAATTTATATGCAGATATATTTCTGAAAAGCAGAAGCTTATAATAAGGAATAAGGTTGCATGTTTCGTATTCGTAGTCATGGAAATATATATATTGTAATGTTTTAAATCTATGCGACACTACTGTATTATATACAGAGTTGGACTGAATAAAAAATTAGGCCCGGGGAAAGTTGTAACTTACATTCCAAAAATGTTCCCTATTATAAAGTTACCATTAGTTTGTAAGAATTATAGGAAATAATGTAATTTAATATAGTAAAAACTCTTTCAGAACTATTAAAATAAAATAGTTTTAGGATATATGATATTCAACGAACTCAACGTACATAAGTCTTCATTAGGAAAAAAATACAAAAACATAGAAACAAGTTACTAGGTAACAAAATAAACAGAGTTGGAATTGATTAAAAATTAGGCCCTGGGAAAGTTGCAAGATAGGTCGCACCTTACTTCCCAAAAAATGTTCAAATAAGTTATGTTTTTATATTTTCTTAAATTCTAATTTACATGGAAGTGACATTATAGAAAAGTAAAGATAAATTGTAAAAATGGCACATATAAAATTAAATATATTTTTTTATTTAAATATAAGTTAAAAGACGATTTACTAAATAAATCTTTTCATAAATTGATGTTTTTAGAATAATCAATTCTTAAATTTTTGCAAAACTCAGAGATCAGTTTTAATTTTTTGACTATCGCCGGTCACGGCCCATTGGGGAAAGTCCGGTTCCCCGGTGGGCCAGTCCAACCCTGATTATATATATATCGATAATTAATATTTAAAAAACTATCAATTTATCAATAACAACGATATATCGATATTTCGATATGCATATCGATGCAATTTAAATAGGTATTTATAAATTCAATGAAAAATTTAACTTATAGTAAAAAATCTTTCAGAACTCATTATATAAAATAAGTTCTGTATTAATATTTATTGATAATTGACGTTTCGACAAACTCAGAATCCGTTTTCATCAGGAAAACTGTTACATATCACATTCACAGTAAATAATAATAAAAAAAAATAGAAAAACAAGTTACTAGGTAACAAATAAGTAATTAGATCATAATTTTTTAAATATTTTTTTTAAATAAAATTTGGTTTCCAATAATTAAAAATTTATGATCTAGTTACTTATTTGTTACGTCTCGTAACTTGTTTTTCTATGTTCTGTTATTTACGGTAAATATTATTTGTATCAGTTTTCCGGATGAAGACAGACGTTGAGTTTGTCTATTCATCGATTATCAATAAATATTTTTTTAGAGTGCAATTATCGATATATCAAAATTGTTTCCAGTCCTACTTCCCATATACAAATTAAATAGTAAAAACAGTATTGTATTAGTTGTTATTTTCATTAAAAAAAATCAACAGACGCAGCATGACAATGAATTACACGTGAATAAAAGAAAATATTGCGAAAAGAAAAGAAAGAAAAAGAAAATATAATTTACAGACGAACACGGAACACATATATTGTATCGCTATATGTAAATTAAATTATATCGTATACAGGCGAGTTGGAATAAAGAATAAAAAAAAGTGTTTGTCACATTTGTGATGCCGACAAAATGAATAAAAAAAATTCAATTTTATTGTATATTGTATGGTTTTATTTTATTAAATTATATTTATTTTTTGTATTTTCAATTGTCAGTTATTGATTAGAAAAAAATTCAAGTAGTAACCTTTTAAAAATTACTTTTCATAAAATATCTTTAATAAATCTTGGCTCAATTATATACACTCTGAAAAATATGTAATTTTACTTACAAACTATGAGACACTATGATGTCTAGTATTTCTAGGTATAATTATTCAAATGCTATAATTTTAACATAGTTGTTTAAAAAAAACATAATATCAGAACTATTACAAATATTATGTAATATGATATATTGCCAACGGGATGGGAAAGTATATACCGGGTGTTCGCTCAAGTTCGTATTGGCGTTTAACATGCAATTTCGATAAATTGCGATATACTTCTTTCTCGAATTAAATTCGGAGAAATATTTAAAATACTTTTCGATAGAATTTTTTTTTTATTTTTTGGCTTTTATTTTTTTTCTCAAAAACTATGAAGTGTATGAAATTAAGCTTGATATGGAAAAATGCGGAACAACGAGTACTATAATTGAGTAAAAAAACCATTATTCTAGGATGCATCGTTTAGTAGAAAAAAATTAAAAACTAAATTTTTGAAAATATCTCAACAGTACCCATGGGAATTTTTTCAAAACAAGACTTTTTCAAAATTTGCTCAAAAAATTCTGAAAAATTCAGTAAAATAGAGAAAAAAATTAGCTACATAATAGCTAAGCAACTTTTTTCTCTAACTCATGCTGGTTTGGCAGGAAAGAAAAAATAAATTAAAAAACAAAAAAATATTAAATTTCAATAATTTTTCCTCGAGAGATTTTCAAAAATTCAGTTTTTAATTTTTTCTACTAAACTATGCATACTATGTATACTCATTATTTCGCATTTTTCCATATCATGCTTTATTTTCCTACACCTCCTAGTTTTTGAGAAAAAAATAAAAACCAGAAAAAAAAAAAATTTACCCCCCAAACGACACATGCTAGCAAATTAAAACTAAAACCAAATTATAGAACTTTTTATTGTCTATCAAAAAGTATTTCTCCGAATTTAATTCGAGAAAAAAGTATATCGCAAATTATCGAAATTGCATGTTAAACGCCCATACGAACTTAACGAACGAACACCCGGTATGTATGTAATAGTACAGGTTTTTAGTAAAGTCACTTTTAGTAAATTTAGAAAAATTACGTAAATTTGCTGTCAAGAATTTTCCATAAATAGGTAAAATTTGTTTAGTTCTATAATATTATTACTGGTATAATTACATACATTTCTAAATTTATATAGAGGATGTATTTTGAAATAAATGAATTACACTTAAAATATTTTATTTTATTAGTATTATTATACAAAATATGTACTAAGTGTTATTATTTTGATAAATCATTACAGATATTATTATGCAAGCTGCAATTTTATATAATTTGAGAAGGTATGAACGTTTGGTTAAAAAAATTTATAAGAATAATTTTGAGGCTATACGTTTGCGTGGACGTCTGATGAGTAATTGTAGTGTAGTGTATAATTGAAAGTATTTTGCGTGAGTGAAAGTTTCCAAGTAGTAGGAACAGAAGAGCATGTTTGAGAGGAATTATGAATGTGGATGAAGCTAAAGTTGCTTGTCTGTTTGGAGGAGGCTGATTTCGGGGATAATAGAAAGAGTTTGTGCCACACCCTTTTGGGTACATGTCGTGATTGTGTAAGTATATAAAATTTTAATTTTTCAACATGTCAAACATATTTTGTTGTAATATAACTTAGACATTTTTTATTTTATATTGTCAAACCGGTAAAAAATTCCTTGAAAAATTCATTCGTTTGTCATCTAAATTAAGGATAATATCCATCAACATTCAACAAAGGCATATTCAAAAAAAAAAAATAAAAAATGGAATTTTTTGTCTGAAAGTTAGAGATGCGAATGCTTGCAGCAGCAAACAGACGAGAAATACTTGTGAGTTATTTAATAAAACGCGTTGATGTCCAAGTACCAAAGCAACGTTGCATACGCTAGGAACATATTACGAATGAAATGGTAAGGACCCCATGTTCACCCATTTGCTCGTTGAATGGACAAAGGATCAAGTATGCGTATCGTTTTGTCCGTTGCTAGGCAACGATACGAGAATGTCGTCTTTCTTTGCCAGGTAAATACCTATATCTACCTGCCCCTGATGTTCTGGACGACATTAGCTACGGATTTCTGAGTTTCGAACACGTGTACTATCATCTATTATTTATGCAAGAAAATATACTGCGTCGTTATTTAGTTGTTATTGCGGAAAAATTCCGATACGTATCGTCACGTGGAACTACAACGTGTTTTATACTCGTAAATGTAATTAGCAAATGTTATTTGTTTGTCTAATTGAAATTATGATACAGACGTGTTAATTATTTAATTGCTTTTTATCATTAAAGCTACGGTAACTTTTTTTTTAATTAAATTTAGATCAGTGGTTCTTAAACTGTGGTCAGAAAACCCACCAGTCCCACACCAGTCTTGATAAAAAAATACAATAGAAGAATAGAAGAAAATCTTTCATGACAAATTTTAAATATGGATGGAATTTGGAGTTTTAAGTAAAATGACAATAACAGATATTCAGATATCTCTAATTAACATTCATATCAACTGTATTTATTCTTCAGGCTTTCACGGCCGATATCCATTGAATTTATAGATTTTTTCTTGTTAAAAAAAATTGAAAATGTTTAGTAAATTTCGATTCGTCTGCCTGTTATTCACATTGAAATTGTTTGTAATACAGCAGGAAATACAATTTCCTGTAGCCCGGCTAGGTGTGATTGTATTTAAATAATTATACCAGTATCTACTGCATTCTCTGAAATATAATTGAAATAATTGAAAATTATTTAAAGACGATAATGTCAGAAAGTATTGGTTCAGTTATATTAGTATTTTAAATATAAAAAATATAAATATAAAGTAATGAAATAGTTAACAAATTTGCCATTTAAATAGAAATAGAAGAATTAAATTATTATTTGGTATGTAATTTGTTTTATAAAAAAAGTGACATGGAAAAATATAAAAATTAAGTGATCTTGTAAATTCGTACATTTCATAAATAATAAACAGATATTTTTAATAATTACTGTATCCGAAATTTGAAATTATTATATTGAAATGAAATGAAAAACAAAATATTTTGTAGTTTTGGAAAAAAAAATATATTTGTCCACTGTTTATAGTTGATTAATATAACAAACTATTTAAAATAAAAACTGTTTTAGAATTAGATTCTGTTTAATTATTTTATAAAAACGACGTTTTGACGATACTGAACGTTCGTCTTCATCAGGTCAAAATTTATTTATTTATTGATAAATTTTGACCCGATGAAGATTAGCGTTCAGTCTCGTCGAAATGTCGTTTTTATAAAATAATTAAACAGAATCTAATCATAAAACAGTTTTTATTTTACACTATTGTACTTTTGCAAATCCGAGCTAATAAAAATAATTTTGTTGTTCAAACATCGAAATCAGTACAAGCTTTTCTCAATTTTCCCCTCCGAAAGAAAACTTTGTTAGCAGAAGTGGTAAATAATGACAGCGTTGTTTTCGATTTGTTCGAAACGATAATTACCTTGTTATTCTACTAATAGCAGCTCGCTTGTATTAGTCCTGTATATATGTGAAAGAGAGTCCTTCAAGAGTCTGGTAGTCAGTTTTGCAAAGTCTCAAGTTTTCGGGCAGAAACGAGAACGTTAATTTTTATAGCGTTGTAAGTTTTTCCGTGTCGCTTGGAAAACTTTACGAATAAAACATCAACTATACAGTCTTTAGTTAAAGCTGATTTTCTCTCTCTCTTTATTTAACGGCAATTGAAACTTTGTTCACTTGAGCCGGTTCTTGTCTTTTTTTTATATATTGTTTTAGGACTGTTTTAAAACGATGTTATGAGGAAAATTTTTGACATTTGCGAATAAGTTGGAAGTTTCAATTTTATTTCTTTTATTTATGGTAGATTTAAATGATCAAATCTAATGCCAGAAAAGAAGTTTTAGTTAATCAGGTTTTTAAAATCGATAGATAGAAAAGTTTCTTAATATATATTATTCTTTAATTAATATTGAAAAATTGGTTTCTTACAAATGTAGATTTTTTTTTTTAGGAATATATTTTAAATTATTTACTATTAATATAATACACATATGTATTACTTACTTAATGTAAAATTATATATTGTTTTTATAACGTCTTAAATTATGTAAAATTGCCGCTTTTATATTAATATCTGTGAGAATTCATCAAAATAATGAGACTGGGTACATATTTTGTGTAATAATACTAATAAAATATTTTAAATGTAATTCATTCATACATCCTTTATGTAAATTTAGAAATGTATGTATGAGTTAGAGAAAAAAATTACTTAATTATTATGTAGCTATTTTTTTTCTCGATTTTACTGAATTTTTTCAGATTTTTTTGAGCAAATTTTGAAAAAAGTATTATTTTGAAAAAATCCCTTGAGAAATTTTCAAAAATTTAGTTTTATTTTTTTTACTAAACTATGCATCGTAGAATAATAATTTCATTCAGTTATAGTACTCATTATTTCGCATTTTTCCTTACCACGCTTATTTTCCTACACTTTATAGTTTTTGAAAAAAAAAATAAAAATCAAAAAGTTAAAAAAAAATTCTAGCGCCCGAACGGCACATGTTAGTAAATTGAAACTAACACCAGATTATAAAACTTTTTATGCCCTATCAAAAAGTACTCCAAGTATTTTTCCGAATTTAACTCGAGAAAGAAGTATATCGCAAATTATCGAAACTGCATGTTAAACGTCCATACGAACTTGACGAACGAACACCCGATATGTATATGTACTTCTCCATCCCGTTGGTAATATCATATGTTTGTAATAGATCTGATATTATGTATTTTTGAAGAATTATGTTAAAATTACAGCAGTTGAGTTATATCTAGAAACACTGGACATCATACTGTCTCATGGTTTGTAGGTAAAATTTCATATATTTTATTAGAGTGTACGTTCAAAATTCATTGTATTTTTTGTTTTCCCAAAACTATGTTTTAAAAGCAAAGAAAAAACAAAGAAACAACACACTACTACTATTTTTGCAAAATATTTCGTGCAATTTATTTAAATAGTATAATAAAAAATAATCTAACTAGTCTAAGCTTCATTCAACAGACAATAAAACAATCATAAACATAAAAATAAAAGAATACAACCGTATAGAGTGCCATGAAACTAATCTTATTTTATTTACATTTTCATCCCCCTAGCGGGCAACATCTTTATTAAATCACATCTCTCTCTCCCTGCATCATCTACAACTGAAAAAAGTATATTTCTACATTTTAACTTACTACACGAAACACATTAACAAAAACAGTACTTAAACAAAATTTTAAACAACAACTTTTGCTAAAGTCTATAAAAAAACTTTTCGAAACGGTAAGAAATTTTACAGAGTTGTAATTAGAAGCAAATGGAAAGGGCCCGGGCGTTTCGCATAATACCAATTAAAGGCAAATTGTTAATTTATGCAAACGAATCTGAACTGTTCGAAGTTTGGAAAATGCGTTTCGCTCGGCAGAGAATTGGTTAATGGAGTAGTTGTTTCTTTGTTGAGATAATATAGTAGTAGTTTTAGGTTAGAATCCTGAATTTTGTCTGGCTGATTTTGAATGCCTGTGCAAAGTTGGTGGCGGGGCCCTGCTATGCGGTTAATTGTGTGTTTATGTTTCTGTTAAGTTTCGCCCAGGTTTGTGATTCTAAGATCTCAAGTTTATGCTGTGTTAAATCATAATATATAATATAGTGTTTAGTTTTTGAATGTATTGTTTTGGAATACTTTGGCTATAATCGTTATTGCAATATTAAATTAATGCGCACAACATTGAAATGGATTGATATAGATAAATTTACGAGAATGAAAAGCATTATATTTATACATAAAATAAAATTAGGTTTACTGTCACAATATTTTTCTATTAAGGACCTTAAGGACCTGAAAACGCATATCTATCAAACACAAAATGTTGGAAATTTTATATTAGAATACAACGAAAAAAATGTTAAGTTGTGCAATTATAAATTTTTTTGTAGAAAGTTAAGACTTATATTTAAATAATTTATTTTAGTTAAGATTACATATTTCTTGTATATATGTTTACATATTGTTTAATATTGGTTTATACATAAGAATATTACCTTTTCATTTCTGTATTTTTGTTTAAAGTTTTGTGTTTTTATAATTGATTGTATTTAAATTCATTTTCTATTGGCGTAAGCTATAATAAATATTATTATTATTATTATTTTAGATTAATTAATATAAAAAATTTTGTACGACTAATGCTCAGTTTAAGAAAAGCGAGTTAAATTTAACTCCAGTTTACATGGTATGAAATGAATTAATACGCAAACTTACATGTATAGTTTTTAATAAATAATTGCAATAATATGTAAATAATATACATAAACATATTTATTACACAAAATATTTAAAAAAAGTTATAATAATAGCATTATTATGAAAAATATAAAATCATAATATTTAAAAACGTGTTTTATTTGCAAATTCATAACAACACGATTCGTCGTCAGCATTTTGTGTGAAAATTTTTGGTTGCCGGTAAGCGTGTAACGAAGTGTGGAAAATTGCTTAGTAAATTAGAAATTGTTTTTCAGTGATTTGAGCCAAAACGTGAATGAAAATCCTTTATGCGTGCATGCGTGATGAAACGTGAGGTAAATATATCAACGCCGGCGCCGCCACGCTATCTGGCAAATATTGATGTAACCCAAAGGCGGAATACGTGCACTTTCAAACGTACGAAGCATAAATAAAATATATATATTTATAAAAACAAAATTGATAAATTGAAATCATATATAAATTTAATTTCAGTTTATTTTATTAATTATACTAATACATTAAATATATCTTGATCAATTTTTAATTTGTATCTAGTTCCAATAATTGATTTTAGTCAGTGTTTTCAAAACATTTTTCGATTGTAGTCCAATTTTAGTGAACATAATTTCTGGTAAACTAGTATTCAGTTATATATACCTACAATGTAAAAAAAATCATATTAAATTTAGGTAATTTTACATAGATTTTAACAGTAAAAATAACAACATTTTGTAATTTTACTATGATATTATTATTACATTCATAAAACATATAAAATTAAATAATTTTTTTGTAAAATTATATAATTTCTTTACAGTGTATTATAATATTATAATGAAAGTTTGTGTATTTCTGGAGGGTCTATTAAAGCAATTTAATTAGACTGTTTTACTATTATGTACAGGGTACTACTTCTCAAAAGAAGTCGAAAAACCTGAAAACGCCTTAGTAAAAGTCGTCTCATAAGCGAGATAATAATTATTTTAGTTTTTACATTAAATGATTAACTTGTTTTAAACTCTGACTGAAACACGTATGATAGATATTTGAATTATTTTAACACGTTTTTATTAAATCGCTTTCTTGTCTGTTTGCAATAGATAATAGTAAAAAGTGCAGAGAGTAGCTGTCGTTGCGCCCTATATTTCTTGTTTTAAATCTTACAAGTATTGTCATAGCTATTGAAAATTCACAACCACAAATTTTCAAGACAATCTGTATGGGGTCAGGAATCTGTATGACTATTAGAAAATAGGAGATATTGGGATATCGGTCATCAATGTAAGGCTAAATAATTAAAAACTCTATTTGAATTTAATTCAGAGCTTTCGGCCTTATTTTAGGCCATCTTCAGGGAAACTGGGAGATTTTATTTCGTTGTAATAAACATTTTACAATAAACAGAATTTATGGATAATACAGACAAAACAAAATATTTACTCACAGTTCGAAAAAATTAGTATTAGTGGTTGAAGCTCGCGAAAACAAACACATATCTCTATGTAGAATTCATGAAATTGGACATTGTGTTTGAGATTCAAAATTATTTTTGATTGTTACAAGTTAAAATGAAATAAATAACTTCAACCACTAATACTAATCTCTTCGAACTGTGAGTAAATATTTTATTTTGTCTGTATTATACATAAATTCTGTTTATTGTAAAATTTTTATTACAACGAAATAAAATTTTCCAGTTTCTTTGAAAATGGCCTAAAATAAGGCCGAAAGCTCGGAATTAAATTCAAATAGAGTTTTGAAATATTAAGCTCTACATTGATGACCGATATCCCAATATCTTCTATTTTCTATATATTATATATATATATATATATATATATATATATATATATATATATATATAATACATTAATCTGGTTAGTTGATAGATATATCATTTAAATACAGTTAATACTCAAATATAATCATAAAGGAATAATCTGAAAATGAAAAATTCATATCGCCTCGACCTGGGATCGAAGGAAGGACCCTGGTTCGATCCCAGGTCGAGGCGATATAAATTTTTCATTTTCAGATTATTCCTTTATGATTATATTTGAGTATTAACTATATATATATATATATATATATATATATATATATATATATATAAATTAATTATATCTTCAGAACTCTGTTGAGAAAAAATTAGCAGTCAACAAAAACATAATATTAAATAATATAGTAAAAAAATCTTTCAGAACTCATTATATTAAAATAAAACTGCTTTTGATTAAAGTTCTGTATTAATATTTATTAATAATCGATCTACTCAACAAACTCAACGTCCGTGCCCGTCAGGAAAGATTATACAAATGACATTTATATTAAATAAAATTTGTATCATTTTTCCTGATGAAGATGGACGTTGAGTTCGTCGAAACGTCGATTATAAATAAGTATTAATACAGAACTTTAACCTAAAGTAGTTTTATTTTAATATTAAATAACTTTTATTTAAACAATATTTTTCTAATGAAATATCACCTGGACATTACAAGTCAAACCATCGCCCCTCTGTATAATAAACTATTTATATTTCTGAGAAAATATTAACAACTTCATAATTATGTATTAACAATTAATCATTTTTCTTCTACCAATGACAACACAATCAACAAACATGAATCAGCAAAATGCCATAAATAATACGTATTAATGTTCCCGAAAACGCGGAAGATTTATAACGAAATCGGCAATTGCTTTTTAATTACCGCGTTGCAACGAAATCTCGCGAAAAAATACGATAGCCGATTAAACAAAGCTTCACAATCGAATTAAACGCAACAAAAAATTACGTCTCAAAACAGCGAATAATTACGGACTTCGGTAAACGGAAAACTCATCATTTACAAATTACCATTTCCCCGGAATAAAAAACTGCCCCGCGGAGCGTTAGGACACATTAATCATTTGGGTTGGGACGCCATTAGAATACCGTCGCAACGGTACTAAATAGCTCTGTGGGTATTTTATTCCAGCAAAGGTACGACCGGGCAGAATTCTGAGTTTTATCTTAACCGCACTTTTGCAAAAGAAGTTACCTAAAACCTAACCCTCATCTTTACCGGGGACGATTAATGCGTTTGTGTCTAAATCGCTTCTCATTTGTTTCGACAGTGTTGCACTCTATCTTACCCATTGTCATTATTTTTCTTTTTCTTCACATATATATCATCGCAATGCTGATAAATGTTTAGCTTGTTATATTTCAGTATTATTACGCAGGGTGATTTATAAATAAATATTAATATATAGAATTGTAACTGAAAGATTTTTACTATATTATTCAATGTTATTTATTCTATGTTATAGTGTGTTTTGTTTTTTAAATAGGAGACATATATAATTATTTTTACAATTTCAAAACAAAAAGACAGTAATTTTCTGAATTTAATGATGTAGCATAGAAATATTATATATATATATATATATATATATATATATATATATATATATATATATATATATATATATATATATATATAGGGTGAGGGCTCCTATTCTCAGCCTTTCCCAGTAGTCAGCCATTTCTATTAATTTACTGAAATAGTAAAAATACCCATAACTTTGTATGCATTATATCTCTTGCCGAGTAGTCAGCCTACTTTTATTAAAATTTTAAATACACTTTCGACATCTATGAATGAAAGGTTGAAGTACAATTTTATTAGCAAGCATGCTACTTCCAAACATTTAATGCAAAATGGCGAAATAGTGTTAGAAGCGTATCTGTGGAGTTGCTGATTGAAAAGGTGTGTATCTTTGTCTAATGCCTACATAAAATGGGAAAACTAACTGCATGGTTATTTAGATTCAAAAGAAATAAAATAAATATAAAAATTATTCTAAAAAAGCATGATTTAATAAAAAAACATGAGGCTGACTACTGGATCATGAATACAGTGTAAAATTCAGTAGACAGCCATCTCCGGCCGACTTCTGGAATTTCATAGTATATTTAATTTGAATTCAAATTTATCATTTAAGATAGTATATGAATATGGTCTTGATTGCTATGTAGAATAGTATCTATATAATTCAATAACCCAGTAGTCAGCCTACTTTTCTAGTAGACGGCTGAACTAAGGAAACCGAAAATTCTATAGTCAGCCGTATGCAAAACACAAGCAAATTATGTATTTTATTATAGATAACAGAACAAAAATAATTAAAATGAAGACTAAGGCAGAATGTAGAAGGCCGATTCATCGATATGAAGAAGAAGCATTAAAAAATGCATTACTTGCAATACGTGGAGGTACATTAAGTATTCGACAAGCAAGTCGCGAATATGGTGTACCGCGGGGAACACTACAAGATAGATTGCATGGACGAGTACCTGAAGGCCCTCGACGAATGGGTCCTGAGACAATTCTTAGCGGAGCTGAAGAAGATCTTTTAAAAGAATGGTTAATAAACTTAGCTAAATGTGGATTTGCTCGAAAAAAAGACGACTTACTGAATACTGTGCAACAAATTATTAAGGATGATAATAGAAAAAATCCATTCAAAAACGATCGTCCTGGAAAAAAGTGGTATTATAGTTTTTTAAAGCGACATTCAGAACTTGTTCATAGAGCGCCAGAAAGTATAACAAAGGGACGAGCTATAATTACAAAAGAATTTATAAAGAAATGGTTCCGTGACTTAGAAAACTACTTAAAACTACACAATCATGAAGATATACTTCAAGATCCTACAAGGATTCTTAACGGGGACGAAACAAGTTTTTGTATTTGTCCAAAAACTGGAAAGGTAATAGCTCCCAAAGGGTGGAAGAATGTGTATGAAATTCATAAAGGCAACGACAAAGAAACCATTACGGTTTTATTAGTATTCACTGCGAATGGGGAAACACTTCCACCAATGGTTGTATTCCCGTACATAAGACCACCTAAAGATGTAGTCAATAGCATGCCAGAAGAGTGGTTTCTTGGACGTTCCGATTCAGGTTGGATGAAAAGTGATACATTTTATGAATATGTCGTAAATGGGGTAAATAATTGGCTTGAAAGCAAAAATATTAAGAAACCAGTTCTTCTATTAGTTGATGGGCATCGGACGCACCTGACAATGGAACTAAGTAATTTCTGTAGCGAAAACGACATCATTTTATATGCGTTACCACCTAACACAACCCATATCATGCAACCAGCGGATGTTAGTGTTTTTAAGCCATTAAAAACAGACTGGAAGAAAACCGTCCGAAATTGGCTAGTCTTACCTGAAAACATCAATACAGTTTTGACAAAATCTACCTTTTGTCCTTTATTAGCTACAGTACTAAAGAATTCTGAGTTGCCACGAATAATAAAAAATGGATTTCGTAAATGTGGACTATATCCTTTTAATGCTGATGCTGTTGATTACAGTAAATGCATACAAAATCAATTAGAATTATTGAACAAAAACGTACACGCGGAACTCTCCGAAGTTTTTCCTGCAAGTCATTTTGACATCGCTGAAACTGTCTTAAACAAAATTAAATCCAATTTATTAAATAGAGGAATAGATACAAATATAATTTTACAGGAAATTCGAAATGAAAAATTAACGCAACATAATTCAGTACAAAATCTAGAGACAAACATAACACCTGAATTGATGACATTATCTGATTTAGTAGGCGTAGAGACTGAAGCAGTATCTGATTTGGCAGGGGTAGAAACTGGAGCAGTATCTGCTTTGGTGGAGAATAAAATAGTATCGGAATTACTGAAGGAATCTGGAACTACACAAATACCTGAAGAACAAACCGTCCAAGATGAGAATAATTTAAACAGTTTGATATTAGAAGTAATACATAAAGACCCAGAAAATAATAAAATTGAATTAGGAGAATATGATGTAGGTTTTAATGGACTTCTACAAAAAGTAAATCAAAACTATTCCACGACATCTAATACTAACATCAAAGAAATAAGAACAAATGATATCGAATATTCTAATACGATTCTGAAGGAAATAGCAGAAAATAATGCAGAAAAAACTGATCTATGCCTAGAGAATACTGTAATAAATGCCAAAGAAAATAAGAATTCTAATTTGCAAAGAATGCCTCTTCTTAAAATTCGTTCAAAATCTGCAATATCTCCAGTATTTAAAAAACATATATATTGGCCTGGACCTGTTTCTAATACGTCTAAAAGACACCCAAAAGAGCCAACTCCTTCCGCTATATCTTCACAAAGTTGGAGAAACATCATTAATAACAAGGAAAATAAAAAGATTGAAGAATTAGAAGCAAAGAGGAAAAGAAAAGAAAAAAGGCAAATGAATCAAGAAGTAAAGAAAAGGAAAACTATGAAGAAGACGAACAAAGAAACTGATTCTGACCAATACGAAACTCAGTTATTTGATAATAAAATGTGTTCAGTTTGTATGGAGCAATTAGATAGCGATGTAGAGGAAGATGACTTAAGAAACGTTGGTTGTGACTTCTGTCCTAGATGGTATCATATGAAATGTACCATATTTTATGGTCACTCTTATATTGATATTGCTAATGAAGAATTTCAATGCGATTTTTGTTAGTATACATATATAGTATATAATATATTCTTTTTTTCATAGAAGAATTACTTTTATTTTAATGTTGTAGTATTATTTCCATAAGTATTATTTCTTACCAAAGCAAATGTAATTTTCCTTTATAACATGTTACAATAATTATAAATATATTTTATGCGATCTATTAGTTTAGTTTTATTTAAAATAATGCATAATTACCATCACGAAATGTAGGCTGACTATTAGATACTATGTGGCTGACTAATAAATTTTGGTGGCTGGGTACTGGTGATTTTGGAACTGTTAATTAAATTACTCTGTATATTCATTATTGTAAATAATTTTTGAACGACAACACATCATAAAGATTTTTTAACATTATTAGTTGCGATGTACATAGCAGAAAATTTTAATAACAATGATGTGTAAATAATAATAAATGTTTTATGGAATCCCATCGTTAAGTGGCTGACTATTGGGTAATTCACCCTATATATATATATATATATATATATATATATATATATATATATATATATATATATATACAGGGTGTTTGCAATCAAGGTATTTTATTTTTAAGGGGTGATACTACAGGTCAAAACAAGGCGATTAACGCCAAAACACCTTAGTAAAAGTTTTCTAATAAACGAGATATTCATTTTTTTTTAAGTAAAATGGTAGCATATGGTATAATTTTTATTATCCAGCTCACAAAAAAAATTATTCTTCATAATAGTTTTGGATTTGCTTGAAACGAATAAAAATGTAAAAATATTCCAGGTTTTAAATACAGGGTGACTCGGATTTGCTGATTTGTGTTTCAACTTTTAGGTAAAATACCCTTATTTGATTAATAGGATTATATTATGTTTAAAATTACAATTTAAGCTTACATACAAAAGTAAAAGTTGTAAAGCTTACATACAAAAATTTGTGCCGATTGTCGATTGTTAAAACACCCTAGTAAAAGTTGTCTAATGAACGAGATATTACTTTATTTGAATTTATGATTGAGGGGGCGAAAACTTTCATTTGTTCTTATTGTTTATCTGTCAAACATATTTCATTATTGTTTAACTGTGCATTATCTATTGCTGGTTGGTTACTAATTCTTGTGAAAAAATTGAACGATGGACTATTCTAATGTTGAATTGTAATTCTAAACATAATATTCAAATAAAATTATTCAAATTTTTTAAATAAGGGTATTTTACCTAAAAGTTGAAACACAAATCAGCAAATCCGAGTCACCCTGTATTTAAAACCTGGAATATTTTTACATTTTTATTCGTTTCAAGCAAATCCAAAACTATTATGAAGAATAATTTTTTTTGTGAGCTGGATAATAAAAATTATACCATATGCTACCATTTTACTTTAAAAAAAATGAATATCTCGTTTATTAGAAAACTTTTACTAAGGTGTTTTGGCGTTAATCGCCTTGTTTTGACCTGTAGTATCACCCCTTAAAAATAAAATACCTTGATTGCAAACACCCTGTATATATATATATATATATATATATAAAATATTTTATTAAAGTCAGTATTATATATATAAAAAAAATATTATTTATTTCTTGAAAATTGTTATTAAGGGAATTTTTGATGCTTGCTTAAAAATCAAAAATGTACTAGTTCAAAGTATCAATATCACTTTTGGTACACGTCAAAATAAACAATTATAAAATTGTTTTAGGTGTTTGGAAACTTTTGCAACAAATACAGTGAACAACAATTATATCGTTGAAAAGTGTATTTATTGAAGTTTTTAACAGTATTTTTATTTTCAAAAAGTCTAATTTTTACCTAAAAATGGCGTCAAAGTGATCAGGTCAAAATTAAGATTTGCCAATGATGGCAGATGAAATTCGCATTCTACAGTTCTGAAACAAAAACAAATTAGATGTTAGTACTTGAAACCCATGTAACTTTCGTTGGAACGTACAAAATATATAATTTTTACATTTATTTTCAAAATGACGTCCTGCTTAAAAATGTGTCTAAAATTGACTTTTTTTTTTGGTTTAGGGGTAAAAATTATACATTTTGTAAGTTCCAACGATAGTTACAGTGTTACAAGTACTAACATATAATTTGTTATCTGCTACCATTGGCAAATTTAAATTTTGACCTGATCACTTTGATGCAATTTTTTTTAAGTAAAAATTTGACTTTTTTGAAAAAAAAAGCTGCTGAAAACTTCAATAACTACCCTTTCCAACGTTATAATTGTTGTTTAATGTATTTATTGTAAAAGTTCCCAACAAAAATGTTGAAAAACACTCAAACTACTAACAGGAATATTACCCTATTTTATTAGTAAAAAATTTGAAAAAGTTATTTAATAAAAAACATTTACCCTTTTTAGGATAAATTTTAAAAATTAAAATAATCTTATTTTATTATTCTAAATACTGAAAAAGTCAATATAAATAAAAACCCGCAATAAATATTTACATAAAAGAATATATATTTTTCTTTTAGTCACTAGATTTCGAAAATTGGTGGCAGCGCGACTGTAAAGTCATGGATGATATTATCGTAGTTGGCGCAAAACATCAACCCAGTAAAACTTAATAAAGATAATACCCCGTGCGCCGGAACAATGAGCAAATTGTAGTTAGTTATGGCACAACGAGTCCGCCGACCAACGAAACTGCCTTCATCTCCATTCTCTTGCTGTCGGGACCGACAAAATCCTCCTCGGTTCAAGTAAAGAGTTAACCAAGCGAATACTCACACCACTGTTGAAGCAATGGAGCCTGAGCAGTCGTTTCACGCGGCGCACTCCCAACAGAGCGATGACGAACTTTACCAATTAATATTTTTACAATCGTACTATTTTATTATCTTTAGCTTGACTTTGTACGCGCGCTCACGAATTATTTTATTCCTCCTCCAGTTTGTCGTGCTTGGTGAGAATTACCAAGCGAAGATAATCGCGCGGTAACCCTTTCCGATTTTCTTTTGTCTTTTTGCTGACATTGTTTTCTTACATTGTTTTTTGGGTTTTGATGTTTGACTTGATAGTGTAATAAAGATTTGTATTGTGTCAATAATATGAGATTGCATTGTTATTCGTATAACAGTTGATTCGTGTTACTATAATTCGTGCTTATCTGTAAAAATCGCGATATATCAAATTTGGTATGTGATATAAAATTTAATTTTTTGTTGTAATTTAATACTTATTTGTTTAAAAATATATAATATCAAAACTATTACAAACATTATGTAATATGATATTATCTACGGAATGGAAAAGTACATTATGTAAAAGTACATTTTTTTTAGTAAAGTCTCTTTTAGTAAATTTCAGTAAATATACTGTTAAGAATTTTCCATAAATAGGTAAAATTTGTTTAGTTCTGTAATATTATTGTTGGTATAATTACATACATTTCGAAATTTACATAAAGGATGTATTTTGAAATTAATGAATTACATTTGAAATATTTTATTTGTACTATTACACAAAATATGTACTAAGTTTAATTATTTTCATAAATTATTACAGATATTAATATGTAAGCTGTAATTCTACATAATTTAAGAAGTTATAGTAACAATATGTAATTCTACATTAAGTATGTGATGCAATTTGCAGAAATTTTACATAATTATTAGGTCATTATTATTTACTTTATGTAAATAAAAATAAAAGAATATTTATAGTAAAATAAAATTACTGATTTTTTTATAGTAAAATTTTTCTACTATTTTTTTACAGTGTATATCTTAAGAAGAATCATGTATTTGCAAAAAAAAAAAACAAAATTTTTAATCAATGTTGCAAAAAAGAAGTCGGTAATATTGTGCGTGCCGTATGCGCATTACCTCGCCAGGTTCACGTGTTTTAGTGGGAGGCGTCATTAGTCAGAGAGAGTGTTTCAGAGACGCTGAAACCTTCAGACAGTCCTGGGTGTTCGGTACGAAACGTCCGTTGCCGTCGCGTTGGCCGTGCGGCAGGCGCTGTAACCTCGCATATCGTTCCAGATTTATTAGTCACGCGATAATTAAGACAATAGATAGCAGATGATAACCAAGTAAAAACCACTAGGATTTTGCTTCGTCTTCCGTTTCAAAAATTACCACCATATTTCATTTTCTACAAATGCGCTACTTTGTTTGAGAGTAATAATGATTTCGCACTTGGCTGTAAATTATTCGAAATTTCACTTTTTATTGTTCCTCCTTATCGTTCTAAATGAAATTAATATCGCTGTTTTTAACTGGAATTCATTAGTGAAAATCTGAAATTTACACTTAAGAAATATTTAAATATTTTTTTATTACTGGAACATAATCGTTTTTAAAGACTTAACAGTAGTTGTTTTTAGTTCATCAAAACAAATTAATGGCGATTTAAGTAAAAACAAAACACTATAACCCTAATAGTTTTTTTTTTTTATATATAGTAAAACTAAATTTATTTTACTTTCAGTTAAGTTTGCTACTAGATAAAATTTAGATTTTTACTTGATTTTTACCAGGGATTCAAACCGTTATATTTTTCGTTCCGGTTCAATTAAAAAATATATATTTTCGATTCCTGTTTTCGGTCCAGCACATTTGGTTTTCGGTTCAGTTCCGGGTGATTAATTTTAAAATTTTTTCAATATTTTTATATGTATTAAGAACTTATTTTCTACCATAAATTAGAACATTTTATTCCTACTTTTATAATAAGCATACTACATAAATTGCTACAATAATATAATATGAATAATAATAATTATTATTAATATAATTTATTATTCGAAACTTATATAATTTGTACGTACAATTTAATTATATAAACAATTTTCCAAAAATTATTAAAAACATACATACATAATCACGCCATGTACCCAAATAGTTGTGGCACAAACTCTATTCATTATAAATTAATTTTAATACAAAACTTAAATCTAAAGTAGTTTATTTTATAGAAATTATTTAAATGATTATTAATTATATCAAGTACGTGACAATAATTAGGAAAGCTACTGCAATTTTATAATTTCAAATTGTAAAATAGAAACAGAAACCAACTAAAAACACTAATAATAAATAAAAAAAAGATAAATGTTATTGTTTTTTATGTTTTCAGTACATAATAACTTTTTATATATATATATATCTATTTGTTCCGAAATTAGGCTGGGTATTTTATAGAGTAAGATTGTGAAGTTGAGAACTTCATTAGTGGGGGCCGAGAACACGTTCAGGTGGCGTGCGCTACAACAAATGAAGCGCGATTTTGTTAATGTCTCGCAACTGACGTAGTTCCCAAGCCAGCCGCGCTTGGCATTGCGCCCACTGCCTGTAAGCACCGCGGCGCTGTGCGTCTTATCTTTACAAATAACAATCATTAGCGTCGCTCGACTATCTACTCAATGGCTTTTTATACAGACGCTTACTGCGATTATTTTTCTTCTCTGCAGGTATTTTTTTACAGAGATTAAAAATGTTTTTTTATATAAACACAGGTGTTGTAGAAATTTATTTCAAATTTTCAAAAAAAAATATTAGGCAAATTTTAAAAAATTATATTAAGGATACATTAAAGATATTTAAATAAATTTCAAATTTTTATAATAATATTATTTATTATAGTTTGTGCTAATAAAGAATACATTGGCATACAATTAATTATAAAATTATTTAAATAATATACTACGTTTTTAACACGGACTAAAAAATATAAAATAATTTCTCTAGTCCCACACAAATTTATAACCCTATATAGAAAAACGTGTGGTAACGACAGCTACTCCCTACACTTTTTATTATATTATCTATTACATGCGTTCCACGTTTTTCTCTATGGGGTTATAAATCTGTATGGGCTAGAAGAAATTATTTTATATTTTTTTTTTCACAAAAGTCAAATTTTTACTTAAAAAAATGGCGTCAAAATAATCATCTTAAAATTTAAATTTTCCAATGGTGGCAGATAAAACTTGCGTGCTACATTTCTGAAACAAAAATAAATTAGGTGTAATTTTTAACCTTAAACCAAAAAAAAGGGTCAATTTTAGGCACTTTTTTAAGAAGGTCGCCATTTTGAAAATAAATTTTGTAGGTTCCAACGAAAGTTACATTGTGTTACTAACATCAAATTTGTTTTTGTTTCAGAAATTTAAAACGCTATATTTATTAGCCATAATTGGTAGATCTGCATTTTGACCTGATTGCACTTTGACGCCATTATTTTAAGTAAAAATTTGATTTGTTTGAAAAAAAAATTACTAAAAACTTCAATAAATACACTTTCGAACGCTATAATTATCGTTTATTATATTTGTTATAAAAGTTCTCAAAAAAATGTTGAAAAACATCTGTTACAAACTGGAATACTCCCTTAAGTTTACATACAAATCTATTTATTTTGCAAATAATATGTTTATAATATAAACAACGGATGCTAAGACGTTTGTATTTTTAGAGCTAGAACATAATATCTTGAATATACAATGAAAATTATTCACGTTGTTGTAGTGAGTTTGGCAAACTAAGATCTTTGGACATACGAAAACAAAGCAGAGCGTTTGGAATTAATGTGCCCGGTGACTAGTGATGCTATACCCCGCTTATTATAATGCAATGATAACACCGCCCAGTCCCTCCCTTCCCCTCTATGTCTCTCGCCAGAAATTTCTCCTGCACTACTTATATATACGTTTAATTCCTGCTGTAAGTCGGGTAAACAGCCCAGCGGGTTAGCACCTTAGACATATAATTGCTACACTGTTGTTATAAGATCCGACTAAGATGCCAAACAGTTATCCTGCAAAATATTTCACGTCCTGCGCGAATCTCAAAACCAGTGGTATTCAAGCATAGATATTCTGAAATGTTATACACTATATACAGGGTGATTTGAGACGAGTGTAAAAAATCGATAACTTTTTTTTATTTTTGAATAAAGTGCACTATGATGTCCAGTATTTCTAGGTATACCTAATTGTTTGAAAATACATAATATCAGAACTATTACAAACATTATGTAATATGATATATTACCAATGGGATAGAAAAGTACTATATACAGGATTGTCCAGAATTATGTACCGTAATTGCTAGAGCTGATAGTACGTTCAAAAATAACGGTATCTTTTTATATACATTTTTTTCCAAAACTCAATAATAAGGGAGATTCAACTCTGTAAAGGGGTGAAATAACCCTAATAAATGGATTTAAATTGCCTCCTCGGACTTGTGATCTGATTCCAATGGATTTTACTATATGGAGTTATTTGAAATCAAACGTGTATAACACTCCAATTAATACATTAAATGAGTTGAGAGACAAAATCGAGCAAGAATTTACAAACCTATAAAACAATGAAGTAACATTAAATGGAATAATGCGTTCACTAAATAAAACAATTAGATTGTGTATACAACAAAATGGAGGACATTTTGAACATCTGCTGTAAAACATTATTTTGGTGACTAATTAATATTAGTATTGTATGATTCTTTTGAAAGTTGTAAGTTTTCATTAAGTTTGATTAAAGTGTTAAGTGTTGAAAAATGGTTTTTATTTCACCCCTTTACAGGGTTGTATCTCCCTTATTATTGAGTTTTGGAAAAAAGTCTATATAAAAAGGTACCCTTATTGTTAAACGTACTATCAGCTCTAGCAATTACTGTACATAATTCTGGACCACCTATATGTAATATTAGAGTGTTCCAGTAAAGTCTCTTTTAGTAAATTTACAGAACTTTAGTAAATTTGTGATCAGGATTTTTCCATAAACAGGTTTGTTTAGTTCTGTAATATTATTGTTAGTATAATTACATACATTTCTAAATTTACATAAAGGATGTGTTTCCAAATGCATTAAATCTAAGAACTAAATCTCATTATTTTGATGAATTAATACAAATATTAATATGCAAGCTGTAATATTACATAATTTAAGAAGTTTACATTTTACATTAAGTATGTAATGCAATTTGCAGAACTAAGCAATTTTACATACTTATTAGGTTATTTTTTACTTACTTTATGTGATTAATATGAATTACAGTATTTTGAGATAGAAATACAAAATATTTATAGTAAAATTATTTTTCTGTATTTCGCTATTTTTTTTATAGTGCACTTTATTCAAAATAAAAATACAGGTATTGTGATTTTTAACTTTAGTTTAACTTATACAAAAAAAAAACCCAAATATACTGGATAACTCCATAGCCAATCGCAGCTAAAAACAAGTTTATCATTTTTCTAACAAAGAAACAACGCTTGCCACCGTTTAAGAACCACTGCACTATCCTCAATTCACGTTGACTATTTATTTGACCGATTGTCTAAGGCGAATTATACGTCTTGAGGATAGAGAAATTTGCATGTGCACAGTTATATCATAGTATATCCTTCGGTATTCCTCTCATTGTTTAACAGATTTCATTCGTCGTCCTGCGTGACGCAAGGCGTCTTTCGACGGCAGGCCGCCGCCGCTTTGTTGAGCCGGGCTTGACGGGTTATTAATTACGGCTGTATATAGACGCTATTAAAATTTTTGAAATTGTTCGCCTTTCTGTGCCGAGATAAATTACATAGATTAAAAAGATATCTGTTATGGAACTAGTTTAAATGTTAATTCCGTCTTTACTTCCACAGTTATTTACATATAATGCCACCACGTAGAAAGTGAGAAAATATGGGAAAATAGACGTTACGTATTGTTTTATTATAATCAATAGATTTATTTTAGTTATTGGTTACAAGATATTGTAGTTTATTTAATTAAAAGAAAAGTTTTTCAAAGTAAAACAAAGAAAAGGTTGGCCCGTATTCTCACCTCACTTTTAAAAGCGATTTTTGTCAAGAATATTTTTGACGTTTACTTAAAATTATTTATTAAGCAATTTCAATTAGTTTATTTAAATTTTATAATATTAGATATAAAAAAAAAATAAAAGTACTATTATATTTGTTAAAAGGTAGCAGTACAAATTTATTTTAAAGCAAAAAATAAAAGCATTTTTTTAAATTTGTTTGAATTTAAGAACCTTTTCACATTGAACTGATATACTCAATAATTTCTTACATAAATATCTTACCAGTCATTAGTTATTTCAATTATATATATATATATATATATATATATATATATATATATATATAATAAAATAATCCTAAATTTAATAAAAATAAAGAAAACCAACCTGATTTTACGATTAATAAGAGATAAGTAGTGCCGCAAGTGCGATAAAAGTCGTAAAATGTCATTTTTCACGTAGTTTTTCGGGTTTCACAGATTAACTTAAAAAAATAACACGTTTCTGATGCAAAAATGGAAAAATTCATTGGTTTCTGGTTAGTTGTGCACAAATTTTCACGTTGATCCGATCAGATTAGATAAAGTTGTGGCTATTCGAAAAAATTATGTTTTTCGATTTTTTATACTTCTATTTTTTTTTACTATAAAATTGCGCAACCGCATGAAAAACACAATTGCGGCACCACTTACCCCCTGTTAAACGTCAAATGAGATTGGTGTTCTTTAGTTTTATCAAATTTAGGATCGTTTTATGAAGTACGTAACGATTTTTTTTAAGAACACCCTAATATATATATATATTTAAAAACTAAATTCTTGTTATAAATCATATGAAGTATAACGGCAAAAAAATGCACATAGTCTTTACAAAACAGAACAAACATACATAAATGTATGATATTGTGGTGTACAGCTAAGTCGGTTAACTCGAGTTTTATCTTATTTTTTCTTTTTTTCATTTGAAGTTTGTTTTATTCAGAAAGTCGACGCCGTTAGCAGTCGCGTCTAGTGTAGACTGTTACATATTTCATGCACATGCGTTACTAGGTACAATATTTATGGTTCGCTTTCAGATTGTTCAGGTTAGAATATGTGGAAATATTTCCATATATGCCGTATGATATTGTGTCGAAGGGTGTTCTGTTTGAAAACTATATATGAAGCGATTTATAAAGGTAATAGTGTCATCTGTTTTGCTTCAGTCGTTTACTGATGATATGTGTCAGTAATAGCATGAAAGGTTATACGTTTAAAATGTAATTTCATCGGGAAATTTCGATTTTCTATTATATTATTCAAAGCAGGAAACCGAAATTAATTTTGGTTAAAATATCACTGGTTACATATTTAAAACGGTTTTCAAAATTTTGGTTATTTGTAAAAAACCGTTAAAACCAGTTTTTGACAAAGTTATCCAGTTATAAAATTACATTAGCCTTTTTTTTTATATAAACTAAAACTTTATTATTAAAATAAAACTGCTTTAGGTTAAAGTTCTGTATAAATATTTATTTAAAATCGACGTTTCGACGAAAAACAGCGCTCGTCTTTATCAGGATTTGTATCCTGTTAAATAAATATTTATACAGAACTTTAATCTAAAGCAGTTTTATTTTAAAACTTTATGTTTAGTATAATAAAAAAATTATACGTAAAATATTCATATATAATGTCAATAATTAGTAAATTAAAGTAAAAATAGTGAACCATTTTCAAATTGCAAATTTATAAATTTTATGAAATAGAAATAAACACTTTATTGCAAATTTTATTTCCTGTTTTTCAAAAAAGATAACATCAATCACTGTGAAGTAATTACAAATTTATAAATTTTTTATAATCTAGTTACTTATTTGTTACCAAATAACTTGTTTCTATTTTCTGTTTTATTTACTATAACTGTCATTTGTATCATTTTTTCCTGATAAAGATGTACGATTGAGTTTGTCGAAATGTCAATTATAAATAAATATTAATACAGAACTTTAACCTAAAACAATTTTATTTTAAGTGTCATTTTAATCAATAAATATGAAAATTGAAATAAGAAAAATAAAAATCTAATAAAAATACCAGTTTATGATATTAATAACGTTTTCATTATTATACGAAAAGTTGAAAATGCCACACCGATTTTAATTTGGCGCTGACCTTTTGCAGCGCTTGTCAATTGTGTAGCGAGCGATAGGCGACTAACCTTTCTTGACTTTATTACAATATACCTATATATATATCGTGTGTTCCCGTTCGATCCTACAATAGCAGAACCTAATCAAATGACCTTTTACGGTAAAGTGTTTCTTATTTGCTCTCTTATTTGTATCGTTTATGATTGGAAACACGTAACCATTCATGATTGTAATGTGACATTTTCCTGGATGGCATTCAATATTCAGGTGATTTTTAGCTAGCGACACTATTATAGAGTAAGTAGCTATTATAGTAAATTTTCTTATAAATGATATGAATAGGAAAATATTTTTAGATTGTAATTAAACATAGTAATATTGATTATAAATTTCATCTATTAATCTCCATCTTTTTTTCTGTAATTATTTGTAAAATGTGCAAATTAAAATATGCATGCTATATAGTTTTGATATGTTTCCTATTGTAAAGTTACTATTAGTTTGTAAGAATAATGTAATTTAATTTAATAAAAAAATTTTTAGAACTCATACATACATACACAATCACGTCATGTACCCAAAAGGGTGTGGCACAAACTCTTTTCATCATTCCGAAATCAGTCGCCTCCAAACATTCCTATCCAAACAAGCAACTTTGCTTCATCCACATTCATAATTCGTTTCCAAAGATAAATTGTAAAAATAACACATATAAAATTAAATATAATTCTTTATTTAAATCTAAGTTAAAAGAAGATTTAATAAATAACTTTTTTCGGATTTATTCATTTTCATCATTTAAGATGTTAATAAATGTGTCACATTTTCTTGAAAAATTTTCTTGATCTCAGATTTTAAACTCTTTTTTTTAAATGTTTATGTTTTAATTTGCTATTGATTTAATTTGTCATTAATTCAAAAGTTTTATCGGAAATATTAACCATTATTAAGTTGGGAAAAATGTTAAGATCTATAACCAATAAACGTCATTATATCTCCCATCATTCAATACATATCGACGTTTTTGGGATAATCTTTTCTTAGATATTTGTAAAACTCAGAGATCGGTTTTAATTTTTTGACAATCGCCAGTAACGGCCAATAATGATGACGGCCCACCGGGGAAAACCAAGTACCCCGGTGGGCACTAGATTATAAAATTTATAAATTTTTAATTAAAGAAAGTTAAATTTTATTTAAATCATAGAATTTAATTTTTAAATTATTATAATTTTGATGAGTTTGACTTTTAACCGAAAGCCGTGTATCAAGTAAATAAATATGCAAAAATATTTAAAACTGACGCAAGTTTAAATTCAAAATTAATTATATTTTCTTATCACTTAACTGACCATTATTTTAAAACACTTGTAAATAATATTCAACAAACAAAAAAGTACATTAAAAAAATGCCTAAACATCAAAAAAACACACACACATGCAAATTAAATTAATTTGCATAGTAGCGATGGCAATTAAAGATAACAAATAAAAATTAAAAATAAAAACTGTTTGCTATAACACATCTACGGATCCAGTCCGCGGTGCCAAAGCTTACACAAACTTCGTATGCTGCATCATGAGTAACGTCCATTACGCAAATATCAACTGATATACACACACACACACACATACTCTACGCACACACGTGTAGAGATAAAATATGCACGGACACACCACGTGTGTCTGTCTATATGAGCAGCTCAGTGGAAAAGCGGCAAAGCCATCACTTGATGGAAATTAATATTTTCTTGTTTTCTTTTACCAGCAGAATTAATTTATTTATAGATAAATTATCAATAATTATAGATTTATTCCCATTAAAAAGCTAAAGTTGCTTGTTTAGATAGGAATGTTTGCAAGAGGTTAATTTCGGGATGATAAAAGGAGTTTGTGCCACATCCTTTTGCGTATTGTGTACGTATGTCTGTAAAAAAAGTTAAATATTTTTTCATGTAGGTGCCGCTTGATTTTGTGAAAGAATGATGAAATAAAGGCTTTGAGTCCGTTATATTTTTCGTTTCGGTTGAATTAAAATACATATAGAGATTAATTTTTAAATTTTTTCACTGTTTTTATTTGTATTAAAACCTTATTTTCTAACATAATTTAGAACATTTTATTTCTACTTTTATAATAAGCATTCTACATAAATTGATACAATAATTAAATTAATTAATTAATTTTAATTCAATATTTCTTATATTATTAATTAATTAGTTAATATTGCATTGTCATCTAGTTTTAAGCTGTTTAAAGTTTCAAGTCTCTAGCTCATCGGAAATTTATTTTAAAATCGATTGCAAAATTTGTACCGAAACAGACAAACAGACAGACAGACAAGGAAGCGAGATAATAAAAACGTGTTAAAAATATCATACATATTTGTCACTTTTCCACTGAGTTTCTGATACGAATGTGTGTAGTTGTATAATTTATCTAATATTCACGCTCGCGTTTCGAAAATTTGAACGCTGACAATGACGCGTCGACCACGCCTCATGCTCCTTCACAAATAATATCATTTATTCGGATAGTCGTCGCTGACTTTTTTTTGTTTTTGATTTTTGAAATTGTGTTTGTTTGCTTTTGCGTTGCGCTTTTGTTATGCAACATGGCGGTCCGGTCGGTTGGGTGGCCTGGTGTGTTTGTCATCCGGATATAAATTAGTTTTATTTCGGTGTGTGTGTGTGGGTGTGTGTTTGTCGTACGTGGTATTTGGAGAGTTGCAATATTTTGTATTGTTGCAATGTTGGTGGAGGTAAAGTTTGAAAAATATTATGATTTTCGTGTCTGGATTTTAAAATTTATGAGTAAATTATTCGTAATAGATAAATATCATCACATTATATTAACAACAAATTTGTTTTTGTTTTTTTTTTGTTTGCGTGGACGTGCGATGTGTAGTTGGAAATGGTATGAATGAGAGTGGCTTGCGTGAGCGAAAGTTTTTAAGTAGTAGGAATAGAAGAGCATGTATGAGAAAAATTATGCATGTGGATAAAGCTAAAGTTGCTTATTTGGATAAGGATGTTTGCAGGAAACTAATTTCGGGATAGTAAAAATAGTTTGTGTAATTGGGTATATGGCGTGATTGTATATATATATAAACATACAAATTTTCAGAATATAGTCAATTTAGTTAAAATAATTAAATAAATAATATTTATTAATGATTAAATTATTTAAGATGTCGAACGTCGATTATAAATGAATTTTAATACAGAACTTGAACCTAAAATAGTTTCATTTTTTACCATATTTATTATATATACTTTATTTTTTAAATAATACATTGTTTACCAAAACAAATAAGAAACATATTAGAATATAATTTTTAATTTTATTTTTATTACACTATAAAAAATTTGTGTAATTTTACAAAAAAATTGTCATAGGAAAATTAAAAAAATGTTTTTTTCACTGTTAAAACCTATGTAAAATTATATAAATTTAAAATATAATTTCAACGTGTGTATTTGAAATACGCGAAAAAAATACGAAAAAATAGTTGAATTAGAAAAACAGTGTTCAAATTAAATCGAATTAATATTCATTCATTTATACACAAAAACGAAAAATATTTATAAAAACATTTTATAATGCCGATATAAACTAAGCCAATGTAACAAGCAACCATAATAGAAAATAATTACAATAACAACGCTCAATTTAAACACGCACCTATGAACATTAACCTAACCTAACATACATATATAACAACAATAACTACGCACTTGCGTTCACGCACCCACGTTACCTATCACGCCCTGAGAACTAACTACACGGGACCGTCATCGAACACCCACGGAATCAAAGTACATTATCAAAACATTTGCATATTAATTAAATACGACAAGAAGGCGAAACGCGTTGTCGTAATATCCCTGAAGGTGGGCAGAAATGTCGTGACTTTCATCGGTTATACGCTGGACGTTTTTCCAACCGGAACTCGTATTAAAAACCGACTACGGGGGACAGCGGAAGTGCCTTAGGCCGGGAGCGATTGCGGTATATTAACCGTTCTTTGCTCCCCCCCCCTCCCCCTCTATGTTTCAAATCGGGGTTTTTGCGGGACGAAATGGTCGTTATACATGGCACTGGGGTGGTGGTAGTGAGTCTGGACTCTCCGGCTGATATATATTTCGGCTAATTTACCGACCGAGAAATTATCGAATACGCGACCGTGTTAACAAATTAAGTGCGAACTTGGAAAACGAGAATTTATGGTTGCCATTAAAGATTTGGTTCACCTATATTATATTTCGGTGTGTTCTAGTTAGTTCTGGTTATGTTTTCATACCATTATAGAACAGAGCCGTAAATAATGTTTTATTTAACATTATAAAAAAACTTTTCAGAACTCATTATATTAAAAATAAAAGAATTTAGATTAAAATTCTGTATCAAAACTAGTATAGTTATATTGTATAAATTATTGCGTAAGTGGCCCGTATTCCCACCTATTTTGTTTATAAAAAAGTCGTTTTATATTTTGCTTTAAAATAAATTTTCACTTCTACTTCTTATCAAATAATAGTATTTCTATTTTTAATACATTTTTTTATAGCTAATATTATGAAATTCAAATAAACTAATTAAAATTGCTTAATAAGTAATTTTAACTAAACGTCAAAAGTAATTTTGACAAAAATCACTTTTAAAAGTTAGGTGAGAATATTTTTTTCAGTTCCAAAACTTTTGTCTCGTTCTACTTGAAAGTTTTATTGTGATTCTTCTAGAACAAATACTTTCTATAACGCACCAATCAACATAATGTGCAGAAATTTTAATAATTGTTTATCTGATTTTGATATTTTTCATAAAACTTTACATTCACTAATTAGTAGCTTAAATAATTAAGTTAGTCATAATAATATATTTGTATATGTATTATTATTATTAACTGATTTGTCATTTACATATATATATATATATATATATATATATATATATATATATATATATATATATAATTTTGTCCTGTAATTGGTTGTATAACTGTTGAGTAATAAAGTCATTATTATTAATTTATTAAAATTTGATCTTTTTCAATTTATTTTTTATTATTATATATTTTTTCAATAATTTATGATATTTTGTATAACAAAATTTCATTAAAAGGCAATTTTTACAATAATACATATTGTTTTTGAAAAAGGTATCTAAAATACATCTATCGTCTATTGTGCATTTGGGTAGTACATATTAATTTTGATAAACAGCAAATTATTAAATTTGTTAATTATATTTATAATTTAAAATTCCAAGATTGTATTTTTTAATTTATAATTTATTATTTTACCAATTTACTAATTTTTACCAAACGTTTATAAGTTTTATTTATTTAAATGTTAAAAACATTAGAAATATTTGAAAATAATCATTAATAAAAAAGTTAAACAAATGAATATCGGAAACAAAAACAAATCTAAACCACAAATCGTATTAAAACAGAAGCATACCGTAGGAAAAAAACTCATGTGATTCAGTGTGGTATGAACGTGCGAAATACAAGAAAAAGAAAAAAAAAGAATGAAATTTCTATTCCCGATAGAGATGAAAGGCGAGAGAACTGCCACCATGCACGACCCTAAATATTGATGTAGTGGAACGTGGGACAATGTGACGGCGTGATACGTACACTCTGCGTGTCAACACATGTTTTAACCGTGATTTGATACTAACGTAAGATGTTTTGATAAATTATACTGTTATTAATGATGTTTTTGGGTGATGAAAGAGTATTTTTTTGTTAATTATGTACTGTAATAGAATGAAAAAGTTTTATTGTAAAATATAGTACATATTAGTAATTATACGCAGGGCTTCGATTGGATATTTTGAAAACCCCATGCTAATTACTGTTAACTATTAAAAAGATCATATTTAAGTCACCGACCTTTAAATAAATTAGGCAACCAACAATACTTGTGCGCATGTGAATTTTACATTACAATTTATTTAAAACAATAACATCTTACCTGTAATTGACATTGTGAGCTTTTTGTAATTCTAATGCTTCTGCACCAAGTTTCGTTAAATCCGGGTCGATATCCAGAATCTCTAATTGTATCCAATATTCACTCTGCAAACAAAAATCAAATTCTATCAATTATTATTATTGGCATAAATACGATCCATTAAAAATTATAATAAAGAATTAAGTGACTTAATTTGATCGCATATTACAATGTTGATATAATCTTTGAAATGATAAACTACAGTAATACCGTTTAATTACAACTCGGGTAATTACTTCAATAAGTGAAATTTCAAGGCAAAAATCAACATAATTTTTTTTTTTGTTACATCCTATATATAAGAATTTGTTACGTTAACATATGTTATCTTATTATTATATAAATAAAACATACATACAAATTTTATAAATTTTCAATAATAAATTATATTATTATCATATATTATATACTTCTAATTATTATATCTTTAATTAATTAATAATTATTATATTATTGTATCAATTTATGTAGTATGTTTATATTATAAAAATAGGAATAAAATGTTCTAAATTATGGTAGAAAATAAGTTTTTAATACAAATAAAAACATTAAAAAAATTGAAAAATTAATTACTCGGAACTGAACCGAAAACAAAAAAAAAACGTTATTTTTGTCGGAACGAAAACCGGAACCGAACCGATATATATATTTTAATTAAACCGGAACGAAAACCAGAACAAAAAATATAACAGTTCAAAGCCCTGCCATGTGCTCTATGGTAAAATCAAATAACATATAAAATTATTTTCGCATATTTTTAAAAAATGTATTAAATTTAAAAAAATGCCTATAAAAATATATGCTCCATAATGTAAAATTAATGTTTAAAATTTCTATTTAATACTAATACTAATTTAAATATTTAGTATGCAATATTTATCTGTTTATGCATAATTTAACATAATAATCGTAAATGATAATTAAGTGGGATATAGGGCCGCATGTTAAAATGTCTGCTGATTCGTAGCAGATTTACGATTGCTTACTTTGGGATACACAGTTACGTATACAGATAACACCTGATTACACGGCCGTAATAAATTACTTAGCACAAAATGCTCTCGCCAGTTACCGTAATTGGATTAACGAAAAAAGTTCACATGTGCACAATAAAAAATTATTGTTTTTGTCGTTGTTTGTAAATCGTAAAATTTAATGATCGATTAAGCCAAATTATATCTACATATATATATATATATATATATATATATATATATATATATATATATATATATATATATATATATAATGTTTGAAGTAGAAATCAATAGTATACATATTTTATAATATATGGTTTTATAGTAAAAGGCTTACTTAGATATTTATATTGTTTTAATGTTGTATGTTTATTTCAGGAGTATAAAGTCGACAAAAAAATCGATGAACTCCAACTTCGACTCCAACCCCAATTTTTTTTTATCCGTAATATATTTGTATAAGTGAAAAATATTATCAAATGCAATGAAAGTAAAACTGTGTATTTACTTTTTGAAAATAATGTATTTATACTTTAAAATTTATTACGAACATTTTCAACATTATTGCGCATTTACGAAATTTATAGATATGTTTAAAATTACATTAATAGCCTACATTTATCAGTATTAAAATTGTAGCTGAAATTTATTTAATGATAATATATTAGTAACAATAAAACAGTGTAATTTTTAAGTTACTATTTAATATATTTCCTCATAAATTTAAATGTTTTACAAAATATTTGAAAAAATAAGAACAGTAGCCAGCTTTAAACATTTTTAACTTCACAAAAATAATCAATAATATCTATGATTTTTTCCAGTTATTAAAAAAAAAAAATATTATCAAATTAACAAATTATTGTTTTGTTTTTGTCAATATCAGCATACCAGCCCAGAAAATTCTATAAATTCAGTGGATACCGACCGTAAAAGCCTGAAGATTATTGCATTTGCACTTTTATATTTTAATTTTTAATAATTTTAAATTTATTATAATTCGCAAAACTGCAAAACCATAAAATTAACAAAACAATTTAATCCAATCATCCGTACCTTAGATATAATTCCGTTATCCTTAACTACCACACGTATAATCCTTGATCCTTTAGACATACACACATACGGTTACCTCAACGATAACGTGCTCACCTGCGCCCCGAATTCTCTCATCCAGGGGATTAAAAGCGACACTCCTGTTGACACACACGACAGAGACAAAGCTTCGTCCCCCTCCTTCAACCCTCGCGCTAAAATACATGTTCCTACACCATCTACGTTCTTGGAAATCCAGCATAGTTAAATTTCGGGGTATGGTAAATGCATTGCAACAGCGTCGTGACAAACGCAAGGGTTAACGTCGCAGGCAAGATTTGGAATGAAACAATTTTGACAGGAATTTTATTAGGCAGTTGAGAGAGAGGGGGTGGGGCTGATTATGAATGACGTGAAATTAAACCTGATTCTGTGTTACGCTCTTACGCGTGCCATGCTGCGTTCTTGTTACTGATGTTTGCGTTAAGTTTAGGTTACGCAAACTAAAAGCATGTTTGAAGAGAATTGCAATTTTGTTAAGCAGCGAAGAATTTAATTATATTATAGTTGGTTTTCAGTAGGTTCAGTTGATTAGTTCTGACTTTACAATAGAAATTATTTTTAATATTGCAAATTTATCGATTGAGTGACAACTACCATGTAAGAATTTGCACATACATATTTAATAGTATACTGTAAAAAATAGCGAAATTACAAAAAAATATTAGTAAAATTTTATTATAAAAAATCTATAATTTTATTTTACCATAAATATTTTGTATTTCTACTTCAAAATTCTGTGATTTTTACATAATTCATAATAATCACATAAAGTAAGTAAAAATGACCTAATAAGTATGTAAAATTGCTTACTTTCTGGAAATTGCATCACATACTTAATGTAGAATTACATATTGTTGGTATAACTTCTTAAATTATGTAAAATTACAGCTTGCATATTAATATCTGTAATAATTCATAAAAATAAAGTATATAAAATTAGTAAATTTACATATTCCATAAATGTACTTTTATAGAAAAAAATTTAATATTACATCAATTATCACAGTAAAATTAGAAAATTCTTCTATTTTATTGTTAATAGTTATATAAAATTACATAAATAAACATTACATTTTTTTACAGTATACTGCATTAACTACAAACAACAGATAAACATCACTTGATCTTTATAAATTTAAAGATTAATTAAACACAAACAACAAAATAACATTCTCGTAGTATTCAAATTCCGAGCGAAAAAAAAAAAAAACCACGGCCCAGTCACATATGTGATTCTTTCGCCACCCGCCCCGGAAATCATCCCAGCCTACCGCCGCCGCGGCGTGACCAATATGTGGGGAAACGCGGTTAGCAAAACCGATATGTAATATCAGATGATATCAGATTTCCACATCTGCCAGTCCTATTGAAGTACGTGCATGATTTTTAAATCGACCATCCACCAAACACTGCCTGGGTAGATTAAACCTCACCATCGAAATGAAATTCCTTTTTTTTTCCTTACATATGCTCCATATGTCTATGATATTGCATAGTCATATAACACCCACCCAGCTATCTTCACGCCGAAAGAAAGAGAGAAGAAATCTACCCCCCGCAAAACGAACCGTAAGCTAACCAGATATGATATTAGAAAAGGAAAGATATTGTTGGCCTCGTAATGGTATTCTAAGATAGATCACACATATGGCGAGTTAATATTATGGTAAATTTATTTTATTTGATATTTTACTAGCGTTTACACGTTATAATAACGTAATAATATGCTAATCCACATTGTTTTTTTTTAGTGTTTTAGTAAAACCAGTGACTGATATTACAAACTGGGTTTTTGAGTGATAAAGTTCAATTGTTTCGTCTTGGTAGCTAAATTTTTTAAATATGTACATTCAAAAATTAAATTTACATCAAAAATAAAAAACTAGATTTCATAAACTTTTTCAAAGATTTGATATTTTCCGAAAACGAAAAACAACAGATTCAATAAAATAAAACTGCTTTAGGTTTAGGTTCTGTATTATAATATTTATTAATAATCGACACACTCAACTTACGTCTTTATGAGGAAAATTGATATAAATGACATTTATAGTAAATAACAACAGAACATAGAAACACGTTACTAGACGTAACAAATAAGTAACTAGATCATACAAAATTTATAAATTTTTAATTAATGGAAGTTAAATTTTATTTAAGATGTAAAGGCACAGATTTAAATAAAATTTGGCTTCCATTAATTGAAAATCTATAATTTTTTTATGATCTAGTTACTTATTTGTTATCTAGTAATTTATTTCTATGTTATGACTGTAAATGTCATTTGTACCAGTTTTCCTGATGAAAACGTAAGTTGAATTAGTTGAGTGCGTCGATTATTAATAAATATTAGTACAGCACTGTATTAATTTTTATTAATAATCGGCGTTTCAACAAACTCAACGTCCGTCTTCAGTACATCATTATCAGGAAAAAATTATACAAAAGTTTTTTGAGTGCATATTTTTATTTACAAAAATAATATAGCGTATGTGTTTATTCAATTAATAAGAATATTAAAAATATAATACAATTATTAATTTTCTAAAGTAAAATACAATGTAAATGAATAATGAATAAGAGACTTTAGAAATTTTTAAGTTTAAAAGAAATTCTTGCATAAGTAGCACATGTAAAACGAAACGCGACGCTAGTACGCGGTTATCAGCAATTTAAAAACTTCTTATCACATGCCAATAAAACACAAAAAAAGGTAGAACACGACATTCACAAATTGGCATTTATAACCACCGATTCTCCTGAGTCCCCGAATAGCATCACATCCCAACTTCTCAAACTTCGGTCCAAAACCGAGCGAAAACTCTCTCTCTACTGTGCGCGCTCGCAAAACTTGAAGTTTTATCTCTCAACGAAGCAAGTTAGTGGAGTCTCGTCCTGCGATATATATACACACACCAAACACAACGTTGTATCTACTTTGGTTTGTGCATAATTCATGTTCAACTCGTGCTATCTTTTCAAGTCGAAGCGATAAGCTATTGTTGTTACGCCTGCTAAGTTTCGCGAGAGAGCGATTTTTCAAACTTGCTTCGGTTGCGGTTTGGCGAAGGATTTTGCGCAAGTGAACGAAATTTTAATGTAATTTGTATTTGTTTGTGTAATTAATGTTAAGCTTGCGTATACATAATATTAGATGAGTTTAATTTTTTAATTATTCATCTAATGCTGTTAGGGAAATATTATGAATATTTAATCGGATAGGAAGTGGCTCCCATGAAAGTAGTTTGAAAATATTGTGTACGTACTTATAGTGTACTAATTCTTAATGATCATTTGCAGTTGTCTTCAGTTGAAATTAAAGATTTATGAAAATTGTAATGCAAATTTAAAATTTTGACTTTTATTGGGTTATACAATTTAAAATTTATATACATATCAAATTCATCATCTTAATTTTACTGTTTATAAAGATGCTAATTCTGTTCGTACTTCATACTTCTATAGGAGGTTTGTATACAAACCATGAGACACTATTCATTTAATTTTATAATAAAAACTTATGAAAAGTAAACACAAACTTTGTCTAAAGTTGTTAAAAATAATCGATTCAGACAATTTATTAACTTACTTACACTTAAAATAAAAGTTTCGCACAAAGTGCATCAAATAAAATTAGCACGTACAGAAATTTCGCAAAAAAATTCACGTCACAAACCAAACAATGTAAGTAATCCGATACTACCACAGGAAGTTATAATTCGTTAGTATTTGTTTCTCTATATGTTGTCCAACAAAACTTTGACTAATCTACACAACGTGACCAGTAGCTACAAAATTGAACCAAACTGCCAAGATAAAGTCCGAATAAAGCTAAGAGAAAAAGACACCGGACAAATTTTGTAGACAGTGATGTATGCTGACATAGCAGTGCCGAATTAAGGGGACCTGACTTGGCTGCAACCAAAAGCTTTCAGTTTTTAAAGCCCTTAGATTTTAGTTTTACTAAAGAAAATAATAGTTATGACATAATAAATTGTTATTTTCAATAAGGTTTAAATAAATTATCTAAAATTTCGAATAACAAACAACTAGAACAAATTAAGTCAATATTCTAAAAAAATATCTATAAAAAGTCTGTAATTTCATTTTACTATAAAAAATATTCTGTATTTTTACTAAAAAATTTTGTAATTTTTATATAATTCATAATAATCATATAAAGTACGTAAAGATGACCTAATAAGTATGTAAAATTATTTATTTTCTGCAAATTGCATCACAAACTTAATGTAGAATTACATATTGTTGATATAACTTTTTAAATTAGGTAAAATTACAGCTTCATATTATATGTATATATATATATATATATATATATATATATATATATATATATATATAAATTAGTAAACAGAAATCAGTTTGATGCAAGAGTCCCGAAAGAATTCAGCCAGACCTCCTAATACAAATTTAATCCGTCACTGGAAAAAGATACGGAACAAATCTAGTGGACAGTGATGTATGCTGTCATAGTAACGATAGAATCTTCTTGATCGAGTCAGAGCATTTTTTTCTCATATTATATAAACGGGCAGAGAGGGCTTCTGCCCAGACTTTATATTGAATAACAGTGGCACATGAATAAAAAAGTAATTTATTTTGTTTTTAGCTTCGACTTTTATCTTGTCCGTTTTTCAACGTGACAGAGCCCGGGATAGCCTCCCCCCTCGCTTCTGCCCAGGCCGAAAACCTCAATTTTTCTTCTTTTTTCCGTAAGAGAGGGGGGGGGGCAGTAGGGAATGCAGATCGTATCATTCAATTAAAAACGATTTTTCTGCGGTTTTCGTGAGCGAAATGTAATTAAAATATGAATGAAGTGTAAATTAATAACGCGTCGCTGATGTTCTGATGTTTTTTTTTTGCTTTGTATTACGTTCGCGTTTCTATACAAAGTTGTGATTTCATCGGGCCATTTCATGGTCTATTATACTCGTTAAGTTTGACGGACAATGCGACGTTATTCTTTTGTTGAGTTTCAATCATAAACAATATTGATAATATTTTACAGATACACAAGATAATTTTTGAAGGTTTTAGATAATTATTTTTTTATCAAAACTTACTACACAGGTTAGTTTACAGTCTTCTCTGTATCCTTTTAGGTGGGCGATAGTACACCTCAAAAACAGTTATAATTAAATAAAAATAATATTATAAAAATAATATTATAATATTATTTTTATTTAAATTTCGCCACAGTAGATCATTTTCTAATCTTTTCAAAAACAGTTGATAAACTTTAAAACGCCTTAGTAAAAGTTGTCTCATAAGCGAGATAATAATTCTTTTAGTTTTTATATTAAACAGTTAATTTGTATTAAACTCTAGTAATCTACTACTTAATCATTATTGTTAAATTATTATAACGTTTGATATTTGAAAGTAAAGTTGTTCAGTAATTCATTTTTACTGTCACCTATGTTTGAATAAAAATTGTATTATTTTTACCTTTAAAAATCGCGATGTGTCTCATCGATATTCTAATATCAAATTAGTCGATATGATACTGATTTATGAAGAACTGCATCACAAATCTTCTGTAATCTGAAAAAGAATAATAGCGCTTTAAACTACATGAAAGAGGCTAATAAACTACACTGAGAAAAATAGATATTTAACAAATTGGATAATAATAAGTAGATATTTATTTGAAATATACGAGTATGTTTACTGTATTCACAAATTTATACATTTTTAAAATCTACTGACATATATATTTTAATACTATATTAAGAATTAAAACTGTAATACTATATACAAATTGATGGTATTAAATTTTTGTTTTTATTATATTTATAGTTAATTTTTAAATATACTTATTTTGTTATTTTTAATATCTTGTGTTTGTGTCACCTTTTTAAATATAAATAGCTTTACGGTAACTATCCATTTTTCTCAGTGTACAAACGGGATTTCAAAAATATTCATTTTTGTGGAAATGGCAGCTATGTAAAAAAAACATCATTTTGGCCTCAAAAATCGCGTATAAAAATGTGGCTATAAATCAGAAAAATTAAAGTATCCAAATAACCCGTATGTAGTTAGATAATTCAATTTTCTACAGTTATTAAAATTGGAAAATACTGGCAGTAAACAATAAAAATATTTACTATAACACATCTCTTCACTGCAAAATTCCTTTCGTCTCTTTGTCAGTTTTGACAATGTAACAAAATGTTTTCTATTACAAACACAACATACTCGAATCATTGGTCCACCATTCAGCATTCATTTAACAAGTTGAATAATACTTTTCGCTCTTTACCGACGATGAGAGAACCAACCGTATCGAATATCTGTTTTAATTAAACAGCATAACGATTTATCGATACGGTCATAACAAGAGAGAGAGAAAGAGAGAGAGAGAGAGAGTCCAAGCTTTAGCCTCACCAAACAATAATATCGTTAGAGTTGCCTGCAAAACTAAGTTGGCATTGATCAAAATCCTGGTACAGCGTAGCGCGCTGGTTCCATTTCCTATATAGATATCTTTCGACACAGCACTATGTTAATGAAAATACCCCTGGTCATATAATGACCATACAGATAACACTTTCTGTGTGTACCTACTGACAATGTTTATATACATATTGGACCAAAGTTACTCGGTTGTTTAGTTTGAACAACCGTACCATTTGGTAGCTGCACCGGGCTGGACTCCCTTTATAGCGCTGGCGACTTTTCCTCGTTGAATTTGAGACAGATAGAATACAGAGCGGCCTGAAATGGTCTGTTCTGACAAAGCATTCTGCCTGTACTAAATGTGTATGTGTGTGGTTTTGTTTGTTTTTTCTTTGTTGTTTGTTTTTGTTGGTCATTTTTCTGTGTTTATGACTGTACTACAGTGTTTCTGGCTGAATATTATTTAGCATTTTTTAAATTAAAATTTAGATTTTTTTCATAAAACAACGTGACATTTTTGGGAAGTGCAATGTTTGCCAAATAACTAACTTGATGATATCAGTAAAATTTTTAATAGTAATCCGATTTTTTTAAAATACTTAAAAATAATTTTTGTTTATGTGTAAAAATCTCAAAAAATTAATATTGGTATGATTATAATGTCTACCTATCCATATGTGACGGTCGATAAGAAAACTGGAAAATTTTTCAAATATGTGGCTGCTGAATTTAAAAAATTTTAATTAATAAATTATTAAAAATAATCTAGTTACTTGTATTTTTTTAGCTATTAACGTGTTTATATGTTTTGTTTGTTTATTATTCATTAAGAATACTGACACAAATAAAATAAAATTTTAGGTAAATAACAGAACAGAACTAAACTTAACAAATAAGTAATTAGATCATACAAATTTTTATAAATTTTTAGTTAATGGAAGTCAAATTTTATTTAAATCAGTACTCCTTTTCAGTGATTAATGTATAAATTTCTATAGCTTCACTTACCAAAAGTTAATGGTTTCCATTAATTAAAAATTTATAAAAATATTTATGATCTAGTTACTCATTTGTTCTATGTTCTGTTATTTACTACAAATGTTATTTGTATTAGTTTTCCTGCTAAAGACGTACATTAAGTTCGTCGATTATTAATAAATATTAATATAGAACTTAAACCTAAAACCATTTTATTTTATATAATGAGTTCTAAAAGATTTTTTACTATATTGAAATAATATTATAAAAATAGAAAAAATCTAATTTTATAACACCAATAAATATTTAAAACAATAGAATTCAAAGTTTTTCATAAAAATAAAATAAATAATAAAAATATTTCCAATACCATTTTTGTTTACAAATTACATATATTTTTATCATTTTTATTAAAACGCAAATACAAGAAAAAAGTAGAAAAAATATTTGATTTCTGCATGGTCACGCATTTCACTAATCCCTCTCTGTATACGTTACGAGTTAGATTCGACATCAGGATCGGAATCGAGAATCGGGTTTGGAATTGAAACCGAACTACAAAACTGACTACATATAGGAAAAGCTCAACTTCGATTGAGTGGTCGTCGGCCCGGAATTAGCGGACCACTAATCGTGCGACTAATCGATGTCGTCTCCGTGACCGGAATATATCCTATCTATTCCCCGTTTGTCTGGCCTCTTGTTCCGCTTCATTCGTTTTGTCCCGTTACTGCATATACAGCGCGGACAAAAAGTAATGTACACTATTCGAAAAAAAAAAAACTATCTGAAAAAGTACATATGTATATAAGTCCATTTCCTAAAAAAAGGTAAAAAAGTGTTATAATATACTCAAAAATATTGAGATTTTATATTTTTCCCAAAATTTCACAAGATACTCAGTCATTGAATCGGCTTGTTAGGCTATGCATCAATGACTGGCCAGTTTAACCGTAGACAAGTGTTTCGACCTATATAGTCTCATCGGTACGGTGCTTTGATCACTGATGCAGATGTTAGTTCTGCCTAGCTTTTATACCAAGTACTTTGAAACGATAGCAAGAGAGGTAATAAATATATTAGAAAAATATGCAGTGTTTTTTTAAAAAAATGACTGTGGTACACTCCTTACAAATAAATCACCTTGCATAAACAAAAATATTTTAAATCTGTATTTTATTTGATATTTTTTCTTTGTAAACTTATCAGAAGACGCAATATTGACACGTTACATTACTTTTTGTACACACTGTATATGTTACGGCGGACATTTGGATACTTTTACTAATGGAAATATCTGTTACGAACACCGTCATGTGCTATGCATAACAATTTGATGTTTTTTAATATTTTTTTAAGTATTAACTGAATAAATAAAAAAGTATGGCTGGATTTTCTTTTTTTTACGTTGAATAAAACATTTGTTTAATTTGTATTTTAGATTTTTTATTTTATTTATTGTATACATACATATATTTTTATTTAATTCATAAAATTGAAAAATAAATTTTATTTTAATCAACAGAAAAAAAATACGGTAATTTTTGTTTTAATATCTGTTACCATATTTAGATAATAAAAAATATTGTATTTTGGCTAAATTTGAAGAGCAACTGAGAAGGATGATTGATAAAATTAGTGTTGTTGGTAAAGATAATGTGTGTTGAATGTTGATAAGTGCAAAGTTTTAGTTCTTTCGAAGGGTGACTTGACGACAGAATGTAATGCATCTGTTGATAGTGCACGTTTAGAGTAGGTATGACTAAATGTGTATTTGGGTAGTTTATTATCTAAAGATAATCGTTTTGATCGCGAAATTTACAGAAGAGTTAATGCTGGTTGTAAGGTTTTGGGTGCTTTGGGTACTTTTGCCAAGAATGTAAATGTTTTCAACGAAGCTCATTGAGTATATATAATGCTGTTTTGATAGTGAATGTTGGGTTAGGCTGCAAAAGTACACAAGAAAAATAACTGCTGTGGAAATGAGATTTTTACTAGGAGGAATCAGGTACGAAATAGATTAATGTGAAATTGAAAAAATTGTTGTGGCGAAAATTGATGTTAGTCAGTTCAGATGGTTCGAACATCTTGTGCGAATCTTAATAAATATTTGGTTAAGAAAATGATTTTAAAGCTATACGTTTGCGTGGACGTCCTATGAGTTATTAGAGTAGTATGATTGAGAGAGATTAGAGAGCATGTATGAGAGAGGAATTATGAATGTGGATGAAGCTAAACTTGCTTGTTTAAGAAACTGACTTCAAAAATAATGGAAAAAGTTTGTGCCACACCCTTGCGGGTGTGCATGTATCATTATTTTTTCTTTATCTGTCGCAGCTCTGATGGTTATGTCATAAAATTAAAAAAAAAATACTTTAAATTTATGAAAATATAATAATGGATAACAGAATATTTCTTTAAATAAATATTAATAAGTCCGGTAATGGAGTTTAAAAATGACAACACCGACTTGACAAAACATTCCGGAAATGATAACAATAACAGAACAACACGCCAGAGATACGTAGCTATCGTACAGAGAGAAACAACTCTGCTTTATAATCTATTATTAACACAAAACGCCTGCTTCAGTTTCTACGTTACTCATTCGCGTCGTCTAATTCTGAATAATTAATAAAGATCATTTCCTGTTTCTGGACTGCTTTTGTTTCAGTCAACAAAATGAAACAAAACAAAAAAATTATAATCTGCGTTCGTTTAAATTCTTCGCGTGTTTGAAGTGCTCCACGTTCCGATATATGTTATTCCGAGATGATGGAGCGCATATGGGTGGTACATATTTATGATTTGTATATGGTAACGGAATTTAACGGAACAGTAAACCGCAGGTATTATTCGTAACGGATGCGGATGACAGGAAAACAGAAGGATTAGTTTATTTGGACGGTGGCAACGAGGATTTGTCCGAATAAAAATGCGTTTTATTCTTTTGTTTTTTGTTTTTTCAAGGGCTACAAATGGCTTACGTATTTGTAATTCTGAATGCACCAGAATAGCGTTTTATAAAACATTTATAAATTTAACGAATGATAACATACAACACATACATATATTGTAACGTAGTAAAATATTTTTCAGAACTAATTGTATTAAATATAAACTGTTTCAGGATTAGATTCTGTTTTATTATTGTGTAAAAACGACGTTTCGATGACACTGAACGCACGTCTTTATCGAAAATTTTAATAAATTAATAATCGGTTCACAGTATATAATTAATAATTAATTAATTATATAAAATTACAGATTGCATATTAATATCTGTAATAATTCATCAAAATAATGAGACTTAGTACATATTTGGTGTAATAATACTAATAAATTATTTTAAGTGAAATTCGTTCATTTCAAAATACATCCTTTATTTAAATTTAGAAATGTATATAATTATACCAACAATAATATTACAGAACTAAAGAAATTTTACCTATTTATGAAAAATTCCTGACAACAAATTCTGTAAATTTACTAAAAGAAACTTAAATTAAAAAAAACTGTAATATTATATATATATATATTTTTTTCCATTCCGTTGGTAATATCTTGCTCTTTTATTCCTACTACTTGGAAACTTTCGCTCACGCAAAACACTTTCAATCATACCACTCCAACTACTCATCGGACGTCCACCGCAAACGTATAACATCAAAATCATTCAAATAAATCTTTTTAACCAAACGTTCATTAGACATTCGCTCAACATGTCCGAACCATCTTAACTGACTAACACTAACTTTTGCTACAACATTTTTTTCAATTTCACACTCATCATACAATAATCTATTTCGTACCCGATCTTTCCTAATAAGACCACATACCTCACGTAAAAATCTCATTTCCACAGCAGTCATTTTCCGTTTATGCTTTTGCAATCAAACCCAACAATCACTACCCTATACATCAACGTAGGCACCAAAACTGCATTGTATATGCTCAAACGGGGTGGCTTCTTTGGAAACATTTACATTCCTAGCAAAAGTTCCCAAAGCACCCAAAACCTTACAACCAGCATTTACTCTCCTTTCAATTTCACGATCAAAACGGCCATCTCTATAGACAACAAACTACCCAAATACACAAATTCATCTAACTGCTCTAAACGTGCACCATCAATATATACATTACATAATGTTTGTAATAGTTCTGATATTATGTATGTTTAAACAATTATGTTAAAATTATATAATTTTTTTTAGAGTGTACAAATTTAAAAGTATATTTTGATTAACATTAACATAGGCATACACATATAACATAACCACCTCTTCCTTCAACCGATGACGTTACTTCAAGGATAATGATAATGACGATGTCATCATCACCAAACCTACCACCCTCCACCCCTAACATCAAATCCTGCTTTCCACGTACGTTCCCGTAAACGTCCGCTTGTGTGTGTGTGTGTACAAATGCCATCTCGTCCGTGTGGTATAGGCAACCATTATTCGCGCGTTATGAACCAGAAGTGGCGATAACAACCACAAAAGGAAATGACGTCACACGCCCATTGACGATTCTCTCTCACCCGGTTTGCTTGTTCGTTCGTGTGATCTAGCAGTCAGGCGCTCACCCCCCACCCCCCTATCCCACCCTGCCGAACCAAACACACACACCGGATTGATTTGTAATCGATCACCTATTGCCGATGGATAGTTCGACGACTGTACTTTGATTAGTCGACGTTGTGCAGTTGAAGTTTCCGAACCGCTGCGCCTGAGATAATGCTTTTTTATGGTTCTTTCAGTGCGCGACGCGGTTTTAAAACCACGTTTGGATGATGATATTAGCAGTCGTTATCTCGGAACGGTGTAAATAGCTTGCGACTACATGTGTGTGTGTATATTCTGTCATCATTTTTAACTGCGATGACAGCAAAAAAGCCTGTGTCACATTACAGTGATAAAATTTAATGTCTTAAATATACTTTTTTTCGCGATAACATGTGCTAGGCTGTTAAAAATCGTTATAGTTTCGTATTTTTTTTAAAATGCATCATTTCAAAAGTATATGTATTCTATCAATTTCTTTGGTCTGCATTAAAAGTTCAGGAATCACAAATAATAAATAAAAATTAATATAATAATAATATAAAATTTTTCATATTTTTATGATATTGTAATTTGCCCTAACAAACTGTTTTCAAATTTTTTTTAGCCCGTATTCTCACCTCACTTTTAAAAATGATTTTTCCATATATTTGTTTAATACGATGACGCTCGGTTCTATGGTAGCCAAAGCAGATTTTTTTGTTATTTTTTTTTACAATGAAAATAGTAATTTTAGGAGATTTTGAATTTTTTCTAATACCAAACATTTGAAAACTTTGTTTATTATATAAATTATACTTAATAGTAATTTATTAATTTTACCATATTTCGATTTTTATGTGCATTATTACTCAATTAATCTGTCAGGGATTGTCTATTTGTTAATAAATAAAAATTGATCTATTTATTTTTTTAATATTTATCTTGCTTCAAGACATTAAAACATTTCCAGTTTATTATTTTTTTTTTAATAAAAATAACTTTAATTTATAATTTTGTTTTGTCTGAAGTTTTAACATAGATTACGGGGGTCAAGGTATTTTATATCTTAATTTCGACTCAAAATTACAATTTGTAGAATGGAAAAAATAATTTAAAAAATTCAACTACTTTGTAATTACAGTATGTATTTATGTATATTAATAGTAGATTATAAAATAAATATGATGAATAATAGATTTAAAAAATATATGCATTTTGACAAATCCTTGTCTATTTTTTATAACAACAATTTAGGAAAAATTCTAATTCCTCTAAGATCCGTTAAGTATAATGTTCTAGGAAAACTTTTAAACCAATTTTACATAATACATAGTAGGTAGTTAAAAGTAACGCATCGTATACATACATACATACAAATACGACAGAACCGACGTAATACGTAAATGCTTTCGGCAAAGTTCTGAGTCAAGCCACGTGCGTCGGAATTAAGTGTCGCGGCGCTTAGCTTTGCATAACTTAACAACTTTAACTTGCGACGATGCTCTAACATAACGCAGGCACACAACACCACCGTCTAACTTCCGTTTGCAAACATTGTTTGCACATTCATTTGTTTTCCATACGATTTTGGCGTTAGTGTTTTACGCAATATGTTATTAATCCTATTTGTTTGAACATCTACTAGCTTAATACCTATATGTATCGTTATAGAAATATTAATTTTTATTTATAATAACGATTTCATAGATTGGCATTTTTTGGTGGAGGTGCTGTTGTAAAATTAAATGATTAACCAAGATTAAAAAAATATTGCTAAACCCAAAAATTAAATTATGTAATTTTTATGGATACTAGTAGAATCTTCTGAAAATTTAATTAAATTCTTAAAAATCTAAAAAAATTAATATTTTTTCTCCATAAAATTGGTAAATATTATGCAAGAATAAAATTATGTAATTTTAAACAATAAAATTTTTTATTGAATTTTGGTCAAAATAAAATTTTAACAACTTTAGCAGTGTTTTTCTCTCCGGAAGTTGGTATATATACATACATACACAATCACGCTATGTACCCAAAAGGATACGGTACAATCTCTTTCCACTTTCTTTTTTAATTTAATTTGAAGTAATTTAAGCTAAAAAATTTATACTTCAAATATTTAAATAGTGACTAGAATTGAAATTTATTTAAAGTTCTTTAAATTTAAATTATTTTATTTTTGCTTAAATTGCCATTAATTTATTTTAATGAACTATTAAATCAGTAGTTAATTTTTAAATGAAGAAAAATGCAGTAACCTTGCCGGGGTTCAAATCCGGGACCTTCTGCTTTCGCGGCAACTGCGCTAAGAAATTAACTAGTGATTTAATTAGTTTATCAAAATAAATTAATGGCGATTTAAACAGAAACAAAATAATTTCCGTAATACATAATACGCCATATGTAAAAAAGATTTAAGCTAAATTTGATGACTAGAAAAGCGTCATTATACTGATTTATTAATAATATAAATATTTCTCAATTTTTTTATTTCAATATTTCTAGCAACTACATAATACCTAAGTAGTTAACTTAAGATTCGTTAAGTGTTCGCCAATTCAGAATTCACCAGAGGATTAAAAGGTGCAGAGAACTTGCATCTTGAAGCTTGACAGTTTCTCGGACACCATGCATAATGTATATGACCCTTGGGGGAGGTCGCACACATTTACTCACCCATACAGCTATCTAATCACTCTCAGAGAAAGACACTTACTGTATACACCACACACACACACACTCAAACATTAAGTTACATAGATTCGTAAAGCAGCGAGAGAAACCCATTTTCTAAGACATTCTCTTTCTCTGTCTCTCTCTCTCTCTCTTCCGTCGTCTAACTTATCGCAAGTTCACCGTCTCGCATTAGTCAAACAAGTATATCCACTTCAGATTTGGGCATCGTTAATCCGGACGCCAGCGACGCCAACCAATGCCGTGATCAACTATTGATGAAGACGAGCCGGCTCCGTGCTAATTGATTTCTAACCTTAAATTATTTAAAACGCCCGCAATCCTGTCAATTAATATAAAAACCAAAGTGTGATCGGACGATATTTCAGCTGATGGAAATATTTGGTTTCGGCACTTAGTTAAAGAAGTTTCCGGTGATAATGGCTTTGTTTTTAAAAGTTTGTGGTTCAGTGGAAGCTTATAATAATTTTATTAGATCTCAAATGTAATTTACTTTTTAATTCATCAGATAGAAAATATTTATTGCCACAAAGTTGCTATATTTTCTCAAATTCATCATATGTCATATATATATATATATACATATACAATCATGCCATGTACTCGAAAGAGTGTGTTTTTTCATTATATTATAATAATATTGTTTATTGATTTCATATTTTTTCCGCGCCATAAACCAACATTTATAATTAAATAACGAGTATATTAACATCTTTCTGCTTCATTAACCAAAAGGGTTAACAATAACAAAATCATTCGACGGTGGTTCTCCGAACGTTACGGGTTAAATGAAATCGAATCAGTTCCCCGATCAACGTGTCTCCGTGTTAATGCAATCACTCTGTTGTAGCATAAAACATCGTCGCATCGAAACATCGCAGCTAAACAGCTGAAGGTTAGTTAAACCAAATCAAATCAGCCGTTGACGACGCCCTGTAGCCCTGGTAGCCCTGACACATAGAGACAGAATGCCGCTAACTGGTTGAAGCGGTTAGGCAAAGCGTTTCGAGTTAATCTGGTAAACGCGCTCGCGGTTGTAACGCTCGGTTAAGCAGATATGCCTTTATCGGGGGGCCTAGATCGCTTACAGTTCGATGCGTTTGTCACTTGTCTGTCTCGCGCGTCTGGTGTGGTTCTGCCTGGTTGGCAGGAATGATGATGGAATATATAGAATACGGGAACCGTCCGAAAAGTTTATGGCTAATGTAGTGGAACTTGTGTGTGCGATAGCTAAATGGTTATATCAATGTTAACAGCAATATAAGTTCTAAGATGGTATATTCATTTTTAGTTATGCCTCGAGTAATATATCTAAATTCCATATTTGCAAAAATATTTTCCTATACAATTCAATTAAATGTATCCAGAAAAGTCTAACAGTTTTGTTTTTATTTACATTTAAAACATTGGTCTAATTTCGTATTAGTCATAATTTTAATTCGAGTTTAAGCATATAAATAATTATATATATATATACAGGCTGTTCGTTCTCTTGGTTGATATAGGGCAATAACATGGGATTTCGATAATATGCAGAATACTACTTTCTGAAGTAAAATTCGGAGAAATACATAGAATACTTTTCGATAGGGAATAAAAGTTCAATAATTTGGTTCTACTTTTAACTTGCTAGCATGTGCCGTTTGAGCGCTAGAATTTTTTTTAAAATGTTTTTTAGAATTTTCAATAATTTTTCTTGCTAAATCAGTATAAGTTAGAAAAAAAAGTTACTTAGTTATTATGTAGCTAATTTTTTTTTCTATTTTACTGATTTTTTTTCAGATTTTTTTGAAGAAATTTTGAAAAAAGTCTTATTTTGAATTTTCTTAAAATATAACTTTTTTTCAAATTTGCTCAAAAAAATCTGAAAAAATTCAGTAAAATAGAGAAGAAAATTAGCTACATAATAGCTAAGTAACTTTTTTCTCTTACTCGTAGTGATTTAGCAGGAAACATTATTGAAAATTCTAAAAAACATTTTAAAAAACTTCTAGCGCCCAAACGGCACATGCTAGCAAGTTAAAAGTAGAACCAAATTATAGAACCTTTTATTCCCTATCGAAAAATATTCTGAGTATTTCTCCGAATTTTACTTCAGAAAGTAGTATTCTGCATATTATCGAAATCCCATGTTATTGCCCTATATCAACCAAGCGAACGAACACCCTGTATTTTTTTTTTTGGTATACAGAAAAACGGTATTTAAAAATATTGTGGAATATGAACGTGTAGTGAAGCGAAGACAAAAAATTCCGTGTACATGAATATGCAGAACAAAATGGATTAACGTAGCTACGTTTATTCACACACGCAACAAAATGTGTACTTGTGTGTGACATAAACGAGCAACATTTATATGCGGTTACCATGCAACAAACATGTAAAGAAATAAATAAAAAAATTGTATATGTATGAATTTAAAAATAACATAATCTCGATGTACGTATATATATTACATATTTATATAATTACACGACACTTTAAAATTATATCTGATATATTGTTGTTTTAAGCTGATTTTAAAATCTGCAAATAAGTAATGTGTGTTTAATATTTTCTTTTTATGTAAAGGAAACCAAATATTTTTTTTACGGAACTGTATTCCTATGGTTTTTAATTTTTTGTTCTAAATCAAATATGACTGCATCTTGAAATTTAGTTATCAAATATGTTATACAATACAATACAAATATTTTTTTACTAATTCTTTAGTATTTTTGTGCGTGCAATCTTTGCGTTATCAATGGTTACCAATTAATTTTTGTTTTTAGTGGTTTAAAGTTTTAGTTTTATTTTACAGGGAATAATTTTGCATAAACCTGCATAAGGCGGAATTAAACACTTAGGTACAGTAACTTAAAAACTTTTGTAATATAGATATATGTGTTTACAGAAATTTTGTAATATTACAAAAAATGAAGATTAAAATTAAACAGCTTTAAGTTATAGTTCTGTATCTGTATTAATATTTATTAATAATAGACGTTTCGACGAACTCAACGTACGTTTTTATCCGAAAAAAAATACAAATAACATTCAGAGTAAATAAACAGAATACAGAAATAAGTTACTAGGTAACAAAATAAGTTTTTTTTTTAAATAAGACATTTTTCAAAATTTGCTCAAAAAAATTAGATACATAATAGCTAAGTAACTTTTTTCTCTAACTCATACTGGTTTGGCAGAAAAGAAAAAATAAATTAAACTGCAAAAAATATTAATTTTCAATAATTTTTCCTGCCAAACCAAAATGAGTTAAAAAAAGTTACTTAGCTAATATGTAGCTAATTTTTTTCTCTATTTTACTAAATTTTTTCAGATTTTTTTGAACAAATTTTAAAAAATGTCTTATTTTGAAAAAATCCCCTTGAGAAAATTTCAATTTTTTTTTAATTTTTTTCTACTAAACGATGCATCTTAGAATAATGGTTTCTTCAATCAATTATACTACTTATTATCCCGCATTTTTCCATACCATGCTTATTTTCCTACACCTCATAGTTTTTGAGAAAAAAATAAAAACTAAAATATCAAAAAAAAAAAATTCTAGCGATAAAACGGCGCATGCTAGCAAATTTAAACTAAAACCAAATTATAGAACTTTTTATGTTCTATCGAAAAGCATTCTAAGTATTTCTCCGAATTTAACTCGAGAAAGAAGTATATCGCAAATTATCGAAATTACATGTTAAACGCCCATACGAACTTAACGAACAAACATTCGGTATATATAGTATTTTGTTTTTGCTTAAATCGCCATTAATTTAAAAATTAACTAATTATTTAATTAGTTCATCAAAAAAAATTACAGGCAATAATACTATGACCTATTTTTTTTACTATGTTGAAGATAGATTAGTTCTACTCCAAGCTGACTATGTATTCTAGACAAATAATTTATCATAAAAATTTAAAACTTATTTGAACCATGTTCGTACAACTCGGTAACATGCCCTCTATAATTGAAACATCGCCCGTAACATTTCCGCTAACAGTGTAGTTACGAAGTATTTAAAATCGAGGGATTTAACTCTTTTACTGTTGTTATACTCTGTTGTTTTTTTTTTCTCTCTCTCGTTGCATAGCAGTTATGCTTACGTTAATCTAATCGTACGGCGGGCGGCTCGGTGTCGCTCGATGGTTGTATGGTTGTATAATTGGTCGGGAGTAAGCGCGATTGCATGTACCCGTACATGTGGAAACCGCGTAACGGAGCTTAACCGCGGGAGACCGTTCTATGAATAAATTAACAATTATCTTAAGCTCATATGCATAGCGGTGTACGGCTGGATAGCTGTGTGTGTGTGTGTAGGGTGTTCCACAAGTCTCGTTGTTTGTGGTTTTCTTAAAATTTTGTTGGTAAAATGACAAACAAATGGTTAGTTGTCATAATCAGAGGTGTGAAGTTGGAGTCTGAGTCGAGGAGTTAAAGAGTTGAAGAGACGAAAAATTTTGTCGATTTTTTCGTTCCGGTTTCGATTTTTTTTTCGTTAAAGCAAAGAAACTTATAAGCTAAGAATGTAAATGTTTTCAAAGAGGCCTGCTTGAGAATATACAATGCAGTTTTGGTGCCTACGTTGATGTATGGTAGTGAATGTTGGGTTTGATTGCAAAAGCATAAACGGAAAATGATTGCTGTGGAAATGAGATTTTTACGTGAGGTATGTGGTGTAAATAGGAGAGATCGGGTACGAAATAGATTAGTGTATGATGAGTGTGAAATTGAAAGTTGTAGCAAAAGTTGGTGTTAGTCAGTTAAGATGGTTCGGACATGTTGAGCGAATGTCTAATGAACGTTTGGTTAAAAAGATTTATTTGAATGATTTTGATGGTATACGTTTGCGTGGACGTCCGATGAGTAGTTGGAGTGGTATGATTGAGAGTGTTTTGCGTGAGCGAAAGTTTCCAAGTAGTAAGAATAAAAGAGCATGTATGAGAGAAATTATGAATGTGGATAAAGCGAAAGTTGCTTGTTTGGATAGGAATGTTTGGAGGCGACTGATTTCGGGATGATAAAAAGAGTTTGTGCCACACCCTTTTGGGTACATGGCGTGATGGTGTATGTATTTATGTATATAAAATAAATATGGGTTTTTTTTTGTAAATAAATCATGAATAAATATTTGGAATTGATTTATTTTCACTAAATATCTGTGAGGGCAGGCGCATTCATATTATCTACCACTGCTACCACCAGACAACAAAAAAATCTTTCAGAATTAAAACTTTCCAACGTCCGTTATATCACATATATTAACGGAAGTATTATATTCATACCAAATATGACATATCAAGATTTATACAGATTAGCACGAATTAGGCTTTGGAGATAAATATCTCAATTTTTTCTACTTTTGGTAAAGATCTACCAATCGGAAGTAGTAATTTACTGATATAACATTTGTGTCTCTTTTTACAAATATTTTGTAATTTTTGTATTTAACAAAAGTTATTAAACAAGTTATAACTAATAACTTTTATTTGTAACATTTTTCAATTGGGTTAAATAAGTATATTATAATTCTGTAAATAGGTGGCGGCATATTTATGTCAAGACAGTTTTATTTTTAGTTACCATGACTACATTAATTGTTGTTATACAAATTTTTCTATTCAATAAATTTATTTAATACGATGATGATCGGTTCTTTGGTCCCCACAAAAGATTCTTTTACTATTATTACATAATATACTTAAAATATCGATTTTAAGGTAGGTCAATTAAACAAATAAACTAAAACACTTAAAAACTGAGTTTGTAGTACCAGCCATAGTTATTTTTAATTTTTTTGATATTTGTTAAAAATGAATCAAATCTAAGCATTTATAAATCTTTCGGAACACCCTAAACATTGCAACTTGCATTACATAGAAGTAGCTTTACTCCGTCCATATATTTTCTACAATGGTCAGTAATAGTTACAGTACAGTTTTAATTGCATTCTGAAATAGTTTTCCTAATGGTTTTAATATTTTAGTTTTTTATTATTTTTATATTTTCCAAACGACACTTTGACAATGCCTTTTTTACGTTATTTCCTCATAATATTAAACATTTAATTTATTCCGTTTAGTTTCAAACTGTATCATGAACATTTCAAATTAAATTTGTGCTTTTCCAACAGTTCGGTAAAACAAAAACAAAACTAAATAAAAAAAACAATTTATTTATTTATATATTTATTCGTCACAAACGTAGTCTGGGCACAACGGGTGGTCAAACTCAAAGCTAGCTACCCCCTTGCGTGCTCATTATCAAGGCACACTAGATGGCAATCATGATTGAATAAAGGACATTCGCGTCGCAACAAATGTTTATCGCTAATGTTCCACCAGCCCACAAATATTTCTTCCCGGTTTTCTACAATGCAACCCCGAGGGTGAAAAGTTTTCTTTCTGGCTGCTGTGAATATGCGCCTATGCTTTGAAAGAGGCCGTATATCATATCGTACAAAGAATGTTGTGGTATTTCGCTGGGGGTTGTAAAGGTGGTTGGTTTTGTGTGACAAAATATGAGCATTTTTTTTTTCGCTTAAAAGTGAATCGTTGAATACAGAAGTCAGCGGAGATATTGGCGTAAATGTGTTTGGGTGTGCAGTAATGGTACCCATTTCCTGTGATAGTGTAAATGGGTTTTTTTTTTACTTGCTTCTTAAATTCTTTCTACTTTTTGTGTTGGTCTAATATTATATTTTATAATATATTTTGTTGATAAAATAGTTATGTACAATATTTAATTATTTACATGGAAATATTCAGAAGAATCTTTCAGAACTCATTATATTAAAATAAAAAAGTCTTAAGTTTTAGTTCTGTATATATTTTATTTAAATATTGACATTTCGATATATTCGACGTATATCTTTATCAGAAAAAAATAATAATAATAACTGAACTAGTTAAACATAGTTAAAAATCTTTCAGAACTCATTATATAAAATAAAACGGCTTTAGGTTCTGGTTCTGTAATAATTTATTAATAAATTAACGTTTCGACAAACTAGACGTGCGTATTCATCAGGAAAAAAAAAATAGAAATGCCATTTATAGTAAATAAATAGAACATACAAACAAGTTACTATTAACAAGTTAAATTAATGGAAGCCAAATTTTATTTCAGTTAGTGCCTTCCTATCTTAAATAAAATTTGGCTACCATTAATTAAAAATTTATAAAATTTGTATGATCTAGTTAATTATTTGTTACCTAATAACTTGTTTCCATGTTTTGTTTATTTACTATAAATGTATACTGTTGGGCAATACAGTACAGATTTTAAATTTTTTAAATAAATCTGGCCTGTTTTTCACAAGAGCGGAATGATACCATTATCCGTGATTTCAATAAACGGTGTATACTATATTACCAGCAAAATACACCTAGTATATTATTATTCTTTGAAAATGTCTTAAACTAATGATGATGAAAATCAGTTCATCCGAAAATTATCAACAAACTAACTTAGTACTGTATCAGTGGCGTCATTAGTTTGGGTTGGTAGTCCCTGGCGATATTTAGTTAATATAAAGCTCACCCACACTCACTCCCACACAACATATAACTAAATTTACAAATTCACTATCCGTGCGGCCAAAACTTACATAAATCTCCGGAGTCCGGAGTCGAGGCCCCCGGACCAACTAACCGGGGATCACAAATCAAGGAGTCCGGCTTGGGCAAGCGGCCGGGGCAAACAAGCCGCGGGCCAACCGCGTACTCTATTAATTATGATATAAGGTAACCCTCCCCTCCTTCGTAACTTCACTTACGTTAAGTTAAGTTAGTCGGTGGCTAGTATCCCTCCTCACTCTTCACACGAAGCAAACTAGAAACCACGTACCGACGATGTATTATGAAACGAACAACCAGTTAGCCAGACCGAATAATTAACGAACGGTCGTCGCTGGCCCGCGAGCAATTTTGCAGTTTGCAAAGGTTATGAGGACGGATGTATACGTCTTAAGTATCATTTATGAGATGTTTACATATTGCTAATAGAGTATATTGCAATTTAAATTATGTTGTAAATTCTATATGAATAAGAAGAAATATATGTATACCTATACATACACAATCACTTCATGTACCCAAAAGAGTGTGGACACAAATTCTTTCCACTATCTCGAAATCAGTTTCCTCCAAACATCCCTATCCAGACAAGCAACTTTAGCTTCATCCACATTCATAATTCCTCTCATACATGCTCTTCTGTTCTTACTACTTGGAAATTCTCGCAAAACACTCTCAATCATACCACTTCAACTACTTATCGGACCTATATATGCTAGGTATAATTCTTGAAATATTAAAATTTTTGTGAAAAAATGTGAAGAGATAAAAACAAACTCGCAAATATTTGTGTTTTTTTAAGTTTATTGCAAATGATAACAAATGTAGCTGAAATTGTTCATTGTTTGGACAAATATGCAAAAAAATTTTACGTTTTCTAAAAAATTAATGACCCGTAATCCCATCTCTTTTGTTTTTGAGAAGGTGCTTTAATTTTTTGCTTTAAAATAAATTTTTACTTTTACCTTTTATCAAATATTTCTATTTTCTATTTTTTTTTTTATGTATTTTTGATATTTTGTTAGCTAAGCAAATACTATTTCTTAAGTTAAAAATATTTTTTATAAAACTATAGTATGATGGTCCGGTCCGACAGTTTATTTTCATTAAATCCTTTATATATATTCGGATGGTTGCGGGTTCAAATCCCGTCAGATAACGTAGTTTTTACATAAAAAAAATTTCTAAATTTATTAAAAATTAAATATTAAACACTTGAATATATTCATGTCAAATTGAATCCCTTCAAATTATCTCTTACAAACTGAATCCTTTTACTCAAATATATATATATATATATATATATATATATATATATATATATATATATATATATATCCTCAGTTCGTTTACTTGACAACTATTATTCTAATTTAATTTTAAAAAGATTCGTAAATTCCAAATAATTTTTTTCGAAAATTTTAAAACATAAATGTAATTTCCCATAAATTATTTAAATATCTATATTTACAAGTAAATATATAAATATTTAATTAAAAAAAATAAATATTATAGTTACATTTAATTTTATTGCCATCAGAAATATGTTTTGGCAAAAAGACTAGTAACCAATCTGTTTTTTAATTTTTTATGCCTTATTCTGTTAATAAATTTCTTTTGCGTAAAATTACAATTAAAATAACAAAATTGCATATAAATATTAATAAATTTATATTCTATAGTTATTTCTCCTTCTTCTACTGTATATAAACTCAACATGAACTTTATCATTAATATTCAAATATAACCACACACAAACCACAACAAAAAAAAAAAAAACTGGGCGTTATCTTTGGCCTTTTTTTCTGATGACAGCCGTACGGGTAATACATTTTTCAACGAACGTTATGATTTATGGTTATCGGAACTTTGCTTTTATCTGGCAATGCCCCTTTGCTCTCCGGGTGATCCCCCATTGAGCCCACACTGGGAGTTACCAGTCATGCATACATAGAACATGCCAAGAGTAGCAAAGTACCAAGTTTCTTCGACCGCATTAGTCCGAGTTAGATGGAGATGTATATGCTTGGTTGTCCATTGGGGATGTGCATGTTAGGAGTATTGCTGGCACCCCCCTCACGTTTGATCTGAATTTAATTACGAGGTACGATGATAGTTTTTAGTTTTGAGATAGTTTATTAATTATTCCGATTGGAGAACTAGTAATAAGTAATTTATATGTTATTTTTTAAACTTATTATTATTTTCTTTATATCAACATTAAACAGTGTTGCGATTTATCTAGATAATTCATCTATCTAAAAAAAATCATTATATTTTTATTTAGATAAAATTAAAATTTAATAACTATTATGTAATCGTAACGAATTGGGTACGAAAGAGATTAGTGTATGATGCAATTGTACAATATGTATACAATTGTACAATCAACTTCTAGAAAATTTAAATATAAGTATTACATAATAAGGGATTAAAAAAAAAACTTAATGAATATTATTTAGATATAAATTTGAATAGTGCAATGTAAATATTTTTTATGTAATTTGTAGTATAGCAGATTTACTGCTAAATAAATTTAAATTTATTATTATTATGACGAGTGCGAAATTGAAAAACAGTTGTTGCAAAAATTGCCGTGTTAGTTCGGTCATCTTGAGCAAATGTCTAATGAACGTTTGGTTAAAAAAAATTATATGAATGATTTTGAAGCTATACGTTTGCCAGTGGACATCCGATTAGTAGTTGGAAATTATATGATTGAGAGTGTGGCTTGCGTGAGAAAAAGTTTCCAAGTAGTAGTAATAGAAGAGCATATATGACAGAAAGTGTTAGTATGAATGTGGATGAAGATAAAATTGCTTGTTTAGATATGGTTGTTTGGAGGAGACTGATTTTGTGATAGTGGAAAGTATTTGTGCTACACTCTTCTGGGTACATGGCGAGATTGTATACGTATGTTACATACATACTAATCTAATTCATTTTCTTATAAGCTATTGTAAAATCTTCTAGATAATATTCTTGCAAAAAATATTTAAATTTGCAAGTATTTTAAAGTTTTTCTTGAAACTGAATTTAAGCAATGCTTTTGTAATTATATTTACATAAATATAATTTTTTTAATAATTTTTACATAATTTTAAATTTAAATACACTATATAAAATTAATGTAAATTTGTATTAATAATCATAGTAATTTGACTACATTTTTTTATTGTGATTTTATATTTTGTCGGTAAATTTACAAAAAACATCGTAAAATTATTATCAATGTAATTTTACATTAATTTTTTACAGTGTACAATAGTATTTATTAAAAAATATATCAATAACTAAATTTTATATGATATTAATAACAATAAAGCAAATTTTTAAGTTGTTAGATGGTACTTTTTTGTACGTGTATTTCTGTAAGATTAATAAATAATAAATACTTAATTATTTTAAAAATTATAATCAAACGAGAAACGCCAAAACAAGAAACCAAACAAATTTGGTTTTTAACCAGCATCAGGAGTAAAAAAAAAAACGCATCCGCACCAAACTTTCCATACCCCGAGAACCAAAATTAATCATAGCAGTTGAACATCGTTCGGTGCGACGGCTGCTTGTTAATTAATGATAGTTAGCAACAAATTATGCGAAGTTGTTGTCCGAACCGTAACACGCGCGAACATGGACGACGACACAAGTCCGCCTCGCTCTCCGGTTTTCCCGGGGAGCAACATCTGGCGTCGATTTGGCGTGTGGTCAACGCCGTACGTACACACAGACTGATGCCGACGTCCACCCCCCGCCCGCCCCGCGTCTCTCTACACGCCACCGTATCTAACCGCCGTCGCGGCATCGTGTCGTAACCATCTGTGGCTGCGGCAATGCTGAAATACAGCTTTGCAACTTTGCACACCGGTTTCAGATGCAAAAGGGTTGACCACTTATGCTAGCATTTGCTGGCTACAAACTATAGTGTTAATAATTTTAGAATAATATCTGTTATTTGTTAACTATCATGATATTATGGCTTTCTAAAATACTAAAGTATTTGTATATAGTTTGTCCATTCCTTATAAACTCATTGTTTGAAAGGAATTTGTATCTAAAATATTTTGTAAACATAGATGCTCGTATTAAAAGTTCGATTTTAAAATTGGTTTTAACTACACTGTAAAAAAAATAACAAAATTACAGAAAAAATAATTAACATAATAATATTTTACTAAAAAAAATCTGTAATTTTATTTTACCCATAAATTAAGTAAAAATGACTTAATAAGTATGTAAAATTGCTTACTTTCTGCAAATTGAATCACATACTTAATGTAGAATTACATATTGTTGGTATATATTCTTAAAATATACAGAATGGTCCAGAATTATGTACCGTAATTGCTAGAGCTGTTAGTACGTTCAAAAATAAGGGTACCTTTTTATATACACTTTTTTCCAAAACTCAATAATAAGGGAGATACAACCTTGTAAAGGGGTGAAATAAAAACCATTTTTCAACACTTAACACTTTAATCAAACTTAATGAAAACTTACAACTTTCAAAAGAATCATACAATACTAATATTAATTAGTCACCAAAATAATGTTTTACATCAGATGTTCAACATGTCCTCCATTTTGTTGAATACACAATCTAATTGTTTTATTTAGTAAACGCATTATTCCGTTTAATGTTACTGCATTGTTTTGTAAGTTTTGTAAATTCTTGCTCGATTTTGTCTCTCAACTCATTTAATGTATGTCCATTATTATTGAGTTTTGAAAAAAAGTGTATATAAAAAGGTACCCTTATTTTTGAACGTACTATCAGCTCTAACAATTACGGTACATAATTCTGGACCACTCTGTATAATATTACATCTTGCATATTAATGTCTGTAATAATTCATCAAAATAATGAGATTTAATACATAATTTATGTAATAATACTACTAAAATATTTTACCATTTATTATTAATATATTGAGAAGACTATTTGTATATTACTCTACACAATATACAAATTTATAGTATAACACAGATTGTTCATTAAATTCATGTAGCAACCCAAGTCAAGTATAATATTACATTTCACATGTCTAGAGTCTCTAGCGATTTTCCCCGACAAAGACACTATACGTATGTAGGTGCCTATGTGTACACACAGTCGCGGGCGTCGTTCAACTTTGGTCTAAGGCTAACAATTTCCAGTCTCTCCGTAATAATTTCTCGTCTAACACAAACATCAAGTAATAAACAACTGGGCCGGGGCTCTATGTTGGCGTGCCACAACTCCCCGAAAGTCAACCGAGCAAACATAACCACCAGAGGACCAAACGCCAGTTGGAGAAGTGCCCCAGGTTATGTTTAGTTCTTGATTTTTGGCTACGGTTGACGGTTAGAAGAATTTTTACTGCAGAATTGATGATAGTATTAATAAAGGGATAAAATTATTTATTTATTTATTAACAGCCCAATTAAATGACGCAAACGATACAAACTATAATACATAAATTATCTAAAAAAAACATTAACAGTGTACAATTTGTGAATGATCAATAAAAATATGAAAAGAACATGAAAAAATATCTGTAGTTAATTCTAACTTATTAAATGAGTGACACATATATGATAAATGGTATATTTTGTTGGAAGATTAGAATGAGCAATAGGCAGATAAAAGTATTTGTACTTCTTGTAAAGGCAGGAAGAAGAAATTGTAGTTGAGAGAGTAGTGCGAAGTTATCGATGAAGTTATTAATTAACTTAAAAAAAAAGTCAAAGATAAAATTAAATTAAAAAAAATTAAGAATACGTAAGGATATATACCAAACGATTTCAAGGATAACAATTTCAAAAAGTACCATTAAACTGACTCAATGTCGATTATAGAGTTATTGTATGTTATATTCCATATTAATGCACACTATTCTTTCTAACTTAGATCTTACAAGTGAGTAAAAAAGTGTTTTAAGTGCATCAGGGGATTTGCACATGCGCGTGTTTCCAGTAATTATGATAAAAATAGGCAATTTCAATTAATAATTCGACTTCTTTAGGCAACAACACTAATTAAATATATCTATCTTTAGTTTTAGATTTTGGTCAATACTGTAGCAGCTTTACCACCGCCACAATGTTCAACAACCGCGAGCTGCTGACAAAATGACGTGACATACGCCGTCACAAACCGCCATCGCTTTTCGTGATCGAAACGTGTGTGTTAATGACAAGCCGCAGCAAAGCCCGCAGGCGGTTGCGGTCAAACTGCCGCCATCCCCAACAAACTGATCGGAGGCAGAAATTTGACGCTGTAAGGCTTTGCAGCACAGTGATGTGGGTTATAAGTAAAGAACGCAAAATTTATTATGACCTACTTTTGATAAGTTTGTTTAATTTTAAGAATAAAATAGCTTTAGGATCTAGTTGTGTAATAATTTATTAATAAATCAACGTTTCGACGAACTGAACGCGCGTCTTTTATCTTTTTTCCTGATGAAAACGCACGTTCAGTTTGTCGAAACGTTCATTTATTAATAAATTATTACACAACCAGAACCTAAAGCCATTTTATTCTAATATAATAAGTTCTGAAATATTTTTTACTATGTTAGTTAATTTTTATTAAATGTTTTTCTATTTAGTTGCATTATTTTTCTTTTAATGAAACAAAATAATACAATGTCAGATTTTTTTGGGAACTTTTACAATAAATAAAGTAAACAACAATTATACCGTTTAAGAGTGTATTTATTGATGTTTTGAGCAGTATTTTTTTTTTTTAAAAAGTAAAATTTTCTGATCAGGTCAAAATTCAAATTTGCTAAAAGTTGGCAGATAAAACTCGCGTTCTACATTTCTTAAACAAAAACAAATTAGATATTAGTACTTGTAATACAAGTAATTTTTGTTGGAACCTAAAAAATCTATAATTTTTACATTTATTTTCAAAATGGCGACCTGTTTAAAAAATGTGCCTAAAATTGACCAGTTTATTTATCTTGGTTTAGTGGTAAAATTTATAAAAGTACTTACTGTGACGAAAGGGTAATAAAATAAAATAAAAGATTATTAAATTTTTTAAAATTTATGTACAATCTTACAAAACGTATACTTTATATGTATAGTAAGATAACTTGATACATGCAAAATAAAAAATTTAAAATGGCCGTAAAGGGTTGTATACAAGGAAATATGTAACGTATGCTTTGATCTTTATACAATGTCATGTCACGTCTGACAACTAAAGCATACTGCTCTGAAATTCTTCGTGTAAGTAATGTTGGAATGTAAACAACGTTACAACTGTATAGAAAAAAACACAAACTGTTATGTTATAAAATATTTGAATATATCGTTAAAACAATATGTAGACAAAATATGCAAAAAAAGAATTTTAGTTAATATAAATGTCTAACAAATATTTTATTTTGATATATATATATATATATTTATATTAATTAAATTTAGCATTAAAATTAAATTATCTTTAAATTGAATTTTACAAAAAGGTTAATGTATAATATAATGTTACAGGAATATTGAACAATTTTTTTTTAAAGATATTTCTTCTTTTTTTTATCTTTTCTTTTGTAGATATAAAAATTACAAACTAACCTACCCTGTATTGAATCCGATAAAAAGAATTTTAATTTTAATAAGAAATTAGTAATTTTGCAAAAAAAAGAATATTTAATATTTTTAAAATATATATATATATATATATATATATATATATATATATATATATATATATATATATATTATTAACATAGTAAAAAATCTTTCAGAACTCATTATATTAAAATAAAACGGTTTTAGGTTATAATTCTGTATTAATATTTATTAATAATCGACGTTTCGATAAACTTAAAGTACGTCTTTATCAGAAAAAAGATACAAATAACATACAATAAATAATCAAAACATAAAAACATGTTACTAGGTAACAAAATAAGTAACTAGATCATAAAAAAAAATTAATTAAAGGTAGTCAAATTTTCTCTGTTGCACGACGCACAGTTAACATAACATTAATAAATATTTGTTTATAAATTATGACCATCTAATATGGAGTTTTAGTTAACCTATTACCACTAGTTTATTGCAAAATCAATAGATGTCCTTCTAAAATAAAATAAAAACAATTGAAAGAAAAAAAAAACAGAAGACAAACGTTGCATCGGAGCAAAAACAAATCGCATTTAATGAGGTCTAAGTTATTCAGTAACAAATTACCGACGGGAAGTGATAAAGTTGGGCAGTTAGATTCAGCTGACCGCTGCAATGTTTCAAGTGTCCGTTCCGTTAACCGGGTTCGCGCTCCGGTGGCCTCCGTTTACCCACTCCGGGGACGTGTCCTCGTACCCGCTTAATGACCACCGCTGGACATTTGCTACACTCCCCCAACTTAAATATATGTGATCGCAAGTAAAAACATTTGGGATAAATGCTGATTCTTGGGGGCGCTGTAGTTTACAAAACAGAGATAGATTATCGTATAGTTTTCAACTCGAGAAAAACTAAATTTAATTTATCAGCATTTCGAAAGAAAATTACATTTAACTAATATATTGTTTTACGATTCGATACAAAAACAAAAATGTTTTTATTTTTACAAAATCAAATACATTTTTTTAGATAAATCGTAAATAGGTAGTAGAAATAATGCCATAAAATTTTTAAAGAAAGATTGTTTCATTTAATTTCTATTAGATAAATAAAATTTAGATAATTTGATTATCTTTTAAAATAAAAACTGCTTTAGATTAAAGTTCTGTATTAATATTTATTATAATTGAAGTTTAGACAAACTCAACGTTCGTCTACATCATTTGTATAATTTTTTACTGATAAAGACGGCTGTTTAGTTCGTCGAAACGTCGATTATTAATAAATATTAATACAGAACTTGAACCTAAAGCAGTTTTATTTTAATATAATTAGTACTAAAAGATTTTTTACTATGTCGATTATTTTTTATTCATAGAAATTAAATGATATAAATTTGAATTAATAATTTAAATATATATATATATATATATAAATAAAATATAAACCTTTTAACACAACCTACCTAGCATTGAGTTGGACTGAAACTTTTCGTGATTGATGAATCAAGAATAAAAAATGTCCATTCAGTTAAAATTTGTCTAATTGACGAATTGATCAAACAAGAAGAAAACCACAAAAAATGGTGCGAAAATATAGACGCATATTCTCACCTCATTTTTAAAATTGATTTTTGTCAAAATTACTTTTAACGTTTACTTAAAATTACTTAAAGCAATTTTAATTAGTTTATTTGAATTTTATAATAGTAGATATTGAAATAATATTTTAAAAAAAGGTTTGATAAGAGATAAAAGTAAAAATTTATTTTAAAACACAAAATAAAAGCACTTTTTTTTATAAACAAAACAGGTGGTATATGGGCCATTTGAAGAAAAATACTTTTATATAACAAATTGTTTTACAAAAATTTTAAAAACCTAACAAAATATTTTATATAATATTTCTTTTAAATGAATTGGTGTCATTGACCTTTTCTAGTACCGTAGGTGTACACATTTGTCTCGGATATTTATGTTATCGTTTTATACTTGGAAAATATATGTATATATGTATGTAACAAAATCAACATTATCTGTTTATGATACATTGATTATTTACAGAGAATTCTATGCGGGTGCAACCAATTTACATTCAAGAGAAATTATTGAGAAAATAGATTTAAACCTTAGATAATAACTATGCGTATTATTGTAATTACATGTAAAATTGAAAATACAATATTTATAACTTCTCTAATGAATAATACTAGTAACATAGTGAAAAATCTTTCAGAACTCATTATATAAAATAAAACTACTTTAGGTTCAAGTTCTGTATTAAAATTAATATATTATCGACGTTTCGACGAAACTCAACGATCGTTTTTATTAGTTTAGAAGATGATCGAACGGTTGAATCTGCGGTAAATAACTAATAATAATAATAAATATTGTGATTATTTTACAAAGTAATTGTGTTTTATTATTTTATCTTAAATTATTGATATCAGTACTTCGAGTTAATGCATTTTTAGTTTTTAGAGTAAGTAACACTAAATATATTAGTCTATGATGAGAGTGAAATTGAAAAAAATGTAGCAAAAGTTGGTGTTGGTCATTTAAGATGGTTCGGTAATTTGATTAAGAGAGTGTTTTGTGTGCGCAAAAGTTTCCAAGTAGTAAGAATAGAAAAGCATGTATGAGAGAAATTATGAATGTGGATGACGCTAAAGTTGCTTGTTTGGATAGGGATGTTTGGAGGAGACTGATTTCGAGATAATGAAAAAAGTTTGTGCCACATATTTTTAAGTGCATGGCGTGCTTGTGTATGTATGTATGTATATACTAAATGTTCCTATAATAATAATTTAAAAAAAAATAAAGTCTGACACTGTTTATTCAACATATTCTTAAATATCGAATATTAATGGCGTGATATTTCTAATATTTTTCTAAACAAACAAAAAATAAGCCAGTACATTTTTCGATATATACTACTAGTTAATCTGACACATCATAAATAAACCATTTTAACAGGAGCATAAAAAACATTAAATTCATCTTTTTGAAAAGAGCATCGAGAAAGAAACCCATCAATCTTCCGGGCAACTCCGGGTACGCTCCGGGGCCCCCGGAGTCCAGCGGGTCCGGTGTGTCCGGCATGGGGGAAGGGTAACGATTTAGTAGTTAGCACCGGCCGCGCTGGTTAAATAATATAGCGCACATTGTACAAGCACGTCGCGGTCAGCTATTGTACCCATCTCCGTTCTGGCCCTGCTATCGTCCCGACTCTCCGGGCCAGCCTCCGGGGATTTGCGGATTAAGTTGGACGGCCATTACTTTCCGTCCGCCAGGAATATCGATGTACAATGCGACCGCGTTTAAAGACACGAGATTTTTCACTCGCGCACACACACACAGGTAGAGTGCTATTCTTGATATCGTTTTGTTGTTTTAAATACTAGTTTGCATTTGTAACAATGGGATTGAGCAGAAACTTGGGATTTGTTTAATAACAAATATATTTTAAATATTTTTATTACTTAAAAAACTATTATAATATATAATAATAATACTAAGTAAATTGATAAAATTAGAGAAACATTTTACTTTTTTGTCATTCTAAAAATGTACACTACCGTTGTTAAAAAAAGTTTTAGTTCAAAACTCTGATACAAAATTTCATATTACCCTAACGTGAGTCCTAACAAAATATTTTTATAAATCATTTTTGTAGGAAAGTGCAATTACATACATACATATACAATCACACCATGTACCCAAAAGAATGTAGCGCAAACTCTTTCCACTATATCAAAATCAGTTTCCTCTAAACATTCCTATCCAGACAAGCAACTTTAGCTTCATCTAATTTTATTAATAAATTTTGTAGGTTCCAATGAAAGTTACATGTGTTACAAGTATTAACATCTAATTTTTTTTATTTCAGAAATGTAAAACGCGAATTTTATCTGCCATCATTGGCAAATCTAAATTTTGACCTGATCACTTTGACGCCATTTCTTTAAGTAAAAATTTGACTGAAAATTACTGAAAATTTCAAGAAATATACTTTACTGTATTTGTAGTAAAATTTCTCAAAAAAAATGTTGAAAAACATTAAGAGAGCAGAAAAACTATATACATTATATGTGTATTATCTTTTTTCTAATAATGTTAATGAAAAAACATCTGTTTGTTCTACTGTGTAAATAATTTTTCCCTCCTTTATTTATAAGACGGCAAAAACGAAATCCATCCAATATTTTTCTATATGATTTCTAATAGCGTTCATCCTTCACAATTACAGCGACACAAGAATAACACTCCCTTTTCGCAATGTTCGAGATAAATACGTGAGATTGTGTCCAGTACGGGAAAAAAGATGCGGGCGAGAAACGGCGCCTAGGTTAAGACTGATGGGGAGTTCGCCTTTTGACGCTGGCCATTTATTTACTCGCCACTTTATCGCCTCCCGATATGTTTTTACTCGAACGATAGCCCAACTGTTTATTATATCCTAACGCTTAACACTGAAGGACTATTAAATACGTATTGCTTTCTTATGATTACTGTTTAACGGAATAATGTTTGCATTCGAAATATGAATATTTTATTAGTTGTAATGGATTACTAAAGAGAAAATAATGATATTATGCTATGCGTTTAGATTCTATATATAATAATAATATTTATTTATGTTAACACACTAGAAAGTGCTTACATAAATCAAAATAAAATAGAAATTACAATATTACAAATACAAAAAAAGTGTAACAACATTTTGTAATTTTACTGTGATAATTTATATAATATTACATTTTTTATGCAAAATTACCTTCACAAAACATGTAAAATTACATAAATTTTTTAATAAAACGGCTTTAGGTTTAAACCTTACTTAAGTTCTGCAATAATATTTATTAAAAATCGATGTTTTGGCGAACTCAAAATTCGTCTTTACCAGAAAAACTAATACAAATAATATTTACAGTAAATAAAAGAATATAGAAACAAGTTACTAGACGAAACAAATAAGTAACTAGATCATGAAAATAAAATTATGATCTAGTTACTTATTTGTTACTTAGTAACTTGCTTCTATGTTCTGTTATTTACTGCAAATGTCATTTGTCTCAGTTTTCCTGATGAAAGAGGTTGAATTCGTCGAAACGTCGATTATTAATAAATATTAATACAGAACTTAAATCTAAAACCACTTTATTTTATTAGTAAATTCTGTAAGATTTTTTACTATAATAATTTATTATTGTTTTCGATTTTTACTAGATTTTAAAACGCGTAAAATATATTTTTGATAAATTTCTATAAATTGTTATTTATTTTATCGGTAATATTAGATGTAACAATTAAACTTAAAACTTAAATTATGTAAAATTACATGTAAATTCATGACACCAAACCGTACTTTTTCTAACAGTATACTTTACCTTTCCTAAATATTAAATCTGCTATAAATTTATAACTAATTTATCAAATGTGACAATATAGCGACGGATTTTGTATTATATCATAAAATTTTTTGTAAAATTATAATTTTTTTATAAAATTATTTCTTTTATATCAATTTAACTACTTATTATAATTTTAATACAACTTAAATTATCTTATACGTATTTTCATTCTTTCTTTCTAAAATTTCAAAAATCTTTTCAGAATCTTCAGCAAACGAAACGTCACCACGCAGCAAAAATCTTTTCAGGTCCACAAATCAACAGCAATTCTAGCAGTTTCAAAGCGTTATTTGAAATAGAATCGATTTGGAAAAGCGCGTTCGGACGTAGATTTATAATACAGTTAGCGTAACTGCTCCCCGTGGGCCCGGTGTGCGGGTGCTTGACCACCGGCGCGCGGTAGCTGCTGCCAGCTTGCCCCATGCAGACCTAGCAAGAGAGGAAGGACCGTTGTTGCCCAAAGACCACTCTGATTTATACGCGGACGATTTGCGACTTTCTTCTGTTTGCCTGTGCGCACAATGTGAACTGTTTTCCCGCAATTGGTTCACGAGTAAGCAATACTAAGTTAGCTGTGAAAGAATGGAACGTGATTTTATTCCGTGAAATGTAATAGATCCAATGTAAAGTAGTTGTTTACTACACTGTAATTTTATTTTACTATAAATATTCTGTATTTCTACTTCAAAATTCTGTAATTTTTACATAATTTATAATAATCACATAAAGTAATTAAAAATGGCATAATAAGTATGCAAAATAGCTTAATTTCTGCAAATTGCATCACATACTTAATGTAGAATTACCTATTGTTGGTATAACTTCTTAAATTATGTAAAATTAAAGCTTGCATATTAATATCTGTAATAATTGTAAAATACATCCTTTATGTAAATTTCCAAATGTATGTAATTATACCAACAATAATATTACAGAACTAAACACATTTTACCTATTTATGAAAAATTTTTAATAGCAAATTTAAGGTTTAAATTCTGTATTAATATTTATTAATAATCTTTTGCTATGTTAATAATTTATATTTATATTTTATAATCACTTAAAATTATTTTTTTAATTTGCTTGTTTTATTCCCCCTAAAATTATTAAATTATTATATTTAACAATATATAAAATATATTTTGTTATTTACTCAGAAAATAATTGCGAAAAAGTCGCAGAGCGATAATGTCATTCATAAAACTACTATTATTTAGAGTTTTTACTAAAAATGTGTAGCAGTATATTTGCTACATTAACTACATCAAAAAATTTAAGCATAGATATATTTTACGTACATTCAAACAACAAAAACCTAGACTACTATATTTCCAAACTTTTATTTCTCCTCACATGTGCATTGAAATCCAAAAACGGCCGGACGTAGCCAGCCAAAGATAAGCAGCGTTCAAGCTCTGTACGTTAAACAAAAAAACACACACACAAGCATTCATAACAAAACGTTTCGCATTACGTTCCATTTCTAAATTTCAATATTTCGTTTTTTTCCACGCAGTGGACAACACACAGGGACAACCACGTCTACCCAATGATTTACCTTCATGGTGCTTGCAAGATAACGGACCTGTTTTTGTGCTTCGCTAACACGAAACGTTGAACCGACGCGCAGTTTTAACGTGGTTATTTTCTGCACCAGTGCTATATGAAATTAAAGCAGGAGGAAAGGCGCTATTAGTATTTTGTAACAGTTTTCTGATCCTGAACGTTTTAAAATATCTAATGTAAAGCCGCATTTCGCCAAGCAAAAAACCAACTAATGACGCTATACATTAAAGCTGGGGTAATTCGAGAGAGTTCTCTCTTTCGAATATATTTGTATACTGGGTAGGTAAGATAAAAAACTACATTCGAAATGATTTGGTTTTTGTTATAGTTAGATTAGTGGAAGGCTATAAGCCTTATCTGAAATTTAAAGTAGTTTTCGAAAGTCATTAATGGTAATTTATTCGAGTATAAATGAATGATATTCTTTAAAAACTAATTTATGTTTTTATAAAAAGCAGTTTTTGCGATCGCAGTTAGTTGTGGTTAATATTGATAACTCCTTTTAAAATACATTATTAAAAAAAATATAAGCTATATTACCTATAAATCTACGATCGCAAAAATAACCTAAAATTTCAAAAAAAAATATAATAAATAAGAAAAATAAATATTAGGTAAAAAAATAGCTGCTATATATAATAATAATTTATAAATTTTTTAATCTATAGTAACTTGTTTCTATGTTTTGTTTGTTTACTATTTATGTCATTTGTATTATTCTTTCCTGATAAAGATATACGTAGAGTATATCGAAGCGTCGATATTTAAATAAAATATATAAAAAACTTAATCCTGAAGCTTTTTATTTTAAATTTTTATTTACATTCTAAATATAAACATTTTTAAAATACCATTATAATAATACTAGTAGTAGTTTTAAATATACATAAAATTTAATTAATTACTATAGGTTTGTTCCAACCTATTACAAAATGATTTTGAAATTAGTTCAGAATTATACAGGGCATAGACAATGTGAATTTAGATGGATATTTAACATATTGGGCATGCTACGTACAGTTTCAAACTAGTTTGAAATTTATAGTTGAAACAAAGTATTTGATTTTAAAATTATACGAAAATGATTAAATAATTTATGATTAAGTTTTATTCTAAGAAAAACTTACAAATTTAAATATTTTTTTTGCGAAAATGTTATCTAAATGGTTTTATAAAAAAGTAGAAAAAATTAATCTAGATTAGATGATAGATATTAAATTTATCTAAATATATCTAGATGAATTGTCTAGATAAAATAATTTACATGAATCCCAGCACTGTTTCAGACGTAGAAGTTATTTATTTGAAAACAGCTAATCCAGGATAATGCTGTTGTCTTAGAAACGAACTATAATAAAACAATTTAAATATCTTTGCATATCTAATAAAACAAAAACACAGTAAGACGTCGACAGTATATCAACATATCCATTAACACAAAATCACACCTCTTCGTAACCAAATAGCAAAATCCCTAGCTATCACATCGACATTCAACTGTCACCCCTATCACAGTCGTACTCTCATACTATAATTAGATACGTCAGGCAAGATCTGTCGTCGACTGAGAATACTTAAGCAACTATTGTCTCTCTAGTCCGTAACATCTACGATCGAATTAAAAGTAATTGAATCAAGACAGCGTCGCTTCTCATTGTCACCACCGCACAGCATGTATGTTCATCTCAAATGTCAAACGCGCGAAACATACTCAACACGCCCGGAAGAGACGGGGAAATACGTCAGACAAACACGGAAGACAAAGATGAAATCAGCTGTTCTAGGTGTGATTTTCAATTCTCTCTGTACAGGAACAATGAAATAGAGGTGTATATATACTACGTAGTTTGGTTATGTTGTCATCGGGAGACAGATTCTGTATAGAATGCGATGTTTGTTTGTTTATTTTCCTGCTGCGGTTGCTGGCATTGTTGGTTGCTGAATAAAGATAATAAATACATATATGCATACATGTACACATATATTATATATTTGGGCTGTTTACTCGTAATTTAATACTGTAACTAGAATGAAATGTGGTTGCTTGGATATGTAAAACCGCATATAAATTTATGCGCGTAAATAAATGATTAGATTATTAATATATTATTCAATATATAACATTGTTATATTTTGTTATTTATTAATAGGTGTAGTATGCAGTAAATATAATATTTAAAACCCCTGAAAAGTTGTATTGTTTAAAAAAATATTTTAGATCAATATTGGAAAAAATACTTTGAATAAAAGTATATACAAATACTAATAATTTTAACATAGTAAAAAATCTTTCAGAACTCGTTATATAAAATAAAATGTTCTCTTTATTTACTGTAAATGTCATTTGTATCATTTATCCTAAAGAAAATGTACGTTGAGTACGTGGAAACATCTATTATTAATAAATATTACTACAACACAACTACAACCTAAAGCCGTTTTATTTTAATATAATGAGTTCTGAAATTTTTTTTCTACTATATTAAAAACAAAAGTTAAGGTATAAATTTCAGTGTGCCAATGTTACTAATAAACTTCTTACAAGTTTAATGTTGTTCATTGCCATCATACACTAAAAAAACAAACGTTATAAATAACGTAGAATTATATAGAGCGTGGTCCATAACAACAGACGTTATGCGTTCAAAATCAAGACAAAGTACAGGGCGAGAACAGTTGCGAAACGCTAAACTAGGATTTACAGCAAATGCGGACAGATTGCAGTAACATTATATTTATATATTTTTAGTGTGTGTATGCGGCCACCGGGCAATTTGTACCAATAACGTGACGTACAATTGCCTATAAAAACAGTCAGATGCGTCTATTTTTTTTTGATACTAACATCCAACAACAAAATTATTAAAGTTCGGTGATTTACAGCAGAGTTTCGTACAGTGATTTACACGATATGATTTTTCAGAGATAGGTAGCAATTTTGGTTGTGCAATAATTTTTTTTTATATTTTATTTATATATATGCAAAAGAAAATTATATTTTTATTTATTTATAAATAAAATATTTTAAAGATTTATAGTCTTCTAATTATATATTTACAGAATTATTGGAATTTAAAAATAACTGTCCGTAAAAAAAATTTTTTTTGCAGACCGGGCAGAAAATGATTTTTTTGGTATGAGAAAATAAGAAAAAAACGCAATGAAGTTTTTAAAAGACGTTATTTTTTTTTAATTTTTTGTCTATTTTGACCCGTACCGTCACAGTATTAAACATAGTTTAATACTATTTTTAGTTAGATTATTTTGTTCGCTTTTTCTATCTCTGATTCGTTAATACGAAAATTTACAAACATCTGAAACGACATTGTCATTATTTTTCCAAAATAGGCAAAACATTGCAAAAAAAAAAATACGTTTTTTAAAAACTTCATTGCGTTTGAGGCACCAGTAAATAGTAATTAAAAAAATGTTATATGCGTTTTTTTCTTATTTTATCATACCAAAAAATCATTTTCTGCCCGGTCTACAATTTTTTTTTTAAGGACCACCCTAATATATGTATATGTATTTTTTACAGTAATACGTAAAGAAACTACTAACAATAAGTATAACTACTACAACCAAAATAATTACTCTATATTAGTCTTTCATTTTCGTACTATGAAACTTCCTACTAAAATCAGATATTTAACCAAACAAAAGCCAAACCCGATAACACCACATCTCGATCGGCAACTGTTATTGTCCGAAACCAAAAGACGAAACAGTTTCTTAGTAACAATCCCATACACGTAATAGAAGTAGCACACAATATAATACAATTCCTGCTTGTGCTCTTTATGAGCACAAGCGCCATCGGCTAGTCGTTCCGCCAAGGGGGAAAACTACCAACCCCCTCTAGCCCCCGAGATAACGGAAACTTATATGACAGGGTTAAGGGGTGCCGAGAATGATACGAGAGTACGGTAAGCATTTGGAATTATACTCGGCGTGTAGTAAACTTTGAGAAACGGACCTTATCTGGGCTAGCGACGCGTTTGTCTTACCCGGGGAATGAGTTATGAACGGAGACACAATTAAAAACAGATAAAGATGTTTTGGGAGTTTTATGTTTGCTTGCTTGGGTTGAAGAAAAAGTACTCGACTTGCGAAAAATTACCATGGTGGACCGTAAATTATTATATGTTTTGATTGGTTATTTTTTGTAGACTGTAAAATGTTTCTCTGTAATTTTATAATAAAAGTTATGAGTAACAAAGATGTAATTTTACGTAAAACTTAATTTTATATAGCATAACAAGAAATTATCTAAAACTAATTTACGTTTTATGTAAAATATTTACATATTTTAATGCATTATTACATAAAACAATATGTATTATTGCACATATTATGCAAAAATTATATTACGCATAGAACTATATAAATATAATTTACAATTGTAGACACAATTGTAAAATATATACAATTATGTAAAATTACATAAAATTATAATTATGTATTGTAAATTTCAATAAAAATTTTGAAAACTGCAGAAACATTATGTAATTTTATGTAGCATGTAAAAATAAGTTATATTATTTGTAACAACTACAAAATCTATGTTTTTTTTTTTATAAAATAATACATACTCGTATTACTCGTAATATAACATATGTTTGTATGAAAATTTGTTTTTGTTTTTTATTTTTTTAGTAAATTTTCATAACAAAAAATTTATTTAACAAAAATTGCTATCAACTTTTATTTGAAACATTTTTCGATACAGCTAAATATTTTTTTATAATTTTTTATATTTTTATGATATAAATATATATAATTAATTTTGTGGATAGGTAGCATATTTATTTCAAGATAGTTTTATTTTTAGTTACCATGACTACAGTAGTTGACAAAATTTTCTATTTCTTAAATTTATTTAATACGTTGACAATCAGTTCTGTGGTGGCCACAGCAGATTTTTTTGTATAAAAAAATGCATCATTATGCTGTACATAATATTATGAATATCCAATAAAATATCAACAATTTTTTATTTGGAGATTCAGAAAAATACAGAAACAATTTTTAATTTTCAGTAACGCTAGTCAATAAAATTTGTAAATAGATTTTAAACTAATTCAAAATAAAATCTATTAAAGAATTCAGTAAATAATTCCATCAACAACGTAAATTCGAAAACTTTAATTTAACGATAGTTTCACAGTAGTAGCACAAATCAATCTTTCAACCACAAATCACAAAATCACGAGACACTGTAATTTGTTTAAAAGTACATTAAAAATTTTCCCGAAACTACTTCCAATCGAAAAACTTTGATTATCCCTAACGTTATCGACATTACAAATCGCTGAGGGAATAATTGAAATTGCAAAACGCGGAAAAAAATAAAGCACGACAAAAATATATGAGCATAAAAAAATACTCAGAGACTCGTTTCAATTTCGCCAACTCACGTAATTAACTGATTAGGTTATTAGGATACGCGAAAAGACCCCCGAAAGGCTTATGCTTCTGGCATTTTGTAATGTTATGTTATGTGCGTGCGATATGTCCCTAAATATCGTATGTGGTTTGACGTATGAGACGGACAGAAACGACGGATACCAATTAGAATCATGTCATAAACAATTGGTCACGTTGCGTCATGAGTTTGGCGCGTTCTCTGTCTATCTTGCTTGTACGCAACCAACGTTTTGTCCTTGTTTAGGTCTGTGTATGTCAGTGTGGCTTAGAGCGTGAATATGCATGGCTGAAATATTTGAAATTATTTAATAAAAATGATTTTTCAATATGTTGTTATGCACGGTTTATACTAAATAATATAAATCTAATAATTTTTTTGAATAGTTGTTGATCGTACTGTTTAACTAAATTAGTATCAAGTACTAAAAATAAGTACTGAAATACTAAATACTTTATACTTTTAAAGTATTTAAAATACAAGTACCAGTACTGCCTTAAATAGTTTTTCTTATTCAAATTTACTTACTTCTAGAACAATTGCAGAAAAACATAATATATTTATGTACTATATTACAGTGTACCGAAAAAAATTTTTTTGTAGGACAAAAAATTGAAGTTTTTGATCAGAAAAGTTTTTACCCAAGCCGATTCGAATATTAAACAAATTCTAGAGGGCGTACTGAGCCATTTTTTGAAATTTTTTTATATAATGGCATAAACATATATCAACATTTTATCTGACCGAGCCGTAACTCTGTAATTAATGTGCATTTCAATTTTTATTATTAAAAAGGAAAAAAACATATTTTTAACATTGTATATTTTTTTTCAGAACTCATTATATTAAAATAAAACGGCTGTAGGATTTAGTTCTTTATTAATATTAATTAATAAATTGAATAAGTTACCTAATAATTTGTTTGTATGTTGTGCGTATTTACCGTATATATCATTTGTATCATTTTTCCTGATGCTGATGTACGTAGAGTACATCGACACGTCGATTATTAATAAAAATTAATATTTTATTTTAATATAATAAATTCTGAAAAATGTTTCACAATGTTTAATATACTAATTTGAAAATATATATTTATATTCAAATATTTAAATCTATTGAATAAAAAATATATTACAAAATGATAATATCAAATGAAAAACAATTATGGAAAAAAGTGTACATTTCAACAGCATTCGTTATTATAATCACCTACAAAAAAAAATTAATTACAATAATTTGTTGTTTACCATACAGTCAATATTATTTGTATATTATTAATGAAATATTTATTTTTATATTGTCATTTATAAATGCGAACCAATTACCAATTCGCACTGGCGTTCCATAAAACTTTTTCTAATTATTAATTAACAATTCCATATTAAACGTATATATATATATATATATATATATATATATATATATATATATATATATATATTATAAAATATCACGTCCATTATATTTGAACATTGAATTGATATTCCGATATAAATATTACTGTATATATGTAATTAATTATACATTTTAAATATTTCGATTCAATTAAACAATTAAAACAAAAACATATATACAACAGCGATGCTGCTCCCCGTGCGTGTCCCACCCCACCCCCGAATAAATAATAAACGTAAACAAAAATTTGTATAAATCAAAACAGTTTGTGAGGCCTGATTAATTAGTGGTAACAGATGTTGGTAACATGACATATACCATCCCCCCCCGTTTCAGCCGCCGCCGCCCGAATTAACCCTTTTGGGGGTTGGTAATCATGTATGTTTTGAGCGCATATGATGCTGATATATTACAATGTCATTTAGAAAGATTTTTTTTTGCGAAACGATATTTATTGATATTATTAAATTTTGAATTGATAAAAAAGTTTTAGTTTTAAAAAAAAATTAATATCAATTTTATGGTCAATCAGGAATGACAATCTGACTGACAAATCACACTGTATATATATTAGGGTGTACTTATAAAAAAAATAGTTTCTGATCAGAAAAATTTTTTTTAATGATTTTTTTTGTAATACCTATGTAGATATATTTTAAATATTTAATTATCTATTATCTAGACAAACTTCTGTTCTGATAGCTATTATCTCATCTAAATAACAAAAAAAATACATGTCTTTATTTTATCTAGATTAAATTTTTTTTTATTCGTCACAACAATGCCAATAACTAATAAAATCTGTCTAAATTGGTACGTATGCTAAATCAATATTCAAATTGGAAGTATTTTGTACTTAAGGTATATATTGATCAGTTTATGATGGCTGTCTATCAAATAATTGACATGCTAGAAGTGTATTGCTGTTATGTTGATGGATAGATTATTACCTGTACTCGATGAATCGGTAATTAAAAATTTTTGAATATTCCAAATTACCGGTAAATTCCATTATACATACCGATAAAATAAATTCGTAAAAAAATTTCAAATGTATGCTGATTATTTCGTACTCTTTCAATGTACATATTTTTGATTAGTTATATTTTTTAAATAACACAAAATTGGAATATTATAGCTATACAATTATAAATAATTTGTTTATTTAATTATAATTTCCATAGCATTAGTTTTTCCGTCTTATAAAATTAATTGAAATAAAATTGCTATTATAAAATGCAGCCTGATTTAAAGTATAATTATTATAAAAACATTTTCAATACAAAATTTTACTTACTTTTAATGAAGTGTTAATTTATTCGTGGTCACTTCTTAAAGTTTTTTTAATACACATATTTTTAAACTGTCACACATAAAAATAACAAAACATGTTTTCTTTATATTAAAGACACTAAAACACTGTAATTAGTGTAATATAGTAATATTTATTAAACATAATATTTAATCCCAAAGATAACTTAGCAAACATCAAATATATTAGAAATCTAAAAAAATTAGGTTAATACACTTTTAATACTGTTTAAAATTTAGAATTTGTTATACATGAGAAACGAATATTTTGCTATGAAATCCAGGCACGAACTGAAACAAGTGAATGTTATAGCTAGAAAAATTCTTTTATCAATTAACAGGCAATTTCTGGATTGGTCAGGAATTAACAATAAAAATATATTAAATAAATCTAACGAGTTATAACATTCATTAACTTTATTAATTATCATAGCATATTTACCAGCAAATGTACACTTTTTAAGAGCAGTTTTTGTTTACAATGTGTTAGAAAAAGACAGATAAATATTTTATTTAAAAAAAATAATTTATTAATATTTGATATTATTTTTGCCTGTAACAAATATGTTTTATTATATCAAAATAATATTACAGTGTATTCCGCTTAATGTATTCAGATTGATAACTGGAGTTATTAATAATAATAACCGATTGATATTTATATCCGAAAAAATCATGAAAATTTCATTTTTTGAAATATAAACTTTTTTTTAACTTTTTTAATAAATTTTTCGTTAAAAATAGTTATATAGAAATTTTTCTATATATATTTTACATATTTTTATATTATATAGAAGTATTTAAAAATATTTAGCAAACATAAATTTTTTGCAAGTATTCTATTACTATCTTATCTTTTTTTGCAACATTAATTTTTTGCTGGAATTATAAGTAACTCAAAAAGGCATTCAATTTCTCTCTCTCTCTCTCTTTTGTTAACGTACCAAATTTCATTCGGTACAATAAGAAACAAATATCCAAACAAACCGCATTTTAAGAAGAAAACGAGATTAAATCAAAACCTCATCAAATGAAAACTTTACAACGGCAAATCTCGTTTGTGAAATGGGGCAGAGATAACAAAGTGAAAAACAAAGAAACAAAACAAAGCCGTCTTTGATATCTGCTGCGGGAATGTCATTTTTCTTTTCAACATGATTACATTAAATTCAGTCGGTTCCTGGTCAAGATGGGCTGTGAGCGAAGCGTTTGGCAAAAACATCAGATTAACCAAAGATAGATACATAATGTCTATGGATTGTTTTGTTATGCAAATCAAAAAAAGGGTGAATATAATGTTTGTTTGCATTTTAAATAAAAAATGGACTTGCCAACTAACATAAAAACATCGAAGCAAATGTAAACTCATAAATAGTGGTAAAATTTCACTATAAAAAAATCGGTTATTTTATTTTACTATAATTATTCTAGGATGCATCGTTTAGTAGAAAAATAAATTGAATTTTTGAAAATTTCTCAAGGGGTACGTACCCCTTGAGAAATTTTTTCTCTAACTCATGCTGGTTTGGCAGGAAAGAAAAAATAAATTAATTAATTTTCAATAAATTTTCCTGCCAAATGTTACTTAGCTATTATGTAGCTAATTTTTTCTCTATTTTACTAATTTTTTCAGATTTTTTTGAGCAAATTTTGAAAAATGTCTTATTTTGAAAAAAATTCCAAGAGTACCACCCTCTTGAGAAATTTTCAAAAATTTAGTTTTTTCTACTAAACGATGCATTCTAGAATAATGGTTTCTTTACTCAATTATAGTACTCATTATTTCGCATTTTTCCATGCCATGCTTATTTTTCTATATCCCATAGTTTTTGAGAAAAAAAAAAATAAAAACCAAAAAATAAAAAAAAAAATTCTAGCGCCCAAACGGCACATGCTGGAAAATTAAAACTAAAACCAAATTATAGAACTTTTTATGCACTATCGAAAAGTATTTCAAGTATTTATCTAAATTTAACTCGAGAAAGAAGTATATAGCAAATTATTGAAACTGCATGTTAAACGCCCATACGAACTTGACGAACGAACACCCGGTGTATATATATCGTGTTGTGTTCCCTACCTATATTATGGTTGATCTGATGTAAGGATAAAAGCAAAGCGATGACAAGGATAAAGCAAGCTGAACGCTAACTCGATTGACAAAATGACAAATATTGAATCACAAACAAGATCGTTTTGGCTTGTACGACAAGTTGATAAGTTCCTCGGGGCTACGTACGACATTTGTGTGTATTATATTCTGTTTGTATTTGAGTATGAATCAAACGGTATTTTTTTTGTTTTGTTTTGTTTGGTTGATGCTGTATGTATGCAAAAACTCTCTGCTTTTGTCATATGACAGTTTTGCAAATGCGAAACAGTTTTTAAATCATGAAATAAAATTAAAATATTTTTTCTTGTCATATATAAAAGTTTGTATTATTTAGATTTGTGTTAAAGGTGTTAACATAAAACGGCTCTATTGTAATAGAAATTTATTAAGAAAAAGATAACATATCAATCACTGTGTACGGGCACTAAGTTAAATTTATAAAATTTTTTATGATCTAGTTACTTATTTGTCACCTAGTAACTTGTTTTTATGTTCTGTTATTTACTGTACCTAAATATCATTTTTATCAGTTTTCCTGATGGAGACAGATGTTGTGTTCGTCGAAACGTCGATTATAAATAAATAATAATACAGAACTTTAACCTAAAGCAGTTTCAATATAATGAGTTCTGAAAGATTTTTTACTATTTTATTTTTTATCATGTTCTGTTTATTTACTGTAAATATTATTTGTATATTTTTTCCTGATAAAGACGAACGTTGAGTAAGTTGACTATTAATATATATTAATACAGAACTAGAACGTAAAGCAGTTTTATTTTAAATAATTTACTACTTTCATATTTTTTATTTATCTACAACTTATAAAATTGCAAACTTTCTCAGATATAGTAGATAGAAGATAACAAACTGAAAACACTTTCACTTTCAAACAAAAAACAAAAGGAAAAAAATCACGACCAATATCTTTATCTACTCAAGTTTTTATTACCAGCAAGTCAGCAACGCTACAACAAGTCCTCTACGAGATACAGCGGATAGAATGAATGGGGTTAGTAAAAAAAAGAAGGGGGAAAAAAATCGCTAAGCAGTAGAAGAAAAACTGTAACGGACTACTGTAGGCTGAATGCCGGCAGCCAAACGTTCGGGAATAAAATCATCAGGCCTGAGAGAGAGCTGGCTGGGCCGTTTGGTTTCGGTGGGTTCTTAAGATATAGTTAAAGGTCAACATCGGGGGTGTCACAATGAACATTTTCGCCACTCGATATCAGGCCGCATTGTCTATTTATGGCCGTGTTTGTCTTGCACTGGCTCCCGGCCAAATCATTCCGAAGCCGGATCTATAGTTTGGCCGAAAGAAATTTGCCAATAGAGATAAGAAACAAGATCTTTTTGTAATACAAGCATTGGTACACAACAGTAAAATATATAATTTGTATTATATTCTTAATTACACATTAGGTTATAGTATTTTGTTTTGTTTTTCTGTTTTAATCGCCATTAATTAATAAATTTAAAGTAAAACAAAACTACTAAGTAATTTAGCATTTGTTGGAATATTTATTAAATAATGAGTGATGTAATTAATAAAAGCATTTATTTTTAATTTAATTTGTGATTTATCTTATTCAATAAATAATACAACAAATACTAAATTACCTATTACTTTTTTTTTTATTTTAAATTTATTAATTAATTATTATAAAGCCATAAATCTAAACTTGAACATAATTTTTAATTCCTATCAACATTTTCAAAAGACATTTTATCCTGTATTTAAATTTAAAAGCACTTTACTCTTCAGTATAAATCAATATTTTTGATTTTCCCTGTATACCACTAAATACTTTACAAATTTGATTCTTGATTATTGATTTATATGTGATGTAGAACTTTTTATGAAGAATAACTTTTTTGTAAAATTAATAATAAAAAAATTGCCCATTTGTTTTTAACTTTTTCAGACTTAACAGTACATACCAGATAATGGATTGTTGACCAGGAACTTTCATTCAGTCATTCGGTATGACAAAACGTCTGCGATGAAGATAGATCAATCAGAATCCAGAAAATTCTATAAATTCAATTTTGTAACAATATTTTTTTATAAAAAAAAAAGTGTTAATATAAATATATTATAAAGTATTTTCTGGTCAAACTATATAAAACTCTTTTCCTCCGTCGTCTTATCTATTGTGATGTCTACATCATCGAACGCGCCCAGCGACACGCGTATCTCTAGTTCGATTCGGGGACTTTTTTTACGCTTTTTCTATTCCGACATTTCAAGAACGGGCGAGCGCATTGCCCGTCCGCATTTCGGTTAGTTTTATCGTTTATAGTTTCCGATTTGCGGTCGTCTCGTGCATCGTCTTTTGTCCGCGTTAACCGATTCGCAATGTTCATCCCCCGCCGCCACCACCCCGTCGTTCTACGTCGTTCCGCGCTTATCTGACACCCGAATTGTGTTCGAAGCAAAACATCGTGTTCCACTTACAGGCAGCCGAGCAGAGTCACACGATTTTTGGTAGAATAAATTCTAAATTGAGATGTTTGGCTATCCATAAAATGAAACCATTGGAATTTGGTTGTTGTTTCTCAGAGATGGTTGTCAATAGTAATGGATAAATGTTATGATAAAGGATAGTAGTTAATTGAAATGTTATGTGATAAAATTTGAATTATGTTTAAAATGCAATGTGATTTATTTTATTTAGTTTAAAAAGCAAAAACATTTTTATATTAATGTCAAAAACTTTTGTTCTTGGGTCCTGAACTTGCATTATGATTAATTATAATGTTATTAAATTCCCTATCAAATTCGTTATTATTTTTAGCAATAACGCATTTCAACTTTTCAGTCATCTTCAGATTTTCTGAGTTTGGTCCACAAACACGGACCAAACTCAGAAAATCTGAAAATATTTAAAAAGTCGAAATGCGTTTTTTAATAACATTATAAATAATTAAGAAAATCTTATATTTGTTAGCAGTTAGGAATTTATCTAGTTAATTCATCTAGATAAAAAAAATCGTTATTTTTTATCTTATTTAGATAAATTAAAAATTTAATTATCTATTATCTAATCTATATTAATTTTTTTATAATCTATTGTAAAATTATTTAGATAAATTTGATGCATTAAAAAGTTTTCCTTAGCATAAAATTGCGTTCGTAATTTGATCATTTTTATTTTATTTCAGTTATCATTCAGTTATCAATCAGATTACATATCCTACTGGGTACATGTTGTGATTATGTATGCAAAAGTAAATAATAAATATCATTCTAGTATTTCGCAAATATTGTAGATATTTAGTTGGTAGAGTAGCAGACAGCCATCACTCGCATTTCATCTATTTAATTACCGTAGGTAGAGCCAGCCAAATTTAATTAACTGCTAAGATCAGTTTACAAACAAAATTTAGTATTTGTACTATGTACGGGAAGGGAACTGACTAAGAGGTGGGGGGGTTGGGGGGCTGGTTGCTACATATAGTAAGCGTACAGTGTATACGAGAATATAATAGTTGTTACGGTGAGATCATGGTAGTGTGAGTGAGGTACCTAACACACAATTACATCACGGATGCCAATCAAATCAGTTCTGGCGCTCAGAGCAAAGCTTTGCTCTGCAGCTCTCGGCTGCTATTGCAACAGTTTCAATATACTATTAGCTGTTCATGGGGTATTTGATACATGCCCAACTGACAAACGGGGAATGCTGAATTTGAGATAACTGTTGGACTAAATCAGATTTTGGTTAATTTGAAAAATTATTATTCATAGTAAATATTTCGATACAATTTAACAAATAGAATTTTAAAATTATATTAAAAGATTTTTTGCACAACCAGTTTACAAAATTAATATAATGCACGACAGTAAAATAAAATGAACAACAAATAATGTTTTTCACGACAAAAAATATAAATGCTCACAAAAATATGTTTTCACTTTCCATATCATATGTGATATGACGGTCGGTAAAAAATTTTAAAAATATAAATATATTAAATAAAAATGATCACTCTAAATGAAAAATATTATTATTCTAAGATTGTAAAATTGTCTATAAAAAATTTAGAAACGCAATTATAAGATTTGCATCAAGTGATAAAATTTCTTTGTATTGTTCTAAGCAAGACGTTTATTTCTATTACAAGACAAATGAATCTTCTAAATAAGTTTTTTCCAGATTTAAAGATCTTACAGCTAAGGTGGTAGCCTAGTTCTTGGGAACTAAAAAACGGTCATTTTCAAAATTGCGCACAGCTCAAAGGGAAATTAATATTTTGGAATGGGGTAAAATGCACTTTATTGGATGACATTTCAGCTAAAACTTACCATTTTATGCAAAATAACGTCGCGCGAAAGTCCTCCGGAAAATGGTGGCCTGCTGGATGCAAATTCCCACCTGTAACATAAAAAAAAATTCCGCTTAATTTCCTTGAATATTATAAGTGTGGCTATCAAGTATCAATCTCAAATTTTTTTTGAAAATTACTAAAATTATGTCGTTTTAAAAAAATTCGATTTTTTATCTAAAATTTCGTTATAAAAATGTTGATAATTTTTTTTAAAAGAAAAATATCGAAAATTCGGGATTGACACCTGATAGGGAATCATGTTTTATGTCGGCAAAACCTTCCATCATTGAAAAAGATTGAGAATTGTTCGAGTTTTTGCCGGAGCTGTGCAGTAAAATTACGTTGCGAGAAAACGAGCTTTAAAGTTTTTAAATCCCTATTTGACAGCCATGCACGCGCTTACGTTTTTGGCTATAACTTCGAAAGTTTTTCGAATTTCGAAAAACCGTTTCGGCCATACATTCTACACACTTATAGCTTTGATTTTATGAAAAAAAAATAGATTTTTCCAATCCAGAGAACTAGACTACCCTTCCTAATTTGGATAACAACGAGTTTAATTCGGCAATGTAAATAAACAAAAATAAATAGTATATTAAATTAAAATGTATTTCTATCATTTGTTTGATGCATTTTTTATAGATCTGCAGATTTATAAAATAAAATATTCATAATCTCCAGATAAATTATAATTCAAAACGGTGGATATTAATTTCATCTAGCTAAATAAATTATGTGTATATTACAAATAATATTAGATTTATAGGTCGATTCCGTTCACATCTGTAAGGCCGGTAGCGTTACAGAATTTTTTGTCTTTTTCTACTGAATGCAATTTTTCTATTGATAGAAAAAGACAAAATATTCTGTAGTGCTACAGGCCTTACAGATGTGAACCGAATCGACCTATTAATTTGTAAATTAAATCAAATCTTTAAATATTATTTAGGTAAAATCACATTTAGTACAAATAATAGAATTTCCACGTAACTACCACTATATATACAGTGCGATATTTTTATCTCTGAACATATGAACTGAATTACATGTAAATTTCCTATGTTCAATTTTAAAAAAAACAAATCAGACGCATAGAGACATCCCTGATAGTTATGCAACCAATCTTACATAATGTGACAGTTATTTGAAAAAAAATGAATTACTTTCAACAAAATATTTAGAAAGCATTAAACTATTCGCATTATTTCAAGAAATCTGTTTAAAAATGTATAGTATTATTTATTATTATTATTATTTATAAATTTAAGTGTTCAGCAATTTACAATAAATGACCATATTCTGTTAAATATTTTATTTTTTATTCAAATAAACATTATATTACGTATGATTGGTTGCATAACTGTCAGGGATGTCTCTATGCGTCTGATATGTTTTTTTAAAAATTGAACATAGGGAATTTGTATGTAGTTCAGTCCATATGTTCAGAGATAAAAATATCGCACTGTATATATATATATATATATATATATATATATATATCCCATGCCCTCTAATTGTGAACATCGCACTTTAGCAATGAGTAATATTAGCACAAGGTATGCAAATTAACTGGCGGAATGGCTGTGTATTTCTCTCTCTCTCTCGCTTCCCCATTGGAATTTGACACGCAATGCGTCTATCTTTGTCCGTCCATATAGTGTATTCGCTTCGATGTATGATGCTGTCTAGTGGGACAAACGATACCTCTCTGTCCTGCGCGTTGCCTTTTGAGCTAAAGGGCCACTAATACGTTCAACTTAAACTTAATCAGTTTAGTCTAGGGCAAGGTAACAATTACATTCCACTAATATCTAGTTTGCATTGTTTAGGTGTTAATTTGTTGTTAAATTTTCTAAAGGATTTCGTCATATTTTTGGAACTGATGTCTGTTGAAAATTGTCTTGTAATTATGGATAGTTTACTCGCCAGTATTCTCGTTTCATTTACAAAAATGATTTTTTGCCAAAATTACTTTTGACATTTACTTTAAAATTATTTATTAAGCATTTTATAATATTTTATTTAAATTTTATAATACCAAATATAATAAAATTAATTAAAAATAATATATATATATATATATATATATATATATATATATATAATGAGAAACAGAAACAAAAAATTATTTTGAAATTAATGATCAAAGCAGTTTTTCATGAAAAGTGAGGTGAGAATACGGGCCTGTAATTTTATTCTTTCTAATTTGCAAAATAGTTCAGTTAGTACATGAACATGTTTTTTGCCAACTTTTCAAGAAAAAATTTACTCAAGATTTTACATTGTGGTTGCATTATTTATCCAATTTTAATAAAATTTGTACAAAAAATTCTCTTGAAATCCATATAAATTACAACTTTTTCTAGACGATTGTACAATAGATTATAAAAAAATAATCTAAATTAAATAGCAGATATGAAATTGTAACTTGATCTAAATAAGATACTTAATAAGTAACATTTAAAAAAAGTATTTTGAATTTATGTATCTTAAGAACAAAAATATTTTTCAACAAATTTAATGCGTTTTATTACTATTAACTTTATATTATTAAATAAGTACTTTAATATGAAACACTTTACTTTTATACATTCTACTAATAAATAATAAGAAAATAATAAAATGTCTATTATTTATATCATAACCTACTAATTTTCACAAATGTCACTCGTATCTCCCGTGACTTAATTTACCTTAATAAAGCGTAATTAATAATTACACATCATTTTAACAAAATTACACATTATATCGTTATTAATTTACTTATTTACTAATTCGCTCCAATGTTGCACGGCACGTAAAATCCTCCGAGATCAAACTAATGTTGTATAAGGTATATTATATATATATATATATATATATATATATATATATATATATATATATATATACCTGTCCACTTCAGCAGTAGACCGCCGGTGCCGCTGCCACCAAAATTGCCGACCCCCTGTAGCAGGCAGGATAACCAAGTTAGTCGGGCAAGTTTGCGGCCGAAGGCTACCCTTTATAAGTTTGGACAAACCGTGCCGTCTCCCTTTAGACTTACTGTTCTGTTTCACTCATAGCTCACTTAATGGCTAGTTTTCGGATGAACTGTTTTCTGTTGTATGTAATATAATAGTTTGTTTGGTAACAATGATTATACAATCGATATTTAAATGTTGGTAATATGTTATAATTGAATTTGTAACAATAATAATAAATAATGCTGCATATTATGCAGACTTTTTCTTAAACGATACAAATAACATAGTAAATAAACAAAACATAGAAACAAGTTACTAAGTAACTAGATCATAAAATTTTATAATTTTTTAATTAAAGAAAGCCTAATTTTATTTAAATCAGTTACTATATAGTCACTGTGATTAATGTTATCTTTTTCTTTATAAATTTCTATTGCTTCTCTTGTCAGTCTCCTGTTAATATTGATTATTATTATATTATTTTGAATATATTTCTAAAGTTAATATGCTTTTTTTTAAGAAAAACTTGAACCGAAACTGAAATATATTTCAATTATTACATTGTATATTTTATGAAATAAATGTATTCTTTCTAAAGTAATAAACTCGAAAATCTTAAAATTTCTTCAACAACTCTATCGTCAACAGTGTTACCAAAGTTTCGTGTTGCAAATCGGATGACACGCAACAGTGGGCACAATACTAAACTATCCAATGTTCGGAAACTTTACGTCGACGAAACGCAATGTGAACTTAACTAACAGTGAACAGTGAACACTGAACAGTGAACACACGGGCCCCACAGTTCGTTGTTCACCCATGTTCGAACAGACTGCATTAATTATTCGTTCCTGGTGCCTAGGCGCCTTGCTTTATCGCGAAACTAGTTATTGGTTTAAGCCATCGAAGCGGGGCGAGCGTTGATGCAACTTTTGCATACGGAGGGTTGAGAAGTTGTTTCTGGGGCGGAAATTTACTGGAAACTAATGGACAGTTTAGAATTTTAGTGAAATCAACATTATATTTTTTGTGAGAATCCTTAAATCTTTTTTGTCTAATACTAGTAATTGAACTGGAGTTAAAAATGATTATCAAGAAATTAAATTTGAAAATATGTTTTACAAGAAAGAGTTCTATTGAACCCCGAATTAAATATGGAGTTACGATAACTAGTCTACAGAAATGAAGTTCAAATTTAAGCTTGGGTTAAACTAACATTTTTACCTTTGTTTTATTGAAAAAAGTGTAGAATATCACAATATTTTTAGTACTGTAAATATTCTGAGTATTATTATTGTCCTAATGAAATTTATTATTATTTCTTTTATTGTAAATAATGTTAAAATATATTGTTTGAATTTTTGTTAAAAAAAAAATTATAGAAACTGTTTAAAAAAATAAAATATATATTTAAAATAAAATCAATTCAAATTAATAGTTTCTTTTTGTTTTTTTAACTTCTAATTCAAGTAACTGTAATTTATAAAACTTAATTTTTTTTATTAAAAATTCGTATATTTATATTCTTATTATTATAATTTTCTTCTTCAATTTTTTGATATTTTCTCATTGTGTATTTTTGTTATTTTTCCTGAACAGTGTAATTGTGGCTTATATTCATTTTAATGAACCCTCACACTGTTTTTCATCAGTTATACTATAACTTACTATTATTTGTTTTATTAATATTATTTCTGTTATAAAAATCCAATTTTATGGATAAAAAATTTGAATTAATAGTATAAACGTTGTTTTAAAGTCATATTTTTTTCAGTGTGAAAATATCTTTATATAAACAATCAAAATGTAGTCTGAGAAAAAAAAAGTTTGACACAAATACGTAAAAATTTCGTTTAAATCCGTACATTAATTTTTAAGTTAACGACAAACATACAAATAGATAGATTTGACGTACGACTTTTAAATATTTGATTTCAATTTAAAAGATTTCTAAAATACACAATTAAAACCAATTTTTTTTAATGTCATATTAACAATAGGGCATAAAAACCGTTCAAATTCTCTCTGTTACAGACACATAATTTGGGACAAACACATTGTGCATTCGCGTATGTTTACAATCACAGCAAAATTTGTTGGCCGGCATTCTCAAATTTATGTTTTGAATCGTGAAGAATGATTCGGCTGGACGCTGCTGATAAACAAAATGCAATGCGTTTCCCACCAGGCCAGGAAAACAGTTGAACGGGCTGTGCGCTATTCATTACATTTGCAAGCATTACATTCAATGGCTAATGCCCAAAACCATTCGTATTTCACCATAATTACCGTAAATGGTAATATGATTCCAGCGGTCTTTCGTTTACCGCTTAGGCGACCCAAATGAACGTGCGAAATTTACCATACATTTTTTATATTAATCGTTTTTCTAAATGCAATTTTAATCTGCAATTTAATTTTTTCTCGCGGGAAATTTAGAATGTAAATTCATGGTAATTTTTAATAGCGATGTTAAGTTAATGGTTTGTGATAATGTTAAATTGTAATTTGGGTGATATATCAATGTAATTTATTTGTTTGTTGGTTTTCTTTTGTTTTATAATACTGTTTTAATATTTGATGTTATAATTATATTGTAATTGATGTAATGTTGAATGTACATATATAAATTTGGTGTTGTTTGAGCCAAAAAATAAAAAACAAAAAATTCATGTAAACAAAGTAATTGTTTGTGAACGAAAAATAATATAATATAATTATTATTATAAACGATGTGTTTTCTATATGTGCGGTCCATTTTTTGCAAAATTGATAATAATACCTAAATCATGAAAATATACACTTAAAAAAAAGTTATGTATTTTTATCTACAAACCCTGAGACACTATGATGCTCAGTATTTCTAGTTATAATTACTCAAATGCTGTAATTTTAACATAATTGTTTAAAAATACATAATATCAGTACTATTACAAACATTATGTAATATGATATTACCAACGAAATGAAAAAGTACATATCTATATAAAATTACATTTTTTTTAGTAAAATCTCTTTTAGCAGATTTAAGTACAAATTTTTCATAAATAGATAAAATTTGTTTAGTTCTGTAATATTATTGTTGGTATAATTACATATATTTCTAAAATTACATAAAGGATGTATTTTGAAATGAATGAATTACACTTAAAATATTTTATTAGTATTATTACACAAAATATTTAAATATGTACTAAGTGGCATTATTTTATGAATTATTACAGATATTATTATGCAAGGTGTAATTGTACATAATTTAAGATATTATACCAACAATGTAATTCTACATTAAATATGTGATGTAATTTGCAAAAAGTAAGCAATTTTACATACTTATTAGGTTATTTTTACTTACTTTATAAGATTATTATTAATTATATAAAAATTACATAATTTTGAAGTAGAAATACAAAATATTTATGGTAAAATGACATTACAGATTGTTTATTGTAAAATTTCTATTTTTCTGTAATTTTGTTATTTTTTTGTTTATAGCATATCTTTGATGTCAATAAGTCGGCGTGTACCATATCATATATAATTAGGAGTATTATTTATTACACGAATAATAAGTAATAAAGATAATTAGAATAAAAATTACTACGCTTCGTCCCTGCTTCTCACACTATAAAACTACAAAACACGCAAAGATTCACCCTTTTGGATTATTCCGACAAACTACAGACAGCTCTCGCGTTTAGAGTCCAATGCAAATGGGCAGGCAGGCAGTTTAGCTTTATAACACGTGCCCCGGCTGATAAAAATCAGTAATTAGCAACAGTAATTATAGCAACTAACGAGCTTTTTGGCCCACAGCTAAATCGCGCTGGCCCGCACTCATTTGTTTTCGGGTTCAGATTTAATCCGTGCTGCGCAAAATGCAGTTGGCCATTTTCCTAACACAGACAGATAGATAGATAGATAGAAAGAGTGTATGCGTATATTGATGTAAATTTGTGTATGGAAACTAACATTGTAGTATTGGTTGATTTATAGCTTTATTGGTTTGATTGCGACGAATAAACAGTTGGTTTTTACTATATACAACAGATATATGAATGCAAAATATTTTTTTTAATTTGTAAGTTCATAAGTTTTGTGTTCAAGTTAGAAATTATTATATAAAAGAAAAATACAATTTACAGTAAATTTTTTAATTTACTAAAAATTTGTATTTAGTATATCGTGTTTACTGACATAATTTAGCACTTAGTGTTTACTGATAAAAGTTCAATTTTTTTTTCTGTAGTACGAGTAAATTCTGTGTTTCAAGTAATTTAGTAATTTTTTTCTAGGAAAGTTGGCAACATTGAATTTTATTAAAATATAATTTATGTGGGCATTACAAAAATCATTTCTGAAAATTTGATCAAAATCTGATAAATAATATAGACATAATAAATTTTTTAAAACTTTAGTAATTTTTTCTCGGGAAGTTGGCGTGTTATTATTTTTATATAAAATATATTTGTTCAATGTATAAAATATATTAGTAATTAAACACTAAATTTACGTAAAAGATAATTTTTTAACCTAGTTGCAAAGTGTCTATTATTAGCAATATGCATGAAATATGTTACATTTTAAATAAAAACTGTTTTAGGATTAGATTCTGTTTGATTATTTATATAAAAACGTTTCGACGAAACTGAACGCTCGTCTTCATCAGGTCAAATAATTTCAATGACATTAAAGTAAATAACAGTACGTAGCAACAACTTACTAGGTAATATATAAGTAACTAGATCATAAGAATTATAGATTTCTAATTAATGGAAGCCAAATTTTATTTAACTCAGTGCCTTTATTCATGTTATTTTTTTTATAAATTTCTATTGTTTTTCTTATTAATCTGCTGCTAAGATCAAAAGAATTACAGATTTTTAATTAAAACAGAATCTAATCCTAAAACGGTTTATATTTAACACATTGTGGTCTGAAAAATATTTTACAATGTAAAGTTTGATTTCGTATAAACAAACAAACCTAAAAATATAAAATACTTTGAATTTATAGAATTTTCTGAGCTGGTATACCGTGGTCGATCTATCCTCATCGCAGACGTTTCACCGTACATCGTAAATGGCATCCTCAGTGTTTAGTTACTGAATAAAAGTTGCTGCTCTGCAATCTGGTATATATATATATATATATATATATATATATATATATATATATATATATATATATATATACCTGTACCCTCACCATTTACTATAATTCTAGCTGGTTTGGATGACCCATCCTTTCCAACCATACTGTACTTCTAGTTTTCGTTATAGGCTTTTGGCTTCATCTCTGTTGAATAATTTCCAATGCTCCAATATTTTTGTGCTACCAAACGCAATGTTATTATTTCTATTAAAACGTGTTCAAAAACAGCAGAAGTGTTGGGTTATTCTAGACAGATGCATCGTTCGTGTTTTTTATTTCTCTTTGCCATAGTTCCTTTGATTTGACCTATGTATTTTTACATAGTATCTACTTATTACCAATGATAAATATTTGTAAATTGAAAATTTATATTCTGAATGCAATTAATAAGGGAGGGAGAGCAAAGAAGAAGCACTGACGTAAATAGAAACGTATTCCGTCTCTGTAATTTGATATCAGAGGCGTGCCAGCGAGACTAGCATTGAGCCGCGTAATTATGATTCAGCGTTGCATGCTTAACCCTTTTATTGTCTATCATATATCATTATCTATCACATGTGGTGCGTTTCCAGGTCCGGTTAGCGCCCGAATATTAATCCAATATTCGGAATTAAACACAACGCTCGATGCATTTATAACGTTGTACGTTATTGATACTATTGTATTTGTCTGCTTATGTTTAGTTTCATTTATTACAAATTACTTTAAATTAAAGAAAATACATGTTTTTATTAATGTAGTTTTTTTTTGGGATATTAGCTTGATTTAAAAATTTATTATGCCACTAATAAAATTTTAATTGCAAAACCCACTAATATTGACAACAGATTGATAAGAATAGTAACATAAATTTATAAAAAAAAAAGATAATGTCAATCAGTAACTGATTTAAATAAAATTTGGCTTTCTTTAATTAAAAATTTATTATATTTTATAATCTAGTTACTTATTTTTTACTTACGTTAACTTGTTCCTATGTTCTGTTTATTTAGTGTGAATGTCATTTGTATCTTTTTTCCTTATAAAGACTCACGTTGAATACGTCAATTATTAATAAATATTAATACAGAACTATAACCTAAAACCGTTTTATTTTAATATAATGAATTCTGAAAGATTATGTTAAAATATTAATATCTTGTAGTTGTGCAATTAGACCCCTCTTAGTAAACTGTAAAAATTTGGTACACTTGTTATAATTCATCCTGTATATCATTAATTTTCATTGTTCCAACTAAGCAAATCTTAATGATTCGCGTTGTACTGTTTTTTTTTATTGTCCTAAATGCACTCCTGGCTGCGGTAATTCACTGCCAGCAGACACGAACTGCAAGGTACATAAATCGCTGCTCATTATCACGCCAAACAATCGAAGAAATTGTAATTTTATTTTTTTTCATAATTTATTACCCAAGCGCCGACGATACGCTGCGCTCAAGACTTAATCGCACCCACTACATGCTCAATTTCTTCTTTCTAGCATTTACATTTTAATTAAATATGCAAATAATAAATCGCTAGCGTAATATTTCTAGATTAAAACTGCTTTCTAATTAATTTTTTTTGTTTTGCAATGATTACCTTTTTTTCTTTTTCTTTCGATATGCTGTAACATGCTGTTCGTTGTTAAATAAAATAAAAATGGCAAAGGTTTGAGTACCAGTAATATTTATTATATATATATATATATATATATATATATATATATATATATATATATATATACGAGTATATTGAATATATACGTGACCTATTTAATGTTATTAGTTTTATTATACATATATATATATATATATATATATATATATATATATATATATATATATATGTATATATTTGGGTGCTCTTAAAAATTATTTTTTTACGTTCTTGATAAAACGATCCTAAATTTGATAAAACTAAAGAAAACCAACCTCATTTTACGATTAATAAAAGATAAGTGGTGCCGAAAGTGCGATAAAGATCGCAAAACAGCGTTTTTTTAACTTAAAATATCACGTGTCTGATGCAAGAATCGAAAAATTCAGAGAGTGATTAAACACGAAACATATATCTGTTTATAAGCTTCTGATTTCGTAAAATTGTTTTAAATTATTTTAAGCGATTGCGCAATGCTATAGTCAAAAAATTTGATGTTTTGACATACTCTATGTACATCATCATCAAGAAAAATGATACAAATGACATATACAGTAAATAAACAGAACATAGAAACAAGTTACTAAGTAACAAAATAAGTAACTGGATTATAAAATGACTTTTGAAAGATTTCAGATAAACTTACTTATTTGTGAAAAAATAATATATATATATATAAAAAACATTTAATTAGCATTTCTGCATCTACATTAATTTTAACATAAAAGCATAAACAATAAAAATAAAATTTCATATTTCATCCAAATCCAAGTTTGGCATCGCGAAATATCCGAATCCTCCAGCGATAGCGTACCGCTCCCGTCAGCTTCTGCATCTCGAATGCCAGCAACCGTTCTCAACTGGAGGCGGCAATGTTCACCAGGCCAACACTCAGAGGCCGGAGCACCATTGGAACTTGCCGCCTCCAGCCGGCAACTGGCGGAATAGGTCACGTGTCAGCCGATAACCGCACCGCCGCCGGATCACGTGACGTCGCGTACAACCATCCGTTTTAACGCCGCCGCTCTACCGCCACGAACGATTGGTGGAGGCGGCTGCCCGAACGACGCGTCTAGGCGGAGTTTTGCATCTGCCGCCCCCGGTAGAAAGAAAACAGGTTTGGTAGCCGAAAACCGGACACAGGGCTAGGTGTTTGTTGGAATGGGTGGCGGCATGTATAAATCTTTGTGCTGCTGCTGCTGCTGCCGCCGCCACCGAGGGGGTGGGCAAGAAACTTTGCTTTGTTGAAGATATATGTATGTGAAAGAAGCATACAGAGAAAAAAAAACAAGTAAATGATGTATATAGCGTAAAATATATGATGCTATTTGGAAAACGTGAGTTCCATAATTTCTACGCTTTGAACTTTTTTATTTTGTGGAGTTTGCAGAGAAGAAAAAAACAAGCACAAACTTGGCGCTGAATAAAATTTTTACTGAAAAATGTCCTGTTTTATTTATGCCTGTCTGCACTATTTCATTTTCATTTAACTTGAATAAGTATTATAATTTGTAAATGTAGATTTTTACAAAATTTATAGTGAGAGTTAAAATTAAACTAAAAATATAATATAAAATGGTTTTTATTGAAATATAGTAAAATAAAATATTTTAAAATAAATTTAGAAAATAATTTTCAGACAAATTTCCTACAATATAAAATAGACAAAATATATACTATGGTATAAATTAATTAATTATTTGAGACTATTTTTAACAACTTAACTTAAAGTATTTTTAGCATTACAACTAAAAAATCATTTATCTATAATGCATAAATTTATTACGGTTTTGTAAATACTAATCTCAGATTATTTAACATATCGGTTCTGAATATCTATTTAGTATAATTTAAAGTTATCTTTTAATTTGATCATAAAATATATAAACTTAATGTATTTCGTCAGCATTAAATCTTGAGTTAGTAAATTAATATTAAATATAAAATAGTACAATTGAAACAAATTAAAAGTAACTTATCGATACATTTATTTTATGTTAAATTAGTAATTCCATAGAAATATTTTATTTAAATTTATTTTTTGTTATTTATTTACATATATAAAACTGAATAAATTATACCAGATTATACATAAAATGTAACAAAAATTAAATCAGTTATTAAATTTTTTGGTGGAGGTGCCTCTGAAATATAATATATATTTTTAAACATAACAGAAAGAGTTTGTGCCTCACCTGTTTGGATACATGACATAATTGTATATGTATCTATTTAAACATTACATTGTTATTGTTTTATAAAGTATTTAACTTTAAAAATATTGTTGGATTATTTTTCAATTGAAGAAACGTTAAACTAATCTGAATTAATATTTTTCTAAATTATATAAATATGTATTTTTATTATTTTTAAACAAAATTAAAAATTAATATAAATTACATTAAAATTAATTATAACAAATAAAATTTAAATAAATAAACAATATACAATATACAATAAACTGTTAAAAATATTTAATTAAATAAGTAATTAAATACATACAGTGGTGTAGCAACAAATTTTAATCTTTCTTGCAAAATTTCAAAATATACCCTTCTAACAGAATATTTTTAAAAATACTACTACATATAGTGCCTATATAATTTTTAATAAAAGTCGGATTCAGAAGGGAATATTCAAATTCATTGTAGCTTTTATTTTTATTTTACGACAAACATACACGCCGGGTAGCGAATTCTAAATTTTGTTATTAGTATTCGTAACAACTAAAGCGATCAATCAGGAATGATAGTGTGACTAAAAAATCAGACTGTCATTCTTGATTTTGATAACAAAGCTCCTACATTTCTCAGTCAAACTGACAGTCTGATTGAAGTAATTTTCGCTTTAGATGACTATAAAAACTACTATCGTTATGAAAGATTCAATATCAGTTCGTGAGAGATTAGCGGTTACTATAAGATTATTTGCGACTGGGAGAAACATTCATACTCCACTTCCCGCGATTAAAGCTCGGATTTTAAAATATTTAAAAATCCGTCAATCCATTCATCAATCAGAATGTCAATCATAGGTTTGACTGTTTGAATAATCGTGTTAAGCCCGCTTAACGCTTAATACGCTCGGCTACCGAGCAGAGTATAATTAACTATAAAATATTAAAATAAATTTATTATAAATAAAATAAACGGTTTTGTCAATATAACAATAATTCTCTTTTGAAATTTATAAACAAAATATCATTAAATACAAATATGACTAATACAATAATTAAAACACGGTATATAATGATTTATTATTGAAAATAATCCCGGTAACAAATCCCCGTTATATATGAAATTCGTCATAATCAACTGACAGAATATATAAATTGAATTATTGGAATCTAATTTATAGAACTGTCACTTACATGCGTTCCGGGGTTGTTATTGTATAAATATACAACAAAACAACGGGTCAACATATTACATCGAAATAAATTTTCTATCAATACGTATTATAAATATTGTATCAATCGTTTATTGTTTATTTGCTATTGATAATTCGATTTTCATAATTTATCGTTTGTTTTCATAGCATTAGAAATACAATTTAAATTATTAGAAATACAAGTTTGTCGTTTGTTATCTAAATAAATTAGATTCAATATTTTATATTATTAAATGAGTTAAAATTAAATGTCAAAAGTTGCTTAAGCTACTTTTTTAATCTACTTTTAAAGCTACTTTTATGATGTTTATTAAGCTACTTTTTAATATACCTTTTAGCAACTATATATTGTCACTATTTATTTTATAATTTGTAAAATGTAGAGCCCGTATGAGAAACGTCTGCTGTTTAAAAACTGCATTGCCAAAAATATGAAATATAGATAAAAATGGTTCACTTATTTAGTGTTTAAGAAATTTTTTATATAAAATACTACGTTAGAAAGAGTAGGTATTAAGTATAGAAAAGTACCTATAAATTACTTAACAAAAGTTGTTAAACAAGTTATAACTAACATAATAGTGTTCTTTGACCGTTGAGTATTTGTGTGGCCTTAGATAACTGATAAGACTTTAGTTTTAACTTTTGCCACTGATAATAAAAGCTTAGCTTTTGAAATACGTATTTAAAATTTATAAATTCCTGTCGGTTTAAGGAAAATTAATTTATTTTATTTATAACTAACATCTTTTATTTATAACATTTTTTGGTACGGCTACATATTTTTTTTATAATTTTTCATATTTTTATGAAATATATATATAAAAGTCTGTAAATAGATAGCGGCATATTTATGTCAAGATAGTTTTATTTTTAATTATCATGGCTAGAGTAGTAATTGTTATACAAATTTTTGTATTACATAAATGATGGTGGTTGGTTCTGTAGTGGCCATAGCAGATTTTTAATATTATATTGCTGGCATTGTTTAAATATCCACGCGTCGTCACTGTATAAAACTTATAATTGAATATTCAATATTTACTTACTCGCATTTCTACGAAAATAATATTCTATTTGTAGAACAATTATAGTCATTGAAATTGCCCCTAGTTTGAAAATATTAATAATAAACTACTTTGTTATTTGTCAAGTTATCAGTATCAATAAAATTGAGACATTGAAGCAATAGTATTAATCTTTAAAACTGATAAATGACAAATTGTATATATTTACAAAGATAACAATAATAAGAAGTATACAATTGGTACTTAGATAATTTCCAAGAATTAGAATGCAATCGGTGCAACTTTGAATTACTGGGCGTAACTTTTGACTTCAACAGTTATCCTAATTCCAAGTTTACGTATGTAATAATTTATATTTCTTAGAATTACGAAGAAGTTTGTTGAATGCTGTTTATCAAACATGTAATTGAAACAAATTATTTTATATATTAGCAAACTAGATAATGGATAGGTTTTAATTTCAAATATAATATAAAGTTGGTGCATAATTATCAGGTGTTTATTAAACAATATTTATTATGAAAAAAACAGCAATTTTTATTAACAAATAATACGTCTACAAACACCTGATAATTATGCATCAACCCAATACTTATATGTGTTTTGGCAGTTCTAAAAATTAAGATATGTAAAAAAAAAGTTTGATATCTTCGATGTCATACAGCAAAAATTTATTGAATTGTTTCATTGTAAATATGCTAATTTTGTGTATAAATTACAATTTAGAATTATATTTAAAAACGCTGGAACGAATTTAATTTAGTATTCTTGACAGAAAGTGTAATTTTAAACTATTTTTGGTTTGTCCAAAACTAATCAAATATTTTTTACTAATTATGTATGTTTTTACTAACCATAATACCACATATGATAAGAGAGATATTGTAATCATACCAAATTTAACATATCGAAATTTTTACAGATAAACACGAATTTGGTTTATAGTAACACAAATCAACTGTTTTTACCGTAATGCTCGTCTGTCGGTCTGTCTGTGGACACGTGTAGAACAAATTTTGTTTTTTTTTATATAAAATTTCATATATAAGCTTCCAAGGTAAATATTTCAATTTTATCATTTTTTGATAAAGATCTGCCAACCGGCAAAAGTGTTAATTTACTAATGTTATTTCTATGTGTTTTACAAATATATCGCAACAAAATATTATTTATCAAAAATTGCTAAACAAGTTATAGCTAACAATTTTTATTTGGTACATTTTACGATACGGTTAAATAATTTTTTTATAATTATTTATAGTTTTATGATATATAATTCTGTAAATCGAAGGCACATTTATGTCAAGATAGTTTTGTTTCAAGTTATCATGACTACAGCAGTTGTTATACAAATTTTTCTATTCGATAACTTTATTTAATACGATTACGGTTGGTTCTGTGGTGGCCACAGCAGGTTTTTTTACAATATAATCTATTCTGTCACATACAGTTTCAGTACAAACTAACATTTCACAAGTACATTCATGAAAGAGTAGTTACAAAAAAAAAAGATAACAAAAACTAATATGAATAAAACGTAAGTTTAAAGCAAGCTATGAAAATTTTGCCTGCGGTAATAAACATATATACATCTTTTCAAGTATCATATGTTGTTTAAGAGTTTCTGATGCTTCATATATACTTAAAAAGAGAAATATTTTAGCTTGTCTAGTGAAATCTTTTGATGTCAGGTAGCTATTTGTACACATATTTTCTCTGTCTACTAACTTTTAGTAATTAAATGCTTAGTTAAAATTTTCCTTGAAAATATTCCTACTATGAAAGTTATAAAAAACAGACGCACATGGATAAAATGTCTTTATAGGTGTACGACAAAATATTCTCGTAATTAAATACGTAGATGTTTGTCTAAGATTGACAAATTTTATTGTGTCATATGCAATTTGGAATGCCTTTGAGATATTTTGTGTTTGTAATTAAAAGAGTTACGTAGAAATTTTAAGATTTTTTGATCATTATTTTATATTGAGATATATAAAACTTTAGTAAATTTGCTATCAGGAATTTTCCATAAATAGATAAAATTTGTTTAGTTCTGTAATATTATTATTGGTATACATATATTTCTAAATTTACTTACAGAATGTATTTTAAAATGAATGAATTACACTTAAAATATTTTATTAGTATTATTACACTAAATATGTACTAAGTCTCATTATTTTGATGAATTATTACAGATATTAATATGCAATCTGTAATTTTATATAATTTAAAAACTTAAACAATATGTAATTCTAGATTAAGTATGTGATGTAATTTTCAGAAAGTAATTAATTTTACATACTTACTAGGTCATTATTACTTACTTTATGTAATTATTATAAATTATGTAAAAATTACAAAATTTTGAAGTAGAAATACAGAATATTTATGGTAAAATAAAATTACAGATTTTTATAGTAAAATTTTATTACTATTTTTCTGTAATTTCGCTATTTCCTTGTCCAGTGACAAACATTCTTTTTAATATAATGAGTTCTGAAAGATTTTTTTATTATGTTATTATTATTTTTCTAAAATAAAATACATTTTTATTTATCTAAAAATACATCTGTTTGAATAACAGTATTAATTTTCCATTATTTCAAATACCATTTACAAATTCTCACCACCGCAAAATTCTATTTTATCCGAAAAATCAAATATGTGTATTTGGTTAAAAAAATTTAGTTGCACACATATGACCAGTACAACAATATCAAATAACCATGTGTAACGCGTAGTGTGGTAACTGATTTTATTTCTAATTGAGCGCGATCCTTGTTCGAAAAATACACGCTTTAAATTCCAACATCAACTTCCCGTATCTTACGTCTCAACCCCCCTCATTCATCCTCCACTCAACTGAGTTTCTATTCATTTTATTCTGTATTTCAAGCATATCAACTGATTCAGTTTTGGTGTCATATAACTCGTTAATATTATTATTATTATTATCTACATTGAAAGGATTTGTGTTAGTGACAATAATCACCACAACGGCGCTGGTGTTGCCCGTCATCTAAAACTAAAAGTATCTTTTTTGTAATTTGTTAAATTATAATTATATTTAATATATAATGTATTTTGTTGTATAACCAACATATTGTATTACTAATGATATTGTAGTTTTTTATATTCTTTCATTATTATAATTAAAAATTATATATATTGTATATTCTCATTAAAGTTTTAATATTTTTTCATTTAATGTATGTATTATTTTTAATATGTTTCATAAATCTAAAAGGGTTTTTTAAGCTGACAAAAACATATTAATGTATTAATATTATTATAACAAAATATTAATACAAATATTAATTATTTAATGTAAAATATGTAATTTTTTGCTAAAGATACTTACATGATATAAAAATTTTTATCAATAAATTCATATTTTATTCGAATGGTTCTCAGTACGAAATATTAACATATGCAAGTGTTTAATATTCTTAATATTAATTATAAAAAACTATGGCCCGTACTCTCGCCTCACTTTTTCGTGAAAAATTGCTTTGATCATTAATTTCAAAATAACTTTTTGCTTCTGTTTTTCATCACATGTAAATAGTTTTTCTATTTTTAATTATTTTTATTATATTTGGTATTATAAAATTTAAATAAACTATTATAAAGTGCTTAATAAATAATTTTAAGTAGAAGTACTTTTGGTAAAAATTATGTTATAGTTCTTAGTCCGTGTTAAAAACTTAGTACATATATTAATTTTTTTAATTTAAATAATTATATATATATATATATATATATATATATATATATATATAGACTAAGTCCTTTTTGTTTTGACTAAATTAGTAGTCAAGAAATAAGTACAAAAATAATCCATATGTTATTGATCATATTTATGTAATAATATCTATAAACAAAATGATTAATTAGTAACATATTAAAGCGAACTATTTAGTTCTAAAACATTAAATTTTGAGATAATTATTTGACTAGCAAACGCGCTATGCAATCCTATATAGTGAAACGTTGCCAAATTGCCGTGGTCCAGTTTAATAACGCTAATCCAATGATGATCCAAGGGACAGTAATTTGTATATTAGTGGTAACAGTATGCGTCCATTGGGATTGTTCGTCCAGCTGTTGCCCAAAACCTAACCCTTTTCGTTGTCCTCTCTCGGCGATCGCCAAATTTTAAATCACAGACGAGAAACAACGGATAGCGTTAACGAAGCATACGTCCCATGTGTTCGGAAATTAAATGTTTGTTTTTTAGTCTTCACCGACAAATATCAATCACTTTGCATAGAGAATGGAATGATTTCATTATATTTAACGGTGAACGATTATATTTGTAATATAAGACAAATAATAGAAAAGATAAATAAATAAAAATAACTTTGTTTTTTTTAGTGATATAACAAAGTTATTTTTATTTATTTATCTTATCCAAAATGTATCTCAAAGTTACGGCTAATCAAGTTAAATAATAGAAACATATTTCATATAAAATAAAATAAAAAATTCTCTTAGTATATGATTTATTTATATAAAAAATAATTATTAGCATATATTGTAAAAAAAAATAACGAAATTACAAAATAATAATAGTAAAATTTTACTATAAAATAAAATTGTAATTTCATTTTACTATAAATATACTGAATTTCTACCTCAAAGTTGTGTAATTTTTACATAATTCATAATAATTACATAAAGTAAATAAAAATAATCTAATAAGTATGAAAAATTGTTTACTTTCTGCAAATTGCATCACATACTTAAAGTAAAATTACGTATTGTTGGTATAACTTCTTTAATTATGTAAAATTACAGCTTGCATATTAATATCTGTAATAATTCATCAAAATAATGAAACTTAGTACATCTTTTATGTAATAATACTAATAAAATATTTTATGTGTAATTCATTCATTTCAAAATGCATCCTTTATGTAAATTTAGAAATGTATGTAATTATACCAACAATAATATTACAGAACTAAACAAATTTTAGTTATTTATGGAAAATTCTTAACAACAAATTTATTGAAGTTCCGCAAATTTACTAAAAGAAAAGCTGTAATATTACATACATATGTACATTTCCATTCCGTTGGTAATATCATATTACATAATATTCGTAATGGTTCTGATATTATGTATTTTTAAACAATTATATAAAATTACAGCAGTTGAGTAATTATATCTAGAAAAAGTGGGCATCATAGTGTCTCATGGTTTGTAGGTAAAATTATATAATTTATTTTAGAGCGTATAATCTCACATAAATTTTAATAAAAATATAAATAAAAATAAACTATTATAGCTTCGACATTACCCGAAAACAATATCCACTTTTTCCAATAACCCATAATACCCTGCACCTCATTACAATCATTCATTCGTACAAACACCTCCACCAAATAATCTCACACTACCACCCCAAACGTCCTGCGTCAGACTATTCCTGCTGTACACCGCAGCAGGACGCCTGGCATCATACGTTTACCCGTTCTCGATATAGGTATTTAGGATCACGGTAACGGATTTCGCGGATTAAACTAGGCCGATAATTTATAACCCAGATCAAATGCGCGTGTGTATGGGGTTTGTGTGTGTGTGTGTGTGTGTGTGTGTGTATCTACCTGCATGCATGTGAGTTTGTAGCGTGGCCACACGTGCTGGGAGTCTAATCCAAACGGACTATCAATTGTGGGATTGCTGTCCCCAGAATACCTGTATCGTTTTCTATCTCCCCGCTTGCCGCCTACCTCGAAAGCTCGTTTATAACTTTTAAATCTTTTTCGCGCAAGCACAGGTGCGGGAATTTTAGGAATGAATTGTGGATGTTTGTGTTTCAATTTAATTTTTATAGATACTTATTTTTCCTTGTTTTTTTTTTTTGAACCAAGAACTATTTATATGTATGTTTCAGGTTGCAGTTCCGTTTAATTATATATATTAAAATTCGACGTTTCACTATATCGAAATATCAAATTATCAAGATATATATATATATATATATATATATATATATATATATATATATATATATATATATTATGATTTTATGATTTATTTTGTTATTTCTAATAATTTGTGCATATTATGAAAATAAAAATATTTTGAACTAATACCAATTATATAATTATGTAGATAAATTAAAAAAAGTTGAGACAAATCTTTTCTTCATATATTTATTTCTAAAAAAGACCACCCTGTGGTCTTCTTCAGCTAAGACTGACTGTTTTGGGTTGATTCTCATTGTAAATCAACCCAAAACAGTCAGTCTTAGCTGAAGAAGACCACAGGGTGGTCGAAATGTACATTCTTTTTTAGAAATAAATATATGAAGAAAAGATTTGTCTCAACATTTTTTAATTAATTAAAACTTCATGTACTCAACAATAAACAATTATGTAGATAAATTTTTGTTTTAATATTTATTATCTCATCTAGATAATAAATACAATATATTTTTATCTTTATCTAATTAATCTTTTTCTTTATCTGATTATAAACGCAAAAATTTAAACTTAGCAACAATTATTAAGAATTGATTGTATTACAATATAAAATTTCGAATATAATAATTTATTATGTTACTATATAAATACAGATATACTAAAAAACTAATAAAATTAAAAATTCATTACAATATTCTGTTTGTACATTATCATATTACAATATTTTTCAAAAATTGCAAAAACAAATCAGCATCATAAAGCAACAATTTCCAAAACAAAAAGCACAAATCTGGCGCCAAATTATACAAAAAAAAAAACAACAAAACAGATATCATTTACAGTTTTAATCAACTACTCGACTATATTACACACACATTGTGTAATCGAATACTGTAGGAAATTCTATCCATCGATAAACACATATAAACGGGCGCGCGGTAAATATACAAACTCTCGTATATATATTTTATCGCAATGCAATTGCAGAACGAACTCATTAAATTGAAATTTGAAATGACGGGCGACATACGGTGGCGAATACCGAGACCCACGTCACGTGTTTCCCCGGGAAAGGGTGACCAATCTGCGACGTCATACGTACACAAGTGTCGACGATTCGCACTAATTGCCTATTGGGCAATTAAGGCTGGAACACTGATTGGTATTAATATAGGAACTGTGATCTAGAAATGTCCGCCATCATATGGTTACCAGTTGGTTGAAAGGTCTGTGCCGGGCACAGATGGCTTTGGAATTAATTAATTAAGTATACAGATATTTTGATAAATTTCAATGTGATATTCATTTGTCAAGAAATCAATTTTATGAGTTATGTATAGTTAAACTATGATTTGATAATATTATATTATGTTACGAAAAGAAGTAAGCGATCTTTATTTTGTTAAGCCTAGATATTTACGGCTGAGGTCAACCAATCAAGGTGGTACACTGTTCAAAATAATAAGGTAAAAGAGTAAAAATTTTCGAAAGTAATTGAATTTGTAGCCTTATTAGTGCAAAAAATTGCCCTGCTCTTGTGTATTTTAAAATATTTGACTATTTACCTTAATGGAAGGGCAAAAAATACGAAAAATAAGGGTAAATAACTGCCTTTTTACCCCTTTCTGGGATAATAAAGTACTTTTTGAATTTAACTATTTAAGGTAATCATATTTACCCTTCTTAGGGAACGGACTTATATAAGCACTAATAAGGGTATTTTTTTTCGAACAGTGTATGTAAAAAGTGCATTTTGCTTCTAGTGATATATACTATTATTTTTTTTCCATAAATCCATAAATAGTACAGTAATCATAAAACAATTTTTAATATTATTTCACTCTAATTATTCTTAATGTAAAATTAGTTCATTAAAATAAAAATTTCAGGTCCTGAAAAAAGTGACACAGAATCTTAAATGAAAGTTTGATTCAAAAACCTAACCTTTGACTACCTTCTTAGCAAAATTTTATATTTTATATATATATATATATATATATATATATATATATATATATATATATATATATGCAATCAGCCTTAAATTTTCTTATTTTTTTTGTCGAGACCGATATATCAGAGTCCGCTACTCACAGTGTGTGAAATACTTATCACAATTTTCCAATACAACAACTAAAAAAAATCTATCTACTCCCATCCTACGTGGAGAAATACAAACACCCGATTTATAAATGAACATATAGCAAACAATAAATCAATAGAGCGTGTTTGCTCGGCAAATTATAGCAAATAATCAAACGTATATGCGCGAACGAACGAGCGAAAAAAAAAATGAGAGAGAATTAATTACACAAGCAGTGGCGCACATTAGCCCCGGAAATTTCCAAAAACAAAACAAACAACATACATTACAATGGTGATTCAACGTGTTTTATTATACATTGTTGTGTGTCCCCTGCACTAAACTATGCTATGTGGAATTAGGCAAAGCGAATGAGATCAGGTGCCTTGGTTGAGTGGGATAAACATGAGTAAATATATAAAAAATTGCTAACAAAAAATATTAGTTTATTTATTTTTATGTATTTTATTTAATAAAAAATCAGTTCACGTATTTCCTAGGTGAAATATGGAACTTTATGCTTGAATAACTGATTATTTAATTTTGTAACAATCAAACCAAAAAAACTACAACTTATATTGGATTCTAAATTACTCAGACATAACTAATATATCAGTTTGTTTAATGATACAGAGTTTTTTAATACCAAAAACAATGGCCCGTATTTTCACCTCACTTTTAAAAGTAATTTTTGTCAAAAATACTTTTGATGTTTACTTAAAATTACTTATTAAGCAATTTTAATTAGTTTATTTGAATTTTATAATACTAGATAATATCTATATTATATATTCCATATTATAGAAAAATATAACAAAAATAAAATACTATTATTTGATAAGAGGTAGAAGTAAAAATTTATTTTAAAACAAAAAAATAAAAGCACTTTTTCATAAACAAAAGAGGTGGGAATATGGGTCGATATATTTATTTAAATTTTTGCTTGCGCGCGAAACAAACCACAGATCTTTAAATGTGTTTATTTAAAGTGTGATTTAAAAAAATACTCCATATAGTCATCAAGTGTCTGGGAAATACAATTAAAATTTTATTAACATTTGTTAAACCTAACCATTTAAATTTTTAGTTTAAGTACATATTTTTTTCACACATTTCATTAATAAATTTACATGAATTTGATAAATAATTTTAAACTTTTATAGAGTAAAAACTTGATTGCTACAAAATTAAAATACAAAAAAAATTTAAGGTAATCTTAAGGTTTTCACAACCGATATTCATTGAATTTATAGAATTTTCTAGGCTGGTATGCCGTGTTCGATCTATCATTGTAGCACATGTTTCGCCATACATTGTAGATGACATTCTCAGTACTAATATTATAATAAACAATATATAAATCACAATTAAAAATTATAAATGACCACTATTTAATAAACTTTTGTGCAATATAAAAATGAAAATAATAAATAAACTAGCCTAGATAATTACAAAATTCCATTTGTAATTAATTTTATTGATTAACAAATAACACAAATATAATAAACATATTATTAATTTGAGTAGGAAAAAAATATTTAATATCAATATCAATTTTGAAAATTTACAATAAATTTGTTTATAAAACATTGTCATTGCAATCAGAATGTTGAAAACAATTGTTAATGAATTTATTTTACTCTGTTTAAAAAACGTTTTTTTTATTTACAGAAATTAATTGAAATTTTATTTCATTTTTGTAATATTATTTGCATTTCATAATTTTTAATGATAACATTAATAAATCTTTATTTATTAAAGTCAATTTAATTATTTACTGATTATAAATAATTACCGCAATAAATTTAATAGTAAAAAATTTTTTCAGAAATCATTATATATAATAAAACAGCTTTAAGTTTAAGTATTCAACAAATTCAACGTAGATTATTAATAAATATTAATACAGAACTTAAACCTAAAGCCGTTTTATTTTAAATTGAATTATTGTTAATTGGTGTTTTTAATACATTTGTATAAAGATGGTATACTTATGTTGACAAAAAATTTAGCGTTATTTTAATACAAAATTCTACTTTTTGTCATATTGACCGTGCAGAGATTTAAACCTGTCTTTGCAGTGGTTTTGTGGCTCACTCATAGAACAACTATCCGAGAAAGCAGGTTCCAGGTACGAATTTCAGCAAAACCAATACAGTTTTTATAAATTTATTAAATCAACTAATTGTATATTAGTCCACTTCGATTAAGAGAATATTTAAATATTTGCAAAACTCTTAATTGTTTGAACATCTATATTAATTTGAAATTAGTTCACATTCAATATAACAGTGTTAAATATACGGAAAATAATTGTTTGTTGTTGATATGCTATGAAACAAAAAAAATGTTATGAAATAAAAGTAAACATCGACAACAACAACAACAACAGTGAAATTTTTTGATTGTTTAAATACGGGTGGTTTGACGGGATAATTAAACGAGTTAAAGCACATCGCTTTGACAGGCAGTGAACGCGACTAGGAACGGGGGACATAGCGCTCAGTCGCACGCCGTGGCCATACGGTCCGAGAGAGTGCTCTGTTCGGAGCGCGCGGGTAAAGAGACAGATTGCTGTCACGTGAATATGGGCCCGGGCAGATTTAATTAACAATCTGCATATCGAAAATAATTCGAGATAACCACGCTTGGTTAACGTCTCCCACCCCAATACGATCTAGCGATCACACAGAACAGGACTGTCGAATAAATTTGTCTTGCGTTTTAAAAAAAAATCTATTATTTATAATAAGTACATATGTAAGATGTTTATGGTTTTTAATATATTCTTTTACGCGATAGTAAACCTCAAAAGGAATCGATATACATTAAAACGTCTTAGTAAAAGTCGTTTCAGAAGCGAAATAATAATTCTTTTAGTTTTTACATTAAACGATTAATTTGTTTTAAACTCTAGTAATCTTCTATTTAATCAGTATTGTTCAATTGTTATTACGTTTGTTATTTGACAAGTAAAGTTGTTGTCAGTAATTTGTTTGACCAAAAATTTTATTGTTTTATTTTATTTATCTTTTATTCATCGACAAGGTTTGGGCCTTTGTTTAAAACTTTTTACACAACAATTTGATAATTGACAATTTGTAATGGACAATACTGATTAATTAGTAGATTACTAGAGTTTCAAAACAAATTAATCGTTTAATGTAAAAACTAAAAGCATTATTATCACGCTTATGAGATGACTTTTACTAAGACGTTTTAGGGTTTATCAACTCTTTTTGATGGTGTACTAGCGCCTCTTAAAAAGATACAGAGAAGACTTTAAACATCCTATATAAGTAGTTTGCATTTTAGAATATATTCTCATTAAAAATTTCTATCAAACTGCACGTTACAAAAAAAGTCTCTTGTAAATAGAAAACGTTATGTATGAGAACCAAATTTAAATCGAATCTTTATTAAACTTTTTAAAACGATGCTTGTAACAACACATCATACACCAATCAAAAATCAGAGTTAATACGTTCCTGCTCAGTATATGCTACTGCACCAACACACGCACATACAATGATCGGTTATTTGATATCCTTAATTAGAAATTCGTGCTGCCCGGACACAGAGTGGCAGTAGCACGGGGCACGCCGGCAGTATGATGCGGGCGGTAAACCGGGCACATTCGGCGGGGAGGGGGCCCTTTGATAAATTACCGAACCCTAAACCAAGACCAGATTAACCTAATAAATTTGCTTACTGCTCTTCCACTTGCTAGCCAAGTCTAGACCATAGACGATGGATAACTATATACTTCCCAAAAAGGGCCTGCTGGTAGGACCTTAATGTAAGAAATAAGCTGTTGCTTCCAGGAGAATATGGAATGGACTTCAGGTAGGTTCATACACGCTCAGTTTTAAATCAGTTTTTACTGTGTTGTACATTATAAAAAGAAAAATAGTAAAATTACAGAAAAATAGTAATAAAATTTTACAATAACAAATCTGTAATTTTATTTTATCATAAATATTCTGTATTCTACCTCAAAATTCTATAATTGCATTACATATTTAATGTAGAATTATATATTGTTAATTTAACTTCTTAAATTATGTAAAATTACATATTGCATATTCATATCTGTAATAATTGTAAAATATATGACCTAATAAGTATATAAAATTGTTTAATTTCTGCAAATTACATCACATACTTAATGTAGAATTACATATTGTTGGTAAAACTTCTTGAATTATATAAAATTACAGCTTCCATATTAATATCTGTACTAATTCATCAAAATAATGAGACTTGATACATATTTTGTATAATAATACTAATAATTTTTTTTTTTAATGTAATTTATTTGAAAATATATCCTTTATGTAAATTTAGTAATGTATGTAATTATATCAACAATAATATAACAGAACTAAATAAATTTTATCTAGAAACCTACAAAAATGTAGTCTATATAAAATAAAACACGTATATCATCATTAGGAAAAAATATACAAAATGACTTAAATAATAAACAAACAAAACAAAAAAAAAGTTACTAGGTAACAAAATACAAATAATTAGATTACATCATCACCATAGAAAGCTTTCCGAAGAAGAATATGCGTACATAAATTAAATAGCCAAGGAGACATTACTAACTAAAATAAAATAGATAGCAATTGAAAATATGCGTTTTGTTAATTATCAAATTTAATTAAATCAAATTTGAACGCATCAGGAAAAAATATTTCAAATTCGAAATAAAAAATAAAAAGAATCGAAATAAAATTCTAGTCATTTTTATCATTTTCACATTGCAACCGAGGGCAGCTAATAGCCGCTGAATTGTTTCGTAATTAAAAACAAATGCATGTGCAATTCCCATAGCAACCTGCTCGTAGAGCGAGAGAATAGAATTCGGCGCCTTTACATGAAGAACAGAGAACAATTGACGGGCAGTGCGGTATTAATATAAACAAAAAAAAAAAACAAAAAAAAACATAAGCGATAGGGAAAAAAATTGCCGATCGTCCCCGATAGTCATCAACAGTAGGGCTATGAGTGTGTTGTGTAAACGGGACGGGCACGCTTTATTTTGTTAATAAAAAGTGTACACATTTGATTGGATTGTTTGTTTGTATCGGAGGGGGTGGTAAATTAGAGGTCGGGTGAGAGAGGAAGGGACGCTAGGTCGTATGAAATGGTAACGCCATCGAGTTAATAATAAAATTTAATTAAATTGTGTTTGCAAATGCGCACGTATAGAAAGATTGACATTACGAATACAGGATTTAATTTCGTAATTGATTCAATAAAATGATAATTACTAAATACATAGTTATTTGGAGAACAATTCTACCGTTGTTAATTTAATTAGCTGTCTGTATCACGCGAAAAATATAAACATATTATAATTAATTGGTCGATGCACGTTGTTCCGATTTGCGCAAATCAAAGTGCTTCATTATTCAACAAAATTTATAATTATTAATAACCAGAACAATTCCCCTGACTGCGAAAAGGGGGTTTATTACTCTCACCCTCTCTACCCCCATACTCTACTTTTGCACGATCTGTATTGACGTTCAATCAACCCCCCCCCCCCTAGTATTTGTATATGTTTATAGCAATTGCAAATTTTGTTTTACAAATTACGCAAATATATATTATCATAATTATAATATATATTAATGTTAATATGATAATTTATTTTTTTGTCTTTAAGCTATATGTAAAATTTGAATAAATAATACAGATGTTTATACAGGGTGTAACAGAATAACTATTCCTAATTTTAACTGGAGTATCCTGGGCTCAGAATATGAAGATTTAATGCAAATCACTTAGATAAAATATGGCTCCTTACTGAGCTACAGGGTGTTTTATATAAAAATTTAAAAACGATTTTTGCCCAGTACTTTAAAACTATTTGACGTATCCTTATCATACTTGGCAGGAAATGTAGGTACCGTACACCATACTAAATTATGTTAAATAAAAGTTTCTGGCTACTGCCAGTGGCGTACAACAGGGGCAAGTGAGAGGTTGATCCTTCCTAAATTCTACGCCACTGGCGGAATTGTCATTTTAGCACAATTTTTCGATTCTCCAATACTTGCTATGTAAAAAACATACTCTTCCTTTGTAACGATAAAGTCACTGTTTTTCGAGATATTTAAAGTTAAACATAAGCTGCACCCTTGGGATTTTTTCAAAATTTGCTCAAAAAAATCTGAAAAAATTCAGTAAAATAGAGAAAAAAATTAGCTACATAATATCTAAGTAACTTTTTCTCTAACTCATTCTGGTTTGGATGGAAAAATTATTGAAAATTAATATTTTTTGCATTTTATTTTTTTTATTTTCAATAATTTTTACAGCCAAATCAGAATGAGTTAGAGAAAAAAGTTACTTAGTTATTATGTAGCTAATTTTTTTCTCTATTTTACTGAATTTTTTCAGATTTTTTTGAGCAAATTTTGAAAAAATCCCAAGGGTGCAGCTTATGTTTAACTTTAAATATCTCGAAAAACAGTGACTTTATCGTTACAAAGGAAGAGTATGTTTTTTACACAACAAGTATTGGAGAATCGAAAAATTGTGCTAAAATGACAATTCCGCCAGTGGCGTAGAATTTAGGAAGGATCAACCTCTCACTTGCCCCTGTTGTACGCCACTGGCAGTAGCCAGAAACTTTTATTTAACATAATTTAGTATGGTGTACGGTACCTACATTTCCTGCCAATTATGATAAGGATACGTCAAATAGTTTTAAAGTACAGGGCAAAAATCGTTTTTAAATTTTTATATAAAACACCCTGTAGCTCAGTAAGGAGCCACATTTTATCTCAGTGATTTGCATTAAATCTTCATATTCTGAGCCCAGGATACTCCAGTTAAAATTAGGAATAGTTATTCTGTTACACCCTGTATATTATTATTTCGTTATATAGTGAAATATATTTTGTATACTAAAATAAAACTGCTTCAAGATCAAGTTCTGTATTAAAATTTATTTATAATCAACGTTTTGACGAAACTCAACGCTAGTCTTCATCAGGATAAACTGATTCAAATGACATTCACAGTAAATAACAGATCATAAAAACAAGCTACTAGGTAACAAATAAGTGACTAGATAATAAAATTTTATAGATTTATAATTAATGAAAACCAAATTTTATTTAAATCAATACCTTCACAATTACATTGTCTTTTTCTTTATAAATTTCTTACCTAAACCAGTTTTATTTTATAAAACAATATTATAAACAGTAATAAACAAACTGAAAAGTGCAAATAATTAAGAGAGCAGGTATATGTACACGTGTGTTTGTGTGTGTGTGTAAATATTAATTAGGCAAGCCGAGGCCAAGCGTACGCGTTCATTTGATGCTCCAAATAAAAAAACAAAATGATGAATTACAATCATTATTGCAATGTACCTGCGTGTTGTAATTGATGGGCTTATTATCAGAAATTCCAGTTATCAGTCGCAATTAAATTGTCAAGTTGAACACAGATTGAACGGCGATATTTCTATGCTATACGGGACTATAGCATTACGCAATACGCATTCTATGCCAATGTGCCCTGCCTGCATTATATTCATATTGGTCCAGCATCAATTACCAATTATATTTATATACGAAGCTTATTTGTTTCAATACGAAAAACATAATTCTGTTCGCATCTGTAAACACCTATAACATTATAGGATATTGAGTTTTTTTTCTATCAAAAAAAGATTTTATTTAATTGGAAATATACAAAATATTTTGTTTATAATAAATAAAATATATGATTTTATTGTGTACGTATTTAGCGTTGAGAATTATTGGTTGTAAAGAACGAATACGAGAGTATATCAAATATAAGCATGGAATAACTATTCCACTAAAATTGAAAAAACTCGTATCACTATATATATATATATATATATATATATATATATATATATATATATATATATATATATATATATATATATATATATATATTTATTTAAGTTTTGAGTTACATTTGAATCGCACCAAGTAAAATCCAGAAGAAAAATTGTTTTAAATATTTGCAAATAATATTATTCCCCAAAACTAATTACAGGCTGGGACAATAACTCACAGTCAAACAAAGTCGCAAATCCTGTCTTTTGCAACTAATCATTCCTGGCAAGGTTCACCACGCGTCCAGTGTCCTGTCTGCGACAGACATGCATCTACACGGGCACTTATCTACACTCTACACACATGCCTAGCTGCTAGCTACTATCAATTCAGTCAGGGTGCGCGCACGGGCGGGCGAGAGTTGAATAGGTCCAGCAGCATTGCCTCTCCCCGTTACTCTAATTTATTTTATCCCGATACACTAATTACATACGGGGTGGGTCGCGCCGTTTACATTGCATTCGTTCGGTTTTAATGCGGAGAAACAAATTTAATCGCTTCAGGGAATTTGAATAAATTCGGGGATAGTGTGTTTGATGGGTAATAGGAAAATTATTTGTGTAGGGGATTGTTCTAAAAAATTAATTAGCTTGTGTACTATATAGTTCAAAATAGCTGTAATATTTATCGATTGATTTTTATAAATCGTATTTTGAAATAAAAATGTCTTTTTTCTTTATAAATTTATAAAGAAAAAGATAACATCAATCACTGTGATAGGACACTGAATTTAAATAAAATTTTGGCTTCCATTAATTAAAAATTTATGATCTGCACTGTAAAAAGTTTTGTAAATTTACATAAATTTTTATAGTAAAAATTACTATAAAATTATATGTAAAATAACTTTACTTCCTTAATTGTGAAAATTTACAGACAAAATAAAAAAAAAACAAATTTACCTACAAACTTATGTAATAATAGTAGTAATATGCAATATTTCATAAAAAAAAACATGGATTTTGTAGTTGTTACAATATTACTTATTTTTACATGCTACATAAAATTAGATAATGTTTCTGTAATTTTCCAACCCCCTTGACAAATTTTCAAAAATTCAGTTTTTTATTTTTTTCTACTAAACGATGCATCCTAGAATAACGGTTTCTTTACTCGATAATAATACTCAATATTCCCCATTTTTCCATAACATCTTATTTTCCTACATATCATAGTTCTTGAGAAAAAAATATAAAAACCAGAAAATCAAAAAAAAAATTCTAGCACCCAAACGGCACATGCTAGCAAATTAAAACTAAAACCAAATTACAGAAATTTTTATGCCCTATCGAAAAGTATTCTAAGTATTTCTAAGATTTAACTCGACAAAGAAGTATATTGCAAATTATCGATAATGCACGTTAAACGCCCATACGAACTTAACGAACGAACACCCGGTATATTTTACAACTATGTTTACAATTTCACAATTGTTAATTATATTTTTGTAGTTTTGTGTAATATAATTTTGCATAATATTTATAAAAATGTGTATGCAAATTTAATAAAATATCAATTATTAAAAATTTAATGCACCAGGTCGATAAATCGTACAATTTTCAACGTTTTGCAATTAATAAAATTTTGCATTATACAAATTTTACATATTTTATGTAATTTTATATTAATTTCTTAGTATTATAACTATCATTTACGTGCAATAATACATATTGTTTTATGTAATAATACATTAAAATATATAAATATTTTACATAAAAAGTAAATTAGTTTTACATAATATTTTGTTAAATATTACATGTTATGTAAAATTAAGTTCTATGTAAAATTACATACTAATCCATAACTTTTATTGTAAAATTACAGAAAAACTTTTTACATTGTAGTTACTTATTTCTTACGTCTAGTAACTTGTTTCTATGTTCTGTTGTTATGTACTGTTAGTGTCATTTGTATCAGTTTTCTTGATGAAGACGGACATTGAGTACGTCAATTATAAATATATATATATATTAATACAGATCTTTAACTTAAAATAGTTTTAGTTTGAGCATTTAAATTTAGTTAATGTGACTGTGTCTGAACAATTTGAAATATATTGTTTCAAGTTTCAGGTTTAATTAGTTATTGCAAAAACTATTAAGATAAAAATAAATATAAAATAAACTGGCAAAGAATAAAATGAAAAACAAAATATAATTGTGGTTGATAACGAAAATATGACCATTTGGACGTTAATTTCTGTCAAAATCCAATCAATAATTGTATGATTTGAAGTAGCTCAACAGATTCACTCATTTACGGACATCACAAATTAAATCTAGATTAAATCTGATAACAGTAAATTGGTTAACCAGTTTGAATACTGTGCAGATAATGACAAAAAAAACTCATTGTGATCTACAGTATACAATCTACACGTTACAACATTTTTCATATTTTATACTTTAGTACAAGCATTTTATTTTCAAACATAACAATAATTCAAATAGTAAAAAATCTTTCAGAACTCATTATATTAAAATAAATCTGCTTTAGGTTAAAGTTCTGTATTACTCGTAATAATCGACATTTCGTATAATTGCAAGATCAATCAATATTAACAGCAGATTAATAATAGAAGCAATAGAAATTTATAAAGAAAAAGTTAACATCAATCACTGTCACTAGTAACTTGTAAAATAAATAAATGTATAATACTTTTATTTATATAAAAATTAATTTCATTTAGAATAAAATTTTACAATTATTATATATAAAAAAAAAATAGTTACACATGTAGAATAACACACGCAAAAATTTAATTGCATGTAAACTTTAAAAAAAAATCTGCACGCAAACATATTTCAAAGACTAAAAAATATCGCTACGATTTTCCCAACACAATCACATAATTTAACTTTAATTTTGCGTTGTTACCTGGCAAAAAAAAAACTAAATAAACCTTCAATGTAGTTAATTATGCAATAATCAGGTTGCAAACAGAAACATGGAAAACATATACACTTCTATCGAGGTAAAAATTTTCCAGCTTTCAACATTTTGAACAGGAAACTAAAATACATACAGACGATTTTACCATCTACAAATGTATTTACAGTGTCCGTCAAAAAGTCGGCAACATACGGGCGAAAAAAATATTATTTGTTTTCTTTTTTGAAAATTATTATTACGGGACTTTTGGTGCCTGTCTAAAAACTAAAAATTTATTAAAATAAAGTTCTGTATTAAATCTTTTAAAACTAATTATGATCTAGTTACATATTTTGTTACCTAGTAACTTGTTTCTATGTTCTGTTTATGATTAATAAATATTAATACAAAACTATAACTGATTTAAAAATATTTTGGCTTACTTTAATTAAAAATTTATATATTTTCTGATCTAGCTACTTATTTTTTACCTATAGTAACGTGTTTTTATGTCTTGTTTATTTGCTATAAACGTAATTTAAATCTATTTTTCCTGATAAAAACGTAAGTTGAGTTCGTCGAAACGTTTATTATATTAATACAGAACTTTAACCTAAAGCAGTTTTATTTTAATATAATGACTTTTGAAAAATTTCTACTATGTCAAAAATAAAATAAAATGATGAAAATTTTTTTAGTAAACTTACTTAATTTATAAATAATAAAAAAATATTTTTAGAACTTTTAGAATAACAAAAAATAACGGCTTTAGTTCGTAGTTCTGTATTAATACTTATTAATAATTGACGATTCGTTGAATTCAATGTATAACTTCATCAGGAAAAAAGATACAAATGACTTTTACTGATAGATCAAACTGATAAATATTATTTTTTTTTATAAGACACTGATTTAAATAAAATTTGGCTTCCTTTAATTAAAAATTTTAATATATGTTATAGTTACTTATTTTGTTACCTAGTAATTTGTTTTTATGTTCCGTATATCATTTGTATCTTTTTTCATGATGAAGATGTATTATTATAAATATATGTAATTTAGCTTTATGTGGAATGCTTTTTTTAGCAGGATTTTAGAAGAATTTTTATCAGGATTATTAATAAATATTAATACAGAACTATAACCTAAAGCGGTTTTATTTTAATATAATGAGTTCTAAGAGATTTTTTACTGTGTTAAATTATACAAATTTTTTCCGGTATGCCGTACTTTTTGACGGACACTGTATATCTTCCGTGTGTGTGTGTGTGTGTATGTATTTGTTAGTGTATTAGTCCGGGTACAGACTCTTGGTGCTAGAATTTCAAGTGTCTGCTAATTAATACCACTAATTGGAGGTTCCCCTCCTGTCTGTGTTGCAAGCGTAGAGCGGCTTTACTAAAACTGGTTTAGCACGGTTGTCCGTTGCGTCAGTGGAACTCCTCTTTGAAATACTATTCGTATTTGGGGGGTTGATGTGTAAACGGAAGGAAGTGTAACTGTAAACGTTGGTAGAAAATAGGGTAGCGAGCGCGTGCCAACCACTCCATTCTCTAATATGTCAGTATTGTAATTACCCGTTACGCTGTACAGTTGTGACGAAATTTTGCGCTCGGGGGGTCTCTACCAGTTTTGGTATTGTATTATTGTATAATTCTGTTGAAACCCCCTTATGAATTTGGTATGTGTGTGCTATATTTATATGCGTAATTTGCTTGTTTTTCGTTTTGTCAATCGAGGGTAGTAGGGTACAATTTGCCGTGTTTATATTTTATTTAATTTATTTCGATTGCATTTATTAATGCCGCTGAATAATACAATATAATACCCATAAATGTATTTTTCCTGAGCTAACACAACAATATGTTGTATTATGTATTGTAATTATAATAAAAATTTTCTGTTTATGAAAATTTTATGTAATAATTTTTAATTGTTAAAATAATTTTAAACAGATTTAATACTAATTAACATTAATATGCAAATCAAATAACATGGTTATTTTTATTTGGAAATTGTAAAATGTAAAATTATTAATTAAATTATTTTGTTTTTTGCTTAAATCGCCATTAATTTATTTTAATGAACAAATTACATCATTAGTTAATTTTTCAATGTAGAAAAATGCATTGACCTCACCGGGGTTTAAACCCGAGACCTTCTGCGCATTGATTTAATTACTACATCAATATAAATTAATATCTAAACGTCGACTATTAATAAATAATAATATAGAACTATAACCTAAAGCCTTTTTATTTTAATTTTTTTAAGTTACTAAATACCGATTATGTCCTGGTTACAGCAAATTTTTTTTTAATACAATAAATTTTACAGAACAAGGTAATTTCAATCTTTATTCAATTATAAATACCGAAAACATAAAGCACCGTTAAACGAACCATAACCATCCACTTTCCGCCATATTACATCCTCCACAAACCAATTGTCCAGTGCGTTCCTTTAAGGATAATGAAATTTTGAAACGCGCGCGCCGCTATTGTCCAGCGGCCTGTGACGTCACTACCCACATATAATAACAGCAAGCATTGTTGCTCGGTTATGGCGTAACTGTTACGCCAACAATAATCTCCACAACATAAGTGGAAAGAGAATGGAGAGCCCAGCCCTAGGTCTGCAACAGACAGGGCTGCGAGAATCGAAGCAAACAAACCATTGGATTTCAAATCCATACAATTAATTTCATGCCTTGAATACACACTGTTAATTCGGTGGATGGTTTGAGATGAAACTTGGAGCGGGGGTGAGGGAAAGAAAGGAAACACGCTGACGATGAGTATAACTGACAGCCGAGTAGGTTTATATTTAGTTACTAGTTGTAGTAGATGAAATTGATATAAATAGATTGATTATTGTATAAATAAAAAATTAAGGAGTGGATATATAAAGAATATAGCCACATTTTTAAATATGTTTATATACAGCAAAACACTTTTTTGACATATATCAGTCAACAGTTTTAAGTTTAATACGTGCTTATCTGTAAAAATCTCGATATATCTTAATTAGTATGATAACAATACCTAACTTATCATACGTAATATGACGGTCGGTAAAAAAAAATAATATATATTATGGCAATATTCAAAGGATAAAAATTAATACTACTGTATCATTTTGATATAACAAAAAGTTATATAAACAGTGCAACAGTGATTTATGACATCGGAGAAAAACTACACCGGATGATTCCTATGAGTAATCTAAATAAAAACTTCAAATAAACATATGTCCGAAAATGCTTTCTAATGGAACTCTAACCGTTAGAAGTTTATTACATGTAACATCAATCGCGTTAGCCTTATTTATAATATCAGGAAAAAAACAAGTCATAAACTTCTGAATATTAATTTGTGAAATTACTGATTGATTTTCTAACATTTTGTTTAAACACTAGTAAAACATTTTACTAGTTTATAAATTTTTGTACACACATAAATAAATATTTAATAAACAATTTACAATAATTAAAAATCGAAGACAATTTTTGTCGGGACCCAGTAAGTCATAACTAGTAAATTGGTTTACTAGTGTTTAAACAAAATATTAGAAAATCAATCAGTAATTTTACAATTATTCAGAAGTTGATGACTTGTTTTTTTTTTTTTCTGATATAATAAATAAGACAAACGCGATTGATGTTACTTGTAATAAACTTCTAACGGCTACAGTTCCGTTAGAAAGCATTTTCGGACATATGTTTATTTGAAGTTTTTTATTTAGATTACACATAGGAATCATCCAGTGTAGTTTTTCCCGGACGTCATAAATCACCCTGTATATATTATCAATTTTTGTATAATTTGATTATACCTATAATATCATTTTCACAATCAACTAATCGTAAGTATAGCTAATAAAAAACCAAAAAAAGAAAAAAATCCGCTTCAAATTAATTTCCTTGAAGAGCCAATTGTAAGGGGTCCTTTGCAATCTCTTTCTAAATTATAAGTACCCGAATTTTAATTTTTTTTCTATCCCCGTTAGAGTACGACTTTACGAATAATCCCTCTTTTGTTTAATCCAATCTATTTTTCTTGATTGCTTAATTACAATTCGTAAAACGGTCGTCCAATGAATACATCCACACTGATTACCCAATCCAATAAAATATGACGGCAATCAATACCTATCAGATATAAAACGGTTGTTCGACGACCAACATTAGGGGGTTGGTTACATCGTCTTGCTTACTGTTCTGAATACCAAATTAAAATCGGCAAAGCTTGGAAGAAGTTTTTGGATAGCCCCTTCCTTTGGAGATAACAGCGGTTACAATTTGTCTATGCTAAATTCGTTGGCGGTTGAAATAGCTGAAATAAAAAACTTGGTCGCATATTTCTTACTTAACCCATTTCTGGCCAAACTAAAAGAACGTTTAAAAAAACTTATTTTTGTTGTGTATTCTAGTTTATAGAATCCTAATGTAGAAAAATACGCGCTGGAAATTTTTTTACCTATTGTTCTAGTGAGAGAAACAAAGTGTTGCGTTTTCGCATCAACGGCCGAATGTGGTATAAGAATTCTGACAAAAAATTAATATCAATTTGTAATTATAGTTGATGTTGTTGTGATTTCGCCGTCACAATCTTTTTCATCTGTCGGGATATTGTTTGATGGAATCACAACAACATCAATTTCTTCTGAGTCGGACAATTCGTCGACTTGTGATTCCACTTCTTGCAAATTTCGTCCTTTTGAAGACCTGGACTTTTTCCACTCGCAGATTTTCTTTTTCGTCCAGTCATTTTGAACAGTTCGAACCAAAAAGCCAATTTACACTGCCACGCAACGAGAAATTATCCAAAATGCGAATCAAAATTGCGTTTGTTGACAGCAAATGTAAGCGCGCTAAACCGTGTTATGATTATACGGCGCAGCGCCAATACGCGCTTGCGATATTAACGTTTCAGGCCATTGTTGCGAAAACGCAACACCATGTTCAAAGTGTTGTAAATAAACAAAGAATAATAAGATATCCACAAATTTTGTATTAATTCAATTTATTGTAAACAACTAAATAAAACTCTAACAATAGGGAACTTAATTTATTGTTATTGTTCATTTTATTTCGTTTTCAATTCGACTAGTTTGATTTTCCAAAAATGACCGTATTGTCTAAATTTATAAAAAAATCAATATTCATATTAATTACATTAAAAAAATTGTTATGATATCTTCAAACCTCAAACTTTAAAATGTACATTTGATTTTTGTATTTACAATTGTTTTGATATGGAAAAAAAAATCATGAAGTCTCCGTTGCGAAAACGCATCAACGGCCTAAAATGGGTTAATGTGGTTGTATTTCGCTTAAAGCTATATGCGAATTAACTTTATTTTTGGTTTGTTTTACCAAGTCTAAAGAGGTAACGAGGCTTTACGAGTATTTATTGGGAAATTGTTAGTTGATGGTTTTATAAAGAAAAGCGTCGGAATTTTTCATTTAGTTTTTCCAATTACAATTAATAAATATTATTTTTACGTACATATTATTTTTCATAAAAATTAATGTTCAAATTTTTTCATGATTTATTATATTCAAAAAGTATTATTCTGGAAAGAATTTATTTTTAATTTGAAACTATAAAAAACATTTTAAAAAAATTATTGGATATATTGCATGCTATAAAACTTGTCATAAATGAAAACATTTATTATCAGTCAGTTATTAGTTCTAGTTCTTAAAGTTTTTGAAATTCTAATGCAAATACGTTTTCATTAATTCGCTTTCTTTTCGGTTTGTCTATTCGATACAAATTTTACAATCGATATTAAACTTTTTTCCCGATGAGCTAGAGACTTGAAACATTAAAAATAGCTTAGAACTTGATGACAGTGCAATATTAACTAACTAATTAATAGATAATATTAGAAATATTAAATTAAAGTTAATTAATTAACTCAATTAATTATAATTAATAAAAAAAAAAATCTGTATGGGGTTATAAATCTGTATGGGGCTAGAAATAGACTAGAGGCTCATTGAATAAAATATTATTACATTGGTGCATAATTATCAGGCGTTTTTTAAACAATATTATGAAAAAAGTAAGCAAAACAGCAATTTTTATTAACAAATAATCCGTCTACAGAAACGCTTGATAATAATTTATGCACCAACTCAATATTATTTTGGAAAAGTCAATCATAGCTAATTTTAAGCGCCATAATGCTTCCAGCCACAAAACCCGTCTCTATCAATCTCTAATTCTAACCATTTAATCATCTAATCACATGATTGATACTTCGTAAGACACATATATACGAAACGTTCTACACTTAATAGTTCCATTTCGAAACATTACACTGCACACACACACACACACACACACACACACACACACACACACACACACACACACACACACACACACACACACACACACACACACACACACACACACACACACACATCATTAAATAGACGTGTCACTCATACTCACACATCCGTCAAACACACACACACACACACACACACACTAATGTAAACCAACAGACAGACAGATCCAGAGAAACGCATACGAAATCTCATAAGCGTATTACAACGTCTCGACCCGCTTTTGAATCACAGTTTCATAGTGCATTCAGTGTCGCAGTCAGCTAGCTAGCGCGCGAGGGGGGAGGTTGAAGGAAATATTCGCCACGATGACTCGGTAATTCTCTCAATTTGCCGGGATAATTGGCGGCTTTGCTTCGGCCGTTGAGCGTAAGCCGTTCATATCGGGCTGCTGGCGGGCCCGAGCGAACGCGCGCGTTCCAGGTTTATATACTATATGGAAAGCACAGTGGTGGAGTGAAAGCGGGGCGGGGGTACAATGTGTGTATGAGTTTGATTTGGTATTAAATCTATACATAATTGTCTTTCGCGTTATGGATTACAGTCTACGATTATATGGGCACTAATTAACTGATGGACATTGCAAATGTTTGATAACATTCAAGGAATGTACAGTGCAAATATAGGTACAGTGTGTTGAAAGATAATAAATACATACACAATCATGTTATGTACCCATAAGGATGTAGCACAAACTTTTTTCATTTAAGCAGAAATTAATTTCCTATCCAGACAAGCAACTTTTGCTTCATCCACATTTATAATACCTTTCATACATGATCTAATATTCTTATTACTTGAAAACATTTTCACACGCAATATACTCTCTCAATCATACCTATCCATGTACTCATTGAACGTCCACGAAAATGAATACTTTCACAATCATTCAAATATATATTTTTTAACTAATCGTTTATTAGATATTATTTCAAGATGGTAGAATTATTTTAAATGACAACAATATTTTTATTAATTTTACATTTTTTTTTTAAATTTATATATCAATTTACTTCGCCCTCAATCTCTTGTAGTAACACTGTAACCTAACCTTCTGTAAAACTACTGTAAAAAAAATTATATAATTTAATATGCATGTTTTGTGAATGTAATTTTTTTTATAAAAAAATGTATATTACGTAAATTATTATAGTAAAATTTCGAAATGTTTCTAATTTTACTGTTAGGATCTATATAAAATTACATAAATTTAAGATATATTTTTTGCCGAGTTTACAACATACTTCACGAAAAAAATCTCATTTTAAAATAAATATTTATGTACACTTAAAAATAATATAGATTTATTATTTTTATTCTAATAAATTTTTTTCACTATGGACTTTTTTAAAAACTTTTTTATTTCACTTTATCTACATTCTTATACATCTCACGCAAACGTATATCTTCAATATCACTAACATATATTTTTTCAACCAAACGTTCATTCGATATTTACTTAAGATATTTTAACTAACAAGAACTTTTGCAATAATATTATTTTTCAATATTACACTTTTAATACATCAATCTATTTCTTATTCTATATAATTTGTTGGAAAGTGAGTCCGCTTGTAAGTGTTAGGTGAGATCATATATATTATACTTTAGCACATTGCCGCCAACTTAATAATACCCAAATAATATAATATGTAATGTAATCAAAAATGGTTAGTATTTAATTTTAAATTTTAAAATGTTTAATATGTATCAAAAAATTTATGTATTTTATTTCGAACATATTGTCCAAATATTGATTGTTTGAAATATAATTAAAACCGATAATAAAAATAATGCATTGTAATTATAAACATTGTCACGTATAACTCAAATTTCATATATTACCCAAAAACATATATCAATTTTAGTAAGAGCAATTTCAATTTAATGGCAACATGATTGTGAAAAATTCCCGAATGCTAACATAATAATTGAAACAAATGTAAAATTGTGTATGATTGGAATTTATATCGATGAACCATTTATATACATTTTCTCATTTTCCAATTGTTCATAATGGTTCCATGCAACGCACCAATGCGATTAGACGTAAAACCATTTATTTGTGTTTTCAAAACACCACCAAATATTTTTCTAGATTGTTAAATAAACTCAATTTTATTGCACTATTTTTATTTTAAAATAGACACAACTACACACAAAAACTGTCATGACATAAATATGCCATCTTTTTACAGAATTATATATATATATGTATATATATATATATATATATATATATATATATATATATATATATATATATATATACCGGGTGTCTACTTTTTTTTTGTTACATAGGGAATAAAATGCTAAAATTTTCATTTGGTGATAAATTTTCCCCTAATTATTATAGAACAAAAGTACAAATACAAAAGTTGTTTAGAATTCAAAAATGCATCAAATGATGCCAAATTTATCAATATAGGATGTTCTGATCAAGAATTAGAAGCAAATTAAAATTTCCATTTTTGCGCTCTTTACATCAAAGTGCCACGGAAATTAAACAAATAATTTCATTTCTTCTGAAGTTTGAGTTTGACAGATCGTATTTATTTTATTGTTACGTTCTGTATTATTATTATTATTATTATTATTATTATTATTATTATTGAAAATAATGAATAAACTTAATGTAAATGAAAAGCTATTAAGTATAAAAAGTATTAAGTATTTATTATTTATTACAATGAAAGGGTATTTTACTCGGCTGTACACTACGTACTAGCTGTGGTTTTAAATTGTGAATGTCTCCATTATAATTTTAAGTAATTGTTTAATTTATTTATTAACTTCAAGTTATAAAAACAATACATTTGAATTAGATGACTGGCATTATGCCTAATATATTTATTATAATAATTTAAACTTATCCCTGAGGATGCTGTAAGTTGTGCAGTGAAACGTCGGATAAGAGTTTAATAAATAGTAAATAGCTGAACTCCGTAAAACTTTCTTTATTTATTACAATATTCAATATACCTATAAAACAGAAAAATTCATGAATACAAGATATAGGAGAACAAAAACGAAACTAACAATTTAAATTAAATGTTCAAATAAATCGCCATTAACTGCCAAACAATAACCTAATCTGTTATAAAATTCGTGACGTACAGAGCTTAATTGTGTTTGTGTTATATTATTGCACTCTTCAACAATGGCATTTTTCAAATCAACAAGATTTTTGATATGTCGTTTATAAATTTTCTCCTTCAAATATGGCCATAAAAAGAAATCGCACGGTGCTAAATCGGGCGATCTAGCTGGCCAATTAATTGGACCACCTCTACCAATCCATGAATTTGGAAAACATTGATCCAAATATAATTTAATGTTGCAGCTGTAATGTGCCGGACATCCGTCTTGTTGATACCAGACAACATTATCTTGAGTTGCACACTCTTCTAACTGCGGACCAATATGATTTTGCAACATATCCAAATATTTTTCGTTGTTTAAATTATTTTCAATAAAAAATGGCCCAATTATACACCTGCCAAAAATTCCAGCCCATACATTAACTTTTTCTGGATATTGGGTACGTGTTGCTACCATTAAATGAGGATTTGTTTGGCTCCATATTCTAAAGTTTTGTGTATTAGGTTCGCCGTGTAAAGTAAACGTAGACTCGTCAGTAAAACAAATAGATTTCAAGAAGTTTCTTTCTAAATTGGATTTTTCCATAATAATGTTACTAAATTCGCTTCTAGCCATTTTATCCGCTTCAAATATCTCTTGGTGCGTGGAATATTTATAAGAATGATATTTTTCATTTTTTAGTACCTTATGTATTGTTGAAGGATGCAAATTTAATTCAGCACCAAGTTGACGCACACTAACATTTGGGTTTTCCGTTACACACAAAAGTATATTCAATGTATTTTCTTTAATTGCATTTTGATTTAAATTCTCCTCCTGATCTTCTGCGTTGATTTTTCTACAATTTTTACAACGTTTTAACACACTTCCAGTTTCTTCGAATTGTTTAATTATCCTACGTATAGTCATAGCGGAAGGTATGGGACGGTTTTCAAAGAAAGCGCTGAATAAATCTCTTACTCGTCGTATCGAATTTCCAGTAAAATACCATTTTACGCACTGAACTTTTTCATTTACCTTAAGTTTATTCATTATTTTCAATAATAATGATAATAATACAGAACGTAACAATAAAATAAATACGATCTGTCAAACTCAAACTCCAGAAGAAATGAAATTATTTGTTTAATTTCCATGGCACTTTGATGTAAAGAGCGCAAAAATGGAAATTTTAATTTGCTTCTAATTCTTGATCGGAACATCCTATATTGATAAATTTGGCATCATTTGATGCATTTTTGAATTCTAAACAACTTTTGTATTTGTACTTTTGTTCTATAATAATTAGGGGAAAATTTATCACCAAATGAAAATTTTAGCATTGTATTCCCTATGTAACAAAAAAAAAGTAGACACCCGGTATATATATATATCATAAAAATATAGAAAATAATAAAAATATTATTTAGTCATATCGCAAAATGTTCCAAACAAAATTGATAATTATAACTGATTTAGCACCGAAATATATTTCTACATGTGTCATAAGAATGTTTTTGAAGCTATACGTTTGCGTGGACGTCCGATAAGTAGTTGGAGTGGTATGATTAAGAGTGTTTTACGTGAGCGAAAGTTTCCAAGTAGTAAGAATAGAAGAGCATGTATGAGAGGAATTATGAATATAGATGAAGCTAAAGTTGCTTGTTTAAATAGGAATTTTTGAAAAAAACTGATTTCGATATAGTGGAAAGAGTTTGTGGCACATCCTTATTGTGTCCACAGACAGATAGACAAACGAACATCACGCTAAAAACAGTTGATTTGTGTTACTATAAGCCTAATTCGTGCTTGTCTATAAAAATCTCGATATGTTAAATTTGGTGTTATTACAATACCTTCTTTATCATTATGTGATATGATGGTCGGCAAAAATTACAATTTTTATAATAACAGCAAGGTATCTTAGCAACGGTGTAAATTTATAAAAATTGTTTATTTTACAAGTTTTTACATGTAAAGTTTGAAAAAGTTTTTATTGGTAAAAAATTGTAATTTATGATATTATATCACTCATATTGTCGTGGTTATGTGAGTTATAGTCAGGATAACATAACAGAGAATACATATATTTTAATTAATTTGTTTTATAAATATGAAAATAGGAATTAAAACAAATCTTTTTTTTTTCACGTATTTATGAAAAGTTAAAAAGTTATAAATCCATTTGGAAATAAACAAAATTTAACTGAATTATTTTCCCAACACACAATTCTACACTTTCCACTTTAGCAGCTTGCAAATTACCCTAATCTGGCCATAATGTGCCGCCCCTGGTACCCGGACGAGAACGCAAAACGGGTAGCGGCAAACGAACGTTTTGGCCGCGGAGCCGCGTATAACAGACTGCTTCATAATCCATTGGTGTCAGTTCCATAATCTGTTTGTAACTACATCCCGGTATTAAATTGTCACAATATATATTTAGGACGGCCAATGGGACATTCACCATTTCGCACATTGTCTCTCTCTTGCTCTTTCTCTATCTCGCTCGATCACTTTACTTTAATAGTACTGTCTTTGTTTGGCCAATGTCTTTTGTACGAATCAGTGTATGTTTGTTTTGCTTACACTATATATGCGAATTCCGATTTGGACTCAGCCAGGATAAACACGCTATGATTTAGTCCTTCAGGAGACAGATGGATAAATAATTATGTTTCGTATGGGATATATAACTGATTGCAAAGTATAGATATAGTTAAAATAAAACGGTTTGTAGGTTTAAGTTTTGTATTAATATTAATTAATAATCAACCAACTCAACGTCCATCTTTATCAGGAAAACTGATACAAATAACCATTTACAGTAAATACACAGAACATAGAAACAAGTTACTAGAACAAATAACTAGATCATAAATTTTTACTTAATGGAAGCCAAATTTTATTTAAATCAGTGCTTTCACAGTGATCGATATTACGAAGAAAAGATAAAATTAATCACTGTGCAGCGGCACTGATTTAAATAAAGTTTAATTAAAAAGTTATAAAATTATTATGATCTAATTACTTATTCTGTTACGTCTAGTAACTTGTTTCTATGTTCTGTTTAATTTACTGTAAATAACATTTGTATCACTGAACTTTTACATAAAGGTTTATACCTTGTGGACAAAATCAATTCTAAGAAAAAATTGATAACATTAACTGATATTATGATTACTATAAACAATGTTTTTCATATATAGTCGTGTACGTTTAGTCCGTTCTTTGCCAAAAACAATATTCAAATGATAATATTATCAGTGATTCCAAAAAAACATTATGTAATATGTTTTATCATTTGAATAAATGGAATTTGAATTATTAATTATAAAGTGAAATAAGTATATTTAAAACATCGCTGAAGATTTACTATATTTACATAGTAGATATTTTTTTTGGTATTAAATGCAGAATTTTTTTGCAACATTAAAGTACTGTCTAGATTTTGCTAATTTTCCTTAAGTGAATTGGCGAAAAGAATGCAAATGTTGTGCGAAGTGCACACAAAACGTACAAAATAAAAACATACTTTTAAATTGTCCCTCGTCTCTTAGTTTTCCTTACGCGAAAAGCGTTCGACTCTTTTCCAACATCGCGCGCGCAAGGTTAAAATGAAACAAACGAACACTATGAATATTTATACGGTTATTTATTTGAAAACGTAATCCAAGTGTTGCACTAATTAATATTTAAATGCAATGATAATTCCGCAAAACTAGTTTCGTTCTAATTTTCATTTATATACAAATTTGTCGACGTATTTATCTGCTATATGCAGCATAGAGAGAGAGAGAGAGAGAGAGAAAAACGATACAATACGCATTTTATAGTCTTTTACAATATTTTAAGTTTATACACTTATAATTTAAACTTGGTGTTAAAATATTATACATAAATTTTTTTACCGACTGTCATATCACATATAATAAGAGAAGCATTTTTACAGAAATATAATTAGTTTTCTCTTTCAAATTTTTCGTTTTATAATATTCGAAAATGTGACGCAAAAACTTATTATATCGAAGTGATAGTAGCAGATTTGAAATATGTAGAAATTTCCGATTATTTTTTATTTATTTTAATATTTGACTACAAATTTTTTTATATTTTTTTCTTATAAACAAAACTGATCTGTTATTTTAATTATTTATCGACTTGTATATTTGCAAATTTTATGATTGCTGTACCATTTATTTATTTATTTCTGTATTTTTTAAAAAGAATCAGTACACGAAATAGAAGAAATATATAAAATATAAAAAATTGTTATAGTTATTTCAATTAAGTATAAAACAGTAATAAGTTTTATTTATTTTACAAATTTCATTAGAAATATCAAATGTAACATAGTGAAAAATCTTTCAGAACTCGTTATATCAAATGTGTTTGAATGTATAATAAATTAAATTTTTAATAATTTTAATAAATACGGATCAACTGTTAAAATAATTAAAAACATTAGTTGTGTTATTAACAACCTAATTAAACATGATCTTGTAAATATACATCAACCCCCATACTTAAATATCTAATTAACTTTTCGGTATATATAATTTCGAGTATATGTAATTCATTCCGCGCCACCTATAAATATAATGAAACTTGTGGTGTTTGTAAATTAATACAATATCAAAATAAAGACGACACAATTTGCTCTTCGCATGCGTAAATTTGTACGCAAGGAAAAAGATACCAACGATCTAGCACAGTTAGGTAGACGAAACGTTTCCCTATTGCTATCATTCCATCTCTTTCTCCGGGCGGGGGAGCGCGCGCAAAATATATACAAAGAACTACCCGGGCGAACGATGGTGTCTAGCAGGAAAGAGGAAAACTTTGCGAAATAACTTGTTAAGCTTAATTAACTCTTTCTCTTAATTAACACAACAGTGACGCATTCCTAACAAGCTGTATATAGGTCCTTGTCTCCGGGTGCGAGCAAGACACCGCCATTCCCGACTGCTGCGAGTCGAAACAAGACGGCAAATAAGAGCCCCGTGGAACGTCGATCTTGTCGGGGCCCGAGTGCTTCACTTACTTTTGTTTGAAACGCCACACCGCCACCCTCTCTAGACTCACGCTATCTTTGTTTGGCCACGATAAGAATGTAGGTGGAAGTGAAATGAGAGAATGGTCCTCATCGCTTACGGATTTCCTTCGTCTGATACTGCGACAAATGGATACTTGAAAACGTTTTGCTAGGCTCCGATGACTGATTCTTGCTTGGTGCTTGAATTTACTCTGTTATGTTTAGTACACTCTCTCTGCTTCTCGCACGCATAAGACGAAAAGTGAAAAAAGTTTTTATTTTACACTGTTATCCATATTATTTTAAGTGAATCGTCAAATGCTTTCGTCAAAATAAATTGATGGCGATTTAAACAAAAACAAAATACTACAACCTAAAGTTGTAGTAGTTTTATGAATTAGTTTATTCTAATATAAAACAAAACAAATAAAACAGTAAAATATATAATTTTTTAAATCGAACTTACATGCATTTATGCGTGATTTAATTAATTTATTCATGAAAATATAAAATAACGGACACATCGCGTTTGGTAAATAACAATATTTTTGTCATCCTAATTATAATTTTGTTATTACAATATTTAATTTTATTTAGTTATTTATTCAACCACAGATGATTTAGCAAACTAATTATAAATTAAATAGATTAAATTCCAAATCAAACGCAGTAAATTTAAAGTAAATCTTTTTAAAATTATGTTATATTAAATTATTTGACATGCATAATTAATTTTATTTAATCATAATGAAAATATCTATACAGGAAATTTAAAAAAAAAAATATTTACATTTACAAATTTCGATTTGAGTTTATGTAATATGGAATATTTGTATTATAAATTTTGTTTGTTATATTTATAATTAGGTAATAAAGTACATAAGATAATTTATTTTCTTATTAACAATTTTTTTTTTAATTTAAGGCAGAAAATAACGTTTTCTAAAAACTTTATTGCGTTTGAGGCATCAGTAAATAGTGATTAAAAAATGTTAAATGCTTTTTTATATTTTCTAATACTAAAAAATTATATTCTGCTTGTCTTGAATTTTTTTTTTATACAAATATAAAACATATATACTCTCAATCGAATCTCTCAGGCTACATTTACATATGTATATTTATTCACAATTATTTTTAAAATTCCAAAATATATATTAAAATAAAATAAATTAGCCACAGGCGATTTAATTTTTCAAAACACAATACCTATATTATTTTTTGAAATTTAAATCATCATTTTGACAATGTTGACCAAAAACCCAACGGCAGTTCCAAAACGTAGTTTTGCGTCCAAAAATTTATCCACCGAAAATAACACGGGAGAGGGAGTGCGAAGTAAAATGGATAGAGCAATTAACCAGTTAATCGAATGATTGATGCCGAAAGACAGAGAGAGAAAGAGAGAGTGAACGAGAAAGAGAGAGAAAGTGAAAAAAAGAATTTCATGTGTACATGTAGATTTCGATGAATACGAATATGTAAACGCGGGGTTGTATAATTATAAATATACAAGAAGGGGATCGGGTACAGTTGTTTAATTCAGTAGGGTTGTGTATTGGTTTAGTAGAAGTAGAATGTCCGAACCAAAAAATATAGTTTCTTTATATACTAAGTAGGTTAAGATTTAAACACTCGGTGACGACGTTATAAATAATTACAGTTAGTTAGTTAATTATGGTTAAAGCGTCGTTCGCGATAGACGAAGGATTCGAGTTCGAATCCCGGCAAAGTCAATACATTTTTTTCAATTTGTAACAAATTTAAATTAGTTCATTGTAATGACTAAATCGTTTAGGTACGATTATTAACTTTATTAGACATTTGTTCAAGATGTCCGAACCATCTTAACTGATTAATATCAACTTTTGCTACAACATTTTAATTTCACACTCATTATACACTAATCTATATCAAAATATAACATGCATATAAAATAAAACGGCTTTAGATTTAAGTTCTGTTTTAATATTTATTAATAATCGACGTTTCGACGAACTCAACGTGTGTTTTCATCAGAAAAACTGATACAAATTGCACTTACAGTAAATAACAGAACATAGAAACAAGTTACTTGTTTCTATGTTCCGTTATTTACTGTAAATGTCATTTGTATCAATTTTCCTGGTGAAAACACATGTTGAGTATTAATAAATAAATATTAATACAGACCTATAAACTTAAATTATTTTATACATTTTACTCCGTGTTAAAAACGTGGTACATTAAATTTTTTATTTATTTATATAATTATTTTCTGTTTTTTAGTTTTGTTAAACTTTCACTTTAACGTAATTAATTAATTTAGTTAATTATAATTATAATTAAATTGTCATCCAATTCTGAGCTATGTTTAAAGTTTCAAGTATCTAGCTCATCGGAATGTTAGTTTAAAATCAATTGCGAATTTTGTACCTGACAGACAAACAGACAAAAAAGCTAGTTAATAAAAATGTGTTAAAAAAACTGTACATTTCTAAACATTGCCAATATTTAAGTACACCGTCTTAAACAAACACAATATTTTTCTTTGTTTTTTTGATATTTGTCGAGAAATTATTTTCTATTTTTTTCCCGTCAAACAAAAGTCAACTGTTTGTATAAATGGGCGTATGCGTGACATGGTGACTTTCCGGTCAGAGTTCTACCGCGGTCAAGCGCGACGCTACAATTAAAAGCGTCGACCATACCTCTGTCTTCAAACGTCTACCAACGTCTCCAGCCCCGTGCGTCGCCCGTATGCAAATTGAGCGGCCATTAGTCCACCTAGAACCGCGCGTATATCGTCACCCGCAATCTAATAACACAAACCGCCCATATACAGTTTCTTTTTCGTTCTCAGGTTTGTTCCACTCACAGTAGCGATGTAGGGGGGCTTTCGCTTGTAGTTTGTAGTAGGTTTTATTCCGTATTCACGCTGTGATCACGTTTAGTGTTATTGTATTTAAACATGCAGAATGGTTGAGCGATGACGGTTTCTTTATTTTCTTATACGCTTTTCCTGTTTTCATGTCGCGCGTTACCTGGTAAACTGAATACAGTGCACGCAATAGGTACAGATGGGTTTTACACTCTAAAAAAAAATTATATAATTTTATGATGTCCAGTATTTCTAGATATAATTACTCAACTGCTTTAATTTTATTCATAATTTTTTAAAAGTATATAATATCAAAACTATTACAAATATTATGTAATATAATATTACCAACGGAATGGAAAAGTACATATGCATGTAATATTTCAGTTTTTATTAGTAAATTTATAGAACTTCCATTTACAAAATTATTTATATAAATTTTTTTAACTAAACGTTCATTAAATATTTGTTCAAGATGTCTGAACCATCTTAACTGATTAACATCAACTTTTGCTACAACATTTTTTTTAATTAAAAAATAAAATGGCTTTTAAACAAACAAACAGATAAGCAAGTGAGTTAATAGAAACGTATTAAAAAACTGAACATACATTTCTAAACATTGCCAATATTTAAGTGTACCTTTTTAAATAAACACAATATTTTTTTTTGTTTTTTGGCATTTGCCGCCTTCTTAAAATAGGTAAAATTTGTTTAGTTCTGTAATATTATTGTTGGTATAATTACATACATTCGGAAATATACATAAAGTATGTATTTCGCAATTATTACAGATATTAATATGCAAGCTGTAATTCTACATAATTTAAAAAGTTATACCAATAATATGTAATTCTACATTAAGTATGTAATGCAATTTATAGAAAGTAAGCAATTTTACATACTTATTATGTCATTTTTATTTACTTTATGAGATTAATATAAATTATGTAAAAATGTAAAATTTTACTATTATTTTTTTGTAATTTCGCTATTTTTTTTTTACAGTGTATGGAGACGATAGAAACGGAGACTAATTATGAAATGTGTGTTTATTTCGTTTATGAGTTTGTCGTACTGCCCTACCGAAATAACAGGTATGTATGTTCAAGATCTTTAATTAGTTTACTCATGTATTCATGTTATGTTTTCTTTGAAAATGGTTTATTTGTACAAACGTACTTAATATTAGATGAAAATATCGTTAAAGATAGAAAGCATATTCACAAATAAAATATTGAATTTATTTTACACACAATTCACATCTCTTAATTTGATGATATTTAATTTTGTGATTGGTAATATTAATAAATCTTTGTTGATTATAAATATGAAAAATAAAGAATAAATAAAATAAACTAAAAAATAAAAAAATTACATGTTTTTATTTAAGTTTTGAAATAAATATGTATGCGCAAACTATAGTTTAATAAAATTTACAGCGTAATTGTTCTATTATATTGCTGTAATATTAATATTCTAAAAATAAACATAATAATAAGTTTATCGATAAAACAGCGCGAGTAATAAGCCAAAACTAATATTGCAACAACGTTTAATGAAAAGCGTTTCGGTAATATCCATCATTCAACTATAATATATTAAAATATAAATGCATTAAACATCAATCTTTAGCAATTAATTCGTTAGAAAAATATTTACACACCCTCTCCCCTCCCGTATTCATCGTGTACCGACAAAACTTTCTACAATAATCTGAAAATAACGCCAACTTAAATATAAAATGTAAATGATCCGAGCACAAATAAAAAAAAGCGAATCGCTTAAGACGCATAGCCAACTGTGAGTAAAACAAAAAAAAACTGCATAATAATTCCCTTGTAGATAAATCATGAGCGCGTAATTAAAAACTAATCAGAAAGTCGGTAAATTACGAATAAACTAGATTCAATTTAAAACTCGTTGGTGGTTTTTAAATAAAAGTTGGGGAGTGTAGGGCGCCCAGGATGAGGCCAGTAGCGTACGTTTAGAAAAGGTGTGCGTGATTTTGTTTTGATATGGATGTTACATGACGAAATGCTTGTTATGTAGATGATATTGTATCATAAATATGCAATAGAATAGTTAATTACTTTATTACAGTAATTAAAGACAGCTAGATATTTTAATTTTGATATATTTTTTTAGTCTATTTAATTTCAGAAATATTTTATTTATATCCGTGAACATGTGGTTTAAAAAGAAATATTTTTATAATAATTATTTAAATAAAAAAATTTTAATATACACTTTTTCAGATTTATAACTCCTTACCTACTCCCACGTTTTTCTCTATGGTGGCTAATTATCATCCAGTTTTGAGCTATGTTTATAGTTCCAAGTCTCTAGCTCATTGGAAAGTTAGTTTAAACTGAATTGCAAAGTCAGTACCGAATAGATAAACAAACAAACAAATAAACAGAAAAAAAAGCGAGTTAATAAAAACGTGTTAAAATAAAATAGTTTTAGGTATAAGTTCTGTGTTAATATTTATTGATAATCAACGTTTCACCGAAATTAACGTCCGTTTTTATTGGGCAAACTGATTCAAATGATATTGTTTTGTCTGATGTAGACGGACGTTAAGTTTGTCGAAACGTCAATTATAAATAAATATGAATACAGAACTTTAACCCAGAGCAGTTTTATTTTAATAATGACTAGGTTTTACCTAGGAAATACAGTAGTATAATATGAATAATTTGGTACGGTTGAAGAAAAACATACTTTATCAGTCACAACATAATTTTTTTCAAATTTTAATTATTAATAAAAAATTTTGAGCTGAAAATACAACTAATAATAAAATTTTCAAACCAAATTACTTTTATTGTAATACAATATTACCATCATCATGGTCTTAAATTTAACTTCTTTTATCTTGCAAGAACTGAGAGACACTCAAAGAATATTTTATTCGCCTGCAGCAAATATCTCGTTGTTATCGCAACTGATTTATGTGGAATTGATGAATGATGGAGCGTTTAAGTAGGCAAAATGTCTATCTTCTTTCATTCGTTGAATGTGTATTTGATGCACGTCTCTGGCTCATCATCCACGTCGCCGTAATATTATTGGGGGTATTACAGATTACGGGGTTTTAGTCTCGTGTTAAGCTTCATTTTAACGCGCTGAGATTTTTGGATAATGCTTTACTGGATTTGGCTAAATGTAGCTAGGGGGAAGAAACTTCAAGATTCTGATTATCTCTCTCGTGAATTTCAAATGCAATGCACGATTATGAATGAGATTTTTATTTAGATGCTTTAATAGGCGAATTACTCAGTGTTAGAAAATTATCTATATGATATATATAAAATAAATCAAATTTACATATTTAAAAAATAATAATTTTATTATTATTTTTGACGTTCACCTCAAATAACTTATTTAAATTTTATAATATTAGTTATAATAAAAATATATTAAACAGAAAAATAATATGTATTTGATGAAAAGCAAAAGTAAAAATGTAAAATGAAAATAATAATTATTTAAATTAAAAAAAAATTATTATATCACTTTCTTAACACGGTCTAAAAAGTATAAGATAATTTCTCCTATAATAATATAATAATTAATACTCATGAGAATAAAGTTTAAGGTATGAGTAACAACTGAATATTAGTGTTGGAACAGATAAAGAAAAAAATTATCTAGATATAAAAAAAAAAGAAGAAAGCACAATCTTTTGTCTTATTTGGATAAATTTAAAATTTTATATCTGTTATTTAATTTAGATTAATTTTCTTATCATCTAAAGATTTTATATTACTTAAAAGAATACTTTCCTACTATTACCGTTTTTTGTTTTGTTTTGTTTTGTAATATACCATATAAATACGTTTTTTTTTTTAATAATAATAATGTTAAGACCTGTAGTAGAATAAACCAAATTTTTTTATAAAATATTTTAATATCACAATAATATGGTAATATTATATACAAAGTAATTGTGTATTATTATTTTATTTTATTACTCAATATGTATCACAAAGTAAAAACTGATCAAATTAAATTTATTCAAAATTTTTTTATTTATTTAGGTAATAGTATTTTGTTTTTGCTTTAAATCGTCATTAATTTATTTTGATAAACTAATTAAATCATTAGTTAATTTTTTAAGAAAGAAAATGCATTGAGCTTACTGGAGTTTGAACTCGGGACCTTTGTCTTTCGCGGAAACTGCACTACCAACTGCGCCACAAGATTAACGACAAAGCATTTATCTGTATTTATTTATTTTTAAAACAAACTATTTAAACTCTTTCTACTAGTAAAAGATTTTTAAAAAATCACAATTTCAATCAAGGTGGTGCATGTACTGCCAGAAATAAGTATGCTTACTTTGTATATTAAATCTGTAATACGCAATAACTCATGTCCTTCTACAAGTAAAACATTTTATACTACTTGAACAATAATACACAAACAATGGTTTAATCGTATTAAATCATTCTCAAAAACCCATTCATGAAAGAGAAAAAAAACCTGAATTTCTTGCGACCTTCTGCTCCCTTATGTAATAAATATATCTAAGCAGCGTAGGGTGTAGCAGTTTATGCTGAAAAATTTTCTAACTGAAAATTTATCGATACAAATGTGTAAAGACACATGTTTTTCCGTCTCGCTTGTCATAACATACTCAACTACCATTCCACTCTATGGGGTAGAAGGGGGTAAATTGTGTCTGCGTATGTGTCGTGTAAAAGTTTTTGATATGTCATCCAGAGCCGTACGGTAACATTTATACAAAATTTAACCCTAAATCTTTTTTATTTTAAATATTACAGTTACATTTAAAAGTATTGTCTTTAAAATTCGAATTATATAAATATATTTATTGAAAATGAAGATTCTTATACAGAAACAGATGTGTTAAAATTTCCCGGCACGGCTCTGGTGTCAACTCTAGCCTAGAGCTAGAGTGGAAGCAATAGCCTCCACCCTCCACGGCATCATAGCTTATTTTATGTTACGTTTTGAACAACACGTGCTCCTGGACATTTATACTGAAAATATTACGCTATATATTTTGCAACGGAGTAAATATGATCGTGTTTGGAGAAATGGCCCAACCGATTCAATTTGTGAGTGTGTGTGTGTGTTTGTGAATGTGTGTTTTGGCTGTTATACCCATGTTTCATACGTGTACTTCGTACCATATTTGAGTTCGGATATGTTCAGAGTAATTTAGAACCGTCAGATTTGTTATAGATATACTGCTTTTTGATTTGATATATGATTAGATATTAATAACTTAATTTAGTAAATATAAGAATATATACATACATACATATATATATATATATATATATATATATATATATATATATATATACGAGCATTTCCATTACTTTTCCACAAATTTTTTTGGGTCAAAAAATTTCCAAGCCTAATATTTTCAGGATATTTAACACTAATTAAATGCTGTTTTTTTTTCTCACAGAAATTAGCTTTTTTCAACACCCCTAGAAGAAAGTTATGAATTTTTAAAGATAACTATTTTCCTTAAAAATAGTCGATTTTTGACTTTGGAACGAATTATTTATTGAAATCTTTTCAAGTAATTTAAAACGATTTTGGTATTATTTTCCTGCAAATATTAGCTTTTTTCATAAATTTAGAAAAAAACTATGGCCCGTATTCTCACCTCATTTATAAAAGTGATTTTTGCCAAAAGTGCTTTTGACGTTTACGTAAAATTATTTATTAAGGACTTTAGAATAATTTATTTATATTTTATAATAATATAATAATAATATATAATACAATAAAAATGATCAAAAATAGGAAAACTATTCATATATGATCAAAAACAAAAGAAAAAAATTATTTTGAAATTAATCATAAAAGCACAATTTCACAAAAAAGTGAGGTGAGAATACGGGCCTATGAATTTTTAAAGATAAAATTTTTTTTCTTAAAAATTGCCAATTATTGACAATTTGTAATTATGATCGTCGTTCGTTCACTAAAATGAAATTATATTCAGATATTCTCTCTACAAAACTTTAAAGAATTCTAACGTAAGTGTTTTATAAAATGTACGCATTTTTGGGCCTCGGCTATTTTTAAGAAAAATGGTTATCTGCAAAAATTTATAATTTTCTTATAGGTTGATGAAAAAAGCTGATTTTTCCGACAAAAAAACAGCATTTAATTAGCTTTAAATATCCTGAAAATATTAGGCTTGAAAATTTTTTGAAACAAAAAAATTTGTAATGAAAATGCTCATATACATATATATTGTATTATACTTTAACTCAAGAAAACCATGGCCTAGTAACTATTACATACAAAGTACTCACTACTCAGATATCCGTAATACGAAGACACAAAGAAGAACTGAGTGCGTGAAAGTAATTACGACGAGTATGTGGTACAGGTGTGTGCGGGGGGGCGTAACAACTAACATTGGCTGAATTACAGCACCGGGAGCCGTTTACATAAAGCAATTTTCTTAACGTGCAACCTATTGATGGCTAGTGGGGAAAAGAACAACGCATTTTGGTGGCAGCGCTCAAACATTACTTTAAGATTAGATTCTTACGTAGCATGGAAATTATAAGTTAAAGTCGAAACACTTTCATACAAGATACTTGTATATAATTATTATATTTAATACATAATTAGATTTAAAATAAATAATTATTTAAATGGCTAAGAAAATGGTTAAGAAACATTTGTATTATAAATAATTAATATTTTACTTGTTAAAAATTGTTTATAAGATATATAATATTATGTTCAACATCTTTAATAATAATTTGTGTCTAGCTAGATGAATAAACGCATACACAAGCATAAAGAAATATTGTTGAAATAATAATAATAATGTAGGGGGGTTGAGTTATGATTGTTTCACAAGCACGTGGTGCATGCTTTATGGTTTTAACAGTTGTAATTTACTAGCCACTAAATTTATCTAATATTCTTGTCCAAACAACAGATGCGCAACTCTTTTCCAACACAAATTAATCTCTGTATTAAATTTTTCATTATGATTCTAGTTAATGAACTATAAAAATTTTGTAATTACAAATTTTGTACAATACATGCACAAAAAAAAAACATTTAAGGCTCCCAACGCTAATAACTCGAAATCTAAAAAAGATATTAAAATTTCTAAACAATAAAAAATATATAAGTATTTTGTTTTTGCTTAAATTGCCATTAATTTTTTTTGATAAACTAATTAAATCATTAGTTAACTTTTAAATGAAGAAAAATGTATTGACTTTCATTTAAATATTAAGTAATAATTTAATTAGTTTATCAAAATAAATTAATGACGACTTAAGCAAAAAAAATACTAGAACCTAATACATAATACGCCATGTATATTTAAAAATATAAATATATACTAACATTGCTAGATTTATAGACAGATCATGTGATGTACTTGACAGGAGTAAATTCATGAGTTTATCATTACTAGTCAAGATGTAGAAAAAAAATGCATTACTTTGTTGTTGTGATTTTGTAGCACAGTTGGTAACGTAGTTGTCGCAAAAACAGAAAGCAAGGTCAATGCATTTTTCTTCGTTTAAAATTAACCAAAAATTTAATTTGTTCATCAAAATAAATTAATGGAAATTTAAGCAAAAACCAAATACATTAACCTAATATAATCAGTCATGTGTAATTAAGAATATAAAAATAAAATTATTAATGTTTATTTGATTATTTCCACAATGAAACAATCTTTCAGAACTTATAATATTAAAATAAAACGGCTTCAGGTTATAGTTCTGTATTAATATTTATTAATAATCGACGCTTCGATGAACTCAATGTACATTTTCACTCTTTTTTTCTAATGAAAGTGTACGTTGAGTTCATCGAAACGTAAATTAATACTATAACTTAATATTTTAATTTTGATAACATTCCAAAAAAAATTATCAAATAGCCAAATAGTAATACGTTGAGCGATATCATAGACAGGTAATCATAAATAGCTCGCAGTAATGAACTGAACGTGTTTAATGGTCAACTCTGCATACTGGCGGTAATAAAGGAAATGTGGGTGGCGTTAGGGGATGAAGGGGAGGGTGGTAAAATGCATCGATTAGTTTCGATTATATAACCGGTCCGTCACTGTGTATCGGCCGTTTCCGTCACACATCGGGGGCGCGCTTTGGTTTAATTAACAATCTAATTGTGAAATTATGCTCGTGTCACGCGCGTACAACGATTACACTCGGCTTTAGTTTAATTAATTTACAATAAATAAAAGTTTGCGCCCCAATGCCTCTCGCCGCGCCACCCCCCCCTCACTCCCTGACGAGTTATTTGTTTGGTTCTCTGTTTTTGGAGCATGTAAATGTATTTATATATTTGGTAATGACACTTATTTTCATATATGTGTTTTGGCTTACAGCGGAATTAATATTTTAATGCGTAATAAATTACGGACTTAAGTAGTTCAGATGTTTAGCAAATTTTTGAAAAAAACAAGATTAGAAGTAAACCTCAATTTATAGACCACTTTGACATTTTCGGAAAATTGGCAACACTGTATTTTAATAATACTAAAATTTATGTGGGTACTAGGAGAAACTTTTCTGAAAATTTAATCAACATCGAATAAATAATGTAGCCTCAATGAATTTTTTAAAAATTTTGTGAGTTTTTCTCAATAAGTTGGCAACACTGTATTTTGTTAAAATTACATAAATTATATGAATACTAGGAGAATCTTTTGTGAAAATATGAGTAAAATCGGTTGAATAACATGGCCATAATAAAATTTTGAAAACTTTAGTAATTTTTTTCTCGGAAAATTGGCAACACTGTATATTAATAAAATTATGTAATTAATAGGAGCATTGGGAAAATCTTTTCTGAAAATTTGATCAAAATCGGATAAATAACGTAGCCAATATGAATTTTTAAAAATTTAGTAATTTTTTTCTCGGAAAGTTGGCATCACTGGAAAAAACCAAAACCACATGACCATCTTGGGCACTAGATAAATTTATCCTGAAAATTTCATTAAAATTGGTTGAACCGTCTAGGAGGAGTTGCGGCCACAAAATTTTGACTTACGACCGAGCGAGCGAGCGAGCGAGCTGACGACGAACACACATACACCCACATAAACTAAGTTCAGATTCGTCATCTAGGGACTATATGAAGAATTTCTATACACAAATTTTTTTTTTGAAAATGTTAGACACCGTACCAAACGCTATACCACTTTTCCTTGCAGTCAAAGTGGTAACAACACTTATTTTATACATACATACATACACTCTAAAAAAAGATTGTAAATTTTCGGTAGAAGTAAGTGTTTTTTTGTTCTGTTATATTTATTATAAGTATATTTGTGTGTATTTATATGTATACTTTGTATTTATTGTAAAGCCCTGAAGAAGGCAATAGCGATTGCCGAAACGTTGACTTAGTAGTTAATAAAAACATAAAAAGACTGAATTCCGTCAATTACTAATTATTTACAAAATTATAAATTAAAGAAATTTAATGAAATATAAAAATATTACTAATTAAAATATATTGAAATAATAGTAAATTTTCAATTTGTAATAATTTCTTACAAATTCAAAAAAGAATGTATTATTATTGCAAAAGTTATTTAATAAATTTATGTATTGCGTTTTGTATCATGTATTTGAAATCTAAAGTTAACAGAATACAAGATATTTCGCAATATTAAAATATAAAGTATATAAAAGAGCTAGATTTTTAATTATACTGATAAATGTTATGGAAGTCTGCAAAAATAATATGAAAATATAATTTTGCAAAGTTGTTAGGACAGCGCGCGTTGTACGGGGTTAAAAATTTCTGCCCTTGCCGTTGTGAAAATTCCGCGCTTGCAGAGAAGAAAATATTAAACAAGACACACAAAATACAAATATTTTCAAGTTCTTAATTAAAATTAAAAGTTAAGAGAGCAGAATTTATTAATTATAAGAATTCTCTCATCAAACAAATACCTGGTACAGAAACGAACCGATATTATTAAAACAGCGAGCGGCTGAGGGGGCCGTTGGGGGGGACGCAAAAGAAGAAATGTCCGTTTCACACAGCCCCGAAAATACGTAAACAAATCGAAAAATTAAATTACACAGTGGCCTAGGCTATGTTGTGTACAACTGACTCGGTTAGGTATCATTTACACCATGAGCGCAGCGCGGTTTTCGTTTCTTCTTTAATAAGTCAGTTGTATAATTTTATAATTTAACAACAATATTATTATATTTTGAAATATAATAGCCTCCTCCCCTACAAATACGTTGTCATATTTTCAAATTTATTCGCCTCTGATATATTTAATACATATAGGTAACGATTATTGAAATTATAATCAAAGTGAATGGATATTTAAATAAATTATCGCACTGTGAATTCTTTACCAAGCTTTCGGTAAAGATTTCTATATAATCTTCTTTTTAAAAAATTCAGAAATAAATGGTACAGCAATCATAAAATTTGCGGAATATACATAAATTAAATTAAATTATTTATCGTTCATGATTTGTATGTTCTGCAAATTTAAATAAATAAAACAAATTAATTCAATAAATTAAATTAAATTAATTATCGACTTGATGATTTGTATATTCTGCAAATTTTATGATTGCTATAATATATATTTTCGTAACCTACAAATTTTATTTCAGTATTATATCCAGTATATTATTTATTTATAAATAAAATCTCTTTGTCAGATCCTTGTAGTTTTTGATTTTGTCACGATTTGTCAATCTTCAAATGCTTTTTAACAGTTTAAAAATATTATGATATTGAAAATTATTTTGGAAAATATTAAACTTCTTAACTTAGTATCATATGTATCAGTTTTTCTGATAAAGACGAACGTCAAATTCGTCAAAAAGTCAATTATTAATACAGAACTTAAACCTAAAGCCGTTCTCTATCCAAACAAGCAACATCCACATTCATAATTTCCTCTCATACTTAAAATTACTTAATTTTATGTCAGTGTTTATTAAAACCATGTATAAGCCAAGCAAGTATAGTGTGAATGATGCCTTATAAGGTAAAAGGACAGTAACATCAACGGGTCCGTTTTATAATTGGCGTTGTAAGTCTTGAAAGCAGTTTAATCAAAATTCCGATGAATTTCACAATCACAGTCGTTCAAAATCCGCGTGTAATATACTCTCTGTAAAGAGGGGGGTATTTTGTGCCAAACCATAGCGCATAGCGATGGAATGGGCATTACACATCAGGCTCCCCGAAACAACGAGACACAATATCACAACCCTTTATTGGCTTTGAGTTGCTACCCCGTTCGTCCCCTCTTCTTCAACCTTGGCGCGCTCTCGCTTAAATTAGAAAAGCCAATTTCGCTACCCCCAAATGTAAAATACACAATCATGGATTGGGCCGTTTTATAGCACTCTTGTGTTTGTAACTGCTTACCGATTATGAACTGTCAGGATTTTAGGGAGGGAGGGGAGATTAAAAGCGGCAGTAAAACAAAAGACGAACGCCAACCTCTATCTGATGCTGTGAGGTGGCCGTGGGAAATTAAAAGTGCGCGTACAAAACTTGAAGAATTTAATTAATAATTTAATCGTTCTTGTTTACAAGTAATGTAAAGGTTTCTCTTTTTAACCTCTCACTCCCCATTTACTCACGTGCTTTTACTTGTTTCGTACGCAAACGACTTCCGCTGTTTTAACTTTAAGTTTAGACAATGTTTGTCTGTAAATTTCCTGATTTTTGTTTAGCAGTTTTGTATTGTACTAATACAGGAAGTTGAAATATAAGTTACGTTTTTATTTTAAAAAAAAAAATTGTAGTTAAAATTTAACAAGATACGTGGCTAATTTACAAAAATTACAATACTTATAATATATGTATATATATATATATATATATATATATATATATATATATATATTTATATATATATATATATATATATATATATATATATATATATATATAATATATATTAAATGGCAAAACACGTGTCTATAGTTAATTGGCCAGTCATTGATGCCTAGCCCAAAAAAAAAAAATTCAAAATTTGAGTATTATTATATTTTATACGTTTACATATTATTTAATATTGGTTTATACATAAGAATAGCAAATTTTTTTTAAAACTTTGTCTTTTGATAATTAATTGTATAAATGTATTCTCTATTAGCGTAAGCTATAATAAATATTATCATTATTTTTATTATTATACAAAATTGTTCTAAAAACAATTATATATAATAGATTGTACAATATAAAAGAAACCAACAAAATCAGATAACAATCCAACCACATTTGGCAACAATGTAACCACTCTTCCATTTCACTCATCCCATTTCGTTTCTCATCCCTGTTTTCATTCTGTGTGTGTGTATATATCAGCAGCAACAGCAGCAGAAGCAAGCCGACCAAGTCCGAAAACGTAGCGATAGATAATAGGGGGCGCCGCGCGCGTGTGACCGGCCGCACACCAACTAATGACCGGAGTTATCCGGGTGATTTATCCGGGCGCCCGGACCCGTTTCCGGTACGCACCGCCACTGCTCACCCACCGACCGCCACACCGGTTGACCCGCGCCGCTAATATCAGACGCTATACCGCGCCGTCACGGTGTCATACATATACCAACACACTAGAGCTGCGTTGTTTTGTTTTGAATAAATAGTGACTGCAGTTTCCTGGACCAGGGACGGTTAGGGGGATGTAGAGAGGTAAGGGATGAGGATATGTTTGTGGTGATGATTTGTGGCCGGTAACAGTGATGAACTGTTTTATTTTTTACCAATGATCTGTGAAAATTTGTGTATGAGTATGGGGATAGCGAAGCGGTAGTTTGCTATAGGCATAAATATTAATTGTTTGCGACTAATTTCTGATGCGTGCACTCAACTGTGTGCTAAATAAAAAAAAAATTGTATGTTTGTATTGTTGAGTCCGAAACGATTCGAATGCGGCCTGTAACAATATATTACGCTTGAATTCTGCACAGTAATTGATTTTTTTCTGATTTGATTGCAAATAATTACAGCATGCACATAGATATTGTTTGTTTTACACAGTTTTTAATGATTGTAATTTACTATTTTTATAAATTTTTTATTTGTTTTAAAAATATTTATGCACTGTACTATTTATAGACAAACGTAGACTAATAGTAGCATGTCCGACTGAAAATTAAAATGTATCTGCACTGTAAATAGTTTTGTAAATTTACGTAAATTTTTATAGTTAAAATTAGGTATAATGTAATATAGGACATTTGAACAAATAAATGTTCGTATTGTCTTGTGAAATTTAATGTAATAACACTCAAAAATTTAAAATCTCAATATTTTTGAGTGTTATTAAAATTAGGTACTATAAAATTATATGGAAAATGACTTTACTTAATTAATTATGGAAATTAAAAAAAAATTTTACATACAAACATGTGATAATATGTAATATTTCATAAAAAAAATTAATTTTGTAGTTGTGGTTCATCTTATACATCACCAAAATTTAAAATTAGTAATCCTTCCATTTACACGATTATTTTTTTTAACGCGGTTATTCTATTTAACAAACTAAACACCAGATGTTATTACAATACTTAAGTTAGTCTTCATTAGAACTATCAAATATATTTTTTGTATTATTTAATATTAACAATTTTGTTTTCTAACATTTGTATTTTTTTCTAAATAATTAAACGAAATATAAAACACATATACAATCCCATATATTTTTTTAAATTAATTTACACAAAACAAAATAAAACAACCGAATAATTGTTTTTTGAAAAATAAGCAAAAACCAAAATGATTTCAACTGCCTCAGTCAGAATCCAAACAAAACATTTGAAATTAACATCGAAAAGTTATAAAAACAGTATGAAACAATTCATTCTAACCACTCAGCGAGGCGGGCATGTTTGAAGTACATAAACATATATGAGTATTTTCGTACTTAATATGTGAATATTTGGAGCCAAAATACGTAGACCGCGCCGCTGCGCCAATAACCGGAGCGATCAAAATGTTGTTTTAAAACATAGAGAACTCGGGCGGGGGCCCGAGTTGTTGTTGTGTTTGGCAACACCATGTAAAACAATGTTTTCCCATTGAACAAAAATAACAAACGCAACGGCTCTCGTCCTGTGTATGGACGACTACGATTGTTTGTGAAAACGGTGAAAAACACTGCCTGTACTAACCTCAGTTTTGCTCGCACGTTCCTACGGACTCTTTGCGGCTTAATTCTGTTTGCATTCCGATTAAGAGCTAGTTAGAAAATTGCGTGGTTAAAGGTTTAAGTTTTAGAATATTGATTTGGGGCGGAGAAGGGGGGAATGATTTGAAAAAATATTGGGGACATTTCCATGTTTTTGTTCCAAGTAATCTGTGTAGGCGTATTTTCTGAAATGCTATTTGCAGTTTTGCATGTTCTAATTTGTTTATTTCAGGAGCTAGAAAATATTCGATTTAAAATTATTTTTAAAGCTAATATTATATGTTAAAAATTAAGTTACCTTGCGTTTCTCTGTTATTTTATTATATAAGAGTATAATATGCAGGACCGTCTTAAGTCATGCTCTTGGGCACACAGAGTTTGGGCCCCTTTTAGAGAGTCAAAAAAAAAATGTAATTTTATTGATTATTATGGGTTAGCTTTACACAAATCGAATATAAGTAAAATGATTACTGTTTTGAATTGAACTTACGTTAATGATAATGGTTTCTTCTGAGATTTCTGTTGCGCAAAATTTTCTATTATATTCTCAAAGCCTAATTTTTGAAAGATATCACTTTCTATTCACATGATTGACAAATTAGTAAATCGTAAAATTTCTTTCAAATATTTTAAAATTATTTAAATATTTGTAGACATTTTACAGAATGCCTTAAAAAAATTTAACGTTATGTATTTTTCTGAAATTTGTTTAGATTTAGTAAAATTTTCTTCACTGTTTAAAAAATATTTAGAAATCTCATCGGGTTTCCGATTAACATTGAAATTTAGAAATTTTAACGGTAAATAGCGTGTCAAACTTGGCAAAATCTATGGTTTACGCCGCGCTTACACCAAAAATAAAAATTTATATGCAAGTGCAATAATTTTTTTATACTTCTGTCTAAAAAATAAAATTTAATAAATAATTAGATTACTTTAAGTTATAGTTATAAATCTTTCAAACAGCATAAAAATTTCCGAGTGATCCCAATAATATTTTATAAAATAAATGAAGAAAAAAAAATGTTTTAAAGAAAACGACTAGAACAAGAAAGACTACGTAAAGATGTTACGCGCTTATTAATTAGTTTTAAGTTTGGACAAATATGTACAAGATAAAATGAAACCGTTCTGAGTAGATTTATTTTCTAATTATAAAGTTTTATACGACACTTTCCTACCGTAAAACAAAGTTTCCATTATTATCGTGGGACTAATTTTCGTTGGTCGTGGACTTTTGATTATTAAAGGACGATTTTATATACACATTTTGATTTTTCAATATACTTTATAATCATATTATAGATTAATGAGGCGATTTACTACGACGTAATTAATGATATTGCTTTTTCTTGACCGCCACATAGAATGAGAAAGATATTGTAGTCATACCAATTTTAACTTTAAATTTTTAATTTTGGAATGTACGCCTAAATACTTTTAGATTTTTGACAATCAATCAAAAAGATTTTATTATATATTTAACTAGTATTCGAAATAAAATTTCAGCATCTATTTTAAATGACCATTCTCTCTGTTCTACTAAAAATTGTTTACCCCTATTTTCCTAGTTTCATCCCTTACAAACACAATCGTCCATTTCGAATTAGTGTGCAGTTATTCATTTGTCGTAGGGTGACAGATCCTGGTGGTTCCTGCACAGTAAATAGCTCTCATCTGCGGATGGAGAAGTACCCTTAATCAGTTGCACGAGCCACGCGTTACCATTTGGGAAGTCGAGGAGGGGGAGAGAGGGAGGGGGGGGAGGTTACAAAGTGAACCACTACCTAAATGCTCCGACATTTGCAATGTTTTCTACATGGTTGATGATGGCTTGTGATAATGGCTGATAAAGAGTGCAATAGTAAATGGACAGACATAGTAGTGCGGATTTTAATGGGGCTGTTACATTATTTGTGATATTTTTGTTTTGTTTCGTTTTGCATTCTTTTCGAAAGAATTTAAAACAATAAATTAAAATAAAATTTTACTATGGCGAAAAGTTAATAAAAACCTAATAATTAGAATTTAAAACAATAAAATTTAATATAAAGTAACACAAATTTTATATTTGTTACTTATTTATTTCATATTTAGAAAAAAATAAATTGAAATTGAAAATAGAAAATATCATAACAAAAATCTGCTGTGACCACCACAGTACCGATCGATATTGTATTAAACAAATTTATGGAATAGAAAAATTTGTATAACACCTACTGTAGTCATGGTAACTAAAACCAAAAACTGTCTTGACATAAATATGTCACCTATTTACGGAATTATATATATATATATATATATATATATATATATATATATATATATATATATATATATATCTATCATAAAAATATGAAAAATTATTACTTAAAAAATGTTTCTAATAAAAATTGTTAGTTATAACTTGCTTAGCAACTTTTGTAACATCAGTAAATTACCCCTTCCGGCTAGCAAATCTTTACCAAAAATTAAATATGATATTTTATAAAAATCTGTACCGTCGAATTTTCTCTCAGATCGACAGACGAGCATCAAGCTAAAAACAGTTGATTTGCGTTTCTATAAGCCTAATTCATGCTTATCTGTATTATCTGATATAATTACAATACCTATCTTATCACATGTGATATACGGTTGATAAAAATTACAAAATTACAAAATTACATAAACATATCGTAAATAAAAAAATTCTATATACTAGAAAAAAGACAAAAACATTCTGTAACACTACAGGTCTTACAAATGTGAACCGAATAGATCCATACAATTCTAAACCTAGTGAAAACGCGCATATAGAAAGCCATATTCTTTCCAATTTTCATGAAATCCCATCAGCCAATGAACGAATACCGCTTGATTATTATCAGTATCAGTGTATGGTGCATATTGGAATTAGTAACGCAACGCTCTGACAAGATACCGGGTGTATAATGGCTCTCGAATGATTATTAGTGTCATTATGGGCACCGTATCAAAACCGCACATCAACACGGCCACCGATCCCCGCACTTTTTAGCCAATACCTTTAATATATACGTTGCATATATTCGCCGTTTTCAGTTTATCGGAAATTCTACAAGCACGTTTATATTCTGTGTTTTACATGGATGTGTTAGGTAACTAGTTTTAAAATTGTAGCTAATAGTTTTTTAAAGCTATAAATATAAATTTCTATTGCTTCTCCCATCAATCGGCTCTGTTTATAAAGAAAAAGATAACATCAGTCAGTGCAAAAACACTGATTTAAATAAAATCTGGCTTTATTTAATTAAATATTTATAAATATTATGATCTAGTTACTTATTTTGTTACCTAGTAACTTGTTTCTATGTTTTGTTTATTTACTTCAAATGTCATTTGTATCTTTTTAACACGTTTTTATTATAATACTCAAGAATATTGAGATTTTATATTTTTCCCAAAATTTCACAAGATACTCAGTCATTGAATCGGCTGTTAAGCTATGCATCAACAGCAGTCAATGCCGATTCAATGACTGAGTATCTTGTGAAATTTTGGGAAAAATATAAAATCTCAATATTCTTGAGTATTATTATATTAAATTTCACAATGACAATACGAACATTTATTTGTTCAAGGTCTATTACGTTTTTATTAACTCTATTATTTATTAACAACTTTTATTAACCGATGAGCTAGGGACTTAAAACTGGATGACTAATTAATTAATATTAGAAATATTAAATTAAAGTTAATTTATTAACTTAATTAATTATAATTATATAATTATAATTAATAAAATGAAACAAGGCTAGAAAGCAGAAAATAATTATTTAAATAAAAATCAAATTTAATATACCACGTTTTTAACACGGACTAAATAAAATAATATCTCCTAGCCCGATACAGATTTATAACTCCATACAGAAAAACGTGGGGCAACGACAGCGACTCCCTACACTCCTACTATTAATTATGGATGAGGCTATTTATACATACGGTATGTACACGCAATTGGCTATTTATACATACTAAAAAAAAAAACCTAAACCAACCTACTAACCTAACCTACCCTAAATAGCAAATCGCGAAAAATACTGTATGTATAAATAGCCAATTGCGTATACATACCGTATGTATAAATAGCCACTTTCATTAATTATTGCATGCACGCCACATTTTTCTGTATGTGGTTATAAATCTGTATGAGGCTAGGAGAAATTATTCTATACTTTTTAGTTCGTGTTAAAAAACGTGGTATATTAAATATTTTTTATATTTAAATTATTTTTCCAGATGAAGATAAACGTTGAGTTTGTTGAATACAAACATCGATTATTACTAAATATTAATACAGAACTGTTTCATTTTAATATAATAAGTTCTAGAAGATTTTTACAATTATAATTATAATTATAATTATATATAATTAGTGAAACTGATATTTTTAATATGAAATTTAATAAATTTAAAAGAAAAATTATGGATTTATTGTCAAACAAACAATATCAACAACTAGGCTGATATTGAACTTTATATTATTAAATCATATATTTTATATAAGTAATTATTGTTTATATTTTGTATCTTGTTATTTGAAAAACCGTGTTATTTTGCTATATTTATAATAATTATGTAATTATTGTAATAAATTATTGTAAATCTGTAATTGGCTTAGGCCGTTGATTAACTTAATAATAAATAAATAAAAAAAATAAATAATATAATTTTTAAAATACAAACTAACGAAAAATTCGTACATCGATTGAAACCACACAAATATAAACATAGTTCGCCGGGGTTTACGACAAAATGTGCGTGTACATGGAAAACACATTGATATTTTAGCTTAGCTTAGGCCATTGATGGTCCGGGGATCGTATATCCCTTGTAGCGTGTAACCAATGTTTTATTACAGAACGAATATTGGCATACCTATACTACTCTACTACTCGGTACATATATGGCATACGATATGCCATATTTAACCATTTCAGGCCATCGGTACTGTAGTGTACTGTGTGTTGCTGTTGCGACCTCGCGCGATGAATATCGAACTATAATGTTTTCGCGTTTTAATGGGACGCATTAGCGCGCGTTTAGAGTGCATTTCAGGGGCTACTGATTACGGCCGTTTGTTTGCCCGGGGACAAAAATTACTTTCAATTGTCACCGGCAAATGGCTGAAATATTTTTCGATTTGTGTCACATGGATTTCATTGTCTGTTGGTTGGTGCTTCAATACAAATACATGCTGCAGATTTATGTTTTCATTATATGCTATTATATATATATATATATATATATATATATATATATATATATATATATATATATATATATATCGTATTTTAAAATCTATTTTGGTTATTTATCATTTATTTTAATTCTATTACAATATCTTTTTAAAAGTTCTCTATCATTGGGATCTAGCTACAACTTTGTTTAATTAGGATTTATTGTGCACATTTACATGGCCATATCTGATATACCTACCATTACTTGGCAAAAAAAATTTCATAGATCACTAGATAATTGCAAATAACTATTTTTTTTTTGCTTCTGGATAAGTCTTGAATAAACTTTTAATAACACAGTAAAAATCTTTCAAAACTTATTCTATTAAAGTAAAACGGTTTTCGGTTCTAGTTCTATAATTAATATTTATTAATAGTCAAACTCTTCATCAGAAAAAAAAAAAACAAATGACAAAAACAAATTCATTTACCATAAATGTCATTTGTATCTTTTTTCCTGATGAAGACGTACATTGAGTATTATTTCGTTTTATTTTAAACTTTTAATAGGAAAAAGTTCAAAACAAAAATATACATACATACACAATCACGCCATGTACCCAAAAGAGTGTGGCACAAACTCTTTTCATCATCTCGAAATCAGTCGCCTCCAAACATTCCTATCCAAACAAGCAACTTTCGCTTTATTCACATTCATAATTCCTCTCATACATGCTCTTTTATTCCAACTACTTGGAAACTTCTCTCAATCATACCACTCCATACCATCAAAATCTTTTTAACTAAACGTTCATTAGATATACAATTTATTATAATATAAATACTAGACGCAACAAATAAGTAACTAGATCATAAAAATTTTATAAATTTTTAAATTTATTGATAACACCATCACTGTGAAGATACTGATTTATATAAAATTTGGTTTCCATTAATTAAAAATTTATAAAAATTTTATGATCTAGTTTCATATTTGTTACGTCTAGTAACTTGTTTCTATATTCTGTCTATTTACTACAAATGTCATTTGTATCAGTTTTCCAGATGAAGACGTACATTGAGTACGTGGATTATTAATAAATATTAATACGGAACTTATACCTAAAACCATTTTATTTTATATAACTATGTTAAAACAATATTTTATAGCAAATAAATCATATAATGTAAAACTTAATTTCCATTAAGTTAAATAACCACATATTTTTTACCAGTTATCAATCTTATTGAGTAATATAGAACGACTACGCAGTACAACACAATACAAATATCGGTATAATAATAATAATGACATTTGAAGTGTCACGCCGCAAGGTTCGCTTTCATCCCTGTGCGCAAAAGAGAGATTTCAGTCAAGGGATTGTGTCTTTTCTTCCTCCTCATTGTCGACGACGAAAGAGGGCGGCAGAGGAGGCGGGGGGGTGGGGGATGGTTAGATGTGCAAGTAATCTGACGTAGGAGTCTGTTAATGTTTCCCACGACGATCGTTATGGCTCCGGTCTCTTATCGGCGAACTCAAGCCACTGATTGCTTCATTTCAGACAATTGCCTGTTTATATTCGCCCGTCGACCGCAACCACTCGCTTATTTCTTGCTGATAAAACACACTAACACACACACACACGCACACATGGATACTAACGAATAATGGTGTTGTTGTTGTTTTGCAATGGTGATGTTCTGATGTTTGTCTGGTGGTTAACAGAGATGGTGTAAGAATGGGCTAAAGAAAAATTGCTTACAAGTTTACCTTATTTTTTTATGGAAATGTCGCTGACTAGATTTGTTTTGCTATTACTAGTGGTTTTTATGTTAAAAGTGATTGAAATTTTGGCATAGAAATTGCTGAGAAGCAGTTTGTCCAAATTTGCAAAATAGAGAAAACTGAAAAAACAAAAATTATAGTAACATTACGAAAGAAAGCATGTATTTTTTTTTCAAATATAAAAAAAGCGAATTTAACAGAAATGTAGGTTTTCTTGTTGGGAAAAAATGGTTGTGCTTTTATTATCAAGACCAATGTTTAGATAAATAAAGCAGAAATGTTACTGCTAAGATCGCAGTCCGAATGTAACTTAACGAAAATTAAATTTTATTGTGTATCTTAGATATAAAACAGTATTTGTATTTTAATACAGATAATTATATATAAATGTATTGCTGTATCAACTAAATAAACATTAACAAATAAATATTAGTAGTATTTATAAAATGAAACAGAACTAAAACCGAAATCTTTTTTATTTTAATATAATAAGTATATGACAGTATATCGATTAATAATAAATATTAATACAGAACTTAAATCTAAAGTCGTTTTATTTTAATATAATGAGTTCTGAAAGATTTTGTACTATATTAAATTTATTTAGAAATCAAGATGTATTATTTTCAAAGGTAATTTTAATAAACAAAATTATCTTATTCTGTTAAATCTGAAAATTATTCTGCAGTAATGTTGTAAAATTTCTATGTCAATAAATTGAAAGCATAATTAAAAAAAACTTTATGTCACTTTACACCACCATGATTCTCATATGTTTTTTATACCATCTTGTTAAAAATTTCTTTTCTACGCCACCACTGCCCTTACGAGAGGCAATCATTCCAACCCGAGAATGCGGGTAATTCGGACAGTCCTACACCCCCGAATAATCGGCTAGTGCTAATGCATCCGTGTTCTCTCAGCGAACATTGCTCTTTATGTCCAACCGGTCGAACCGTTTCTAGGTCCTTCGAATACAGTGAACATTGCTTACGTACCTCCTATTACAGTCCTGATGCGCTGCAGGACCCTTCCCTCCTGCACTGTTGCGCGCTATTGTTTGTAACGATCTGCGTGCTCAATTTAATTCGCGTTAGCCATGAATAAAGGTTCAGGAACAATTCCTTTGCTTTAGGTAGTGCTAGTCAGATTGTATATGGTTGGGTACAAGTTAAATGGACAATGGGGATAAGTTTGTTTATGAGTCATCTGTTGGGTTTTAATTTTTTGTGTTTTGTTTTAAATGGAATTTTTGATTTGTTTTTGATTTCATAAACGAGACCAGTTGTATACAACGTTGGTAACTTAATCAACAGTTAATTATGCGCTATTATAATTTAGATTATTTTCAAACAACTTAATCATATTGCATATACTTAACAATGTTATATCCAACTGTTTATAACTACTTTATTTAATTTTTATCAGAATTTTAAAATTACACTATGTGTTCCAAATTCAAATGCAGACATTATTTTAATTATTTTTTATTATCAGTTAATTTTTCATTGTTCAGCATTAAAATTGTTAAAGTATGTTGAAAATTGACAATGTTTATAAGGAGAAATATTTGATTTCTACAAAAAAATAAATTTAGACATATTTTACATTTAAAATGTTTTATATCAAATAAATATATAATTTAAATATCGCCAAGAAAAGTTAAATTGTAAGTACTTTTTTGATGAAAAAGTTAATTATATATAGTTTCAAACAAAATACTACTTTTTTTTTATATATATATATACGTATAGTAATTTATTATATAAAACTAAAGCGTAGAAAAATTAATTAATTACATTTATAATACGAAAATAATTAGTTTAAATTATAGTTTCGGGAAAGCTGATAATTTTTATTAATGAACTATATCTTTACAGGTTAATTAAAATTTGTTTGTTCTTACTCTCACATTTTTTTTGCAACTGCAAAAAACAACACGCTGTTTAAATAATGGAATTTAATTAATTTTTAAAATAGTTTTAATTGAAAAAACTTTTTATGCGCAAAAAAATTATAAAATTAAATACTGATGCTCGACTGGTGTAAGAGTAGGTATTTTGTAATGTACAACGATGTTTTTAATTTTCTCTCATATTTTTTTTTATTTTGTAATTTATTAAACTTTAATTTTCAAGTATCTAAATGAAGAAGAAGATATTGGAAAAATTCCCGGAATATAGAATGCGTTGCGCACCGAAAAATCTACAAACTAAAAAGTAATTAATTAATCAAAAGAAAAACACAGACACACGGAAAATAATTAAACAGGCGTATTAATTTTAACAGAATGAAGAAAAGCAAGAACGGAAAAAATATAAATTAGGACAAAAGAGCTGCGAGTAAGTACTTAAAAGAAAACAAAACAAAAATTAATCTCATTAATAGAGCAGAGTCCTCTCAACGAACAAGTCACGAATAACTTCAATAATTACTTTCCCGTTCGCGTTGAATAAACGGCACGGCCGCCGCGAGGGGTCGGAGCGGGGGTGAGGGGGCGGTTCGTTGGCAAAAAATAATTAGTTGCTGTAGAAAAATCAGCGATCATATTTGATCCGGCAAACGCGACGCGCGCGGAAAACGGTCAGGGGACGGGGGAGGGGGAGGTTGGCGCGCAAATTGGCAATCTTGTTAAGAGTTGCTAATTGCGGCGGTAGATTGGGGCTTAACGTGACGCCACACTGTATTTGTATGCAAGACGGGACGATTCGACGTCGACACGACCAATAAACTGTTGGTGCGTAACAGTTTGTTTTCTACAACGACACGTCGACACTAATAGTAGTTCGTTTCATGTAATATACACGAATTTATTTCAGTTGCTAGAAATCTGTTTATTAGTTGTAATTATCAGTAATGTAGAAGTCAACAAAGTTTGTCGGAGTCGGAATTGATTTTTTATTTGTTTCGACTTCGACTTTATATATAATATATATAGAAGCAGTCCGAATAAAAATTATAATAAAGAGAAAATGTTATGTTATATTTGTACGAATATGAAACACACAATACAGTAGAAAATATTCTAAACAAATTTTCAAGCAGATTTTGTAAAATATTATTTTGTTATTTAATAACAAAAACTATATGTATCTTTTCTATTAAAAATAAAAAACAAATTTGTAACTAGTAGCACATCTAAAATAATAAAAACATATCTCTTTCTATTCTTCTCTTATACAGTAGTATAGTAAAACAAAACCAAAAATATCACTGACATTTCTTTCGTGTATTTCCTTCCCGTTTTTCTCAACAACACAATGCTGCCAGAAACCGTTCTTACCTGTATTTGTGTTTATTTATTTTCTATCTTGGTTTTGCTTGTTTCGTTGTTACATTCAAAAGGCATATACATTGTTCTCTATGAAATTATAGTTTGCTTACAGTATATGAAACAACGTTTTTATAAATGTAAAAATAAGATAAATATCAGATGATTATATTTTTGCTTCAAATAGATTCCGTGTCAGTTTATATCAATAAACAATTTTTTTCACATTTCGAACAAAATCATTCACATATATTTTTTAATCAAACGTTTATTAGACATTTGCTCAATATGACCGAATCATTTTAACTGACTAACACCTACTTTTGTAACATTGTAACAACATTTTTTTTAAAACTTATAATTAAATATAATCATAAAATACAATACAATAATAATAAAAATAATAAAAAAAAAACGATCATTTCTAGTCCAACTTCCAGTTACGGAATCAAAACTTGGAAAGCCTTCCCGTTCTCGGCCCAGTCCATTTCAATCACAATAAAAATCAAGTCTCAAATGAAATTACTGCATCAAACAAATCAAAGGATTGCTTCCCATAGCTTTTATCTCTGTTCAGCATCAGTGATATCTTTGTTGCTTTCTCTCTTTCTCTTGCTAGGACATCATAGCCCCGTATATTAGCGGCAGAGAGAGAGACAGACTAGTTAACCATCTCGGGCAATAAAATGTGTAATTTCGGCCGCGTAGTTCAGCCAATTACCACTGCGGGTGCAATAGCGCTACCGTCGTCAGCTAGACTACCGAGCGCGCGTCGCTATTGTAGCGAGAGGAAAGAGTTTAACCGGTGATAACTATCTGTGTTTAGTGGCGACGGAATGGAATGGGTTAACCTCCAACTTGGGATACAAAGTAAAGATATTAAATCTGAGTAAAACTATAAACACACTGTTATATTTTAAATGATTCTTTATTTTTATTTTTCTTGTTTTTATTTAAGTAGTTTCAAAAGTGTTAATCAGTTACGATGGTTCGGACATCTTGAGAGAATGTCTGGTTAAAAAAAAAATTATATGAATGATTTTGAAGCTATACGTTTGCGTGGACGTCTGATGAGTAGTTGGAAATGGTAATGGGTGATTCATTTAGAGGTACTTTTTTCACAGCTGATTTTATGACAATTAACGCGCGAGTCGTGACAACCTGTCATTGTATTTTTGTTCAGTATTGTTTGACATTTCATTATGGAAAGACTTAGCCCGGCACAGTGTCTACAAATTATTCAGCTGTATTACGAAAATCAACGTTCTACGGAGAATGTGTTTCGAGCGCTTAGAGCAACTTATGGTCCACATAATCGGCCTACCGAACGCACAATTCGTCGTACCATCGAAAAACTTGAAACCCAATTTTCATTATTGGATAATACGCGACCAAATAGACAACATCCAGCACATAGTAAAAAAAGGATAGCGGCAGTAGCTGAGAGTGTCCGCGTAGAACGTGATTAATCAATTCGGCGCCGTTCTCAACAACTTGGCTGGTCATATGCAACAACTTGGCGTATTTTACGTAAAGATCTTGGTTTAAAAGCATACAAAATTCAACTCGTGCAAAAACTGATGCCGGCCGACCTTGCTTTATTGCTTTATGGCTTTATTGCGAGAACGATTCGGTAAAAAGTTAATTTCACGCTTCGGACAGGTGAATTGTCCGTCTAGATCGTTGTGATATCACACCTCTACACTTTTTCCTTTGGGGCTACGTAAAGTCCAAAGTCTACAGGGATAAGCCGGCTACGATTGAGGAATTGGAAGCCAACATTACTCGCGTCATTCGCCAAATACCGCTCGAAATGATCGAACGTGTCATCGAAAATTGGAACTTCAGAATGGAGTATATTAGCCGCAGTTACGGCCAACATTTGAAAGAAATAATCTTTAAAAAATAAATGTAAAGAATGGTTCTTTTGTATGATAATAAAGATTACCCGATAAAATCGAATTTTTCTATTTGTTTTTATTTTTGAAAAAAGTACCTCTAAATGAATCACCCATTATTATTGATAGAGTGGCTTGCGACATTGACAAAGTCAATGCACTTTTCTTCATTCAAAAATTAACTCATGATTTAAATAAATTAATGACGATTTAAACAACAACATAATACTATAACCTAATATATATATAATAAATACGCCATATGTAATTATTATAAATATAAAATAATATATTATTACTTATATCCACAGCTTTATGCTTTTAATTATTAAAGAAATAAAATCATATTTAACACAATCACAATTCTACCCAGTAAATATCCTACTTCTCTAGAAAAACTCCAATTCGTTCTTATATAAAAATCCCACTAAAGGGGCGCGCAAGCAACAAACTTGAGCACGAGCCACTTTTCGAACGCAGTGAACTTTGATGGAGCTGTAATCACGGATAATTGTGAAAGCGAATTAGTTCAACAACATTGTTAGGGGTTTTTATGGTCGCCCCGTCGAAACGGACAAGAAGTCCGGAACTGTAAAAACCATCTCCCTCTCGGCACAAAACGCACTAGACAACTGTGTATTATGCTTTCTCGGTTTTTATGGCGATTGAAAGACAACTGTTTTTGTGCATCAAAGTTTTGCTTCGACTGTTCGTCTCTGGTTCTTGGATGCGGGAGCTGACTTTCTGTGGCGGGGTTTATGTCTGGCCACAACTTTTCGGGCGCTCTACTCGTTTTATTTATGACGTTTGGAATTTTTTCGCTAGGACAAAGAAATGGAAGAGAAATCATAGTATGAAATGAAGTGAGTTTGGAAGAGAATCAAGAATATAAATATATCTTAGTTTTTAGTTTGCATTTTATAACGATAATAAATTCTAATAATCATATTTTATTATTTTTACGAGGTTTATGGTCTACCCAAAACGATTATAGGTTGTACGACTGGATATTTTTTGAATAATATTTTCATATTTCTTGAAAATTTATACATAGTTACAATTACATACATACATACATACATACACTATCACGCCATGTACCCAAAAGGGAGTGGCACAAATTCTTTTCATCATCCCGAAGTCAGTCGCCTCCAAACATTCCTATCCAAACAAGCAACTTTCGTTTCATCCACATTCATAATTCCTCTCATACGTGTTCTTTTATTCCTACTACTTGGAAACTTTTGCTCACGCAAGCCACTCTCTCAATCATACCACTCCAACTACTCATCGGACGTCCACGCAAACGTATACCATCAAAATCATTCAAATAAATCTTTTTAACCAAACGTTCATTAGACATTCGCTCAACATGTCCGAACCATCTTAACTGACTAACACGGCAACTTTTGCTACAACATTTTTTTCAATTTCACACTCATCCATACACTAATCTATTTCGTAACAGATCTCTCCTATTTACACCACATACCCCACGTAAAAATCTCATTTCCACAGCAGTCATAAATTTACAAAAAAGTTAACTAATAATTATTATGTTATGCTAAGCAATATTCTACTCTAATAAAATATTTAGTTTCTTGTAAAACAATATTTTCGTTAAACTACTATAAGATATATTAAGAAAATAACAAAAATTCACATTTTGGACAAAATATTAATACTTTTTGTTTATCTTATTCAGTCATATCTACTGTATATAGACTTGTGTAATTTTTGGGAAAAAAAATCTCAACATCAGAATTTTAATATTCAATAATTCCATTCCGGTCGTCATCGAAAAATCGTTAACGCAACGTCTGCTTTCCAATTCGAGGGGTATCGTCGATATAAGTGAACGTCAACATATTAACTTATCGATTAGCTGATCAATCAGCCGCGTCAAATCAAGTTAAACGCACCGCGTCGCGGTGGCAGCGCGTACGGGGCAGTTAATTGGCCGACCGATGCCGAGTACTAGGCCAGGACAGTATCACACACAAACGTACTCACACACGGAGCGGGTCAAAGCGCGCTTCAATGAATTCACTTAATCAAATCCCTGGACTGACTGTGTTTTGATATTGGTGTTAGCGGGAAAGTGGAGAGAAATGACGGAGGCGGATTAATTAATAAAGGAGTACGTTGATGAGAATCATCAGTGTTAGATAATAGTAAAAAAGGAAAGGTAATTAAAAAAGTCGATGAATTAATTCTTATAATTTTCAAATTGCATATTAAATGATCCATTATTGTCCGACAAACTTTCAAATTAAAATTATAATCAACGATCAAAAATTTATCACATTTTTATTTAAATAGTACGGTAAGTTTACCAAATTTTTGATCTAACTCATACAAAGTAAGTAATATACAGTTTTTTTTTTATTTGAACAATATTTATAGTAAAAAATATTTCAGAACTCATTATATTAAAATAAAACGGCTTTAGGTTATAGCTCTGTATTAATATTTATTATTATTATTATTTATTAAAATTAAAACAAAATATGATCTAGTAATCTAGTTACTTATTTTGTTACCTAGTAACATGTTTCTATGTTCTGTTTATTTACTATAAATAGCATTTGTATCTTTTTCCTGATGACTGCGTCGAAATGTCGATTATTAATAAATATTAAAAGAGAACTAGAAATATTCTTCTTTATTAATATAAGTAAATATTATAGGTTATATGAACTTAATTTTAGTTTATTTTAGTTCATAATTTCTTTTTTTTTCATGTGTTAAGCCACTATTTCTATATTTGTTAGTATTAATTATTTAATGTATTTTTTCTATTTTTCCTGTAATTGGGTGTCTATACCTGTTGGAAAATAAACGTATTATTATATTTCAATAATAATTCTTTGTAAGTTCATGAACCAATAATTTTCCAATTTTCTCCGCGCAAGCATCTCTCGCCAAATTGAAAACCACTTTCCGCTTTCATGGAAATATCAAATATAGCCGTCGTAGTGTAGTCGTAGTAGCCATAGGACCAAACACATTTGCTTATAACGTAACACGGTGTGTGTGTGTGTAGGGGGTTAGTAACATAAGAGCGATGAGCCTAGGCGGGCTGACCGCGGGCCAGTTAACCAGTAGCCCGGACCGCTTGGCAATTAAACTAAGGACATTATTTTGCTAATTTCATTGCTATTCCATTAGTGGTCTGCGTGCTGGAGATAACCTGGTCCTGGCCGGCGCGGCATCGCTGTTGAGCTGCTGAGCTGCCTCGGCGAAGCGGAGCATTAGCGTTAACGTGCCACTGCTCGCTTCGAGAGACACACACACAGTGCTGGAATGGTTTGCAAGGCAAAAAGGGTTGGGTTATCGGAAACGTTACTCCACTACCTTACGATGGATTAACAAGTTTTTCTCTCTTATCGTACCCGATAAAATATTAATTCGATTATGACTGGATAGGATTGTATCATCAGATCAAACATAAATATGGATACGTAATACTTCTATCTATTACATACACTGTAAAAAAATATATAGCGAAATTACAGTGAAATAGTAATAAAATTTTACTATAAAAAAACCTGTAATTTCATTCTGTATTTCTACCTCAAAATTCTGTAATTTTTACATAATTTATAATAATCACTTAAAGTAAAGTAAAAATGACCTAATAAGTATGTAAAATTGCTTACTTTCTGCAAATTGCATCACGTATTTAATATAAAATTATATATTGTTGGTATAACTTCTTAAATTATGTAAAATTACAGCTTGCATATTAATAATATTAATCTATAATAATTCATCAAAATAATGAAACTTAGTATATATTTTAAGTAATAATAATAATAAAATATTTTAAGTGTAATTCATTCATTTCAAAATACATTCTTTATGTAAATTTATATATGTATGTAATTATACTAACAATAATATACAGAACTAAAAAAATTTTAACTATTTATGGAAAATTCCTGATAGCAGATTTACTGAAGTTTTATAAATCTACTAAGAGAAACTTTAACTAAAAACACTAGTATTACATTAATATGCCGTTAATATCCATTAATAATATCCATATGCCATTAATATCCGTTGGTAATATATCATATTACATAATGTTTGTAACAGTTCTAATATTATGTATTTTTAAACAATTATGTTAAAATGTACATCAGTTGAGTAATTATACCTAGAAATAGCGGGCATCATAGTGTCTCATGGTTTGTAGGTAAAATTACATAATAATTGAGTGTGTGTAATAAGTTTTCAAAAATAAATCATATTTTCTTGAAAAAACTAAAGCTAAATGTTTAGGGCAGTGTATTTCAGGATCACTAATACCCTTACATATTATAAAACACAGATTTTTGTCGATAACATCGTGGAGCAACTAACATATTTTTCCATGCAACATACCATGGTCAGTTCGGCTTTGCTCACAATATATTCGGCGCTGTAGTGGTATGCAAGTCATTAGGTTGGCCCCGGTACGGACGCCCGCGTGGACGCCGACGCTGCTGTTTACACAGCGCGCCGGCCCTTATTGCATGGAAGGCTAGCTACTATATGCCTCCACAATGTTACACACGAAGATTTACTGATCGCTACACTAACACTGCACTAACACACAATATAGTGTTTAGTTTAGTGAAAATTATATCTTTGAGGTATGCTGCATACTCGGGACGCCCCCCCAACTGCTAAATTTTACTTAATTTATTTCTTTTGACTAAATTTCATACAATTTCATTTCATTTAATTAAGTCGCGCACAGCAGAAAATATTAGGATTAAAATAGTTAAATATTTACAGTAGTTTTGATTTTAAAATTGTGTTTCACAAGATTACTAAATAGCACTTGGTTTAGTAGTTGAGAGTACCTACTGTTTTAAGTTTTAGAGTAATTTTTTGTAGTTTTTTTTATTGAATTTGATGGTTAAATAGATTTATAATAATTTGTTTTCGTTTTTACAACTTAATATTACAAAAAAATATAACGGTTTCAGGTTCTAATTCTGTATAAATATTTATTAATAATCGACGTTTTGAAAAACTCAACGTACGTCTAAACTATTTGTATCTTTTTCCTAATGAAGACGTACGTTGAGTTTGTTGAAATGTCGATTATTAATAAATATTAATACAGAATTAAAACCTAAAGCCGTTTTATTTTAATATAATGAGTTCTGCAAGATTAACTGAAACTAATTGAAATGTATTCTATACTTAGGAAATCTTAGTTATTGATACTAAAAAATCACAAAATATAAAAACAAAACAAGATTATAAGCATATGGGTAAACCTATATTATATATAAGTTAACCGACAGCATTTCCCAAGAACATTGCTGATAACAGCAATTCTCCCCATTTCAACCACCTAACTACGTCATAGCCCCCACTCAATATGTAGTTGTAATTATAACATTTTACTGTATGATAAGTTAGATTTCGTTTGATTGTAAAAGATATAAGTTGAATTTATGTAATATCGTTTTGTTGTAAATAAAAATAAATTTTTTTAAGTTAACAAATAATTGATAACTTAACTTATATATATATATATATATATATATATATATATATATATATATATATATATATATATATATATATATATGAACTGAACTAATTGTACAGTGAAAATAATTGTAGTAAAATAATATTAAAATTTTTTTGTAACTCATAGGTTTTTTTAAAAAAATTGAGAAACAAATACATAAAATTTCTCAATTTTATAGATAATAGAAAGAGTTTTTGAAACACCCTTTAGGGTACATGCGTGTTTGTCTATATATGTATGTATATGTATCTTAAAATAAACTAAATTTAATATATTTTACTACAAAAATATATAGAATACGTCAACAAAGCAATAGAATTTCCGCACTTTGAAAATTAGCATAGTTCTTCAGCGTGCAGAAATCTAATAACGAACTGTACTGACTTAATCCTTGAGGAACTTTCGCGTTGTATATTAGGTATGATGGTGGCATCATGCTTTACATACAAAGTAACGAAAATCATTAAAACTTGTATATGTATGCCAATGCCAGGTCTAACAAACATTGTTCGCGCATACATTACTTCGTCGATGTAATGTGACGTGATGGTGATATAATAGAGAGACCAGTGGCTCACGTGCACTCGGGGAAAACGACCACAAAATGACAATTTATAATTTGAAACTTGAATTAGTGGACGGCGAATCTAAGCTGTAAATGGCGTTGTTTTGACGAGTTTGAAATTTATAATGTGTATACTTTAAGTAGGAGATACACGGGCTTTGGTTTGATGCTGGCGAGCTTTTGGTTTGGATTGCCAAGCTTTCAATATTTCAAGCCAAAATGGAAAAACTTTGTGCCACTTATATGTATGTATTATGTAAATACAATATTTAGTTTTATTTTATTTTGTTCAAATATAGGAATGTTTAGAGAAGACTGATATCGGGATAATGGAAAGAGTTTGTACCACCCAATTTCGGGTATATAGCGTGATTGTGTATCTATGTATGTATAATTAATGATTTTTTAAGACTGTTTTCTGCAAAAGTTTTGTATGTTTTATTAAAACATATAGAATATGATTTATTGTATTGAAATCAACTTATATAATTTGTTTAATAATATACACTCTAAAAATAAATTATGAAATTTTACCTAAAAACCATGAGACAATATGATACCCAATATTTCTGGTATAACTACTTAACAATTGTAATTTTACCAAAACTGTTTAAAAATACATAATATTACAATTATTACAAACATTATGTAATATGTTATTATCAACGGGATGAAAAGTACATATGTATGCAGTATTATAGTTTTTTAGTAAATTTACAGAATTTCAGTTTTGCTGTCAGAATTTTTTCATGAAATTTGTTTAGTTCTGTAATATTATTGTTGATATAATGACATACATTTCTAAATTTACATAAAAAGATGTATTTTGAAATGAATGAATTACACTTAAAATATTTTATTAATATTATTACACAAAATATGTACTAAGTCTCATTATTTTGATGAATCATTACAGATATTAATATGCAAGCTGTAATTTTACATAATTTAAGAAATTATACAACCAATACCTAATTCTGCATTAAGTATGTAATGCAATTTGCAGAAAGTAAGCAATTTTACATACATTTTACTTACTTTATGTAATTATTATAAATTATGAAAAAATTATAGAATTTTGAAGTAGAAATACAAAATAGTTATAATAAAATAAAATTACAGATTTTTATAGTAAAATTTTACTACTGTTGTTATGTAATTACAAATAAGAACATTAAAATTTTTAAAAAGAAGAAATAAAATTTTGATCTCATCATATTTTGCAGTTATCAACATTCAACACAAGATTCATATTCTTCCCTACAACATTTATAACAATTATATAAATTGTAGTATAGTAAAATTTAAAATATTAATATGCACTATCATTTACATTTTAATAGTAAAAAAATTTAGCATCTTTAGCAACCTTTGCAGTGGCAAATCCAGTGAGATAGAAAATTCATATATATGCAAAGTCCAAAATTTCCATGTAAATAAACTGCGATAACAATTAAATTTCACCAGTAACTAACTTCCACTCACACACACACACACATACACAGCAATTCATCGAATTTAAATAGAATTCACGAACAGTAAAAGAGAATACAACGAAATATTAACGCGGAAACCAACACAAGATAAATCACTAAATCATACAGGCCATGGAATAACAAAACAGCATCGGTATTATGGCCATGAGAAAGAGAGAGACGACGGTTTTGAATTAATGAAACTATATAAAGTATCGTTGAAATCGTAGGGGGTTGGGGGGTAGTTGTTTGAAAGTATTAAGGGTGGGTGTATATGAAAAGGCAACGAACGAAGCGGCCCGGGCAAGGGTGACGTTGTTAAATCAGATAACAGTGTGAAATCAGGAGCATAACAACGCGGTTTACCCTTCCATTATAACACGGTGCTCAATTTCAAGCCTTAGGTTGGTCGGCCCAGCTTCCCCTCTTTTAACATTCGCCATTGATGAGATTTCCGGTTTTTGGCGACGGTCACAATCTATTATACTTGCGACAAAAGTGATACGTATTTTAACTACTGATTGTATTTTACTCGGTCATTGAGAATTTAGATTGTTTTTGATGAAAATCAAAAGTCAAAAAGTATACGTATACTTAAAATTACTAATTAATCAATTTTAATTAGTTTATTTGAATATTATAATATTAAATATAAAGAAATATATCAAAAATAGAAATATTATTCATATTTTATAATAGGTGAAAAATAAAAGCATTTTTTCATAAACAAAAAAAAAAGTGGGAATACGGGCCATAATATTTGAAAATTTTAACGTCATATTACTCTTCTTAAAATATAAAAATCAGAAAATCAATTCTCCGCGTTGTTAATTGTTTATTTGTAAAAAAATGAAAATAACAATTTTAAGTACTAACCAATATCAACTTATTGACAAATATCAAAAACTATCAATAAATTAAAATAAACTAAAAATTATTTATGTAAAAAATTATAATAATTAAATCATCCAGATAAATCTGCTATTGATGAACATTCTTTAAAATATCTTCATGATGCAAAATTTGAAGAAACAGTAATAATTGCTAGACCAATTAATATTAGCAGCAGATTAATAAGAGAAGCAATAGAAATTTTTAAAGAAAAAGATAACATCAATCACTGTGAAGGTACTGAGTTAGAGCATTCAGTTTCGTCGAAACGTCGTTTTTATAAAATAATTAAACAGAATCTAATCCTAAAACAATTTTTTTTAATACAATAGAGTTCTGAGAAATATTTTACTATGTTAATAATTAAAAATTTTGGCGAATAATTACTTTATTGATATATATATATATATATATATATATATATATATATATATATTTGTAGTTATTATTGCAATAAATATATTATAATTCATTACACTGAATTATTATTGCTATTTTTTTTATTAAAAGAGACACAAATAAAGAGATAATTTTGCAGAATTACTGATCAATATCTAACAAATAAAAACTATAATATATTTTAGTTATATATTATTGTAAAAAAAACCTTTTGGGTCACATGTTTCTCAAAAGTAAAGTATATTTTATATAAATGTTATTACGAATATTATTTACAAAATAAAATTAATGTAGTATAAAATTTTGCAGAAGTTATACGTACAAGACTTCGAAGTTATGACACATATGATACTATGTTTTCCCTCAGCATAAATGCGTTTTAGATAAATCGTTGCGATAAAATATGTGGATATAACTTTAGCATTAATACGAAACAGTATCGTATAATAGACGCAGCAACAACCAGTACTGTACTCGGTGTGTCTACTCATACATTTTACCCATGATATAATTTTTATTATTTAGTGAGCATTCACCACAAGAAAAAAATTCGTTTAAATCTCGGAAAATTAGCTGACCAAGTCTATCATATAGAGTTTATAATTGTCCGTGTTTTTCTATTTATGTAAATTTAAAATAAAAAAATTTTAAATTAAAGTTTTGTTTTATTTCATATTTTTATAATGAGTTCTGAAACATTTTTTCATTACGTTAAATTTAATAAATAATTAGTAATTGACTGAATTCAGTCTTTTATATATTTTTATTAACTACTAAGCCAACGTTTCGGCAATCACTATTGCCTTCTTCAGGACTCTACAATGAATACAAATATTTATACATATAAATATACATATGTATATGTACATATTTGAATTCATTGTAGAACCCTGAAAAAGGCAATAGTGATTGCCGAAATGTTGGTTTAGTAATTAATAAAATTATATAAAAAACAGAATTCCGTCAATTACTAATTATATATTAAATACTAACAATCGACTATTTTTCTAATTTAGTTAAATTTAAAATTGATTTTTAACATTGAAGCTACATAGAAAAAAATCTGCTGTGGCCACTGCACCGTCATCGTGTTAAATAAATTTATGGAATAGAAAAATTTTGCATAACAAAAGCTGCTGCACTCAACTAAAAACAAAATTGTCTTGACATAAATATGTCACCTATTTCAAAAAAATGTTCCAGATATAAGTTGTTAGTTATAACTTGTTTAGCAAATTTTCTTAAATAAATTTTTTCGAAATATATCTGCTGCGAAATATTCATAAAAATTCAGTAAATTATCAAGTCCGGTTGGCAGATCTTTACCGAAAGTTGATCAAATTGTGATTATTTACCTCCAAAACTTAAATATGAAATTTTATAATAATCTATTTAGACGTATCCACAGACAGACATCACGCTAAAACAGTTGATTCGTGTTACTATAAAAATTTCAGTGTATCTAATTTGACATGATTAAAATATTTCGGTTATCATATGTAATATGACGGACAGTAAAAATCAATCTTACAGTTTGTACTAAAAAAAAAACATTTAAGGGCCAGTTACATAAAACTTTATTAAGTTAATCAATCTAAACAACTAGATTTTAATATATCAAAATTACTTTTGTTAAAAAATATTTTTATAAATAAGGTAAAAATACAGGCCATTGTTTATAAATATATAATATACTGTCTGTAATGAATAAGAAAATTATGTACCTGTTACACATATTTTTTTCTATCTATAGTAAACATTAATTTTACGCGCAGTAGACCTGTAATCCTATAACCCACATGCTACAATCTGTAATATATAACATAGAGTAAATTTGTGTTCGGCTCATATATTGTAGATTTGACAACGTCACCACAATGCGGCGTTGGATGGATATAAAAAATAAATTGATCCCGCGTAGCGAATGTTGAATGGGGGAAGGGGGGTCTAGTGATTTTCACGTGTTGATCGACGCGAACAACGCGACACAACAGCATGGACGCGACACCATGCCATAGTGTCATCTTTTAGTAACACGCGCAAAATTAGGCTCCATTCATAATGCTAATGGTATCAACGATACTACCGATTTTCTAGGTTATGATATATTTTTGATATCCTGTTAAATTATATGTTCATTGAATTTATAGAATTTATAGAATTTTTGGACTGGCATGCCGTTGTCGATTTAGCCTAGTTGCAGACGATTCGCCATCGTAGATGGTATCCTCAGTGCTTGGTGACTGAATGACAGTTTCTGAGATATATATTAGGGTGGTTCTTAAAAACAAATTGCAGACCGGGCAGAAAATGATTTTTTTGTATGAGAAAACAAGAAAAAAACGCATATAACATTTTTTAATCACTATTTACTTGTGCCTCATATGCAATGAAGTGTTTCAAAACGTTATTTTTTGTTATTTTCTGCTTATTTTTGGAAAAATAATGACAATGTCTTTTCAGATGTTTGTAAATTTTTATATTAACGAATCTGACATAGAAAAAGCGAACAAAATAATTATTTTAATATTTATTAAACTAAAAGTAACATTAAACTACGTTTAATACTGCGACGGTACAGGCAAAAAAAAATCAAAAAAAAAATCAAAAACTTTATTACGTTTAAGGCACCAGTAAATAGTGTTTAAAAAATGTTATATGCGTTTTTTTCTTGTTTTTTCATACCAAAATATCATTTTCTGCCCGGTCTGCAAATTTTTTTAAATTATTATATGAATGATTTTGAAGCAACACGTTTGCGTGGACGTATATGATTGAAAATCAGTAAAAATAGAAGAGCATGTATGAGAGAAACTTTGAATATATATATTGTTTCCTCCAAGTGAAAGAAATGAAACCAGAACCCCTCTGAAAACTGATTATTGCTATCAAGCATTCATGTTAGCAGAGCGTGTATGTGTGCTGTTACTGTGAATGTATCTTGAAACAAAAATGAAAAACTCCTTCTTGTGACATAGTGGAAGCGTGGCGCGTGCTAGCAAACATCGACTCACCGCCGCACACTCACACACACACACACACACACACACACACACTCATCCGCACACACACGGACGGATCAGAATCGCTCGGTTCCTTTAGTGATTGTCCCGTTACAGTGATCCTTATGGATATTGGCCTTTCATGGAAATAACTGTCATCTATTTTGTAGATAAGATCGTAATTGAATCTGGTCTGACGGCAGATTTGCACACAGACCACTGCCTGACTGCCGGCAATAGGACTACACTATTATTTTGGATACAGTCTCGCTCTCTCCCGCAGAAATATTACGCTGCCAACATAATACCGCTTGACTCGTGCCCGAGCTAAACCCCTCCGCACTACCCTCATCCACCGCCTACTTTTAAGGGTTGGGGCATTCACGGCTTGCCTGCTACCAGAAACATGTACACAGGGATGCACAAAATAAAATAATGCTCATGATGATAGATTCTCGATGTTATACTGTGCTATATATATAGTAAAAAAATGTTAACGGGAAGATAGTCAAAGGTTAGGTTAGGTTATAAATCATATTCTCATGTAAGATTCTTTGTCGAGCTTTCTGTAGATAATCATTAATTCGAAAAATAATTAAACTTAATAACGAATGTCTGTTAATAATAAAATGTAACAAAAATTTGCACTCGTATATTAAAAATAATAAATAAATAATGTTAAATTTTATTATTGCGTTTACTATGATAATTAAAGTAATATTAAAATTTTTCTAAAAAAATATATTTATAGAATATATAAAATAACATCAATTTTTTACAGTGTACTTCTTTATTTATTTAAGAAAAAAATTTGTGAGACAATCTTAAGTAATAAACATGCCAACGAGATTTTATTAATCCTATATTAAACCAAATAATCAACTTTTCGAAAACTGAGCTCAAAAACTGTCTACCCCTGATTCCGGACTTGTCAAATACTCCGGCTGTAGAAAAGTCCAACAAAACCTGTATGCATGTATGTTGTTATATTCAACTCATTCGTATAGATGTCTGCGTATTTGAATTTACGTTAGTTCGTACGTAAAGAACACCGAAAAAGAAATGAATTACTTTGGCAAATCGTTCTGATATTCTGCATACATTCAAAAAAAAGAACACGAAGGAATACTGCTTGGGGATGATTTCTAGGTCCCAATGTTTGGCTTACTCCGCTTGACTTCGCTTGTTTTGACTTTGATTGTTATGGTTTTGTGGTGAGTGCTTGTCACTGGAACCGGGAGGGGTGTAGTTTGTCTCTTTCTAGATTGATGAAAGATATAAGAAAGAAAGAGAGCTTGTCTTTTTTCAAAGATTCTTTTTGTCGGTTTTGTTTTTTGTTTTTTTCTTGGCTAATGTGATTTATGCACCTTCTTCAATGCCGCGTCGTTTAAGCATTCAGTCTGAATGTTTGTAATGTGGTGAATTTGCGGCTTTATTTTGTTTTTTTACGGTCATTGGATTTTGAATTTTTTTTTAGAATTTTGGTCGAAAGTTATGTACTGTGACAATGGTTATTGTTCTGTATTATGAGAAAATTATGTAGATTTTTTTTCGTATGCCTTAGTTAAAAACGTATGTAATTTTTTTCACTATAAGATATTTGAAAACATGTGTTTTATTTTTAATTCTAGTTTAAAATTAAAAAAAATTATGTAATTTTATGTAAAAATATATAATATCAGAACTGTTACAAACATTATGTAATATGATATTACCTACGGGATGAAAAAGTACATATGTATGTAATATATTAATTTTTTTTTTAGTAAAATCTCTTTTAGTAAATTTACAGAATTTGCTGTCAGCAATTTTCAATAAATAGGTAAAACATTTTTTGTATGAACACAGTTTATATTTTAAGTTTAGCAGTTTAACCTATAGAAAAGTCTATTCTAAATTGCAGATATCAAATTACATTTTCACATACATATATGCATAATTAACAACATAAATTTGAATTTAATTATATATTAATCGAGGTTTAACCAAGCAATATTTCACCAAACTAGAATACAGGCAATGTATCATGATGTATCGTATGTGCGTTATCAAATATTTGATAGATTCAACATTTCACACAAATATTCCCTCCTACATTACCACACACACACACACACGCACACACATAAACAAACTTTATATGTGTACACACACACACACACACATACAATCGAGCTGTATGATAGTATTGGTGGATGGTCCATTAGCCGAACACAACCGGCTGTTGGTTATTTTAGGTTGGAAAAATGGAAGAACAGTGTTCGAATGTCCCCCGGTGACGTCACCACGGATGGAAAAGTCACCACTCACTCACTCGTTCGCTCGGTTGACGGTGGAGGGTACAGTGTGGTATAGCGACGGCGGTCAACCAGTTTCTGGCCACAGTGTGACCGCATCGAGTACCACGCGTCGTCGCGAGCTTCCCGCGTATATACCGCTTTGCTTTCGGGAAACGTAAAAGAACAGCAAAAACATCGCGGTAATTGACACTTATTGGAAAAGTATGGGGAAACTACTGCCAGGCTACACTGATTTACGCTGCTTAGTTATTCTTTTGTTTAGAATAGTTTGTTTTTTTTAATAATAGGGATAAATGAAGTCTAGTAAATTTGTTTTTCTTTTATGTACTGTAAAAAAGTAGTGAAATTACAGAAAAATAGTACTTGAAATGTAATTAAAATATTTAGTTAAAATATTTTTTTCTTTTATTTATTAACCCGTTTATAATATAAGCGTAATGTGTTAAATTAGATTATTTTCTCAAGTTTAAACCAATTATACTATTTCTGTTTCCATTTTATTGTTATTTAAAAAATTTGATAATTTTAACGCACATACTATTACACTTGTCATATTCTGGATAGGAATGTTTAAAGGAAACTAATTTCAAAATAGTAGAAAGAGTTTGTACCACACATTTTTGGGTACATGGCGTGATTGTGTATGTATGCATGTATATTTTGTATACAAGATTTTAAAGTATAGTAATTTTTATATTTAATTTTCATAGAACCAATTATAAAATGTAACATTTTATTTATAACTCTGTTATTTTATTTATAAATTGTTTATTATAACTCTTTATATAGCTTGTGTGTTAAGTCAAAGATCATAATTATGTATATGCCAGTATTAAAAATCTTTAATTTATCAAATTTACAAATAGACAGACAAACTTAACTTTACTTTTATAATATCATGAATTATATATAAAAATTAAACTTTGATAATTAAATTAAAAAGTTAAAAATAAAGCTACCCTTCTACGTTTTAAAACTCGCGAACATTGAAATAATTATAGACACAATAATTTACTTAATCGAAACGCCGAAACAAAAAATTTAAAACCCTAAATAAATATATAATTATTCATCGCGCGACCAATCTCCACACCTCATAAACAATTCACCATTCCATAACACAGACTGAAAAATAAAGAAAAACTTTTTTTTCCTCTCATCCGTTTCGTCGCTTCTAACGACACCTGTCCCCTAATCGAATTGACTTTTTACCGGTTCGCGCACGACGAGCGAAAACCAAAACTCCGGTCATAGGTTGACAGGCCCTATTGACAAGCGGTTCTCCGGTCCGCGGCACTTACCCGGTGCTGCGCTCAGTTCAATAGTTAATCGCCGAAAAGGTTTCATTACAAAAACGCATTCGCGGCGAACGAGTCGGGTGGCCGCAAAAACATCGGTCGGATTTTTAAATTTTAATCAAGGAAAGTGCTTTTTAATTAGCCCCGGCCCTGCCGGTTGGGAAAGCCAGCCAGGGGGCCGGGAGAGAGGGGGGGACGTGAAGAAAAAAATTAACGCCACTGACGACGGAACAAACACGGCCGTAATTGCTATGTGAAATATGAACAGCGAAATTGGTCTTAATCAGCTAGTGCAACCGCTTAGACTATATCTCTTTTTCCCCAGGATGTTTGAAATTTTTCCTGTTGACAATGCTTTTATTAAATAGAAAATTGTAAAAAAATATATGGAATTGCAGTTGATGTAACTGTATATATAGTGGTTTTTGTTAATTGAATGTTTAATGATGATATATAGTATATTTGTCCCATGTAGATATGTATAATTTATTACTTAACATAACACAGTAAAAAAATCTTTCAGAACTCATTATATAAAATAAAATGGTTTTACGATACATGATACAAATCTTCATGATATAAATAATAAAGATATAAGTTGAGTACGTCGAAACGTCGAATAAATATTAATACAGTACTACAATCTAAAACCAATATATTTCAAAAAAAAAATAATACATATAACTTAAGATATTTAATAGACATTATTAGATAATTCTAAAAAAACAAAACGAAAAAAAACTATTTCGTGAGAGTGAAATAAAAATAGTAACCGCAGATATGTATAGATAGAAAAAAATGTAAGTAGTATTACAAAAGAGATTCGAGCATTTTGCCTTTAAACGATATCCCAATACATCAATTCTCCGCAATCTTTTACATAAATCTTTTTTTTTTTCGCTTTTGAACTTTGTCAGAAAATTGGAATCAATTCCGCCCCTAGCCGATTTGGCCCGTATATCAATATAATAAAACGTAACAGTATGCCATACCGGCTCCGCTGAATACATTCTTCAAACCATATGAGAGCAGGATTTCTCATGCAATTTGAAAATATTATTCAAAGACCCGAGTTCGAATTCCGGCAAAGTTAATACATTTTTTTCAATTTGTAACTAATTTAAATTAGTTCATTGTGATGACTAAATCGTTTAGAAACGTTAGATTATTAACTGTAATTATTATTAAAGTGTTGGACAGCAATTATTTTTTAAACAAATATTTATTAATGCTGTATTTACTACACTGTAAATTTACATAAATTTTTAATATAAGTTAATTATAATTCTATGCAATTGTACATAATTATACATATTTTACAATTATGTTTACAATTTAGTATAAAAAATTACAATATATAAACAATGTGCTAATGTTAAAGATACAGTCACGGATATAGAATCAGAACAAATTTATATTTAATTGTATTCTAATAATAAAGAAAAGGTAAATTATATATGTATAATTTTGTTTTAGAATTAGCAAATTTCTCATTTATTTTATAACTTAAAATTTTACTTTTATTATACGTATATACCTATCTATATACACAGTCATGCTATGTATTTAAAAGAGTGTGACACAAACTTTTTCCACTATGCCGAAATTATTTTCCACCAAACATTTTTATCTAGGCAAGTAACTTTTGCTTCAACCTAATTCATAATACCTTTCATAAAAGCTCTTATATTTCTTACACTTGGAAATATTCGCTCACGCAAAACACTTTTTATATATGTACTTTTGTTATATACTAAATATATTAGTAATAATACATTTTGATTATTAAGTTTTGGAGATATATTCTACGGATTCGAGAATAATTTTCCGTTCTAGAAAAATGCTGGCGTATTATAGTAGTTGAGTTCCAACAACAGTAAAGCACCGGCCTTACGCCACCACGTCCAGTGGCTTCGAACTTTATTAAAAACAAGCGAAAACATATTTTTCCACTGCAATTTATCGCATGTCACTGTAATATTAAATATCCACCAGCCATAATAATTATTAGCGGAATCGAATTTTCACCCTTTATCAATAAACCTTAACTTCACCATTAGGTTCGAATACAATGTCATGATATTTATTTATTTATTTATAAAATATGACACAAATATTTAATAACATTGACTAAGTTATTTTTTCTCAAATATATTTATAATTAGAGATAAAAAGGCTCATCTAGCGATGAAATGTAACATTCCAAAGTTGACTATTTTAATATTAATGTCAAAAGATAAACTTTTGTTCTTGGGTCCTGAACCTGCGTTATGATTAATTATAATGTTATTAAATTCCCTATCAGGTTCGTTATTGTTTTTAGCAATGACGCGTTTTGACTTTTCAGTCATCTTTAGATTTTCTGAGCTTGGTTTGTGTTGTGGCTCGAGTGAACGGTTTGTGTGAATTGTGATGCGATTTTTATATTGTTCTAAGGAACGTGGTTGCTTTTGATTGGCTGTTACTGTATTAGTTTGCATGCTGTTTCTTATTGGCTCTTGATTTAATAGCCAATAGGTTAACTATTTTATTTGTCTGACTTCCAGATCTTGTATTATAGAGCAGGCTACGTTTAGAATAAGAGTGAAAGTAAATATATTAGTAAAAATTTGTATCATAGCAACAGAAATGTTTATCTGTCAAAATTACAAAACAAAAAATTTGTATCTTTACCTGGTCTTTACTTCATTTCAAAATCTGCAGTTAAAACTAACCATTTGATAAATACAATAAATAATGGCAGAAGAAGAAACAAATATAAGCGAACCGAATGAAACGGATCCTACACATAGTGAATTTTTATACTATAGCGCAACTTTAAGGGAAGTATTGCCAAAATTATCAAATGCAATGGATCGTCAAGCTGCTTTACCTTGGATAAGAAAATTATTCAGGCCTGAATATCACAGTACAAGATTTCGTCACAAACGAAACAAGTAAGAAAAAAAATTGTAATTAAATTTATAAGTTACACTCTAAAAATATTGTATAATTTTACCTACAAACGATGAGACACTATGATTTCCAGTATTTCTAGGTATAATTACTGAATTGCTGTAATTTTAACGTAATTGTTTAAAAATACGTAATATCAGAACTATTACAAACATTATGTAATATGATATATTCCTAACAGGATGGAAATAGTACATATGCATGTGATATTACAGATTTTTTTAGTAAAGTTTATTTTAATAAATTTACAGAAATTTTCCATAAATAAGTAAAATTTGTTTATTCTTTAATATTATTGTTCGTATAATTACATACATTTTTAAAATCACATAAAAAATGTTTTTCAAAATGAATAAATATTTTATTAATATATTACACAAAATATATACTAAGACTCATTATTTTAATGAATTATTACAATATGTAATTCTACACTAAGTATGTGATGCAATTTACAGAAAGTAAGTATTTTTATATACTTATTAAGTCATTTTTATTTACTTTATGTGAAGTATGTAAAAATTACAGAATTTTAAGTTAGAAATACAGTTTATTTATTGTAAAATAAAATTACAGATTTTTTTATAGTAAAATTTTACTGTTTTTTTTTTTTGTATTTTCGCTATTATTATTTTTTTTATAGTGTATTTTATTGATATAAAAATAAAATGACTGCTGGGAAAATAAGATTTTTACGAAACGTATGTGGTGCAACTAGAAGAAATAGATTAGTGTATAATGAGTGTATAATTACTTGAGATGGTTCGGTCATCTGATGAACGTTTGGTAAAAAGTATATATGTGAATGATTTTGAAGATATACGTTTGCGTGGACGTGCGATGAGTATATGGAGTGGTATGATTGAGCGTGAGCAAAAGTTTCCAAGTAGTAAGAATAAAAGAGCTTGTATGATATGTATCATAAATGTGGATGAAGCTAGAGTTGCTTATTTAGATAGGAATGTTTAAAGAAAATTAATTTCGGTATAGAGGAAAGAGTTTGTGCCACACCCATTTGGGTACATGGCGTAATTGTATATGTATCAATTCCATATTCCAGATTCCTTCTTTATCTCATCCTAACCTTGATGAACGACGAAGTCTACGGAATTTTCAAGACAATTCCAGGCGACAATCCTTTACCTGACTTTGAAACTCTAGCCGTTTCTGATTCGGACGAGGAAGAATTTCCATTATCTGAATGGGAACAAGACGATATATGGCGTGATGTACTTCTTGGAATACCCGAACATAAGCTGCATATGAAATGTACGTGTGAGATGCCCAATTGTAAAGAAATTTTGTGCCAGGGTGATAAAGATGTACCGACAGGCAAAGCATTAGATGAAGAGTTTATGTTTTTCTTATACCTTACAAGACCATTTGCTGTTCTAATGAGAAATCCAAATGATAGAACAAAAGTCGCAGCTTGGATACAATGTTTATGTACGGTAAATATGATCATTATCTTTTTACTAAATATCATTTCTAAATAAAACTAAGGATTACTTTGAAGAAAGTATATTTTTTGATAATAACTTTGCTTTTAATAACCTTTAAATAGTTTAAATAAAAATACGAGATTAAAAAATATTTTAACAATTAGAGGTAATTTTTCAATTTTTCTAATTATAAATAAATAAAAATTCTATATAAGTACAAGAATTTCTTACGTTAACATATGTTATCTTATTATTATATAATTAAAATATACATACAAATTATATAAGTTTCAAATAATAAATTATATTATTATCATATATTATATACTTCTTATTATTATACCTTTAATTAATTAATAATAATAATTATTATTCATATTATATTATTGTATCAATGTATGTAGTATACTTATTATAAAAGTAAAAATAAAATGTTCCAAATTATGTTAGAAAATAAGTTTTTAATACAAATAAAAACATTGAAAAAATTTAAAAATTAATCACTCGAAACTGAATTGAAAACCGAAAAAAAACCGTTATTTTTGCCGGAACGAAAACCGGAACCAAACCAAAATATAACGATTCAAAGCCCTGTCTTAAGAGAAATTAAGGGTGATTACTTAACATATATTTTAATGTTAATTACAAAAAAAAATATTTAAATTAGTTTAATTTAGTGCCCGTAAGCATAAACGTTGATTAAATGTATAACGTTTGGTTAATCTAAAAAATTTTGGATTTCGTAAGAAATTTCGTTGTAATATATATATATAGAAAGATTTCTTACGGAATCCAAGAATAACGAACCGTTATTTTTAACGAATGTTAATGCATACGGGGGGTAAATCTTTTATCCAGATTCAAGCCAATGCCTGCAATACAATGAAAAGAATTCGTAACGACTACATTATGGCTCTATATTGTTACGCACATGAACTTCGTGTTGCCGGACCATTTATAGAATATCCTCCGGCATGGCTTCTGCCATTGGAGGACACAGCACGTATTATGGCTGAACGATATCCCGTAATAGATCCTTGTGGTGCTGAAGCGTGTGAGTTTTTTTCATCGCAGCCCGCACCGAAAGACGGTGCTCTCTGTTATATTGCCGTCACCGGAGAGCTACTTGATGATGGAAAGAATTTGGGTGATCATCTTTGAAAAAGTGTAGTTTTTACTGTAAATGAAAGTGGAAGAAAAATATGTCTATTGTTTTTTTTTTTTACTATCAGCGTTAAGACAGATAAAGAAGAAATCGATCAAAATAAAGATAATTATTTCTATCTCAAAATTCTGTATTTTTTACATAATTCATAATAATCACATAAAATAAGTAAAAATGACCTATTCGACCTGATTCTCTAACAAAGTTGCTAAATTTTAACCTTCGTTGCTAACAACATTAGCCAATAATATTAGCTAACACTAAATAAAAAATAAAAATAAGAACTCTTATACTTGTTTCTATTGGTTAGAGTTGTAAGCAACGTTGCTAAAACTTAGCAACTTTGTTAGAGGATCAGGCCGAATAAGTACGTAAAATTGCTTATATTCTACAAATTGCATCACATACTTAATGTAGAATTACATATTATTGGTATAACTTCTTAAATTATGGAAAATTTCAGCTTGCATATTAATGTCAGTAATAATTCATCAAAATAATAAAACTTAGTACTTACATATTTTGTGTAATAATACTAATAAAATATTTTAAGTAAAATTCATTCATTTCAAAATATATTGTACATTTAGAAATGTATGTAATTATACCAACAATAATATTATGTATTTTTAAACAATTATATACTAAATTACAACAGCTGAGTAATTATACCTTTATACCTAGAAATACTGGGCATCATAATGTCTCATGGTTTGTAGTTTTTTTTTAGTGTGTACAATCACAATCAGCATAAAACATTTCTAATATAATAAATATTTAAAGAAACTAAATTCATCTCAACTAAATTCTGAATGGAGAGTGTTATAACTGCTTGCCATATATCTATATATTTCCATCTCAAATTCGAGTCAAGAGGTGAGCCCGTATATAGCCAGGATTATATTCTCAGCCAGTGCTAATTAATCCAGATAATAATTATTATATCAAAAGCCGTTTTTACGACGTTTCTCAGCAGCAGCAGCAGCAGCAGTGCGAATGCCGGCAACCCAAGCGAGCGCTGTGAAGTATGTATAGTCGAGATTCTGTATTCCGTTTAGTATTTCAAAGTAGGTTTAAAGTTGAAGTTAAGGACTGAAGCAGTTTGTAAAATAATCTTATGTAAATCTCGTCCCCGAGCTTTATACATCGGTGTCGGGATGAGACGCCGTGCCGGGTATATTCAGTAACGTCGCGTTTAAAATTTTCTTTTGTTGTTTAATACTATAATAGCATAATATGATGTGTTGCAGTTTTAATTCTGTGCAAGACGTGTTTGTTGTTAAGTTTGTTTTTGATGAGTTTGTTAGATAGAATTTTGTTTTACTTCAAAAAATAAATATTTATTATTATATATTTTTTAAATTTAGAATAAAATTGTTATAATTAGTGCTATAGTGAAATGAGGTATACGATGTACGCTTTTTAAAATGTTTTTATAAGAATATATTTAAGAAAATTTATGATATAATAATATAAATTATTATGATATTTAAAATACTATTAGCTATATATATACTTTCTGATTTTTATAATATAGGTACAATATACTATTTACTACCATTAGTATGTTGTGTGAGCGAATGTTTCCAAGTGATAAGATTAAAAAAACATGTATGTGAATGAAGCAAGAGTTGCTTGTCTTAAATGGAAAAAGTTTATGCGACACCCTTATTGGTACATGGCGTTATTGTGTATGTATATACAACCCAAATTTTATAATATTTTTGTATCGAAATATTTTATCAAAAATAGTATTCACGATTGTTATTGTTTTTGTTCTTTTAATTATATTTTATTATCAAATAATTTTAATTATTAAATAAAATAGCGTAAAGCAAAAATTAAAAAAAATAAAAAACATTAGGCGACAAGATTTTTGTAAGATGTATCAAATTATTATTCTTCTTAATCATTACACTCAGTATTCATCGAAATATAATTAAAAATGTTCTTTTAATAAATTATTTAATTATAGGCAAATTGCAAGTGCTACTTGTTATATATATATATATATATATATATATATATATATATACATTTTTACAGTTATACATAAATTACTTTATTAATATAATATTAATTATTATAAATTAAAACAAATGTCAAAAGTTGCTTCTGAAATATTTTGGAGTTGATAAAAACTAAAAACTGTACATGTTAGGTAATTTTCAAGATTATATTCATAAAATAAAATAAAACTAAATTAAAATCATCTTATGAAATTCACGTTACCGAAAAATAGTTAAAATTTATCGCCTAGTGTAATCATCAATATTTAAGCGATAATTTTCAAGCATTTATTAATATTTTTTTAAGCAATATTTTTTCAATAAAATACCATAAAATTCAGTACACCTTGAAAACCGATAAAAATATATCTCTACGCCAATGCTCGTTTGTTATAATTTACTAACCCGTTCGCAGAAAGTTAGTAGAAACAACAGACTCGAAAAACCTTTCGGGAAAGTCGTAAGCAATCGCTGGGCAAAACTGTACCAATGTGCAACCAACGAATAAAATGAAATAAGTTCAGTTCACTTCCTTGCACAAGACAAAAGTTACGCATCCAGCGTTGTCCACCTGCTCTGTTCCCAGATTATTTAAGCGATTCGTTAATGCCGCTCATTATTTAAGATAGCAAGATGGTAATTAAGGATAGAGTTTACATTTTACGTTTACTTTCCTATTCTCGCGATTTACTTTCCACGAAAACTTATTTCGAGTTGTTTGAGAAGTTTAGATAGTATATAGCAAGAGTGACATATTACTGATGCTAAATTATTCGTTAATCTGTGACTTTATTATTTAGATGATTCAAAAATGTAGGGACGGAAAATGAATTTATTAAATTGCTAGATTGCTACAGTCAATGTTGTGCCTTGGTACTTTAGTGTCTTCATATATTTTTAGAAATACTACGTTATATATTTTTTTTTTCAAATAAAACAATTATAATTATAATTTATAGGTTATAGTTCTGTGTTAATATTTATTAATAATCGACGTACGTCTTCATCAGGAAAAAAGATACAAATGACATTTACAGTAAATAAAAAGAACATAGAAACTAGTTACTAGGTAATAAAATAAGTAACTAGATAATAAAATTTATAAATCTTTAATTAAAAGAAGGCAATTTTTAAGCAAACTTTTTTTTGTCGCGGATTACATAGATATTTGTAAGGCATCTAGCGACTGGCAGGTTACAAAACGCTAAATTTTGAATGTTATTTTCACACAAAAATACGTTTACATAAATTTGTAACTTTAACAAATGATTAAATAGATGAATAAATAAATAAAACGATAAAATATTGTTTAATTTATAAATTTATAGAAACTAAACAGCTAATAAGAACGAAACCAACATAATGTAACATTTTAAAACAATTAAATTTGCGCGAAAAAAAAACTTTTACCTTTGCATAGGACATCATGACTATTTTCCACCTCGTTTCGCTTCGAATGACGAAAACGAGGAGTATTTAATTAGCGAAACTTGGAGGGGTCCCCGAAAAGTTAGCATATTTGCATATCAACGGAACCGAAGGGAAAAGGAATTACTGTCGAACAATTTAAAACGAAACAGTCTATACAGAGAGATAAACAAAAACAAGTCGATTTGTGAAGAGGACGTCGCGTCGGAAAGGCGGCGTCGCGCAGCGCCGCTTTGAGCTACTAAACAGCCTGCGAACAATTAATCCACACTCAAGCGCAATTACCGATGGAAAAGCGTCTTTCGTGCCAGTGGCGTGCGCTGTTTTTAAGTGCGCGCCCCTCCCCTTGATTGTTTCTTTGTGAAATGAAATCAGTTTGATTGTACGTTAAGTGGTATGATAATTTCGTAAAGTAAATTGTATTTTTTATTATGTAAATTGACGCAGTTTTCGTAAAAGTTATTTAATTGTTAATTGAAGTCATACAGAGTTTTTAAATATTTAAACAAGGCATAAAAACGATACAAAACAACAGTTAATTAAACCGGTTAAAACAATAGTTTTGTAAATATTTAACGAAAAGTTAACCATAATAACCTTAATCGATATTATAAAATTCTTAAAAACCAGAAAACTTTAACTGAAAGGAAAAAGAGTTTTTAAATATTTAAATAAGGCATAAAACCGATAAAAAAAACCGTTAATTAAACCGGTTAAACAATATTTTGCAAAAGTTAACCGTAACTTTAATCGATATTATAAAATTCTTAATAACCGGTAAACTTTAACTGAAAAAAATAATAATAACACTAATACATTTTCTGAAGAGAAATCTATGAATTTTATAGTTAATTTTTAAATATTCTATTACTTATACTGCACATCACAACATATCAAAAAAATTAAAAACTTTAACAGCACAATAGTGGTTAAGAAATATTAAAAAATAAAGTGCAAAAATTATTTTATTATTACTTAAACGATTTTTTACAATTATAATTTTTTTGTGGTTAATTCAACACATAGTTAATATTTCGACGAACTCAACATACGTTTTCATCAGGAAAAAATATAAGACTATTTGTGGCAAATTGAAAGGTGCAAACCAACCTCCAATTATTTTTACTGTTTCTAAATTATTCATAAAACATGAAAATTAACAAAGTTATTTAGATTATAGATTATAAAAATAAAACGGCTATAGATTCTAGTTCTGTATTAATATTTATTAATAATCGACGTTTCACCGTACTCAATATACATCATCTGGTAAAAAGATACATTTATAGTAAATAAACAGAACATGTCATTTGTATCTTTTTTCTTCATGAAGACGTACATTGATTTCGTTAAAAAGTAAATTATTAATAAATATTAATACAGAACTCGAACCTGAAACCGTTTTATTTTAACACAATTAGTTCTGAAAGATTTTATACTATGTTACAAGTAGGTAATATGGCTTGTACTAAAACATCGTAAAGTTGGACAAAACATAAACGTTCTGTACATGTCTGAAGCGTTCGCCAGCGGCTTACTCTTCTGTAAATCCACCATAATACCCACTATTATAAACTACCAACGGAAGAGCCTTTTAATCTTGTTATAACGTTAGAAAAATTCTTCGCTCGCTATACACGCAAACAAAATACATTTATAAATATATTGTCGTAGAATTATATAAAATAAAAAATATTAATACTGTATCATTTCCATGTTTAAAGTTAATAAACATTAATTTATTTGCATGTATTTAAGAAAGGATATTTTAAAAAAGGGTTTTAAACATATTTATTATTTATTTGCAGAAAGTAAGCAATTTTACATACTTATTACTTATTACTTACAAAATTATGTACAAAATTACAGAATTTTGAAGTAGAAATACAGAATATTTATGGTAAAATAAAAATTACAAATTTTTTTTAATAAATTTACTACCATTTATCTGTAATTTTGCTAAAAAAAATTACAGTATAGTGTCAATGTTAATTTATTTTATTTAAAAATATTGTTCAATTTCGATATCGCATTATAAGAGAAACAATCGCCCATGAAATAAATATTAACTTAACATTATTTACAAACGTTTATTAAAATAAACGAGAAACAATGTAAAAAAAAAAACGAGATCAAAATGAAATTTAATCCGAAAAATAGAATCAAGTATAATACTGATTTCAATTTAATGAACACGTTCCGATAACTCGATAATTTCTGTTACATTTTGTGACCATTGGTAATATTTGAGCGAGCAATGTTGTTTCGATACGGAACGATTTTATATATATGCAGGCTTTTCGCAATTTACGTATTTTATAGTTTGTTTTTCGCATACTGTTTCCGCGAAAAACAAAAGGATACGTCGCATTTATAGGCACGCCCGATATAATACGGCTTTCCCGATTTTTACGTGCTTATTAAAATCCAAATACCGGCCGAAATTATTTATCGTATCGTTCGGATATAAATATGTTTTTGATACACACGGTTCGCGTTAAGTGACTATAAAAATTTATATACGAGTCAAAGGATTCATTCACTTTGACAGTCCAGTTGTTAGTATATTAATAAAATACTGATAATGTAGACCCTAATAGAGAACTAATTAACTGCATAAGTATTATTATTTTTTCTTTCTTAAACTTCAGTACATAAAACAGAATGTATATAATTTTCATAGACACATGGTATATAATTGGCGTACACTGCATCTCCGTGAAATAATATGTAAAGTTACGTTGCTTGTATACTATAATGTCGTATAAATATCGCATTAAAAAATATATAAATACTAAGTTATTCGAAGAAATTAAAGTTTTGTTTTTCACTGAAATATTGAATTTCGTCTTCTGAAATATGTCGAAATCAAATGAAAATGATAATAAAATATATAAAAAAAACTTTTTTAAAAACCACGCTTATATTTAAATGCACTAAAAAGAGGAAAATAAATTTTTTCCTGGTTATCCAAAATTTTTAGAAAGAAATAAAAGCGTGGAGCGCCAAGAAACTATATATTTCGCAATGATGATTAAGCGCTCCACGCTTTTATTTCTTTCTAAAATTTTTGGATAACCAGGAAAAAAATTATTTTCCTCTTTTTAGTGCATTTAAATTTAAGCGTGGTTTTTAAAAAAGTTTTTTTTTTATATATTTTATTTTCTGCTTTTTAATTTTGTCGTCTTGTCATTATTCAGTTGTTAATTGAACAAAAAAATAGTTCATGTGACAGATGTCATTAGTTGTATTAAAAAAATAAATATAAGCGTGTCATATCTTGTAATCGGTTTTTTTTTATATAATATTGTGTTGTCTCCTGGAATGAAACTACATGCAAAATTTCAGTGAGATCAAATGATAAGAAGTGGTCTAAAAATTGTTTACAAGATTTGACCGTGACAACAACAGGGTGAGCTAATATAAGCGTGGTAAAAATACCTCTCGTACAGCATTCCCGAAGTAAAATATATTTATCCAGCCGGTAGAGGGGTACGCTTAGCTACAGTTTAGTGTGCGCCAACATAATATTTGCCACTTTCTGGACATTGTAAACTGTACAAAATATATGTTTCACTGATCACCTCTAGTTTTTTACTGTGCAAATTACAAAATAAAACTAATCATGTTAATTTTTATACTGTGCAAAAATTTATTACATACTGATCATTTATATGTATTTGTTACAGAACAAAGCTGAATTATATACTGAACGGTTTATCACCATTCATATTAAATTTATGTAATATTTTGTGGGTTATAAGCAAGTTAAATCAACTTATAGACAGTAATGTAACTTTTATTTAATTTATTATTATTATCATGTTTAGCGTTCAATTGGCACATATAAGTACTAATATAAATTATCGGAATCTATAGCCATTAAAATTTTTTTTAGATTATCATTATTATGGCTTTAGCTTCTGTGTGACAGTTATCACAAAACCCTTACCAACTCTCTGTAAGACAGAATATCTGTCCTTTTCCATCAATAGATAAAATTTGCTTGTTAAAAAAAAAAATTAAAAAAGTCCTCGTGCTTTTGATCGAGGAACTTAAGTGCATTTTTGGCGGGCGGATCAGTATTTTTATAAGCAAGTCACAAAATTTAAACTATTCGATGCGCCAATAACTCGACAGCACTGAACTAATGCAAAAAACTAGAACTCTCTACGATGTCTAGTTTAAAAGTTTTTCAATGCAGCCGACCGACCGACCGAACGACCGACCGGACAAAGCGTATTATTACGTATTTAGCTTTATTTTAATTTAAATGTGGTTTTGGGATTTTTTATAATATTAATTTTATAATATTATTTTTATTTAAATTTCGCCACAGTAGATCATTTTCTAATCTTTTAGTATTATTAAGCGTTCATTTTTTCCAAAAATGCGCTAAAAAAACATTCTGTAACCCATAAATTTATATCAATTTCAGTGGCGATAATGCTAGGAAAAGACAAGCATTCCCAGTGCGAATGCAGCCTTAAGAGACATTGCGGTTTTGTGGTGTATGATACACACTTTTTCCCGGTCCCTCTTTACTCTTTTGTTTTCGTGTTAGTGTTTTGTTTTGTTTGTGTGTTTTGGTGTTATTGCACGCACGTGAAAGTTGTTTTTAATGATCGTTAATGTGTCTGTTATGTTAGAAATGTATGTATGTTTATCTGTGTGTGTGTATGTGTGTATTTGCTTGTTTTTAGTTGGTATGGACCACGTGCTATTTCACACGTGAGGTGACAGTTTTACAGTATTATGTCAGAAATTTTTATGAACACTTAAAGATTTATTTTCAGATATGTTTTATTATCGTAGACTTGTTTAAATAATGGAAATTCTTTCAGCATATTTTAATTAATTTTATATTCGGCAATAAAAGCTTCAGTATATTACTATTATTAATAGTAGTAATAGGATGTGATTTATCAGCCCGACATAATAGGGCAAAATAACAACAAAATTAGTTGTTTACACAACAAATACGGCTAAAAGAATACTTGCACGGTAGAAAAATATACTGAATGATAACTGAATATATTGCAAAACAAAAAAGAATAATGAATATTGAACGACAATTAAATATTTCGCACGACAGAAAAATGAACTAAGAGAGTATTGTCCATCTCTAAACAAATAAAAAAATATCTTTTAACTTATCTAGTAACAGATTTTCAGTTTTTTTCTCTCGAAAAGTTGGTAATACTGTATTAGTAAAATTACCTATATAATTTATGTGGGCACTAGCAAAATCTTTTGTGCAAATTTGATTAAAATCGGATAAATAATGAAGCTATTATAATAAATTTTTAAAAACTTTAGTAATTTTTTCTCAGAAAGTTGGCATCACTGGTAAAATAAAGCCACGTGATCATCTTGGGCACTAAATAAACCTTTCCTAATGTCAATAAACTTTGCACCCCATTTCGTCCAAAATTAAAAATTTTTGACCCATAATTCTATCCTGAAAATTTCATTACAATCGGTTGAACCATCTAGAAGCAGTTGCAATCACAAAATTTTGACTGACGGCCGAGCAAGCTGACGACGCACACACACATACACCATCATAAACTAAGTTCAGAATCGTCATCTAGAGGCTATATAAAAAATTTCTATCTATATATATATATATTAATTTTTAAAATGTTACAGACAATCAAAGTGCAATCAAAATGGCAAAAAATATGAAAAAATTATAAGATTTAAAATATCAAACATAATACCGAAAATTATAACACTTTTCCTTGCAGTCAAAGTGATAAAAAGAACAAAAATAAATATACATTTAAGTTTTGCCGTTGAAACTAATTATAAACCTATCAACCTATGACGTTTAATTATACCGTATAAATATAAATTTAATTTACACGAATTGTTAATTTGTATTAAATGAAAGTTAAAACACGATACGCCCATGTCAAATGTTAATTAGACTGAATCTACTAAGATAATATATTACGCTAATGAATAAATTTACAAATTAAGTTTTCATCTATAATGTTTAGCTTCTAATAAAACATTATAATTCCAAATCAATTCATTTACAATGTAAAAATGTATTGCCTTGTGCAACTTTTAAATGACAAATATTTTTCTGATTGTGTGAAAATTTAACATCTATTCTTGAAAATAGATGCTTTACTTGAAGAAATAAAGTTGAATAATATAGTTATGAATATATATGTGAGTGATATTGAAGGTATATAGGTAGACGTCCGATGATTTTAAAATATACTGCTAAATTGTCACATAAAGTTTGCAAAAAGGAGCTATAAACCAGTTTCATATAAATAAAATAAAAAAAAATTAAGTTTAAGTTCTGTATTAATATTTATTAATAAATCATTTTTTTTCCTGATGAAGACATACATTGAGTTCGTCGAAAAGTTAATTATTAATAAATATTAATACAGAACTTAAACCTAAAGCTGTTTTATTTTATATAATGAGTTCTAAAAGATTTTTTAATACACTGTAAAAATAACAGAAAAACAATATTAAAATTTCCCTATAAAATTTTAGCTATTTACGGAAAATTCCTGACAACAAATTTATTGAAGTTCTGTAAATTTACTAAAAGAGAAAAAAACTGTAATATTACATACATATGTACTTTTCCATTCCATTGGTAATATCATATTACATAATGTTTGCAATAGTTCTAATATTATGTATTTTTAAACAATTATGTAAAACTATAGCAGTTGAGTAATTATTCCTAGAAATACTGGGCAATCTAGTGTCTCATCGTGTCTCATAGTTTGTAGGTAAAATTACAACATTTGTTTTAAATAGTATATTATTTTCATATTCATATCACTTATAATAAAAGAGTTCTTAATAAACAAGAAAAATGAATAATCCTGAAGTCTTGTATGACTCTCTTAAAATAAATAAATGTAAAATATGTGTATGTGTGTATGTGTGTGGGTGTGTGAAGAAGAAGTAGTAGAAAGAGAAAGAGGAGAGATTTGTGCAAAAGATCATCAAATAGGCGTGTTAGTTTAACACGTTGAAATGTCTCAGTTTGGTTTTCTAGATAGTACATTTAGTTTTCCACAAACCTTTGTTACGACTGCGCTATCAACCGGTAGTTCGGTGGGACAATCACAAACAAGCGGCAATCATATATCAGCATGTGTATGTATATCATAAACAAATAGTTACTACAAAAAAAAATAGCTTTTAACTAGACAAATATTATTTATATTAATCTCAAAAGATAAACTTTTGTTTTTAGGTCCTAAATCTGCGTTAACAAATAGTTACTACAAAAAAAATAGCTTTTAACTAGACAAATATTATTTATATTAATCTCAAAAGATAAACTTTTGTTCTTAGGTCCTAAATCTGCGTTATGCTTAATTTTAATGTTATTAAATACTATTTGACAGAACCAAAAAGCATTTTATTATCAATGTAATAAAAGTATACCTATTTATTTTGATCAAATTTATTATTAGGTAAGTTAATCTAAAAAGGGTAATTTTTGATTTGTTCTGAAAGTTTTTGGGACATACGTTTTACTCTCAGTAGATTTATGAAGATTATTTTTACTTACGAATATTATAAATATAATACTGCTGACTAAACCTATTTAATTTAATCCTAAATGTATAATATGTTTTGTTCTGTAATACAAAGCATAAAAATTATTCAAGCAGATATTATTAAATTATATATTTAATAAAATAAAACGGCTTTAGATTATAGTTCTGTATTAATATTTATTAATAATTGAGTATATGTCTTTATTAGGAAAACTGATACAAATGACATTTACAGTAAATAAACAGAACATAGAAACAAGTTACTAGACGTAACAAATAAGTAACTAAATCATCATGTAAAATTCGAAGATACTGTAATTATTGCAAGACCAATCAATATTAACAGCCAGATTGATAAGAGAAGCAATAGAAATTTATAAAGAAAAAGATAACATCAATCAGTGTGGCTAGTAACTGATTTAAATAAAATTTGGCATCCATTATGTAACAATTTATAGAAAAATTATGATCTAGTTACTTATTTTGTTACGTCTGGTAAGTTTATTTACTGTAAATGTCATTTGTATCAGTTTTCCTAATAAAGACAAACGTTAAATTACGTTGAGTACATAGTTCATAAATAAATATTAATACAAGACTTAAACCTAAATCCGTTTTATTTAATATAATAAATTCTGAAAGATGTTTGACTATGTTAAAAGTAATTTAACCAAAAACACGAAACTAGAGAACCGCTCCCTGCGAATCATAACCGTAGCGAAACCGCAGTACGACGGCGACGCTGTCCGGGAATCCGTCGCCGGCGCGCTCTGAGCGTCGAAATACAAGGCAAACCTCGGGCCGCTCGGTATTTGGCCGCGAAACTGCGTGCGAACCGCCACAGAGAGACGACACACGAACACTTCGGGATTATTTTATTTCGTTTTGCCCAGCCCGTTCTTATCCAGAGCGAACGCGTACCCATCTTACCCCACATCCAACAAGCCATTCCGTGGATCAAGTCGGCCGTGTGTGATAGGCGATAGTCGCGGCCCCTTCTCACATTTAAATACGCGACGCCCGTATTCAAACATTGGGACTTTATGCCAAATGCTCAATGTTTCACACTACACTTGCACGATTTATATATTTCTTCTTCGGCGGTTTCTTAACGAAAAACATCGGCAGAGAAAGATACGTTTGGTTGTATATGTCGTATTTTGTATTCAGCGACGTTGTCATTTTAATGGTGACAATAGATGAGATATGCAACTCGCTACCCGTGAGATGATATTTCGATTTGAGTCGCTTACGATATGCATAGAGTTGAGTGGCAGTTTCGGTGTGGATTGGCGGGAATATTTGGTAGAAAACGACGGGAATACTAATGAATCCAAGTTATATGATATAGTTTTTCATATAACTCCGGTTAAAATTCAAATGTGGCTCGAGTATATTTTACTGATTTCAAAAATATTAGCCTTCACAACGTGATTTAGAACCAGTTAGATAAAGTATTGTTACTAGATTTCAATTATTTTTAAAACGCCTCATTAATTGGTCAATTGACAATTAAATTGTCTAACCGAGGGAAAAACTAAGTTTGCGTGGACGTCCGATAAATAGTTGGAGTGATATGATTGAAAGTGTTTTGCATGAGTGGAAATTTCCAAGTGCGAATGTAAATGAAGCTAAAGTTGCTTGTCTGAATAAGGATGTTTGGAGGAAACTGTTTTCGAGATAGTGGAAAAAGTTTGTGCCACATCCTTTTGGGTACATGGCGTGATTGTGTATGAATGTATGTTAAATTTTGTACACCAGATTGTATGATTGTTTATACGAAAATTTTAAAATTGCAAAAATAAAACATAAAACTATTTTATATTTAAAAAAATATGTCTTGATTTGAAACTTTATAGAGCTTTATTAGCTATCCAATACAAAAATTTATAAGTTGGTACACTAATGCAACTTTATTCTTTATAAAAACACTAATTTAATTTTTTCTGCGATATCTGTATAATCTCCATTACTTATACTTACAGCAAATGCCTATTTAAAATCAATAAAAGAAACAATTGTAAAATATTATTCTCGTGTCATGCGTGTCTACATTTAACGTGACTCTAAAAAGAAATCTTATTGAAGCAAATAACCGCATTTTATTTCTACAACTAACCTAAGTTCAAGCATTTTGTCGCGTTGTTACAAATTCATAAATATGAAAAACGGAACGGAATAAAAAATAATGTAAAAATAAATTCCTCGCGCTAAATCGTGTAAATCCGTAGCATGTTTCAACGCAGCCAAGAGCAGAAAAATAAATATAAAACATTTGAAAAATAACAGAAAGAAAGAAAAAAAAACTATATAAAAAGAACGTCACTCGCGTAGAACATGCGACTCTCATTAATTATTCACTTCAAATTGTTCTCTTACCTTTAATCTGGAACTGAAGTCGACCGGAATGGGGATTATGGGAGTCAAACACGACACGGCACCATTGCATACCATTAAAAATTATCGAATCGCATGATACGCGGAGTTGCAGTTTGCGACCTTCGGACACACTTATTTATCATTTATACCGTTGCATTTTAGTTTATATTTGTCACTTGGAAATATTCCCTGTATTGCCATGGAAAACACTAAAGAGTTCGACACAGTTGTTAATCTTGATGTAGGTTTGATAAAATATTGTTTTACTTTAAGATTATGCAATCGATTCACTTCAAACTTCAAAATGTAAATCGCAAAAATTTAGTCCGGAAATGATATTTACAATAACTGATTTGGAAAGTTCATTGAAAAACTGCTGCCATATTTTGTCCATGTTTACATAACTAAAAGCAGACACTGTTATTTTAAATTTAACAACTAAAAACTCTTCACGTTGCTTTAATTTTAACTAAACATTAACAAATGTATTTACTTCAAACTTTACATACTGATATTTTTGCACATTTTATGAATACTTTACACAAACTGTACCTAAATGTTCAAACTATAAGTAAAGTTATTTTGATATACTTTAAGATCAGTTTGAACAAGACATAAATCGGAATTAAATAGTGATAGAATCTGCAGTTTTTCTAAAACTATGTCTTTATTAATATGATAAAAATTTAACATTTTACACCGACCGACGTGATAAAATTTACTTTGACACATTAAATACTTGTGACCTAACCTCACATATTATTTGAAATAATATTCGATTAATTTCGTGTTTTTCAGTAAATAACACAAAAATAATTAACACCTTTACAAGTTTTATTTAAAAAAAAAACTGCACTTTGCACCAAAACGATATGTAAAACAATAAAAGACAGCAAATATCTGGAAATATAAAAATTAAACGCACAAAGTCGATAACAATGTCCGTTCCCAAACAAGCCTCGGTTATTAATACCTAATATTTTTAAATTCAACCCAAATTCCTTTGCGTAACTTGTTTGACTTGGTTTAATTACTTGTTCATACGAAACTGGTAAATAATTAAATACGAAAATTTTTAAATATATTTATGTTCGTAATTACAATAAAAATATAATATTCAGTAAATATATTGGCCCGTATTCATATCCCCTTTTCAATTTTAAATTATTTGTTTAAAAATCTTATAACTGTACTTAGAATTATTTATATTTTCAAACATTAGTACATAATCACAATAAATATAGTATAATCGCATGCCTTTGCTATGGAATTATAATTTTTTCAATTATAAAGTGACAAAACAGAAAATAAATTATAATTATTATGGAATGTGAGTCAGTAATTGATTAATATCTGTAAATTCTAAATGAAAAAATAAAAAAAAATTGATATTGTAAAATATAAATAAATAATTTTAAAATCCTTATACATAATTTCAAAGAAACGCTAACAGAAATGCCTTTCTATTATTTAAAATTTATATTATATATTTTGCATATAAAATAATATAATAAAACTAATTAATAATTGAATTTAATTAACTAGTCCGTAATTTAATGAAAAACATATTTTATATAAATATATATATATAATTAGAACTCCGATATGTAAATAAAAACATTATGTTTGTTAATTATAAACAAAAAAACAAGTTAATTAGATTTGTAATTCGATTGTTTTGCATTAAGTATAAATTGTAATTCATATTTAAGTAATTACTACTTTTTTAAATTTATTTAAAAATATGTAATAATAAAAACTTACCTTAGCTGATGAATGTTGTAACAGGATTCATAAAAATAGGTAAAATAATAAAAAAAAACTAAACAACAATTTATAATTTAACCTATTTATTTTCTTTGGTCAAATCATTGGCATAATTTACATTAGGGTTTTTTTTTAAAATAATTAAAAATAAAATTAAAAAACCTAACATTGTTTTTGTACTGGCATATAAATAGAGTTTTAATATCTTTGCAATTGGCACCTACATTTTTGAAAACTTTTTCGTATAACAACGTGTTAAGTGTAAATACAAGTTTTTGAGCCTAGTTACAGACTATATCATCGTCATCATCATCATCATGAGAAAGAAAAAACAGAAAAACAAATTGAATAAATGTCATTAAACTCATTGTACGTATTCACAGAAATTAGTAGTTGAATGACAGTGGTAGAATTAATTGAATTTTAATACCATTCAATTTCATTCAACTTATCACTCGTGCTAAAAACATTCGCAACCGTTTTTATCTACAGGAATTTTTTTTGTTTTATTTTTGTTATTAGGTACGTAAAAACAAAGAAAATTTTTCTGTTCTTATTTTTATGATTTATAACATATAACTTGACTATATTCTAAACAATCGTGTCTGTGGGTTTTCCTGGATTCATTTAGTCAATTTAATTTATGTTTAATTTATTTATCTTGCTATCTATGAAGATATCTTGAAAACTATTGGTCCAATTGACTTGATTTTCTCTTTAGAAAAAAGAGAATTGAATTCTTTAGAATGTAGAGTTGGATATTTTTGATATCTGCTTTTTTCGATTTTTCATGTGCTTTCAAACTTGATTTTTTATATAAAAAAAAACACCTTTTTTCCAAAATGCTGCTATTTTGGTAATTTTATAAATTTCAAAATAATCCTACTCCACATCCTAGATTTTTTTATTTTACTTTGGGACAGAGTAACCAAAAATATTTGAGTACTGCCCGGGAGTCAGGACAACGGACCAATCAGCGAATTACAGCTTACCACTGCAATCAATTTGGTAGAAACTTTTCTAAATTGTAGACCAAATAAAGCTCTAAAACTTATAAAAGCCAAGGAACATGTGTTTTTATTCTGTCTACTCGAAAAAAATTCTCAAAATTTACCTATTTTATACCTTAAAACCGGTATAAGTAAAAATCGATTTTAAAACTAAGCTTACAATACCAGCCATTGTTTTTTAAATTCTGGTATAATCGTGACTTAAACTAAATACCTTTCGAGTATTAATCAATTTCTATTTACATAAATAAAATAAAACTACGTTGTAATATATGCAATCACAACATTAAATGCATATCGGTATTGTTGGTTGCCTGATTCATTTATTGGTTAATGACCCAAATAAAATTTCTATTTATTAATTAATAGAAATCAATTTTAATGCGAAGAGCCTCGAAAAAATCTGCTAAAAGCCCCATGCAAACTTAATCCGCCACTGAAACTAGATGCATGAGTTAATAAATAGCTAAAGTTTAAATTAAATATAAATAAAACTGACTGTAGAAATCCAGTTGTTATGTGTATACATGTAACATGTGTCAATTCATTTCTTTAATTTCAATATATACAAGTTTTAAAAAGACATCAGCTTCGGAAACTGACAATTATTTGAGGTTTAAGTTAGGTTAAGATTAAGGGGGTATTGCACACAGTTAATAATTGTTCAATGCGCATTGTTTATCACTCACTGACTTTGTAATTAATATCACTCACTTTAAACAACAATTATTCTTTCTCTCTTTTTTTTCTCTCTTTCTTGGCTTGCGTCACCATTCAACAATAAAACGAACAGAGATATAATAACTTCGATTAAGTTGAGAAAACTATTGAGATCAGGTCCAGGATTTAGGGCCGCTTTCAGCTAGTTGCCGCACCGACTCCTAATGACATGGGAGCGGGTTTAAGATGTGCGGCTGCGGCTGCACCGAAAGCTTGGGCGGACATGGGACCAGCCTGACCTGGTGGACCTCCGCCAGGACCTTGTTGCGAGCCGGACATGTTGTTGTTGAGGTCGCCATTTGATGGTAGTGGCGTTCGATGGCCGTTCATCAAGTGACTTGGTACTGGTGGCTGTTTGAAATTCAATATTCACAGTAAACTAATAAATACAATTTGCAATCAGATTTTTTTTTTCGTTGAAGACGAACAAGTTAAGTGATTAATAAAATTGGTCTAAAATTTAGATTAGATTAATTAATAGATACAGATTAATTGTATTATTTAGATTTATTTCTAATTTTAATATATTTATCATTGTATTTTCTTCACTTAAATTAAAACTACTAAACAACAAAATAATTGTCAAAAAAAATAAATTTATTTCATTGCTATATTAACAAATGCAGATAATCGTGTTAAATTATCTAATTATCTAAAAAAATGTAAATGAATTAAATGAGAAATATTTGTTTACTCACCGGTAACTGACTCGTCTGTCTTTTAAGGTGTGCCAAAGAAGGTGGATTATATGCCATATTTGCAAATACTAATCGTTCCTCATAATCGTATTCACAAAGTATTTTATTTTCACATAAATAGAAACGATCACCTACGCAAAATCTGCAACAGATAAATTTAACAAATCCACATTAAAATAAATAATCATTTGTTTATTATTTATTTCTATTTTATTAAAAAAAATCAAGATTTCAAAATTTTTTTATATGTAATACTTTAAATATTTTTGCTAAATTCAAAATTTTTCTGTTGATGTTGAATTTTTTCCTAATTTATTATTTTAATTATTAATCTATTTCTTTCATAACAATTATATAAAAAAAATAGTAGTCAACAAAATTATAATTCGTAAGCTTCTAAACAATTCCGGATTTCATATTAATTAAAAAATAGAAAACTTCGCTTAATTTCACTGAATTCCGAAAAATTCCGGGAAACTCCGGGAAATTCCGGATTTACTAACTGCATCTCTAATAATTTGCCTTTTACTAATTTTGTTAATAAATTTTCAAGCAAAAAAATTTAAAAATATATGTTTTCATTATTATTATGAGATATTATGAGATTTTTATTTACACTTAAAAGCGAGTTTTCTGCCGTTTATAATTTAATGAGCATTTTTAACTGTTAATTAATTTAATTCTTTAATCAACGCAGTAAGTACAAAATTTTACAAATTTCACAAATTGCATGTTATATGTTTATGTATGAAATTTTTGATGAATAAGTACATTTTACTATCCCTTTTCAACTATAAAAAAAAGTCATATAAAATTTATTAAAAAAAAATGTGTTCTGGATGTGTCACAAAAAATTTGTAACATTAATTTGTTGGTATTAAAAGTTTGGATGAAACATAACGCATAAATTTAATTAATAATTATAAATACGTAGAGTAAATATGAATAATTGTAATTCCATTTCGGAAACAAATTAATCTTACAACGCTATAATTCGCAAATGTATTATTACTTAACTTATACAAAAATGAGGACAATATGTGTCAAACTGACAACATAATAATATCACAATTTTCAACTAATAACCATTTGATTACATAAAATTTAAATCCTATTATCAAACTCGATATCACAATCAGTAGGAAAATAATATATAGGATGCCATTTGAATGTGGTAATTTATATAGCGACCTATTCGCCATAAAAAGAGAATTGGGGAGCCGGAATGGTGTAGGAATTAAAATCTCTCTTTCAGTTTTAGGTCGGATTTTATTGTTTCGCAAATGAATCCTTTTCAGATTGGCCCGCGCGCGTTCAGAAGACAGCCGGAGGAGCGGTGGGGGGGCAGAAGTGATTGTGTGGTACAAAACGGGGGCGAATATTAGAAGCATTTTCATATAAGCGTTGGCGTCGCGCGCGCGGAGGTCCCATAAAGTCAAAATCTGAACATCGAGATAAAGCGACCATTGTTTACTTGATTGTGAAATTTATGTTTGTACAAATTAAATCTGCACACTGCTACTATCTGGCGGTAACAAAAGTTGACAATCAGGTGTAGCGGGTTTCAGTGCGACTGAAGAGCGGCACACAGGTTTTAGCTAGATTTTTATGAAGCTAAAGTTGCTTGTTTGAATAGGAATGTTTAGTGGAGGCTAATTTCGGGGATAATGGAAAGGGTTTGCGTCATATCCTTTTGGGTATATGGCGTTATTGTGTATGTATGTAAAATTATCGATTTTTTTTGTTACAGTGTATTGAAAATATTGATAATAATATTAATTCTATTTCATTGATATTGTCAAATTGATTGATCAATAATATTGATCATATACTGTACCTATAATATTCTTAATATAAATCAGAATGACTTATTCCCAGAACATAAAATCGAAAAAAAAAAACAGTTAATTAAAAAATGTATTTTACAATTATTACAGATATTAATATGCAAGCTGTAAATTTATATTATTTAAAAAATAATACCAACAATATGTAATTCTACATTAAATATGTGATGCAATTTGCAGAAAGTAAGCAATTTTACATACTTATTAGGTCATTTTTACTTACGTTATGTGATTATTATGAATTATGTACAAAATTACAGAATTTTGAGATAGAAATACAGAATTTTTATAGTAAAAATTTACTATTATGTTTCTGTAATTTCGCTATATATTTTTCCAGTGCAGTTATTCAACAGTAAATACATAAAACTACTTCGTTTATTTGTTTATTGTGATTTACAATGACTTTTGAAATCTATCATTTGCACTAATGCCATCGAATCCTATTTGGTATTATTATTCTATCAGCAGCGCCCCATCTTATTGAAATTTTTTGCGCAATGTGCCGCTTGGTAGCGATATTGCAACGACCATACAGTGTCGGTGCGGCCGTGTTGAAACAATACAGGCCCGCTAACATAGAGAGAGAGAGAGAGAGCACAGGCATGGCATAGTCAGATATATTTGTTAACCCAGCCCGAGAGAGGGCTCTTTTATAAACATTTTAATTGGCGCTCTAAATCATAGCCATTACCCCATTCGGGTGCCGGCCCCATTGTGCCCCAGCTCGGCTCTAGATAGCCGGGGACAAATGAATTTCGGACCGGGCCGCAAAGTCAGCCTCTTCAACAACAACATGCATTTACCCCGGAGCCACATATGCAACAGTGCAACGCAGTGATGTATGCCGGGTTGCCTACGCTCAACGATGCGAAATGATCCAGTTTTTATTGTTTTGTCAATGTTGGCAATTATTTTATATATTTCGGTGGATTACAGACACAATTTGTGCGCGGTTAACGCAAATTTTGTACGCCTCGCTTTTTCTATGTGTGTGTCTGTTTGTGCTCGCGTCCCAAAAACGGTCGGCAATTCTATTCAACTGTCGTATTCATTGTCTGGTTCGCGTTTTGTGCTGTTTCTGTTTTGTTTTAAACGTTTCGTTTTTGTTTCATTTATTTGATTTTATTATTTTATTTGCGTGTATGTTTGCATATAAAGTATAAATTTGTTGTACCGCAGTTTGATACGTATGGAGGTCGAAATTTATCATAGCAGAAGTGTAGTATTTTGGCTGTGTGTAAGTATATCGAAATTTATTGTTATAATCATATTTCACATTCTTAAAACGCTTTTCGATGAAAATTTATTGGTTTTATTATGTTTGCAATTTGTTTATATTTACAATTATAATATAATTTTATTTTATATTAGTAAAAATAAAAATTGGTAACACTGTATTTTATTAAAATTATGTAACTTATGTAAGCGCTAGTAGTATCTTCTGTAAACATATGATTAAAATCGGATAAACAATGTGGCCATAATAAATTATTAAAAACTTTAATAATTTTTTTCTCAAAAAATTGGAATCACTAGAAATAAATAAAATCACATAACCATCTTGGGTACTAAAATAAACTTATCCTAAAAATTTCATTAAACTCGGTTAAACCGTCTAGCAGGAGTTACGATCACAAAATTTTGACTGACGACACACATACATATACCCACATAAACTAAGTTCGGATTCGTCATCTAGAGGTTATATGAAAAATTTGTATATTTAATTATTTTTTTTGGAAATGTTACAGATACCGTAGTGGTCACTATACCACATTTTCAGTCGAAGTGGTAAAAATTCTCATATAATTATCATTACAAATTAAAATAAAATCTTTATAAAGATGCAAAATTTATCAACAACCAATCTAGGCTATTTCTGTGTCCTACTGCACCATTCAGGCAACCGTCACCCTATTTCAAAGTATTCAAGCAAACAAGGGTCTCTCGGCCGGGATGAAATTTTAAAATCCGGGATTGGTAACGGCTATCCGTCCCCGGCATGCAGAAATGAAACGAGCGAGCAATTGGCGTGTGTCGGTGGCGCGACAACGGACAAGACACGGGGCCGGCACGGATGGTGTATCTGGTTTTGGAAAAAAACGACAAGCCAGCGGTAGGGGGGGGGGACGATAGAATGGGTGTACGGGTGGGCTCCCGGCTTCGGTCACCTAACGCATATCTATCACCCAGAGTCAAACAGCCGGCCAGAGAATGCGAGAATGATTTCCCTGCTGGCTTGTAAAATGTCTTAAAAGACATCGCCGACTAGTGCTTTCGCCTGCAATGGAATAGGCAAGATCGCGCGCGAGTACTCCAAGAACGGGGTGAAATAGGATGGTTAGGTTTTTTTTTTGAAAGGTGAAATACATACATTTTAAAAGGATAGTAATTTGGAGTAATTAATACATAAAGGATAATAAAATTCAGCTAATATTTCGGCTATAATGTAAATAGCGGAGAAATAAATTGGAATACATGAATTCTCAAAAGATATTAATTAAATGGTTTGTTCCTGCAAAAGGTCCTGATAGTAAGTCATAGCTATTTATTTAATCATACATTTATTTAATCATGTACTCGGATAAATAATGCAGCCATAATCAATTTTTGAAAAAACTGTAGTTTTTTTTATTATTATTTAATTCTTTCAAGCACAAATATTTATTTAAAAACTGGATAAATTATAGCTAAAATAAAATTTTAATATTTTTTTATGCTCATTTATTTGCGTGTTTCATTATTTTTCATCTTTTATTCTAATGCGTTGTTCATTAAATTATATTTCATTCGCAGCGCCTCCCAATAATTCATCTCTCATTCAAGGAACACTCATGTTTTGCACAGTTCATTCACTACACAGCTCAGTCACTGAGCAGCTTCATTCACTGACCATGTTCATTCACTGCGCAGTTCACTCATTGCGCAGTTCATTCGCTGCGCAGTTTATTGTCAGCGCAGCTCATTCACAGAGCAGCTTATTCTAGGCACACCTCATTCGCTGCACAATGGGCTTATGTGCAAGTATCATATCTGCTAACTTATAGTAACTTATACAATTGATTTATTGAGAATAGAAAATCTCAAAACTGAAAATACCAAAATATAACAATACATTCCAATATGCCTTACACAAATGTTACTGGTTTTCACAATTTTTATAATAAGAATTTGAAACTAATTTCATAGAGGGCGCTAGTTATACTATACCGATTTGATAAATAAAAGCATTTTTTTTATCTCTAGAATTATAAGCAAAATAAATCGAAAATCGAGCATTCTTCTTTACATAAAAAGTAACTGTAGTTTAATTGCGATATCTTTATTCGCATTTGAGTTATTTGATTTTAAAAATATCAGTGTATATCATTTTCTAATCCTTGAAACCAAAATTGGTTTGTTCATATGACTATTGTCATTTGTTTTTTTTTTTAAGCTTATCTATCAGTAAAGTGTGTTATAAGTTAGATTAATGTACAGGTAATTATTAAGCGTTTTTTAAACAATATTTATTATGAAAAAAAAACAAAAATTCAACAATAACATTTTTAAATAATTATTCCGGAGCGTAATCACTATCAACTTCAACAACTGCTTTCAATTTGCTTGGAAGACGGTCGATTCCACGGGCAGAAGAAGTAAACGAAACAGCAATTTTATTAACAAATATGCACCAACCCAATAGTAATAAAAAAGTAAATTTTACATTTATACTCAAATAGAACAACTTAAATTAGTTTAAATTTAATTTAGCTTATTATATTAGTAAACATATTTTGCTAATTTTATGTATCACAGATTAAATGCATTTGGAATTAAAAAAAAAAACCCAATAAATTGTGTATAACCTCTATAAATTTCCATTTGAAATCCCGTATTGTTAATTTAACTCGAAAAATCGGGCTAAATAAACTATAGCAAAATAAATGGAAAAACTGCTTCATTCTGTCCGCGTATAAACAAATCATATTATGAAACGCAGAGAGAGCGCGCGGCGCGGCACGGCGACTGTGTGGTCAAATCCCATCTATAAAACAACACAGCAAAAACATAGATCTCTCGTGCGCCCACTGTATATCCGTGTTCAATGAATATCCATTATGGAACTTAATAATGCAGATAAATAAATCAAAATGGTGTTAAAACATTCAAAAATGAAAAACTAACTGTCGTCCGTTTCTCATAATTCATATTCGAGAGTGGGGTTCACAGTTTTGTGGTCCGGATTTTTGATGCAATCGCCTGTTGGATGGGTAAAGGGTTAATGGCAAACAGTGGTGGGGCGGGGAGGTTTAGGGAAAATGGTGTGTTATCAGGTTGGATCATTAACACGCAGAATAAACTCCAATGCCCGGAGTTTCAATACGCACTGAATTAAAATGGTCATAGAGAAAATATGCGATATTGTTTTTTATTTTCCCGGTATCGGACGAACCGTGTATGGCTGATACAGATAAATTGTTTTATCAAATAGATTTATGGTAACATTTTTTCGGACATTTGGAATAATAATCTCGATGGATAATATTATATTTTTTCTATTATAAATTAGAAGCTATTTCGGCAAATATATTATTTTGAAATTGATTAACCTAATGGAAATCAAATCAAATTAAATGATAATTCATGAGAATATATATATTTTATAGTATAGTGTCTGTCATATAATGTAATCACATCGGAACTCGAGGTATTTGATAATAATAACCGACTGATAATAATATATAAGGTAAACATGAACATAAAATATTTAATGCAATTTAATTCATAAAAACTTAACATAATATATACTGTAAAAAAATAACGAAATAAAATTTTACTATAGAAAATCTATAATATTCTAAATATTCTATATTTCTAACTCAAAATTCTGTAATTTTTACATAATTCATAATAATTACATAAAATAAATAAAAATGACCTAATAAATATGTAAAATTGCTTACTTTCTGCAAATTATATCACATACTTAATATAAAATTATATATTCATTTTAAAATAGATTCTTTATATAAATTTAGAAATGTATGTAATTATAAACAATAATATTATAGAACAAAATAAATTTTACCTATTTATGGAAAATACAAATTTGCTAAAGTTCTGTAAATTTACTAAGAGAGACTTAATTTAAAAAAAAACTGTAATATTACATACATATATAATTTTACATCTCGTTGGTAACATCATATTACGTAAAGTTTGTAATAGTTTTGATATTATGTATTTTTAAACAATCATTTTAAAATTACAACCTAGAATTAATATCTAGAAATACTGAGCATCATAGTGTCTCATGGTTTGTCGGTAAAATTACATAATTTTTTTTTTTTAGAATATATAATAAAACAAAATTCAATATAACCAAAACGCACTCACCTATGGTTGCACTGCTGGCAAGCAAAACATTCCAAATGGTAAACATTACTTCTCGCCCGCATAACCATCTCAAAGGCGGGTATGACTTTACTGCAAGCGGCACAATAACCCGTATTACCAAACAGCCTCAAATAATCCCGTTTGCATAGGATCAGATTGGCCTTGGTATAGAGTGTCGAACCAACTTCGCCCAGCCGACAATCGCAACAGCCGCACTTCAGACAGTCCTCGTGCCAGAATAGATCGAGCGCCTTCAGCAGGAATCGTTCGGTGATGCCCTTACCGCAACCGGCACACTCTTGTGCACCGTTACCGTTACCGGACGTGCCGCCCCCGGAGGGATTCCCACCGCCACCACCGCCACCACCGCCTGGCTTACTAGCCGGCTCCGACTTGGACACGTCCATAGTCATCATCGATGATGTGCGCCTGAGACCGATGGTGGTGCTGAAATTAAAGAAAAGGAAATCATTTATGAAACTATTAACATTCGCACAAGGTTTGAGTGACAATAATGGATCATTTAATAAATATATAATTAATTTATTTTTTGGACGTTTCGGTCATTATATCATGAGCATCATTTGTTAGTATTTCTGTTATTTACTCTAAAAAACATTTGTCTCAGTTTTCCTGCGGAAGACGTACGTATGTCGATTATTAATAAATATTAATACAGAACTTAAACCTAAAGCCGTTTTATTTTAAAAATGTTATATTTCTGTCGTAGAATATTTTATTTAAAAGATTTGCATTCATCAAATTCTCAATTAAAAGAATTTAAAACTATTAGCTAATTGCAGGAATTATATTTTAAATACGGAGAGTGATAAAAGCGCATTATGGTTACCCAAAACATTAGATAAGCGCAGAAAATCAGCATTGAATAAGCGCATTTAAAAACAATAAATAAAGGCATCAAAATATTAGGTTTGGTTAGATTATGCAATATAATCATGATGCACTTATTCAATATATTTTGACGCGCTTATGCAATGTTCGCAGAAAAAGGCTATATGCGCTTATTTAATTCACCCTTTAAGTAATAAATAATTTCAAATGTTTACAACACAATTTTCATTATTAAGTATTCACGTGTAGAAAAAGACGTAGCAACGCCGTGTTTGAATCAGATGTCAACTGACAAAGACGCCGATAACGACGGAAGCGATAAAAAGAGATAGGTTGACCCAGCGTCGAGCTTTTCAACCCAACTGTATATAAATTTCGTACAAAATTTTATTATTTCACACACTCGGTATAGGTGACACGATATTTGACCCACGAATCCAATACAAACTTACGATTAGATGAGTCAGTAGCATAGCTAAAGTATGTTTTCATAAAAAATATGTTTACTGAAATAAGAGAATAAAAGAAATATTTTATAGATTTACAGTAAGAAAATACTTTATTTGTAAATATTATTAACGTACTTAAGAATTTTTCCATTTAATTTACATAATAAATTTCTATTTGCATATTAATAATCCTATTAATTAACGATGTAATTAATAGTACATTTGTGTACACATAAATAAATTGCTTGAAATAATTATTACATAAATTGTACAATACATCTACGACTCAAAACAACTAAACATAATTGAACTAACTATAGTGACTGTTATTTGTGTAAGAAATTATTGAGTATATCAGTCCAATATGGAAATGTTCTTAAATAAAACACATTTAAGTTTCAAACGAAAAGCTTTCGATTTATTTTAAGTCTAAACTAACAGAGTTTTTGTTACATTCCAATAAAACATGTGTCAAAGATACAATAATTTTCTGTAAGCTCAAAGTTTGGTTAGTAAACCATATTAATTGTAAATACATGTTAAATAAAATATATAAAAATTATGAAAAATATTAATTATTGTCTTTAATAATACGATTATTTAGATATTCAAGTATAGGATGTATCACTGAAAAACATATAGACAATCAAGTATTATTTACTTGTCCAAAGTAAATGTTTTTCAAGTAAAAAAATATATACACTATAATGTGTGATATTCTTATCATTTTCATTAATTTTAAAATAAAAATAATATTTTAAAATTTTGTTTATAACATTTAACACTAAAAATAGTGGAGATCTAATTAAACAAAACATTTTTTTAATGTGTAACTTGTATTTGTAGAATCGAAGACTTTACTAAAATACATTATACAATTTGTATTGTCTGAGAAGAAAATTCAACTTTGTGACACCCCTGTTCATAGCCAGTGGCGTAGCACATAGTAAATTTGCCAAGAGGTAAAAAGTTTTAATGATCCTTACATATACTTCAAGTTCAGTCAGTTTCCGTCCAACTAACTTAACAAACGCAAATATTTCATTAGAGAAAGTTTTTGGACGGATTTTTGTTCAGTCTATTTTATCTCTTTCGGTTTGGGTTAATTAGTGTATGTTTACTTCGTCATATTGATATTATTAACTAACTAATTAATTAAATAAACGTATGAATTATCTTAGAACGACTAATTCAATCTGAAATTTCAAATAACTTAGAAAGTGTTAAACCTTTGGCCTTAGTTAATTATCGACTGATTTTATTTAAACTTTATGTATGGTAAAAAAAAATCTGCTGCTATCACCACATAACCGACCGGTCATCATATTAAATAAATTTATGGAATAGAAAAATTTGTAGTAGTCATGGTAATTAAAAACAAAACCGTCTTGATATAAATATGTGCCACCTATTTACAGAATTATCATAAAAATATGAAAAATTATAAAACAATTATTTAGTCGCACTGTAAAAAAAATAGTACTAAAATTTTACTACAAAAAAATCTGTAATTTCATTTTACCATAAATATTCTGTATTTCTATTTCAAAATTCTGTAATTTTCACATAATTCATAATAATTGCTTACTTTCTGCAAATTACATCACATACTTAATGTAGAATTACATATTGTTGGTATAACTTCTTAAATTATATAATATTACAGTTTGCACATTAATATCTGTAATAATTCATCAAAATAATGAGACTTGGTACATATTTTGTCTAATAATACCAATAAAATAGTGTAATGCATTCATTTCAAAATACATCCCTTATATAAATTTAGAAATGTATGTAATTATACCAATAATAATATTACAGAACTAAACAAATTTTACCTATTTATGAAAAATTTTTGACCACTGGATACGTTTAGTTTAGGTAACATTAGATCCCTCATTAGGACTTTAGCTTTATCTTTTGCTCCTGATGATGTAAGCTTAGTTTTCGAAATACGTATATATCTTTTTTTTAACTATTGTTTAATTATTTTAATTTAGACAATCAGATGCTGTCAGACAGGATATCCGTATCAGATTCTTTAATAATTATGATTGCATAATTAATTATATATTGGTTCTCGCGTGTATAATATCAGTGAAAATATAAATAAATAGATCGGCAGTTGTTTTGATTGTTTACCGGAATATGTATTGTTTATAAAATAGTATTTTATTTATTTTGTGTTTTTTTTTCCCTTGATATTTTTTAGTTTATTGTTTTATATGAATTCAATTATCCATACGTCATATTTTGACATCATCACAATATTGAACTATTTGTTTCGTTTGTATAAAAAAATTATTCCCCATTTGATTGATTATTAAATTTTATAAAAATATGACATTTAATTTTTGCTTGTGGTTATTAATACACAATTTTTTTTTTAATTGAGTTTGTTTTTCTTTTAAATGTAAATATGTTTTATTTCATAGTAATATAATATATAAATTTTGTATGTTTATAATTTTTTTACGTATTTATTTAATACAATGTTTTAATCAAACATATACAGTTAAAAATACTTTTGACATTTGTTAAATATATGAATTAATTATTGATCAGTTATGGGCCGTATTTGAATTGTTTTAAATATAAAATGTACCTATATATTAACGTTAAAAGTACTTTTGACAATATATGCTATAGCATTTTCTGGAAAATAATTTAGTAAAATTATTAATAATTTTTAATTCAAATATGTTTTCCCAAATTTATAAAAAAGTTTGAAAATAATTATAGGTATTATAAGTATAACTTACTATTATTTGTTTTTATTTAAATTTTTTTTTTTAGAAAATTATATAAATTTTCTAAAGTTCTGTTTATTTATTAAAAGAAATTTTACTAAAAAAAAAAAACTGTAATATTACATACATATGTACTTTTTTATAAGTTTATAAGTTTGTAAGTAAAATTACATTTTTTTTTAAGTGTAGGTACAAATACAGAAAATAATTATTATCATTTCATTGTAAATTTTTTAAATAGTCTTTTGAAAAAATATCAACGTACGCCTATGCAGTCGGAAGCATAAAACGATTTCCTACCGAAAAATTGTCCTACAGGTTCAGGATAAATAATGTACGGCAATAATAAAATATTGCATCGGCCAGCTTACACATACCAAAACATTCACACAACCATCAAACCATATATACACACACACACACACACAGCAAAAATCTGTTGGAGCTTTTAATAAAAATGTCACTTCAACATTACGTATTATAGTATAGGTACACAGTAATAACATACCAACATTGAATAACTAGGCGAGACGTACCAACAGGCAATATTGACCAAACCATCCACCTCTCCTACCCCCCCCCCAACGTTACATCTCTTTGGAAACCACCCAACAGCCAGCCCAACCACAAAATGGACACAAAGCGGAATTCAAATATATTTGGAAATTTAAAATTTTCGTTATTTGAACAGATAATGACGTTACTGTTATTGTAATTAGATAGGTAATTAGGTATTTGCATTGTTTTAATTATTTTGGATTAATAATTTTATCATACAAATATATATTCACTGCCTGAATATGTCGATACATAAAATTCTAGAAAAACATTTAATTAATTATAATAATGTAAAATATTATAATATATACATAGGCCGCGCGGCCAGTATAGCCATTTATTATAATTTATTTTAATAAATGAATATTGACTTTTATTTACAATTCAAATGTAATTATTTTAAATCAGAATGGTAATAAATATTTAACTAATTTGTTCTGTATAATTAAATTATTAAATTAAAAATTGAATTTTACGCTGGATTTACTATATTGCAAATTATATGAATTCATTTAATAGAAAGATTTGCGAAAAACATCTATTTTTATATTTTATTTGTTCACACTTTTGTACAACAAACAATTGAATAATATATTATTTCTTGAGCATACAAATACTGTTTAGTAAGTGTAAAATATATTTATGGATTTTGTTCACGCAATATAACATGTTAGAATATTATTTAAATAATTTTATTATCAATTAGAATATATTTCTAATAATATAAATATATGTCATTAAGTTATGACGTCAATCAGGTGGTTGTACTATTTTTTTTTATCGCTTTATATCATGTAAGCAAGTTCAATAAATTTGTATTCTAGTAAAATTTTTCCGCTCAAAAATGCTTAAAAATACGTTTAAAAAAGTTTTTATTTAATTCGATTTGTCTTGTGACGTACAAAATATTTCAAGAGAGAACATACTTTTGTAAAATAAATATATATTTTTGGCGAGGATTCAAATATTAGCATGGATTAAACAAAATAATTTGAAAATGAATAAACTCATATCACCCCGACCTGAAATCGACCCATCTTCAGAAAACAAACCAGATATTAAAAATATAGACATGTTATGATGGTAAATTTTTGAACGTATTTTTCATTTAAAATGTCTTTCTAAAACCAAATTTAAACGTGTAATAGAATAGTAACAACCAAAAATGAGAAAAGCAGGTACCATTCAGGATAGTCAATTACAAATGACAACCATCACATACGCGATGAGTTGACAATTTAGACAAATAAATGCATTTACATTCAAACCGAAAGGAACAAAAGACAATCGTTTTCCGTTACCGTTTTTAATCAAATCGAAACAGTGACCGATGATACCAGGAACTATACTTGTGTTGTTAAATTAACAGTTGAAGTTTTAATAGATGACAAATGAAAATAGAGAGATTCATTTGTTTATTATCGATTTACGGAAAAGTAATAATTAAAAAAATGCTAAAATGTAGTTTAAAAGTATGTTAATGTTAAAATTGAAAATAATTTTTGTAAAGTTACAACCTGGCTTGGTGCATATTTGTTTATATCGTTTAAAATCACAATTGTTGCTAAAAACCTCCTAGATTGCAATATACAAATAAAGGACCTGCAACTTATAGTGGGTTACGTTTCAAAATGTACCTGGGCTTCGAACCGTTATATTTTTCGTTCAAGTCAATTAAAAAAATATATTTTGGTTCATTTTCGGTTTTCGTTCCGGTAAAATAACGGTTTTTTTCGGTTTTTGGTTCAGTTTCGATTGATTAATTTTAAAAAATTTTCAATGTTTTTATTTGTATTAAAAATTTATTTTCTACCATAATTTAGACCATTTTATTCCTACTTTTATAATAAACATACCTACTACATAAATTGATACAATAATATAATATGAATGATTATAATTAATAATTAATTAAAGGTAGATTAATTAGAAGTATAAAAAATATGATAATAATAATAATTATTTGAAACTTATATAATTTATATGTATGTTCTAATTATATAATAATAAGATAACATATATTAACGTAACAAATTCTTGTATACTGAATTTTTATTAATTAATAATTACACTATGTTACTAGACTCCTAAAATTAAAAAAAAAATAATTTTTTTCAGTTTCGGTTTCGGTTCAGTTCCGATTCAAAACCATAAAATATACACTTATAATAAAAGTTAAAAGAATTTCAAACTACAAAAAAAATTATGTAATATAATTTTGTGTATAAAATAAGGAGGGGAAAAGTACTTCCATTGATGCTGTTACCTGTACTCGTAAATCTCGACAGAAAACTTAAGATTATTTCTTCTTATTGTTAATAAAACAAAGTTGTGCACATATCTCCTTCGGTCCAATTCGAGAGTGCAGGAGTTTAAGTCCCGTCATAGTTTCCTGTCGGCAATGCAGGACTTTGGGGCGAGCGTAGCTTTTTATGAAGCACGTTCGATTTGATGCGAAATACGTACACACACATACACACACCAGGGCATATTTTAAACACGTAACTTACAATACATTTAAACAAATAACAACTGAAAACTTGAATGCAATAAAAACTGAAATAAATCGTTGTAAAGTTGGTAGCGAAGAAATCCTATGTAAGACATATCAACGTAGAATAGTGAGGCTTCATTTTATAGTTAAAGTTACAAATAAGTTACAAGTTAATTTTGTTTTTATTATAAGTAAAACAAAACCAAAAAATTTAAAATGTTAAAAATGCACGAATAGATTTCTTGTCAGAATTATTAATCATTTTACTAGACCTATAGAAAAGAATCAGTCCCATTGCAACGACGTTTATTTTTAGACAATCAGATTTGTTCCAAACCATCTGATGTCTACAAATAAGAATTAACTTACACAAATCTAAAATATTCTAACGTTAGTAAATCCCAAACAATTGTTTTAATGCCGGAACGAAAAAACCGGTAAATTATTTCACTATTTTTTTGTGTGTAAAATACCTGTTTATGATAATAGTGGACAGAAAGTAAAAAGCGTTAAAAAGTGTTTGTAATTTTTTTATTCTGACATTAGACAAATCAGGGCTTCGAATCGTTATAGTTTTTATTCCGGTTCCATTAAATATATATATATATTTAATGGAACCGGAATAAATACTATAACGAATCGAAGCCCTGATTTGTCTAATGTCAGAATAAAAAAATTACAAACACTTTTTAACGCTTTTTACTTTCTGTCCACTATTATCATAAACAGGTATTTTACACACAAAAAAATAGTGAAATAATTTACAAGTTTTTTTACTAGTCCTATAAAAATAAATGAAATTATTTCACAGAATACAAAAGTAATTCTTAATTGAAAATTAATTATCGCCAATGTTAACTATACCAGCATAGCGTGACACGACATTTGAACATTAGAGTGAACGATAATAATTATAAATCTGTAGTATATATCATTTAATTAATCAATTAACTATCGTATTCCATATTATACTGGTGTGTGCTGCTCTAAATAACTGTACTAATACAATATCACTTATCACAATGCCAGTGCAACTAAATCTATACATGCTGCGCTCCGTCCGTATAGATTCAATTGCTCTTATGAACATGCACGATCACCCGGTATAATATATTAGATATGTATAGTGGTTCTCTATTTCTACCTCTCTCTATCTCTCTCCCTCTCTCTATTAGTATTAGGTATGCATCTATTGAAATTACATAAATTAGTGGCGCTGAATTAACAAGAGAATTTGTTATGCAATAATACATTGGTAATTATGAAAAATAAAAACAAATAATTGTAGTTCAGAGATACATAGTACATCTAATTAACCTCTTAAAATTATTAATAGACTTAACTAATATAATATTTAATTTAAGGGGGGAAATAAATGTAAACGCCAAAAAAAAAGGTAATTTTTCAACAATTTTTTATATCTTAATAAAATCGTACAAAAAAAAGATAAATTAACGCCAGAATAGAACAATATAACAACCATTAATAGAAATTCACAACCGTTATTTGATATTCACATTAAAATAGCATATTAAACATCAATTTATAATAGTAAAGAATCTGTCAGAACTTATTATAATTTTTTATATAATTTTACTATAAAAAGCCAAGAGTTACAAAAATGCCTTGTCATATTGTGCAATTTTACATAAAATGTAATTCTACAGAAGTTGTAATATTACCGAATATTATATATATATATATATATATATATATATATATATATATATATATATATATATATAGAATATAAGAGGATTATGGCTGACATATATTTAGTAACAAAAACTAATGGTATTGCAGCCAGGAGTTGGGGATTTAAGCCAAAAACTCAATTTTTATTACGTAGGCAAGCTTTCGAAAATTATATTTCCTTCTTCGGGCCTTCTATAATGTTTTACAGCAGATGTTCAAAATGTCCTCCATTTTGTTGTATACACAATCTAATTCTTTTATTTAGTGAACGCATTATTCCATTTAATATTACTGCATTGTTTTGTAAGTTTGTAAATTCTTGCTCGATTTTGTCTCTCAACTCATTTAATGTATTAATTGGAGTGTTTGGACGTTTGATTTCAAATAACTCCTTACAGTAAAATCCATTGGATTCAGATCACAAGTCCGAGGAGGCCATTTAATTGGTGCATCTGCACCTTGACCAATCCATTTATTAGGGAAGTGGTCATGCAACCACCTTCTACAAATTCTAGTATCTCCCTTATTATTGAGTTTTGGAAAAAAGTGTATATAAAAAGGTACCCTTATTTTTGAAAGTACTATTAGCTCTAGCAATTACGGTACATAATTCTGGACCAGCCTGTATATATATATATATATATATATATATATATATATATATATATATATATATATAAAATATTGTTTTTGTAAACGCCAACCAAAGACGTCTTTTCTGCGGTCGAGTGTACAACCGTTTCCAACTCGAAAAGGAATAAACCTCAACTGTTCAAAAATATATTGTATTTATAGCTGAAAATATATATAATTACATAGAACAGTTCTATTTTATATGATTTCATTACGAAATAAAAAATGATTAAAAATCACCTTTATTTTTTCGCGTTTACATATATTTTCCCCCTTAAATTCTAGTTTGAGCAAAGCGCAAACAAGGGATCTTTGGTGTCCGAATCCAACACGCTACCACTGACCTGCGACTGTTAAATATCATTATAGTGCAGTAGATGGAGGGAGAGGGTTATTAAAATAAATGAATGCTGAAAAAAAGTATGTCGTAATTTGTATGAATATTTCTGTACGTTTGACCGTTATGATAAAAACGAAGACAACGCAACGGTTGTGCTATGACGCACGAAAAGTATCCAAAGAATTGCCCCGTTAATTAAGTTTGTCACTTAACAGTACACAGGCGCAGCGAATTTAGGTTTTTAATTATTTTTGTTCAGCATTTCCTCAGTTAGTTCATTATATAAAATTTAATTAAGTTTCGCCCGGCCTTAATTTAACGCTACTAATCAAGTATAAAGTTTTTTTTTTTTTCGCGCGCGCTGAGCAAAGTGTTACAACGCCGGGGCTGACTGCGTTTACCCGTCGAATTGACGTACGTGTAAGGAAAGCTAACATTATGGTATTTTTAATTTTTGCGAATTGCCTCGACAATTTCAACGCTTTTTATTGGCGTTTTAATCCGGTGAGTTGGAAAGCTGCGGGCTTGCGTGCGTTTTGTCCCGTTCGACTTGCAATTGTTTTACGGGGCGGCTGTACATTCCAGGTTTGGTTCATAATTTCATTTGTTTACAATGAAAACCCAAGTTTATATTGTATGCCAAATTAAAATTAACCGACGGTTGAATACCTGTAACCAGATTTATCCATTAAATGCTTTTAAAACTTTATTCGATTGCCAGCGACATTGCTGTCTCTGTGTGTTCGACTATTAACACAAAATTATGGTTTTTGTTTTGTTTTTTGTTATTTGGCCGCCGTAATATCTATTCACATAAAAAATACCTTTTAAGGTTTTTCGAATTAATATTAATAGAACTTTTGACAGTTTATTTTTTTAATATAAATAATATATTCAATTTATTTTTAGTATTATGGTTTAATATTAAAAACAAGTTAGGCAAAATAATGGATGGAATTTTTATGCACGCTGAAAAAAAGGGGAATTAACACCAGAATAGAACAATGTAACAACCATTAATAGAAATTCAGAACCGTTATTTGATATGCACTTTAAGATAGCATATTAAACTTGAATTTATAGTATTAATCAAAAATCTCTTTACTACATTGTAAATTTTTTTATGTAATTTTACTACAAAAAATCTAAGGGTAACCAAATGCCTTGTCATATTGCGCAATTTTATATAAAATATAATTCTACGGAAGTTGTAATATTAATGAATATTATCTGTAATATTACTTAAATTGTTTTGTAAAAATGCTATTATAATATAATTATAATTTTAGTGCTGCACAAGTAATATGGAAAAAATAATAATATTATCTGTTGCAGCACAAAATATAAACTTTCGTGAAAATATGCAAAATATATGTAAATCTGCTATTTTATTTTATGTAATATTTTAATTCCATAACAGTTTTATAAAAATTAACAGAATAAATGTAGTAAAGTTGCATTAGAGAGAAAATTACATGATTTTTTACTATGAAAAAATATGTAAATTTTACACTCTAATATTAATCGAAAGAAAAATTAAATTAATAAATATATGATTAAAATAAAACGAAATAAGTTGATAATATAATTTTTTTTCTTTTTTCGTGTAAAGTAATTCCGAGTTGTAAACAATTTCATTTTATTTATTTTAAGTAAATATACACAAACAGCAACGCGCTATAATATTAATTAAAGTTATGAAATAAAACTTTGTAATTAGAAAACGTCAAGGATATAGTAATCTCTATTTTACAGTTAAAACATAATGAAGAAATGAACGAAATTAATTAACAAAAATTGTAATTAGAAAATAGTCATTTATTTATTTCAATTTAACAATTATTTTTTAACATACTTATCGAAAGTATACAATACTTTTGTCACTTGATATTAGTTATTCGAAAATATATTACGTTTTACACATTTTAATTAAAAAATATTTTGTCAACAATTTTTGTCTTATCTACATTTATAAATGCCTTTTATTCAAGTTTCTCTACAGAGAAAAATATAAATAGATAACATAGAAAAAATCTTTCACAACTCATTACATTAAAATAAAACTACATTAGGTTAAAGTTCTGTATTAATATTTATTTATAATCGACTTTTCGACGAGCTCAACGTCCGTCTTCATTAGGAAAAATGATACAAATTACTTTTTTTATATTCTTAATTACACATGACGTATTCTATGAAATTATAGTATTTTGTTTTTGCCATTAATTTATTTTGATAAACTAATTAAATCATTAGTTAATTTTTAAATAAAGAAAGTACTGAGTTAAATAAAATTTGGCTTCCATTAATTAAGAATGTATAAATTTTATGATCTAGTTACTTATTTATTACCTAGTAACTTGTTCCTATGTTTTGTTTATTTACTCTAAATGTCATTTGTATCAGTTTTTTTTGTCGAAACGTCGATTATAAATAAATATTAATACAGAACTACAACTTAGAGCAGTTTTATTTTAATAAATAGCTGTTTAATTTAATTTTGTTGTAAAATTTTCAATTTATGTCGGGCTATATTTTCCGTTCAATATACTAATTTTATCGCAAATTTACACATTTTTGTATTACCATATTTGAATATATTTTTTAGTTATTTTAGACATAAATTTTAAATTTTCTGTTCTAAAAGATCTTTGTATTAATATATTATAACTACTATTATATTTATATTAAACAACTCTTCTAAATACTAATTCAACTGCGCATATTGTAATACAAATCAGCAGAGTAATGAATACAAAAAAAAACACACTTTTCATTTCCGTGATCACCACAAAAAAAAAAACCTTTTTACTAATCACGGAACATGGCAAAACTTTTTTCTCAGTTACATTATTGCAATATGCACATGCTTCGTGGATAACCCAACAAAATATATATACACTTCACTTCGTCGATAACTTAACTCAAGCATAATTTAAGTGCAAAAATATTCGCTCTCTCGCTCTTAGTATCATGGTGGAATATTCATATAATGGGGACCCATTCGCACCATCTCTTTCTGACGCGCCCACTGCCCGGCCGCAAATTGCGTTCTAATGTTCGTCGGATAATGAGCGTTTTATTTTATTTCAGATTCGATCAAAAGTTTTTAAAAGTCCGATGACAGAAACATTCTATTGCACTTTACGACGAAGCTGGGCTCCGCGCGTCGCTCCTTCGATAGCCCCCGACTAAACGGGAAATCGCAAAGCGGTATATATATATTGTGTCGAGGTATGGGCATAGACCGGTAGTGTAGTTCTGGCTCTAAGTACTTCACTGTTTCGATATGTGTGTGTATATTTTTCTAAAAAAAAAAAGGAATGTAAACTGCAAGTTAAAGTTTTGCACACCTGGGTTTGGAGTAGAACAATGTTTTCTTCGTTATTTCTATGTTGCTTGGCTAAAGAATTTTACAGAATAGGCAATTTTTCACGACAATGCCAATAGTTAACTGTGTTACAAAAGTTTCATACAGTAACGTCATAAATTTGATGTGATTTGAAGTTTCAAGGTGATTGGATGGAGTAACAAATAAATCGAATATATTTTTGCTTGATGATAATATAAGTATATCAAAATGTCATATTTTAATAAAATGTAATCAGAACTTTAATCCAAAGCTTTTTTATTTTAAATAATGTTATTTTTTTATTTAAATAAAAAATATATTTTGCTAAATTTAAGGTGTTTTTCGCAACAAATATCAAAAAAGTTTGATACAATAATATCATGAGTTTGAAGTAGTTACTAGTTTTAAAAAAAATTGTATAGATTGATGTAGTTTAGTAAATTTAAATTTTGCGCGATATTACCCGAATATTACCGACAACTGCAACTAATAAAAACAACAATAAAAATATGTTATTTGTTTATACTATTAATTATATATTTAGGCTCTTAGAATTGTTAGTCTTACAATACCACAAATTAGGGTTTCCTAATGAGTCACACTTAAAAAGTGTAATAAAAAGAAACTACATTTTAAAAAATTTATATAATTTTAGATGTTTTGTGAATGTAATTTTTCATAAAAAATGTAATAATACATAAATTATCACAGTAAAATTATAAAATTTTATTATTTTTACTGTTAAAACAATGTAAAATTACATAAATTTATGATATATTTTTTACAGTGTACTTTACAATAATATAATCTGCAAAAATCAATTTAGAAACAATGTACCATTTAATTTAATAATAATGAAAACAGAAATAATAAATTATATAAATTTCCATTTCTAGAATATTGCAATTTCCTATTTTACTGGTGTAAAACAAAAGCTCCCATATCAAATAAGTTGATCAAGTCATTATGGCATTATAATAGTAATAAGCTAAATAGAGTACAACATACTAATATCATAAATCAGATATACATACACATATATATGCACCAGACGTAATACATCCTATAACCTAACGAACTAAATACAAAAATAACTTATATAGTGGCTAGTGTTTTTATTTCTTTAATAACATTCTAATTAGGAAAATTTCTGTTCATGTGTAAATGAAAATCATAAATTTCCTAACACGACGTGTTACTAATTGAAAATGTAATGAACGCGAGGCGAACGCACGCGCGGGATTCGAGTATTTCGCGTCTCGTAATAAAATTATAGGTAGGTACTTTTATTATTTAATTACGTGCATATTTTAAACTGAACGGCCAATTAGCAAATGGCATTTTGGTACAGTTTTGAGACACAAAGACTGTGCGTAAACTGCTGCGCGCGTGTATATGTTTTGAAAAGTCAGGATTTTCGAAACCAACTAGATAATTATTCAGCAAAATTAAATACAATTTTATCTATTTGCATACACAGATTGTGTTACAGAGATTTCTTGAAACTACAATACATTATCTTAGTTGCATTTGAGTTTTATTTTAGGGATGCACAGACTTGTAACTTGATGCTTTCAACATGGTATAAAATCTTTCAGAATTCATTATATTAAAATAATACGGCTTTAGGTTGTAGTTATGTATTAATATTACATTATCATCAAGAAAAAAGATACAAATGGCATTCATAGTAAATAAACAGAACATTGAAACAAGTTACTGCATATTTGTATAATTTTTTTTCTAATAAAAGCGTACGTTGAGTTCGTCGAAACATCAATTATTAATAAATATTAATACAGAACTACAATCTAAAACCGTTTTATTTTATTTCAAGTCAAACTATAAAAATGTTAAACCAAGTAGTCATTTTTGTTTAGCTTGAAATTTCAAGCCATGCTGAGCCTTCGAATGCAAGTAACTTATTGAAATGTTTAATTTATCGCTTCCAAGTTGTTTAAAATTTGAAAAATAGCTTGCAAAGGCTTGAAACCAAGTCAAGCATTTTACTTGAAGCCCAAGTCAAATTTTAATAAGCTTTACAGATCAAACCAAGCTAAGTTTGTTCTTCAAATCATGCTACTAAGCTTGGCGAAACACCCAAGCAAAATTAATTACTGCTTTACTGCAAAGAGTGCCACACTCTTATAATTACATGCCATGTTTGTATACGAATAAATGTGTTATGTATCTTGTAAAAATATTTTTATCTTTAATAGATCTTTGATACAAAGCACAAATATATTTTAAATACAATTTATTTGATTAATAATAAATGGAAATGTTCTATAAAATATTTCATTAAAAATCAACCACACTGTATATATTCTTAAAAATTATTAATATATATATATAAATGTTTTAGACATTTTCATCAAAAAAAATCTGAAAAAATTCAGATAAATTGAACCACTGTTAAATATTTAAAAAGATATAATATTTTGTAATAAAATTATATTTACCGATTTTTCATCAAAATATATAATAAACAAACTTCAAGAAGCCGTGTACAATTGGCCGATGAAGACACCACCGATTCGCAAACTGAGACGCGTGCCCTGGTGTAAAAACCGAGTTTCATCTCATCTCTGTTCGACCACGAGCTGGTGGGGCACCCTTAGCCACTCCGGCGCGGTGCGGAGTGGTCCGCGTTAGAGAAGTACAGAGGAAGGAGGTATCGCTCGATTTTTATCAGCTTCCTTTTTAATTAATACTGTTTGCCTTCATTAACATTCATGTCCTCGGGGGAATATTATTATTTATTTTATACGATGAACATTTTTGAGCGTTGCCAAAAAACGATTCTGTACATTTTGTGATATATCCTAATATACGTATAATTAATATCTATACATACATTTATATAAACAATAATAAAAAAATAAAAAAATGAGTTCTTGTTTAAGATTCTGTGTCAAGCTTTCGGTGGTATTTCTCACCTTCTTCAAGTCATGTTCTTGTTAGAAAATTGAGAAATATATACATAAACGGTACAGCAATTATAAAAATAGCAGATTGTACAAATCATTAAGTCAAAAAATAATTAAAAATTAACAAAAATAAAAACAATGTAACAATATTTGCAGTTGAATATTAAAAATAAATAAATAGTAATAAGAATTATAAATGTTTTTGTTTCCTTTCTTACATTTTTTTTCTTCAAGTGCATTATTTTATTCTCTGAAATGAATATAGTATATGAAGAATTGCATATTTTTGTCCCAAAAGCAACAACCATTATGTAGCAAATTTTTTAATGATATAAAAAAAACGCGTTATTAAACCTGTAATAAAAAAAAATAGCTTGCGTATACTTTAGTGGCGCGTCCAACCCTGGATCGGTTAGATTGTGAGGAGAAAGGGGAGTAGGGCAGCATCCCCAAAGTAATGAGATGATAAATTGAATGAATCTAATCTGAAATAAATAAGCGGAAAGAAAGAAGGACAAAGAAGGAGAGCGAAGTGAAGTAAGTGGCACTAAACGAACTAAGTGACGAATGGGGAGACCCCCGGCTTGGCCAATGCTGGTAAGACAAAGACACCAAACATTACGAATGTCTGTCGGTGGAACAGAGATGAACAAGCGACCGAAGCAATATTACCGTGAAATTGATCCGAGAGTGCTGTGTGTGTGTATATACCGGGCGGGAACGAATCGACACTCTATAGCCAAGTTTTGGTTTCCGTTTGATTTCTCTTGGTTTTTGGGACTTGATTATAATGAAACCATGAATTTGTGCGTAATATTTTTGTAATAATTGTTCAAACTATAATATATATTTTACTAATAAATAAATTTGTGTTTAATATTTTTGTAAAAATTGTATGTTTCTCAAAAATATATCTATCAATTTGATTAACTAGGAATTATGCATATTTAATTTTATTTGTAAATTTAATCAATTTATTGCAAACAATCAGCAGTAATTTCTTTTGAAAATTGCAAAGAATCTCATATATTTTTTAATGACAAAAAAATCATGCAGGAATTTGTGTTAATTTTTTTAGACAAACAAAGGTGAACTTTTTTATAAAATTATATAAATCAAAATTTTAATCATATGTTATTAAAGAGACTACCCGGATAAGGGCGTCCTCCGGCCCCAGTTTGCGATGGTGTTTCTTTGCCATGATTTTGTGTGTAGGAAATATAATTTTTCCAAAGTATCATGTTGAATTACCTGCGTTATACTTACTTATGGCGTAAAACTCGTTTTTTTTTTATTCCAAACACTCCTGGAAAATTGTACTACAAAGTATGACCAGTTAATCGGCCCGCCAGGTCGGAAATAAAATCACAGAAGGTTGCGGGTACCGGAAATCGAAAGCTTATAACGTTGTCTACATTTCATGGGATGCCCTTTTTGAACTTCCTACTGGAAGTCCTGGAAAGCCGACCTGACAGTCCCGGCGGCCCGCCAAGTCGGCTCGCCAGGACGGTCAGGTCGGCTTACCAAGACTTCCAGAAAGAATTTCAGAAAGGGAACCTCATGAAATGTAGACAACATTATAAGCTTTCGACTTCCGGTAACCACAACCATCTGTGATTTTATTTCCGATCTGGCGGGACGATTAAGTGGTCATACTTTGTAGTACAATTTTCCAGGAGTTTTTGGAATAAAAAAATTAAAAAAAAAGTAATTCAGGTAATTCAACATGATACTTCACACAAAACCATGGTAAAGAAACACAATCGAAAACTGGGACCGGAGGACGCCCTTATCCGGCTAGTCCCTTTATCGAAGCAATCCACAAACACGACCTAATTCGATACTACTATAACAAAATAAAAGTAAAAGAGATATATATGCAGGTATGTTTAATTTATATAAATATAAATAAAAAATATAAATAACATGAAATAATATCAGCAAACATAATAACTTCAATATATAACCAATTGAAAATATCTACCTGCAAAACAAAATACAAATAAAAACAAGATTAGAAGTATATGGGTAAACCCATATATGGACTACTTTGAAATTTTTCGGAAAGTTGGCAACACTGTATTTTAATAATATTATAATTTATGTGGGCACTAGGAGATACTTTTCTGAAAATTTGATCAAAATCGGATAAATAATGTAGCCACAATGAATTTTTAAAAAATTTTGTGATTTTTTTCTCGATAAGTTGGCAACACTGTATTTTGTTAAAATTGCATAATTTATTTAGGCACTAGGAAAAACTTTTATAAAAATTTGATTAAAATCAGTTAAATAAAATGGTCATAATAAATTTTTAAAAATTTTATTAATTTTTTTCTCGGAAAGTTGGCAACACTGTATTTTGTTAAAATTACATAAATTATATGAATACTAGGAGAATCTTTTGTGAAAATTTGAGTAAAATCGGTTGAATAACATGGCCATAATAAAAATTTTAAAAATTTAGTCATTTTTTTCTCGGAAAGTTGGCAACACAGAATATTAATAAAATTATGTAATTAATGGGAGCATTAGGGAAATCTTTTCTGAAAATTTGATCAAAATCGGATAAATAACGTAGCCAATATGAATTTTTAAAAACTTTAGTAATTTTTTTCTCGGAAAGTTGGCATCACTGGAAAAAAACAAAACCACATGACCATCTTGGGCACTAGACAAATTTATCCTGAAAATTTCATTAAAATCGGTTGAACCGTCTAGGAGGAGTTGCGATCACAAAATTTGGTCTGACGACCGAGCGAGCGAGCTGACGACGCACATCCATACACCCACATAAACTAAGTTCAGATTCGTCATCTACAAGCTATATGAAGGATTTCTATACAATTTTTTTTTTTTTTTGAAAATTTTACAGACACCGTACCAAACGCTTTACTACTTTTCCTTGCAGTCAAAGTAGTAATAAAAATTATGTATGTCATAATTAAACAATAAGATATAAGTAAAAAAAAAAGTATTTGTTTTCATAGTGAATATTTCATTAAAAATATAAATAACATGAAATAATATCAGCAAACATAATAACTTCAATATATAACCAATTGAAAATATTTACCTGCAAAACAAAATACATTTACTCTTGCTGGTTTTCATTTTTATTTCCAATTATATTTCTTTATAAATCCAAGAAAAAAATCAAAGCATATAATAAATATTTATGTTTACGATATAAAAATATTCTGTTTTCCCATAATTGAATTCTTGTTATAAACACAAGTATCACCCGAATCAAACGAGACAATCTCAAATCAATATAAATTTCGTTTAGTTAAATTCAGTCCAGTTCCGCCTCACCCCTTAATACATCAAAATCAAGTTTAACAATCGGTAAATTTCAAATCCAATCAAAAAAAGCCAATAACGCAGACGAAACAAAAACGCCAAAGATGCTACAATAAACATTCAGTTACAGAAGAATTATCTTCAAATGCAATAAGAAATTGATTTGAAGAGGAAAATTATTAATAAGACAAGCATCATCAAAAAAAATCAGATTCTTCCAAGGAAGTGGAATAGAGTTGGAGCATATGGTGTCGTTGAGGGAGAAACAAGAAGAAACTGATGCCAGGGGTATGGGGTGATCATGAGGCGTGCACGGGGGGTGGGGGGAGTAAACGAAAGATGCCGAATCCGAGACCCATTCAATTAGTTTTTTGATTGATTTCGTAGCCGGCTCGCTTAATTGCAACGCCGCGGCACTGATTACAAGACGGACCGTGGTTGGTAACTAGCAGAATTCCGCTTGCATGGACGTAGAGAATCAACAGTTAAAGGATTTAAAGGTATTGTAAACGAAAAACAAGGAAAAAAAAGTTATTAATATTGTCTACTGTAAATACAATCTTATTGTGAGAATAAAATACGAAATGCAATTATTACAATTTTTAATTATAAAGAATTTCAAGAAGCAATTATCCTTGTATTATTCTTTTTTTTGTTCGAACAAAGTAATATCGTTGGTTGTAATAATATTCTTAATTATGTTTTAAAAGTTAATGTTTATTGTATGTTAAGAAACTTTAAATTTGAAATACTGATTTAATAAGATCATTTAGACCCAATATTTTCAAACGTTAAAATAAACTTATACTTTGAATAATTTTAAAATTAGCCGATGAAATTTATTTAAGGATACATTTTTAGCCAAGCACAAATGATTTTTTTATTTATCTTATATGAATAAATAAAATTTAAAATACTGACCCTTGGATGTTTAGATATTTCTAAAAAAGTGTGTCTTAATTATCATTAAGATTTATCTTAAGAATTAGATGGACCAAAATGTAGTAGACGTTCATTTGTTTCCATATAACGATATGCAATTATATTTTTAGTATATTTTTAGCAAACTTATCGAGGTGTTCATCACCGATTTAAATGGGAACTCCCATTTTTTATTGCAGATTAAGATTCTAAGTCAAAAACTATGAAGGTTTTAATCGAAACATTTTTAAAAAAAAATCTTTGTAGATAGTGCTGATATTAGCGAAAATAATAAATATGTAATTGCACGGAAAAATTAGTGTTTCAAACAAGTGTAGCAGAGCAAAAATGGTATTTTAAACGACAAAAATAAAAAATTTACGACAAAATTAATATACTGAACGACAAATATTGTGAGACAAATTAATAAAGTATTATTTTAATTTGTTTAAAGAAAATCAATACACCAGAAGATTTTAGTCTTATTGCTAAAAAGTTAAATTTTATATTGGTTCGGACATTACTAGATAGGTTGGATTAAAAGGTTAAGTTTTTAATTGTTTGCTATTAGAACATTGTTTACTTACAATTTTGTCGTGAGAAAAATATTTTGGCGTGCATTTGCATTTCTTGTCGTAAAAAGTATGTTGTATATTTACTTGTTTTGTCGTGAAAAACATTCCACACCAGTCGTGTGAAAAAAGTACAACCCCCTAAAAAAATATTTTCCAAACAGTATCCTAGTTAAATGTTCTTAAACTCCGTCACTGTGCCCCACTCGAATAGCAACAGAAAATCAGTAGCGTTTGCGTGGTGGAGGCGGAAACACGAGTCGGGAGCTTTTGAAGTTGCTTCTCGTCTAAGATAATTGGCGTGTTTTGGATTAATTATGACTTCTGTTAATTCGCCGGGGCGCCCGCCGAGAGTGGCAGGACTGAAAGGGTGGTGGAGAAGGGGAAGTAAACGGGTTTCAGATATTCGCTTTCTCTCGTTCCACACCTGAACTCGAAATTCAAACCTAATCAGTTACCTACCACTGAAAGTACAGATTACTACCATACCGATAGTCGATAGACATACCAATTGATTTCGGTAACGCAAACAGAATGAGAATTGTTTATATTCGAATAAATTTATGTAAATGATAATTTATAATAGTTTGATTCAGCCTGTTTTATTAACTAGATAATAATTTTAATAATGTCATTTCTATTAGTTTTTTTCTGATGAAAATTTGGTTTCCATTAATAAAAAATTTAGAAAAAGAATTTTATGATCTAGTTATTTATTTGTTACGTCTAGTAACTTTCCATGTTCTGTACCGTAAATGTCATTTGTATCATTTTTCTTGATGAAAACGGACGTTGAGTTTCATCAAAATGTCGATTATAAATAAATTTTAATATAGAACTTGAACCTAAAGCAGTTTTATTTTATATAATGAGTTCTGAAAGATTTTTAACTATATTTTTAATTGTTTTTTTTTAACTGTAAAAAACACAATTAAATTAATAATGAATGAATTTGTTTTTTAAATATTATTAAAAATTAAATTTTAATTGAAAAAAATTAATGTACACTTATATAAAATTTTCATTGAAAATGTTATAATTATAGAGATTTTTATTAAGTTTTTATTTATAGCTAAGCAGTACTCTAAAAAAAATTATAATTTAATACATAAAATTAAAATAAAACTGCTTTAGGTTTAAGTTCTGTATTAATATTTATTAATAATTAACGTTTTAACGAAATAATTTTTTTTTAATAAACACGATATATTATTTAAAGAATAAAAAAAAATTTAGACTCATACTTAATATTATGTATGTTAATAACTGTTTTATTTTTGTAATTGTTTTGTTTTTAAATTTGTACAACATATTTTAATAAAGTAATCTCCTTACAGACACACTTGAAAAAGACACAAATTGTACCGAAAGCTTGTGAATATTGAATGAGTTTTTGATTTCTGACAACACTTTGGCTGCTTCACCCATTATCATTTTCCAATATATATATATATATATATATATATATATATATATATATATATATATATAAAATCATTAACCATTCTGGCCAATTACTCGAAATTAATATCGAGAAACAGCATTTAAAGTATTTGATTCTCAAAACATTAACTCTCAAAGTACTTGACGTCTAAATTTCACCGTAATACATCGACGAGCGTCCAGTATAACCCATATATTATTTTACATTAAAAGCATATCGTTATCGGTAATTACATGGCGTTGTAACTCAATCCGTTTCAAAACCGGTCGAGAAACAGACACGTTAAAAGCAACACATGTCGTACAAGTGAGCCAGCTAGGCTATATTGTACAATAACAACACCGCCAAATTATCGGACGTTCAATTATCTTAGAGTGGTTTCTACTGGACGCTGTTTACCCCGACCAGTCAAAATGTATTTGGGGGGAGGTATTTTGTCCGGATCTGTTTAGAGAATTAGTGCCGATGTACACTGCAGGGAGTTTATTTACTAATTTTGACCATTATCATATCGGTTTCATAGACTAATTAATTATGCTAACTCATGTTAGTTGTTTTGTTTTTTTTAGAACCTTATGAAAGTACACTCTAAAAAAAACTTAATGTAATTTTACCTACAAACCATGAGACACTATAATTATAATTACTCAACTATTGTAATTTTACATAATTATTTAAAAATACATTATATTGAAACTATTATAAACATTATGTAATATGATATATTATCAACGGAATGGAAAAGTACATATGAATGTAATATTATAGTTTTTTTTAGTAAAGTCTCTTTACAGAACTTCAATAAATTTGTTTTCAGGAATTTTCCATAAATAGCTAAAATTTGTTTAGTTCTGTTATATTATTGTTGATATAATTACATACATTTCTAAATTTACATAATGGATGAAATATACTTAAAATATTTTATTAGTATTATTACACCAAAATATGTACTCATTATTTTGATGATATTAATATGCAAGCTGCAATTTTACATAATTTAAAAAGTTATATCAACAATACGTAATTTTACATTAAATATGTGATGCAATTTGCAAAAAGTAAGCAATTTTACATAGTTATTAAGTCATTTTTACTTATTTATATATTATTCTTTATTATTTTATTTGATAACTTATTATGCAGTATATAGAATTATATAAATAACAAATCTTAATTTTTGTTGATAAATTGTTATAACTAATAATTAAATTTCAAATTGAGCAATGCATTGTATAGTTTATGTATTTTTCGCTAACATTATTAGTTAGATCAATATAAATATATTTTTTTTATTTATCAATCATGTAAGTAATATGCTTTGTATAATTCGTACGTTATTGCAATTTAATTTCTTAACTTGCGCTATTTTCGGGTGTTTGCCCTGAAGAAACTTATAAGTATAAGCGAAATATTAGCAACTTTACGATAAATTTGATATACATTAATGTTATTGTAACTTTTATGTATATGTATTAAAATTAAAAAAAGTTATTAGTTAAATGTTGTAATTGGTCTAGCGTTGAATTGTATTAAACATGAGACCAAAATAAAAATAAAAAACAAATAAAACTTTTATTACCTAAAGCATTTAATATATCACTCAAATGTACAATTAGTACAAAAAAGAATTTACAAAACATTTCTTTGAAACTGACCAAAAGAATTATTATTCAAAAACTAACAATCTTAGGACCACCACTATAGCATATCCAATAGAGTAGGCTAGCATAGATCCTATTTAATTTAACATTCTGCAGATGGTAACCATTATATGACAAGTGTGAGTGACACCAGTAGCGTCCGCTGCATAATTTCCATCAGGGAGTGGGGGCACGGCTCCTTCGACACACACATGTGCTTAAAACAATATTGCAATTAAAGCGACCACATGTCGTATATATATATATATATTGCGTCGTAACTTTTGTGGGTCGTTGTAATTATAATTTTATCAATAAATTTGATTGCATATTTCATCGCGGAGTGGAAAATTAAAATAGAATGCATTTATAATTAATCATTAATATGCAAGTATACACGTTTGTAATTTAGTTATATTGTGTTGTTGTATCTGTGTTATTAGATATATGTAGTCTTAATAGCGCATGTTTAATAAATATTTATAGCGATTTATTTAAAGTGGAGAATTCATTAAATAATAATTATGATTTTAAAAACCTGCTGTATTTGCATCTATTCAATTTTAATGCATCGTATTTAAATTATGCATGCTTCTGATGCACTATACTCACTTTTATATTGCATTGCGATAATTTTATTTAATATAGAAATGCATTACAATTTTTATGAATATTCTTACGAAAATAATTATGATTAATTATTTATCATGACACCAAGAAAAATTAACTCATTATATTAAAATAAAAAAGCTTTAGGTTGTATTTAAGTATTAATATTTATTAATATTCGACATACTCAACGAACTCAACGTTAATAAATATTAATACAGAACTACAACCTAAAGCCGCTTTATTTTAATATAATGAGTTCTGAAAGATTTTTTACTATTGTAATTCAGACAACCAATTTTTGTTTTTTTCCGTATTTACAATGCCTCTCATACATGCTTTTCTATTCTTATAGATTTTCTTTCCGTTCAAGATGACCGAACCATTTTAACTGACTAGAAGCAATTGTTAAATTGCATTTTTTCCAATTGCATATTCTTTATATTCTTTTCTAATTACACCACATATTCCACACAAACATCTTATTTCCACAGCAATTATTTATCTTTTATGCTTCTGCAGCCAAACTCAAGACTCAATACCATACATCAACGTAGGCACCAGCATTCAAATAGACTTTTGAAGTCTTGTCTTTAAGGTGACGCAAGATTATGTACCATTTGAACCATTCCGCTCCACACCACACTCCGCAGAAAAAAAACATGTTTTGACTTAAGAAATTGTTAAACTTTAGACAACATGTATAGCATACAAAAAAAAAATTTGACTCAATTTACCAAGCGGGCGTAAAAATTCAAACATTTCTACGTAAATTCTGCTTAATTTCAAGAACTTGCGATGCCTTGGCACAAAGTTATAGTTTTTTTTTTTATATAATAAATATTATATATACATTTACGCTTCTCGCAAAAGTACTTAATATATTATAATAAATATAAGCAAATTGAATAAATTACATACATTTGTTTTCAATAATTAATAAGTGTGCTTACGAATATATATATATATATATATATATATATATATATATATATATATATATATATATATATATATATATATATATATATATAAATTGTATGTAGATTGAAATTTAATTAATTTCCCGTAATAATCATTATAGATTAGTCGTGGTACATGTAGCATTTGAGTTCGAAAATTCATTAATTATACTCTTGAGAAAACATAATTATTAAATACGTTTGTAAGCAAATTATAACTCCATTACATGCCGGATACACACACTCAAACTCACACACACACACACACACATATGTATATATATATATATATATATATATATATATATATATATATACAGTAACAAATGCCTTAATTACTCTGACATACACACACACACACCTAGACTAATACATGCACCCAAAATATATATATATATATATATATATATATATATATATATATATATATATATATATATATTACACAAATTACGGCACTCACTTTGGCTAATTATTTCTGTATAGCTTGCAGTGTGTGCTGTGTAAAAGCAAGCTCCCCAGATAGAAAATGAAACGTGCAATTATTTTCATAATTTTACAAACGTTTAATTGAATTCCTCTAGTACACGAGGTCTGTGTTTTTACCATCCATATTGTGGTGGGCACAGGAAATTGTATAAATATGTTAGTAATGCTAAATAAAATAACGACATAAAAAAAAAAAGTTCATCATAGCCAACTTAATACGCTTAGTTATAAGTAAATAAATTATATAAATAGCATATGGTTCTACAGCGAATCTATAGTAGATGCAAAACGGTTTTTGAAAAGGAACTAATATCAGTTCAAGCATAAATATAAATAATTAATTCCTATACCTAATATATGAATTGTTATTATGCAAATTAAAAAAAAATAATATAGCGTTTGTTTTAAAATAATAACGACTGTTTTTTACCGATTGTCATATTATATGATAAGGGTGGTATTGTAATCATACCAAATTTGATATACCGAAATTTTGACAGATAAGCACGAAGTAGAGTATAGTAGGTAACTATTTTTTGTGCAATATCCATCTGTCGGTTTGTGGACACGTGTAGAGCAAATTCCACTGAACGGATTGTTTTAAAATTTCATATTTAAGCTTCGGAGATGATTATCTCAGTTTGATCAAGTTTTGGTATAGATTTGCTAACCGAAAGTGGTAATTTACTGATATCACTCTTACGTATTTTATGAATATTTCGCAACCGAGGCAAATTTCAAAAAAAAAAATTATTTAACAAAAATTGCTAAACAAATTATAACTAACAACTTTTATTTGGAATATTTTTCGATACGGCTAAATATTTTTATATTATATATTTCTGTAATTAGATGGTATATTTATGTCAAAACAATTTTGTTTTTAATTACCACGATGACTAAAGACAATTTTTTTTGTAATTAAAGATATTAGAAAAACAAATGCTCTAATTATTGTTGTTTTCATTACAAGTAGGTTAAATTTATTCGATGTTTTGACTTTTCAGAAGTTTTCTTCAGAAGTAAGTATGTACATAATATTCTATACAATAATGTTTTGTGTAAATAAAAAATTTCATCTGATGCCAAAAATGTTTCTAGCTCATTATTATACTATGATAATTTAAAAGAAAGAATAAAAAAGTTGTCGATTTAATATGTCAATATTATTGTTACAGAATATATTCTAATATTTTTATTGATATTAAAGTTAAATTAAACATTAAATTACAGAAATATTAATTAAAGAGAATAGCATAAAATTTAATATAAATATATTTATTAATTTTTGCATTCATAACTGTAATGAAACTAACCGGAAAATAATTATAAACAATAATTCAGTTTCAAATTAAAATTTTAGTAGTTATCATAAATTACTAAAACATTTCATTACGATCTGTGCCCAATATTAATTTGAAATATATTTGTCTAAATTAAACGAACCGACAAATTAAAAGAACAAAATTATATATATATTGAATAATTTAATTTTGAAACTATAAATTCAATTAAATTTAATTTCAGATTTTTATTATATAACAAAAATTTGTAATTAGTCCAGTCTGCGAGTTTAACAACAAGCGCGTGCAAATAATTTATTGTACAAATTATTTTTATTTCATATTAATTAATTATTTAAATATAAATTCACATTACGAATTAAATAGTATTGAGTTGGGCAAACTTTCTACTACATTACATAAGATCAACCATAATATAGATGGAGAATACAATACAATGTTTTGTTTACAAACAAGTTTATCTTCACATTTGTTTCGATGTATCTGTGTTAGTAGCAAGCGATTTAATTTAGGGCATTTAAGAGTGTTAGTTTACAAAATGTAAATAAACACTTTTTTTCATCAAAATGAAACGGCTTTAGCTTTAAGTTCTGTATTAATATTTATTAATAATCGACGTTTCGACGAACTCAACATCCGTCTTCATTTTTCCTGATAAAAATGGATGTTAAGTTTGTCGAAACGTCGATTATTAATAAATATTAATATAAAACTTAAACCTATAGCCGTTTTATTTTATATAATGAGTTCTGAAAGATTTTTTTACTATATTATTTTCACCCTTTTTTAATCTGTATAGCATAATAATGTATGTACTAGGTATAGACATTACGTGTCTATATTTATAGTTGATCTAATTTCATTACAAATCTTCCTTTTAATTAATATACATTTTATACTTCAAAACTACAAGATAGTGGAATTAAACGTGTGGTTAACCACGCGATTAGACTGTCAATAGAATTTTTAAAAATTTAAAAAAATTTACTGTATTTTATTCTTCATCATTTTTAAGTATCTGGTACACACTGTAATTAATATTTGGTGTAATTTAGTTTTTAAATCAAACAGGGGCCAATTTCCAAAATTTTATTAAAGTCCGACAAACAATTTGTTTCATTTTCAGTCTTCTAACACCTATCCGGGGGGGGGGGGGGGGGGAGGGCACACACTGTATATTTATTAAAAGGGTAATATACCCAAATTAGACTAATATTTATTTATACATACCCACAAATAATATTATTTAAACGCCACATTACTTCTTCCTCCATCTGAACAAACATACGAAAACTATTAATCATTTTATTTCATCATAAAATCACAAAAATTTTACTAAAAATCAACACATTACAAACTACCAGTTTATTTATTTGATTTAAAACTAAATTTAACAGTCGATTTTAACACACGACAAATCCTAACTTAACAAATTCACACCAGGTTTTACAACAAAACACATAAATATAATTTTTTTTTCCGCGTCTCCCATGGGTATAGACTTAATGTATGGAATTTTCGGTAAATGTTTAGACAGCTGTTCACCATTGCACCCACTGATTACAGGGTGTAAATTTATTATTTTTAGTTTAACTGCGAATTTGAGAAAAATGCCAGGCAATATTCATTGCTAAATGGGGCGTGAAATGCGTGCAATTTTAAGACCATTTGCTAGATACGAAATAAGTTGACTGTGATATTATTTTTCTGTTTTAGTTGTTTTTGTTTTCGACAAAGAAAGTTGCTGTTTAATAATTAATTAGGTTTTAGTTTTTTTTTATCGTAAAATGTTAGTCGAGAAACGAAAAATTAATTAAATATCATTTTCAGAATATATTTAGATAAAACTGCGTATATTTTAAAAACTATTAGAAATGTTTTTAGCATTATTTGTATTTTTAAATTTACTAATGAAATAATGTACATTTGAGTTACATGTAAAATCAACTAAAATATTCTGCTTTAGTGTTTTTTGTTCTGTTGTTATATTTATTATTATATGTATATTTGTACGTATTTACATGTATACATAGTTTTATTCATTGTAGAGCCCTAAAGAAGGCAATAGAGATTTCCGAAAATCTTTCAGAACTCGTTATATTGAAATAAAATGGCTTTAGGTTAAAGTTCTGTATTAATATTTATTAATAATCGACATTTCTACGAACTCAACGTACATCTTCATCATGAAAAAAAGATACAAATGATATTTATAATAAATAAACAAAACATAGAAACAAGTTACTAGGTAACGAAGATAAGTAACTAGATTTTAAAATTTATAAATTTTTATAAAAGATCAATAAGTCTACATCATCTTGAATTGAGTTGAAAAAAATTTGGCTTCCATTAATTATTTGTTACTTAATAACTTGCTATGATCTGATATTTACTGTAATGTCATTTGAATCAGTTTATCTTGATGAAAACGAACGTTATTATTATAAATTAATTTTAATACAAAACTTGAACTTAAAGTAGTTTATTTTATATAATAAGTTCTGGAAGATTTTTTACTATGTAATAAATTTTTAATTAAAGGAAGTAAAATTTTACTTAAATCAATGCCTTCACATAGATTGATGTTTTCTTTTTCTTTATACATTTTTATTGCTTCTCTTATCAATATTGTGTTAATGGATTATTAAAAAATGTAAATGCCGTATTAAGAAATCTTAATCTAATATAATTCATGTACATAAAATTAAAATTCTAATATTTGAGATAAAATTAATAACAAGTTAAGAAATTCGTATTAAAATCATTGGAGTGTTGATAAATTTCTTATGACGTTTTAATGCATAAACAGTTAAGTTCGCTGACGTTAGTTAACGTAATAAAATAAGACACGCTTTCCGTAAGACGGCTCTGATAATAAGTAAGCATTTGAAAGATTCGAGCAGTAAAGTTTCTACAAAATATTGATAATTAAATTGACGCGTCAATATCCCTACTTGCATTTTAGATAAAAATTAAAAAAAAAAAAACATTATTGCTACAATTCCTACAAATTTCTTAAAAAAATTAATGAATTTTTTTAAAGTGACAAGTAGATAAAAATTAATTGCAAAATTTTAAAACAAACAAATAAATCAACAAAGTTGTTAAGTAAAAAAAAAATCTTTCAACAAATTCTTTTAAAAAAAAGCCGAAATTTATTGAAGTCAAAATATTAATTACCAAAAATTCAAATTGTTAGAATTGTCATAATATAATCGAATAATGAGCCAATATATGTTTATAATATAGACAACAGATGACACTGTGTTGTGTCGTCATATCTACACTGTAAAAAAATTTGCGAAATTACAGAAAAAGAGTGGTAAAATTTTACTATAAAAAAAATCTGTAATTTCTTTTTACAATAAATATTCTGTATTTCTACCTCAAAATTCTGTAATTTTTATATAATTCATAATAATCAGACAAAGTAAGTAAAAATAACCTAATAAGTATGTAAAATTGCTTGTGTTCTGCAAAACTTGTCACAAATTTTATATAAGCTATTGAATTTTCATTTACAGTAAAAACAAATGAATATCATAACTACATCGTCATGCAAATATAACCAACAATATAAATACAAAATAAAACCATATAAATACTTTCTTAATTACCATTCTGAATTAGAACTATTATCGGATACCAACTACTGTAGCTAATCTTTCGTGAAATTAATTGTGTAATAATAAAAAATATTCGAACAACCTGCTAATGACATAGATGTTAGTAAATAAACGAGCTTAATTAAGCAGAGACAAACATGGCGTGGCTTGGCGAGTGATAGGCCTGTAAGCAACTGCGACCATCTACATCATAAGATGTACACATTTAATTTTCGTCTTTATTTTCTCCGTCTTTATTTTTTTATTTTATCTTCGGAATTATGAATATTATATCGAATGCATAATCGTAACAAGAAATCTTAATTAAAATAACGGTTTTTCGAGTTTTTGCATTTTGTCGACTCACACTTAAATTAACACTTCCAATTTAAATTCAAATGATAAAATCACATTTAAAAACGTTAATTAAAAAAAAAAAACGACGACGAGCAAAAGAATAACACGAGATGAAATTGAATATTCTTGTTCTGTTAATTACACGTTTTAAATCTACGATCTCAAATAATTAAAACCTGTTTCCGAAGCAAAGTGACGTTCAAACCCCCCCATTTTCGCATTCTCTACGCCTTTCTTAATGTTTTCCCCGGGACTCTGTTCTTATATTATTCAGTGAGAGGGTTGTTCGCTATTTAAGACTCTGTGTGTGTGTCAAGATTCTCTTATTGTATATGCCTCATTTTATAGTTAGAAGAACATATTTATACATAATTCTTTTATTAATAACATAGTAAAAAATCTTTCAGAACTCATTATATAAAATAAAACGGCTGTAGGTTTAAGTTCTGTATTAATATTTGTTAATAATCGACATACTTAACGTTCGTCTTCATCAAGAAAACTGATATAAATGACATGTACAGTAAATAAACAGAACATAGAAATAAGTTACTTATTTGTTAGGCCTAGTAGTCATTTTTTTAATATTTCTAATAAATATTTCGTAAAACAAAATTAGCACAAAACTAGAAAAAGATGTAAACTAATGAATGCTGCAAACCGAATTAAAATTCGCTAATTAGTTTTTTAGTTATTAAGCAAAACATTAGTATGGCGAGGTATAGGATTTATTGCTGGAACTTTATTGCTAACTTCTCAGGGGTCTAGTAACTTGTTTCTATGTTCTGTTTATTTACTGTAAATGTCATTTATATCAGTTTTCCTGATGAAGACGGATGTTGAATTCGTTAAGTATGTTAAATATTAATACAGAACTTAAACCTAAACTCGTTTAATTTTATATTAGAAATTGTCAATGAAATAAAATATCTAGGTGTGATTATTGACAATAAATTAAAATTTATTTAATATATTTGTAAAAAAATTCTAAGAAAATTAGTTACTAATCACAAATTGCTACACATTTGTCAGTCTGCAGTACACTTGTGATATATAATACTATTATTACAATTTCTTATGTGTAAAAATAAAGATATTCAAAAGCATTAAAATCGTGCTATGAAAGTAATTTTGAAGCGTGGTAGATCGACAAACATTAATCATTGAAATGGTTATTATTAAAAAATTTGTCAACTACAATGTGCTTACTTATGTTTATTAATAAAATGCCAATAAAATTATTGCCAACATATTTAGCAATCAATACAAAATACGTGTACGAGACACATAATTATTGTACTCGTCAAGCTTAGTAATTATAAATATCGAAAACTAATAAAGCTTCGATAAATCAGTCAAGTGTTAGTGGTTTAAATATGTATAATAACTTATCAACAGATATAAAAAATGCTGATTCATTTATATCTTCTTTCAAACGAAAGATGAAGAAAATCTTGTAAATTTATTTATTGTATATTCTTATTGTATTTACCAATACAAATTTGTATTATTTCTGTATACCATTATTAGCATATGCTAAATAAACAAACTTATTATTATTATTATTAGTCGTTGAAAATTAATTTTCATTCTATAAATTCAGTTTTAACATTTAAGCTATAATGTTATATATGTTTCCTTTTTATACGTGATGTAGCAGTGACGTAAACTTGCAAAATCTGCATGTTTCATTTAACGGATACTAAAACTCCAAAATTGATTTACAAAATTTCAATATTTTCACTGTAAATATTCCCATACAATTAAAAAAAAAATCCGATAAATATACAACTATTAATGTAAAACCAAAATATTAATTATAGTATACAAGAGATAAAAGTATCTACATATAAACACTTTTAATAAAATTTCATTCAAATAATTCTTATGTTTACAATTTGTTTTTATTCCTTTTTTTGTATTAATTATAAATGCAATTAAAATTTTAAAACTTTCCATGATTAAAATGAGTTAATGATATTGCAACAAATTTTTTGATAGAACTTGCAGTTGATTTAAAAAAAGAAAAAAATTATATAAAGCACAATAATACAAAGTAATATACTCAGTTTATATTGTGTTTCAAATTTTTACCGAGAAGACAAACAAACAAAGTTAATAAAAACGTGTTAAAATAAATTTAAAAATACAATAAATATTCCATCTGGAAGCAAATCTTCTAAAGAAAACACTAAATTAAGAAAAAGCTTTCAAAATCATTCCAAGCAATGATTTTAATCAGTAAATGTTACTCCACCCCATTTTGGCCCCGAAAACCCATGTCACTCATCTGAAATTCTATCCGAAATATACTTGTCTATCGTAGAATAACATATTCCGAGTTTGAAATGAATTTTCCTTCTACACGTTGTTATACCTCCACGAAGAAACACCAACCCAGCTGCACATGTTTACGTCTCAATCCCTGTATATAAAAACCACCCGTGCATACACCCCCAAGATCTTTGCGCCACTTAATGGCCCTACCCTTGAGGCTAATGAAAGACATGGGACATAGTGTCTAAGATTATAATGGATTATTGTTAATTATTCGATTTTTTTTAAGATTAGGCTTAAAAGTTTAATGCATCCGTTAAAACTCTATATTTCCTTTTTTTTTTAAACACTTTGTAATGTTACAAATTGTATCTGCCTTTCTTTAGTAAAAGAAATTTTTATTCGATAAGAAAAGAAATAAATTACTACAGCTATCCAAAATATTTATTTTTCTATTTTACTAAAAATCTATCAAATAGTATCAATGAAATACTATTGAAGCTTTCGATATATGTATATGTATATGTGTATATATATATATATATATATATATATATATATATATATTATCATCAGAGAGCTACAATAGCATACATATAATTAATATAACATTATTTTTTACCAAATGTGATCAAACACTAATTTTATTATTTTTGAAACTATATAGATTTTTTGGTTGTTTATGTTATAATTATTTCATATAATGGTTACCTTTTAAGATGTTTTATTCATTTAATGAATTCAATTTTTACTGTCTCTGCGAATTGTAACTTAATACATGTGTTAAAAAGAATGTTATATTAATTATATGTATGCTATTGTAGCTCCCTGATGATGATAAAATATCTATCGAAAGCTTGGACAGTATTTCAATTGAATTTTATTTAATCCACACATTTTTTTAAATTTTATATATAATGTCCACAGTCAAAATATGATATTTTTAAGGATAAATTCTGTGAGTTCGAAATACTAAACCAACCTTATATGTATAAAAAATAAATTAAAATTGAAAGAAATTGAAACTCAAGTAGTTGTCTATTACCATTGGCTAATTTTAAAATTATTTCAAGGATAAATTTATTTAGAAATACTAGGCCTTATTAGAAGAAGTGTCCATAACGATAAAATTCAAATAAGTACATCTCTGTCGTGTCCCGTAAACAGATCCAACTAAAAAGCCGAGAGCTTGAGTGTTCCGTGACGCAATTTTAGTAATGATTCCGCTCATTAAGAAATTAATTAGAAGAACGAAAGATAAGTCTGATTGTGAATGAAAGACACGATCATCCGTTTACACCCCCTCATCCCCCCTACTTCCCCCAACAGTCCAAGACTTGGATAGCCCCGGCAATATCGTAAAGTGTATGACCTCTGCATGCGTCAAACAATCGCGCGTACATATGATTTCTAACACCAGATCAACCATAATATAGATGGATATAGAAAAAAAATAGTTATAGAAAAACAAATTCCTTCAAATAAATGTTGTAGAGGATAAAATTATGCATTTAAATCTAAAACTACAAAAATTAAATTTGAAAAATTACAAAATTACAATTTAATAATACTAATCAAGAAATAAAAACAAAAGACAAATAACATTGTAAAAAGCTTTCACAATTCATTACGTAAAATAAAACTGTTTTAAGTTCAAGTTCTGTATTACATTCTCAGTTTTCATTTCGGACAATTATATTAAAACATTGAAAAACTAAGCTTGTAGTACCAGTAAAAGTGTTTATCTCTAAAAATACATACTTACATACATACATATACAATCACGCCATGTATCCAACAGAGTGTGGCACAAACTCTTTTCATCATTCCGTAATCAGTCTCCTCCAAACATTCCTATCCAAACAAGCAACTTTCGCTTCATGCACATTCATAATTCCTCTCATACATGCTCTTTTATTCCTACTACTTGGAAACACTCTCAATCATACCACTCATCTCTAAAAATGTTATATAAAAAATTATATATATCAAAAACTTTATTCCATCATGCTAATTTTGAAATAGTTGTATTCTTTGTCCGTTCACCGCCGGCTAAGATTGTTTTAAAATTAATTACTTAGTTTAGTGTTTGTTTATAAATGATGTTTTCTTGTTTTATCAATTCAATTTAATGTTAATGACATCGTTTTAATTTTTACTCACACTATCAAGGTCGTTCGGTCGATTGCAAAATAATTTAGATCATTCTTATTTTCATACATAGAGTAAACATGTGTTTAATAATATTATCTCATTAATTTTTCTATTACGTACTTACCGAGTATCTTAATTAAAAATTATTATTTAAATTGTGCGATACCAAAGTAATTGAAAATTTTATTTACATAATCGAACAACTTCCAATAGCAAATTGTTATAAATGTAAAATTTTCAATTTTTATTTTTTAATTGAAAAATTATCATAATATAAGGTTTATCTTTCAAATGGAAGAGTGTTTTAATTATAATTTTTGTTAATTAATTAATTAATTAATTCTAAAAGTATTATGACGCCTATTAGTTACATGAAAATATTTATAGCAATATATTTGTTATCTGTATTTTAAAAATTATATAATATTATGTTACGAAATTTTGTATATAGGGGTATTCCAATATGAGCAGTTGAAGTAAAATGTGGCAATAAGATGCCACTTCTGGTTTGATCGGAAGTTGAACCTAACTTTCTTATTTTAAATAGAGTACCTCATTTTTTATTTTCATTGAATTTAGGAGTAAATTTTACATATGATAACATTTTACTTTAATTCAACTTTTTTTTTGACATATATCACTTTTTTGATTTTTTGTTTGAAATCGGCTACTTATTTCAGGGACCGTATCTTAGGAATACAATTAAATATTTGCAATTTGTAAACAGGGTTTTATTAAGGAAGTTTTAGGCCATCTTTTTATAAAAAAAATATATTAAAACTATTTAAAAATTTACCTAGAATATTGCTGTAAACTTGAAATTCAAAAAATCATTAATATCTCAACATAGTAAAATATTTTTCAGAACTCATTGTATTAAAATAAAAACTGATTTAGGATTAGATTCGGTTTAATTATTTTATAAAAACACGTTTCGACAATACTGAACGCTCGTCTTCATCAGATCATGTCCTATGTTGTAAGTTGAGTTTTATTTATCAAAAGCTTTAACAGACTGCTTGAAGAATAACAACGCATGATAATGTTAACTTTTAAAAATTGTTCTACAAGAAGCATTATATTTAGCTCCAATTATATTTCGAACTGCTCTCTTTTGTAGTAAAAATATCCGATTAGCATTAGTGCTTGTACCCCATACAAATATAACTCAACAATCAGTAGAAAAAGTATGATACAGACATTAGCACATCCTTTCCGTAACAAAATCCAGTCCTGATAAACAAAAACAAAACAAAAAAACAGATACAAATACAACAGAATCACAATATACCCAAGCTAAACAAAGACAAAAACCCAAACAAAGGAGAGGAGAGGAAAGAGATAGAAACAAATATATATATATATATATATATATATATATATATATATATATATATATATAACACGAGATATAACATTTGCGCTTATCGTTTTGTTATGTTGTGTGGGTAGAAATTGATTAGTTTATTTTATTAATTAGAACGGGTTTTGAAATGCTTGTAGGAGCGACCGAACGCACGCTGCGCGATATACTTCCCTTCCCTCCTCTATAGCCACCCCCTTCGCCCCCTGTACCCATTACAACCGCAATCATAATTACCGGGCTATAATTACCTTCCTATCCGCGAGTATTTTCTTTTCACAAAGAATAATTAACGGGCTTAACGCCACTTGACGTATATAGTTGGCCCCGGCACAATCCCAGCCACAATATGCGCTCAGTGGAAATTCTGTTCCACAGTTCCTCCACGATATATTCATATTGATTATATTTCGTACCTTATAGCGACAAATTGGTATGTTATAATATTATGAAACCATAATCGTTTTTTTTGCCTTTTTTGAAAAATGTTACTGATCAAATAGAGAAATATTTATCTAGGAATAATATTAAAGATTCATATTTTCCACTCATGAAACTGAAACGCATGTTGAAGAGCGTAAAAGATATTATTCCTCTTCAAATGCGATAAGGTTTATTTGTGAGTGACTTACATGAGCGAAAGTTTCCAAATAGTAGGAATAGAAGAGCATATATGAGAGGAATTATGAATATGGATGAAGCTAAAGTTGCTTGTCTGGTTAGGGATGTTTGAAGGAAACTAATTTCGAGGTAGTGGAAAGAGTTTGTGCCCCAATTTTTTTTGCACATGACGTAATCGTGTATATAAGACCTATATTTGTTAGATATCTTGTGCATATTTTCAAGTTGATTCATATATGTTTTCTCATATTATCTTTCAAATATTACTGACAACTAAGAAATACAGGAAAATTATATAAATATTGAATTAAAATATAATTATACATTGATTGCAGATAATTAATAAATTAATTATAATATAAAACTAATGATTTAATTTTCAAACAAATTTCATCACTTTACATTTATACAGTATATTATTATCACCAAATACATTTTTTTTTTAAATTTTGTGTATATATTTGTTTAGAATTAGATTAGAAATTTTATGAAATTGTAATAAAATATTTGCGTTTTTCATTAATTCTATTCTAATTAATTTTAATACGCTACAATTGTTCATTTTATTTTATTGCATAATATATATTACGGTTATTAAAAAGATATATTCACAATGTTATTACACTATTATTATAAAAGTCCATATTTATCATACAATAAAAATATATGAAATGGTTTATTTGTATTTAAAGCGAGTCATGGAGCAACTAGCATCTTTCAATTATTTCCTGAAAAGGTAGGTTAGGTTCTAAATAGCCTCACTAGATTCCATTTAACGTTATAAATATGTGAACGAACCTTTATATTCTTTTATTAATTATTTTATTTCGTTTTCGTTGACGTAAAAATTGTAAACGGTCGCGTTAATTAGAATTATGACAAATAATAATTAGGTCTCTCATTTTTTTTCTAATTACCGGCCAAGCTAAGTAATTTATATGTTAATATGATTAATATGCATGAGAGGTAAAGTATATAATATAATTTTCTATATAACCGCACACATAACCTATAAAAAAAAAACTTTAACTATCATAATATAGTATAATTGATTTGTATTGATATAACAGGATCTATTAAAATAATATTATTACCATGTTGAGATTGATTGTGAAATATTTAATTTACTAAAATGATATGTCAATCAATTTATTAATTAATATTAGAATTTATTTTGCTTGAGAAATATTATTTGAAATTTAATTGGATTTGTGAAAAATTTTAATTAAATTTTAAGAAGAGAAAAAAAAAGCAATGCGTACCTGGTATTTGCTGATGTTCAAGTAATTAAAAATGTTCTCTGTTAATTGGAAATAATCTGAAAAAGAAATAAAATGTTGGTAATTATTTTGTACATCCTTATAAAGTCTGTAATTTGATTAATATTCATGAAATTTACACATGTAGGTAATCTAAGAGAAGACTGTGTGTCACCTATGTATAATTAAGTTTTCTAGTAATCAAACATTGAGGGTTTAACTATTATGGTTGTTTTAATAAGAAAGCAATTGTATGTTGTATTTTTTTTTTCAGAAACATTAATCAAAATATTATTGCATTCCGCATTCAATATTCACATAAATCTTTGACTTAACGCGAAACTGCCAGATGTCTTAATGATTTTACGAAAATAATCATGCACAATCAAATTTAAGTGATCATATATTGTGACCTGTCATAGGAAAAGTATTACTAAAAACGTACAAAATTTTCAATAATTTGATAGAAAATTTGTAAAAATATTTCACTATGTTTTAATAACGTTATTGTAATTACTTTATGTCATTTGTATACTAGATTGAATGACAAGTAACAATTTGAAATAAAATTAAAAAATATATATTGTAGATTTTGTAACCAATCATCATATACCAAACATAAGCATATCCTATATCTTCAGTAAAATCTAATTCTAAAGCAGAGTGTAAGGTATTACCAATATAAAGTTAAGTTGGTATATATTATCAACTGTAATTGTCTTATCCAAATGAAGTATAAACGAAATCAAACAAATGAATTAAAAAGAAATAAAACACAGCACAACAGGCAACTAGATTAATTCATAGATATGTAACCGTATGTAATAATGCTTTTTATAGGATCTAAATATATGATAACTCCAGTGGAATAATGATGAATAAGACACTTTATGAGTTTCGAGATTCTGTCGTATAAGTTTTTGTTAGTTTTTGAAATTTCTACACTGTAATAATTGCAAGACCTATCAATATTAACAGTAGATTGATAAGAGAAGCAATTAAAATTTTTAAAAAGAAAAATAATATTAATGACTGTGATGGAGCATTGATTTAAATCAGAAAAAAAAAAAATTTCATGATTTAATCATTTATTTTGTTACCTAGTAACTTGTTTCTATGTTCTGTTTATTTACTGTAAATGTCTGATGAAAACGTACATTAAGTTTTGTCAAAACATCGATTATTAATAAATATATAGGAACTATAACCGTCGTTTTATTTTTTCATTGATCTATACCAGAAGTGATATCAATACTTCCGGCCAATGTATTTTTAGTTTATACATAGTTCCAAATAATAATTTTCAAAAAGAAAAATTCTCATATGATACAGGCTTCTATGCAGATATTGTAAAATATTTTTGATAAATTGACTACAATAAATAATTGGGCATCCTACAATGTAAGAAACAAAATAGCAAATTAAAGAAAATTAGAAGCAAAATTTTACTAAAAAAAATTCTATAATTTTTACATAATTCATAATAATCACATAAAATAAGTAAAAATGATCTAATAAGTATGTAAAATTGCTTACTTTCTCCAAATTGCGTCACCTATTTAATGTAAAATTAAGTATTGTTAGCTTAGTAAATTATATAAAATTACAGCTTGTACATTAATATCTCTGATAATTCATCAAAATAATATACATATTTTATGTAATAATACGTACTAATAAAATATTTTACATTTCAAAATACATCCTTTATATAAGTTTCCAAATGCATGTAATTATACCAACAATAATAGTACAAAATTAAACAAATTTTAGCTATTTATGGAAAATTCCTGACAGCAAAGCTAAAGTTCTATAAATTTACTAAAAGAAACTTTAACTAAAAAACTGCATAATATTACATACATATGTACTTTTCCATTCCGTTGGGAATATCATATTACATAATGTTTGTTATAGTTCTGATATTATAAGATTATTATGTTAAAATTACAGAAGTTGAGTAATTATATCTAAAAAATACTGGGCATCATAGTGTCTCATAGTTTGTAGGTAAAATTACATAATTTTTTTTTAGCGTGTAGTAATAAACAAAATAAAAAATGAATCACGTTGACGTATTCGTCACTGTACCACTGAGATCCCTATATATGATTTAACTGTATAAATGATCTGTAATGAAGCTAGTTAAAAGTTAAGTATATAGACGATGATAATGCAACTATTAACACACTATGTTTCAAAACTCTCTTTAAATGTTTCTCTATTTTGTGCCCATTAGTGTAAATGTATTTAGTTACTATTTTATTCTTTTTTCTTTTCTTTTTTCTTGTACACTCCGTCTAGGTATTGGTTTATCTTTTATCTTTTCAACATAAGTATACGACCGGTAATTACATAAATGGTTCAACTAGAATTAAATGCAATTAAAATTTAATTTCTAGCCAAGTTAAATTTAAATGGGCGTAGAATTGGCTTACTAAAGTATAAAATGTTTGTACATTACAAATTTGTCTTATGTTTATTATTATCAAATATAGTTTCTAAATATTATTTTTCCACTTTGATTAAAAGAAAGTTTGATAAATATCGTCAACCAGGGGCGGACTGGGACAATAATTAGGCACTGGTATAGTCTACGACACGAGAAAAATACTTACTGTCTCATAATTAGTATAAAAATCTTATTACGATATTATAAAACAACATATAGATAATTTGTAATATTCTGATCTATAAAAAAAAACATTATATTATGTTACGAGGAATAGAAAGCGATGATTATTGTGTTGAGCCCAGATATTCGTGGCTGAAACAAAGCCGAGACCAAACAATCTAGGCAAAACACAAAAAAGCTTCTATTTCTAGTGACAGATATGATTTTATCTTCAAGCATTCTAACCGAGAAACTAAACTAAAAATAAATCAAAATACATGCCAATTCACCTTAAACTTACTAACAGTTGTATATATTATTAATATTTGTTACGTGATTTGTAAGAATTAATCTTTCTTTGGTCGAATACACAATTTCTGTGCGGTATACATTACATTTCTTGCACTTCTTCACACATTTTCAATAATCAAATTTAAATTCAAGAAAAAAATATACAATTCAATAATCAATTAACTTAATTTGACTTAATAATTTTTAATATAACCGCCAGAGATGTTAAATTAAATACACTTGACCGTGTTCTTTTGGTCGAATATGCAGTTTCTGACCACCCTGGAAAAGGCACATTACATTTTTTGCACTTCTTCACACATTTTCAATAATCAAATTAAAATTTAAGCGAAAATAAACAATGCAATTGTCAATTAACTTGACGTAATAGTCTTGACAATATGGCTGTCGAAGATGTCAGATTAAATACACTTGACGTTTGTAGTTATGTTTGTATAATTATGTCTTTATTGTACTAGTAACATAATGATCTTATTCTACATAGGCAATATGGTAACATAGTATTAATATTATGATACGCTTGAAGAAAATAATAATTATTTTCATCCCTAAAACATTATCATAGCTATACAAAATTGCAAATCACAGAAATTTACCCCCGACAAACTACAACCAAAATTAACATTTGAGGCCTTACACCCCCCACATATCCGTATCTAACTGCAAAACCCTCTTTGGCGTATTAACGTGGGGTGGGCTGAGTCATTCTTATCGTACATTAACGAAATCTAACAGGAGTAAAGGGGTGTGTTTCCAATTAAGAATGTCACACCGCGTAAACGCGTCTGAATAATTCATAATGTGAAAGCAGTTTTCTTTGCGACCGACACCTTAACTGAAGTCGACGGCAACGCTTCTCGGCTGTGACGTCTTACAGCCTGTTTGGGTGATAGAAGAAGACATGGCAACACTGTGACAAGATGCAAATGCAATTAACATCGTTGTCAAGACGCCTGGAAAATAATTATAAACAAGACGTACGTGTTTTGTCTTCCCAGCACATTTGCCAAACACAGTTTTGCGCCAGACCACTACCATCAGAATGATCGCGAACACTTTGTCATCTTGGATTTATTTGGGTTTACTGTCTATGGTAATTTGTCTTCGTGATAGGAAAAATTTGTTTCGTATTTATAATATTGTTGTACACTAATTTAATAGGTAGAATTAAAGAAAATGCAATGCACACTTTTGTAAAAACAGGGACATCAAAGAACTCATCAAACATATTATCAATTTTTTTCTTATTATTACTTATTATTTGCATTCATTTTCTGCTTATATTTTTAAGCTCAAGAGGTATAGGGGTGATAAGTAAGTAGTCAGATATTAGGTGTTCTTGTTAGAAAATAGAAAACTCAATTTTCTAACAAAAAATTTTCCTAAAGAAGATGGAAAATACCACAGAACGCTTAACACAAACTCTTAAATAAAAATTTCATTAAAACACCTAACCTCTGATTACTTCCCACTAAAATTTTATACATTATAATACATTCTAGTCGTCAATTTTTCTATTTACATATATATATATATATATATATATATATATATATGTAAATATATATATATATATATATATATATATATATATATATATATAAATTCAGTTCATTCATTGAAATAACTTAGTACAAAATTTATCTTTATTTTTCTGTTATTGTATCATGTAAGAGTGTCATAATATAGTTGTATTCAGAATAAAATATGCCCATTTAAAATAAGAACGTTGTGTCCATATTTTAAAAACCACTTGTACATTTTTTTACATATTTATTCAAATACCCGTATAAAACTAAACTTCTCTACTAATATAACCAGATCCATAACATTATAATTCATAAGATAGCAATAGTAAAGCACATACTGTATACATATTGCGCGAATCACGAACAAAATTTATTATATTGAAGTGAAAAATATATCTGTTTATTTCGATAAATATATTTTATGCAAAATAAATATACAAAGTGTATTTTTATAAAACAAAATTAACCATATGTTCAAAACATATTGTATATTTTTAGTAAAATAATATCTTAATATTACAAAAATATTATTATGCATATTATAATTCTGCAAAATATTATTAAAACAATATTAATAACTATAACCCATAACCCGTATTCCCACCTCTTTTGTTTATGAAAAAGTGCTTTTATTTTTCACTTTAAAACAAATTTTTACTTCTACCTCTTATCAAATATAAATAGTATTTTTATTTTTGATATATATTTTTATATTTAATATTATAAAATTCAAACAAACAAATTAAAATTGCTTAAAAAATAATCTTATGTAAACGTCAAAAGTGATTTTGCCAAAAATCACTTTTATAAATGAGATGATAATACGGGCCTATATTTTTCAAAGCATATTAATTTCAAAAACTAACAAAAACTTAAAACCAGAGCTCCTCAACTAATAATATATAATGCAACAACTGCCAAAAAAATATTTTTAAGAACCACGAAAATATCTGTACATAACAAGTATCTGATTTCAATGACATTCTCGGTGTGCTATTTATCACTTTAATTTAACTTTAAAATACATTTTAAAACCTCGACAAAACAAAACTATAAAAATCAGTAACAAATCTATTCGGATTCAATTTCAAATTCTATTAATTTTCACGCCAAATGAAATAAATACGTCTCGGTAGAATCCAAAACAACAGTTGTTTATTTGAATTCAAACGCAACGAATTTGAAATTAATACGGACGGAAAGAATGTTCCCCTTTTTGATGTTTGAAACGGAAAGAGGAATATGTTATAAAAGGCAAATGAGAACAAATGACGGTAGCAGTTGGCGCCGAAGAAATATTTTTACATATAAATGTTTTTTTTATTTAAGTTAATGCGCTTTGAAATTATTTATAGGTTAATGAAATGGATATATAATATAAGCAAATTAATTTTGTTTTTGTCTTAGTCGCCTTTGAAAAAAACAAAAACAAAAACGAAGATGCTAAATAGATTACTAGAGTATATTATAAGTAAAAGAAATTAATTGAGATTCATTTCCTTGTAAACTCTGTAGAAATTGCTAATGCAAGAATATAAATATCCAATGATTTTATTATGATATGACGAAAGCCAACAAAAAAGGATACAAAAATTTAATTAAAACTAGGTTTAGTGTACAAACACACACATTGATTAACAAGATTTTCTGTAAGATTATTAAACAATCATGGTGTTAGTTAGTTAAGATGGTTCGGTCATCTTGAGCGAATGTCTAATGAATGTTTGGTTAAAAAAATTTAGAAAGGTATACGTTTGTGTGGACGTTCGATGTTTAGTTGGAGTGATGATTGAGAAATAGGCTGGCGTAAGCAAAAAATTTCAAGCAGTACGAACAGAAGTGCATGTATGAACGTGAAGCTAAAGTTGCTTGTCTAAATAGGGATGTTTGGAGGAAACTGATTTCGGGATAGTGGAAATCGTTTGTGCTACAATCTTTTGGGTACATGGCGTGATTTTATATGTATTTATCAAAAACATAAAATTAAAACAAAAAATATTTCTAAAACAAATTTTTCAAATGCGATTTTGTGAGAAACTGTTAAGTAATAACTGAAAATTCACTAGCATGAGTAATAATTAGTATTACTTTTCAAAAAACGAACATGTAATATCAATAGGAATAATATTTAACTAAAGTTTTTTTTTTTTTGTACATAATTAATTTACTAAACTACAAAACCAAACCAATTACTTTCGAATCAACCCTATTAATCAAATAAAAAATAATATTTGATACAATTTGATAATATTTATAGCGCTCCAAGCTTATTATAAAAGAAAAATAAAAATGTTCAACAAAAAATTTTAAGATGTTACATAAACTCCCCAGTAGGATATCAACAGGTGTTCCCTGATTCTGGCAATCTCTTTTACACAAAACGAAGAAGATATTTGAGGTAATCCATTTATTTATTATGCCTTCCCCAAAGTCGCTAAAATAGCGACCAATTTAAATAGGACTACTAGTAATTTTTTTGATAGATTGCTGTCATATGGTCACCATGAAAACATTACCAAATTATTTTTATGTCAATATTTATTTTATTTTGTAAGTCTATGAATAAAAATAACAAAGTATTTTACGTAAGCAAATATATCTAAATCGTAATTAAAAAAAGTGCATTTATGACAGATATTATGAATATAGATGAAGCAAAAGTTGCTTGCCTAACTAATTTCTGTTTAAATAGTATTTTTTTTATGTGGTATACATATTGACAGTGTATGAATGTATTTATGTATGAATTTAAGCCGACAAAATAACATTGTTTTATTAGCAATCATTTTATAATAATTATACCAGAAAAGTTCAAAATTGATGCTTTTTTGTTATATTATTATATTAATAATTATGACAACAGAATTTAAAAACAAATCTTTTCCTTTATTACCACTTTGACTGCAAGGAAAAAGTGGTATAGCGTTTGGTACGGTGTCTGTAACATTTTCAAAAAAAAAAAAAAAAAAATTGTATAGAAATCCTTCATATAGCATCTAGATGACGAATCTGAACTTAGTTTATGTGGGTGTATGGATGTGCGTCGTCAGCTCGCTCGCTCGGTCGTAAGTCAAAATTTTGTGGCCGCAACTCCTCCTAGACGGTTCAACCGATTTTAATAAAAATTTCAGGATAAATTTGTCTTGTTTTAGTTAAAGTGTTTATGATAAAAATTTATATATTTGGATAAATACACATTGCTTGAACGAATTTTGTTCAAAATTACTCATCACATAATCAGACACAACTACTGTGTCCAGATAAGATAAAACCCATTTAAACACAAACAAATATGTCTCGAAAATATTCCTTTATCTTCCAACCATAATAACTAACAATCAATCCGGAAGTAACATCCTTAAAACCAGAAAATCATTGCAGAACTTTGGATAACTTCCAACGCTACAATAATTTACAATGCCAAAAGCCTCCGCCTTATTCATTTTAACTATCGTATCGTTTCTAACCATTTCCTTAAAGCAATAACTAAACGACTAAAATCCGTACGGAAAAATGATTTGTACGTTATTCGTTTGTTTATTATTACTTCAGCCGAGAGACGTGCATATGTTTGTGCGACAAGTGACGGTGTATTCGTTTACCATCTTGAATAGGCACACACGGCCGGTGGTCTTTTCAAGAATTAATTTTCTGTCACGTTACAAGCTGACACCTTATGCGATATTTTTAGCTGTTAATAAGAAATTTAAATGTACACTGAATAGTTTTAAGGTTTACAGTATGTATTTTTTAATTAGACATTTTTTTCTGAATGTACATGAATATATTTAAGTATCTCAGTATGGGTATCTATAAATTTGCTAATATATTATGTGAATGAATATTTAACTATTATGGAAATTACGGCTTCGTTATTTATGGCTTTTGTTATTTAAATATAGTGATCATTAACTTGGTAAATTAATCTTCAAATATTTTTATGTCTTTATAAAGTCTGTTTTTATTATAATCTCATTTTCGTAACTAATTTGATATTTATAACATTTAAAGTTAAAGATACTAAATTATTTCAAAAATGACAGAACTGTAGCATTTTAAAATTAATCTATTTAATAGCTTTAAATTGCCAAATACATTATAAATAAGTATATTTAAATTATAATTAATAAAAATTAATTAAAATGTAAAAATTAGAAAGTACACTTTCAATTTTTTTTTGACTGATTAAGTTCAGATGTTAATTGATTTAATTAATTAAGATTCCTACAATCTGTTTTTAATTAACATATTAGTTCCATTAACAATTTTTATTTAAGTTATCAAAAGTGCAACTGGTTAGCTTACAAATAAACAAGAAATATTTTAGCTTACTTTAAATTCCAAACTGCTATAAGTTAATCGATGTATGCAAATCGTAAATATTTTTATTCAATTTTTGAAATTTAAACAATTACAGTTTTTAAATAATTTAAAATTGTTTAAATATTTTATTGTTTATGTTTAAAATAAAAACTGTTTTAGGATTAGATTCTGTTTAATTATTTTATTAAAAAAACGACGTTTCAACGAAACTGAACGCTCGTCTTTATCAGATCAAAATTTATCAACGACATTAAAGTAAATAACAGTATGTAGCAACAAGTTACTAGGTAACATATAAGTAACTAGATCATAAGAATTATAGATTTTTAATTAATGGAAGCCAAATTTTATTTAACTTAGTGTCCCTTCACAGTGATTCATGTTATTCTATTCTTTATAAATCTCTATTGCTTCTCTTATTAATCTGTTGCTAATATTGATTGGTCTAACAATTATTACTTATTATTATAAAGATATTCTAAAACATTCTATGACAGCAAATTTACCGAAGTTCTGTAAAGACTATACTAAAACAATTGTAATATTACATATATATAATAGTTCTGATATTATGTACTTTTAAAGAATTAGGTATTAAATTACAACAGTTGAGTAATTATACCTAGAAATACTGGGCATCAAGTCTAATGGTTTGTAGGTAAAATTACATAATTTTTTTTAAAGTGTACTTTATCTATCAGCATTACAAACACAGCTGGTGCAGTATATCCAAATTAATCTCCTAATACTCAAAAATAAATCCAGCAAATTTCCCAAAAACCAAATTCAGCATAACGTCTTATTCCAAGATAAACACGTAAGGCAACCCGTGTAAATCCAGTATGATTGTTAGTTAGACGTGCGTGCGTGCGAGCCGCAAACCGGATGCAGCTAATAGCTACAAATTAGCGCGACACCCTTGTCGTCTATCACAACAGGATGCAATGCGGCTGTGCCTGGGTGTCTTCTCTCCGTGCGCCCACCACACCAAGCGAGCCCCAGAGATTCATCATGTGTCAGACGCGATGAGCGTGAAAGTGATGCAAGAAAAACAGATCGGTGACGGAAATCTATGGATTGCTTTGCGCGTGAAAGATTGTAAAGAAAATTGGGATTGGTTCTTAAAAGATAGTTTAAGAATTCTCGAAGTTGGATTCTTATTTTGTGTTTTTAATTCGAACTAAAATCTTAAATGAAAGGAAAAAAAACCGAATTACAAAAGACAGACGGAGCGAAAACCGGTTTTTTAAACCAGTATAAAAAAACCGGTCAAATATTGTTTTAGTACAAATTTTACCAACCAAAACTGAAAAAAATACATAATAAACCAGTAACTTTTAACCAAATTACTAAAAAACTGGTTATAATTTGTTCTTTAATTTTTAATATAAATACACATATTTACAATACATAAATCAAATTATGCTAGTTTTATTATTTTTTCGAAATAAACAATTAAAAATTTGAAAATTTGAGATACTTATTGTGGTCAACACGTTTATATTATAATAAATTATAAATATGGTACAAATTAAAAATATATGCATTTTAAATGAAACTGCCATTTTTATAAGAATATAAATATATTACAAATAATAATAATACTTTTTCATACAAATTACATATTTCATACAAAAATTTAGTCAATTATTAAACCTAATATTACTGTCAAATAAAAATTGTACGTCAGAAATAGAGGGCTATAATTTTATCAAATATATTAATTTATTAATAGGTCCACTAGATGGAAACACAGTGAAATGAATAATAAAATATTATTAAAGAATAAAATTTAGGGCGACAGCCATCAATTACGTCACCTTCGATATATCGAATGACAAATTCAAAAGGGGTTCTCCCAAAGTGAATTTCAATTTATAATGAGCAAATGGTATACGTACACCACTGCCTTCGAACAGCGCGACTGTTTACACTCATAACCCAATCACATATGGTACTAATTATAATATGTGTGTGTTTCAAATCTCGTTAGCACATTCAAGTAAAAAATGTCTCCGTTTAGTTATTTTTTATCTTGAATAAACCACAAAAATATTTTAGTTCTAAAATAAGATTTCGTCACTTTCAAAAAACAAGACTTTCACAAATTATTTTGTAAATATAAAGACAGACTATATATATATTTTAATATAGTGCTAGTTAATTATATGATTATAATTAACGTTTTTTTTTTTAATTTTCTATTTGGACTAATTTACTAAATTGAGCGCGAATTTATAAAATAAAAGTTTCTGCGTCTTGAAACATTCATCATTAATATAATTACAATTTTAATTATATATTTATTAGTTAGTTCGTGAATCTAAATCACGTGATTAGTATTTATCACACATTATTATTATTAACGATGTTAAAATTAGTTTCACGAAACAGTAATAAATATTTAAAGTCTATAATTAAATAATAATTTTTAATATGCAGAAAAAAAAATTAATATTTTCTCGTGTAAGCTGCATGTAGTGAAACTGTACTGCATGTACTAATTAAGATCAAAATATCTCTAAATAAATTTTGATTCTATTTAACATTAATATTTAAATTTAGATATAAAGTTCATTAAAATAAAACGACTATGGATTGTAGTTCTGTATTAATATTTATTAATAATCGACATTTCGACGAACTCAACGTACGTCTTCATCAGAAAAAAGCATACAAATGACATTTACAGTAAATAAACAGAACATAGAAACAAGTTACTAGATAACAAAATAAGTAACAAGATTTTATAAATTTTAAATTAAAAGAAGCCAAATTTTATTTAAAACAATTCCTAGTAATTGATTGATGTTATAAATGAAGACGTACATTGAATTCGTCGAAACGTCGATTATTAATAAATATTAATACAAAACTAAAACTTAAAGACCTTTTATTTTAATATAATGAGTTCAAAATTTTTTTTACTATATATAGTTCATGTTAAATGTGAACTATAATTAAATACCAAAAATTGAGTCATCATATTTGATGACGTATACTTTAATACAAATTACATATACATAATTTTCAATATTTGGCATTCATATTCTATTTGTCCTATTTAGAAAAAAATAATTAGTACGACAAAATTGGTATTTCAAACAACGCAATAGAAAAAGAAAACATTTACGACAAAATTAGTTAATTAAACAATAAACGGGGCACGACAAAATGGAAAATTTCATAACAAAATTAGTATACTAAACGACAAAATCTAGCGTGACAAAATATTATTATTTTTTATTTATTTAAATAAGAATTCAATCAGACTTATTGCTAGGTAAGTTAGGTTAAGAGATTAATTTTTTTAATTTGTTTAGAGAAAATTTGTTTGTTAATTATTTAAAAACTTTGGTTAAATAGTTCATTTTAATATTAATGTCTAAAGATAAACTTTTGTTCCTGAGTCCTAAACCTGCGTTGTGATTAATTATAATGTTATTAAATTCCCTATCAGGTTCGTTATTGTTTTTAGCAATGACGCGTTTCGACTTTTCAGTCATCTTGAGATTATCTGCGTTTAGTCGGGTGTTGTGGCTCGAGTGAACCGACCAAACTCAGAAAATCTGAAGTTCATTTTACATAATTTTGCTGTTAGAACTAATATTTTGTCGTGTACTTACAATTTTAGTCGTGAGAAAAAAAATGTATTGTACACTTACATTTTATATAGTTTTATATAGTTCTTGCCATAAAACTCTGTCCTTTCGGAAAACTAAGTGTATGATTTTGTTGGACATACCGACATACGTAGCGATTATCTTCTTCTCCACTACAGATTAATTTGTATTATAAAGTAGATCTTAGCTTAGTTCGGAAAATTTGTATCGCTTATACATAATTATGACGAAAAGACAGATTTTCATGACGAAAACTATAGTATATTTTGTCGTTGTTTTAAATAAATTGTTACTGTTGAATAAGTAAATTCCATATTGAAATTAATGAATACATAAAATGAATATTATCCTGATAAATCCGAACTAAACTAACAATAAGTAACAAGCACAACAACTAACTCTCTCACAGTCCTCATCTAATTATTTCTAATTACAATCTTTAATTAATCTCCCAACAATTTTCTATTTAGTGCAATTAATTAACTTTATTAAAAGAACATTATTCATTTGAACAACAAGCCGAAGCTGAGCGCACAAGGCTTGCCTACCCAAAGGGGAGGTGGGATATGGACGTACCGCGAAGAATACATAACACGGGAAAAAAAAATATGAACACAGCGAATGAACCACAAACTACGCACGGCCAACGAAATATTAATTAAAAAATTTTCCACACAGCGCACAAATTATAATTATTAACCTAGACGCATGGTAAACATAAACGCACTCTATTCATAATTAAAGTAATAAAATTATCTAACAAACGAGATAGAGGATATACAGTATGGTCCGAAAGATTATAGTTTTTTTTTTATTATTAATTAAACGACTTTTGTTTAATATTCTGTTTAAATTTTATTTGGCTTATTGTTATTAACAATAACGAAAAATGTTACAAATACAAGTTGTTAATCATAACTTCACTCTATGATGCCCAGTATTTCTAAGTATAATTATACTCATCTGCTGTAAATTTTAACATAATTGTTTAAAAATTCATATGATATTACAGTTTTTTAGTAAAGTTTTTTTCAGTAAATTTACAGAACTTCAGTAAATTTGTTGTCAGGAATTTTCCATAAATAGCTAAAATTTGTTTAGTTCTGTAATATTATTGTTAGTATAATTACATACATTTCTAAATTTAGCTAAATGATATATTTTGAAATGAATGAATTACACTTCAAATATTTTATTAGTATTATTACATAAAATATGTACTAAGTCTTATTATTTTTTATAAATTATTATAGATATTAATATGCAAGTTGTAATTTTACATAATTTAAGAAATTATACCAACAATATGTAATTCTGCATTAAGTATGTGATGCAATTTGCAGAAAGTAAGCAATTTTATATAGATATTAGGTCATTTTTATTTATTTTAAATTTTAAGTGATTATTATGAATTATGTAAAGTAATTTTTGCTATCAAAATACTACTGACGCTGACTTAAAATTATTTATTAAGTACTTTAACATAAAAAACTTTAGTAACTTTGAAAATTCATTTTAATACACAATTGTAGAGACTGCAGTGTCGACAAATATTGTCCTTCTATTTTGCTCCTTTTATTCAATTAGTATCTTATATTCTAAATATTGACAAAACACATTTTTTTAGGAAAACCATAATTAATTGAGAATTAATGTTTAAATACAAGCATTGAATAAAAATGAATATATTAAATCAGTGTGGTCGATTACGATTGTAAATTGGGGATTCTTAATGTTAATACTTTAAAATAGTTTATGTAAATTTTATAATAAAACTTATCAAAAATAAAAAAACTATTTATATTTGATGAAAGACAGAAGCAAAAAGTTATTTTGAATTTAATAATAAAAGCACTTTTTCACAAAAATTGGTTAGTATACGGGTCAATGTATTGTGTTTTTCATTCATAATAAGGTTGAATTGATAGTGCAACAATTTTTCTTTAAAATGAATGTGGAATACACTGTATTTGCATTCTACATTCAAGTTATTCCTTTACGTTTAATTACTTTTGTGTTTCAATTCGTTGTACTCGTTATATAGTTAGCAATATAATATACTTAAAAGAAACATTCATTTTATTGTAGCAAAACGGCTTTGTGTGGGTCGCTTGAATGTTGTATTCAAATTAAACTCTTCGTTACTAGAAATTATGTACCATACATACATAGCTCTTGTGCATAATTATATAATTTTAACGAGATATTTAAACTGTACATTCCATTTCTACATTATAACATTTTATTAGTTGTTAATAGAAATTTAATTTATATACAGCGATAATATTTTACCTTGTACGTTAAAATTATAAAAAGTTATTTGATTGAAATAAATTACTAATTAGAAAATAAAATTTAAGTATATATATATATATATATATATATATATATAATAATTGTTTCATTTAAATACAGGTGTAAAATATTAATAGCTTTTATATTGTAAATCATACAAATTTAAATTAGAAAAACATAATAAGTTTAGTATATAATATATTATCGTATTTTTAAATGTATTTCCAAATGTTGGAATCAATTTATCCTTGGAATAATTTTAAAATTACCCAATGAAAAATTGTCATATATTTTGAGGATACATTTTTGGCCAATCATAAATGATTCTTGACTTATCTTAAAAATAAATAAAATTAGGGAGGTAATAGCTGCATATTGAACTCAAAAAACTTTGCAAATTTAAAAGTTATTAACATAGTAAAAATCTTTCAAAACTGATTATATTAAACAAAACTGCTTTAGATTAAAGTTCTGTATTAATTTTTATTTATAATCCACATTTTGACAAACTCAACGTCCGTCTTCATCAAGAAAACTAATACAAATGACATTTATAGTAAATAAAAGAACATAGAAACAAGTTACTAGGTAACAAATAAGTAACTAGATCATAAAATTTATAAATTTTAAATTAATGAAAGCGAAATTTAATTTAAATCAGTTATTAGTCATACTGTTTGCTGTTACCTTTTTCTTCATAAATTTCTATTGCTTCGTCTTATCAATCTGCTGTTAATATTGATTGGTCTTGCAATTATTACAGTATCAATACTAACAATAGATTGATAAGAGAAGCAATAGAAATTTATAAAGAAAAAGATAACATCAATCAGTGTGAAGGCAATAAGTTAAATAAAATTTGGCTTGCATTAATTAAAAATCTATAAATTTTACAATCTAGTTACTTAGTTGTTACCTAGTAACTTGTTTCTATGTTTTGTTATTTACTGTAAATTTCATTTGTATCAATTTTCCTAATGAAGACGGATGTTGAGTGCGCGGAAACAACGATTATAAATAAATATTAATACAGAACTTTAACCTAAAGCAGTTTTATTTCAAAGTTAATATTCAACTAACAAAAGACATAATATTAAATATTTATGTTTTTATTGAAGTTAAACAAAACAACAACAAAAAAATATACTAAACTAATTTAGTAGCAGAACAATTACAATTAAATTCCAAACATGTCTTTATCGATTGTACAAATCTTTTAAGTACATATAGAAATCTAGTTCTCCATGGAATGTAAGTGAAAATATTTAACGTATCTCTAAACGTATTATAGTTTAATTAAAATAACTCTAATTGTGTTATCGGTATAACCTTATAAGTAAGCAATTAAAAAACAATAATTATTTAAGTTTATACCAAATAATACCACCCAATGCGAGCGTTGTAAACAGAAAATGTTTCGGAGAAATTTCTATATATTGCCAGAATTTTTTTATATCAAATTTTATTCGAGTTTATAAAATCAAATATAGGTAGATTTATTAATACTAATTTATATTATTATTAAAATTAATGTTTTAATTCTGTAAATACTTGATAATAATTTTCAAATTAATGCAATAAAATTGCAGAAATGTAAAGAGAAATAATTTTATAAAAACTTTATTTCTATTAGTGTACACTGTAAAAAAAATAGCGATTTTATAAAAAATCTATAATTATTCTATAAATATTCTGTATTTCTACTTCAAAATTCTATAATTTTTACATAATTCATAATAATCATATAATGGAATTAAAAATGACCTAATACTTGTTTACTTTCTGCAAATTGCAACACATACTTAATGCAGAATTACATATTATTGGTATAACTTCTTAAATTATGTAATATACATCCTTTATGTAAATTTCCGAATGTACATAATTATACCAACAATAATATTATAGAACTAAACAAATTTTACATATTTATAAAAAGTTCAGTAAAGTAAAGGACTTTACTAAAAAATATATATGTACTTTTCCATTCCGTTGGTAATATATCATATTACATAATGTTTGTAACAATTATGAATAAAATTACAGCAGTTGAGTAATTATACCTAGAAATACTGAGCAAAATAGTGCATCATGGTTTATAGGTAAAATTATATAATTTTTTTTAGAGTGTATAGATTACAGTATTGAAAAATTAAAATTACCTCTATAAGCTTAATTCGTGCTTATCTATAAATATCTCGATATGTCAAATATAGTATAATTACAAAACGTCCCTTATCATATGTGATAATATATAATTAAAAACTGCTAATTTATGCTTTCCATCAAACCAAAAAAAATGTTACCCTCTTAAGAGTCAAAATAATAAAATTCCCAATTAATTAGTACTTCACTGACTCATTAAACTTCAGCTAAACAAACAAAAAATATTTTATTTAAAAAACTACATATTTGCATCACTTCACATCAATATAACCAAACAATAAGCTAATTATTTATTGAAAAAAGAGAAATAGAAAAATAATAAAAAAAAAACAAGTAGAACTCCCTAATCGAATATCCAGGTAGAAAACCATATATGATTTCAATACAAATTTGAATTTACCCTAAGCTAATTGCCCTTCTCTCCCTTATTACCCGGGCGTCTGTATGGGTTAAACATACACACATTCAGCGATTGTATTTGCTCAATTGGTAATTAGCGATTTTGATTCGGAAAAGCAAGGACGGTGAAAATTTAGTAAGGGAAGCGGGAGGAAAGGTAGTTGTAAAGTCAAATGGGGATATTTATGATTCATACAACGTTAAATGCCAGGAAGGCTAGAAATATTTTACCACAGTTCCGATATAGGAACGGGATACGAAAAAGGAATTACGTTATTGTGTATTGTTGATGTTTATTGGGCGGGAAAAAGGGAGTTATTTAGGGAGTTGCCAAACTATGAAATAAGCATGGTTGGTTGATGTTTGATTTATTAATTTAATATGGGGGTTTGATCGGTTGAAATTGTAATTGAAAATTGGGTTATTCTGTGTGGATAATACATGTAGAGAGTTCGACAAAAAGTCTACATTATATGGGAAATTTTTTGTTATTGGTTTTTTGAAAATTATTATTACAAAATTTATTAGTACTTCTCTAAAAACTAAAAATGTACTAATCGGAAATACTAATGTCACATCCGGTATAAGACAAATTAAATAATTAAGAAAAAAAATCGAGAAAACTTATTTTATTTGTAAAAATTTTGAAAAAAATTATTTGAAAAAATTTTTTTAAAATAATTTTAAACTTTTGCACAAATTTTTTAATTGTAATTTCCAATTTATTCAAAAAAATATGTTTTTAATAATATAACCTATATTTGACACTAATATCACTCGCCTAAATAAATTATTATTTAAAATTTATCATACAGTTAAATAATTTACTAATTTTACTAATTTTTCATAAATAAGCATATTTATATGCGTTTTTAGATATTTGTATTGCACTTAAAAAAATAATTAAGTGATACAATAAACTGAAAATTAATTATTATTAATGTAAAGTTGACGGATGCGTTTAAAATACTAATAAATTAAATACTTAATTAATTTCTTAAAGCAATTAACTTTGTAACAAAAAAAAAAATAGATTTCTTAATGGAAACAATTAGTAAATTGAATAAAAATCCGGTTTTATGTACATTAGTATAATATATAAAACTATACTTTAACAGCAGTCACTATAAAAAATTATTTAACTGTTTAATATTATTTTTAAATAATTACATAATATTACAAAAATTTATTGTAATTATGTTAAATTTAATTAATTTTTTACAGTTTTTCAAAGAAGTAAAAACAAATACATAAAATAAAAATTATCACTTCACTTGTTTTAAAAATATTACTTTACTCTTTGATTATATTTAATCATATTGTCATGAAAATAAATTTGGTACATAATACATACATACACAATTTTTTGTTTATAAATTTCAAAATATGAAACAATAATTTTCTTGAGCCTAATTCTAGATAATCAAAGAGTAATTAGCAGAAAATACAACAAATAACAATATTATTACTATGCCAAATTACTAACACCGCATAACAAACAAACATACACACACACATATGCACGCACGCATACATCGCATATACATGCGCGCGCGTGCGTATGTACCAGCCGCTCAGCGGCATGCTGTCGACGCTAATTGAATTCTGTGTTTACGGATGCTTATTACCAAATTAGCAACGCTTAATTACCAATGTGTTTTATTAGTAAACAGAACTAACTCGCTTCACATTAGTACGGTGAGGGAGAGAGACAGAAAGCGAACCAGCAATGGCCATAGCATTACACTGGAGACCATCCACTAGTTGGGAGTCCATTTATCGGTAAAGGACTGGGGATATATGTACCAGTCGGGAGGAGAGAGTGGGGGGGTAAGAAAATAGGTTAATACTTGATCATAAACGTGTAAATGTAATGCAGGATGATTTATTCAAAACTAGAGAACAAAATATGACAATGGGGAAGTTTAGCGTGATTGAAGTTCCGTGTAAAATTATTTTTTCTCAAATATATATATATATATATATATATATATATATATATATATATATATATATATATATATGAAATAATAACAGAAACTGTCATTAAAATTTTTGATAATTGTTTCATTTATTTGTTATTAACAATTTTTGTAAGGACATTACTGACGTCACAAGCCTATTGTGCGCAAGCGCAGAAGAGTTGGTGAGATATAATTTTGAAAACGTATGTCATAGTAAATGTTGATTTTTGTTGATTCGGTTACGCCCAGCCAATAGCTTGTATCGGTAACCATGGCAATACATGTGCGTCTGATTTAGATGTCGACATAAGTTTTGCGATGACATTACTGACGTCATCACGACATGTTTTTGCATTTTTTAGGAAATCTCTGCATCTTCGAGAAAAATGATAAATTAAACATCACTTTTTAAGTCAGGTCCAACCAAATAAAGAAATAAAAAAAATACGTTAAACTTCCCCATTGAATCCATACATACATACACAATCACGCCATGTATCCCTATCCAGACATGCAACTTTAACTTCAACCACATTCATAATTCCTCTCATACATGCTCTTCTATTCCTACTATTTGGAAATTTCTACTCATATAAGCCACTCTCTCAATCATACCACTGTAAAATATACTCATCGGACGTCCACGCAAATATATACATTTTTTTCAAAGCTATCTATTTCTATTGTTACCTAGTAACTTGTTTCTATGTTCTGTTATTTGCTGTAAACGTCATTTGTATAATTTTTCCTGATGAAGACGGAAGTTGAGTTAATCGAAACGTTGATTATAAATAAATATTAATACAGAACTTTAACCTAAACCAGTTTTATTTTAAGTATGTAGGTTTTTTTCCTAAATCTGCCAATTTTTAAGTTGACATAATAAAATAATATTCTCACTTTGAATAAACAACAAATATTTTAAGGGCACAATCATATTTTGATTTCTATACTATTTCCAATTTTGAGATTTTCTATTCTTAATGAATCACCCTGTACATATACACAAATGTAATGCACATGTCAGACAGATACGAGAAGTGAAAAAAAAACACTAACTGAAGTTTGAAGTACTTGGAACGAAATGGTTTAAACATGTGTTCCATTCCAGACAAAATGAAGGAAAACGATGTTGTTTTGTTTATACGGATTATTTAAAGGATGTAATTACAGTCTCAAAACTTAATGTACGCGATTTAATGACGGATTGCTCATTTAACATATCTAATTTCAGTATGTTTATGTCTAGTGTTTTCATTTCATAAATATAACAGATAGTAGATAAGTACTAACTATTGCATTTAAAATAGTCTAACTCAACAATTCTTAACCTTTTCTTTATCACGGAGATCCTTTAAATATTATTTTGCTGAAGTGGACCGTCACGACTAATCTTACTTTCAAGTTTTTCATAAAAAAATTTGCAAATTTGAAAAGTAAAAAATTAATTTTTTTCATATTCCTAAAAAAAACTGCTTTAGCTTTAAGTTCTGCATTAATATTTATTAATAATCCACATTTCGACGAACTCAATGCCCGTCTTCATCAAGAAAACTAATACAAATAATATTTACAGTAAATAACAGAACATAGAAACAAGTTACTAGGTAACAAATAAGTAACTAGATTATAAAATTTATAAATTTTTAATAAATGGAAATCAAATTTTATTTAAATTTATCAATTTACTGTTAATATTGATATTAATATTGTAATTATTGCAGTATCTTCGAATTTTATATCATGAAGATACTCTAACGCATGTTGTACAATAGCAGATTTATTCGAATGGTTTAGACGTATTGATCTCTTACCAATCACTGTAAAGAAGCGCTGATTTAAATAAAACTTAACTCCATTACTTAAAAATTTATAAAAATTTTATGATCTAGTTACTTATTTTGTTACGTCTAGTATGTAACTTGTTTCTATGTTCTATTATTTACTGTAAATGTCATTTGTATCAGTATTTCCTGAAGAAAACGTACGTTGAGTTCGTTGAGTATGTCGATTATTACATACATACATACATACATACACAATCACGCCATGTACCCAAAAGAGTATGGCACAAACTCTTTTCATCATCCCGAAATCAGTCGCCTCCAAACATTCCTATTCAAACAAGCAACTTTCGCTTACATGCTCTTTTATTCCTACTACTTGGATCTTTAACTCACAAAATTTAAACTTACAGCCGTTTTATTTTAAAAATAATTTAATTTTGGATACACATAAACATAAAAATTGACCATAATGAAATTTTGAACACCTGTAAAAATAATAAAAATGATATGAAGTTCCATGCACTTGGCAATTATTGTGGATATTTTAAAGTGCTAATTTATGTAAATTTACATATTATATAAACGTATTTTTTCAGAAATAATGTAATATTACGTCAATTAGCATAATAAAAGTTACAAAATGCTGCTATTTTACTGTTATATAAAATTACATAAATTTAAAACACATTTTTTACAGTGTAGCTTACAAAAATACTAAATACAAAATCTACATATCTATTATAAAATTATTTAAAAAAATAAAACAAACAAAGATGAAGCGATAATCATCGAATTAGTGTCGAAAAAAAAAGATAGTTATATACTTAACAAAAAAAAAAAAAATGAACAAATATTCTTGTTAAGCGACGTCAATAAAATCCTTGATCAAAATTCCTTCTCAAGAAGATTTACTTTAGACAAACATCTCGGCTAACAGAGAGAGAGTTAATTGCAAAATAATTAGCATTTATATTGCTTGGGCTTGTATATAGTATATATATATACGATAGCGATAGAATACGACAAGTATGTTTTCTGCAGATTGGATAAATACGAAAACTAATTAACTGGATATTACGCGCTGGCCGAGTTTATAAATAATTGATTTAGCTGTAATAATTCACCGGGGGACATGAAACAATTCGCCCAGCATACCGGCGGCTGTACTATGAAAAGAGATGAAATGAAACCAACTTGTCGGATCGCTTAACATCAAATCATCCTTTCATATTATTGTTATATGCCATTAGAGAGAGAAAGAGAAAGAGAAAGAGAAAGAAAAAATGTTTCTAATTGTTTTCAATTAAATATTTAAATACAGCATAGTTTCTTCTAATTGAAACACAAGATCACGTTTTTTATATATATTTAAACTAATAGTTTTAAGCTTTCAAAAAGATGTAATACTTTTAGATCCCAGAATAGATCTCACTGGAACACTAAAGTTTAGTTACAAATATACAGGTATAGATAAGTGATTACATATCAAAAATGTACTTGACTAATTAATAATAAAAAAATATGTAATATATATATATATATATATATATATATATATATATATAAACAAATGTACGTCTGTCTGTCTATCTGTCTGTTCATTCATTCATTCATCCGATCGCCATGAAATATTGGAAAGTGTGAAAGAAAATACATACATACATGAAAGAAAATGATTTCAAATAAATTGAAAATAGTTATAACATAGAAAATGCAATTGATTTTTTTTGTAATACAAAAAAAATTCATAAAAAATGTAATATTCACTTTAAAATAAAGGTAAGACAACGTCTACCGGGCCAGCTAGTATTTAATAAAATATAACAATATTCAAAAACTTATTTCGATTTATTTTAATCCATCGTAAAATAATTTGTTATTTTAGTAAATATACACCCTATGTATACAATAAATAATAATGCAGATATAGTTAAATTTGTTATCTCAAGGTACATTTCCATTCAAAAGAATCTTTAACTAAATTTACAACTTCTTCACACAACTGTCAGAGCAAGTGTATTTAATCTATCGGTTCTTATAATTTATAAACTTTTCGGCTACAAATATTATAGGGTTGATGCATAATTACCAGGCATTTATTAAACAATATTTATTATGAAAAACGAAACATAGAAATTAAACAATAACATTTTTAAATCATTATTCCGGAGCGTAGTCGCCATCTACTTCAATAACTGCGTCTCCATTTGCTTGGAAGACGGTCGATTCCACGGAGGAAAAAATCACGGTTCTTTTTTTTATAAAAACTAAAAAAAACAGCAATTTTTATTAACAAACCAACCCAAAAGAATATTTTTTCTTAATTATTAATTAAACAATAAATAATAGTAATTCAAATAAGCAAACAAACAAAATACTATTTATATTGTTATATACAAGTTCAGAAAAATAAAAACAAAATAAATTAAAATACTATTTATGTTTTTTCTCAAAGCAAAAATCTCCAAACAGCAATAATAAACTTAGAAGCTCGTTGTCGACATTCGACAAAATCAATTACCTAAAAACGACACTCACGGTGTTCTAAAACAAGCTAGAGGTTGTTTTAACGCAACTGGTACCTCGTTCAGTTAATTGAGCGTGGTGTGGTGACTGCCTCGAGTTCCTCGAGTTTATCCTCCTCCTCCCAACACCCCCCCACCGTAGCACGCTACGCCAACTTCACAATTACCACTACACACGAATCCTCTCTCTTTTTGCCTCTCTCGAGCGCGCTCGCGCGAGCAAAGAGGTACAAATCGTTGTGTTTATGACTCTTTACTCAAGCGTTGAGATGTCGGAATAGCCCACATTGTGAGCAGCGAACATTTATAGTTCGGGTAAGACATCTCATTCTACATAACCTCCCCCCCGCCTCCCCTTGCAATATAGTTGAGTTGAAGATGGGAGAAAAAAAATCTGCAATAATTCCAGCGATTACTTTGTTCGTTTTATTCTTTGTAAGATGGTATTTACATTACTTATTCTAAGTTATAAATTATACGAGATAATTAAAAATCTGTTATACAGTGTGATTTACTATTACTTCTATGGCAAACTTTGATATATAAGAGCTGATTCTCAAAAAAGTGTGGCAGACAAGCAACTTTAGCTTCATCTACATTCTAATTCCTCTCATACATGCTCTTTTATTCCTACTACTTGGAAACTTTTGCTCACGCAAGCCACTTTCTCAAACATAACACTCCAATTAATATAGCTTCAAAATCAATAAATCTTTTTAACCAAACGTTCATTAGATATTCGCTCAAGATGTCCGAACCATCTTAACTGACTAACAATTTGTTTTTCAGAACTCATAATAATAAAATAAAACTGCTAAAGGTTAAAGTTCTGTATTAATATTTATTTATAATCGATGTTTTGCAACGTAGTTCTCAATTGGTTATCGCCCAAGCAAACGTACATGTAAATTAAAAAAAAATTAATGTCCTGTTAGAAACTTGTAAAAAGTATGATAATGAATTTCACATTAATATTAATAATGGAGTAATAGATTGTTTATTAATTATAAGAATAAAAACATAACTTGTTTATATACAACAATATTTTTATTACAAATATAACAATTATTTATAAGTAATATAAATGTAAATTATCAAAGTAATAAATATTATAATTTATAATTACAAACATTTTCGAATAAGAAAACAGATGTTAATAATTCATATTGGCTTTAGAATTAAATTTTCATATTCAAATTGTATTTAATTACTTTTATATTCAACGTAAACATTTATTAAAATTTTATTTTCTGTTCACGAAATTAAATTAACATTTTGTTTTCCTTTTTATAGATTTTTACCAATTCATACATCAGATTCGTAAATGATTAAATAATTTGTTATTGACTATATTTATAGAAAATTCAACTTCAGAAAGAAGTATTTCGAATATTGTCAATTTCTCATGTCAATCGTCTATGTCACCTTATAAAACAAAAGATAGATATAAGGATCACTTATTCGGAGATTCGGAGTTAAATAAAAAAAAATTCAAAAATGGAGAGGACGATTTTTTGTCGACTTCACATCCTTGCATTTAATATTTCGCAATGCCACTTTCTTGTGGCACAGACTATAACTCGTACGAATATAATTTTTATATTAAAAAAATCGAAATAAAAACACCGCTCTGGCTAATAAGATTAAAAATTCTAATATTTAATATATATGTTAATGAAATGTGTCTATTTAATTAGAATAAAATATTCATTAGTAAAAGTTAGAAAATTAAATGGATATATATTTATATAAATGTAGTAATATTTTAAAGGCATCTTTAGTTGCTTTTTGAGTTTGATTTTCCTAGAATACATCTATAGTGTATTACTGCTTAGAAGTGGTTATAGTGTATTATACAGTCATTTTCATTTAGATGAAAATAAATTAATATTCTTGTGTTAATTACAAAATGGTAATTTTATAATCTCTAAAAGTTAAAGTGGGTTTTGTTTTTCCATTCTCATGTTTATAGCACGCTTGTTTCATTACCTACAGATTAAAATTTTGAACGAAACTTTACTTATATAAATGCATTTTACGAGGGGGGAGGGGGGGGACCACTCTATATTAGATAGACCAGCGTAGTCTGACTCAGCCTTTATGCTCATTTAAATATTATAATTTGATATGCAATTTAGATTGAATAAAATTAAATATTCTAGTTTTTTTTTTTTAATTTATTTTATCTCGTATTAATATCGCGTTAAATAATCAGAAAATATATTTTTATGATAATTTCTAATGTGTATAATGACTTAATAATAATATATTAAAAACTCATTTAAAATGTGGTTCTATAAAATTTTTGTTTAAGTTTAATTATCAAAATTATAATTTAGAACTGACACTGTATTTCTTCAAATAAAATAATAATAATAATAATAAATTTAATTTGAGATCTCCGAAAGCTATATTAAAAATTAAAAAGTCGAGTTAATTGACATTATATATATATATATATATATATATATATATATATATATATATATATATATATATAGTAAACAATCTTTCAGAACCCATAATATTAAAATAAATAAGCTTTAGGATTAAGTTCTGTACATCATCAAGAAAATTTATACAAATACTTATATACTTAATATAGTAAAATATTTTTTAGAACTCATTGTATTAAAATAAAAAAAATGTTTTAGGATTAGATTAGAATTATTTTATAAAAACGACGTTTCGACGAAACTGAACGCTCGTCTTCATCAGGTCAAAATTTATTTATCAATGACACTAATTTATTTATTAATTATTATTATATATTTGTTTATATGGCAAGCGTTTGAATATGTCAAATTCTTGTACTCGTGCGTAAAACAGCTATAGTGTACATTCATTTCAAAAAAAAAATCATTAGAAATAAATAAACTACAAACTAAATATTTTTTCTCTTCTAGCGACATCTGTTTCGGAGCACACTGTACATAAATATATAACTGATGTAAACAATCCTATACAGATGTCTACATACACACACATGTACACAAACAACAACCTCAGAGGAGACAAAAAAACTAGTTCATTAGACACGTTGGCTTGTTAATGACAAAGCCAAGCAATTAATTACTTTATCCGATAATTAAAAACCTGTCGACAGGAGCGTCTTTTTACTATAGCGCATCGCATCACAACGCACCGTAATTTGTAGGTCGGACTTCGAGTTCGGACTTAAAACCGGAGTCGCTTAATAAATTAACAAGCCATCAGCCATTTGGGCTGGCTCAAACACACCCAATTTCAACATGTATTTAATCTCTCCTCATAACAACATAATTCAGCTTAATTTATATATTTTTATTGGTTATATAAGAGAAATAATAGATTAGAATTCACTATTATGCCCCACTATTATTGTAAGTAGAAATATTGTTACTTATTATTGTTTAATGTAAAAACTAAAAGAATTATTATCTCGCTTATGAGACGACTTTACTAAGGCGTTTTAAGGTTTATCAACTCCTTTTGAGATGTACTATCGCTGCCTACGAGAAGACCGTATATTTATTTTGATTACTGCGGAATTATTGTAATTTAAATAAAATTAATGCATTTTTCTTAGTTTCAATAAATATCCATCTTTAAATATTTATTTTGAATTTGTTTATTATGTATAAAGGCTACAATTTAACAAAAATAATAAAATTTTCACATACATTTTTTTTTTATTTTGTCAATTTTAATTTACATATTATTAATAAAAAAATTTAATAAATTTAACAAATGACAGTTTAGTTTTATAATTTTACGGATCACTTAATAAAAATATAATTTATATGTGTGCCTGTTCGACAACAAGTTTCTTATACTGTACTAGAAACATTAATAACTTTTTTTGCAAGTTTTTAATTAAATTTAGATTATACTAAATTGTGCTTGAAAATTAAAATATATATAAAAAAAAAATAATGAATATTTTTATTCTAATTAAAATATTGTTTTGTACGGTATATGTATTTTTTTTTTTTTTTGTGTTACTAAATTATCAAAATATATTAAAAATTTAATCAATTTTATTTAGTTTAAAAGTAAAAAACAATTATTAACACAAGTAGTTAATTTAAAAAACTAAATTACCAACATAAATTCCAATAATAAATAAAATTCCTTCTTTCTTTTTGTACGCAACTATATTACAAGAATATTTATTTTGTATATTGAAATTCAGTGAAGCATTGCATTGAGTATTAAAATAGAAAAAAAATCTATTCTATAGTAATCGATACAAAAGTAATTTAATCAATAATTAATTTAATTCAATGCGCTCCATAAACATTGGTAACTTTCTTTTATAGAAAAATCATTTGCTATTTATGTAATTACTTGAGCGTAATTTCGAACGTGTAAAACAAGACAGAACTACGATCAAATTAGTGTAAATTACACGGAACACGCGCGGGCTGGAAGAGGGGAAGGCGATGGTAGCTATGTTCGTTTGAGTAGTGGGTGGGGGGTGGTAGAAAAACCAGTGGCGCACGTCTATGGCCAAGCTGCATTCCTTCCGGATTCATTAGAAAATTGAAAAATAAATATTGATGATTTCCATCACGTCCATTAAATCAACGAAGCCGCAAAAGCAACAAGGATGGACTTTTAGTGTATGCTCATAAAGTTCATGAACTGACCAGAACATCAATAAAAATATTTAAAAAGTATTAAATAACATTAATTTAGTTTTGTATTAATTTTAATTAAAAAATCGATGTTTCGAAGAGAACATAAAAAAAAGTTACTAGGTATCTAAATAAGTAACTAAATTATAAAATTTATCAATTTTTAATTAAAGAAAGCCAAATTTTATTTAAATCAGTTACTAGTCACATTGATTGATATTATCTTTTTTTTTTAATAAATTTCTATTGCTTCACATATTCAATCTACTATTAATATTGATGGATTTTGCAATTATTATAGAGGATTGATAAGAGAATCAATAAAAATAAAATTAACACTGAACTAAATCCTAAACCCTTTTCATTTTAATATTAAGGGTACTGAAAGATTTTTTACTATACTGTTTTATGTATTTAGAGATCCAAATTTTCTAAGAACTAAAATATTTAATACATTATTGAGTTACTATTAGTGTAATTTCAATTCAATTCAATATAAGCTATTAACTTCAATTTTAAACGTGGTTGCTATATATGGTATATAAGAAATTTAAAAAACTTACCTTTAAAATTAATTGAACAAAACCTTGTTCGAGTCCTACGTCCTAAAAAAGAAAAACATGTTTTTAGAAATCGAAAAATATCAAAAAATACTATTCTATAATAAATTGTCTATATGTATTATAATTTATACCAATGTATACATCATCAAATATGGTGGACAGATTGACGGTTATGACGTAACTTATCTTCGTATTAACACATACATATTCAAGTAAAAATGTGACACAATCTCTTTGCCTTCCATCACAAATTATTTTACACTAAACATTCTGACATAATTTTTGCTTCATTTTCATTTATAATAGAAACCATACCCCTTTACTAATTGGCCATTCTTGCAAACATATACCTTCAATTGTCAGTATTTCTTTACATTAATAAGCACTATCTTAATTTAATAAGCAGTCTCGTAATTTTTTGCGCATACCTTAAAGGGTAGAATAAGATGGAAAATGATATAGGCTGAGAGTGTATTAATGTAGCGCCCCCGCACTTTGATTCATTGAAACAACACACACTATGTTCTATTGCCATGCATAAATTTAATTAGAATACGCGCTTTAATAATTAATAAAGTCTAAATTACAAATTTCAATTTCGTAAATTGCTCGACCCCCCTCCTGGTTGTCGACGGAGGCACTGCATGCACCGCCGTCTCCGGGCATCGTGCCGCCAATCCAGTGCCGTACGTTAACACTACTATTCCATATTGGATCACACAGCGGCGATTGTCAAAAAAAAATTAAAACCGATCTCTGAGTTTTACAAAAATTTAAGAACAGATTATCCCAAACAGGTCGATATGTATTGAATAACGTTTATTGGTTAAATACTAATAACTTTCCCAGAATCAATAGTGGTAATATTTTCGATAAAACTTTCGAATTAACGACAAATTTAATTAATAGAAAATTAAACATGAATATTAAAAAGAACAATTTAAAATCTGAATTATTAGATTTATTCAAAATTTATTAACATCTTAAATAATGAAAATAAATATTTTATTTATAATGAATCCAATGACGAACAAACTGAAACCAAAGATGAAGATGAAATCAATATAACACAGTGTAGTATAATACTTTTATAAATTGCATTGTCCGCTGTTTTTCGGTTTTTCAGGATATTTTGGAAAAATTAGATAATAAAGACATCATTAAAAAAATTTATTTATCAAATGGTCTTTTAAGTTATTGTTAGATTTAAATAAAAAATTATATTTAATTTTATATGTGTTATTTTTATAATTCATTTCCATTTTTCTGTATGTTGATTAGAATAAAAAAATATAAAAACATTTGAACAATTTTGGGATATAAGGTGGGCCTATCTAGTCCAACCCTGGGTAACGGTGTGAGTTTTACGCGAAATTAATCAAAAATTATATAATAAAAACAAATCGAATAAAAAGTTTATAATGTTGTATGTAATAATCTAATGTTGGGATTTTATCCTTAAAAGACCGATTCAGTGTTTGGTTAATTAGTGAAATTTTTGGGATAAAATCTCAACATTAGATTATTTAAAAATAAGTATTAAAATAATGACGTGCTGTATGCATAATGTTTATATGTAAATGTATTTATAATTATTAATAAATTATGTATCGTCTGACAAATATAAATTACAGAATTGTTGATGTAAAGCCAAATTTCTGTCAAATATACAAAAATATCTGCCTGCATTATTTGCATGAATAATATATGAGAATTAATAAAATGTATTTTGTGAAAACAACTAAAATTAATTGTATTGCAAGTAATCTTAATAACTTTATAGAAAAAAATCCTATAAATATCTAACTTGAAAATAAAGTTATTACCCTCAAAACTAAATTAAACTAGTTAATAAAATTAAATGATTAAAAATTGCGAATCTCGTAGCTTTGTATGCTTAATGTAAAGTTTATTATTATAAAAATTCTATACTGTTTTCAAGTTAGTAAATTATAATGTGCGTTTTAAATAATTTCTTTGAAACAATACATCAAATTAATTGATACACACATGTAGGAGCAGAGCAAAAAAAAAAAAAAACTAATAAAAACAGCGAAAATATTGTTTAATTTCAAAACATTTTTTGAACAATTCTTGTTAATTAAACTTATAATTACTCTACTTTCAATTAAACAAAAAAACTTCATCAAACTAATTATATTTGGGATTGGGTAAATGTTTATCGAATACAAAGCCACCTTGAATTACAAAAAATTAATCTTGTTGTTTTATAAGTTCGAACACAGAGAGAGAGCGAGAAACTAATATACGATACTCTATAGAACTTATTCAGATATCAATAACCAATCATAAAATAAACGTTATGGTACTCAAATAAAATTTACTTTTAATTGGACAATTTAACGAAATGAAAAATGACAATCAACTACCATTAAAAAACAATAATAACAATTCATAGCACACTATAAATAATATGTTATAGTAATAAAAGCAATACAATTGTTATATATTAGTTGGATTAGTTCGTATTATTATTAAAATTATTAGTTTTTTTTATTTTTTATTAACTCATACAACGAATAGAAATCAATCGGGATAATTGCAATCGTATATATAATTATTAAATTACACGAATTAGGCAAGTAATAATTAATAAAATATTTAATGATATGTAAGTGTTTTTACCACTTTAACTGCAAGGAACAAGTTTTAAAAATAATATAGAAATCCTTCATATAGCCTCTAGATGACGAATCTGAACTTGGCTTATAAGGATGTATGAATGTGTGTCGTTCGTTCGTTTTTTGAGAATGCATATTTCTTCCTAGACTGTTCATCCGATTAGCATCAAATTTTCAGGGTTGGTTCAGTTGGTGTCCAAAACGGGCATGTGTGTTTATTTTTTTTCAGTGTTGCCAATTTTCCGTGAAAAAAATTACTAAAGTTTTTAAATATTATTTGTTCGATTTTAATCAAATTTTCACTAAATATTCTCCTAGTACCCATATAAATTATATAATTTTCGTGAAATACAGTGTTTCTAACTTTTCAAAAAAAAAATTACAAAAGTTTTTGAAAATTCAGTATCGCTACATTATTTATCTGATTTTAATCAAATTTTCATAAAATATTCTCCTAGAGCCTATATAAATTATATAATTTTAGCAAAATATAACGTTACCAACTTTTCGAGAAAAGTTTTTAAAAATTTATTATGGTTATATTATTTATCTGTAATTCACCAAATTTTCACAAAATATTTCCCTAGCAGCCACAAAACTGATAAAAAGGTTCAGTATCAATTAATGTTTATATATTTGTGGAATATTATTTTACAAAAGACACTAGAGTATTCGCACATTCTAAGTATATTTTTAATTGAGTGAATTGATTAACATATGTTTTTGTTTCATGTCCAAAAAACGTTCTTTTTAAATTTCTATGTGACGTGGACGATTAATAAAATTTGATGTTATTTATAATTTTTTCCTTAAAATTATAAAACATGTATTATATATTTTGAATACTTGAGATTTTCAGTAAAAAAAGCTATATTGTTAAAAAAAATTGCATTTGTCAATAAAACTCTTCATAACCTAAAACAAAAATACAATTAAATCTTTTGAAGTGTAGGTAAATATTTCTGAATTTAAATTAGTCAAGAAACACAAAAATAAAGTTTTGCCTAATTCAGTGTTGGCCAGTACTTTTAATATCACAAATATATCACAGACAAAGACAAAATATTATTAATACTCAGAAATATTCAACAAACGGGAAAAAAATATCATTAATGAGAGTGTCCCTATATTCATTCAATTCACTTCACTAATAAAGAATTTAATATATCAATTGTGGAAATGGAATAATAATATAGATAATTGTGACAATCGTACTCTGATATGATTAAAATAGCTTTTTGTTTTAGTAAAGAGAAAATTATGGAAATTATATCGTCGTTTAAGTTATGGTATTTGATCCGTGTTAAATATAAGAGGTAAAATAAATTGAATTCGCCTACGCCGCTGGCGTGAAAAATACTGGTAATTTTGTTCCAATAACGATAATTGAAGTTCGGAAATGGGTAACTTATACGTGTGTAGCAATTGTTTTGTTTTGTAATTGTAATTGAGCAAATGATTTTTGCTTAAATAAACTGAAAGGCGATTAAAGGTTGAAAAAAATCCTAATAGTTAAATGAAATTCTCTTGTTAGTAATTTTAACTACACTGTAAAAAAATATAGCGAAATTACAGAATAGTAGTAGTAATTTCATTTTACTATAAATATTTCGTATTTCTACCACCAAATTCTGTAATTTTTATAATTCATAATAATCACATAAAATAAGTAAAAATATCCTAATAAGTATGTAAAAATGCTTACTTTTTGCAAATTGCACCACATACTTAATGTAGAATTACATATTGTTGGTATATCTATTTAAATTATGTAAAATTACAGCTTGCATATTAATATCTGTAATAATTCATCAAAATAATAAAATTTAGTACATATTTTGTGTAATAATACTAATAAAATATTTTGAGTGTAATTCATTCATTTCAAAATACATCCTTTATGCAAATTTAAAAATGTATGTAATTATACTAACAATAATATTATAGAACTAAACAAATTTTACCTATTTATGGAAAATTTCTGACAACTAATTAACTGAAGTTCTATAAATTTACTAAAAGAGACTCACTAAAAAACTATAATATTTCATACATATGTACTTTTCAATCCTGTTGGCAATATATCATATTACATAATAAATAAGTTTTAATAAACAATCCTGCATACAAAATAAAATAAGTATTAAATTACACGTAAAATATCTTTTTACGAAACTGATTTCTAATAATCTTCTATATCAAATCGAGAAATGATTATCAAATTCATTTCAATCATAGAACAAAAAAAAGCATGCAAGCTTTCATCGCAATAATGTAATGTTAAAAGTAGGGAGTGCGGGAAGGTCGTTTAACCCTCTGCTGCACGTTGACAAAACTTGGTAACTAGGAGGGGTAGGAACCGAGGTAATATCGTTTCTGTAAAGCTAACGACAAATATTAAAAACGCGCATTATTGATATTAAAACAAGCGACCGAGTGACAACCGCACGCCTCACTTGATTTATTCTAGTAATATCCTGGCCGGGGCGGGCAACTTTAATTCGCGTCTTAAAGATTTTTAAAATTAAAAAGATTGTAATATAAATGACAGTGTTATGACAAGCGCGGGCCACACCAGCCACCTACTACCTACGTTTTTAACTTTCATTATTAAAAAATATTATTTTTGAAACGGCAGATATTAAAGAATCTTTTTTTTTTATTTTAAGAGTTTTTTTTTTAATACGGGAGTGAAAATTAAAATGGTCCGCTTTCTTTAATTTCGATGGCGCCAGCGAAAAAAATAACAATAAAGTGTTGCTCTGTCGCTGTCATGATGGATAGACGGAGGGGGCGGACGGGGAGGATAAACGGGGAATAAATGCACCCGTCGAAAAGTTAATTATTTTGGCAATGAACACGTATATCGTACCGGGGCGGGGGCCAGCTCGATCGATATCTTTGGTTGAACACTGGTCGAATGGTTTCAGTAACCGGACATCTAGACTTACACAATTATAGTCTATCAGCCTGTCTTGATTTTCATTTCCATTTTCTTTATTTCCTGTTTCACTTGTTAATTCAAATATTTACATTTATTGTCATATAAGAATCGACTGAAATAATATATGAGCAACTGTTATGTTATTAGATTATATGCTAGGATTTTTAAATTTTCGAAAAATTTAATTTGACAAATTTGGAAGTTTTAAAACAGTAATTATATTTGAACACAATTTGAACTAATAACCATTAGTATCTCAATTAATATGGTTAATTAGTATGGTAGTAGTGAATGTTGGTTTTGGCTGTAAAAGAATAGAAGAAAAATGATTGCGGTGGAAATGAGATTTTTACGTGGGGTATGTGGTGTACACTAGGAGAAATCGAGTACGAAATAAATGAATGTGAAATTGAAAAAAAATATTGTAGCAAAAGTTGCGATGTTAGTCAGTTAAGATGGTTCGGACATCTTGAGCGAATGCCTAATGAACGGCTTGGTTAAAAAAATTTATATGAATGATTTTGGAAGTATATGTCTGCGTTGATGTCCGATGAGTAATTGTAGTGTTATGATTGAGAAAGTGGCTTGCGTGAACGAAAGTTTCCAAGTAGTAGGAATAGAAAATTATGTATAACAGAGTGTCAGTATAATTGTAAAGATGCTTGTTTGGAGGAAACTGATTTTGTGATAATGTCACACCCTTTTGGGTACATGGCATGTTTGTGTATGTATGTAATAAACTGTATCGGTTACCAATGATCAATATATTTTACAATAAAACCGATAATTTTTCAAAAACTCTGCTCGATTTTACGTTTTCAGAACTGTAAATAATGTCAAACAGTAAAAGAAGCAGAGAAAAAAACCAAAAAAAACGTATTTCACGATTATTACCAATCCAGTCCTGAATTCCGCTTGTAAACTCGTTGCTGTCACAACTGTCACAATCATTGGAACTCCTAACCTAGCCATTCTGCTAACTGCGGAAATTGGAACGGTAAATAAGACTCTGAGTGTTTCAATTATAATAGAAAAAAAAATAATTTATCATACTTTTCAGGGCGTTTGACATTTTTTTTTATTAAAGATACAAAAATACATTGTAACGTCAATATGTCTTCAATCGAGGGACCCCATAATGGAAAGATGAAAACAATATTCGAATTCTATTTCATAATGTTATTTTAAAAGCATTAAATAAATATTAGCGTAATTGTGAAACAAATGAAATTAAAATACAATTGTTTTAGTTAGCCATTTATATAAATATTCGTTGCTCGCATATTATAATTGCAATCATATAGATTTTTATTAAAATTTATTGTTTTTAATAAAAATTTGCAATAAAAATATTGAGATAAAATTACGTTATATATTTTTAATATATTGGATTATTTTATATAAATAAATATAAAATAAATTAATAATAATAATTTTCAACCATATGTTATAACAATATTCATTGTAAAACATCTCTCAGAACTCATATTAAAAATTAAAAAGTTTATGTTAAAGTTTTATTTTATTTTACAACGGTTTGATTTATCACACATGAATCATCAATAAAATCAATACAAATAACCAATAAACAAATAAAAATTATAATAAATTATTAATTAAAAAAAGTCAGGTTTTATTTATATCAGTGCTTACTGATTCAACTGCACAACCACTATGTATATATTATATTCTTAATTACACATGGCGTATTATATATCAAATTATAGTATTTTTATTTTTGCTTAAATCGCCATTAATTTATTTTGATAAACTAATTAAATTATTAATTAATTTTTAAATAAAGAAAAATGCATTGACCTTTCCGGGGTTAAATCCGGGACCTTTTGCTTTCGCGGCAATTGCGCTACCGACTACCCCATAAGTTAATTAATTCATCAAAATAAATTAATGGCGATTTAAGCAAAAACAAAAATACTATAACCTAATGACTATGTATTTTTATTGTAATAATTGAATTCTTATAGAAAAATTATCCAATTGAATAAATATTTGATCTAGCTAATATTCGTTCAAATAAATACACATACTCTACTATTTGGAGCAATTGAATCTATAGCTAGTTTAGCTATCTACCTACAGTGTGGCAAGCAAAAGTTATAGGTTAGGAACGATTGCAATGCGAAACTAAAAGGGAGTGAGAGGGGAGGAAGGGAGGAATGGTGCGGTAGCACGGCAGAGTTAATCTGTAAACGGAATCTCTGATATTTGATCCGCGACGGCCACAACGGCGCTGTTCCAATAATTGAATCGCTCTACTCCAATAGCCGTAATGCGCTAATAATACGTCATAATGTGCGATGCTATCGGCAGCCCGATTCCTCCTTCAACCAAGCCACCCCCCCGACCCCCCAAATCGTGATGGGATTGCTTTGTTTCCATCAGGGGGGCACCGCAGAAACTGGTAATAAGCGGTGAGACTTATTTCGTTGTACCAACACTCTTTCGCTCTTCAGGGCTGATGTATCTTTTATCTACTTATCGGGATTGGATGAGAAATTTTGATCGTTGGAAAAGTAATCTTTGAAATGACTTGCGCTTGAGCAAAAAAATATGCTATAGGTTTCATTGAGAAAGGATGCTGAATAAATTTCGTTGCATCAAATATTTTTTATATTGGCAAGAAAATTTAGTTAGGTTTTTAATTCTTGACTCTATAGTTGTATAAAATACTGTCAATTTAACTAGTAATTAATTATGCGGTTTGAAAACATGTGTTTTATACAACTGGTTCTTAGTTTCTAAGATCAATATTAATAATGCACTGTAAAAAAAGCGAAATTATAGGAAAACAGTAATAAAATTTTACTATAAAATATCTGTAATTCCATTTTACCATAAATATTCTGTATTTCTAACTCAAAATTCTGGTAATTTTTACATAATTCATAATAATCACATAAAGTAAATAAAAATGAATTAATAATTATATAAAATAGTTAACTTTCTGCAAACTACATCACATACTTAATGTAAAATTACATATTGTTGATATAACTTCTTAAATTATATAATAGTACAGTTTCCATATTAATATTTGTAATAATTCATTAAAATAATAAGACTTAGTACTTATTTTGTGTAATAATACTAATAAAATATTTTAAGTGTAATTTATTTATTTCAAAATATTATACCAACAATAATATTACAGAACTAAACAAATTTTACCTATTTATGGAAAATTCTTGACAGCAAAACTGAAGTTCTATAAATTTACTAACAAATCACTTTTTACTACTCGAAACGTAATATACTTATTTTTTCCAATATTTTATTTATACAATGCATAACTTAATTAGACAAACTTGCAAAAATGCATCTAAAAAACTTATTTTCAACACTCTTCATACTTTCTCGCTAAAAATGGAAGTATAATACATATTCCGCCAACAGGATAAGTTCGAGTATCCTTTAAGAAAAATACCATCAAACCAACCGTATCCCCCCAAACTCAATCGAGCAAATCAAAAGTTAAAGAGAATTCCATGTATAGTCCAGCTAACCCCTGTATTGCAAAACGCTTGGGCCCGTTCTTCCGTCTATCCCGTTCGCTGACAGCGGACGATAGCGGGCCGCGAAGACCACAAACGCACCCCGAGTTCGACCTCAATCGATCAAATACAATTCGGGATAATCGTAATTCCCAAACCCCCCCCCCCCGACCCCCCTGTGCACTGCCCGCGTACGATTTGCGGACTATTCATCAACATCAAGTAGGGACACCCCTTATCCCCCAATATATATATATATATATATATATATATATATATATATATGGTTTTGAGATTTCTTGTTTCGTAATCCGAAAGATAGAAAAATGTAGGTTGTTGGTAGGATCAAAGTTGGGTAGTTAAGCTATGATATTTAAAAACGTAAGAACTTGGGGTATGTTTTATAAAGAAATAAAAACTAATAACTATTCAATCAGTAATTCTATAGTATTTTGTTTTTTGCTTAAATCGCCATTAATTTATTTTGATGGACTAATTAAATCATTAGTCAATTTTAAATGAAAGAAAATGCAATTCAATTCCTAAGTTTTGGTATAAATAATTCAAGATTTTGTACCGAATAAATAATAAGGCATTATACAATATCCCTTAATTCAAATATTTTTGATAAAAATCACAAAAATTTTAAATTACTTTTAAAAAAGTAATTTTATTCCTAAGTTTTGGTAAAAATAATTCAAGATTTTGTTTTGAATAAATAATAAGGCACTACAAAATATAATAGGAAGTTTTTTTTCTTTACTGTTTAATTTGACTACAGGTTTATGCATTTTTAGTTTTTAGACAAGCATCAAAAGTCCAACAATAATAATTTTTTTTCCTATATCAAATATATTTTTAAGCAAAATCAATTTTATATAAATCAAAATAGAAATCTTTCTTTCCACTCAATTTAAAAAAAATAAAACAAACCATCAAGTTCTTCAATAAAGTCCAGCGTTCATTCATTTCTCGTTCACATATTATTCCATACCCCTCCGCCCTCCCATCTCTTACACCCTCTAAATCATCCCTAATACAAAATCAAATCAATCATTTCGCAACTTACAGCCCAAGCTCAACTTGAAATGCCCACTCTCTCACTCAGCGTAAAACATCGATACGAAAACAAAACTATTGTATGAAAAGAGCATATAGTTGAATACACCACCACCCCCCAGAAGGGTGGGCCACTCGAGGGGATGGATAGTAAGGGCTGAGACCAAAACCGTCAAGCAAATCCAATTAACTATGTATTATTTCTGAAAGCATTGGCGACCTATAATATCGGCTACTACGTTGTCATATAGTTTTGGACTTTTGATTTCTTTAGGTCGTTTTCGTCGAGGATAAGGATGTGAAATGATGAAATCGAAATGGAATAAGCTAGACGTTAGTACACTAGTTCATTTCTTGCCGAAATGGTAAAAACAGAGGCGTACGTTCATATAGTTTTCTGATTTCTTTTTCCATAACTGTCAAAGTAATAACACTGTAAAAAATGTCTTAAATTTATGTAATTTTACATAAGTTTAACAATATTTTGTAATTTTACTGTGATAATTTACGTAATATTACATTTTTCATGAAAGTTAAATAAATTTCATGATCTAGTTACTTATTTTGTTACCTAGTAACTTGTTTCTATGATCATAATTTGTACTAACTCTACTAATGTAACATAGTAAAAATTCTTTCAGAACTCATTATATTAAAATAAAACGACTTTATATTATATTTCTGTATTAATATTTATAAATAATCGACGTTTCGACAAAGTCAAAGTACGTATTTATCAAAAAAAAAAAAAAATACAAACGACATTTATAATAAATAAACAGAACATGGAAACAAGTTACTAGGTAACATAATAAGTAACTAAATCATGAAATTTATTTAACTTTTATTTATCATTACCAAAGCTAATCTTTTTAAATAAAATTTTCTCTCTATTTTCCAATCATATCAGATAAAATCTAAATCTAAAACGTCAATTTTCTATTTAAAATAATAAATAAAAAAGACTGCAATACAAAAAAAACATAAATATAATAAAAATGTATATATAGCGAAATATCCGTATAATAAATTTATCAAAACAAATAAAAATTTTATATAAATAAATTTCGAATTATGTGTATCTGCCCGTAAATTTATTTGATGCCTTCCAGCATCTAAAAAAAAATAATTAAACATTCCAAAAATAAATTCAACCGCAAATAAAATATAACAAATAAACAATTTCATTAATCCAAATTTATCTTAATCTTAAAACAATTTCTTTTTAAAAAAATTTAAGTACAAAACACACGCAGTGCTCATTTAAAATTTAGAACAATAAGACAGTATAACAATTAACAAAAACAAAAAATAAAATTGGGAATTCACATAAGAAATCATTCAAGTTCGATACGATTCCAATCGATGTTATATTGTAATAACATTATACATTGTTATACTGAAAATTTTATAGTCGTCAAATTGTAAATTGTCCATGAAATTGGTCACAGCTGAACGATAAATAAACAAAAAGTTTAATTTCGTTTCTATTATAAATTTTGACGAAAAAATCGGAGGAAATAAGTAAACGCGCGTTTCTTACGATAAAATTGAGTTTGTTTTTTTTAAAGAAAAATTTCTCATTTGCTGTTAGATTCACGCATTAAAATGAAAGTTAATTGTGTTATTATTAAGTACATGCGTAATGCTGAAAGTAATCTGTAAAATAATTAATTATTTTAAACAGTTTTTTTTGTATTTTAATTATAATATGTTTCGTTGTTTTCACATTGATTATGAAATTACGGATATAATTTTTAAACAGAAACTATAGAATTTTTTAAATTCTTTATGTCAAAAGATAGAAATCATATTACGCAGAATAACGTCATTACTGATAGAGTCAGTGTATTTAATTTATATTGATAGCACCCACAATATTGACAATTAAGTTATGATTGACAGTTGTCTCAAAATGCTTAGAATTACTTTATTCAAAAATAAAAAGGCTTTAGGTTCTAGTTCTGTAAATAATCGACGTTTCGACAAAGTCAACATACGTTTTTATCAGAAAAAAGATACAAATGACATTTACTGTAAATGTTATTTGTATTTTTTCCTTGAATTCGTCGTAAATGCTTAGAATTACTTTATTCAAAAATAAAAAGGCTTTAGGTTCTAGTTCTGTAAATAATCGACGTTTCGACAAAGTCAACATACGTTTTTATCAGAAAAAAGATACAAATGACATTTACTGTAAATGTTATTTGTATTTTTTCCTTGAATTCGTCGTAACGTTGATTATTTATAAGTATTAATACAGAACTAAAATCTAAAGCTGTTTTATTCTAATATAATGAGTTCTGAAAATTTTTTTACTAATTACTTTATTTAAATTTCTTCAAGTTAAAGTCTCATTTAAGCTAAAGATCTTTAAAATTAAATTAAAATAATAAATTAAAATATGATTTTAATTTTATTAGCAATAAACACACACACAAGTATAAATATTTTTTTATATTTTTAAGCATAAGAAAATCAACTGAACGAAACGCCACTGGGCCGCAGTACGAAGGGGGCGAGAAATGTATAACAGTAATAACTTGAGTAGGGGAAAGTCCGAGGATTGGAAAGCAATTTTCCTGTGGCCGGCGGCGGGGGTGGCGGTGACGCGGTGTGTCCAGCCGCGCGCCCGGCATACCCCCGAATGGCAAACGGCGAACGCGCGCTCGGCCAAGTCGCCCCGTGGCCGGAAGCACATAACGTTTTTCTTTACATATGCGCGGATCTTGTTTGTTTGATATTAAATTGTTGTATTGAAATCCATCGTCGTGCATCGCCTTCACCCCCCTCGCGTCCAACGAAAACCATCAATAAAATCAAATCCAATTGGTTCGGCCCCGTTGTTATTCAATTTTCAATTTTGAGTTAGTCAAATATTTCACGCGGTGTTAGAGAGGTTTTTCTTTTTTTCTTTCAAAAACTGTTGCTAAGTTTATATTCGTTTTACAATGGGTGGTAGCATCTATCCACTAAATTGCTCAACTAGGCACGATTAATGCAGTAATCGCGCTAGTTCGGGCTACTAAATTAGTAAATGCTAACACTCAATATGTTTCATATTTATTTTATAATAACAGAAGACGTTAAAGTATATATTAAATGCGTGCGACTAATATCTTGTTGTTAGATTGTTATGTCCCTAAATGTGTATGTACACCGTAAAAAACTATTAATAGTAATTTTTACTATGATTTGACATAATTAATATTACATTTTTTCTGAAAATATATAAATTTACATCATCTCTTATATGTACAGTGTATGTGTACGTATGTAATATCGTGATTGTTATTAATATTTGTAAATATTATCATGTAACATATTTAGTTTTTTCTAATTCTGTTGAATTATAAATTTACAAAATGTGTATTTTGTTAACTTATATTTCCATAACTCACAACCGCCTACGGCATATGCAGTAAATCCTAATTTCATGAGTTATCACTATCACTACCTGCTTGTTAAATAAAATATTATTATTATTGTGTTATACAATTACTTCAGATTTTTGTATTTTGTTTATAATTGGTAGTATATAAATTCAAGAATTGTAAGAAAATAAATTAACTTAAAAGCTAACCAAGATGATGAAAATATTCCATTTGTTAAATTAGATGCTTTTAATATTTGGCAACCATATTCATTTATTTATTGTACTCAAAGACGCAATAATTGCTATCAATTTATATTAAAATAGATTAAAGTTCAGAATACTAAGCAACTTTATTTTCAAATATACATTTGGTATTCATAAATTCTGTAAATTATATTTTATGATATTTATTACTCATGTTTAGATTGACGATTTATTTTATATAAATCTAATTACAGTATGCTAAATTATAAATCGTAAAAGCAAAATTAATATTGTATTTTTCACCCACATAAGTCTAAAAAATGTAACGTTATAACATGCATTTAACATAAATATAATCAGCATTTATAGGTGTATGGTGGTATCATTATAATAAATTCATATACATACATATATTTACTCATACGCTCGTATTTTAACAACATCATAAAAAATACAATAACTATTTCTTAAATAAATACCCGCATATTTCGGACAACATTAGTGACATTATAACATTATCACTTTTGTATGAAATTTTGTATAATATTTAATATGAATATAATATAACTCACAAATAAAGATTCAAAAACCGAGTGTGAAATTAACTAACTTCATTTGAATTTATTCACTGTGTAAACTAAATTTAAATAAATGTAAATTATTTCGTCTATAACAGATAGACGAATATCAGCAAAATAATTTAGAAACTATTTAACATAGTAAAAAATCTGTCAAAACTCATTCTATTAAAATAAAACGGCTTCAGGTTTAAGTTCTGTATTAATAAATATTCAGATCTTCAATAAATATTCCATCTTCATCAGAAAAACTGATACAAATAATATTTACAGTAAACAACAGAATAAAGAAACAAGTTACTAGGTAACAAAATAAGTAAACAGCTTATAAAAATTTATACATACATACATACATACACAATCACGCCATGTACCCAAAAGGGTGCGGCACAAACTCTTTTCATCATCCCGATATCAGTCGCCTCCAAACATTCCTATCCAAACAAGCAACTTTATATTCATCCACATTTATAATTCCTCTCATACATGCTCTTTTATTCCTACTACTTGAAAACACTCTCAATCATAAATAAAAAAATTTTTAATTAAATGCAGTGCCCCTTCTCAGTGCTTGATGTTACAAATTTCTATTGCTTCTCTTACGAATCTGCTGTACATTAATTGATCTTGGAAATGAAACTTTTTGTTAGTTATAATAGATTATTTTATTCGAAATATTTCTCTGCTGTAACATATTCGTAAAACACATAAAAGTGACGTCACTTCCCGTAGATGGATCTGTACCAAAAGCTAATCAAATTCATATTCTAAGCTTAAATGTAAAATTTCTTCAAAAATCCGATTAACCTAATTTGCCCTAGTGTCCACAGACAGGCTGACAGACAAGCGGTCAAATTTCTCATAAAAATTCTAGTTACATAAAACGTTGGTCGGGTGGTAAAATACAAAATAACCGAAAAAAACTAAAATAAATTTCATATATAACCGAATGCACCCGTCATATAAAAACAGTGACAGGCCAAGAAACCGTTCCCTCCCCGCTCTTTGGATCTATCAATCCGTGGGTGAAGAGATCCAAAGTGTAAGGGGGTGAGAGGGCAGGGGGGGATATGGTAACGCGTTCGACGCGCAGCATTACAGTTTCCTTTTCAATTTTGTTTCTCTATTTGAGCGTAAAAAACAAATTTGTTTTTTCTCGAGTCCATTATGTACAAGGGTCGGGATGTGGGGGGAGGTCGGGGCATGTTTTTTCTATCCTTGTCACTCGTCCGATAAGGAAACGATGCAATGGAGAAGGATGGCAGACACGACCGGTAACCGGGCACAACCACCGGAACGGGACATACAGAAACGGGCCACCAGAATGGATTTCCCGGTTTCATTCAGCGGTCCTTCAGATTGTCTACGTATGTGTGTGTGTGTGTGTGTTTGTAGGGTGAATTTGTTTGTGAGTGTACAGTGGAAAGAAGAACACCAAGGGCCACATTTTTATACATACGTCGCCATAGACCGGGACGGAGGGGAACACAATTGTACCAAATTGAAAAATGTTTTCGAAACAAGTTAATTTTGAATGATGCCAAAGAAAATACATAATTTAAACTACCTATATAAAAGTGAGTGCTTTGCATGTAACTAGAAAGAATCGAGTACGAAATAGATTAGGGTATAATGAGTGTCACATTAAAAAAAAGTTGATGTTAATCAGATGGTTCGGATATATTGAGCAAATGTCTAATGAACGTTTGGTTAAAAAGATTTATATGAATGATTTTGATGGTATACATTTGCCAGTGGACGTCCGATGAATTTAGAGTGGTATGTTTGAAAAAGTGGCTTGCGTCATAAAAAATTTCCAAGTAGTAAGAATATAAGAGCATGTATGAGAGGAATTATAAATGTGGATAAAGCTAAAGTTGCTTGTCTGAATAGGAATGTTTGAAGGAAACTGATTACGAGGTAATGAAAAAAGTTTGTACCACATCCTCTTGGATACATGACGTGATTGTTGATGTTGATGCATTCAGAAAAGAACGTTTGAGTGTATATAATATTATGTCAGTACTTGAAGAAGTATAAACCTTAACTGCTGTGAGAAAGATATTTTTGCTTGAAGTAAGTGGTATAATTAGAATACCGTGCGAAATAATTTCCTGTATAAAAGTGCAACATTAGTAAAAATATTATTACAAAAGATGATGCTAATCATCTTATGCGAATGTTTAATAAAGATTTTTCTAAAACAATACATGTGTGTGATACTGAAATTATACGTCCACATGGGTATCCAATAAATAGATGAGTAGGTATGATTGAAAATATTGTGCGTGAGCAAATGATAACAAATGGTAAAAATAAAAAAGCATGTATATGGATAAAGCAAAAGTTGCTTTTCTGGATAATAATATTTGCTGGAAACTGTTTCTGCATAAACAAAGATTTTATGTCACACTCTTATGGATACTTGGCGTGATTATGTATATATTTTATAAATTAAAATAATAAATAACCAACCTACTTGATTTGTACAATTCTGTAAAAATATGTTCAATTAAGTTAAAGGAAGCTAAATTTTTATTTATTAATACCAGGCCAAATTTTTTTAAATAAAATTTGGCTTCCTTTAATTAAAAATTTATAAATTTTTAAATCTAGTAACTTACTTTATTACCTAGTAACTTTGTTTCAATGTTCTGTTTAATTACTATAAATGTCATTTGTATATTTTTTCTTGATAAAGATGTACGTTGAGTTCGTCGAAACGTCGATTATTAATAAATATTAATACAGAACTAGAACCTAAAGCCGTTTCATTTAAACTAATTTTTAATTAGGATAAATATCTTACTGGGTTATACAAAATCACAAAGAATCTATCAAATAAAAACACAAATATATATTTTGATAAATCCATCTACTTAAACTGGACGTTAATATTATTCTGCCGATAAAAAAAAAATATATACAATTCTACGCCACTGTAACACGTGTGGCAATGGTGATGCACATATTCGTCCGAAAAGAGAAGAAAAAAAAAAGAAACTGGGCTTCGCCAAGACGAAATACAGAGCAGCACAACAAGGAATATTTTGAATTTTCGTGTCTGTAAATATTTCGTTTTTATTTTGTCAGGAGCGCCGGCTCCGGTTCCGTGCAGATGCTTGGCCGGGAATATTGTTTATTTGATCATCTTATTCTTCCTCCTCTTCTATTTGACGTTGGGAAAGGAAAACATTGCAGATATATCTTATAAACGAGAAAAACAGGACACATACGATTCAATATACGGGCATGTTAGTCAATAGATATCTACATATTTGCCTACATAAATATACAACAACATGCAATTTTACACGCATAAAATTGTAAACATATTTTGTCTCCAATAAAATGATATTCTTCCTAAAGCAAGATTCTGCTACTACTTTTTATAGGTTGCCTACAAGGTACAGTTCAATAAATTGTCAATATTGTGGATGCTACTTAGCGGAATCACGAGTAATGTTATTTCATATTTAATTATTGTTATCACTTTATTAAAGAATTATAAAATTATTATTTCAGTTTATGTTATCAATTTTTAGGTTTACTATTTTTTAACTTTACTTGTTTTTAGTTAATAAAGATTTTTTTTTGACCTCAAATAACAATTATCAAATGTATTAAAAATTGGTATTAACTGACAAGAAAGAAATTATTCAACCTTGAAAAATAATTCTATTTTTTTTACTCTAAATAAATCCGAACACGATTATAACTGCACACTATTACTGCATGAAACTCAAACCTTATTTTATGGCAAATTAGAAATTATTAAACCAAGATGTTCGAGAAAAACAAAATGGATTTAAAAAAAAAAACTTGATTGGTTTCGTGTGTTGCAAGCAAAGAAAATTATTGTTTAAATTCTTTCCTTTTTCATTACATAGTTAACGTGCTGTGTGTAACAGCAATAGTAGGTATTTAGTTGGGTTCTTGTCTTCGGTAGAACAAAATTGAAATCTTTTGTAATTACGGTATTTGCCACGGTTACAGCCCAACACATTACACTGTCATCGCCTGCTACGTTATTACGTTCTCGTTTGTAATTCATTTGTTATCGGTTGATCGGTGATTTGTCAATTGTTTTACTGCACGAAAAAAACAAATGCAGTTTTTAATTCGATTCGCGTAATGAAATTGGTGCAAAAACTTCTAATTTATATTATAATGAAAACAATTCTAATTTTTTTATTTAAATATCATTTTTTCAATTTGTTTTATAAGTAAATAGTTTCAACTATTCATAACCGAAATCAAGATATTTCCTTCATATCGATAATACTGTATAAGATAATTTTTTTACTAGTTAAATTTTCAAAAATTATTTCACACAAGAGTAAAAGCATATGGATAAACCCATATATAGACCACTTTAAAATCGTCATACAAATACAAATTAAATATTTTTTTACTCCAATTGGCAATACTGCAGAATACAATTATATAATTGATATGGATATGTCAAAAAAATTAAAATCGGATAAATAATATATCCAAAATAAAATATTAAAAACTAAAATATTTTTCTTCGAAACTCAGCATGAAAATAAAGTTTTAAAATTTTTATAAATATTAAATGAATATTTTCTGAAAATTGGACTAAATTCTGATAAATATAGCTTCAATAAAATTTTTAAAAAAATTATAATTTTTTTCTCCGAAAAATGGCAACATATAAACAAAATAAAACCACATGTCTAGCTTAAGCACACACATACACCCCCATAAACTAAGTTCAGATTTGTCATCTAGAGGCTACATAAAGGATTTCTATATATTTTTTCTTACAGTCAAAATGCTAAAAACAATTATATTAATATATTTAGATAAAATTAAGTAATATTTTCATAAAATAATATAAAGTTCATGCTTCACTTAACATTTAATGCTAATTTAATGCGTCCCTAATTCTTTTAGGCGAAAAAAAAATCTACAATTTTACTTGGACAAACAAAAATTTATAAATAGTAAAAACACTGTTATTATAGAATTATCTGTGACATTATTAAAAATTTGTATAAATTTATTAGTCATTTTTTTCAGCGAATATAAAATTCAAATGAATTAAAAAAAAAAATTATTTAAATTCTTCTCCAGTAATATCGTGAATAAAATATTAGTTATGTATATTTATTGCAGTTTAATTACGCCAGCAAGAATCTAGAAAATAGTAGAGCAACATGTAATTTAAAATTCGCAATTAAAGTTGCTTACATTAAAAATGTTATAGCTAAAAGTAAATTGCTATTATAAAATGAAATAGATATCTAATTTAAATTTTCTTCGTATTACAATCACGAACATTATATATATACAAACTAATTTATTTATTAAAATTTCAATCAACCATATCATTTATTCTTTATTATGTTTAATCATTTCAATTTTTGTTTTCGAAATTTAAAAGTTATAATTATATTTATAGACAATTTCATTTAGCAAACTTTGTTTTTTAAACCAATAAATTAGATAAAAATAAAATTATTCATATTTATTTTACATAAAATTGCCTCATTTAAAAAAAAAAACATCTGCTATATTTATAAAGAAAAATTAATATTCTAAAGCTCTAAATTTTAATAATAATACTAAATTTTGCTAATTCACCATATATAAACTTATAGTTTTTAAATATTTATAAAAATAATTTGATAATAAAAATTTTAATTAAAAAACTAAACTTTTGAACGATAAAATCTATATAGAAAAATATATTTATACAGGTCTGTGAATATAATAGGCGATAAATTAAAACAAATATTTTAAATTAAATGAAATGAAATATATTAAATAATTAAAACTATAATTTTTGCTCGGTATTTTAATTAAAAATGTACAAACGCGGAATATAAAAATCGCACTTTGGCTGACATTTTATTAATGAATCTCCCCGCGCGCCATTATTTTCTAACCAAATAATTAAATTTTATTTACTTATAATGAAATTTGGTATAAGCCTCCTAGTTTATTTAGATGGACGAAATATAATTTTGTACCCGTGGGATTTAGATAACGAAATAATCTTCACTTTTGTTGATTATGTTCTTTTATAGAGGGTGGTCCGCTATATATTTATACCTATGCACTACACACTCAGTTCATTATGTTAAATTAATTTTTGTAATATAGTCCAACAAAGTATAATCTTATTTATTATAACGTATACCTAGATTATTTTCGTGTATATGATTATCACACATTATGTTTAATGAAAGCATTAATGTAATTTAATTTTGACGAGGCAAAATTGAACATTTGTTTTACTTGGTTTTTGATAAAATTGTATTATATATATATATATATATATATATATATATATATATATATATATATTATATAATTCTCTCAATGTGTTAAAAAGAATTTCGTCCATACGGTAGTAATTTTTATAGTAATCTAAAGCTAAAATTACTTCAATCAGACTACCAATTTTACTGATAAGTGTAGGAGCTTCATGATTTAAGTCAAGAATAACAGTCTAATTTTTCAGTCAGACTGTCATTCCTGATTGACCGTGTAAGGCCCGCTTAAGATACCGTACAAATGTAAAATTATTTTGTAATGAGATTCAAGTTACGCTAAAATATGATATAAATAAATTCACAATACAGACATATATGCCATTCATTCATATACACATATACAATAACACATAGAAAGTTTCAAGTCTCTAGCTCATTGGAAAGTTAGTTTAAAATTAATAAAAGCGTGTTAAAATTATGCCAGTCGACTATTTTCCTATTTAATAAAAATAGAAGAGCATGTATGAGAGGAATTATGAATGTGGATGAAGCAAAAGTTGCTTGTCTGAATAGGGATGTTTGGAGGAAACTGATTTCAGGATAGTGTTAATAGTTTGTACCACATCATTTTGGCTACATGGCGTGATTGTGTATGTATGTAATAAAAATATAATATTGAAATATTAATGGGAGTACTGCACATAATTTTCTCTAATCGTCTTTTTTTTAAAACAGTGGCACGCCAAAAATCTGCTGTCTTTACTAATCAATATAACCTTCCTTCCAATGAAGACAATATTTTAGCAAATTCTCTATACAAGTTTTATCGGAAATAAAACTAGAAACTGAATTCATTTCAGTCTACATCCAAATAATTAAATGTTCGAGGAGATAGAGGGGAGGTTAGCATCAAAATCGCGGTCGTCGAAAACATCAACATAATTGGCTACATTTGTTGCAAATACGACGCTCGAAAGAGAGCGCCCCGAGTCTAGCCTAGGAGACGGAAAGAGAAAAAACGTGGAAAAAAAATAAATTGATTATTAAATATGAATGGGCGAACTGGTAGCGTGGATATTGTAAAAGCCAGGGCTAATAAAACAGCCTCATGAATAATAGCCAGTCCGAACGGAGGGGGGTTGGCACACATCGATGCTTCGGCCTTATTGCGAATACGACAAAGACGCTACACAACTGGCCGGCTGCGTGTTTTATTTTCCTTGGATAATTGCATTCGCTGGCTGTTGAAATTGTTTCAATTAAATGAAATTAGATTTAAATTAAAACGCGCTAATTGATTTTTTAATATTTACACAATTTGGTCAATAGAATAAATAGTACCTGCTACCTACCAACCCCCCCTTCCCCCAACCCATCACTTGTCGACAAAATTGAATGCAGTACATGTAAATTTTGCGAACCGAGAAATTTATTTGCTATATCAAATTAGTTTTTTTTTACTGTTGTTATTTCTATCTCTGTTTATACAATGTTTTATTTTATATTTACGGAACAATGCTTTTGTAATAAATCTATAGTTTGCAGTTGCAGCGTATATCACTGGCAACTCAAATGTTGATAGTTCAAATTGGAACTGAATTCAAAAAATTACATCGAATAATTTCTGATATTTCAATTTTTTTACTACATTATTATACAGTTGAGTTTAATTATAAGTCAAAAATTGACAATATAAATAAAACATGAAGTTTGCTCACAGATAAACTAATAATAATAAAATAATAAGAAATATGTTACTAAACGTACACATTAATTGCTTTGCTAACTTTTTTCGGAATTTGGCAAAGCCACGCATAATTTTTTTAAATAATAATATAATCATTTCATGACTAATTTGCGACACATACTAAAATTTTACTCTTTGTATTTTAGGCAAATGGCTTAGCTAACTGTAGGGAATCAAATTTTTCCGAATGTTTAAATTTATAATATAATTATAAATGGTAAAACATTGAGTAAACAAATGTATAATTAGAATATAATTTGCAAATACCCACGACATGTCAAATACACTTAATTGATATACTTTTAATAATTGACATTCAAACTATTTCTGATAATACATTATTTCTCATTAACGTCGACATAATATTAATTATTCAAAAACCCAGAAAAAAAATTAATTTACCGAATCAAATTAAATTTTACCTATCAAAAAATTATATTGATACAAAGATTTTATTTTCGATACATCTAATAGTTCTTCGAGTTTGATTGGCATATTTCCTAAACGGTTCTGATATTTAACACAAAAAAAAAACTAATAATTGATTAGTGATTTTGTTACGTGTATAAAAAGTATTGTGTAACTGATCTTTAAAAATCAGAATAATTTGCTACCGATAAAATCCGCCCATTAAATGTCATACACCTATCCATAAAAATGTCTATTTTTAAATATCAGTGAGTTTACCATGCCAATAACAATTAGTGGTTATTGTTCATATAAATTTTATGCACTGACAATTAAGTTTTACCATTACAATACTAAATGCAACTTGAATCTCAAACAAAAAAATTATAACCAACTCACGAGAAATATGCGTTCCATATACTTCATTATTTTTTAAATAATTCATACATAAATATTTTTATATATATATATATATATATATATATATATATATATATATATATATATATATATATATATATATATATATTGTTGCTTGTTTGGAGGAGATTGATTTTGAGATAATGGAAAGAATTTGTGCCACACCCTTTTGGGTACATGGGGTGATTGTATATTTATATATTTATATCAAAATAATGAGACTTAGTATAGGGATCCCATCCGTCCCGTTTTGACTGGGACAGTCCCGTTTTTATGGATATTGTCCCAGTGTCCCCACAGTATGCACCGGAACATAAAAATGTCCCGTTTTACATAAAATATTAATATCGCCCGCGAATAAATCTAATATTTTAGTAAATTCATTTAGATTGTCTTTCTATTATTTTCAGTGCAACAATCAGTTTGAAAATTCAGCAATGTTTAATTTATTTAAATGTTTTGTTTATGGATATTACTTTTTTTTATTAGAATTCAATGTACAATTTAAATTTTTTCGTAAAATTAAAATTAAAAAACACACCCAAAAAAAAAAAATTTTTTTTAAATAAAATTTAAAGCGTCCCTTTTTTACATTTCATAATTATGGGATCTCTTACTTAGTACATATTTTGTATAATAATACTAGTCAAATATTTTAAGTGTAATTCATTCATTTCAAAATACATCCTTTATATAAATATAGAAATGTATATAATTATACCAACAATAATATTATAGAACTAAACAAATTTTACCTCTTTATAGAAAATTTCTGACAGCAAATTTACTGACGTTCTGTAAATTTATTCAGAATTTATTATTTTTCATTTGTTTATACATTATAAAAATGTTTCACTGAGTTATTTCTAAAAACAATTTTTTAGAAATTATATTTAACAAAAAATTTCATAATTTCTTAGCAGCATTAATTATAAATTAAAACACATGACAATGATAAAAACACAGTTAATAATTTTGTTATAATATTGCACATAAATTAAGTATGCAATGATAAAAATATAATTATGCACATTTATTAACAAAAATATTTAAAACTGACACTTTTAAACATAAACGTAACATTGATAAGCATAAAATAACATTTTTTATCTAAATTATACGTTAATAATTTTAATATTTTATAATTATTTTAATATCTTATCAGTACAAAATTGCAAAGAAATATAATTATCGGAAATAAACAAATATTTTACTTTATTTTATCATAACAGCATTTTAAAAGGATAACATTAAATATTTTTAAGACAGTTTTTACGTTTGGTTACATAATTATTTATAAAAACAAAAGAAAATAAAACACACGTACGTTTGTGAATTTTATTTATATTTAGAAAGAAAAAAAAACGCACTATGATACAAATAAAACAAGAATCAGAGTAAAAGATGGATCTTTCGCCGGAGAGCGTTAGAGAAACTGACAGCGCGCTAAATGCGACACCGGAGTCAAGTTACAAAGTTCCGGAACTCCGGGGCCCCGGCACTAGACAGACAGTCAGACATAACAACATTGGGTAGGCGAGCACGTGGTATACAGACGCACACTCTCTACACGGAAAACTCGCGAGACGTAAGCGCGTTGGAGAGATTGGTTCACGCTTCACGTGAACATTCAATTCACGCCAAACGTAGTGGAAAAGACTAGCAAATAAAACCGGAAAAAAAAATAAATAAAAGAAGCCCAAATGATTTTGCAACTGTACGCATAGCGATTTCTAACTTATTATTTATGTTTTTTTTTTGTAATTTTGTTTTTCAAACTAAATTTATTTGAGTTTACAGTTGATTAAAGTGAAGATATTTCTTTAAGTTGTGACTTGACAGTCGATAAAGTAAATTAATAATAATCTTTTATTTTCTGCGATTTTTACTTTTGTATAAGCACATTAGTTTGTATAAAACTATTTGATTAAAAATAATATTTTATGCAATTGTATCAATATTTGATTTAAGCAAATATATACCTAATTTTATAATATATTTTAGTAAAAATGTATTTTTTGCAAACAGTTAAAAATTGAATATTATACAATATTTTTAATTACAGTAAAGTTAAATGTCGGACATTTACTTTAGCTCGCAACATCTTTTATGATACGATTAAAACTTGAGTTGTAAACGAAAAACATCTAAATATAGTGAAAAATAGTTTACCTTAGTTTTCCTGTAGAAAATCGAACACTTTTCTTGATAATTCACTCACATAACCTCAACGAACAACAAAACAAAAATATAATAACAAAACACTATCAATGTCACGCTAATAGTAATAATCACTTAAAAACAATTGGAAAAACAACACAAAAATACAAGGAATAAAATAATATATAATCTTCCTAGCAGTTATCTACCTAGTCTAGTTTATTCAACAATATCTATTTATCACGAGATGGAAATTCAAAATGCAAGGCCGTACCGTTGAACGCAGAACCTCACTGCACGACAGTGGAACTCACAGTGATTGTGTGACAGCGTGCTGGCTCGCTGGCTGGTGGTTACGCGGGAACCGAAACAAGTGTGTGTGTGTGTGTGTGTGTGCCTCTTTGGTGGGGAGACGCTGAGCGTCGCTCCCCTCCATCCTGCACACTCTCTCTTGCACCCCCACCAGTGGTGGCGTCGCGGCGCCAAAGGGTGGGGGGGGGATAAATACTCGACGCCACGAACCGCCTGTCAGATACGTCATGTCAAATATTTAAAGACGAAATCGAAATAAAGTTTGATATTCTAAACGCTTACAGGGGTGGATTTTTGCGAAATTCACTTGAGGGCCCCCGTCTCGTATAAGAGCAATCGTTACTGATATTTGTTACTAATTTAATTATTAAGTCTAGATTACATTAGTAGAGTTAGTGGTAGAGTATCATAGTTAAGTTTGTACTAATCCATTACTATACTGTAAAAAATGTAATATATATTTATGTAATTCTACATAACTATTAACAGTAAAATAGCAGTATTTTGATTTTTACTGGAATAATTGAAATAATATCACATTTTCTCTGTAAAAATACATTTTATAATTTTTTTACAGCGATTATTAATAATTATTAATACAGAACTTAAACCTAAAGCCATTTTATTCTAAAGTTCTAAAAAAAAATTATTTTCAATATTTTTAAACAAGGTACATAAAACTTATACTAACAATATTTTATATTCTTAATTACACATGGGGTATTATAATAAAAATAATAATATTATAATATTATGACTTGTGATTGTATTATTGTTTTTACACTGTGACAAATAGACTAATTTTAATTTAATAATTTTATATATTGTACTGAGCTGTGATCGAAACCATATAAATGTTTAATTATTGTTCAAGCACATTAGCGTAAGTAACTTTTTATTGTAAAAATATTTTTGTACTTATATTCTGTTATTGTTTAATTACTAATAAGTTACTTTGTCATAATATTGTAGATTCGCTTGAGGAAGGTATGCTTAATATACCGAAACTAGTCGCATGCTAACAAACTAGAGCATTTTTATTTGACCTTTTTCCTGTCATCTTATATGCTATAATATTATAGATTTATAGACACATAATGTGATGTACTCCACTGGGTTAAATTTATGAGTTTATTATGATCAGTCAAAATATAGAATCTTGTGGCGTAGTTGATTAGCGCGTTTACCGCGAAAGCAGAAGAGCCTGGATTCAAATCTCGGCAAGGCCAATGCGTTTTTCTTCATTTGAAAATTAAGTAATGATTTAATTAGTTCATCAAAATAAATTAATGGCGATTTAAGCAAAAAAACAAAAATACTATTACTTTTCACTTACAATGTTTTAAAAATTTATGCCATTTTGTGTATAATTACGATAATTAATGTTTCATGTCATAGACACTTGCTTGCATATTAATTTTAAAAACATTTTCAAAACTCATAAATTATATTATCTATATCAATTAGAAATAAATACTCATAAAATAGATATTGGTCGGTAAATTATTATAAATAATAATGACAAATTTCTACCACTTTAGTTCAATGTCATAATTATTCATAAAAAATAGATACATAGTTGTACCAATAAATTAAATAATATTACCAGTTTATCAATAGCAACATTTTTTAAATTTTAACAAAAGTAAAGTAACTTATTTAATACACTTACATATACAGCAATATAAATTATTTAGTAAACATGAAATATTAAACAAAAAAATCAATTTGTAGTATCAATTTTTTAACGAATATTAAAATATAAAAATAATTTAGTTTGCAGTTTGTTATATGTATAACGAACACATTTAATTAAAAGAATATAAAATGTTAATTAATGCAAAAAAATACATCGATAAAAAAATTAGTTTTTGTACAATAATATTTTTTAAAAATTTCATTTGAGATTTAATAAACAAAACATATGCTAAATATCTACTGTAAAAATTTAATTTAAAATAAAACGATTTTAGGTTAAAGTTCTATATTAATATTTATTTATAATCGACGTTTCGACGAACTCAACGTCCGTAGTATAATTTTTATTTTATAAAAAAAAAACGGACGTATATTTCATGTAAATATACTTACTTTTTCGTTTAAATATATATATATATATATATATATATATATATATATAATATGGTAAACTAATTATTTTACTTAAAATTACAAAATTATATTATTTTTACTGAAAATTTATCTAAACTTTATTTGAAATAATAATTTTATTTGAACTAATTTGTATGTAGATAATAAACTAATGTTCTAGAAATTATTATCTAACGAAATAAACAAATCGTCTAAGATTTCAATTCAAATTAAATAAAATACACTCTAAAATAATTTATGTAATTTGACCTACAAACCATGAGACATTATGATGTCTAGTATTTCTAGGTATAATTATTGAACTGCTGTAATTTAATATACATAATATCACAACTATTACGAACATTATGTAATATAATAATCCCAACGAGAAGGAAAAATATATATGTATGTAATATTACAGTTTTTTTTAGTAAATTTACAGAACTTCTGTCGGGAATTAATAAATATAATATTAATAAAATGTTCATTATAAAAATAAAATAAAACAAAATATTATTACAAATGATTATAATAATATTGAATAAATTAAAAAATAATAATGAAATAATAATAAAAAAATATTAAGAAAAAATTAAATAGCTAGATCTATTTAATTTTTTTTTGTGTAATTACAATTTTTATTATAAATCCTGATACAATACAAATACAATAGATATTCAACTATTATTTAAAAACTTTTTCAATAATTTCTTTAAATTGTACTAAATAAAATCGAAACGAAATAAAAATTGTTTTACGAAACGTAGTTTTCTAATCAGTTACAAATACGAACTTTTTTTCGCCGTCTGAGTTTGTTTTGAGACAATAAATTTAAACTTTTTATCTGTAGTGAAACTTGGTGCGTTCCTCTTTTTTTTTTCTTTCATTTTAATTCTACAGACAAGAAACACTGCAATTACTTTTTGTCAGATAATTAAAGCAGAACCTGATAATTTACTAGCATGATAATAAATGTTTAGAAGAAATGTAAGATCAATTTTTACTAAAAATAAATTTATGTGGTTATAGTTTAAAAAACAAGATAATAATAATAAAATTTTAACAACTTTACTTGTCAAATAACAAACGTAATAAAAACAATTGCGCAATACTGAACAAATAGTAGATTACTAAAATTTAAAACAAATTAATCGTTTAATATAAAAACTAAAAGCTTATACCTAAGACAAATTTTACTAAAGCCTACACCTTATCAGGTGTACTATCGCTCCCCTAAAACATCCTGTATATATAAATTTGAATAATAAATAAATTTTGAATTTCAAAATACACATACATAAAATAAAAATAAATATTAATTGAAATTACTTGACCTGAAACAATACACAAATATTCAAATATTATTTTACACTCTTGAATAAATAAATGAATTATTATTATTATTATTATATTATACATGCATGTGCGTTCGTACATATATATATATATATATATATATATATATATATATATATATATATGATAAATTTGATTGAATTTATCTGAAACAAAACATTTATAATATTATATCTATGAGCGCGGAGAGACGAAACGAAAAAATTGGGCTGAACCAATCATATAATTACAAATTACTGAATTTATGTTTTTCATTAAATGTTAAAATTGTTTGCGGAAATAGTAATTATTATAATGTCAAATCCAAAATTATTTTATACTGGTGCAATTAACTCTATTATTTAAGTGATTTAATTTGGTGAATAATTATTATTAATATCGACAATATTATTTGAAAGCTGTGTGTGGACAATTTTTAATGTGATTATATATATATATATATATATATATATATATATATATATATATTCGATATGGATGTATATTTAAACTAATTTTGTTAATATATTTTATTTCTATAAATGTAACTGCCGATATTGAATTGATATTCAATGCAGTAGCGTACTTAAATAATTTTATTATAATATAATTCTCTTATGGTGATAGAATTAAAATAAAAACTGTTTTAGGATAAAATTCTGTTAATTATTTTAATTTTTTCTATGATTTCTGCTCATACTTGTTGAAACTTTAAATTATTCATTATGGTAAGTAAATAATAACTACTCGGTTTTTTGTTTCAAAAAATATTTTATTTCGGTGACTAGTTTCACTATAAAATAGCTTCGTCAGACCAATAGTAAATTAAATTAGATATTTACAATATTTATATATTATTTCAGATATTTGTTGTTAGGTGGGACTGGTGTTTACAAATTTTCTAAGAAAATTAAAAGGGGTGAGGTATATAGGATGATTTGGTCATTTAGTGTCTGCTGGTTTTTATTGACATATAAGTATATTTATTTCATATAAGTAATTAATGACTTAGGCCCATATTCTCACCTCACTTTTTCGTGAAAAAGTGCTTTTATCATTAATTTCAAAATAACTTTTTGCTCCTGTTTTTCATTAATTATAACTAATTTTTCTATTTTTGATCATTTTCATTATATTTGGTATTATAAAATTTAAATAAACTATTTTAAAATAGTTAATAAATGATTTTAAATGAATTTTAAAAGTACTTTTGGCAAAAATCACTTTTATAAATGAGGTGAGAATACGGGCCTACTTTTTCGGTAAAGAAAAAACATATAATATGGAAAATTAATTATTTTACTTAAAATTACAAAATTATATTATTTTTACAGAAAATTTATGTAAACCTCAATTTTGCTGAAATAATATGTAATTTTTTATTATGTTTTTATGTAAAATGGGAATATGGTAATGTAATATTAATATTATAAGACGCTTGAAGAAAAAACAAACTTGTTTTTATTAAGTTTACTGAACAATATTGAGATATAATTGACAAAACTATAGTTTTATTTAAATACCAATGATGATAAACTTTTTCCATATAGCAGAGAAAAATTTGCATCTTTGCACCTGTTTAGAAAGAAAGTTAGTTGTAAGCAAAGCAGGTAGCAGATGGCTGTGTACTGTTGCAGTTAGTTGAAAAACATTATTTCTACTTTACATAAAGTGTTCTTAAACATTTAGCGAGGATTCAACTGAAAGTTATATCTGCCTACATCGTTATGCATTTGTTTTTCTAACTATAAGCACGGCTAAAATTTACAAAAGTAACCATAGTTTATGTTTGAGGTATAAAATATTTGTTAAGTTTCTGTAGTTTTTTATTTGTTGTCTAAAGGTAGCAGCTTTAATTGTGAGATCGAAAGATCGAGTTCATATTGGTTTATAAGTTTTGGATGAAATATAAATTTCACGGCCGGCATTCATTGAATTTATAGAATTTTCTAGGCTAGTCTCATGGTTTGTGAGTAGAATTACATAACAAAAAAATTGAGTGCATGTTATATTTATTAATCTTTCTGTTATTAAAATATTTTATTATAAATCAAACACGTAACCACCGACTAACGACTATTTAATATTTGTAATATAATATAAATAAATAAAATCGAAATTGTCCATTTAGTAAACAGTTTTGAAACGAGATCAAAAACGATCCGTTCAATCGGTTTCTTATCGGCGAACGTTCAACCGTCAAAACCATTCAAAAACCGGGTTTCAATAAAATGTAATCGACGTAAAATTGGTAGTTTGTATTTATACATATGTATGTAGAATATACAGGGAATTTGTATAGAAACCGAATACAAACTACTCCTACACTGTAAAAAAGTTGCCAATATATATAAAAACCATAGTGTAATGCGTTTCGTTCGTCTTTTTACGAGATAATTAAATAAAACAAAATATGCACTTATTAACTAGATATTTATTATTAAAACGATTAAATATAGAATGTAAATATAAAAATATAAAAGTATGAATATCACTATAAACTAAATGGTTATAAGCTTAAACACTAGTAATCAAACTAACACTAAATATTTATTTCACTATTTATATAACTGTTGCACTCGAAGTGAACTTGTTTCAAGCTTAAGGTTTGCGTAAGAACTGTACTGTCTATTGCATTGGCTGCGTTTTTATACGGCCATCGTGTTTTCTCGAACGTAACTCTGGTTGCCTGTAGAACATTCTCGAATCAGCATACTTGAAAACACATAGAATTCTCTGGTCTGTCTCATGCGGTCAAGGCTATTCGCTTGCCGTCAACAGACGGGTTCCGGCTAGCTTGTTTTGCTACATTGCCCCCTCCCTAGAGTGTTCCGTCTCGGGACACTCATAAATTATTGGTGAAGGGCCATGGCGAAATCGACACGTGGTCCCGCGAGCGCAGTGGGAGGTATGATAAAAGTAGCATTCCACGGTCTTTTCGGCTTTCTTGTTTTCCAGAGGATTGAAGCTACAAACAAGAATGTCAATGCCGGTATGCTGGAAAAGAGTTTCCAGCATGTTTCTAATAATTCGCCAATCTAAACCGTCAAGGCCACAGCCTACTCTGGGGATCGCCAATTTTAGGATATTGTCCCGCAGGAGTAGCTCGCGTAACGTCTGCAGTGTGTTCCACATTGATTGGTAACTGGGCTTCTCTCGAGACAGTTCCTTTGTAACCAGGTAGTAGATGTTGCGGTGTTCCCTTTGCAGATGTAATGCGGCCCCAACGGCAGGCAGCTGTTCCCGTAGCTCGGTGATCCCGCCAAACTTCTTGCGGAAAACGGTAGCAATCCCTCTGGACATTTGCAGGTCCTGAGCGACGCAATGTGCAAGTGCATAGTCCTCGGGTACGGTGAACAGGTCCTGTTGAACTTCTCGGGTGACGCCATGACGGGCCTTGCGACCTGCAGCGTAAGAGGACATAAATTGCTCGAAGTCCACCTCTTCGCTCCGTAACTGGTGGACGTGGCCTTCTTCGATATTAGGATCTTCCTCGTTTTGCCCAGCGAACGGGGCTAGACGATTATAGTGGACGACCCTTGGTTTTCCATTGGGCGTCTTGCGGATCCGGTATATGACATCGTTAATCCTTTTTATGATTTGATATGGCCCTTCCCACCAGCGTTGCAGTTTAGGAGACAGTCCCCGACGACGTTGCGGGTTGTAGAGCCAGACTAAGTCTCCTGGCTTATAACCTCCCATATTAGCATTAATGTCGTAGCCGTCCTTCATCCGATCGCTTGCGATCTGTATGTTGGAACGAACCTGTTGATGTATTTCATCCATCTTCTTTCGTAGGTTGTCGACATAGTCTTCTCCGGCCAGGTCCTCTCCAGGTTTACAGCCGAATTTTAAATCACAAGGCAGGCGTAGCTCATGTCCAAAAACAATTTTTGCAGGGGTTTGTCCAGTGGTTTCGTGCACGGATGAACGATAGGCCAATAGAAACAGATGAATGTATTGGTCCCAGTCTTTTTGATGGTCGGAGACGACTTTTGATAGGTATTTACCCATTGTGCGGTTCATCCTTTCTACCATGCCATCAGACTGCGGATGTAATGCAGTCGTTCTAGTCTTCCGTATTCCTAGTAACCGACAAACTTCCTGGAAGATGTTGGATTCAAAGTTTCGTCCCTGATCGGAATGTAATTCCATTGGTATGCCGAATCGACTAAAGAGCTCTTTCACTAGGACTTCGGCAACTGTGGTAGCTTCTTGGTTTGGTAGTGCATACGCCTCTACCCATTTACTGAAATAGTCCATGGCTACCAGGATAAATTTGTTTCCTTGCTCACTCATCGGGAAAGGACCAGCTATATCAATGGCTATTCGCTCGAATGGACTGCCAACGTTATATTGTCGCATTGGCGCCTTACGTTTTCTATGCGGGCCATTACTTGTAGCGCATGTTACACATTTTCTGCACCACATTTTCACATCTTCGTGGCATCCGACCCAATAGAATCGTTCTCGCACTTTCTCGATCGTTTTCTTGACTCCTAAATGCCCGCCAGAGGTCCCGTCGTGGAGTTGTCGCAGTACATCCGAAACCTTGTTTCTCGGAACCAGTAGCTGCAATTTTTCCTGGGATCCCTCTTCATTTTCCAGAGTCCTCATTAGGAGCCCATTCCTAAGTACGATCGAGTTCCATTGCGACCAATACGATTTAAGGGTGCGACTATGTGGTGCCACTTCTTCCCAAGTTGGCCGTTGATCTATCGTTTTCCACCGTTTTAAGTGCTTTAAATCAGTGTCCATATCTTGTTCGTGGCTAATATTCCCTATTTGCCAGTCGTCATCAACGGCGGTCGTCCTAAGGAGAGTGGTCGCTTTTTCCTCAATTCGGGAGCAACTTTTACAATCCGGCAAGCATGGTCTTCTTGACAAGGCATCGGCATTACAGTGACTTTTGCCAGCGCGATGTTCAATGTCGAAGTCATATTCTTGTAATCGTTCAATCCATCGTGCCACTTGTCCTTCTGGGTTCTTGAATCGCAGCAACCATTTGAGGGCAGCATGATCGGTCCGCAGCAAGAATTTGCGGCCGTACAAGTATTTGTAAAAATGCTCGATGGATTTCACTACTGCCAGTAATTCTCGCCGAGTTACGCAGTAATTGCGTTCGGGCTTTGACAGTCCTTTACTGTAATAGCCGATGACCTTTTCCTGTCCTTCCTGAATCTGCGACAGGACTCCGCCAATGCCTACGTTGCTCGCATCTGTATCCAATATGAATTTGCCTTCCTGAAGAGGGTAGCTCAAGACTGGTGCACCCACTAAGGCCTGTTTCAGGGTATCAAAGGCATTCTGACAGTCTTCATCCCAATTGTATTTACGACCATCTTCGGTTAGACGTGTAAGTGGTTTGGCTATGTTGGCAAATCCTAGAACATACCGACGGTAATAGGAACACAAACCAAGGAAACTTCTGAGTTCGTGTTTATCTAGCGGTACTGGCCATTCTTTGACAGCTTGTGTCTTTTCCGGATCAACAGCTACTCCTTTTCCGGAAACAACGTGGCCGAGGTAGTGTACTTCTTTCTGGAAAAGGTAGCATTTCTTGGGACTCAGCTTTAAATTGGCATGTCGCAGCCGTTGGAACACTTCTTCCAAATTCTTCACATGATCCTCGAAGGACTTTCCAATCACAATTATGTCGTCTAGATATACTAGACACGTTTTCCAGGATAGTCCATTCAGGACATTTTCCATCAGCCTCTCAAAGGTTGCCGGAGCATTACAGAGTCCGAACGGCATTACTTTGAACTGCCACAGTCCCGATCCGACACTAAACGCTGTTTTCTCACGATCTCCTTGATCCATGGCAACTTGCCAGTAACCGTTTTTCAGGTCCAGAGTCGAGAATATTCTTGATCCGGCCAGCGTGTCCAAGGTATCATCTATTCTTGGCAGCGGGTAGCTATCTTTCTTTGTTACATTGTTCAACAGGCGATAATCAACACAAAATCGTGTTGACCCATCCTTCTTTTTCACCAGAACCACTGGCGATGCCCATGGACTGTTTGAGGTTTCTATCACATCATCCTTTTCCATGTCTTGGATGATTTGTTCGGCCTCCTCACGTTTCGCCAGTGGTAGTCTTCGCGCAGTTTGGCGTATAGGTCTCGCATCACCAGTGTCGATTCGATGATGAACAATGTTGGTTCGACCAGTACGACCACCCTCGGTTTTGAATATATCTTGGTAACGGCACAATAGATCTTTAACTTTGTGTTGTTCTTCTTTTGTTAACTCTTGACAAGCACTCATGACCGTTTTGTTCAGATGTTCCGGAAATTTAGTTAACGTGGTTGCCGAGCTATTAATTCGTCGGACGATAGATGACGGTGACGAACAGCAACCAATCGACGTTCCATTACGTAATGTTACGGAATAATTGTTGATATTCATCAGCCGTACTGGAATGCTCTTCGTATTTCTAACTATAGTTTTTGCAATCAGCACTCCTTTATCCGGACCCTTGTCACCGTATCTTGGTTCCAACATAATGATTTGTTTTTCCGGAATCAGACGGTCTAGTTTTGCTTCCACAAATACTTCGCTGCGTGGTGGTAGCTCAATGTCGTTCAGCAAAACTGCTTGTGCCATCGTGTCTTCTCGCTGATGTAGAACAACTTCTTCATCATGAATCTTCACGATTCCTAGCTTCAGATTTAATTCAAAACCGTGCGTTGTCATCACATCCATTCCAAGAATGATTTCTTCTTCTATATCCGCAACCAGCACTCGATGTAAAAAGCTGGTGCCACCGATGGTAAAGTGGGCATCCAACTCGCCGCACACATTGGCCAAGTCTCCAGTTGCTGTGCGCAGTCTCCAGTTGGTCGGTAACAGCTTGTTTTTGGTTTTGATCATTCCTGTCTTCACGATGGTCTTCGTGGCTCCCGTGTCTAATAGAAGAAGAACATTCTTGCCATTAACAACACCATCGATGAACACGCTCTTTGAACAGTTTTTAATTATGGCCACTCGTGCATTACGTGGGGCTTGTGTACGGCGGGTTGAAGATTGCCCCTTCCCATCAACCCGTTTTAGTTTTCCTGTGGCTGTTGGGGCTTTCCGCACCGGCGTCTAATATGCCCCATTTCGCCACAGTTCCAACAGCGAGGTTGTCTCCTCTGATTTTTCAGTGCTTGCAGTACTTGTTGTACGATTTGCTCAATCGAGCCATTTTGGTGTTCCTCCTCCTCATGGCTGTTGACTGTACGAACTCGAGCGTGGCCCCGTGTTGATGCCTTGATGGCCTCAAATTCGAGTGCTTGCGTTAATGCCTCGTTAACCGTCTGAGGATGGGCTAGCTTAACGGCTTGTTGTAGCTCTGGGTCGCAAACTCCATTCAGGAACTTATTAATTGCCAGGTTTTCGTAGATGTCATCTGGAGCCGTTGGATAAGACATTCGTATCAAGCGAACAATGTCGGCTTCGAATTCTTGCAATGTTTCGTTCGCCTTTTGAACACGATTGTCTAACTGTGTTAGGTACAACCCTTTTACATGCTTATGTCCGTATCGTAGCTCTAATTGCTCGACTAGTTGGCTAAAGTCCGTACGGTCTCTCAACGGCACACTTTGTAATACACGTAGTGCATCCTCACGTAGAGACAAACTCAATACTTGTGCCTTTCTTGAATCAGACCAGCCGTGGACTATTGCTGTCGTCTCGAACAGTGTCAAGTATTCTTTCCATGATGATTTCCCATCGTAAGTTGGTAGTTTCGGGACAGGACTTGGTTGACCAGCTTCTTGTTTCATCATAATACCGTTGGCGGATGTAGCACTCGAAATTGCTTCAATCTGGTTTTGCATCTCGGTTCTGATTTTATTTTCCATTTCGGTTCTGATTTTATTTTCCATTTCAGAGATGTTATTTTTAACTTTATCTTCTAATTCAGAGATATTATTTTTAATAACTTCTATGTTACGATTTACTTCTGTTTTTAATTGTTCTACTGTATTTTTAGAAGTTTCTTCCATTTTTCTAGAATTTTCTTCCAATTTCTCTGTTAATTTCTCTGTTATTTTTTCTTCCATTTTTCTAGAATTCTCTTCTGTTTTTCTAGAATTTTCTTGAAATTTCTCTGTCATTTTTTCTTCCATTTTTCTAGAATTCTCTTCTGTTTTTCTAGAATTTTCTTCAAATTTCTCTGTTAATTTCTCTGTTAAGTTTTCTTCTGTTTTTCTAGAATTTTCTTCTATTTTTCTAGAATTTTCTTCATATTTTTTTGTTAAATTTTCTTCCATTTTTCTCATCAGTGCGCTTATATCCGCTGGTATTTCAAATAGATATGTTTCAGGATTCTGACCAGCATCTTGTATGGCTTTTCTAAGTCGTTCTTGTAACACGGTTTTAGCCCCTGTTGCGCTTAATTCACGTTCTTCGAGTTCTTGTTTCAGTTGTTGAATTTTCAACTCATTCAAACTAACTTGTTTTGTAGCCATTTTCACAATATTTTACGCGTTTTTAATTCTACGTTATTATTTATTTCTAAAATTATCTCGCACTTCACACCGGACACCAATTGTAATGCGTTTCGTTCGTCTTTTTACGAGATAATTAAATAAAACAAAATATGCACTTATTAACTAGATATTTATTATTAAAACGATTAAATATAGAATGTAAATATAAAAATATAAAAGTATGAATATCACTATAAACTAAATGGTTATAAGCTTAAACACTAGTAATCAAACTAACACTAAATATTTATTTCACTATTTATATAACTGTTGCACTCGAAGTGAACTTGTTTCAAGCTTAAGGTTTGCGTAAGAACTGTACTGTCTATTGCATTGGCTGCGTTTTTATACGGCCATCGTGTTTTCTCGAACGTAACTCTGGTTGCCTGTAGAACATTCTCGAATCAGCATACTTGAAAACACATAGAATTCTCTGGTCTGTCTCATGCGGTCAAGGCTATTCGCTTGCCGTCAACAGACGGGTTCCGGCTAGCTTGTTTTGCTACAATAGTAAAAAAAATTACATATTATTTTAGCAAAATCAATAGTTTACATAAAGTTTCTGTAAAAATAATTCAATTTTATAATTTTAAGTAAAATAATTAATTTACCATATTATATATGCTTTTTTTAACGAAAAATTAAGTAATTTCGTACATAAAATATATATATTTTATATTCATATAATGTAAAAATAGTCCTGTGTCGTGTGAAAATTTACTTATAAAATGGTGTAAATCAGTTTTACAGTGTAGTTTGAATTAAATCGACTAATGCTTTTAAACTTAGTCCAAATTTTTTACCTGTGAATGATTTAGATTTAAATAATTTATCCTCCAGATAAATCTGCTATTGCTGAACATGTTTTAGAATATTTTTATGGTATAAAATTTGAAGAGACAGTAATAATTACTAGACCAATCAATATTAGCAACAGATTAATAAGAGAAGCAATAAATATTTATAAAAAAAAGAATTACATGAATCACTGTAAAAGGGCACTGAGTTAAATAAAATTTGGCTTCTATTAATTAAAAATCTATAATTCTTATATGTTACCTAGTAACGTTGCTACATATTGTTATTTATTAATGTCATTGATAAATTTTTAACCTGATAAGACGTTGTTTTTATATAAATAATTAAACAGAATCTAATCCTAAAACAGTTTTTATTTAATACAATGAGTTCTGAAAAATATTTTACTATATATTCCTTTAATTATCACTTGTTATTCAATTCATAAACCATTTGTTTTATATATTTTTATTTCCAATTAAATTAAATGTAAATTACATTACTGTCTTAATATCCCAAGACTGAAATCTCAGTAATTTATAACCAAAATATTCCTTCACACTGGTTCTCTTATCATTCAACATTTAAATGCTTCTCTCGAACCATTATTCTCGAACGTGACAACTGAAATCAGTACGAAAATAAGTTCTATCGCTATACGAGACTCATTGACCATCGACAATAAACATAGCCAAACAATTGAAACTTTACCGATAGGTATTACCAAGTGTACAATAGTAACACGGTTGATAAGGAACAAAGACCAGTGGCCCGACAATAACCGACAATAGTACGACCGATTACCCGGTTTCTGGACGGGAGTAACCAGGGGTTTAACACCAGGGTGAAGTTTCAGATAAACCCGGTGATTGATTATGTTATCAAAGCGATTTGATTTTTATTCGTTTTTGGTAAATATGATATGATATATTTTAGTTTTTAGTAAAGTCAAAATATATTTTAGTGTAACTGCTTTATTTGTAAATTTTGACTGAATCTCAAGAGCAACTAAGAAGGATGATTGATAGAATTACTGTTGTTTCTAATGATACAAATCTTGAGTTGAATGTTGATAAGTGCAAAGTTTTAGTTTTTTTTTTAATTCTATTTAAAATATTAATTTTTCAGTATAAATCTAGTTTTAATCCGTACACAATTATTTTATTTAACCTCAAAATTACAATAACTTTACTCGTACTTTACAATAATACAATCACAGATTTTTTTTACGAATTTTACCGTGTACCTTCTTTGTTATTCTACTATGAATAATAACCCATAATAATAACAATAATACATAAAAATAAACTCGAAAAACTAAAGTACATCTTATGGCATCCGACTCGATCCAATATGGTCGCATGACTGCTACAGTGTAAGGCTACACGTTCATTATTTAATCATCTTGTGAAAAAACAACATTGTCCCGTATTCAGCGATTTACATAAATAGCCGGGGATGATGTTGGAAATTAGCATGAAAAATAGTCGCTCGGTTTGTGCGTACTTTTACAACACACACACACACACATTAAGGCACAAATCCCTGCCACAAAATACCCCTGTGTGCATACATACAGCAATTTGAAACGGTCGTCTCCTGACGTATACGTTTATATATAAGATTATAATAATAATTGTTTGTGTGTCTGTTTGTCTATATGTGTGTGTGTATGTGTGTAGGGATACCCAGGCCGCTTTTAAATCCAATCTATGCGAGTCATTCAGATTGTCAGTGGCGTAGAAATTATATTTTTTTTATTTATCGCTATTCACAATACTGTAGTAGATTTTTTAACACGCAAAAAGAATCGTTTTTCTTTAAACCTATTGATATTACGTTACTATATTACCTATGTATTATTATTATTTCAGACATTAAAACTGATATCAGCGGAGTCTTAGTGATTTGGAACTCACTATAAGTTTTAGGTCCCTTGCTTGGTTGTGAAATATCGACCCGCACCATTGACAATGCAAGTAAAAATTGTTAGGAAATTATAATTATATATATTATAAATCATTTTACATATAATTTTATAGTAATTTTTACTATAAAATTTATGTAAATTTAGAAAACTTCTTACAGTGATAGTAACTTGTTTCTATGTTCTATGGTTATTCACTATAAATGTCATTTGTATCATTTTTCTGATGAAAACAAAAAATCGTTTTATTTTAATGAGTTCTACTGTATTTATTTTTGTAAACATATGACGATATGACAAACATTCGCTGAGATTTCTTTATCTGTTACACTCTGCACATGAAAAATCAAGCATGCTCCAATAATTTTACAGTGTGAACCATTTTTAGATATCACATCCGATACGATACAGCCATCCCAGCATGAGTGTGGCTACAGATATGATACAAGTCACGTGACCCAACTCAGTCACGTGCCTGCAACTAAGTCACATACGCAAAACGAACCGCCACCCCCTCTGTATAATAATCTAGTGTTATCATTGCCAAATGATAGTTAGCAAGTTTCTCCGTGTTCCTAATCGTACAAGGCTAGCCTAGGACCAGTTACGCCGCATGATGATTTAACTATGGGTTCGGCTGTGAACCACGCAAAACCGAAACAAATGAATTAAACATGAAATATGACGATCGTTATCAGTTCGGTTGATGGCACCGCCGTTGGTGTAAATAATAATGCGATCTTAACACTCTCCCCTACCCCACAATCTTGTATTATTCAGTTCAGAACAAAATTGCTCATTCCGCTGAATTTGTTCAGGCCGAATTTCTGACGAATCAAATTTAAATGGAAAAAGATTTGGATATTAAATTTATTTGACTGAAAGAATTGGTTTTTTTTGCCTTGTTTTAGTTAAGTTTTGACTGCAATTATGAGCAATATACACTGTATAAAAAAATAGCAAAGTTACAGTAAAATAATAATAAAATTTCCTATAAAAAATTTGTAATTTTATTTTATTATAAATATTTTGTATTTCTACCTCAAAATTCTGTGTACATAATTCATAATAATCGCATAATTTTTTTTTACTTTTTGCAAATTGAATCACATACTTAATGTAGAATTACCTAGAAATACTGCGCATCATAGTGTCTCATGGTTTGTAGGTGAAATTACATAATTTTATTATTAATACAGAACTAAACCTAAAGCCGTTTTATTTTAATTTAATGAATTCTGAAAGATTTTTTACTATGTTATATTAGCTTAAAGTACAAGAACTTTTACAATTGTCTACATTTGTTATAATATTAATTATTATCGTACAAAAAAAATACTATACTAAAAATTACATAATCACTTATGCAAATTAAAATATAATATAGTTCATTTATTTCTTTCTAAATTGCATAAAACGTTTATTAAATAAAATTAGTGTAAGTTTTAAAAAGATTAAATGCATTCACCAATGTTAAAAGTGCATTTAATCTTTCTCTGTAATATTAATTCATATTTAAATGATGCATAATTTACACTTGAATTCACACAGACAAAATACAAACGCATAAACGTTTAATAAAATTGAATAACAATGAAAGACTACCAAACACTGACCACATTTCACTATAAATAAAAAAAGGTTTTACAAAAAATACACTCATACACAAAATCAGACCATGTCGAAAGCAGAAATGGCCATTCATCAAAATTAATCATCGCAAGCAAACTAAAAAAAAGCATTACAGGGTGACCAAAACACTAACGCGCTTACTTAGTACAGCTTAAGGGATGCGTTTTCCCACGATTCCCTTCTATATGACTGCAATGCGGGGCTAATTTACGCTACTTTTGTATGCGTTTAGAGATGAATAAAGGAAGGGTGTTCCTTTTAGGTATTGCTGACTTTTTTCTCGGGTGGAATTAAAAAGGAACAGAGTCACAGTAAATGTGACATGGTGTGATTTTAATTTGATTTGTACTATAGCATTAATTTGAAAAATGGACGAAACGTCGAAAATATATGACTGAATTAGATTTAGAAATTTGGTGATTTTTTTTTCATTTAATGAAATTATTAGATAACAAATAACAGTTTATTTTTATGTTATTTTAATATATTATTATTAATGATAATAATAATAATAATAATAATAAAAATATTTAACAATGTAATATTAAAAAATTAATAAGGAATAAAAAAGGTTATTAAAATAAAACGGCTATAGGTTTAAGTTCTGTATTAATATTTATTAATAATCCACGTTTCGACAAACTAAACTTCCGTCTTTATCTTTTTCTTGATAAAAACGCACGTTGAGTTCGTCAAAACGTCGATTATTAACTACAAGCTGAAGCCGTTTTATTTTAATATAATGTATTCCAAAAAACTTTTTACTATTAAAATAAAAATAAAAACTTTTTTAGAATTATAAATTCTGTTTCATTATTTTATAAAAACGACGTTTCGATAAAAATGAACGTTTGTCTTCATCAAGTTGAAATTTATCATTTACATCAAGTAAATAACAGTACGTAACAACAAGTTATTAGGTAACATATAATAAATAAAATATGTGTTCTTACTGTGGCGAAAATTTAAATAAAATAATATAGTTTTCCTTAAACCACTATCCTGATAAAGACGCACGTTCAGTTCGTCGAAACGTTGATTATTAATAAATATTAATACAGAACTAGAACCTAAAGCTGTTTTATTCTAATATAATGAGTTCTAAACGATTTTTTACTATGCTTATTAATACTTTTAAACAAAATTACATAAATTTAATATTTGTGCAGTGAGAAAAACGTTTAATATAAAGTCTGTCAGTAAACCGAGTCATCAAAATAATAGCTCAAACTAAAAAATAGCAAAATTTTGATGTGTGGCTGATGATCAAAAATAAAATTTGACATATTATTGATTTCCCATGTCGGCTGCTTAATATTTGGGTCCGAGTACTTAAAACTGAACACCTGGGTTATATATGGAATGACATTTCATTCTCATATTAACGAGTTGAGGCTTGCGATAATTGGCAAATAGATACCGGGCGAGTTTATGCATGTCTGGTCCGGTTTTGTCGCAAGTGACGCGTCCTCAATTAACAAAGATAATACAGGGGAATTTGTCATCATCACTGGGAAATTGATTATCGATTCATATTTCGGAGATAATCCCCGCTCAGCGCATATTTACTATGTGTATGTAATTATGTTTAATGATCGAAAGTGCATTTGCGTGCGTGAGTTGTATTGGTGCTAGGCCGATATATATGGAACTTAAAATGCATCCTGATGCAGTATCGAATTTAATTTCGTAAATAAAATGACATATGCCAAAAATTATCTCGAGATTAATACAATGATTAAACGTTTCATCAAAAAAAAATTCAGGTTTCATAAACTCTGTTAGAATTTTATCGAAAACGTAAAATTTAACTGCAGAAAACAATAATTTAATAATAATAAATTTATTTCTGTTTAAGTTACAACAATTTATATACAAACAAGTCAACAAAATATAGTAAATGTAATTCCTACATTAAATAGTAAGTTTGCTAATACTCAGCAATATTATAAAAGGCATTATTGAGTAAAAAGCTCTTTATTAACCTAAAAAACTATTTATAATTAGAAAAAATTAAAATTATATCTGTATATCCAATAATTCGTAGTCTTATTACGACAACAAATTAAAAAATTATATTTGTTGATAAACAAATTTGTAGCTGCACATTTATTCATCGAAATTTCAGGACTATACATGGAGAAAGTAAGGGAGGCAGGCGACAAGTTGAGCTTTATGCATCTAATTACTAACGTTACAGCAGGAACTCTAACACAGTGTGTTTACATACCACAACGCAAACGTTTTGTAACCCACTTGTATGTACGTACACACACACACACACGCACACACAATAAATGGGTGGTATAGTATGAAATTGCAAGGTAGGTAACGGTGTATCTCTACTTCACCTATACGAATTATGTAGCATAACTCACGAGACATTCCAGAACTGTTGGAAGTTTGAGTTTGGAATGAGGTCCTTGCTTTGGTAATCGCATAGACGCATAGTATAATAGGCCGTATGCCGGTATGCGGTAGTTTTCCGAAAATAGTTAACGCGGAAGACAAATGCAAAAATTACAATATTGATCGTATTGTAATAAACCAAACTTTAAAACTTAATAAAAGAGAGTTCTTTATAAGTACTGATCAACAGTTTTATATATTCATTATGATATGTAAATAATACTTCCTCGGTTTTTGTTTCAAAAATACTTATTTTGGTGACTATAGTTTCGCTATACAATAGTTACCAAAATACATATTTTTGAAACAAAAAATCGAAGAATTATTATTTACATATCATAGAATATGTATAATACTAGGCGACATAAAATTAATTTATCAAGCTTGTATTAATACTTATCTCTAGTTACTCATAGTTATTTTCTTTAAAAAAATTTAAAATCTTTGTCGAGTATTTTTATTTTGTTGTTATTACTGTTGAAAGAAGATTTAATGGTGGTTGTAAGGTTTTGGGTGCTTTGGAAACTTTTGCTAGGAATGTAAATGTTTTCAAATAAGACCGTTTGAGTATATACAATGCTGTTTTGGTAACTACGTTGATGTATGAGTAGTGAATGTTGGGTTTGGCTGCAAAAGCATAAAACGGAAAATAACTGTTGTGGAAACTTTGCATAGTGAAACTGCACGCCTGTTATTCCCAAAGAGATTAAAGGAATAAGATTTCAATCTAAAACCAGGTAAGAATCGGAGTTACAGCTAACAATAAAATTATGTTTTCCATATATTTTTTTCTAATTTAAGACACCATTGCTATAGGATCATATACCTAATCTAACCTAACCTATTGTCTATTTTTATAATAAATATTTGGTTATATTAATTTGTAATCTTGCTTAATTATTGATATGACAATATAATATTAATTTTAAGTTTACATTTAAAATTACTGTGTCAAATAATTTTAAAAATATGTTATAGAATAAACGAAAATATATTCCAAGACCTTTATAATTCCAAAAATCCGCAACCAGCTTGCAGTTTCGTTATTTAAACGTAGGATTTTGAACCGCGACGTGCAGTTTATGATCAAAACTCAACATATATATATATATATATATATATATATATATATATATATATATATATATATATATATATATATATATATATATATACAACAAGAGTAACTTGCTAGTAACAGAAATAGAATTTTTAGTCTTTTAAATTGGTACCCCTGCTTGTCCAATTTAGCTATCAACATCGTGGTCCCATTTGTTCGTGTTTCGTGCTTGCGGCATTTCAGACGAAAAAAAAGCTACATTAATTAACTTGGCCGAAAATAAAATAAAAAATATAACCACTGAAATAAAATACAAAAGCAAATGGCGCAGCAGCGCAAACCGTAACAAAAACTTGCATTTTAAAATAAATGACATCTAATTTACCGATAACGGAACAATTGACAAACGTTCAACGTATAATGATAACACACCGCGACCAGCTACAATTCTACTGCTTGTTTTTTTATTTTTTATAATTCGTTATATTTGACGACGAACAAGCGAAGGTTTTTTTATGTACGAGTATATGATTGCTTATTTTATGCTGTATGTTTTTTGGAAAGTAATATTTTAAATTAAAGGTTATACTGTAAAGCGAAATTACAGAAAAACAGTATATTTTACTATAAAAAAATTTGTAATTTCATTTTACTATAAATATTCTGTAATATTCTGTCATAAATATTAAATATGTATAGATTAATAAATATTAATACAAAACTTAAATCTAAAACTGTTTTATTTTAATAAAACAATTGTATGAAGAATGAATAATATAAATAATATAAAAATATGTACAATTTTTTTAGATTTAGATGATTTTTGAACAATACACTGTAAAAAAAATAGCGAAATTACAAAAAGATAGTAGTAAAATTATACTATAAAAAAAATTTGTAATTTTATTTTATCATAAATATTTTGTATTTCTACCTAAAAATTCTGTAACTTTTGCATAATTCATAATAATCACATAAAGTAAGTAAAAATCACATACTTAATGTAGAATTGCATATTGTTAGTATAACTTCTTAAATTATGTAAAATTACAGCTTGCATATTAATATTTGTAGATAATAAATCATCAAAATAATAAGACTTAGTAAATATTTTGTGTGTAATTCGTTTATCTAAAAATATGTACGTTTAGAAATGTATGTAATTGAACCAACAATAATATTAAACTAAACAAATTTTCGCTATTTATGGAAAAAAATTTAATGAACTATACAACCAAAATTTCTGCATACAATTGTGTATTGCGGGATTGCAGATATTTACTTAGGTCAATTACCTCTAATCAGAAACAGTTATATAGTAATAAAACGACGCAATATATTTTTTTTAATTTATTGAAGTTCTATAAATTTATCTAAAAAAAACTCTATGTACTTTTCCATCCCGTTGGTAATATATCATATTACATAATGTTTGTAATAGTTCCGATATTATGTTAAAATTACAGCAATTGAGTAATTATAAGTAGAAATACAGGTATTATAGTAACTCATGGTTTGTAAATAAAATTACATAATTTTTTTTTTAGAATACAGCACACAAATTACATACTATTTTAACCAAATAAACCAATTTCCAATTTATAAAAATATAATCTATTGAGACTTTAGAGTAAAATTTCATATAATAATTCTGGTCGTATAACTCCAAATTCTATAACATTGTGTCTATATATATTAATTTCAAATGTTTCAGTCTAGCCTGATCGTAGAAAATTTTTAGTCCTAAACTGTTGAACGCTAGCGCCTCTTAGCTTCGGGGGCTTATTGGAAGCTCTGCGTAAATTAATTTCATTAATTAAAGCCATAGTGGAATTAAGTGGCGCACCTGGTCTTTACACGAGAACACACGTCATATCCGTTCATCTCTTTCTATCTTACACCTTAGGATAGGAGATCTTTAGTTTAACGTACTAGGCGAAACGTTCTTGTATCGATTTGGAATCAATATAGGGAGCTACTGCTCATTATAGAGCCTGATTGTGTGCCGAAACTATGGCGGTAGTCGAAGGATAATATTCAAATGGGAGAGAGGGGGGGTAGAGAGAGTGTGGGGGGGAGATGCCTGCACAACATATTAGTCACCTGTGCGTTATTGTTCGTATTTAATTAGTAAACGCCCGAGCAAATTGGACCGCCAGCATAGCGGGCCAACAAACATCCCATAATAGGTTGGTGAAAGATCCCAGTGTAATTCTGTTTCTATATAAACGTAATTGAGTAACGCTTAATATTAATACATTTCAATATGATGCTTACTTTAATGTTTAATCAAATGAATATTGACACTTTGATTGGAAGTTGTAAATAAATTGTATTTTTTAAGATACTTCTTTCTCGAGTTAAATTCGGAGAAATACTTTTCGATAGGACATAAAAAGTTCTATAACTTGGTTTTAGTTTTAATTTGCTAGCATGTGCCGTTTGGGCGCTAGAATCTTTTTTTTAATTTTCTGGTTTTTATTTATTTTTCTCAAAAACTATGAGGTGTAGGAAAATATGCATGGTATGGAAAAATGTGGAACAATGAGTACTATAATGGAGTAAAGAAACCCTTATTCTAGGATGCATCGTTTAGTAGAAAAAAATTGAAAACTGAATTTTTAAAATTTATCAAGGATTTTTTCAAAATAAGACTTTTTCAGAATTTGCTCAAAAAAATCTGAAAAAAAATTATTAAAAATTAATGTTTTTTGCATTTTAATTTATTTTTTCTTTCCTGTCAAACCAGTATGAGTTAGAGAAAAAAGTTATTTAGCTATTATGTAGCTAATTTTTTTCTCTATTTTATCGATTTTTTTCAGATTTTTTTGAGCAAATTTTGAAAGTCTTATTTTGAAAAAATCCCGAAACAAATTTTCAAAAATTTAGTTTTTAATTTGTTTTACTAAACGATGCATCCTAGAATAATAGTTTTTTTACTCCGTTATAGTACTCATTATTCCGCATTTTTCCGTACCGCGCTTATTTTCCTACATCTCATAGTTTTTAAGAAAAAAATAAAAACCAAAAAATAAAAAAAAATTCTAGCACCCAAACGGCATATGCTACTAAATTAAAACTAAAACCAAATTATAAAACTTTTTATGCCCTATCGAAAAGTACTCTAAGTATTTTTACGAATTTTATTCGAGAAAGAAGTATATCGCAAATTATCGAAACTGCATGTTAAACGCCCATACAAACAAACTTGACGAACGAACATCCGGTATATACAATTTTGTAAAAGTAATTTGGAATAGTTTTGCTAAATAAAGTTCTTATTATTATTATATTATTATAAAAGCAAAACATCAAAAGCAGCCAGTTTGTTTGTTTAAAAGAAACTAGATCTTTTAAATAATTAAGAATTACTCATTTAAAATAGCAGGGCTTCGAACTGATATTTGTTTCGTTCCGGTTCAATTAAAAAAATATATATCGATAAGGTTCCGGTTCTCGTTTCGACAAAAATAACGGTTTTTTTTCGGTTTTCGGTTCAGTTCCGTTTGATTAATTTTAAATTTTTTTCAATGTTTTTATTTGTATTAAAAATGTATTTTCTACCATAATTTAGAATATTATTTCTACTTTTTTAAGCATACTACATAAATTTATTGATACAATGATATAATAATTATTAATTAATTAAAGATGTAATAATTAGAAGTATATAATATATGATAATAATATAATTTATTATTCGAAACTTATGTAATTTGTATTTATGTTTTAATTATATAATAATAAGAAAACACACGTTAACGTAAAAAGTTCTTGTATACAGGGTTTTGATTTATTTATAATTAGAAAAAATAAAAATTACGTCTGATTATTAAATTATTTTCTAATGTAATTTTCATTTAAACTATTTACAGATTATTAAAAGCAAAGTTATTATCAAAAAATACATCTGTCTAAAAGTAATCTGTATAGTTTCATTTTTTAATTTAATTGTATTGTTAAAATATTTTTTTTCAATTTTCATATATTTTTGTTTGTATCTTTGTATGTATCCTTTAAATAGGCAAGTTGCCTTTTAAATACTATTATTTAAATAAATAAATAAATTTCCAAATAATAATAAAATTACGTTATAAAATATTCTTAAAAAAATATATATTAAGTAATAAAATTTTACATTTAACGTTAACTTAATAACAAATTGGCAATTGGTTTTTTTTCGCTGTTTTTCAATCGGAATAATTTTACATTAAAAAGTAATATTTAGTAATAAGCAAAATACGTATTCTACAGTTGAAACGTATTTTCTAAAAACGTCAATTTCCTTTTAGATTCTCGTTAAAAGATAAAAATCGCAGAAAAAAAGCGAGATTATTTATTTCCTGTTTTGAAATAGGCGTTGTAGGCAGAGGCAACATCTAGATGCGACAGACACGAGAACATCGACCGTCAAAAGTACGCATTGAAAACGGGAAGAAAAACAGTTCAAATCTCGGTTTCCGTTTCGTTCGGTTTCGCTAATTCTATTTTGATGCTGATCGGAAAAAAATTAAGCGACTGGTTTCTTTTTTTTCCTTTTACCTTAACTACAAATGAAAGATACAAATATTGATGATACAAAAGTTTATGATATACATGAACGCTGTAGGTAATGACGAAAGATATTAGGAAAGGTAAACTTAGTTTTGCAATTCTAATTCTTAGCATAATTTTGTCGTTATATTTTATTTTGTAATATAGTTGAACTAAGTTCGTTTCCATATATAAATATAAATACCGGCATGAAAACAGCAACACTGAAATAACAACACTTTCTTATAATGGCCATTACTGTTAAAATAGTAAAATTGCGATAACTCATACTTTCGTTGTAGATTCCCAATTTTTTGCATACACACACGGGAATATATTATAAAAAATTTGCAATAATCAAAAATAAGTGACAGACTTTGTGCGGGCCACAAACTTATATATACTTGTAAAATTTGCTGAATAATTTACTAAAATATGTTTAAACAACACTAAACCAAGTTGTTGCTTCCTGAATTTTTGTACACACATAAACAAATATATTATAAACAAATTGTAATAACCAATAAATGGGTACAAACTTTGCGGGGGCGGCAATAGGCCATTAACTTATAAATTACTTGTAAAATTTGCTGAATTATTTACTAAAATATGTTTAAACAATAGTAAACGAAGTTGTCTTTTCCTTAATTTTGGTACATACATAAACAAATATATTATAAACAAATTGTAATAATCAATAAATAGGTACAAACTTCGCGGGGGCGGCAATAGACTATTAACTTATAAATTATTTATAAAATTAACTGATTGATTTACTAAAATATGTTTAAACAATAGTAAAACAAATCGTCTCTTTCTGAGTTATAATTGTTTAGTAAATTAAATTGATACAATATTTTACTTTTAATATAAGAGTTTTACTGCTTTATAAGTTAAAATAAATTTAGTTTAGAATAGAATATTTTTTTTATGTTTAGTTATATTTAGTAATATTTATCAAATATTACATCATTTTAAACATTTTTAAAACTTTAATAAAATCTCAAACTTTTAAAACACCCTTGTCAAAAACCGATCAAATTCACTCGAAATTTACATTTCAATCAGCCAATTTTACTACGGTCATAATCTCAACAGATAGAACCGGTAAAACGCGTCGGAACGGCCACATTACATGCAAAACTATGACAGAATTCAAAACTTTATCGATATAAAGTTAGCGGGTAACCGGGACCCATTTTGGATACCCGTTGGGGCCGCGGCTTTGCAAATCACAGATTACCGGTTACCGAAACTTAACCGTTAGCAACCGGTAGAAGTTCGATTCCCGATGGTGTAATCTATCGCTTGGAGTGAAATAGGGAGATGCCTTCCAATGTGGACCTATTAGTGGATCCTTGGGAGACCAAGTAGGATCTTGAAATATTATTGCTAACGTATTGAAAATATTATGATATTGAATTTGTATAAATAAAGACTAGATTTTAAAAAAATATTCAATTTATTTTATGAAAAATTAATTTGCAGTAATTTTATTTATAATATATATATATATATATATATATATTAGATATTATAAGTATAATATACACAATTAATTTAAAATTTATGAAAAATTAAATTTTGATGTAGATTGTTTAATATCACAGTAGCGTACTCTGCGAGCAAAATTTATAAACAGTTATAATGATTACATGTACTCTATGTTATCGACGCGCTTCTATTTACTGTAGTTATTAAAATTCTCAAAAAATAATGTTTTTGGTAATTTGAAATATATTCTTAGCATGAAAAATAAATACTCGCATTTATATTTGTTATTCTATATTATTATTTTATTTTAATATAAAATTGAAATTATTCTGTGTAACAATTCACATCTCATATATTTTTTCGAAACAATAAAAATAATTTTTTTAAAAAATATAGTCTATTAAATAATATATATTTATTATTATTTATATAATATGTAAGAAAATTAAATAAATATGTTTTATTAAAATTTTATTGAATCCTGTTACTGGTGCCATCTATGTGCAAAAAAAGTGATTCACAAGTGTCAAACACTTGCAACTGTTCATTTTGGTTATTGTAAGCAATTGTAAGATAAACACAAAGAAAAGTTAAAATTTCAGCAAATAATAAATTTTATTTGTTTAGGAATGGCATCAACCATGGAAGTTGATGAAGAAGAAGTTGAATTACCTACATCAAGTAGCAACAAAGGCGAGAAAAAACGTTTTGAAGTTAAAAAGGTAAGTTATTAGAAAATAAATGATCATTTTTCCTAACCTATTATTTCTTTTACAGTGGAATGCCGTTGCATTATGGGCTTGGGGTGAGTTTAAAATATTTTATTTTACTTCAAATTGTACTAATATTATTATATTTTTCAGATATTGTCGTAGATAATTGCGCTATTTGTAGGAATCATATTATGGATTTATGTATCGAATGTCAAGCGAATCAGGCATCTGCAACTAGTGACGAATGTACTGTTGCATGGGGAGTTTGTAACGTAAGTTTAAGATTTATATGTATATATTTTTTAAATGTTAACTGATTTATATTTATACATTTCAGCATGCGTTCCATTTTCATTGCATATCACGTTGGTTGAAAACTCGTCAGGTTTGTCCGTTAGATAATAGAGAATGGGAGTTTCAAAAATATGGTCGTTAATCTATATTATTTAATTGTACTTTGTAATACTTTTCCACTAATGCAATTTTCGAAATATTTATTAATAAATTAAATACATTGAAGTAATATGCATATCGTTTTTATTTTTATATGTTAATACATTTTCCTTATATAATTAATTATAGTATTAGTATTTCTTTAGATTCAGGTTATAAAATGTATTTTATTAAACAAAGTTTATACATATAACAACAGTTTGTTTTTTTTTTTGTTGGATACAGTACAATAGATATGAAGTATTTTGGGATCAAGTCATGTGCCCTTTTTTGTATCACAGTGTAAAGCCATGAATCTTTTTTTTTCTTCTACTTTAGTTTAGACTAAATATGAAATATTTCGTACTATACGTTATTGTCTTCATTTTTCCCTTTAAAGGGATGTAATATAATTTTGATAAACTACAAATGGATTAACAACTAACGAGGTACATATACAATTACAAAGAATTTTTCTAAAGATTGTTTAAAGTCGGATTGAAGGCGGTTTATCACATTAAATGTGGGAAATAACATACATTTTTTTAAACAGTAACATTAACCAGTCATAGAAGTTAGGTTATTTTAGTAATCAACTTGCAAGTAACTTTTAAATTAAATAAAACTAGTTATTTAGATAATTAAAATTCAGTCGTAATTATAAAACATATATAGTTTTTCAAAAGGTCAATTTTGTTAGATTATTTTACAGTCTAGAAAATTGTCCTACACTGAACCATATTTGTTGTGTATCTCATTGTTTGTATTTGGTGTACATTTATATTAAAAATAATATTATAAAATGTAGTTACAATGTCAATTTTTTTGGTACTTTTGTAAGCTACATGTGTCTACATTGAGCATCGATATGTTACATATATTTATACAATTACGTTTAACAATAACAACATTCGGAAAAGAAGCGTTCAAATTACAAGCAAGGTTGCAAAACCGAAGTGGAACGTGAACCGAAATCGAATCGGAACTTTTTTTTCAATCTATTTCGAACCGGTTTATAAAATGGTTTATAAAACCGTTTCAGTCTCAATTTTATAATTTAATTTTTATTACATTTTTATCGTATATGTTTTCGTCTATTACAAATAAAAATAGGAATGTAATTTTTTTGCAAATTTATATTACTTGCTTTATTTATTAAACTATTATAAGCGAGGTGGGGAAACCACTTGTAAAATCTGGTTTAGAAATTAATTGAAATCCTAGTAAAATCATGGTAAAAACCATAAAATTAAAATCAAGGTAAAATCTATTAAAAATATTCATAAAAATCTTGTAAAATCTCTGGTAAAATCCTGGAAATTTTGTATAAAATCCCTAAAATCAGCGAAGAATAACTACAATCTCAACAATCATACGTGAAATTTGTAAAATCTGGTGTACAAAATTTGAAAAAGTGATTTCCCCCTCGATTATAAGACATGGCTTATGTTTTACTGTGATATTTAAATAATTGCCGTAATAGAAAGACTTCTTTATGATTCATTGAATTTCTTTTCGCGAAAAAATTTTAAATTTCCAAAATTGCTTACATGAAAAAAATTCGACACGAGGTCTAAAGAATTCTTGTAGATTTTAAAATCTTGTAGTTATTAAAATTACAAAATTTAGGCCTAGTTTCATTTTATATTAAACGGAAACGAAAACCGAACCGACAAAACATTAAAAATCGCAAACAGAACCGGTACAAATTTTTCTAGCGGTTTGCAATCTCGGTTACAAGTATTTTTAACAAAATTCGACATGACGTCTAAAGAAATGGAGGGAGAAAACTGAATTCTTGTAGATTTTAAAATCTTGTAGAAATTAGAATTACAAAATCTAGGCATAGTTTCATTTTATATTAAATTAAACGGAAACGAAAGCCGAACCGACAAAACATTAAAAACCGCAAACAGAACCGCTACAAATATTTCTATCGGTTTGCAACCTGGGTTTCCAGGAAAAATAGTTTTAAATTTAGTAAAACGTTAGTATTCTATGACTTATTACGTAATATTGTGACTGAACAAATAATTTGATTTATACCGAGTTGATTACTAAAATAATTCTCCTTTAATAATTTAACAAAAATTGAAAAATATTTGGCTGTAGAGTATTTGAAAGTTAACTATGTTTATATTGCAAGTTTTAAACAAATTCAATATACATAAATACAGAAGATACGATGCAAAATTACTATATAAACATAGTTATTGAATGTTGTTTCGAAAAATGACTTGAAAAATAGAATGATTATTTTCGTAACGGATGCCACATAGCAACAGGTTTTCTTAGTGCCGATAACATTTGATTCCAATGACTTAGTGCCCGTCCGGAAGCTTGTGCCCCAATAATAATGTGTCCGATTGACAATCCTTTTGCTCCTTGATCTTTTGTTGTTTCTGCCACTGTTACTCTTAACTGAATTGACTAAAAAATAGGAATTACAAATATATTTTTCGGTGAATCACAAATAAATATTATAAATAAAGTAGAGATGTATTTACTAATTGTTTTTAACAAGTTGAAAACTAATAGATTTTTTTTGCAATATAAAGAAGGTATATTACTCAACTAGTATGTAATATAGTGTCGTAATTTATTCATATGAGTAATATCCATTACATCCGAGTAGAATATTAATAAAATTGTAATTGGTTAAAACAGTTGAGAAAAGTCAGTAGTAGCCAATGACAAAATTGCAAGTATTATTATTATAAATTAATAATTGCAAGACAAAATTAATATTTCGAACAACTTGATTCGACAAAAATGAGAAATTTCTAGTGTATTCCGAAATTAAAATAAATGAATCAGTTGGTCGTTTTCAGCAAAAACCATTTGCATTTTGGCACACGGTTCCTCAAATTTTGGTTTACCACTACAACTGTGTAAAATTGTGATATATTTAAATGTGACACTAGAAAATGTGAGTTTTTTGAGATTACAACTGGTTATACATTTTAAGATTTAATTTTTAATAAAAATATAATTTTAACAAAATCAATATTATTTCAAATTCTATAATATAATATTTATTAATATTTCTAAAAGTTATTTAAAAATGTAATAGAAAGTCACATATAAAGCTAGATAGTTTTGTAAGTTATATAAATTATAGATTTATAAATAAATAAATTTATATTTTATAATTAACGTGTTTCAAAAACAAACCATACTACAGTTTTACCAGTAAAAACCAGAGCAAACCATCCGATTCATTTGATTTAATTTCGGAATATACTATTCATGAAAAAATTATGTCGGACGATAAAATAACAAACTATTAGTTTTCTATTTGTTTAAAAAAAAGGTCAATATACCAGCAGATTTACTCAGACTCATTGCTAGATAGACAGGGTTATAAGGTTAGTTTTTTATTTGTTTAAAGAAGGTAAATAAACCTGAAGATTTTGATTGCTTTAATTACTAGATTGGTAATGTTAAAAAATTATTTTGTTTGCTGTTACATTTTTTGACCTGAAAAACATTATATTTTCCTGTTGTTAATTATACCAATTTTGTAGTAATAATACCAATATTTTTGTTCGATAAAGTATCATTTTGAATAAATTATTTAAGTGCCAGTATTTACAATTTTATTTATTCTTAAGACAAGTAAAAATTCAAAAATGATAAATTCATTTCAACATTTTAAAATACTGGATCTAAGAATAGTAGAAAATAAACCTGTCTGCCATTATAGGGTTAAATAATTACTAAATACTTTCTATATTTTATTGATTAAATAAATGTTTTATTTATTTCATTATCTTCGAGTGAAATTGTTTATGAAAAATTAAATACGACTTAATTATTGAAATATTTATCAATTTAAAACTTGTTCAAGGCCAACAAATAAATGAAATTTATTTATATTTTTATTATGAACATTTAGTTGTGTTTGTACCTGCAACGTGTGTGCTGGCACGCTGAATATCATCGCTTCATTGAAAATCGGACTGCGTTCGCTTTTCTTGGTCGATGTCTTCTTTTTGTGAACTTTTTTACCGTGTTGCAATAGATATACCTGTGAAATTAACAAAATAGTGATAGTTTGTGATTTGTGATATAGTGCAACGAAATAAACAATGACTTGTTTGAAATAAAGGTTATTATACCTTCACAAATGGATCGCCCGAATCTCCATCGTTTTGGAATCGTAAATTGCGAGCTTTTACGATTACTACCGTGAGACGTTCTGCTGTTGGTAAGTAGCTTAATGAAAACATTACTTCACCAAATTCTGTGCCTTTCTGTAATAATAAAAGTTAGATTTATTAATATTGATTTGGAAGTTATTTATTTATATTATAAAAAAAATCGTAATTAAGAAATAAAAATGTAAATATTAAGTGACGCGGGTCACGATATTATGTTGTCTATTAGATAATAATAGCATTGAATATTAATTGTTTTTATACATAGTTCAATTCGTAAAATACAAATATTTCATATTAATTTTATATAGATAACTTTACTGAATTTTATCTAGATCAGATAAAAAATATATAATTATAAATTTATCTAAAGATAAGATAACAATTTTACCTACATGTATATATGAATTATCTAGATTTAAATAAAATAATCTAAAATTTAGATTATTTTATTTATTTAGATTCTAAATAAATTTCAACATTATGATTTTTGATTAAAATTTTTGATCAAATTCAAATTTTACTATTTTTTAGGTTTTGATTTTTAGTTAAGGGAATTTTTCAAATTCATTAGGTACTTGTTTATAGAATATTATTCTTTTTCATAATATTTGTAAGGATTTTTTTTTTTTTGAAAATTATTATAAATACAGTAATGCTTCAGCTAACGAAAGATTTTTTACTATATTAAAGAATATTTTTAGTAAGGTTTTTACTGCGATTATTGAACTGGGTTTAGATTAATGAATCAAACTTTTCCAATAAGTATTGAATTTTCAAAAGTGAAAATTGTCATTTGGCTAACGAATAATTCGTACTACAACTCATTTTACTGACATATTAAATTTGCTAATTGAGGTATTAATAATTTTTTTTTGGAAATAATATTTTTAAATTGAAAGAAATCTTATTTTGATATTTTATATAAATTTAAAAAAATGAATATGCCAGATGGAATTGGTAATTACCACTTAAATTTTTTTTAATGCTCTCTTGGTTTTTGGTATTAGAAAATTACATATCTTTTATTATTTATTCTTAAATTTCTGTTATATTAAAAATTAAAAAAAAAAATTTTTTTATTATTATACATTTTTATTTTTATTTTAGTTCTATGGATAATAAATTTAGACTAAACTTTATTTTACGGTTATGTAATCGATTTTCTTCAAACTTTACCGTTAATTTTGCATATTTTATGAATATAAATCGCAGAATTTTAGTGCGGAAATGATATTATCAATGTTAAAACTGATTTTGAAAAGGTATAGAGGTTAATTTATCAATGTTTAGTAAAATTAAAGCAACATGAAGAATTTTTAGTTGTTAAGGCCATTTCAAGGCAAACAAAAGGCTATATTCAGACAGGCGGTGGGAATACAAAAAAGGATAATTTTACATTCAATTTGTGTATTTAATACTACATATTTATGGTAACTAATTATTAAAAAAATTAGCTAATTTATGTACATTTAATAATTTAATAACAATTTTTATATATTTACAGAAATAGCATATAAAAAAATTAATCAAATATTAAATTGTCAATATTTTCTTTGTTTATATTTTGATTTTCACAAAAAATATATGTTGTTAATTATAATAAAGATTAATCATATTTTTTTCTTCAAATAAAATGTATGTGTGAAATAAGAGAAAATCGCATTTCTTAAGGAAAATGATGAAAATTATTTGTTTACAAATAAACCACACATTCAAAAATTCTGAAATTAATACATAAGTACTATAATAACAATTAACAACATATATATTTTTTGGAAATCAAAATAATAATAAACAAAGAAAATATTGACAATTAAATATTTGATTAATTTTTTCTATATGCTAATTCTGTAAATATATAAAAATTGTTATTAAATTATTAATTGTACATAAATTAGCTAATTTTTCTAATAATTAGTTACCATAAATATGTAGTATTAAACGAATAAATCGAATGTAAAATTATTCATTTTTGGATTTCCACCACCTGTCTGAATATAGCCTTTTGTTTGCCTTGAAATGGTCTTAAATTAGAAATAACAGTATGTGCTACTAGTTGAGTAAACATGGAAAAATATGGCAGCAGTTTTTCAATAACATGTTGAAAACGAATTTTCAAAATCACTTTTAATATTGTAAATATTATTGGCGTACTAAAATTTTGTGATTTACATTGATAAAATGTGCATAAATTATCGGTATGTAAAGTTTGAAGATAATCGATTACATAATCGTAAAGTAAAGTTTTACCGTTTATTCTTAAATTTGTGTTACATTAAAAATGAAAAGAAAATCTTTATTTTTATGCATTTTTATTTTAGTTACGTGGATAATAAATTAGATATGCAATTGAAAGTCAGATGTGAGAAAGAATAGAAATATGAACTATTGACTTTCAATCGCAAATTTAATTTTGTATATCTTACCTGTCCAGTATCCGTTAAAGTAACCCATGTAGTAACTGGTTGACGTAAACTGATTTCGGCTAGCCGTAGTTCAGCTTCGCCTATAAGTGTATGCGCTTGTTTATCTGTGCAATAGACATGAAAACTGAGCGTTCTCTGCGACGATTCTCTCGGATTAAGCGCGAACAAAAATCGTTCTTTGTAACTGGGACTATTTGAGTTTCGATAAAGTCTCGTCTGTATATTTGTTGTTTTGTCAGGCAGTAAATATACCCTGATATAGGTGTTCATTGGTTCTTCTTTGTTCGGTCCCACTAGATCTTTTGCTTCGAGCACGCTTACCGCCAAATCACAACATTCACTGCAATTAAAGATAATATTTCATATTAAAATTTTAGTTAGTTTTAAGGCTCATTTAATCACAACATACTAAATTATTAAAAAAAATAACACGTATTTATGATTTCAGTTTCATGTCTTAGTTAATATGTCTTATGATTAATTTTTATTGTGTTTTCACAAGCCTGATAGACAGCGCTATTTAGAACTAATGAATAAAACATAATGTTAATTTTGTGATAAGTGTGATTGTCTGAATGAGGCTTCACTTTTGTAGTATGATTAATTTTTTCTTATTGGAATATTAGCAGAGCTGAGCATGAATTAATTCAAAAGGATTTAAATAATGAATTAATTTGTTTTAAAAAATTTAATTAAATTGTTCAAAAAAAAAACTGACGAAATTTACGTCAAATTGTTTGAATTTTTACGTCCGCTAGGCAAATTGAATCGAAAATTTTTTTTGCATACTATAAATGTTGTCAAAGTTTAATAATTTTTTAAGTCAAAACATGTTTTTTTTCTGCGGGGTGTGGTGGGGAGCGAAATAGCTCAAATGGTACATATCTTGCATGATCTTACAGATGAGACTTCAAATTTTTTCGGACGCAAAATTTCATTTAATTTCGTTCAAAATTGGCCGAGTTATACCTATTTGAAGATCGGTAATTTTTCTTATTTTTCGAGTGGTGCGTTTTTTTCTTAACGAGTCTAGATTAATAAAAATATTATTTTTTTAACATATTAAAAAGATTTTTAGAACTCATTATATTAAAATAAAACGGCTTTAGGTTATAGTTTTGTATTAATATTTATTAATAATCGACGTTTCGACGAACTCAACGTTCGTCTTCATCAGGAAAAAAAATACAAATGACATTTAGAGTATAAATAAACAGAACATAGAAATAAGTTACTAGGTAGTTTTATGTTCTGTTTATTTACTCTAAATGTTATTTGTATCTTTTTTTCTGATGAAGACGAACGCTGAGTTTGTCGAAACGTAGATTATTAATAAATATTAATACAGAACTACAACCTAAAGCTGTTTTATTTTATTATTTTTGTATATTAATTTCACCTGATTGTACTATAATAATTATGTTACTTTTAAAAACTTTTGTCCAACTCTGCATTTTTCATTTAAATATGCAAAACTAGTACATCTAAAAATACGCGTCTAATTAAACATCTAATTAAAAAAAATACCGACGGAATAAAAAAAAGTAACGTTTAGCACAAATATCGAAGATAAAAGAACCAGCATGAAAATTAATATTTATTAAAGATAAAATAAGATATTTCATTACGTAGAGTTATTGTTCTGTAAAAGTAAATTTATTTAAACAATAAAATCAGGTACCAACATCCGATATATAAAAGTTTCAACGTCGCTTTTGTGCTTAAACAACATAGGAAGTGTATTTACAGTATGGGTATCATAGTGTGCGTAGAACCAGCCAATTTAATGTAACTGGGTTTATTAAAAGCTTTCGTTATTGAATTTCAATGTAAATTGTTGTAAAAACAGGCTTTGCTTGTTTGAAAATGTACTCTAAATTTTTTTTATGTGTGTATACTAGATAATGTCTATTTGTGTTTAAAGGCTATTAAAATTATTTTATATTTAAATTAAAATATCGAATATGTTGCATTTTTACCGGCTGTCACATATAGTTATTGAGGTATTGCAATCATACTAATTTTAACTTTTTGAGATTTATACAGATAAGCCACGAATTAGGTTTTTTACACCAATTAATGTTATCTCTTTCTTTATTAATTTCTATTGCTTCTCTTATCAATCTGCTGTCAAATATTAACAGAATAAAGTTGAATTCATTACTTTTGATGACGTAAATAATGACGCAATTATGATAACGATCTATGGCATGTAAATTTTTCCATAGTTTACGAAATTAAATGAAAAAATATATATTATAAAAGATTATATATATAGGTAGAGATAGGTGTGTTATATGCGTTAAAATGTCACATGTGTCAAGTGTCATTATTATATGAAACTGATGGTAATGCCGACAGAATATAAGGGAATAGACAATGATTGATGTTACATAATGGAACGGTGATAGAAATTTAATACTATGCTATCGCAGGCTTATATATATTCAACTTAATTTTTTAATTAAATACAGAAACTTTTATTTATATAAAAATTAACGATAGACATAATCGAATGATTTGTTTAATAAAACTTTTGCTTAAACAAAACTGTTTAAAAATTGCATTATTCTTGGAAATCTGATTCTATGCCCAAAAATATTTGAAATTTTTATTTATATAAAAATTAACGATGAGCATAATCGAATGATTTGTTCAATAAAACTTTTGTTTAAACGAAACTGTTTAAAAATTGCGTCTTTAAATTGAAGCTATGCCCAAAATTTTCTGAACGTCTCTAACGTGTAAAGAGTGGGGCTCTATACAAGTTTTACTGAATTAAATTTTTTTTTTTGTGAAACTGTTTTTCATTAATGTAAAGAATTGTACTTATCAGATAAGAGTATTTCTATGCTATGTATGTACAAACAAAACAGATTATTTTCTTGAAAAAGTTAATTAATTTTTATTTTTTCAAATAGATTACAGAATCTAAGCAGTATAGAAAACTTTCTAACACTTTTATTTAACTTATCGTGTTACAAGATTCACAAACAAATTTTATGTTAATACATTTTAAGCAAGCTGACTTTTACAAATGGATATAAGATATTTTTGCTATTATTTTCACGTACTGAAACTGAGTTTCACATAATATGATTTATTAAAATAAATTGATAAAGTAGGATGAATAAATACTTTACCGGAAGAGAAAATCACGTACATATAGTACAAAGTTTAAAAGTCAACTTTGTACTTTTACAATTTATTTTTTGTTTTTTGTCTATTTATTGTTGCGTTTTATCGATAAAAGATTTAAAATCATATTCTCGATGTAACTGTAATAAGTTTAAAACTGTTACATAATGTAATGGTTCGGACATCTTGAGCGAATGTTAATATAATTATTTATTTAATGGTAATGATCTCTTAGTAAATTTACAAAACTTCAGTAAATTTGCTGTCAGGAATTTTCCATGAATAGGTAAAATTTGTTTAGTTGTGTAATATTATTGTTGGTATAATTACATACATTTTTAAATTTATTTATAAGGGATGTATTTTGAAATGAATGAATTACACTTAAAATATTTTATTAGTATTATTACACAAGATATATGTACTAAGTCTCATTATTTTGATGAATTATTACAAATATTAATATGCAAGCAACATAATTTAAGAAGTTATTCCAACAATACGTAATTCTACATTAAGTATGTGATGCACTTTGCAGAAAGTAAGCAATTTTACATACTTATTAGGACATTTTTACTTACTTTATGTGATTATTATGAATTATGCAAAAATTACAGAATTTTGAAGTAGAAATACAGAATATTTAAAGTAAAATGAAGCTACAGATTTTTCTATAGTAAAATTTTACTATTATTTCCCTGTAATTTCGCTATTATTATTTTTTTTATACAGTGTAAATGAAACAGTTATATTAAGTTACTCTAAAGTGGACATCTAGTATATTAAGGTGACCAATCGTCCTCCTTTAGGAAGGACAATCCTTTCTTTGTAGGTTCTGTCCTTCCTCAAAAAGTGTCCTCCTACCTGTCCTCCTTTTCGATATTTTAAAACTAATCTGTTAATATCTGTATTCAGAGATGCCGCTTACCGTAAAATTTAATATGAAGGATATTTCTTGCTTCGAAATTTCCAATATATTGTTATAGAAAATGATATATTGACAAAGAATATTCATTCAATGGAAATATACTCGTTTAATTAAATAATTAAAAGGAATGTAAGCATAATTAATGTATTTTTGTTTGAATTAATAAAATATTTCATTTATTTACGTTGTATTTTTTCTTAAATTTTTTTGTCCTCCTTTTCATTGTAAAAAAAAAATGGTCACCTTAAGTATATATACAAGTTTTAAAAGAAACTGAAATAATTTATGTACTTACAGTTATTTTACAATGACATTTCATGTTCTATATATACTGACATTTGTAAACATTTCACATTAAAATTTGCAATTTTTATCATGTAGCGTTTGTTGGAGAGCGAATTTGTCAATATATATCACCGTATTTTTTCTTTTTTAAAAGAGATGTAAAAATGTGACATGTCTAAGCTTCTACTAGACGGAATTCGATGATATTTTTGAAGTCAAAGACATGATGTGTTTTTTTGTACTATTACGTTTAAACTTCGAAAAACATTTATCTGTACTCAGAAGTGTATTAGGGCAGTGCGCAAAAATTACAGGGGGGTATTGAATTTTAATTGAACCAGATGAAAAGTATATGAGTAAACCCATATATCCATTAAAACCCTCGCTATTTAAAATTGAATTAGGCATTTATTAAAGTAGGAACCGGCAAATATTATGTTGGCGCATATTAAACTGTAGCTAAGTGTACCTGCTAGCCGCTGAATAAATAGATTTTACTGCGGAAATATTGTACGAGAGGTATTTTCATTTGACTTTGACATCTTCAATTCATTATTTCGGCGAACAAAACAATATTATTTGTTTTTTCAAATGCGATATTTTTACGTCATTATAGTCTACAAGTAATGTATTTTTACGTATTATTTCACGAGGCAATTCTATGCGATGGGTATATAAAAGCAAAATTTTAAAAAATTTATAACTTTTAATCCGTTTTAAAAATGTGGTATTTTAATTTTTTTTTTTATTTAAATAATTATTTTCTGTATTTTAGTCTTGTTTGACTTTAACTTTACCCTAATTAATTAATTTAATATTTCTAATATTATTATTGTCATCCAGTTCTGAGCAATGTTTAAAGTTTCAAGTCTCTAGCTCATCGTGAAGTTAGGAAAGAAAACGAATTAATAAAAACGTGTTAAGAAAATAAGTTAGTACTCACCTATCATACTCAATTCCAATACATAAATATCCCGAAATATTCGGTTCCTCCAGATCACCCAACACCACTGACGTATCCGAGCAGACACTATCGCAAGACATAGCCCTCTTCAACACCGTGGGCAGTTGCTGTTCAGCCGCGACAATATCAGGCTCTTCCTGCGGACTATTTGTGCCTACTGGTACATTAACTATGGGTACCTGTACATGCGGTATTTGGGATCGGCCCACACGCGAAACCGGTGGTGCCGGCGAAGGCGTCGTGCCCGGAAATTGGATGCGAGACAATGCCGAGTTGATTTCTTCCTCGAGACAGGCGACTGTTTCGGCGTACGAACTGTAACTCCGGGGAGAAAGTGGAGGGTTAATAATGTTCTCTCTCTGTGTATTTGATTTGGACAAGCGAACTGAGGGTTAATTTATCGTATTGGTGGAAGAAAGAGAAAGAGGAAGTGACCGAAGGAAAATGAAAGCAAGGTTTTTTAATAATATCATGTGGGAGGAAGGAGATTAATTTTTTATTGAGTTGTAACTGAGGATAATTAATAATTGATTGACGGATATTGATTTGGAAGAGAAGTTTTAAAACTTTCCATTGATGGAGATGAAGTATTTTTTTTTCGGTAATGTGATTTATTGATGAAAAGTAATACAAGTTTAATGGTCAAAATTTGATAGATTGTAAAAAAAATTCGGTAATTTTTACATAAAAATTTAGGGCAACTGATTTACATCAGTATAATATGTAAATTTATAGACGTTACAGGAATATTAATATAAAATACGTATATTTTATGTAAGTTTACATATTTTTTCGGTAAAAGAAACATATATAATACGGTAAATTAATTATTTTACTTAAAATTACAAAATTATATTATTTTTACATAAAATATATGTAAAACTACCGGTTTTGCAGAAATAATATGTAATTTTTTGTACTATGGTTCTGTTTTTTTTTTCTTTTTCTAACAATATTTTTTTTACAATAAAACTGCTTTAGGTTATAGCTTTGTAATAATTTATTAATAAATCTACGTTTCGATGAACTGGACGTGCGTCTTCATCATACAAAAAAAGATAGAATATATTTTATAATAATATTTTGGTACTATATATATATAATATATCACTTCTGGCAAATGCTTTTATTATTTTTTTCATATGCGAACTTTTGGGGGCAACTGTATATATTTTTGTTCCATAAATAAAGTGATTTCAAATATATTGAGACTTTATAGAAAATATAATACGATGCTAAGGTTTGCAGTATTCGGTTAATTAAATTCTGATATACGTATAATCTTTTAAAACTACAATCTATTAAAAGGACTTTCATGTAGGTTACGGATTTCATCTGAGACGTATAACTGTTCGTGAAAAATGTGGCTGATATTTTATTTTTAGATAACAAAGCTATAAAAAAAACATTATTTCATTTGGGTTTTTTTAATTAAAATTCAGGAAATTAATATTGTAAAACTGCATTACTATTCTACTTGAAACACAAATAAAAAAAACAGTTGAATGTAGATAAAAATATTTTTCAACTATACAAATACGAAACTTATCTCTAAGTAATAAAAAAATGCAAATTTTAATACACTTACATTATTTTCATAAACAACCAGAAAATGAATAAATGCAAAAAATGTATTTCAACTTTTGCAATTTCAAGAATTTCTATTTAGTTTCAGCAATGGATTAATCTTCGAAAGTGTTTATTATATTTGTGTTTTTGTTTCGTTTTTAGCTGGACGAAAATGTTGTAGACGTTTGTCTCTTATAAGCTCGAAATGTTTTTCATTTACAAGTACAGCATAGAATAAATAGCGTCGTAGAACGTCAAGTTGAATTAACAGTGTAATTTTGGTTCAGAAATTTTCGAAAAGATTTATCTCGCTTCATATTTGCGCTTTTATTCGGCTTTTGAAATAAAATAGTTGGACATTATTTCAATGTTTCATATTAAGACCAGTGCAATAGTCAGTAATCAGCTGTGTCCGCCAAAAAGTCGACATCGAATTATTTTTATTATTTTTTTAAATAAGTTTAAGTTTGACTAATATAAGAAACACATTTTTGAACAAAATAATTTGCTCTTTTTTTTTGATTAAATGATTGGTGTGAACAAGGTATGACGATTTTAAAATATCGGTTAACGTTTTACAAAAATATCGGTTAACCGATTATTAACCGGTTTTCTAATAAGATAAGATTCCGAAAAACCAATCAAATTTGCATTACAGCTGGAAAAAAAAATCGATCATAACCAAAAACCATCTACTCACCTGACAACCATCTCGGGCGGTAATTTGGGCGCCTGTTGAATCGGCGGTGGTTGTGGTACGGGTAGTGGTGCCGGCCGTAAGGGTTGTGGGGGTATGTTGGTAATATTGGTATTGTCCTCCTTGGGCCAGTCGGCCGCCGTTGCCGTGTTCATTAGGGTAGTTGTCGTGTATGTTACGCGAAAATCACGGTCCACCGGATCGAAACGTTTGAAACTCCCCGTTGCGTCCAATTGAATGTCGGAATCGGAATGAATCTAACGGATGAAAGAGAGAAAGAAAGAAAAAGACGAACATTTTTAGATAATTAAATCCGAGGGGAAGGGGTTTGTCAATAAATGGGATGTTGGTTGGTAATAATTTTGATATATAAAAGAGATTTGAGAAGCATTTGTCAAATTTTTGGTATAACATAGATTTACAAAAAGTTTTTCTGTAATTTTGCAATAAAAGTTATGGATAACAAAAATGCCCCGGATTATTATGTAATTTTACATAGAACTTAATTCTATATAGCATGTAATATTTGACAACAAAATTATGTAAAACTAATTTGCTTTTTATGTATTTTAATGTATTAAACATAAAAAAAATACGTATTATGGTACATAAATGATAGTTATAATAATAAGAAATTAATGTAATTACTATAATAAAAAATCTTTCAGAACTCATTATATAAAATAAAACGGCTTTAGGTTTAAGTTTAAATATTTATTAATAATAGACGCAATCAACGAACTCAACGTTCGTTTTTTATATTTATTATGATTTATGATTTTTATTAATTTCAGTGATCTAATTACTTATTTGTTACCTAGTAATTTGTTTCTATGTTCCGTTACTTACTTTAAATGTTATTTGTTTTCCTGATGACGATGGACATTGAGTTCGTCAAAACATCGATTATAAATAAATATTAATACAGAATTTTAGCATAAACCAGTTTTATTTTTATGAAAATATCGCTGATAAAGACGGACGTTGAATTCATCGAAACGTTGATTATAAGTAAATATTAATACACAATTTTAACTTAAATCAGTTTTATTTTTATAATAATTTTACTGATAAAGACGGACGTTAAGTTCGTCGAAACGTCGATTTTAAATAAAATATCAATATAGAAATTTTTATTTTCGTAATAATTTTACTTATGAAGACGAATGTTGAGTTCGTCGAATCGTCAATTATAAATTAATATTATTACAGAGTTTTATTTTTATATAATGAGTTCTGAAAGATTTTTTTTACTATGTTAAAATTATTAACATTATACAAAACAAAAAATAATATACAGAATACCAAAATAGATAGGATTTTCATTATCAAGAAATTTCTATAACACGTCCAAGAATGTTCAATAGAAATATCTTTCATCTTATTGAAATACACGTGCTTCATCTTCAACTATACCCTTGGGCGCCTGTATATGTGCATTAAGCTAAGACGTTATCTCTCCCTGTTTAATTAGCACGAGAAATTTTAATTAACACCGTACCAGATATCCGTTTGCGTTGTAGTGACCTTTCGACCTGGTCAGCCCGACCTTTTCCTCTCGACTGGAGTAGAGCCATGTGGCCGTCCAGGCCCACAGCCCCAGGAAATGACACGCGGCGAATACGACCAGTAGCACGATGGCCATTAACCCGAGAAGGGTTACAGCCACCTGCAGGTCACCCATTCTCTGGCCGCCTGGCCGATCTGTAACAAAAACCGGCGGAGATTTATGTTTTAGTTGGTTGAGTTAGAGAATGTGAGTTAAAGAATTGGTTAAGTTACAAGTTTTTGTTAATATTTTAAGAAGTTTTTTTTTGCTATAGGAATTTTTTTTTATTTGGTGGTATATCTTATTTCTTTTTTTGATATATATATATATATATTATTTATAGCAAATATAAATAAAATAATTAAAATTGTTTAATAAGTAGTTCTAAACACTTTTAAAATTGAGGTGAGACTACAGGCCATAGAGTTTTAGCATTTATTCAATAAATAATTTTAATTAATTATTTAGTAACTACATTTTCCAACTGTTTCTGTATTTGTCATTTAATTTATAAACTTTTGCGTTGCAGTTCACATATTTGAAACTTTATTTGAGTGCAGAAAGAATTACTGAATTTTATTTTACGTACGCTGCAATTTTGATCTGAACATTTTGATGGAAAGTTATGTTATAAGTTTTCTAGAAACCTAACCAAAAAGAAAAAAGAAAAATCGTAAATATACGTCGCTTATTTTTAAGTCTGATGCTAAACCGGAACGGGTATTTTACGGTAAACTATTTCAGGTTTTTATCGATTTTATTGAAGTTATGCGGTTATACAAGAATTTCTACTTTTAGAACTATTTTTTTCCTACAATAACAGAATAGAATTGTTTTTAAACACATTTTCAATAATCAAATTTAAATACAGGCGAAAATAAACAATGACTTGACTTGATTTAATAATTTTTAATATAGCTGTCGGCGATGTCAAATGAAATACACTTTATTGTGTTTCTTTGGTCAAATATGCAGTTTTTGACCACCCTGGATGGTGGTTCAATAATAAAATTAAAATTCAAGCGAAAATAAACAATGTAATTAGCAATTAACTTAACTTAACTTGATGTAATAATTTTACAATATGACCGCCAAGAATGTAAATTAAATACATTTAACGTTGTAGTTAGGTTATATGTATAATAATGCCATTATTGTACTTGTAACATAATGATCTTTTTCTACATAGGCAATATGGTAACGTAATATTAATATTATTACATGCTTAGATAAAGAGAATTTAGATGGATAAACTTAAAATAAAAATGTAATAAAAATAATTATACGAGTATTTAGATGTTGGTAATAATTTAGGATGAGGCTATTTATACATACGGTATGTATACGCAAATGGCTATTTATACATACTAAAAAAAAGAAAACCTAAACCAACCTACTAACCTAACCTACCCTAAATAGCTAATTGCGTAAAAATACTGTATGTATAAATAGCCAATTGCGTATACATACCGTATGTATTATGTTTGATGTACTTTATAAAATACTACTAATTTACTAATTTAATAAAATTTAATTAAAATTATTTGATACTAAATTGAATGTGTGAGCTTTAAAACATTTATTTTATGAGAAATATTTTAACACTGGCAATGAATTTCATTTATTGAAAATATACGTGAGTAATATTTTATAGATGTTATTAAAAATGTACATAAATTTTATTCAAAAGACTCTATGTTATTTGGTTCCGATTAAAGAGGATGTACGATTATATTTGATAAATATTTTTTAATTAATCTTTTTTTCAGTTTCAGTATATTTGAGTTTTGGTATAGCTATTTTAATTAAAAATATAAAGTCCCGATATTTAATAAAAGTTATTAGGATATACTTTATTCTACGTTGACATTTTAATTAAATTTTGAAACAATATTTGACTATAATTTTGCATATATTTACTTAGAATAACAGTGATAGACTCTTTAAAAATATTATAGGTTTAAATAATAGGAGTATTATATGTAAAATAATAAAAAAAACTTTAGGATTAAGTTTTGTATATATTTTATTTAAATATCGAAACGTCGTTAGTTAAGTAAAATATATACAGAACTTAATCCTAAAGCTTTTTTTATTTTACATATAATGAGTTCTGAAAGATTTTTTGATATGTTAATATTATATGTACGAGATGAAAATAAATTTTGTTTTTAATAAGAAAAAAAAATGGTGGAGGTGCCGCTAAAATTTTTTGTCTTGTTGATATTACTGTTAAAAAAAATGAATTATCTATTTTAAGTTAGAAATTGATTAAATCATTATGTATTAAACAAATTAATTGAAATTTTTGGTTTTATATTATTATGAATTAAATATATTTGTGAGTTTTATAGGTATGTAAAGTGAAATAGGGTAAAATGGAAATGCAACTGAGACAAACTGAAATCTCAGCAACCAATGCTTTGGATTACTATAAAAATTACTACCGTATGGGCGAAAATCTTTTTAACACGTTGATCACCATGTTGACACCATATTCATCCAGAAAAATACAGTTATGAGAGAGATTCAATATCAGTTCGTGAGAGATTAGCGATTACTTTAAGATTCCTTGCGACTGGGAGAAGCATTCAGACTATCAGTCTCTCCTGTACTTCCATGATTGAAGCTCAGATTTGAAAATATTTGGAAATCTGTCAATCCATTCATCAGTCCATCAGTCTTCAATCAGAATGTCAATCTTCGGTCTAAATGTTATACCGAATATTTCAGACACGATTATGTCTTTCAACATATTCTTGCAATCTTTTATAACATAATTTTCCTTCTATATTTCTATGTAATCATATAAATTAGATAGATATGAAATTATTTTAATGAAATAGCAATTATATTTTGTCGGCTGTTATGTAACATTAAATTTCTGTCTTTAAATGCGTACCAAATCGTTGGCATAGTTTAGTCGAATCACTTTCCAACTAAATCGAATAATATTAGCAGACACGATTCCCGTGGTGCTATCGTAATTCCGGCATCTCAATCTCTCAATCCTCTCCCTCTCACCTTTCTCTCTCTCGTCATTGTGGACTATTATGTCACGTGATTTCAGTCAACGATGACACTATTGTCATTATGTTAAATAGAAGACTGCGCGCGCAGCCAAAACAGTACACACACACGCGCGCGCTTTTGACGTTAATCAAGCAAACATGGATTCCAGTGCTACAAACAAATGACTGTGTATGTATGTATGTGCGTACATTTGTACAAAACTGATACACATTTTAGACTTGTGTGCTTTCATATATTATCTACCCATGCTTTTGTTATGTGTTGATGTTTGTTCGGCCAGAGATGTAATGAGAGAAAAAAATCTATTTTTGGGAAAAAATTTACGTGTGTGTTTGGAATTCTATGCTTTTAAAGATTTGGCCCGTATTTTGAGCTCGGTTTTAAAATTGGTTTTAACTAATATCGATTTTAAGACAATGTAACTGTAAATGTAGATCATAAAAATTTATAAATTTTTAATTAAAGGAAACCAAATTAACATTAATCAATCAAATTTATTTAATACGATGATGATCGATTCTATGGTGGCCACAGTAGATTTTTTAATAATAATATAGATATTTTATAATTATCAAACAAATATTTTATTAAGTTTATTATAAAATAAGTAAATTTTATAAATTTCCAACTAACACTCTTTTCAAATATAATTAGAACTGATTTAATAAAAATCTTCAGTATATACAACGTTGCCATTAGTAGAAAGCCTTCAAGATTCTTCAAGATAATGTAAAAGTTTTCGAAAATATGAACTCGACTGAAAATTGCAAAGACTTCCAAGAATGTTTAATAAAAATGACACTAATATAAAGTAGAGAGTCGGGTTTGGAAAATTCTTCGAACTTTTCTTTAGTCCGTTGTTATGATTTTTATAATGTCAATATATTTCAGTCATATTCTCGGAAAAAATGTTTCTTAGTTTTGGTTTTGTATTTATTTTATCATCGTAAAATAAATATGTTGATATTTTCTTAGATTAAAAACTATATTACAGACTGGCAAAAAAATAAAAGGCTCAGTTCTATAAACTCCAAAGTAAATTATAAGATAGTTACACTCTAAAAAAAATTATGTAATTTTATCTACAAACCATCAGACACTTTGTCAACTATAGCTGTGTTTTTTTTACCGAAAAACTCAGCTTAGATCAGCAAATATCAGTAACCTTGAAATAATAGCTGTTTCATATATCGTCTCGTAACTGAGTTTGAAGTGAGTGAATTGCTTCCCCCCGTTAGCGATACTGAGTTTGATATTTAGCTAGTGCTTAGCTGAGATTTAAGTGAGCACACATGCGCAATTTAAATCTTGCTAGTTTAAGATTTGATTACGTGTTTGATACGTTGACATATTTATATTTGAATATTTTATTTTGAAATCAAACAATAAATATCCGGCAAGTTGCAATAAATTATCAACACAAACAATCCAAATACATCTAATATTTTCGGTTATATCATATGTGGAACTTAGATTTTAAATGTCACTTTCAAATAAACTGTTTTATTTATCAATACACACTCAGCAAAACTCAGCTCAGCTCAGCTCATTTACAAGATCTGAGTGGAATGTAAAAAAAAAAAAACACAGCTTATATCAACTGCTGTAATTTTATATAACTGTTTAAAAATACATAATATCAGAACTATTACAAACATTATGTAATATGATATTACTAACGGAATGGAAACGTACATATGTATGTAATATTACAGGGTTTTTTTTAGAAATTTGCAGAACTTGTTGGTAATTTTCCAAAAATAGGTAAAATTTATTTAGTTTTGCAATATTATTGTTAATATAATTACATAAATATCTAAATTTACATAAAGGATGTATTTTGAAATGAATCAGTTACACTTAAAAATTTTTTATTAATATTATTACACAAAATATGTACCAAGTCTCATTATTTTAATGAAATATTACAGAGAGTAATATGTAAGCTGTAATATTACATAATTTAAAAAGTTATACCAATAATATGAAATTTCTACAATAAGTATTTGATGTAATTTGCAGAAGGTAAGCAATTTTACATACTTATTAGGTTATTTTTACTTATTTTATGTGATTAATATTAATAATTTTGAGGTAGAAATACAGAATATGAAAATGAAATTACAGATTTTTATAGTTTAATTGTAGTACTTTTTTCGGTAATGTCGCTATTTTTTTATAGTCTATGATGTTAATACTTCTTTCTTTCTTATTAATACAATATTGTTTTGTTCCCTATCTATATTATAATTGATCTAATAGCTTCCTGAAAACTACAATTTTATCACTAAATTTTTTTCTTTCTGTCAACGAGAACCCGAATTCTATTTCTTATGTGTTTTATTTTACCGGAACAATACTCAAAAATCCACAATCAAACCCCCTTCCCTTTGCCCCGATACATGATTTATCGTAAAACTGTACGCCATCTTTGCCAGGGGCCGATGTGTCTCTTTGATTGTCGAGCAAATTCAATCAGTTTCAGTTGATGTGTTTCTGTTCCACGCGTCCACGTCGTCGGTATCGCGGGGCAAAAGGTCAACACGTGATCTCTCCGACTGATGTGACATTTAACCCTTAATGCATTTTGGCTCTGGCTTGTTCTCCGTGAGTGGTTGCATTTTAACTGATTTAGTTGGTAATAGGAAGTGAAATTACTTGCTCGATACCCTGGCGCATTGCTAATTAAAGTTACCTGAGATTGTTTGGTAGATAGTGGAAATTTTTAATTGAAATATTTTCAAATAATTGGAGATGCAAGCGACAAACAAGCTAAGGATTGTATTATGTATGTAATGTATTTGCGTTTGATGTAGTTTGTCAGGTTTCTGATTGTTTTATGCAAGGACAAATCGACTGCATATTGTAAGAGTGAGTGTAAATTAGTTAAGAAATTTAAAAGGAAACTACTTTAGGATTTTATTCTGAAGAAAGTTTATACGTAGCAAACAGAAATATAATTTAAAGAATTTTTTTTTCCTTAGAATAAGTTCTGAAAGGTTTTTATTTATGGGATTATAAATCTGTATGGAACTAGGAGAAATTATTTTATACTTTTTTAGTCCGTGTTAAAAACGTTGTATATTAAATTTTATTTTAATATAATGAGTTCTAAAAGATTTTTTTTACTATGACATTATTGACTATTTGAATTATATAATATTTTAATTTTTAATATTAATAAAAGTTGATGTACTTAATATTCAACTTTATTTTATATATTTTATGAAGTAAAATAAATAATATTTTAAGTTATACTAAAATTAGTAATGTATATTTTTCATAAATATAAATGATCTTCTAAAGTTATTAAATTTTATACAGTAAAATATTAGATCCGCTTAAAAAGTTTTGTCACAATTTAATAATTCCATTTGCACGTAATAAGAAAATTATGCAAATTACGTTTCTCAATTAAGTTTCTTCGGCTGAAATGGAAATTTTAAATATCAAATTTTGGTTTTGGCAACATTTTATTTTCGAGTTATTGTAAATAATTTAGATAAAAATTTTCAATGTAATAATGGTTATTACTCATGAAGATGATATTTACGATACGAGCCGCAGGCGAATGCTGTAAATAATTTCAATGAAAAACCAGAATAAAATATATAAAAAAGAAAAGGCTTTAGGTTTAAATATTAATACAAAACTCAAACCTAAAGCCGTTTTATTTTATATTATAAGTTCTGGAGGATTTTTTCCAATGTTAGAATAAAATATATTGATACCTGTGAGTTTCGTCTATTACTATAAATATAATTCGTAATGAAATTTAAAACTCAAATCGGATATTTTAATCATTTTCACAAAGCTAGAGCATGAAGTATAATACTTCATGGAAAAAAACATCGCTTATTTTTTAATATTCGTTTTTCAAATGCCGTAATACTAAAGCTTAATTCCCATAATTTATTACCAACATAATAAACAAAAACTTAAGTTTTTTTTTTGTAAGAAACTAACGTAGATTTTCGCGTGAGATACATTTCGTAAGCAATCAAGTAAGCTGGGCCATAGAAGCCAAGTTGAAGTATAATAATTTTCATAAACTTTAAACGCTTAGGCAGTCTGACGCCATTTTAATTACATGAAATGCATGAATCGATAATGTTGCTGTTAAAACAAAACAACAGAACTAATTTCGGCGTTTTCAATCTAATAGTTTACCGTGTATATTGCGATGCATAATAGCATTTTAGTATTTATTGGAAATAAATGAAGTTGATTGCGCTAGAATGCTTGACAGTCTTTGATCTTCAATTTTATTATATATATATATATATATATATATATATATATATATATATATATTAAAGTTATTTAAAATAATAAAAAATATTTTTTTTATTATTTATGTTATATCTAGGATGAGAGTTTAAAAAAAAACTACAAAAATATTGACAGACAAACATGAAATAGTAGACTGAAGCATGAATAACGACTTGTTTCAGATTTGCTGTTCCGTAAAGTTCTGTCTGGTTTATGCGCTTGCGAATGCAAACTTTTAAAACGTAGTTTTGAAGTTCACTTCGTATTGTTTCTGTTTAATATATCATTGCGACTATACCCCGAGTTCAACCGTAAAACGCTAAAATATTCACCCAGAGGTGAATTTTCCAACTTACATTCATTCCCTAACTCGATTTGATTTGGAAAACATTAAATCATGTAACATGGAAATTTAAACATTTCCATTTTATTCCTTTGCGATTTGAATGTACAATAAATTTTATTTTCCTACCACAAAGTTTCATAATTGAATGAAGAATGTTTTATTATTTAATAGATGGATTTTAAAATTATTTCTTAATTTAAATGTGCATATGTGCTTTATTCTTGAAACTTAATGGCTTCCATTAATAATTAAAACCCTATAATTCTTTTGATTTAGTTTACCTAGATTACCTAGATTACCTAGAATACCTAGATTACTTAGTAACTTGTTCAGTTTCGTCGAAACGTCGTTTTTATAAAATAATTAAACAGAATCTAATCTTAAAACAGTTTTTATTTTAATATAATGAGTTCTGAAAAATATTTTACTGTGTTAATAATGATATAAATTAAATTATAAAAACAATATTTTAAATAAATTACTAAATGCAACAAATTACATTATTATTTTTATTTATATTTAATTATACGTTTAAACATTTGCATAGCGGATATATCAATACTAGTAAATATTTAACTAGCAACTGATTAGTTTAAACAAATGTAATACGTACTTATCTATTTCCAAACTTCGTGACAATATAATTTCAACATTTATTACAACAAATATGCAACAAACATCTACAAACAGTTGAATAATGGGTTCATATCCTAATAATCGGGTGTGAATACGAAGGCGATAATCAGTGTAATTATTGTTTATATAACTGGACAATTACGTGGTCGAGTTACTGGGACCGTTTTGAAGGTGACTGAATCAGTCGGAGAGGAACCTAGTTTAGCTTCCAATCGGAACTCAACCGTTCAAAATCGATTAGCTAAATTCCAAACGGTAATCAAGCGCGAGATTAAACCACGCGCCCAGGTAAATTGTTAATTAGGTTGTTATTTTGTGGCTGAAAATTATAGGAAGAAGTTAAAAGTCAAATTTGAGATTCGGTTAGGATGTTTGTTTTAGTTTTTGATGGATGTTTGGTTATCTTTGGTTTTATAATTACACTGTAAAAAAAATTAGCGAAATTACAGAGAAGTAACAGTAAAATTTTACTATAAGCATAATGCACTTTCATTTTACTATAAATATTATGTATTTCTACCTCAAAATTCTGTAATTTTTACATAATTCATAATAATCACATAAAGTAAGTAAAAATGACTTAATAAGTTTGTAAAATTGCTTAATTTCTGCAAATATCATCACATGTTTAATACAGAATTACATATTTTTAGTATAACTTCTTAAATTATGTAAAATTATAGCTTGCATATTAATATCTAAAACATTACTAATTATTTACTAAAGTTTACATTAAACAAAACGTTAATTTTTTTTATCGTATATTATTTGCAAAACATGAAATAGAAATGCAGTGTACTTTGATCACTGGGTAAATTGAGTATCTGGGTAACCTTAGATAACTGATCAGGACTTTCATTTAAACTTTTGCTACTGTTGATGAAAGCTTAGCTTTCAAAATACGTATATAGGTTTTTTAATTTATTGTTTGGGGTTTAAGGGAAGTTACTTTATTTTATTAACTTTTCGCCACAGTAAAATCATATTTTAATTTATTATGTTTATAGTATTATACTTTTCAAGATAGCTAGTTTTTTTTTATTTTTGAAAATTGTCGATTAGTATGGGAATTATTAACAAATGAATATGATTGCAATAATGATTGTCGACTAAATTTGCACTATTCATTTGTATCTGAACAGATAAACAAGATTTAAAAATTTTAATATTTGTTTAGTGGAGAAAAAAACAACAACCTAAGAATAGGATCTAGTTACGCCACAGTTTCCAGGAAGAGAAGAAGAAGAAAAAAAATCATTAAACTAACAGAGAAAAACTATTTTGCAAAAGAAACTTTTTCGATTCGTCTAACTGGTCCGGCCGGGGCACTTAAAATAAAAACTTTACGCTATAGGAATAAAAGCATGAGACCAAACCGCGCCCCATCGTGTACTAACAGCAAAACATTTCCAATAATCAATCAATCTCCGGGGGGAGGGGGGGGGTCACTCTCTTTCTCTCTCTGTCTCCGGTAAAATAGATACTAGAGTATTGTGTTCATCTCGTGCCAGTTTGAAACGATACTACCATGACAACAAATATTTAACAAATTTATGTGCAATGTAGTGGTCGGTTTTGAAATGGTGTTGCAAATTGTAAACAAGCCGGGATGGAATTAGTGGAAATTGTCGGAGTGTTTATAGGAGAAGATCAAATCGGATTGAAAATATATATATATATATATATATATATAATATAATATAATATAATATAATATAATATAATATAATATAATATAATATAATATAATATAATATAATATAATATAATATAATATAAAACGACAATAACTCAAGAAAATACTTTGAGTAAGAAAAATTATATGAACATTTTTATAATATTTTATTTATTAAAAATGATTTTTTGACACGCTTTTTATATAACAATGATAATTTGTATATTTGTATATTTGCGTTACTAATATATTCTGCTAGCCCTGAAAAAGATAATAGTGATTGCCGAAACGTTGGTTTAGTAGTTAATAAAAATATATAAAAGACTGAATTCCGTCAGTTACTAATTATTTATTAAATATTAACAGTCGACTATTTTTTCAATAGAGTATTTTTTGTTTATCAACAAATTTCATGTATTATTATTTTTTTAATATTACTGTATTAACAATTTTTCGAACAATTTTCATTTCTGTAGTGTGTGAGTTGGTAGCCATGTAAACAAAATAGAACTTATAGCAACTTCTAAGCTACTCAAACAAAAACCTTTATTGTAATATGAGATAAAGTCACACAACCGTTTTATCTCGACAACTAATTTCATGTCACAAGGACTCACATTCTTGAAATATTTTTGTATTATATTTAATAAAAATTCTATTGTTCACATTCTTTGTCTTTAAGTTTATATATTATATATCTTGAAACATTTTATATATTTTGTCTCATTATTTTGATGAATTATTACAGATATTAATATACAAGCTGTAATATTACGTAATTTAAGAAGTTATACCAACAATACGTAATTCTACATTAAATATGTGATGCAATTTGCAGACAGTAAGCAATTTTACATACTTATTAGAAATGAGATTTTTACGTGGGGTATGTGGTGTAAATAGGAGAGATCGGGTACGAAATAGATTAGTGTATGATAAGTGTGAAATTGAAAAAAATGTTGTAGCAAAAGTTGGTGTTAGTCAGTTAAGATTGTTCGGACATGTTGAGCGAATGTCTAATGAACGTTTGGTTAAAAAGATTTATTTGAATGATTTTGATGGTATACGTTTGCGTTGACGTCCGATGAGTAGTTGGAGTGGTATGATTGAGAGTGTTTTGCGTGAGCAAAAGTTTCCAAGTAGTAGGAATAAAAGAGCATGTATGAGAGGAATTATGAATGTGTATGAAGCGAAAGTTGTTTGTTTGGATAGGAATGTTTGGAGGAGACTGATTACGGGATGATGAAAAGAGTTTGTGACACACCTTGTTGGGTACATGGCGTGATTGTGTATGTATGTATGTATTTTTACTTACTTTATGTAATTATTATAATTTATGTAAAAATTACAGAATTTTGAAGTAGAAATACAAAATATTTATAGTAAAATGAAATTACAGATTTTTTTTATAGTAAAATTGTACAGGGTGGGCAAATTTGGACGTTTTCATATGGAAACTCGGAAACTATAAGAGATATGGAAAAATGGACCGCGCATCCTCGATCCCTTTTTTTGAGAGAAACTCAATTATGAAAACAAAAATTAGCTATCGTCTTTTGTTTTCGAGTTATGCCGAAAAGTTCGCTTTTTCCGTATTTTGATAAATGGCCATATCTCGATGGTTTTTTAAATTAGACGAAAATAATTTTCACATTCTTAAGGCACTTTTTTTAGTAGAATGAAATGGTCTTAACGGATATTATAAATCTCCGTTAATTCTCGGGTTATAACATAAAGTTGTGTTTTTTTAAATACAAGTCATAGTCGGCTCTGACTTAGTTAAATAGAGAATTTTTTTCTCTTTTCAATGATATACAGTGTGTTGACCGCGACCCCGGAACATAGGACTTTAACATGTAATTTCGAGAAATTGCGATATATTACTTTCTCGAGTAAAATTCGAAGAAATACTTAGAATACTTTTCGATAGGGCATAATAAGTTCTATAATTTGGTTTTAGTTTTAATTTGCTAGCATGTGCCGTGTGGGCTCTAGAATTTTTTTTTGATATTTTGGTTTTTATTTTTTTTTCTCAAAAACTATAAGGTGTAGGAAAATAAACATGACATGGAAAAATGAGGAATAATTAGTACTATAATTTGGTGAACAAACAAATTTGGTGAACAAACCAGGGTACCCCCTTGAGAGATTTTCAAAAATTCAGTTTTTAATTTTTTTCTACTAAACGATGCAACCTAGAATAATGGTTTGTTCACCAAATTATAGTACTCATTATTCCTCATTTTTTCATGTCACGTTTATTTTCCTACACCTCATAGTTTTTGAGAAAAAAATAAAAACCAAAAAATCAAAAAAAAATTCTAGAGCCCACACGGCACATGCTAGCAAATTAAAACTAAAACCAAATTATAGAACTTATTATGCCCTATCGAAAAGTATTCTAAGTATTTCTTCGAATTTTACTCGAGAAAGTAATATATCGCAATTTCTCGAAATTACATGTTAAAGTCCTATGTTTCGGGGTCGCGGTCAACACACTGTATATCATTGAAAAGAGAAAAAAATTCTCTATTTAACTAAGTCAGAGCCGACTATGACTTGTATTTAAAAAAACACAACTTTATGTTATAACCCGAGAATTAACGGAGATTTATAATATCCGTTAAGACCATTTCATTCTACTAAAAAAAGTGCCTTAAGAATGTGAAAATTATTTTCGTCTAATTTAAAAAACCATCGAGATATCGCCATTTATCAAAATACGGAAAAAGCGAACTTTTCGCCATAACTCGAAAACAAAAGACGATAGCTAATTTTTGTTTTCATAATTGAGTTTCTCTCAAAAAAAGGGATCGAGGATGCGCGGTCCATTTTTCCATATCTCTTATAATTTCCGAGTTCCCCTATGAAAACGTCCAAATTTGCCCACCCTGTACTACTAATTTTTTATAATTTTTTTTACTGTGTAATTCTGTATCTGATTAACAAGATCCGAAATCCAATTTACTTTTAATCTATAACTGAAAACTAGATATAAACATAGTAATTGTAAAACATCAGAACTGAAGTGTGTATATATGTGAAATATTTGATAGTTGAGGGTGGAGTAGCTATAGTCGAGTGACGTTTGTGGTAGGGATGGGCTATGTATTTGATAAATTGATAAATAACTGACAATGGACACAATCGTGCGATGAACGTGGAATGTCTGCAAGCGACACATATTGTTTGGTCGAGTTGATGTTTTCAGTCGTAGCCACTCTAAGACTGAATTTTATCGGACACCTGTAGACATACCCAACCGTCCTAATAAAAGATGTTACTCTTCAAAGTTTTTCTTTTGTTTCTTTGTGACAATTTTTCGATGAACTGAGATATTGTATTAACAGTTAATAAAAACTTAAAATGAATTAAATTTTATTGTCTGTGTAAAATAATGATTTTAGTAAAAATATGTTTGGGTTTATAAATAGCACTTCCAAATATTTAAGCAAATAAACAGAGATTTTTTTGTTCTTTTTTTACGCACCGCTAAAATTCCGATAAAGGCTACAAGATAAACAAAAGAAATTCACCGTTTGACCTTTCATTCCATCCGAATTAAAATATATCCATGTTCACTTAACATGAAAAGATATTTTTAGAATAATTTATTTCTAGGTCGTCATCAAAACCCAAAACGAACTAATAAATTTAAACGATTAGTTTCTCGTGTTGTTCTATTTTGCTTGTTAAAATAAACGCTCTCTTTTTTCACCGATAGTCTTCTGTTTTCGATGGCTTTTTGATTTCCCTCGAGTACATAGAATAGAAGATCTATTCTTATTAAAGTTCAGTTTTATTCTACGGTTATTTTTTCTTCTTTTTCTTTGTCCGATACTTTGTTCTGATAGGATGACGAGAGTAAGTGATACTTGAGTTTTGTCGATGTCATTAATAATTCATCGAAAATTTGACTTCCTCGCTTTGAGATGCTTTGGTTATAATTTACAGTACTTTTCCGATATTATTTTTTTTGTTTGAGTTAATTTACAAATTGATTTGTTTTTGTTAATGATACTTGATGCATGATTAAAAATTTGCAATACAATAAATAAATTAATTGAATGTATTTAATATTATAATTATAATTTTTTTATTATGAAAACAACTACTTGAAATTTAATTAGTGAATTTGCAAATTAAGATATTTCGACAAATTATAAGTTCTAATAAGAAATCAACAAGGACAAATTTATTCGTAGATTAACTATAAATAAAAATACGTAATACATGGGTTGTTTTGTTATGTACGTTAAAAAAGAATGAATACATTGTTTTCTCTCTTATTAATATAACAAAATAGAAATTGAACTTAATTTTGAAATGAATAATAAAAGTTAGTTTAGAATAAAATATTTAAAGATAAAAATAAATTTATTTTCGGAAAGACAAATTAGATCATAGTAAAATATTTTTCAGAACTCATTGTATTAATATAAAAACTGTTTTAGAATAAAATTCTGTTAATTATTTATATAAAAACGACTTCTCGATGAAACTGAACAGGTCAAAATTTGTCAATGACATTAAAATACATAGCAACGAGTAACTAAATAATATATAAGTAACATAAGTGTTATAGATTTTTAATTAGTGAAAGCCAATTATTACAATTATTGCAATTATGAATTTTACATCATAAAGATAAATTAAATTAGATTTGTTTACAGTTCGAATGTAAATTAAGTATAACTAATTATTATTTGATGAAATTTTTTCTTTTAATGAAGTAAGCGAATGAAAAAAAATCATCAATTTTGGTGTTTTTAAATTACTTTGTTAAACAAAGATTTGATAATGATCTTCCTGACAAGTTTAAATGTCATTTTTATTTAATATAAAATTGTAAAATCACAATTGTAAGAATTTTAATTTATTTTATATTCGAATATATTGCAAATATTCAAATAAAATGTTTATTTTTTTTTTTGTAAATAATGTGAGATAAAATAAAATATTATGTTTTCGGTTTGATACATGGCGTGAAACGAAATGTTGTTCAAAGTATGGAAGATTGAAGTGAGAAGCTTTACATATATATTTTTTTTATCGAAAAGAATTGAGAACAATATTTTTGTTATTATCGTTCTGACAGTTGCAACCAAGTCTGATCATAAATCAACCAGAATATAATACTTTTTATTTCTATTTTATATAAATATATGTTTTATTTTACAATATAATGAAATAAAATTTGTGTATAGATTGATTAATTTGAATGAAATGATTTAGAAAACATTTTTTATAATTTATTGCAAAAAAATAAATGAAAAAAAAGGTGTATTACTTTGACATAGTAAAATATATTTTAGAAGATATTGTATTAATATAAAAATAGTTTTAGAACAAAATTCTGTAAATTGTTTATATGAAAACGATGTTTTGACGAAAGCTAAAAATTCGTATTTATTATGTCAAAAATTTATCAATTACATTAAAATAAATAACAAGTACACAGCAACAAGTTACTAGGTAACATACAAATAAGTAGATCACAGGAATTATAGTTTTTTAATTAATGGAATCCAAATTTTATTCAACTCATTTTTAAAATTTCAATCAGTAAAGAGTATTTTATGTGCAGCAACTTTTAATTTGAAAGGAATAAAAATAAAAATATATCCATGCATTAATCTTTATATAGCTTACTATTTGAATAAAGTTTGATAAACTTTGAACAAACATTTTAATGCATATGTGCATTTAAATTTGCATAAAGTGCAAATAGTTAAAACTGTAACGTATATTTGTACATGCATTCCATTAATATTTTCGCATATTTTCAATCTGTTTCGGTACATTTTAGTTAGAGTGTATTTGCAGACATTTTAAGGATTATTTTTAGAACTGTCATAATTAAATATTTGCCACGTTTTTCGGAGTACATTAAAAAATATAAATAACTCAAATAAACTTTTATTTTCCATTTTAGTTAATGTACTATCTGTTGACTAGTTACAATTCGTTCAAAAATTGTGACAATGTAATTTTATTTTTAACTTTTTCAATTTTTTTTTTAATTAGGGCAACCGTCCATTTCATTTTTTTTTTGCTTGTGTTAATCGTTTTAATAATGATTAAAACAATTTTTGGTTTATCGTTCTGCTTTATTTATAATAACAATGAAGATTTTGAAACAAATTAAAGCATGACTTTTTATTTTACATACGTTATAATTATTTACTATTAATTTTTTTCTTAGTTACCATATACAGTGCGATATTTTTATCTCTGAACATATGAACTGAATTACATGTAAATTTCCTATGTTCAATTTTAAAAAAAACACATCGGACGCATAGAGACATCCCTGACAGTTATGCAACCAATCATACGTAATATGATGTTTATTTGAATAAAAAATAAAATATTTAACAGAATATGGTCATTTATTGTAAATTGCTGAACACTTAAATTTATAAATAATAATAATAATAGATAATACTATACGTTTTTAAACAGATTTCTTGAAATAATGCGAATAGTTTAATGTTTTCTAAATATTTTGTTGAAAGTAACTCATTTTTTTTTTCAAATAACTGTCACATTATGTAAGATTGGTTGCATAACTATCAGGGTTGTCTCTATGCGTCCGATGTGTTTTTTTTAAAATTGAACATAGGAAATTTACATGTAATTCAGTTCATATGTTCAGAGATAAAAATATCGCACTGTATGTAGTTAGTAAGTTAAGATGATTCAGACATCTTAAGCGAATGTCTAATGAACGTTAGGTTAAAAAAAATTATATGAATGATTTTGAAGCTATACGTTTGCGTAGACATCCGTATTGCTTCCATTGAATGATTAAATTTTTGTTATCGACATTTTTTTTTGTAGTGTGCTTATTTTTCGAGATATTTAAAGTTTTCAGGCTAAAAAAACTCACCCAGTATATGTATATCTATTAGAATTTTTTCCAGTAAGTTTAAAATCGATAATTTTACATCGAAAAAACATCAGAAATGATATTTTTTTGCATGTTTTTACGAAAGTAACAGATTCCTCTACACAAGAGAAATTTTCGGAAAACGCGTATAAATACATATATCGTTTATATCGTGTATGTATTTCCTCTTTTTTTTTCGGAAATTTCAGTTGTGTAGAGGAACCTGTTACATTTGTAAAAACATGCAAAAAATATTATTTCTGATGTTTTTTCGATGTAAAGTTATCAATTTTAGCTTTACTGGAAAAAATTATTTTTACAGACACCTAATATATATATACATACATACATACATATATACATACACATTCACGCCATGTACCCAAAAGGGTGTGGCACAAACTCTTTTCATCATCCCGAAATCAGTCGCCTGCAAACACTTTTATCCCAAAAAGCAACTTTCGCTTCATCTACATTCATAATTCCTCTCATACATGCTCTTTTATTTCTACTGCTTGGAAACTTTCGCTCACGCAAAACACTCTCAATCATATCACTCCAACTACTCATCGGACGTCCACGCAAACGTATATATATTTATATAAATGTTAACATTATCTAGAATTTCATTTTATGTATAATAATATATGTAAATTTAAATATTTTGAAATAATCCTTGAAACTTTTCATTGGTCTGATATTTCGAAAACATTTTCTCATTAGCGAAAAATATTTCTTCGACCGCAAAACACAAATTTTGGAATTCTGTTGACGGCAAAAAGTTCACTTATTTGTGAATACCATCTTTTCCTTGAACAGATTCAAAATAAAATAATATCTTTTGATGTGCTGCTTAAACTTGCAAACAAACGAAATAAAAGTTTCTTGAAAATCTAGACAGTAAATGCGTTAGTCATTAGGCGTTTCTAATTCCAAATGTCAATCTATATCGTATATAGAACAGACAAACGTTAGAAGTAATTGACCGATTCTCTTTTACTGCTCAATCGTAGTTTCTTGCGATTTTATTTTTATTTTTATTAAGCAAGTTGGGAAAGCAATAAGTGAATGTCGTTTTATATGTATAGCTGATACAGGATATTATTAATAATACATATTTATTCTTAGAATATAAGTACTACATTGGGTACCCCGGATAAGATGGTAAAAAGTGCCCTAAATTCAAATGATATATGAGTAGAAAAACTATGATTCTAACATAAAAATATTATTTTTGATAGGTATTTTAGTCAATTTACAGTGTACACCAGAAGTGTATTTTTAACTAGTGCATATATAATAAAATTAGGTTTTTTTGGCGAACACAGTATATTTACGTTTTAGAATAAGCCACTACTTTTTCAGAGTTATTTCCAAGCGCGTAATTTTTTTTTCTTTTAGACAAAATAACTTAATTTATTTCACACATAGAAGTGAAAATCAGGAATTCATGTCTGAACAGCAGGAGCCATCTGGTAGTGCACCAGGAACGATTTTCGACCGTACATTTATGATGATAATATACGGTGAGCGACGGACACTTTCGGGTAAACTGTACGAAACCGTTTCAAACTCGGTTGCCTTTTGAAAATGTAGTCCAAATTCTAGAGTGAGAGAGACGATGTATTGTTTTAGTTGAAATTGCAACAATTATCCAGCTCCTGCTAATTGTGAATTGTACTATGTTTTAATTGTTCGTTGTTTAAATGTGTATGTGTGTGTGTGTGTGTGTGTGTGTGTGTACGAGTTAAAATGCAATTTTGATGCAATGGAATGGTAGATTAATGTTTTGTTTGAATTTTGCAAATTGCAGTTGATAAGTTTTGCACTTTGATCGATAATACAGACAATGGAATTGTAATTATGCTTTTTTTTGCAGTTTGTAAATACAAATTCTAAGATGTATTAGTCTAAAATTTCTTCTATTTATAAAGTACCAATTAAAATTAATTAAATAAAAAAATTTAATATATCACGTTTTTAAAACGGAATAAAATATATAAAATAATTTCTCCTGGAAAAACGTGAGGCGCACTTTTTACTATTTATCTATTGCATGCGCTCTACATTTTTCCATGAGAAATTATTTTACATTTTTTATTCTGTTTTAAAAACGTGGTATATTAAATTTTTTTTATTTAAATAATTATTTTCTGCTTTTTAGTCTTGTGTGTGTTCTGTATTTTCGGTAGTTTCTGTATGAGTTGTTTGTTTGAATGTTTGAAGAAATGTGTTTAATTATTTGTTGTTATTATTTGTGAAATATTTTATTATTCTGAACTTAAACGAAAATTTTATATCCGTGTGAATTGGTAATTGTTACTATATATATTCAAAGCGACCTCGGACACACCTATTCAGAGACTTTGTTCGCTTTGAAGCACTGCGTCTGTGTGAAGTACATGTTTTTTTTTTTTAAATATATTTGTAGCAAATTAATTTATAATCTTTATTAAACTTTTTAATATTTATGTATAGTTGTATAAAGGAAAATGCATGTATTTTAATCATCTCTTCTAAATACTTTTGTGTAAGTAAGTAACGTAAATATCTAGAAAAACAAATTTAGATTTTTATCAAAGAATACAATTTTAAAGAAACGGAAAAACAGAAAATTCTATATTATTTTGAAACATAAATATGTATATTAAATCTTCTTTGAATTACTAAATCTGTTGAAGTACATTTCACAGAAATAATTTTTATGCATTTTAATGCAAAGCTATTTCAATAATGTTTATTTATATAAATATATTAGTAATCTTCTTATTAATTTCTGTTGACATTATTTTTAAATGTAGTAATTTATTATTGCATTTTCATTGAATTATTGGAAAACTAATAAACACTTGTAAAAAAACTTGTCAATAGACTGCAACGGTGTTTAAGTTTTTTATAGTCGAGCTGTATTATTTCACAAAATATACCTAGTGAAATAAGAATGCGAGGTTATAATAATTCTTTTAATTTTTTTTTAACCTGTACTTTCGCTAGTATTATCAAAAATAATTTTATATTTAAACAAATATTAACTACTTGTATCAATAAATACAACTCTAATCTCAATTTATATAACATAAAATTTGTTTTGTCACATCATTTATTATCTATAAACTCTTTCTGTAATATCCGGTAAATTCAAAATTTATATCGTTATAACTCTCTCTTCAATAAACTTTGTGAATTTGTCTCGCGGGTCCAATATTAGCTATCCATTTAATAACGGAAAAATGGTCGAATTTACCCATTTTTATCCTGACAGCAAGATCGAGATGTCTTTTAATCGAAAGCTTCGATTCAGGACTTTTGGGGGGCATTGGAGTTATTCATCGGTGTACGTTAGTGCCTGACATGAAGATATAGGGGTTTGCATTTCAAAGGACTATTCTGTAAGATTAAGAACTCACTCGGAAAGATGTTTTACACATGCACGCAAGGATAGAACTGGCGAAATTGTGAACAGTGACAAGTCGAACGAATGGAAAGATAGATAGAATACGATGGTTCGTGTATTCACGTTTTGTTAGATGTAATATACGTATTTCTATAGTGTATGTTTCAATAAGATATTTTTATCTACAGATGTTTTCAATTTTTCTTGATTATAAATATGAAGATGATGATGTTTCTATTAGATTGACAGAACATGAAAGGTCAATTCGTCTAAATCATCCATGCTTTAGAATATCTGCATGATGTAAAACTTGAAGATACTGTAATAATTGTTAGATCCAATCACATATTAGCAGCAGATTAATAATAGAATCAATAGAGATTTATAAAGAAAAAGATAATATGTATCACTGTAAAGACATTGAGTTAAATAAAATTTGGCTTGCATTAATTAAAAATCTATAATTATTATGATCTAGTTTCTTATACGTTACATAGTAACTTGTTGCTACGTATTGTTGTTTACTTAATGTCATTGATAAATTTTTGACCTGATAAGACGAGCGTTCAGTTTCGTCGAAACGTTGTTTTTATATAAATAATTAAACAGAATCTAATCCTAAAACAGTTTTAATTTTAATACAATGCGTTCTGAAAAATATTTTACTATGTTAAGTTTATTTTGTCTATTTAATTTACACTGTAAAAAATTTATATAATATTATATTGTTTTTAACTGTAAAATAACAACATTTTTTTTAATTTTTACGTAACATTACAGGCACGATCACCACTCTATTATACAATAATAATAAAATACTAAATTCTAATACGAAAATTATGCACATTTAAAAGCACTAAATTTACATATTATTAAAATCACAGAAAGCTATTTGAAAACATATATGCATGGTACACAGCCATAGAATAAAAATGTAACAAATGTGTTTCATAAAAGCTTAAACTTGGAAATGGTCCAGAGCTTAAAGTGGGTCGAGAGCTTTATACTTGTGGTGCGGAATGTAAAATTTTCTTAAATTTGAATTGATGTCTATTTGGAGGATGATAAACGTTCTCTTTTTGCGTTTATGAATGATAAGAGATAGAAAGAAGAAAAACGATGTATTCATTATTTTATTTCGAGATTTTACTTTGATTCAGCTGTTTTAAAATGAACAAACATATGTATGTTTCCGCAACGAATTTGTAAGCAGAACATATAATAATTTTAAGAATTTTTTTATACTCCTATGTTTTTTCACTGTTTGTATTACATTATATTTTAAATTTATAATATCATTGTAATACAAAATGTAACCTAAGTATATATATATATATATATATATATATATATATATATATATAAAATTGAAGACAAAATTCATTTGTTCATTTTAAATATTTTGTGTTTTTGAAATGGTTTTATATGTTTATGTTTTTATTTATTATTTTTAATTTATTTTTATAAATATATCTAAAAATCTGTCTATATATGGGCATCACGCCAAAATGGCTCAACCAAATTTTTACTAGATTTATAAGAGATTTTGAATTCGGGTCATATTATAACCTATATTTTATGTAAAAAAATTAATTTAGAAGAATAGTTTTAGGTGAAAAAACTAAAAATAAATATCTTTTATAAGTTCAATAAAATGATTTGTATAATAATAATGAAATATAATTGAGTTACGTTATTTTTTGAAATAATAAATAAAAAAAATATTTACGAAAAAGTCAAGTATTATATAAATAATTTAGTGTATATACTACAAATATTTAAATCTTTAAAATCGCATTTCTATTCAGATTTGAATTGAACTTATTTCGTGCAAAGAATGGATGTTTGTTTAAAGTAAAAATTTGAAGGAAAATTATAAACTATTTATATTTAGATATATGTGACTAAATTAACGTAGAACAAAATGCAAGAGGATATTAAGAGGCAACTTATTGGGATTCATTAATTATTCCGAGCACATGTGCATGCATAATTAATGAAAATACTTGCGGTTCATAAACAACCATGGTGAAAAGACATGTTTAGAATTTATATTAAACAAAAAGGACAAATTTTTGAACTTTATGAATATTTTTAATAAAACTTATATAAAATGTATACGTGTTAAATTAAAAACTGTTTTAGGATTAGATTCTGTTTAATTTTGTTTATAAAAACGACGTTTCGACAAAACTGAACGCTTGTCTTCATCAGGTCAATTCGTTTTTATAAATGATAAAAACAAACATAGACTCAGTTATTATTTAATTCAGAATCTGCCTTTACAGTGATTGATGTTATCCTTTTTTTTATATAAATTTCTATTGCTTACTGAGTTAAATAAAATTTGACTTCCATTCATTAAAAATCTATAAATTGTATGATATAGTTACTTATTTGTTTACCTATAGTGACTATGTTTTGTTATTTACTGTAATGTCGTTTATAACATTTATCTTGATGAAGACGGACGTTGAGTTTCGTCAAAACGTCGATTTTTAAATAAATATTGATACAGAACTTTAACCTAAAGCAGTTTTATTTTAGTATAATGAGTTCTGAAAGATTTTGTACTGTGTTGTTAAATTATTGATCTCAGCTTTTGATCTGACGCTACAATTTTATTTTATATATATATATATATAACAAAAAACATTTTTCGACCATTTTGTATTCGTTGGTTCTGATGGACATTTTCTAAGTTTTGAAAAAAATTTTTACATACATTTTTCAAAAAAGAACGATCACCACGAAGATTATCGTTATCGAAAAAAGCAAGGTGTTTCTACGTTTTATATCACTGACTATTGTCCTATATATTTATTTTTTTAACTTTTAACAATTTTGACTATACTTATGTATTTGGTTTTTATAATTTTAACAATTTTAACAACACATCAAAAAATCCTCTGTGAAAACACAGTAAGTCTTTTTTCTTTTTCTCATTTTATTGTTAATTAATGTAAACTTGAAAATTTATATTTAAAAAATTGCATGTTAAAAAATTTATCTTTATTATTTTATTTTTAATTTATATTATTTAAAAATGTAAAATATAATTGTACTGTAAAAAAATCACAAAATAATTTTTTAATAAAGTTGGTTTTTTCCGTTCGTTTTAGCACTTGAAAAAGGCACGAATTGTGACCGAAAGCTTGTGAATTTCAAATGAGTATTTGATTTTTTAAAAACCACATCGGCTGTTTTACCCATCATTTTCATTCAATTATATATATATATATATATATATATATATATATATATATATATATATATATATATAATAAATTCGGGTCCGTATATATCTTATCCATCAAAATTTGCTTTGAAAATATTTTATAACCGTATTTTGATTATATCTATATGATACGCACTGAAACTGCGTCTGCAAAAACGACCGACGTAGCATCGTGTATCTCGCCAGCAAGGGTCCAGTCGATGTCTATGTAAAATCATTTTTGAATCAGAATCCCTGAATTATCCTGTAATTCTGAATTTTGCCTTGTCAGCTGCGGCGCGACGCTAGGCAGGCCGTAGTACGCGCCTGAGATGTGGTAGGGAATACTAAACAGAATTCGATGCCTGAAACAGAACGGGACTGTAGTCATTTGCGAGATTAAAAATTAATTGAGGCTATTTGTCAAGTTGGCATTTTTGAAATAAGTATTTTTTTTTGTACTAGGATTTTATTTTTATGAAAGGAACTCGTAATGAATTTATAACGATTGTGTACTACGGAGAGATATTGTGCGCCACTCAAAAAATCTGAAAAATTACCGATTTGAAAAATCGGTATAACTCGGCCGATTTTGAACGAAATTGAATGAATTTTTTGGTCATGTAAGATGATGGACCATTTGAACCATTCCGCTTCTCAGCACACCGCAGAAAAAAAATGTTGATTTAAAAAATTGTCAAACTTTGACAATATGTATAGTACATTTTGCGACTCAATTTATCAAGGTGTAAAAATTCAAACAATTCTACGTAAATTTCACTTAATTTCAATGACTTACGATGCTTTGTCGTGTAGTTGTGATTATTTTAAATTTACCCTGCATTTTGCGAGTATTAGTTTTTGAGAAGGGTGATTTGATGTAATGTAACGTAGTAAAGAAATCTTTCAGATCTCATTATATTAGAATAAAACGGCTTTGCGTTCTAGTTCTGTATTGACATTTACGAATAATCGACGTTTTGATGAACTCAACGTATGTCTTCATCAGGAAAAAAGATATAAATCTTTTTTTTTGTATCTTTTTTCCCTGATGAAGACGTACATTGAGTTTGTTAGTTTTACCTATAATGTAAATATATATTTGAAATGTCATTTACATCACAACGAAAAGTGTTTTTTATAGTCTAGTTGTATAAAAATTATAGTGTTTTACTCGAATCTTACGGCCATAACTCACTGAGTTGATCTCGTTTTCGTGAGTGAGTTATAGCCATTATATCATACTCGTTGGATAATATTCTATTAACGTTTATTTTTTTTCCTTGGATCTATATGATTCAAATTAGGAGGTTTATTCATATTTTATTTTTGGGTTCGAGCATTTTTATAAAACTATTAAATAAAATTATATAATTCAATTGGATACACATTTGTACCTTGAGACGAAAGGAAAACACGAAAATTTAAGAAATGATATTTTTGTATGCTCCAAAAGAGAGAAATGAACTGAATACATCCCTGTGCAATGGATTTATGACCACGTCTTTTCCATACGAATTGGTTGAAACTCAACGACTAGGTACAATGAATTCTTTACGTCACAATCCTTTTAATCCTGCCGACACTTTTATTTCTTAACCTTTTAGTTTTTTAAGCACATATTTTAACTCTTTTTATCCAGACACTCACACACACTTACTCAAGCTCTCTTTCCTTCAATTCCTGCTTAAATTCAATTTATTATAACACATTTTCAGTTATTAATATGTATATCTCATTTTTCAAAATTTTCAGATTTAGATTTTGAAAAAAATTTTTTACAAATATTTTGTTAAATTTTATTTACATTCACTAAAAATTCAAACATTCCTCTTTTTAACGCAATAATTACGCTAATAACCTATTATTTTTAAAAACATTTGCTGGTACTACCAGCTCGTTTTTGAACTTGTTTTATGTCCTACTGTTAGGCCAGTTAGGTTGTTTTAAAACTGATTGTATAAGTTAGAACCGAGCTTGTAGTGTTATTAAAGTGTTTAAAAACTAGTAAGTCAAATTGTTATTATTATAAAATTAATTGCAAATTTGGTAAACAAATAATATACACGTAAAGTTTTACTAATTAATTTGAAAATTATATTAAAAAAATTATATTTAGACAAACATTAATAATAAAGAAAACGAATGATTTTTATTTAATTAATGTCAATATTCATATTTCCTCCGTGTATTGCGTGCGAAATTTGAAAATAATTAATTATAATAAAACACTAATTAAATAAAAATACAACATAAAATTATAACAACTATCATAATAGCACATCTAGTTCATGCATAAATGTATTAATATCAAGTACCTTGTCGGTCGTCCTAAGTAAGTTTAAAACAATATCTTGTTGTCATTGTCTCACTGTAAACTATCACATTTTTAACAAAAAAATTGTCAAAATTGGACCTCGAAGACAAATGAATAACTTTGGTAGACGAAAAGGCGCGAACTTTGGAAGAAGACTTTCTCAACACTAAAGTGTAAAAATAATTATCGGACTATTTATTTCCAGTTATAATAAAAGTGATTGAAATAAAAATTTAGTTTTTCGAATTGTACCCGTAAAAGAGGTTATGTAAAAGGGAGTGTGCCTGTTGTGCGCGCTTTACAATCTGCCCGCAATGTGTGAGTATTTCTCTTATGACCCTCTACCCCACATATTTTACGCATGCGTATTATGGTGGATCCTAGATATTATATTGTTTTCATTTCTGTAGGTTTTCAATTCGTATAGTCTGTCTTTATTTTGGATATAATCTGACTGTATTACCGCTAAATTTTAATGTTTTTAGAGAAAATTTCGAAGTATACTTTTGTGAGAATTGAAGGTGATGATTATAGTTGTCCTGCTGAGTTTTAATTGAATTTGGATACGTAATATGTAGTTGGGAATTTGTTGAGTGATTGTAACCAAAACAAAATCAATATTGAGCATGCGCGGTAATTGTTATTTGTTTAAATATATATTTGGTTGCTTTCTTTTTATTGCTAATAAATAATAATAATTTTATTATTACTTTGGTTTAACATTATTATTTTTTTTTCGTACTTTTTGTAGAAAAAAAATATCTAATTTTGTAAAATATAAATATTTTGTTTATTAAAATATATATGTTAATAAATTTGAAATTCTTACAATAGTTTTTGCAATATTGTAAAAAATATATTTGTTGCAGGAATTCATACGACCGGCTGAGCATTCCTGCTATGTTGGTTGCAGGACTGGACGACGTGTGTCATTCCTGCTGAACACTCTGGTGAGTTTTGTATTTTGCTTTATAGATGGCATTACTATAGATATTTTTGGTAAATTGTTTCATAATTTCATCACTTTCTAATATATTCAAAATAATTTAAGGAAAATTATTAAAGAAATACATGTGTTTGTGATTGGTTTATGGAGTTATAAGTTATCAGGTTTCAGATAATTTTTTTGTTATAGTTGTAGATGTTTCTTAAAAATAATTTTAACATGTTTACAGTGAAAAAAATTTATAATTACATTTATAAAAAATAAGTATATTAAATAATTTGTTTTTAAATCTGAAATTTTAAGTACTGTATTTAATAATTTTTTTGTTAGTTACTTATTTTTAAGTTACAGTTGTTTCTTGATAAATTTTGACCTTATGAAGACGAGTGTTTAGTTTTATCGAAACGTCGTTTATATATAAATAATTAAACAGAATTTTATCCTAAAACAGTTTTTATATTAACTTTCAATTTATTCAATAAAAATTTTAAATCGTTACAAGGCATTTGAAAATGAATAAAAATCGTGACAATAAGACTTAAAATAAGATGAAAAGATGTTGTAAAAAGGAATTAAAAATACAACAATGGAGAAATTTTGTAAAAAACAGAAAAATCTGGAGACAAAAACCCAAATAAAATTAGAGAACCAATTATGATGTTGAAGTACATAGTTTAGTTCAGAACTACTAGCTCTGCGCTAAAATATTACACTAATTGTGTAATAAGTAGGGTAGGTCTGAATGAGCAACTTTTTATGATAAAAAATAATTTAATAATGTAATTTTTCTGATACCGTTAGATTTTAAAATTAAGCAATTATACTTACAAAGTTATTTCGCAGTATCTGAAATTGTAATTTTTTTTAAAACATAAAGATAAACATCATATTTTTGTAATGTATTTTATCATTTCTGGAGCAACAGAAATATAGAGAACTAGAGAGTGACACAATTTTTTTCTAATTTAATTTGCTTTTGTGTTTTTATGATAAACATTCGAAATTATGACTCATAAAATAGATTTTATGTATCCGTTTATATCTGTATTTTACCGAAAGAATAATATTTCGTATTTTATATAATAACAAAATACAAACTCTTTTTTAAATTAAGAGAGTGGCTTGCGTTAGCAAAAGTTTACAAGTAGTAGTAATAGAAGAGCGTGAATGGGAGGTATTATGATTGTGGATGAAGCAAAAGTTGCTTGTTTGGATAGGAATGTTTGTGTGAAACTGATTGCGGGATAGTGGAAAGAGTTTGTGCCACACTCTTTTGGGTATACGGCGTGATTGTGTATGTATGTATTTATGTACAAACATAATACAGAAAAGTATAGTAAAAATTTATTTAAATAAATAAAAAAATTAATATACCTACCACGTTTTTAAAACGGACTAAAAAGTATAAAATAATTGGTATATTTTTTTTTAATTTAAATAATTGTGTGTATGTGTGTGTTTTGTATTTTCTGTAGTTTCTGTATGAGTTGTTTGTCTGAATAGGAATGTTTGGAGAATATATATTTTTTTTAATATATTAAAACTAATTGTTAACGGAAATAAATTCTCTAGCAATTTCTTGGAAATACAATAACGTAATAGAATCATATTTTCTCCGTTTACATTACATTTAACAATATAACAGCAACTATGTCACTGCCATATGTTATTGAATTGTAAAACACGTGGCTTCTTTCAATGACAGACACAGAACCAACAGATTTTTCCAGTCATGTGCAGATTGTACAATGCTCTGCTTGCGTTGCTAAGGTAAATAAATATTGGAACATCAATACAGAAACACAGATAGGAATTCAGATATTTTTCCTGTAAACGATAATAGGTTTTTGGCGAAATCACACGTGTCGAAAAAACAAGCACAGTAATAGCTTTAGGGCCTTGAATTTTTTAATCATATTATCGAGAAACTTATTTATGAGTTTATTTAAGCTTGAATACATTTTAATACATTTTTTATTGTTGATTTATCTGGTTGATTTGTAAACTTTTGTTGGAATTTCACGTGTCAATTCAAGATATCATTATTATTATCTTACGTAATATAATATAAAACTTTTATATGTGCATATCAAAATCGTTAGGTTTGTTTATCTTCATTCTTAAAAAAAAATATGTAATTTTATCTACAAACCATGAGACATTATGGTTTCTAGAATTTCTCAAGTGATGTAATTTTACATAATTGTTTAAAAATACATAATATCAGAACTATTACAAACATTACGTAATATGGTATTACCAACGGGATGGAAAAGTACATATATATCTAATATTTTCAGTTTTTTAGTAAAGTTTCTTTTAGTAAATTTACAGAACTCTAGTCAGGAATTTTCCATGAATAGGTAAAATTTGTTTAGTTTTGTAATATTAATGTTGTCTCATTATTTTGATGAATTATTACAGATATGAATATGCAAGCAGTAATTTAACATAAGTTATAACAACTATATAAAATTCTACATTAAGTATGTGATGCAATTTGCAGAAAGTAAGCAATTTTACATACTTATTAGGTCATTTTTACTTACTTTATGTAAAAACTATAAAATTTTGAGGTAGAAAAACGGAATATTTATAGTAAAATTTTACTTCTATTTTTTTTTGTAATTTTTACAGTGTTTATTTTTACTGTATATTTAAAAAAAATAATATTTTTAACTTGTAATTGTAAAATATTTTGTAGCTACAAAATTTAAAAGCACATTTCGAATATATAAAGTTTAGTAGAATAAACAATTATGTCATATTAAAACATAAACCACTGTTACAATACAATAACCGTTCATTGTTTCTGTATTCAAATATCATCAGTGACAAATTGTATTACCACAGAAAAAATTCTTTTTTGTTTTTTTTTCAAATATTTTGTCATCATCCGTGGATTCTTTCCGTTTCTCTTCTTTATCGTTTCGATGGGACAAATTTGTGAAAAGATTAACTTAAATAACGGCTGACATTGTTCATCTTGTCACCGTAAGGGGATTTGGGACGTAAAAGGATTGGACATATGTGACGGAAAGGTAAGGTTAGTTTGGGTTGTTTACACAGAATGTTACGTATCTGTAGAAGATGATTTTGTTCAGAATTAAACTTTGTCAATTAATATATTTTCTATACATCGTTGCTTAATAAAGGTTATTATATTTTACAAAGGAACTTGGTCTTTCGCTTAGGAACTGGATTTTATTTGACAAAGAAAATAGGAAAGAAGTATGGATCATTATTGAATTTGTTACAGAATAATGCATCTATAAATATAACGGCTTACGGTTGTAGTTCTGTATTAATTTTTAATATTAACAGTAGATTGATAAGAGAAGCAATAGAAATTTATAGATTTTATAATCTAATTACTTATTTTGTTATCGAAAACATGTTTCTATATTCTGTTTATTTAGTGTATATGTCATTTGTACAATTTTTTCCTGCTGAAAATGTACGTTGAGTACGTCAAAACGTCGAATATTAATAAAACTTTATACAGTACTACAAACTAAAGTCATTTTATTTTAATATAATAAGTTCTAAAAGATTTTTTACTATATTAACAACATTTTTTCTATATTTCTCTACGAAATCATTGAATTCTGGAATTTTAAATTTTAAATACAGGGTGATTTATGACGTCGGGAAAAAACTACACCGCATGATTCCTACGAGTAATCTAAATAAGAAACTTCATATAAACATATGTCTAAAAATGCTTTCTAACGGAACTGTAGCCGTTATAAGTTTATTACATGTAACATCAATCGCGTTAGCCTTATTTATTATATCAGGAAAAAAAAAACAGGTCATAAACTTCTGAATAATTGTAAAATTACTGATTGATTTTCTAACATTTTGTTTAAACACTAGTAAACCAATTTAAAAGTATTTAAAATTCACATTCACAAATTTTCAGGACAATCTGTATGGGGTCAGGAGTCTGTATTAATTTTTTTTTTATAATTATTCTAATAAAGTGATAGAAAAAGCAATTACTATATTAAATTCTATTATAATAATTTTCTAACTGACTTTGTAATGGGTATTATTTGATTATACAATCTAATTGTACAATATTACAAATCTCATATATTTAATGAGAATGTGATGTATCAGACAATCCACGTCCAGACTGAATTATTGTGTAAAATCTTTGCCTCTCTACACCCTCTAATTTAATCGAATGCTTGACATGAATATAGGTCATATATATCTTCATTGACACGTGACATTATAACATATAATGCAGGTTATCACATAATAATGTAGCTGAATTTGTATATGTCATCGCAATACTAATAGTATTAACAATGTGGGTTATTCAATTAAAATTAAAATCAGTATTTATTAATGTAATTGAAACTATATACTTATACTTAATATAATAATAAATAATGTATTAAATGTTTATATATAATGTCAATAATTAGTAAATGAATCGAAAGTTTATTTTAAAAGAGAATTTTCGGCCAAGTTTCATCGAAATTAATATTAACTCGTGCCTCAAAACGGTTGAAGTTTAAATAGGATTTAACATGGGTTTTAGACACTTGTGGGTATTACACGATGCAATACTGTTAGTTTTCAATATTTTGACGTTGGCCTGACTTATATTAGGGATTTGACATCGCTGAATCCGAATATGGCGTAAAAAAATTATGACAACTGTTAAAAATAATGACATTATGGAAAAATATCATGTTTAGTATACGTTTTCACCATTTTTAATAATTTTTTAACACCCTATTCGGATTCAGCGATGTCAAATCCCTTATATAAGTCATGCCGACGTCAAAATATTGAAAACTAACAGTATTATACCTTGTAATACCAACAAGTGTCTAAAATCCATGTTAAATTCCATTTAAACTTCAATCGTCTTGGGGCACGGGTTAATATTAATATTTAATTAATATATATATATATATATATATATATATATATATATATATATATATATATATAGTTTTCTTTTTTTAATTTGAAGCGTATTTTTTTTCAATTTTTATAACCTAGTTACTGGAACGTCTCATGAGAAAAACTGGACTGTATCTTTGAAATGAAGTACAGACTGAAAATGAGGTTATGTTTCAAATTAATAAAATGTATTTTAATATTTTTTGCGCGCGTAAAGAAACGAGGTTTTTTTCATCGTTTTGTTTTTGGGTCAGCTGTAAATTAAATTCATACTTTACATTTCGTTTTAAGAAAAAGATGAAGTAATATGGAAAATAAGGGAGCATGTTTTATATTTAGCTCTTTGACTGTATATATTTTACGTGCATGTAATAGATACAAAAATTCACAATCACAAATATTCAGGACAATCTGTATGGGGTCAGGAATCTGTATGGGGTCGGGAATCTGTATGTGGTTATAAATCTGTATGGTGTTAGGTAAAATTATTTTACACTTTTTAGTCCGTTTTAAAATCATGGTATATTAATTTTTTTTTTATTTAAATAATTATTCCTGATGAAGATGTACGTTGAGTTTTTTTTTATTAATATCAATATTCATAGTTTTAAATTTAAAACAACAAAAATTAAATAATAAAATTTTTGCTCTAACAAAAGTGTTACATACAAAATATTCATATTTATTTTTATATAAAAATAATTTCTAAATTTTTAGTCGGAGTCGAGTTGGTAGAAAAAAAATCGACTCCGTCTCCAACAAAATTCTTAGACTCCGACTCCACACTTTATATTCAGAATCGGTATAAATTTAGCAAGTGCGTTGCAAGAACTGAGTAAATAACTATTTTCTTTTTTTTTGTATCTTTATTGCAAGTTAATAAAAGAAAGTAAACAAATTCTAGTAATTAGAATCATTGTAAAAAGATAAAAAGAAAAACTAACGATTTTTTCTCCTGTATTACTGCTCAACCTCAGCCAGAATCAACCCATAGAAACTCGTTATCAGAAACGTAGCAGCATTTCGGAAAACATAGTAAAACATACGAGCAAAAAGTACAAATTACAATAGGGCGAGCCATTAGATAACAATGTTGTCGTGCAAACCGAATCACAGTGCACACAAGAGCAGGATAGTTACATCGATAACATGCCACAAAAAACTACGAACTATTTCGGTTACACTCGTCACTTTTTGCCCCAAGCAGGAAAATTTCATTCCTGCAACGAACTTACCCGAACTATTCCGGTTGGAACATGATTCGTCTGCTTATCGTTCGCCGGTATTTCATTGAGATCTCTGTATATGAAATTCAGTCGGCTTTCAGCTGTCTTACTCGGTTTCAGGACAAGCTTTGTGTGTTTGCAGGAGTTGTTAGATTAGCGGTCAAACAGCTGTTAACGTTCATACATTCATTTGTCATTTGTTTTTACGTGTTTGATTGTTTTTCTCTCGATCGAAGCCAACTATTAACGGTGAGTTTTTTTAATTCAAAGACTTTATTTTGTTTACAGTTGTTTCTGAAAAAGTTTAACAAACTTTTTAAATTAAATTAAATATTTTCGTTAGAGAAATATATATATTAATATTTGTAAATTGGGAATTTTATATTGAAAATTATATTAGTACAATTGTTTAAAAGATGAATTGCTATGACATCGAAACTTATATTTTGATTAACATTTCCTAAATTATTTTACTTTTTAGAGCGTAATTAAATATAAAACATTGTGCAGCAAAATTATTTTTAATAAATATATTTATTTAAATACTTATTAATATACTACTAATAATGAATATTTAGTAGCCTATATGGCTGAGCGATTAAAAACATGTGCTTGATATCGCTTGTATACATGCGATCCCGGGTTCGAATCTCGTTTGGTGTACGGATGTTTATAATGTCTAAGCGGAATTTAAAAATTATCAAACATTGTTTCGTGCTAAAAACTTATTTAGCTATGATAAAAAAAATATTATTTAAATGATGAATTTAAGAAAATGTTTTAAATAAATCGCTGGCAAGTTTATTTTAATTTGTTTGTTAGTAAGTTTATTTGAAATATATATTTTTGTTACAAATATATAAAATATTTGTTTAAATTATAGTATGCTGTAGTTATGAGCAGTTTTTTGGCTAATCATATGGTTAAAGAAACATATTGAAAAATTAAATCTACTTTTTTTTATAATATTTATTATTTAAACTTTGATATTATTTTATAATAAATTTTCTAATAAATAAACACAAAATCGAATTAAGTAGTTTATAGATTTTGAAAACGATATTGAAATTTTCAGAAATATGGTTACAAAATTAGAGAATCGAAAATTAGATTTTGTTTTAAAACTACTGCTAAAAATTAAAATTTTATTATAGTTAAAGAGAAAATATTTGAAAGTTATCAATTTAAACAAGTTAAGGATTAATTTTAAGATTAATTAATTTTATTATTTATGTGTAGAATTACAAAATAAAGTAAAAATATTTTTTTTAAAAATGCTTGTATATTAAACTGCTAAATACACAGTTTAATAGAATAATGAAAATTAATAATCAGTTAATTGATCATGTGGTGAATTACGCATTTAGTTTGTCAATTGTTTTGCAAACTTTATATTGTTGATCAGTTGCTGTTATTAATTGACAATATGTTTGACAAAATTTTATGAAACTGCTGAAACATGTATTCGTTTCCATGGAAATATTTGAGGAAATTAATGAAATATTTTGTCTTTTTCTATACTTTACTTTTGCTAATTTATAAGTTAATTTGGAAGATTTTAGGCAATAATGGATCATTTAATAAATTTTAGTTTAGGTCAAAAATTTAAGCCATCCTCAGTTACATATTATATAATACAATTAAATTACATAAATTATGTTATATTCATAAAATTAATATCAAGATATTAATAATAATTTTGATTTGATTTATATTTATATAAATCAAAACTATTTTTATGTATCACATCTAATTTACATGTAATTAGATTTTGTTTTAATGAATATACTTTGTAAGTGTAGTCACGTATTAAGAAACAAAATTTAAACTTTTTAATATTTTATACACTTTTTTGCATATTAATTACTTTAATTTAATTTAAATTCAGTAATTATTATCAATATGTTGAAGAAAACTTTTTTTTAAATTTTAGATTTTTCTATTGTTGCTTGGTCAGGTTAGGGATGTTTAGAGGAAACTGATTTTGGGATAGTGAAAAGAGTTTGTGCCACACTTTTTTGAGTGTATATATGTCTTTGTAGAACGATTTTTTAGTTTATGATATTAAGGTTTTATTAGCATTTACCTTAAATCTTTATAAAAGTAAAATTGAATCGTATAAAAATAAAACAAAAACACGATATTTTTTAAAAGTTCTAAAGAATAATATTTGTTTTTTGAACAGTGATAAAAAAATATAGTTTATTCGTAATAATAAAAATACCGAAGAAATGTTTTTGACAGGAAAATAATTTTATAAATATAAACAATGAATAATCGTTTATTGACATTTTCTATCAGGTCCTTTATCGATTTTTATTGCGATATTTTTATCATATGTGCTTGTCAGATATGGTTGAAATTTTCATTTTGTCAAGCGGCTATATTTAAAAAAATTGTCGCCATATGTGTACACATATCTTGTATCTAAGTGCTTAGATATGTATAAAGTTTATTTTATCATGACCATACAAACTCACTACAGCTTATGTAATAATGTTACAGTTGTATCAGAAAGTTTTTGAAGTATCTTAGGCATATGTTTTGCAGATTATATAAAGTTTTTGAGTTATCTTACTGTGAAACACGTGTATAAGTTATTAAAATATTAATAAATATTATTAGTTTTTCTTATACTATAGTCTGCATCATATAGGAAACTTACTTTATTTGTGATAATATTGAAAAATGCTATTTGAAACAAGTTTCAGAAGAACATTGTGGGTTCCTGATAAATTTTAAGTTACAAATACGAAAAAAAAATGTAATTATAATTTTTATTGTGATAAAATTGGTCTAACTTGTTAAATGCTATTATTGTTTACGTAGATTTCAGTAAGAATTAAATAACTTAAGAATTAAGTTGAAGCAAGAAGTTAGAACAAGTATTTTAAAATTTACTTGTCTTTAATTTTTTAAAAGTACAAAAATTATTTCCGGAATTTAAAGTATTTCACTTTATCTTTTTGATTGGATATTACATTTTTATTGCGTAAAGTAAATTTTACGCCCTTTTCATAAATTAAAATTTGCTAAAATAACGTAGGAATTCATTTATTATACCTAAAAATTTAATAACAATTAAAGTTATAATTTTACGTGTTTTTTATTTGTATTGAGATTTTTTAAATTTTTTTTTGAAAGCTTACGTAATATTTAAAATTTATTTAAAACATTGGAGTTTATTACCGAATTATTACAATTATTCTATGCATAATTATTTCACATTTTATCTAGAGTTAAAAATATCGACCTTAAGAAATTATTAAATTTATTTTATCAATTACTTATTAAATGACCAATAAATTTTGCTCATAAAATTGATACTGAAAATATTAATATCAATAAAAATATTATATTTTATAGCTTATATTTACATTAAATAAATAAATGTGTTTATAAAAATATATAATAAAATTTATATTATCACTTATGTAGTTATCGTTTTAAAATTTTCTGAAATAGACGCAGAAAATATTTTCATGCATCCTTATTAAAATAAACTTTAAAAATAAAATACTGAAACAAACTACACTATTAAAAATTATAAACTACAAGTATAAAAACAGAAAAAACGCTAGGCAGTAGTTGTTTGATACATTTCTAATGATAAAAGAGGAACGAAGTTGGAAAATATGTTACATTTGCGACACAAAAGAAAAAGAATGATGAGCTTTTCTATACATTTGATGTGTAAGTTCATTAGTACGCACTTTACTTGCAAATGTTGTTTACGTAAGCCGGCAATGCTGACACGTTTTCGCCCTACTATGATACTTGTATACAAGATAATAATTATTACGACGCGAGATGATCTTGTTACTAATGATCTAAATCTGTCCTAAAAATCACTGACGCGCGTGTGACATTATTTTTATTTTTCAACGGACAGCATCATTATTTCAATTGTTTCTTCCAAACATTTCTAGTAAAAATATAGAAACATTAATTATTTAATTGTCAATATTTTCGTTGAATGTTATTCTTTTAACATTGTAAAAAAACGTTTAATTTAATATTGTTTTAAGTTTGTTAAATATAAATATGTAATAACATAGTTAAATAAAATTTGGCTTCCATTAATTAAGAAGTTATACATTTTTTGATCTAATTACTTATTTGTTACCTAGTAACTTGTTTCTACGTTCTGTTACTTACTGTAAATGTCATTTCTATCAATTTTCCTGATGAAGACGGACGTTGAGTTTGCCGAAACGACGATTTTAAATAAATATTAATACAGAACTTTAACCTAAAGCTATTTTATTTAATAAGTATTTATTGTTTATGTATTGCTTGTCTAAATAGGGTTGTTTGGAAGTAACTGATTTCGAAATAGTGGAAAGAGTTTCTGCCACACCTTTTTGAGTACATCTCGTGATTGAATATATGTATGTTTATTGTTATAAAAATTGTTCATAATTTTCTTCTGGAAAAAAAATGTAAGAAATAGGAGAAAATGACATTTATCCAGAAAATAATAATAAAAAATGCAATATTATTTTAATATACTCGTAAAATAAAGAAAAATATAATATATATTTATTTTATCACAATAAAACTTTTGCTCACTGCCAAATGAAATTGAAAAGCAAAACATTTCAAATATTTACAAAACTAACATCAACCTGAAAATTGCAATTGCAGTAAAAGTAAATGTTTTTCCAAGTCGATTTTAGTCCAAAATCCTTAACGGAAAAATTTACCAGATATTTTTTCTTGTTTCTTGATAGTTTTATCTTCTCAATTTAGTGAATTACCACCTAGGAATATAAAGTATATTACTAGTACAGCGCATGGAAGTTTTATAAAACGTAAAGAATGCGCAATAAACGTTCATTTTGATTGGAAACTTTTCTACTATCATTTTCTAGTGGAATTTCTTTACATGTTACATATTTGAAAGCATTTAGATGTTGTTAAAGTATTATATACATTTCCTTCCACGTGTGATGTACTCAAAAATTCAATTGCAATTGAATTATGTACTTTCTTTTTCGTTTATCTGTTTTAGTTTAGTTCGTATATTATTTTTATGTTTTTGTTTCCTAGTTTTTTACTGTAAGTATCATACTTTTGCTGATATTGTTAGTAAATTGAAATTTGATGTAATAATAAATCTATTTGATATCTTGTAACAATCACTTTGTTAAAATCATTGGTATTAAAATTTAATATTTCGCTTATAAAACCAAAAATACTCGCTTTTTTAATATAATAATAAAAATATTGCAAGACTTAAAGCGATTTAATTTATAAAAAAGATTTATATATATATATATATATATATATATATATATATTACATAAAAAATTCTTTAAGTATTAGAATTTTTTTTTGCTACACTAGTAATTTCTTAATGTACACTTTAGAGAATTCTCACTAGACAGTTTTTTTAACGGTGTTATATGAAATGTTATAACTCCGGACAATACTTCTGGGAAAAGAGATTAACTTTTTTTCGGAACGAGCTTCTAGATACATTTTGCGAAATTATTACAGTTGTTCTACACTCACGATCACTCATTTTATTTTGTTTCTGACATGGGGAAGATTAGCTCGTATGTGCTCAGATTTTATAATATATTTCTCGAAGAATTTTCGTGAAATGCATAGTTATTTCTGGTTGTTTAAAAAGTAAGTTACATTTATTTTGTTTTTATCTAAAAACTTGAGTAAAATAAATAAATAAATGTTATTATTTAAATTTATTTTTGTAGTATTTTTATTTTTTATTATTATTTTTAACTATTTGGGGACAAATCAGAACTATGTACCATTTTACATGCAAATAATTTAATATTTTTTAAAATTTTATTAAATTATATATTTCTATATATTAAAATAAAAAGGCTTTAGGATTTAGTGCCGTATTAATTAATTTAAAAATAGACATTTTGACAGGAAAAATGGTACGAATGACATATACAATAAATAAACAGAACATAAAAATAAGTTACTAGGTAACAAAATAAGTAACTAGATTATAAAATTTATAATATGAGTTTTGAATTTTTTTTAACTATGTTTATACATATAAATGTTTATTAATAGTAAAGTTAAGTAATTAATATTTTTTTGTAATTAGTTATAAACTGATATTTTATACCTAGTGACTTGTAGCATTAGATTGAGTCTATTTGAAACTAAAGACAAAAAATGTATGTAATTCAAATGAAATAAATTGGTGTTAAAGGACTTTGCAGAATTTAATTTTGACAAAAATATACGAATTTTCAAATATAAACGCTATTATTAGTATTAATATTTATTGATACAGAAATTGAACCTAAAGCCATTTTATTGCATACAATGAGTGAAAGATTTTTTATTATACTATTATATGACTTATACTGATATTGCGTATTATTTGAAGAGATGACCAAAGTATAAACGTTTGACATTTACATACGTGTAAACGTAGTACTACTTGTTTACAAAATAGATTACTTTTCTTTTCAATTTTAATTAATTATATCCAGTTTGTTTTAGTTCAGGAATAAAATGAAATTAATTTTGATAAACGTGTTACTTTAAATTAACAAATGTAACAACAAGCACAGAATAATATTTAATAAATTTTCTTTTAGTATATTACATTTTCCTGTTTCAGAAATTTACTTTGATTTAACGTTTCAAGATAATTTCAATATTTGGATGATTATTTTTCAGGGCGTTGAGATTTTTTTTGTGCTTAACTATAATATAAGGTTAAGATTAATATAAAATATTAATTATTATTAGTTAGTGAATTAATTACAGTTTTGTTATAACTCGAATATATTATAAATTGTGAGACAACTTGTATATTAAAAATAAAGTAGTTATTAATTTTATATTTAGTTTAAAATATGAAAAAAAAATGCAAAATAAATACTTCTTGTTTTGGAATGTTTCACATGGAAACTAGAATTTTTAAAAATAAACTTGAAAGGAATTTAATAAAAACGTTTATAAAAATAAACTTCTCTAACTTTGGTAGTTTAATAAAATCTATAATAATTAAAAAGTTTTTGAAGTAGGCGTTTATTTTTACTATGTTTTGCTCATTAATGATTTTTTTATTAAGTAGTTCAAAATTATAAAGTGGAAATTATGTTTATTAAAAATATTTGCAAAGTATTTTTATTTGTTACAAAATATATGTATTTGTGTCATTGTACTAACATACGTAATATTGTAGAAGTCTCATTTGCTACAGAATTTATCCGAACTGTTTATAATTTGTTTAAAAATAATTATATTTTGAATATTATAAATCGAATGTACGGTACATGTATTTACAGGATGGTTAGAAAAATATGTGACACGTATAAGATTAGAGTTTTTTTTTTATTTATTGAATTTTCTTTAATAAAATAAAGTATAGCAAAAATTTTAAAGTCTTTTATTAGCTATATTTTTGCACGTACAGTCTGACCTTGATAATAAAAAATTCAATAAAACTTTTAGTGACAAACTTTTTGTTTATGTTTTGATTTTATTTCTTTCGAAGAAGCTTTAATCTAACTTTGAAATAATATATATTTTTCAGAACTCATTATATTAAAATAAAATGGCTTTAGGTTGTAGTTCTGTATTTATTTATTTATTTATTACATTGGTATTGTGTACAAAAAAACAAAAATAGCATATTTTTTATTTATTAATAGACGTTTTATACTTTCTTAAAAAATAATCTAATTTCTTTACTAACAATATTTTTTGTATCACTGAGACCCCAGTAAAAGCATTTGCTTATTATTACCTACTCATAGATTTCAATAAGTGTATTTTTTCTGTTTCTTTTTTTCTCTGATATTGCAATATTTACGTAAAGAAATAGGAAAACACATATTGCGAAATAACAAAGTGTTATATATAAAATTTTTCATTGAAACGTGATAGTGTTTTCTTTGGAAATGCAATATGAGATTTATTTTGTTATTTTTTTTAATAGAAAAGTCATGGAACACGTGAAGAAAAAGTTTTATTTGAAATTGGAAAAATCACATTGTTGAAAGATATATTTTTATTTCGTATTAATATTATTTACTTATATATTTCGTATTTCATAAATAATTGATTTTATTTTGTATCACTTCATATAATAGTGTTGCTATATTTACGTGAGATAATTATTATGGGAATTTTATTAACAAGTTTTTATTAACTCGCTTTCTTGTCTGTTTTTTTGTTTGTTTATCTGTTCGGTACAAATTTTCCAAGATATATACTTTAAACTGTAAACATGACTCAGAACTGGATGATAATGCAATATTAACTAATTAATTAACAATATTAAAAATATTAATTTTTATCTGATGCCATATTTGCGTACTTAGCAAATATTTGTTTTCAAAATACAGAAACTACAGAAAATACAGGACACACACATAAGATTAATAAGCAGAAAATAATTATTTAAATAAAAAAAAATTAATATACCAGTTTTTAAAACGGAATAAAAAGTATAAAATAATTTCTCCTAGCCCCATACAGATTCCTGACCCCATATAGATTGTCCAGAAAATTTGTGATTGTGAATTTTTAATAGCTATGACAATACTTGTAAGATTTAAAACGAAAAACGTAGGGCGCATGCAATAGATAACAGTAAGGAGTGTAGGGAGTAGCTGTCGTTGTGTCCCACGTTTTTTTGTTTTAAATCTTACAAATATTGTCATAGTTATTAAAAATTTATAATCACAAATTTTCAGGACAATCTGTATGGGGTCAGGAATCTGTATGGGGCTAGGAGAAATTATTTTATACTTTTTAGTCCGTTTTAAAAACGTGGTATATGAATTTCTTTTGTTTACATAATTATTTTTTATTGAGATGACCAAATCATGAATTTCGACAAAATATAGAATGCTTTCTACCCGTTGTAAACGAACAAATAAGGGTTAATATTTAACATGAGTTACTATAGTAAAAATTTATAAACAAATTATTAAAATTATAATAATTTGTTATTTATTTCAGCTAAAGAGTGGTTTACAAATTATATCTCTGGAGTACTGCAATTTATTGATTTGTTGCACTTTTTTTGAGTGGACATGTTAAAAGAACTGTTTTTGAACAAAAGTTCAGAAGCTATTTTTTTTTACGTTATACAGTGAACTGTGTTTCGTTCTTTGGATTCAAGTTCAAATAAATTGCATTTCAAAGAAGATAGTGTTTTACAGTCACATGTTAGATGCAGAGGTGTTTCATATCTTTTTTTCGCAGGTTTGCCGGAAAATTGAAGTTATATAGATGTTTTTATAAATTCTTTTAAACATAAAAATTTCTGATTATAAGATACATTTAGTACGTCTGTAATTTTATATTGTAAATAAACCCCCGTATTTTCTCTAAATGTAACAAATTATGTATGGTAGTGAATGTTGGGTTTGGCTGTAAAAGCATAAAAGAAAAATGTCTGCTGTGGAAATAAGATTTTTACTTGGAGAATGTGATGTAATTAGGAGGAATCGGGTACGAAATAGATTAGTGTATGATGAGTGCCAAATTTGAAAAAAATGTTGTAAAATAGTTAGTATTAATCATTTAAGATGGTTCGGATATTTTGAGCGAATGTCTAATGAATGTTTAATTAAAAAAACAATTATATGAATGATTTTGAAGCGATATGTTTGCGTGGACGTCCGATGAGTAGTTGGCGTGGATGAATGAGAGAGCACTAGTAGGAATATTGTTCTCCTGCTGTCTAATGCCAGGACAGTGGCTAAACAAGCCTTTTCTTTACTAATTTTACTATTAGCCATTACGTCAGATCCGCACTTTTTAGTGTTTCAATGTCAACTGAGCTAAAATTATTTCAATCAGACTGTCACTATGACTGATACTTGTAGGGGCTTTGTGATTAAAGTCAGGAATAACAGTCAGATTTTTCAGTCAGACTGTCATTCCTGATTGATCGTGTAAGGCCCACTATAGGTTGTTACAATATGACAAAAAATTAAAGTTAAATTTTTTATCTTTAAGTTTACATCTTTCGATTTTCAAAATCGTGAACTCTCTCGCCTACATCTTCTAACATTTTATTATTACACATCCGTGTTATTCGATAATAAAATGTAATCGAATCAAATCTTTAGTTTACACTACCGTTGTTAAATTTTGTGTACATAACTCAAATCACAATATTTACTGTTGTGCGTAGACATGCAGAATTAACTTTAGTATTTGACCTTTATGCAAATTAGGGGACGTTGGTAATTGTTGTCATAAAATGTAAACGGTAAATTATAAGTAATTTTCGTATTGTTTGTATATGTAAATTATTTTTTAATTACGAGAATGTTTACGAAACATTTTGTGATATAATTCCGATTTTAAATTTATTATCGAACGTTTACTCAAACAGAGTAAACAGTTTTAATTCATTATTAACACGTTTTTCTGAACTCGCTTTTTTTGTTTGTCTGTTTGTTTGTGTATTGCTACAAATTTTGAAATCGATTTTTAAATTAACTTCCCGATGAGCTAGAGACTTGAAACTTTAAACATATCTCAGAACTGGATGACAATGCAATATAAACTAATTAATTAATAATATTAGAAATATTAATTTTTATCTTCGAATTTCGTACATTCGTGTATTTAGTATATTTTTCCCAAAGACAAGACTAAAAAGCAGAAAATAATTATTTAAATATTTTTTTTATTATAGTACGTTTTTAAAAATGACAATACTTGTAAGATTTAAAACGAAAAACATGGGGCTAAATGACAGCTACTCCGTACACTCCTTACTATTATCTATTGCATGCGCTCCACGTTTATCGTTTTAAATCTTACAAGTATTGTCATAGCTATTAAAAATTCAAAATCACAAATTTTCAGGACAATCTGTATGAGGCTGGGAGAAATTATTTTATACTTTTTAGTCTGTTTTAAAAACATGGTATATTAATTGCTTTTATTTAAATAATTATTTTTCATTGTTAAACAGAATATTTGTTTACAAATTAATGAAGAGTCATAAATAAATAAAAGTTTGTAAAAAAAATAAGATTTACTATTTTTCACATCAATTCATATAATTCAACAGAATTATATGAAATTAATGGTAATGTTCGCTTAATAATTACTTTAGTATACACCTCTACTCAAACCTCTACTCTATTATAGTTCAGATAGATATCGAACGTGATTAATTTAAAGTTTCAATATTGAAATTTTAGCAGATAAGCTAGTTTCAAGGTAACAAATATATATTATTCAAATATGTTGTTTACGTAGATTAAAATCAATCATACAGAAAAGAAATTATCATTATATTGTGTAATAAAAATATATCGATGATAATTCGATAATACTATATGATGGGTATATCGTGATTTCTATATATATGTATATATATATATATATATATATATATATATATATAATAAGGATTTTGTTGAAATACTGGTATGATAGTATGTATTATTCAAATTATTGAATTATAGGATTATTATATTGAATTGTATGGTATAATATATTGGAAATATGTTAATAAAAATTTTACATCAATGTTGAAAGGGTCCGCGACCATTTGCCGCCGCCATTTTGCCGCCGGACATTTTGCCACGGACGTTTTGCCGCCGGGACATTTTGCCGCCGGGACATTTTGCCGCCGGGATGTTTTGCCGCCGGGATGTTTTGCCGCCGGGATGTTTTGCCGCCGGGATGTTTTGCCGCCGGGACATTTTGCCGCCAGGCAAGTATTAGGCGTAACTTTCGGTAGAAGACAAACACCTAAACCAACCTATTAACCTAACCTACCCTAACCTAACCTAACCAATGTTTTATCGAATTATCTCTTCTTTTGTTTTCTACCGAAAGCTACGCATAATACTTGCCTGGCGGCAAAATGTCCGGCGGTAAAACATCCCGGCCGCAAAATGTCCCGGCGGCAAAACGTCAGTGGCAAAATGTCCGGCGGCAAAACGCCCCGGTCCCACATGGGACCGGGGCGTCCCACATGAAAATAGTAATTCTGACATAGCAAAGAATCTGTCAGAACTAATTGCATAAAATAAAAAAGCTTTAGAATTAAATTTTGTAGTCCACGTATATAATTATCAGGAAAATAATTATTTAAATAAAAAAATTAATATATGAAAACGGACTGAAACTATAAAATAATTTCTCCCAGCCCCATACAGATTCCTGACCCCATACAGATTCCTGACCCCATACAGATTCCTGACCCCATACAGATTCCTGACCCCATACAGATTCCTGATCCTATACAGATTTCTGACCCTATACAGATTTTTGACCCTATACAGATTGTCCTGAAAATTTATAATTGTTAATTATTAATAAATAGCTTTGACAATACCTGTAAGATTTAAAAAGAAAAACGCAAAATAGATCTTGCATATTACAGAATTTTGTACTCTACAACATTTATTTGAAATAATTTAGTCTAAAATAATTTGTACCTGTACCTATATTTAAAAAAAAAACAACAGAACATTAACTAATTTTTTTAAAACTAGTCGTACAACATCAAAGTCAGCTTTAGTTTGCATGAAAGATATAAGAGAAGTGTGACATTCTGTACAAGTAGTAAGTACATGTTTTTTTAAGGGAAGCTAAAATGTTAATACATAATTTATATTAAAAGTTTAATGCGCAAAATGTACCAACTTTTAACGTAAGCCATTACTCCACTTATTTCACTCCAAACATATAGGTGTTTTATAACTAAATTATTTTTATATTTTATATGCGATGTAAAAAGAAATTTTATTTTGTTAGAAGCACTTTGTGATTATTAATATTTTGTATTAAATAAATTAAAAAATATTATTTTTTGTAAAATTGGAACTATAATAAATTTGTTATCGAAATTTCAAATAAATATATTATATGTTAATATATTTTTAAATGAAATGGAAATAATTTACTTGAAATTAAATTTAAGTTTTGTATTAATATTTATTGATAATCGATGTTTCGATGAACTCTACGTTTGTTTTCATCAGGGAAACTCTATCAGTTTATTTGATGGAGACGGACGTTGAGTTCGCCGAAACATCTCAATTATTAATAAATTTTAATACAGAACTTAAACCTAAAGCCGTTTAATTTTATATAATGAGGTCTGAAAGATTTTTTTACTATGTCAAATAAAATACAACTTTAAGTTGACCAAGAAAAACTAGTACTTTAAACACTAATAATATTGAAGATATTTTGATCTTGAAACTAAATGAAGACGTAGCTGTGTCGCTACCCACACATGATTGCACTATAAAGTAAGATATATTGAATGCTTTTTTCTAGAAAACTACGATATATGACCTACTGTATATCAAATAGTTTTATTTTTGTTCACAGTTTTTTAGAATATTGAAATTTATATAATAATTATATATAATTCAGAATTAAATTAATATATTTCAGTAAAATATGTAAATTATATGTTAATTAAATTTAAGATTTGGAATTTTTTTTTGATCTTTGATTTTATTAATAAGGTTTTTTATCCATAATGGATCATCAATGAAATTTTATTATTTCTTTTTATTTTCAACATTTCAGCAGTTTATCATGAACCATCTTAAGCTACATTTTACAATACATTACATGATTAATATTTTATAATAAGTGTTATAATTAATGTATAATTTATATGTGCCCAATTCAAACAATGATTATAACACTTATTATAAAATATTACCTAATTATGTAATTTATTGTAAAATGTAGTATTAGTTGGTTCGTTATAAAGGGACAAAACGTTCAAAATAAAAAGAATTTATAAAATTTTATTAATAATCTATCATTTCCTACAAACCTTCATATTAATTTTAATGAAATATTAATATAAATTCATGTTCGCATAGTTTTATTTATTCTAATTTTTTTTATATTAAATTATTAATTTTATTATGTACTTGTTTGTACATTTTTAATATAGATTTAATTATTTTGTAATTCAAATGATTAATGATTTAATGATTCAATGATTATAACACTTATTATAAAATATTACCTAATTATGTAATTTATTGTAAAATGTAGTATTAGTTGGTTCGTTATAAAGGGACAAAACGTTCAAAATAAAAAGAATTTATAAAATTTTATTAATAATCTATCATTTCCTACAAACCTTCATATTAATTTTAATGAAATATTAATATAAATTCATGTTCGCATAGTTTTATTTATTCTAATTTTTTTTATATTAAATTATTAATTTTATTATGTACTTGTTTGTACATTTTTAATATAGATTTAATTATTTTGTAATTCAAATTAAATTATTACATATCTATAAAAGTTATTTTCGACTATATTTAGATGAACTTGTTTAGATGAAATGTTTGGAATATAATAAAATTAAGTTTTTAACTTTCAGACAATTTTTTTTTATAAATTCTAAAAACATAATGTTGTTTATTTAAGAAATATACTACATATAAAAATTGTCAAATATTTTTAAAATATATTAATTGTTTTATCTAAACATATTAGATGCGATATTTCGTTCGCAATAAATAGGTTTTTATTATTATTATTACTTCATCACATTTTAGATATAAAGTCTATCAGAAAATATTCGATGGAATTTTAAAATGTCCGTGTTATTTGATTCTATGTCAACAAATGGCTCAAGTTTACTTAAAATAAACAGGAAAAATGAAATTGGATTGTATTTTGTGTTCTCAATGCTATCTAGATTTACTAGTTTATTTCTTTTGTTTTATTTCGAGTGAAAAAATTCTTGAAATTTTTTTGTATTATTTACCTGTGTTTATTAGGAGTTTGTCTTCTTTGTTACAAAGAAATTGCTGAAATTTTAATTGTCTTTTACTAAACTATATGTATATATCGTTTATTTTTATAATACAATTTTTTTTATTGTAATTTATTACATATCGTATATTATAATAATCAAAATTACATAAATTTTATGTTAGTAAATAATTTATTAACAAAAAAACTATTATACTTTAACAGTATTGGTCATGAAATTAATTTAAATGATTATATTCGTATTTTTTATTAGAGAGTATTAAGCCTGGATTTGATTTACAAATTTGAGATTTATGATTAAGATTTAAAATTTACAAATTTAAGCACTGGCACATAATGAACTTAGAATATGAATATTTATTCAATCAGGGCTTAACTTAGAAATCACGTGATAAAATGTATATTTTTTTGACGTTGTTTCTGACATAGATTATGTCATGGAAACTGAACTACGAAAATTGACTTTTTCAAATGATAATGACATTGACATAATTATCTTAGGAATAATGTTGTATATACCTATATATTATATATATATATATATATATATATATATATATATATATATATCTACGACTACAGAACAATTCCAAAATAACTTTTTTATCTTCGTAACATATATATAACTAAAATTAGCTGACCATTCAATCACTGAATGAACTGTGGAGTATATACAAAGTGTAATCTTGTTAGCTAATCAAGGTGACACACATATACACACACACATATTATATATATATATATATATATATATAGCATAGTATTTGAGTATTTTCCTGTAATAAACTAACATCGCTCTGGCATCGTTTGCTCTTGTTAGAGGGTTGTTACATATATATATATATATATATATATATATATATATATATATATATATATATATATATACGTCTTTCTCGTTGTCGTAGCACCCCCACCGGGAATATCCACATTGGCTTGTCATCACTGTGCTAATAAAATAACAACGCGTTCACGGAATGCCAAATTATTTTAGTGTTGTTTTGCGGGTTAGGTTAATAATATAAGGTTAGCTTAAGTTTACGGGTGAGTTTAACGAGTTAAAACTAATGGATGAATTTGCATTTTGATGCTAGGCGATAATTGGATCGATAATTTATCTATAAAGAAGATATTAAAGTCCTGTAAAGAGCAGCGTATATATAGTATGTACAGATAATCAGATACTAAATATAGATGTTGTAACGTTTTACATATTTTTTGTATGACTATTACTTAAACTTTTATATTCAGGTATTATTTTGTCTTTATCTAAAAATATATAAATTTGGTATTTTTTTGGATACGTTATACAAATAAGTTATGTTGCAAATATTTTGCAAATATACATAAAAATTATTCCACATGATTGAAGATGATTTTGAAAATATTAGCAAAATGAAAATATTAAATATCAAAACAATTATCAAAATTTAAATTAAAAATTTAAACATATATATATATATATATATATATATATATATATATATATATATATCTTCTCATTTTTTTTTATAAATATTTTCTCAAAAATGTTGTTAAATAAATTCTAGTATCGATTTTAAGACAACGTAACTGTTATAAGAGCTGAATTAAACAAATAAACTAAAACACTCAAAAACCGAGATTATAATATCAGCCTAAGTGTTTTAAATATTTTTATAAAAAATTGTTTAACAACTTTGTATTTCTGTTATAAAAGTAATGTAAATATTGTCTTTGAGTTCAGTGTTAAATTAGTAAATAGTGTTAAAGAAACTTGAAATGACTGTAAACCATATTTAAACAAATTTTAATAAGCAAAGTTATTTTATTGCAATCTGAAGTGTTAATAAAACTTTTATATTTATATTTGCAGAGAACTTTTAATTTGTAATAGTAAATATTTGTTTCTAAAACTCGATTAAAATTTTTCATAATTATATTTTTGATATTTTTGCTGACATAGCTATCTGCAATTTTTAATAAAACATGTGTCAAATATTTTGTAATTTATTTTGTATGTACTTTATGAGCAGTACTATGACACAAGAATTATATATTATTATTTATATTTTATAAATTATATATTTTAGAATAAAATACATCCATGAATCTTTGAATCAGAGACGAATTAAAACTAGTATAGTTATATTCAGTGGCGCAACCTAGGGGGGGGGCGACGGGCCTCGGCCCCCCCCAAGGCTAGCAGAATTAGCACAATTTTTATTCGTTTAGTCATATATTCAGCAGTCACTTCTAACGCTACAATTATTTACCTCAAAATATTGAGCCAAAATTCATTATTTTAAACTACTAGTTATTCGATTCATGTAAGATAAAGTGAAAATCTGGTTAGTATTTGCTTTTTTTTTTTGCTTCTCTAAGATAAAATCCTTGGGCTCCCCCAAGACAAAATCCTGGCTGCGCTACTGGTTATATTGTACAGATTACTGCATAATATGGTGGACTGACCTAGCTTACTTGAAAAACTTAGACCTGTATTCCCACCTTTTTTGTACTTTTATTTATAGTATTTCTATTTTTGATATATTTTTTTATATCTAATATTATAGAAATACAAATAAACTTATTAAAATTGTTTAATAAGTAATTTTAAGTAAACGTCAAAAGTGATTTTGATAAAAATCACTTTAAGTGAAGTGAGAACATACTATCGATTTAAAAAATTTATAAATTATTAATTAAAGAAAGTTAAATTTTACACTGATATAATGTGTTTAAGAAATTTTACTATTATCAAAATTAGTCTATAAAAGAATTAAATTTTAACTTGATAACGAAACAAAAACTGATGGATATTTTTTCTGAAAGTTGATCATTTATCAAGTGAAACTGACATTATGATGTGTAATAAATCTTTATTTGGACTTTATTCGCTGTGATTTCCGTTTTGTTTTTGTCTCGATTTATCGGCGTTTTGTATCCTTTTGAGTAATTGGAGTGAGGCTAATTATACATATAATTGATGTTTTTAAGCATCACATAAATAATTATAATCCGCTTTATTTTTTCCCTGATTTTTTTTTAGATATATTAATGATTAAATACCTTTTTTAACACAAAGAAAATTTCAAGCTGTTCATTAAAAATATCAAAATAAATCACTTGAATTTTTTGCACATTCTGTTTAAATTTATTTGTGGAATCATTTTTTAAATCATATCAAATTAATTTCGGCTATTTTTAAGATTTTTACCAAAAATTCAACTTGATTTATTAACTTAATTTCAATAATTTTATTCTAAGGTACAGTTGCATAAAACTTTGTCAACTTAATCAATTATGCAGTTAGGTGGTCAATTGTTTTGAAAAAGTCTCATTGTTTGTTAGTTTACTTACGATCACGTTATATTACATTTTCTGTGAAAAATATTGAAAATTGTTTTTTTAAGTTATCGTTTTTTCCTGTAAGAACTTTTTTTTAAAAAAATTGAGTAATATAAAAAAGTATTATATTTTCTTAAGTTACCTAATTTATGTTGCTATACAATAGAAAGTATTATAGTATTATAATTATAATTGATAAAAGAGTATTTGAAAAATGTGAGAAATATTAAAACTTTGAAAGTTAGTAAATACGGTATTGGAATCGAAAACTGAATTTTCGCAGAGGAGTTAATAGAATTTCAGATTAAAGTTTTTAATTAGGTTTTTGTGATAATGTGAAATTAAAAAATATTAATCAAAGTTTTTTTGGGGTCGTTAAGTATAAACGTATCAGATTGTTTAGTTTTAATGGAAAATAAATTGGTATTTATTAGCAAATAAATGGAAAATCTGCGTGTTTTCTATCGGAAAAATATAAGTAATATTTTGTTTTCAACAGATATTAAAATACATCCTTTTTGTAAATTTAAAAATATGTGTAATTATACCAACAATTATATTACAGAACTAAACAAATTTTATCTATTTATGTAAAATTCCTTACAGCAAATTTACTGAAGTTCTTTAAATTAAAAGAGATTTAACTGAAAAGATTGTAATGTTGCATATATATATATATATATATATATATATATATATATATATATATATATATATATACCGGGTGTCTACTTTTTTTTTGTTACATAGGGAATACAATGCTAAAATTTTCATTTGGTGATAAATTTTCCCCTAATTATTATAGAACAAAAGTACAAATACAAAAGTTGTTTAGAATTCAAAAATGCATCAAATGATGCCAAATTTATCAATATAGGATGTTCCGATCAAGAATTAGAAGCAAATTAAAATTTCCATTTTTGCGCTCTTTACATCAAAGTGCCATGGAAATTAAACAAATAATTTCATTTCTTCTGGAGTTTGAGTTTGACAGATCGTATTTATTTTATTGTTACGTTCTGTATTATTATCATTATTATTGAAAATAATGAATAAACTTAAGGTAAATGAAAAAGTTCAGTGCGTAAAATGGTATTTTACTGGAAATTCGATACGACGAGTAAGAGATTTATTCAGCGCTTTCTTTGAAAACCGTCCCATACCTTCCGCTATGACTATTCGTAGGATAATTAAACAATTCGAAGAAACTGGAAGTGTGTTAAAACGTTGTAAAAATTGTAGAAAAATCAACGCAGAAGATCAGGAGGAGAATTTAAATCAAAATGCAATTAAAGAAAATACATTGAATATACTTTTGTGTGTAACGGAAAACCCAAATGTTAGTGTGCGTCAACTTGGTGCTGAATTAAATTTGCATCCTTCAACAATACATAAGGTACTAAAAAATGAAAAATATCATTCTTATAAATATTCCACGCACCAAGAGATATTTGAAGCGGATAAAATGGCTAGAAGCGAATTTAGTAACATTATTATGGAAAAATCCAATTTAGACAGAAACTTCTTGAAATCTATTTGTTTTACTGACGAGTCTACGTTTACTTTACACGGCGAACCTAATACACAAAACTTTAGAATATGGAGCCAAACAAATCCTCATTTAATGGTAGCAACACGTACCCAATATCCAGAAAAAGTTAATGTATGGGCTGGAATTTTTGGCAGGTGTATAATTGGGCCATTTTTTATTGAAAATAATTTAAACAACGAAAAATATTTGGATATGTTGCAAAATCATATTGGTCCGCAGTTAGAAGAGTGTGCAACTCAAGATAATGTTGTCTGGTATCAACAAGACGGATGTCCGGCACATTACAGCTGCAACATTAAATTATATTTGGATCAATGTTTTCCAAATTCATGGATTGGTAGAGGTGGTCCAATTAATTGGCCAGCTAGATCGCCCGATTTAGCACCGTGCGATTTCTTTTTATGGCCATATTTGAAGGAGAAAATTTATAAACGACATATCAAAAATCTTGTTGATTTGAAAAATGCCATTGTTGAAGAGTGCAATAATATAACACAAACACAATTAAGCTCTGTACGTCACGAATTTTATAACAGATTAGGTTATTGTTTGGCAGTTAATGGCGATTTATTTGAACATTTAATTTAAATTGTTAGTTTCGTTTTTGTTCTCTTATATCTTGTATTCATGAATTTTTCTGTTTTATAGGTATATTGAATATTGTAATAAATAAAGAAAGTTTTACGGAGTTCAGCTATTTACTATTTATTAAACTCTTATCCGACGTTTCACTGCACAACTTACAGCATCCTCAGGGATAAGTTTAAATTATTATAATAAATATATTAGGCATAATGCCAGTCATCTAATTCAAATGTATTGTTTTTATAACTTGAAGTTAATAAATAAATTAAACAATTACTTAAAATTATAATGGAGACATTCACAATTTAAAACCACAGCTAGTACGTAGTGTACAGCCGAGTAAAATACCCTTTCATTGTAATAAATAATAAATACTTAATACTTTTTATACTTAATAGCTTTTCATTTACATTAAGTTTATTCATTATTTTCAATAATAATAATAATAATAATAATAATAATAATACAGAACGTAACAATAAAATAAATACGATCTGTCAAACTCAAACTCCAGAAGAAATGAAATTATTTGTTTAATTTCCATGGCACTTTGATGTAAAGAGCGCAAAAATGGAAATTTTAATTTGCTTCTAATTCTTGATCGGAACATCCTATATTGATAAATTTGGCATCATTTGATGCATTTTTGAATTCTAAACAACTTTTGTATTTGTACTTTTGTTCTATAATAATTAGGGGAAAATTTATCACCAAATGAAAATTTTAGCATTGTATTCCCTATGTAACAAAAAAAAAGTAGACACCCGGTATATATATATATATATATATATATATATATATATATATATATATATCATATACATAATATTACATACACATAATATACATAATATCATATATATCATATTACATAATGTTTGTAATAGTTCTGATATTATTATGTATTTTATAACAATTACAGCAATTGAATAATTATACTCAGAAATACTAAGCATCATAATGTCTCATGGTTTGTAGGTAAAATTACAAATTTTTATTAGAGTGTATAAATTGTATTCTAAAATCAATACAACGAAAATTCTATCTATAAACCACAATGACCATTTAATTTGAATAGTTCTCTTAATCCGTGGATATTAATTAAAATAATTTGCTTCATTTATACAATGACATTTAACGTTCTAAGCTTTAAATAGAATTTTGAAAATAATAATATTATCCTCGTTTTGTAATAATTTGGAACTAACTACCACCACATTTATTACATTTACGTAATTAATGAAAATTCTACAAATAACTTAGGTTTATAAGAATTTAATGTCGGCTACCTGCAAAATTTAATATTTTAAACGCGAAATAGAATTTCATATTTTATAAATTATGCTTTGCGGTGTTTTGTTTTGAATAACAATCTAATGTTTTATGTAAATGTTTTTGCAAAATTGAAATTTCAAGTTTTTTGTTAAATTAAATATCATTAACATTTAACACAAACATTTCAGAACTAATTATATTTGAATAAAATGGCTTTAGGTTCTAGTTTTGTATTAATATTTATTAATAATCGACGTTTCGACGAACTCAACCTGCGTCTTTATCAGGAAAAAAAGATAGAAATGACATGTTCTGTTTATTTACTATAAAAGTCATTTCTTTTTTTTTTCCTGATGAAGACGCAAGTGGAGTTCGCCGTAAAGTCGATTATTAATAAATATTAATACACTGTAAAAAAAAAAAACAAAATATCAAAATTACAGAAAAATAGTAAAATTTTACTATTTTTTCAAAATAATCAGACTTAGTACATATTTTATGTAATAATAGCTGTGTTTCTTTTACATTTCACTCAGATTAGTAAATTTTGTAAATGAGCTGAGCTGAGCTGAGTTTTGCTGAGTGAGTTGTATTGATAAATAAAACAGTTTATTTGAAAGTGACGTTTAAAATCTAAGTTCCACATATGATAAAACCTAAAATATTAGATGTATTTGGATTGTTTGCGTTGATAATTTATTGCAACTCACCGGATATCTATTGTTTGATTTCATAATAAAATACTCAAATATAAATGTCAACGTATCAAACACGTTATCAAATCTTAAACTAGGAAAATTTGAATTGCGCATGTGCGCTCACTTGAATCTCAGCTAAGCACTAGCTAAATATCTAACTCAGTATCGGTAAGAGGGGAAGCAATTTACTCACTTCGAACTCAGTTACGAGACGACAAATAAAACAGCTATTATTTCAAGGTTACTAATATTTGCTGATCTGAGCTGAGTTTTTCGGTAAAAAAAAAAAAACACAGCTAATACTAATAAAATATTTTATGAAATATATATGAAATGAAGTTTGCAATATAATTAATATTTTACGTCAAAAAACCTTCAACGAACAGTAATAAAAATTAAACTAAACATAACACTAATTATAAGTTAATATTTTAATAATTTATCATCAATAATTGGAAATAACATTATGTGCGTAAAATTACAAAAATTAATTAATCATTTAGTGTGTAGGTGTATACGTATTAAGAATAAAAAAAACTGTCTTCTCAAATATCCTTTAATTTCCTAATGTATCGTTATATCCGTGCCTCAATATAACCAACAAGGATATCACTATCGCATATCTCTGTCTGGTCAAACAATTAAGATTACGGAAAGCTTAATTTGACATATGTAATCATCTTCAATCTACAGACGGTTTTGGGCAACCGGTTTATCCTTAAACACAATTGGATAACTGATATTCTGTTAATAGGATTATCCTGGAGAGACAATGAAATGAAATAGGACGCTCTCTTATTCTGTCTCTTTGGTAGACAATATTGAATCGGGCAGTTGTATTATTTGTTTGTTAATGGAATAGAAAAATTGTGATAAGTTTAGTTTTGTAGGATTGTAAATTTAATTAGTATATATTATTAAAATATATACATACATACATAGACAATCACGTCATGTATCAGTAAGGATATGTTTTAGTTTTAACAATTATTTGTAGAATTTATAACAAAGTTATAGCTAAGTGTGCTTTTTAAAAGTTAATTTACACAATAAAATTAATCAAAATACAAAGTGTTATTTAATGTTTCAAAGAAATATGAAACGCTATCACTATTATTTATGCTTTAATTAAACAATAAATTAACGATATACACACTAAACTAACAAAATTTAACAAATAAAGCGAACTCGAGACTTCTGGCACTGTAAGCGTGAAATTAAGCGTGACTTAACTAAAGTGAGAGCGAACATGAACTGGCGATGCAACACGGGAAAAATATCAACTTTACTCAAAAACTAAATTGTGACTTTTACGAAAGATAAAGTAAAAAATCTAAAACATCAAAATATTTCCTAAAAGTGGCGAGTAGCTGGCCGCGAACTCTGATAAATAAATCTGTCAAATCTAACAGATAAAAAATTACTTACAAAGATATCTATCAGGTTACAATAACTAATTTCAAAAAGTAGAGATTTTTAAGTAATTTTTGACAAAATAAAAACTTGTAAAATTGAGATGAAAATACGAGCCAAAATTTTAATTAAAACTTTAATGAACTTAAAATAAAACGGCTTTAGGTTCAAGTTCTGTATTAATATTTATTGATAATCAAAGTTTCGACGAACTCAAGTACCGTCTTCATTAGGTAAATGTTATTTGTGTCAGTTTTCCTGAAAAAGACGGACGTTGATTTTGTCGAACTTTGATTATCAATAAATATTAATACAGAATTTATACCTAAATCTGTTTTATTTTATATAGCGAATTCTGAAAGATTTTTTACTATGTGATTAGCAATTTGTACAGTTTCAATGAAACTCATATAAAATTGTAGACAGATTTAAGTATATTATATTACAGAATTATCTGTCCAATTCTAAAGGTTTTCAATAGCTGAAACGCTAAGTTAATTTGTCTGATACGTCTGAAAATGTTTGAAAAGTTTTTACACAGTTTTAATCATGTTACAGTTAGACGTTTACTTCAGTAATGGATAGCTGTCAGTAGATTTTTCAGGCAAAAAGTGACTCTAATGATATAGTTTTTGTTTTGTTTTATTACTGAAAGTTTTTAGATAATGGATACTATGTTTTATTTGATAGCAAATAAGGTTTCAGTTAAACGTAATTTGATTAAAACATTTAAAGTATTATTTCGATAACTTTTATTTATAATTCGATTTTGAAATTGTATTTCTCGTACAGTTTATTATCTAATTTATTATTGCCGAGTTTTTTGTTCTAAATTAATTAATGTTTATTTTATTTTTGCTACAGAAGTGTAGGTGTATGACTTGGGCAAAGAAACATTGGTAATTTTTCTTTATTAGTACAATATAGTACAATAATTTTACTTCATATATATATATATATATATATATATATATATATATAGAAAGAGAGAGAGAGAGAGAGAGAGAGAAATAAATAATAATTAAAAGTATAATTATGAATAAAATATCTTGTAGTAAATCTCATAAACATTTTTCTGTATAAACAAGATATACTATTAATGCAATTTTTATTCCCTGCGGTTAAATTAAATTTATTTTATGTACTCAATTTTTTCTGTGTTTTACTTAAAGAAAAATGAAGGTAATAACTTTGTACACTTTAGTTGGTATCTCCATAAATTTGATTAAATAACTCCATAATTTTTTTTTTAAAACTATAAAACATATATAAAAATAAAAATAAATACTATTTGTTTTAGTTGTGTTATGACACTTTTTTTAAATTCTTATATTTAAATAAAAAGTAAAGTTGTTTTATTTTAAAATTAGAAGATTTTAGGTTAAAGATTTGTATTTTTTTATGAAATATAATAATAGGCATCTAAGGAACGATATTATAAATTTATATTATTGAAATTTATTAAAACTTAGATTATCTGTAGCTACGTACAATTATTTATAAAAGATTTACAATTACAATTATGAAATATTAATCATCACTTGGAAAATAAATACAAATAACAAATCAACAAACTTAACTTAGTTTTTTTTGTCAATATTTAAAACTCCAGATAAATAGTTAACCATAGAATAAATGTATATATTTTTACATTGCATTTATTCTACATTCTATCCAAAGATAGAATATTGTCGATTAATTAGATTTAAGAGAAACAAATTTTATCTTTTTTAAATTGAAGTTTGAAAGCAACATTTAGCTATAAATAATATATGCATCAGACACAAACAATTTATTATGTACTTGTTTATTTGTATTTTGCTGAAAAGCTGCACGACTGACAGACGTTTTACACTCGTATACATATTTTAATATATAATCTCTTAAATTTAATTTCGTTTCATGGTCAATGAGCTATATCAAGATTAATGAAAAATTTCAAGTTTTAAAGATAAATATATTATTTCGAACAAAATCTGTATTAAATCGCAAAATAATTAAGTTTTTAATGTGATTATAATTGTTTCAAAACCCAGGAGAAAATACATCAAATATTAATATTACTAAACTTTTAATTTTTAATTTAAAGAAAATTAATGTATTTAAAAATTAATGCCCGATTTCATAAACGTGAGTTAAAATAATTAATTGGAGATCAAATTGGAGAATGTATGAAACAAGAGAAAGTTAAATTAATGCCTAAGTTAAACACGAAGTTAAGATAAAAGGTGCAGTCAAAATTTAAGTTTGAGTTAAAATGATATTTCTATTTTTGAGAAAAGTGTGGAGATTCAAAATATTTTTCTTTTAATTACAGTAATGAATGTAAGTATTCTATATCAGTAAACAACAAATTTAAAAGAATTATAAACTCAAAACGAAGTTAGTAAGTTTCCGAAAACAGTCTGTGAATTTCGATACTTATTAAAATCCTACATAATTGATAATCAAAGTTTGTATGATCGCAGTTATTTGCTAAGTATCTGCGAGCGAAATTTTGCAGTGATAACTTTGATAATGGTTACTGGCGTTATTGCCCGGATTTCAACCGGAAAACGGTTTTGTATTAATTAACAATTAAAACTTTTGTTAATGAATTAGATGATGGTAAATCTACGTTTGAGTTTATTAAATTGTTTAGCATTCTATATTGGCGTGTGAAATTACATTTATGAAAATTTTAAAAACTGACAAAATTAGCTTAACAAAACAGTTGATTTTCTGACATTAAATATATGATAAAATTTATATCGTTCAAGATTTTGCAGAAAACAAATTGAAGAAAAAACAGCTCTAATAAAAGTTTTAATATGTAATCTACAGGAGAAGTTAAATTGAAAGAAAAAGAAATAATTATTTAAATTAAAAAAAAAAAATTTAATATACCACGTTTTTAAAACGGACTAAAAAGTATAAAATAATTTTTCCTAGCCCCATATAGATTAAATAACCCCATACAGATTGTTCTGAAAATTTGTGACTGTGATTTTGTTAATAGCTATAACAATATAATAAATTCAATTAATGACAAATGAAAGCTCACATAAATTTAATGCTTACGATATCTGCTAAAATTAATCAATAAAATCATTGACATTTCGAGTTGTGTAAGTTTGCACATAACAAACTAACACATGGCATTAGATTACAAAAATTACGTCATCGGCCCATTTGTTTCCATAGCAACCTCGTACACATTGTATGTATTTAGTTTGAGGGGGGGATTATAATGTCCTTTTTTCATTTTACCTACTCCAGACCACGAGAAAGTGGCATTGCCCAATATTAAGTGTACATTTTTCTATGACATACGTATCTATACTCTGCTTATTCCTAACACTCAACTGACCAACTCATATATAATATAAAATTGTAAAGTTGTCCTAGCTTTATCCGGAAAATATATTTGCAGTTCATTCATGCTACGTTTACATTGTTTTATTTTTATGAACCGTTTTGTTTGTGTTTTTAAATTGTATTCGCCTCATGTTTTTCGTTTTAAATCTTACAAGTATTGTCATAGCTATTAAAAATTTACAATCACAAATTTTCAGGACAATCTGTATGGGGTCAGGAATCTGTATGGGGTTATAAATCTGTATAATCGTTTTAAAAACGTGATATATTAAATTTTTTTTAATTTATTTATATACTTATTTTAATATAATAAGTTCTGAAAGATTTTTACTATGTTAAATAGGTTAAAATATGTATACCTATAACAGACAGTATCATGTAAACGTACAATTATTATGCAATGCCATTTAGCGTAAAATATAAACATGGTATATAAAATAAATTGTTCACACATTTTGTCCAGAGACAAGAAACTTGAAATCTGTTCGAATGTGGAGGATATGGGAAATGTTAGAGGACATTTCAAGGGTTTTTTTGTTTGGTGAATTTTTTCTCGTTCTGTTTTCACCAGGGTACACATTGGGGATCAGTTGGTAGCGATGAAAAGATAAATGAAAAGTTCCGTTTATTGGAAGTTTTATCCAAGTGTTTGTGCTGTTCATAGATAAGTTATAATAACTAGACAGCGCATTCTGGGCTATAAATTTTGTTTAAATAGATCTTTCCAATTATTCATTACTTATGTACAGAATTTTAAGAAGCTGCATTTTACAAAGTATTACAAATACAAGTATAATATTAATAATATAATAATATTATTTTAAATAATTTAGATTTATCTAGTTTAGAATAGAGATAAATAAAATTAGTAATGGCGGATGTTAAAAATATAACTATTCTCTTCTCGTCTCGATTCAGTTTCAAATACAGTAATAAGCTGAATGCAGCTCCAGATTTAAGATTATATCTTGCATCAATCGAATCTGATTTCAAAAAACTATGTGCCGCAAAGCAAGCTCAAGGATCTCACTGAATATAATAAGTTAAGTTAAAATTAATGTAAAATTCCGAATATTTAACTTTATGTTTATAATAGTTCATATTTATTATGTTGTTTTTTTATTAAAAAATTATATATCTAAAAAAAATCTTTTAGTTTTCTGGGCATACTCCTTGACACGTTATTGCTATTTATTTAGTATTAGAACAAGTTTAAAATAATAACAACTACGAGTATTTAAATTGTAAACATTTTTCTAATATAAGGGGTACATAAGCTAAGAAAAGTTGATAACCGCTGCAATAGATAAAAGTTGTTGCACCCCACAGATAAACAAACAAACAGACAGACAAGAAAGCGAATTAATAAAAGCATATTAAAAAAATTGGAACATATACTGCCTATACTGGTAATAATAAACACAGGTTAACTGCTAATTGGAGAATAAATTTAGGTTAACTGAATACAAGTTACTAAAATAGGATATTCTTAAAATAAGTAGTTTAAGCTTAAGAAAATATTTCTATTATTGCAAGGAATTTAGAATCGGTTTTAAATTTGATTATAAGAAAAAAAAATTAATTAATAGATTAATTAACGAACTTTTTTTGTACATTGTAATTATCGATTTTGCACAGTCTAGGTATATTACTGTTTTTATCTATGATTCTCATAAAAATTTTGCAGTGTTTGTGTTTCATATTACCTTCTACTAGTGAATGCTGAGTTCTGAATATTTTTTTGTTTATACTGTTCTTCTCTATAATTCCGATATTTGTATTTACTGATTTCTATTTGATTTTTCGGTTGAAGTATGGAATATTTGATTTTTTATCTAATATTTTTTGAATATATCTAATTTATAGAAATTGAAAGAAAAATTAACAAAAATGTAATTATGAGTTTTTTTTTGTTAGAGAATTATGCATTACCTCATAAGGACCTTAGAAAATACTTTTTTAAAATTTAAAAATTACAAATTGTTAATTAAATAATGACTAATTTTAAATACTTATGATCTCGTAAGAAATTTCGTTGCAATATGCATAGAAAGATTTCTTACAGAATCCAAGAATTTTCATTTTAATGAACTGTTATTTTTAATGAAAATATTTATGCATACGGGGTTATTGTTTTACTAATTTCTTTCATTATTTTTGCATGAAACTGTGTGTAAAAATCTAAATTTTGGTTTTTTTGAAAGATATTTTAGTATTGCTTTGCAACGATGTTATGTTTGTTTTATAATGCAAAGATAAATATAATGTTCAGTAAAATTTGAGTTATATATATATATATATATATATATATATATATATATATATCTGTATACTAAAATCGTAAATTATCCAGAAATGGAACTCAGATGTTAAATTTCTCGAGATAAATATAGAAAACGTTCTATATGTGACATTTCACATTTGTATGAAAAAACCTTTAGCATATTCATTTGAGAAAGGTTATACTTTCCACAAAATTTATTTGAAAACTGAAAATACATAAAATAAAACGGCTTTACTAATATTTACTAATTAACTAATAAAACTAATATTGTTTTGTTGCGTTATTATATTCCCTAACTTTATTGTTTTTTGTATTATTTTTTTTTTAAATGAGTTGTAATATTTTTGATTTGACTTATATATTTTTCTTGCTGACAAATATAAAATAAATATTAATTATAAATTGTCCAGTATATCTAATATTTACGTCATTTTTTTTAAATTCTTTCTGTTAGTTGTAACACAGAAAATAAATATTTGTATTGCACAAAGCAATATAAACAATAGAAATGGTCAATTATAATTCAAATAAGTTTGACAAAGGAAAGAACTTATCATGTAGCGTATAAGTTGTTACAATAAGATATATAAACAATACATTTTATATTCAATCAAAATGTAAAACATTTATGGTAATTCTGTGTTTCAATACTGTGATTTTGTATGTCAATATTTATACTTTGTACCCGGCATGCGCTGCAATGTTACTCAACGAGGGAAAATGTTTGTGTTTTAATTCTGTTTATTGAAGTGCTTTTTATCATCAACGTAGACACCAAAACAGCATTGTTTATACTCAAACGCATTCTTATACTGACTACATATAATCTTTTTCTCCCAAGTTGGGAAGCGCCGAACCAGAGAATTCTTAGTTTTAACACTATAAATATCTCACTTATCAAATTCTCACAGATTTAATTAAATACGAATTTAGTAACAAATTAACTGCATTATAGTTAGTGTTAAAATTTGTGTATAATGTCTGCAACTATGTATTATGCCACATGGCGTAAAATAGCTATTTTAACTTTCACAAAGTTATATTGTTTCACAACAAGCTACGTGGCAACCACTTTGGTGGTTGTCGTAGTGTAAGGAAAACAGGTTATTCATGGTTAGACAATGAAAACACTTTGTAGGTGGGTATCGGAGACCACTAGTGCGAAAGCTTTGCTATGCTAGAATAGTTTTGTAAACAAATCATTTTTCTGATTTGTAATTTTATTTTGTTTTTTGAGAAAAAACAATATTTGAAATATCGACTAAAATCAACTTTTGCAAAGAAACATTTCTACCAATTTTACATTTTTCATGAAACAAATTATTTCGCCGAAAGAATTTCAGTTATATCATTTTTATGAAAAAACTGAAAGAACTATAAATTTTAACATAAAAAAATTATAGTCTTAACTAACTATTACTTTATATTTGATTATTTTATTAGTCATTAATTAATACCAAGCAAGATAAATAACTAATGTTTATTAAATAAGTAAGAATCTTTGTAAATTGTGGAATATAATTTCGAGGAAAATAATTTATTGTTGCAAACAAAGTGAAAAGAGCACAGGATTATGTTGTCTGTCCTAATTAGAATTTTATTTACAGAGCAGGAAAGATTTCCTAGCAGGAATGATTTTCTAGCAGGAAGTCTTTAGCAGGAATACAAATTTTATATTTTACATTTTTATTTTGACATTTTTACTTTAAAATATTCTTAAAATTTAAATAGCTAAATCAACTTTTTTTTGATACAAATATTAACAAGATTAATAAAAAACAAATAACAATTAAAATTTTATTTAGAAAAGTTATAATTCAGTTTACAGGGTCAACAAATTAAAATATATTATGTAATTCAAAATAAACATGTAACCTGTGGCTTTTTTTTACATAGTTACTTATTTGTTACCTAGTAACTTATTTCTACGTTCTGTTTATTTACTGTGAATGTTATTTGTATCAGTTTTCTTGAAGAAGACGGACGTTGAGTTCGTTGAAACGTTGATTTATTAATAAATTATCACAGAACTAGAACCTGAAACCGTTTTATTTTTATATTTATTATAAGTATAGCTGTTTTAAAATTTATGTCAATGTGGCAGTTTCAACATTTATGTTTGTTTTAAAAAATATATTCAACTGCAAGTAAAGATACAATATATCAACTACTAAAAGTTGTAATAAAACTTATATTTTATGTATAATTTATTTCATATCGTATCATCCTGTTTTATTTCACGTTATTTCTTCTTTTTTATTCCTATTTTTTTTTATACGTATAAAAATGTTATTAGAATTGATAGTATCATAATGCAAAGTTATATATTTTATACACTCTAAAAAAAAATTATATAATTTTACTTAGAAACCATGAGACACTATGATGTTTAGTATTTCTAGGTATAATTAGTCAACTTCTGTAATATTAGCTTAATTGTTTAAAAATACATAATATCAGAACTATTACAAACATTATGTAATATGGGTGGAAAAGTACATATTACAGTTTTTTGTAAATTTACAAAACTTCAGTTAATTTGCTGTCGGGAATAAATAGGTAAAATTTATTTAGTTGTGTAATATTATTGTTGGTATAATTATATACATATGGAAATTTACATAAAGGATGTATTTTAAAATTATTACAGATATTAATATGCAAGCTGTAATTTTACATAATTTAAGGAGTTATACCAACAATATTTAATTTTACATTAAGTATGTGATGCGATTTGCAGAAAGTAAGCAATTTTACGTAATTATTAGGACATTTTTACTTACTTTATATGATTATTATGAATTCTGTACAAATTATAAAATTTTGAGGTAGAAATACATAATATTTATAGTAAAATGAAATTGCATATATTTTATAGTAAAATTTTACTATTATTTTCTGCAATTTCACTATTTTTTTTTACAGTGTAAATATAGTTATAAGTACTGATAACACCGTTACCAAGGAAGAATTGTTGACTAGATGTTGGTAATTGATTTTTCTGATAACAAAATCTAAACGATTTTATTTACTATCGTATAATTATTTTTGTACGATAATATGAAAAACTGATGTGGTGGTCAAATATTACCCTATTTTATTTACACCGTAAATTTTCTGTTTTTACGACGTGAGATTCGAAGTATGTTCTACATTCTTAATATGAAAGTTTATTCTACAAAAGAACGGCAACAAAATGAAAAAAGAATCTAAATATTTTTATGCAAGGAAAGGTAAAATGTTTTTATGTGAACCAAACGTTCATTAGGCATTCGCTCAAGATGTCCGAACTATCTTAACTTTTGCTGCAACATTTTTTTAAATTTTACACTCATCATACACTAATCTATTCCAAACCCGGTTCCTCTTAGTTATACCATATACCCCACGTAAAAATTTCATTTCCACATTTTTCCTTTTTTACTTTTTCTTTCAATATCACTCACATATATTTTTTTTAACTAAACATTCATTAGACATTCGCTCAAAATAGCCGAACCATTTTAACTAACTGTCACTAATTTTTTGTTTTGTTTAACAATTTGATTAATAAAATCGACATTAAGAAATAAAGCGAAACAACGATTTATTGAAATTAATTCGAAGTTGCAATATAGGGCGGTCGGAAATAAGCTCAGTTTTGAAATGAAATTAAAACGAATTCAAATCACGTATTACATGGAAATAATATAGTTTCTTGACTTGTGGCAAGCATAGATTTTATTCAAGAACCGTGTTTTATGTCTCTCTAGATGCAGTACGACAAAGTACTTACATACAAAAAGAAAAAAAAATATAGAATAAAAATTAAAGTAATATTATCGTTAATACATATTTCAATGTGGAAAAAATATTACTTATAAATTGAATGAATGTAAAACTACTTTAAGTTATAGTTCTTCTTCAGGAAAACTGATACAAATGACATTTACAGTAAATAAACATAACATAGAAACAAATTACTAGGTATCTAGTTACTTATTTCTTAACTATGTTGAATGAATGTATTTGTAATGTATTTTTAAATTAAAATAATGAAGCGTACCATAATATTATCAAATAAAACAATCTGAAATTATAATAATATTTTATGTATAAGAGATACAAATATTTCTGAAAATAAAATTGTAAAACATCAAATTATTAAAAAATAAAAGTGAAGTTGATGCATTTTAATATCTACACCGTGCAACTACAGTATAAAAATAATGTATAAAATTAATTTTCTGAAGTTCTATATTAAAATAATTTTAAATTCCATATAATTGTTTTATTTTATGCATTTTAAAAATTACTTTTTGTTATTTTTTAATATAAAAACATAATAATGATTTAAATTAAAATGCAAACATTTTTATATTTTACTTTTAAAATAAAACTGCTTTAGGTTTAAGTTCTGTATTAATATTTATTTATAACCGATATTTTAACGTACTCAACGTCCGTTTTCATCAGAAAAAGGACGGACGTTAAGTTTGTCGAAGCGTCGATTATAAATAAATATACTATATATAACTATAATCTTTGGTGGTGGTAGATCCTGGTGGGAGTCGATCTTGATAAAGTCAGAAAATTAATGTATAATTTTTTATTTTCTGTCTGAAACAATTTATTAAAATCTAAAAATCTTTTAAAAAGAAAAATGAAAAAGTTTAAAAAAAGTATATTTAAGGAAAATAAAGAAAGGCTTAAATAAATATTGTGTCCATGAAATAGGATCAAATATTTTTTAAATTAGAAGAAAATATTAAAAAAGTATTGCAACTTATGTAAAGAAAAATATTATGTAAATGTAATATTAAAGATTATATAAATATTTTAATAAAATATATTAATATGTTTTTATAATCTGTAGATTAAATTCAAGTTATTTATCTTCCTGTAACGAATTGTTTTAATCGCAAAATTAAAAGTTAGATTATTAAGTTAACTATAGTTAGTTAAAGCCTAGAATCAAAAATATTATTTTTGAATTTTGGTAATTACGAAATAGTATTTATTCGCACTTTGAAAAATCAATTAAAAAGCCGAATTTTTCAAATACGAATATAAGCAATTTACCTAATGTTATTATTATTCAATATTCCGATTACGTCGAGATTCAACCGTTTAAATAACATAACCAAAAAAAATTTTGCAATTCCGCGCTCTTTAACGAGATTACAAGGTACTTGATTCGCTCCGGTTTCGATAAAGTTTCGATAAATTATTTTATCGCCGACTAATCCGTGGATAATTCTACGTACAGCGCAAACGGAACACACATATAGACGTGAAAGGTTTGATCCGAAAGTAATGACACGGAAGTGGTAATAATAAGCCTGGCTACTACGAAAATGGACGTTGAGTTTGTCGAAACGTTGATTATTAATAAATATTAACACAGAGTAAATATAATAATAAAGTTGTTTTATTTTAATATAATGAGTTCTGCAAGATATTTTACTAATCTTGTTTTATTTATTATAACACATGTATATTTTATATATGATATTTTTTTGCTAATTTGCCCAACCTTGTGACTTGTATACACTGTAAAAAAAAGATAGCGAAATTACAGAAAATAGTAATAAAATTTTACTATAAAAAATCTGTAATTTTATTTTACCATAAATATTCTGTATTTCTATCTCAAAATTCTGCAACTTTTACATAATTGATAATAATCACATAAAGTAAGTAAAAATGACCTAAGTATATAAAATTGCTTACTTTCTGCAAATTACATCACATATACCTAATGTAGAATTACATATTAGTGGTAAACTTTCTAAATTGTGTCAAATTACAGCTTGCATACTAATATCTGGAATAATTCTTCAAAATAATGAGACTTAGTACATATTTGATGTAATAATATTAATAAAATATTTTAAGTGTAATTCATTCATTTCAAAATATACCTTTTATGTAAATTTAGAAATATATGTTATTATACCGACAATAATATTACAGAACTAAACAAATTTTACCTATATATGGAAAATTCCTAACAACAAATTTACTGAAGTTCTGTTTGTAATAGTTCTGATATTATGTATATTTAAACAATTATGTATAAAATGTACATCAGTTGAGTAATTATACCTAGAAATACTGAACATCATAGTGTCTCATGGTTTGTAGGTAAAATTACATACATTTTTTTAGAGTGTAGTTTACAAGATAGCAATATTGACGCACTTAGATTAAATACCCTTTATAAATACAAAACATATTTGATTTTAAATTTTTGCGTTACATTACTTTTGAAATAAACCCTCAGATACCGTCAACTTTGCTATCGACATCTCAATTCGGCAGCGATGCCTGAAAAATGTAAAATATAAAATCGATATTTGAATTCCGTAGCAAAATCGCGTTAGACTTCTAGAGTAGGTTATAAAGTTTGTACGCGCGCTCGAAGCAAAACCATGCGAGGCGAAATTTCGAAATTAGGAATTGTTCGACAAGAGAGACGCGAAAGTTATTTCACAATTAGTCATCTTTTAAGGAAAGTTTTGCGATGATACGAATGGCAAGCTACACGTAAATTGAGTTTAAAAGTAACGGTTGAATGAGTCGAAATTTAATCCTAGGTTTTTAAGTAGAATTTTAGACATATGTTAGGTATTTTAGTTCAGTAAATACTAGATAATTATTTAAATTAAATTTTTGTTTTTTGATATATCACGTTTTTAACACGGGCTAAAAAGTATAAAATAATTTCTCCTAGCCCCATACAGCCCCATGCAATAGATAATAGTTCGGAATGTAGGGAGTAGCTGTTGTTGCCCCACGTTCTATTTGTATGGGGTTATAAATCTGTATGAGGCTAGGAGAAATTATTTTATACTTTTTAGTCCGTGTTAAAAATGTGCTATATTAAAATTATTTTTATATTTAAATAATTATTTTTTGTTTTTTAGACTTATTTAACTTTAACTTTAATCTAATTAATTAATTTAAGGGGGGTAGTACCCTTTTGCGGCCCGAAAAATAGGTCATTTTCAAGAAATTTTTTTGAGCTAACAAAAGGACTTAGGGAAAAATGAATAGGCTAGTTTCATTCGCCGTTGAATAAACTTCAAAGTTTTATTTTTTTCATAAAAATCGCGCTCTCCTTGCAGCCGGTGCACCAGGTGAAATCGGCCTCTGCAGCCGAAATATTTTAAGTTGGCGTGCTTCCTACGCGTCGTCCATCTGCATCTGGAATAAAAACAATTAGTGTGGCCTATTCCTTGATAGATTGTCTACCGTTGTACGTAGGATTTTTGAAAAATATTGATTTAAAAAAAAATGGCGGCACTTTGAACAAAATTGCCCGATTTTTGATGAAAAAAATGAGACAAAAACGTGCACCAAAAATCCATTTTTGAATATTTCCAAAAAATCCTACGTACAACTGTAGCCTATTTTATGTAGAGTATAATAAACATGAACTGATCAGCTGATGTTCTCTTCATACTATAGTTTGCGTTATCGACGCTAAATGTCTCATCGTTAAATAAGAAATCGAATAGGAATTTTTTTTCGTTTAAAATTAACCTACAATTTTATTAACTCGTAAATCTTAACACATCTTATCACTTTTCAATCAAAGATATAAAACTAATTTAAAAAATAAATTCCTTATGAAAAGGTCAAATGAAACTCTCGCTTAAATAAAGTGTGTATGCAAAAAAAAAAAATCAAAATCCACTCATCATGGGTTGTTGTTGGGAATCAGGTAATGTACGAATGAGTCTATGAGCCGATATAAACACATCATTCGCAGTTCGATAAATCTATCAGTTCCGCTTGAATGGACGTAAATAAAATCACACTCGACCGGAACCGCTATCACCGGTATTACCGTTTACCGTTTTTGTCGCATATATTTTTGAGGAGCTTAGTGGAATAGCGACGCATCGAACATATTTTATCGAATTTTTTTTGTTTTTTTTTACTAAAAGAAAAGATATTTAATAGTATACTACAGTTTATTTTGGATAAATTGTCAATAATTACAGATTTAATACCTCTTTTAAAAAATTAAGTTTTATTAGATTTTATAAATAATATAATCAAAATTTAAAAAAAAATGCAAATTTCTTAGTAATCTTCAGGCTTTCACGGCCGGTATCCATTGAATTTATAGCCGTGATCGATTTATCCTCGATGCAGACGTTCTGTGATACGTCGTAGATGGCATCCTCAGTGCTTGGTGACTGAATTTTTTATTTGTTTTTCTGTAATATGTATATTTATGCAAACTGTATGTTTATTTTTTTATGTTTTATGTTTATGTTTTTTATTAATTTTTACATACATACATAAACAATCACGCCTTGTACTCAAAAGGGTGTGGCACAAGCTTTTTTCACTATTTCAAAATCAGTATCCCTCCAAACAATCCTATCCAGACAAGCAACTTTATCATCATCTCATGCATGCTCTTCTATTTTTACTACTTGAAAACTTTTGCTCACTACATTGTATAAACGATAAATGTTTCACTAACTATAAAGGAACGTAATTTAACTGGTCGATGACCCAAAATCAGTTGATTAAGACTGGCGATTTTAAACCTTAACTACTATAGATTTTTCGACAATTTTTTTGTCAGTACCTTAATATAAACTTAACTAGTATAACTAGTCTAGTACTCTATAGAACAACAGAGATAGAGCGTTGAACGTAAAATTGAATGAACTACCGAGGTGTCATATATTTGTTGCGCTTAATTTCTAACTTCAATCTTAATAGTATTATCTTAAAACTTACAAAGTGTCGATTCGCCGCTTTACCACTGAGCTACTTTCTCATTTGATAACCGTAAACTCTGCGCGCGTTAAACTACGGAATAGAACGTGATTTTATCGGCGATAAAATCGTCGCGTATTTCACATGTCGAGTATTGATGATTGTAATACAAAATGTAATATCAACGGTTTCAAAATTTATATACGATATAAAGAGTTTGATTGCTTATAAGTGTATTGTTCTATTTTATTTCCTATTTGATTTTTACGATGCGTTTTATTATACATATTTTAATAAAAGCGTTATAGTTTTATATGATTTATAGTATATTTTTTAAATGTTTTCCAATACATGTATCAGTTTATGCAAATATATAATAAGAAATATTGCTATAACATAATAAAAAAAAATTTTTAACTCATTATATTAAAATAAAACGGTTTTAGGATGTAGTTCTGTATTAATTTTTATTATTAATCGACGTTTCGACGTACTCATTGTACATCATCAGGAAAAAGTAACACATGACATATATTTTCTATGTTTTGTTTATTTACTATAAATAATATTTGTATCATTTTTCCTGATGAAGACGGACGTTGAGTTCGTCGAAACGTTGATTATAAATAAATATTAATACAGAACTTTATCGTAAAGCAGTTTTATTTTAATATAATAAGTTCTGAAATATTTTTTACTATGTATAATAAACTTGTTACAGGCTAATTAATTTTTTTAAAATTGGTACTGCAATAAAGTAATTTTCTATGCATGTTATTATTGTTTCATATTTAAAACTGACTCTACAACAATATTGTTCATGAAACATATATTGAAAAGATAATTATATCTTGCGTCAGCAATGTCAGTGATTTTAAACCATCTTTATAATTAAAAATATAATTAATTACTAAGTATTGATTTTTTTTGTATACAAACATGTTTTTATAGACAATGTTTCAGAAGCATTATATGACATACGTTGGGCATTTTTTCTGCAAAGGATGAAAGAGGACTAAAGTTAAAAATAAGAGACCTGTATTTTCAAATTTTTTTGAGTAAAGTGAACAAATACAGAAAACAAATTGTTAAAGTGCTTTATAGACACATCATGTGATGTACTCGATTAAATTCATGAGTTTATCATGACCAGTCAAAATATAGATTGTGATCTTATGGCGCCGCTGGTAGTGCAGTTGCCGCGAAGGTAAAAGGTTTCGAGTTCAAATCCTGGCAAGGTCAATACATTTTTCTTCATTCAAAAATTAACTAACAATTTGATTAGTTTATCAAAATAAATTAATGGTGATTTAAGCAAAAAACAAAATAATATAACCTAATATATAATACACTATGTGTAATTAAGAATATAAATATACTTTATTTCTATTTTTTTTTTCTATAAACTTTCGAATATAAAGTCGCGTGCTTCAATATTTTCTTCACTCGTTATTTATACAAACTATTACCGTTGCCTTGATCTTCCAAGAACGAACTGATCCCAAAAAAAAATGATGGCTTACTTTTTTTAGAAGCGTTTGCCTTTCATAAATATGAAATTTCCGTGGTGGCTCTTACACTTTAGAGGGTTTTATGTAAAAATAAAGATATGTGCAAAGGTCGAGCTCTATACTTTGTATTGTATATATTTTCTTTTCGTACGAATCGTGGATACGAAACAAGTTTGACATCGACTGAAAAATATCTTCAGTGGAAAACTTTTGCAAGACTGTTTTTTTTTTTTTTTTATAAATGTCCGTTTGTTATTAGTTTTGTTTCAAAGCAATTTTGGGTATGTAAATGTGGAAAATTTAATAGGTAATATACTGTAAAAAATTTATACAATTTTACTAGTTTTGTAAATGCAATTTTTGATTAAAAAAAAGTAAAATTACAAAATGTTGTTATTTTTACTGTTAAAACCTATATAAAATTACATAAATTTATTATAATTTTTTTACAGTGTAGTTATTTATGTAACAAGTGTATAAAGATAGATGGATTTTATGATATGATTTCGGAAATTTTGTGTCGAATGCAGGTGTCGTGAACAAACATTGAAATAAATGTTACAAAATTCAGTTTACTCACAAGTTGCATACAGAATTTTTTCTACGACCTCTACTTGAACAAACAAACAAAAATATTGTCATAAATGTACTATTGTTTTCTGATCAAATGTAATTTACAATAAAATAAAATGCTACCTACAATTATTTATCACTTTTGTTAATAGTAAATTTTTGTAGAAAAAATATTTGTTAAATATACGAATTAAAAGTATTAAATGTAAATATTGTGCAATAATAATTTAATGCGATTTTGTTGCTAAATATTCTCTCAAAGTTATTTAAAATTATAAACCAGTTATAATCTTATTTAATACTGTGTAATATCAAATATTGATGGTAATAATTTAAGCGTATTATGCAATGGAATTTAGGAATTAATTGTAAATTAAACAGATTAATAGATTTTAATTATTACTAATATAAATACAGAGTATAGTTAATAATTCTGTTACTGGAAATTTACATGTTTTCATTATTATATTTTCTATTTTATTCTAGTATATTTTTATTATCGCCGCCAAATGCTTTTTGCAGATACGCGGTTGGAATTATTTGGTTCAATTCGTACTTTTATTATCGCCGTCAAAATTAAAGTCGCTCGGTAAGATTAAATAAAATATCACAATATATCTTAACTCGATTAATCAATTTTAATAGAATACAGTTTATGTTCAAGTGGAAATACTGATCTGTAAACAAAAGTTTATTTTTTGACATTAATATTATAATATATTAAATATAAATTTTTATGTCATTTGTAATTTCTTTATTTATCGACAGTCATGTTACAGATTTTGTTTATTATAAAGTAAGCTTCTTATAAGATTATATAAGATTCTTATATTTTACTATACCTATTTTTTTTTTGTTAATTTTGTGAAACACAGTATATAATAATTTAATATTTACTATATTTATTACAGCTAGGTACTTACAAAAAGTGCAACTTATTTCGTGAAAATTATAAAAGAACAATAAATTTGAAAAATGCTTGTAATAAAAAAGACAAATTGAAGCTATTTATGGAAACGAATATAAATGAGAAAAATTATTATAAAATTTACTTATTTTATAAGACAAATTTTTTGTCACGTTTTCTATTTATTTCCTTACTTATATTGTTTATCAAAAGCTTATTTACTTGACTGTAAGCGGCATCGCTACGGATACAATACTTGACACGTTCTGATCATAATCTTTGTTCTTATATTTTTTCCTTATTCTATACTTTTATTGTTCGATATCCCTTGAAGTTATAGATTCATAAAGTATTGTGTTCGATGTTTATATTTGTCAACAATATATAAAGGAAATACCTTAAATTTTCTGGGTCACTTATTTGCGCAAAGCAAATACAGTGACTGAATTCTACAGCATTTTCGTAAGCGTAATCTAAATTTACGAAATTAAATTGTATATATATATATATATATATATATATATATATATATATATATAATGTATAAAATTTTGATGGAAAGGTAGGTTAGGTGTTCGAATCAAACTCTCATTTAAGATTCTGTGTCAAGCTTTCGGTCCACCTTATTATTTTTTTTATTTGAAATGAACTAATTATACATTAAGAATAATTGCAGTGAAATAATATTAAAAATTGTTTTTGTAACTTACATGTTCTTGTTAGAAAATTAAGAAACAAATACGTAAAAGATACAGCAATTATAAAATTTGCAGATTGTACAAATCATCAAGTAGAAAAATAATTAAAATAATTAAATCTGTTAATTTTTTTTACGGCTCCTCCACCAATATTGCTTCAATACTATCAAACTAACAATCTAACATAACAAAAAAAATATTTTTAGAACTCATTATATTAAATTAAAAAGTTTCAGATTAAAATAAAACTATAAATAATTAATTAATTATAATATTTTTTAAATTATTAACAATAACATTGATCAGAGATATTCATAAATGTGAAATTGATATAATAATATTCTAAAGTTGAGATTCTATGATTAACTGGCCAATCATTGATGCATAGCTTAAAAGCCGAGTCAATGACTGAGTAACTTATGAAATTATTGGAAAAAAATTTAGAATATTAATTATTTATAATAATTTTTTTTAAATTTAAAATATTGCAGAATTTTATCCTACACAAAAGTCATCATAGTAAATTATATGGCCAAAACTTCTTGAAGTTAAAATAAAACGGCTTTAGAAGAAGGAACAAGTTACTCCAGCAAAGAGAGCTTTCTTCCATTTTTTTTTGTTAATTAGTTTATTATTTTTAATCATATAATTTTATAATTTGATTATAAATACTATTTCCAATACTATTTTAATAAATTTTCAATATTAAATAATTTTAGTAACACCAAAAATATTTCAACATTTTTATATTGTTGCTCAACAGCGTAATTCTTCACAAATGCATATAAATTATATTTTAAAATTATAAATGCACGTGTCACAATATTTCGCGAATTAATTAAAGTTAATTAAAAATGGAACATTTTTATTCCGTATAATCTAGCTGAATATAAAATAAACAGCAAAAAAAAATTATAATAAAAATAAGCGAATTTTTTAATTAACGTAAATCTTTCAAATTCCACTAAATAAAAAGAAAAATACTACTTTTTGCAGTTTAACGTAATTTAAAGTCTTACTTAATTAAAATAATATTTATCGAAAGCTTAGTTGATGATTTATAATCCAACGTACAAAATTTAATTGCATAAATTTCGTAGGGTTACTCTCAAATAATTTTGGTTTAGATATATATTCCAGCATATTAATAATATTCAAATTATTTCGTTGGAACTTGAAATTTAATATTAGTTAGAAATGCAAAGATATTAAACTGAATTAACAAATGATCTAAGCGTATGCTTTAATAAAAATATTTGTGATATGAATATAAAGATTTTGGTATTCAATGTTTTTTTTAATAATTTATAAAGTTATACTAGGCATAGAAAGTAGCACGCCAATTCACTTTCAATAATGTGGGCTGTAGGATACATATATGTATGCACTTCAGTTTTTAAATTTTTACAAAAGATTGCACTTAGATGTATACTGATTGCCAACCACTGTCTTAAAAGCATTGATAAAATGCTATACACTTACTTATTTTATATCACTATATCGGAAGCTTCTATAACTTTGAAAAATATATATTTTCTGAAAGCAAAGACATGTTATTTTCTCTTGAATCGTAGAAAACGAATAACTTTTATATCTTATTTTGTTATTTTATAGGTTTTTGCATTACAATATACAATTGGAAAATGAACGATATATGTTATTTCTACTATGACATTATATTATTTAATCGACGTCCGTTTTCATCAGGAAAAAATGATATGACATTTACAGTAAATAAACTAGCAAATAAGTAACTAGGTTAATGAAAGCTAAATTTTATTTAAATCAGTGTCTACAATGATTGATGTTATATTTTTTTTATAAATTTCTATTGCTTCTCTTATGAATCTGCTGTTAATATTGATTGGTCTTGCAATAATTACAGTATCTTCGAATTTTACGTCATGAAGATATTTTGAATGCATATTGATGTGAAATTTGAAGATAGTATAATTATTGTATGAGAAGCAATAGAAATTCATAAAGAAAAAGATAACATCAATCACTATTAGTAGTTTAAAGAAAATTTGGCTTCCATTAATTAAAAATTTATAAAATTTTTATGATTTAGTTACTTATTTGTGAACTAGTAACTTGTTTCTATGTTTTGTTATTCACTGTAAATGTCATTTGTCTTAGTTTTTCTGGCGAAGACGGACGTTGAATACATTGAGTAGATCAATTATAAATAAATATTGATAGAGAACTTAAACCTATAGCCGTTTTATTTTACTATAATGAGTTCTGAAAGATTTTTTTTTCTAATAAATAATTATTATTTCAAAATAAAAGTCAATTTAATTTCATACTTGCTGTATGGAATGAAAACATTGAATTTAGGAAGCAATTTGTGATACTAAACAAGTTTTTTTGTGAATTTTTACTCATACAATTTTTTGGGTCACGCATCATTATACATACATACATGCTTTGACGTTAAATTTAATGGGTCAGTAATCAAAGTTACCCAGTTTATAAGATATTTTTGTTGATTGGCCAATTTATTGTTGATATTTTTTTTTACATGACTTTAACCTATATTTTGTGTGATTATTTATTATGACAAATAAAATTTTGTGTTAGTAATAAATCTGTGATAATTTATAATATAAATAGTTAAGAATTGTTTTGAATAGTTTAAGTTCTGTATTAACATTTATTAATAATAACATCGAACAAAAAATGTTCATAATTGTATCTGTGAAATTAATATAATAATAAAATGTTGAGCTTAACAAGCCGATTCAATGATTAAGCAACTTGTGAAATTTTTGGCAAAAATCTCAACATTTGAATAATTAATAACCGATGTACTCAACGAACTCAACGTCCGTCGTCATCAGGAAAACTGATACAAATGATATTTACAGTAAATAAATAGAACATAGATACAAGTTACTAGACGTAACAAATAAGTAACTAGATCATAAAAGTTTTATAAATTTTTAATAATTTAATTTGGTAATGTTTCTATGGTAACCATATGATAACAATAAATTATTAATACTAAATTAATGACAGTATATACCGTTTTTATGCATTAAAACATTAAACAAACAGTGTTAAATGGTTTCTGCACTATTGAGCATAAATAAATATAGAATAAAATTTCAAATGTGCCGAAATAGCATTTTGTCAAATCGAAAAATTTTAATATTTATTAGATTCGAGTAGATGGGAGTCCACTGAAATGTATTGATTCAAAATCTATTTGAAATGGTGACAATATTATTATCGCGGCTATAAAATGACTATTCATTCTTTTTTAAAATATACAGAAACCATTAACTACAATGGATTGCTTTTGAATAATAAATAAAAATGTCCAATAAAAATTTTAATTTTTTATTTTCTTATTTTTATTTTTAACCATTTATTTTACGGAGAAGATTAAAAATAATATAACAAGATTAGATATATATATATATATATATATATATATATATATATATATATATATATATATATATATATATATATATTGTATATATAATATTAAGAAATAGAAATAAAATTATTATATTTTTTTCTCCAAAAGTTGGCAATATTGAGTAATAATAAAAACTATATAATTTTTGTAGGCACTAAAAGAGTTTTTTTAAAATTTTTATTAATCTTGAATAAACAGTGAAACCAAAATAAAATTTATTTAATTTTTTTTTTTCGCTCAGATGTCCGAACCATCTAAACTAATTAACACCAACTTTTGCTACATTTTTTTTCAATTTCACACTCATCATACACTAATCTTTTTCGTACCTGATTCCTTCTATAATTACACCACATACCCCACGTAAAAATCTCATTTCCACAGCAGTCATTTTTCAGTTTTATGCTTTTGCAGCCAAACCCAACATTCACTACCCATACATTAACGTAGGCACTAAAACAGCATTGTATATACTCAAACGGACTTTTTTGGAAACATTTACATTTATATTTTGCTGAAATCAAAATTTATTATTATCTATAAGAAACTGACAAGTATTTTATGATTATTAAACTTTTATGTACGACTAAAACAATGAAAAAACTTTATGTATCCTTTCGGTGTGAAAATTTCAAATATCTTTAAACATTTTGGTATCTACGGTGAGATAACACAGAAATATCCTACGTAAAAAAGAAAACTTTATTATTGTTCCCAAAGGCGTAGTAATTCATTTTATATTACTATCGATTTTTTTCTACTTTATGCTATTTGTCATTAATATGTAAAATATCTATGGAACAAAATAAACATATTTCACATTATTGTCAAGTTATAATACAAGGATAAATATCATGAATTTTTAAATATTTTAAGTTTACTCTAAGTACATTATTTTATTATTGTAATATTGTAATATTTGTAAAATATTTTTATAATAGTTTACATTAAATTTTGTGATAAGACTACTAGTTAAATATTGTTGAAATATATTATTATATTTTAAAAAATTATGAAATTTAATGCTACCACTTAAGGGGGTATTCGCTTTTTCAACATTTTTTTTTTTTGACAGTAAATAACAATTATACCGTTGGAAAGTGTATTTATTGAAGTTTTCAGCAGTATTTGTTTTTTTTTTCAAAAAAGTCAAATTTTCATTTAAACAAGATTAGAAGTATATGGGAAAACCCATATATAGACTACTTTGACATTTCTCAGAAAGTTGGCAACACTGTATTTTAATAATATTATAATTTATGTTGGCAATAGGAGATACTTTTCTGAAAATTTGATCAAAATCGAATAAATAATGTAGCCACAATGAATTTTTTAAAAATTTTGTGATTTTTTTTCTCGATAAGTTGGCAACACTGTATTTTGTTAAAATTGCATAATTTATTTAGGCACTAGGAAAAACTTTTATAAATATTTGATTAAAATCGGTTAAATAAAATGGTCAAAATAAATTTTTTTTAATTGTACTAATTTTTTTTTCGGAAAGTTGGCAACACTGTATTTTGTTAAAATTACATAAATTATATGAATACTAGGAGAATCTTTTGTGAAAATTTGAGTAAAATCGGTTGAATAACATGGCCATAATAAAAATTTTAAAACTTTAGTAATTTTTTTCTCGGAAAGTTGGCAACACTGAAAATTAATAAAATTATGTAATTAATGGGAGCATTAGGGAAATCTTTTCTGAAAATTTGATCAAAATCGGATAAATAACGCAGCCACTATGAATTTTTAAAAACTTTAGTAATTTTTTTCTCGGAAAGTTGGCATCACTGGAAAAAAACAAAACCACATGACCATCTTGGGTACTAGACAAATTTATCCTGAAAATTTCATTAAAATCGGTTGAACCGTCTAGGACAGTGGTTCTTAACCTTGTTGGAGGTACTGACCCCCACCAGTTTCATATGCGCATTCACCGAACCCTTCTTAATTGGAAAAATAAACTATGATTTTTTCAAATTCAAAACATAGGTATATATTTATGTATATAATTATACATAGGTGCACAAAACGAACAAAATTATTAAATAACAAAACAATTAAAACATGATTTTCACACAAAAAAAAAACATAATAATGAATATTTACTGCAAATCAGTGTGACTTCTGCTGTTGCCTTTTAGAGACCAGTTCAGAAATGCGCGGCTTTACCTTGGCAAGTGCCACTCTCATGTCATTTTCGCAACAGAGTCTGTTCCTTTTCTTCGTTTTTATGTCCAGCATCCTCGAAAAGGATTGCTCGCAAAAATATGTTGCAACAAACGGTATGCAAATCTCCAGAGCTTTCTTAGGAATAAGAGGGTACGTTATCATTTGTTGACTAGTGTGGCAATTTTATATTGTCACTTGACAACATTTCAGTCCGTTCTCTAGTCATTACGAATCATATGAGTCGGGTGCGTGTCTTGACCTCCGCCGAACCCGCGAGACTGACTCACCGAACCCCTGGGGTTCGATCGAACCCAGGTTAAGAACCACTGGTCTAGGAGGAGTTGCGGCCACAAAATTTTGACTTACGACCGAGCGAGCGAGCGAGCTGACGACGCACACACATACACCCACATAAACTAAGTTCAGATTCGTCATCTACAGGCTATATGAAGGATTTCTATACATTTTTTTTTTTTTTTTTTGAAAATGTTACAGACACCGTACCAAACGCTTTACTACTTTTCCTTGCAGTTAAAGTAGTAAAAAATGGCGTAAAAGTGATTAGGTACAAATTTAGATTTGCCAATGTGGCAGATATAACTCGCGTTATACATTTTTGAACCAAAGACAAAATAGATTAGTACTTGTAACATTTATGTTGGAACCTACAAAATGTATAATTTTTTCATTTATTTTCAAAATGACAGCCTTCTTTTAAAAAGTCCCTAAAATGAAGCTAGTGTTGTTTGTCTGAATAGGAATGTTCAGAGGAAACTGATTTCGGTATAGTAGAAAGAGTTTGTGCCTCACCCTTTTGTGATTGTGCATGTATGTATGTATTTTCAGTGACCGTGAACCAAGATGTTTTCATTTCGTAAGTGAGAAGTTCAAGTTTATAGCTTATTTCAAACTTTAGTGATGTATTATCAACTTTAAACTGTACTACATTTATATGAATACCAGATTTGAATAAATTTACATTTGAAAGATTAGTTATTTGCATATATAGTACAAGATATAATACCTGTGGTTCATCTGTTGTATTAAATATAATTTTCTATCCAGACATTGCTACATTCATACTGCACTTGGAAACATTTGTTCATTCAAAACATTTTTAGTCACACCACCTACTCATCGGACCTCCATGTAGACCTATACCTTTAATGTTTCATATATAATCACTTAACCAAATTTTCATTAGACATTCACTCAAATAGACATTATTATTAAAATTAATAGTTGCTTGTCAATAATCGTAGGGTTGTCATAGGATAATAAGCGTCCTGCGTTCAAAATTAGATATAAAATGTTCTACATTCAGAAAGTAGATGTTACAATAATTGAAAATGTACCTATTAAAATTAAAATAATTTATTACCTTGTTATTTTTACCTTAAACATTAAATTTTATTTATAAAAATTTAAAACAATATTTTATATATATATATATATATATATATATATATATATATATCAAACACCCACGTTGTTATACTAAACCGCTGACGTCAATAATTTCTTCTATTTTTATTTTTTTTAAATATACCTTAACTTAATAATAAGCATCTATAAATATAATGTCTATTATAAAAACAAAATAAACTTACTCACAAAGCAGTAAAATAAAAATAAATGTTTAAAAATATTATTTAATTAGCGTATTGCTAGTTTTGACTTTCAAAAAAATAAATAAAACAACACGTTCCAAAAGTTTTATATAAAATATATTTATAATGAAATAATATACACTAGTACTGTATTAAGTTACGTCTTTTATATTATTTCAAGATACCAGATATTAACCAAGAAAATATTACAAAGTCGTATATTTGTTTTAAAATAATTGTATCTTCAGCAAATGTTTATATGATATATTGTTGTAATTCCTACAAGAAATACAGAAATTACGAGTTATTGTCACTTAAATTTACATTGTTTTATTATATTCTGCTATATAATTTTGTTTGTTTACGTTTTACAAATATAATAATACAATATCAGGAAAATAATTGTTGTTTTTAATAGTTCAAGAACAATCAGCAATAATTATAATGAAAATTTAATTAATTATGAAAATAATAATAATATAATATATATATATATATATATATATATATATATATATATATATATAGAGGTATGTAATAACTAAAATTTAATTATCAAATAATTTGCTACACATTACAATTAAAACAATTATTAATTTTGAATGTAGTAAATGAATGTATATTTCTTGCAATTAACTACAAATATGTGATTTTGTATATTATTTTATGTTACTGACAATGGTTGCGAGAGTAGCTTGCATGAGCGAAAGTTTCCAGGTAGTAAGAATAGAAGAGCATATATGAGAGGTATTATGAATATGGTTGCTTGTCTGGATAGGAATGTTTGGAGGAAACTAATTTCGGGATAGAGGAAAGAGTTTGTGCCGCAATCTTTTGGATTTATAGCATTATGATAAAAATATAGTGTATCTAGTGTAATCTAGTGTACAAATTAATTAAAATCTCTTAAAATCTTACTTTAGTAGAATCCTTTAAAATCATGATAAAATCCATTCAAAATTATTATTTATTCGAATTGAACCCAATCACACATAATAGTATTTGCATATTTGCATTTAAAAATTATTTGTCATTTAACACTAACCAATTAACCTTGTTCTAGCGTGTGCCGCGAAGTTCAATGGTGGGCTCAGCAGTACTGGGCGCCGCCGCTGGCACCGGATTGGCGCTAGTGGTCGCTATGACTATCGTCGTCTATCGGTACTATACGTTACGGCGTCGGACCAAGGAATGGGGCCCGCTAGATCGTTGCTTTGCATCCGATTACGCGGCACATCATAAAAAACCGGTAAAAACGATTTATGCTGTCACACAAAAGGTAAGTTGTGGTTCTATTTTCTTTTTCTATTTTCGAATTAGTAGTAATATGATTGATATTGTAAGTCAAATTAAATGTTTAGGACGACAAATTAAAGTTATGTTTGTAAAAACATTTCAAAAAATTGTGTTTTGTACAGAGTAAGTGGCTTTTTAAGTATTTGGACTCGTAAGACAATCTACAATACAGTTATTTTAACCCCATTTTCATTTCTCTGGTACTATAATTTATTTATCTAATATCGGTGATTACAATATCTATAGAACCGGGCGATGAGAATTATACTTGGCTGTAATCGTTATTGTAATATCAAATAAATGCTCATAATATTAAAATCGATTGAAATAGATAAACTTACGGAAATGAAAAGCATTATATTTATACATCAATTTAAATTAGGTTTACTGCCACCAATATTTTTCTAGTATATTACAGACCTTTCAGGAATCGCATACGTATCAAACACGAAATGCTGGTAATTTTATTATTAGAATCTAGAAATTACAAATGAACACAACACCTTACCAAAAAAAATGTTAAATTATGGAATTATTAAATTTTTAGGTAAAGAGTTAAAAGATTTATATTTAAATGATTTATTTTAGTTAAGATTATATATTATTTAATACCTATTGGTTTATAGATAAGAATGTCACTTTTTCATTTTTGTATTTTTTTTAGTTTTGTATTTTTATAATTGATTGTATTTAAATGTATTCTCTATTAGCGCAAACTATAATAAATATTATTATTATTATTATTATTTCTATGAAAGAATGTTTTTGAGCTGGGGGTAATTTAGTTTTATAAGATTTTTTATGATAGTTTATAAGTATTTATTATTGCATATAGTCGCTATATATTTTGTTTCTATAATAAAAATGATATACGAAATAATATTGTGGTACTGAAATTTTAGTGAGAAATTTTTTTTTTCGGAAAAACATATAATAAAAACAAATAATAAAAACAAATAATAAAATTAGTTTTTTTGAAAATTACTATTCGAGACTTTTTTTGAATTAAACGCAATAACTGTGATATTCGAAATTTGTATTTAGAAAATAATCTGTATTGTTCTAAACTCTGTATTTTTTTTCATGCTGTATGGAACAATACATAGTATTATATTATAAATATCACCTTGATATATATATAACAAAAATTTATTTACAAGTAAAAAAAAATCGTCAAAAATGTCAAACTTTACGATAGAGACGTCAGTTGCCGGATGACAGCTCTAGGGTTACCGAATCTCGACATATAAAGGCAACTGTCGTATCTAAAAACTAACAGTGCAGGAAGTACTTATATCTACTTCCAGTATAAGCCCATTTAAACAGTTGCCACACGCTTACAAAAAAAATTATCTTTTATCTATATGTAAAATAGGATGGTATTTTGTTCTTATGACAAAAATCGTATGCGAAAAAGTATTTTGAAATTCAAATTTTGGTAATGCCCAAAGGGGACAAATTTGTGTTCAAGGATTATATAATTTTATTGCTTTTTCTGATAAAAAAAAATGCTTGAAAATATGTTTTGACAAAAAGGATGTAATATATTCGTGTTCTCTTCAAAAGATAAAAACTATTACAAGTAATATTTTAAAAGTATCAAAATTTGTAATAAAATATTTAATTTAGAACGGGAAATGATATGATTTAATATTGGATGTATTATTAGATTCAATCAATGAAAAATATTAATAACACATAAGTACGAGTCAATAAGAAAATTAGTAATACAGGAAATTTTATTTATACAAAAAACCTATATATTTTTTGTACAGAATAATGCATTGTGCAAAGCCAACATTACAAATTCTTTCAAGATGGCCGAACCATCTTATCTGAGTTGCACTAACTTTTACAACAACTCTTTGTCTGTATGTAAATTATTCATGACAATATTAACATATGCACATTGAATAATCTGATTTAAGCAACAAACAGTATTATATGTTACAAATACAGACGCGATACTCATAAATAAAACATTTATATGTGCAGGTAAAACAATAAAACATATCAGATGTTAAGCTTGCAAATATGTGTAAACTTTGTTTATCTAAACTTTGCAAATAAATAAGAGCGTTATTTATTTATTTATTTATTGCTATTTGATATTTGAATTTCAGTACATATGTATGTAATAGTACGGTTTTTTTTATTAAAGACTCTTTTAGTAAATTTATAGAACTTCAGTAAATTTGCTGGCGAAAATTTTACATAAATAGGTACAATTTATTTAGTTCTGTAATATTATTGTTGGTATAAAATTTACATAAAGGATGTATTTTACAATTATTATATTATTATAGATTTTAATATGCAAGCTATAATTTTACATAATTTAAGAAATTATACTAACAATATGTAATTCTACATTAAGTATGTGATGCAATTTGCAGAAAGTAAGCAATTTTACATACTTATTAGGTCATTTTTATTTACTTTATGTGATTATTATGAATTATGTAAAAAATATAAAATTTTTGAGGTAGTAATACAGAATATTTATAGTAAAATAAAATTGCAGATTTTTTTTATAGTAAAATTTTACAATTATTTTATGTAATTTCGCTGATTTTTTTTACAGTTAGCATTATACTAAAGTACTACGTTGTTTAAATAATCTTATTTTTTGTACATACTTGCAGTTACTATTTTTATTTGAAGCTTAAAAATAGCCACGTTGTACACAGATATTCAGTTGTCAAGCATTTGTTTTACCTTCTTTTGTTTTATTTTTCTTTGTCATTTATAGCGTGGGTTCTTTAAATTTTTCGGAAACACAAAATACGCAGACGTTTTACGTCATCGAAAAAAAAAGAACGATTTGCCTAATTGTATGGGTTGCTGTTCTTGTAGTTTTTTAGTGCTACGTAATGAAAACAGATTTTATTTGTTTTATTCTTCTTTAGTCTGTTTTGTTTTAATTGTATAGACGGAAAAATAAACAAACAAAATTTATCGGAAAAGTCTAGGTATAAAAGAAAATAAGTTTTTTTTTCTTCTTCTTTTTGTCTAAAAATAACAAGATTATTTATACTACGCAATAAATATACTAGTTATATTTAATTAGATTTGAAATTTCCAAATGTAATTTATACATACATAGATACACACACATGCCATGTACCCAAAAGGATGTGGCACAAATTCTTACCACTATTCCGAAATCAGTTTCCTCTAAACATCCCTCTATTCAGACAAGCAACTTTAGCTTCATCTACATTCGTAATTCCTCTCATACATGCTTTTCTATTTCTCCTACTTGAAAACTTTTTCTCACGGAATATACTATCAATCATACCACTCCAACTTCTCATCGGACGTCCACAAAAACATATAGCTTCAAAATCATTCATATATATATATATATATATATATATATATATATATATATATTTTAACCAAACGTTTATTAGCCATTTGCTCAAAATGACCGAACCGCATCTTAACTGACAACAATTTTTTTTTTCAATTTCACACTTATAATACACTAATCTATTTCCTACCGGATTTCTCCTCGAGAATCGAAACCCTGAAATAAACACTAAACATCTAGCTCCGCCTTAAAACATAACACCAATTTTGTGATAATTGGAATAGAGTGAATGAAATTCTACCCGGGTAATAATAAATATTTTCTTATTCTACGGTTAGTTATTTTACGAATATTTACACGCCTATTTTATTAATATTTAAAATGAATTTATTTTCCAGTTATCAATTAAGCTCTGTTTATTATTACCAGAATAGTAATTTATAATTTCGTAAATATTTTGATAAATTTATTTACATGTCATATTTTTTATTAATATTTTAAAATATAATATATAAATCACATATTTTAATCTATTTTTTATACGAAAAAGTAGATACCCAGAGCCCTCTACGTGAAAATATCTAAACTAAATTGCCAGAGCAGCCAGAGCTTTTGACGTGCACTATCTAGCGGAGCTTTTTGTAACTAGGTCCGCGAAGCTTTCTATAGATACCATATTGAAAACGATGAATCTTTGCAGGCACGAGTTACTGCTGCCACCATTGGGAGCTTTTTTGTACTGATATTATACGTATTCATATCTCATTATTATGTTAATAGTGATTTTATGCATGTTAATTTTTTAATGAAATTTATTATTCAAATTTTTAACGCAATTTTATTAATTTTATCCGATTAATAAAATATAATTCTTGATTTTCGTGGAATATGAAATTTATTTAATTATTAAATTTTAATTAAAATTTGCTGCTGCTAAAAATAGATTGTTTTGTTTCGCATTATTCTATTACTATTACAATAACAACTTTATTATTAAATTTAACAAAATATTAAAAAATAAATTTTCCATGCAATGTCAGTCACCATACCAATGTTTTCATGATAATTATTTTATTTTCTTTTTTTGTTAATTATGCAATACATTTTTTTTGTCATAAATTGTTATATTTATTAAATTTTTGTTAAATGAATATGTTTTCTTTAAATACATAACTTTGACTTTTCATACATGAATTAAATCATATATTATTAAGGTGTTTTTCAACATTTGTTTGGAAACTTTTACAACAAATACAGTAAGCAACAATTATACCGTTGGAAAGTGTATTTATTGAAGTTTGGAGCAGTATTTTGTTTTTCAAAAAAGTCAAATTTTCACTTAAATAAATGGCGTCAAAGTGATTAGATCAAAATTTAGATTTGCCAATGGTGGCAGATAAAATTCGCATTCTACATTTCTGAAACAAAAACAAATTAGATGTTAGTATTTGTAACACATCTAACTTTCGTTGAAATCTACAAAATGTACAATTTTCACCCCTAAACAAAAAAAAAACCTCAATTTTAGGCACTTTTTTTAAGAAGGCCGCTATTTTGAAAATAAATATAAAAATTATAGATTTGGTAGGTTCCGGGGAAAGTTACTTGTGTTACAAGTACTAACATTAATTTGTTTTTGTTTCAGAAATGTAGAACGCGAGTTTTAGCTATCATCATTGGCAAATCTGAATTTTGACCTGATCACGTTAATGACACTTTTTTAAGTGAAAACTTTTTTGAAAAAAAAAATACTGTTGAAAACTTTAATAAATATATACTTTCTAGCGGTATAATTTTTGGTTTTCTGTATTTGTTGTAAAAGTTTCCTGAAAAAAAATGTTGAAAAACACCCAAAAAATTGATAATACAAACGCAAAAAATAGAAATTAAAATAAGATACAAAATAACGATTTTTATTTAGATGAATTATCTAGACAAAATGATTTAAATAAATCCTAAACACGTCAGTAACTTTAGTAAGTTTAAGTAAATTCGAATTCATATCATTGAATGCAAATTACAATTATTACATCCTGGCTATTACAAGCTATAATTTATATAATACCAATTTGAAATTTGCTGTAGAAAATATAATTTGAAAGCTCAACTTGTTCATCTATGTGTGTAAATAACATCTTTCACACGGAAAGTTATCATTGCCGTGTCCTTACACCCCCCCCACCCCCCGCCCCACAATATTTCTGTCTCTGTTGTATTGCGAAACTCTCGTATAACGAATTGTAGCCCTAGCTACACGATAGGCTATCTGACGCAAGAAGCAATTTATTTAAATTCGCGCAAAATGATATGACGTCATCCACGGTTCCGGTTGGTTGAACAGCTGAACAGTTGAACGTCTGAAATGGAATGGGACAGAATGGGTAGCTCATAGATAAGATTCAATTCTAGATCTTAAAAGTACAAAATTGTTTTATGAAACTTTTAGGCCCGGTTGCACAAAGCGTTGAACAATACCGAATCTTATTACCACTTTGACTGCAAAGAAAAGTGGTATAGCGTTTGGTACGGTGTCTGTAACATTTTCAAAAAAAAAAATTGTATATAGAAATCCTTCATATAGCCTCTAGATGACGAATCTGAACTTAGTTTATGTGGGTGTATGGATGTGCGTCGTCAGCTCGCTCGCTCGGTCGTCAGACCAAATTTTGTGATCGCAACTCCTCCTAGACGGTTCAACCGATTTTAATGAAATTTTTAGGATAAATTTGTCTGGTGCCCAAGATGGTCATGTGGATTTGGTTTTTTCCAGTGATGCCAACTTTCCGAGAAAAAAATTACTAAAGTTTTTAAAAATTTATTGTGGCTACATTATTTATCCGATTTTGCTCAAATTTTTAGGAGTGCCCACATACAGTTCGTAATTTTAATAAAATACAGTGTTGCCAACTTTCTAAGAAAAAAATTACTAAAATATTTAAAAATTTATTACGGCCATGTTGTTTAACCGATTTTGTTCAAATTTTCACAAAAGATTCTTCTGGTATCCATATAAATTAGATAATCACAACAAAGTACAGTGTTGCCAACTTTCTGAGAAAAAAATTACTAAAATTTAAAAAAATTCATTGTGGCTACATTATTTATCCGATTTTGATCAAATTTTTAGAAAAGTTTCTCCTAGTGCTCACATAAATTATAATTTTATTAAAATACGGTGTTGCCAACTTTCCGAAAAAAAAATTAATAATTTTCTAAAAATTTGTTATGCCCGCATTATTTATCCGATTTTAATCAAATTTTTACAGAAGATACCCTTAGCGCCTATAATATTATATATTATCAAAATACAATGTTGCCAACTTTCGGTGAAAAATTTTTTTATTCCTATTTCTTATCATTTATGTGATAATGTCAAAGTGGTCTATATATGGGTTTACCCATATACTTCTAATCTTGTTAAAATAATATATCAAGTTTTTAACACGGACTAAAAGGAATAAAATAATTTCTCTTAGCTCCATACAGATTTATAACCCCATACAGATTCCTCACTCCATACAGATTGTTCTGAAAATTTGTGATTGTGAATTTTTAATAGCTATGACAATGCTTTGTAAGATTTAAAATAAAAAAAGGTGGAGCGCACGCAATAGATAATAGTAAGGAGTGTAGAAACGTGTTAATAAATCAACGTTTCGATGAACTGAATGTGCGTCTTCATTAAGATAAAAAAATACAAACAACATTTATAGTAAATAAACAGAACATGGAAACAAGTTACTAGGTAACAAATAAGTAACTAGATCATAACATTTATATTTCCTGATTAAATCGAGCCAAATTTTATTTAAATTAATTTCTTGAATGAAAATAAAATAAAAAATTTATAATCTAATCAAAAATTTATAAATTTCATTATCTATAGTCACTTATTTTGTTACCTAGTAACTTGTTTCCATGTTCTGTTTATTTACTATAAATAATATCATTTGATGAAGACGCATGTTCAGTTCATCGAAACGTTGATTTATTAATAATATTATTAAAGTTTCTTATTTGTAAAATAGATCTACTTTAACTTTTACGATAATTTTTCAATTTTACAAATTTATATTTGCGTCTTTAATACGAAAATGCTCTTCCTATCTACTTGTTTTAGGTTATCTATGGGTCTAAGTTAGCTAGGCAACAGTGTGCTGAAACCACTGTATTCTGTTCTGTTCTTGGCTGTGGCATTTCTGTTTTAATTAAATGGTTTGATGAAGATGGAATGATCGATAACGTTAAATTGAGAAAAAGATGGAACTAGGTGGTTAGTTACCCGTGTAGTACGTTTTTTTGCTTCTGCAGAATGCACTGGCTGTGTTACCCACTATAAAAAATGTAATACATATATATATATATATATATATATATATATATATATATATATATATATATATATATATATGTAATTATACATAATTATTAACAGTAAAATAGCAGCATTTTGTAATTTTTACTACGACAATTAACGTAATATTATCATTGAATATTTTTTTTTTGTAAAAATACATTTATAGAATATGTAAATTTATATTTAACCTAATTAATTAATTTTATTAATTATAATTTAATAATTAATTAAAATAATTAATTAATTTAATTTAATATTTCTAATAATATTAATTAATTAGTTAATATTGCATTGTTATCCAGTTTTAAGCTATGTTTAAAGCTTGATGTTTTTAGCTCATTGGGAAGTTAGTTTAAAATCGATTGCAAAATTTTTACCGACAAACAAACAGACAGACAGACAGATAAGAAAGCGAGTTAATAAAAATGTATTAATAAAAATGACAAAGATTAAATTGAAATTTTAATAGACATTGTTATTATTATACATTTTTTAAATAGAACAGACGGTTAGTTTCACAAACTTGCATATTTTCGACGAACATTTCGTTCAGGTTATTTTCCTGAATATAATAGAAAATACAATTGTGTCTCATTTCATTCTTAAACAAGTTACATTGTTCAACAGTATACGTTATTTAAAATATCGTGGTATAATTGTATGTTTGGTTAGTGTATGTATGTACTGCTCTTTCAGTGTACTAAACCAGAATAGATCTTCGCAATGCCCCACTGTCTATAAATTTGTGAAATTTTTTCTGATTTTAATTTTTAAGTAAAATTTTATTATTTTTATATTAATCATGAATTGCAAAAAAGGCAAATGAAAAGCTACAGAAAACTAAAAAAAATATTTTACAACTTCTATTAATATACCATATCAAAAGTTTTTTTTTTACATAAATAGGAATTAATCATTTGGTATACGTCCTATTTGGTATAAGTCCAAACATCAGGAACTAATTAAGATCATATATCGAGGTTCCACTGTATTTTTGTTTCTGATAAATTTTGTTTTTCTTTCTTTTATATCAAAGTCAATGTTGCTATTTTCAGTGGCAGTGAAAAATGGAAAAAAGATACAAATTATATTTACAGTAAATAAACTGTTCGTATTCGTTTCTTTCTTCCTGATGAAGACGTACGTTGAGTTCGACGAAACGTCGATTATTATAAATATTAATACAAAACTATAACCTAAAGCCGTTTTATTTGAAACCAGCATTTCTAACACTTTTACTTTCGCCAGACATTCCATCACCGAAACGAAACTATGCGGGGCTCCTACAGGCATTCGCGGTGATCGGCGTCGATTTGATATCTCACAATTTCTTCTCACAGCGACGCTCCTAACAGCTTTCACCCCCCCCCCCCATCTGGGTGGGTTGTGCAATTCTCTCTCCCCTTATCGGCAGGGGCAACAAATTGAAACGGCGTCGAATCAATGTAACGGAAAAACGTTCGACGTTCAGGCGTTCGGGTTCGGCGCACCGCACTCGATTCCGAGAACCGGTTTATACACGCCCGGTTCCCGACGGTTCCGACTGTCAGTTGCACAGTTTCCGATAGAGGTTGCGTTTTGGCTCTGTTTGCCGATGTAACGTTAGGGGGGGTGGGGTTGTTTGTGCTGGAGCCAAACGGAATTTTGTTATTATTTTTTTTTTCTCGTTTATGTCGACTGATATTTATTGTTCAATCGGTCACAAATGTTATTTTGTTGAAACGGTAATCTACTAAATACGGTTGACTCTTTATTATCATTGTTATATTATTTTCTTGCTTGAGTTTTTTGTATTGATTTTAATAATCTTTATATAATTATTTAATTTAATCTTATGTAATTATTACATACACAATCACGCCACGTACCCAACAAAATAAAACACAAACTCTTTCCATTATTCCACAATCAGTTTCCTTTAAACATCCCTATCCAAACAAGCAATTTTAGTTTCATCCACATTCATAATTCCTCTCATACATGCTCTTTTATTCTTACTATTTGGAAACTTACGCTTATGCAAAACATTCAAGCAAACGTATAGCTTCAAAATCATTCATATAATTGTTTTTATATAATTTTTATTATTTAATTTGAATTTTTATAATCTATATTAGATTTCTTTTATATAATCCAGGATTCTTTTGAATTACATATATAAAATATTCTGTTAATATATGTATTATGGTAGGTTGTCACAATTTTTTACCAAGTTTCACTATTGATAAAAATATATTAATGTGTATTGGCGTAAAATGTTGTTAGACATATTGACTACTAACACTGTGATTTAGTTGTTCATTCACCAATTAATAATGCATTTAATGCAACTTAATGATGGGTGTCTCAAATATTTATTTTTAAAAATAATTTTTCATATTATTTTTGTGAAAAATAATACTTAAATATAAATTCCAGGAATTACGAGTTATCAATAATTTTTTTTTTTCACAAATTGACTCGGTAGCGAAGACCATCAATCCAGTAGATGCTTTTTTAGATAAAGTGTATTTAGATGATACAAAGACATTACAAACATCCATGCCCTAAGCGGGATTCGAACCCGGACCCGCACAGGTACGAGCGGTGTCGGACACACGTCCTAAACCGCTCGACTATGCCGACCGGCTATCAATAAATTAAAACGACCCAATTGTGCATGTTAAATATACATTAATTAAAAACTAATTATTGTATATTTTTAAATAAATTATTGTTTTAATAATTTAGTCATATTTATATTTGAAAAGTTTAATTGGAAAATACGCGCGAAAAAAGCAATTAGCTATGCAATTACTATGTAATATTATAATTAATATCAAAATAATTGAAGTACATATTATAGAGAATATAATTAAATTTTGTTACCAAGCTGCGATTTAGTATTATTTTTAGAGAATGTAATTCTTTAAACATACGAATAAATAAACATACAAATTTTGCAAAAATTACTCTTGTTGAGTAATACGATAACTCACGATCATGATTGAAACGATTTTTAACCAATCACAATTCTATTTCATGCTTTTTGACTAATCACAACCTCAAAACTTTAACTACACAATCGTGAAATAGGGGCATCACACACTTTTTTGGTAGTATCTTACCATGTAATTGTTAAATTATTTATAATTATTTTGAAATGTCTACTTTTACGTTATGGCTAATAACTCAATCAGATGAATATTATTGCACTGATATAAGATTTTTGTCACAAGTTTTATTTTTATGAGTTATACACAATTTATCAAAAATAGCGAAATTACAGAAAAATATTAGTAAAATCTTACTATAAAAAATTTATAATGTTATTTTACCATAAATATTCTGTATATCTACCTCAAAATTCTGTAATTTTTAACATAATAATCACATAAAATAAGTAAAAATGATCTAATAAGTATATGTAAAATTGCTTACTTTCTGCAAATTACATCACATACTTAATATAGAATTACATATTATTGGTATAACTTCTTAAATTATGTAAAATTACAGCATGCATATTAATATCTGTAATGATTCATCAAAGGTTTCGAGAATCAGTAATCAGTTAGTGACCGCGTTAATTTTGTAAACCAAATGAAATTAAATCGTACGATTACATTTGGAATCCAGCATACACAGAAATGAGATAAATTTGACATTAAATATATTGATTGTATTAGAGGGGACATTATAAAAGTATTATAATATGCTTACAGTATAAAAAAAATTATTTAATTTTAGAGACACTATGATACTCAGTATGTTTAAGTACTGCTGTAATTTTAACGTAATTGTTTAAAAATACATAATATTGGAACTATTGCAAACATTATGTAATATGATATTTTACCAACGGGATGGAAAAGTACATATGTATTACAGTTTTTTTAGTAAAGTCTATTTTAGTAAATTTACAGAACTTCAGTAAATTTGTTGTCAGGAATTTTCCATAAATAACTAAAATTTGTTTAGTTCTGTAATATTATTGTTAGTATAACTACAAACATTTCTAAATTTACCATATAGGATGTATTTTGAAAAGAATGAATTACAATTAAAATATTTTATTAGTATTATTACACAAAATATGTACTAAGTCTCATTATTTTGATGAATTATTACAGATATTAATATGTAAGCTATAATTTTACATAATTTAAGAAGTTGTACCAACAATATATGATTCTACATTAAGTATATGATGCAATTTGCTGAAAGTAAACAATTTTACATATTTATTAGGTCATTTTTACTTACTTTATTTGATTATTATGAATTATGTAAAAATTACAGAAGTTTGAGATATAAATACAAAATATTTATAAGTAATTTGAAATTACAGATTTTCTGACAGTAAAATTTTACCACAATTTTCTTGTAATTTCGCTAATTTTTTTAACAGTGTATATTAATAAGTAATACTGTGATTTATTTTACGTACGTTTCTGATTGAATACGAAAGGGTTTAACAATTGTATTGGGCCCTAATCGGGTTTTCTACACTAGAATAGACATCTATTAGACCCATCCCTTATATATATTCAATTTCAAATTTCGATATAATACCATTGTTATATTAATTCTAATTGTCCTTTGATTTCCAGTAAATCTATCAAGGGTCGCTTTAGAAGTTTATAAGATTAGAGAATTATTTTATTTGGTATTTATATACAGGTTGTTCAACAAAAGTAACAAATTTATTCCGATAAATTTTCGAGGTCTTGTTATAATAATAATAATAATTTATTTAAAACTAACACATTATTATAAACCAATTACAATGCACCAACCAGAAAATATAACAAAATTAAATCTCTTTGTACAATATTTTTGTTAACAGTTTTGCAGACATATAGCATTTATGACTTCGGGGAAAAACTACACCTGATGATTCCTATGAGTAATCTAAATAAAAAACTTCAAATAAACATATGTCCGAAAATGTTTTCTAGCGGAACTGTAGCCGTTAGAAGTTTATTACATTTATTAAATTACATTTATTAAATCAGGAAAAAAAAAACAAATTACTCATAAATCACCCTGTATAGTTTCCTTTGATATTTATCTTAATAATAAATAAAAATTGTAATTACTGACCCTAAATTCAGCATTGGAGCAACAAATCAACCCTCCCAAATAAACTGGGTCACCGCTAACAGTCTCTCAATATCCCCACCACCGATTTCCTACTATAACGATGCTTGGGGGAGGTTAGGGACAGCAAAAACGGAAATACGTGCTTGAAACGAGGATCTCTATGATGGATCGAATGAACTCCTCTCTCATATCCCAATTATGTAATAGAAGTATTTTATATATATATATATATATATATATATATATATATATATATATATATATCAAGTGTTTGGGGACTATTTTGCAATTTTCCGGCGAAAGTTATATTTTCTCTTCTTTCCGTTTCTTCGAATTTCTTCTTTTCAATTTCATTCTCGGACCTAATTCGGAAATTAATTTATTAACTACTGGAATTTTAATTAATAGAAGAACAGGTATTGTTAAAGATTTATTTTATAATCGTTTTTGTATGCAATGATGTTAATGTAAAGAGACAAGTACGATTTGATTATTATTTGTAAATAGTTTAATTAGTTCTAGAGCTGTTCTAATTTTGCAATGTACAATTATGTAGTTTTAAAATTAACAACATATTTGAATAATAAAACGCAATTAATACTTAAGGATTGCGTTAACTGATTTTTAAGTTTATAGAAAAAAATTGTAGTTTGCATTAAATAAATAAAATATATCTAATATACATTTTTTTTGATTCTATTAGAATCACAAATGTTTATATTTTGGAGTATTTAAAAAAAAATATATTGCAGTATTTTAAGTAATATTATTAATACTTTTTATACTCTAAATATAAATACTAAATTAAAATAAATCGGCTTTAGGTTATAGTTCTCTATTAATATTTATTAATAATTGAAGTTTCGACGAACTCCACGTATTTCTTGACGAAGACGTACGTTGTGTTTGCCGAAACGTTGATTATTAATAAATATTAATGCAGAACTATATATAACCTAAAGCCGTTTTATTTCACTGTAATAAGTTCTGAACGATGTTTTACTATATTATATTATATTTCTTATCAGAATTCTTTTAAATGTTTGACAACGAAAACAAAACAATATATTTTAACTTAATACCACACTGTCTAATTTTTCTTGTTCTTTAATGATGTTCTTGTTAACTCTTTTCATTTCCAAAACTAATTGCATTTTCCTAAATATAAAAACTTTTTTCTTATTTTCCGGAAGGATTTTTTTCTATTAACTGAAATTTTCTTTCTTTATAAAACGATTATAAATTTGATTTAATATAGAAAATATGTAAAATGCATGTCATTTTAAAAAAATATTAAATGTTTTTTAAGTTCATTATAAAAAGAAAACAATTATACACAAAATATTCACTTAAAAATATTTTTATTTATTTAAAAACAAAAAAAAAACCTATCTCAAAGAATCATAACAAATTATTTTATATATTTATAAGCTTAATGTAAAGAATAAAATTATTATGTATATAAAAATTAAGAGAGTGCGGTAAGGTATACATTATTTTTAAATACTTTTATACGTAGGTAAATTAATATATATAATTAATAATAACATGTTTACAAAAACTGTTTACATAGAATGATTAGCTTTATTTTTTATGTGTGTGTTTTTGTTGAAAACTTATTCGTTTTTGAATTTTGTTTTGCATACATTGCTAATATATATTTAAATTAATTGAAATATATAAGCTATTAAAAAAAAACACAAACAAATTTTAACAAATAATTTTTATTATATTAAAATAATTAAAAGATAATGTAGAAATGTAATAAGAAAAGCATTTTTGAGAAATATGACATTCGCATTTAAGCATTTAAGCGAATCAGTTAATCTTCTATATTAGTATTTTTTTATTATTAAAATGATTTTTTTGACATGCTTTTTATATAACAGTAATAATTTGTATTTTTAAAGTTACTGATCAAATAATGTATATTTGCGTTACATGTAAAATCAACTCAAATATTCCGCTAGCCCTGAAGAAGGTAATAGTGATTGCTTTAGTTAGATTGGTTTAGTAGTTAATAAAAAATATATAAAAGACTGAATTCCATCAATTACCAATTATTTATTAAATATTAAGTTTGTGAATATCATTCATGAATTCAGTAATTTCCTACTCAACATTCATATGAACACTTAGAACTACATAGTTTACTAAAGCTCCGAAACACTAAATTTTCTTTGACAATAATTTATATTGACAATTTCACCTAACCTAACGTAACTATTACTAAATGGTCCATCTTTATATTTCCGTCATATGTCTAAATGAATAATTTTCCTCCTTTTGACTAGTACTCTATTTATACTGGTCTATAACCTAAATTCTACACCAGAACTTAGAGAATTCTTATCGCTTACTATGTTCGGTTATCATTGAATTATTTTGAGTAGATTTTTATAGTGAAAATTATTAAATTTTGTTTATGAAAATATTTGCTTTATGAGAAGAGGAATTCTATGTTCTGTTTATTTACTGTATATATCATTTGTAGGAATAGAAGAGCATATATGAGAGGAATTATGAATGTGGATGACGCTAAAGTTGCTTTATGGATAGGAATGTTTGGAGTAGACTGATTTCGGGATAATGGAAAGAGTTTGTGCCACACCCTTATGGGTACATGGCGTGATTGTGTATGTATCATTTATATCAAAATTATTTCATACATTTTATTTACATTTATTTAAATAATTATTTCAGTACCAGACTGATTGTTCTACATAATGATTTTTTTAATCAGATATTTAAACTAAAGCTGACAGAATAATTTCTTGGAATACATTTTTTTTTATTCGGAAAAATATTGGTCTTCGGTTGTAAACTGATTTTCTCGATAAGGAAAGCTTAGAAATGTGTTTATTTCCTTTGCTTTCTAAGGGTATCTAATAACGAAACCTTTTCAGTGTACATTTACTAATGAATTTAAAATTTTAATTGATATTTGAGATTTTACGTTTCAGGATTTTATTTTATGTAGAAAATACAATGAATAATTATATTAAATAGGTTACGAGTAATTAAATATTTTTAATATAAAGATTAATGTGATATTTTTGGAAAATTTTTGTTAAAATATTGTGGAGCATACTAAGTTGTTAACTACACAATTAGATTGATAGTGTAATTATTACAAGACTAATCAATTGATAAGAGAAGCAATAGAATTGTATAAAGAGAAAAGGTAACATCAATCAGATTTCCTTTCATTAATAATTTATAAAAAATGTTTATGATCTAGTTACTTATTTTGTTGTCTAATAACTTGTTTCTACGTGTGTTATTTACTGTAACTGTCATTTGTATCAATATTAATACAGAACTTAAACCTAAAGTAGTTTTATTTTATTTAAAATTTTGTTAAAAATCAACAACATTAAAATGAATTCGTATATATGACGACTGCGTAAATAGAGGGATTTCCATATTTATAAAATAATTTATTAATACGTGCCTGATTTATTTTGTAATTAGATTTACGAAGCATATATTTTAGTAGTTTTTCTACAAAATGAAGTTAATAATATTAGATTATGAATTTTGTTTGTTCATACTAATGAAATTTAATAAAAATGAATTCTTGGAAATCTTTTAGAAACTATTAAAAATTCTATTTATTCTACTATGAAAAATGGGTTAATAGGTCACACAAAATACATCCTAGTTTTATGAAACTCTACTCAATTTTATAATGTAAATAAAAACGGTTTTATACGCATTTTACATCATTAATTAATTTTGTAATATAATTTTTGTAGCACTGTAAAATCAAATAAAATATTATTATTACATTTTTAGGCCAGGCTTTATAAACACTAGTTAAATTTACTCTAGAATTATGTAGTTCAAATTGTTTTTGTAAAATAAAAACTTTTATAATTTTATCGTTGTAGACAAATACATTTAATATCAAATATGGATTCGTTCATATTTTTTAAATCTATTTTTAATATATATATATATATATATATATATATATATTTAATACAATATCAAATAAAAGTATTGAAACTGATATTTTTTTTATAGAAAAACATCGATACGTGTTATATTATATACCACGTAACTTAAAAATAAAAGGGCGCTTTTATGAAATTTGAAACTTTTTCAGGAAAGTTTACAGAATATAAAATATCTTTTAAAAACTAGTAATGATAAAAAATATTACATGGAAATGTTTAGATTTTGCTGAATTCAGGAATATTTATTTTTTATTGTCTTATATAATATCCGATTCTCGGATAATTTGAGATTCGGATCTGAAATCCAGACTCAATATCCGTATCTTAAATTGTACATATGATTTTTGAGACACATTGCATGTTTACAAAATTTTGTAGACACATTGTACTTTTATCTCTGAGACACATTGTTATATATAATTTTGATACACATTGAATATACGAATCTTTTAGACACAACGTATATAGTTTGCCGTATATTGTTTCTCATTTCAATGAAATAATACAGTCTTTTCAATATTTATTTCATTTGACAAAATGTATTATTTCTTTAAACGCATGTTATTTTAAACAGCAAATAGATCTTTCATAACCTCCCCGTACAATTATTTCAATAATACAGCTTACTTATGTAGATATATTTAAAAAAACATGCATACATATTTGTATAATACGTAAAAAATCTGTATAAAAATATAAAACATAAATTCGTATATACTTAGATTTGAAATCTAGATTTGAAATCCGGCTCTGAGATTCAGATCCGGATAATTTTGGATCCGGATCTAAAATTATCCGGATTTCTAAAACTACTTAAAAGTAAGTTAATAATTTAAATTTTCTCAAAAAATATTTGAAGGACGCCAGAATGTATAATGAAGAACTTGCCCTCTAGCACCGTCACTATTTACTTACAATAATATTTTATGTTAGCACTGATTTCTTACTTGTATTCAAACATCCAAACACGATTTATTGATTTTGTTCCATTAATAAAATTTCTTAAATAAAATTCTTAATAAATAAAACAATTATAACCGACTTTTAAGCTAGAAGCTACTATTATTTGTCAATCAAATCGAAAATAATTATATTAAATTTAACAAACGTTGACGTGGGCTACAACAATATTTCTACTATATGAGAAAAAATATTAACAATTGATATTTACTTGCAGAAGCAATTACCAACGTTGCTAATTGAAAATGATGATGACGTTCCTTAGTCAATGCTGTATTTTCTTCCTTTATTTTTCAGCGAAGCGCTGAAAAGTTAAAGACGCACTTACTTCATTAATATATTCAAGGGCGATAGACTCATTTTGGTAGAAAAAAGTTCACCTGCGTTTTTTTTTTATTTTTTGTTTCTCTAACCAGCTTTTACATATTTTGGTACTGAATATTAAAAAATAAAATTCATAAATATCTTGTTATATTTTTGTTAATTTTCAGCCTGAAATATTGTACGGTCAACTTATAAGCGAATGTAATATGTACTATGTGGTTTTATTTTTTATTTATTTTTTTATAGGATGAAAAAATATATTTTTGTATTATATGTCTGACGTTGATCGAGGAGAATTTTTGTGGTAAAAATATATTGATAAACTAAGTTGTTATAGGAGAATGTAATAAATAATACTACAGAAATGTATTTTTTATTTTAGTGTTGTTTAATAATTAATAGAGAAAAAGAAATGAAAATGTTCTATTTTATTTTACAATTTATACATATTTTAAATTTAAAATACAAAGGTGATTTGAAAAATAAATTTTATTATAAAAAATCTGTAATTTCATTTTACTATAAATATTTTGTATTTTTAACTCAAAATTCTGTAATTTTTATATAATTCGTAATAATCACATAAAGTAAATAAAAATAACCTAATAAGTATGTAAAATTTCTGAATTTTTGCATATAGCATCACATACTTAATGTAGAATTAAGTATTGGTGGTATAAATTATGTAAAATTATAGCTTATATATTAATATCTGTGATAATTCATAAAAATAATGAGACTTAGTATGTTTACTAAAAGAGATCTAATTAAAAAAAACTTTAATATTACATACATATGTACTTTTCCATCTTGTTGGTAATATCGTATTACTTAATGTTCGTAATACTTCTGATATTATGTATTTTTAAACAAATATTCTAAAATCACAGCAGTTGAGTAATTATACCTAGAAATACTGGACGTCATAGTGTCTCATGGTTTGTAGATAAAATTACATAATTTTTTTAGAGTGTATGTTAAACTAAAGATATTTGTATTTCTTTTATTTTTAATATAAATTGGACAAATACGTAGAAAAAATTGTACTAAAATTGTACTAAAAATTATACGAAAAGTTGAGCAATATTACTATATTTTTTATTGTGATCTTAAATTATCTTAAATTTACCAAAAAAATTATACAATTACAATGAAAAATATAGTAAAATTACTATGATTATCAACATAAATTTACACTGATTTTCTACAATGTAAAGTTTCGACTTACTTCAAAAAATACTGATTTAAAATTTTTACTGAACTGCCCCAGTTTTTAATTCGTCACATTTGCAATTACCAAAAATCTTTCTTCTCGGTGCCAAAGTTGAAAATAATTTATTTGTCGTCTGGTGTGTTTACAAATTAATTATAGTAACCTCGTGTTTACACATTTAGCGCAAGAGTGAAGGTTACCAATTAACCAAACAAATTTTGGTTACGCTGCTGTGTGTGCATGTGTTTGTTTGTGTGTGTGTAGAACATACAACTTTGAAAGGGCGTAGGGCGAACGAGCCACTGGTTGCCGCTGAGATTTAGGGTTAACGCGAACTGTACATTTCAAAAAAAAAGAACGAACACGTTTTTATCATTTTTGAATTCTAGAAAGATCGGATATTGAAGAAAGACACGGTTTGTGTCCAAGATTATAATAATATATTTTTGTATTTTTCAATAGCAACTTTGATGATATTTAAAAGGCTCAGAAAAAAAAACTAGATTAAAAAAAGAAAAAAAGTAACTTCAAAGTTTAACAATTTAATGTAAAATCAGTGGAAACAGCTAAAATTTCTGTTTCTTGTCTGATTATTATTTGATATACGTAACTTAATTGATTTATCTTCTAATACATTCTAAATTGCAATTTTAAGAAATGGTCTCAAACAGGGCTTCGAACCGTTACATTATTCGTTACGGTTTCCGTTCCGGTTCAATTAAAAATATATATATATATATATATATATATATATATATATATATATATATATATATATATCAATTTGGTTTCGGTTTTCGTTCCGGCAAAAATAACGATTTTCGTCGTTTTTGATTCAATTCCGAGTGATTAATTTTTAAATATTTTTAAAGTTTTTATTTGTATTAAAAGCTTATTTTCTATCATAACTTAGAATATTTTATTCCTACTTTTATAATAAGCATACTACATAAATTGATACAATAATATAATGTGAATAATAATAATTATTAATTAATTAATTAAAGATTTAATAATTAGAAGTATATAATATATGATAAATTGCCTCTAATTTATTGGAAGTCCTGATCTCAAATCAAAATATTCAAATTTGTTACTTGGCTTAATATTCTTCTAATTTAAAGCTTGGTTTGAAAATCAAGCCAAGCTCTCTAGCATAAGATCAAACTTATGAATCCCTACATATTGGTTACTGTGCTGCAACTATTCCTAGTGTACCTCAACCTTAACGAGGCGTTTATCAACCTCGTTTACACTGTGACGTAAGCAAATTTATCTCTTGCTTGTCGTTTACATGCTTGTACCAAAACACATCCAACCTACCACGGGCAATGTATCTCTTCTATCTTTTGGTTGGTGCTAGGAATCAGGTGCCTACCCAATATTTTTCCGCCTAATTAGCGCATACATGTCGACAAAGCTTGTATTTGCTGATGTTTGCTATTTTATCTCACGCCCTTCTACACACATATTTTGGAATTAATGACATCAAACCGTTCAACTGGTATATGGCAATTGCTAATTAATTCACACCTAATTAGCTTTGTGCTATTAAAACCTCTTTTAAACTACCTGTATTTTAACACGTTTTTATTAACTCGCTTTTTTGTCTGTCTGTTTGTTTATTTGTCTTTTCAGTACAAATTTTACAACAGCTTTAAGATTTAGTTTTATTTATTGTACTATAATGAGTTCTGAAAGATTTTTTACTATGTTAAAAATAGATATATTTCAAGAATTACCTAATAACTCAGTTCCAGAATGTTTTAGTTATAACTTATTCCCTTTGATAACCTTACTAACTTTTACATATGATTACAAATGACATATAATTTCCCATAATTCCTTAACTGGGTCATAAAGTTACATGATGACGGATTTTGAATCATACAAGTTTGAGTAATAATTGTACGTGTATTGTCAATGGAGAGCGGATTTTTGGTCTACCGAATAACGAGCGAATAGTATATAACGAGGCATTTTTAGAAAAAGAATACTGCAACATATTTTTTTTGACTTTGTGATACAAATTTTTTAAATAAAATTGGAAAAATGAAAATCCTGTTTTTGTTTTTATATTTGTTAATGAAAAATGTATGTTCTTCGTTAGAAACTACAAATAACTACTTTTCTGATTACTGAGAAAATGAACACGTTTTTCATATTTTTATAGTAACAATATTACACTCTAAAAAATATATTTGCTGTTGTAACAAAAATTTAGTTATGGTAACTCAAAATTTTTAGTGGAAATTCTCACAGCAAAAATATTTGCAAAGAAGGCAAATTTTTTTTAGCTAGTTTTTTTTTTTGCTATGACAACAAAATAATATTTGTTACACGTAAAGTTCCTTAGCAAATATAAATTTGTTATGACAACAAAAAAATATTAGCTACTTTAACAAACTTAAATTTGCTGTGGACGAAGTAAGATTATTTGTTGCAGAATTTATAGGTTAGAATTGACATAAAATTAATAGGCCACTAAAAGTCTTATCAAAAGCAATTACAACCATAACTAAAAATATCAATTCTATACCTTGTATATTTAGTTATGATCACAATGCATCAAGATGTGACTTATCACGTATATCACCCATTAATTTCATATCAATGTGAAATTAATGAAAATAATGAAAATAAAGTTTTTATTTTACAAAAAATAATTATACATCTATGTACAAACTGAATAAGTTTTACAAAATGTAGGAAAGATATCGTATAATTCTTTAAATTCTTTATAAATAAATTTAATAGTTTTTAGTACCTCATAGGCGTTTATATGACTATAAAGCTCTACTGTTTTTAAAACCGTAAAAATAAAAGAACATTTATTATTATTATTTACAAGTATATAATTTATAACACCATAAATAGGTAATAAATCATCCATACCAATTAACAGTACCAAATTTGGTTCATATTTGACATTAATTATTTTAATCCATTTGGTTACGAACATATGCTAAATTCTTCAGGTATTTTATATTAGTATATACCATCATTTTTTGACGTACTGGAGAATGAATCACCTTCGATATATGAAATTGGAAAACTAGGACATATTTCCGTATCATCGGAACACATCTAAAAAATTACTCAGTTTAAATTAAAATAAATTCAACTTTTCTTTATATTTCAATGTAATTACTTACCGATGTAGAAGATGACATCTCTGGTTGTAATTTGAAATTTGCAAATTTGTTTAAAAATTTCATTCTGGGCCCAATTTTAGGAATCAATTCTTTGATCACGTCATCAGTTAATAATGGAAATGATGTTTCGTCGATGTCATTGTCTGAGTATAATAATATTATATTAATATAGAACAAAAAAGTACACGCCACTAAACATAACCTATAATGTTAAAAATAAGACATTGAACTTACCATCGAAAATATCGATGTACTCCTCAAACCCCCCGTTTCGTAACATATTTTTAATATATTCACACATTACTGAATAAATGAAAAACAACACAAAACACCATAAATATGCGAATTCAGATTGCATCAGATAGAACCGATTGCACAAGACGAACAAAGAACAAATCTACGCGTGGCAGCGTGCCGTGTAACTAATTGAATGTAGCAGAATATACAAATATATTTGTTAAGGGTAATAAAATTGTGGTAATTATAACATATATAAGTTAGTTATTATTACACAAATAATTTAGCCTTTTACAGCAAATAACATATTGTTCATTAATACTAAAATTTTTGTAACTTTAACAAAAATATTTGTTAACAGAGCACATACAAATCAACGAAAACAATTTGTTTTTTACAGCAAATACATATTTGCTTTTATTATCGATTATAATTTTACATTTGTTGTTAGAACTTATATATTAGTTTTAGTTACAAAAAAAATCTTTAACAAATTTTTTTTAGTTCTTGGAACTAAAACATTTTTTAGAGTGTATAAAATAAAACGACTTTAGGTTATAGTTTTGTATAAATATATATTAATAATCGACGTTTCGACGAACTTAACGTACGTCCCTTATCAAGAAAAAGTGTACAAATTACACTTACTATAGTAAATAAAACATAACATAGAAACAAGTTACTAAGTAACAAAATAAGTAACTAGATCATAAAATTTATAAATTTTTAATTAAAAGAAGTCAAATTTTATTTAAATCAATGCCTTACTTTGTTATCTTATCTTGTTTCTGTGTTCTGTTTATTTACTATAATATCATTTGTATCATTTTTCCTGATAAAGACGTACCTTGAGTTCGTAGAAATGTCGATAATTATTAAATATTTTTGCAGAACTAGAATCTAAAGCCGATTTATTTTAATATAATGAATTCTAAAAGATATATTAGTTTTTTTTTATTTAAATAATTATTTATATTCTAGTATTTTAGATATCAACATGTGTTATATTTTTATATATCTTTTCATTTTTGAGATGTTTTAAAAAAACTTATCAACACATACTAAATTGAATACATACTAATTGAATACGACCTTGAATAACAACTATTCTATTTACCCGACTATTACAACAGCATACAATATAAGAAAAAGGTAGTAGTAAATCCTTACGCCAACGCAACTTCAAAAAAAAACTAAACGAAATAAAATAGAAATCCAGCATGCCCAAATACATCAAGGTGTAACACAGGTTTCTCTGGCTAAGAAGCACTCCTGCTAGACTCCTGCCACGAATCCTGCTTGTGTGTATATGTAACCGAAACCACTCGCACTCTCCACTCACAATCAGTACCCGTTCAACACACACAGGATGCATTCCAGGCCAAGTTCGTTCGTCAAACGGCTCAACCTGTTGAGCCCGGGAGGCGTCCGGAAAGGAGAGCTTGCCAGCGAAAGCTCTCTCCCTCTCTCTCTCTCTCTCTCTCTCGCTCTCTTGTTCTCTCTCGCTGTCCGAGCACATCGTACTAGCGCCCGCAGTGCGTCGCAATCGTTCGCCGCGTGCACATCACCGAACCGAGAACCCGTAGTGATAACCGCCGCGCGCATTGACGGTGGTTTTCGGCGGCCATTTTTGGTGGCAGCGCACGTGACCTTGACGCAAAACACCGCGCGCGTTTTGAATTGGAATACGGGACGAATCGATATGGTCGTATACGAGCAGATGTTTTTGGCGTAACGATAGTACGAAGTGTTTGTAAGTTTTATTAGGCAATTTGAGGGTTTGAACCGTGCAGATGAGTTTAGGATAGCGTGTAGGTGGACATGTTATTATCGATACACTATAAGTATTTCAACCAATTTCAGTTTTAATTGATTTTCAGAAATTGAATGTGTTGTTGACATTTGTAACATATGAAAATGGTATTTTTAACGTATTATATATATATATATATATATATATATATATATATATATATATATATATATATATTTAGTAAATTAATTCTTGGGAAAATTGCAACGTAACTATTTATTATTTCTAATTTTTATATACATTGTAATAAGTAACACATAAATGTTATGATACTACGCATATATTATAATATATATATATATATATATATATATATATATATATATATATATATATATATATATATATATATATATATATATAGATCTATGAGTAAAACAAAATAGCATCGTTTTATAAAGTCAAATGAAGTAAAAAGAATCAGGTTTATGGAAAATATTGAAAATTTTGATATTTATTTATATCAAATAATCTAGTTTACACATTGAAAATTTATGTTATATATAAGAAAATATAAATTTACATTAATTTTAAATTAATGACATTAATTTAAATAGTTGAAAAATGTTGTACAAAATAATAAGTCTATTTTAATTTTTTTTTTTATTAATTAATATAAAAGTAACGTATCTACAAATATTTAAGTATCTATTACTCATAATGTTTTATGAGTGACTTATTAAAAGTTGTATAAAAACATTCCTAAACTATATTTATATATATATATATTATTCTTATTTTGGTGTTTTAAATAAAATATAATGACATGACCTACTTACATTAGATTTTATGTCATACAATTTTTTTTAAAAATTATGTAAAATTAATATAAGTAAAAATTGAAAAAGAAACAGTTTTTATATGTAATAAATGTCGAAATTTTGTGCAAAAAGATTTACTTTTTAACTTAGAAACAACAAGTTAAACAATTTTTGATTTTCTTCAAATACTCATTTATTTCACAATTAATAATTGTTATAATTAAAATAAAACGACTGTAGGTTTAAGTTCTGTATTTATTAATAATCGACGTTTCGACGAACTCAACGTATGTTTTCATCAGGAAAAATAATACAAATGACATTTACAGTAAATAACAGAAAGTAGAAACAAGTTACTAGGTAACAAATAAGTAACTGGATCGTAATTTTTTTAATTAATGTAAACCAAATTTTATTTATTTTACTATGTTAATAGTTATAATTATTTTGAAATTTTTGTATTATGTGTTAAATATTTTAAAAATCTATTACACTTCATTCAATTACGGGGAAATTTTTATTTGAATTTTATTTAAAGTAAGTAAATAAGGCTACGATAATATCAATATTTTTTTAAAATTATTATTATACACTACATTTTTTTCTAAAAATATATTTTTTTAAATTTAATAAAAAAATATAATTTTAGCGTAATTATTTTTAAAATATTTAAAATTAGTGTAATTGCAAACTAGATCTATAAGTAAGAACTTAAAATTAAGTGTATGTGTTCAGAAAATTAAACGTTTATATAAATAATATTTTCAGCAGCTATAACTAGTGAAAAATATGAAATTGTACATGCAATATATTGATTTTTACACAATATTTTTTATCTAAATTGACGTTATCTGAGATAAATTATCAGAGCAATGTTTTCCAATAAAATATCCTAAGTCATGCACGTTAACAGCTTTTTAATAAAATACTTTACTTGAGCGAATGTCTAATGAACGTTTGGTTAAAAGAATTTATATAAATGATTTTGAAGGTATACGTTTGCCAGTGTACGACCGATGAGTAGTTGAAGTGGTATGATTGAGAGAGTGGCTTGCGTGAGTCAAAATTTTCAAGTAGTAGGAATAGAAGAGCACGTATGATAGGAATTATGATTGTGGATGAAATTAAAGTTGCTTGTCTGGATAGGGATCTTTGGAGGAAACTAACTTTGTGATAGTGGGAAGAGTTTGTGCCACACCCTTTTGGGTACATAGCGTGATTATGTATTTATGTACTTTCAAAAATATTTTGCTAAATTTTTCTCGGTATAATTTATATTTTACAATTGTATGAACTTAATTTACGTTATGTTTATTGTTGTGTAATTATGAACTATATAAACATATTAGATAACAAAAGCATTTATATTTAGCGTACAATATTGTACGTGTAAACAATATAAACACGGCACAGAATAGCTTCTGGCATATAGGAAATCATAGTAGTCATATTGTAGACGATATCTGAACACATTGCCGGAATAAAAAGGTTATTATTTTTGTAATATAAGCTTATTATTATTATAATATATTAAACAAGCTAATTGACATTCATATGTCAATAATATTAAATAACTTATTAATTTATAATAAAATAATTTAGGATTTAGTTCTGTATTAATTTTTATCAGAATTCGACAATTCGACGCGTAATCTACGTACATTATCATTAGGAAAAATAATACATATACTAATAATACTTAAAAATAATTAGTAATTGACGGAATTCGCAAATTATATATTTTTTTTTATGTTGAATTTTTCCGATACCATTTGTATTTTTTTATTTATATATTTATATTTACTTATATTATTATTATTATACAATAAATAAAGAGAACATAGAAACAAGTTACTAGACAACAAAATAAGTAACTAGTTTATATAAAATTTATAAAAATAAACACATATTTAATTTGGCAATAGTTTCTATTTTCAATAATATCTAGTGACATATGCATCTCATTGAAAAGAAAATGAAATATGTGTAACGAAATATTCACGAATTATTTTAATTAATATTCTATTAAATTCACTTTAATTCAATTCAATTTAAAAAAAATAAATATTAAACTAATTTAGTGGCAGCATTTATCAACATGTAACTATAAAATTTAGTAATGTAATATAGTTGAAATAAAATTACTGCTAAAGCACAAAAGTTTTTTTTTTTAATTTAACTGTAATTTTTTCATTTAGTAATTAACCAGCAATTAAATTAAAAGTTATGCAATTTTCCAACGACATTGTTTACTTAGTTATTCAATTAAATATAATTTTTTACTGTTACATAAATTTTAATTACATTTTTTAACATGTTATTTATTGTTTTATTATTTTAGGCACAAAATTCTACAAATATAAGTTTTAGAGCATAAAGTTTTGCATCTAAATTAATTAAGCAAATTAATTTCGCTTGCTTAGTTGCGGTAGAAATTGAATATAAAAATATCGAATATTGCCTAAAAAATTAACAAACGTAAGGGCACTGATTTAAATAAAATTTTATCTTAACTAAAAATTTATAAATATTTTATGATCTAGTTACTTATTTGTAACCTAGTAATTTGTTTCTATTTTCTGTTATTTACTGTGAATGTCATTTGTATCAGTTCTTCCTAATGAAGACGGACATTGAGTTTGTCGAAACGTTGATTATTAATAAATATTAATACAGAACTTAAACCTAAAATCGTTTTAATTTTATATAATGTGTTTGAAAGATTTTTCACTAAGTGAAACACAAATGTTTGTTAACATTGTAAAAAAATTTTCAAATTCATTATATTAAATTTAAAACGGCTTTAGGATTTAATTCTGTATTAATTTTTATTAATAATCGACATTTCGACATACTCATCGTACATTATCATCAAGAAAAAATTATACAAATAATATTACAGTAAATAAACAGAACATAGAAACAAATTACTAGGTAACAAAATACGTAATTAAATCTTTTTTAATTAATGGAAGCTAAATTTTATTTAAATCAGTTACTAGTCACACTGATTGATGTTATCTTTTTCTCTATAAATTTCTATTGCTTCTCGTATCAATCTACTGTTAATATTGATGGGTCTTGCAATTATTACAATACAATATATGAAGTTTTTCTAACGCTTTAGAAAATCTATTTGTAATGTCATTTGTATAATTTTTTCCTGATAATGATGCACGTTGAGTACGTCAACACGTTGATTATTAATTTCTATTCTATTTCATTTTTTCATTCAGAAAGATATACCTTTACGAACTGATAAATAACTTTCAATTTTGATCGGGACGTGCAAAGAAACCGAATCGCGGGTATATATCCTATTGCAAAGTGATATCCCGTGGTGTGGTAACGGTGCTTGTGCCGGTTAATAATCGTTTCCCATGGGATGGTGATTGTGCCATGTCCAGTTGGAGTGGCGGTATGACGCCAGCCGGTTGCTGGGTGGCGCACAAGAAGCTCGAATCTTGGGCACGTGCGGCAAAAGAACGCGCCATTGGCAGCACCTCGCCCACCCACAGCAAGAATGGCTCGACCAGTACCAATAGCAGTAACAGTCTCGAGGTAATATAAACGGCACACAAATTTATTTCATTTTTTTTATAGAACATTTAGGGCATATATATATATATATATATATATATATATATATATATATATATATATATATATATATATATATTCATATGAAAAACGTGTATATCGCCGTATGGAATATTGCAATTTTAGGATAACTGATATCGGCAAGCATTAATAAAAGTTACAATATCCTTAATGTATATTAAATTTATTATAAAGTTTCCAATATTTCACTTATACTTATAAACTTCTTCAGGACAAACACACTAAAATAACAAATTAAGAATTAAATTACAGTAGCTTTCGAATTATACAAAGCATATTACTTACATGATTGATACAGTATAATAGGCCACTAGGCCGCAGTGCTCTGGGACTCAATGATACCAACCTTATACATGATTGATAAAGACAAAAATATTTTTACTTAAGTAGTAACTAATTTTGTTAGCGAAAAATACATAAACTATACAGAACAACTAGAAATTTATTATTGTATTAATTAATGAATTTTAATCAATTTGACAAATGGTTAGAACGACGAATTTAAAATTTAGAAGCATTATCAGCTGTCAAAAACACATTTGAAGTTGATGAATTTGTAACAAATCAATATTAGAAAGGCGAGGGGGAAGGGTGGTTTACCCAAAACAGGAAAAATTGGCACATGGTCTACGAGATAAAAAAGTTTGGGGATCTCTGTACTAATGTATAGTATCGAAACAGTAGTTAAATATAATCCAGACAAAACATTAAACCAAAAATTGTTTTAATTACAAATTTTACTGGAAAAAATCTAGTGCATTTGTTTTTATACAACGTCTGCCAAAAAAACTTTGCGTTATATTGGGTGAAAAATAATTAGTTTTTTTGAAAATTATTATATTACAGGACTTTTTTGATGCTTGTCTGAAAACTAAAAATTAAACAATTATTAAAGTTAATTTGTCACGTTTTGCTCAAATATTTCAATACCAATTTCTACCATCATATAATTTTCATAAAGGGACAAAGAAAAATGAGTAAACTTTATTTTATTCCCATTTTAATTCAATGCAGAATTATTAATTATTGATCAATTTTCTAAAACAAAAAACAAAAACTTTTTGAGCGAAAAACGAACGTTTACTATTCAAGATTAGTTTAATGAAGAAACAGTTACAAAAAAAAAGTGAAGTTAATTTCTTATTGCGCAAAAGAACTACAAGAAAATTAACAAAGAGAAAAAATGCAGAAAAAAGTTTAAGCTGCTTTTTCAACAAGTAACTCCGTTAACTTTTTTTTTCAATTTTCTGTTGTCTTGTTAAATGAAAGATATTATTTAATGTAATATATATATATATATATATATATATATATATATTTATATATATATATATATATTATATAGGTATATATCCAATTAAATATATAAATAATAAAATAAGTCCGTCGCTAACTGAAAAATTAAATCTTTATAGAAAAATATAACCACTATTCGATAATATGAGAGCACGCGTACATAAATTGAGAAAGCAATTGAAATTGAATTGGTACGGTATTCGTGAGTCATTTAACATTGATAGACATACGCATTTGGTATGAATGACAGCGGAAAATACGTATTTAATTATTGAAACGATATTATTCGTTTTACGAACTCGTATATACGAATTGATATTAACCAATTTTAATTACACAAAATATCGAAATCGAGCGCGATACGGTTTTGCAATATTACTTTCTTAGTAGGCACATATGGGTGCTGTAACTATAAATTACTTAATATGAATTTGAAATTATATTTGAATACAATAACGTAATTAAATTGTAAGCAATTTATGGATATTGCATGGTACGTACTATGGAATATGTATATAATAAAATAATTCAAACCGTAATTTGTAAATATATAGTTACGTAAATTCCCAATAGAGAATTGTTTTCCTGTAAAGTTTCCTAGGTTGTTCATTCGTTAATTTGTTTGGTTAGAAATGGAATATTTGCGTCAGCTAAAATATTAATATCGTATTTTCTTAATTCTGTACTAAAAATATTGATTAAATTGTGAAGAAAATTTTAAAAATATTTAAAAAAAAAAAATTTAAAACCACACGGTAAGTTTACTTCAGTAAATTTTCTGTCAGACATTTTTAGTTCTATAATATTATTGTTAGTATAATTACATACATTTCTAAATTAACATAAACGATATTTTGAAATGAATGAATTACACTTAAAATATTTTATTAGTATTATTACACAAAATATGTACTAAGTCTCATTATTTTCATGAATTATTACAAATATTAATATGGAAGTTGTAATATTAAATAATTTTAGAAATTATATCAACAATATGTAATTTTACATTAAGTATGTGATGCAATTTGCAGAAAGTAAAAATTTTACAAACCTATTAGGTCATTTTTAATTATTTTATGTGATTATTAGTAATTTTGACAAAAATCACTTTTAAAAGTGAGGTGAGAATACGAGCTAATATGTTTTTGATACTATTACATATTTACTAGATTGATATCTCTCAATCAAGAACTTGGAACAACCTGACCCTAAAGTATCTAGTTTCATACAAAAACGAAAGCCCATTATTGCAAACCACAATGAATTTTATGTTCCCAGTTCAAATATTCATTAATCAAATATTGTACACCCCCTCAAACCCCGTTTTGTACATACTATAGACAGATGTTCGAGTGACAATTCCAACAAATTTGACAGAAAAATCGATTACTTGATCACAGGGTCAAACAAATACATTGTTATACATTAATGAGTATTTACTTTATTCAAATGGTCGCATATTCAAGCCAACTTTGTTAAAATTTAGTTCCGAATATAATACGTACAAGAAAAGCTGAAAAATATATTTCGAAAATAATTTTTCATCTTATGTTTGTAACTTTTTTTATACAAATATTTCACATCAAAATATTTGTGTTAACCGAAAGTACATAAATAAACAATAATCTGTATATAGAATTTACAAATTGTTGACATAAACTTGTTTATATAATAAATAATATATCAAAGACAAAATTAAAGATAAATGAAAAATCTAAATGGTTCTTGACCTTATTTAAGGTAATTCTTAAAGTACTTATAAATAAAAGTTACTTTTTCTTCAAGCGTATCAAAATATTGATATTACATTACCATATTGCTTATGTACAGGAGATAATTATGTACTAGTACAGTAATGTGAACATTATTATACAGTTGTTACGACCAAACATGACTACATATTGAAAATTATATAGTGACAATTACAGTGTTTATTTTTTAATAATAAAAACAAATCGATCGAAAAAAGTTCATAAATGTGTCCGTGAAATTAATATAGTAATATTCTAATGTTGAGATTTTTTCCCCAAAAATTTCACAAATTACTCAATCATTGAAAGGCCAGTTAATCATAGATATAGTTTATTTTTGCTTGAATTTGAATTTAATTATTGAAAATGTTTGAAGATGTACAAGAAATGCAAACATTAATTTTCGCAAATCACGTAACAAATATAATGTTCTACAACCTAAAGCCATTATTTTAGTAAGATTAAGATTAATTGGTATGTATTTTGATATATTTTAGAAATATATATTTCATATCATCTATCATTCTTGAACCAAAATAAAAATAAATTGTAAAACACGTCATTGTAGCGATTAAAAATAGAAAAACTAGAAAACTGTTACTTTAATAGACTGAATCTAGATCGTGTATATATTATTTGATATTAGCTCCTATTTGTTAGTAACACTAGCATTGCTTATGCATTATTGATGTTATAGAGTAGAGTTTACCTAGCTTCAAGAATTTATTTTTTAATTTTTTTTATTGAACAAATATTGTTTGTTTTTTTTTTCAGTTTTGATAATAAACAATTTGCCATTTAACATTAATATGTAATATTGAAACAAATTTATAAATTTTCAAATATTAAACAAAAGAAAAGTTTGAAAAATATTGTATTCGATTTAAAAAATACAATATTATTTATTACAAGTTAATTTGAATTATTTATTACAACGCTTTGTTTGACTTAAAAAAAAAAGAAATTCCAAAACAATTCCAATGAAATATAACGTACTATATCTTTTGTTTTAATTTCACGTATTGAGAATAAAAATATCTATTTTTTTTATTTTTTGTTTCAAAATACTCGTAATTGTTACGTTTGACCTTTCCATTTATTTTAAAATAGTTGTCAAGTTTGTTAAAAATATATATGTACCTACGTAGAAAAAAAAATGTAATACATCTTTGAAGACCTTAATTTGATATCTGAAGATTCATTTATAATATTCATTTACAATTCTTTTGTATTATTTAAAAAGTATGTTTTTTTTTTAATTTATAAACAATTTCAAAGAAAATTTTGGTTATTTTTAGATTAAAATGTTAGAAACAGTTTTATTTCGTACAGCATAAATAAATTATCGAATAATAAAAATATAAATTAAGCTCAAAAAATAGTAGTAGCGAGGGAATCCTCGCATTTTAAAATGAAATTAGTCATTTCGTTCGGTAGAAAGTGACGAATATTATGTTGGCGTACATTAAACTGTAGCTAAACGTTCTCCCTAAGCGCTGGATAAATAGATTTTACTGCGGAAATGCTATATGAGAGGTATTTCCATCATTTTCATATCAATTTGACATTTTTCAGAAGACAAAATTCAATATTTCAGCGAAAACAAAACGTTTATTTTTTCAAAGCTATCTACTATTTACAAATATATATATATATATATATATATATATATATATATATATATATATATATATATATATATATATATATATTTGATTAAGTTAACAATACTTTGTACAACCGGATCTTAAATTGCAAATACTCAGTAAAAAAATATTCAAAAATCATTCCACTTGGGTAAAAATAGCTTTTTAAAAATATAGGCCTATATTCTCACCTCACTTTTAAAAGTGATTTTTTTCAAAAGTACGTTTGACATTTACTTATAATTGCTTATTAGGCACTAGATATAAAAAATATATCAAAAATAGAAATTCTACTCATATTTGATAAGAGAGGGAAGTAAAAATTAGTTTTAAAGCTAAAAATAAAAGCACTTTTTCATAAACAAAAAGAATACGAGCCAGAGATTTTTAAATGTCAAGACAATAATTGTCAATGTTAAATTTATCTTCTATTATGTACTGTAGCGCGTCGAAAATAAATGCAGCAAAATATTTTAATTCGTTGCTTTATTTTCAACATGATATAGTACTGACAAAAATTCGTTTTTAAAATTGAAATCTTTATTTTATTCAAATTTTCAAAGCCATATTTTGTCTGTATTGTTAAAGACAAAAATACTTAAAATATCGACAGAAAAACTTGGGCTTATACTGAAATACTTTTCAATTTTAAATTTATTTTTTTTTTTTTTTTTTAGTTTTAAAAAAAATATATTAATGCCACAGTTTAAATTAAACAAATTTAATATAAATATTGGAATTAAATTAAATACGAAAATACATAACTTTTAAATTGAAGTTGAAATAGAAGATATACCTATATATTTATGACCTACAATCTCCTTATAAAAAGAAGAGTTTTGAAATGAAAAACTTTTTTTATCATTATCTCGAATTAGAATCCTCATTTTCTCGTATTTTTATTCGAACTTTTTTTTGTGTATCTACTGAAAGCGAAACAGACGTGCAAAAAATTTCGTTTTTATCCTTTGCAGAAGAAAACAGTAATTTAGATAGAAAACCGAAAATAGTAAATTGTGTTTCTTTAACCGAACAAAATAACATCAATTCTCGCTATTGTTAAACTTCAATAAAGAACCACAATATCGAATTACTTACAAAGCTTTAACTCCTATTTTGATTGAAGAAAACCGGATAAAATATAAACTACAATTGGATTAACGAAAAATGTCGTTTGACTGTCATATTTATGTGAAAGTTTGCTGTGGTATAGATATATTGCAGAATTTGTCATGTTACAAAAGTTTAATTTTTTCTTTTTACTATCTAACGTTAGTCATAATTATTTAACTACAAAAAAATTATGTCAAATAAGATTAGATTAGATTAAAACTAAATCTGAGAACAGAACGAAAACTTAATAACGATATTAATTGAAATTTTTTTGAAAACGAAAATAAAAATAAAAATTTTGTTTTCTTATTCAAGTAAAAAATCTTTCAGAACTCATTATATAAAATAAAACAGCTTTAGGTTTAAGTTCTGTATTAATGTTTATTGATAAACGATGTACTCAATGAACTCAACGTTCATCTTCATCAGGAAAAATGATACAAATGACATTTATAGTAAATAAACAGAACATAGAAACAAGTTACTCGGTAACAAATAATCATAATCATAAATTTTTAATTAATGAAAGCCAAATTTTATTTTAATCAGGGCCCCTTAAAGTGATTGATATTAACTTTTTCTTTTTAAATTTCTTCTCTTATCAGTCTGCTGTTAATAGTGATCGGTTTTGCAATTATTACAGTATGTTCATGCTGTAAAATTCGAAATAAAAATCGAGTAAGATTAGCGATAATCGATAATTTTACATCGAAAAACATCAGAAATAATATTTTTTTACTTATTTTTACGAAAGTAACAGGTTCCTCTACTCAACTGAAATTTTCGGATAACGCGCGTACATACATGATATAAACAATATATGTATTTACACGCATTTTTTGAAAATTTCAGTTGTGTAGAGGAACCTGTTACTTTCTATAAGTAAAAAAATATTATTTCTGATGTTTTTTCGATGTAAAATTATCGATTTTTGCCTTGCTAGAAACATTTTTTTTAATGCCTAATATATATACATTCAGAAAAAAATCTAATTTTTAATTTAAAAAAATGACAAACTCATGTATTGTATGTATTTATATTAAAAGTATCTTCTTTAAAATAGCCAACTTCATAGAACATCTAACGTTTTCCCAAAAAAAAAAAAACATTACAACCCCATTATAGTCAAAGTTCGCAGACGCTATTCGGCAGCATAGCGTCTCCACCACCCCCTCTCTCCCTTAGTTTTGGCTAGCGAGAGGGTTGCGTGCCGTCGGCTAAATAGCGTCGCCGTCGAGAGCGGGCAACAGGTAAAACGCAATAAAATGCCCAACCCGCACAGGCGTCGTTTTACGACCGAGATTTGTACCGGGGTTTTATGGTCCCCCGTTTTGGGGCTTGCCGACTACCAACTGATGGCTGTCAAATTTTCACGTTTTCACGAAATTATACGGTCACGCAATAATATTTACGCTCGAATTAATGGCGGTTTTTTAATTTTTATTTTTGCAAAAATGGATGTATTCGTTTTATGAATACTTATACTCAGATAGTTTAATTTGTTAACTTTAGAAATAATAATAGTAATAATAATCAACACATTAAAAAATATAATATAATATTTATATTGTTTATCCTGATAAAAAAAATGTACTGAGTCTCATTATTTTGATGAATTATTATAGATATTAATATGCAAACTGTAATTTTACATAATTTAAGAAGTTATACAAACAATACGTATTTTTACATTAAGTATGTCATGCAATTCGCAGAAAGTAAGTAATTTTTCGTACTTATTACGTCATTTTTACTTACTTTATGTGATTATTATGAATTATGTAAAAAAAAAATCAGAATTTTGAGGTAAAAATACAGAATATTTATAGTAAAATGAAATTACAAATTTTTTATACTATTGTTTTTCTGTAATTTCGCTATATTTTTTTACAGAGTAACGAAAAGTTTGTCGTGTGAACAGAAGGATATAACATATTTAAAAAAAATCTTTCATAACTCATTAAATTAATATAAAACGGCTTTAGGTTGTAGTTCTGTATTAATTTTTATTAATAATCAACGTTTCGACGCACTCAACGTACATCTTCATCAGTAAAAATAATGCAAATGACATTTACAGTACATAAACAAAACATAGAAACAACTTACCAGGTAACAAAATAAGTAACTTAAAATTACTTATTAAGTAATTTCAATTAGTTTATTTAAGTTCTATAATATTAGATATGCAAAAATATATCAAAAATAGAAATACTATTTATATTTGATAAGAGATAGAATTAAAAATTTATTTTGAAGCATAAATAAAAGCACTTTTTCATAAACAAAAGAGGTGAGAATATGGGACATAGGTTCTTGAACCTAAATAAATTTATTATTAAACTTGAAACTGAAACTGAACCGAAATCAACATAATTATACAACTGAATCCGATTCTGAACCTAAAAAAAATTCAGCTTCAGATCTCCGCATTCATGTATCACCCAGCGGTGGATGTACCCCTTGATAAGAAATATTGCCTCTAGGGCCGATTGTAAAACACTGTACTATCGAATCAAAAACTAATTTCAAGTTATTTTAAAGTCAAAACACTAACAAAGAGCACAGCACGTTGACGAAACCCGCCAACAAATACATAAATAATATCAGAGCAACTTTGTTAAGAAGACGAAAGCTCTACGAGTCCTATTTTACAATATATATACACCCCCATTACATTGACGCCCAAAGTGAATTTGGGCGCCGAGCGCGTCTCACGTCGAGCTTTCGAGTGATGTTAGCGACGGCAGAGAGAGGAACACGCAACTCTACTCTGGTGGAGGAGGACAGCATCACTCTGTTCTCCAGGTGGCCGGGGGATGGGGGGAGGTAGGGACAGAAGCAACCGGTCGATAGACGAATGCGCGCTAACCAAAATCATCGCTTCGCACGTTCTTCGCCCGCTGGTACTCAATTCTCGAATTAAACGTAATTTACTAGTGACATAGGAAATAGGGCTGGGCGATATTGGAATTGAAATATTATAGCTAAAATATCAATATATCGATATCATCAGTATTTATCGATATTTCGATACATACTGATACAATTTAAATATTTATATATTCGATGAAAAATTTAACTTATATCAGTAAATAGTAAAAAATATTTCAGAACTGATTATATTAAAATAAAACGACTTTAGGTTGTAGTTCTGTATTAATTTGAATTAATAATCGACGTTTTGACGTACTCAACATACAGGGTGATTTATGACGACGGGGAAAAACTACACCGGATGATTCCTATGAGTAATCTAAATAAAAAACTACAAATAAGCATATGTCCGAAAATGCTTTCTAACGGAATTGTAGCCGTTAGAAGTTTATTACATGTAACAACAATCGCGTTAGCCTTATTTATTATATCAGAAAAAAAAAACAAGTCATAAACTTCTGAATATTTGTAAAATTACTGATTGATTTTCTAACATTTTGTTTAAACACTAGTAAACCAATTTACTAGTTTATAAATTTTTGTACACACATAAATAAATATTTAATAAACAATTTACAATAATTAAAAATCGAAGACAATTTTTGTCGGGACCCAGTAAGTCATAACTAGTAATAATGTTTCGATTTTTTACATTATGAATAAATATTTTCAAATAATGATATTTTTCCCAAAAATTTCACCAGTTACTCAATCATTGAATCGGCTTGTTAAGCTATACATCAATGACTGGCCAGTTAACGATAAACACGTGTTTCGCTCTTTAGAATCTCGTCAGTATGATGATTTGATCAATGTCCGAAGACACTGATACAGGTGTTACCGTCTGGCTGGTTTTTATTCCAAGTCACCATACGTTAGTAAATGTATATACGAATTCAAAACGCACAACTTGAAGAATTGAGTCCCCGTGCTGCTGGTTGTACCATGTCTCTTTACCGCTCTAGGGGCGCTGGTGTTGCGTTGCAGTGACCTTTGTCGCGGGGGGGGGCAGTCAGTAGGCACGTTCATCATACAACGCCAGCCACCACTTTCTACTTGATGTTGAAGATGCAGACTCGAGATTACGACCCCGAAAACGCCGCAACATATTGTGCTCGAACCTTATATATATATATATATATATATATATATATATATATATATATATATATATATATATATATATATATATTTACCGATGAGAAGCTTAGAGATTTACTGATGGGCTTGATTTGAATAGAAATACGATATATTGGTTGGCTGCTATTGGGAGACTTTTTTGCTGATACAATTTTCTAATAAAATTCTTTAATATACAAATTAGTGCGTTAGAAAATCTGCATGATGAAAATTTGAAGATACATACTTAAAAATCTTTCAGAACTTATTATATTACAATAAAACGATTTTAGGTTGACGTTTGACATACTCGACGTATATCTTTATCAGAAAAATTATACAAATTAATAGAAAGATGTACGATGAGTACATCGAAACGTCGATTATTAATAAAAATTATTACAAGATTACAACCTTAAGCCGTTTTATTTTTGATGTTATAAAATTTAAATAAATTATTTTGAAGCGCTTTAACATAAATGTTAAAAACACTTTTAAAAGTGAGGATCTATGTTTTTGCAAGAATAGAAGAGCATGTATGAGAGGTATAATGAATATATGGATGAAGCTAAACTTGCTTGTCTATATAGGAATGTTTGCAAAAAATTTATATCAGGATAGTGGAAAGAGTTTGTGCTACATCCTTTTTGGGTACATGCCGTAATTTTATATCAACATTCAAATGTTGATATTTTTCCCAAAAATTTCAGAAGTCACTCAATTATTGAATCAGCTTGTTAAGCTATGTATCAATGACTGGCCAGTTAACCATAGACACATATTTCACTCTTTAGGAGTTCGTCAGTATGGTGATTTGATTAATGTCCGAAGACAATGATGCAGGTGTTTTATGCCAAGTTAATTGAAAATATGTAGTTGAGAAACCATCTATTTTGGGAAAAGTCTCAGCATTTGAATATTATTTTATTAATTTCACAGATTGACTTAAGAAATATTTTTTTTGTTCAATGTTATTATGTGTGTATGTTTTTGCAGCTGCAACCTTTTGTTTTAGCATCTGGACAATATATAAATTCTGCTGTTTGAAAAAAAAAATTAATTATTTACCATTACAAATGAAATTACATTTTTATCCGCTATTAATTCGAATATATCCATACCTCTCAATATCTGTATTATACATCCTCTCTACAAACAATTATTCTATTATCCTCCAGTGCTCTCGCATGTACTTAGCGATCATTCCACGACAGTAAAACCACGGGTGCTTATGCTAAATGCATCCAATCATGTGGGGTTAGGGGGCGGGGGTTAGGTCCTTATCGGGCGCCGATAATATTGAGTTTCTGTCATATGAGTCCATAATATGACGAACTAGACAATCGTTTATGTATTGTTCATTGAGTGACAACTCGGTATCACTTGGCTACACTTTAAAAAAAATAGCGAAATTACAGAAAAATAATAGTAAAATTTTACTATAAAAAATCTGTAATTTTATTTTACCATAAATATTCTGTATTTCTGGCTCAAAATTTTGTAATTTTTACATAATTCATAATAATCACATAAAGTAAGTAAAAATGACCTAATAAGCATGTAAAATTGCTTACTTTCTGCAAATTGCAACACATACTTAACTTCTTAAATTATATAATATTACAGCTTGCATATTAATATCTGTAATAATTCATCAAAATAATGAGATTTAGCATATATTTTGTGTAATAATACTAATAAAATATTTTATGCGTAATTTATTCATTTCAAAATTCATTTTTTATGTAAATTATACCAACAATTACAGACTAAACAAATTTTTCCTGTTTGTAGAAAATTCCCGACAACAAATTTACTGAAGTTTTGCAAATTTACTAAGAGAGACTTTACAAAAAAACTATAATATTATACAGGGTGTTTGCAATCAAGGTATTTTATTTTTAAGGGGTGATACTACAGGTCAAAACAAGGCGATTAACGCCAAAACACCTTAGTAAAAGTTTTCTAATAAACGAGATATTCATTTTTTTTTAAGTAAAATGGTAGCATATGGTATAATTTTTATTATCCAGCTCACAAAAAAAATTATTCTTCATAATAGTTTTGGATTTGCTTGAAACGAATAAAAATGTAAAAATATTCCAGGTTTTAAATACAGGCTGACTCGGATTTGCTGATTTGTGTTTCAACTTTTAGGTAAAATAGCCTTATTTGATTAATAGGATTATATTATGTTTAAAATTACAATTTAAGCTTACATACAAAAGTAAAAGTTGTAAAGCTTACATACAAAAATTTGTGCCGATTGTCGATTGTTAAAACACCCTAGTAAAAGTTGTCTAATGAACGAGATATTACTCGTTTATTTGAAAACTTTTGCTAAGGTGTTTTAACAATCGACGATCGGCACAAATTTTTGTATGTAAACTTAAATTGTAATTCTAAACATAATATTCAAATAAAATTATTCAAATTTTTTAAATAAGGGTATTTTACCTAAAAGTTGAAACACAAATCAGCAAATCCGAGTCACCTGTATTTAAAACCTGGAATATTTTTACATTTTTATTCGTTTCAAGCAAATCCAAAACTATTATGAAGAATAATTTTTTTTGTGAGCTGGATAATAAAAATTATACCATATGCTACCATTTTACTTAAAAAAAAATGAATATCTCGTTTATTAGAAAACTTTTACTAAGGTGTTTTGGCGTTAATCGCCTTGTTTTGACCTGTAGTATCACCCCTTAAAAATAAAATACCTTGATTGCAAACACCCTGTATATGTACTTTTCCATCCCGTTAGTAATATCATATTACATAATGTTTGTAATAGTTCTGATATTATGTATTTTTAAACAATTACAGTAGTTGAGTAATTATATCTAGAAATACTAGGCATCATAGTGTCTCATATTTTGTAGGTAAAATTAAATTAAAAAAATTTACAGTGTATATAGTTTATGTGTTTATTCTTCATGCTACTCAATCGCTTATCAAATTGATTTTAATGTTTGCGAATTGACTGACCAACTGGCTACCAAATGTCAAAGGTTAAACGGATAAAATTCGCGTTCTTTTTTTTAATTAATTGCTATAGGTATAAAATTGACAGATTTAATTAAAAGAGTGACAGGAACGGACTGAATAAAAGTTAGATCACGTATATACTTATATATATATATATATATATTTATCATAACGACTCAAATTTAGTATTTATGTAACCAGAATTGTGACTGATCTAGATTTGTTTTTAAATAATAATCTACTTTTGTGACACTTATTATTAAAATGATTTTTTGACATGCTTTTTATATAACAGTAATAATTTGTATTTTTATATTTACTGATCAAATAATGTATATTTACTTTACATGTAAAATCAACTAAAATATTCTGCTAGTCCTGATAAAGACAATAGTTGTTTGCCGAAATGTTGGCAATTATATAATTATAATTAATAAAATTAAAAGCAGATAATTATTTCAATAAAAAAAATATAATATACTATGTTTTTCACACGGAGTGTTATAAATCTGTATGGGGCTAGGAGAAATTATTTTATATTTTTTAATCCGTGTTAAGAACGTGATATATTAAATTTTTTTTTATTACTTAAATTATTATTAATAATGCGGAGATGTCAAAGATAAATTGGTGTTTTATATAATCATCACAACTTTCAACGCCCACCTAAGCAAATTTATTAAATCGCTAATCAATAACAACTGAATCTTTAATTATATCAATTATTTTCATCAAATAGTCATCAAATTTCTCTATAATTTGTTAAATAATTTTCAATAACGTATTACCTATATCTAAACGTGTTTTTGAGAGAAAAATGCCATTTTTGTCGCAACTCACACGTGCGTATCTTTTTCTTTTCTTATTTCATCGATTTTTATGTATACCTGTGCGCATCTATATGCTTTCATCTATTATTGTTATTGATCGATATTTTATTTTATAGTAATGTAGTGGAAAAAGAACATACATTAATAATATAAAATGTCCTAAGCTTTGTACCTTTTTGTTTTTAATGGCAAATATGTGCTGTTCTATTTTATTATTATAGCTTGGAAATTTATTTTATGTTTTTATATTTTATTGTTACTAATTTATGTTTAGAAAATGCATTTGTATATGTATATATAGTAGAAAAAAATGCTCTTTAATTTTAAATTACTCTACCGTAATCTATTATTATCGAGTCAGTAAAAATAATTGTTTTGTAAAATGGAACGCATTAGTTTATAACAGAAGACAAAACATTTAAAAATATAAATATTTATAAAAACTGCTTATAGGACGTTTACGTACAATTAAATATTGTATTAGATTTTTGATTAATTAAGAAATAAAACAAATTTTTAGATTAAGTGATTATAAATATTAATTCTTTAAACAAAAATATACATTTGAAATAAAACGGTTTCGGGTTTAAGTTCTGTATTAATATTTATAAATAATTGATGTTTCGATGAACTCAACGTCCGTCTTCATCAGGAAGAAAATGATACAAATGACATTTACAGTAAGTAACTAGATCATAAAAATTTTATAAATTTTTATTTGTTATCTATTAACCTGTATCTACGTTCTGTTTATTTACTGTACATGTCATTTATATCAATTTTCCTGATGAAGACGGACGTTGAGTTCGTTAGTTATTAATAAATATTAATACAGAACTTAAACCTAAAGCCATTTTATTTTATAGAATGAGTTCTGAAAGATTTTTGATTATGTTATAGACATTTGATAATAAATTTTACTTGTAAGTAAAAAGTCTGATGATTCTTCTTATTAAAAAGTAATTAAGTAGTAGATGGTAGTAGATGGTAGTAGATGGGTATATGTATATACAGGGTGATTTATGACGTCGGGGAAAAACTACACCGGATGATTCCTATGAGTAATCTAAATAAAAAACTTCAAATAAACATATGTCCGAAAATGCTTTCTATTGTTTATTTGAAGTTTTTTTTATTTAGATTACTCAGAGGAATCATCCGGTGTAGTTTTTCCCCGAGGTCGTAAATCATCCTGTATACTAGATTGCGAAGCATAAACTGTTATTCAGTCACCAAGCACTGAGGATGTCATGACGAGAATAGATCGACCACGGCATACCAGCCGAGAAAATTTAGTTTGTCTTCAAAGAAAAAGAAGTATTTACACAATCGTGTGCACTTTGCCAGTGTAAACTAAACTTAATTGTCAGCGTCTTCTTGTATGTATCGTACGATATATGACATAAGGAGGGAAGTAATTAAATTTTCATTTCTCTTGGTGATAAATAGCATGTCGGCTTTGCCACTCTCTGTCGATAATATAGAACGCAATACTGACGTTTACCACAACAATTGTCCTTCTGTTCTAACGTTACGTAAACATCCTATGAGTTTACGCTGTTTGAAAGCGGCAAAGAGCGATTGCTATTGGCCTGAATGCATGATGGAATATATTTTGTGTGATTGTGTGTGTGTGTGTGAATAACGTTTAACATAACCTAGAATTTTGGGCGACTACACTAATGTATAATGCTCACGGCGTATCAATATTGGCTGAAGTTTCTATATGTAGATATTAATTACGTTTAATTCGATTTAATTTTCTTACATATACGTTTGCGTGGAAGTCCGATGAGTAGTTGAAGTGGTATGATTGAGAGTGTTTTGCGTGAGCGAAAGTTTCCAAGTAGTAGGAATAAAAGAGCATGTATGAGAGGAATTATGAATGTGGATGAAGCGAAAGTTGCTTGTTTGGATAGGAATGTTTGGAGGCGACTGATTTCGGAATGATGAAAAGAGTTTGTGCCACACCCTTTTGGGTACATGGCGTGATTGTGTATGTATGTATGTATATATAAAGTCAAGAAATTTGTACAAAATCATAAAAATATATATCTAATTGCAGTGTACATCTATTGATATTAATTTTCGGGAAAAAAAAAACAACAAAACACAAATCTTTATTGACTAGAAATATGTAAAAATTATTAAAATATTTTTCAAAACTCATTGTATTAAATAAGAACTGTTTTAAGATTAGGTTTATGTTGGACAGAAAGGTAGAACTGTTTCTAGTAGATTGACAAAACATAAAAAGTCAATTCATCAATATACATAGATTTTTTTAAATAGTTTTATACGTTAATTTAAATTTATTACTTTAATTCCATTATTTGTTTTGGATTTTGGCCAGTCATTTATCCAGTGTGTTTAATGGAAAATTCGACCTTGTTAATGGATAATATAGTTGAATATAAAAATTATTTTAAAAATTTATGATTTAATTATTTATTTTATTACCTAGTAACTTTTTTCCGTGTCCTGACAAAGACGTATGTTGAGTTTACCGAAACGTCGATTATTAATCAACATTAATACAGAACTATAACCTAAAGCCGTTTTATTTTAAAATTCAATTTATTTATTTCATCTGAAAACTATGCTACTATATGCAAATTAAATTGAAAATAGTTTACGAAAACATGACAAAGTAAATATATAAGTTCTTGTTCATTTCCAGTATAGTTAGTAATTTCTTACATGTCAAAAGGTGTACCATTATAAATTTAATGACATGGCTATAATTACAATTGGTGATTAATTATCAATAATTCAAATAACACAAAGTGGTACAAATTTTTTGTTCGTAACGATAAAATAAAATTCTTGGTAGAATGACATTAATTAGAAATTTATTGTTAAAATTTCTGACAGCTATAAAGGTTTTATTAAAGATAAGAACTAGCAATTTTTTTTCAATATTCTATTCTATTCGGTTAATTATTAATTATAAATGTTGATATTAAATAATAATTGAATATCCAAAAAATTGAATTAGCAAATTTATAAAAACATTTCTTTTTCTATTTTAACATTATAATTACAATACTGACATGTATATAAATTTATAATGATTTAAATTGCAAAATAATTTTATTATTTTCAAATTATTAATTTTTTATTATCGTTGTCATTAGCGTGGTAGGTCATTACTGAAGCTGTAATTATAATTATATACTGTGTTAAAATTTTAATTGGTACACGTACAAAATTTGTTTAATTTAAAAAAAAAATATGTGATCGCAATATCAATGACGTCAAATATTAGTATCTATTATATACAAGTATATTATTTACAAGTAACCATAGACCAGTGATAGCGTGTTTGATTCGGACCTCAAAGGTCCTTGGTCCGCACTGCGCTCACACTAGAAATTAAATAATTATAGCATAATTCCTAAAATGTCCATGGTAGTGTACAATCTTAAGGTGGAATTATGCAATAAAAGTTAACATAAAACTTCATCTTAAACTTTTCAAATTGTTAAATTCAAGCATACGACAGCTTTATATTCAAGGGAAAATTTAACGTATACATTTTTTTTATGTTTATAACATTCTTTTTAAAGGTAATATTTAGTTAAATTTCTTCTGGCTTCGATAATAGTCAATAACATAACTACTAAAATTAAACTGTATACAGCGCTTTGTTTTTTCGACCTAAATAAGAATATCAGTAGAAACTTTTGTAAAAATGACCTAAAAACGTCTGAAACGTATGTTCCGTAAATTTGTAAATGAAAATTTTAACAGAAATATTTTTCTGAAAATATTTTGCTTAAAAAATATTTTTACTTATAAATCACAAGTTGTCTAAAAAAAAAACTTAAAATATAAGTTTTGTTGTTGCAATCATACACTCGGATATTGAATTCGCTTGAACTAATATCCGGAATCTGAATTGAAACCGAATGAAATAAAATATTTACGACATAAATGTCGAATATTAAATGTTTGAAATAATTTTTTTAAATAAATTTTAGCTTCCTATAATGTAATCAATAATTTATAAATTTTGTTACCTATTAACTTGTTTCTATGTGTTGTTTATTTATTATTTATATCATTTGTATATTTTTTCCTGATGATGATATACATAAAGTATATCGAATCATCGACTTTTAATTAAAAAATTTACAGAACTAAGTCCTAATACATTTTTTATTTTATGATGTAGGTTATTTAGCGAATTTGGTCATCAATATGATTGTCGCTATTCTGGTCATCACAATTAAATTTAAAGATCTTTGGTTTAAATGAGATTTTACATACATACACACAATAACTGTCCCGAAATCACTTTCCTCCAACATAAAATTGAAATTTATTAAAAGTTCTTTAATAAAAGATTTAAGCTAAATTTTATATATAAATTGAATTAAATCACGCCATATACCCAAAAGGGCGTCGCACAAACTCTTTCCACTATCATGAAATCAGTTTCCTCCAAACATTCCTATTCAGACAAGCAACTATTCTGCCAAAAACAATCGCCTATTCATACTGAAATCAGTCATAAATCTCTCACTCATTCTCTCTTCCATTTCTTTTTTTTTGCAATTATTAACTAGCCTATTACCACATTTATTCTTTACCTTTGATTCACGATAACGTACATCACATAATTAATTCGTTTTCATATAAACGTAACAACAAATTGCATTAGTATTTTAGTGATATTATACTGATGACTGAATTGGTTTTTTCGCTGAATAACATATAAATTACAAATAAAACTTTTATACTTTATAAAATAGCTAGCAAGCTTTGTCGTATTATAAAACAATTTTTTTCACGTCCTTGTAGAACGTATACCTTAAATACCTTGGGATAAAATTGTGGATCTTGCAATAAAAGTCTTTTGCTACTAGACAAGTTAGGTAAGATCAAGAGCACTATACTGTAAATCCTTGTGACCCATTTTACGCTAGTATGCTTCCACTTGTAATAATCTTTTTATCTTTCAATTTTCGTCTGTTCTTCATTTGTTTATTAAATAATAATAACAAAAGAATTCTTTGTTAGAGTATTTTGTTTCTGCTTAAATCGCCATTAATTTATTTTGAAGAACTAATTAAATCATTAGTTAATTTTCAAATGAAGAAAATTGCATTGACCTTACCGGAGTTTGAACCCGAGACCTTTTGCTTTCGCAACAACTGCGCTACCAACTGTGCCACAAAATCAATGCATTTTCTTCTATATTTTGACCGAGGTTCAAACTTCGGCATGGTTAATGCATTTTACTTCATTTAAAATTTAACTGATATTATGCTGTTTTTTATTCAAGAATTCAATACTCAATTATTTTCTGGGGAAAAATCTTCAAAACTAAGTAGAATTTTTGTACTTCAAACGCGTATTGTCAGAATTATGTCTAACGCATTCTGGAATTCTCATTGTAGAATATTTAAAAAATTTTCTCTAATGACAATTCCCAGTATATATATAGTTACTTATCTCTAAATTAGTTTTATGTTTCAATCGTAATACTACGTATTGATACTAAACTATCTACTAACTTGTGATTTGTGGCCCATAAAGATTTGTTAAAGTCATTATATATATAATAATCTGAATTTTTGCCTATAATAAAATCAACAACTTATATAAAGCTTGAAACGTAAATGGTTCTAAATATTGTATTATTTTTCCTTGTTTTCTGTAAGAAATATCCTAAAGCCTTATTTTGATTTTCCTACTTATATATATATATATATATATATATATATATATATATATATATATATATACCTATATATATGAAACCTTTAGTATAATCTCAAGTTTGCACAATTATAACACGAGATCTATTAATATATTAGAAATTCCAAAACATTCATTAGAAAAATTTATAATAAGCTGCCACAAACTTTAAAAGATATTATTCTATAAAGACATTTCTAATAGAAAATTGTTTTTGTTCTGTAAACGAATATTTAAATATATAAATTTTGTAATTATATAATTATGTAATCATTTATGACGTATTCTATATCTATGTATCTTGGTCAACAGAATAAATAAATTATTATTATTATTAATAACTAATGATTTAATTAGTTTATCAAAATAAATTAATTACGATTTAAGCTAAAACAAAATACTATAACCTATTATATAATACGCCATGTGTAATTAAGAATATGAAATATTTCTAATTTTTCTAGCAGTTTGCAACTTTTTGAATACATTTTCAATTTTAGCAAAATGTTTAATTTATTTTAAATAATTTTTATTTAACAAAACATTTAAGCAAAAACAAAAATACTATAACCTATTATATAATACACCATGTGTAATTAAGAATATAAAAGAATTCTAATTTTTCTAGCGGTTTGCAACTTTTTAAATACATTTTCAATTTTACCAAAATGTTTAATTTATTTCAAATAATTTTCATTTAACTATCTCCCCAACAGGATATCACACCGTATTGTTTTTGTTTAGATTGTGGCCTGGTTGAGGGGATAAAAGAAAATGCTTGTATAAATTTGCACTTTCCTGTTTCAAGATACCCTTCTCTCTCTCTCTCTCTGTCTCTCACTATAACTCTTGTCGTATAACGCGAAATCATTGATGATAAAATAACATTGTCCCTATATAAGCGTGCAACCGATTCCCCTGGTTATATAATGGAACTCGTTTCAATTCAGATTCCATCTGTCAACATGCCGGAAGTAAAGGCATACGGGGTAATTCGAGGGCTCTATGTACATAACGATGCGGGGAAATACGAAAATCAATAAGTCTTCTTTCTTCTTTGGCAATACGTTGATGTCGAGATTCTATCTCCTATCCCACCTCCTCTACTTTTGCGACACACGTATATACGTTGCCACAAAGATATCAAAGTTAATATAGTAAAAAAATCTTTCAGAATCCATTATATTAAAATAAAACGGCTTTAGGTTTAAATTCTGTATTAATAATTATTAATAATCGATATATTCAACGAACTCGATGTCCGTCTTCATCAAGAAAACTGATACAAATGATATATATATATATATATATATATATATATATATATATATATAACAGAACATAGAAGCAAGTTACTAGACGTAACAAATAAGTAACTACATAGATCATAAAAAAAAATTTTTATAAATTTTTAATTAAAGACAGCTAAATTTTATTTAAATGCAGTGACCTTTCACAGTGATTAATATTATCTTTTTCTTTATAAATTGCTGTTTCTTTATAAAGAAAAAGGGGGCACTGATTTAAATAAAATTTGGCTTCCATTAATTAAAAATTTATAAAAGAAATTTTTTATGATCTAGTTACTTATTTGTTACCTAGTAACTTGTTTCTATGTTCTATTATTTACTGTAAATGTCATTTGTATCAGTTTTCCTAATGAAGACAGACGTTGAGTTCGTGGAAACGTCGATTATTAATAAATATTAATACAATATTTAAACCTAAATCCGTTTTATTTTAATATGAAAGTTATTTTGTTTCTCTTTCTATAGACCACTTAAATTTATGTGATGTGATATTGTTTTTTTTATTATTATTGAAACAATTGATTTATTAATTCTTTAATGTGTCCGTAAAAAGTCACTCTTTTACTCCTCATTGTGTCTGTTTTATTTTAATATAATGAATTTTGAAAGATTTTTTACTCTGTTATTCTATAAGATGGAAATAAAATTATAGATTTATTTTTTATTCTCTACAAAAAAAAAACAATTAGAATATAAGTCTGCGATACTGAAACTAAGATTTCTAACTCGTTCTCGTATTTCCAATATACAACAGCAACATAAGTAATTCGAAAATTTCGTTCGTTAAAACGTCTTGCCTAATCAGTTAACGGTAGAACAGATTTGGTGAACAGGACAAGGACAACTTGTCTTCCGTTTGACATTTATAATTCAACTCGTCTCTCGGTCCCACCAGACTTTATGTGCACGTTTGCTACCCCATTTCAACTATTTCATTGCTACCGCTGTCAAAAATGCCTCGCTACCCCGTACTACTTTAAAATTCTTATTAGTTTCCTGTTATATAGATTAAACCGAATTTTAGTAGAACACCCAGAAGGGAGATATAATTTTAAAATATTCTCATTTTGATAGATATATCGGGTGTCCGTTTGCAGGGTGTGTATAGGTAGATTACGTGCTAAGATAACAACATTAACTGAAAAAGTTTTTCGATTTAAAATTGTACAAATTGATAAGTGTTAATATTGAACTATTGATAAATAGAAAGCTTTCAATGCAATAAAAGCACACTGAAAAAAATATTACGGTGAAGTCAACGTTTTTACTATTAATTCAAATGTAAATATATTATTGATCTGTAAAATTGTACTCTGGTTTAGAACATATTTGAATAAAATCGTATTTCCTAAAAATCTTTTATGTTACCGATAAAATAGGCTGAATAAAAAATAAAGAAAAAAAAACACGAATCATTGTGAAGGGGCACTGAGTTAAATAAAATTTGGCTTCCATTAATTAAAAATCATTGGTTCGTATTCTCAGCTCACTTTTTCATAAAAAAGTCCTTTTATCATTAATTTCAAAATAAGTTTTTGCTTCTGTTTTTGATCAAATATGAATAATTTTACTATTTTTGATCATTTTTATTATATTTGGTATTATAAAATTTAAATAAACTATTATAAAGTGCTTAATAAATAATTTTAAGTAAACCTAAAAAGTACTTTTGACAAAAATCACTTTTATAAATGAGTGAGAATACGGGCCTATATTTTTTAAGATTTAGTTATTTATATGTTACCTAGTAACTTGTTACTATGTACTGTTATTTATTTTAATGTTATTTATTAGTAAATTTTAACATGACGAAGACAAGCGTTCAGTTTCATCGAAATATCGATTATTAATAAATATTAATACAGAACTATAACCTAATAAGGCTGTTTTATTTTATTTTTTATATAATATATCAAGTGTTTTGTTTCTAATCTAGATATAATAGATGTTTTTGTTATTTAAATACGTATTCGTATAAAAAAAAATTCTCTGACTGTATTTATAAAACGAATAATCCAGCAATTTTAGAAAATCATATTTCAAAACAAAACATATCGAGCAAAAACAAATATTTTGTTTTATATTAATAACTTAATCTGATAAATATTATTTGTAAACAATTTTATTTATTGTACTGTCTATTTTATTTTGCATTATAAATCGAAATATTATTTTAACAAAATATTTATATTCAAAACGATATAATTATAATAACAATATTTTCGTTGTTAGAAATATTTCGTTAATACCAACATTATTACGTAGAAATAAAAGTGAAATATATATATATATATATATATATATATATATATATATATATATATATATTATAATTAATAATATAATGAGCTAATAGTATGTCAGTCATTGTATAACTTTTGAAAATATAAGCATTTACTTTAATATACCAGTAATTTACTTACCGTGTAATTTAAATATATTTTTCGACAGTAATTATAATTAATTACTTTTTTTGCGTAATTTCCCCAGGTCTGGTTCCTACTTATTACCAATATATCAATAATCTAATTGAATTTGCAATCAAATAAGTGAAATTATGAATTGCATTGCAGGAATTCAACGTAGCGAAAGAACAACATGCTGTACAGCCGCCGTCATCGCATCAGGGCTCGACGCATTCCGTTACATCGGAACTGCTGAAGACGCCGCTGGAATTGTGTCCGGCATCGGGTGCACCCCAATTGCAACACCAATCGCGCTCCTACCCCGGCGGACAACCACATCTCACACGGACGCCTAGCGTCTCATCGCAAAGCAGTCTCGATAGCAGTATCTCAAGACAGGTTAGAATTGTTTTTTTTTTGTTCATTTTGCTCGAAACATTTGCTAAAGATTTTTTAATTGCCCCGAAATTCTTTCTTTGGAAAATTTTTAGATAAAGATAAAGATGATATTCCTGTTTGTAGCATCGATTTTTTTAGGTGTTTTTCAACATTTTTTTGGGAACTTTTGCAACAAATACAGTGAACAACAATTATACAGTTGAAAAGTGTATTTATTGAAGTTTTTAGCAGTATTTTTTTTTTCAAGAAAGTCAAATTTTTATTTAAATAAATGGAGCCAAAGTGATCAAGTCAAAGTTTAGATTTGCCGATGGTGCCAGATAAAACTGGCGTTCTACATTTCTGAAACAAAAACAAATTAGATGTTAGTATTTGTAACAAATGTAGCTTTCGTTGGAATCTACAAAATGTATAATTTATCCCTAAACCAAAAAATTATATGTCAATTTTAGGCACTTTTTTTAAGAAGGCCTTTATTTTGAAAATGAATGTAAAAATTATACATTTTTTGGGTTCCAACGAAAGTTACTTGTGTTACAAGTACTAACATCTAATTTGTTTTTGTTGCAGAAATGTAGAACGCGAGTTTTATCTGCCACCATTGGCAAATCTGAATTTTAACCTGATCACTTTGACGCCATTTTTTAAGTGAAAATTTGACTTTTTTTGAAAAAAAAATACTACTAAAAACTTCAATAAATACCCTTTCCAACGGTATAATTGTTATTTATTGTATTTGTTATAAAAATTCCCAAAAAAATGTTGAAAAACACCTAAAAAAAATCGATGCTATACAAATGAGAATAACCCCTTAAACTTTAAGTGTGTAAGTTTTTCATAATACTGGGACAGCCCTAGCTTCAGATTAATCAGCTTCCTTTCTTAATCCGCCACTGTATATCGTTGAATTCAAAACAATTTTGTTTATTTTGTTTATATTATAAGTATATACTTGTTAGTTATGAAGAAGTTAGTACCTAGATTTGAACAAACTTTGAAATGTTGGTCGTATTCATCTGCAAATTATTGTACATACAATAACAAACTTTAGGGAAAGTAGATATACTATTCGTACTGCTAAATATTTGCTAACAATACACCCTTCATGAATTAGATTAAATATGAAAACAATGAATTTCTAAAGCTTGTGTTCTATGACAAGAAATATCAGTAATTTATTGCACATACAGGTAAATTTTTATTTATTTTTCTTAAGAAATAAAAGTACAGTAAGAAAGGATTTTTATTTCTCCAAGTTAATGTTCAAGAAAAAGTAATAATTCCGTTTCTGTGTTGTATAGTGTGGGGTATAAATGATTTTAAAAATAATAATAAAATTTTGTGCTTGCTCAAAGATTTATTTTCTCATATTGAAAGATATCACATTTTTAACACGAACTAAAAAGTATAATAAAATAATTTCTCCTGGATACAGATTTATAACGCCATATAGAAAAACGTGGGGCGCATTCAAAATAAATAATATTATGGAGTGAAGGGAGTAGCTGTAGTTGCACCACGTTTTTCTCTATGTGGTTATAAATCTGTATGGGGCTAGGAGAAATTATTTTATACTTTTTAGTTCCGTGTTAAAAACGTAGTATATTAAAAATATTTTTTTTATTTAAATAATTATTTCACTACCAGATTGATTGTTCTACATTGTGATTTTTTTAATCATATTTTTAAACGAAAGATGCCAGAATAATCTCTTCGAATATAAAGAAAGCTTATAAATTTGTTTTTTAAGGGTATCTAATAACGAATCCTTTTAAGTGTACATTTACTAATGAATTTAATGATCAAATTGTTAATTTGTTTTCAGGGTCATCGTGGCTCATCGCCTCAAATTCGCACCTATGCCCCGGACGGTCGTACAACAACACTACACCACCAGGAAGCTGCTCACTCGTCCAGTTTTCCACTACCGAGCCGATCTCCATCGCCGCATCGTGCCGCCTCGCTGGACATCCGCTGCTCATCGCCGGGCAATTCAACGATCAGTGGCGATCTACGTACCCCGTCCCCATCGCAATCCAGTCTCGCATCGCTAACGGGCGGTTCGGTGAGTTCGGCGTGCAATTCCCCAGCGCCCGTTTCACCACGCAATAATCAGTTGAATCGGTGTCTATCGCCTTTACTAATACCACCGCGAACACACACACCCGATAATGGTCCGGCACCACCGGCTAGTCCACTGGGCGCTATACAACCCGATCTCTATCAGAAACAGGATGGACCGTTGTTTTTGGGAAGTAAATCGAGAAGCGGGCACAGTTTGGGACGGTTGCACTTTCGGCTCAAGTACGATTTTGATCGAAGTGATTTGACTGTTCATTTGATTGAAGGTAAGCCCCGAAAGACACATGGAAAAGACATTTATAAAATGGAGTTTATATATTTTCCTGAGATTCATTATAGAATCAATAACTTGTCTTATTTTTTTTTTATAAAATATTGTTCACAATTGGATGTATCTATTGTTTCTTCTTGTAATTGTAAACGTAACGCGTTACTCATACTTACTTATATGATACATTTCTAAGAAAAGAAAAAACACTTGTCACTTATTTTTATATACATACATACACAGTTTTTCCATTATCCCGAAATCAGTTTCCTCCAAACATCCCTATCCAACAAGCAACTTTAGCTTCATCCACATTCATAATTTCTCTCATACATGCTTTTCTATTCTTACTACTTGGAAACTTTCGCTCATGCAAGCCACTCTCTCAATCATACCACTCCAAATACTCATCGGACATCCACGCAAATGTATAGCTTCAAAATCATTCATATTAATTTTTTAACCAAACGTTCATTAAACATTCGTTCAAGATGTCCGAACCATCTTAACTAACTAACACGGTAACTTTTGCTACAACATTCTTTTCAATTTCACACTCATCACACACTAATCTATTCACTCATTTTTATGTCCAGACTTCTACTAAAACCAATATATACAAAAAAAAAATCGGAAAAATATTTTTAGATCTTAATTTTAACAATAAACCGTGCCTATAACGGTCTGTCACCCACCCCATAAGATGTTTGGCGATGATGTGTATTAAAATTTAAAGAAATGTCTCGTATTGAATTTTTTGAAATTGTACAGCAATAAAAAACAACTATCAATTGTCATACTCCATATTTTTACGTCAGATTTAAACTCAGTTATTCAAAAACACAATTTGTTGCAGCTCACGACTTGGCTGGCAGCGATCAAGGCGGCTTCAACGATCCCTACGTCCGTCTTACGCTCGTACCAGAAGTGGACAGTCGAAAACGCCAAACCTCGATTCATCGGAACGATCCGAATCCGTTCTTCGATCAACATTTCAAATTTCCCGTTTCGCACGAGGAGTTACAATGCAAAACGCTTGTGCTGCAAGTGTTCGACTATGATCGGTTTTCGCGTAACGATGTCATTGGAGAGGTATGCATGAGCATGGATGAGTTTGATGTCACGTCCAGTATTGAAGTCTGGGGCGAAATTACCAAGAATAAAAAACCGCCCGAAGAACTCCAGGAAGTTCTGCTCTCGCTCAGTTATTTACCATCAGCGGAACGACTGACCGTTGTTATGCTCAAAGCTCGAAATTTATTTCTGCCTCAAGATAAAGAAACCATAGGTACGTACGAATTTTTTTTTTTTAATTTTCAAACATTTATAATCCCTCTTTTGTCTAATACATGAAATAGTACTTTTATCTAAAAGTGTTTCTAACAGGGTTTTGAACCGAAAACTGTTATAAAACCTGAACTAAACCGGAAAAAAGATATCGGTTAACACAATAATACTTTTCACGTCAGTTGTTCTTATGATTAATCTTTATTACAATTAACAACATATATATTTTTTGGAAATCAAAATAATAATAAACAAAGAAAATATTGACAATTAAATATTTGATTAATTTTTTTTATATGCTAAACATACAATTTGTGTTTCAGATCCTTTTGTTAAAGTTTATCTTCTCGTTAACGGCAAACGAATTAAAAAGAAAAAAACCGCCGTACGAAAAGCAAATGCAAATCCTGTTTGGAACGAAGCTCTCAGTTTTAGTTTGTCGTCTGCTAATCTTCCCAATGCAGCCGTTGAGGTACATAACTTACAATAATCTCAAACTATAACTTCAAATAAAACTACTTTAATTTTTCAGGTCTGCGTAATGGATCAGGGCAACGATCTAATTGGCACAAATCCATTGCTAGGCTGCTGCGTTATTGGCCCAAGGGAATCCGGTCCCGAAAAAGATCACTGGTACGATATGACACAAAGTCCACGAAAAGCGGTCGCTTCCTGGCATACATTACGGTAAATATTAGATTCGTTAGTCAAACGAATTCGGTAAAGACTCGATTTTATTTACAGAAATCTGTATTTTATAAAAAAAAAAAAAATTATTACAAATTTTTATACCGATAGATTTTGAGACTGGATTGAACATATTTTTTTAAAAATGAAAAAAATAACAGTATTAAACTGTGTACACGTAATTCTGTTAATTTATTTTTGATGTTTTCTTATCTCTAACGGTCACATTCTGAAAACAAATTTTATACAAACGTTGCATTGTTCAGGTTTTGAATCTTATTAAAGTCTAAACAACGCAATTTTAAACTTAGTTTTAATTCCGTGTTACCAATATGTAACTAGTAGTGATATTTAGATAATATTGTTGATGTCACATGTACTGTAAAAATAAAACAATTGTTTTCTAATATACATTATAAAATTTGTTTAAAAAAATGTGACCAGAAATAAACAAAAAAAAAATATAAAAAAATATATAAATATTCAAAAAAATATGGAAAGGCTTAAACAAATATTAAAAAGTATATTTTTTCTTTTATTTTCTTTTTAGTTACATAATAAAGTATTTATATTTTATTTATTATTGTGCCTTTTTACGATATGTTGAATAAATATTATTTAAATTTCGCTCAAATATTTATATAACCTAACGTTATTGTAATTATTTTTGTGTTGTAATGAACGGCCTGGCAAAAAAAAATAGATATTTTAAAACAAATAAAATACCTGTATTGTGGATATCTATACATATTATAAATATAAATGGTTATTAATCTTAAAATATATATAATATAATGCTGAGTTTTTATAATGGAACTGGGCATGATATAGTTAGACAATCATAAATAAAATTATACAGGCTGACATCTATATATTATATTATTGCACGTATTTTACATTCAGAGGATCACAAAATAAATTTATTTAACTGTTTTGATATATATATGAACAAAGTTTGAACGTTGTTAAATGATTTTAGCTAAATTTGTTTAAATTTTAAATGTTGACAAAGTTGAGTCACAGTATTGCCAATTATTTGTTTATTTCAAAGAAAATAAATCTGCAGAAAGACAATAAAGTTTCTTTCCATAATCAAAAATACTAGATTTATTGTGTACTAGTTATTAAATATAAAAATTCACGCTGTTTTCTTAGCACTTTGAGAATTGAAAGTAACAAATTTCTGTTGGCGATACTGCACTAATGCACGACGCACTCAATTTTGAAAAAAAAAAATACACTGACTGACGTATTGTCGATATTTATATATATATATATATATATATAAAAAAAAAATTCCTGATATTCTGTCGACCACAATGTCTCTTAGAGGCCTATACTATATTATGCATGTTATGAAAAAAAATATAAACGCTTATATATATATGTTGGTATGTATTCAACATATTACACAAATTTTAAAAAATAACACAACTACTGTTTACTCTTAACTATTGCTATACAAAATATATACTAACATGTTTTGTAAATTTCTATCTACAATGAAATGTGTATTTAAGAAAATATATGGGGCTGCAAATGCATTTGTGCCCTCAACAATTTCTTTGTCTCTAAGTCTTTTTTAAAAGTGTAACGTTACAGAAATAATTGTAGCGTATAAGGTTACAGGATATTAGGTCAATAAAACACTCTAAATCGTAACCATGCGACTAGTTTCGGTATAATTATAGTAACCGAAACTAGTCGCATGCTTACGATCTAGTGTTTTATTGACCTAATTTCCTGTAACCTTATACGCTACATTAATTCGAGAGGTCGTTCAACTTTTATAAGTGTTACAGAAATAGACAATTAATTATTAGATTTCAAATATTGTAAATAATTATTTAATTAATTTCGGTTCATTACATATAATTACATTTTTTTTTAATATACAGAATAACTAAAAAATCAAAATCAAGTTAATTAGTACATCTCTCTTTTTAAGTAATATTTGTAACTTTTTGATTTTCATAAATCCAATTTTTCACTCTACATGAATTAGTTTACAATTCCAAAAGAAATTAAAATTTCACATGAAAATAAATTGATTCTGTGAATGATTAATTGATTGATGAATTAAGCCATATTAATTACAATAGCCCGGTTAATTAATTAATTTAAATTAAAAAAACTTAAATCATAGACTTTTAGCATGTTGTTAAAAAATGAATTAAATACTATTTTATGCCTTTCGTTTTGATCATTCGGTATTCAATAAAGAAAAAACGCTTGATTAATTTAAATTTTATGATATAAAAGTTTCATTTACATTACATAATATTACAGCTTAAAGTTGATGAATTGTAGATATCACTGAAATTTATTTGGATGCAATCTTGAATTCATTACCATCAAAATTTACCAAACAAAGAAAAATCCTAAAAAAAAATCAAAATGATACAGTATTAATTATAATTCGACTATTTCTGTAATTTTTATTTGCAACCACAAGGCAAATAAATGATGAATAAAGTTTCCCCCTTTTATGTACCTGCATGTATGACTGTACCTGGCTCATTGTATAAACAATAATTGTATTGTGAAGTTCCCCGTTTCTGCTCCCAAACAAAAACAAAAAAAAAATATATGTATATGTAATTTAATTAATTAACCTAAATATTGAAAGGATATGCCATAAATGTTTATGTTCGGAAGCATATCATATATGTTGTAAGTATATTTTTATTTTTCATTACAGAACCAAGAAAAAATAAATATTTAATTACACTTATATAGATTTTATTTAGAACAATAAATGCACATTTTTCACTCGAACCTTGGCGCTCTCTTCAATATCTACGTAGTCTTTCAATCCCGGATTTCGTACGCGTAGCTTGATTTTCGTCGGACTAGTTGACGGTTGATGATTGATAATATGAACCGAACTTCCAGTACCTATATGACCATTTTCGTGTGCGGCTGCCAATTGATTGACAACACGACGTTCCACTTCGTATTTTATCGAACGTGCACCGTAATTTACATCGTAACCATCTGCTAATGTCGCTGTCACATCTTTGTCCCAAGTTAAGTTTATTTTGTGTTTGTCTTGTGCCTAAATTCAAAAAAAGAAAATGTGTATTCTTCAGTCAAACAAAAGTAAGATATCTTGAAAAACTTAAAATTATACTTTCTTCATAAAATAACCAATATACCGGGGTGTTCGTTCCGTCAAGTTCGTATGGGCGTTTAACATTCAGTCTTGATAATTTGCGATATACTTCTTTCTTGAGTAAAATTCGGATAAATACTTAAAATACTTTTCTATAGGTCATAAAAAGTTTTATAATTTGGTTTTAGTTTTAATTTACTAGCATATGCCGTTTGGGCGCTAGATTTTTTTTTGATATTTTGGTTTTTTTTCTCAAAAACTATGAGGTGTTGGAAAATAAGCATGATATGGAAAAATGCGGAATAATGAGTACTATAACGGAGTGAAGAAACTATTATTGAATTACTGATTTTTTGAAAATTTCTCAAAATAAGACTTTTCAAAATTTGCTCCAAAAAATTTGAAAAATTCAGTAAAATTGAGAAAAAAAATTAGCTACATAATAACTAAGTAACTTTTTTCTCTGACTCATTCTGGTTTGGCAAGAAAGAAAAAACAAATTAAAATGTAAAAAATATTAATTTTCAATAATTTTTCCTGCCAAAACCAGGATGAGATAGAGAAAAAAGTTACTTTGCTATTATGCAGCTAATTTTTTTCTCTATTTTAATAAATTTTTTCAGATTTTTTTGAGCTAATTTTGAAAAAAGTCTTATTTTGAAAAAATTCCAAGAGAAATTTTCAAAAATTCAGTTTTTAATTTTTTCTTCTAAACGATGCATCCTAGAATAATAGTTTCTTCACTCCATTATAGTACTGATTATTCCGCATTTTTCCATGCCACGCTTATTTTCCTACACCTCATAGTTTTTAAGAAAAAAAATAAAAACCAAAAAATGAAAAAAAAATTCTAGCGCCCAAACGGCACATGCTAGCAAATTAAAACTAATACCAAATTATAGAACTTTTTATGACCTATCGAAAAGTACTCAATGTATTTTTTCGAATTTTACTCGAGAAAGAAGTATATCGCAAATTATCGAAACTGCCCATACGAACTTGATGAACGAACTGCCGGTATGTAGGTAATAGAAGTACATATTTAATTCATTTTGCATTAGAAACAAAAAATAGAAAAACAAAAAGATCCTTAAAAAATTAATAACTGTCATCACTTTTATGAACTATCAGTTATTTCTTCTTGATGTCACTTTCATTACTTGAGCTTTTTTTGACGCGAATATACATTTTTACCAGTTTTTGTTAAAATTCGTTAATTTATAAACCGTGTAAAACAAGTGCCGCGTAAATCGGGGGATAAGTGTATTTTACTTACTCGTTTGGCCCAAATTTCTAACTCCTTATTAACTAATATTAATAATTCAGCTCGTGAAAATGGTAGAAAATAAACAATTTCATTTATACGTCCGAGAAATTCATCGCGTCGAAAATGTCGTTTCAGAATCGGTTTTACAACTGCATCTTTAAAATTTCGCGATATTGTTATATCTTCCTCTTCATTTTTCGCTTAAACAAAATATGTTACAAAGATATTAATATGTATCTGGTCTCTGTTTTATATTTACATGTAACTTACAATTCAATTGTAAGAGTTTGGTACGGGCATGTTCAACATCCTTGCGTAACTTAATCGCATGCTGTGCGATTTCATCACTCGCCAAATTCGATGTCATCACAAATATGGCGTTCTTGCATTCGATCGTTTTGCCGCGACCATCTGTCAAACGACCTTCATCGAACAGTTGTAAAAGCACGGTCAGAACATCCGGATGAGCTTTATCAACCTCATCGAACAGAACAACAGCGTTTGGACATTTCCGTAGCTGTTTGGTTAGTTGTCCGCCATCATCGTGACCGATATAACCGGGCGGTGCACCGATTAATTTAGCCACTTCGTGTTTCTCCTGATATTCGGACATATCGAGACGAATAAAACCGTGCGTTTTGCCCTTGTGAATGTACGATGCTAATTGTTTCGCTAATTCGGTTTTACCGATGCCGGATGAGCCGAGAAATAGAAATACAAGCGGGTGTTCGTCGTCAGCCCAGCCATTTTCTTTACGACGGATTGCTGTGAAATAATATTCGGTTTCATATTATTTTCGAATAACGAATAAAATCAAAAAAGAAATATGCGAAATTCGAATCAAAAGCATGTAAAAAAATACATTGATCCGTATTCTAACCTCACTTTTAAAAGTGATTTTTGTCAAAATTACTTATTAAACAATTTTAATCAGTTTATTTGAATTTTATAACAATAAAAATAAACAAATATATCAAAAATAGAAATACTATTCATATTTGATAAGAAGTAAAAATGTATTTTAAAGCAAAAAATAAAAGCACTTTTTCGTAAACAAAAGAGATGGGAATACGGATCCATAGATTTTATTTTATTATTACTATACCAAATACAGGGTAGCCAGAACTTTATAAAAACCAGTTTCTCTGACTTTCCCGGTTTTCCAGAATTTATTCTTCATTTTTCCCTGACTTTTATTATTAAACACAAATGTAAATTCCTAAGTAATGTGAATCACAAAATATTCTTTAAAAATGAAGGCCCGTATTCTCACCTCAGTTTTTCGTGAAAAAGTGCTTTTATCATTAATTTTAAAATAACTTTTTGCTTCTGTTTGTCATCAAATATAAATAATTCTTCTACATTTGATTATTTTTATTATATTTGGTATTATATAATTTGAATACACTATTTTAAAATGCTTAATAGATGATTTTAAGTGAACTTCAAAATTACTTTTGGCAAAAATCACTTTTATAAATGAGGTGAGAATACGGGCCAATGATTTCTAAGTAGAGGAAAATCTATATAGAAAATTTTAATATATAGTAAAAGTGAAATTCATTAATTTTTAGCCGATATTGTAATAATACAAATTTGCACTGCAAATTTTGTGAATTCGCCAAACAATTTTTTTCCCTGACTACAAATTAAATTCTCCTGACTTTTTCAGAATCAGCAAAATTCCCTGATTTTTTTCCGGTTTTGGTCACCCTGTAAATAATTCTGTGGTAATTAAAAATACAATTTATACAGTAACTATAAGTAGAAGCCATTGAAATATTAACGAATTCGGTTATTTTTAAGATTTTCCGTTACTTACTGGATGCAACGATTGTAATAGCTGCTTCCTGCCCGACAATATATTGCCTTAATCTTTGTTCTAGTGGAAATTTACGTCGTTCTTCTAATTCTCGTATTCTATGTGATTCTTCGAACTAAAAACAAAAATTAGTAAAATAAAATCAATGTAGAATTACTATCGAACAAAACTAATTACTTTTTCCGTGTATTGTTCGAGCAATTTTTTCATATCTCCCTCGTTTGCATATTGATAGGGTCGATGTCCCGAATCATTTTCAATACAAGGATCGGCTCCAGCTTCCAAAAGTATTTTCACTACACCAATTTCATCAGCAAGCACAGCATAATGTAAAGCCGTACAGCCAAGAAATGTTGCTTTATTATTTAATTGACTACAAAATTCCTCATCTCTTATAAGTAATACTAGAAAATCAATTCAAAATTACTCCTAAATAATATCGAAATAAATATTCGGGTTATTACCCGAATATTTATTTACTTTCTATCGGATGACTGCCAAGCATACTCGCTATTTTATTGGCATTGATGTAATTATCACCGGTGTTTATGTCAGCTCCTGCCTCGATTAAAATTTTACATATTTCGCCTCTGCCATTTACCGCAGCTAACATTAACGGTGTCCAGCCAAGTTGGTGCCTTTGATTGACATCAATTTTATCGTTCTTTATTATTCTAGAATGATAAAAATTACCAATTAATAAAATACGTATTTTTTATTAACTAGAATAATTACGTTTTTATGTCTTTTGAAAGTCCGTGTTGTATAGCACGGAAAATACGTTTGTCGTCCACATTTTTTCGTGATTCGCATAAAGCAAAAACAACACCAAAACCACTTGTCAGCAGGAGCAGTTGTGTAAGTTTTGTTCTACGTGGGTTACATAATGGAAAATGTTTCAGTGCACTCGAATATCGTATGACAGGTAAGGTTTTCAAAACATTTCTATGACAATATTTTGTTATTCTCAATGTATTAATAAATTTATTAAATTGTCGTAATATTCTGATCATTGAAACGAACTTATAGGTTAACTTTGATTAACAATTATATATTATGTATAAATGATTACTTATCTGTTCTCGAAGAATGTTACGAAAATTATTTAATGCATTTTTGTTTTTGTTTTTTAATGATTTTTAACTTCGCACATGTTGGTTATGATACAGATGATTTTGACATTTGATGAACACAATTTAGACAAGCGAACGTACGTGAAGTTAACTACTGGATTTTATAAAATTCAAATTCTAAAAAGGGTATTTCTATATTTTATATTAAAATATCTTTATTTTTTTTTTTTATTTGTAATTTAATAATGAATAAAAATTATTTTATATAATATATACCTTTAATATTTTCTAAAATTGATGTATGAAATGCACTCATAAAAAAATGTTTATTTTTACATCGAACCATAGATAATATATTATATATACTGATCGAACAAAGTTGTATACTGTGACATTAGAATATTAGAATTACTAATTTAATTAATTACTAATATAATTGTAATATTAAAAAATATTTTGGCTGATAGTGGATATCATACATAGGTCGCGTTCGATTGGAAATCTATGATTGGAAAGAACCGAGCATCATAACCTAGTACATCGTGAACTGCATCACGTCTCAAGCCAACTCTTAGGTGTTTTATTAAATTCTCAGTTTTTTTCCAATCGAATCAGCATGGTCCAGAAAGCAGCAGGAACCCGAAATCCAACTACCACAGCAACCAACTATAAAATGGACACAGTATTGCAAAAATAATTCCTCCGATTACCTCTGCTACAAGGTCCACGCAATCAGGTAAGCAGCCTATACCATTGATCTCGTAGGTGTTTTATTAAATTCTTATTTCTTTGCCAATCGAATCAGCATGATCCAGGAAGCAGAAGGAACCTGAAATTCTCCCAGCTCCGACAACTACCACAGCAACCAACTAGATACAGCGTCACAAAAATAATTCTTCCGATTACCTCTACTACAAGGTGCACGCAATCAGGTAAACAGCCTTATACCGTTGATTAATAATACTATTATTGAATTGGGATGCTAATTCGGATATATATTGTAAATTTCGCGTTAAAAATAAATAACTTATTTACTCAATGCTTATACTAAAACTTTTTATTAAAATTTTTATAACAGAACATATTCTGTTCAAAATTTGAAGTTTATTATTACAACAAATTCATTAATTAAAATAAGTTAACTTATTTAATAATAAATATAACAATTATTAACAGAAAGTATGTAGTAACAAATACATTTAAATGAAATTTAACTAATAACAACAAATAAAAATACGTAATTAAAATAAACAATTCGAATAACAAATTAAAACTTAATCTTTTGCGTCAGATACTCCTCCATTCGTAATAGCAAAAGTAGCTTCATTCTCCGGCATGTCGGGACTATCATATATTTTCGCAATCCTCGTTTCGCCGCGTCCTTTTTTCAGCGAAATTCTCGTCGTAGACGCATGGGCAAGAATATTACCACCGATCGGTTTCTTCGGATCGGCTTGAAAACTTAACGCAGCCCCCGGATCGGAGGTCATTTGATTCGTGATGAAAACGGCAACGTTATATTCTTCGCTTATTTTCTGTAAACGCGACATCATCTGTGCTAGTTTCTGTTGACGATCCGCCAATTCGCCACGTCCACTAAAATCCACACGGAATAATGCCATAATCGAATCGACGATTAGCAGTTTAAAGACGCCGGCTTCTTCGTGAAATTTAGCTGCAACGTAATCGAGTAGTTCGTATTGTTGTTCCGATGTATAAGCGCGCGCATATAGAACATTATCCATTACGCCCGAATGATCCAAATTAAATCGGTCTGCGATTGGTTTTAATCGTTCTGGACGACTATATATTTGATTAAGGACATAATATATATATTTGAAAATCGGTTCTCTGTATTTTTAACAGCTTTGTTTTGCTCGAAAACGAAGGAAAAATTAATGACCCGGATTTGTTTAAGGTTTATTTTCCGATTTTATACTTTAAGTATGTTTCCGATGATCAATAAAAGATCTCTCCAGCCTAGAAACGTTCGACGGGTCTCGTCAAATGAAAAAGAACAACTTTATAATCTCATTTTGTTATTTTCGAACGGTTTCTAGACTGGAGAGATCTTTTATTGATCATCGGAAGCAAACTTAAAGTATAAAATCGGAAAAAGATCTCTCCAACCTAGAAAGGTTCGACGGGTCTAGTCAAATGAAAAAGAACAACTTTATAATCTCATTTTGTTATTTTTCGAACGGTTTCTAGATTGGAGAAGTATAAAATCGAAAAAAGAACCTAAAATCAATACCCTAATGGCAAAAACAAATCAGGATCATTAGGACATTGATTTTTAGTTATTTTATAACAAAACAAAGTTGTTAGTTTATTTATTAAAAAAAATATGAATCCAAACAAAAATAAATATAGAAAAATAATCATCGGTACATTTCGTAAAGTTATTAAATGTAACTATTGTAAAATACAACTATTAAATTTATAAACAATAGATCAAAATAAAGTGTGAAAAACAGTTCATAATTGAATGAATAAAGGATACAATGTATTTTCAGTGTCTATAAATATGACTTTGCCGCCTACGTAACCACTATCGTTTGCAATTTGTGTTGTAACACACATAGTATGTGATAGTTGCGTTTTGCCTGTTCGAAACTCTCCGAAAGCTTCGGTAATAGCCATTGATTCTATCCCACCTCCCAGTAATTTACTAAATAGAAAATTAATCAAATTAGAAACACATAGTATATTAAAACAATAAACTTACTCTAATTCCACACTTCCAGTACTTAATCGAAACACACATTTTCGTTTTTCGCAAATTTCCGAAGCCGTTGAGAAACCGAGAGTGGTTAGTTTTGCGCATGCTTCTTTGATTTTATCGACTTTCGCATCGGAAAATCCTTTGATACCGCATAATTTTTTCCGGGTTGTCATTTGAATACCTTTAATCGTACAAATACCAACCGATTTAAGTTTTTTAATATCAGCAACATTAATGCCGTGTTGTTGTAGAAGATCGACATCTTGAATATTGAAATCGTCTTCAGCTTCTTGAGATAATTTTTCTTCATCAATCATGGATGATTCCATTATGAACGATTTTCACACAAATGTCAAAAATATTAATAAAGTTTAATAATTTATCAACAATTGTTACAATAAGTTTATTAAACAATAAAGTTTCAGTAAATTGGACAAACTAACGAATTTGTAGATGTCATTTGTTCGAACTTTTTTGAAATAGCTGATGGTAGTGACATCTGTGAGAAATTCTATATATTTATTTTATTAAAATACATATTATTATTTGTTATTTGAATATTTTTATTTTATAAAAGTATAATTATAATTATTAATTAATTATTATTATTATTATTATTATAATTTATGTGAAATTATTTTATATTTATAATTATCTTCTTTTGTATTATATAAATACATAGCTTCAAGCTACTAATAAAGAATTATTATTATAATTATAATTTTCAAAGCTTAACAAAAATTTGTACAGTTTGAATTTCTATATAAACTACATTTAGTTTGTAATAAAAAAATAGGGGTTCCCATTTAAGATAGCAAAGTTGCTCTCCTGCCTCCCCAACCCCTGGAGGGTGCTGGTGTTGAAAATTTGACAGGTTCAAATGGCCCCCCTCAAAACTTTTATTCGGAACATTTTTTTGTACGACACATATTTGTCGAGATCGAGTGGAATAATTAAAATGGGTCACCCGGTATATATATATATTTGTAAGTGTAATTAATTTGTAATATTAATTATTAAATATAAAATTATTGCTTTGCAGTTTTACATCAAGACTGAGGTGTCCAGATTTCTTCTACAAGATGTGTTATCTCCATCCCAGGCAGAAATGGATTGAAGAATAATGGACAATTTTCCTCTTTTATTTTCTCTCTCTTTTTCTTTTTACTTAACTGTTGAAATTAGTCTATTTCATTCTATGTTCTTTTAAAATTTTTACTCTAAACTTTTGCTCAAACTTTTTCTTCTTTGTTCTGAAACAACCAAATGATACACATCGTGATGAAGATGGAAAACAGGGGCATGACAAGTAATATCCCAATTTGAATATGACTTTCGAATCGAGCTAATGTGGTGCCATCTCTTGGCTGCGAAAATAAATTTTATAATAGGTGCTGGTCACGTGGTCATTGCAAGAGGCATTGCAACAATAGGGGATGTGAAAAGAATCCAGCATCGAATAAACGTGTTGCAAGACAACAATATTTATTATATTGTATAATTTTATTTCAAGCTATTTGTAAATGTTTACTGTAATTTAAATTTAGTTTATAACTATTAAAATTATAACTTATAATGTAAAACTGGTATGTAAATGTAAATGAAATCATTTTGAGTTTTACATACACACACACACATTTGTTTTAAAATAAAAAAAATCCTTTATCTTTTTAGAATTATAATTTGTAAACATATATCACACATAATTAGAAAAGTGATAGATATGTTGTAGTACGTATCTGGTTTTATTGGGGGTGTCTGTCTAAGGGGTGGGCGGGCAAATTTTTGTTATTTTTGCGAAATTTCCAGCCTGTTTTCGAGATATTTGCGATTAAAGGTTTTTTTTTTGCAAACATTAATGAATTTAAGCGAAGGGTGGCCTGTACGGGGTTGGGATTGAAATATGTTATAAGCAACACTAAGTGTTGCAGGGCAGATTTCGTTATTTTTGCGAATCACTTGATCAGAGGGAATCGTACGAGATTGGGATTGAAATATGTTATAGATATTTCAACCCCCAGTCCCGTACGATCCCTCGGCAATTAATTATTAATGTTTGCAGGAAAAAAATCTATAATCGCAAATATCTCGAAAACGGCTGGGAATTTCGCAAAAATAAAATTTGCCGTCCCCTTACAAAACACTATAAACCATATATGTACTACAAGATATCCAAAAATCAGCCCCCTGGGGGCCCCCTTATTAATTAAGCGCAAAACTGTGATAAAAAGTAATAATTAACAAATTTGTGTGTAAAATACAAAACTGATGAAAATATTGAAATTGAAATTTTGGTGAAATCTATTTTTTCTTATTGTTGAATAAAGTTCGTTAAAAACAGATGCTGTGTTGTATTTACTTTTTCCCAATTTCAACCCTTAAAATTAGTTAAAATCTTTAATCGCAAATATCTCGAAAACGGCTGGGAATTTCGCAAAAATAACAAAATTTGCCGTCCCCTTTACGAACCTCTAGTTAAACCAGGTACGTACTATAACATCCAAAAATCAACCCCCTAGGATACACCCTTATTAATTAAGCCAACCCTTCAAAACTGTGATAAAAATATAAGAAAAATCTCAATTTTTTCTTGTTTTCCTGATAAAATTTCGTTAAAATGTTTCATTTTACGCTTTCCTGATACAAATCTTTCATTTTACGCTTTCCTGATACAAATCTTCCATTTTACGCTTTCCTGATACAATTTTGTTAATACCCCTTAGCTTATACATTCCCGCAATGCACTGATGTTAAACTGGTTGCCAATAAGCAAGTGATACATTTTGATACATTGATACATTTTAATACATTGATACATTTTGATACATTTTTACGAGTTCTCGGCTATTAATTATTAATGTTTGCAAAAAAATCTTTATTCGCGAATATCTCGAAAACGGCTGGGAATTTCGCAAAATCAACAAAATTTGCCGTCCCCCTACGAACTCTTGATAAACCAGGTACGTACTACAACATATCCAAAAATCAACCCCCTAGGACACTCCCTTATTAATTAAGCCAACCCCCAAAACTTTAAAATCTTTAATCGCAAATATCTCGAAAACGGCTGGGAATTTCGCAAAAATAACAAAATTTGCCGTCCCCCTTACAAACCTGTAAGATAAATCAAGTACGTACTACAACATATCCAAAAATCAACCCCCTAGGATACCCCCCTTATTAATTAAGTCAAGCCCCCAATAAAACTGATGAAAATATTGAAATTGAAATTTTGGTGAAATGTATTTTTTCTTATTGTTGAATAAATAAAGTTCGTTAAAAACAGATGCTTGATACATTTTGATACATTTTTATTAATGTTTGCAAAAAATCTTTATTCGCGAATATCTCGAAAACGGCTGGGAATTTCGCAAAAATAACAAAATTTAGCCGTCCCCTTTACGGACCCCGGAGATAAACCAGGTACGTACTACAACATATCCAAAAATCAACCCCCTAGGACACCCCCTTATTAATTAAGCCAATCCCTAAAACCGTGATAAAAATATGAGAAAAATTTCAATTTTTCTCCAAATGTTTGATTTGTTGCGAAGATCAAAAATAGTATCAGGAGAACATGGTCGTTTGCAAACATAACTTGTTTTCTCCAAATGTTTCATTTCTTGCGAAAAAATCAAAAGTTGTATCAGGAGAACAGCGTTGTTTGCAATACACATTTGCTGGTTGCCTCTCTCTCTCCTAGCAAGGGATGACTGCATTTTTTGTGCTGTTTGTTTTTAAGAAAAATATCAGAAGTAAAATACAAAATTTAATGGGCGCGCTGTAACTTTTTATTACTTGAGAAATGAGAAAAATCAAAATACACAGTATTTGTTTAAGGACTTTATTAAACTATATGACTTCGTGAACTCATGTTAATGAATCTTATTTTTTTTGTATTAAATCTTATAGATTTTAATGCGTTGAATGGAATAAAAAAACATGTGAAAATAAAATAAAAGACATTGCAATAAGACAAAAAGTATTTTATTTAAAAAAAAAGTTATAGTTAACAATTCGTGCTATATACAGTTAAAAATTATTAATAAATATTTATGTTACAGATGTATAAAATAATAATTGCGACAATTATGTTGTTAAACTAAAAAAAGTAATATTTATTTGGCGATGTCGGTGTATTATTCAGTCTGCGACGCTCCATAAAGGACAGTAAACGAGATGATGGGACTACACACAGTCCAGTTATCTGGAAATTGAAAAAAAGAAGATATTAATATTATTCGCTTAAACATTTCTAAAAAAACATTGAAATGTTAAGAAAGTTTACTCTTCAGTTTTATCATAGAAGTAATTAGTAATGCTTATTCTCATACAAAAATAAATTTATCACTCGTCATTGAATGCCGAATTTAACATATAATCATTGATATTAATGTCAAAAGATAAACTTTTGTTCTTTGGTCCTGAACCTGCGTTATGATTAATTATAATGTTATTAAATTCCCTATCAGGTTCGTTGTTAAAAACAATAACAAACCTGATAGGGAATTTAATAACATTATAATTAATATAATCATTGGTATAATTCAAATATGTAAAAATATATATATAACTATGCCAAATCTCGCAGAAAGTTTTTTCTTCCCATATTAATATAATAAATATTATTATAGTTATATTAAACACTTACATCTCTGATCCAAATCGATTCTAAGCATTCAGCCATAGAAATACGTTGCGATGGTGCCAATACAAGTAACCTGCTAATCAAATCTTTGGCTTCCTTTGACACCGATTGAAAATAATCGTCCGGAAAACAGTAATCACATTTTAGAATATTTGCGGTCGTCTCTTCGACGGAATCATCGAGAAATGGTGATACACCACTGAGCAGAACGTAGAGAAATACGCCAACCGCCCATAGGTCTGTATGCGAACCGACCGGCTGACCGAGAACTAATTCAGGTGCAGCGAATTCTAAACAGGCAGGTGGCAACACCTCCGTTCCACCCGTGTTCACGCAATCACCGAAATCGACCAGTTTTAAAACTGGATTGCCGTTGCCCAAGTCGACTAACACGTTTTCCGGCTGAAAAATACGGAAAAAAACTTGAAAATTTCTTCATATATGTTATGAGGTATTAGAGCAAGTCTATAATTAAATTTTCAAACACTACTGATAGCGTAAGTCTAGTCCAACTATATATTATTATATCTAAAGTTAAATTAAAATGATCTAAGTTTCTAAGTGATAGTTTTAATGGTTTAAAAAGAAACGAAAATTTCAGCTCAGATTCCCATATACTTGTTTTACTTACTATACAGTGCGATATTTTTATCTCTGAACATATGAACTGAACTACAAATAAATTTCCTATGTTTAATTTTAAAAATAAAACATCAATCGCATGGATATATCCCTGACAGTTATGCAACCAATCTTACATATGATGTTTATTTGAAAAAAAAATTATTTGTTCTAACAATCTATGACAGTAAATAGTTGATATTAGATTTAATAGAATATGGTCATTTATTATAAATTGCTAAACGCACACACTTAAATTTATAAATACTAATAAATAAATAATATGTACTATAAAAATAAAAATAAAACATTTTATATTTTCTATAGAAAAATATAATTTTTAATTAACAAATTTATTAATTTATAAAAGATGTTCGAAATATCTTCCATTCTGGTCTAAGCAATAACCTAATCTATCTCTAAACGCTTGTACAGTATTCATTAATCTCTCACATTTCTCAAACTATTTTTATCGAAATATCAATGCAAAATTTCGAATCTTTCTTCTTTTGTATACATTTTTGAACATATTTCATAACAATCAGGGATGCATTCATGCGATTAATGTGTTATTTTTCAAATTGAACATAGGAAATTTATATGTAGTTCAGTTCATATGTTCAGAGATAAAAATATCGCACTGTACTTTGTAGCCTGTTTTCTCAAAACTTAAAAAATGACATTAGGCCTGGTTTTCTTTGAGAAAATCCCCCACAAATAGTGATAATAAAATACTTACCTTAATGTCCAAATGTGCTTTACTATTTCGATGTAACCAATCTAAAGCCGACATCAATTGTCTCGTATATAAACTAATTTCAGATTCGGTGTATTCATCATTTTGGCAAATATAGACAAACAGTAAAGGCCCACGAACCCTATAAAATAATTGTTATTTACCATTAAATCGAATATGAAAATAATTAAACTTACAATTCTAAAACAATCGTATCAATTCCCGGTTCGGGTGCATTATCGAATAAGGCCATCGCTCGAATGATATTTGTATGCTGCATACTCGCCAATAAAGCATACTCCGCTTGAATGATCTTATGCGGTTGCTTTCGTCTTGAAATCTGCTTTAAAGCTACTTCATGTCCGGTACCTCGGTCTTTCGCCTTTCGTATTATCGAAAATCGTCCCCTACCAATCTCTTCCAGTTCTGTATATCGCCGCTTAAACTGTTCCTGCTGCCATCTTAAACTATCAGCTACTGGTAAAGTTACCGAGATACTCGGCGGCCCAACGAGTTTCGTTTCCATCGAGATTATACGAAAACTATAAGTTTCACCCGGAATTAAATGCTCGACGACGAATGACAATGCATCGACTGGCTTACTGGGATTTGCACACAACCATTCGGCACTACCGACTTTACAATATTCGATCAAGTAATTGGTGCTGATTGAATCGCTTTCCCATTGCAACGATACACTGGAACAGGAGATAATCTGCACGCTTGGCTCATGAATTGGTTGAACGCATTCGCTGACAATTAAACGGGCTGAACATTGCGCCGATCCAATTTCGTTTGATGCTATACATAAATAAGTTCCGCTATCAGATACTCTAGCGTTGTTGATAGTTAAAATTGCCGATAAACTATCGGGATATGATATTAAAAATCGTCCGCTTTGGCGTATAACACATGGATCTGGTTCAGTTTTTCGCCATCCGAATTTAACATTTCGTCCGCATTGTTTGATTCGAACATCAAACGTGGCTTTCGTACCGCATTGAATCGTTATATCTTTCATTTTGTCCCTGAATTCGGGAACGGTTATCTCCATAATGATGTTGTCTTGGTATGGACTGCAATCGATCGATTTACGGCCGCCGTGTGAAGAGAAACTTGGCTTGCGAAAACGAAACGACCATGGTTTTCTGTTCTGATAGGATAGGACATGAGCCGGTAGCCAAATTTCTTCGAGTTTGCTACTAGTACGGACCAAGTAGCCTTGATTGGCGTCAAAACGAATGATGTGCACTACGTCGCCTAAATGTAAATCGTGCCAATCGCATAGTAAGCGTGCTGGAGTGCCCGGTGCCAATACGCTAGTTTCACACTAGTAAAAATATTTTGTCAGTACTTTGGCATTATTAAAGCATTGGATATTGATCAGTTTTTTGCACGACATTACAAAGCAATACAATACTTTTGTTAAATGAAATCTGGTCTTTAAAATAACTAACTACGATATGGAAGTAAAATTATTAAAAAATAAATATTTTTAGTTGAGATATATTTCAATGGTTGATATTACTAGTTTAGTGACCCTAATGTTAAAATAGTTTATTTAAAAATCACAGATTTCGCTTAAATCTAAAACAACGAAAATAAATCATGTTATTTTTTTTTAAATATTTATAATAAATGTGTAAAAAATACTTACATTTTATATTATCCATAATCCCTTATTATTAAAACTTATACTTACTCTTATTTTTATAAAAATCATGCTGTTAAAGATATAAACAAATCAACAAACTTCATGCATTAAAATTAAGAAATTAAAAAAATGAAAATTATTTATTAAAAACAAACACAATTTTACATGCATTTTATATGAAAATCATAAACATACAATAATATTTATATACTAACTTTAATAATGTATTTTCCAAAAAAAAAATCAAATTTACATTTAAAGTATAAATAGATAAAATAAATATATACTTTTAAAATAAAATAAAGCGATAATATATTTGACAAATAGCGTCATACGATTTTAAAATTATATACATCGATTCAAAGCAAAGGTTTAATTTTTAAAAATAAAACATTATAAACTAAAACACACTAAATTAAAAATTATAATTATAATAACATTGTCAAGCAATTTATTTTTATATATAAGTAGATAATATATTTGCAAGATTTTTACTAAAATACTTGCTTATCTAATTTATCACAGCCCATATTAAAACTACTCATCATTTTTTTTTCACTGAGCGAAATTGTTTATAAAACCTGTACAAGAAGAAAAAAAAAACAATATGTTAGAGAAAAAAGTTAAAATATCATCCCAGGAATATAAATGTTAGATATGAAACATAACTACAAATAACCAGATAGAGAATTTTAGAGTATAAATCTGAAATTAACTAATTACAATTTTAAACTAATTTTAGTTTCTAAAATATAATCGATTTTTTGCCTTTTATTAATATAAACTATGATTTAGCGTTGAATGTTTTGATATGTTCGGATAGACAAAGAAAACTAAAAAATGTTGTGGCCAAATCTTGGAAAATAAGTCAAATCTTTATGTATCATTGAATAAAAATTATTTGAAATTAATACCGTGTCAAACAGGTAAAAGAAATGTAAATTAAAGTAAAAAAGACATTAGATAATTTCAGATTAAAATAATGCAAAAATTTCATATTAAAAAATTGCCAATTAGATAAAATATAAAGTCAATTTGATGCACTAGTCCCAATAAAAGATATGAAAAGAATATATTTATTTATATAAAGTTTGCTTAATGACATACATGTTGCACAAATATTAGGTAATTAATTAAAGTTGTTTGTGTTATTTTCTTGAACATGATTATCAAATTTTTTATTGTTATTTTTTAATTTCGTTTATTTCAAAGAAAGTTTGTAACGCGTTGCAAAAAAAATCAAGAATATGAGAAACGCAACAATAAAAAACAAATGTAAAATAAATTCATTAAACAAACCGAATACAAGAATTTCCAATCGAGAATAAGTAAATAAATAAGAAATCTAACTACCAACTTAAGAGAATCAGAAAGAAGTAAATAAAAATTAAATTACCGTTGTTGGATTTGCCTCGGACCAGCGTCGTTGCATATCAGTTTTATTGCCCGAATTATCAAGCACCTCTTTATTATGTTCACTGAGCGGTATATCGCTACGATGTTTCGATCGTAACGTATTGCGAAAACCACCGAGAAACCGTTTCGCCGGACTTGAACTACGCGACGGGGAGGTATTCATATTCAGACCCAGCGAATTATTGGCTAGATCAGCCTCGGATGGGATACCAATTGTGTTCGCTTTATGGACAAAATGTGCGGTTTTCCGATGCTGTTTCACGTCGACGGGCTCTTGGGTACCTTGTGCCGGAACCGAAACGGTTTTCCGTAGAGTTGGATTCCATATAGAACTTAGATCGTTCAGGGAACTGTCCGGTAATCAGAAATTAAAACAGAAAAACGAAAATCATAAAACAAAAAAAAACATAATCCGATATGACGCAATAAAAAAAAGAAACAAACAAATCAAACGGTTAGATCAAAAATCAAAAATAGTAATAAATAAATATAAAGCGGGTTATAATCAAAAACCAAAATGCACCAAACTCAATAATAAATAAAACACAAACAAAACAAAATCACGGGTTAAAATGATATTTTAATTTGATCGATCATTGCATTTTTGTTCAGACCATGAAAAACAAAAAAAAGATCTAATAAATATCTATGTAAGTTATCCATTATTTTTTATTATGAATTTACTTATAGATTACTAAAAAAACTATAAGTTTTTTTACATCAAAGTCTGAACAATGTTTTGGAGATAGAAGCAGAAAGTCACAGGTAGATAGAAATTAAAAACCCTTTTTTTTTCAATTTTACAATTTATTCTATTGAAAATTTTTGTTTTCCATTACTTATCAATAATATATTATATGTACAAACATATATATTTATATATACCTATGTACACGGCATTGTCTTATCTTTAATATTAAATACAGTAATAATAGTTTTTTTTTTATTTATTTATATATATACTATGCGGAGTCTCTACAGAAATATACCTCAATTATTTTTAAACCTTAATTAAATAATTACAAGTCCATACAACAATCAAATGATTCGAAATAATACTAATTAATAAAATTAATCATTTACGTTATTTAAGCATCCTGAGTGTACAAACATGTTTGTTAATTAAATTACAATATGATTTTCTAAATACCAAAGTCTATTTCTGTAAAACTCTGCACAAAAATCAACATTTATCTCACTTCACTGTTCATCATCTTAAAAGAGTATTTTTTATTTGTTATTGGTATCGAGAAAATTATTTCTTTTAGCGTAATCACTGTTCTCAGCTTGAGAATATTACTTTTAACTTTTTTTTGATAAAGAAATGCGCGAATAATTATTGCTCTCATTTGAAACCACTATTTTCGATTCAGTTACATTTACGAAAACAAAAATAAATATTGAACAACAATATAATTAAAGCGTCGGTTATTTCTTCTTCTAATTATTCACGAAAAAATCTAGTCTAAAAGTAGAGGGTTTATGTTTCTGTAAATGTAACCTGAATATGCATCTGAACCATCAAATCAAAATGGTTGAAGTTTCAGATTATTTTTTTTCTCTCTTTATTTAAACATTTAATTGTTAAAAATATTAATTTGCTAATTTGTTCATGATACAGTCTTACATATTAGTAATTTTCATTTTTATTAAATGTTACAAAAATCATTCAAAATTTCAGTTGATAACATAATTGTCTGTTAAATGTGGTTAATGTTTCGTTTTCTAATATAAAAATTATAGATGCATATTTATAATATTTTAATTTGTTTTGTTCAAAATTCCTAATTATAATAAAATTATGATATTTCAACAGACACTTATGTTAATATTATTACATAAAAAAATTATAATAAAATCGTATAAATTACAAATTTGACATGTTATGTTCATTAGTAAGCACTTTAGAAAATGGAATTATGATTCTTATTAAATGATTAACTACTGCTTAATTAGTAAAATTTTAACGAGGCTTTTTACAATTTTATATATTAAAAAATAAAAATATTAACTAAATTTTAAATCAAATTATAGAAAATTTGTAGAAACCAGAAAATTTCTTACTATTTCTTTTCTGAATTCCTAGCTTTAGAAACTTATCAATTTGTAACTGAATTCAAATAACCTTGTAGATAAAAACTATGTTTTCGATTGTTTTATATATATTGTGATATTATTAAAAACAATTTGTGTTTAAAAAATAATAAATTAAAATTTCTATAGTTCAAATGGTAAAAATCCTCATTCAGACACGGATAAATAAAATAAACGAAATGTTTCGAATTACCGTTGATCAGATTTTGAAATCATACAGAAATAGTTCTGTTTAGATCATATTTAACATAGTAGTAAACTTTAGAATATGAAATTTTATATTTCAAAGTTTATTAGAACTTTGCGCTGTCTAATTTCAAAATTTAATCTCTCAATTTAATAAAAAACTAATAATTTATTTACTTGGTTCAGTACTGAGAGCTAAATAACAACCTAATGAGCAAAGATAGTAAAGATAGAGAGAGAGAGAGAGATAGTGATATTACACCCGTGATTAGAAGATGCAAAAATCGTGCCTACTCAAAAAAGAGACAAGGTACAGATTTACTTTCTTTTTCTTTAGGAAAAATTATTACGAGCCTCATCCCATTTTGTAAAGTCACTTTTTATCGGATTTAACTCGCATTGTTTAGTAGTAATAGTTTTGCAGGATGATAAAGCCAAACACACACACGTCAGCCAACACAAAAATTCCCAATTAATAAAATACAAAAACAAACAGAAGTCATTTTTAACAAACATTATAGTTCGAATCACGCACCAATTACCCAGTTACCCAATCAGAAAATTTACAACATACCCCATCACAACCAGATTTGATAAACATCAGACAAAAAGTGTGTGCAAATTTAGTTTTCTTTTCTTTTTAGGAACTATTAAATAAAACCTTGAGCACGTAAAAATTAATTCGTTGCAAACGAAATATTAAAACAGTAAAAATTATTATAGAATAATTTAATAATAAATACAATTAACTAAAAAAAAATATTTGTACATTTTATTCGCTAGAGGCGCCAATAGCCGCATAAGGAATATACGTTTATTTTCTAGTAAAAAATAAATATTCAAAAAGAAATTAATCTTAAATGAAGGTAAAAATAATATTATAAAAAATCCCAAAACCACACTTAAATGAAAATAAAGTTAAATACGTATTTCGGAAGCTAAGCTTCCATCTTCAGTAGCTAAATAAAATTTACAAAAAATCTTACCTGTGATCCCCGAAGTACATAAACACTTAAGGACTTAAATAAAAATAATATTATAAAAATAATTTTATAAAAAATCCCAAAACCACACTTTTTTATAAAATTATTTTTATAATATTATTTTTATTTAAATTTCGCCACAGTAGATCATTTTCTAATCTTTTACTTAAGGACTTGTCATCATAGATCACTGATTACTTTTGTAGACTTTATTTAGCTACTGAAGAAAGAAGCTTAGCTTCCGAAATACGTATTTAGCTTTATTTTAATTTAAGTGTGGTTTTGGGATTTTTTATAATCGTATTTTTATTTAAATTTCGACACACTAGATCATTTTCTAATCTTATATTAAATGAAGGTACTAATGGATCTAAAGTAAAAAATATTCATATTAAATTAGTATATAAATTAAAATAACAGAAAAAACCTAGAAGTATTAGTAATAAAATTTTTGTAAAAACGTTTATAAATTAATCTAAAAACAATCACATCACTTTTTGCTGTTGCTACCCTGCACACTTAATTAAAAAATTCACTTATCTCTAAGATAAAATTTCATGTAATCATCACAACCAAAATATTAAAAAAATTAATAATGTATTTTATGTATAAATAGATCGTCTATTCCGAGCACATATTCGAGCAAATGTATGTGGTGTGAATGAATGTTCAATGTGTATGTGTTATAATTTAACAACAGTGTGTATGTGGCGAGATTTGAGTGGAAGATGAGTAGAGAGACAGTAGTAGTAGTAGTAGTGGGTGATTTGGTACTCACACATCTTTGGTGAGCTCCTTTTGGTACGCAATCGGACTTTGTATCGCTTTGAGAAAATCTTTTTGCGTCTGGAGGATATTCGTTATCGTTGACACCCATTCGTCGCGAGATTCGAGCGTTGGCGCTTGACACGTATATGCTAGGTTCGGTTTACGCGGATCGGTCGATCGGATTGTGAATGTATCCTCGCCCGAACTACTGTTGTCTTGTAAATGCATTTTGTTCACCTGTCAACAAAAGTCATAATCAGATATATATATATATATATATATATATATATATATATATATATATATATATATATTTGAAAATCTAATTTACGTAACTGTATGTTCAAGAAGTTGAAAATATTTTCTCAACAAAATTTACTTGCATTGTCAATAGGCATTTTTCGATTCGTTTTAGTTGGTTTAGTTTTGGTTAGCCGAGCGATTTTGGGTTTTATATTTGGTTTAACGGGTTTGACAAAGCTAAGCTTTCAAAATTTAAAAACTAAAATCTTAATCAGTGATCTAAGGTTACAGAGATACTGTAAGTATCCAGAGGTCTTGATGAAAGCTTAGCTTTCGAAATACGTATTTGGCTTTTTTAAATTATTTTACGGTTTATTTTATTAACTTTTCGAAACAGTAAGATTATATTTTTATTTATTAAAGTTATGTTATTATTTAATGGATAAGTACGTTTCACAAAGGTTTAAAAAAAATTTCAGACTCAAATCATCTGATTGGAATGAACTTGTGATACAAGCGTTTATTGTCTTTAAAAAAGTAAATCTTACCTGTATATGATTTTTGTAGATATACACGGGACTCGTAAAGGCAGTTTTCTTTCCAACAGCATCAGAGAAAATAATATTTTGTTCAAATAAAAATACTTGTAATTCTTTTCCGCGTCCACCGGTAGCGCTAGCTGGACCATTACCTTCCCAGCATTGTAATAAACCGTGTAAAAGCAGTTTACCTTGCGCTGTTATTTTACCCTGAAAATAAACAGTTATTAGGCAATTTTTATTTTGTGATTAATATTACTTAACAAATATATAATAACATTCTTATTTGATGTCTCAATATTAAACTGAACTACAACTATGTTGGTTTAGGATCAATATTTCACATTTTTATTTATTCTTAAATTAAGTAAAAAATCATTTTTGATTAGTGAAAAATGTATGGCATTATTTTATTGGCTAATTTTAAAATTATTTAAAAGATACATTTATTCCAACATTTGAAAATATTGTGCGTTAAAGCATTAAAATGTTGTTGTAAATACGATAATTTTAAATGGTGTTGTTTTCAGATTTTTCCTATTTGCAGTTCTCTTCTTTTTTCTTTATTTTACAAAGATTGTAAGTGACGCGTTTCGATCTTGCGATCATTTTCAAGTGCGTTGGTCCGTGTGTTGTCATGTCAATTTATACTTTTTATTTTTTTGGTGGGGATGAAGATTGGTTCGAATATTGTATTGGATTGGCTATTGATTTTCACCCCCATCAAAAAATAAAAAGTATAAATTGACATGACAACACAACGGACCAATGCACTTGAAAATGATCGCAAGATCGAAACGCATCGCTTACAATCTTTGTAAAATAAAGAAAAAAGAAGAGAACTGCAAATAGGAGATTCAATAATAATAATAATTAAAATAAACTTACATCAAATCCCTGCAGCCTGCCGACATCCATCATATCATTAGCCGATTTTGGTACGACGTGCATCACATGCAATGCATCTTTTAATGCCTCAACTTCCACTTGAAGTCCAGCCCGATCCGTATACTTATACAAGTCTCGTATCAACAATTGGTATTTCATAATCCGTTGCACCGGTTTGATGAGCAAATCGCATAACTGCAACTTGTGACCGAGTTTCTGACGCATATCGTCAAAGTATGTATCTAGATGTTCGGAGACGATAAATTCGGACACCGGCTTGTTCTGACAGTAAACGACGTACATATGCAGTTTACGTTCGTAACGACGGAACAGTGGACCTAATTCGGCCGGGTGTTCCACGCAGCGTCTTAGCGCTTTTAAGAAGAAACTGAAATAGAGATGTTAATTTATAGTATTATATATTATCTGTGTTTCAAGAGATCATTGTATTAGTCAATAACAAAGCGTTCCGTCCATGAGAACAAGAAAATCACTGGTTTTTCTAAAGCTTATAATGTAATATAATGTTAAATAGAACTTAGGAATTAATATTTTATATTCAGTAAATAAAAACTCCTTTAAAAATATTGTAATCGGTAAAGTATTGAAAAAAAAAAACAAACTAAATATTTGTTTTATACTCTAAAAAAAAAAAAATGTAACTTTACCTACAAACCATGAGACATTAGCTGTGTTTTTTTTTTTAAATTCCACTCAGACCAGTAAATCTTTTAAATGAGCTGAACTGAGATGAGTTTTACTGAGTGAGTTGTATTAATAAATAAAATAGTTTATTTGAAAATGACGTTTAAAATCTAAGTTCCATATATGATATAACCTAACGTATCAAATCTTAAACTAGGAAAATGTGCGCTCACTTGAATCTCAGCTAAGCACTAGCTAAATATCAAACTCAGTATCGGTAACTGGGAGAGGCAATTCACTCACTTCTAACTCAGTTACAAGATGATAAATAAAACAGTTATTATTTCAATGTTACTGATATTTGCTGATCTGAGCTGAGTTTTTCGGTAAAAAAAAACCACAGCTCAATAATGCTCAATATTTCTAGGTATAATTACTCAACTGCTGTAATTTTAAAATAATTGTTTAAAAATACATAATATCAGAACTATTACAAACATCATGTAATATTACAGTTTTTTTTAGTAGTCTCTTTTAGTAAATTTACAGAACTTCAGTAGATTTGTTGTCAGTAATTTTCCATAAATAGCTACAATTTGTTTAGTTCTGTAATATTATTATTGGTATAATTAAATATATACTAAATTTATCTATAAATGATGTATTTTGAAATGAATGAATTACACTTAAAATATTTTATTGGTATTATTACACAAAATATGTACTAAGTCTCATTTATTTTGATGAATTATTACATTATTATATATTATTATATCAACAATATGTAATTTTATATTAATTATGTAATGCAATTTGCAAAAAGTACATACTTATTAGATCATTTTGACATACTTTATATGATTATTATGAATTATGTAAACAATTACAGAATTTTGAGATAGAAATACAGAATATTTATAGTGAAATGAAATTAGAGTTTTTTTATAGTAAAATTTTACTATTATTTAAAAATAAAACTTACTCTCTGTGCCATTCGTAGATAACTTCAATATTTCCAAACACCATTTTATCCTTGCCGCCTTTGAGATCGTCGGGCATCGGTATATCACATTCGGGATCACGCATTTGCGCAATATAACCTTCGATAACCAGCGACAGATCGCGAACGTAAGCTTCCTCAGTCTCAATCAGCTCGCGCATCACAAATTGCCGATTACGTAGAGCACTTTCGACACTACCCGTTCCCTCGTCCGATATCTGTTTATCGCTTTCATCGCCGCTGAGGCCAGCACTCGCGCCCGCACCACTCAAACTCGACGCGGCACACTGATTTAGTTCGCTCGGTTCGCCGCCACCGCCGGCACCGCATTCGTTCTCCGGTGATTTTGTGTTGTCCCGTAGCAAACTGTTACGTTCTTGGTTCTCTGTGTGTTGTTCCTGAAACACAAGATTGCCGGACGGTTATAATTGTTGATTAATAGGGTTGGAATAAAAATAATATAAAATCAGGCAAATATGTGTGCGCGAATGCAGAAAATACAAACCTATATAAACATGCAATTTTTTTTTATAAATACAAAGATACATAAATTTAAATTAAACGGTGCATGATCAAGCAAATTAATAAACATATTTCTTCATGTACAATAAAATACTTTTAAGACTAGTTTGATAACTTCTTCGAAGCACTAGTTAGTTAGTTGACAACTAAAAATTTCCATCTAGTTGTAACAAATAAAGCCATTTTAAAATTGATATTTATAATATTTTAATTTGAACTCATGATAATCTGTAGCAACTGTGTGTATATTTAAAATATTTCACGATTTAAAAAAAAAAGAAATATGTTTAAATTAATTAAGATATACAAAATAAAAATAGAACACTTCGAAATTCTACAACTGGCAAAAACTACAAAATATTAGAATTGTATAAAAATAAAAACAACATGCTGAAATAAAATTAAGACTTTAGTTTAAGATCGCACCATTCGTTCCTTCACTATTTGTTCAATTTCGGCTAGATCTGCCGATGCACCATCGAGAGCTTTCAACGATAAACTGGAAACCTGAAAACCCCGCATTTTTCAGAAAAAATTAAACTATTTTAAAGTAATTTTAAAGAAACAGCACTTTTTTTAGAAATCACTTTAAAAGTGATGTTTTTCTAAAAGTGCTTTTAACGTTTACTTAAAATTATTTATTAAACACTTAAAAATAGTTAATTTTATAATATCAAATATAATAAAAATTTTCAAAAATAGAAAAATAATTTATATTTGATGAAAGACAGTGGTAAAAAGTTATTTTAAAATTAATGATAAAAGCACTTTTTCACATAAAAGTGAGATGAAAATATGGGACTGTATTTTTGTTCATTAGAAACTTTAATATTGCAAACTTACACCCCTAGATTATAACAAATTTACCGCGATTCGCCTGTAATATCGTCAAAATTCATGTATAATGTAATGTTACTACAATAAATAATTTTTATGTTTTAAAACAACAAAATTTTTGCAAGTACCTTCTTGTTTTTTTATATCAAACTTTTCAATAACAAAAATCCTATCAAAATATCAACTGTATTTCTAAAACATCAAACTATCTCCCGTCTAAAACTGATTTATATTTAAAACTGCAATCTCGGCCCGAATCTCCTTACCCTTTTGCAGGGATTTTCCTCGATAACCGGCGCTGTTGTAGTGACAAGAATCGGTTCCTGAATGGGTTTCATCGGTGGCGGTAGTTCGACCTCGTCTTCGGCCTCTTCGCCGCCACCATTCGCCAGCTCGGGGGCGGCAGATTGGACGGCGGTAGCGCCGACTGCTGTCGCACCTCGTATCTGTAACGGGGCACGTTCTTCGTCGTCTTCACCCTCGCTAACGGATGGCTTATTGCCCATGTCGCTTGGTAACTGGAAAAAAAAAAAGAAAAGAAAAATCGTATTTTAGTAGAAGAATTTTTTTTTCTTTCAAGATAGTTTATGAGAGAAATGTGTAGAGAAAATTATATGATAAACTTTATAAATTTGATTAGTATATGAGCTTAAAGAATTTTAATTCGAAAGATAATCATAAATTTCATTACTAAATTATTGTAGCATATAAAGTAAATATAGGATAATTAATAAAAATGTCAAATTAAATAGACGTTCTTTTTAAATAATTAATGGAATATATTACTATTAAAATTTTACCAAATAATTTATGTATAAATTATAAAATTAAAATTAAGGTGTAGTAAAATTCTGTCATTTTATAATATTAAATGAATCCTTAAGTTTATATTAAATTAATCATTACAAAAAAATTGAAATTGAAATATTTGTTATAAAATTTATGTTGTAATTAAAAATATTATACAAATTTAAATTTATGATATTATTTTTAATTAATTAAAAATGTTCTAGTTTAAAAATCGAGATACCTTTAAACTTTAGATTAAAACTATGATGAAACTTTATTTCATTAACCTTTAATTAATTTGTAATTTTCATTATCTTTTTTCCAATGAATAAATATTGCTACAAAATACTTCAACAACGAGAAATTATACAGATATAATATTTTATTTTTATTTTGTACTATTTATCTATAATACTATACATATTTTATCGTACAATTGCGTTATTAAAACGTACTTACAACCAATGTTGATAAAATCACAGTACTGTTGTAAATTATAACCTAACGCGTGCGATAAATAAAATAATTATTTAAATAATAATATACCACGGTTTTAAAACGGACTAAAAAGTATAAAATAATTTCTCCCAGATTTATAACCCTATACAAATTCCTGACCCCATACAGATTGTAATAATTTTTTTACAAGTATTGTCACAATCACAATCACAAATTTTCAGGACAATCTGTATGGGGCTAGGAGAAATTATTTTATACCAATTACCAATATTGTTATACCAATTTTATATATTTTATATAGCTTTAAAATTGTTTTCTTCTAATAATACCAAAAAATAAAATATTATTAAAAAAACACGCAATTGCCATAAAATGGCAAAGGATGATATAAAAATGTCAGCGTTCAAACTATTTTCGCTTCCTCGATAAAGTTACAAAAATGATCTCCTAACTCTTTTAACTTAGTCTGGTGCACTCTGTATACACTAATTACTTTTTGGAAACTTTGATAATTACATAGTGACGTACTTAACTATCTAAATAAGAACTCTCTTTTGCGGTGGTGGCAGAGGCAATATATAACTTCGAAATAAGTTTTTTATTTTAAAAAAAAGCAACACAGCGAAAACATAAAACTGTTGAATTATTTACCGAACAAGCTTACTAAATGTTTAATATAGGTAGCCAAAGTTTTTAAATATCATCACCATACCTCGTGTTTCACATAACTAATTTAATGTGCTTTTTAAATAAACTGGTGTTAAACTTTTATAAGCGATTAAAACGATTTGTAACTAAGTTTCTATTTTGTTGTATTTTTTTTTAAATATGCAGAGTTAAGATACATAATATATATAAGTGCCCAGGATTGGACTAGCCCACCGAAGTACAGGGTTTTCTCCGGTGAGACGTCATCATTATGGGCTGTTCAATAAATTAAATCTAATCTCCTAGTTGTACAAAAATATAAGAATTGATTGAGTATTGGATATTTATTTTTTTCATAATTGGGCAATTGCCCAAATAAATTTGAGAATCTATACGCTAGATAATAAAGATATCATTAAAATTTCGAAAGAATTTATTAAATCGTCTTTTAACTTAGATTAAAATAAAGAATTATATTTAATTTTATATGTGTAATATTTATAATTTATCTTGATTTTTCTGTAATGTAAATTAGAATAAAAAAATATAAAAACATTGAACACTTTTGGGATGTAAGGTGGGCCCTATCCAGCAACGTTCTCCGGGCCTCATTTTTTATTTAGTCCAACCCTGTAAATGCCGGAAACCGCATTTGATAAAAATTCGGGTCGCTAGTCGATAGGTCTTATTTGCATTTATAGTGAAATTTACAAGGTCATAATATAGGTTATGTATATTTTTAAAGTGATCAGACGTTCCGGTTTTCAATTGTTTGTTCCGGTATCCCTTTTTTCAGATTTAAAATTGAACTTTTTGTATGCAATTGTATCTATACTTTTTAAAACAAACATACATCTATAAAAGAAATTGTACGTTAGATTCATTTTTAATAAAATAATAATATTTACCTACACATAACATAATCACCGAAAATAATTAATAAACCAATATACAGTATTTTAGAATTGTTTTTACACGCGTATTTAAACAAATTCTATAACGAAATAATTACTATAATCACAGAAACAAATGACTAACATGACTAGGTATCTAAAAGTAATTCCGCTTGTGGAATAAATATTATACATATCGCATTTCCAAATAGACAGAGAATATTAAAAAAAACAAACCTAGTTGTTTCCAGAAGGTCACCCATAATAAATAATACAAAAGTTAGATATTTCAGATCGATTTATTTTACTTGTTCGATTTTTCGACTTTCAAAAGTTTAATTGCGCTGAATTTTTAAATACTGCACCACCGTAAATCGAGTTACTTCAATTGTTTTTTTATATTTAAAAACTTTATTTCCCCGAATTGATTTCCCATTATTATTAATTCGTTTCTTAAAGATTTATTTGTAAGAAATGCGCATACACACACTGAGTGTATTTTATTATTTTCAACTAATAAAATATGAAAAATTTAGAACAATTTAAAGATCTTAGTTACCAGTGCCGTGTGTTGAGATATATTACTAGTAACGGGGAATGCTCTTCAAAATTTTAAATTTAATCTTTGTCAAAAGCTAAACAATATAGTAATTATTACTGTGGAATATGTGGAATATGTGGTATTACAACAGGAATTAAGAGTGGAACAAATTGGATTTTATATTATATATATGTAAATATATAAAACAGTGATAATATTGTATATTGCTTGTCAATTTAATTTTGAAATAAACATGAAATGAAAATAATGTAAATTGTGAAAAAAAATAAGACGTACGCCTATGTATGTAAATAGCTTACCTTAAACCGCTTATCGGAACCGGTCTTTTTAAGGGGTGGTCTGTCTGGTGCAGTGGAATTCTGTCCTTTTTCTACTTTGCCCTGTGACAATTTTCGTAAAGGTGGTGGCAGCCATTTTCGACTGAAAAAAATAATTATAATTATAAATTATAAATTATAAAAAAATTTAAAGGAATTTTTTTAATCTTTCAATTTTCTGAAAGATAAATTTTTAAATATGTTTCATAAGTTAACTTTGTATAATGTCTTTCGTTTGGTCTGCAAACTTAAAGTTTATAAGTAAAACAAAACGTAATACATGTTTTTTTAAGTAAATATATATATATATATATATATATATATATATATATATATATAAAAGATTATAAATGTCGTATGAAATACAGATTATTTTATATAGAAATTTAAATGTATTTTTATCAAATTTTGTCCGACTATTAGCTACTTTTACATTATATTGTTTTGTGCACAATATATCAAATGAAAGATAATCCAATAAAACAAATATTAGATAAAATACATATTGCCAGTGGCGCAACCAAGGGGGGGGCCGACGGGCCTCGGCCCCCCCCAAGGCTAGCAGAATTAGCACAATTTTTATTCGTTTAGTCATATATTCAACAGTCACTTCTAACGCTACAATTATTTACCCCAAAATATTGAGCCAAAATTCATTATTTTAATTAAACTATTAATTATTCGATTCATGTAAGATAAAGTGAAAATCTGGTTAGTATTTGCTTTTTTTTTGCTTCTCCAAGATAAAATCTTTGCCCCCCCCCCCAAGACAAAATCCTGGTTGCGCTACTGCATATTGCTATTATATATTTCACAAAAACTTTACTTTTGTTAATAAAATTATAGCGTTCGTACATTAATATGATGAATAATTTCTATATATGTAGTCGTCACTGATAACAGAATATATGTTTTTCAATGTAAACAAATTATATTAGTGTAAAATAGATTAAAAAAAACTATTGTTATTTCTATTACAATGTTTAAAATTTAAACGAGATATTCAAATTTGTAAAATATATATTGCATTTTCGATAAATAATATGGAAAAATACGGAATAATGAGTACTATAATTGAATGGCAAAACCATTATTCTAGAATGCATCGTTTAGTAAAAAAAAATAATTAAAAACTGAATTTTTAGAAAATTTCCAAGAAGATAAGTACCCATGGAGTTTTTTCAAAATAAGACTTTTTTAAAATTTGCTCAAAAAAATCTGAAAAAATTCAGTAAAATAGAGAAAAAAAATTGGCTACATAATAGCCAAGTAACTAAGTAGAAAAAATGATACAAATGACATATATTTATTGCATATGTCATTTGTATCATTTTTAATTAAAATTAATACAGAACTAAATTCTAAAGTCTTTTTATTTTAGACATTTTTAATTTACATTATAGTTTTGGCTAGAGCAAACTATAAAAAAATAAAGTAAAAGAAACTTTACAGAGTTTCTGAGTAATTTATTTCAATGATTTAAAATATTTTCTTAATTGTGGAAAGTCTCTCCACAATATTCGCTAAATTAATCTAAAAATTAATAAAGTAACTAATAAGTTTTCTTATTACATCTAAAATTAAAATTTCAACTCTATTTGTTTAACTCTGAAAGCAAATGGTCAATTTCTAATTTTATTTATTCTTAAGATAAATAAAAAATATTTGTGATTGACAAGTAATATATTCTCACAATAAAAGACAACATTTCATTAGCTAATTTTAAAATTATTCCAAGAATAAATTTGGAAACACTGAGTCTAAAAGAAACTACTAAAAATTAGTTTCATTTTATTCACTATAGCACACTAATATAATTATACAAATTTTAAATACGATTGCGTAAAACGTTACACAATTTCGAAGAACAATATCCACTTTTAAGAATTATGTAAAATAAAACTAAATTTATTTTTTAAATACCATTTACACGATTTACAGCAACAAATAAATTTATTCCAACGACACATTTTTCTCTTTTTTATATTTTTCCGTAAAACGTATCGACACAATAAACACGAACACATCACTGAACCACTCAAAATACTTAAAAAAAAATAATAATCAATATTATCTTATGAAAAAACGAAGTTTCTAGTTTGAAAAATATAACTTCTTATCTCGTGTACAATTCGCACTAAAGATACAAAAGATAGGTAAACCTATCATTACAAAACTTTTAGTTTAGTTTGTTATCTTTAAAGATAAGATGCGAAGGTCATTTTTTTGTATAAAAATTACTTTAGGCATATAATGACAAAAATAGTAGCATGACACATTGAAATTAATTACGAGAAATTAGGACAATTAAAAGGTAAACTCAAATGAAAAAAATGTTATTTGAATTGTGACTGGGTATTATTAGAAATGTATAGTTTACTTGTGTAGAATATACAATAGTTAATCGGATTAGAATCTTAATTGGTAACCATATGTAAATTTATTGTTATTTAAAAGAATAGTTTATGTAATTCAATTATAAATTAATTGTGACTTAATAAAACTATTGAATGTTTACAAATTTTTCTGGATATATGTTACCCGCAAAACATATATGTAATGTTAGTTATATACACTGTAAAAAATGGCGAAATTAAAATAAAATTTTACTATAAAAAAACTGTAATTTCATTTTACTATGTGTCAATGTGTCTCAGAAATAAAAATACTCAGTTATATACAATGTGTCTCAAGAATTTTATATAGAATAAATTTTTATATAATATACTTATATGCAATGTTTCTCAGAAATAAAAGTAATTCCTTTTTTTTACAACGGACTAATAATGGAATTCTTAACAACTCTATAAAATAAAATATAAATATAAAAAAAAAAGTTGTGCAAATGTATGGAAACAAGTAAATAGCTCGCAAGTTTCTGAACAACATTGAACAAATAAATGTTTATAAGTTTACATACAATGTGTCTAAAGAATTTTATATACACTGTGTTTAAAGAATCATACGAGATACAAGGTGTCTCAAAAATCATATATACAACTTAAGATCCGAATCTTAGATCCTTATATCGGATCCGGATCTCAAATTATCCAAGAATCGACTAACCAAATCAAATTTTTTCAAATATTGACAGCACTAGTTAAAAACCGAGCTTGCAGTGCCAATCTATGTATATTGTTAATTTGCATAAAAAATTCTCAATTTGTCGTCTTTTAAAAATGTAATCTTATTTATAAAAAAACAAATGATTCATAAATTTTATTTAAAATAATGATTCATTTTCATATAAGTCGATTAAATATTGAACTAAATACAATATTACATTTCATTGTTTATATTTTTTGTTGAATACACATTTAATTATCAGCCGCAAAAATTAAAAACACAATTCTGATTTCTCTATTATAACAGTCCTGATTAACTTACAAAATAAATATTTAAATATTTATGTTTGCGTTACAAATATGCAATATATTCGCCGAGTTAAAGTAAATTTTTGCCGAGAGTGAAATAAAAAACAAACTCTGTTTACATTGGAAAACAAACTATTTTGTATATTGTATGTAACATATACGTACACACACAAATGCTGTATGTAAGATAAATGTTTATTAGGGTGTGAATAAATATTGATGTAATAATTAATTTTGTTCAGGTGACAACTAGATGTCTCTGTCGTCGCCGGAGGTGGATGTATATGTATGTATTTATATGTATATTATATTACTCACCCGCTAAAACCGCGCCTTTTGTTCACGGGAGATGATGTATTTATTGTTCCCGAACTGTCACTTGCTGTGGCATCTGGAACAAAAATATATATACAATTAATTAGTCATCAATTGTTTTTCATATTCATACTAAAAATTACGCTACCAATTTATTTCAATAATATACACACATAAAATTCGTTAATTATTTTTTAATACTAAGAAAAAAATTCAATGATTGAGTAATTTGTGAAATTTTTGGGAAAAATCTCAACAACTGAGTATTATTATATTAATTTCACAGATACATTTATAAATATTTATTTGTTCAATGTTATTATAAATACTTATATATCAAAATTCATATAATCATTTCCAGAAACTTGCAACATATTTATTTGTTCCCATACATTTGTGCAATCTGTATATATTGTATTTAATAAGAGTTGTAAGAATTACATTATTAGTCTGTGGTAAAAAAAAGTAATTACTACTACGTATTAAAATATTGGTGAAGAATTAAATATAGATCTTTAAGATATATTTCGAGAAATAAACAAATATTTTAACATTCGCTTGCTTGTTAAACATCTTGAAAAATAGTTGAAATACATCCTTGAATAATATTTCAATAACAAACTAGAAATTTCCACTAACATAATCGCGAAAGAAATACTTTTCAAACGCAATATTTACTAACGTAATATATAAGAATAAAAATAATCTTCGCCTATTTAATAGAGTACATATCCGGAGAGAGAGAGAGAGAGAGATAAAAAAACAGGAGTGTATCGACAATGTAAGGAGGCTTTGACATCTCAAGGAAAAAACAACGAAATATCGAAATAAGAATTTTGTATAGTGTGTAATTTCGTTTACGCATTTGCTAGCCGTGTATGTCACTTTTGAACGACAGATAATTACTTATGTTTGATAAATTGTATTGTCACACAGGGAAAGAAAAAGGTGCCAAATATCAAACCGAACATATCTAGTTCCGGTATCGCATTTATATAATAGTTATCGATTTTGTTCGGCTTTGCCATACCAGTAAATATCGAACAAAAATATTTATTGCTCAAATAAAATATTACACATTTAAGAATATTAAAAACAAAATAGTTGCTGCCACTGTAAGTATAGTAAAATAGTAGAAAAATTTTACTATGAAAAATCTGTAATTTCATTTTACTATAGATATTCCGGTATCTCAAAATTCTGTACTTTTTAAATCATTCATAATAATCACATAAAATAAGTGAAAAATGACCTAATAAGTATGTAAAATAAGTATGTTGGTATAAATTCTTAAATTATAAGTTAAATTTGCAGTTTGCATATTAATGTCTGTAATAATTCATCAAAATAATAAGACTTAGTACATATTTTATGTAATAACACTAAAAAAATATTTTAAGTATAATAAATGTTTCATTTCAAAATACATTCTTTATGTAAATTTAGAAATGTATGTAATTATACCAACAATAATTTACTGAAGTTCTGTAAATTCACTAAACGATATTTTACTAAAAAAGTGTAATATTACCATACATATGTACTTTTCCATCTCGTGGATAATATCATATTATATTATAATGTTTGTAATTGTTCTGATATTATGTATGTATTTTTAAACAATTATGTTAAAATTACAACAGTTGAGTAATTATGCCTAGAAATACCTGGGCATTATTAAAAGTAAAGAAAACGAATTTATCGGTTAAAAAATAAATAATGGTACGTTCTAATGCTAGTAATAATAAAAAAATAATACATTTGTATGTATAAGTTAAAATTATTCATAAATTTATAACTTCTAGTTACATTAAAAACTATGTCAAGTATAATTCGATGTTTTTCAATTGATTTTTATATCTAATAATAAATACTAATATCATATGTATTCATATATTTGAAAAATCTTTTGATAATAGAATAACCAATATTTCAAAAACTGTCAGTTTGTCTCTCTGTTAATTTTCAAATAACTTTCGAAAAACTTCGAAATAAAACTTTATATATTAGGATTTATCGAAAAACCGGCTGTTACCGGAAGTATGGACAAATTTCTGATCTTCCGTTTGTATACCGATTTAAACTGTCACTTTTTCTCTATTTACTTTTTTGACAGCGTATTCGATTTTGTAGAAATTTTATTATTAGTATTCCAGCATTCTAAAAATATATTTGATTCTTAAATATAATATATATTAAATATCAAATATGTATAAATAATAATATTTATTAAATTTTCGACCTTCGTTGCAGTGTTTATCAGAACATTATCATGAAACTAAACAAATTTAAAACAGGCTTTCACGGCCGACAATCATGGAATTTATAGAATTTTCTGGACTGGTATGTCGTGGTTCGATCTATCTTCGTCGCAGACGTTTCGTCATACATTGTAGATGGGCATTGTCAGTGCTTGGTGACTGTCACCAAGTTTAATAAGTATTACGGTTGATTTCATTATTCAATACAAAAAAATACCAAAAAGTATCGATAATTCGATATTAAATTATACTAGAATAATAATTACTGTTTTCTATAAAACGATGATTTTTTGTCAACTTATAATGGAAAATTATTTGTTATCAATAAAACACAGTCTTTTTGAAAGCTTAAAACCGACTTTAGTTAAAGTGTTTATTATGAAACAGGCTGTTAGTCAATATTTGCATCAATCAATTATATAAAAGAAAATTACTTCAGAGAATATTTATTATCGCCTTATATACTAATGTAGTCGTATTCAATTTAGAAACCTATAAAGTTGTTTATTATAAAAATGTTTATAGCCTAAATTACATATGTTAAATAAAAAATGTTGTAAATATATGTATATCCATATTTGGCAAACATCGCTGAAATATGTCGAAATCATTTGTAATTAAATTGTTTTAAAAAACCTTTCACATTACGCTGATAAATTTCAAATAAAAATATAAATACATATTTAAAAATAAATTTATTTAAATTGTATTATAAAATGGAATAACAGTGAAAAAATTAAATAAAATATTAACTAGAAGCATGACTCATTAGTGATAATAACAGCGGTTTAATTCTGATAAAATAGTTTATATGTAAATGCATAACCGCAATGTAGAAGATTAATTTTTTAATACTTCTGATTGTTCATTAATTATAATAATTAATGTAGAACTGATAACAAGTACATAATTTATAATTATTCTAGATTGTTTCAGGTTTATGGTTTTAGGCCCCTTTTTCATAATGAATTCGATTTTATGCCGATAAAAAAACATTGACCCGTATTCCCACCTCTTTTGTTCATGAAATAAATTTTCTTATAATATGAATAGTATTTCTATTTTTGATATATTTCTGCATATCTAATATTATACAATTAAAATAAACTAATTAAAATTGCTTAATAAATAATTTTAAGTTAACGTCAAAAGTATACTTTGGCAAAAATCACTTTTAAAAGTGAGATGAGATTGATTTTAAATTCTACTAACATAATTATTATTGTTGTTAATGAAACGATGTTTTTTTTTGTCAATTTTTTAAACTTTTAACGTCAAAATTATTTGTTATTGCCGGTAAAACAATGTTTTTTTTTGTCAGTTCAAAGTCGACACTAATTAAAGTGTTTATTATGAAAATGGGCTTTAAATTGAATAAATTACTAATATAATTTCGAGGAGTAATTTACTTCAATAGTCGGTGTATAAATTTGCGAAAAATCACAAAAAAGTCAAGTCAGTGTAGAAATTTTTTATTTCATTTGTTATCCTTAATAATATATGCATTTATTTTGAAAATTAAAAATTTGAAACTAATGTCAATTATTTATTTATCTATTATCTAGATAAACTTTTGTTCTAATATGTGTTATCACATCTAAATAATAAAAAATACTCTAGAATAAAACGGTTTTAAGATCTAGTTCTGTATTATTATTTATGACTAAATACTAAAATTGCGTCTTCATTACGAAAAAAAAAAAGTTAAAAATAACATTTATAGTAAATAAGTAACTTTACTACAAATGTCATTTCTATATTTTTTTCCTGATGAAGACGCCGGTTTAGTTCGTCGAAACGTCGACCTATTAAGAAATATTAATACAGAACTGGAACCTAAAGCCAATTTATTCTAATATAATGTGTTCTTAAAGATTGTTTACTATGTTAAAAATACTCAATTTTTATCTATATCTGGATTATTTTATTCTTTATCTGTCCCAACACTGGTCATAGATAAATAGCCCGTCTTCACGAAACCAGATGACTATAATCTGTTTTTATTGTCAAATATATAAACTTGTTTTCTATCTAGAGAGTATATTTTTATTGTGATTATGATATTGAGAGTTGTGTGTCGAGAATATTTGGCACGATATCAAAATTGCTGTGTTAATTTTAGTTTTGCGCGACTTTTTTTTTGAAACTCATTCAAAATGAAATGCAAGTGAAATTGATTCAAAGCAAGAAAACGTTTTCATTTCACGGCCCATTACTAGCTTGTCGAGCGTCAAATGCAAAAAGATTTTCTTATTTACATGTTAAGAAAGAAAATTGAAAACATTTGGTATGCAAATAATGCATATATAAACATATAGATGATGAATTATTATAGATGCATTTTCTTCTATTTTATAGATATTAACTGTGCAAGATTGATTACAAAATAATTGCTCGCATTTTTCTGATTTTTTAAAAAGTATTATTATTTATCGATTATGAAATATTGAACTGCACTGTAAAAAAATATATCTTAAATTTATGTAATTTGACATAAGTTTTAACAGTAAAAATAACAACATTTTTTACAGTGTCGTTATTAAACTATTTAGAAAAAAAAAATCTAATTTATTATAATTAGAATTTACTTTGAATAAAGTAACAATTTATGTCAGTCATATTATTTTCTTAATCAGTGCTCAGTCACTTAGAAAATAAATCTTATATTTAAAATATAATAATTCTTGTTAAAAATTTAGCAATTGATTTGTAAATAATAAACTAATGTCAAATTCTGCAAATATTCAATTTAAATTAACGTAGATTTTTGCGTACTACGAAATGTCTAATGTAATGTATAAATTTAGTTATTGCGTTTTGTTGTTTTGAGAAAAAGCTTAATTTAGTAATATGATTTATACAGGATATAAAAATTAATCACATAAGTCAAGGATATTGCAATTTTTGGATGTATGATGCAAGGCAGAGATTAAATTTAACAATTTTTTTTCGAAATTCATATATATATATATATATCTACAGTAGGTGTAAAAATAATATTTTCTAAAATAATATAAAAACGCTAATAAACATTTAAATAAAATTTGTAGGTAGCACTTATATTACACTGTAAATAAAAAATTGCTATTTTACATACAAAACCATAGTAAATAAATACATACATTTTCTGTAAAAATAATATAATTTTATAATTTTAAATAAATTAATTAATTTACCATGTTAAAATATAGATACATATTATTTGAGTCGTATAGATGCAAAACTCACTATTTGCAAATTTTAGTTCTGAGATATTTGCAAAAAACTGTTATAGCTAAGCGTAATTGTATTTTGATGATAAAATCTTGTTACTAGATGGCAATACTTATTTAAAATCGTGAATCATTAGTTTTATACATCATTAATTCATATAAAGTAACTGTTTGCATCTAAACTATCAACGCAAGTAGTGAGTTTTGCAACCAACACTAAACTTTAAAGAGTGTTTCTCATATTAAATATTGAGTTTTTTTTCTAACTAACCTAAATATCGTATTCCTTGTAAAATTCTACGTCCAAATCGCGCAAAATCTCATTTTTCACTTTTTGTCGAATAGTGAGTTTTGCATCTATACGCCTCATTTATATAATGTAAAAATTTATTTTATATTAAATATATAGATAATATATGCATGCAAAATTTGTCCCAACATAAAACAATTAGTAGTATGTACTACGCAAAAATATAAAAAACTACTTTTTACAAAATTTTAATATCTTGTTTAGATTTTGTGTTATTAAGGGGTGATAGTTTTAAGTTAAACTTTTTGTATATTTCATTAAAATTATTATAAAATAATTATTTAAATAAAATAAATTTGTAATATACTACGTTTTTTCACACGGACTAAAAAGTATAAAATAATTTCTCCTAGCCCCATACAGATTTATAACTAATTAATTATAATTTTATTAACTTTAATTTAATATTTCTAATATTATTAATTAATTTGTTAATATTGCATTGTCATCCAGTTGTGAGCTATGTTTAAATTTTCAAATCTCTACCTCAAAGTTAAGTTAGTTTAAAATCGATTGTAAAATTTTTACCAAACAGACAAAAAAATTTAATTTACCATTGTAAAAATTCAATACTATCAGGTCAAACGTATACATTTTCGTATCTAATGGCAAAACTTTCCCTTACGAGAAACACACAAACAAAACACCATCTAAATTAATTATAATTTCACACAGTTACACATAATGCAAAACAATGCAACCGAGACACAAGCCAAGAAACAATTGAATCTACCAAACAAAACAAAACAAAACAAAACAAACTGCACCACTATATTCTTAGGCGCGGCGCTGTCTCGCTGTGTGGAATTGAACGTAGAACAACTATCAGCACACCATATAAACATTAGAAGTAATTAAATAGAACCGCATGTGTTAATAGACACAATTCCACAACGCGAACATTGCCGCTACGAAAGTAATTAGCTAACAGGACATTATTATTATTGTTGTTGTACTTGTTCCCAGGGCCGGATTATGGCCTAGACAAAAAAGACAAATGTCTAGGGCCCGCATACAAAGGGCCCGGCCTGCAGTCGGTCAAATTTCATTTTTATGTATTTTTACGCAATAAAGTCCTATTATTATTTTTTTTTGTTAATTGGTGAAAGTTTAATTCTAATTATCCTCAGCCCCGTGGGGGCCCGGAAAAAAAAATGTCTAGGGCCCCACAAAAGGTTAATCCGGCCCTGCTTGTTCCATATATATTCAATTTTGTTAGGCATTTGTTTTCCACTCGCCGGCGCGGCGGTGCATCATTACATTTTCTCGATTGCTAATTGGGTTAGAATATTACATATGAATATATTCAAATGCGTATTCACACTTATCTAATGAGGTTCTTCTGCCGTTCTCTGTAAAAATAATTGGCAATGCTAATGTTTGGCGAAACTGCAGTCACGATTCTTAATAAAGAGTGAAATTATCAAAGTTATAAAGTGTCTTATTAATTTACTAAAATAAAATGGCTTTAGATTGTAGGTCTGTATTAATATTTATTAATAATCAACGTTTCAGCGTACTCACTTCATTTATATCATTTTTCCTGATGAAGATGTACCTTGTTTATTGCAATATCGATTATAAATAAATATTAATACAGAACTACAACTTAAAGCTATTTTATTTTAATATAATAAGTTCTTAATAATTTTTTACTATGTTAATACTGTTCTTATTTATTGTATTTTTTTCAGAAAATTGAATTTATAAATATAATCAAAATAAATAATACTCCTACATATTTTTAATACGTTTTTATTAACTTTATTGTGAGTAATTAACTGTATAAATTAAGAACACACATCAAAACATAAGTGTATTATTAAATTGAGTAGAAAAACCGGATAACGATTAGAAAAATTGATTAAATTTGTATCAATACATAAATAAATGTTGAAATAAAAATGTATATATATATATATATACGATTATAAAAATCAATTTAATTTGAATATCTCGTGACAGTTTTTTTCTCTGTAGAAATCCAAATGAAGTGGAGCCTTTTCAGTTTGTCCTGACGTCTATTGCTCTATTATCGAAACAGCATTTAAAATGCTTGCCGACTTGAGTTGAGTGACATGTCAATGTCGACCTGTTGCATTTGTTTCGTGCGACAGTCAAAACTCATAAAACAAAATATAACCTATAATTCAATATACTTGTATATGTATATGGGTGTAATGCTATAAATAGTTGATCAATAGATAAAACTTCTTCTTACCAGGTGTCAAGTTATTTTTCGTTTTCGTTTTCATATTATATGTGAGAGTCACAATATCGTAAATGTTATATGCTAGAATAAAATAAAAAAAATATACACTATACAAAAGAAATAGCGAAATTACAGAAAAATAATTGTAAAATTTTATTATAAAAAATCAGTAATTCATTTTACTTTAAATATTCTGTATTTCTACCTTAAAATTTCTATAATTTTTACATAATAATTACATAATGTAAGTAAAAATGACCTAATAAGTATGTAAAATTGTTTAATTTCTGCAAATTGCATCACATATATAACTTCTTAAATTATGTAAAATTATAGATTGCATATTAATATCTGTAATAATTCATTAAAATAATGAGACTTGTATATATTTTGTGTATTAATATTAATAAAATATTTTAAGTGCAATTTATTCATTTCAAAATACATCCTTTGTGTATATTAAGAAATGTATGTAATTAGCAACAATATTACAGAACAAATTTTAGCTATTTATGTAGAGTTCCTGATAGCAAATTTACTGAAGTTCTGTAAATTTACTAAAAAAAAAGTAACATTACATACATATGTACTTTTCTATCCCGTTGGTAATATTACATGCATAATGTTTGTAATAGTTCTGATATTATGTATTTTTAAACAATTATGTAAAATTACAGCAGTTGAATAATTATACCTAGAAATACTGTCTCATGGTTTGTAGATAAAATTACATATTTTTTCTTAAAGTTTGTGCATCTATAATATAGATTCTATATATTTCGATTTTCAGTCATACAACCAATATTTATAAATTTTAAATGAAACTCGTGAAAATGTACAGATTTGTTAAAATATCAGAAACATTTTCTGCAGTCATACTGTATTTTTTTTTTTATTTAATATTTCTAGTAAAAACAAAACTAATTAAATATGTTGTAAATTACATACCAAACGTTTACTAATGTATTATTTCCCAGATAATAAATTTTAGACCATAAAAAAAAAATGAATGATGTATATATCTATAAAGATAAGTATGGTATGAAAAATTACATTTTGAAATAAATATATAAGCATATCATTAATAACTGTACTAGATCAAAATAAAACCCACGTAAATATGACAACAAACACATATTTTATATGACTTAAACAGCTTATTAAAAATATCAAATTATTACGTAGGCTGTAGAAATGTTTGAAATATTATTTAAATTAAGTGTCACTTATCTATATATAAAAGTATTGTAACAGAAATAAGTTGTCGCGCTATTATTATTATGTGTAAAAATGTTGATAATTTAAATTGTAAATAATTATTTTAAATTTAATGTTTAGTTTATGCTAATGCTATATGAATTAGTGCCAGAGATACCTACAGAGTTTGACTCATAATCAGTCTAAGCCGTCTCAAAGTTTAAAATATTATAGATCAAAATTTAAAAATAGGATTCCAGATATATTCAATATAAGTATATAACTCAGTTCTTAATTATAATAAATTATGAAATTGCTTGTAAATTAAAAATAAATTGTATGTAGCGTTTTCTACTTTTATATTATTCGATTTGCTTAAAAAAGTTTTTAGCTTACTATATAATAAACTAAAATTTTTCACATATGATTCCACCAAAAATCGGATAGTCTGGCCCTTATTCTCACCTCTTTTGTTTATGAAAAAGTGCTTTAATTTTTTTGCTTTAAAATTAATTTTTACTTCTACCTCTTATCAAATACAAATAGTATTTCTATTTTTTATATCAAATATTATAAAATTCAAATATATCAATTAAAATTGCTTAATAAATAATTTTAAGTAAACGTCAAAAGTGATTTTGAATCACTTTTATAAGTGAGATGAGAATACAGGCCTTTGTATTTAAGAAATTTCATTAAAATAATTTAATAAATAATTTATATGAATGATTTTGAAGCAATACGTTTGCATGGACGTCCGTATGATTGAGAGAGTGGCTTGCGTGAGCGAAAGTTTCCAAGTAGAAGAAATAGAAGAGCCATGTATGAGAGGTATTATAAAACGTATGTATGTATAATTTAATAAACAAAGAGAAAAAAGAAAAATGCACATATAATATTCTATTCAATTATTAAAATATCAAGATTTTTATCAAATAACATATCAAGAGAATATTTGAATAATAAAAAAATATACTATAACATTCATGTATATATTCAGAAAATATCATAAAATATTTCTCTATAAATATCCTTTCACAATCATTCCGAATTTTTTAAAAAAGAATTTTTATCCACAACAAGAAAAGAAAAAGAAATCAAAATCCCGTTATATTTCTTTTCCAAATATTTTGAAAAATCTTCCGGGGAAAGACTTTGACCCTTCTAAATGGCTAACAATGTAACCAGATAAGAACGCAGATATGTAGAATATATATATATATATATATATATATATATATATATATATATAGAGAGAGAGAGAGAGAGAGAGAGAGAGAGAACGAGTAAAGGATAGAATAGCGAGATTGAATATAAACGAAGTGGGGAGGTCAAATAGAAATTGCGGTTGTCCGCATACTAGAATTCCGGAATTCCGGTGGTGAATTGAAAGGACTGCTTCCGGTTAAAATGATGGCCAGGTGGGAAGGAGAACGGCAGAGGGACAAGAGAGGATACGTGTGGTCAGAAATGAGGGTTTGAAGATCAGACATTTATCTAGATATATTTTATTCGTATTTATTTTAAGCTTACGTTCAATTTGCATGGTAAGTAATATTAATTGCAGGTTGATTTTTTAACTTTCAAGATAAATATAATAGTTTATATTAGAAATGAAGAATTTAAAGATTGAATACAGATTTAAATAAGTGGCACGGTATATTATTTTTGAATAACAAATTATATAACTAAAAGAACAAACTAATGTTGCATAAGTCTATATTTCAATGGGGTAATTTAAATATGTCAATAACCGCCAGATATAGAAATTGCAAAAAACATAATTATGATCTAGTTACTTATTTATTATTATTATTTATTAGTGTCTTGTTTCTATGTTCTGTTTATTTACTCTAAATGTCATTTGCATTATTTTTGCTGATGAAGACGTACGTTAAGTTGGTCGAAATGTCGATTATTAATACATTTTAATAATACAGAATTAGAACCTAAAGCCGTTTTAATTTTGTATGTAATATTGTTTACATATATTTTAGGAAAGTTTTTATATTATACTTCAGTATTTATATATAAATAACCTGTAAAAATACTAAAGTAAATCTCTAATATATAAAATTCTTGTGTCACAGTTTTAGTGTTTATACTCCTCCGAAACGGCTTGACCGATTTTGATGAAATTTTATATGTATATTCAATAGGTATGAGAATAGGTTTATAACTAATTTTTATACCCCTAAGTGTTAAGGGTGGCTCACCCTAAAAAAAATTTTTTCATTTTTTGGACAATTTTTTTTTGGTTATTTTTTTATGGTGTGCCATTAAAAAATACATTTAGTCCTAAATTTTTACCCTCCTACCACCAACCCCTACTTTTTAATAGCATTTTATATTTTTTAACCCCGGTCGATAGCTGATCAATGGGGTTCCGTTTAGCCAAACTCAATAAAATAAAAATAAATAAATTTGTAACTTTGGGAAGTTGTTGAGTACACTCCCGCAAAGGATTCTAGGGCCCTGGGGGGGCGTAGTCCTCACCCCCCGGGAGCCCCCAGAAAAAATATAGAAAAGTGTGAAAGAAATTGATTCCAAATAAATTGAAAATAATTATAATATGAGAAATGTAATTGATTTTTTTTTGTAATACAAAAAAAATTCATAAAAAATTTAATATACACATTAAAATAAAGGCAAGACAACGTTTGACGAGCCAGCTAGTAATATTATATACATTTACATACTAAACTGGTGTAAAACAGTTGGTCCTAAATTTATATGTAAAATTACCGAATTTTGTTTTACAGTATAGTCATAGAAACATTCGCATTTTGTCACATCTAAAAATGTGTTCTGAGTTATATGACTGGAACAGAATGCCATTGAGTATAATCTTACAAAAACCATTACGAAAACCGACCTAAACTGATCTGTATTTTTCGCGATATATAATCACATTAAAAGATGTTTGATAAACGGCATCTAGCGCCGGCAAACGGGCAAAGAGTGTCTCGGGTTTTCTTATACCGAAGACGGCCGTTATTTCGTGTGCCCGCACCAGAGTATTGATTCTGGTGTGTGCGACAAGAATGGCGCTAGGCTACACACATACAGACACTCCCGCGTTTACTCTGTGGCCCTGTGCACAAGATCCGTCGATGTAGCACGGGCCGCGGTAGTGGCACTGTTTGTGTTTAGATATCAACCCCCGCACAGTTTTAGGTGATTTGTCAATTTGTTGAAAATATATATCTGATTACAACTCTGACATTCTGATACAGATGACTCGGGTTTTTTTTCTTCTACTTCTTCTGCGTCTTTTGAAGATGTATGGGTCTAGTTTTTTCTTTAGTTATTTAATAGATAAAGTGATCGGTGTTGTTCAGGTGCTATAAAATTAATTCTTTATTTAATTGTCTCAGTAATTGTAATGACATTTTTTGTTCATCTTTTTGCTATTTTTAAAATATCTGTCGTTATCAGTTACATATTTATGAACGGCAGTTTATTTTTTATTTTTTTTTTTAAATATTTGTTATGTGATCAAATAGTAAAATTATTATTAATTCAGAATTCATTATATTAAAATAAAACAGTTTTTTGTCTAAACAATTCAGTTAAATCTTCTATTGCACAATATGCATTAGAAAATCTTCATGATGTAAAATTCGAAGATACTGTAATAATTGCAAGACCATCAATATTAACAGCAGATTGATAAGAAAAACAAAAGAAATTTATAAAGAAAAAGATAACATCAATCACTGTAAAGGATGCATTTAAATAAAATTTGATTTCCTTTAATTAAAAATTTATAAATTTTATGATCTAGTTAGTTATTTATTACGTCTAATAACTTGTTTCTATGTTCTGCTTCTTTACTATAAATATCATTTATAAATTTTTTTCCTGATTAAGATATACGTTGAGTTTAGCGAAACGTCGATTACTAATAAATATTAATACAGAACTACAACCTAAAACCGTTTTATTTTAAAATTATTTATTATTTATTTTCAGAAAAATCTAAATTGAAATAGAAATTATAATATATTCTTCTCTTAATTCTGAAATAAATATCCAGTATTATCACAACTACTTTAAAATTGTATAATATAAATAAATAAAATTTAAAATTCATAAATTTTGCTAAAAAATAAACGTTATGTTAAAATAATTTTTGATTTCGGTTTCGTATATATAACTAATATAAAATAACAATAGCTTTTAATAGAAAAAAAAATTAAATATAAGCAACATAAATATCAAGGTTGATAAAATATAAACAATTACATTCTTATTAATATAAATTGTAGTTTTTATACTTTAAAGGTCATTACTGATTGTATACAAGAAAAAAAAATGCATTGTTTTGCAAATTATAAAAATTATGTAACATGTACATTTTTCTTGTTTACGTATAATTTGCAATGAGAAAATATATTGTTTATATATTATTATTATTACAATTGCAGTAAAATATTGTGCCTGTTTAACTATAGCTTAAGAAGAAAACATTGAAATATCTCGGAAACTATAAGTTTCAGTGAAAAATATGAGAAATGCTTTTCGATAGATACAAAAACGCTATATAAGTTATTAATGTTGTTAATTTTTTTTGAATATTATAATAGCAGATAACTATATAAGGTATTATAAATATAAACAAAAGTTATATCAGGATAAGATCCTATATTAAAAAATTACAGTTATCACAATAAAACAATACCAGTATTAAAAATTGTTAACAATAATATTAATGATGGAAGGATTGAATACAAAAGTACCTGGACTCAAATATTTTTGCATACGATTGTAAACCCTCCTCATCGATAACTTCCTGCGTGAGGTGGTGGGTGAAGGGGGCGAAAGCGAAGACGGCGATGATTTTTCATCGTCCTGCACGTCCTCAGACTCCTGCATGATGCCCGGTGGCAACGTCAGCAGCATTTGAGACACGACACTCACTTTTTTGTTAGAAATTTATAAAATAATTTTGTCTTGTCTCTTCAGCGCGCAGTCAAGAACATTTTTCGATATTGCGTTTGTGTCGAGTCATCATCAAAATCATTGTAAGCGATGTTAATATTATAAATTATTATTCATAAAATACACTGACACAATACGGAAATTTAATTTTCACTGTTTAAGCGGAAAATTCGACATTTATCACTCACGATGGAGAGAGCTTGATTACTTGGTTGATTGTAGCGTTGATAAGATTATTATCATTTTATCTTCTTATCACTTCGAATAATTACTGATGTTAACGAATTTTTACGCTATTAATGTTTTTATTGTTTCATAAACTAGACCATATGTTTTGAGTACTGGATTTATATAATATTATAAATGTTAAATTACTATAAACAAACAAAAAATAGCGATAATATATATCTGTAAAATTTGTGATACAAAATATTTCAATTGGAGGGAATCTTATTTGTGTCTGTGTTATTTTAAAATAAGTTGCGTACAACTTTCCATTACCAATATAACTTAAAATCGTTTTATTTTGAAATAGTATTATTTTTAATTTTAAATTATAATCTCTTGATTTGGAAAATCGCTAATCTTATTTTTTTACGATTAAATTTTCTATGTTCCTGCTTAGGGGAACGTCTGCCTACATCACATCACTTCTTAGTGATTTTTTTTTGTAATATTTTGTAAAAAGTAATTTTACAAATTACAATTATTGATTGACTCCCACTATAAAATGAAATAAAATCAATAACAAAATTATTAAATATTCCATTTCTATATAATCACATAGACTAAACTAATTTTATTTTCAATTAGGCGTGTTTCCTAAAATTTAAATTAGAAAAATCATAATTGTTTATTCATTGCGATTAAGCAAAAAAATTAATAAAATTCGCAATTTTAAATTTTTATTGTCGATTTCAAATTATCTATATATAAAATCATAATAAAATCATAAAATCCCATTAAAACAAAAAGTATTTTGTCGTTTACTTATTTTTGTTGTTGTTGTGATAAACATTATCGTGAATTTATACCAATCTTCCGCAAAAAAATATCACCCATACTTATATATTCATTTCCAATATGACAGAATAATTATATATTTACACTCTAGTATTACTAATAGTTTCAATATTTATCTACGATATATTAAGATAATTAAAAAAAAAAACAGCGCTCGTCTTTTGTCAGGTCAAGGTAATAATAGTTGCACCCATGCTTTCAGCTCTTGGAAAATTTGTTTCAAGGTCAGATAGATAGACAAACCTAACCTAACAATAAGCTAACGTTTCATCCATATTTGGCGATCATATACCGGATCGGGTATTTTCTCATTTACCAATAAATAAATATGTCGAAACAACATATGAAATCCTCAGTGGAATATGTTAGTTTTACAAATAATGCAGTTTAAAGATGAGAAATAAGAAGTGACAAATTGGTGCCCAATGTTTTCAAATACATACATATAATAAAATAAAAAGGCTATAGGATTAGTTCTGTATTTATTTTAATTTAAAATCGACGTGTTGACGTTCCTTACGTACATCATCATCAGGAAAAATGATACAAATGACATATACAGTAAATAAACACAACATAGAAACAAGTTACTAGGTAACTTATAAATTATAAATTAAAGCAAGCCACCAGTGCCCCTTCATATCTATTTCTTTATAAATTTCTATTGCTTCTCTTATAAATCTACTATTAATATCACATATGGATAAGGAAGATATTTTAATCATACAAAATTTATTATTAATACAGAACTTAAACCTGAAGCCTTTTTATTTTGCAAATTTAATATTCGCTTTACATAAAAAAAAGTTATAACAGTAAATATAAAAATCACGTCAATATTTTCTCAATTTTTTTCTTTTATTTGTTTGCCAATAAAAGCGGTAACAAATCAAAAAAAGATATTTTGATCGTCAACACATAAGAACAGCGCTATGAGTTTCCCTGCATCCACATTGCAATAAAAATCGCGAATATAAACGAAAGAGTTACGAATTTTACGATTTCCAAGTTAAAAATGTTTCCTGGTTTCAATTTTATGATAATCGATATACATTCAATATCAAGGTCGAATATATAGCTATCCAAAATTATCGAAAATTTTCTCTCTATTTTATAAACAGAACGTGTATTATATTCATATAAATAAAATAATGCTTCGTTAAATATTATAACACAATAAAAATTTGTTGAGTCGATATTAAATTTTTTATAAATATTACAAATTAAAAAAAAAAAACATTTTAGTTTAATAAACTGTTTGAAAATTGATCTAATTTATGATAAATTGATATAACACAAATATGAGTGTATTCTACATATATTGCTTCTGTAATAAATAATGGCCTGTTAAAATAAGACTTCTGAGATTCTGAAAGAAAAATAGTTTTGTTATGTGTAACGAGATTTGTTACGGAATCTCAGAATTTTTATTCTAACAGACTGTTACTTTAACAGACTTGATGCAGAATATATTAATTACTATCTACAAAATACCTATTTATATAAATGATCTGTAATATTTCCTCAAATATTGTATTTAAATGTATTTTAATGGACTTACACCACTTGAAAAATAAACGGCTATTTTGTTAAATAATTAAATTGAATGAAAAAAATTACCAGGTAATACAAGTAACTAGATTATAAAATTTATAAATTATTGAATAAAGGAAGTCAAACTTTATTTAAATCTTACTAGTCACACTGATTGAAGTTAACTTTTTCTTTATACATTACCATTGCTTCTCTTATCAATCTACTGTTAATATTAATGGGTCATGCAATTATTACCTATAGTTACTATAGTAACTTGTTTCTATGTTCTGTTTATTTGCTGTATATGTCATTTGTATCATTTTCGCTGATAATGATGTACGAAGAGTACGTCAAAACGTCGTTTATTAGTAAAAAAAATAAATAATCCTAAAGCCATTTTATTTTATATTTTTTATATTTATTGCAAGAAATAAATAAAAAAGTATCAAAAACAGGATTATTATAAAAAAATTGTTAATAATTGAAAATAAAAGTCGTGTGTCAAGGGTTGAACATAACTATCATTAAGCTAAATTAAGAATTGAGTTAGGGGTTCATTAAGTGTTGAAAGTATTACGTTGCCAACATATACTTAATATATAATTTGAATTATATAAATCCGTAAATATTATTTATCATTTTTTATTTGAACCAATTTTTTTAAAACTATGTAACACTATTTTCTAATTATTGTTTAATATTCAAAATGAAAATAATTTAATCAAATTTTTATTAATTAATTAAATTAAAAACAAAATCAATTTTACGAACATAATTTCGTATTTAAATTATACTATTACAAATAATATTTCGAATCACAACCTCTATTTATCTCATAAACAATAGATAAATATACATACCATATCCAATCTTTATTACAAGAATAATATAGTATTCAAACGAATTCAAATTTAATCACTACACTTTGCATAAACCAATTACCTGCACAAACACAGCGAAAACGAAACAAAAAAAAAATTAAACAAAATACGGCTAAAACAATAATAATAATTGTACTAAAAAACAAAACAACGTTCTGTATAACAAAACACTACACACACACAAAGTTCAGTCAGTACGTTTGTACCGCGAAATCAAAGATCGCACTGACACAACGTTTCGTTTGTTTTTGAAATCATTTGTCTGTATGCGATATAAAGTTGGCTGCGGTGCTTTCTAAAAATGTGTTAGTGCAAAATTCTGACTCATAACTGCTGATATGTGTGTATGTATGTGTTTGTGTGTGTGTGTGTGTGTGTGTTTGTGAAGGATCTTATAAAATATAATATAAACTAAACAATATATCACATTGCAGTGGTGGCGTTAAAACTTTTAATTTTAGGAATGCCAGCAAGGACTAATTTAATTTTTTGGGTAAACTTTTTTTATGGGGAATTTTATTTAAATCAGTAATCACTTAATTTATAAAAACAAGATAACATCAATCAGTGTGAAGACAATTTGGCTTCCTTTAACTAATAAATTTAATAATCTAGTTTCTTATTTTGTTACCTAGTAATTTGTTTCTATGTTCTGTTTATTTATTGTTTATATCATTTTTTCCTAATAATGATATACGTCGAAACGTCGATTTTTAATTAAAATTAATAAAGAATTAAATCTATAGTCTGATTATTTTAAAAAATTAACATGGCCCCCGGATTGCCAGCTAGCGCCGCCACTGTAAAGTTGGCTATGTGCGCGCGTTTGTGTTGAGATATACATCATAGGTGATGACAAAATTAAGTTTTTTTTTTTTCTTTCCTGTAAACGTCTAATATTTATTTACATAGTTATTTGACGCGAACTATATGTTCCATATGGTTGTAATGTTTGTAATATGTCATAGTTCATTTGCGTAGAATTAGTGCAAATTATTTATATTTATATTGAAAATCAGTTAATTTTGCCAAGTGCATACTATTTAGATTGTAAGCTATCTATTTTAAAATTCTCAGTTCTAGTACAAGTATTTAGGAATTAGTAATATATAGGTTTTAGTAAATAATTTATACAGAAAAAACTAAGTAATTAGATTATTGTATTTTCTATATTAGTTTAGGGATCCCATAATTATGAAATGTAAAAAAGGGACACTTGAAATTTTATTTTAAAAAATAATTTTTTTCTTGGATGTGTATTTCTATTTTAATTCTAAGAAAAATTTTAAATTATACATTGAATTCTAATAAAAAAAAGTAATATCCATAAACAAAACATTTAAATAAATTAAACATTGAAAACACATTTACATTAATGAAGTTTCAAACTGATTGTTGCACTGAAAATAATAGAAAAACATAATCTAAATGAATTTACTAAAATATTAGGTTTATTCACGGACGATATTACGATATTAGTATTTTATCTAAAACGGGACATTTTTATGTTCCGGTGCATTCTGTGAGGACACTGGGACAGTATCCACAAAAACGGGACTGTCTCGGTCAAAACGGGACGGATGGGATTCCTATATTAGTTCTATATAGGAATAAATTGAAATAAAATTGTAATTTCAATTCAAGTTTAAAAAAATAATTGAAAACTAAGATAAATCAAAAAACAAGAATATATAATTAAGTATACAATAAATTAGAAAAAATATCTTTAATTACACTGTAAAAAAAATATAGCGAAATGACATAAATATAACAGTAAAATTTTACTATAAAAAGTCTGTAATTTTATTTTACTATAAATATTCTATATTTTTACCTAAAAATTCTGTAATTTTTACATAATTCATAATAATCACATAAAGTAAGTAAAAATGACCTAATAAGTATGTAAAATGCTTACTTTCTGCAAATTGCATCACATACTTAATGTAGAAGTACATATGTTCTTAAATTATGTAAAATTACAGTATATTAATATCTGTAATAATTCATCGAAATAATGAGACTTCGTACATATTTTATGTAATAATACTAATACAAAGTTTTAAGTGTAATTCATTCATTTTTTTTAGAGTATACATTAGATTTTTTTTGTATATTTTACTTGATATAATTAAAAGGCTAAAAATAATCTGTTTTTAGATAAAATAATTAAAATATTACGGAAATAATCTTAAGTTATTATTTGTGTATATTATAATACTCAATTTTCTTAGAACGAAAATCAAATAAGTACAGTATGATATGCTATAATTGGCAATTGCTACAACAAATATTTTTGTCTCAAAATGCAACGAAATACAAATTGCTCAAAGTAGTATAGATGTGTACATGACGTATAAGAGACTTCCTGCTAAGAAATATTCATTTAAACAGCAATGAAGTAATTTCAAACTGATGAAAGAAAATTTCATAATTAATATGACATATTTGCTAATATATGTTCATAATAACTGAATTTGCTAGGTCAAATGCTAAACAACATTAATTAAAATTTTTAATTTATTAGTTGATTTTGTATATTTTCTTTTGGTAAAAAAACTGGAGAAATTACAGCTATATCAGTTATCAAAAAACCTTGAAATAAATATACAATATGAATAAACCTTGACTAAATGTTTACCTTAACCTATACGAAAAATGTTACTTTGATGAACCAAAAATTTTATTACACCAGATAAAGTAACGTCTCTTTTGAAATTTCACTGAAATTAAGATTAAAAGATTTCATGTAATAAATATATCTGGTGACTAATATTTATTCTTAAAAAATAATACTGCAAATGTAATGCTTTTATTAAATGAAACTTACAAGTGAAAAATTATTTAGTATTGTTGAAATTTTTTCTCAAAAATTTCACAAACTAACATACTCAATAATTGAATCGGCTTGTTAAGTTTGTTGGTAGTATTTATTGCTTTTTAGCTGTATATTTTTTAATTTACTTAGCAAAAAAGTCAGCCAGATGGTTACACCTACATCAGCGTCTTCGGATATTAATAAAATCACCATACTGACTAGCTCCTATGGTTAATTGGCCGGTCATTGGTGCATAGCTTAACAAGCCGATTCAATGATTGAGTAACTAGTGAAATTTTTGGAAAAATAGTCGACTGTTAATATTTAATAAATAATTAGTAATTGATGGAATTCAGTCTTTTATATGTTTTTATTAACTACTAAGCCAATGTTCCGGTAATATCTATTGCCTTCGTCAAGGCTCTACAATGAATACAAATATGTATACATAATATATAAATACATAAAAATATACAAATAATAATATATATGACAACAAAAGAAAAAAATACTTATAGCAGCATATTTTAGCTGATTTTACATGTAACGCAAATATACATTATTTGATCAGTAAATTTAAAAATACAAAATATCACTGTTATATAAAAAGCATGTCAAAAAATCATTTTAATAATAAATGTCACATAAGTAACAAAAATAATCTATAAAAATAATGTCTGAAAAATACACTCTAGAATTCTAGATGTATATTTTCGTTACATATAAAATCAACTAAAATATTCAGCTCTGTAAGTGTTTTTCGTTCTATTGTTAAATTCATTATTATATGTATATTGGTATGTATTTATATTTATACATATTTGTATTCATTGTAAAGCTTTGAAGAAGGAAATAGTGATTGCCGAAACGTTGGTTTAGTAGTTAATAAAAATATATAAATGCCTAAATTCCGTTAATTACTAATTATTTATTATATTTATAATTATTTGATTATTAGAATTTATTTTTTGTAAAACTAAATCATTAGAATATTTTTTCCGTGTGCATAATCACAACTACCCTTTAATTATTTATTTTTTGAGAGATATAATATAAAATATCGAAGGCTATTTTGGTATTCAAAAAAAAATTAATAAAAACCGAAGAAATGCTAATCCATGTATACATCGGGGCGCCGGTGAACATATTATATTAATTGAGTGAAAATAAAAAAAAATTAAAATGGATGACGCGACGAACTACATCATGTGTGTCCGTATGTAAAGTATACACATACATATCGAGTCCAGACATTCTCAAAATAAATCTACTTCAATAAATATTTGCGACAAAATTTCTCATCTAATTTACATATGTTCACAAGTCGACAAAAAAATTACTGTCTGTGTGTGTATGTGTGTGTGTGATCTTTTGAGCTGTTAAAAAGATTCAAATTAGATTTGTAATTAATCATATTGCTGAATAAGATTGTCACTAAAATTTTATTCTAATTTGTGAATGTAATTATATGATTATGAATCAGTGGTGTTTCGCAAAAAAAAAAATTAATATATGCAATTAATAATATTGTAGAAATATTTTCTGATAAATTTATATTAATTTTAGAAAGATATGATCAAAAATGAAAAATATATTAATAAAAAAATTGTATTAAAAATATGCTGTGGTCACCACATAATGGACTGTCATCAAAAAATACTTTCTAATAAAGAAATTATTACCGAAAAAGATAATAACGTTATGTTAATAATTAAAATTCGTAATCATAAAATCGTATTTACATTAAAATAAAAAAACATCAATTTTTTAATTAAAATTTATACAGAACTAAATCCTAAAGCCTATTTATTTTAATTTTTTTTCTTGTATTTTATATTATGTTAAGTAATCAATAATTTAATAATTGTAAATAAGCTATAAGTTTTTAATTTTGAAACAAAATTTAAAAATAATAACGGTTTATTTAATATATATATATATATATATATATATATATATATATATATATATATATATATATAATTTCCATTAATTATCACAATTTATTCAGATAAAAACAAACTAAAAACTGAGTAATAAAAACCGCGATAAATAAATGAAAATTAATTAACGAAATTTAAGATTTATTTCCAATTAGCGCACATACATTTAAGGTAAATTAGCTGATATTAAAAAAATAATTGGTTTTTAATCGATCGTCCGTAAATTATAATAAATATTTCTTTGTTATGCTAATTCAATTTTTTTTTACAAAATATTTTAACAACATGCACAAGAAATTAAAAAAAAATTGTTTTCTTTTATACAAGTACATGTTGCATGTATAAAATTAATTACAGCAATTTGCTTTAGGTACAATCAATAAAAACAGAAATCGAATGTAAATCATTATTTCGTTAAGCGATAAAATGTAGTTGATCAAATATTTCAAATAAATAAAATTTCAATTAATTTTTGATCAATGTAATTGGAAAAATACAAATATTGAAGTAAATAAATACAATTTTCTTTTTTTGTAGCTGTACATACGATAGGATGATGCATGTAGGTATAGAATGTAAATTAAAATAAGTATTATTATTATTACTCTTGATTTATAATAATATATGTATTTAGTTATGTAATATTGTATATCTATTACTTTTATTATTATATGCTATATTTGTATTTTATGCAAAAATATTTTTTTTTCGTTTTTGGTATTATTTTATTAATAACAATTTTCGATGTATAATTTATTTGTATTATATAGTATTCATCTAAACAAAATAATTATTATAGTAATAAATATATAGGCCTGTATTCATAGCCTTTTAGTTATAAACAATGATAATTTCAATATTAATTTTTATTTTTAATATATATAAAATGTGGAATATTTTTATTTATTAAATACTTATTAAATATTAAATGAAATTTATAGAATTTTCTGTCTGTTGATAGGTGTAGAGCTTTGATTCAACGCATTTTTAAGAAATTTTATATTTAAGCTTCGCACGTGAAAATCTCAATTTTTAAACATTTCGAAAAATTTATTTAACAAAAGTTGCAATACACGTTACAATTAACAACTTTTATTTGAAAATATTTTTTTAATAAGACTTAATAAATTTTAAATAATTTTTCTGATAGAATGCATATTGTTTAAGTACCTATTTTTTTTTGTAACATGCCATATATACATAAATAAACAATTACGCCATGTACCAAAAAGAATGTGATACAAACTCTTTCCACTATCCTGAAATCAGTTTCCTCCAAACATCCCCTATCCAGACTAGCAACTTTAGCTTCATTCACATTCATAAAGAAAGGTGATTTGATGACTGAATGTAATGTACATATTGACGGTGCGCGTTTAGAGCAGGTTGATGAATTTGTGTATTTGGGTAGTTTGCTGTCTAGAGATGGCCGTTTTGATCGTGAAATTGAAAGGAGAGTAAATGCTGGTTGTAAGGTTTTGGGTGCTTTGGGAACTTTTGCTAGGAATGTAAATGTTTCAAAAGAAGCCCGTTTAAGTATATACAATGCAGTTTTGGTGCCTACGGTGATGTATGGTAGTGAATGTTGGGTTTGGTTGCAAAAGCATAAACGGAAAATGACTGCTGTGGAAATGAGATTTTTACGTGGGGTATGTAGTGTAACTAGGAGAGATCGGGTACGAAATAGACTAGTGTATGATGAGTGTGAAATTGAAAAAAATGTTGTAGCAAAAGTTGGTGTTAGTCAGCTAAGATGGTTCGGACATGTTGAGCGAATGTCTAATGAACGTTTGGTTAAAAAGATTTATTTGAATGATTTTGATGGTTTACGTTTGCGTGGACGTCCAATGAGTAGTTGGAGTGATATGATTGAGAGTGTTTTGCGTGAGCGAAAGTTTCCAAGTAGTAGGAATAGAAGAGCATGTATGAGAGGAATTATGAATGTGGATGAAGCGAAAGTTGCTTGTTTGGATAGGAGTGTTTGGAGGCGACTGATTTCGGGATAATGAAAAGAGTTTGTGCCACACCCTTTTGGGTATATGGCGTGATTGTGTATGTATGTATGTATGTACATTCATAATACCTCTCATACATGCTCTTCTATTTCTACTACTTGAAAACTTTCCCTCACATAATCATACCACTCGAACTACTCATCGGACGTCCACACGAACGTATACCATCCTTAGATAATAAACTACCCAAATAACTGCTCTAAACGTGCACCAGTATTTATTAAAATACAGATAAACATAGAAATTTCATTTTTAATTAATTTAAAACTAAACTAAACATTGTCATTGATAAATCTCACAAATAATTAATAGCGATTTTAAAACTATTTAAAAACACGAATTATAAAAACAAAATTAAAAAAATGCAGATGTTAAAATTCACTTTCAAAAAAGAAAATATAATATAATAGACGCCGGCGATCTGGTATAGAAAGTGAAAATATGTCTGAAATGTGTGTATGTGTAGTGTTCGCTTTTTTTGAAAACATACATATCATCGCTGGTTAAAAATACGTAAGCGAAAGAGAATTTATAAATAAAACTCGAATTTCAAAACTGAGGCAATATTACGCAAATTATTATCTATGTATGATCTATATTAAAATCTAATACCAGGGATTCGCGATAAAAATAGCGTACAGTACCTCTTGGAGCGCGTTTAGATAAATAAAATCGTCTATTAATATATACCGGCGTCCCATAAATACTTAGGAATCTAAACCAAGTTTTGTAATTGATAAGAGAAGCAATAGAAATTTATAATTGGATTTCTTTAATAACAAATTTATAAATTTTATAATCTTAGTTACTTGTATTTTGCTATCTACACTGTAAAAAAGTCTGTGAATTTACATATTTTTCATAATAAAAATTGTATAATTTTCTGTGTAATGCAAATTTACAATATTTATTCTGTAAATTTCATGAAACTATTATGGAATTAAAATATTACATCAAATAAAATAGCAGATTTACATTTTTTTTTGTATATTTTTACGAAAGCTTATGTAAATTTGTCCTGCAACAGATAAATATTATGTTTTTTTTTTTTCATATTCTTGTGTAACACTAAAATTATAATTATATTATAATAGTATTTTTACAGAATAATTTAAGTAATATTACAGATAATATTCAGTAATATTATAACTTCGGTAGAATTACATTTTATGTAAAGTTACACAATATGACAAGGCTTTTTATAGTAGAATTCCATAAAAAAAATTGACAGTGCAGTAACTTGTTTCTATGTTTTGTTTATTTATTGACTACGTCATTTGTATCATTTTTCCTCTTGATGATGTACGCAGAGTACGTCAAAATATCGATTATTAATTAAAATTAATACAAAACTAAATCCTAAAGCCTTTTTATTTTAATATAATGAGTTCTGAAAGATTTTTTCACTATATTATAATAATATATTACATTAATATGTCACTAGATATGAGTGATAAGTCAAATATTGAATAATTTAATTTTTCTTCATAAATATTATTTACTTGCAATTAAACATAGTATTAAGTAAAACTTTCTTTAAACGTGCAGCTTTTAATGTAAGCTTTTATATTTAATTACATAAAATGATAAACCAATTCAGTTAAAACTTGAAACATATCTTTAAAAAAATTGTTGCATGAATATTAAAAATATGAAAACCTGTATTGTAATTTTTCATTGTTATTGGTTTTCAAAATACATAATCAAATTAATTTTCGATAAATTGTAATAGAGTTTAAATTTAGTATAATTGGTAACTTTTTTCAGTAAATATTGATGCGTCATTGTGTTTGATAAACAAAATTTCAAAAATTATTAGATAGAAAATTAAATTATTAAATTAAGAAAATGCAAATAAGATTAGACAATTTTGTTACATTTTACATTCAATATTTAAAATAAAACATTAATTATTTTTCCCAAAAACCTACTACTGTATATTTCTTATTATTTAAAATAAATACAAGTGATGTATCGATACATAAGAAATAGAAATAAATAACAAAAAAAAAAAAACTGAATATTATAATTAATACAAATTAATATTTGACATTTTTAATGAAAAACCTTTCAAACTCTAATTTAATGTATCAAGTATTAATATACATATAACTTTTTAATATAACATTTCTTGTAAATTAAAAAAATTCACATACCTTAAAAAAGCAACTACGCTAAAATAAATGAAAACAACTTCAAATTTTAATATATCCAATATTTATTATGTGTTATAGAAATAAATAGTAAAATAAAAAAGCTTTAGGATTTAGTTCTGTATATATTTTCATAAAAAAATCGACGTTCCGACGTACTCTGCGTACATTATCATCAAGAAAAATTATACAAATGACATATAATACAGTAAATTAAATTATAATCTAGTTACTTATTTTCTTATTTAGTAACTTAATCCAATGTTCTGTTTAACTATTGTATATATCATTTGTATCATTTTTCTTGATGCACGTCGAAACGTTGATTTTTTATTACAATTTATACAGTACTTAATCTTAAAACTTTTTTAATATAATGAATTCTGGAAGATTTTTTTTACTACGTCGAAGTAAATAGTTTTAAACCTGTGTCAAAGTTTTGCCCAACCCTGTATACTGTATAAAGAACTAGTTTATAATTTATAAACGTATACTTAAAGATTCCTGAGTAAACTATTTTTGAATTTAAAAAATAAACAATCACAGTAATTTTGTAAAATTGGCAGTATGGTAACAGTACCACTGTTACTACAGAAATATTCTAGAAATATTAATCTTAAGACATATTTTTCATGAATAAAATAATCAATATTATCAGAATATATAATCTATAAAATAATAATAAAATTAATAAAGAAAACTTATCAATTAATATGAAGTATGTAATAAAATTAAACTTATAAAAGATTCTTGCGAATAAAACTCCAAACAAATATAATAAAATCTAAGTGAGTGTAAAAATAAAACTTGCAAAAAAAAATAAAACAAAAGAGAGTATCTTAATACCGTTGGTATATAAATACAATAAAAGTTTTAATTCCCAGCAGAAGATCCGACAGCGCACAGAAACTCAGCACAAACAATTAATCATAACACCACGGAACCCGGAATAATCCGGGGGCACTACGTCGAAACGTCACAGCAAACAATAAACAATTAACAATAAAAGTTTCACCAACGTCACCGGGAGTAAACATGTGCACATCGGAGACAAATGACAATCGTAAAACGGTATGACACCCGCGCGGTCACATCAACAGTTTTACACACACTCACACACACACACTCTATATTACAAAAAACAAAACACTATCTCTGTGTGAGAGTCTGGTCACCAAATGAAAACAAATTAAGATCGGGGGTTGATTGTAATAAGGTATAAACAGCGCGCGACCCTGTTTTGTTGGTGTGACAAAACACTGTCTCTCGTCTAGAGTGAGATGTAAACGTTACGCGACTGACTTCATGTGAGTTTTGTTTGGTACCGTTTAGGTACTAGAGTAAATATGGGCGTGAGTGTATGTAGATTGTATACATTCATATAGAGTGTACACAACTAGGTATAGTCTACGACACAAGAATATGGCGTTGAACCAGTAATGGGGACTTAACATGTAAAATAATAAAAATGAAAAGTTGTTTTCACTTAAATATTTACATATTTTTTTATTTATTTATTGTCAAAATAAACGTACGTCTTCTTTCTCGAAGATTAAGCCCCATTCAGACTGCCGTTTTAGTTATTGCAGTAGTTATAGCAATAGTTGTAAGCATAAGAAAATACATGTAAGCTTATGGGAATACAATGCGCATGCGTGGTTTTTGTTGTAAGACATAGCAGTAGTTGTAAGCAGCCAAACATTTGAACAAGCCAAACTTTCTGGTTAAAATTTTACATAGTCGTAGGAATTGGCCAATCAGAGTTGAGTGAAAAGAGATAGCACTATTTTTATTTAGAAACGTCAAACAAATGTCAAACAAACGTCAAATTCATAAAATATATTAAAATGGCGACTTTAGAAAGCAAAATTAATCAAATAATATTTAATTATTATTAATATTATTATTATTATATTATTATTATTATTATTATTACTATTTAATTATTTTATTTATTTTTTTGTGTCATTGCAGTACGCATGCGTATGTAAAAATTTCACTAGCCTCACAAGCCAGTGTGAATGGTCAAGTATGCTTACAACTATTACTACGGCAAAAGCAAAAACTACAACCGCAGTCTGAATGAGACTTTATTGTTAATAGCTAAGCTTTTTAATATAATTTAATTGTCATTTAATTCTGTTTAAAAGTATTAATTATTATAATATCTCTAGTCTTCAAACAATTATATATATATATATATATATATATATATATATATATATATATATATATATATATATATATATATATATATATATAATATAATATAACAGAAAAACACAACTCTGATGACATAGTTCCGCCAGTCAAACTCAAAATTTTCTAAATTTATGTGACACATTTAGATAAAAAGAAAAATAATTATTTAAATGAAAAAAAAATAATATACCACGATTTTAAAACGGACTAAACAGTATAAAATAATTTCTCCTAGCCCCCATACAGATTCCTGACTCCATATAGATTGTCTTGAAAATTTGTGACTGTGAATTTTTAATAGCTATGACAAAATTTAAAGCAAAAAAAGTCGGGCGCATGCAATAGTTAATAGTTGTGAGTATGGGAAGTAGTTGTCGTTCTGCCCCAGATTTTTCGTAATATTAATATTACGTAATGCTATATTCTCGTGATGTAGATTATAGGTATGATACACATTAATTAATCTGGTTCAAGATTATTGTCTTGATAAATTAATAAGTATAATACGTTGTTGTAATGTAACACTTGTTTAATTGGATAGTTAAATACATGAGTTATAATAATTGCGTTGTAACTTTATAGTTTTGTTTATAATTATTTATAATGAATTTTGTGTTCGTACATGATAATATTTTTTTCAATATTTCGATTTATAAATTGGTACTTGTTCTATTTGTTTTAATAATTTATAAAACCATATTCTTCATGTGTCTTAATTTTATCTAAATAATAACCTTTTAACCTAATCTAATTCGGCAATAAATCCCACTACATTTCTTACTCATAAAATTTATGATTTAATTATACTAATTTTGTTACCTAATAACTTGTTTTTAATGTTCTGTTTATTTATTGTATATGTCATTTGTATCAGTTTTCCCGATAAAGTCGTACGCTGAGTACGTAGTTTAAATGAAAATACATTGAAAAATATTTTTATAATTAAAGGTAATTTCCCTTTTTTTTTCTAATAAAAATCCTGTATACAAAAATATGTTACGTTAACATATTGTTATCTTATTATTATTATTATATAATTAAAACATACATACAAATTATGTAAGTTTCGAATAATAAATTATGTCATTATCATATATTATATACTTCTAATTATTACACCTATAATAATTAATCAATAATTATTATTATTCATATCAGTTTATGTAATATGCTCATTATGAAAGTAGGAATAAAATGTTCTAAATTATAGTAGAAATCAAGTTTTTCATACAAATAAAATATTTAAAAAAATTGAAATTGAAATCACTCAGATCTGAATCGGAAACCGGAAAAAAAATCGTTATTTTTGCCGATATGAAAACGGGAACCGATATATATTTTTTTAATTGAACCAGTACGAAAAATGTAACGGTTCGAAGCACTGGTTAAAATGCACTATGTCTAAAGTCTGAAATAAGGTAGAACATGATAATATGCATACTGAACTAGATCTGGGCAATGGTGCCAAAGTAGCTGGCAAGCATTTCACCGATTGAAAAAAAACCGATCAAGTTTATCTCGCATTCTAGGTTGAGATTGTACATTACAAGTTTGAAAAAAAAAACACATTCGTAACAGGTATTTCAATTATTATACAATAAATTAGCATACCTATACTTTTTTCTCAACCACATGTTTTCATCAAATAATATTATTGATTGCAGACTTCTGTTACTCATAAATAACAAGCTCATATGATTTGAAAGTTATTGAAATTACACTATTAATATTATTGAATGTTTGTCATCTGTGACAGAAAGGTCAGATTATAAAAATAAAAATGACAATTATTATTTACTAACCAAAGAATTATTTATCTATTACTATTACATAATAGTTTAATAGTAATTTCTATTTATTAAAGCGATATTACTTTCCTTCTAGCAATATTGTGTAACGATTGCAAATTAATTCTTGAAGATTTATAGATTTCGTAGGAAAAAAAAATAGAAAATATATTTGCTTACGTTTCCGCTCCAAATTTAAAATTTGCAAGCTTTATTTATTTGGGTTTATCGTACGTACATAATTTCGGTAGTAAAATTATCAACTAATTTTACTAAAAATATGCCAATGACCTAAAAAATTTATAATGATATTTACTATACGCTTCGCAGTATAAACAACACAGATATTATAATAAATTAAAATAGGATCTTACTGTGCCGAAAAATTAATAATATAAAATAATTTTCTTTAAGGTGCGTATTCCCGTTTGTAGCATAGACAAAAAAGATAAATTTTAGGTACTTCTTTATTTTGAAAATAAATGTAAAAAATTATACGTTTTGTAGGTTCTAACGAAAGTTACATGTCTTACAAGTACTAACATCTAATTTGTTTTATCTACCACCATTGGCAAATCTGAATTTTAATCTGATCACTTTGACGCTATTTTTTTAAGTAAAAATTTGAATTTTTGGAAAAAGAAAAACTGCTGAAAACTTCAATAAATACACTTTTTCACGGTATAATTATTGTTCACTGTATTTGTTGTAAAAGCCCCAAAAAAAAAAATGTTGAAAAAATGATAAAACAAAATTACTATAATGCTATAATACATCCTTCAGTACAAAGTCCAAATAAATTCGACGATACGAAATGAATCATTTAGAATAATTTTAATAATATCTCTTGCAATTTATCAATAAATTCCCCTACGTTATGTTAAAGCACTTAAGCGTGGCCATTCTTCAATCTTAATCCTAAAGTAAATCAATTGTGCAACATCTAACTTACGTGCTCGCCCCATCTTCGAGAGGTGGTATTTACCGAAGCTAATGACTCATTCAAAGTGATTATACAGCACTTTTAAAGTTCTAGCAGTTAGGTTAGGTATACCTTGCATGTTAATAATAAGAGGTCACCGTATATTCTTTCATTTTCTATGACAGTATAAACATATTATTTGATTAATAATAGCGCATGATTTTTTACTTTTTTTTATTGTTTGTTTGCTTAATTTGATATGAAATAAATACTCAATGGATTTTCCCTGGTTTTTGCAGTTTTATTATTAGAATAGTGACTTGTGTAAAAAGTGTGCATCGGAAATTTATAATTAGTAATTGATTAAATATTAAATTTCAGATTTCTTACTGTTTTAAAACGTAACAAAATAATACTAAAATTTTTACAAGTATTTGGTAAAACCAAATATTTTGTAATTCAACAATAAAAATGTATTTTTTTTAAATAATACCATAGACATTTTTAATTATAATTAATATGTTTTTAAAGATAATTACAGTAATTAAAAATAATCATCACTGAACAAAATATTTCATTATTTTGTAGTTAATTTTTATGTTTGTTTCTACTAATTGAGACACTATTTAGTTATATAAAGAATATAGTTACGATAGTTCTGAACTAATCGTAAACTAATTTGATGGTAGGTGGAACAAATTTGGAATTTTGTACTACAATATATTGTAGTTTTGTTGATTATGTGATTAAGTTGCTATAATATGGCGTAGTGTAAAGTTTCGCCACTGTCACAACATAATGAAACTGCTACATAAAACTAGTCAATATAAGGTTGATATTCGCTTGATACACAAAAATTGAAATAAGATAATTTAAATAGTTTTGATACATGAAAATATTTTATTTTATTCGATGCTAATGAATTATGTATGTTATAGAAAAAAAAGATAAATAAAAAGAGATGATTTTACATCTAATATTGTAGATAAATCGTAGAAAAAAAATATCGCATTTGAAATATCTGATGAGTCCGCGTTGTTGCTAGAATTTCGTACAGTATAGTCGTAGAAAAAGTATTGTGTACGAATTGCAGTACGAGTCTTGGCGAGTCCTGCAATTTCTCACAGATTATGTCACAGAACATTTAATCATTTAATTTAAATCAAGCTTTAAATTTGACAATTAACCATAGAACAATGACAGCTCTACAACCACGTAAAACTCAATTGTAATTGTGACAAAAATCAAGAGCGCTTACGATAGCGAAAAAAGTTGACTCACTCTTAAAGCACTCTTGGGTACTCGCGTATATTTCGTTGTAATATGTGAGCGCGCGGGTGAGGGCCATATTCTCTCAAGTGGTATATTCGAGGCAACCCGAGACGTGATCATTCCATTGAATCGAATCTCTGTTTATGAATGTGTGTGCGTGTGTGTGTTTTTACATTCACTCGCTAAGAGAGATACTTGGATACCTACATCGACGAATTTTGCAAATGTTTGTCGTGTGTGTGTCTGTATGTGTGTATGACAGTGACTCTGGCGCCAATTCAGACATTTATTACTCTGTGTATAATATCGCGCATGTTATATAGGTACATACGAGTATAACCTCACTTTCTATACATACTGGGTGACTTGAGTTATAACGCCAGCAATTTTATTGGAATTTGTGTACCATTTTTATTCAATATCGTTTAGTTGAATTCTCGGTATTCAAATGTTTGCATAGAATTTTTCGAAAATAAATTATAAATTTAAACATATCAAACTATATGTTATTATAATATTACAACATAGTAAAAAAATCTTTCAGAACTCATTATATTAAAATAAAACTGCTTTAGGTTATAGATCTATATTAATATATAAACATAGCCACAGATTTCACAGATGTAAAATATTTTCTATTTATTCTAAAAAAAAAAACATTAAAACGTTTCATTTGAATCAACCGGTATAATATGAAAAGCAAGCAACTTAACACCGTTTGTTTTCGCTACGTCCATGACATAAGTTAACCCTTTCCACAAACAAAACCGAAATAAATATACAGTAACAACAGAAAAACATTGTACAAGTTTGTACCTCTTATCATTTCATCGCCTGAATAATTCAGTCATTCCAATGGAGAAGGCGAGTTGCGAAGCGAGAATCAGAAAGGGCTGGGGCCATCATGTTAGCCTAGCCCTCGTTTCAAAGCTGTACACATAAATATAATGTGCAATAAAAACTCCAAGATATATACGTTATTCTTTTGTTTACAATGCATCTACAAAATGTTCCTGCACATTATCTCACTGACATATTGTACGTTTTTGTTTTGTTATTTTCATTTTAATATCTTTTAATATTGACTTACAAAAATTGAAAATATTGTGGCCCGTATTCCCATCTATTTTGTTTATAAGAAAGTATCTTATCAAATATGAGTAGTATTTCTATTTTTGGTAGAGTTTTTTATATATAATATTCTAAAATTCAAATAAACTTAATAAGTAATTTTACATAAACGTCAAAAGTAATTTTGACAAAATCACTTTTAAAAGTGAGGTGCGAATACTTTGAAAATTTGTTACATAATTGATACATTCTTATATTAATAATAATCTATCAGCTAAGAGTATGAAATTAATTTTCAGCTGTACAGAGTATACGCTGTATAATAAATTACAAATTAATTAAAATAAAATGTATTTAGGTTGTAGTTCTGCGTCAACTTAACGTACGTTTTCATAATTTTTTCTGATATAGATGCGCGCAGAGTACGTTGAAACGTCGGTTATTAATAAAAATTAATACAGAACTACAACCTAAATCCATATTATTTTAATATAATAAATTCCGAAAGATTTTTTACTATGTACAAATTAATTGTATACTGCATAAGCCGCAAATAGTTGTGAACTGATCCAAAATTGGATTTTATTTGTTTTACAGAATTAAAAATATGCAAATTGCAAATGTTCTAATTGTAAAATCAGGACTAACCAATTGAGTTAGAATTCTCAATAAGACCAAGTTTGTATCTACAAAATTATTGAAATGAATTTTTTACTTTTAAATTTACCACAGTTATATGAAAATGTAGAAATTTTCTTTGAAAATTTTTTTTTTCTGTATGACAAAAAATATTTCAAATATAATTAAGTATGACAAATTGTCTGTACCGCACATCATAATGTCAGTGTTAATTATAATTCGTTTTACACATTTATTTACAAGAAAAACTAATCAAAAATATAACAATGAAGTCACTGGATTTTGTGTATATATCGTACGTCAGGAATAAAAAAGGTATGTTTCAGTCATCATTAAGTTTATCTATATTTCTCAATGATACAAAATTGAACTATTAAGAATAGCTTTGGAAAGCAAAACCTAAAATTCGACGCCAGTAGCCAAGTAATTTTTCGAATTTTGCTAAGTATTTAACCCACACTAAACTTTCGGCAAAACACTTATACGCCAAAAGTAATTTGTTATTTTTTCGCACTATTTTATGTAACTATCGAAATACGTGCTAAAGTTCACACAAAAATTATAATTAGATATTTTTTGTTGTAATTTTTTAATTAAGTGAATTAATCATTTGAATTAATTATAAATAGACAAAATTTTATAGTATTTATAAAAGTACTTATCACTATTTCTAGTATAATATAATATAAATTAGTAGTAATATAAATAGTTTAGAGCTATCACAGCAAAATTTCTAAGCAAAATCAAAAAGTGATAGATATCTAGTGTTTTTATTATGTACTAGTAAAAAAAAACTGCATTATTTATAACTTTAGGAGAAAAAAATCTTAAATTAAAATCATGATAAATAACGCTACATTTTAAAAATAGTAGTAAAAAAATATTTTTATCCGTATTTAAAAACAATAGCTTACTACAAGCTTTGTTTTAAAATCACTTTTAACTAATATTGGTTTTAATACAATACGGCAGGACTAAACAAATAAACTAAAACATTTAAAACACAATCTTGTAATCCTAATAAAACAGTTTGAAATAGATGTATACTAAATATTTGATACATATAATGTAATATATAATATTTATTAAAAAATTCTCACCAAATTCGCCAGTAATAAAAATATTAGGTAATATATCCATAGTGCTTGACATGATGTTCACTGTATCACACAATACACATAACTAATAAAAAAAGAATTTCCCCCTCATGTTGTTGGGTATTCGTGTGTTATCTCTATCATTCCGCGAAAAAACAAGGATGTTATAGAATAAATAAAGCACTTCCGTTTAAAGTCTGATATGGAAGGTATTCACAACCAATCTTTATATATAAATCGGTATAATTCGTCATGACGGAATTTCCTTATAAGATATAGTTTCATATTTTTCCCAAATACAAGGAAACCTTGAAAAGTTACTGCGACTTAAAAGACAAATGATTGTACTGTCCGTGTTATAGTTGACTTGCCAAAATTTAATTTAATGACAGAAATAAGGTTTTGAGTGCTTTGAATACTTTTGCTAGAAATGTAAATAAATAAAAACCATTTTAGTATTAGATTCTGTTTAATTATTTTATAAAAACGACGTTTCGACAAAACTGAAATTTATCGTTTTTATAAAATAATTAAACAGAATCTAATCGTAAAACAGTTTTTATGTAATTCAATGAGTTATGAAAAATATTTTACTATGCTAGGAATGTAAACGTTTCTAAAGAAGCTTTCCGTTTGGGTATACATATACAAATTCTGCATTTTCTATCGTTTAATATTATTACGATTATTAATAAAAATTAATACAGAACTATATCCTGAAGCTGTTTTATTGGAATTTTTCATTTAACAAAAGTAAGCAATATATTTTGTAACGTTATGGTTCTTACATATTTTTCACAAAATTCTAAAATAATTTAATAATTTATTCATGTTAGCAAATTAACAGTTTGTTTTTAAAATTATTTAATTTAGAATTTATTGTTTTATTTTCTAAACAAAATTAAAAATAGCTAACTGAAAATTTGTAAATAAAATGCATTTAGTTTCCAACAATATTTTAAATTTAGTAATATGTATTATAAATATATATATGCATGTCCAATTTTTACGTAAATAAACAAAAAAATAAAGAAAACTACAATTAAAAATAGACTAAAATTCTGGTAGGTAGTATATAATATTTCACAGTGTAGTCATAACATTCAGTAAAATTAAATGTCAAACAGTCAAACTTATCTTAAGCTGTTACAATTTCCAAAAACGTTTTAAGAGTATATATATTTGTTTGGAAATGTTAGTAAGATAAAATTTTAATATCAAGATGGCTTATCTAATACTAAATCTAATTTGTGTGCAAAAAGTGTATAAAATTTTTTATTGGACAATATAAAATATATTTTATTACTCAGTATAATTTTCTATTTGAAAAAAATAAACTAAATTAAAACTAAAATAAAATAGATTTTATAAAATAATAAAGCTGTTAAAATTATATTATTATTTAAATCTAAACTGATAAAACTGAAAGATGCAATAATAAATTTAGAATTTTTCCAGATTGTGAAAAAATTTTTAAGCGATTATTTAGGTTCAAATATATTATGATATAAAACAATTTTTTAAAAAAAAATACTTTTTATATTCAGAAATATTAATAAAAAAAAAAGATTTTCCACACTTCATCATTCTATCGATATTGTGACATCAGTGATATTTCTTCCACACTTATATGGTGTTATGTTGTGATAACCTACAAAATATGGTCAGATATTGTTTGGTGCTGAATTATTTGCATAATCCTTTGCGAAATAAAAACAAAGACCCATATTACAAGCTCGGTTTTTAAAATTGTTTTTATCTACTATCGATTTTAAGACAACGTAACTGTCATTAAGAGCTGGACTAAACAAATGAACCAAAACATCTAAAAACCGAGCATGTAATGTCGAAAAAAATTATTTCATATTATGTAGTTATTATTATTATTGATACTTTTTAACATTATTTTTTTCTCTATAATGAAACAAAATTAAAAAAAAACATGTATTACATATTTTAATTACTTGAGACTTCAACTTTTAGAAAATATAAAATTGTCAAAAAATAAGCTAATTATTATTTGTCAAAACAACAATAATATTTATTTGATTACAAATAAAAAAATTTTTTTTTTCAAAGAATATCCTTATCATGAATCAATAATTTTATCGATATTCTTAAATAAATAATATTTTTTTTTGTAAATATGTACAAATATGGTTAAAATAAATATTTCTAGGTACAAAAAATAAATAGAACAAACTGTAATTAACACGTATTTTAAAAAAATAATTAATTAATTAAAATAGGTGTCGTGATAAACTGCACAAATAGAATGAAATATGGAGTATTTTGTTACAAAAAAATATATATTTATGTATGTAGTGAAAACAAGTTTATAGAATTATCGCGTGCAAAAAAAAGTAAGAAATGTTTGTAATAGATTTTGAACTAATTTATATAATAATAGTAAATATAAGTGACATATTTCTGAAAAACATTAAACATTAAAACAAACAAACGTGTTAATAGAAGAACAAATTACAATTATCAATATTGGTTTATTGCGAAATCTATAATGCTAATAAAACTGTGCCAGTGTAAATAGAAATAAATTATTGCTGTAATAAATGACTGCTGTAGAATTGAGATTTTTACGTGGGATATGCAGGATAACTTAGGAGAAATCGGGTACAAAATAAATAAATGTATGATGAGTAAGAAATTGAAAAAAATGTTGTTGTAATATTGGCCGTGTTAAGTCAGTTAAGATGGTTCCCATTTGAAAATATTGTTGGTTATTTCTAATATTTAAACTGCATTATCTCAAAACTCATAAAGTGGCAATATTCATTACTATTTCACTGAAATCTTCAATATTTATAGATTAATTTCTCTGTATTAGTCATAGTACCAGTGGTTCTAAACCAAACTACACATCATCAAACCAATTTGCGTACGTCCTGTACATTGCTTCGTTTCTAGTATCGTATACTTCGGAAAGGAGCAAAAAAAAAACCAACATGGGGAAGGGTGCAAGCACATAGCCGAGCCGGGGACATATACAGAGAGCCAAACTCTGCCTGCCTGTTCCGTGATGCTGCAAAGCAGCGTGGTGAGGTCGGGTCAAGGTCGAATGCGGCCAATCTATTGATCCCGTCCAGCCCGCGCGCCGTACACCGGCACCGGTTCTCCGCACACACCGGCTCTGGCGAGCTTCAGCTCCCGACTCTGCCATACGACGCCCACTTCGTTCCCAAGCTCTCGCGCGCCTACCCTGCCTGCGATGATGCCATACCACACTGGATGTGTACCACACTCTATATACGAAGGGACAGTGCTTCCCAATATTTCTTTACCATGTTTTGTAGTATCAAAATTACGATTTTAAGACGAAATATTGAAAGATTATATAAAACTATGTCATAACATATTTTATCTACAACTGCTTTGTTATATAATCATTATATATATAAAATCAGATAAATAATATTAGTCTTTATAGCCCAAGGGAAATAAAATACTAGTCTTTATTAACCAAGGTTAATAAAATATTAGTCATTATTAACCAAGGGAAATAAAGAAACGATCTTTATTAACTTGATTTCCGTACGAACGCTTCGTTGCTAGGCAACATCGACAAACTAAATATCTCTACGCCAGATGGCAGCAGTTATCAGTCAAAGTAATAAAATGACAGTTGTAGTTAGTTAGTTAGTTGTTGTTAACATCATAGATTTGAATAAGTAAGTACAATATTAAAAATATATAAGCAGTTGTAGATAAAGTATAGTATTTGACTTGCAAATAATGCCTACAATGTACTCGGATGTTTTATTCCCCTCGCTACGCTCGTGGACTAAACAACATCCTCGTATATTATAGGTGCCATTATTTGCTCGTTAAATAATATACTTTGCGTGTCACGCGTTTTGCTTTCTGTGAGAGATGTCATAGTGTTTTTCAAACAGTGTACTATCATCTGTCAGTATATCGAGCAGCGTTGCCGTATGTTATGTTTACATTTTGAAATTTAAATTAAGATAAACATTGTGATTGTGACATATGTATTGTTTTATATCAATTATTATTACATATTATAATTACAAGTTGTGCAGACAAACATAAATTTTCAAATGAAACACGTGGTTTTAATTTTGACACAACACTGTTTTGTTTTTAACGCAAGAGGCGCTGAATAGTTGCTAATACACTATAGCGCCACTAATACTAATTTGACATTCAAATTTGAAATTTATTTTCTTATTTATTATAAATAATTTTGCTTTGGAACATATATATTTACAAAAAAAAAAACTACTACAACGACCTCATTCATTTAAAATTAACAAATATGTATAATTTTTTTATTTCAATATCGGATTAGTGATTAATCCTCTAGTACTCGCGTTGATCTAACATTTTCAGATGTTTCTTCTTTTAAATTGAGAGAAACAGCAGTTAGTTATTGTGGTTCCAGCAGTACCTTACTACAGGACATAGGACATAGACATGTTAAAATCTGTTTAGTTAAAAAAACTTCCACAAAGATTCTCAGACCAAATATCGTTACACAATTACCTCGCTAGTGGTGCCAAAAATACTTTGGATTACTGAAAATATTTTTTCAAGATGAGATCTTTAGTTAGATTTTCGATTATACAAATTCTAAGCATAAAAGAGATTGTTTATTGACAAATTTTGACAAAATATATATATATATATATATATATATATATATATATATATTTCCCCCCCCCCCTCCCTCTATTTACTCTATTCAGAAAAGAAGTATAAAATATTGCTAAAACCAAAAAAAAAATTATTGAAACAAAAATTATTTGAATTTAAAGAAGTACCGATTGAGAAATACTGTTCCATGGTGCCCACTACGAGTATTTTAGAAGAGGAGAAAGAATTAACGGGGGGAGAATACACAACCATGTGTTTGAATTGTATGATTGGTTGGAAATATAAAACAAAACTGACAGAACTAATATAGTTTTCACGTAAAAATTTGATCATTTTTCGGTAGATAGTTATGAATGGATAGAAATTGAAAAATGTTTGTTTTTAAAATTGGAGAATATTATCTAGCAATCTATGGATACAGTAATAAGTGACAAATATAACAAAGAAAATGAGTAATACTAATGTAAAGTTTGAAAGCAATTTGATAAATTTTCTAGTAATTTTTGATGAATAGATAATTGATTTATGATTAAAAGATTTGCTGTTTGATCAAAAAATTATTCGAAAGACAGAATTTTTTTTACATGTTTTATAATATTTATTTAACTTTGTATAAATAATTACAATGCTAACCTAAATATTCATAAAACTTTTTATTAAATGAAACGGATTGTATGCAATGTTTGATAGCTTTTATAAAATTTATCAATTTTACATAATAATTGTTATATTTAACGAAAGTTTTATAATGAATTATTATTGAAATTTAACTGGTAAGTATTTATTTTATATAATATAGATATTTCAATAGAAGTATTTGTATTTAAATAACTTGTTTCTATGTTCTGTTTAGTTACTATGAATGTCATTTGCACTATTTTTACTGATGAAAGCTAAGTACGTCGAAACGTCAATTATTAATAAATATTAATACAGAACTACAACCTAAAGCCATTTTATTTTAATATAATAAATTCTGAAAGAATTTTACTCATATTCAGAGTATTAATTTTTGAACAGTTACATTATCTTAAAACAGATATTAGTTTAAAACCAAACTTGTAGTACCAGCCTATAGTATTACAGTAAAAACAAATCCGAAAAAAAAACCCCACTAGCATCGATTCCCGCTAGACATAGCCTCGCGGCGAAATAATATACCGACCGAATCACGTGCGTGAGCGTACAACATTAGTGCGTGTGCGTGTATTGATTCGCACGGCGCATGGCTAGAATGAGTGTTGTACAACCCAGAGTGATATAACCGGTTCGTCGCCTGTTTTATTTCCTCGCCTTGACCGACCGTTGCGGTTCCCGGTTTGCGGGCTCGTTTTGCTAACCGGCAAAACCAGCAACCGAGAGGGTAATAAGTAACCAACCAGCACCTCACACACACACACATAACCGCGAGCGTTCCCATTTTATACCGACTATCATCACCTCATTTCGATTTAACCTAATAGAGATCATACCAGGATGATACTTAAGCTCTTTTATTGCAGATGTCATCCAGAAATGATAAAATAATTTGTCTTTTTTTGTTAAGTATAGAATCGTTGAAAATTGTAATATCTAGATTTGCTTTAAAAATTTAATTAAATATCACGCTAATTTTTAAAAGTATACTAATACATACATACATAATCACGCCATGTACTCAAAAAAGGGTGTGGTACAAACTCTTTTTACTATCTCGAAATCAGTTTCCTTCAAACATCCCTATCCAGACAAGCAACTTTAGTTTCGTCCAAATTCATAATTCCTCTCATACATGCTCTTCTATTCTTACTATTTGTAAATTTTCGATCACTCAATCATACCACTCCAACTACTCATCGAACGTCCACGCAAAAGTATAGCTTTAAAATCATTCATATAAATTTTTTTAACCAAACGATCGTTAGACATTCGCTCAAGATGTCCAAACCATCTGCACTGATTAACACTAACTTTTGCTATAACATTTCACACTCATCATCACTAATCTATTTAAGTAGACAAATGAGGACCGTTTTATATATTAAAAAAAAACAATTTATATTTATACAAAACAATATTTACATAAATAAATATAATAATTTAAAAATAATCCTGCTATTCATTTAAATTTAAAGATCTTTAGTTTAAATGAGACTTTAACTTAAAGAAATTTAAATAATATTCATCTTTAAACGTATTCATTTAAAAGATTTCATTTCTATATTGGCAATAGTTATTTTTCAAAATATATTTTCAACAGTACATAACCATTGCTTGTTAGTATTCGGGTACGAATACGAGTACATGATGAAGTATTTGGGCCTCTTTTCATAATTTCCCAGAGTTGTTGAGTTGTTTCTTAACACAATAATAGACTCTATATAGTTCCCCCCCCTTGCCCCTCCCCTGTCTTTGTCTAATTTCGTATGCTTGCTATGTAGTTTCCTGTTCTAGTTTCGCTACGTTTATATGAGTTGATTATTTGTTTTAATTTATTTATTATCGTGTTGGGCTTGTACAAAGAAGAGAATATTACATACGTATACACGGAACCCCCTAAAACCTATAATATTGTTCCGCTAATTTTGTTTGTACAGTCATTTGTTTTAGAAGTATTTTTGTGTTCTCACTCCTTATTAATTTGGGTTATTTAATAAATATGAGGTCTAAATTGTAGCATAGTTTGGTTATGAAATGTAATTAAATTGGAAACTTTGATAGTGTGTTTTAGATAAACGGTAAATAAAAAAGTGAATTAATGCTAAAATAGGACCATATTAAACATCAATTTATAAAATGAAACAACTTAACCCAACGTACTGACGTGTAATTATTAAATCTAGCGTTAATTTACATAATCTGACATGCAAATATCCTAAATTGCAATTTCTATTATTTGGCATTCATTGACATATTTAAATATTCATTATATATATATATATATATATATATATATATATATATATATATATATATACCCCTATATTTAATACGCAGTAAAATAATTATTTTGTTATCTATTATGTAATTCTTCAAACTAGACATTATATAGAATAAAATTGCTCTAAGTTCAAGTTCTGTATTAAAATTTATTTATAATCAAAGTTTCGACAAAACTCAACGTTCGACTTCATCAGGAAAAACTGATATCAGTTTTTCGTGATAAAGACAAGCGTTGAGTTTCGTCGAAAAGTTGATTATAAATAAATTTTAATACAGAACTTGAACTTAAAGTAATTTTATTTTATATAATGAGTTCTGAATGATTTTTTACTATGTTACATACTATAATATTCAAGTAAATAGTATAATATTTACATTATTTTCGAAGTTTCCTTGAAATAATTTTTTTTTAACACATAAAATAATTTATATATTCATTTTTACCGCGAAAAACTAAAAATAAACTAAAATAAATTATAAGTTTCCTTAGATTACACAAGCTCTACTTTAGCGGTGGCCTTTTGTAATTTAATTTTCAACATATATTGTGCAGCAAGCATCTAACTCAACTTATAACATTTGGAAAAAGAACTCAATTCCCGTATAGAATTCAACGACGTTGAATTAATAACAGAAGTTTGGCTGTATACGAGACGAAACAAACGTCATTTTTCTTCTTTAAACAAGTTATCATTTCCCGAATAAAAATAGAAGAAAATATCCAGTCTATTTATTGTTTAGTGTAAAACAAAAATTGAAGTAGTATTGTATTACATGGAAAAAGAAAAATAAAAATACGACGAGAAAATACGAAGCTGGTTTTATATCGCAAAATAAACGATGTTGATTGATAATATCTTGATGTAAGATTAACAAAATAATTAGTTTGACATATGTTGTAATTAATTTTTAATCACTGTCATTAATTTAAAACGTACTAAATAAGTAATCTGATTAAAAAAAATTGCATACATGAAAATATTTCTTATTTATTTTATAAATTGTTTCTTTATTATTTGGAATTTATTGATAATAATTTTATAAATACAATATTTATTCACAGTGTTCAACATAACCTGTTATTAAATTGAAAAAATAGTCAACTGTTAATATTTAATTAACGATAGTTTATATTTTTAAATTTACTGATCAAATAATGTACATGTAAAATCAACTAATATATTCTGTTTTAAGTGTTTCTTGTTCTGTTGTTATATTTATTATATGTATGTATATCTTAATGTATTAATATGTATACATATTTGTATTTATTGTAGAGCCCTGAACAAGGTAATAGTGATTGTCGAAACATTAACCATCCTAAAGATCAAAACACGTGTCTATGGTTAACTGGCATTTCATTGTAGCTTGAGCTAGCTTAGCTAGCCGTTTCAATGACTGAGTAACTTGTAAAATTTTTGAGAAATATTTCAACTTTAGTTTATATTAGTTTATTTCACAGATATACACTTACGAACATTTTTTGTTCAATATTAGAAACTTATATGTTTAAATATATGCAAGATATACGTAACATTTAATATGGATTTTATAGCAAATTGTTTGAAAAATACCAAATAAAATTAAAAATAAATTATTAATTTTTGTTTCTTAAAAATGAGTTAAATATTGTTTGCTATTTGTATTATTAAAATGGACATATCAATTTTTTTATATTTTATCAATTTTATTGACGTTTTTTATTTATAAAGTTCTGGTATATATATAAAAGGATATAATTTTAATTTTGTTTCTGGATAAGCCTATAGGAATCGGTTTTTGCGATTTGAGAAACTGGTTTAATCGATAACTGTTAATTTTTAAATCTGTATATAATCGGTTCAATTTTAATCGAAATTTTTTATCGGTTTCCATTGACATATAAATAAGCGTAAATTCTAGTGATTCCGTCTTGTAAAATAAAAAAATATCGAAAACTATAAAAACAAGATTAAAAGTATATAGGTAAACCCATATATAGACTACTTTGACATTATCACATAAATCGGTTAAATAAAGTGGTCATAATAAATTTTTAAAAATTTTAGTAATTTTTTTCTCAGAAAGTTGGCAACACTGTACTTTTTTGAAATTATCTAATTTATATGGATACCAGAAGAATCTTTTGTGAAAATTTTAACAAAATCGATTAAACAACATGGCCGTAATACATTTTTAAAAATTTTAGTAATTTTTTTCTCAGAAAGTTGGCAACACTGTATTTTGTTGAAATTATCTAATTTATATGGATACCAGAAGAATCTTTTGTGAAAATTTGAACAAAATCGGTTGAACAACATGGCCGTAACAAATTTTTAAAAATTTTAGTAATTTTTTTCTCAGAAAGTTGGCAACACTGTTCTTTGTTGAAATTATCTAATTTATATGGATACCAGAAGAATCTTTTGTCAAAATTTGAACAAAATCGGTTAAACAACATGGCCGTAATAAATTTTTAAAAACTTTGGTAATTTTTTTCTCGGAAAGTTGGCAACACTGTATTATATTAAAATTACGTAATGTATGTGGGTACTAGGGGAATCTTTCCTGAAAATTTGATCAAAATCGGATAAATAATGTAGCCACAATGAATTTTCAAAAACTTTAGTAATTTTTTTCTCGGAAAGTTGGCATCACTGGAAAAAACCAAAACCACATGACCATCTTGGGCACCAGACAAATTTATCCTGAAAATTTCATTAAAATCGGTTGAACCGTCTAGGAGGAGTTGCGATCACAAAATTTGGTCTGACGACCGAGCGAGTGAGCGAGCGAGCGAGCGAGCGAGCGAGCTGACTCCGCACATCCATACACCCACATAAACTAAGTTCAGATTCGTCATCTAGAGGCTATATGAAGGATTTCTATACAATTTTTTTTTTTTTTTGAAAATGTTACAGACACCGTACCAAACGCTTTACTACTTTTCCTTGCAGTCAAAGTAGTAAAAAGAGAAATGCAGACTCACCAGCATCGTGATCTTGTCCGCTACCACCCCTTCTCGATGGCGACGATCTCTGTGCTGGCGGCGGTTGCTTGAGCACGGCCAAAGGCACTAGGCCTTCGGACGCGGATTGATCGTGATCAGCATGACCCTGTGTGGGCATCCGTACCAGACAGTAGTCGGGTCGTGTAGCACATACCTCGACCACTTCCACCTGCTGGCCCTTGCACACCGACAACTCTTGGCTGCCAGCGGCCGCAACATGATCGGATACCACCCAGGTCATTTCAACGACGCCGGTCTGAAACAAAAAAAACACAGAAATAGTTTTGATGTATTTATTAATATTGGGAAAGAACTAAAATGGCGTTTCTAAATATTGATATTACATTAATGAGTATATAGATAAATGAACATTTAATTATGTCAATTGACGCCAGATAATAAAAAATTTGCAATTTAAGCTATTTGTAGATGTAATAAATAAATACAATAATCAGGTTAGGTTAGTTTAAGTTATATTTCATTTGTTAGGTTGTTTAATTTTATACATTGATGTTTAATATGCTAGTTTTATGTGCATATCAAATAATGGTTGTGAATTTCTATGAATGGTTGTTACATTTTCCTATTCTGTCGTTAATTTACCTTCAGCGTGCATAAAAACCCACCCTTGCATTATTATATTATTTATCGAATTAATTAAATCGTATTACACATATTTAAAACTATTTTTATGTTCATAATACCAGATACAGTTAGCATAGATCATTCATTACAATCGCGCGTACATTTTTCGAATCGAAAATGTGTGTCATTTGTATAATTTATACGAAAATAAATTAATTAAAATACTAATAGATTAATCATAAATTAATTAGTATATCACTGTTGGTGTTTGATATGTTTATAAACATGTTAGTTCAAATATATAACTTTCATTCAAATTTTGAATTGTTTGACCTCTTTTATAGGACATATGTGTGTTTGCAAATGTTTGCATATTTTTCAAAAACGGATAACATGATTGCAACTAAATAAATTTGTTGACAAATTATTACCTCTATCAACGTGTCAAAATGATAAACATGTCACGTTAATTGTATTAGCAAAAATTATCAATAATTCTCATTTTAATTTAACTATTTATACCGTAGTTATTAACACCGATCGTATAAAATTTATGAATCAGTTCGAAACCGATTTTCATATCGGTTTAAGTGCTATATTAAATTATAAAAATTATAATTATATTTATTTATATTATGAGTAGTTGGAGTGATATGATTGAGAGTGTTTTGCGTGAGCAAAAGTGTCCAAGTAGTAGGAATAGAACAGCATGTATGAGAGGAATTATGAATGTGGATAAAGCGAAAGTTGCTTGTTTGGATAGGAGTGTTTGGAGGCGACTGATTTCGAGATGATAAAGAGTTTGTGCCACACCCTTTTGGGTACATGGCGTGATTGTGTATGTATGTATGTATAATTATATTTGAAAACCAAGAAATCTAGGTAAATACTACAGCTCGTATTCCCACCGTTTTTGTTTATAAAAAGTGCTTTTAAAATAAATTTTTACTTCTACTTCTTATTAAATATGAATAGTATTTGTATTTTTAATATATTTTTTTTTATATCTAATATTATAAAATTCAAATAAATTAATTAAAATTGCTTAATAATTAGGTAAGTATACGTCAAAAGTAATTTTGATAAAAATCACTTTTAAAAGTGACGTATCAACATTATACCATTGAGATCCTGAAATGCACATGAGAAAACACATATTCGGTTGCATTGTAATGACATATTAACTAGATGCACTTGGTAGCCAGTGCCAGTGGTCCCTCTGCCTATTCGGTATTAATTGCAAAATTTGCAAACGAGATAATTAGCAACGTTCATTTTATAATCATTACGTGAACCATCCCGGTCTCTCTACTATTTGACAGTTTCATTTCGATGCTGGCATATCCGGTTTATAAGCTGACTAAAATTAAAATTAATGTATGGGCCAATATTACTCACACTGTGTGCATTTGTAAGCCACAATTAAATATTAAATTATTTTTCCTTCAAACGTATTATAATATTAATATTATAACATATTACCTTTCTAGGTCAAACCAAGTGTAAAAAAATGTATTTTCTAATAAAGTGGTAGAAAAGTGAAAATTTTCTTCTAATAAGAATTTCACATTCATCATTTTAACCAAAAGAAAAATTTGCATACGCTTATAAAATCAGAAAGCTTCTAAAATAAATATTTCAGGCTTTAAATAATCCCATCATATATTTAAAAACAGCTCTAACAAATGGTATTTCTCGAGTAGGTATATATATCTGTGTATTGATTTCTTAAACTCATGTTCGAATAAAATTTAAATGAAGTCCATTATAGAAAAGCATGCAAGTGGAAATTTAAAAATACTCTTATACCAGTTTTAGTACTTAAATTTAACTATATTTCTCCGTATTTCAACTGCATTAAGAATAGATTCGAAAAATAATTTCTGGCCAACATTCTAACTATCTAATTACAAAATCAGTTAATAAATATTCACAAAAAATAAACTCCAAATTGAAAACTAATAACATAGTAAAAATCTTTCAGAATTCATTATATTAAAATAAAACGGCTTTAGATTTTAGATCTGTATTAATATACAAAACATAGAAACATAGAACATAGAACAGAAACAAAATAAGTAACTAGATCATAAAGTTTATAAATTTTTAATTAAAGAAAGCCAAATTTTATTGCTAATATTTTACACAAATTATTACGTTCCCAGTGGTCAAAAATCACTGACCACTAGGATCACTAATTAGGACTTAGTTTATGATAAAAGCTTAACTTTCAAAATACGTATATAGCTCTTTTTAATATTACTGTTTGTGCTTTAAGAGAAATTATTTTAATTTATTAACTTTTCGCCACAGTAAAATTATATTTTAGTTTATTAAATAAAACTGATATAAAATTTTGCGATAATATACAAATTTAAAAGTTTTATATATGTAATAATATAATAATGGATGTTACAATTTTATTTTGTAAATAATAGAAACTGCTTTCAAATAAATATTTTATTTTATTGTTATATTCTGCTTTTATCACATATGTCGTTAAAATTTATTGATTGTTACGGCCGAAAGCAAATAGCCGTATCTAAATACCGCTTTTAATATGATTGTCAATAAACTTGGTAGTTAATAGGAAAATTATTGAAATAAAATTGAGTGATGTGAAATTATGTTTTTTTTTTTTACTATATGAAGTACACGTATATAAATGTTTGATTATTAATAAATAATAGCTGTATCATTTCACTTAATTATTAAGTGTGTACTTATAGTGAATTATTTTAGATTATTATTTATTTGACGACTTCGTTCTATAATAATAATATATGAAGGAATATATTAATATATTGAAATAATCAATAAATATAAATACAAATAATCGTATATGCAAAGTTTATCTGTATAATATGTTTGCGATAAATTCGAGGACTATTGCACTGATTTTTAATGAGATACTCACTACGGTGTAAAATATTTAATTTTAATGATATCAAATAATATTTACACTGTAAAAAAAATAATAGCGAAATTACAGAAAAATAGTAGAAAAATTTTACTATAAAAAATTACATTTTACCATAAATATTCTGTATCTACCTCAAAATTCAATAATTTTTACTTAATTCATAATAATCACATAAAGTAAGTAAATAAGTATGTAAAATTACTTACTTTCTGCAAAATGCATCACATACTTAATGTAGAATTACATATCGTTGGTATAATTTCTTAAATTATGTAAAATTACAGCTAATTACCAACAATAATATTAAGGAACTAAATAAATTTTAGCTATTTATGGAAAATTCCTGACAACAAATTTACCGAAATTCTGCAAATACTAAAAGAGATTTTACTAAAAAAATTAAAAAAGTCCTCGTGCTTTTGATCGAGGGACTTAAGCGCATTTTTGGTGGGCGGATCAGAATTTTTATGAGCAAGTCACAAAATTGTGAAAAATGAAAACAACTGTAATTCGACTTAAATTCAAAACTAAATTTAACGGTTTTTCAGAATTCAAAATTATAGAAAAATTATAGAGGTAAATTTTGGACAAATTCAACTGGTGAAATTATAGATAGGTTTTCGATAGGTTGCACTGTTTTGTTTAAAAATTTAAAATATCATTAATTAACTTATTTAGCATTGGCTGAGCGCTTTTAAACTATTCGATGCGCCAATAACTCGACAGCACCGAACTAATGCAAAAAACTAGAACTCTCTACGATGCCTAGTTTAAAAGTTTTTCTGGAGCCGAATGAACGACCGACCGACCGACCGACAGAACGGACAAAGCGAATTATTGAGCTTCCTTTTTGAAAACAAAAATGCGCAAAAAAACTGTAATATTACATACATGTGTACTTTTCCATCCCGTTGGTAATATCTTATTACATAATGCATGTAACAGTTCCGATATTACGTATTTTTAAACAATTATGTTAAAATTACAGCAATTGAGTAATTATACCTAGAAATACTAGGTATCATAATGTCTCGTGATTTGTAGGTAAAATTACATAATTTTTGTGTATTACAAAAAATTTAATTTATAGAATTATTTTTAATTAAAAAATCGACATTTAGACTTACTCTACGTATATATATATCATCATTGAGAAATGACATATACAATAAATTAACAGAAATAATATTGAACAAAAAATTGTTCATATGTATATATCTGTGAAGTAAATTAACCTAAAAAATGAAAAATGTTAACATATAGAAATAATGTATAAAATATGCCAATTAAGTTATAAATTAACAGAAGCATCTAATAATATTAATGAAAACCCCACTCATATAATCCTCCAAATATAATACAACAAATAAAATAAAGCAACAACAAAAAAAGCGACCATTATAATGATTAGTTTCACGTTACTAAGCAGCATCCTCGTGAACACAGATATTATTACACTATCCTGACACCAAAACATTTCCAGCCACCAATCTATCCGTGGTGAGAGGGGGGAGGGGGGAGAAAGCGAATCCGTCCATTCCATTGTCAATATTGTCCAGTGAAGTGTACTTTTACTCTGATCCGGAGAACCGATTTGCGCGGGTAGGAGACAGAAGGGTTCTCGCGCAAATGGAGACAACGAGCAAAGCGAACTGTATCCCGTGGTACGGGTTGCCCCGATATATTTATAGACTGCGAGAATCAATGTTTGTCCGGTCTGTTTCTCTAGCAGGGTGATGGATAGATGTATGTGTATTCGGTTACCGCCATTAGATGAACCGGTTTAATATTATATAATCAGCGCAAATATATGATTACCTATTTCAATTAGCTAAGAATCGAATTGAATCGAAATTGTACCGGTGAATGTTTGGCAAAGGATGATATTGATTTATAATGGGTAATGATATAAGTTAATATAATATTAGACTACAAGAATAAGATTATCGTTTGTTTAATGTAATGGACAGAGTAATTTATTAGGTCTATTATCAAATACTTTAACAGATGAAAGCTGAGGTTCGACTTGTCTTAATTAGAGATTATTTAAATAAGAGTATTATTATATTAATTTCACAGATACACTTATGAACATTTTTTTGTTTAATGTTTATTGTAAATAAATAATTATTTTACAATAACAAACATTATATTATACAAATGTAATATACGTAAATGACAAACATATCATATTATCAAAACATTAGGTCGCATGAATGACTTAATTTCTTTTTAAATGAAATGACATTTTTAGAATTTTTTATTTCAGAATTTAATTTGTTGAACATGGTTATGCCTTTATCAAAAATAATATTTTGGCCAAAAGTTGTATATTTTTTTTTGTATATATTGTTACAATTTCTGGTATTATATGAGTGACTACTTAAAAACATTTTGCTGCATAAATACTCCGGCATTAAATTATTTAAAATTTTGTAAATAATGGTCATTGCATTTATATTAATAAACTCTTCAATGTTGAATCAATTCAAAGTTTGTAACATTGTACATACTTTTGTATAGGTATCTGTTACATCTTAAAATGATTCTCATTGCTCTATTCTGCGATTTCTGCAATTTTTCGATACATTCTTTGCTCACTAAAAGTAATATACTACAACAATAGTTAAAGTGTAGTTAAACAATTGTATTATACACTAGTAATTTTGCATCTACACTCATGTTTTTAGTTATTCTCGCAAGAAAACTAATTTTTTTACATAAATAATTTAAGTAGAATTACCTATTTTTATAACTAATCCTTCATTTAAAATTTTATTTGAAATTCTTGCTTGCCTATAATAATAATTTTTGTTTTTAGTTTGTTTAATTTTAATTTATTTACTGCAAGCCAGTTGTAAAGTTATTTTTAATTCTAAATTAATTGTATACTACATCTTTTCAATTTACTTGGCAAAAAAGCCAGCCAGACGGTAACATCAGCATCAGTGTTTTCGTGTGTGACGAGTTCCTAAAGAGCGAAACCCGTGTCTATGGTTAACTGATCAGTCATTGACGCATAGCCTAAGAAGCCGATTCAATGATTGAGTAAAAGCTCAATATTTAAATATTATTATATTAATTTCGCAGATACATTTATGAACATTTTTTGTTTAATATTATTGTATAGATGATGTTGGTGATATTTATTATAGGTATTTATTAAAAAAAAAATTTAATGTTCTCATCCTTTCAATAAATTTTTTTAAAAAATACATGTAAAATAAGTATTTATGTATCTGAGTGACTTTTATTTACGCCATAGTAGTACTATTAAAAGTTAATTACTAAATTGATAAGGCTAATGGTAATTTTTTAAATTTTTATTGATCTAGTGAAATAAAATTCCAAGTTGTACATTAAAATAATATCCTGCAAATTCAATTTATTTAAATTACATTTAAAACGACGCACTTTACAACTCCCAACAACAAATAAATAAAATATTGTTTTCGTAAATAAATCTTCTGTGTTTAATTCTAATTTCATAAATATCGCTTGCCATTTATATAAATTTCACGATCAAAATACATCGATAAAAATATCATCAAACTAAAACAAAAACAACATTATAACGTAAAATATTCGTCAACTGTCACAAAAATAACCTAATTGCGTATATAAAAGACAGTTGACAGTTGCGGAAAAAGACGCTATGGCTGGGTGACTAGATTTTTTTTTTTGTTACTCGTAGAATGAAATCTGAAAGGAAATGCGAACGTCAGTTAAAATATCATTACTTGACTCATATTCGTTTCTATTTTTACCAATGTAAACAAAAATATTGTAACGATAACCGGATTTGAGTATATATAGAGTGCGATTAATATGAAAAAGAAATGTGTGTGTATAAAAGTAATGTTGAATTGATTTCAGTTGATAAAGCTATCAAAAAAATATGCAGTGGCCACTACAGAACCCAAAATATTATTTAACAGAGAACTTATTGTTGAAAATAATTATTTAAATCAAAAAAATTGATATACCACGTTTTTAAAACGAACTAAAAACTTTAGGTAATTAATTTTCAAATATAATTTAATTAAATTAAATAGATATTAAACTGGTTTGAAAGTATATATTTAGAAATGAATAAATATCAGTAATCTAAAAAAAAAAAACGCTGCAAGGATATTATATAAACGTAGTATAAGAGTTAAGCTCCATAGTCCTTCACATGTACACACACTGCGTGAGACTTATCTCTTTTGAATGAATGTACTTATAGTAGAGCAACTAGTATTGCAGTACACTTCCACTTCAGTTACTCACACCATATTTACAATTAGCCTAGAAAATCCCGCGTGTTCTATATCCATTTTCGTGAAAACTGACAAATCTATTTTCTCGCTGTCAAAATAACGTAATAGAAACCGTTAATACCTCAGCAAATTTAAAGCTAGTAATAACTGCGGCAGTCCCCGGCTGATTATTTACACAAGAGAAAATAAATAGCGACCGAAAATTGCTGCATAGCTATCAAGTCAAGCGTTATGATGTTCTGTTATTATATCAAGATATATGTATATATATATATATATATATATATATATATATATATATATATATATATATATATATTCAGTTATTTGTACTTTGAACAAGAATTTCTGTTTGTTGCGAATCTTAACTTCGTCAAATTTTCCAAATTCAATTAGTTGCTAATATAAATTTAATTTCGTATACAAATTCTTGCTCGGTTTCGAAGACAACAATGATGTAATTTAGAATTACGTGATTAGAGATTTAATTTTAGGCCCGATTTCATAAATACTAAAGTAAATTATAGAGTACATACAATAAAAATCATGACAAAAGCAAAAACTGTATAGAATCTGATAAAAAGAATTTGTTAGAAATAGATGATATATAAAATTAATTATTCATTAACATAAATTTAATTTCACTTGAAATAATTGACTTGGACACTCTTTCATAAAGTTTCCAACTAAAGTTATTAACATATAAGATTTTTTTATTTAACTTTTTTTATATTTAAAATACCATAACAATAATTCATAACTTAGTGAAGTTAAATTCGGAAATTGAGTTCATGAACACAGACAGGCGCGGTGTCTAGTGGATTAGAGCACTTAAATTTTCAAGCTCAATTTTACTTCATTGCATAAAAAAAAATCTTATTTTCTTCTTTGTGGGGGGTGGGGGATTATACACTTATTATATAAAAAAAGTTGTAACTTTTTCAAGTCAGAAGTACGTACCTATTTCTTCTTCTTAGAGTTTTTACTTAAATTTCTTTAAGAAAAAAGTACGACATAATATTCACAGAAAATAAAGATTACTGACAGTACGTTCAATTTTTATATATATATATATATATATATATATATATATATATATATATACATTAAAAAAAATCTGTAATTTTACATAAAAACCTGGGGCAACTGATTTACATCAGTTTAATATGTAAATTTACAGACGTCACAGGAAAATTTTTATATTATATATAATTATAAAATACGTATATTTTATGTAAGTTCACTTACTCTTTCACAGTAAAATAGCAGTATTTGGTAAATATTAAAGTGAATATTTATGTAATATTATATTTTTATGTAAAAATTACATTAATAAAATATGTAAATTAATTATTTTACTTAAAATTACAAAATTACATTATTTTTACAGAAAATTTATCTAAATAATCCTTTTGCTAAAATAATATGTAATTTTTTTACTATGGTTTTTAAAGTGTATATTTTGATAAAAAAAAAAACAAATTAAATAACTCAAATTCTATAATATTAAAAGAAAAGTCAGTTTCATATAACTTTACTAACAATGTGTTAATTAGATAACTAGTGTATTTAAATTTGTCAAGTAAAGTAAATTTATTTAGTATTAATAAATCTTGCTATTTGAGATACTATTCATGCATGTATTTATATAGTTTTATTAACAATTTTAAATAAGAGTTCTATACCTTATACTGGATTTTGAACCACACAATATTAAAATTATAACAGAATTTAATCCTAAAGCTTTTTTTATTTTATATAATGATTTCTGAAAGATTCTTTGCTATGTTATACAAAATTAGTTTACTAGGAGAAATTATCTGACATCTTAAATGTGAAAAGATTTAAATTATACGACCTCAGCAATATTTAAATAAAAAGTTTAAAGCCCGGCACAAATATCAAAGTAAACTATAAAATGGCTACTTTATAAGTCAATGTACTAAACAAATAAAACTACTCTGTCGTTTCACAAAGAAACAATTAAAACAAATAACTATTGAGAGATTTACCGATTTGTCAAAATAACCTTTAATATAAAATTAAACGGCTTTAGGTTTAAATTCTGTATTAATATTTATTAATAATCAACGAACTCAACGAATTCAACGTCACAAACGAACACTATATGACAATAAACAACTCACAAAAACCAGAAAAATCAAATATATTCGTAAATGTTTTACAAACACAACATCAACGACTTATTTCATATATCTAACACTTTCATTTACTCTCTTTAACAACAAATTACACATATCATTTAAAACAAATGTTCGCAATACTAAATAAATGTCCGCCATATACCGCACACAAACTTAAACTAAAATATTTACTATAAATTTTATTAAAATAGAATATCGTACGAAATCGGTCAGTACTTGTTAATACTGACTCGAATTTAATTGTTTAACAAATGTGTTATAGTGGAACAAGTAATTGTTTGTTGTACTTACTGATGGGTTAATATAATTTATTCTTAATGTATTGCTGGTCAACTGCAAATTCCATAAACAGGTAAAAAAAATACAATTATTTTTAGTTTTTTCTTAATTATTGTATGCCGTAATAGCAAATTAAAAATTGAAATAAAATATTTTGTATTATTTATACTAAATATATAGTTAATATAATGTGATTATAATTAAATAATATAATTAAATTTTATAAAACTAAAATATTAACTGTTACAAAAACATTAGGTTGTAACATAAAATATTTAAAACATATTTTAATTATTGCGTATTATTTTAGTATATTATTTTTTTTTAATAATTCGACGAATTCAACGTAAGTCAAATAACATTTACAGTAAAATAAACAAAACATAGAAATAAGTTAGTTACTAGACGTAACAAATAAGTAACTAAATCATAAAAAAAATACTACTATAAAATTTTTAATTAACTACTATGTTAATTACTAATTAATAACAAAACAAAAACTATACAGGATCTAATAGAGATAATTTGGTAGAAATAAATGTTATGTTGGACATAATACTGAAATAAACTTATTTATCTCTAGAGTAAAATTTACTAACTCAAGAAATAAACATACTTATATTCCTATTTAAATTTACTCTGTTGTAAAAATTAGATAAGTAAACAATCATATCTAATTGGCTAAAATTGTATTCTCAGTATAAATAACAATATGTAATTTTATTGACTGAATTATTCCAAAGATACATTAATTTCAAAATATGGAAATACTGAATATACAACAATAAAATTACTGAAAATTATTCTAAAATTTAACTTGTAATAACTTTTTAATCAAATCTCAGTGGCAAAAAACTAATTTGGCAATATATCAAATTGAGAAACCATGAATTAACCCGACTAGAGAACTCCACTTTTACGATCAATCCACGGGCGAAACTATATAGATGCAAAGGGCATTAGCATGGACTGGAAAGGAGTGGTGGTTCTGCATCAAATCACTTGATTAATTAGTCGTTGACACATCAATACATGGTCGGGCTACCATTAATTATGTTTTGCGAGAGACACGAGGACTAGTACGCAAGAGGGAAGATGGTTCACTTTATTTATATATCAGTTTAAAGTTGAAAGTGTCGAGAAATTTCTATTCATTGCGACAATAGAGAGAGAAATTGTTTATCTATCGTAAAATATAAGCATTTTTAGAATGAAATGTGGTGATTTTTGACAGCTTATTATAAACACGATATATTGAATAAAGTTATAAATAATAATACTCAAAATATTGAGATTTTTTTATTTTTCCCAAAATTTCACAAGTTACTCAGTCATTGAATCGGCTTGTTAGGCTATGCATCAATGACTGGCCAGTTCAACCATAGACACCATAGAAGTTGTAATTTATTTTTTGCTATCCTGAAAACTGTTTTTAGCAGAAACTAATATATATATATATATATATATATATATATATATATATATATATATATATATATACCGGGTGTTGGTTCGTCAAGTTCGTATGAGTGTTTAATATGCAGTTTCGATAATTTGCGATATACTTCTTTCTTGAATAAAATTCGGAAAAATACTTAGAATACTTTTCGATAGTACATAAAAAGTTATAAAATTTGGTTTTAGTTATAATTTACTAGCATATGCGGTTTAGGCGCAAAATTTTTTTTTTTATTTTTTGGTTTTTATTCCTAGAATAATAGTTTCTTCACTCCATTATAGTACTCATTATTCCGCATTTTTCCACGCCACGCTTATTTTCCTACACCTCATAGTTTTTGAGAAAAAAAAAAATAAAAACCAAAAAATCAAAAAAAAATTCTAGCGCACAAACGGCATATGCTAGTACATTAAAACTAAAACCAAATTATATAACTTTTTATGTTCAATCGAAAAGTACTCTAAGTATTTTTCCGAATTTTACTCGAGAAAGAAGTATATCGCAAATTATCGAAACTGCATGCTAAACGCCCATACGAACTTGACGAACGAACACCCGGTACATATAAGTTTATAATTATAATTTTGCATTATTTATCCGAATAAATTTTGCAATATATTATATATTCAAAAATAATACAAAATTTTCTTTGTATTCTTATGAAAACTTTTGTATTATAAAAATACTGTTAGTTCTGTAAGTAGTTATTTGATAATTTATTATGACTTTGTTCCTTTTTATCTAAATTCGACTGCTCTTACAATTATTTATAGTGCATTGACACTATGATACAGACAATTTTCTTTTGTTTTCCATATGTTTTAGAGGCCTTTGAAGAAGATTTAAAATAAATCGAAAGCTTGCCCTATGAAACTTAAATGAGTATGATTTAACAACAACAAATTGACTGATACACGCATTATTTACTTGCAAAAATATTTCTACCAGTCACTAGCTATTTCATTTATAAATATATATATATATATATATATATATATATATATATATATATATGAAATATTTTTAATATTTAGGTATTCACAAATGTAAAAACACAATTCTAAAATTTAATATCTAACAAATCGATATTTCAATTTTTGTCATCCAATAAAATCGAAAAAGAAAAAAAATTACTTTAGACGTAGAGTCGAAGTCGTAATTTTATCTTTATTGCACTCGTTATTCCTTATAATCATCATTTATCGCACTGGGAATATGGTTGTCTTTGTCAATCTTGCCACTCGTACCCGTGTCAAGCGAATAGAACAATTTTTCTCGAAAGTAATTCATATGGTAATGTATTCCATTAAGATCGCCATGATTATTAAAAAAAAAATTCTATGAATTTATGTAAATTGAGAAGGAGGGACTCTGTAAGAAGCCGAAAATGACTCTGTAAAGCCTAGTTTAGAAATTTATAAAGAAAAAGGTAATATCAATCAGTGTGAAGGCACTGCAATACAATTTGACATGCTTTAATTAAAAATTTATAACAGTAAAAAAATCTTTTAGGACTCATTATATTAAAGTAAAACTGCTTTAGGTTAAAGTTCTGTATTTATATTTATTTATAATCGATGTTTCGATGAACTCAATGTTCGTATTTATTTTTCCTGATGAAGACCGACATTATTAATAAATATTAATACCCAACTTAAACTTAATGAAATAGCATGCACTCTACCACCGTACTCTACTATTATAGAATTTATATAATTTTCTCGGCTGATATGCCGTGGTTGATCTGAATTCAGTCACCGAGCATGGCATACCAGCCCAGAAAATTCTATAAATTCAATAGATACCGGCCGTGCAAGCCTGAAGTTTACAATTAAGGCAAAAATAAGTCAGAAACTTTAAATGTGAATAGATAATTTAATAGCCCACGTTTTGCTAACACGATAACCAAATATAATTTTAGGTTAAGTGGATGAAGTAACGTTATTATTTTTGCTAAAAAAATATGAGAGGGAGTTTTTTTTTTACGTGTTTTTAATAAATCATCTAATGATGACAGCGGTGAAAAGAGACGGAATTATAATCAATATTTTTATACTGATGTAAGCGCATATGTGAACACTATGAAAAATTAACTAATATACTAATAGAATTTTACTTTACTTTAGGGTAATTACTTACACGCTTATACTATAGTGTATGTGTGTGTGTTTCTGAAGCGGTAGTTAATAAAATAAATTAATTTGGTGAGTATATTATGGAAAAATGATTTTAGGAATTGATGAACAATATATTTTAAAATAGTAAAAAAATCTTTCAGAACTCATTATATTAAATTAAAACTAATTCAGGATTTAGTTCTGCATTAATTATCATTAATCATCAGGAAAAATAATACAAATGACATATACGAATACAATAAATAAACAGAACATAGAAACAAGTTACTGGTAACTTATTTCTATGTTCTGTTTATTTATTATTTTACTTGAATAAAATAAAAACTCATTGAAAAATATACTATTACAAATATTTTATTTTTAAATATAATAATCTTGTACAATTGCAATTTGCATAAATTCGTATTTATTTATTGAAAATAAGCGCAAAAAAGCTCAGATAGTAGAAAAACTGAAAATATATTTCAGGCCATGAATAGTTTACTGTGTTGTATTCAGATAGGTGTTATGAAAGGATAAACGGATAAAAAAATTAAGCCGATTTTGACGAGCTTTGAGAGTCTCAACGTGCTTGACCTACAACTAAAATGCCTAAAATCCTAGTTGGTATCCTGGCAATTGAAAAAATAAATTGTATAATATGCTTAAGCATAATTTGTTAAAAATATAATGCTTGAGTAATATATTTAAATCGCTTTTCTTTGTTTTTATATTCATAAAAGATAAGTTGTGTTTGTACAATCTTTTAATCTACAAAAAAAATGTTTTATACTTTATTTTCAAACTACGCTTTATAAGATTAGAATGCACGTGTCATTTGTATTAATAAAATTACATAAATTAAGTCTTTAGATACAAATGTTTCTTTTTAGGAATATTTGATATATGTAACATTTTAGGCTGGCTTTAAACGATACATTTTGCTAAACAAAAATCTATACAATTTTCTTTACAAAATTATACAAAATTAATAGGTTTCACACGATATAGAATACAATGTATAGACGCATGTGTAATGATATTTTACTTTTTGACGATTTATTTATATCTAATTTGAAAATTGAATATTTTTCAATAATTTTTACTGCTTCAAATGAGTAAGACATTACAAAAAATATGAATTGATGATAATACATAACCTAAATGAGAGTTTGACGTTTCTAATAGTGATGCACATTCAGTTTCACGTTGAAAATGTATGAAAAATAGGAAGTGTTTTTAATTCATAGATTTCACGACTATCACAAATAAACTGAGCATGCGCATTTAAAATCAATTAGGTTTTTCTAATAGAAACAAATATTTTAATAAAAATAAATAACAGTAAATTGTTGTATAACTAATTTAAAAGTTTTGTATGAAATTATTTACTATTTGTTCGAAATTACTTTTGACGTTTACTTAAAATTACTTATTAAAATAATTATTTAATAAAAACCCAATTTTACAGATTAAATGTATGTTTACTTTTAAATTACTAGTAAAGACGTTACTTTTAAAGTAATATTTTTTCTCTGTATAGTTATGTTGTCCTTTTTTTTTGTTACAGAAATAATTTCATTAAAACAAGATAAAGCATTGTGTAACATTACAAATCTATAGACGTGTTAAACTGAACGAATTATTTTTGGCCGATTGCTATAGAACTAAACTGCACTAAACTAGGAAAAACTGTATTATAAAATAAAAGCACGTTTTGGAAATAAAATAAAATTTTAGTATCTTATTGTAATGGTAATGTACGTTTTTCTGTCTGTCTATCCGTAGACATCTAATAAGATAAGTTGTTATGTTTTTGTGTAAAATTTAAAGCTTAATTTAGCTTTAGAAATAAATAAAAAAACATATTTTTTTCTATTTATGGATTCATTTTGAAGAAAGAAAGTTTTGTTAAATGGTGTTATACTTTCAATCAATCATAAGTGGATTTATAAATAAATTTTTTATCTATAAATTTTATGATAGATTACATATATTCGTCAAAAATCACAAATCCCAAAATATGATACGTATACCTAATATGTATTAGTGATGTTCGAAATAGTAGATCAACCGAATAACGAATATTCGGCTAAATTCCAAACAAATATTTGACCGAATACCGAACAGTAAAAAACATGACCAAATAATTATTTGGCTTCGGTCACATCTGTAATATTTTAATTTAAGTACTGACAAAGAGAATATAATATATTATATTCTCTTTGGTACTAATAAATAAATTTATTAACACAAGAAATGTGAAGTTCAATTAATAAACTATGTAATTACTTAAACTAATTTTTAAGAAACCTCACTGTCAGATATAGTTAAAAATAATAATAAACTAATCATTTTAACCTAACCTATTCTACAGTAAGTCCCAACACATTTTTGCGTGCATTATTAATATTAACCAGTTATTTTTTTTTTATAGTGTATGTTTGTTATTTATATACTGAGGATTTACTATTTTTACTGAACATTTCATTATTTTACTAAATGTTTATTAATTTTACCGTTCATTTATTATTTTTATTGCAGTTAATTTGTTCCCATATTACAAACACAGAAGAAAATACATGATACACAGAAGATTTGATACATGTTGAATAAATGACTGAGCCACATTTTCAATCATAAGATCACGATAAACAAATATGCATATATGAGAGAAGGCAATGATTGTGCATTTGAGTGTGTTCGGTGAACAGAAGAAAATAAAAGATTGTAAGAGGGATGCGTATATATGGTCCAGATAGATAGATAGATTAGATATACCATAGCATGATGGCTAGGCTGTCGTCGTAATAATCTCGCTTGAAACGATCCTGGCGTATCGATGGTATGTTGACGGGTAAGTGTGGGGTGCGGCGGGGTAACAGAGCCCTGCCGAAACCACGGTAGCGAGATCTTACGGCGCGCCTTCTGCGGCTTACCGCCACTGCTCTCCGAACTGGCGGCCATACCGTGGCAAAACGGCACGCGCGCGACAGAACACACTACTATTTGCACCACCACAACAACATCAACATCAACAACAACAACAACAGCAACCAGCACTGGGAAATCATCGTCGGTGCACGACGACACAACGACGACGAGCGCCGTACGGCACTAGGTCGACGGATGCGAACGGCATTTTTTCTATCACTTCGCTCGTTCGCTCTGGATGTGAGAAATGTTAGTGGAGCTGGTGGTACGGCGGTTGTGTATGCGCCTGAATCGCAGTGAGAGAGGTGAGAACCGGACCGGGTTTGCGTCTGCACTGGCGCACAAACCCCGGTCACCGTGGAACAGGCGAACCGACAGGAGACACGCGCACAACACACTGCTGCTGCGCCACCGATACGAATGACGGGCCGCCGACCATAGACAAATTAATCGCGACAATGGTAGACGGTGTAGTAGCGTATAGCGCTTGCTACCATTTATATTTCTAACCAAATATGGATAAAATCGAATTTAATCATTTAGCAATTCATGTTTCACTTATTAATCAGGACTTTGAAGCTAGAACCAAAGTTTGAAGCAGTGAAGCAGCATGATTTTGCTCGCAGCAGGAACGGGTTCGTAAGCTGTGAAAATATTGACAGTTCGCTCCACTGCTACATCTTAGCTGTAGATGTCATTATTTAAAAATTTTGTAACGTATTTAAGTATTTATTTAAATTTTTGAAAGGGGCTATTTATACATACGGTATGTACACGCAATTGGCTATTTATATACATACAGTATGTTTACGCAATTGGCTATTTAGGGTAGGTTAGGTTAGCAGGTTGGTTTAAGTTTTTTTTTCAGTATGTATAAATAGCCAATTGCGTATACATACCGTATGTATAAATAGCCTCATCCATAATTTTTTCCACAAAAAGTTTAAAACAGAGCGCTGATCAGAGCTAGAGCTAAGTCGGAGCAGCTGTATAAATAACGGAACGGAATAAAAACAGAACAGTTTTAAAAAAAATTGTTATAATATTAGCTAAAAATTTATTGGCAATTAAAGAAAAAATAAAATAAAAAATATATATAAAAAAATGGATTAGATTAAAAATTCTTTGTATTAAATATAGTAATTAATTTAGGTAATTATTTGTATATAATTTAAGCTAATAAAATAAATAATTTTACTGAATTCATGTCAGTGAGTGTTTAAAATCTCAATTGGTATAAAAAAATGATGTAGTCAAGTGACATAACATGACATATCATTAGATCTCAGTCTATCTCATCGTCAGTTGATCTCAGACTATCAGTTTGACTGATAAGTGTAGGGGTTTTGTGATTGAAGTCAGGAATGAATTTTCAGTCAGACTGTCATTCCTAATTGACCGTATAAGGTTCGTTTATGGAATGTAGCACCCCTGAACCTAAAATACCCGGCCCTATTATCACTTTCTGATATAATACGCGCTGTCTAGCATCTATTCTACCTTGTCTATGCATTCCCGGAATGGATCGCGCTCCGTGCCATGCCACGTTACAAACCGAACTAGAGAAACGACGAACGATACGAGAATCGACGGTATGCTGATCCTTGACGAGGATCAAATTATTCCTGTCGTTGTTTTATCGTACACTCTAAAAAAAATTATGTAATGTATAATTACTTAACTTACTTTAACATAATTGTTTAAAATTACATAATATCAGAACTATTACAAACATTATGTAATATGATATATTATCAACGAGATGGAAAAGTACTTATGTATTTTTCTTAGTAAAGTCTCTTGTAGTAAATTTACAGAACATTAATAAATATGCTGTCAAGAATTTTCCATAAATAGTTTAGTTCTGTAATATTATTGTAGCTATAATTACATATATTTCTAAATTCATATAAAAGATGCATTTTGAAATGAATGAATTACACTTAAAATATTTTATTAGTATTATTACACAAAATATGTAATAAGTCTCATTATTTTGATGAATTATTACAGATATTAAAATGCAAGCTTTAATTTTACATAATTTAAGAAGTTATATTAACAATATGTAATTCTACATTAAGTATGTGACGCAATTTGGAGAAAGTAAGTAATTTTACTTACTTTATGTGATTATTATGAATTATGTTAAAAATTACAGAATTTTGAGGTAGAAATACAGAATATTTATAGTAAAATGAAATTACCGATATTTTATAGTATTATTTTATTACTATTTTTCTATAATTTCGCTTTTTTTTTACAGTGTACTCTAAGTTGACGTTATACTTACAAATACTTACGTATTTTTTTTTTTTATTTGTATTTCTTTTCGTTTTGCTTTTGCGTAAACTTTAAGCGCTGACAGGACAGGTATTATTTGTTTCTGATTAAAAACCAACAATAACAAGATGTGTACACGACAGTTTTCATGCATTAGTTATATACAATGTTCAGCTTTAAATGTGCAATGTTTGTTTGGATTTCATTTACGATCGTATTTACTTTTTATTTTGGGTTATGTTTATACACGTTAAAGGTATTTTGCATACAAGAATATAAATTAAACTTATTGACTGATATTAAAACAGTAAAAGCTCAGTTTCTGGATGTTTCAGTGAATTTGTTTAGTCCTGCTCTTATAAGAGTTACGCTGTCTCAAGCGGGCCTATACGATCAATCACGAAGCCCCTACACTTATCAGTCAAATTAACAGTCTGATTAAAGTAATTTTAGCCTTAAATGACTATAAAAATTACTACCGTATGGACGAAAATCTTTTTAACACGTTGATCACCATATTGACAACATATTTATCTAGAATAAATACAGTTATGAGAGAGATTCAATATCAGTTCGTGAGAGATTAGCGGTTATTCTAAGATTCCTTACGACTGGGAGAAGCATTCGGACTATCAATCTGAATACTTGATAAAATATTTATTTATTTATTAACAAAATTTTGCAACAAAAATCAACTATTTTGTATTTTTTTGCAAAAACAAATAAATTAAAGATAGTTCAAAAATCTTACATACTATGTAAATCATTTCAAAATCACAAACAAAAAGTTGAAAATATATTCACTTTTTTTTTTTTATTATTTCCATATATTATCTGACATCTACGAAAAGAAAACTAAAATCCACAAGTATCTGATATCTAAAAGTTCGAAACCAAACAGAATAATTTACGACGACGGCGGCGATCGCTTTGCTATAGCGCCGTGGTGTTGGCGACGCTGCGTCTAGCATCGACGAAAAGTATCCGTTCAAAACAAGACGCAAAAGAACGTCGCCGCCTAGAGCTGAATCCAGTATCCAAAAATCCGGTCTCGGAGACAGTGCGGTACCTAGTTCTAGAGCATGCGCAATAAATACAAGGTGCGCGCATTCTTCTTTCCTTATTCTACATTATATATAAATTTACACATTTTCTATTTACAACGTTCGTTATATTTGAACAGTTGTAAAATAATTGCTATAGAGTTTTCATTGAGAATTTAATTGTGGAAGTTAAAAATTATTGGAAAAATATTCTTATAGATATATAAATAATAATATCTTAATATAAAAACTGTTTAAACTGAACGCTTATCTTCATTAAGTTAAAATTAATCAATGATATTAAAGTAAATAACAATACATAGTAACAAGTTACTAGATCATAAAACTTAGAGATTTATCTGGATGATTTTAGACGAATTGACCTTCTATGTTCTTTTTATGCTATTGCTGAACATGCTATAGAATATCTTCATGACGTGAAATTTGAAGATACATCAGTAATAATTGCTATACCAATAAATATTAGCAGCAGATTAATAACAGAAGCAATAGAAATTTATAAAGAAAAGAATAACATAAATTACTATGAAGGGTTAAATAAAATTTGACTTCCTTTAATTAAAAATCTATAATTCTTATGTTACTTATATGTTACCTAGTAACTTGTTACTATAATATGTACTGTTATTTACTTTTAATGTCATTGATAAATTTTAACCTGATGAAGACAAACGTTCAATTTCGTTGAAACATCGTTTTGATAGAATAATTATACAGAATTTTGTCCTAAAACAGTTTCTATATTAATACAATGAGCTCTGAAAAATATTTTGCTATGTTAATAATATCTTATTTTTAGACAAGATATTATTATTTATAACTAAAATTAATTTAGCTTAAATCTATAAATTTTTAAAAAACTTTAAGTAAATTTCAATTCTGGTAACTACTTTAATGCTGCTATTCTGGTCATCAAATTTAAATTTAAAGATCTTGAGCTTAAATGAAACTTTAGCATGTCATTTAAATTTAAAGAAATTTAAGTGAAAGATTTTACACTTAAAGTTAGCAGAATTGAAATTTATTTAAGTTCTTTAAATTCCAAGATTTTAAGCTAAATTTAATGACCAGAATAGTACCATAAGTGTGAAATCTTTAACCCAAATTCCTTTAAACTTAAATGGCATGTAAATGATCTATTTAAATTTATTTAAGTCGCCAAGTTTAAGTTTCCGTAAATCAACTATGTATTGTCTTCACATATAAATTCGTCACTCATTTTATCGCATATATATACGTTACGTCTATGGGCAGAATATTACATACAATAACACATTGGTGGCGCTCGTAACATGTTGTTATTTTAATGAATAGCAGCGCCACCATCGCGAATACATGCATATATACGGGAAGGGTAACTGGTTTCCGGTGTGCGGCCGATGACGGAACTAATGGATACGAGATAAAACTGTACAAAGCGCAAGGGTTATTATTTGCTTGCCGAGAAAATTATAGACTATAAAATTGTTGTAATTTGTTTGGCTTTGTACAGTATAGTTGGGTTGTTAAATGGGTTTATAGATTTAAGTGTTATTTTTTTAATATTTTAACACTTAATTCTTGTTCTTATTTGAATAACTTTACTTGCAACAAGTAAGTAATTCAAATAAGGACAAGAAATAAGTGTTAAAATATTATTAAAATGAATAACGGGAATATAAAATACATCAATAATGTTATTTTTTTAGTTTAAATAGGAATATTAATTTTATAGAATAATGTTATTCTATTTATTTGTAATTTTGTGCATTTCTTGTTTCATATAGAAGTACCATTTTACTATGAAAATCTGTAGCGAATCAATCTTACATAATTCCTCAACTAAAAATTTTATCGCTTATTATTTTATTTATATTCTTATTATTTTTATTTATAAATATTTTTTTTTTAATTATAGACTCCAGCATATCGAGATTAATATTAGTTTTAATTTATTTAGTTATTTATGTATTTAGAAAATCTCTCAATATAGAATTGATTATAAAATTTTATAATTAAAATACTGCGCGCTGTACAACGAAATGAAGTGCATATTTATAGAAATATTCCTGTCTTTTTTTTTATTTTTTATAGACCAACTGTTGATTAAATTTTCATCAGATAAATGAGAACGCTACATTATATTTTCTAAACACGAACAAGCAACAGTGTTATTAGTAAAACTTTACTAAAAAAAATTATAATCTTTATTAGCTAAAACAGGATATATTATGATAATTTCGGATAATAATTTTATAAATATGTATTTTCTTAATCTATTCATATTTAACTTATTTTAAATTAAATAAACATATGTAAATAAATAAATGCAAATCAAATAATAAATATAAACAAAATACGAGTTTTAATAATATTCTACAAATAATCAATTTACCTATTTGGATAATATCTAGATATTTCCTTTCATTTTATTAAAATTTCAATTGACATTTATCTAATCTCGCAAATTAGCACAGCTCTATTCATATTTAACTTTAAATAATGTATTTTTTATAAGGTAATTGCGTACGTATATCTATCGTATGGTAAATAAACCTAATTTGAAATGCAAATGCGAACAGAATATCTAACCTGAACATGTGTGCGTGTGTATTGAATGTACGCTCTGTCAGCATGTAGATAATATTTATTCGCTACCCAGTCGGTGTATGAGCTACAGGGGAGCCACTAATTGCATAGTTTGTATGCATAAACCTGCTGTGCCTATAACTTACCACCGGTGTATGTGATTCTGCGGTCAATCTAACTAAATATATTTCAATATTTAATTAAATTATCTTCGATATTTAGTTTAATTGAATATATATACATGACATTTGATAAATTTACAATGTGCTTTCGAGCAGACCTTATTCTCAAGGTAAAGTCTGTAAAGTATAACTTATGTGATTCGTATTCGGAGTTCAAATTATCATCAAAAAGGACAAAATTTAATAATTTTTTTTGTAGTGTTTTTAACTTTAAATTTAGTTTATTTAAATTCATAGTGGTTCATTTTTACACCAGCCCAGTGTTATATGGTATATGTGTTTCAAATTTATTAACATGAAATGTGGTTAAATAAATTAACCGAAAATTAATGGTCAAAAATTAACACCGACCAATAAAATATTTGTACTGTGTTTACAAATATGAAATTTTGTTTACAAATACGGTTTTTCAGAAAACTATAGATAATAATTAACTGAATTTGAGAGATCAATTTTGAGTTAGTGTGATACAAATACAATTTCTAATCAATCATATCAATAATGAAACTAAAATGGTTAAATGTTAAATCTTTTCTTAGAAATTTTTGCAATGAGTAATAATTTGAAATTTAAAATTTATATAAACTATTATAAATTGGTTAATAAATAATTTTAAGTAAACGTCAAAAGTACTTTTGGCAAAAATCACTTTTATAAATGAGGTGAGAATATGGGTCCAAATGATTTGCTTCCCAAATATTTGAGTGGTAATTTGAAATTTAATAGTAGTATGCGTAATTATGATAATTTTTATATTACTAAATAGACTAAAAGAAGTACTACTAATAATATATTTCACAATGGAAAACTTGAATATAATAAATTACCGAAATAAATTAAAGATTCAAAAAATTTGAAAACTTAATTAAGTTTGAAAATAAAAATTTTACTTTAATAAAGCTAACGCAAATTAATAATTTGATAAATTATAAATGTCACCAATTATGTATATATTATGCTACAGTAGTAAATTGCCTGTAATTTTGTAAATATGTATGTAATTAATTAGCCAAAAAGCTAAATAAAGTTTGATTATTATTATTATTATTCGTGGATAGTTTTAAAAATTTATCGTTTGCAAATAGCAAAAATTTATTTGATTAAAAATTCAATAAATAACAAAAGTTTTATTCAAACAATTCATTCTTTACTGTCAAATGAGTTAACAAAAAAAAATCTCACATATTTCTCTCTCGAACATTTCAATAAATTTCGGAAAAAATGAGCCTGCAAAAACATCAAACAACCATAAACAACCGCGAAAAATCCGCTTCAAATCGACCGGATCAAACCCAAAAATAGAAATAAATAAAAAAGAATATTTGAAGCCCATATCATATAATTCACTGGGAAGCATTTACGATCAATTCAGTTTCCGATATTCCAATAATAACAACATGAGTATTTCCTACCAAAAACTATCACCCATAAAATCAGAGGGAGGGGGAGGGATTCGTATCGATTCACATCAATTATTTGTCAAGCGTGTACCGATATTTTTGTTCATTCAGTAACGGCCTTTTACTCATTTTTCAAACAAATCTCCCAATAGTTGTTTATTTTAATTATTTTTTTGTGAAACTTAGAGAGTTAAATTTACTTATCAAGTCTAAAATATACACTGTAAAAAAAAAAGAAATTACAAAAAAAAAATAGCAATAAATTTTTACTATAAAAATCAGTAATTTTATTTTATCATAAATATTTTGTATTTCTACCTCAAAATTCTGTAATTTTTGCTAATTCATAATAATTATATAAAGTAAGTAAAAATGACTTAATAAGTATGTTCTGCAAATTACATTACACACACTTAATGTGGAATTACATATTGTTGGTATAACTTCTTAAATTATTTAAAATTATAGCTTGCATATTAATATCTGTAATATGTACTCGAAATAATGAGACTTAGTACATATTTTGTATAATAATACTAATAAAATATTTTAAGTGTAATTCATTCATTTCAAAATGCATCCTTTATATAAATTTAGAAAAGTATGTAATTATAGCTACAATAATATTACAGAACTAAACAAATTTTACCTATTTACTATTTAAATATACTGAAGTTCTGTAAATTTACTAAAAGAGACTTTACTAAAAAAAAAAATATAATATTACACATAGTACATTTCCATCCCGTTGGTAATATATCATATTACATAATGTTTGTAATAGTTCTGACATCATATATTTTTAAACAGTTATGTTAAAATTATAGCAGTTGATTAATTATACCTAGAAATACTAATCATCATAGTGTCTCATGGTTTGTAGAGAAAATTACAATTCTGTACAAATAAAAACCAAACATTTGTATCCATTATTCGAATTTAATCATAAAAATATAAAATAAATTTAATTAAATACGACAATTAATCTTAAATATTGCAAAGCACGAATAATAATAATAATAAAAAAAAACAGAATATCCGAATACTAAACACACAATACGCAAAATGAAAACAGTTAAAACAATTGAAACAAAAACAAAATCATTACAATACATACATATTGAGATACGTAGCAAATATACATACGTTCATTTGTTATTATTTCTCTTTTGTCTCTCTCTCTCACACTCCCTCATTGACTGTTTTTTGTTTTTGCGAGCAATTGTTACCAGAGATACATGAAATATGAATACTATAACGTGTGTGTTTCGCGATGTTCTTTTTCACTATGCGCGAAATGTGAAAAGCGAAAATTGTGCATTTACTGTGCATGACAGTCTTCGATACTAGAAAGACAGTTATCAGGTAATTACATCGCTCGTTTTCTGCTAATTGGCGGAAACTTGTTATCCCAAAGGAAACAGAACGCGATGTATGTATCTCGATAGCATATTTAGTGTCAGAATTTGAGATGCGCAGTCAGGGTTGCACTGGATAAAAAATTAGAAAGTGGCTATTTATACATACAGTATGTTTACGCAATTGGCTATTTAGGTTAGTTTAGGTTAGGTTAGATACAGTATGTATAAATAGCCAATTGCGTATACATACCGAATGTATAAATAGCCTCATCCAAAAAATAAAGCACCTTACATCCCAAAATTGTTCAAATACGTTGTGTTTTTATATTTTTTATTTTAATAAATATGGAAATGACAGAAAATTATAGATGAATTGTAAAAATGACACATACATAATTAAATATAATTCTTTATTTAAATCTAAGTTAAAAGACGATTTAATATAACATTTAAGATTATAGTATATATGTCTATATCTTTTTTCTGTATGACTTGAGTTAATGAACTTTTGTATCTATATACTTTAATAAATATCTAGCTATCTATCTATAATAAATGACTCTTAATGAGTTAATGAACTTTTGTATCTATATACTTTAATAAATATCTAGCTATCTATCTATAATAAATGATTCTTTTCGAAATTTTTATTAATATTATCTTCATTATCATCATCATTATCGAAATTATCCTGACTTACACAATTTCGCAATCTGTTTAATAATTGGCAACTTTAATTTTGAAAATATTCGTTCGCATGATACTTGAGTGGTAGATATAATGTTAGCACTAATTGATAAGCAATGAATAAATTAGCGTATGTCAATGTGTGGAGATTAAATTTTTGTAAAACTAAAAAACAACAAATAAGGCAATTTCTACAAGTAACACATTGATTTCATCTTCTTCTCCGGTTTCTATTTGTTCGTCATTGAATTCATTATAAATAAAATATTCATTTTCATCAGTTAAGATGTTCATAAATGTGTCCTATTTGCTTGAAGAAAATCTAATAAATTGTTCTTTTTAATATTTATGTTTAATTTCCTATTAATTAGATTTGTCATTAATTCAAAAGTTTTATCGAAAATATTACCACTATTGATTTTAGAAAACGTCATTATATATATATATATATATATATATATATATATATATATATATATATATATATATATATATATATATATATATACAGTCATTCAATACATATCGATGCTTTTGGGATATTCTGTTCTTAAACTTTTGTAAAACTCAGAGATTGGTTTTAGTTTTTTGACATTCGGCGATCACGGCCCATAATAATGACGGCCCACCGGGAAAATCCCGGTGCCACGGTTGGCCAGTCCGATCCTGTGCGCAGTGAATTTCAAATATAAAAAAATATAATAATAACAATCATCTCATCTATTGAATGTTTTCGTAACATTTAATTATACGAATATCCTTATAACCTTACTAACTTAAAACATTAAACCAATCTGGCCAGGTAGGTAGTAGTAAGTTTATTTAAACTTTGCAATAAACCCGGTTTAGATACAGTCGCCAATCCCCCTACACGTTCATATCAGCATCCAACCCAGCCATGGTCCGTAATGCTTCAAGCCCGAAAGCTCAACAGCCCCCCTCTCTCTAAACATACCCGGAGAGTTCTGGGGGCCTCTGTGTTTCGCTCCTGTTACAAAACCGTAGGCGTGCGTTGTATATATATATATATATATATATATATATATATATATATATATATATATATATATATATATATATATATGTAACACGGCGACCAGGTCACGACCCCTGACATTCATATCCCCTCACGCCGCGTTCTAGTTTAGCGGGCCCGGTCTGGAGAGCGAGAGAAATCTCGTCTTCGTGATGGTTCTAGTTAGTAGATCAACTATAATTATAGATACGTAATGTTTTATGTCTAAATACATGGCATTGTTATGTTATACAAATTAACAACAGGAGGAAAATAATTTTTGTTTACATTTTATAATCTGACACCCCTATATATAGTGCTTCTAAGCGAATAAAACCCCTGGGAAATATATAAATAAAAATTTGTAAACGGAGTCGATTTAAATCAATCAGAAAAAGTCAGCGCACTGATGAGTCGTATAGATGCAAAACTCACTATTTGCAAATTTTAAGTTCTGAGATATTTGCAAAAAACTGTTATAGCTAAGCGTAATTGTATTTTGATGATAAAATCTTGTTACTAGATGGCAATACTTATTTAAAATCGTGAATCATTGGTTAAATACATCATTAATTCATACAAAGTAACTGTTTGCTTTCCAATAAAATTTTTATTGGTGGAAAGCAAACAGTTACTTTTGCATCTAAACTATCAACGCAAGTAGTGAGTTTTGCATCCAACACTAAACTTTAAAGAGTGTTTCTCATATTAAATACTGAGTTTTTTTTCTAACTAACCTAAATATCGTATTCCTTGTAAAATTCTACGTCCAAATCGCGCAAAATCTCATTTTTCACTTTTTGTCGAATAGTGAGTTTTGCATCTATACACCTCATATTGAATAATCATTATTTGTGTAATTTTACTGTGTAATATCATGTGCACGATCATTTGAAATGACATTCAGACCGAATTTTAACATTCTGAGGTCAAAACTGATAGACGGATGAATAGATTGACAGATTTCCAAATCAAAGTTTCAATCACGGAAAGTGGAGGGACACTGACAGTTCGAATGCTTCTCCTAGTAGCAAGGAATCTTAAAGTAACCGCTAATCTCTCTCTCTCTCTCTCGCGAACTGATATTAAATCTCTCAAGAACTGTATTTATTTTGGATAAATATGGTGTCAATATGGTGATCAAACTGTTAAAAAGATTTTCGTCCATACGGTAGTAATTTTTGTAATCATCTAAAGCTAATGATTTTTCTGTTTTGTTCAATCTTCTTATATTTTGTCCTGTTATTGGTAATACACTGTTGGGCTAATAAATAATAATAATTATTATTATAACAAAACATTGTGTTGCGATCTTCAGCTATATTATGGTTGATCTGATTTCTGGCTGAGTTGCATTGGCCTAATTTTGTTCGCGCGCTCTCAGTGTCCTGTCGTTTTGTCCTGAATACGTATTGTGTATGTGTGTGAGAAAGTGTGAGAGCTGAAATTTTCAGGTGGAGTACTCTCCTGTAGGATTTCCTTGCTAGCGCTTTGTGCTCTGCGCTACGATTACTTGGAAACCATTTAGGAAAATGGTCGAAGATTGAGGGAAAGAAACGATTTTGTTGAAAGGAAATTGCTTAATTATAGAGTAAAAGGCGATGAATAATGCCAGAGACCTGGTACTTGTTTCATGTTATTCAATTTGATTAGACAATGAAAATTGAATAATATTTACATATTTTTTTCCAGTTTCAAAAAAAAAATTCTTTTAAAATAAAACAGCTCTAGGTTCTAGTTCTGTAATACAGAACTTAAACCTTAAGATGTTTTATTTTAATATAATGAGTTCTATAATTTTATATTTTAATAAATATGTTCGATCGAAGTATAATTATTTCAAGTGAAATTCAGTTTTCTTAACTACTTTTCGAGTGTAGCGTAAAACATTTGTTTATTGTAATAGTAGTAATAGTGCAGTAACGAATCATTATTTCACTCTGACATTATGTAAATACATGCACCAAAACTATGAATTAAATACAACTGAAATTAGTCCTCAATTTTAGCGTTAAAAACGTCAAATTTTAAATTTACCTATGTTTTGTTGTTTGTGCACACAAATTGAGAAAAAATAAAATTATTTTGAAAAACTTGCAGGCCACTTGAAATTTAATTCATAATTCAAAATTTCCGTTAAAATATTCGGGAAGGAAGGAATTCAACCGGGGGCCTCCTTTATAGCAAACATCCAAAACATTATGGAAAAATATTTAAAGCAAAAAAAATAAAAAAATTGTGTCAATGTTTTCAGGCCACATAACCAATAAAAAAACATATATTTTTCAATTTCTATATAACGAATTCCCAACTAGCCGTAAATTAAATCTAATATAAAGTGGCGAAACCAGTGTGATGATATATTTATATAATTAAAGCGGTGTTTCAAAAAATCGTAAACTTAGGCGAGACAAATTTGAAACGGAACTGATTGTTAGGATATAATTCGCGTGCGCACCCACGTTCCTTGTCAAGCAGCCAATAGCCACAAGTGACAAGAAAAATTACACCGTATATAGATATTGAATTAAAACATTAAATGTTTGTATAAATAAAAGAAAGAATTAAGCAAAATGATTAAATTTTTGGTCATATATGGGACCAAGCATATTGTGGTATATTTTTTTCACAGATATTAGAACTTTGTTAAATTAAAAATAAATAAATGTATATATGTTTGTATGAATAAAAAAAAAATTTTTTTTGGAAATTTATAGACCAGAAAACCCCCTTAATAAACAATTGTACAAGAGCATATAAAATAAATATTATTTAATTTTAAAAATTATTAAGTTATCAACATTTTGATATTTTTCACGAAAATTTATATTCATTAATTAATAGCTTAAATAATTAAGTTAGCAAATAATATATTTGTATATGTATTAACATTATTGTTATGTTATGATTTTTTTTTATATGTATCTTGTCCTGTAATTGGTTGCATAACTGTTGGGCAATAAAGTCATTATTATTATTATTATTATAACATGTAAATTACTAAAAGAAACACGCTACTACTAAACTATAATTAAATTAATAATTATAATATATAATGCATTTTTATATCATAATTTTATTTAATAATTAAATTATTTTAAATAAGAATTTAAAATATTCAATTGAAAATATTTTATTCTAAAATATTAGTTGAATTTTGCAAAGAAAACATTAAAGTAAGTATCAAATTTGTACAAACTATTCCATTTAACAATACTGTCTCGAAATGAAACGACTTATTACAATCTAAGTTAATCTGAAAATTAAATGAAGAACTCACAACTAGAATTTAGTAAAATTGTCTAACAAATCTCGCTAATTATTCGAATGCATTTGGCATAGAAATGAGTTTATTATTCCGAACAGATGCGGCGCAGAAACAAACTCAAGTCAGCTTAACTGAGTTTTTACCTCAATTAAACAAATGAAAATCTTACTAGCAGCCCCCTTTGTGATTGGCTAGAATTTGATACGACAGAGTATACCGCCAGTATAGAAGCCTCAAACACATGTTACGATCAAACTTTCTACGAACTGATCGTTTTAGCTAAATATGGTAAAACGACCTACATCAACCAAATGGTACGAACACTATTGTATAGTTATTTTCAGTTATCGATTTCTCATATATTAGAAAATTGCAATGATATTGAAATTGAGAACGAATGACAGATTACATAAACATATCGATTTCATTAAATTGATATTATCTAATATAGCTAGTCAATTTTATACAGGATTAGAAAAAAAACTGAGATGGTTTTAATATCTTAAAATAATTATTTATTTTAAATAGAAAAGATTTTAATATACTACGTATTCAAAACGGACTAAAATATATAAAATAATTTCTTCTAGTCCCATATAGATTTATAACTCCTGACCCCGGTATACAGTTGCAAGTTTTAGAAATAAATGTCATAACTACAAATATTTTAATTAATAAAATTTGTATAATTCGTATTTTAATTATATTAATTTTAATTGATTAAGCTTTCAATCAATAAATGTAAATTATTTCTTTTTAAAACCGAACAACATATTTACATAAAATATGATTATAATTTTTCACTATAAAAAAAAATAAGAATTCATATTTTGTATAAAATGTAGCATTCAAAATGAAAGTGATTTTAAGTCATAATAATTAACCTATATACATACATACATATATAACAAAAGCAGTAAAATGTTTTTTTCCACTATTATTATTATCAATTCCGTCATAAAGTCGTAAAAAACAAAGCTCTATGAAATAAAATGCAAACAATACAATACAAACATGTAACTGTTGAATAATTAGTGGAATATAAAATACAATTTCAACGTACACGGCAAAACGGAACAAGCAGAAAATATTAAAAAAAAAAAAAAAACGACAAACGAATAAACTAATTTCCATATTCGAAATTGTCATTTTAATTCAAAACCGTTCGTGTGAAGTTTTATATTTGTAGCATACTAATGAGATTAAGCATAATACTAAAATCGATATTTTTATAAATATATATAGAATGCAACACAAATGTAATTCTCGACTTAATATATTTTTAAGTACTTTTTTAAATCGTAAAAATATTGAAATTGAATTCTATTCGAATCGCCGTAACAACCAACTTTTACATTTTAAATTGTTTTAAAAATTATGTCGTCACAATTAATATTTAACTAGGGAATCCCGTGACCGTTAAAGGGTCACGTTTGAAGTAGAAAATAGTAATTAAACATTAACATAATAAAAATAAATATAAATAAACAAATAATAATAATAAAATATCAATCGCACTATTACATATTAGTCAAAAGCAACACTTCTATCATCAGTAGAGCAAATAACTTCACACAGCGCTGTCATTTGCATCTACAGGTTAGCATTAAACATAATTTTTGAGAAGCAAGATGAAATCGTAGAAAGATGAAACTTGTCTATTCTCAAATAGGGAATGAACCAATTAAAATACACCACTCCTATCAAAATCGGTTCAGGGGTTTAGGAGGAGATGCTGGAGAAACACATATACAAACATTTGACAATTAGGGAGATTAATTTAATATTAATTTAATAAGTAAAGTTTTAATATTATATGTGTGTTTTGCCGAATCCAAAAAACAGAAAAAAAAAATTATATGTGAATTTTATAAATAATTCATTTGTTCACGCAGCTATTGAAATGAAGATGAATTATAACTTTGTTATCGTAAATTGATGCAAGAATTTATTATGTCACATCCAACCAGTCTAGCTTGTACTATATTTATATAACAATAATATTGAAAAAAAAAAATGTATGAAAGATTTGTCTGACCTTGTCGGAGTCTGTGGTATTTCCGGAACCGAACGATGTTAAAGAATTTCGATCTAGGTTTTCGACACTTTCGTCCAGTGAGGCACATTCTTCCAAATCTCTGAAATGAAGATAAGAAATATTGTTAATAATTTGTAGATAAATATTTTCAAATCAAACAGATGAATCTGTCATCATTTGCATTTTCATAAATCCAATTTGAAAAACTTCGAAATAGAGTAAATTTGAATGATGTGGATTTTAAAAAAAGCATAATTTATCTATAACATTATTACATTATTAAAATTTATATTACCCAAATTTATTTTAATTAATATGAGTTATTTATTAGAAAATAATTTTTCATCATTTCTTAATAGCGTGAAAATATTGTTAGTTTTCTATGTATGTTTAGTGAGAGAGAAGTATAAATTTACATAATGGTTGTAAGAAAATATTTGTGCTTTTGTTCTAATATTCAATATAAACTGATTTGCGAAACCTTTCATGTAAAACTAAAAAAAATAGTTAACATAGTAAAAAAATCTTTCAGAAGTCATTATATAAAAATAAAACAGCTTTGGTTTCGACAAACTTAATTTTCATGGCGAAAAGGAAAAAAAATACAAATGACCTAAACTTGTTTTGTTTTAAAAAATAGTTATTTTATTCCACTTTCAAAAATATTAGCTTCTATTACTAAAGTGTAAGGTACTCGTATATAATAAATTATTCTATAAAATTATTTAAAAATATACAAAAATAAAATATTAATAAGCGTTTATAAATAAAATTCACTAAAACTTAAAATAAAGTCATAAATTGATTAAAATAATATTTGTTATAACTAAAGTCATTTGTGTAAAATATTAATTTAATCATCAATGATTAATTATGCAAGTAGATTGCTAGCTATAACTAAAACGTCTCATTGATTTATCTACTAACAACATTAGCAACATTATAGATTAACTGTGTTTAAACGTTTTAATGCAAGTTTTTTTGTTTCATATAAAATTAATAAAATTACAAAATAAAAACACATATTTTCAATTATATGTTTGTACTGAAAAATGTTTTAATAATAAAATATTAAAATCAGTTACATAAAATATTGTTAAACACAATGTAAGTTAACTCTTTCGTTAGCTTATCAACTGATAAATGAATAAGGCTCATAAAAGTTTTATACAACTGGCACTAATATAATTTAAGGGGTATTCCAGTTTGTAACATCGGTTTTTAAGTGTTTTTCAACATTTTTTGGGAACTTTTACAACAAATACAGTAAAGTGTATTATTTATTGCTGAAAACTTCAATAAAAATACTTTCAAACGGTATAATTCTTGTTTACTGTATTTGTTGTAAAAGTTCCCCAAAAAATGTTGAAAAACATCTACAAAAAAATGTAGTAGAAAAAACTAACCTGCTGGATCGTTGGCTATGAGGTTTCAATTTGGCCGGACTCTTAGGCAACGATAGTGGCAAAGCACCACTGAAATAGGTTTCTTGGATGACTTCCCTGAGTTTTTTCACCCACGTCTGTTTCGTTTCGAGCGACGAGGCACGCAATACGATACGATAATCGGAGATAGGAGCACGACCCGTCCACACAGCAAATTTGCATTCATCGCCTTCCATGTGCTCTGTGACGCCTAGTTCGGACGTCTGAAAGCAAATATGTTACACATTGTTTAGTTAATTAACGAAAATTATTAAATTACTTTACAAATAAGAACAAACCAAACTCACCATAAGTTTATTCTTATAGATGTATTTAATTTTGCCGGCCGAATCTTTAACTTCTTTCGTAAACAATAAGTACAATTCGAATAAGAAAATATGGCGGTCTCGGCCTTTCCGAATCAGCTGCTTCGGATCCCATACGCTGAACGCATCTTGCAAAACTACCTCGCCTAATTTATCAGCGGACACATCACAGCCTTCCACGAGTGACAGGTACATGGCATCATTTGCTTTCTTTGGAACGTTTAACATCACTTCTAGGCCATCCTGTAAACGAAAAATAAATAATAATTTTAGAAAAATATTTCATATTATTACATAAAGCGAAAACAAGAGGTTAAACTTTATATAATTGAATGAAAATCTTAAAGAGTTTCTGATTAAATAATATAATAAATATTTTATAGAAAAACAATTCTTAAATATAATTTTCAATTACAGATAAATGTTTTTATTAGATAATCATTGTAATTAATTATAATAAAAACCTAATAAAAAATATTCAGAATTATATTGTGTATTAAAATTAGTTCAAATTATTTCAGGTTATAAATACTGTAAATTATTCTGTTATTGATTAACAAATATAAATCACGAAATTTGTGAATATAAAAAAATAATATAATTACTTTAATTTCTCCCTGTCCTTCTTGGCAACAGGACTGCAAATCTTTGAGCAATAACTGATACTTGGTAATTCTCTGCACGGGTTTAATCAAATATGCCGCAATCGGATGTTCAACTTTATGCTTCTTTTGCAAGTCCTCAAAATAACCTCCTCCATGCTGAACTAACAAACTATTCGATTCCGGTTTATTCTTACAATAATGCACGTACATATCGAACTTGACAGCCCATGTAACAAAACAATGACCTACATCTTCCGGCATTGTTTCATATTTCTCCAGTTCGCGTAAGAAAATCGAGTTATGAAAATTATAGATTTCTTCAATGTTACCAAAGACTGTATCTTCTTTACCGATTAAAGCTGATGGTATATTGTTACCACTGGAGATGTTGTTACGCATTTCGGATAAGAAACATTTCATACATGTTTCCAAATCTTTGACGTACGTACGTTCAGTTTGCAGTAATTCCGCCATTATGAATCTGAAACGAAAGAGAATTTTAAAATATATTTGATTAAATAGATTTATGTCTTACTAAAAAAATGACAGTTAAGTTTAAATATTTAGTAACAATTGTAAAAAAAAAACAATATAAAAACTTATTCTTTCGTATGTTTCTTATATATCTTTAAAAAAATATTAAACTTCTTTCCATAATTGAAATGTTTGTAATATACAAAGAAAATATCAGTATAGTTATTTTATTGTTGGGTAATTATAATTAATAACTTTAATAATTATAAAATTAATATCATCCTTCTATTATTACTATAATGTCTGTATTTATATTATAATACATACATTAACATAAGTGTTGATAATATAAAATTTAAACTGCATCTTTGTAATATGCATTATGTAATTTTAATTAATGTAAATAAAATATTGTAATTCTATACTTTCTTTAAATACTTTAAATGAAACTATATTCCTAAACATATAACTGAACATTTTCTACTACTCAATGACTAGGTAAATAATTTTACAATATATCAAACTTCTGTCATAAAACAATTTTTGCAACAACAATTTACTTACTCTTTTCTCCTAGCAGACTTTCTCTTCTCCTCGTTGAGTTCTTTCAACTCTTTGGCGGCAGCTTCTTTAACTTTTGCTTCTAAACTGGGATCCGAATTCCTATCAATCGATAGTTCCTTCTTCTCGCTTTCTTCCGCTTGCATGCCCAACGTTTCCTCCAATTGTTGGCGATAGTTATCCATCCTTGAGCTGAAATCTTTATATCGATTATCCACTGCGGCAACCCATTGCTTAATCGAATTAGCATGTGCATGGCCTTTCTCTACCAAACTATCCGCCAACTGTATTAAAAGTTTGACCCGTTCCCGGGTTTCTTTCGCAGTGCCTTTAAACTCGTTGTGTTCCCGTAGGAGGCTTTCAGTTTCTTCCCGGCTATTACCCAGATTAGTAGCGTGTGTGGTTAAATAACATTCGCCAGTTTCATGAATCCATTCGATGGCTTGTTTCGCCGAACGTTCAAACAAAACAAACTGCTGACATTGATCCAATCGTTTTTTACGCTGCGTCCAGTATTCTAAAACTTTGTTTTCTTGGGTAAGCAGCTTGTCGAGTATGTTCTTAACACGAGTTTCTGACGTACCGGTTGATTGGTAGTTGTAAAATTGTAAGCTTCTTGTCGTGTACTTTAAAAAAGTTTCCGCTGTACGGCGCGCCAACGTACAAGCTTTTAGGAATGCCTCTTTCTGTTCTTGATGTTTGTTTATTAATTGGGAAACGGCTGTGGCTTTATCGGAGTTTGCTCCTTGCTGGCCACTTGCGCACCAATCTTCATCTCGGCGATATTCTCTTTCTAGGCTATCGAGAACGGAACAAACTTGTTCGGCAGTTTTATAGAAATTCAAGCTTGCTGTTACTAGTTTGTGTCGTTCTTCCGCACAAGTGACCAATTGTTGCCAACGCTTCGTAACTTCTTCGGAGATTTCTCGGATAGATTGGGGATCGTAATGATTTCCGTTGATGAGCGCATCTGCTCGGTACTTAACCTGTACGGCAGACGTATGAGTTTTTTCGATCGCCACTTGAAATTGTTCGTGTTCTTTTTTCAACAGTTCCGCATCGGCCAGACTATTAGGAACGGTAAAGCTGGCTAATAGCATCGATTCTCCATTACGTATCCAGCTGATGACCTGATTGGCATCGTTCTGGAACTGTCCTAACTGGACGCACTGCTCTAATTTCACGCGTTTCATTTCAGCGAGATCCTCCAGTTCCATTTCGCGTTCGTGGAGGAATTCGAGTAGGACTTGAACGCGCGTCTGTGCGTTGTATTGTGCATCGGCCATTATACAAACTCCGGATGATTCAAAAACTTGCATTAGTTCTTGGCCCTGTTGCAAGATTTGGAATGTTGTGTTTTGCATTTGACTGACGCTCTCATTATGTAAACGCAGAAACTGTTCGGCTTTTGTTACGTCACGTGTAAGTTCGCTGTGCTGGAGTTCTTCGGACCACATGTCTAACTGCGATGATACCTAGAAACAAAAAATCAATTATTTACTTTAATGTTATATTAATTATCCTTTATTCGTAACAGTGTTTAAATTACATAATAATAAAATTTGCAAAATACGTGTATTTTTTTATACATAGGTAGTCATTTTCTATAGAATGTCATAAAAAGATTTTTAGATTATACTAAATTATTTTATAATCAATTCAAGTTCATACAAATAAAATTTTGTTTTAATTAACTCTTAACTTGTTGATACAATGTGATATATAATTTATTTATAAATTAGTTCGATTTATTCATAAATCTATCAAATCAAATTAAATTTTAAACAATATAAATATATGTAAAATTTTTGAAGATGAAAATATTGAAAAAATAAATGAGGAATATTTTTGTTAGGGAATTTAAATCATAGTTTTAAATCTAGTAATTGTCATAAATTAAAAACGGAAATTTCATTTTAAACGCAGGAAACAAAATTATTACTGCAGTTTAAAAATAAAACATTTAAATGTATGAGAAAAACTTGGAGACAATGTTTCTTTAATTACATTAAAAAAAAAAACATTTTATTTCTACAGATTATTACTAAATATTAATTATATTTCACAAGCCAAACACAAAAACTGTAAACTAAATCTTAAAATTTTACACAATAAAGCGAATTAGGACGAGTTATGAAATTGAGAATTTTACCTCAAGTGCGTCCCGCTCAAATAATCTCAGCCGAAGACACAAATCCAATCGCATTTTTCTTGTGGCCCATAATTCTTCCAAGTCACCCCGTTGTTTAGCTAAACGATCCAATGCGGCTTCTATAGCAGATACAGAACCAGTTGTGTCCATATCACCAACAGATCTGTAACAAATATTTACCATGTTATTTATTTAAAATACTATGCCTAGAAAGTAATTGCAAATTCTTTCACAGTAATGCTTGATCGTTCTCTGCTGATTTACAGATAACAAATATTAATGATAATTTCCTCTATTAAGATTCAATTACATTATTTATCTATTTCAAGGTAAAATTAAGATTGTATATTGATGACAAAGTTAGATAATATATGATGTCCTTTTGCAGTTAAAAGAAATCTACTCATAAATTATGTTTTGATGTTCTCAATCAACATAATGTTGATTTATGTATTTAGATAAAAGTTTGAAGAATATCATCATTAGTTCTCATAATTTCAAAATGGAATATGAAGTTATATGTTAGACAGACTAATTGTAAGTCATATTATATTATTTTCTTACTCATTTACACTATTAATTGTATAAGCTGTAAGTCGAATTACTAAATCAAAATTTTGCTAATTTAAACTTAAACAATTTCTTCTTTCATTTAATAAACAATAATAAATAAAGTTCCAAAACTTCTAATCACTAGCTAAGCAAAATCAATATTTTGAGCAAACATTTTCTACGCATATCTTATTCAAATTTACTTATAAAATCATCACTCATTAATGACACCATTTTAGTAATTTCAAGAAACGATTCGTCTCATATTACAAATCTATAAATCTACAAATGTCCAACTAAACAATGTCAGTATAATCATTCAAATGATATCGCATTAGTTATTCAATCCACGTACAATTAGAATTCGATGAAATATATGTACAATTAAATATGCATCAATTATTAAATCCAGCGGACAGACAAACAGACAGTACTATCGAGTACTGTAACGTGAGTAGTACTTTTACAGTTTGTACAATGCATTTGTTATGTTTTTTTTGTTTTAATTCCTGACCCTCATAGCCAAGTTTAAATCCGATGATACTGTTATTTTATTTTTATTTTTTAGTTCAATGTTCCATTAATGTTTACTTTGTTTTGTTAATTGTCTGTGATATAAGTTGTGAAATATTCTTTTTTTCGGGTGTTACAAAATTGTTATAATGTGTTTTTTATGCATCAATATTTGTTTCTATTTTAGAAATAATTTACTTATCATTGACAAAATGATATTTTCTGAAAAAAATCTTGAATAACAAAAGCGTTTACAGATTGATAAAAACACTTTCCCTATTTAGACCTGTTTCATATTATTGTATATGCATCAAAATATTTTTCCAATGAGGGGTCCTACAAAATATCAATCTATATTGATTTTGTACCGTTGCTGGGGCATTTTTTTTTGTCAATTTCTACGGTACCTCGTTATCTCTGTCGTGTAATCAAATTGAAAAGTTGAAATCGCGCGCAATAACGATCGTTTTTCGGTTATAACGTCTTCGTTTCTTTTCTTTTGTCTTTTGCTCGATTTTCTATTGTTTCACGATGAAGAAGTTTTTCCGGTTTTATTTTCTTTTTTTGGTTTTCTTTTCGAGATAAATGTTTTTGCGTGTGATTGCTTCGTATAATTATAATGGGTAAAAGAGCTGAGAGCTGTGAACTTGAAGAAACTTAGAAGTTGGAACTTTAGTGCACTCATGTAGAAACTCAAGACATGGATCGCAATTTACGAAATTTATCTCTCGTGAAGATACTAGGGCAGAATTGATTTAATTTCTATAGAAGGATTTTCAAAGATTTGTTTGAATTTCGGTTATATTGTATTATTTTTGTTGTTGCTCAATTATCATACCTTAATATCATAAAAAATATTTCATATTACAACTAAAAATTTAATGTTTTTGAGTTAAGCCTCATTTAAATTGCTGTTTTAGTTTTATTATAATTCGAACACCTAATCATTGTCTACCTTCCCATCAAAATTTTTATACAATACATATTAATCATGAATAGTATTTGTATTATTATATAAAGATTTACTATTATTTATAAGCTGCTTTTAACGAATTCTTATTCATTTGCCTATCCCATTCTTTCTTCATAACATAAAACATATTTTTTAAATTTAAATAAAATTATAACCCAATGCTATAAAACACGCAAACTAGATTTAATTCGAAATCCAACTCCTGCCCATACATCATCGGATACAATTTAATTTTAGTTCCACAATTCAATTATAAATTTTATAGCTGTGTGAAGCAAAAAGTGTAATAGCTGGACTAAATTCATATTCCACCTTAACTAACTTTAACATATGTTCAGTTTGGTTCCACAATCAGTTCAAATCAGCCTGCACGGTACATTTAACTTTTGTATGCACAACCGAATTTTAAACTTTGTTTTTTTTTTGGTCCTTAAAGTTTTATATTTGTATTGTGTATTTTTTCAGTACAGAAAGGTAAAAAAGTTGCGCGCAATAGTTTTAAAGTTGGAATGTTTCGCTTATTTGTTTTATAAAATTTGTTGCATATTTTGGTATGGCAATAAAAAAAAACTATGTAATTCATTCATAGCCTATATTTTGATTATATATTATATATTTTATATATTATAAAATTTTGAGAATTACTGTAAAATCATTATTAAAAAGTGCCTATAGCAAATACATGTGTGAACTCAAATAAACAAATTATAAGCAAAAAAAAGGAATTTTCATTTTTCTAGATATCTAGCGATCTATGCATTTTTTTTTCGTTTTTTTTTTTGTAAAACACAATTTCAATAAGACTAAAATCGATAATTTTAGAGAATGTTATCTACGATGTATGGCGCAACGTCTGTGACGAGAATAGATCAACCACAGCATACCAGCCCAGAAAATTCTATAAATTCAATGGATACCGGCCGTGAAAGCCTGAAGCTGTATATCCAATTTTATTATTAACAATATTATTTTAGATTAAATAAAAAATAAATCGCGATATAAAACTGTATTTATCTTCAATAATATCTTGTTATATAAATAAATTGAATAATTGAATAGTTTGATCAGTTGACAAGTTATCGAAAAAGTAAACTTGCAAATTGTATAACAATGCTTTATGCAATCGGCCCTTATTTGCTTTAAATTTAATTTAACTAAAAGACTATCAAATAATTTATAATAAAAAATATGAAAAGAGCTTCTTCTTTCAAATTCTAAATAAATTAGATCGTTTAAAATGCTGGTATTTAAACGAGAAAGATTTCATAAAACGTAGTTTATTTCTGACAGAAACTGTAATACAGTATTTTATGAGATATTTCGTAAAATTTACCGTCGTCTGATTATCAGATAATTGAATCGTTTTAAAAGTGATCTATTTGAACAACGTAAACGTATCTATATTAAGAGATAAAAAGTTATATGGTTTGGAACTGAAAGTATCACTGGCGGTCGTGAGTTTAATGCTCCTTTAATTACCAAAATATTTCTCGTACAATTGCAATAACTACTAAAATGTTGATTTTTAAAATAGATATGCGTTATTATATGAAAAATAACATGTATTTTTTTTTGCAATGCTTTAAATATTTGTATGAATTGGAACAACAGTAAAAATATATTATATTTTTTAGTTCAAATTATGAAAAATTATTTTTAATTTGTTACAAATAATAATAAATTAATTAATATTACAAAGTGTAAAAACTTACTAGATTTATATTTTAAGAAATAGTAATGAACTAATTTTTTTTATGTGTCCAGTTCAATAAATTTTGAATATGAACATCTTAAGCACATATTTATTGTAATGTCATTTGAATCAGTTTATCCTGATGAAATAAAGCGTTGAGTTTCATAAATTCTAATCTTGAATCATGAATTCTAAAGTTTTTTTTTTTAATACAATGAGTTCTGAAAGATTTTTTATAATATTAATTAATAATCTGTTAATAATATATAATAAATAATAATACTGTTTAATTAAAAATCGTTATATCATTTACGTTGTTTTAAAACCGGTATTAGTTAAAACCGATTTCAAAAGCAAGCTTATGTTACCAGCCATCGACTTTTGATGAATTCCTTTCAATTTCAGTCGTAAAATGTAAAGTTTTATTATCTTAAATGCAACAGTTGTGACTTATGATATTTCCCAATAAGCTTTGAGCCAAGTACAAACAAATACAATAAAAAGATTTTTTTCTAAGTTCATTTATACATGTAGATATGTTTCGCAATACGATGCAAACTTTTCGAAACATATTGTACAAATAGATCTAATCAAACTAATCTCACAATATGAATAGAGCTTTAGAAACCGGAATATAACAAAAATAACCTTCAAATCGAAGTTGGATCAAAAATAAAATAAAGCATCTATTCCATTCGGGGTATTACATTCCGAAAATTCGCTCGTCTAAGAACTGAAAAAAAAAAAATAAATAAAAAAGAATCGCTCGCTGTATTCAGACCAACACATACGCAAAAAACAACTGAACAACAGCGTCTCAACCCACCTCCATCGTTTTTGTTTTGTATGTTGTTTTCTGTTCTTATAAACCCGTCTACGTAGATGAATCATGATGGTGTTCTTCCAACCACTTTGCACTGAGTGCGCGCGCGTGTGTCTGTGTGTTTTTACCACTCGAAAAAGCAAGCAGTTCACTATTATAACGCACAAAGAATTTTTTTCTTCACGTCTTTTCCACTATCTACCGTCAAATATTAGATACTTTATACACTTGAAGAAACACTGCTTGTTTGTCATATTAAATCTGTCATTTTAGAATAAAATGTTTATATACTTGAATAATTTTTTTTTTTGACTTAATTGAATCTACAATCTAGTATTCTATTCATCAAATTTATAAATATGTACAGTCAGAGGCATACGGCCGGTTGCATAAAGAATATTGTTAAACACTTTGTAAGTTAACATTTCTCATTAATTGACCAAATGATTAATGAATGAGGTGCTTCAAAATTAGTTGATAATCTACTTGCCTAGTTAATAATATTTTATGCAACTGGCCTTTATTGTACCTAAATCGACTTAAAATGGTCAAAATTCTAGCAAAATTGTTTCAAATTAGTTTGTATATAATGCAATACGAAGTAAGACAAATTCAACAAATTTCATTAAAATTAAACAATGTATTAAATAAAAATATTAATAATATTAAAAAAACACTTTATTAATTCTTCACTAAAAACTTTTATTAATTGTAAATACGTATTTTAAGTAGTTGGAGTGATATGATTGAAAGTGTTTTGCGTGAGCGAAAGTTTCCAAGTAGTAGGAACAGAAGAGTATGTATAAGAGGAACTATGAATATGGATGAAGCTAAAGTTGCATGTCTGGATAGGGATGTTTGGAAGAGACTAATTTCGGGATAGTGGAAAGAGTTTGTGCTACACCCTTATGGGTACATGGCGTGATTGTGTATGTATGTATTTTGACAGCGATACTCTCCGATTCGGCACAAGTAAAATATAATACAATTTTTATTTATTAATATTAATATTATTAATATTTTTATTTAATTATTATTACTTCACAGTTACCTAAACTTATAAACAATCTATATCTATTTATCAACTTATAGGTACCAGTTATTTAAATCACACTACATTTCCCACAAACAAAAACATAAAAATACCTAAACATTTAACAATATTTCACTATCGTACATACTGTTAATTTTTTTATTAAGATAACCGATTAAAATTAAACAATGTTTATTATCGATTTACTATCCTATATCACTTCATTTAAATCACACTGTATATTAGCACATTTTCCATAAACAAAAACACAAAAATATCTTAACATTTAACAATATTTCCGTTTATTTTCCGATTAACATAACCCAATTTCTCTTTTCTCTAAAACTCAAAACCGCACATTATTCTATTTATTCCAGCGTAAACACTCAGACACCAAAATGTTAGAATTTTGTTTAGATCGGTACACATCACAAAACATTCTAGAAAATTACAAGAGAGCAAACAATTGAAATTAAATATTAATTAAACGATGGTGTTAGTTAATTGATGTTAATTTCAGATGAATACGAAAAGAGACAAATGAATGTTTCTGTTAGTCAGTCGGTTGTTTGTCCGTGGTAACTTAGCAACCGTCTGCAGAGTGGATGTCTGGCAAACTGACCTGACCCCACACACTCGTACAAGACTGGCCACTCTGGTTGGAATTGTGGCTTGCAGTACTGAGGCAATTATATCGTATTGGCTTTATGAATTCGATTTGGTTTGAGGTTCTTAGCCCCTGAATTGATAATGAACTAACTAAATTAATATAGAATTGTTATACGTATGTATGTGTTACGTTTGTTTCATTACCTACTTACATACTTAAGTTTAACGTATATGTTTTGTAATTCATATCTACACTGTAAAAAATAATAGCGAAATTCCAGAAAAATAATTGTAAAATTTTACTATAAAAAATCTGTAATTTCATTTTAATATTTCTAGCTCAAATTTCTGTAATTTTTACATAATTCATAATAATCAACTTCTTAAATTATGTAAAATTACAACAGCTTGCATATTAATATCTATAATAATTGTAAAATACATCCTTTATGTAAATTTACAACATAAACTATTCTAGATATTCTAAAAAAAAAACAATAAAATTCTAATTCCTTCTTAGCAAAAATTCTTCATCTGCAGAAAATCATCTATCATATGAGGCGTATAGATGCAAAACTCACTATTCGACAAAAAGTGAAAAATGAGATTTTGAGAAATTTGGACGTAGAATTTTACAAGGAATACGATATTTAAGTTAGTTAGAAAAAAAACTCAGTATTTAATATGAGAAACAGTCTTTAAAGTTTAGTGTTGGATGCAAAACTCACTACTTGCGTTGATAGTTTAGATGCAAAAGTAACTGTTTGCTTTCCACCAATAAAAATTTTATTGGTGGAAAGCAAACAGTTACTTTGTATGAATTAATGATGTATAAAACCAATGATTCAAGATTTTAAATAAGTATTGCCATCTAGTAACAAGATTTTATCATCAAAATACAATTACACTTAGCTATAACAGTTTTTTGCAAATATCTCAGAACTTAAAATTTGCAAATAGTAAGTTTTGCATCTATACGATTCATATTTCTGAAGCAAGTCCGCCTTAATTATGTATGTACATAGTTTGACATCTCGTTGAATTTAAAATAAATTCATTTGAAACGTGACGTACATCTTAGACGTTAGGAGATACGTTTACGTGTACAAATGTTAGCGTCAACGAAGAAGTGGTATAGAGACAAATACGACACCTTGATTTTTCAAAATAAATAAATCTTTATTTAGCATTTTTGCTATTATTTTCACTACATTAATTTTATATTATCATATAATATTATACGTAATACGAGTATATGCGACATATATCATTGTTTCTGAAATGCAATGATATTTGTAGAATTTTTTATTTCTTGATTTAATTTATTGTACATGGTTATGTCTTCATCAAAAATATAGTTATATATTTTCTTTTTTTTGTATATATTGTTACAATTTCTAGTATCATATGAGTGATTAAATATTTTGTAAACAAAAGTCATCGCATTAAAATAAAAAGGCTTTAGGATTAAGTTCTGTATAAATTTTTATTAAAAAACTACTCTACGTATGTCATCAAAAATTATAAAATAATTTTTCCTGATGTTAATAATTTACATGAAAATTTAAAATTATAATTAAATACATAGTAAAATTAACATGATTATTATTGTAAATTTAAACCGATTTTTTACAGTGTAGACATCTTATTCACGACGAGTTATATCTAATATTTAAACCGCACTGTCTCAAAACTTGGCATATTCATCTCTATTCCACTGCAATATGCGACCAAGAATTTTTTCTAGATATATTTTTATTTTTTCGCTTTTGTTTGCTGGAAAGTGTCTCATAAATGTGTAATTCGTTTTCATCCGGATGAGAAATTAAATTAAAATATGACGTGCTAAATGTTTATGTACTAGAAAAATTCTAGTTATTAAAGTTTTTTATTACAATTTTACTTTTGTTTAATTTTTCATCTTAATTTACATGTAAATTTCAAGATTTTTATTTTTAGTTTTCAAAAGAGTTTATCAAATTTTGTTATTTATAAAAAAAAGCTTGTTACCTATATGAAATTAACAGAGAATTATAAGTATGTGGCTGTCGTAGAAATAAGATATTAATGTGGTGTTTGGTGAATTTATTTATATGGTACAAAAAAAAAAAATTGATAAAATAAAATAATGAAATTTTACAACCAATAATGTAACAAAACTAATAACAACAATTTTTTTTTTAAAAAAACAACAAGAGATGAACAGTTACTGAGACAGTTAAATAAGTGACATATTAAGTGGGCGAGAGAATTATGACAAATATTAGGAATGATCAGATGGATCTGTGCATTCAAGCACTGAGAATGCCATCTACGATGTATGACGAAACGTCTGCGACGAGGATTGATCGATCACGGCGTAGCAGCCCAGAAAATTCTAGTAATTCAATTATTACTTGCTGTCGTATTATATTAAATATTTTGATTTACATAAATTCATTCCAATCTTCTAACAAAGTCTCCCATTTATCATATGTGTCACTCATTTAATAAGTTAGAATTAACTATAAATATTTTTTCATGTTCTCTTCGTAATTTTATTAATTATTCACAAATTGCACACAGTTAATGTTTTTTTTAGATAATAATTTATGTATTATATTTTTTAAGTATCGTTTGCGCCATTTAATTCGACTGTTGTCTGTTTGGTGAAACTAAATAAATAAATAAATAAATTTTTCAATTATTTTTACTTCAACTGTTACTAATGTAAATTGTCAATACTTAATGTAAAAAAAAAGTTCTCCTATATAAATAATACTGAATTAAGAAATAACTTTTATTTTTAGATATTTTTATAATACAAACACTGTCTGTCTATAGATTTGTAATTAATATTTTACACTTCATAAGCGTTCATTAATTTTTATTTAATTAACGCTAAAAATAAATCCCACGCAACAAAAATTTAATTAAAACATGAAAAAAAATTATATTAATTTGAATATTTCAATTTAATCATATTTCGCAGTTTAAACTGAATTAATAATTCAATTTTATTAATTACAAATTTGCATGTGGCCTAAACAAGAACATATTTTCAAATTTATTATTTTAATTCAATATTCATACGAAAACAGCACACAAATTATAAATTACACTGTAAAAATATATCTTAAACTTATGTACATACATACATAATCATAATGTGAATATTTTGATATGTGTAAAGAAAAATATATTATTTAAAAAAAGATTTAGTTTAGTTCTGTGTACAAAATATTTTTACTTGATATACAGTAGTCTTACTTAATATACATGTTACATACAAGACATATAACACCACGAAGGTAATAGCGAAATAAAATACGGTCGCAAATTGATATAATTAAAATAATAGCAGTCAGAGCCAAGCCGTATTATCGGCAACATGTAACATGTCCTCCTGGGAGTGAAAGACAACAAGATACCGGAGAGCAGCTTTCCAGCTTTTTAAGCTATAAAGCTACATACAAATAATTGCTGCCAGGCAAGCGAGAATCTAACACTGCTTCCTTCACCGATGACAAATTGCACTTTAAATACACTTATTATTATTCTTATTATTATTATGTTATTTAAACATTGTTTTTAAGATTGATAAATAAATTTCAATTTTAGTTTTTCATAATATATATGTATGTTGGAATTGAAACTTTGTTTAATTACGCTTATACCTTAAACTAGCTAAAATAAAATATACATAACAACTTTGTTTATAAATGGCTAGGACGAAAGGCGACTTTGTATAATATTTATTTGAAAGTAATTTTTTAAATAATTATATTATGAATTCAAAATAAATAAAATTTAAATTATTATCAAATTTGAAATTAAATAAATAATTGAATAATAGAATTTATATGCTTAATTACAAAATCATCAAACGTCATTAGTGCATAAAACAATTGAAGTATCATTTACGTCATAAAACCAGCGTTAATGCAAACAATGCAAGCTTATAAAAATCCACTAATTGTTCGTGTTCTAATTAAAATGAAATAATTAACCTAAACGTATGTAACAATACTATGTTAACGCGTACGTAAGGATTCATTCACAATTAGAAAACAATATGGAGATAAAAAAATTTCGTTTTAAAACATACACTGGTGCCAAATTACATATTTGGCGCGTATTTAATTTTTAATATTTCAGTAACAATATTAGTAAAATTAGAAAAACCACAAATACATATATTCTTTAAATATCATTTTAAAGTCGACATCTTTTACTATTATTCAAAAGTAAACATACACAAAAATATTGAACCGTATTCTTACTTCACTGTTGAAAGTGATTTTTGACAAAATTACATTTGACGTTTACTTAAAATTCTATATTAAGCAATTTTAATTAGTATATTTAAATTTTATAGTAGATATAACATTATATATCAAAAATAGAAATACTATTCATATTTGATAAAAAATAGAGGGAGAATTTTATTTGAAAGCAAAAATAAAAGCACTTTTGGTGAGAATATGGGCCATTGATTTTAAAGTAATTTTTTTCAATGTATATATATTTTTATATAATCTTTGAAAACTATTATTATGGTTTTGAAAAAAATATAAGACACGTGATTTAATTAATATACGCAATAATAGAAATTTTTTAAAATTTTTGGGATCTTCAGAAAATGGAGAAAAGAAAAAATGTTTCTTGCATAATTTATTTACTATTTATTTTTATAAATTTCTAGCCAATAAAGAGTTGTGTTTATACTTTTTTCATTCAGTTATTGTTATCAAAAACTCCGAGTTCCGATGTAATCACATTAAGCGGCGTACACTGTATTATAAATTTTAATTTTACACACCATATTATTTGATAATGCTGTCAGAAATTCAAGACATGTTCCAACTTCCATTACACAAATACTCAAAAAAAAAACTATATGCGCATCGCAATCATTAAAAAATATTGTTATTGCTAATGGATATTGGCGCCGATACCACGGTTCACATAGTGTGACTGCATTCTAACACCGCATATTCGCGCGTGATGCACACATATGTTGACTGGAATCACGCGTCAGCCGTGCAACCATACGTGAGTTGCGAGTTAAACTATCGCATTTATAGTTTATGCTGTATGCAAGATTGTAATGTGCGCACAAATATTGTTAGTTGAGGTTATGTTATTCTTTTCATTTTCAGTTCTGCTCTGTTTGTTTATTTATTCCGGAATCAAATGCAGCGACCAAGTTCTGCTGTTTTGGGTGTGTTTATGTATTGTATGGTCAGAAGTGTTTTGTTTATTTTTCGTAAGATTTTCGAAAACGTTGAGTAAGAATTTCGACGAAATTCGTGCATTTGTTTTGCAAGTTGATGTAATAGTTTTTTTTTCTTTTTAGTGGTTGAGGGAAATTGGTAGTTTTGTGACATTTTGATAATTGAACAATGGTTAATTATGATTATGTAATGCTTTGAATATTATATTTTGTAAAAAAATGTGACATCACTCTTAATAAACATGTTATATAATATTTTAAATTTAACATTTTAATTTATATCACAATATGACCACATTTGTAAAATAAAATGTGCTTTATTGACAATATCAAATTCTAAACAGTTTTATTTAAAATTGCAATATAAAAGATCTTTTAATTAAAAGAAAAAGCACGTAATTGCACCAACCTTAATTCTTGGAGCAGTGCTTCACCCTGAGCAATTGTAGAAGCACAGGCGTCCAGACTGGAGTCCCTCTGTTGGGCAGTTTGTTCCAGGAGTCTTTCTGTCGCCTCCAGACTGTCGGCACAACTCTCTTCCGACTGGAGTTCCTGACGTAGCTCGTCCACCCACGTTCCCAGCTGAAAGCACACAATAATAAAAATGTTTTAAAAAAATAATCATTAAAAGTCCGTTTTAAAAGAGTGCATACCAATTGCACACGACGCGGCGGCGGTGTTTGGGTTTTAATCCCTTACCGAAATTTTGCATAGCCAAATTGCACACCGGTCATAAACAGATTAAGGGATTAAGATTTCAACCTAAAACCAGGTAGAATCGAAAATAATTCGTCTCTAGAACGTACCACAAACGCCTGCGAATCTTTTCACACAAATTTTCCTAAAACCTATAACCTAACCTACCCTAAGCCAACAGTGGCAGATGTCCGGTGCAAAAATATGCTATAGAATAAACGAACGCTCACTGTAAAAACTACCTGCGTAAGGGTTCAAGATCCTTATAAACCGATAATCCGTTTGGGTCATTCAGCAATTCGGTTACTCAAAATTGGGATTTATGACATCGGTGTGCAATTTACCTGCTCCATTTTAAAAACGTATATTAAATTTTTTATTTATTTAAATAATTATATTCTAGTTTATTTTATGTTCTATATTTTATCAATTATAAAATAATTTCAATGGAGAATAATAGTACGGTTATTCTCATTATTTATCTACAGTAAGCGGATATTAAATGTGATTATTTCTTTTCAAATGAAAACATTCTACAGCCATCCTTATTACAATTCTTTAATTATAATATATAATCACTTAATTAATATGTACAGTTTTACCGTTTAGTTCCTTTTAGTTACAATTAATTCAACACCTAAAATAAAAACAAACAAGATTAAAAGTATATGGATAAACCCATATATAGACTACTTTGACATTATCACATAAATCGGTTAAATAAAGTGGTCATAATAAATTTTTAAAAATTTTAGTAATTTTTTTCTCAGAAAGTTGGCAACACAGTACTTTTTTGAAATTATCTAATTTATATGGATACCAAAAGAATCTTTTGTGAAAATTTGAACAAAATCGGTTAAACAACATGGCCGTAATAAATTTTTAAAAATTTTAGTAATTTTTTTCTCAGAAAGTTGGCAACACAGTACTTTTTTGAAATTATCTAATTTATATGGATAACAAAAGAATCTTTTGTGAAAATTTGAACAAAATCGGTTAAACAACATGGCCGTAATAAATTTTTAAAAATTTTAGTAATTTTTTTCTCAGAAACTTGGCAACACTGTACCTTGTTGAAATTATCTAATTTATATGGATACCAGAAGAATCTTTTGTGAAAATTTGAACAAAATCGGTTAAACAACATGGCCGCAATAAATTTTTAAAAATTTTAGTAATTTTTTTTTCAGAAAGTTGGCAACACTGTATTTTGTTGAAATTATCTAATTTATATGGATACCAGAAGAATCTTTTGTGAAAATTTGAACAAAATCGGTTAAACAACATGGCCGTAATAAATTTTTAAAAACTTTAGTAATTTTTTTCTCGGAAAGTTGGCAACACTGTATTATATTAAAATTACGTAATGTATGTGGGTACTAGGGAAATCTTTCCTGAAAATTTGATCAAAATCGGATAAATAATGTAGCCACAATGAATTTTTAAAAACTTTAGTAATTTTTTTCTCGGAAAGTTGGCATCACTGGAAAAAACCAAAACCACATGACCATCTTGGGCACTAGACAAATTTATCCTGAAAATTTCATTAAAATCGGTTGAACCGTCTAGGAGGAGTTGCGATCACAAAATTTTGTCTGAGGACCGAGCGAGCTGACGACGCACATCCATACACCCACATAAACTAAGTTCAGATTCGTCATCTACAGGCTATATGAAGGATTTCTATACAATTTTTTTTTTTTTTTGAAAATGTTACAGACACCGTACCAAACGCTATACTACTTTTTCCTTGCAGTCAAAGTAGTAATAATAACCGTTTGCAAATTAGATTCGTTTATTTGAAAAAATATCTATTTTATTTTCAGATAATAAATTACATATAATTATGAAAGAAAAAGAAATTAACGCGTTATTTCTGAAACAGTAATAAATGATTCTTTAAAAGTAAAAAATTTTTCTAAATAAAAGAAATCGACAAAGTAACATATTTGGTATGACAGCCCTAAAAGATGCTTAACTGCAAGTGCAAAGTAATCATTCATTTAGACACCATTCGAAACTGCAAGTCGTGCGTTAGCATGGAGCAGCGACGAGTTCTGGCGAGTAATCTAAACTACTGATATTTTAAGATAAGCAGTTTTTTATTTTTACGACAAATAGAAACGCCGGCTAGTGGGATCGATCCATCGATCTCCATATTATATTCGGTAGTAGACATGAAAGAAAGCGAGTTAATAAAAAAAAGTGTTAAAATAACAAAAATCCTTAAAAACAAATAATAAATAAAATATATAAGAAAAACTTTTTTAAAAACCACGCTTATATTTAAATGCACTAAAAAGAGGAAACTAAATTTTTTCTTGGTTATTCAAAATTTTTAGAAAGAAATAAAAGCGTGGAGCGCCAGGAAACTATATATTTCGCAATGATGATTAAGCGCTTCACGCTTTTATTTCTTTCTAAAATTTTTGGATAACCAGGAAAAAACTTAGTTTCCTCTTTTTAGTGCATTTAAATATAAGCATGGTTTTTAAAAAAGTTTTTTTTATATATTTTATTTTCTGCTTTTTAGTCTTATTATCTGTCATTTACATTATTCAATTGTTATTTGAACAAAAAAATAGTTCATGTGACAGATGTCATTAGTTGTATTAAAAAAAAATATATAAGCATGTCATATCTTGTAATCGGTTTTTTTTATATAATATTGTGTTGTCTCCTGGAATAAAACTACATGCAAAATTTCAGTGAGATCAAATGATAGGAAGTGGTCTAAAAATTGGTTACAAAATTTGACCGTGACTGACCGCGACAACAACAGAGTGAGTTAATATAAGCGTGGTAAAAAACAGACAAAATCCCCATTCCCATCTAACCTAACCTAACTTAACCTAATCTAACAAACTTATTCACTAATAAACATTAAGAACCCGTCGACTTGCAGTCGGTTTAACCAACCATCATATTATAATCCAAATCGAAATACAGCGTGTTCCATTATCACGGTACGTCTCCTACGGTTAAGTAGACGACATCAACAATTTGTCCGTTTGCGGACATTAAAATCTAATTACGTCCCGAGATGTATGTGTAAGTGTGTTGTGCGTTAGCAGCGTGTTAGGAAAACGTGGGCAGACACCACGATGAGCTCCTAACACTGTTAAGGAGAAAACGAAGTCTGTCCACCACAGTGCAAGAATATAAATGTATATATGGCACTCCTTCTCTGATTAAACAACCTTAATGTCTCATCTCCATTGCAAGAGCCTGGTTAGTCGGATGTTAAAACTAATGGCGCATATGTTGTTGGCTTGACCAGCAGCCATCAAGAGTTGTTTGTTTGTATCTAGGTATCTCCTAGTTTTACGATTTGTTACGATTTGTTTCATTTAGATCATGGTGGAAGTGACGAGTGAAATTTTAAATCAATTTTATTTAATATTTTTAACAAATAGTTGAATTTGAACAATGCAATTTATAAAAATATAATTAAAGTAAAAAAAACTCCATCATATTGTAAATGAAATGTTATAGAAAATTATAAAAATTATAAAATAATAATTATTTAAATTAAAAAAAATTAATATATCACGTTTTTAACACGGACCAAAAAATATAAATAATTTCTCCTAGCCCCATACAGATTTAAACGTTGCCCTACGTTTTGCAAAAATCTGTATGGGGCTAGGAAAAATTATTTTATACTTTTTAGTCTATGTTAAAAACGTGGCATATTTTAGATTTTTCTTTTTTATTATTTAAGTAATTATTTTCTACTTTTTAATATTGTGTGTGTTCTGTATTTCCTGTAGTTTCTGTATTAAAAAAAATTGCTAATTACATATAAATATTTCTAATATTATTAATTAATTAATTAGTTAATATAGCATTGTCATCCAGTTCTGAGCTATGCTTAAGGTTTCAAACCTCTATCTCATCGAGAAGTTAATTTAAAATCGATTGTAAAATTTATAGCGAACTGACGAACAGTCAGGAAAGAAAGCGAGTTAAAACGTGTTAAAATTGCTTTAAGATTAAGTTCTGTATATATTTTAATAAAAAATCGACGTTTATATTTTGTATCATTTTTCCTGATGATGATAAACGTATATTACGTCAAAACGTCGATTTTTTATTAAAATATACGCAGAACTGAATCCTAAAGCCTTTTTTATTTTAATATAATGAATTCTGAAAGATTTTTACTATATTCAATTTATATATAAAATAACTATATTTGAAAAACAACAACAAAGTCTTCTTTGATCCTAATCAAGTTAAAAGATAATTACTTAAAATTGTCAAGTATTTGACATAATTAACTAATAAAGATTGAAAATCTCAATACGGAAACCATAAATTATAAATAACGTAATTATGTTAGAAGAAATTATCTATAATTATAATAATTTTTATAATTTTTCATGATTTATTATTATTAAAACCAATTATGCTTCCATTAAAATCAATTTTCATATTTATATTGAAAAATCCATGAGAAATTTCTTTCAATATCATTATAATTGTTATTTGTCGCAATAATTCGATCGGAAGTAATACAATGAAAAATAATTTGTTATTATTATAATCATTTGCCATGACATATTCAAATTAATTACCACAAATTATCGATCGATAAGCTATAAATTAGTTATATTTAATCAATGAATTTACAGTGGTTAATTATGTATTGTAAATTTAAACAAAAAAAAAACATGTAATTTGACTTCCTAAACATATATATTCTGTTGTTTTTCTTTTCTATCAGAAAAATAACTAAAATAAAATGGCTTTAAGTTATAGTTCTGTATTAATATTTATTAATAATAGACGTTGCAACAAACTTAACCTATATCTTTATCAGGAAAAATAAACAAAACAAGTTACTAGGTAACAAAATAAGTAACTAGATCATAAAATTTATAAATTTTTAACTAAAAGAAGTCAAATTTTATTTAAATCACTGCCTTCACAAATTCTTTATAAATTTCTATTGCTTCTTTTAACAATCTGCTATTAATATTTATGGTTTTTGCAAATAATATGTGATTTGTAAAAACTTAAAGGAACTTTTATGATTAATAATTTTTTTTAACATATCGAACAAACGATATAATTTGTAAAAACTTAAAAAAAAAAAAATAATTTTTTCATAAATATCTCGATAAGTATAAGTTTTAGCGCAAAATGTGTGGAATAGTTTTCTATAGAGAAAATAAAGTTACATAAGATAACATTGTTTAAGTTTCTTAAAAACTTAACACCGAACAAAAAGTGAGGAAAAGTGAATTATTTAAAACTATTTGTATGTACCAAATCTTTACATTAATTGTAGATTATTATATTTTTTTATGTGATCCATTTATATATTTTGTATTTTTCTTCTTTTATATATCATATAGTTAACGATACAATGACCGAAACGTCCAAAAAAAAATAAATAAAAAATTAAAATTATGTACATTTTTACCACTTTGACTGCAAGGAAAAAGTGGTATAGCGTTTGGTACGGTGTCTGTAACATTTTCAAAAAAAATAAAATTGTATAGAAATCCTTCATATAGCCTCTAGATGACGAATCTGAACTTAGTTTATGTGGGTGTATGGATGTGCGTCGTCAGCTCGCTCGGTCGTAAGTCAAAATTTTGTGGCTGCAACTCCTCCTAGACGGTTCAACCAATTTTAATGAAATTTTCAGGATAAATTTGTCTAGTACCCAAGATGATCATGTGGTTTTATTTTTTCCAGTGATGCCAACTTTCCGAGAAAAAAATTACTAAAGTTTTTAAAAATTCATATTGGCTACGTTATTTATCCGATTTTGATCAAATTTTCAGAAAAGATTTCCCTAATACTCCCATTAATTATATAATTTTATTAATGTCCAGTGTTGCCAACTTTCCAAGAAAAAAATTACTAGTTTTAAAAAATTTATTGTGGCCATGTTATTTAACCGATTTTACTCAAATTTTCACAAAAGATTCTCCTAGTATTCATATAATTTATGTAATTTTAACAAAATACAGTGTTGCCAACTTTCCAAGAAAAAAATTAACAAAATTCATTGTGGCTACATCATTTATTCGATTTTGATCAAATTTTCAGAAAAGTTTCTCCTAGTGCCCACATAAATTATAATATTATTCAAATACAGTGTTGCCAACTTTCCGAGAAATGTCAAAGTGGTCTCTATATGAGTTTACCCATATACTTCTAATCTTGTTTTATTAAATGATCCATTTTTTCCTGAAAATCTTCCAAATTGAATAAACAAATGACCTAATACAAGCAAACTCACCTCCTTTTCGTGCGTGTAGAAGAGAACGGCAAGATCTAGGCGTCGACGTCGCTGTTCGACGCGCGCTGCAAACGACGCCACGTGCGCCTCCAGCTCGTGCGCCACGGAGTAGATGTCGTCCGCGTCGCACTCGCCGGTATGCGCCAGTTCCTCGGCCGCCGAGAGCAGCTTCTCCGCGTTCGTATACGTGTTCTGAAAACACAAAACACATTCACCAAATTATATTATTATAATACGGCATATACATATGTATGTATGGATATTACACAGTTTGTTTTTCGGTCTTATTTTTGTTTATTTCGTACAAGATTCTGCTGTGAATTAATATTAGAGCTTACAAAAATCTAGTGTTTTTACGAAGATTAAAAGTATTAAAATATTTATTTTTAGTTATTTTTTCGCTACATAAATTCTAATTAGAATGGCAGACAACTTTAAATAAAAGAAAATAATATACTAGAAAATTAATATTAAATGGTAGCACGTTGGTAGTGGTTTGCGGAACTTTAAGTCAATATCCCACAATATCAAAACTTAAATTCATTGTTATATATTATAAAATTATATATATATATATATATGTATTATTATAACATCAGTATAAGTTTATCTATATAAAATTATTAAAAAATTACACTGTAATATTTATCATGAATTTAATGAGAAATATAATTACATATTTTCATTAAATTCGCAACATAATAAATTATACAAAGATCTGTTTTAATATAAAATATTTTTATGATAAATTTCATTTTTAATTTAAAATTTCCGCGCATTTAATAAATTCCATAAATTATTTACACAATTTAAAATACTAATTAACATTTATTAAAATATTCGCCTCCTTTTGCGCAGTTTCAAATGAATACTAAACAGATGGACACTAATTACTCAAAATCTTAATTTTCTAAGAAAAATTACGTTATATTTTTTATTTATTCATTAATTAATTTATCATATTAGATTATTATCTATTTGTGTAAAAGTCTCAGGGCCAATTGCATAAAACACTGTTAAACAATTTCTAAGTTAACTGATTAATATATATATATATATATATATATATATATATATATATATATATATATATATATATATATACAAAGATAATAATTCGAAGAAAACAAATAAAAATTCATCTGCCCACAGATTGTAACTGTACCTAGCCAGTGAAAATAAATTCACTTATTAATATAATAAAGTTTAATAAAGCATTTTAGTCGAGCTAAGATTAAATACCACAACGTTATCACATTCTAACAGCCCACATAAAACTTTAATATATTCTATTTAGCGTTAAAGTGACAACAGAATGGAACTAAACAAAAAAAAAATTTTTATTGTGATGACATATTACAGAGAAGAGAATTTTGTCAGAATAATAATTATAAGAAAATCTCGGCAAACAAAATTTTCACTGTTCAAATTTTCAATTAAGGTAAAATTATATATAGCTGCTGATAATACAAAGAAGGAAGCTTTTTTTTTATTATATTGAAGATAATGTATAATAACTAATAAGCCATGTAAAAAGTTTAATGAAAGAGAAATTTACTATAGAATATTTTTCTTGTATCTTTTATAACAGGATTATACAATAAAATTATGGCCCGTATTCTCATCTCACTTTTAAAAGTAATTTTTGTCAAAAGTACTTTTGACATTTACTTAAAATTATTTATTAAGCAATTTTAATTCATTTATTTAAATTTCATAATATTAGATATAAAAATATATATCATAAATAGAAATACTATTCATATTTGATAAGAGGTAGAAGTAAAAATTTATTTTAAAGCAAAAAATAAAAACAGTTTTTCATAAACAAAAAAGGTGGGAATACGGGCCTATGTTTCTTTATAATTTTACTTAAAATATTTACCAAATATTAAATATTTTTATAATATCTACAAGAATTTAAAAATATAACTCTGATAAATCAAGAATTTCAATGATTGTGTAACTATTGTACCCACATATTCAGACTGTATTTTCCAAATAAATGAAAAAAGTTTAAGTATATATAAACAGATAAACTTCTATTCTGAAATCTATTATCGCATTTATATAAAAAAAATTGTATATCTAGATTATTTTTTCTTTATCTTTTGTCAATAATACAGACCTAATTCAATAACCAACAAATTCCCTCGTTTTTCCTTCAATTAAACACGAAAAATAAAAAATATCTTTCATTTGCAATCAATAAAAAATAACCCCTCGTTAATTTGCATAGTCAATCAAAGTCTGTTACAACAACCAGAAGCGAAATAAAAACGAAAAAATAATGAGGCAACCGGGGCCACTAGTAGCTCTACGGTGAAGAGGTCCGCGACGCGGTGTGTCCCATTCCTCTATCGTGCCTGGGTGCAATGGGAGGACAATGACTCGAGGACGCGCAGGATTCCGGAGGTGGTAGAAACATTGGCGCGCATGCGCTGACTGCAATGGCTGGGGTCGTGCAAGGACAACAGTGTCACGGTCATTTTTACTTTCATCATAACATCCGTAAGTAGTAAATTGCAACAACTGTGTATATTGTATGCGCTTCGTTTATACAGTTGCTATATTAGTTATTACGATTTATTATAATCAAATAATGAATTGTTTTGTTTTGGAGCAGTTACAGTTTCAATTACGTAATTACATAACGAAAAAAATGGCTACTTAAAATAAAACGGTTTTAGGTCGTACTGCTGAATTAATATTTATTAATAATCAACGTTTCCGTATAATATAAATATTCTTTAACACAGTGAAATATTCTTCAGAACTCATTGTATTAAAATAAAAACTGTTTTACGATTAGATTCTGTTAAATTATTGTATATAGCAGTATATAGCAACAAATTACTAGCTAACATATAAATAACTAGATCATACGAATTATAGATTTTTAATTAATGGAAGCCAAATTTTATTTTAAATATTCTTCTACTAACAATATAATTTAATCTATTTACAAAAAGAGAAGCTAGTATTTTAGTAAGCAATTCATTATTTTAAACTTCAAGTAGCTATATCCGGTTTTTAAAACACTAACTACATTATTACACTATGAAACTACATCTGTGGACCATCAAAAAATACATTAACCTAGACACAAAAACTAAAGAAAATTTCACTTCATTATTTTAAGTTTTGATTAAGCAAAACATCGTTTAAACACTTACTAATTAATCTCTTTATCAAATGGAAGTTAATTAAAAAAATAATAATATAAAATAATTATTTCTATTATAGTATGTATAAAAATAAATATGAATCAACGGCATGTCAAAAATCACGTTATCTAAATATTTATTTTTACATTAAGAAAAATTTTGAGATTTTTAGAAGTAGCATTTGTTCTTGTTTTTTTTTTCTTGAAGATTGTAAATGTTTCGTCAAATCAAAGAAGTGAACATCTTCAAAGTACACAAAAACTACGGATATCTATTTAAAATCTTAAAAGACACGAAACCAACTGTTTGGAAAAGTAAATAGCATTTGTTTTTCTTGTCATCCGGTTATAAAATTGTTATAGATTTTATGCACCATTTTCATATTATGTAATAAAATAAAATACACGTAGTATATTATTTTGTTTAAAACGAAAACTGGTCAAAATTAAAATTAGTATAAACAGAAATTTTATGCTTAATATAATAATAATAATAATACTGCCATACAGCTGTTTTTTAATTAGTATACTAAATATTTGTTAAATTTAAACACTATTTTAAGCAAATTATATTTTCATTAAAATAATAAATTATTCAAATTAGTAACCCTTGCAATTAAATCATAATTGTGTTCCAAATCCAAAAAAAAAATTGTAAGCCTCGCAAATCTCTGATTAAAATTTATACAACAAACTGACAAAATTTAAATGAAAATCCGGTCTAAATGTAATTATGTATATAACAAATTATCTGACAACATTTATTATTTATGCATTTAGTGCAAAATCCTTCATGTCATTTACCAAACAAATTAATCAAATCTGCTGTATACATATTCCAATTTCTGTTTCCAAATACACACAAACACACCTCTCTTGTCTGAATATTATTACTGGTCTGATGTTTGTTCCACTTATTTCCACTCAGTTGATTAATCGTTTCCGTATCTTAGGTGGCTTTAGACGTAGGGAAATAAAAAACAAAACACGCTCAAAGAGTCGATCGGCTGCCGTTCAACTGTTTCTTGGAGCAAAAGTGCGTTTGTGCGCGCGTCGAGTCTTTTATGTAAATAATCCGTTTATAAGTCTTGTTTCTTCTTTTTTACTTTTTCGATTTGCGTCTCGGTTGAATGTTATTATTGTGAATGAACCCTTAAGTTGGTTGGGTTCGTTTTGCTTTTGTCGCCTGAAGTTCGAAACGGATATCCGTTGTTCTGATTAACTGCGTTTCTTTGTGGTGTAAGAATAAGAAAAAAAAAATTTTCTTTATTTTTTTTTGGATTCTTGTATTATTTGTGTGAGTGGTAATATATATGTAAAGACTATTATTTATTGTTATTTTATTTTTAATAGATTCTCTTGAGCGTTATATAAAAATATTTTAAGCTACAAATTTAAAATTTAGTTATTAACACCGTAACACTTTATAAAATTTATGGTCTAAAAATAAACAAATTAACTTAATAAATATGCATATTAAATTTAATAATCCCTGTAATTACTTTATTATCTGGTACTTAACTAACTAAAACTGTAGAAATTTAGAAAATATATTTTAAGAAATAGTAAAATTTTTATTTCTAACCAGAGAGATAATAGAGAATATGGGAAAACGTGTTACTAGAATAATTAAAAGAAAATTTTTGCACATTACGACAGTAATATTATAACACATCACGTACATAACACATATCATACGGTACATTACAGAGTTGTATTGAAAATTTTACAGTTTAATAAATTATTTTGCACTTAAATGCATATAGATAACAATAATGATAATATGTATAGCTTGTGCTACATCAGCTAATTAACTACGGAGATTTGTATATGAATACATTTAATTAATTTGTACGTTTGCATAATTATTGCATACCTGATTATCAGTATTCTAATTCTGTGATTATTTCCTCGTTTCCTATTTTTCTCATTTCTTTTACAAATTTTAGTTGAAACATATGAATGTAATCCGTTCAATCATGCAATTTTTTATATTATATATAAAGATAAAAATTTCTGTTAGAGCTAGTGATAAATGAAATTTTTTCTTTAAGCTTGTTATTAATTATTGTTATTCAGTCACGATTATATATATATATATATATATATATTGTAACGTAATGTTAATATCTGGGTCCGGTTGCACAAAGCATTGTTAAACGCTTTGTAAATTAACCAATTCGTTAACTTGCAACTGGTCAATCAATGGAGCGGTTCTAAAACAACTGACAATCTAGTTGCCTAGTTAACACTTTGATTAAATTAACAATGCTTTATGCAAAAAGGAAACGTTGGTAAATATAATAAAATATTTAATATCATTTTTTTTTTAATTAGTCGATATTACAATAAAAATACTTTTAGTTTTGTTTATGCGTTTTCTCTTTGCTTTCATGTGAAATTTAATCAAATCCTTCCAAAGTTTTCGTGCGCATTTCCTTATAAATTTCCACCATAACAAAGCTTATATCACTTCCCCTCCCTCCCCCTAGCCACAACAATATCAAAAGAAAATACTTGACTTTCATGAAAATATTAGCCACCAAAATATGATCATAATCAAATCCAACGCGTCTGAGTTTTTCGTTAGTCAAAAGAAAACGCAACGGTTCCGGGGCACTAATCTTTCCTATACGTGCAAACCAAGCCCAGAAGTAAACGCAAGCAATACTTTTGAGGGTGAAAACTTTTATTTTCATTTGTGTCGAGAAATTCTCCCCCCAAGCGCTGTCAAACTATTGTGATGGAGTTTATTTTTTTGCCGTATCATTTTCGGACAGTTTGCTGCACTTTGGGATTATGTCCTATGTTGTTATTTCATCACATTGAATGGATATGTTAAAGTGAATATCACTGGAACTATTTTTTTTTCTTCTCTAGTGGTGTGTCTAGGCCACCCCCGATTCTCTTGTCACGAATAATTGAAGGGAGGCAATCGAATTTATTTTGTTTCCGTGGAATTTTTATTCAACGCTACAAGATGAAATAGTATTCGCGTGTTTTTTTAATCAAGATATCACAGAGAATATACTGTAGGTGAAAATTTTTTCATTTATATTGAAGTTGTTTGATCTGGAACTTTGATGTTATTGAAAATATTGGATGTCTCTATGGAAGGGATTATAGTCTATCAAAATTTTAAAGGTACGTGAAGCTGGAACAACCATTTTAGCACAATCAATCGAAACCTATCAGAAAATTTAGTACTCATTTATTACTAATTTATTACGCAAAAGGCAAATTTATTACCCTTGTCTTTTAAAAAATACAAGGGGTTGTGCTAGCTTAACCGTGAAGCTAGCACAACCATAAGCACAACCACGAAAAAAAATAATATAAACCTATCAGAAAATTTAGTACTCATTTATTACTAATTTATTACGTAAAAAAAAAAATTATTACCCTTGTTTTTTAAAAAATACAAGGGGTTGTGCTAGCTTAACCGTGAAGCTGGCACAACTATAAGCACAACCACGAAAAAAAAAATATAAACTTATCAGAAAATTTAGTACTCATTTATTACTAATTTATTACGCAAAAAGCAAATTTATTACCCTTGTTTTTTTAAAAAATACAAGGGGTTGAGCTAGCTTGACCGTAAAGCTAGCACAACCACAAAAAAAATATATAAACTCCTCACATACCATACTACTAATTAATTACTAGTGTATGATGAGCGTGAAATTGAAAAAAATGTTGTAACAAAAGTTGGTGTTAGTCAGTTAAGATGGTTCGGACATGTTGAGCGAATGTCTAATGAACGTTTGGTTAAAAAGATTTATTTGAATGATTTTGATGGTATACGTTTGCATGGACGTCCGATGAGTAGTTGGAGTGGTATGATTGAGAGAGTGGCTTGCGTGAGCGAAAGTTTTCAAGTAGTAGGAATAAAAGAGCATGTATGAGAGGAATTATGAATGTGGATGAAGCGAAAGTTGCTTATTTAGATAGGAATGTTTGGATTGTGATTGTGTATGTATGTATGTATGTACTAATTAATTACTAATTAATTATTAATTAATTTCTAGGTAATTACCCAATAATTATTTATTATTTAGTAAAAAATAACTCTGTAGCATTTTTAAATTAGTAATCATAATAATAATAGACAAATACATTCAAAGTTTTCAGTATTGTTCGAACGCTTAATGAAATCGACCGTGCAAAATCAGTGATTGTGCTGAAGTAATCAATTCGGAACTCAATTATAATTTTGGTCACCAAATGATCTACTCCTACCCTTTAAAATGCATTTCGAGTGGTTGTGCTGGAATAATAAATTAAAAAGTCAACTTTTCCCACCGAATGATCGACTACTGCACTTTAAAATACAGTAGTTTTGCACTGGACGTTAACAAAACTAACAAAACAATCAAACTTCCTGTATGTGTGTAAATATTTGCGTAATGCATCCCTTTCTTTGCTATTTAACAACATCATTAGAGTTACAAAAAATCGGCGCAGTAATTAAATATATTTTCTAATTAGTTAATAATTCTAATTAGTAATTTCTTATTATTTATAGCGCAGTTTTTTCCGATTCAACCGAATTAATATAGTTGACATATTAAAGGAATGATTCTGACACATTACGGGTCATTGTAACTCATTGATGATCTAAAACTAGTCTCACATTATAATGAAGTTTTTTCCTCGCTCAATCGGATTTCATATATTACACATTGACACATTAATGTGTCGAACTCACACACACATATATTGAACATATATTGAAATTAATTAATAATTAATTAGTAATTAATTAGTACATACATACACAATCACGCCATGTACCCAAAAGGGTGTGGCACAAACTCTTTTCATCATCTCGAAATCAGTCACCTCCAAACATTCTTATCCAAACAAGCAACTTTCGCTTCATCCACATTCATAATTCCTCTCATACATGCTCTTTTATTCCTACTAGTTGGAAACTTTTGCTCACGCAAGCCACTCTCTCAATCATACCACTCCAACTACTCATCGGACGTCCACGCAAACGTATACCATCAAAATCATTCAAATAAATTAGACATAGACAATAAAATAGACATTCGCTCAACATGTCCGAACCATCTTAACTGACTAACACCAACTTTTGTTACAACATTTTTTCAATTTCACGCTCATCATACACTAGTAATTAATTAGTAGTATGGTATGTGAGGAGTTTATATATTTTTTTTGTGGTTGTGCTAGCTTTACGGTCAAGCTAGCTCAACCCCTTGTATTTTTTAAAAAACAAGGGTAATAAATTTGCTTTTTACGTAATAAATTAGTAATAAATGAGTACTAAATTTTCTGATAGGTTTATATTTTTTTTTTCGTGGTTGTGCTTATGGTTGTGCCAGCTTCACGGTTAAGCTAGCACAACCCCTTGTATTTTTTAAAAAACAAGGGTAATAATTTTTTTTTTTTACGTAATAAATTAGTAATAAATGAGTACTAAATTTTCTGATAGGTTTATATTTTTTTTTTCGTGGTTGTGCTTATGGTTGTGCCAGCTTCACGGTTAAGCTAGCACAGCCCCTTGTATTTTTTAAAAAACAAGGGTAATAATTTTTTTTTTTTACGTAATAAATTAGTAATAAATGAGTACTAAATTTTCTGATAGGTTTATATTTTTTTTTTCGTGGTTGTGCTTATGGTTGTGCCAGCTTCACGGTTAAGCTAGCACAACCTTTTGTATTTTTTAAAAAACAAGGGTAATAATTTATTTTTTTACGTAATAAATTAGTAATAAATGAGTACTAAATTTTCTGATAGGTTTATTTTTTTTTTTTCGTGGTTGTGCTTATGGTTGTGCTAGCTTCACGGTTAAGCTAGCACAACCCCTTGTATTTTTTAAAAGACAAGGGTAATAAATTTGCCTTTTGCGTAATAAATTAGTAATAAATGAGTACTAAATTTTCTGATAGGTTTCGATTGATTGTGCTAAAATGGTTGTTCCAGCTTCACGTACCTAAATTTTAATACTATGTTGAATAGTGTTCTTTGAAAACTGTATAAAAGTACAGTATGTCAAATAGTAATGACAAAATAATAATTATGTGATTGGATCAAAGAAAGATATTGATTGAATGTTCAATAGGGATGTCTATTATTTTCTGTATTACTAGACATTTTAAGAAAAATAAAACAAAAACTAGATAATGATCTTTCGGCTTTCATGGTCAGTATTCATTGAATTACAGAATTTTCTGAGCTGGTATGTCGTTACTGAATTCAGTCACCAAGCACTGAGAATGCCATTTACGATGTATGGCGAAACGTCTGCGACGAGGATAGATTGACCACGATATACCAGCTCAGAAAATTATATGTAATATTACATAAACCACCTGCATTGTACAAAAAGTTGCTATTGTACATAAAAACCATAGTAAATAATATTACATCTTATTTTAGCAAAATAGTGGATTACATAAATTTTCTGTAAAAATAATATATTTTTTTTAATTTTAAATATAATAATTAATTTACTTATTTTGTTACCTAGTAATTTGTTTCTGTGTTCGCTTATTTACTGTAAATTTCATTTGTATCATTTTTCCTTATAAACATGTACGTTAAATAAGTACATCAAAATGTCGATTATTAATAAAAATTAATACAGAAGTATTTTATTTTAGAATTATTATTATTGCAAACGATAGAAAAAACAAAATGATGTAAATCTTTAAAAGGATATTAATAATATACATAAATATTAAAACAGATATTTTATAATACACTATAATTAATATAGCAATATATAAATTGAAATAAAAAATTACAAAATGTAAATTAGCCAAGCAATAAAATTATACATAACTCCTCATTAGTCGCATCTAAAAACTAATTTCTATCAGCCATATATAATTATTCTCAGCATTCGAATATAAATCATAAGCGAATTTAAAAAAAAATCAAACCGGAACATTAATAAATTAGTAGTATTATAGTAGGAAAAAGTGTTAACACTTCACGGCATGACTAACCACTTATTGCGACTAAATAAATAATATATTATGACAGAGCCCAGTTTCACCGTCATCTTATCGGTTCAAGATTTTCACGATGTGCGACTTCGTACACAGCATGTTACGGGTATTTATACAGCACACACATAAACAGTTGACGGTGTGGAAATTTAATAAGTCAAGTTTACTTTTTAAGCCGTGATACAGATTAAATGCAAGCTGGATAATTGCGCCGTCCTACAGATATTGTATAAATATATCAGTTATTATCAGGGCTTCAAACCGGAACTGAACAGAAAACCAAAAAAAAATCGATACTTTTGCTGGAACCGAAAAAAATATCGGTTTATTTCGGTTCAATACATGTTGAAACATTTTTAAATTTTTTGTTATTGAAATTGAAAATGAAACTAGAGATCACTTTGAGAAAGGTGTATTTTTTATAATAACTTTGCTTTTAATATTCTTTAAATAGTTTAAATGAAAATACTAATTTCTAAGTTCAGATTGTTTATTTATTTGTCAATTTTATGTTTCTGAAGATTTACGCGTAGTAAACCGAAACGTTGTATTAAAACTAAAACAAATAAGAATTAAAAATTTATCGACTTGACATAAATCAATCTTATGACTGAGAAAATGTATTCTTGTCGTAAATCGAAGATTATCTGTTCATTAAAATTTTATTTACTTATTGTATTTTTCGGCAAACAATTAATTATCAATAGAAAAAGTTTCAATTTCTCAATATTTATTGTTGTTAACACAGATTTGTGACCTTATTTTTCGTGGCGCAATTAATCTATGCCCGATTTTCTCCGATCAGCACAAACTCTTAAATTGTCATTCGGTCATAAAGTTGTTCGAAATAAAATAGAAATTTGTCGCATCGTCATGCTGACACCGTATGTTCCCGAGATTAAATGTGTTGTTTGCATATAATTATACCAAACATGCGATCGTTGTATCTGAGGCTAGATTTCAAGAATCGATGGCTCTGTATGCAGACTGTAAACATACAGAAAGATTTGATTTTTAAATCAAAGAAAGCAATGTCTTTAAGATCTTCTATCTTTCTATATTTGAGTTTGATATTTAGTTAAGATGTTTCAAGTTGTCTTGTGTTGCTTGTCATATGCGGTGAAATCCGTGTAAATTATTAATTATTGTTTAATGATGTTTATAGATTAAATATTAGATAGTATGTTCAATGATTACGGACCTTAGTGGAACATTTCTATTATGTGGTACGTCTCCAATATTTAACGATATAAAAAAAATAAAATAGCTTTAGGATTAAATTCGGTATATACTTTATTTAAATATCGACGTTTCGATATATTCTTTGCATATCTTTATCAGGAAAAAACACAAATGATAAATAATAAACAAGCAAAAAAGTAAGTATATTAAAAAATATATAAATACATACTGTGTTATTTAAATTATCGTTCGCGTTGAAACTTACATATATATATATAAAATATTTTTGTGTTAATTAAATTTGTTTCCCAATATTTAAACAAAAATGTTGACATATTAGTTTGCAACACTTTTTTCTTTTTTATAAAACATATTTAACATTTTCAAATACAAAATAAAATAAAACCAAATCAAATAACAGAAAACTTTTTCAGTTTAAAGTTTAAAAGTGAAATTAGTATTTTCTGTACAAATAAAAAAAAAAACCAGTGAAAATAGCTATTTGAAATATTTTTAATTGCTTTATTTTTTTAGTTTCTGTTTAAATGAATTTTCAATTTTTAATCATAGTAACATTTCCAGTAAAAAATTATATATCAGTATTAAAATTTAATAGTCAAGTTTTTTTAGAAATGAAGTAAGTAATTCATATTTCTCACATCATTATTATTATTATTATAAATTTTTTTATATGTATAAAAAAATTGTGTTTTATTCAAACTTTTAATGCCGAAAAATCAATGTTCATTAATATTATAAATTTTCCATGAAAAACACAAAACGAAATTTGTTAAAAAATCTTCATATAACATATTGATAGTTTTATAAACAACAAAATAATTTAATAGAAAAGTAAATATATTTATATATAATGAATAAATTAACCAAGTAAATTACTTGGTCAAATACCATAGTAATAAATTTTGCACTAGAAGTAAATGCAGTCATAACCAACAAATGTCTCAACACATCATCTATTTTTAACAAATTCTCTTTGTTAAATCCTTTGTAGTTTTTGCCTCTGTCACGATTTTTATAGATTTTCAAATGCTTTATAAATGTTATTGAATATATTGAAAGATTATTTATATATGTCGAAATTGTCAGTCTGCAAATCTACCAATAGTTATTTATTTAAATTGTTCAAACTTGTAAAGTACTTATTTTATACTTTGATGTTTATGAAACTATGATTTGCAGCCCCTCAAATGTTAAATATTCTATAATTAAATTTGAACTAGTACTAGAACAACCAATGTCACAAGTTGAGCACATACAATATTAATGACTCCTGCACTAAAATACAGAAATATGAAATATTATTAGTTGAGCAAATACAATATTAGTGATTCCTGCACTAAAATACAGAAATATAAAATATTTATTCAAGCATTGATTCAAAATAAATGATATTGAATATAAATTATAATAAAAAACCGTGATTTTGTATTTATTTAAATCAACTAATATATTATGCGTTCTGATTAAAATAAAACAAATGTGTGTGTGTGTGTGTGTGTGTGTATGGCAATGCAGCAGTTGCTCTAAATTTATTTGCATAATTTACCATTTTAATGCGAATAAAATGAACATAAATTAGAATCTATTATTTTAAATAAATAGAGAAGTTGTATGCATCTTCTTCTGTGATTAACGAACCAAGAATGACCATGTATACACTACATAAACTTGCATAATTGCATTTGTATTACTGCAAAAAGGCAAAAAAAATGAACGAAATAATTGAAAGTACATAATTACGAAAAAATTCTAAAGCAATGCTTACAATAAAAACAACCAAACTGTGACACTAAGCTCAGTGCAGTCTTAAGGCATGGGTCCACTGGGCACTTGCCCTGGGGCCCCACAAGCTAATCTGAATGATTTCAATCTGAATTGTTATAATAAGAAGTTCGTACAAATTTTATACTGTGTCTCATTCTAATCTGTGCTTATGTTTTAACACCAATTTTGTTTTTTGTTAAAGTGCCCATAAAGTAAATATATGTTTTAATATTATCGGCCATATATTTCAATTTTAAGTTATTAGTTCATTCTTTCGAAACCAGAACGACATGCTATTAAACAAAAATACTAATAATTCTTAATTATTTTTCAATAACACTGACATATAATACAAAATTTAAATTTCAACTAAATCCATAAATAAGTAAACTTAATTCATACAACTAACAGTCAAAAGACTTCTTCCGATAATTAAAAATTAAAAACAAAATTACAAGCAATAAAACACATCTCTATTAAATAAATAATTAATGCCCTGATTGTTCAATTTTATTCGTATTTAAAAAGATCTTAAAATCCAAATTATGTAGATAATAATAAAATACTCACGATGAGAAATGCGATAGTAAATAAAAGAATTTAAATATCGCGTCATTAAACAATTGAAAACCAATAAAAATGTCGTATTGCCCGGGTAATACTTCAAACAAAATTAAAACACTATCACGAGCCATTCGTTCTCAACATTGTCGTTTTCACGCCAAGACACCAGGGGGACACTTTAATAAGAGGCTATATTTTTTTGAAATTTGTCGGAAGCTGCTATGTTCACCAGAGTTGAACTAGCCCAAAAGTCACTAGCAGATAGAACATATATTTCTTTTATTGCTTCATATATTAGTCCCCATAAATATACGATATATATTTTACTGTCTTTTGATATACTATTTCTACATATTTTATAGGTTTTGTCTTATACGAGTCGAGAGTGTTTCATTTAAATAAAGTATCTCAGTTATACACTAAAATAAGATTAGAAAACATATGGATAAACCCATATATAGACTAATTTGATATATAACTATATAATAGAGTTTGTTATGTTTGTGATATTCATAATGATAGTTTCCAATTTATTAAGAAATGCGTAATTGCTGTATTTAATTAATTTATTTATTTTATGTAATATTCTTCTTTATATTAATATAAATAAATATTATAGGTTATAACGAAATAAGTACCTAACTAGATTATAAAATTTATAAATTATTAATTAAGGACAAATTTTATTTAAATAGTGTCTTCACTTCACATTAATTAATGTTTTTTTTTTTATATAAAAAAATTTAATTACTTTCTACCATCTTTTGTAGCTTCTACCATATTTTTTTTACCTTAAACTGTTTGTATTCCATCGGTAATAAATTATTTATGTTACAGAAAAACAACTTTTCATTATAGAATAATGAAAAACTCTTCGCTTAATAAATTATTAAAGTCTAACATTTCGATTTAATTGAATGTAATCATCAATGCGTAAACGAATAAATAATTTAATCAACTGGTGAAGACGATAAAAGAAAATTGATGATTGTTTGTCTATTTCTCTATTGCATTGTAATAGTAAAGAAGTGCAACATTGGTTTTTAATTAAATAGTATAATATACCATTCGAAATATTACAAGTAAATTGTATATTTATTGTCCCAAACAATATAATACGTTCATATTTTATTAACGTATACGTTTATGTCCTATTGTGTTTTATTAATATTTTCTACGTATTTTATTTATTTTCAACAGAAAATGTAAACTGAATATAATAGTTATTTATATATCTAGTCTTAAAAACGCACTTTCTGTAAGAGATGCATATACATATATTTAACTTGTTAAATCGATTTGAATTACTGCTTTCTCTAAGAATAATTTAAAACAATTTTTTGTAACACATTGGCCCGTATTCTCATCCCACATTTAAAAGTGATTTTTATCAAAATTACTTTTGACATTTATTTAAAATTATTTAATAAAAATATTACTCATATATATATATATATATATATATATATATATATATATATATATATATATATATATATATATATATATAAGAGTTAGAAGTTTATAGCAAAAAATAAAAGCACTTTTTCATGAACAACAGAGTTGGGAATTGATTCTGTCAGATAAATTTTTATTAATAATTGAAAAAAATAATGATGGATAAAACTAATTATTCATACAAATTTGAAAAACAGAGTTGTTCCACTAGCTATTTCAAAAAATACTGCAGTATTAAATAGAAATATTTTGCTAAATAAATTACTTAAATAATATTAATATTACCTTATTATCGGATGTATACTGTACCATTTTTGTTAAAAATAATGTTTCGTTAAAACGTAAATTCTGAAATTCCGCAAGAAATAATTATAATTATAATATTAATATATAATAGTTATAATTATATAATTATAACTTCTAATTATATAACTTTGATATTTTAAAAGTACAATTATATCTCACAAACAAACTTGAAATATACTCAAACATCATTCGATAAAAAATCAGTGTATAAATCCTATCTCCATTGTCACAGCTGTATAACCGAAAATTCCAATCAACCGGCCTTCATTTAATGCTAAAAGACTTATTTATATACTTCAAATTACATAATTTAAATCCCATTTAATTCTAGTATTTCAACCCCATTCAATTAACATCTACCAAACAAAAAATTGAAACCATCCTTGATACAATTACACCGCACACTATAATAATTTCATCGTAAAGCAGGCAACCAACACACATTTGGGCCAAAAACCCTATAAGAATCCCCCGCCAATAAATCTGGGGGTGGCCATGGTCTCTATAAGCCATCTGCGACCGCTTTAATACAGCACGTGCCGTCACTCACACATGAAGACGAAGTGTACGTTGTTAAGTTGTTAAGGCTCAAAAAACAAAGATAGATAAAATCGGCGATAGATGAGTAGAAGTGAAATAGTGTGAGTACAGTGGTCCCAAACTCAAATTAATTGCGGACTGAAAGCTTATCCTGCGCTGTAAATTTTTTTTATTTATTTATGATAAAACCAAATCAAATGGATTTTTGATCTGGTTTTATCATCCTTCGAAAATTTAAGATATAATCTACAATTTATATATAATTTTACTACATGACAATTTCTTCACAATTCAATACGTATTTTTTTATAAAACTTGTGACTGTTTTGTATAATTACATTTTTATCATATTAACCTTACCATGTGACTTACGGATTATGAAAAAATAATACTACAAGATTATTTTATTACGCTGAAGATGGTTCATGCTAATGACCGAAACGTACGAAAAATAATCAATTTATATCAGAAATTAGTTTACTTTATACGATCCATTTGCGCCTTTTACCTAACAAAATAATTATCACAGTAAAATTACATACTGTTGTTATTTTTACTGTTAAAACCTATGTAAAATTACATAAATTTAAGATATAATGAATCTTACTGGCGGGCCAACAACTAGTGAACATAATTTAGAAGTACATATGTATGATTTATAAAATAAAATGTAATTGTAAACACTGTTCACTATTCACAAAAAATATATTTAACCAAAGTAAATACGTATTTCAACAGCAATGCTGTCCTCATCGCTACAAGTATTATACTTGTAGCGATGAGGACAGCATTGCTGTTGAAATACGTATTTACTTTGGTTAAATATATTTTTTGTGAATAGTGAACAGTGTTTACAATTACATTTTATTTTATAAATTAACAATTCACAATTACCTACAAAATGAATTTCAAACTTATTGACATATGTATGATTTTCTAATTGTAATTATTTGTTATTATAATAATTTACACAAATGTATTCGGTAGCGAAGACCATCAATCAATAGATGGTCAATTATCACTTTTCAAAGTGTATTTGGACGATAAAAAGACATCATAAACATTCATGCCCCAAGTTAATTCTTTATAAAACAAATATTAGAAAAAAACTGCAAAAACAAAAAGCATTACGCAGATTGTAATATTAATTCTTATTTTAAATTTTTGTTACACATAACTATTCCGCATAGTTTTAAAACTTGATATCTAATAATATTTAATTGATTGCCAAACTGTACCAGATTACAATGTAAAATTCTTTCCAATCGAATGGGGCTTGTTGTGGGCCGCATAAAATCGCAGCGCGGACTGGATGCAGTCCGCGGCCCATCAGTTTAAGACCACTGTGGTAGTAGATTTTTCGGTATTCTGAGTGAGAACCGAGTGTAGTAGATCAGTGGTGCGCTTTAGCTGGGATTAATGCAATGGTCAGCTAAATATCAATTCGGAATACATGAAGTGAAGGGTGCCCCTTCCTCCTGTTGAAGCAGTTCGATGATAATCTTTGAAAATTTATGGGGTTTATATTGGAATTCGTGCAGAATATAAAAAATACTGAGTTTTCTTTTTATTTCGTTTGTGTTTTATGCTTGAAAATGATTTTTTGTTTTTTGTTTTGAATGTCCGATAATTTTACTGATTCAGCATGTAAAATTAAACAAATTGCTCAAATAAATATTTATATACAAATATAAAAAATCACGCCATATGTGGCACAAACTTTTTCCACTATGTCGATATTATTTTCCGCCAAACATTTCTATTCAGGCAAGTAACTTTTGCTTTATTTACATTCATAATATCACTCTTACATGGCTCTTATATTCCTACTACTTGAAAATATTTACTCATGCACAATACTCTCAGTCATATTGTATAAAATAATTTCTCCTAGTCCCATAATTAGATTTATAACCCCATAGAGAAAAACGCGGGGCGTATGCAATAGATAATAGTACGGAGTAGCTGTCGTTGTCCAACATTTTTCTGTATGGAATTATAAATCTGTATGGGGTTAGTAGAAATTATTTTATACTTTTTAGTCCGTGTTAAAAACGTAGTACATTAATTTGTTGTTTTTTTATTTAAATAATTATTTCAACTAAAAACAAAGTTCTTTAATATCAACTTAAGTTTGAAATAATACATTTCCCAAACTATTCCTCGCGTTCCGTTTAAATGAAAACTGAATTTGAATAACATTTTGGCATTTGACAGCAGTGGCGGATCTATAGGGGGGGTAAAGGGTGTAACTACCCCCCCTAAGAATTCTAAGATTATTAAAATATGCATATGAAAAGCTAATTAAATTAAAAAATATATATACATATGTTTTGAAATCTAAATGTATCTATGTTTTTTTTTTAATTTTATAATAATGCTTCACGTATTGTCAAATTGTCATAATAGAATTATTTTGAATCGTTATGTAAAAATATCGTAAAATTTAACATTATTTTGTTATTTCTTTGTCGGTATTCATTCGGTTATACAACCCTGCTACGAGTAGGCCAGACGCCAGACCCTTTATGCTAGCGTTTGGAAGGCCAGCTAGGTATCTGCTATTGTAAGTTACCAATAAAAGTAACACATCTGGAAACAATTTCCTCTGTTTTGCGCATTTTATGTATTTCTTTATTAACTATAGTTAAATACTGCTAGAGATATTCAAAAAAATTCTGTTATTTAACCGTTTGAGTGCTATGCGTTTTTAAAGATACTGTGTCTAAAGTGCTATGGCTATTTTGAATAATTCAGAAATAAACAAAGTGGTGTACAAAAAATGCTCTATCTTGGACAAATATCAACCAATGTTAATAATTCTTTTTTTATTATACAGATAAAGTATTAAACTATAGGAGTGTGATATAAATAACAATTAATAATCTTTATATCTATTAAAAATATTCTTACAAAAATTAAATTTATAAAAAAAAATCTCAACAATTATGTTGGTCCAGGCGTCTCGAAAAAATTATTCGTTAGTTTGGAAAACTGTTTTGTCGGAGGAATATTGGTAAATGTCAGTATTTCCTCCATTCCTGAAAAAGCAGAAGAGTCAGAAGACTCACTTTCTACTCTTAGTCTTTTTCTTCGATACGTAATAACACTACTGTCATCACTACTTGTATCCGACATCTCATTCTCCGTCGAGTCACTATGCATAGAATCCACATCCGAAATCATAGTATGTGGCATGTAAAAAAAGTGCAAAATCAAATTAAAATAATTCTGATTTGTAAAAAAAACACCAGTCGTTACAAAAAGCGCGGGTAGTAAGAACATTTGTACACCAGCCATCGGACAAACTCACACTAAACATAACGGCGCGATAGCGCTGCATCGCACTTTTCGCAAGGAACGAATGCAGCGCTATCGCGCTTCTCCGCACTCTAACGGTTAAATAGTAGTCGCAAACAGAAAACTGCGTCAGATTCAATTATGAGTATTCAAAAATATTCTTCAATTAATTATACTCGACGAAGCAGAGTATTTGAGCATGTGTTATGCGTTATATTTTGTTTTATAATATGTATGTCTCTATTTTTTTACCACTTTGACTGCAAGGAAAAGTGGTATAGCGTTTGGTATGGTGTCTGTAACATTTTCAAAAATAAAAAAATTGTATAGAAATCCTTCATATAGCCTCTAGATGACGAATCCGAACTTAGGTGTATGGATGTGCGTCGTCAGCTCGCTCGCTCGGTCGTAAGTCGAAATTTTGTGGCCGCAACTCCTCCTAGACGGTTCAACCGATTTTAATGAAATTTTCAGGATAAATTTGTTTAGCACTCAAGATGGTCATGTAGTTTTATTTTTTTCCAGTAATGCCAACTTTCCGAGAAAAAAATTACTAAAATTTTTAAAAATTCATATTGGCTACGTTATTTATCCGATTTTGATCAAATTTTCAGAAAAGATTTCCCTAGTGCTCCCATTAATTACATAATTTTATTAATAGCCAGTGTTGCCAACTTTCCAAAAAAACAATTACTAAAGTTTTTAAAAATTTATTATGGCCATGTTATTTAACCGATTTTAATCAAACTTTCACAAAAGATTCTCCTAGTATTCATATAATTTATGTAATTTTAACAAAATACAGTGTTGCCAACTTTTCGAGAAAAAAATTACTAAAATTTAAAAAAATTTATTATGACCACTTTATTTAACCGATTTTAATCAAATTTTCATAAAAAATTCTCCTAGTGCCTAAATAAATTACACAATTTTAACAAAATACAATGTTGCCAACTTATCGAGAAAAAATCACAAAATTTTAAAAAAATTTGTTGTGGCTACATTATTTATTCAATTTTGAACAAATTTTCAGAAAAGTTTTTCCTAGTGCCCACATAAATTATAATATTATTAAAATACAGTGTTGCTAACTTTCCGAAACATGTCAAAGTGGTCTATATATGGGTTTACCTATATACTTCTAATATTGTTTAAATTATTAATTTGATATATTATGGTAGATTTCTATTTCGTCTAAAGACAACAATATAAAATTAAATTGTTTATATTTTTACAAGTTTATTATCATTATTAAATAAATATAAAATATTTTTAAAATTCTTTATTACCCCCCCTAACATTTGTTGCTGGATCCGCCCTTGTTTGACAGTCTAGAACTAAAATTATAATTATAGTATTCAATTGAATACATAGTTTGTGCTGTTATATATAGTATGAAATTTCATTTCACGTATTCGTAGTTTATTAATTAGTCGAAATTTCTAGAATAATCTCAGCAAATTATCGAATATGTAACAGAATAAACTTTTGTAATAACGCGTTACATATAATATGTTATGTGTCGCATGTACAAAGTTGTAATTTAATTTATTGATATTAAAATAATTTAGAGAAAAGTATCAAAGCTGGGCAATGTACTTAAGTACAAGAACAAATACTTTGCTAAAAAATGTATTTAAGTTTAAGTACAATTATTACTTTAGTTTTAAAAGTACTTAATAATATATTTAAGTACAATACTTAAATACTTTTATACAAGTACATGCTCAGTTCTGATTGAAATTCATTTATTAGTCTGTAATTTAATTTTTATTGACTATCACAGTTTGTAATGGAGATATAAGGTTTAAACTTTAATATATTCAAATACTACAGTTTTAATTATATCAATGCGGGTAGGTATGTACAGTTGAAGAACATAAAAATCTTGTTTTATACAGAATGTAAATAAACTAACGAATAATCGCTATAATTTAATTAAAAATTGTTTCTAAGTGATAATAAAAAAATATTGATAGAACGTCAAAAAAATGGTCGCTTAGTTATGTCAACTAAATTTTCAGAAAAACTGTACTTAGTACCTTTTACCTTTAAAGCGAAGATTTCATAATGTATCAGATATTTAAAACAAACAATTTCTTCTTCGACTGTACCGAGATAGTCAACTTGAAGCAGAAAGCGTTCACTTCAATCAAATACGGATTAAATACATTCATTAACAGACGTACGTATGTGCGTACGTACTTTAGGTAAGTATACTGCATACCTAATTAATACGAGCGTCAAATTGACTGGAACGCAAAAGCAACGCTGCGCAAATGCTAGACTAAACACAATCACTATTACGAGCCTGTGCAAAAGACAGCATACAGTCGTATAGTACTAGATGCTTTTTCGCAGTCTATAGCGGGCCTTACACGGTTACTCAGGAATGACAGTCTGACTAAGTCATTCCTGACTTCAATCACAAAGCCCCCTACACTTATCAATCAAACTGACAATCCGATTGAAGTAATTTTAGCTCAGTTGATATTGGAACACCAAAAAGTGCGAATCTGGCATGAATATTCAGGAAATTTGTCAATCGATTCATCAGTCCATCAGTCTTCACCTTACAACTTCAATGAGAATATCAATCTTCGGTCTAAATGATCGTGTGAGGCTTATAGCATCCATAATGGACTAGTAATATTGTAATTATAAACAATCTAATTTAATTTGTAGTTCTATTATACTATATTCTTTAATAAGACAGGATTTACAAAATAAAGACAAATAATTGAAATAAAATAATGAGTAAAAATAGTATATTATATTACGAGAAGTTGAAATCAATGATTATTGTGTTGGGCCAAGATATTTGTCAGTTTCTTATTTTTAACTATAGTTTAACATACAAAAAAATTTCACTAGATAACTCCTATTATCTTAAAATTTTTGTTATTAATTTTGTTTTTATTTGAAACACTATTTAACTTGTCTTTAATATTTTAGTAATAAAAATATATTTAAATAAACATAAAAAGTCAAAAAGAATATTATATATATATATATATATATATATATATATATATATATATATATATATGCTTTAATTATTATAAATTTCTATACAACAAAAAAATTTAAATATTGACATAACATTACTGCTCCAGTATATTTTTTTATTAAAGAATTTAATATTTATTTAAACACAATTAAATCTCGTTCTAAAAATTCTACAGCAAAAAGTACATATATTTTTCATTAAAATTTTAATATAAAAGCAAATCTCGACAGACTTTTGTTTGTAAAAAAATCGATATGCGGTTATCGCACGCTCCAATTTCCGTTTCGCACACACATATGTACATATTCACAAAAAAATATTTTCCACCGTATAAAATTTAATAATTAAACAAAACAACCCTACCCGTGCCCTCACTTCATTCCCCGCAAACAACCCAAAAAAAAAAAAAAACCGGGAAACCCACGCATATTTGGAAAGTCGGGAAAACGAATACTTTACGCCGTTGAAAACCACAAACCGGCCAGATTCCGTAAACTGCTCGAGCGCGTATCGTATCACAAACTATAATGACGCTATCGTCAAGTGCCCGAGGTTTTGTTACACGATCGTGGATAAAATATCAGAAGTAAGATTTTGTAAAATGTTGCAACTATCGGTTTATGTGAATGTGGGGCGGTGCTATCGTAAAGTGGTTGAGTTACGTTGCAGAATCGTGGTTGTGAGGCACAGGATAGGGTCGCGTGAGTTGGAAGGATAAAGCGAGGAATAGGCTCTTGTGGTCTGTAGCCCAGGCAACGAGGAGTGCTATGGAAAACGTGATACAGGGATGAGCTTGTGCTAAGGATAAATCTTTGCCTTCTTGAATTTTTGGAATCAGGATGAAATACGTTTGGCGGAAATAGCTTACATAGTTATACGTATAGTTGTGAAAAAAACAAATTATTGTAGATATTCCGGTAATGTTAAAACAGTAAGATTTATGCTACGATTCTGATATTTAAAAAAATATATTGTTGCAATTGATATGAAATTTTTAACATACATTACTAAAAAATCTCTCAGAATTCAATATATTAAAATATAACGGCTTTAAGTTATATCTCTGGATTAATATTTATTAATAATAGACGCTCCAATGAACTCAACGTAATCTTCATCAGGAAAAAAGATACAAAAACATTTACAGTACATAACTGAACATAGAAACAAGTTACTAGATAATAGAGACAAAAAATGCAATAGAAATTTATAAAGAAAAAGATAACATCAATCATTGTGCAGACACCGATTAAATAAAATTTGGCTTCCTTTAATTAAAAATTTATAAATTTTATGATCTAGTTCAAGGGTGGGCAACCTTTTTCATAACATGGGCCAGAATAAATTTTAGGTTTTTTTCCGCGGGCCGTAGTAGTTAATTATTGACAAATTCTTTGACTTGTAAACATGAAATAAATAAAAAAAAGAAGTTAATTAGTACATTTATTTCCTTTATCGTCTTCGACAAATTACAAAAAATATCTATTAATCATAAAACAATAAATATACATGAATAAGTATAATTTCTTCTGAAAATCTCGCGGGCCGGATAGAAACTTTTCGCGGGCCGTAGCTGGCCCGCGGGCCGGAGATTGCCCATTGTTGAGTTATATATTTTGTTACCTAGTAACTTGTTTCCATTTTCTGTTTATTTACTGTAAATGTCATATGTATCGTTGTAATCATAATACAAATTATTCTACCACATTTTCATTTCTTTGGAACTGTAATTTATTTATCTAATATCGGTGATAAAGACAGATTACAATATCTACAGAACTGGGCGATGAGAATTATACTTGGCTGTAATCGTTATTGCAATATCAAATTAATGCTCACAACATTGAAATGGATTGAAATAGATAAATTTACGGAAATGAAACGCATCATATTTATATTTATATTTCATAAAATGAAATTAGGTTTACTGCCACAATATTTTTCTAGTATATTAAAGACCTTTCAGGAAACGCATACATATCAAATACGAAATGCTGGAAATTTTATAATGTTAAGTTGTGTAATTATAAATTTTTTTATAGAGAGTTAAAAGACTTATATTTAAATGATTTATTTTAGTTACGATTATATTATATATTTCTTGTATATATGTTATTGATTTATAGATAAGAATATCACTTTTTGTTTCTGTATTTTTTTTTTAAAGTTATATATTTTTATAATTAATTGTATTTAAATGTATACTCTATTAGCGCAAACTATAATCAATATTATTATTATTATTACCATTTAATATGATACAAATCAAAATTCCTCATAACTTTTTATACAAATTTCAAACAAAAAACATCCAAATATTACCTATAAATCCAAAGATTTCATTGAACCGAACCGTTCTCGATCAATTCACCGAACCCATCATCACCGTCGTCGTGTAGGTGGGCGTTATTCACCCACCAAAGCGGATTTGAATATCGGATCTACGGTCTAGCAACCACACCGGCTCTAATGACGCAGCTACGACCATTGAAGGCCGTACAGAAACTTTGTCCCCGAAATACGAACAAACGCACTCGAGTCGCTTCAATTAATAAACTTCATCGTTGCTTCTGCCTTTTGTCGTCAACTTCACGGCCTTTCAACTCCCCCCCCCCCCCAGAAAACGACATGAAAACAAACTCGGTATAGACAATGTGATTTTTCATTTTTATACGTACGTTTGGAAAGGTAAGCGCAAAGATGAAAAGTAAAAAATGATGTTTGGAGGTTAATTCAAGCAATACATGACTAATAAGGGTGGATGGGTGCTTTTATCTCGCGAGCTTTAGGTGGATGAACTTGCTTTTTAGAAATGACGGAAATGAAAGGAATATAGTACTTTGACCTTTAGAAGCTTACGAAATTTATTTCTTAAGATTTTTCCTTACTTTGTACGAAAATTTTGTAGATGTTCCTCCCGCAAAATAAAATATACATGAAAAATATGTTTTACATAAATTAGTACTGATTTTTTTTTGTAAAATATTATATATGCAGATGCAGAGTATTTTTGTATTATTACACTATATATATATATATATATATAGAAAATAAAAATGATTAAACTTCGGTCACTGGATCTGGTGTCAACTAGATAGCTCAAACGGTAGAGTCTCCGCCCGGCAAGTGGAAGGATCCTGGTTCGATCCCAGGTCTAGGTGATAAAAGTTTTTTCATTTTCAGTTAATAATTATTCTATGCTTATATTTGATATACTATCACTATATATATATATATATATATATATATATATATATATATATATATATATCGAAAGCTTGGATAATGTATTTCAATTGAGTTTCATTTACTAAAAGCCCAAACTGACTTCTACAAAACTCAATGAAAATTTTTCTCTTTTTGCATATTTTATATTTATATTATATTTTTATATTGTACATATTTTTTAATCTTGTACACAAATATCACAAAAAATTTGTTCTTTTACAATACCTATATGTCAGCGACAATTAAAAAAAAAAAAACTATTTCAAAACATCAAACATTTTGCTAATTTCAGAGCATGATTACCATGGCAACTACCAACAGAAAACAAAAAAAAAACCGAAAAAGATCTTAAAAAGCTATCTAGTGCAAAAGTCAAAGGGCATTCCAAAAAGCCCGACAGCTAATGCTAATGTATATTAACAGACGAACCGTACGTTATAAAGAAAAACAAAAGACTGAGGTGCATGATATGGGGGCGAACTGTAAAGCACATACATAGAAGCTGAAAAAAAAAGAATGTCGTATGTGTGCCGAGATGGCGCTCAAAAGCCGACACTGATTATGTAAATAGAGTCTCCGGTGAAATTTATATTCGCTTTGGTCGTCTGTGTGTCGACAAGGGCCCACTCTGCTCTTGGTTTTTAGTGTTAGAAAACATATAGGTATCTAGATTCTAGAATCTAGACTAGGAAGTTTATAAGGGGTGCGGGTTTAATTCTCGGTGCGTATGAGTTATTTGTTGTTTTTTCTTTTGAAAATTGTAATATGAATGTAAATTTAGTAGATACTGTTTTATATGCACAAAGAATTAGCATAATATGGAAAGTCAAATTAATTCTACAAAATTGTAAAGATAAAATATTAATGTGGAATATTTTTTAAGTATAAGTAAAATTATTTAAGATTCAGTTTATGTTTAATAATAGATTCATATACATCTGAAAATTAAATATTTCACTTAAAAATAAAATAAGAAAATACAGCTTAATAATTATTTATGTATCTAATACAGAAAACGTACTTTGTGTAGTAAATGCATACATAAACTTTTTAATTTTGTCAAATATCCTATTTTCTTGAAGAAAGTTTTAAAATAATAATTTGTAATTATAATATAAAATTATCAACCTGTGTTTAACAAAAAATTCTTTAGCAACAAATCCAGTGTCCTATCAAAGATAATTTTTTTCAATAATTTCTTATACTATATATGATATAGTACAACGGTGGGCAACCCCCGGCCCGCGGGCCAACTACGGCCCGCGAAAAGTTTCTATCCGGCCCGCGAAATTTTCAGAAGAAATTATAAATAAATATTTTTTTGATGTAATTCGTTTAGTTTATGCTAACAAAATCTTTGCAGCACCAGTTGTCACATTAAATAAATACTTTTTTCATTTATACATGTATATTTATAGTATTATGATTAATAAGTTATTTTTTTCTAATTCTTTGTAATTTTTCGAAGACGATAAAAGAAATAAATGTAGTAATTATTTTTTTTCATTTATTTAATATTTGCAAACTAAAAAATTACAGGTCATAGGAAGGTGTCAATTAACTACTACGGCCCGCGGAAAAAACGTAAAATTTATTCTGGCCCGTATTATAAAAAAGGTTGCCCATCCTTGAATAGTATAAGAAATTACTGAATCTTTCAGTATTAAAAATTAATTTACTATTAATGTGTTAATAATAAAGTCTCGCGTTGCGCTCACACCAAAAATTATTATTAGCCTAACTAGCCCCAACTTGATTCTAGTGCAAGTGAAATACAAATATAACTATTAAATTAAGAAAACGTTCTAATTTAAACTTTAATAATTTCTAGAATAAATTATTACATTAATTAATAAAATAATACTTAAAGTTCTTGAATAAAAGCATTTTTTTCTCGACTGCACAGTAACGATCAGAACTACTAAAATTTATGTAAACATACTAGAGAAAATAATAATTTCAAAAAAAAAAAAAAAACAACTGTAAACGGTTGATAAAGGTAAAATAAAAACATCAATTTTATTTTAAATAACAATAAATCGTATTGGAATGCATTTATTTATCATAAAAACAAATCGTAAAATATGATTTGTAAAACTAGTTACAGCGAATTATACGCAAAAGAGAGAGGCACTGGTTGATCCAGCTTGTTCCAGATAAGTGGATTGCGTAGTCCTGCTACGTGCCTTAGCAACCAGATGCCTAGCAACCGTGAAACAGCTTCTAACATTTTACGCCAGGCCTACCAATATTATATACATATATATATATATATATATATATATATATATATATATATATATATATATATATATATATATATACTTAAAGCTGCGAATTAATTCCAGACATAAATTCTCGACTTAATTTCAAATTGTTAGCAGTTTTTATTGGTTGATTTGTATTGTGATATGTACGTATGTAAGTATATAAAGATTTACAGGAAATACGTGACTTTATATATACAGTATTTGTTGTTTATTACAATTTTTATGAAAGAATATAGTTTGAAACGATAAAATAAATTTATAACTCTAATAAAAATACAAGTTAAAAATGTCAACTTTGCAATTAAATTACAAAATAATATGAAATGCATACATTTTAATATTAATAGATAAATTATTCAACGAGTAAATAATATCGTTATTATTCATGCGAATGAAGTTTATGATCCAAACGACAAATGAGTGTTGTAATTCATTCGAATGAGTAATATCCAGGAGTCGAAATCGTGGAGTTAAAGAATTTTGTCGGAGTCGATTTTGTTTTTGTTCCGACTCCGATTTTTTTTTTCGTTAAATCAAAAAAATAAAATAAAAAATTATCATATTTAAAAAGTATGAATATGTTGTTTGTAACACTCTATTAAAATAAAAAAAATCAATTTATTATTTAATTTTTATTATTTCAAACTTAAAAACTATGAATGTTTTGCATTAGTGTATTATGAAATAGTATAATCACGGACTGTATATTCTGTACCTAATTTAATATGATAAAACATAAAAATCATTATCGAAACAGTATTTGGTTTGTTTTTTCTGCATGCATATTCAGTTATTGAAATTGAAACTGAAATTAAGGATCACTTTGAGGCATGTATTTTGTGATAATAATTTTGCTTTTAATAATCTTTACATAAATTAAATAACATTGAAAAATATTTTAATAATTAGAGGTAATTTTTCATTTTTTCTAATCATAAATAAATAAAAATCCTGTATACAAGTTTTTGTTATCTTATTATTATATAATTAAAACATACATATAAATTATATAAGTTTCGAATAATAAATTATATTATTATCATATATTATATACTTCTAATTATTACACATTTAATTAATTAATAATAATTATTATTCATATTATATTATTGTATCAATTTATGTAGTACCTATGTTTATTATAAAATTTGGAGTAAAATGTTTTAAATTATGGTAGAAAATATTAAAGAAATGAAAACTTTAAAAAAATTTAAAAATTAATCACTCGGAACTGAACCGGAAACTGTAAAAAAATCGTTATTTTTTCCGGCACAAAAACCGGAACCAAACCGATATATTTTTTTTTATTGAACCGGAATTCAAAATGTAACGGTGCGAAGCCATATTTCGCAAATAAGGATAAGACATACTTCACATTATATATGATTATTAAAAAGAAGCAGAGAATAGTTTACGTATGCCTTACGAAAACGTACACTTAATATTGTGCAATGCCACGTGTCTCTTGGCGGTCAATATACGTAGCTTACTTGCTCGCTTAAATAAATATTGGCACACAAGAAAATAAACATAATTTCTTATTTGATTTATATCGCAAACATGTTAAAAAACTGTTTGATTTATAAGAAGAAATTGGTGTACGTATATAGTGCATGGTATGGAGTTTGTGTATGTACACACACACAATTCATTCACTGGTGGTACGTATTATTCGATATGGTGGGAAAGTATCCGCCTGTTTCGTATTATTGCGTTCATGGCCTGTCGCGATTTTCTTTGGGCACTTTTCACGCCGTGGGTGGCAAATGCCAGCCCGACTGTGACAGATGGATCCATTTCATTCTTGACGTGGTCAAAGTTCATGACCCTATACCCACAACCGACTACTGCTTTGTGTACATACATTCTATTGCTTTATTTTGTGTACACCGTTTATTGAAATTTATTTTATACTCGATAGAAATACTTGAGAGTTGTTCAGACAAAATATATTAATATAAATCTGAGTTAAAACTGAACATTTTATAATGTTAAGGTTTATTTATTTTTTCATTTCAATAGCAAGAATACCAATTATTCATTATTCATTATAATAAAAAGGCTTCAGGATTAAGTTTTGTATAAATTTTAATAAAAAATGGACGTTTCGACGTACTCTATGTACGTATTCATCAGAAAAAATGATACAAATACAATACAATAAATAAACAAAGCCTGGAAACAAGTTACTAGCTAACAAAATAAGTAACAAGATTATAAAATTTATAAATTATTAAATAAAGGAAGCCAAATTTTATTTAAATCAGTTACTAGATGTTATCTTTTTCTTCATAAATTTCTATTGCTTTTCTTACAAATTTATAAAGAAAAAGGTAACATTAATTAGTGTGAAAGCCCTGATTTAAAAAAAAATTGGTTTCCTTCAATTAATAATTTATAAAATTTATAATCTAGTTACTTGTTTTGTTGTCTAGTAACTTGTCTCTGTTCTATTTATTTATTGACTATATCATCTGATGATGATATCTTAGGTACGTCGAAACGTCGATTTTTAATTAAAATTTATACAGAACTAAATTCTAAAGCCTTCTTATTTTAATATAATAAGTTCTGAAAATTTTTTTACTATATCATTCATTTTATTATAACTTTAGAATTTTGTTTACAACTTATTTATGATATTTTTTAATAGTGTACGTGTAAATCCAATGTCTTAACATTGTATATTCCAAATTTCAATATCTTCAGTTTATTGCGCTTTTGAAGCAGACATATAAATAGGCAAGCACACAAATATTATTTCATTTTTATATTATCAGTTTACTTTTAATTAATAAACACAATAATAAATTGCATTTTACGCAAAAATAATTCCAATTTGGAGAATATATGCAAATGACACTTTTCCCGTGCAGCCGTAACAATAAGACAAACTAAATAAACGTACATAATCGCAATTTTCTGTGCAAGATTCCCTCTTGACGTTCTCTCGTTGAGATATCAAAATCAGACAAGCGCGCGACTGTTCGGGAGTTTGAGTTGTCAGCTGCCGCCAAACACAGCATGCGGAGAGAGAGAATGATGCGGAAAACGTATAACGAACGAATCTCCGAGAATAAAACCGAACTGAAAGGCGACTTTCAGTTTGCTTCCCAGTGTACGTTTCGTCATTATTGTCATCATATGAGAGGACCTTAATGGAATAATGACGAATACATAAGCTTTATCGAAATTGAGATTTTTATTTTCCGTTAATACACTCTAAACAAAATTATGTAATTTTACTTACAAACCACGAGACACTATGATGCCCAATATTTCTAGGTATAATTACGCAACTGTTGTAATTTTAACAGAATTGTTTTGAAATACATAATATCAGAACTATTACAAATATTAAGTAATAATATTAGTTTTTTAGTAAAGTCTCTTTTAGTAATTTTACAGAACTTCAGTAAATTTAAAATAAATAGCTAAAATTTTGTACAAAAATTGTAACCTCTTTAAGAGTGAATAAATAAATAATAATAATAAAATAAAGGTATTTGTTATGTATTAATGTATTTTAATCTATTATTAGCTTTAGTTTATAAGATTTATTGTATATACTCTCTGTATAGAGACCATTGTACAATATAATGTATTTATGCCCTATAAGAAGAAATAAAATATATATAATAATAATATTTTATTTCCATATAAACCATATGATATGGGAAAAAGTCAATTATAAAATATATAAAAATTAAAGTATATAAGAATTTACATTACAATTGAAAATTAAAACTTGTCACTAAGGCAATTATCAAACATAATAATTTTTACCAATCAAAGATAACATATACCATTACATATCAAAATATTGGACGTCTATTCGTTACTGATTATTTCTCATGTTAAACAGTATTATCTCAAAATTAATAAAATGGCATATTCTTCACTGTTCTACTGAGTTCCTCATATATACAATGAGACTGATTTTCTGTATATCAGATCAACAGCCAATCATCTTAAATCTCGAACGCGTATTGTGGGCTCTCGTCCGTATTGACAAGTAACTCAGTTATTTGGCAGAGTCAGTTTCTGAGAGGTGATTAGATCATGGAGCTAAATTGGATTTCAATGTAGTTTTATACAGGTTGGAGTTGGAGAATATATGTTTCCGATTAAAAATAAATGTAAAATATTGTTTTATCTATTATATTTTATATATAAGAATTGAAAAATATTAAAATTTTGAATTAAAAAATAATAATTTTAAATAATTTTTCCTGCTAAATCTGTATGAGTTAGAGCAAAAAGTTACTTAGATATTATGTAGCTAATTTTCTTCTCTATCTTACTAAATTTTCTCAGATTTTTGAGCAAATTTTGAAAAAAGGTCTAATTTTCAAAAATTCAGTTTTTTTCTACTAAAAGATGCATTCTAGAATAATGATTTCTTCACTCAATTATAGTACTTATTATTCCGCAGTTTTCCACATCATGCTTATTTTCCTACACCTCATAGTTTTTGAAAAAAAAATAAAAACAAAAAAATAAAAAAATAAAAATTTCTAGTGCCCAAATTATAGAACTTTTTATGCCCTATCGAAAAGTATTCTAAGTATTTCTCCGAATTTTACTTCAGAAAGAAGTATTCTGCATATTATCGGAATCCTATGTTATTGTCCTATATTGTCCAACGTGGCAAACGAACACACTGTATATATATATATATATATATATATATATATATATATATATATATATATATATATATATATATAGCTTTTAAATAAAATAACTAAAATATTTAAAAAAATAATTAATTTTTATATAAGATTTTATTTAAAACAATAAATTTTAGTGGCAGGAACACATCATTAACAAACATTTCAATACCGTTCCCAATATCGCAAAAGTTTCCCACTCATATAATTTCCGCCCTTCGATAAATCGTTCGTTGTCACCTTGAACGACCTTGCCGATGTCCCGGAGTACGGAATCTCCCGACTACACATCCAGCCACAAACATCCGGAATACGTTTACCTCCTTCGGGGCGCGCGCTGGTAGAAAACGCGACATCGCATCATCTCTCAACTTACAATACGGGCTAGAGTTAGGGCAACCGTTTCCCGTGTTGTCCCCCCTGAAGCCTTTCTGGCTGCTCGATCGCTCAATCAATAATTGTAACTGTCTTGACTGATCGCCCCCCTAACGCCCGTATACCTTCCAGTCAGGCCAGATCGAGTGTTTATAGGGGGTGAAAAATCTCCGATATGTTTTTTGAGGGTAAAAGGTCGGAATTGAAAATTTATAAGGTTGTTTTCAATCATTTCCCGAAAACATGATATTTGTGTTTAGATATGTCTCAATTTAAAAACTTGAAATTAGTTTCGATATTATTATAATTATGTAAAATTAATGTAGGTTTTTTTGTACATTATTTTGATGTTTAATTGTTTCGGTCAATTTTATGTACATTGCTATAACTGAAAATTGATTTATATTTTGTGTTATATAAAAACAAAAAGTTTTATAAATATTTTAATTTCCACTTAATCAGAGTGAACAAATATATATAATTCGAAAATTTAATACATTTTTTGAAAAATGTATTGGCCTCGCCAGAATTCGAACCCTTAAACAAAAAAGGATCAATTTTAGAAACTTTTTTAAGAAGGCTTCCATTTTGAAAATAAATGTAAAAACTATGGCCCGTATTCTCACCTCACTTTTTCGTGAAAAAGTGCTTTTATCATTTATTTCAAAATAAGTTTTTGCTTATGTTTTTCATCAAATATAAATAATTTTACTATTTTTGATCATTTTTATAAGATTTGGTATTATAAAATTTAAATAAACTATTATAAAGTGCTTAATAAATAATTTTAAGCAAGCGTTAAAAGTAGCAAAAATCACTTTTATAAATGAGGTGAGAATACGGGCCTATATATTTTGTAGGTTCTAACGAAAATTACTTGTATTACAAGTACTAACATCTAATATGTTTTTGTTTCAGTAATGTAGAACGCGAGTTTTATCTGCCACCATTGGCAAATCTGAATTTTGGCCTGATCACTTTGACGCCATTTTTTTAGGTGAAAATTTAACCTTTTACTGCTCAAAACCTCAATAAATACATACAATTGTTATTGGTTGTAAAAGTTCCCAAAAACTAATGTTGAAAAACACCTAAAAAATTAATGCTACAAACGGGAATACCCCCTTAACAAATTATACAAGTAATAGTCAGTTTCTCTTTAAATTATCAATAAATACAATGCGCAACAAACATTTCTCGAAATCATTTCATAATAAAACATCTTGTGCATGTGACATCAATTTCGGTTCGACCAAGGTGAAATCTATCAAAAGCACACATTCAATACGGGGCTTCGAATAGAACCGATAGAAATCGCATCATTATAATTTTCCACGATGTAACGTAACCGTAAACCGAGACAAGCACGTGACAATCGCTCACCACAAGCAAAACCATACAACAGCGCAGAAAACAGCTGAATATCAACCGCACATATCTTCGAAAGAACTGTTTTTGTTGTTGCTGTATGTATGTTACTTCACAGAGTTTTATATCGATGTTGTTATTGCATTTGAAAGAAAAGTTAGTCGCATGGATAGAGTAGATTTAAAAGATGAACAAAAAAGTTTTAAAGTGAGAATAGAATTTTATCTTTCCTTTGATAAATTGTTCGGCTGTCTGTCAGATACACAACTGTATCGTTAACTCTGACTAAACATAACTAAATTGATTTTTTGGATGATACTGAAAATGACCTAATTGTCATAGGAATAATGTCAATATCTAAAAAAAGAAAAACATAGGCCCGTATTTTCATTTCACTTTTAAAAGTAATTTTTGTCAAAAGTACTTTTGACGTTTACTTAAAATTATTTATTAATTAGTTTATTTGAATTTCATAATATTAGATATAAGAAAATATATCAAAAATAGTAATACTATTCATATTTGATAAGAGGTAAAAGCAAAAATTTATTTTAAAATAAAAAATAAAAATATTTTTTCATAAACAAAAGAGGTCGGAATACGTGCCATTTTCTTTATTGAAATTTAATAACACCGTTTCCTCTATTCACTGACAACAGACAATCAGCTATGTGTATTATTATCTGTACTAATAGACAATCTTGATTAAAATTTCTACAATATTCTAGTAAGCAATTCGAACTATATTAACAAAAAGTTTCAATCATATTTTGATTACAATGAAATTCCTATTAAACACATAGTTCTATCTGATGTCTAATGCAGCCAGGCGAGGCACAATATCATAAATGCTCTATGCACAATTATCGTTTAAATGTCTATAACAAAGTTTCCAATTTCATTCGATAATACGAATTTATTCATTCGTATTAAAATTGTAATTAGTAATTAATGCATTTGTTTTGATTATATTATTATCTAAATACTTTATTTCTTTTATATGGTCATGTATATTTAATTTTCATTTATGTATATTTATTTTGTTGTTTATGTTCTTTTCGACATGTTTTGAAACATAACATTAGTTTACGGTGAAATTAATTTCGCATAAAATTATTTCGTTATTCTATTAATAGAATAAATAAATATACAATGTTTTTTGATAGGTATTTTGCTCATTTTATATAGAAAAATTCATGTAAAATTAATTATCTAAGCATAAAATAAATTATTTGATATATTAAAAAAATTAAAATTAAAAAATTAAATAAATTATTTGATATATTAAATGGCAAAAACTTATTTTAGATTAATATTACCTAAATTCATTTTAATATAATAATTTGATAATTGTCATTATTTTTACTGTAGTTATCAAAAAAAAATTTTTTTTTATCACAATACTTATAACAATTTTAAAATTTTTCTGCTTTTGTATATTCTGTAGTTTAAATTAGATATATCAAATTGTATACACAACACTATTTCAATTATTTTACTTTCCATCTTAAAAATACATTATCATAATCACAGAGAAAATTGGGCAAAATTGTTTTAAAACATATAATAAAAAAAAATTAACAAGCTTCACTTTCACAAAAATTCTCAAAATTAGAAGAAAACTACATAGCTTAACCTAAATTCCATGTATTCCCAACACATCCGTTTACCTTAAATTACAAAATAATGTTGCTAATTACAATAACTCGGAAACAAACGCATGTAATGTCACTTACAACTCTAATGATTATTGACAATCATTAGAGAATGACTTTCTCACCGGTTAATAATCATCATAATTGTCATTTAAACAGAAAAAAAAAATAAACATCATTACTACACGACATTCCATACATACACACATACACAATTACGCCATGTACTCAAAAGGGTGTGGCACAAACTCTTTTCATCATCCCGAAATCAGTCTCCTCCAAACATTCCTATCCAAACAAGCAACTTTCGCTTCATCCACATTCATAATTCCTCTCAAACATGCTCTTTTATCCTACTACTTGGAAACTTTCGCTCACGCAAAACACTCTCAATCATACCACTCCAACTACATAATCAGAAAAAGAAATAAATCGACTATGTCTATAACATCCATGCAAATTTTTGTTTTAGTGCTATTTAGTTTTCGAAATATTTTACAAAATCAAAACAAACCTTAATATCAGGTTTTTATTCAACTGCACAAAGATTTAGGAAATTTTATTTTAAAGTGTCTTTTCAAAATCATAAATAAACATAAGTTAAACTATAAACCTACAAAAAACTAGTTCGTCCAAATATTATCAAGTTTTAGATTATAGTATTATGTTTTTGCTTAAATCGCCATTAATTTATTTTGATGAACTAATTAATGGCGATTTAATGTAATTATAAAATTTTAACTGCACGAATATTATATTTTTCACTATAGAATTTAGAATTACCACTGCACATTTTGTGCACAACTGTATGTTATACAATAACATCTGATTTACAATATTTGTTCAGACCTGCAAACATTAAAATATAATTTAACTGCTTCTAATGAATCATACGCTCAACATCTGTAACTCAAAAAAAAAAAAAATTCATTCACTATATCTTCCAAACTAACCATTCCCCCGCAATCATTTGACCACCAGAAACAGCAAAAAAAAAGAAAGAAATTCATTAGTACACAATAGCTCTAAATGCAGCGACCATAAATGATTCATCTTCCCGAATTAATCTCTCGCAAAGTCTAGTCACTTCCGCGTTTTCAAACTACAGCAGCTCCCCTTTTAATCAAGACATCAACGTCTTGGGGATGACCGTAAGACGTCATACGCCTTGCATTAGTGTCCGATTTTATCAAATCAACCACATCGTTAGGTAATGTAATAGTTGCAGTGTAAATGATGTAAGAAGTTACCAGAAGTCAAAGAAATGTGAAAAGATAGAAAGAGAGTGGACGAGGTTGGAGAAGTATCTTGATGAATTTGTCAGACACAAAACATCAACGAAATTAATTCGTAATTTGACGATAACGTAAAGAGGAGGGGCCCCTGTGAAAGTTTTACTGTGAAGCTGACGTTTTAAGTTACGAGATGTACGCTAGGATGAAATGAGTCTTGATATTGCACGAGGAAATTGGAGCAAAGATCTACTGACAAATTTATTCGTTATTTTTATTAAATTTTTTGTTAATATCTTGGAATTCTTTATTAGAATATACAATTCTACACGGTGATTTACAAGTAAATTGTGATTTTAAGTAGATAAAATGTTATATGAACTTATGTCCCATTCTAATTTAATTGGTTACAGATCTACAAGAAATTAAAATAATAGAAATAAATTTTGATATTATTATTCCTTCAATGAAATGTTTAAACAAGAGAAAAACCACTTTCTCAAATTATTATGTACATCTAATTGTACAAATTTTAAACATGATTGCTGAGATTGTAGTGATTTTTCCTTGAATTTATAGATTTTATACGAAATTTCTACTATTATTAAAGATTTTACATGATTTTTAAGAACTTTGCGCAAATAAAAATTTAAAAAACAAGAAAGTTAAGTTAAAAACAGAAAAATTACTAGACTTGATTATTATGCTACTGATAATTATTAAATTTACACTCTTGTAATTTTTTTTATGAATTCAACGCCATTTCTTGATAGTATAAAACGCCAATAATAAAAAATTATTTTAAAGTTCTCAAAAACATAACTTAACACTGTTTTTAATAAAATAAACAAATTTCCAATTATATTCATATAAATTACAGTAACTGAAAATTTACATACAGCAAAAAAAATTTTTATATATAACACTAATATCTGTAAAACAAATGATAACCCCTTAAAATAGCGAGCGTGCCATAAAAAATACAAAATTCTCGTCTTATTTTCACTTACACAGCAATTTCAGTAAATAACACACTTATATATTACAACTTCGTCTGCAAATTTGCTCCTTTTTTAGCGAACGACAGAGCGACACTTTTGAAACAGCTAAGACTATGCAAAACTTCCAAGTTCTCTGTGTTCCTATGTTAGAAAATGGATTTTAATTTACCAAAGAAGATACAGACAAACTTTTTTATTTTATTTTGCATTTTAAAATGAAAAGATACTGAATATTCTCCAGATAGAAATGAATAACACCTAGCAAAAAAATTAGTTTTTTCTCAAGCGTAACAAATTATTCATATTATGCTACTGTAGAACAAAATCATTACATTACTCGTAACATAATGTAAACATTATTGTACTAGTAATATATTAGTTACTATGCATATCAAACATGAGGGATACAGTTAATGTATTTACTCTATAATGAGAGCATCGATCTATTGACAATTTGTCGGTTATAATTGAAAGTTGCATAATTTATTTTCGCTTAAATATAAATTCAGTCTTTTAAATATTTTTGATAACTACTAAGTCAACGTTTCGGCAATCACTATTGTCTTCTTCAAGAATCTACAATGAATACAAATATGTATACATATAAATACATTCAAATATATATTGTTATTGTGTATTTAAATGTACTTACATGTATACATATATATGAAAAAGGCAATAAAGATTGCCGAAACGTTGGCTTAGTTGTTAATAAAAACATATAAAAAACTGAATTCCGTCAATTACTAGTTATTTATTAAATTTCATTATTCAAAATATATACAGAAGTGTAAGAAATGCAATATACACCACCAGATTTGTCATAAATTGCATATTCGAACAAAGAAACATTAAATTCTAACAAATTACTTACTGTTCTAAAACTATCAGTAAAAATTGTTTCTATTAGCGAGAGATTAAACTTCAAACTAGCATCAGTAAAAAGTTAGTTACATACTACTAACACAAAAAGTTACTAAAAATATTTGCAAGCTGCGAAATCATTATCTTTATCTCACAATTTTAAATAAAATACAATTAAATTGTATCTATTTGGAGAAATTCCCAGATGGTAATTCAGTTACGGTCTATATATTACGAATTAATCATTAATTTTTAATTATCTGAAGAGAAATAATCAAATTGATTATATTATTAAATTGCAACGCTACATTTCTTAAATTCTTTTACGAATTTTTTTTTAACAATTTTTTTCTTTATAAAATTTATTAAAGAAAGTAAATATAATAATTCGAAATTATAACTCACCAACAGAATCTTCTATTATTAAATAGATGAATGAAAATTTGAAACTCACCTGAAATAAAAGAAAAGATTATTAATAAAACATATAAAAATAATTAATAACATTTAAATTCATATATTTTTATTATTAATATTATAAAGTAAAGATTATGTATGCATGCGTCTTGTGCCAATTAAAAAATACGATAGTCTATAATAAGACAGCTTATAATGAATTCCAAACCGCTCATCCACAACTGTTATTTTTGTCGATTCACTTATATGAAATAAATGTCTCACAATTTACTAAAAGTTATTTACATAAAACTTAATCAGTGATTAACCACTCAATTAGATAACCTACTATTTGCCTAATTAACTGATCAGTTGTCAACTTAATCATATAGTTAAATAATATTTCTAAATCTTTTTAATGACATGAAACGAAATAACAATTTCCTACATAAAACAATTGAAAGTGTTAAAAGGTCAATGTCCCATTATCAGCAGCCAACCGTCAGGCTTCGAATAATTTTGTAGTAACGGCCGTATGAAAGCGGCATTACCCTCAATTGCAATCTAATCACGTGGTCGCCCGCCACAGAAGAACATAATCATTCGAGATAATTCAGGAACTTCCTATACGCATAACACACACATAATTATGGTCAGTTACAATTAAATGTAATTCACTGACGTATTCTCTTACTTAGGTTGGATACGAGTGTGTTTTCTCAGAGAGAGAAAGAGAGAAAATAACTCGCGTTCTAGCATATTCATTTTCTCAATTTCCTATGTAATAACTTTATTTGCTTCTTTTGTGTATGTTTTATAAAAGTTAATAATAATGTATGTATACAATATACACAGTATAAGACAAAAGTTTGAACTTAATTTAATATTTACTGTAAGATAAGAAATTTTCCACAGATATTGTTCATACTAGAACTTAATTTTTTTTTTTTTTAGATTTCTTATTATTATTAATGAAAATATATATAGCCTACACTCTTAAAAAAATTATGTAATTTTATCTACAAACGATGAGACACTATAATGCCCAGTTTTTCTACGTATAATTACTTAACTGCTGTAATTTTACATAATTTTTTATAAACACATAATATGAGAACTATTACAAACATTATTTAATATATTACCAACGGGATGGAAAAGTACATATGTATGTAATATTACAGTTTTTTAGTTAGTTATTTCAATCGTTTCATAATGAACCAAAATATAAAACTAAAAAAAACAGGGTAATTTTTTTTTAGAATTTTGGTTATTGATTAGCAGCTTATTATGAATATTTTTTACAGTTAATAAACAATTCACAAAAATAACGGTTACTCGGTATCTCAAACCAGTTTTAAAAACTTTAATATTACATACATTGATCATCATTTAATGTAAAAATGTAAAAACATAACGTAATTAGAAAAAACTCTAAACAGAAACAAATTAATTATTTTAATATTGAGAAACCAAAATAAAGAAGCCTGCAGCGAATATATTTATTTCAATTAAAACTCCGTGTACGAGCTACAAAATAAAAAATTAAAAACACTAAAAATCTTTTACAAAAGCTAAAAGAGAAATGTAAGTTTAATATCACAAAAACAGAAACTGCGCGCAGACAATTGAATAAAGTAATAAAAAATACAGAAAAACAAAAGGAAAACGCTTTATATAATTGAAATAAAACCGCAAAACTAGTGCCGGCAGCAACAAACAGTAAAATATAGATACGTTTATTTTCTCGTCTATTTTGCTATTTTACATTTTGCAGGAATTGCAGGAAAGCTTACAGCAGGATTACTCCTGTATTTTCTATTAGTATAAAATTCGTAATTCAAATAGTAAATGCTAGATTTTGCAAAATAGTATTAAATAAATAGGCATAATAGTATTTTAAAAATTACGTCGTTTCTTTTATGATATTCTTTATTTTCTCATATATACGTTACGTCCGAATCGTGTAATTGCTCCGTTTGTAAATCATGTAAAAATCAACTAAAGATTTTTTTCTGTGCACAGTTACACAAATTAGTATCAAAAAAATAACTATCTTCAAAAATATAGTAGCATACTTAATAAATCAACATTATCTATCGTACTTTAAGAAGAAAAAAAAAAGTCAAAACGCTTCATTTGAATATTTTGATGATAAAAAAGTTGTTTGCATTTCCATATTTTTTGTGTTACAACTTCGTTCTTGTAACTTTAGATTTTTAGTACAAGTTTAAGAATAAAATTTATGATAAAAATTGTAAATTACATTCTTCTAATTTCAATATTTTTGTTATTAAAAATATGGTAATATAAACAACTAAAGTAGTAAATATTTAGTACAAAATAAAAACATTCCTGATAAACAAAAACTAAATTATTAATAATTCATGTATATTATACAAAAATAATCTGCTGTGGCCATCACAGAACCGACCGTCGTCGTATTAAATAAATTTATAGAATAGAAAAATTTGTATAATAGCAACTACTGTAGTCATGGTAACTATATATATATATATATATATATATATATATATATATATATATATATATATATATATATATCATAAAAATATGAAAAATTATATAAAAAGTGTTATTTAGCCATATCAAAAAATGTTCCAAATAAAAATTGTTAGCTATAACTAGTTTAGCAACTTTTGTCATTACCAAAATATCTTTATCAAAGTGAAATATTCATCTCCAAAGCTTAAATGAAATTTTTTAACAATCCGTTCAATCGAATTTGCTCTACATGTATCCACAGACAGACCGACAGACGGACATCATGTTAAAAACGATTGATTCGTATTATACTATAAGCCTAATTCATGCTTATCTGTAAAAATCTCGATATGTTAAATTTGGTATAATTACAATACCACCCTTATCATATATGATATGATATAAAATATACATTATAAAATAAAATATTTTTTATTGTTTTAACTTTGCCTTCACATAATTTCTACTTAAATTTGAAATAAAACTTTTATAAAAAAAATTTACATACAATAAAATATTCCAAAATTGTTATACTAACCTAAAAAATGCTGTAATAATATCAGTAGCTCTTTAGCAGAGTAACAAATTTGAATAAAAAATGCGTTTTCCTTTCTTCATTAAAAACAAAAATACTTTCACTGTATACACGACGAATTATATGTGCCGCTTATATACAATAATGGTATAAAATTAACATGTCCCTATCGTGGAATACATAAATGCTTTTTTTTTTTTATATAAATCAAGTCTGAAAAATGTAGTCTATGCCCTGTATTTTGTGTTGCGATTATATGGAAAGATTATACCCTCATGAAAATTATAATTATACCACTTTTATAGGCATTATCCTTTTAAAGATTTCAAGGCATTTTTATGTGCCGCTACTGTATTATTATATTATACAAAAAAAAAGTGAAAAGTGCTGTATGTCGTATAATAAAAGATTTTCCAACATTAGTTTTTATGAACGATATTTTAGAAATAAACAGATTTGTATGATAAAATAGAAACAGAAATATTCAAAATTTGTTTAATAATAATTTTTGTTTTATTTAATTTCCTATGTAAACCTGTAAAATAAATATTGAAATATTAGACGACAAATTAGAAATAAATATGCATTTTTTTTTGTGGTATATTCTGTGTATTTCCAGCAATAATAATCAAAAGTTTTAGTTTTTCTAGAAATTTCAACCACGAACCGCAGACTGTCTTATCTTGGTTTTGACCTAGTTAACATAACAAATTTGCATATTGCATGCATATATTTTTCAAAAAATAGAAATTAGTATAATTTGATAGTTATAATGTATGAGCTAAACTTTAAATTTACATTATCTACTAATTTTCATATATAATAAAAATGTTTAAAATATACGTGTTTATATTACGTAATTTTAAGAACTGGTTGCATAAAACATTGCTAACTACAAATCTGATTAACATATTTGTTAAACAAATGCAACTGGGCGTAAAACTATTAATTCATAGATCTACAAATTATATGTATATTCTGCAGTGTTCAATGATTTGGTTTTGATACAAATATTTATAAAATAAGAAAAAAAATTTATTTAAAAAAAAAACGTTAAATAAACAAAAAATTAATTAATATAGCCATTTGGAGCGAATGCTTAATAAACGTTTGGTTAAAAAAATGTATATGAATGATTTTTGAAGCTATACGTTTGCGTGGACAATCCGATGAGTAGTTGAAGTGGTATGATTGAGAAAGTGGTTTGCGTGAGCGAATGTTTCCAAGTGTAAGATTAGAAGAGCATGTATGAGAGATATTATGAATGTGAATGAAGGTAAAGTTGCTTGTCTGGATATAGGAATATTTAGAGGAAACTGATTTCGGAATAGTGGAAAGAGTTTGTGTGTATACGTAAAAAATCTTTTAGAACTCATTATATTATAATAAAACGGCTACAGGTTGTAGTTCTATATTTATATTTATTAATAATCGAAAATGTACGTTAAGTTCGTCGAAACGTCGATTATTAATAAATATTAAAGCAGAACTACAACCAAAAGTCGTTTTGTTTTAATATTTTGACTTATAGAAAATATTTATCATTCACTAATTGTCAGAAAATAACACACTGGTATACAAGTAATTATTTCATTAATTGAAAAATCTACATTTTTAATAACAATATTCCATTAAAATAATATTCCTAGCCATTTAAAATCAAAACACCTAACACCATTAAAATTGGCATATCAAAATCATTTTAGATTCTATCCGCATAACCCCAAATTCCACACACAAAAAGTCCATCTAATATCCCCACAACCTAATATTAAATCCCAAATTCTTCATTACTCTTTTATGATTAAAGCGCTACCACCACACATACCAAAAATTACAATCTACTCTCGTGTACGACCAAAAAATTCCCGAACCTCGAAATTATATTATTAATCTCGTGAACAGCGTGCAGCGATAAACATCGAAGCCGCGAAAGAAACTTACAACGCATAAAATTATCGATTTAAACCGTCGTGCTGCCCGGGACGATTTACGAAAATTAAATGGTCGTATTCCATTGGACGGCAGTTTGATCTACTATACCGTTAACTAATCACGCTGACTTTACTAACGCTAAATGATCCAGTGTTTTGTCAAAGTTCGTCCTACAACTAATAAATCATCCTAAAAATATATAACTTATATGTAAAAGGAGCAGCGTGTAATGTTAGAAGTTAAGCGTGTGTGGCAAAGTCGAATAGAATACAACCTGTACGAGTGAAGTTGGCAAAGGGTAAACGATGGTGAATGAGATATGGAACCAGGGCAAACTTAAGTATGGCAATTTACGACGGTGTGCTATTGTTACCATTTTGCCCAGAAACAAGCATTCCATGGCGGTAATTAGCCACCAAACCAATGAGAATGTTACAAAATGAACGTAAATTGCTGTTTTCTGGAATTTTAGGCAGTTTACGTAGGAAGATATGGGGTTGCTCTTTTGTGGAAAAGAATAAGTTACTGATCATTAATATTCGAATATTAAGAGAGAATTATTTGTATTCACGCATTCAAACCAGCCCAACACGTATTTAACTTATATGATATAAAATTAATTATTAATTCGAGTATTATTATCACTTTCGCAAAGAACAAACTTGATGTACCCTACCTAAAACAAATCGGTATATGGTATCAATTCCTTCTTAGGATTGTTTTCTCGTTCTTATTTGCACATATTTTTTTGGTTTGTATTTTCAAGCTTAGAGTACTAAACCAAACATAGTAAAAAAAAATTCAGAACTCATTATATTAAAACAAAAAGCTTTAGTTTGAAATTTTGTTTATTTTATGTTAAATTATTACATAATATGAATATAAAATACGTATATTTTATGTATGTTTACTTAATTTTTCGGTAAAAAAATATATATAATATGGTAAATTAATTATTGTACTTAAAAATACAAAATTATATTATTTTTACAGAAAATTTATGGAAACTATCGTTTTGCTGAAATAATATGTAATTTTTTTACTACGGTTTTTATGTAAAATAGCAAAAAAAATTTACAGTGCTCTGTATATGAAAATAAAAAAATCTCAGAGAATCGGGTACGAAATAGATTAGTGTATGATGAGTGTAAAAATAATAAAAAAAAAATGTTGTAGCAAAAGTTGTAGCAAAAGTTAATATGGTTCAGACATCTTTATGCGAATGTCTAATGATCGTTTGATTAAAAGAATTTATATGAATGATTTTGAAGGTACACGTTTGCTAGTGGACGTCGGATGAGTAGTTGAAGTGGTATGATTGAGAGTGTTTTGCGTGAGCGAAAGTTCCTAAATAATAAAAATAAAAAAGCATCTATGAGAGGAATTATGAATATGGATGAAGCTAAAGTTGCTTGTCTAGATAGGGCGGTTTGAAGAAAACTAATTTCGAGATAATGGAAAGAGTTTGTGCCACACTCTTTTGAGTACATGGCACGATTGTGTATGTATGTATTATTTGAAATAAAATAAATCTTCATCATTTATAAAACAAACAAAAGTCAGAATTTCTGTTTACCAAGTAAATTATAACTTTTCCATGATATAAGAAAAGTTTTTGTCGAATTTTTCTTTTCCCTAATCTCTAGATTTCTTTTAAATTAATTTCGTTTTTGTTTCGCGTGTTCTTTCAGTTCTTTATGTTTTTAACAAAAAATATATATACATTTAATAACAAACGGTAATTCGTGATCCAACGATAAAAATTATAACAGAAAATGTTAGCACATATTTCAGAATTATAATGGAGTACCTACTTTCAATTTTCTTTCAATAAAAATAAAAAATAATTAATTCACTACTGGCTCTAATGTAATTTCCATAAATTTGAATACAAAACTGGTTCTCTGAGCTTAGTTTTAAACCGAGCAAGATTATAAAATTTGCACCTTCATTTCGACGTAGGTAACAATTATTATTTTCAATACAATATAATTTAAAATAATTTAAATATTGCTAACAATTAGAAATATCTTGACTGTAAAAAAAATATATGTACTCGTATATAATACAATCACTAAATTTGTGATTAATCATAAAAATGTCCCTATTGCATCGTTATCGAAAAAATTGACATTCGCTTGCGGCTTGTGTCGTAAATTTTATTCACTACGTAATAACCGTTATTAAATGCTTTGTAAGATAAAATTAGAAAATCACTCAAATTCATTTAATTAATTGATTTTTACATAATTTAACTAATTTTGTTAATTATTTTTTATTTCACATTTTTCGTTTTAAATCTTACAAGTATTGTCATAGCTATTAAAAATTCACAATTACAAATTTTCAGGACAATCTGTATGGGGTCAGGAATCTGTATGGAGTTCGTTACAAATCTGTATCTAGGAGAAATTATTTTATACTTTTTAGTCCATTTTAAAAACGTGGTATATTAATTTTTTATTTATTTATTTATTTCAATAATTATTTTAATATAATGAGTTTTGTAAGATATTTTACTAAATATGTATTAAATTTACTTTTTTTTATAATTAATTTCAAATTGCTAATAAAAAAATTAGTGGACTGACCTGTTCCGTAATTTTATTACAATTAATGACATTAATACAAATAAAACTTTAAACGTCCAATAATAGTTATTCAATTACAAATACTAACATCTGCGATTAAATTCAGTATAATCTAAAATTAAAAAAAATAAAAAAACAAACCCTACAATTATCCCCCCTTTTTTGTAGCAATAAACAAACCAGGCATTAAATTAGAAAAATTCAATTAAAACTGACAAATTTCCGTAATTACGAGTCGAACAAGTTATGCCCCGTATTTTGGTGTCTACCAAAGTACCAACTAAAATTAGTCGAACACTTTATCGAATCAAAAATCGATATAGCGAACGCATCTCTCTCTCCCTTGTGGCTCGTATCTCGTATTGCTACGCGCCCAAAACAATTGTGTGTCACATAGCCTAGCCACCCTTCGATTAAATATATTCTATTTGCCAGTGAATAACAATAATCTAATTTTTAATAAGCATCTGCCAGTGTCAAGAATGGATATTATTAGATTAGCGTTTGGTGTCGCCAAGAAGGGCTTTCTAGTGTTGCAGAGCCGGGTTTAGGATTAATTGTGTTTCACCTGTTATATTTAAAAAAAATATTTTAATATAACAAGAACCAATAAAAGTATATGTACATATGTAACGTATTAAGAAAATCTTTTTTTGTAACCATGGATCTATAAACTAAACTTAATTAATTAAAAAAAACTGTCAACTATATTTTTTATCCTTTTTATCCTGTCATATACACAATCACACCCTGTAGCCAAAAAGGTGTGATACAAACTCTTTCCATTATATCGAAATCAGTTTCCTCCAAACATTCCTATCCAGACAAGCAACTTTTGCTTGTCTGGATACCACGGCATACCAAGCCCGAAAAATTCTATAAATATAATAATAATAAACGATATTATGAATGTGAATGAACCAAATACAAAATAAAATAATTATAGTTAAACAAATTTTACCTACAAAATATAAAAGCAGAAAAACATGTTTATAGAAAAATTGACTATAGAAACAGTTACCTATTTTGAATACTGAAATATAACATATGTATATTTGAATAAAAATTCCAAAAACACATTCTTTTTGCCATAACTTTATTTTTTGTACGCAATGTTGCGTACAAAAAACATGTGTCAAATATGTAAAATGTATATAACAACTTACAATAAGTAAATTTCAAATGTAAATAAAATATTCATATGAACATATATTCCATCATATCGTACATTCTATTTATACAAAATATTTTCATGTTCATATATATTAAAATATTTTAAATTGTATAAAAACATATTTGTTATATATACCAATATTATACCATTATTTTTGATTTATGTATATGCGATAACAATCCGTTTAGTCGAATTTGCGCCACACGTGTCCACAAACAAACCGACAGACGGACATTAGACTAATTTGTGCTTATCTGTAAAAATCTCGATATATCAAATTTGGTATGATTGCAGTATCTCCCCTTATCATATAGGTATGATATGATGGTTGGTAAAAAGCCACTTTTAACTTACAACTATAAAGCGGACCTCACACGACATTCAAACCGAAGATTGATATTCTGATTGAAGGTGTCAAAACTGATAGATTGATGAATGAATTGACAAATTTCCAAATATGTTGAAATCCGAGCGTCAATCACGGGAAGTAGAAGGAAGACTGACAGTCTGAATGCTTCTCTCAGTCGCAAGGAATCTTAAAGTAACCGCTAATCACTCACGAACTGATATTGAATCTCTCACAACTGTATTTATTCTGGATAAAGTGTGAAGATGGTGATCAACGTGTTAAAAAGATTTTCGTCCATACGGTAGTAATTTTATAGTTATCTAAAGCTAAAATTACTTCAATCAGACTATCAGTTTGACTGATAAGTGTAGGAGTTTCGTCAGAAATGACAGTCTGATTTTTCAGTCATATTGTCATTACTAATTGACCATGTAAGGTCCGCTTAATAGTTTGATTTTTGATTTTATTTGTATAAAGAAAATAATTTATCCTGGAATTCTGATAAAATAAAACAAATGATTATTTATAACATTTATTTAAATAAATCTCGATAATAAATCAAATATTTTTTTAATCAGAAACAGTATTTTATATCAAATAGATACTGCAATAATTTCTCACTTTTCATTTTATATAAAAAGTAACATAACCTTTCACATAAACTATAGATAATAAATAATATTTTATCTAAAATCCAATACCGATGCGGTCATTATTTTATTTTCCAACACTCCAGCACCGTTACATTTATATTTCATAGTAATCCCGACATTATTTGTCATTGGGCTAAGCCGAGTCTGTAACAAAAACACTTCCATGGCCATGTACACTTTCTTCATGCACTGCTTACACTGCCGAGTGCAGTAACAAGTGCATAGCGGCAATAAAATGCACCCTCTGCATTTATCATCAGTATACGCTTGCTGTAATTTGTCCAAGTGGTGTATAAGTAAGGCAAAACCGGAACGGCGCGGCGTAATTCTCATATATACAGAAAATTCGATTTAGCGACGGAAACAAAATTATGTTTTTACGATTTCGTTCGCTTTTTATGTGTTCGACGGATGGTCATGGCATGCTGCGATTATAATTTCGCGTACTTATTACAAAAGAATACTTGGTGTGTAAAAAATTTCGGCATAATTACGTTATATTACACTGAGAAAAATGGATAGTTACCGTAACGCTATTTATATTTAAAAAGGTGACACAAACACAAGATATTAAAAATAACAAAATAAGTATATTTAAAAATTAACTATAAATATAATAAAAACAAAAATTTAATACCATCAATTTGTATATAGTATTACAGTCTTAATTCTTAATATAGTATTAAAATATATATGTGAGTAGATTTTAAAAATGTATAAATTTGTAAATACAGTAAACATACTCGTATATTTCAAATAAATATCTACTTATCATTATACAATTTGTTAAATATCTATTTTTCTCAGTGTATATAGAGATAAATCAAAATTTAAATAAATAAATTTTTATACTAAATATGTTAAGTTTTTTAATTGATTACGACGTTATAAAGAATTACAATTAAAAATCTAACATTTATAAATAATTTGATCGTCACAATGAACTAATTTAAATTAGTTACAAATTTAAAAAAAAATGTGTTGACTTCGCCAAGATTTAAACTCAAATTTCAATTTGTAACTAATTTAAATTAGTTCACTGTAACAATTAAATCATTTAGAAATGTTAGATTTGTAATTGTAATGAACTCTTCAATATATAACTTACAATGTAATCTTCAGGCTTTCGTGGTCGGTATTCATTTGATTTATAGAATTTTCTGGGTTGGTATGCCGTGGTCGATCTATCGTCGACGCAGATGTTTTGCCATACATTGTATATGGCATCCTCAATCACCAAGCACTGAGGATACCATATAAGATGTATGTGGAAACGTCTGCAACGAGGATAGATCTTCCTCGCCATACCAGCCCAAAAATTCTATAAATCCAATATAACTTAAACATTTGACAAATTTATTTAGGGTAACACTATTTATCCTTTTTAGGAAACAAACTTTTATAAGCACTTTTTAGTTTATGTTCAAGTTGAAACTGACTTGTGATGTGCGATATGTTTCTTATTATTTTATTATCAAATAAACAGTGAAGTAAGTATTAATTTTTTTCGCAGATCCTACCAAAAATAACTTTATTATACTTAATATTTTCTGATCAACCTAGTAACTGTCTGGTCGCACAATCCACATTCATTTATTCTAGTACTGGTTAAGTTACGCACTGTGGTAACTGTTGATTAAACCCAGCACGCGTTTGTGATGGGGAGTTTATATATTTAGTGGAACCGGGTTGGTTTTGTTGCTATAGTTTGGGTTCTCGTATACATATCCATATCCGGGGTTGTTTCACAAGGTTTATACCGGCTCAGTATTTATAAACCTTGATGGAATTAAATTCGTGTAAATGGATGTTTCTTGTTTATGGGGGTTTTGCTTAATTACCTATTTCTAGCATTTTTAATGCCACTAGCAAAATACCATGTGTTCTAGCGTATTTGCTGATAATGTGAGAAATTTAATGATTGTTGTTACAGTGTTAAATTCATTTAATATGTGAAAAATTTGTTTTTATTTTGTAATAAAAGTATATGAATTCATTTTTATTGTTAATTTACAGTGATATAAATTATATTAGGTTATTCTAGATTATAATTAAAATTGTAATAAATGTTATATTTATAACAGAAAGTTGTATTATTATGACAAATAATATTTATTTTAACAAAAAATTACTGATCCTATATAAAAAAGAGGGAGTACACATTTTTATTATAGAAAAATAATAATTTTTGTTAAAAATAGTAAAAAATATTACTTACACTAATTCCTATTTGTCTTAATTCATTACTTAATAGAGTAAAAAAATCTTTTAAAGCAGAAACTATCATTCAGTCACCAAGCACTAGGGATGTTATCTAATATGTATGACAAAAGTCTGTGACAAGGATAGATCGACTACGGCATACCAACCCAAAAAATTTTATAAATTCAATAGATACCGGGCCGTGAAAGCCTGATTGCCTTTTATCCCATTTAATAAACATCATAAAAATATTCTAAATACATATTTTATAAAATTTCTTTAATATTCCATAAATCGAAGCGATTCGAAAATGCAAATATTTGCAAAACCGATGAAATCCAAGCCCCCTACCCCAACAATAACGTAACAAGGCTATTACCATATAAATTACACTTGATCCTATAATATACCTTTCTCTTTCTAACATATCGCATAGCTATTATCTTTGTCATTGCGCGCAATACATTACAGTTTCAGTACCAACCAACGGATCTGCAATAGTTCCCTCTATACGGTAAAGTTTTAATTTTCAACATTAGAACTCGGGCCGCGCAAGAATACATTTAAAACTTTTAAATAAATTGAAGAGAAACAATATACTTACTACATATATATTTTCTTTATTCCCAATTTTTTTTTTTCAGCATAAAAACAAAAAATTAATTAAAATTCTTATAAAGTTTTCAGATAAACTGGACGAGAACTTGATGAAAGGTTTAATTGAATTAATTTAACAAAAATTACCTAATACCTTTTAACATTTTTCTACGAGTTTGATATATACATATTATTTTATTCTTCATGTTTTGAATTAAAAATAAAAACAAAAACTAAATAAAATAAATGTAACATTGTAAAAAAATCTTTTAGAACTCATTATATTAAAATAAAACGGCTTTAGGTTGTAGTTCTGTATTATTTGTCCTGATGAAAATATACGTTATAAACACAAACATTGTACAATATTTTGACATTTTTCGTTATCAAAGAAAGTAATTTTGATTTTAAATATTTAATAATACTAAACAACGCAGTAACTAAATTAGATATAATTAATTAAATAAAAAACTTTTGGATTTAGTTCTGTATTAATTTTACTTAAAAAATCAACGTTTCGACGTACATACATCATTAAAAAATATGTATACAAATAACATATACAATAAATAAACAGAACATAGAAAAAAGTAACAAAATACAAGTAACTAGATTATAAAATTTATAAATAATTCAATTTACTCAAATTTACTCAACTGAATGAAACTGTATGAAAACTTTTAATTCAATTTAGGAATGTAAACTTCTTCGAGATTGAAGTACATTATTTTAATGAAAATTATAATAAATTTCCTGGAAAACTAATTTTAAATTATATTAAATTCATGTTGAAAAATTCATACTATATTAGTAGTATGTATGTATCTAGTATTTTCAATAATTTCACTTTTAAAAATGTAAAAAAAAACTTAAAAACAAATATATTAAATTTATAGAATTTTCTGGGCTAGTATGTCGTGGTCGATCTATCCTCGTCGCAGATTTTTACCATACATCGTAAATGGCATTCTTAAAACGTGGTGACTGAATTCAGTCACCAAATACTGAGGATGCCATCTACAATGTATGGCGAAAAACATCTGCAGCGAAGATAGATCGACCACGACAGACCAGCCCAGAAAATTCTATAAATTCAATGGATACCGGCCGTCAACTTCATTCCAAAAACAAAAACACAAAATCCAGTATTACGCAAGCAAAATACGTAAAATACCGCATATATATGCACATACAACCACAAACAAACAAGCGGGAAAAAACGAAGCATCGAAACAAAATAAAATAAAAACAAGTGAATGTCGGACAACGGTGTACCACACCAACAGTCCGAGACTTGATAAAAATGCGCAACAAATCGTCGCGCGCGACCGACCTAACCTCCTCGCGACCATCCGAGAGAAACATTCGAGAAACAGTGAAGCATCGAAAACTACGAAACAACGCGAAGCTGGTTCGACCCGTCACTTGTTTTATTTGTAGGTTTATTGTTATGCAGCGAAGTAGAACGGAGTAAACGTCGTGGCTAGGTAGAGGTCCATACATCGTATTATAACGTCACTTCCAGGTAACACTGCTGCTAGTGCTCAACGTACAACGGTTTCGGCCTGGGGCTATAGTTTGCAGGAGCCGGCCGTACGAGCCATGCGAAAACACAGGAGAGTAGAAAAAAAACTGGCAACTTTTTATTTTAACCGTATGTCGAGTTCATATGTATGTTCACTTGTTTAGGTGCAGTCTGATTCCGCGACTTGCTAATCGGAAATAATGATGGATTTTTTTTTACTATAGCTTTCTTCTATATTGGGTATATATGCGATTTATATTTTAGACGTAACTATTATTTGCTAGAGAGCTAGGCTAGACACAAATGTTAATAAAATATATGCTTTCTAAAATGTCTTTGCTTATGACATTAATTGATAGTTGAGTTTCTTTAATAGCAAAGAATTATTATTGTATTGTAAGTATTGCAAAAATTATATTGCATAATGGGTTTTCTACACTGAAAAAAAGAAAAGAAATAGCGAAATTACAGAAAAAAATCTAAACTATAAAAATCTGTAATTTTATTTTACCATCAATATTCTGTATTTCTACCTCAAAATTCTGTAATTATTGCATAATTCATAATAATCACATAAAGTAAATAAAAATGTCTTAATAAGTATGTAAAATTGCTTACTTTTTGCAAATTATATCACATACTTAATGTAGAATCTTAAATTATGTAAAATTACAGCTTGCATATTAATATTTGTAATAATTCATCAAAATAATGAGACCTAGTACATATTTTGTGTAATAATACTGATAAAATATTTTAAGTGTAATTCATTCATTTCAAAATACATCCTTTATGTAGATTTAGAAATGTATGTAATTATACCAGCAATAATATTACAGAACTAAACAAATTTTAGCTATTTATAAAAAATTCCTGACTACAAATTTACTGAACTTCTGTAAATTTACTAAAAGAAACTTTACTAAAAAAAAACTGTAATATTACATACATAATGTACTTTTCCATCCCGTTGATAATATCATATTACATAATGTTTGTAATTGTTCTGATATTATGCATTTTTAAACAATTATGTAAAATTAAAGCAGTTGAGTAAATATATTTAGAAATACTGGGCATCAAAATTTTTTTTAGATTGTATAATAGAGAATATATTTTCTTGTTTTAATAAAACAAAATTATAACTACATGTAATATACTGATCTCATAACGATATGGGTCTTACGAGATCTAAATAGAATTACAGCATAGATTCTATATAACCCCAATGATTAATAAAACTAACAAACACATCAATATTCACAATTCAATCATCTAATCATTCGATTACAATCTAAGAATGCTAAACCTTGCTCCACACAAAGAAACCATCAGACCAAATTTTATTGGTATAGTTATTCGTCCGATTCGAAATGAAACAAAGCACCATACGTTGACTAGAAATATCTATCTATCTATTGAATCGTGAATCTAAAGGTAGGAAATGCCAAGCAATGGTTCTCAAATGTTTTTAGTTGCAAGTTTCAATGTCTGCAAAAGAAAAAAAATCTCCGGGGAATGCTGTACGTAGTGTGTGTGTGTGTGACTATTTTATTTGAAATTGCAAATAACTTAAATTCTTCTAAGTTCTATTGCCGTCGTTCCAGACAAAATAAGACAGCGGCAATCAAATTTCAATTTAACGAAATTCACAAAAATAAATAAGAACGTATACAGCTTTGCGACATATAAAGAATCTGGTAATATACTATTGCGAAATATTTCTTATATCACATATTTTTCTTTATTTACTATTTTTTTCAGTCTGTCCGAATATTTCAAGAATCTATTGATTATTTGAACATGAAGAATTACAAATAAAATAGAAAGTTTTAAAATAAAACAGCTTCAGGTTATAGTTCTGTATTAAATATTTATTAATAATCGGCGTTTCGACGAACTCAACATTCGCCTTCATCAGGAAAAAAGATACAAATGACATTTAGAGTAAATAACAAAATACCAGGTAACAAAATAAGTAACTAGATTATAAAAAATTTAAATTATTAACTAAAAGACATCAAACTTTATTTAAATCAATGCCCCTTCACAGTGATTGATATTATCTTTTTCTATTGCTTCTCTTATCAATCTGCTGTTAATATTGATTGATTTGCAATTATTATAGTATCTTCGAATTTTACATCATGAAGATACTCTAACGCATGTTGAGCAATAGCAGATTTATCATCTAGATGATTTAGACATATTGACCTTTAACCTTCTGTCAGTCTAGTAGAAACAGTTCTGCCTGTCTGTCCAACATAAATATCCAAAAATTCTTGTAATTCAATATTTTTAGTTTTTAAACAGCACGAAATTCCCGTATTTAAAATTTTCAAAAAAATAATAATAAAAACTTTTCTCATATTATTTCGACTTTTTGGCGGACATTATATATAACAGCTTACATGAGACACCTGGTATATTAAATACCTCGGTAGCAAATAAAAATAATAAGCTATTAATCTACTGTCTATATTAATTTGTCCAATATAAGTCTTGTTAGTAATAACTTCAATAATTTAAAACAAAAAAAAACACCAATTTGAAACTAATAATTATTCGGTTAAATATTTTTCAATTTACTATGACTCATACATTTTTTACAACTAATCTCAGCGTTTCCATCTACCAATATAGAAAAAAAAAGAGAAAGAAATCACTCTTCATCATAAATATAAAAAAAATAGAAACAAAAACAAAGAAAAACAAAGCTAAACTCCATCAAACAGAAACAGAATACATTCGAGATCAATCCATAACATCGCTAATATCTCTATGGCAACCATTTTCAAATTACCGCTCAACTGTACTACATTTCAATCTGTCTAATGTAAAACAAACACCTGTGGCCCACGGCCCAGCTAAATAAAGAAGCGATTGCTAAATGCCCAAAGGCGATTTCTTGTTGACAGTATTAGGTTTTCAGTATATGTTGTTGTTGACGGCAGAAATGGATCATCTCTGTTGAGTATCTAGATAGAATTTTTTTTTTGGAAAAATCTACAAGGTTTGGTGTTATGATATGTTAAGATATTGATTTTGGGTGTATCAGACCCTTGGGCGATATGTTAAAATGTTTGAATTTTGAAATATTTTGAAGATATTGTAGGTATTATATTTATGAAATGGTTTTGAATTTTTGAAATACATCAAAACAGAGTATTATTTCAACGTCAAAGTATAATTCTGCAAAGTTAGAAAATAAAATTTAAATAACATATTTGATTAAAATAAATTACCGGCGTGAGAACAGCAACACTAAGATAACAACACTTTCTTATAATGGCCATTACTGTTAAAATGCAATAACCCAATCCCAATTTTTTGTATACATACAGACAAATATATTATAAACAATTTGAAATAATTAAATATAAGTGAGATACTTTGTGGGGGGCGGCAATATGCCATAAACTTATATATATATACACTCTATAAATTTACATAAGACTTATAAAATTCGCTGATTGTAAATTTATGGCGTTTTGTCGCCCCCATGAAGTTTGTAACCATTTTTTGATTATTACAGTTTTATTTTGCAGATTATTTTGTTTTATCGGGACAGAAAAGCCCCAAAGAAAACTCCATTAATTAATTTCAAATTTATTTATTAAATTTTAAATTTAAACTAATAATAATAATAATAATTATTATTATTTTAACATAGTAAAAAAAGCTTTCAAAACTAATTATATTAAAATAAAAAAGTTTCAGGATATAATTCTGTATCAATTTTAATTAAAAAAATCGACGTTTTGACGTATTCTACGTTCATCATCATCATCATTATAAAAAAAAATGATGCAAATGACATATACAATAAATAAGCAGCATATAAAAACAAAGTACTAAATAAAAAAATAAGTAACTAGATAATAAAATTTAATTATTAATAAAAAGAAGCCAAATTTTATTTAAATCAATTACTAGTCACATTGATTGATGTTATTTTTTTCTTTATAAATTTCTATTGCTTCTCTTACCAATCTACTGCTAATATTGATGGGTCTTGCAATTATTATATATCTTATTATATATCTTCAAATTTAACATCATCAAGATTTTCTAACGCATGTTGTACAATAATAGATTTATCTGGATGATTTAGAATTGACATCTAATGTTCTGTCCAATCTATAGCTACAAGTATAACATTCAATTACAAGAAAATTAATTTGACAAAAAGAATAATTTGGAATATATGTTAAATAGTATTTCAATTAAAAAATTTTCTTAATTGGACTATAAATATGAACCAATATCTTTAACAAAATTAAATTGGTGAATATTATAAAATATAAACATTTTTTAAAGAGCAAAATTAGAATAGAAGAGCTATTATTAGAATGCGAGTCTATTTTACGATCCAGTCTTTGAATATCATTTAAAATTCAGTTTAAAACTGTAATTCTATTATTTAAATCCTTTAATTCCTCACTGACTCTTAATAACTAATCGATAATTTACAAAATACCTTCTTAAACTCATCAGCCATTCTATAATTCTACGAATAAATAAAACTTCAATTAGCCAAACTTAACATATTTCGTTGTAACAAAACCACCAACGTATTCAAATTATCATTTACATCAGACATCTATCAAAATCAACAAACCAAAAACAAATGAAACATCATCGACTTTGACAATCGCCATCTTTCCAAACAATCTCTAATCGCATACAGCCGACTGTCACCTGTTTCACCGACAACTTAAACGTCACCACGCAAATATCGGTTAAATTTCTATATAAGTACAGTGCGGAGTGTACACGTCAGAGTCGTTATAGAAACAGGTTCAACAAACCTCAACGGAGAATGAAAAAAACCAGAGAGCAAGTCATGAAGAAATACGAAAAAAACATGAAGTAAATCGAAGAAATTCTGTAGCGATTTGCACGAAAAATTTCTGCATTTTCGTTCCGAAGGCTTTCAGCGGTTATATGAGTGATAGAAATTGTAGTTGCAATAACGGAATTTCTCGCTTACTACAAAACTGTCACAGGGTGATTTATATAAAGTTTGCATAAGTCACTAGGTTTTTGTATGGTTGCAATTGGTACACCTGAATTTTATATATAATTTCTTGTGTAGTATGTCTACTATTAATGCATATATGTCGGAGCGCATTTGTTTATTTATGATACTTATAAAATTATTAGATAATTGCATTTGTATTAAAAACTTATTTTCTACCATAATTTAGAACATTTTATTCCTACTTTTATAATAAGCATACTACATAAATTGACAGAATAATATAATATGAATAATAATTGTTAATTAATTAAAGGTATAATACTTAGAAATATATAATATACGATAATAAAAAAGAAACGAAAATTGACATAAAAAATAATGTATAATAGTTTGTACCTTTCATCTGATAAAAGATAAAACAATGTAAAAACAATATAATTTTCGGCATATGCCAATTGAGCCAGTCAGATTAAATTTGTAAATATTATTGCAAAAAACAATACATACATTATTTTCTCGCTGTTAGGGTCTATCTCTTATAAAACAAATTTTCTCGTAATGTAATTATAAATGTAAGTTTAATAACTAATAAGTGGAAGTATCTTGACAATTTTGTTGGCTATGTCGCAGTTATAAACAATAATATAAAAAAAATAGTCTAAGATTATTTTAATAAAAATGTTTCATATCTCGTTCACATAAATGAAAGATTACGTTTTAAAAAGTATTACTCCTATTATTTAATAATATAATAATTATTTTTGTAATTAACATAAATTTATTTTAGTATTTAAAATATTCCTCTATAGAAGCAGAACAGAGCAGAGCTTTAGAAAAATGTAAAAGATTTCTGATTTAATCATTTTCATTTATAAAATAAATTGAAATTATAAAAATAAAAAGGCTTTAGGATTTAGTTCTATATTAATTTTAATTAAAAATCGATGTTTTGATGTACTCTACATCATCAGGAAAAAATGTTACTTGTAAATTATATTGTAAATTTTACCAGATAAATTATACGTATTAATTCCGTTGGTAACTGAACTTACCAAGCTCTGTACACAAGTATGCATTATTTAAATGCATTCTGATTCAGTTTCAAGTATTTTTCGGTGGGTAAAAGGTGAACTATATATGTTATACATGCTATCCAGACATATATAACGATCAAGTGTAACAGACTGAATTCGTATATACACATATATTGTCTCCTATCACAAACAGTCTTGTCATTGATAAATATATTTGTTCTATATATAACATCTCTACAACTCAGTACATATATATTTATAATTGCCTTGTATATTTTGTGTTATCATGATAATATCATATTATTTTTGCTTTTTATTTTGAAAAGAAAATATGATTAAACCCATATATTTTTACTACTTTGACTGCAAGGAAAAAGTAGTATAGCGTTTGGTACGGTGTCTGTAACATTTTCAAAAAAAAAAAAAAATTGTATAGAAATCCTTCATATAGCCTCTAGATGACGAATCTGAACTTAGTTTATGTGGGTGTATGGATGTGCGTCGTCAGCTCGCTCGCTCGCTCGGTCCTCAGACCAAATTTTGTGATCGCAACTCCTCCTAGACGGTTCAACCGATTTTAATGAAATTTTCAGGATAAATTTGTCTAGTGCCCAAGATGGTCATGTGGTTTTGGTTTTTTCCAGTGATGCCAACTTTCCGAGAAAAAAATTACTAAAGTTTTTAAAAATTCATTGTGGCTACATTATTTATCCGATTTTGATCAAATTTTCAGGAAAGATTCCCCTAGTACCCACATACATTACGTAATTTTAATATAATACAGTGTTGCCAACTTTCCGAGAAAAAAATTACCAAAGTTTTTAAAAATTTATTACGGCCATGTTGTTTAACCGATTTTGTTCAAATTTTCACAAAAGATTCTTCTGGTATCCATATAAATTAGATAATTTCAACAAAGAACAGTGTTGCCAACTTTCTGAGAAAAAAATTACTAAAATTTTTAAAAATTTGTTACGGCCATGTTGTTCAACCGATTTTGTTCAAATTTTCACAAAAGATTCTTCTGGTATCCATATAAATTAGATAATTTCAACAAAATACAGTGTTGCCAACTTTCTGAGAAAAAAATTACTAAAATTTTTAAAAATTTATTACGGCCATGTTGTTTAACCGATTTTGTTCAAATTTTCACAAAAGATTCTTCTGGTATCCATATAAATTAGATAATTTCAAAAAAGTACAGTGTTGCCAACTTGTTGAGAAAAAAATTACTAAAATTTTTAAAAATTTATTATGACCACTTTATTTAACCGATTTATGTGATAATGTCAAAGTAGTCTATATATGGGTTTACCTATATACTTTTAATCTTGTTATATTAGCATTCACATTTCTTTATTTAAACTAAATGCGAAATATATATTTTTTTAAAATTTTGTATAAATATTTTTATATACGTTCAGTTTAACTTCTAAAATTAAAACTTTTTTATATAAAATTATTATTTTCAGTTCAACAAACAAAAATAAGCGTATTTTAATTAAAAAAATTGTTTTTGTTCTTAAAAGATAATTATAATTTATGTATATATTCATTTTTCATTTAGTTTACAATTTTCTTAATTAGATTTGTTAAATATATTTAACGCTCCATTGAGCTATGCTTAAATTTGGCATTTATTAAAGTACAAAAGATTTTTTAACTGATACGAGTATATTGTTAATAACTTATAATATATTTTGATAATTCAAAAAAGTATAAATTAAAAATTGTTCTTTCTGTTTAAAATATACACTTCTACTTTTCTTGACAAACACAAACCAATTAAAAGTAATTATGGATTTAGAAAGAAAAAGTAAATATTTAAAAAAATTGAATAACTACTACACAATAAAACTTTTAAATAATTTTTATAATATTTTAATTATTTTATCTGAAAAATAAATGATTTTTAGCTTTTTAAATATATTAAAATGTCTAATAAACGTTTGGTTAAAAAAATATATGTGAGTGATATAGGTACACGTTTACGTGGATGTCCGATAAATAGATGAGAAGGTATGATTAAGAGTGTTTTGCGTGAGTAGATGTTTAAAAATATAAGAGCATATATGAAAGACACTATCAATGCAGATGAAATAAAAGTTGGTCTGGCTAGAAATTTCTGCATAAATAAAAAGAGTTTGTGCCACTTCCTTATGGATTTATGGCGAGATTATATGTATGTAATTTAAGAATAAATTATTACGTTTGGTGTTTCTAATGCAGATAATTATATAAAAATTATCTAGTTTAACACTAGAACTACCAGGATTTGTTCTATACCTATTTCTACCAACCGGTCAAAATGACCGGTTTGATGTGTAGTTGCATGTGTAATTACTGAATAAATATATGAAATATTATGTATATGATAAAAATATTTTTTCACAACTTACTTTTACAATATTAGCAACAATGGTAAAATATTTGCCAAAATATTGTTCACTTTTTATATTTATTTCACCTCGCACCAGAAGCACCAACAAGAAAATGAAACTACTTAGCCGCAGAAATGTGAACCAGAACAGAATCTTTTTATTCGTGGAACTCCCCGTATTTAGAGTAAAAAATATGTTTTGTGTATGCTACAATGTTGACAAAGTGTGTTGCTAACGCGTGTTTTAATTTTTTTGCATTTGCACAAGCAATCCTAAACTCTGGTAATGTTTTTATATGACGGTCAGAATGACCGGTTGGTATATTTAGGTATACCACATATTTATCTCTGTAAAATGAAATCGCACGAATCTAACATTTTGTAAAATTAAAGATTTCATAAATTTAGAAAAATACATACTATTCTAAAAACAATATTTTGTGTAATTATGAACAAAAAGTGGTGATGAACTGATGCAACCGGTCATTTTGACCGGTTGGTAGTTCTAGTGTTAACGTATATTTATTTTTCTTTGCTTTGATTTTTCTTTTAAAATAAAAAACTTTAAGTTGAAGTTCTGGTACTAGGTAACAAAATAAGCAACTAGATTACAAAATTTATAAATTTTCAATTAAAGAAAGTCAAATTTTATGCCTTCACACTGATTAATGTAATTTTTTCTTTGTAAATTTCTATTGCTTATCTTATCAATCTACTGTTAATATTATTGGGTCTTGCAATTATTTTGGTATCTTCGAATTTTATATCATAAAGATTATCTAACGCATGTTGTGCAATAGTGGATTTATTTGAATAGTTTAGACGTATTGAGCTTATATGTTTTGACAAAACTAATAGAAACTGTTCTATAATACCTGTTTGTCCAACATAAACTTTACCGCATTCATCGGAAGATTTAAGAGGAATAAAATCTATTACATTCTTCCAATTTTAATATAATGAATTATGAAAGATTTTTCACTATGATTTTTCGTTTATTTACATACAATTTTAAAAAAACATCCGAACATCTACATAAAAAAAAACAAAAGCATAGCCAACTTTCAATTGCAATCGTTAATCATGCAAACAAAACACAATCATTGTTTCGTTTTGTGTTTGCATGACCTACTGTCCAGGGTCCCAACATCAAAGTTAGTCAAAGTGATTTGCGATTAAGTCTGTACACACACACACACACACACACACAAATATATAACCAACCGGGCACTAAAAAAGCACATAACCTATAAAACTGTGTGAGTGTGTGCCACGTCGTAACCCTTGTTTGTATATATCGTACTGGGCCCGGGGATCACGAGCCGCCACTGATTCGGTTACAAACGGCACGACACTGATTTATAGTATGTGGCTATAGATTTGTCTCGTTTGCTTTTCGATATATTTATCGGTTTTATTTGGGTTAGCTGTTTTCTTTTTCGTTCCGACGATTGATGTGGGACACAGTTACCGTTTGTTTTTTGTTTTGAAATTAGTTCTTTCATACTTATTCGTATAAAACAAAATATTATGTTTTTATAGCTTTACTAAACAATTTTTAACGACAAAATAGCTGTAAATCATATATGAAATAAAGTGACAAAGCTGAAAAAAAAACTGATAACTTCTTAATTAAAGTTCAATAAAATCTATGTGACAGATCAAAAAATGAATTACGAACATTTGTTCTTTATTTATAACTAGCATAATGCGCGTGCTTAACTACTTTAAATTCATTTTAACTTAATTGCAGTTTCTGATCAATTAGCGTTTAAAACGTTCGCCTGCGAACTATTGCAACTATTGAAAAAAATATTTATTTGAATAAAAATGGTTTTCTTTACTCGAAAGAATCCTTTTTATCCGTGATAAGTTCTTAAAAATATCCACTTTCATGTGAATACGTATAAAAATAATTGGTGGACATTTTTATTAAAATTGTAATACATATATATGAACCTCGATAAATGCACCTTTTAACAATTTAATATTTTATTTTCAATATTATATATACCTAGAATTGTGATATCTGTAATTATTTAAAAAAGTTGTTAGGTATATAAAATATTTTTTTACACATATTGTAAAATCTCCATAATAATACAAAATACACGTGTATTATTACAAAAAGCACATACAATTGTAATTTTACTAATTGTATGTAATTTTTTTTTACATTTTTATATAAAAATATCTAAAAATCGTAAAATTCAAATAATATTATAAAATTTCTATATTATTTACAGATTTTAGTAAATTTGCAAAGGAAACAAAAATCACAGCTAAATTCATACTAAAATTACCATGATTATTATAAATTTACACCGATTTTTTACAGTGTACAGTAGCAGTGTAGCAGCACCTTATATATCTATTTCATCAATTACTTCTCAAATATATTATCATAAACTTCACATAACTTTCAGTCATAGCTACCCATTTTTGGTTACACACTGAATGTATAGTTCAGCAACAAAAATCTTAAATATCGCCTAACGACATGCAATTTACACTGTCCTTTTTTTTCGCTTATAATTAAATCGTTCAACACGGCTAATGGTAAATAACATTAGGCGTGGATTCGCTATATAAGTTATAATCGGTAATCACGCTAACTTGATCCTATTTTTGCGCGAGCGTGATTGAAGACGCTTAGAAAGAAGATTTCTGTTATAAAAATCAAAGTGAAAAATCTCGTTTCGCTGGGGGCCGATTGTAATTACAAGCTTCCGTTTAGTGTAGCAGGCGGCCATTTTGGTGTTTAATTGAGATTAATTATGCACTAACATGGTGTTCAATATCGTGCGACAAGTGCACATGATAATTATCTTCGGTGACATGCAATTGCACAGAATGTATATTACTAATGTCTATTGCTGCAGAGACTTCTTCAAAATGATGGAAAATTGATAATAGTTTTTGCTGTATGTTTAGATATAATTTTATTTCAAATAGTAAAATATTTTTCAGAACTCATTGTATTAATATAAAAACTATTTTAGGATAAAATTCTGTTAATTATTTATATAAAAACGATGTTTCAACGAAACTAAACGCTCGTCTTCATCAAGTCAAAATTTATAAATTTTGATTTGATGAAGACATATTTATTATATTATATTTATTTATTATAATACATTATATTTATTAGGTTATTTTTACTTACTTTATGTGATTATCATGAATTATATAAAAATTACAGATTTTTATAGTAAAATTTTACTAGTAATTTTTTGTAATTTCGCTATTTTTTATTTTACAGTGTACACTATTTTATAATTCGGTATTGAAAAATTTAATTATTTGTTGCTGTCTTATTATTATAAATCAATATTTTTAAGGCGATTTCAAAAACAAAATATAAAAAATAACTACATAAAAAATAATTATTTGTCTCATTATTTTAATATATATAGAAAAATATGTAAATAAATAGGTATATTTGTTTCTCTTCGGTGTATGGCATCAGCATCTTTAATTCTTTAACAAAATATCATTTATTTTATCATTTATTTCAGATAAAACAACTATAAAAAAACATCTAACAATTTTTTTTTTTGCTTTTTAATGATATTTCCATTTATACGTTTATATATTCAAATGAACCGTTGTCTCAATATTGATACACATACATTACTAAATATGAAGCATACAGACTGTCAGTTAATAAACGCATACTATATTAAATTGGCAGCGTGATTTAATGAGTTCATTTGCCTCGCCAAATCAAAAACAAATAATTTGATTTCATGCGAATGAATTAGTGTTAAATTTATTATGTGCAATTTCAGGAAAAACAAATTAAAGTAGATGTTACAGTGATATTGTTTATAAATACATAAATTTTACATAGTAAACATATATTTTATGTAGATTATTATTTATTTTTCATCAAGATTTTTAATTTTATTTCTAATTATTATTCAATATTTGAGCAGTAAATTACAAAATTATTGTCACCAAATTAAAGAGATACAAATATCAGAAAATAAATCATAGTTGGTAAATATATATAGTGAAATCTATCTAATGTACATCTGCCATCTACAACCCCCAAAAAAACTACCCCTATTTTCATTTCAGCACAATCAATCTATATTCAATAATATGCACTAATGCATGGTTTGAAAATAATTCTTTCAAATGCATTTGTATGTATTGTGTCAATATTTACCACTGAATTCTATTCTATCTGCAAATTTTAAAAGTTACATCAAGCGAGCGAACTAAAAAATTAAAATCCCTACAAGGTCCCTATAGAAAAAAAATCTTTTATTTATCCGACATTTGCCCATTTAATCACAGCACTTTTCAACTGCCTAAGAAAAACAAAAAAATAAAATAAGAGAAATCCTCCCCCTTACAATGACTGTCAACTTCTTCATAATCTGACAGAAAAAAAATTGAACAAGGAAAAAATGGCTTCTTGATTTTTATTTTATGATGGAATAATCTGTACTTGAAGTTTATATTTTTTTTTTGTCTGGATAAAGACAATTTAATTATTGCGTTTTCGAGTAAATTATATCCAAATGTCAGTTTGAATTTTGATATATTTGACAAGTAATTATTAATTATTTCATAACTTTGTATTTTAATTAAATGTCGAATGTTAATAAAACATAATAAAACTCGAAAATGTAAATTTGAATAAATAATCAATTATTATTATTATTGCAAATACACAGTAAAAAATATTTAGCACTTAGAACACATTGAAAGTGTAAAAGTTACACTAAGAAAATATGTCAAAAAAAATTATTTACACAAAACTCTATATTCTTTAAAGCAGGGGTAAAATACAACACCTTACTAAAAAATGTTAAGATGTGCAATTATAAATTTTATTGTAGAGTTGAAAGACTTATTTAAATGATTTATTTTAGTTAAGATCATATATTTTTTGAATGTACGAGTACGTCACATATTTACATATTGTTTAATATTGATTTATACATAAGAATATTACCTTTTTATTTTTGTATTTTTTTTTTTAAGTTTTGTATTTCTATAATTAATTGTATTTAAATGTCTCTATTAGCGTAAGCTATAATAAATATTATTATTATTATAAAATACTATTCAAAACGTAAAAATATTGGATTTAATACCGTATTGCAAAATGATGATAAAATAAATTGCATACGTTATCTCAGACATATTAAAATAACTATTGAATTAAATTAATTATTCATAAAATAATATAGCACTATCATAAAATAAAAAGAAATGTTATTCTACAAAAAAGAACGTACGTCCTTCATAATGACAATAAATGAATTATAACAAATCTCATTACACCGATTAACATTAAGATAATAATACAATAAAATTAGAAATGTCAATTAATTTCATGGAATAAAAACAAAACACACTATAGGCATTCTAAAATTGCTATTCAGCTCACATTGGCGTATTTACTGTAACAGTTTATATATTTTTCAAGAAAAAAACATAAAATACATCATATCGCTAATAAATTGTAAATTCAATTCAATTGAAAATTCATTATATTCAATTTCAGCACTACGATACCGTTAAATAAATTCCAAATTTAACCTATAATTTACTAATACAACTACCATACAATACTATTATAACAAAATTTACCTTTTATGAATGCAGTAAAATTTGTAATTATATAGAAACGAAAATTACATTACACCACACCACAGATAAATAATTCAAAAGATTTTTAATGCACACGCAAAACAAATATTAAGTTTGCCATATCATTTATCACAAACATTTTTTTTATATTTTCTTGTTAATCACACACAAAAATCAGATAACAGTTGATTGATCAACGGAAACTATTGTATTCACTGACAAATGTAACTCCACACGTGTATTTCCAGAAGAAATTCACAAAATAACTACCTCCATCGAGTGCGTATTCAAACTGAGCGCTTGTCAGTTGTTGGTAACGTAACGGTCCAGGCCACGGACGTCTTGCGTCGAATGGTTTAGTGGGAGGTTGGGATGCGTGCGCATTTTCAAATAGGAACTATTTGGGTTCTGTTATGAACGTAAACTGTATGTGCCGCGCGAATTATTTGACATGAATTAATCTCGGTGTTTTATTATAATGATTGATCTATTTGCTGTACATAGTGATTAATGATTCATGATTGCTTTAATATAATCATCGTATGCGGTGATTAAACGCGATGAGGGATGGGAGTGTGAGTTATGAAAAACTGTGATATTGACTGGGATGTTTACATCGGATAGTTTAATGAAATATCGGGAGTTTTAATTAAGAAAAATGATCGGTATTTACTCATTTACTGGAATTGTAGAATATTTGCTAATATAAACAATTTTTTTATCTTTCTTTATTCATTCTTGACAGTAAAGTAAAACAATGTCTATGAAAGATTATTACGTTATAACTCAAAAAGTATTATACACCTCGAAATTTGTCTTGAATATAGTTACATACAAATAATACATATTAAATAACAATTTATCGGCAATATAATTTTATAATTTTCGAAATAACAATAAAAGTAGAAAAATAGTTAAAGTTCTGTATTAATATTTATTAATAATCGATGTTTCGACGAACTCAACGTTTATTTAAGTATCAGTTTTCCTGATGAAGGCGGGCGTTGAGTTCATCAAAACGTCAATTATTAATAAATATTAATACAGAACTTAAAGCCGTTTTATTTTTTTTAATATCAGAAATGTCATTATATTTAAATATTTTGTAAAAAAATAAAATTTATAGCACTTTATTACGTAAAAAATAAATAAAAATTTCTGGTTCTGAACATAATAAAATTTTAAAGTATTTCACACATTACATTTATGCAAAATGATTAATTAAGACTGGAAATTTCAAAATTGAAAATACTAGAGAGTGAATATTGACGATTAAGCCCAACATACCTTACATAAATGTTGCAAAAAAAATATGCTTCGATTTGTCAAATCAGAAGGATAAAACTAGCGCCCTCTAAATTAATTTCAATTTTTTATTGGTCATGTCAAAAAAATATAGATGTCAATTTTCAAGTTGATATTATGAAAACTTTGAAAATTATTGATAAATTTTAAAATAAAATTCTAACTAAACATAATATATCTTTTAAATCAATATAAGGCATGTTAGATTCAATCATTATATTTTGGTCTCTAGCATTTTTAGTTTCAAGATTTCGCATTTTTAATTAATCACTCTGTATAAATTGAAAAGTATTCAATATTATTTTTCATTGTATGTATTAAAGAACGAAAAACAGAAATAAATTTCAAATACAACTTACTTAGAAAATTTTAAAATTATCACGATCGTAAATTATGTAGTTATTGAAGATATCATGTTTTAAATTTTATAAAACTAAAATTTCATTTATATAATTCAAATGACATACTTACTACTGAAAACATTATTAATACACAGTATTCACGTGATATAACAATAATTCTTCAATGCACTGAATAAAAATATTAATAATAACTTTTATCAAGAGAAAGGAATAAATGCACATAAATACATGCTTCCACTAATATGTTTAATATTCATGTAAATTCGTTTTAATTCCCTAGAATTACTACGATAAATGTATAAAATTATAATCTGTATTAACTTTCACTTTTAACCATTAATTTTTCATAAATTTAGCACACAAAAAATAGTATAATAATAATAATAATTCTGTTATAAATAACCTAACCATAACGCACATAACTATTTATGATCAAAACAAAGAATAGTCCACTTGCATCAACGTCATATAACAGCTGATTCGAGTTAGATATTTGTTTTGATATTTAACTAAACTGTATTTGTGTTTTGGATACTGTATTTGTTCAGTTTTCTTAATGTTTGTGAGTGTCTATATTTTTTAAAAAAAATTAAAGTTTTTTAGGTACACTGACTAAACTAATTTATTAATTAACTTGAATTATTACAACCATTACTTGCATGTGTTTTTATAATACGTTATATATAATTTTATGATAGTAGATTTTAAAATACATAAAACAGTATTATACATTTTTTTTTACAAAATTTATAATTTATTATAAATATTATAACGTATTTTTCTTTATGTATCTAATTACATTAAATCAATATACCAAATGTAAATGATTACACTAAAAATCATCTATTTATTTAAACAAAGCAACTAAAGTTTTTTTTTAAAAAATCATCAATTATTTTCCATATATTTTAATAAAGTTTATTTAAATATCAAAATAAATTTCTGATTATAATCATCAGTGGCGTAACTAGCCGTTGGCATTTGGGCAGTTGCCAAGGGCGCAACACTCCAAGGGCGCCAGAATCTTTTAAGATATATTGTAAATAATCCGTAAACTAACATTTATAAAAATTATTTTTAAAATATACATTAATTTATAAACTGTACAAGTACAACTTTCTTAAAGTTCAAATAAAAATATTATAAATTGTTTTCCCAAAAATTTAATTTATTAAAATAAATATTTTTTCGCCGAATGTCTTGGTATTATAATGTTGTAATGTTTTCAATTAGTGTACATATGTACACTGTAAGGCGCTGTTCGCTTTTATGCGCTATGTTTATTTGTTATCAACAATCTCTCGACAATGCATAATCACGAGGTGGTGTTCGAAATTTAACGCAGTTAGTGCAGTAAAAAAAAATTTGGTGTCTATTATTTCAGTTTTAAATGAAATTCAAAATGATTATTTTTTTGGAGATGCATTATGTCTTTCTAAATCTTTATATAAATCTTTAAATTCATATAAGTTTGTTGCACTTTTAAATGTATGGCATTTTATTCTGGAGCGAATAAACAACGTAAATTTATCTCTACAAAAAAGGGATCAGGACATTTACAAATCTTCGATATCAATAAAAGGCCTTATAGATTATTTTAAATATTTTAGAAGTGATAAAATTGATAAAGTTTTCAGTAAGATTAAAGATATATGTGAACAAATAAACATAGAATTAATAGGAAAAAAAAAATGACAAACGAGCTTGTTGAAGATGAAATCTAAAACTTAGATGCCGTCAAAATTTCATGTCTTGCAATACTTGATTCCATAATAATGCAATTAACGGAACGATTTAAAAGTCTTAAAAATATTGCAAAAGATTTTAATTTCTTAACAGCAGAAACATTTCAAGATATCACCGAAGAACAATTGGAAAAACAAGTTGAATTATTATGTAAGAAATACTCGGATATTGATGATATCAGTTAAAAATTGAAGTAAAATGTTTTAAACACCAAATTACTGCCATATTAATAGACAAAAATGTTCGTGACGTATGTCACCTGGAATTATTAAATACATTGGGAAAATGGAAATTACAAAAATCATACCCAAATATAGAAAAAACTATAAGATTATTTCTTACAATGCCAATAATAGTAGTTACAGGTGAAAGAAGTTTTAGCAAAGCAAATTGAAGATAATCAAAAATAATTTAAGATCTACATCTGGACAAGAACGTACATCTTCCCTAGCACTTCTCTCAATTGAACGAGAGTTAAAAAAAAACCCATAGATTTTGATAGCATCATTAAAAAATTTGCTAATACTAAGGCAAGGAAAGTTAAATTTAATTAAACGTTATTATTCTACTTATGCACTAATATAAATAACTAATATACTAAATATATTGTATTGTTCTATAGCAATAAAATATTATAATAAAAAACTTGACATGAACACTGGAAAAAATTTATACATAAATTTAATATAAAAAAATAAATAAGATGATATATTTGTATTTATTAATATAATTTTAATAAATGTAAATATAAATATAATAATTTTAAGTATATATTGTTCTTGTCACTTTTATGTTAAATTTAAGTATTTTTTTCTTCTGTGAATACACTAATTTGTTTTCCTCCCTATTTATAACATTTTTATTATTTTTGAGAAAAATTTATGCTGACTTTTTTTGCAAAGCAAAAGGGCGCTAAGTTATGTATTTGCCAAGGGCGCTAAAATCCTAGTTACGCCTCTGATAATCATATATAAACATATTGTTTAATATTGGTTTAAACATAAAAGTATTACATTTTTATTTTTGTATTTTTTTTTAAGTTTTGTATTTTTATAAACAATTATATTTAAATGTATTCTCTATTAGCACAAGCTATACGAGTAATAAATATATTACTATATTATTATTTGACCTTGATGCAAGTCCTCAATTAAAAATATAACTTTTAATTATTTAATCATTAATCTACATATTAACAGTTGGTAATGAAAATAATTTCTCTTGCTATAAAAAAGATAAATAAACGAAATAACTGCAGTATATAGTTTATAATTGGTTAGCGTGACACATTTACACTCACGCAAACCTGGTTGCATGCTGAATAGTTGTGTTTTACACATATGTATTGCATACACAATGTGCACCGTATACCTACTTAATTTACAACAAAACAAGCGTATTTTAAATTAAACAACAACAATTTATGGACACTTTACAATGAGTTATTTCGCTACGCAAAGAAATGTTACCACGAGCAAGCATAATTATAAGTAGTGCATTGCCATTTTTATTTCCTTTTCACGGACCTTCATATCACATATGATAAGGAAGATATTGTAATCATACCAAATTTGACCTATCAAGATTTTTAACAGATAAGTATTGCGATACTTGAGGTCAAGGCCTGATTTGGGCTATAGTGCCATTCGAGATAAGTATATATATAGGCAGTAGCGCAGCCAGGATTTTGTCTTGGGGGGGGCCCAAGAATTTTATCTTGGAGAAGCAAAAAAAAGCAAATACTAACCAGATTTCCACTTTATCTTACATGAATCGAATAATTAATAGTTTAAAATAATGAATGTTGGCTCAATATTTTGAGGTAAATAATTGTAGCGTTAGAAGTGACTACTGAATATATGACTAAATGAATAAAAATTGTGCTAATTCTTTTAGTCTTGGGGGGGGCCGAGGCCCGTCGGCCCCCCCCTTGGTTGCGCCACTGTATATAGGTAATATATACAGGATGTTTACGTTGTTCTCTATAGTACACCTCAAAAGAAGTCGATAAATCTTAAAACGTCTTAGTAAAAATCGTCTCATAAACGAGATAATAATTCTTTTATTTTTTTATATTAAACCATTAATTTGTTTTAAACTCTAGCAAATATGTAATTAATTAAAATTTTATGTACAACAGAAAATTTAGGTTTGTTTTATTATATTATATTATTATTAATTTTAAAATGTTTGTTTATATTTAATTAAAACTTAAACTAAATTATTAATTTCAATATTAAAATATAAAATACAAACTGTAAGCCTGTTTTGAAACATATGTACTCGTATTTACAATTTATTTAAAATTTCTCATACGCATGCATTTTAAACATATTTTAACTTTGACTGTAATATACCAAATTACTTCTCCTCTAATTAATAATAATAAAATATGCTATTTGCTCATCCCGGTAAATTCGTTCGCAAAACATTTTTACCAAACTTTCCTCTTAAGAAAGGGGTTCTAATATGAGAACCGTAGTATAATAGCGGAATAGTGACTTAAAGATTAGAAATAATAAGTGATGAATAGGTGCTAATATAGGAATAACTATATATAACATATGACAAATATTCAAATGGACTGAAATATGTTATTGGACATTCTTTCTACTACAAAAACAAAAACTCACTTTCAAAGTGACGGATTCGCTACTATTCCACTGCGGTCCTAACATATTTCGAGCAAAGTAAATGAATAATTAATTTAGCTAGGTAGTCTCCCTGTTATAATTCATGAATGTTGTTTCGTAATTCAAGGTCAGGCCTAGCCAACTAAAACCGTACTTTTGCAGGAAACGGTTGACATATATTAACTGTTTGAGTTATTATGCTAAGCTGATGATAGAATTGCCCCATTTTTGGAATTCGTTTTTATCGTTTCAGGTGTCTATTATAAAATTTTAATTGAATGTTTGTAATATTTTTTTGTTTGTCTTAAGTGAAAACTAAAAGTGAGTTACATAAAATGTTTTGAAGCACCTTATTAATTGGTCAGTTAATATTTATTTTTTTTGTGACATATGTCTTTTACAATATTTTATAATGCAGAAAAATATTTGCAAAAAGATACAATGCAAAATCTACCTATATATATATATATCTATCTATCTATCTATCAAAAATTGTTAATGTATGTCGTTTGTTATAGGCCAACAGTTATCAAAATTAAATGAAAATCATAAAGTCAGAAATCATATTTTTCAAATTGACACCACTCCGTTAATAATCATCGGAATGACATGAATTTTAATCTACTAAAAAACATATTTCATAAGTTTTTTTAGTAGTTATTTAGAAATATTTTTATAGTGAATACAATAAAAATTATACTCCCAAATGTCCAAAAACGTGATTTCCCCATTTAAACTAAATGCAAATGTTTAACTTTCAACAGGCACGGGTTAATATCATCTGATACGTCCGGGAAGTGCATTTATTTGGAGTAATTTTAGCGGCTGACGGCAACAAATTTCCTACTTTGCCAAAATAAGGACCACCCTAATATACTTATATATATATATATATATATATATATATATATATATATATATATATATATATACATAATTGTTTCACTCTAGTATTGTAAAATATACAGTTCGTATAAAAGACAAAATAAAATCTGTATTATTGCGAGATGAAAGCAAAACTAGTATTTCTGCTATTTTAAAATAGAAACTCTTGCACAAAAACCAAAATCTTTTCATAGCTTATCATCCTGTATAACATTCAGAATCCTGTGTCCAGTTGACAAGCTTAACAAAGTTTATTTATACTGCGAAACAATACTTGCACACAGGTAAATAATTCCATATGAGATAGTGTAAACTTTCATTTTGGTTTCAGTGTCGCAATTTCAGCTTCAGTTGCGTTTCAGCACATGCATTTATAGTATTTACATGCAGGCTGCATCAATATTTGAACGTATATGCGTAGTAGCAAAATATCTACCAGGCAATATGCGCATTGTTTTTGTTATTTTCCTCGTGTGAGAAGAAGGTGTTAAATATTCAGGTGTATACGTTGTTTACCCCCCTTGTGTCAATGTCAAATACAATATGCACAAAGAAGACGGTAAAGCCGTTCTTTGAATATTATGTTTACATTATCTACACTAAGATATTGCGCTGTAGAGTTTATTTCGGTTGTGAATTGAACTCTTTTCATAAAGTTAGTTATGAGTGAAAATCTGCAACCAGGTCATGTTATAATGTCTATCATTCAGACAAGAAATTAAATTATTACAGTTTTAAGATTTTATTTATAATAATTATTGTTTAAAATGATCGCATGTAAGAATGTTAAAAATAGTTGGTTCTTATAAAAATCTTTATTGTTGCTTTCAAAGATTTTTAAGTTCTCTAAAATATTATACATTTTTTTTTATTATTAATAATTTAGAAAACCGAAACGTGAGACTTAGATTTTTGAAGATCTGATTGTCATGACTGATAGGCTATTTACCTATAGTTTTTTTTTTAATTATAATATTGTAAACATAGTAAAAAATCTTTCAAAACTCATAATATTAAAATAAAATGACTTCAGGTTATAGTTCTGTATTAATATTTATTAATAATCGATGTTTCGACGAACTCAACGTGCGTCTTCATCCTTTTTCCTGATGAAAAAGTACGTTGAATTCGTCGAAACATTTATTATTAATAACTATTAATACAGAATTATAACCTAAAGCCGTTTTATTTTAATATAATTGTTAATTATTGTTAAAAATATTTAACTAATAAAAGGTTTAAAATAAAACGACTTTAGATTGTAGTTATGTATTAATTTTTATTAATAATTTACGTTTCTATGTACTTAACATACATCTTCTTTTCCTGATGAAGATGTACGTTGAGTACGTAGAATACATTGATAATTAATAAAAATTAATACAGAACTACAATCTAAAGCCGTTTTATTTTAATATAATGAATTCTGAAAGATTTTTTACTATGTTAATAAAAGGTATATTGAAAGAAACATCTAATATCAAATTACATTGAAATTTCGTATAACAATATTTTATTCTGGAAGAAGCAAAGCACACTATATTTTCCTGCCATTGTGTATACTACTTCCTAAAATCCAAAATAATTTAAAAATTTCTATTCCAACACCATCTCCAACAATAGTACAACATAGGTATATTCACCAGGAAAACGGTATTCCATGCTTCCTAGCACGCATCACGCACAAACCTCACAACAAAACGCGTCATTCTAGGTCCATATTCTCTCGTCCATACAAAGCTTACTAAAGCTCCCTTTGCCTCCTACCGGAGGACAAAATCCCAACGAACAGAACCCAGTTTCCGTACACGCCGGAATCAACGGGAAAGTGTAAATATTTACATCCCAGCATAAGTCGACAAAACCGGTGGAGGGTAAGGGGAACGCTTCAAACATCAAACCGTCACATACTATAGCGTCGAACGATTATTCGTCGAATCGAGTTAGCGTCGACAAAAATAGAGTTTTTGCACAGAGTGTCGAAAGAAACTCGTATATTTAAAATTTTACTTTAAAAAAATCTGTAATTTTATTTTACCATAAATATTCTGTATTTCTATCTCAAAATTCTGTCATTTTTACAAAATACATAATAATCACAAAATAAGTAAGTAAAATGACCTAATAAGTATGTAAAATTGCTTATTTTCTGCAAATTGCATCACATACTTAATGTAGAATTACATATTGTTGCTATAACTTCTTAAATTATGTAAAATTACAGCTTGCATATTAATATTTGTAATAACTTATCAAAATATAAGACTTACAATTAGTATATATTTTATGAACATACAACTTTCGCTTCATCCACATTCATAATTCCTCTCATACATGCTCTTTTATTCCTACTACTTGGAAACTTTCGCTCACGCAAAACATTCTCAATCATACCACTCCAACTACACATTGGACGTCCACGCAAACGTATACCATCAAAATCATTCAAATAAATCTTTTTAACCAAACGTTCATTAGACATTCGCTCAAGATGACCGAACCATCTTAACTGACTAACATCAACTTTTGCAACAACATTTTTTTCAATTTCACACTCATCATACACTAATCTATTTCGTACCCGATCTCTCCTATTTACACCACATACCTCACGTAAAAATCTCATTTCCACAGCAGTCATTTTCCGTTTATGCTTTTGCAACCAAACCCAATATTCACTACCATACATCGACGTAGCCACCAAAACTGCATTGTATATACTAATAAATTATTTTAAGTGTAATTAAATAAATAAATAGAATATTTCATACATTTAAAAACAGTGAACTGGTTTCAAGATTAAACATTTGAAAATTCTATACTAACTAAAAAAACTCCCCGCTACTAGACACTAAATACTAGCAGCACTGTATTATTTCTACTCAATAGACATTCGACACTACGTCGTTCGACGCTGTACTATGCATACAACGACAATAGCATCTCTCTCGTCCTTTCTACATCGACGCCTGTCGTTGCGACGCAATGGTGTATTTACGCAACGTTCAATGACGCTGAAAAACACAGCGGCGTCTATGCAAATGCTTTGCGGGCTCTGGCTATCCGGGCCGGGGAGAGAAGTTGTAAGGCATGAACGGATGATTATCATTTCCGTAAGACCGGGAAGGGACATTAACAATGCATTGTGGGCAAACGACTTTTTGAAATGGTGTAGTGCCTAGTTTTAGTTGAAACTTCTCTAAATGATAATGGGAAACATGTGCGGTTTATTCGAGATTAATTGATTGTTATTTTGAGATTATTTTTAACTGGAATTTTAGTTGCATTTGAATTAGAAGATATTAACTTGTTAGAGCCATATATGCGAATTGAAAAATAATTAATAAATTGTTCCAAAATTTTAATTTTATGATAACCAAAAAATTTGCTTTGTCAGTCCTAATACTGAAAAACAAAAGACATCTTTGATTAGAATATTACGTCTAAGAAGCAAATTTTTCAAATATAAATCTTTTTGAATCTGTAGTAAAATGTATGAATTATTTTTGTTATAAAACTAAAAAGTATATACATACAGTCTGTTCATAAAGAACGTGTCTGAATTTGAATAAGTAGATATAATTTTTTTTCAATTTTATACATGCCCTTTATTATAAATCAGCAACACGCTTATCTTAAACAGACTGTATGTGACAAATTATTGAAGTTCGTTGTATATGAATAATTCTAACTATTTCCTTGATAATAGTATATTGATAATTTTGTGTCAACAGTTGCAAAAAATGTGCACGTCTCATAAAGAAAATGGCCCGTATTCCGACCTCTTGTGTTTGTGTAAAAGTGCTTTTACATTTTACTTTAAAATAAATTTTTACTTCTATTCTATATATATTTTTTTCATATCTAATATTATAAAATTCAAATAAAGTAATTAAAATTGCTTAATAAGTAATTTTGTCAAAAATCACTTTTAAAAGTGAGGTGACAATAAGCTTGCTTATCTTCTCAAAAGTTAAAATACATATTTGATTCAATTCAATGTAAGCGATAATTTCTTTATAATTATTATTTCTGATAAATTTATTTAAATTTACGTTGATATTCGGTACAAAATTGTATTTATTTATATAGAAATTAACAAATAAATAAAAGTATTTATTTAATCATGTAAAAGTCAAAACAAATTAATGATTTTGTTAGCAGTGCGTAAGCTTTATGTATACTATAATTAAAAGAATTACAATTATTTGTATTAATTACTTGAATTATGTGCGAAACGGAGTTATTTAATAAGTTCTGCTCTATGTTTACGTTACGGTCTGAAGTTTTACACAGAAATTTATTTTTATTATAGTTTTTCATGCGTTATTTCTTCAAGTAATAGTTGTTATTATTCTATTACTTTCTGCAACTCTACTACTTACACGTATTATCACAAAATTACTTTACCTATAATGAATTTAACAAACACAATATAACAATTTAAATCAAAATAGTATTAAAACAATGTTAACTTACTAACAATTACTAACTGAATTTATAAAGTATTTAGTATTTTTCACATATATCTATTCATATTCAGTGTCTTCCCAAAATGTTCGTTTTTACCAAAAAAATTAGAAAATTTTAAAGTACACACTAAAAATTATTTCTTAACATATTCTACACATAACATTTTATAATATAGTAAAAAATCTTTCAGAACTTATTATGTTAAAATATTGTAGTTAAAATGTTGTAGATCTGTACTAATAATCAATGTTTCGACGAACTCAACGTACTTCTTCATCAGGAAAAAAGGTTCAAATAACATTTACAGTAAATAAACAGAACATAGATATAAGTTACTAGGTAACAAAATAAGTAACTAGATCATTAAATTTATAAATTTATAATTAAAGGAAGCCAAAAATTTCTATTGCTTCTCTTATCAATCCACTATTAATATTGTTGAGTCTTGTAATTATTACACTATCTTCGAATTTTACATAATGAAATGTATTGTTTTTTATATTTAAAGAATATTGCAGATTATTTAAAAAATTCAAGTGTTATATTATAACCCCGTCATTTTGTTTATAGACTGTTTATAATTATTTATTATATTTTATTATTTCAAAATTCTATTTATATATCCCAAATTGTAAAATTTTCAGTTTATTAATTTGTAAGTTATACGGTTTCTCAGAAACAGACAGACAAGCACATCATTTTTATAATATTATATACTATTTGCATTAATGAATAGTTTCAATCACCTATAAAATATAAAACTTTAAAGATAGAAAACGTCAAATTTGATATATGAGATTACACATTTTTCTTATTGATATGTAAAATTTCGTTGAGAATATTTGAAAAGTCTGAAGAGTTTGTAAACTAGGCGGAACTTCAATATGTAATTTTTTTCCAAAAAAAAAAGTCATCTCCGTTCGACAGATACACTGTTATAATGTCATATGCAAATTTTGAAAACTTTTCTCAAATCTATTCATATATGTGGTTTGCCAATATTAAGAACTTTGAAGAAACTGAATGCTACGAATTTGATTTATTAAATTCTGTAATTATATTTGAATTTTTAATGTTATGACAAGAAATATTAGCAATATTGACGACAAAACCTAACTTAACTTAAGGTAAATAAATATTAAGTATGTCTACATACATACAGAATCACGTCATGTATCAAAAAAAAAAAATGTGGCACTATTTCCACTATTTCGAAATCAGTTTCCTTCAAACATCACTATCCAGACAAGCAACTCTAGCTTCATCTACATTAATCATACCTCTCATACATGCTCTTCTATTTATACTACTTAAAACTTACTTATTAAAATCCAAACAAACTTAATTTCAAAACTAGTAAAAACAAATAACAACATAAATTTAAAATATCCCAAATCCAAAATGACATGTTTTAAATCTTTTAAATCTGCTAAATAAAATCCCATAATACAATTAACAAGCTAAATTTATTTTTGCATCTAAAATATAGCGAAAACAAATACAGTGTCTGTCTGTATAATTAATATTGTATGAAAGTTGGAGTAAAGTGCCATAGAGCATTTAATAAATTGGATCGCGGTATAACGGGTCCCCTCCCCCCACACGCGTCACTATTGTGTAGATGCATAAATATTGTATTAAAATCCATTAAAATATTTTCCCCGAGAGGAAAAGGATATATAAGAAACAGGGATATACTATAGAGGATAAAAATTCCTAGATCTAACTAACGCTTCGTCTCAATATAGATAGGTATTATATAACATTATTTTCTTTATATTATAATTAATAGCCACGAGAAAATTATTTACAATATTCTCATTATATTAAAATAAAATCGTTTTAAGATGTAGTTCTATATTAATATTTATTAATAATCGACGTTTCGGCGAACTCAACGTACGTCTTCATCAAGAAAAATGATACAAATGACATTTACAGTACTACATCCTAAAGCCATTTTATTTTAAAGCTTCTTATTTACAGTCATATTTATATTAAAATCGAAGAATCTGATCTTTTATAAATTTATTAAAAAATTTAATATTATTACCGATTTCTCCAATTCTTAATTTAAATCGAAATCTAAACGATATTTTAATTGTCTCTGATAAAATTTACGTACATACCAAATGCAATGCATAATAAATAAAACATAAGCAAGCTGCTTGAAACATTCTCAGATTCGCAGGATCTTCCTGTCTTCTGTTGCGCTCGTTAAATATGCATTCTCTTTGAAATTAATGCAAACATTAAAACGCGAGCACAATTCAACAATTTTAATGTGTTCTGCAATAAAACGTCGAGATTTATAAGCGAGACGCAGAAAATCGTTGATAAAAATATGTTGATTTTAATTGTTATGTCTTCGCGTTTTATTAATTAGATATGTAATGTGGTAGAACCATGCAAATAATACAAGAAGATTTGAGATAAATTGAAGATATTAATTATTTTCATTAACAACAATAAATAATTAATATCTTCAAGAAAAAAAAAATATTTATCTAAAATCTTCTTTCATTATTTATTTGGTTATTTATTAAATTACAGTGTATTTATTTAAGAAATATAATTAAAAATAGCAATTTGAATATCATTATAAAATAAATATGTTTTGAAGAAATTTATTTAACTTTCTTAAATATAATAATAATTTTTATGACTTATTAAGCATTTTAAAATTGTTTATTTAAATTTTATAATAATAGATATAATAAAAAAATATTTGTAATAGAAAATGAGGTGAAAATAAAGGCCATAATTTCTTGTAATTTTATTTTTAACTTCTTTTGTAATAATTTTTATAAGCTACTGTAACAAAATAATAAGTTACATAAAAAACCAATTTCAAAATCTCAGTTTCAAAACCAAAATATCTCATTCAACAATCACAAATCTAATATATATGCCAACCCAGGATATTATTATGTAAAAACATCCCCCGAACAAGTAAGATTTGTCAAACGATTCAATTTTCAAAATACAAAAGAAACCCAACCAAGATGTAAGATATTCCAAAATATTGAATCACATAACCGTATAAGTGATAAGTCATCTAACTTTTTCGAACCACCCTACTGGTTGATGGTTATGTATACAGTTACTAGGCATATAAGTGTGTGAAAGTGAGAGGAAATTAGAAAAAAAAAAATGAGAAAAAAAGCTTTGAATGAGAGTGAATATGGCAAAGGAAAATATCTATTTTTAAAATGTAAAATATGGCGACATTGGTACGTTTGCCTCAGATTGATTTGTTATCGTTTTGCTTTGATGTGCAACTGTCAAACACGCAATTTATGAAGAAATATACCTATATCAATGTGTATACAGAAAGTTTTAAAAATGCATTGCAATTTTATTTTTCTATATTTGTATTTAGTATGTTGAATACAAATATAAAAAATGTATATAATATTGCAATTATCCAAATTATTGAATACAACATTATCAGTATTGTTCAATTTTAAAAATATATCATAAAACAGCAAATTTGCAATATATCTTGCAGCTGTTTCTATAAATTATAATAAAAATTATTGCATATTCTTTTTTAAAGAAAATACTATAAGCGACCATTTATATACATTACAATAACAAATTTTATATTATTTATCTTAAAAATTCTTTCTTGATAAACCTCTGCATAACGGTTACAAACCAAACATAAAATTGCCTATGCAATGTTCTTTATTTGAAAAGGTGCAAATGTTAGCAAATAATACGGATATAATCAGTTAGTAACCTCAAAGAAAAATCTATTTTCAAATCGTAAAAATGAGAAACAAAATTTGTTTTCAAATATTATTCAAATACAGTCAATATTAAACTACGCGTAAACTTGTTATATTTTTTTTGCGATAGTTATAGATACACGTCAGAAAAACACAAATATTTAATCAGACGTTTTAAAAATGTCAAACTGTAAATTTAAACGTACAGTTATGGATAACTTCCTACAAGACAAAACTAAAATAAGATTGTATTCACCAAGGGTTGTAGTTTATTTTTAGCGCCGAGATGTTTTCAATTTCAATCATGCGTGAAAAACATAGACTTATTCTGTCACGTCCTCACGCAGAAATTTCAAACGTAAAATAAATAAGCGTGACAGTGTAAATCTGTCACGGTAAATTTCTTATATTACTTAAACTTCTTTCAAGAATAAAAATAACTGCTGAATAAATATCTATTAATTTTCAATTTAAAAGTAGCACATACTATAAAGTTGTTAAATAAAATATTAAAAAAAAAGTGTTAAAGAAAACTCACCTGTGCGACGTTCTCAAAATGCTCATGACTCTTCTGGTAAACACGAGCTTTTTGCAAGTTTCGACCGATACCCGTATTTTTACGTATAAAAACCTCACCATGATTGGATAGCCAATCCAATACCTGCAAACAAAATAATAAAGTTAAGATTTTACATGAATTAAAATAAACAAATTGCAATTTGTAAAATTTATAATAACATAGACTGGACAATAAATCTCATTACAAAATAGATACATATTTATAGATATTAGCATTGCTAAAAAATAAGAGATATCAGAATTCAATCTTGGATACGATATGTGTGGTAAATGTTTAATGTTTGATTTCTACAATAACTATTAGTTATTACATATATTTGTCCATAACACGCAAACTCAATTGATATTTATCCGATTAACTTATAAATTAGTTAAATTTTGAACCATGCCAAAGTCTTAAAAAGCACATATTAATCTTTTTAATAATTATATAAATACATTTAAACATTAAAAAATACATTATATTACAAATATTGCAAATGTAACGTTTAAAATAGAATGAGCACCTTTTTATTTCAATTGATCCGGAGATTTTGATGACCGAAGAGGTTTAGAAAATTCAATACATTAAAACTACTATTTTTAAATATAACAATCATAAAATTTTGAAATTCGTTTGAACGCTTATACATTAAACTAAATAATATTTTGATTTGACAATTTATCACTGATCATAGTAATGATTTACTTAATTTTTTTAATTTAAAACTACATGACTACATCTAAATTTAGTTTAATCCGGAGATTACAACAAATAACCCGGAGACCGGAGAAAACCGGAGACTCCAGGTGAAAACCCGAGAGGTGTGAAACCCTAGTTTAAAATTGTTTCAACAATTTCATTCCAAATTCCAAAATTTATTAAGTTATGTAACATATAAATATTATTCATGCCAGAATTTTTGTTTTAATATATCGCTAATTATATCCTTGCAAAAAAAGATTTGTCACTATTTATAACCTAACCACACCTAACTTATAAATAAAATACTGTCTTACTTGTTTGACGTCTTCTTGAAACAGGCGCAATGCAAGACGTTGATGTAACTTGATTTTCTTCGCGTGCCATTTCTGTTCGAGGGCACGATGATGGTTTAAAATCTGATGAATAACAGCAAGGACATGACTGGCGCCTTCACTGTAATCGGCAGCTGGATTACCACCCGGACGCTGCTCGTAATTACCGCTTCCACTGTTCGAACCATCGTTCTGGAAAACAGTTAAAATAATAATAATTAGAATACACAGTTACGCATTGATTATAATTTTGATGTTACTAGTTAAATAAAAAACCAGATTTTAAACACAAAATTTTTGTTTAGTTTGAATAGTTTACTAATTAACATTGACAATTAGACACACAATAATAAAATTAGAAATGTATCGTAATGTTTATTACATTTAAAATATGAATACAAACTGATCAAATTTCGAATTCGTGTGTTTACTGATCATAGAAACAAACACAAAGTTTTTTAATAATTACATATTGAAATATTACTAAATCATTACTAGTGTTTGTTTGCCTTTTTGCAAAAATTAACTACAATTCCAGAATGTGCTAAACAATAAACAAAAAATAACTCTAATATTGTTATTCTGCAAAATTCCTGTAAAATCTGTAACGTTACCAAATTCAAAAAATAATAAAAACACCCGATTTTAAGTTTCACAAGTTTGTTAAAAACCTTTTATTGGCCAATTTCGGCAATTTCACAATTTTAATAAAATTGTGAAACTTCAAACTATCATAAAACCAGAATTAAACAAAAAATACTCAAATATCGAGCTTGCAATACCAACCAATTGTTTTATTTAAATTTTTTTTATTCATGTGATAAAAAATTAATTCTATTATTAACCCTTTCAGTATGGTCTTTTTTATTGTAAATATTAGGTGTTTATTAATAAAAAAGAGGTTTATAAATGCCACAAACAATTATGATTCCGGCAGCAGTCTGCAAGTTTTTAAAAGGGTCGGATTTAAATGACATTCGTTAAATATTAAAATGGGATAGGTGCGTATATATCAGTCACCCGTCTGTGAGACCATTTAGCTTCCTGATGGATATATCAGGCATCAGTACTGAAAGGGTTAAGATTAAATCTACTGTTATTAAATTCCCTATCAGGTTCGTTATTGTTTATAACAATTGACGCGTTTCGACTTTTCAGTCATCTTCAGATTTTCTGCAGAAGATTGAAAAGTCGAAACGCGTCAATTGTTATAAACAATAACGAACCTGATAGGGAATTTAATAATAGTAGAATTAATCATAATGCAGGTTTAGGACCCAAGAACAAAAAAATCTTTTGACGTTAATAATAAATAAGATATTTAAGTGTTTACTGCAAAAATGTCATTTGAATGGTCAATAAAGTTGTATCAATTGCTATAAAACGAAAAACAGCAAACAATTGATGCAAAATCAATGAAATACTACAATTAACTAATATTAAAATATGTAAGAAAAAGATATTTACATGTTTCTTTTCGGAACCAGGCTGATTGCAGACTTGCACCAAGTGATCCAACTGATACAGCAGTTTCTTACTAGTACTATGAACCTGCACCAAAACCAAAATACCAATCACCATTAGTAACGCCAATATCAACCAACCCAATCACATTTAAATATCACCAAGAAATACATAAATGTTATCTACCAAATTACGAATGAGCTTATACACATCAACAAAAAGGTGTAACCCAAAAATCCATATTAGTCATTTTGTTTTTGTTTTAATGAACATATGGGAAAGATACAAAATGAATTAAATGCAGAATACACCGAAAAAGATGTATAATACAGAGTAATCCAGTTGGATAAGCTAGAATACTAGTAGCTAGATGGGGGAAGTACAGCTTGATTAGTTTAGTAAAGATAGATACAGCTTGCCGAAAATCTCGCAGTAGAAACTAAACTTTTACTTTTAGTTTTTTGTTCATTAAGTATGTCTAGTTTTTAAGCATTTTATATAGTAGTGAAATATCATAATATATATTCGTAAACTTGTTCGTATCTATAATCATACGAGTTTTACCCACGAAAAACGATACACTACAATCTTTAACTTTCCGCTTTTATTTTATATTGCGCATGTTTCTAATCTTGCAAATAAAATACCTTTGTCTAAGTTCGTAGCGTATTGTTTTTGTCGCTAATAATTGTATTTGAACCATTGATTAAAGAAGTATATACTTCTTTAATCAATGATTTGAACTATATTATTCTATGTGATTATGCAACAAATCTATCAAAGAAACATTGAGAAATTTTCTAGTTTCTGTTACATATTTCCACATTTGTTATCACAACAATGAACAAGTTACTGAAACTACTAGAATATTTTTGGAAGCATATAATCAGGACATATAACCGATTATTATTTCATAAATACCGGTAATCTTTAATCGAAAAAAAATAATATCGGCTTTTTGAGATACGAAATTATTTGTTCAATGTAATTATATTTCGTTAAATGAAATTTATTAATTATAAACTTTGTTACCACTCGTCTGAACAATCATATTAAATAATTTTAAAGCGGTCAGACAAAATCTAATTTGTATTATTTAATTAAAGATAGAATATTTTATAATCTATGATTAATTCTGTTTTTTTAAAAAATAAATAATAAATATTCGGTTATATAATAATAATAATAATATTTATATAATAAATATTTTTAAAAAATACAAAAATTAACTGGCAATCAAAAATGTATATAATTTATATATACAATTAACCGATTAAAATCGGTTATGTACATAAATAACCAGTTAAAGATACTAGTTAATTGTTAATCAGAATGTTTCTCAATGTTTCTTTGTTGGAATCACAGCTTTAGATTACAAATATGCTATAAAATTCTGCTTCAAATCTAAATAAATATAATTCAATTAATTCATCGAACAAATTGTAATAGTAACGAGATTTTCGTCGAGACTGTATATTTGTGATGGGGAATAAAATGAGAAAGATATTGTTGAGACACCAAAACACCTAGGGCTGAAAAATATGAAAAACAGATATATTGAGATTGTTTATTGAATTGCATACTGTGGATAAGTTTGAACTGCGATCGGGCAAGTCGTCCGGTGATGGCGGCAGTTGATGGCACACTTGAAGCATTACATCTAGACCGTTTAGGAGCGATTGATATGAGTTGTATACCTGAAATAAGTTTTAAAGAGTTCCGTAGATAGTTTCTACAATCTCATAGTTGCGCATATTTTTCGAAACAAATTCATATTTCATTCAGAAAATTAAATATGTCTCGGAAACTAAATATGAACTTTAGAAACAAAGATAACTGAAAATATTTTATAGATTTGTCAGTGATAGCATGCGAATAATTAGAAGTTTACAGTATGTTATCAAACACAAAACAACTTAAAAATATTTTATATTTATGGCATATCTAGATAAATTTAATTTTTGAATGAACTTAGATTTACTATTAATATCATAAATCATAAACATTATTTTATATACATATAGTACTGTTTAATTTTAATTGATTTCAATCACCTTCTTTTTTTTTTCTTTTTCATATTTCTTGTTAGTTATTTCATTCGTTTTGTAAAATGTATGATTATTTTAAAAGAAAAATGACAAGAAAATTATTAGAATTAAAACATCAACTATGTTGGTAAAATTCATAAAAATATATGTTATCAATCTTACACATTTTAACTCTTAAAAAATTATTTTTCTCCTTTTTTACTTTTTGCATAAAAGAAAATAATTTTCTTAAGTATATTTATATAGAAAAGTACTTCAAAATTTATAACATTCATTACAGAATCAATTTCGACAAAAGAGTTTTAAAATTTTATAAAGTAACTTACATAATTTAATTTTAAAAATACTTAGGACCGGTTTTACAAACATTGTTAACTTAATCAATTAGTTAACTAGACAACTAAATTGTCGATTTGATTAACATGCAAAGCATATAACAATGCATTGTACAATCAGATCCTTACTTTAGATAGGAAATTTTAAATTTTATTATAAATTACGATTGACATATTAACAACGGTTAATATATTTTATACATTAACTTACATAATTATTTAATTTTAAAAATACTTAGGACCGGTTTTACAGACATTGTTAATTTAATCAATTAGTTAACTAAACAACTAAATTGTCGATTTGATTAACAAACAAAACATATAACAATGCATTGTGCAATCAGATCCTTACTTTCAATAGGAAATTTTTAAATTTTATTATAAATTATGACTGACATATTAATTAATAAATTTTAAAAAATCTTTTAAGAGCAAAATTAGACAAACTTAAATTCCTAAATTTAATCGTAGGAATACAAAAATGAAACAAAATCAAAAAACTGTATCGCACCTCGGTATAGGCCTGGCACATTGATTCATAGAGGTTCTGATGCTGATGTATCGACGTCTCCAGCATCATTATCTCGGTGGGTATATTCGTAATCTCGCAGGCACCATTCCAAGCGGGTACATTATCCACATACTGCTCGGCCTTATGATGGAAGATCACCGACAGTGCAAGCACGGCTGTTCGTTCATCCAGACCGGCGGCAAATTCCTTCCAGGTGCGTTCCAACCGACCCGCCACGCTACGAATGTGCGTTGCCGCATAATGCCCGCCCTCGATTAACCGGCCCGCCACAGACAGGATACGATTGATGTTGACGTAGACGTTCATCGAACTCATTGTGAAATGCTGGTGCTCCTCTTGGAGGTTCTTCGCAATCTGGTAGGAATGACCGATTTCGACGTAGTTTAGTAGGAATACGTCGCGGTTGTGACAGATCCAGTCGAACATCTAAAACAAGAAAATAATAGTTAATAATTTAAGTACAGTTAGTAATATTATTCTTTTACTCCTACTAAATATTTTTTTATATTCGTTGTTTTTAAAATTAGTTTTAGTTAAATTGTTTATAATTGATTTTATCTTTAAATCATTTCATTTATTATAAAATAAATAATAAATTTCGTAGTGCAAAAGTTTGTGTAATATATAAAACAACAATGGCGAGAAAAAATTTAAATACAGAAAAAATTATTGCTTCTTGAAAATTAATAAATAAATTAACATAGTGAAATATTTTTCAGAACTCATTGTATTAAATAAAAACTGTTTTAGGAATAGTTTCTGTTTAATTATTTTATAGAAACGATGTTTCGACGACTGAAGACGTGCGTTCAGTTTCGTCGAAATGTAGTTTTTATAAAATAATTAAACAGAATCTAATCCTAAAACAGTTTTTATTTAATAAATAAATTATTAATTAATAAATATTTATTTTCACATTTTGTTTGTATCATGTTTATTTGAATTTTTACCGTTCCGCAGTTTGAAAAGAACCGTTTAAAACTCGGCCAAAAATAATATACCAATTCAAATGAATATGATACAAACAAAATACAAAAATAAAAAAAAGTTTGAAAAAATAACTAAAAATGCAATATTAATTTAACAACAATTTCCTTTGCTTTTGCCAATGAAAAATAACACAAACTGCGTATATGTAAAAGTGTTGCTTCTGTCATCATCGTCCGAGTGGTTTAATTGGCATACGAGTGCTAGTGTTTCACATTCTACACACTTCTCAAGTGACTGATTAGGCGTGTAGAATCACAGAAATAACAAATACCTCTTGCCTTTATATTTCCTGTACAGCCTCATTAGTTGATACTTGAAACTTCTGTACTTTATAAGTATCTAAGTACAAGTATATGGCATTCAGGTGTAAACATATTTCTTTGTTTTCATTATTTGTTAAAAATATTATAAAACATTACAAATAATTACAAACATTACAAATTTCTAGCAATTTATCTAACATGAAAAAAGATACTGTAATAATTGCAAGACCAATCAATATTAACAGCAGATTAATAAGAGAAGCAATAGAAATCAATCAATCAGTATGGCTAGTAACTGATTTAAATTAAATTTGGCTTCCTTTAATTAAAAAAATCTTTAATTTGTATGATCTAGTTACTTATTTTGTTACCAAGTAATTTGTTTCCATGTTCTGTTTATTTACTATAAATGTCATTTATATTTTTTTTTCCTGATAAAGACTCACGTTCAGTTCGTGGAAACGTTGATTTATTAATAAATTATTACAGAACTAGAACCTAAAGCCGTTTCAGTCAAACATAAAACATAATATTAATAAAACTATTTCCTTTCGCAACTTGATATGTATTTACATCAGAAAAATAATAATTAAAAAATATGTCTGCTATTTCTTCTCTAGTACAAAACCAGCAAAAAAATTCTCAACAGCTATTCGAATTCCAATATCAAATGCCACCGGAACACAGAATAAACTTTGATTAAAAATCTGTTGACATATGCGTGTAATAAACTCCAACCCTCACATGTACAAAACCATAACTATACATTTTCATTCTGCACATATATCGAGATATGAGGAGCAAAAAATCATAATATACTATATACCTTTTCGCAATCCTGTTCGAAGAGGCGTAGCTGAAAACACTGATCCAGTTTGAGTTTTTTGTGATGCCATAGCTGGAGCAGGTGTTGTTGCGAAGCGTGTACCGCCTCCAGGTTCTGTAAGACGAGTGCACGGATATCGTCACTGTGCGAATTGCCACCAGGTGAGTCACCATCGCGGCCACCGCCGCCTCCGTCATCGTTTGAAACTCGCTGGAGAAGACGTTGGCCTGAAAATTAGGAAATTGTTTTTTAAAATTTCCTATTAATAAAAATAAAAACTGTTTTAGGATTAGATTCTGTTTGATTATTTTATAAAAACAACGTTTAATGTCATTAATAGATAGTGAAAAAAGAGTTTGTGCCACACCCTTTTGAATCCATGGCGTGATTGTGCATGTATGTATGGTTTAGAAAATTTTAGATTAAATGGCACCCCGGTTTTCACACACACAAACACCACGATTTTTGGTTTATGCAGTTAGTTAAACTATTCCCAATAACGTTAAACTCTTGAACAGTAAAAAATTTAATAGGCGCACTAAAAATATACTTTTTCAGAAGACTATTTATTCTTTTGAAGATTATTTTAATTTTATAAAATGATTTTGTAAAATAAATTAGCATTCAAATGTATTAATAACGTATCATGTAATTATTATCATTATTATTATTATTATTATTATTATTATTATTATTATTATTATTATTATTATTTTGCAATTTTGATTTATGCAATAAACTGTTATATAACGGCCTTTTAACTATAATATAGAATATGTACCCTTACATCAAAAAGAATTTTGTGTTATTTAAGATAAAATAATTTATCAATTACAGCAAACTAAAATATTTCATTATTTATCCCAAATTGCCTAATAGGTACATTACTAAAATAAAACAACAGCAGAATTTAAATTAGATACAAATATTCTAAATATGTATATCTAAAGAAACATGATATGAAACAATATCGAACAGTAGCGAAACTAAACGAAATTTTTTTGTTCATATGGAAAAAGAATGCAAATTGTCCCTCAGAAACCATTTGTGGAACTTTTTTGCTTGTGGAATTCGAAATGGAATATATTAAATCTTTTTATCTTAATCGGAATATCTCCAAATGGAAAACCAATGTTCAAAGTCATTTTTGAAGAACTCTCACACAGTTCTTTGTTATATTATGAAAGATTATCGGCATGAATATAGAAAAAGAAAAATTAATTAAAATTTAATAGAATTTTGTTATCTGTCATTTTTTTTAATTAAAGTTTCGAATTAACAAATTTTAAGGCATATGGGTAAACTCATATATAGACTACTTTGATATTATATAAATTTTTCAACGCAGATAAAAATATATAACTTTTGTAGGCACCAAAAAATTTTAAACGGAGCGTGTTACAGTTTATTTGACATTTGCATTGATGTAATACCATTAAATAAAAACTGTTTTAGGATTAGATTCTGTTTAATTATTTTAGAAAAACGACGTTTCGATGTATTTATATGTATACATATTTGTATTCATTGTAGAGTCCTGAAAAAGGCAATAGTGATTGCCGAAACGTTAGCTTAGTAATAACTAATTATTTAGAAATAAAATTACGTTCATTACTTAAAAATAATAACAACAATTTTCCAATAATTCTAGCAATGCAGCTTGGCGTGTTTTAAAATTTCCCGTATTTATCTCACGATAAGATGAAATTTAAAAAAACTTCCGCTTTCTCAATAGCTTTTGTCGTGAAAATTTAATGTTTCGTAATTTTGGTAATATCATTTTTATGGAAATTATCCAACCATAATAGGGCAACCATTCTTTCTTTACCTTTAGCCAAACTTATTTGCGTGTCTGACAATCGTAATATTAATTTTATTTAAACTCAAACCTATCTGCATTTTTTTTTGCGTTGTTCGCAGCCAAGAAATTGAATAGCTTACCAAGAGAGGGTACAGTTTGTTGGTGTGCCCACAACACAAAGCATAAATGGATATTTGCTGCAAATGATTCGAGATTCTGATCTTTTTCAACGTTTATTTTTTAAATTGTCATGAGGTGGGTATAAAAAAGGTTTATACAACTGGCGTTTTATTAAATGAAAATGTAAATTATCGTAGATTTATTTAACAATAGATTAGATTAAGTCCAAGACGCTGTATTTTAGTTTTTTGTTATAAATATGTATGCTGAAAAAAATGAATATATTTGTTGTAAATTTCACTAAATAAAAATTTTACTGCCTGTAACTTATGGAAAAATATGAATAAATTTGATTAATAGTATATTTTTTACTACAATAAATATGTACTTTTACGAAAATATATCTTATGAACTAAATCTTACATCTTACACGTTTTTATTTAAAATACTAAATCGTATAAACTATATTATTTCTATTACTTTTGAAATAATATTAAAGAAATATATATATATATATATATATATATATATATATATATATATATATATATATATAAATTAAAGCAAATAGAAACTTAAAAAAATTATATGTTTTTAAAATACATAGTAAAAAAATCTTAAATAATTGCAAGACCCATCAATATTAAGAGCAGATTGATAAGAAAAGTAATAGAAATTTATAAAGAAAAAGTCAATCAGTGTTGCTAGAAACTGATTTAAATAAAAATTAGCTTCTTTTAATTAAAAAAATCTTCAATTTTTATGATCTAGTTACTTATTTTGTTACCAAGTAATTTGTTTCTATGTTCTATTTATTTACAATAAATGTCATTTGTATGATTTTTTCCTGATGAACAAGCATTATTAATATATATATATATATATATATATATATATATATATATATATATATATATATATATATATATATATAAAAGATTTTTTTACTGTGTTAATATATTATATAATTAATACAAGTAGTAACAATCGCACTTATAGCTGAAACCGGAGTTGAAATTGGAGTATCAGAGTCACAGTTAAACAAAACAAAAATTTAAGTTGAAATCAGAGTCGGAAGAATTTTTTATTGACTGCACACCCCAGTATTTTTTTTGGTAAAATTAAATTAAAACAAGTACTTTACTTTAGGCCCTGTATTTCAAAATGTTGGGAGTAAATTTATCCTTGGAATAATTTTAAAATTAGTCAATAAAATGTTTGCATTTTTTCTTAGGATACATTTTTACTCAATCACAAATAATTTTTTACTTATCTTAAAAATAAATAAAATTGAAAATACTCGCTCTTAGTAAACAACACGAAGATATCGACAAACAAAAATAATTTTCCTATATCTATTCTCAAATATTGATTCTAAAACTCAAACAATCAGCGGAACTTTCTCCCTTTTGCCTCTGTTCAGAAAAAAAAAAACTCCTGGAAATTCCCTTTTACTCTCCTATCACATACAATAAAACTAAAATAAATTCTCGAGCGTTTAAAAGACAAATTTTTGTTAATTAAACTCCGCTTTCATTTTCAGTTTATTCCGCTAGGCGTCAACCGGTATTTGAGTCACGTACCGGTAGATGGTGGCTCCTGGTCGAGGAGCAAAAGCAGCTAGTGTGCGCTTCATTTACGAAACCATTCGATTAAATTTCTCGCCGGTTCGCTGTCGTCCATAAATTATCCTGCCGGTTTTGCACTAGAATGCTGTCGCGTCCATGTGGCCCAGGACTTACCTTATGGTGCCACCGTTTCTGACGTATTTATTCGCGTGTAGGCGGGATGTGGGATGTTCCGAGGCTTGTTCACAGAAGATAGTGAATGGTATTTTTAATTATTAGGGGGATATTGAATGTCTTAATTATGTTGTGGTGTAAAAGAAATTGGTAAATTATTTTAATCAGTTGTTGCTTCTTCTTCTAGATTGAATTTAAATACAGTGCATTCCGCTCAGTAGTTCAGTCGATTATTCGTTATTTAAAACCAATTTTTCTTTTTCATAATCCAATATATAATTTTTCTAATCTATTATTGTCTTTATTTTCTTTATAACAGATTCGTTACTTTCTTGGCTGCTTTGACGCGTTTCGATAAAAAAATAACGAACTTGTTATATGAAAAATTAATAATAATCGATTACAAATACACAGGTTTAGGTAAAAAAAAAACAAGTACCTAATGTAAATTTTCTACTAAAGAAATACTGAGAGGAAAACCATTCTCTCAAATTTTGTACACCAGATTGTACAAATCTTAAGTACGATTGTTGAGAGTGTATTGATTTTACAGATTTTATACTAAATTTCTAAAAATTGTACTTTAAGAAAATCTCTACTTGATTTTACCATAATTTTAATGGATTTTATCAAGATTTTAAAAGATTTTACATAATTTGTACACCAAATTGCACAAATGGTTCCTCCCTCGATAATTGCAAAGATTACTTAATATTGGTAGAAAAAAATATTAAAAATTTCCAATCAAATGTCTCACCTTCTTAAGAAAAACTTTGTTCTGCAACGCCGGCTCAAGAGAGTCACAAGTTATTTTTTAAACAAATTAGTTAATTGTTCAACGAATTTAGTAATACTACTTTTTTCTACATCTTTGCGCGTCCCTTTTAGTTATTTCGCACCCTCTTAAGGGAACGTGCCCCAGTAATATAAGAACATAGTTAATACTAATTAAAAAATATTAATAATGTGAAAGTAAAGTTTAGGAATAACATTATATCATAACAAATTAGAGTAAAGACATTATAAACTAATTTAAATGCATTTAAAGTCACCTAAAAATATATTCATTAAAAAACTAATGAAGATGTCGGTAAGAGTGCTTAAATTTATTTAATTGCAGTTATATTTTCTAATTAATTTCTTTTTCGTTTTACGTACAGAAATGGAAAAGTAGAAGGAAAAACAATTCTAGTTGCATTTAAATGAAATAATATAGTAAAAGCAGAAGTTCTTCAAAGTTTTTAGACAAACAAGATAAAATCCATTAAACTTTCAAGCGTTACAACATTAAACAGTGATTTCAAAACTTTTGACTTAAATTCTAGCTCCTCTTTTATTTCGAAATTATTTTCTGTTAATAAAATTATTTAAAGAATAATTTTCTAAAATATTACAACTTCCGTTCACAAATAAAATACTACTCACAATTGTTCTACTATACTTTAACAAATCTGCCAAACCAGAATGAAGTAGAGAAAAAAGTTACTTAGCCTTGTCAAATTTTCAAAAATTCAGTTTTTAATTTTTTTCTACTAAATGATGTATCGTAGAAAAATGGTTTCTTCACTCAATTATCGTACTCATAATTCCGCATTTTTCCATATCATGCTTATTTTCCTAAACCTCATAGTTTTTGAGAAAAAAAATAAAAACTAAAAAATAAAAAAAACAATTCTAGCGCCCAAACGGCACATGCTAGCAAATTAAAACTAAAACCATATTAAAGAATAAGAAGAAAGAAGAATAAGAAGAAAACCATATTAACTAAAACCAATTAAAGAACTTTTTATACCCTATCGAAAAGTATTCTAAGTATTTCTCCGAATTTAACTCGAGAAAGAAGTATATCGCAAATTATCGAGATTGCATGTTAAACACCCATACGAACTTGACGAACAAACACCCGGTATATATAATACTAAGAATATATGACAAATATCCAAATGAGTTCACGATTGGGCATCCCTTCTTCTGGTTTCTAGTAAAAAAAAAAACCTAACTCAATTTTAATCAAGATGGCGACGTATTTATCACTATCCACTGAAATCCTCATACATATTCGTAATTACCATTTATAAATCAACGAACTTTTATAATAATCCATAATTTGCGAAGTTTTTAAATTAACATTTAAGTTTGTTGGATTACATTATTGCAAATAAACATTATTCATTGTATCAGATAAAAGCACATTCTGTATTATAATAAAGTAAAGAAATTTGTTTTTTTTTTTTTTTTTTTTTTAATGTAAAACTGTAATAAGCTATTCTGCTAAGTTTTAATCTATCTTGATAAAAATAGAAAACTAAATATTAAATATTATATTAAATAAAATAGATGGTGTCTGTACTTTGCATAATATTAGTTAATTATACCAAGACAAAGTTTGCTTTGTTATTATAAAAGTAAATAATGTTGGAATTTGTATTATACAGAACGTAAATAAAAAAATATATTAATGAAACATAGTTAGATTGTAATATGTACTTAGTAAATATAGCTGACAAAGTAAAAATGTCTTTATGTTCATACAATTTTAGTTATATTAAAACGAGTATTTGTTGATTACATTTGAATTGAAATTTTTTCAGTTTTAATCTGTTTTTGATTATTGTTCCACTAGAAATATATCTGTATTAGTGCAAAACATTTATTATTGCAATAGTTGATTAATATTTTATTTTAATACTTACGAAAATGAAATGGACGGAAGCTGAACAAACTTTAAACTACCAAACTGCTAGCTTTTTGTAAACAGTTACTCTAGCAAAATTAGTATAGAGTAAAATGATTTGGAGAAAAAGTATACTAGTGTATTCTACTACTAACTCTACTAATGTATAATTTTATATTCTTAATTACACATTACGTTATAGTATTTTGTTTTTGCTTAAATCGCCATTTAATTTATTTTGATGAATTAATTAAATCATTAGTTAATTTTTAAATGAAGAAAAATGCATTGACCTTGCCGAGGTTTGAATTCAGGTCCTTTTGCTTTTGCTACTAATGTAATCTAGACTTTATAAAATTAATCTAAAAATACTTTAAATCAATAAACAGTATTTTAAAAAAAAAGAAACAAAATTAATTTTAGAATAAAATATTTAATTTATCTGCATTACAAAACCATTACGGGGCGATTTAAATTTATTATTTAAATTACAGCGTGTCTTTAGGCCGCATTTGTGAGCAAATTAAAAACACGAAATAACGAAATGAAAAACAATAACCGTAAAATGTTGCCGGCCGACATCAATTCAGTTGTGTCCTCCCCCCTCTCTCTCTCACTCTTGTTCCTGCATCATTTTCAAAGGCATAAATTATCGAGGGACAAAGTTACGTTACAAAAGTTTGCATTTCATTTGTAACTTTAATCTAATTTGTTGCTGTCCACATCAAAAAAGGTCTATTGTTTTCCGTGCACGAACTTTCAATGTTAAAAGGTCTAGGTGGATATTTTTGATGTAAATAAAATCCGATTTTGTATTTTGCTAATTAAAGTTTTTGGCATGTTTTGATAGAAAATTCTTTTGTAATTTATAGTATTTGATGTTTTTCAAACTTAAAATCAAACACAAGTGACATCTGAATAAGGTAATAAAAACAGAAATTCAAATTCAACAAATTATTGATAACCTTCATTCAAAGAAATCCTAACATAATAAAATTAACATTTCACTGTAGTAAAACTTGAAAATATCCCACTCACCAAGTACATCAATCTCGTCAACGGGCGCCTTCATAATCTTCTTCTTCATATCGTTATGGAGATCAATGCCGTGCTTGGCACCGGCGACATCGTCGGCAAAATCATTCCGCGCCAAATCCTCTTGCAGATCGTCGAGCCGATCGAGCAGATCGGCCGCTTGCCATGCGAACTCTTCAACAGCCAAACGGGTTTCCAGCCAGCTGCCGTGATCGTAGGTAAGCGTGCCATCTAGGTCGGCGGTTAGTTGCGTGGTGTCGATGATTTTTGGCAGCGCTTCCAGACTGATCATACTCGTCTGTGAACAAATGGAAAGAAAAGAGTTTTTTTGTGAAAGTGTCAGTTTTATAGTTTTGATACTGACCATATTGAGATTGTAATCAATGCATATAATAGTAATATAGTTATATTTACGTAAGAAGAAGATTTCAATCAACCCACTGTATGGATTAAGGGATGTATTCAAATACTTTAAATACTTTACTTTATTACAAATACTTTAAATAACAATTATACCCATTGGAAAGTGCATTTATTGAAGTTTTGAGCAGCATTGTTTTTCTCAAAAAAGTCAAATGTTCACTTTAAAAGAAATGGCAACATTTAAAGAAATTAGTAACATATTTGAAATAAAAATTACAATATAATATAGAAACTTACCTACGGTAGTGAATAATATAAAAAGTAATAAAATAATTTATCAAAAATATAAAATTTTAATTTTATGAACCAAACAAAACAACAATAGCGAACAAATATTTTTATTATCCTTTTAGAAGTAGTTTATTATTATCTGTATATTTTACGATTTGTTCGTTATGAAGTAAAACAATGGAAGCGGTGTAATAATAGTGTAATAGTATTTGAAGCCTTGGAAAGTTAATCTTCCAAACATTTACGCTATTTATTATTAGCGTTATTGTAACTCGTAAAACAAAAGCTATGAACGTAACTTTGCAACTTTGTCCGCTGTTTGAAAAGTTCGCAACTTTTTTTCGTTTTTTCATTATTTTTATTTTGTTTTACAATGCTCATTTTATGTGTAGGTTTAGTCGACTTATTTACATACATATTGACCAATAAAAACACAATGTTCTTTTAATTATATCGTTTTTGACTAAATTATAGAAAATGTGTCAAATTTTAAAAAATATTTGAGAGCATGGTTTCAAAATCTGCACACAGATGTTAACAAAGTTATGATATATATATATATATATATATATATATATATATATATATATATATATATATATATATATATATATATATATATATAAATATATATTTGGATATTTGGATATTTGGATATTTGTATATTTGTATATTTGAAGAAAAAAATTCCACAAATATCACTGAAAAAGTATCAAAAAAGTTTAGAAGAAAATCTTATATACATAGACTGTTTATTTTGAAGTATATTTCTCTTTTGATAAAACAGATGAAGTATCTTATTATGCTACAAGTCTTACAAAATGTGCACAAAATTGCAACATTAACAATGTTTTATTGCAAAAGAAAAAATATTTTCGAGCGTATTTTTATTTTTAAATATCTAAATTCATAATAAAGTACTTTTTTAAATTTTTAATAAAATTATATTAGTCTATCACCAAATAATACAAATTTATTTTTTTTTTTTGTTATTAAGCCATGCTTTCAAAATGTATATCAAACAAATAAATACTACAAAATTTACAGTCCTAATAAAATATACCAAAGTATTGGCCAATTTTATAATGAATAAAAGCATTAAAAATAAGTCAATTAGAAAATTTAATTTGACGTGTAAAGAATTAATAGGTTTCATTGCACAAATGCGAGAACCTGGGTATAATTTCCTCACATTAAATGCAATATTTCAACCCCTTTATGAATAGAAATTAAATAATTCATTTGACACTGTAAAATGGAGAGTGAATAATTAACCATTTGTTGTAAGTTCAATTTATTGAAGAAATAATAAATTTTATAAGTTTTACGAAATTAAATTAAATATTAAAAGAAATTTAATATAGTTTTTTTAACGTGTTATTACGCAAAAAATAATGATGTAGTTACTTATATATCTAGTACTAAAAATGCACTGTCTGTACAAGCATACATATATTTTTTATATTTTTAAATGTGCAAATTAAAATAACTTTCTGTAATAGAATTGCCTCTCTTTTTTTTTTAATCAATATTGTTATATTTTTCTAAAAGTTAAAGTCGCAAGTAAAATAACAATAATAAAAAATTTTAAAAATTTCAACAAATTCAAATTACTTATGTATAGAGTCAAAAATTCTGAAACTTTTGAAATCCGAATAATTAAAATATAATTAAAAATAAAATTGTTTTACTCTGTTTTCGGAATAACGTTAAAAAAGGTTTGTCAATAAAATTAGCCATTCAATTTATCAACGACCAAAACAAATTAATGAAAATAAATGTGAGTCCGATCCTGAAACTTGACCAGTAGCGAGAATTACTCGGTTACTAGGTTCACATAAATCACCGTCCAACATTTTGTACCATGTTTAATTTATTTCCCAAAGTACTTTTTTCGTCGATGTTATTTCAGTTTTTTGTTCAGTGTAAAATTGAGTTTTGCTAGAGAAGTACTTTTCAAATTATTCAATTATTCACTAGATTACTTTTCATATAGATACGCATACAGTTAGGGAATAGAAAAATAAACAAAATATTTAGAGATTTTCTAGTTCAAATTGTTTAATAAGATTAAGATTTTATTACAAAACCTACATAAATATATTTAAAAATTTCGCATTATATCAAATTTAACAAAATTCAAAATATATTTTCAATTAATTTCTAGAGAAACTATTAATCATTATTAAACTTTGGATTAAGTAATCTAATATACTTCTATTAAAATACACCAATACCTCACTTTGCGTCGTGGTTACGTTCCAAAAAAACACGACGCAAATTGAAACGACGCAAAGTGAATTATGATTTTCTATAGCAAACCATGTAAAGATCGAAGATAGGTTCCAAGGTTATAAAAATACTACTTTTTAAACAGAAAATTGAACAAAGTAAACATACAAAAAAAAAAATAATATAAAATTTTATTACATACATACAAAAAACAAAAAAAAAACAAATTCAATTAAAATAAAATAAAATATTCAATTAATTTATAAAAACAAAATAAAAATTAATCACTGTCTGATGAGTCCATAGTGGCTGTTGTCGTAAGTCGTCAAAAATTAAAAAAAAAATTAAAGACTCGAACCCAAAACAACGCAACTTCGAAAATATAACGACGCACAGTGAAAATTAGTACTAATTCAGCAGCGACGCAACATCGAAAAAACGCAAAACGAAACGACGCAAAGCGAGGTATTGGTGTAATAAAAAAAAAATTTATTTATATACAATATTTGAATTTAATAACTTCAAAACAGAATCTAATCCTAATACAATGAGTTCTGAAAATATTTTACTATGTTATATTTATTATATTAAGTAATTACATAAAAATTTAATATTTCTTATTTCTTTTTTTTTTCATTTTAATTTAACAAAAACAGTAACAATTTGCATTTTAATTGCATTACAAATAAATTGAAGATGAGCAAAAGAATTTATTTTTATTTTCGACTTGGTATTTTTATTCGTTTTCATTTCGCATTCAAATTTTACACTTTAATTATCATATATTTTGCCCCAGAAGTTGGCAATTTTTTTTTTCAGATATTTGACCATCAAAAAATTAATTGAATTAGCTACAATGCTGAACAAGCAAACAAGAGACCTATTACATTTTATGTCCGCACATGTCGGGGGAAAATTAAAAAAAAAAAAAAACACAACATATTTGCTTAATTTCTTAACCAACATGCCATTGTACAGCCATAGAATATTAGATTTTTTAGATATAACAAAAACTAGACAGTATTCAAATAATAAACATTTTTACTCGTAGAGAATTTGTGTTTTGTTCATATTAGTGAAGCAATTATTTCAGCACTAATTTAAACTAATTTTGTAATAAAATCGTTTTAATAAATAATTTTTATTAGAATAATTTGCTAACAAAAAATTATATAATGTAGTGAGCATGACAAATTAATTGTTTTAATAAATTACGTAATAATTATTTAAATAAAAAAAGTATAAAATAATAATTTCTCCTAATTTAGTTTAAAATCGATTGCAAAATTTGTACCAAACAAAGAAAACTAACAGACAAACAGACAAATAAGAAAGCGAGTTAAAAAAAACAATATTGAACTTACCTCAAACTTATATTTATGTGAGCCAAGCGAGGTACGTTGTTTCTGCCAAAAATTATCGGGTTTGACAATGAGAGCTTGGTGAACAACGCCAGGTGGAAAATGCTCGTGCAGAGCTTTTAGAATCGGTTTGATGGTACTCCAGGTGGCGCCACGCATATCCACCAGCACGGTGAAACCGAGAGAACGCGCCTCGTCACTACAATTAGACAAAAAAAACTAAAAGAATTAGTATAATTAGTTACTGTGTTTATTTTCTATAATTAATAATTTTATTGTCATACCAGATTATTCTGTTTATTATACATTTTTATTTTGTAGAATCGGTTTATTAACTAATTAGTTAAAAATAAATAATATATATATAATATGAAGTAAATTTTATTCCTCTGAATATAGAAATATTTGGCGGAAACTAATTTCTGTTTAAATAAAAAGAGTTTGTGCCATACCCTTATGAATACATAGTGTGATTGCGTATGTATATATACTTGAAAAAACTCTCAGTTTATTAAAATAGTAAACATAAATTAATATGTTATAAAGTTATTACTAAATAATATTAACAAAAAAAAAATGGTTTCTCGTAAAGCAATCATATATTTATATATAAATAATAATTGTTATTAATTAATAAGAAAAAATTCACTGCACGCAACTCAACTAAGGACTGTACCAGACATACATATTTGAAATTCTTCATTTTTATCATATATCTAAGCAAATAACCATATCATTCTTTCACCATATACATACGAGTATTCATATAATTCCTGTATCCTAACAGAAAAGATATATACGCATTCCTGTTTAGTACAAAATTCCTACCGCATAACTTGTCGTTGTCAGACATGAACATCTGACGATCAACAAACAAGTGAAGAGCGCAGCTAACTCGAAACCCGGAAGCGAGCAGACTAGCAACGTTAGCACATTTGTCCGGGCAGGAAACGACATATCGGCGCCGGCAGGATTTTGCAGGACTGCAGGCGCCGAAAGTGCATTGGCGTCCCCGACGCTATGTTGCCAACAAATCACGGCAAATCGTTGTTTTTCTCGGGCGTTTTTTTTTGTGTGTGAATTTATAAAGTTACAAAGTTGTCAGATTTTTTTCAGTGCTTTTGTTATGAAAAACAGTTGAAGGTTAGAGATGAAATACGGATATATGTATATGGTGACATTCTCATAAAAATATGTTGGTGTTTTATACTGTTTTTATGGAAGAAAAGAAATGGAAAAATATTATATATTCTTTGGAGCGAATGCACAAAAAAATATGGCAATAAAATAAACAGTTCACATATATTCTGTTATAAAGAAATGTTTCATATACAGTATCCCCGCCGAAAGTCTACATCATATAGGAAAAAATTTTGTTATTTATTTTTTGGAAATTATTGTTAGAGATTATTTAGTGTAGTTTAAAAACTAAAAATACATTAGTCGAAAGTATAAATAATTATAAAAAAATCAAGTTAACATACTTCATTTGTAAAAATTAAAAAAAAAAATTAGTTTAAAATTCAATATTAAATTAATATAAATTCCTCATTGAATATTACACAAATCAAACAACTGGCTTGTAAATAACATTTGCATATTAATAATAATATAACCAATTACAATATTCATTTTTTTTTTTTTCATTACTCTAACAACCACTAATATGTTAGGGATAAAAGTGATAATGCTGTAGCAATTCTATTGATCTATAACGAAATGGATATTCATATTAAAGCGTCGGTGTGCATTTGATGCATACGATAATTGTAATAATAATTAACTCATTTGTATGCCCCATGCATTATGACGAAAGCTAATGTGCAGAGTCATCTGTTGGTAGTAGTCTATGGCAAATAGCTATCACAAATTATTCATATATGTTTGATTGCAATGATCAAATGTAATTGACGATTGATATTCGATGTGTAATTATCTGAAATTAATAATTCTGATTGGTGCTGTTTACTGCAGTTGGTTTTATTGTAAGTTATTAACAAAACCTATATCAAGACATTGTTTAAATAGCATAATTACAATTTTGATTTTAATAATTTTAAAATTCTTGATAGAGGAACCAATCTATATAAAAAACACACTGAAAAAATCTATGTAATATTACATAAACTGTCTGTTTAAAATTAAGTTTTCCAAGAAAAATTTGATTTACATAAACAAACTATGAAATTTTTACATAGACGGTTTACGTAATATTACATAGATTTTTTTCAGTACAAATAAATTCGAAAATAATAATATTAGTCGGCCAAGGCGTCCGACCGGAGATCGGAAGGTTGCGAGTTCAAATTTTTTTTCATTCAATTTTCTATTTAATTTATAATTAATATTACATATTAAATACTTGAAATATTAATATTCTGTCTGAGACTTCTCGAATAAAATTATTACAAATACTAATATGCAAGCTGTATAATTTAAAAAATTATATCAACAATATGTAATTCTACATTAAGTATGTGATGCAATTTGCAAAAAGTAAGCAATTTTACATTCTTATTAAGTAATTTTTACTTATATTTTGTGTGATTATTATGAATTAAGTAAAAATTAACAGAATTTTGAGATAGAAGTACAGAATATTTATGGTCAAATAAAATTACAAATTTTTTTATAGTAAAATTTTACTACTGTTTTTCTGTAATTTCGCTTTTTTTTAACAGTGCAATTGCAAGTAAGTCGTATATTATTCACAATTAAAAAATTCAGTAACCATAATTTCACTTAAAAATCATTAAAATAAAATAAAAAACCAAATTATTCATTACAATGTCGTCAAAATTTCGGATGGGAATTGTTTTTGACTTGTATAAGTAAACGGTAATGGTGCGGTTTTGAGTTAATGCACTAAATATACAATGAATAATACATCAGAATGGTGGAGGCGGTATCGAGCGATCGTTTTTGTCTTTTTCTTTCCTATCACTGCCATTTGTCTTGTAAACAAAGGTAAATGAAGAGACGAAGCGAATCCCAAAAGAGTTTGGGCATTGGATACCCCCAGTGTTGGCCTGATCAATAATGTTTTCATTCGGTTATTTATTGGGACTGGGGCTACATAGTCTACAGCATCAATTCTTTTTGCCCGTGATTCTAATGCAACTGCATTTATTTGTACGTACGCGCAACTATAAGATGGATCAACCCGAATCCAAGGTTGCTTAAGATCACTGAAGATTGATAGCGAACATTAGATTGTTGACATATGTTTGACTTGATATTTAGTTTAAAACTGGTTTAATATGATCTCAATGAACTAGTCACGAATGCGATACTTTATAAGTTTCGAGATAATACCACATAAAGATTAGAATTTAAAAATAATAACCACTGACGATGTTTTCAAATTAAAATAGTTGTTTATATATATGTATATATATATATATATATATATATATATATATATATATATATATATATATATAGTTTCTACGTTTTATATCACTGACTATTGTCCTATATTTTTAATTTTTAACAATTTGGCTATACTTATGTATTTGGTATTTTATAATTTTAACAATTTTAACAACACATTAACAATCCTCTGTGAAAACACAGTAAGTTCTTTTTTCTTTTTCTCATTTTATTGTTACTTAATGCAAACTTGAAAATTTAAAAATTACATGTTCAAAAATTTATCTTTATTATATTATCTTTAATTTATATTATAAAAAATGTAAAATATAATTGTACTGTTAAAATCACAAAATAATTTTTTAATAAAGTTGGTTTTTCCGTTCTTTTAGCACTTGAAAAAGGCACGAATTGTGACCGAAAGCTTGTGAATTTCAAATGAGTATTTGATTTTTAAGAACCACATCGGCTGTTTTACCCATCATTTTCATCCAATTCCATATTTTCCAGCCATAAACATTAACTTAACTATATATATATATATATATATATATATATATATATATATATATATATATATATATATATACATATAGACATTGCAAACCGGGCAGAAAATGATTTTTTGGTATGAGAAAGTAAGAAAAAAATGCATATAACATTTTTAAATCACTATTTACTGGTGCCTCAAACGCAATGAAGTTTTTAAAAAACGTTATTTTTTTGCTTTATATTAAGTAACTTGTATAATTTTTTAGAAAAACAATAGTATCATTGAATTTCTTCATGGATGAGGCAACTTTTTTCTAATTTAATCAAAATCGAAACTCGTATAGTTTCGTATAGCTTAAACACTTATTTTGGACACCCTCCATAAATACATCATGTTTTATTATAATTTTATAAGATATTTTCAATCACATTTAACAACAATTCAAGTTTTGCCCCTACCCTACATTCTAAAGCAATTTACTCCCTAACCTAAAATCACTTTCGCCCAATCACTGTTTCCACTATTAACCCTATATGCAAATATCTCTAATGTCTCCACACTCTCTCTTCATAGTCACATCATCTATCGAGCTCGAAGCATTATTAGATTAACCATCAAACACAGAAATGTTCAACGTCTGATCTTCCCTGCTTCAGCTAGATGGTGCCAAAGCATTGAATATAGAAACTAGATGTCAACCGGCCCCCGCTTATCTCAGACACATCCGGTATATTTTGTACCAGAGATTTTCAATCTGCAATTGCATTAAAAACAATTTAATCTATTTAATTATTTTAACGTATGTCAAAGTAACAAATTCTTGTATACAGGATTTTTATTTATTTATAATTAGAAAAAATTAAAATTATTATTATTAACTATTTAAAGATTATTAAAAAATACACTTTCTTCAAAGTGATCTCTAGTTTTATTTTCAATTTCAATAACTGAGTACTCATCCATAAAAAAAAAATTTTTCGGTTCAGTTCTGGTTTTTGTTCCAGCAAAAATAAGGCTTTTTTTCGGTTTTCAGTTCAGTTCTGTTCCGGTTTGAAACCCTTATTTTTACAATGTACGAAACCCCCCGAAAAAAAATTCGCATCCTACCCGAAATGCATGATCTCATGCCCGATTGAATGAACGCAAGGTTGGGAATAACTGGTTGATTTCTGCTAGCTTGTTCATTGTTGCTAGGATAATAAACTAGAAATTGGCGGGTGCCTGCTGCTACGCAAGCGATAGTGTTCACGGCATTCGGGCAATGTTGGTTGCCTGACAACGGTGGCTTTTGTCGTTCTAATAAGATTTTATAATAGTTTGGTGATTTTAGTTTATAGTTACGACGTGGTAGTGTTTGCTAGTTGCACTATTTTGCAGCATGTGCCATCTACGTCTATAATGAGAATTGATTTTTTTCCCCGTTTTGTTTTATTATTAAAAAGAGTTTTGGTGAAGTCATTAGAAAATTTAAAAAAAAAACGTATATTTTGTTTAGATAAAAAACTAAATCATTAAAAAAAAATCACCTAAAGTTTTGTTTTTCTGTTTAAAAACCACACTAAAAGTTATGTAATTTTATCTACAAACCATGAGACACTATGAAGTCCAATATTTCTAGGTATAATTACTCAACTGCTGTAATTTTACGTAATTATTTAAAAATACGTAATATCAGAACTATTACAAACATTATGTAATATGATATTATCAAAGGGATAGAAAAGTACTGTTATGTACTGTTTATATTTCAATAATATATTTTCCATAACATAAATTTACATAACTATGTAATTATGCGATCGATAAACAAAAATATTAAAATTAGTGTCAAATTTATACGTTAACATAAACAATGTATATATCTGATAGCTACTCTAGCTAAAAATTATTTCAACTAATTCAATTTACTATTACGGTAATTTAAAAAAAAAATTAAGAATAAAATAAAGTAATAATAAAGCATCTCTTATCAGTGATTCCTGGCAAATTCAATTTAGATTTTAGCATTGACCTTAATTACGATCGTATCAAAATTTTGATCTCTGACAGATACAACCAGCTAATTGAAATTCACGTTTGGTAAGCTCCGACTAATTTCTGATACAACACTGTTCCATATTCGCGTATATTATAATCCTATTTATTCATTTACCCAAATTGACTGTAAAATCGTATCAGCTATTTCATTAAGAGAGAAACATGTCTCCTAGATAAAACAATTATAATATATTAATAGAGATAATATATTTTCTACAATAATCTTTGAGGACTATATTTACCTCATTAGTAACAGTTTAAAATTACTATATATATATATATATATATATATATATATTGTAACGTGAATTTGAATTCGTGTCGGGGCAGTCCGAACAGTATTGGAAATGTATTAAATAATTACCATCATATTTGCGATTGTATTTTTGACTAGCATTTATTTACAACACTTAAACACTAAATAACAATACTATACAACAACAATGGTTAGCCGAGCGGAGCTAAACAAACAATTACACTATTTACATTACTTATAATTAATCTTACACCTATCGGACTGACATTAACACAACTTATAAACTAACACCATATTCACTTATACTCGCACACATTTATATCACTATTTATATCACACTATTATTTATTTCAACGAGCCATCACCACCGACCCATTACTATTAGATCGATTACTAGATCTAACCAGATCGGCGCTTCAATGATGACTGATCACATTATTTATCTCACTATTTATATTTAAGCGAGCCATCATCATTCGGCCAACTAGACCGAGTCCAACGATACAAACAGTTCGCTTGTCTGACGATGACTGATCCTGTTTGTGGCCCGTAGCGCTTAATATACCCCTTAACCAATCCTTCTACAACAATCTAGAGTCTCCGTAGAATCTTCGACACATACATACACACAGAGCGCACACCGACATTACGTCATCACGTAAACACAATGTGTCAACACATTCTATACGCGTGACTCACCGCATGCACACACACACACATGTGCACTCACACACACATGCAAACATAACTACTTATGCATTCTCAGTTTTGTTACACTGCCTCCTTCTTAAGACTGTTCCGTCCCGGAACACGCTTGCTCCATCATAGGAGGATATTTTGGGTGTCCGCGAAAATCTTCGCATGCTGATTCTCCTGCAGCACTATCTTCAGGACCAGCCACCAGTCCAGCGGCTTCTCTGGCTTCCACCGTTGCGGTCGGACCTCAACTCGCCAATTCCGACATGCCCCAGCATGTACTTGACGTTCTCCAGTTGACCAATCCGATCCACAACCTTGCCTCGGACTATCAGTACCATGATGCCGTCCTTTATCGAGAGTGGTACTCCCTGGCCTTCCCGTTACGAACAATTACTGACTGAAGAATTTTCCTGAGCAGATCTACACCCGGCATGCGCCCAGCATACCCTCAACCTGCTCCACTTCAGTCCTCTCAGCCCGTAACCTGCCTCGGACCCCGCCGCATCATGACACAATCCTTTCTCGAGAATCCGTCCTGAATACTCCCGCAGTGCTTTCTCATCTTCTACTGCATGCAATCTTCACCGCCAAGTTCTTCGTTGGCTAGTGACAGCCAATAACGGACATCCACTTGCCGACCGGCGTGATGTTGGATGCCGGCAAGAACCCAGAATACTATCTTCATCCATACGCCGCGATCATAACATTCTGATCGCGTAGTGACAGCATCTTGTCCAAGGAATCACAGCTGCTGCTTCAGATATTTCAACCGAAACATCTACTTGCTTCCAATGACTACAGTGCCTCTCTTTTCCACAATCTTCTACAACTATCTGACCAGCATCCAGATCTTCAACGATCGATGACCCATCAATCCTCGAACAACCAGAACACTTTCGTTGTGTATAGATCGAAGAATTTGAGTGAGGATGTCTACACCGCATGCCCCAAGCATACATCGACCATCCTCCACTCCGATCCATCCAGTCTGTTGTGTTCCATGAACGACCATGTCATCGCCTCGTTGCCCATCAGCCCCACTTCATTCCAAGTTGTGGAACCACTGTACTCAGCCATCATTGGAACTTGTTTCAACCGTAGCACTGTCTTTCTGATGTTTTCATTCTTCATCTTTCTTGGCATAATTATCACTGTCACTAACACTTTTGCAACAATACCAGTTGCAAGCACACACACAACAATGCCAGTCCGATCATTCCTTTCACAGTGTAGATAGATACTAACTTAAAACTATATTCACATATAACAAAATACTCGACTTACTAACAAAAATCATTTACAACAATCAGATCTCATCAGTAAATCGAGCTTACATTGTTCAACAATCGCAAATACTCGCCTTCACTCCAACACTGCTCAAAACATACCCGTCACACCTGACACCAGTGTAACGTGAATTTGAATTCGTGTAGGGGCTGTTTGAACAGCATTGGAAATGTATTAAATAATTACCATCATATTTGCGATTGTATTTTTGACTAGCATTTATTTACAACACTTAAACACTAAATAACAATACTATACAACAACAATGGTTAGCCGAGCGGAGCTAAACAAACAATTACACTATTTACATTACTTATAATTAATCTTACACCTATCGGACTGACATTAACACAACTTATAAACTAACACCATATTCACTTATACTCGCACACATTTATATCACTATTTATATCACACTATTATTTATTTCAACGAGCCATCACCACCGACCCATTACTATTAGATCGATTACTAGATCTAACCAGATCGGCGCTTCAATGATGACTGATCACATTATTTATCTCACTATTTATATTTAAGCGAGCCATCATCATTCGGCCAACTAGACCGAGTCCAACGATACAAACAGTTCGCTTGTCTGACGATGACTGATCCTGTTTGTGGCCCGTAGCGCTTAATATACCCCTTAACCAATCCTTCTACAACAATCTAGAGTCTCCGTAGAATCTTCGACACATACATACACACAGAGCGCACACCGACATTACGTCATCACGTAAACACAATGTGTCAACACATTCTATACGCGTGACTCACCGCATGCACACACACACACATGTGCACTCACACACACATGCAAACATAACTACTTATGCATTCTCAGTTTTGTTACAATATATACAAAGTGTTCGTTCGCCAGGTTGATATAGAGCAATAACATGGGATACCGATAATGTGCAGAATACTTCTTTCTGAAGTAAAATTCGGAGAAATACTTAAAATACTTTTTGATAAATATATATATATATATATATATATATATATATATATATATATATTTATCAAAAAGTATTCTAAGTATTTCTCCAAATTTTACTTCAGAAAGAAGTATTCTGCATATTATCGGTATCCCATGTTATTGCTCTATATCAACCTGGCGAACGAACACCCTGTATATATATATATATATATATATATATATATATATATATATATATAAATAGTATCTATTTAGAGTTGCAATAACTTCTAAAATTGACTGTAGACTGTAGGGTAATTATGCTTTTAAAACATACGTAAAAATTTAATTTAATTCATTTTTTTAATACTATTATTAATAAATTTTATTTCTACTATGGTCACCAACCGTCATCGTATTAAATAAATTTATGGATTATGAATTTATGATTACAATACCTCCCTTATAATATGTGATATGGCGATTGACCAAAAAAAAAACTATTTTGCTTTCATGCTATATTTGTCATACAAATTTTACTAAATTACATGTTTGAAATATTTGATTATTTAATTTAAATAAACAAAAATAAACAAATATTGAATATTTTATGGCCGAAAAATCATATTTAATTAACAAAATTTTATTGTTTTTGTTTTTACGAATATCAAACATGACAAAAACTATAAATTTTGAACAACGCTATATCAATTTTTGTTCATAAAATAATATTTACATGGCTTGTGATTTGTGAATTTTAAAAACATAAAAAAATATAAAATTGAATTATGGAAAAACATATATATATATATATATATATATATATATATATATATATATATATATATATAATATGTATTTAAATAATAAATATTTAATTACAAATAATAATAATTTAATTACGCATTGGTGATATTGATTTTAAATTACAACTTAGTTATTTTTATTTTTTATTTATCAATTTTTATTATCGACTATATGAATTCCATGTTCTGCAAAATATTTTTATGATTGCTGTACCATTCTTTATGTTTTTTTTTTTCAATTTTCCAACAGAGCATCTCCTGAAGAAGGTGGATAATATTATATATTATATATATATATATATATATATATATATATATATATATATATAATTATTTTCAAAAACAAAATCCTCAATTATCTAATATTTTACACTAGACGCCAAATACCAATCAAATACAGTGAAAACGCGAACAAAGAAAATAGAAGGAAACTGCACTGCGATTTCACGACTGGCTGGTTTCCAAGCAACGTTCATTTCAGCGTCGCTGAATCGTCTGAAGCCATCAGCGTCTATTGAAAATTCGACGTTCAGCCTTTCCTCGACTCTTATTTCATCAATCGGAAACCCAAACGCTTTAAAACTGAAATCGTTTCGCAGCATTAAGATCGTCGCTCCGCATAAAATGCGTAAATTTGCCGCCTAGATGCCGTCAATGTGGACATTACACGGGCTGTACCCGTGAGTCACGCGGAATTCAAAGATGCGCTCTTCGCATTTGTTTTTAATTCTGTCGACGCTGTGGTTATTCATTTGTTTTAGTTGCTCGGCGAATGTTTTTATATTGTCGAGAAACTGTTTGTTTGAACGACGCGAACTACTGTTAATAGATGCTGAAAGAAATATTGTCGTTTCGTTTTTGTTTTTTAATAGTTTTTGTGTTGTCGTTCTTTAATGTGTTCGCCTTATTGCTGTTTTATTTTGTAATATAAGACATCTTGTTGAAAAGAATTTAGCTGAAATCGTATTTGAATTCTTATTGTTATACTTTATTTGCAGATAAAAACAGTATTCTAAGATAATAAATAAATAACAGAAATGGGGTCATCCAGTAAAAAGTAAAATCTGTATTTTTTCATGTCAATCAAAACTTTATGTTCAATACAATAATAATATATAAAATGTTTATATTTAATTTAAGTTTAAAAAAGTACTCGTCTACAATATGACATCAATATGATGTGCAATGATGCAATGATGATGCTGCTAAGATAAAATAAAATGGTAAAAAAAAAACAAAAAAAAATTATTCGATTTTATTTGATATTTTACAATCAATTTGATATAAAACAATATTTCTTATTCATATTTTCAAAATATTACATGTATGATGTATATAAATAAGAGATAAAAGTCAAAATATGGAGCAAAAAAAAACAACATGAATTTTAGTAAATCTAACAATTTTCATTCAAAAATTTAAAAATAATGGCCTTTTATTTTAAAATTACTCTGGAAATCAAATAAGTATGTGTTAGATTTCATTAAGATATTTTTAATAACTGTTACATAAGAACTTATATCATACAAAGATTCATCTCTCTTGGGTACCCATAATGTAATTTATAGCTACCTTTAAATTGAAAAGAACAAAATCAATAATTCATTAATCAAAACTATCTTATAAAAATTATCTATTTGGATCATCTAAGAAGTATATTGATTTATTTCTTATATACTGTATTATAAATATCGAAAATAATTTTCATTTATAAATTAAATATGTGATTGAAAATTCTGAAAAATATTCTAATCAAATAAACTAATTATATGTAAAAAATCTTTCAGAGCTTATTATATTAAAATAAAACGGCTATAAAATATAGTTCTTTATTAATTTTTATTATTATTATTAATAATCAGGAAAAATAATAAAGATGAACGTTGAGTTCGTCAAAACGTCGATTACTAATAAATAATATTAATACAGAACTACAATCTAAAGTATATTTTTCATCAATAAAATTAATTGCTATACAAATATTTTGTTAAATTTAATTTACATCCATTAAAAACTGTTGACTCTCTTCTTCTTAATATAAACAGCTATAATATTAATTTAATTTAACCAAAATCATATCTCATAAACATGTATATATAGAGAGAACCCTATTTTAAAATTTTGCGACCTGGAACGGCCATAATTAATATTTATATAAAACACACTTAGAGTTCAACAAGCTCCATTTTTGAATGTTTTAGTTAATTTGTTTAGTCTTGAGCTTATAACAGTTACGTTGTTTTAAAACCCGTATGAGCTAAAATCGATTTTAAAGTCGAGCTCATGCAATCAGCCTTCATATTTGAAATTATCAGTATTCGTTATTTTTTGTTCAACACGAATAATTAAAATACTTAAATATCAAATTAAAAACAACACGATTAATTCCGTAAAAACGATAACGAATCCTTTTTTTCTCTTCATTACTCCAATTAGCACAAATCATCAACTGTTTAATTGGAACAATTTTAAAATCTAATGTACTTCATTAAAACTGCAGAAAAATTATCACTGTATCTTTAAATGTCCCGGCTGTTTAAATAACATAATTTTCATCTCGCGTCGTCGGTCGGTCTTACGCTGTAGCGCATATCATAATCAATTCTGCTAAAATAATTATTTGAAGAAATGAGTTTTAGTCGCGCACGAGGTCGGCGTCGTTCCCCGAGTTTTTCAATTACCGTCATCTTAACTAACACGCAATGGAACTCATCAGGCAGCTTTTAATATTGATAAACGACGTCTTATCTACGGGGGCCCAGCTTCTTCACGAATGATGCGAACAAGAAAAAAAAAAGGTTGGTACGAGATGGAATCTGCGAAATTGTTTATTAAAATTTATTAGGTGAAACTTTGTGACCGGATTTTTGACAAGGTCGAAATGGTAAAAAAAGATTTTAGCTGTGTCAAAATTTTTATATAAACAAAATAGAAGCGAAACTTGTGACCTGCAGCCGTACATTTTATTTCAGTTCGATTCTTTTTATGTTTCAAATTTCAACTAAACATAAATAGTAAATATTTTCAACTTTATCTACCAATTCTTAACTACACTATCATCGGACCAGCTCCACCCGAATAAAATCTGACTCCAAACTAAACTTCTTCAGAGTAGAAAGTTGTAAATGCAATGCGGCCAGACGCAATGGGACTAAATTAGAAACGATTGAAGCCGCATAAACTTGGGCGACGCCGACGGTAGGGTTTGGTACTTGTAACTGTCCTACGACGAGCAGAGATATGGCACGCGTACATCACACGCAAATCGGCTTCATTAAGAGCATTTGCCCCGAACGACCGAGAGAGAGGAAACGGGAACCGAAAACGGAATATGGAATACGGAATGAGAATTAGATGGTAGCGATAGAATGGTCATTCGAAATGGATTTTGGGTTTAGATGGGTTGGACGGAGAAGATGAATGATGTTTGTTGTAAGAAAGGGGGAAGAGATAAATGATGTGGAAAAATTTGTTTTTGGATTTCACAATAAGAAAATATATTTAAAAATTGAATATCTTTAATTCAAGGCTGGAAACTGCAATTAATTTCTTATTCTTTTTATTATTATTTCTCTATACACAGAAAAAAATAATTGTGTTAAGTTAACACAAAAAATATCAATATTCTGGTAGTGTACACTGAGAAAAATAGATATTTAACAAATTGTATAATAATAAGTAGATATTTATTTGAAATATACGAGTATGTTTACTGTATTCACAAATTTATACATTTTTAAAATCTACTCACATATATATTTTAATACTATATTAAGAATTAAGACTGTAATACTATATACAAATTGATGGTATTAAATTTTTGTTTTTATTATCTTTATAGTTAATTTTTAAATATACTTATTTTGTTATTTTTAATATCTTGTGTTTGTGTCACCTTTTTAAATATAAATAGCGTTACGGTAACTATCCGTTTTTCTCAGTGTACAATTTCGCCAGTGCTAGAAATCCCAGTCGTACATAAATCCCTTTGTATAAAATAGAAACTGTTAAAATGGTCATATGCCAATTTCATATAACAGTTTCTATTTTATACAAAGGGATTCATGTACGACTGGGATTTTTGGCAATGGCGGAATCGTACACTACCAATATTCTGAGTCGAAGTACAAACTTGATTGCACAGTTTTAAACAACTAAATAATGGTAAACTTGTTTCTTTCAATTCAAATATCACATATCTGGATCTCAGTCTTATATATCAGATACATGTAAAGATAACAAGGATAATAAACTAGGAACATCATATAAACAATACCATTAAAAATTAATACTATATAAATTTTGTTAATTTAACAAAATACAATATTGTTAAATATTAACATATTAAATTCAACTAATATGTTAAAGAATATATTTTAACACTTCGAGGTTTCAACAAAATATAATGTGTATTATTTTAACAACAAATTTTGTGTTAATTTAACAATTTTTCATTAACACACTCGCAAATAACTCACAAATATCTAATTTTTTTACTGTGTATATAAAAAGATTTATAATCATTACAACGAAATTACTAGGAACATAATTACAAAATACTAATCACAAAATAATCACAAAATAATAATCACAAAACTACTCTCCAAAATTCAACAAAAAATATCTTCTCCCGAAATTAATTCACTCAAGCAAACAAAAAAATAAATCACAACCATTGCCTACTACATTTCACATCAATCAATTCCTCTCCACCGTTCTTGCAAAACCCCTTCACCCATTATATCCAGAAGAGTCCTCTCCATGCATTACCCACAAACAAATGACATCTGTTCATCACAGCCGCCTCAGACCATACAACATCATCCATTTGGCGAAACGCGGCCGTCCGAATATTATGTTTTACGCTCTCAGCGCACCCGGAGCTGTATCCGGAATCGGGCGACGTGACGCTTACACTCCGGAACCGACGGCCACCAACAAAAATGTGTATGGCACGGGTGCCTGCGTCTGGGATTATGACTCTGTGCACGGATTTTGAAATGATGGACCTCGAGCAATGAAGTTTTATTTCAATGCCTGAATTTCCGGATAAAAAGAAAAATTGGTACGAGAACGCAAATTCTTATCCCGGATGTTAAAGATGTAAAATTATGTTAAATGGATTGTAAGTTGATTGAGAGGAAGGATATTTTAAGAAATTTTATATTAAACTATATAGTCAACCAGTCATATTGAAAAAAATTTATAAATTAAAATATGATCTTACTGTGGCGAAAAATTAATAAAATAAAATAATTTCTGTCAAACTACAAACAATAATTTAAAATTAACGTATATAAGTATAAAGCCATGTAGTTGCTTGTTTGAGTAAAAATGTTTGGCGGAAAATAATTAGAGTTTGTGCCTCACCCTTTTGAGTAGATGGCATGATTGTGTATGTATAATGTTGTATTATTATTATCATTATTATCATTAAAAAAAGCAACATATCTCTTTGTTTAATATAATTCGGTGGAATGTAATGAAAGCTGAGCTTTCATCATCAGTAGCAAAAGATAAAGCTAAAATTACACAAATTCTCAGCGTACTCAGTGGTCAAAGATCTTTGTTTCTGTTAAGATTGTATCATAAAAATATAGTTAATTATTTTATTAAAATCTCTTTTAAAATTGCTTATTTGTGCTAGACAAAAGAATCATTATAAATACCAAATTTATATGTATCAACACATTTACATATATATTATAATCTAAACAAAATTTTATAAAAAACTATAAAATATTTTATGTTTTTAGTCAGTCACTTCCGATAAAAAAACGCATCATTTTGTAGTAAAAATTCTAAACAGTTGCATTTTTATACACCAAATATAGCTCTAATTTGCATGGAAAAAGTTTTTGCATTATTCTAAACTTGTAAACTCTGCAAAAAATAAACAGTATACATTCTCTATCAAAAGTTTATTTCTATTTTATGTAAATATAAAAGTTCTAAAACAAAAAATGTAAATTCCTGCATTCATATTTTCCACATAATATTGTTTATATAAAATCAAAGTATTTATTTAAAATATTACTTAAATTTGTTAAACTCTTTCTTGTTCTACAATGTGATGATAAAGCTATATTAAAAAATTAACAAATATATATTGAAAATATTTTTTTTATTTGTATAATTATTTTCTGTTTTTTAGTTTTGTTTAACTTTAACCTAATTCATTAATTTTATTAATTATAATTATATAATTATAATTAATTAAATTGCATTGTTATCCAGTTCCGAGCTATTCTTAAAGTTTCAAGTGTCCAGCTCATCACATGTGTTGTATAAGTTATAAACATTGGCGATATATTATAAGTTCTGTAATACAATGATCTTAAAAAATTTTTTGAACTTTTTTAATTTTACCTGAGCAATTAAATTATAAACTATTTTTCAAACATTTGATTGTTGAATAGTTAAGAACGTAATCGTACCTTAATTGATATTAACTAAATATCTATCAACTACACAAAAAATATATCAAAATCACGTAACTATAATCCACAATAATTTAACAATATTGCCCACCAATAAAACTTCATCCTTGTAACTAGATTGTTCCACATAATATGACTTACAACCACGTGTCCATTCCAACGTAAAAATAATTGACAAAAATAAAGTAAAACGTACAGTCGAAAAAAATTCAACCCTAGATTTATATTGTAAGTTATAAAATGTAGTTCCCAGCAACATGTGTTTCACAACAAATGTGCACAACGTGCCCAGAGTCAGGGCCTCTCAACCTAAACAGGTCGAAAATGGGAAGAAGGGTTGTCGGTGCACTTATGATGCGAAACTCGAACTTAAAACAGCTGTAAATAAAGAGCAGTGTTCCCTAAACGCACAGAATGCGTCCGATGGTTTTAAGCCACCCGGAATAACTACGGAGATTTAAATGTAATTTACGTTATGTGCGCAAAAAATACCCAGATGGCTAAAATATTTGTTGAAAAATAATTTAAAAAAAATTTGAATATGGTAACGTAATTTGAGATCAATGTATATTTTTTTTACGTTTTAAATTAAACAAAATCATAAATAATCATCAAAAAAATAATTCAATTTAAAACACAATTGCTTGTATGCTCATCTCATTTTTAAAAGTGATTTTTGTCTAAAATTACTTTTGACGTTTACTTAAAATTACTTATTAAGCAATTTTAATTAGTTTATAATTATTTTATAATATTAGATATCAAAACTAGAAATACTATTCATATTTGATAAGAGGTAGACGTAAAAATTTATTTTAAAGTAAAAAATAAAAGCACTGTTTTTTTCATAAACAACAGAAAGGTGGGAATACGGGTCAAAATATTTATTAGGAGTAATAAATTTTCCAAAATATTGATTCATGGTAGCCAAGAGTAACAATAATAGTAGCACTAAAACAGTTAGTTTTCAGTATTAGACTTGAAAAGTATAACATAACTAAAATATGAAAAAGTAATCACATAAAATAATTTTTCTGTATTTTTCGCAAGATACTTGTGTTGAAAGTTTAAGTAAAATTTCGTATATAAATAACTTTTTTTTTAATTACATTATATAAAGTAAAAAGATGAAAAATTAATTATAAGCTTTCATTATAATATCAAAAAATTAAGAAATAATTATAACTCATTTTATATTCAAGTGATGTACAAACCTTAATTACTTTATATTGTAATTGAAATACATATATATCATTTTTATTTACACATTAAAATTTAAATTCTTGTGAACATATGAAAGTTACAACGTAGAGATATCAAATTACTATCAGCATTATATATATAAATATAAATATATATATATATATATATATATATATATATATATATATATATATAAAACATATAAATAAACTTTCATCTCCCACACATTATATATATATATAAATATAGATACAAAACATTTGCTCTTGTATCTTAACTAATAGTATAACCCACGCCAAAAAAATTTTTTTTTATTTATAAACCTATAATAAAAATTCTTTCTCGATATAGCAAAACATTGAATCTGGAACAGCTTTCCATCTATCCATACGTATAAAATTGAATCCAAGTTTAGAACTTGTTAAATATTTCTAAAATTACTAATATTATTAGTACGTATTTTAGATATTTTTTTTTTAATGGTAAGCATGATCAAAATTAGCATAATCAAATTTCCTACTTTTGTTTATAATACAATGATATATTACTTGTAATATAATTATTTTTATTTTTAATTATTTTAATTAGTTTCTTTTGAATTTTATTAAACACCAAATAATGCTAGTTTTACATAATGCATTTTTCTATACAGAAAATCTAGTTTTCTGTACAAACAAAATTTTCTGTATATAGAAATCTGTATAGAATATTTTATACATGCTTAGTCTCTTCGCCACAGTCTATATAAAAAATGTATAAATTAAAACAAGTCCTTTTTTCTTGTATTTTATTTTTGATATAGCTGTTAAAAGCACTGCTTAATGTAACAAACTAACAAATATTTCTCCATTGTAAAAAAAAAGGAAAGTTACAAAAAAATAGTAGTAAAATTTTACTATAAAACAATCTGCAATTTCATTTTACCATAAATATTCTGTATTTCTATCTCAAAATTCAGTAATTTTTACATAATTCATAATAATCACACAAAGTAAGTAAACATGACCTAATAAGTATGTAAAATTGCTTACTTTCTGCATCACATACTTAACATATGGTTGGTATACGTAACTTCTTAAATTATGTAAAATTATAGTTTGCATATTAATTTTTGTAATAATTCATCAAAATAATGAAACTTAGTACATATTTTGTATAATAATACTAATAAAATATTTTAAGTGTAATTCATTCATTTCAAAACACATCCTTTATGTAAATTTAGAAATGTATGCAATTATACCAATAATAATATTACAGAACTGAACAAATTTTACCTATTTATAGAAAATCCCTGACAACAAATTTACTGAAGTTCTGTAAATTTAACTAAAAACAAACTGTAATATTACATACATATGTATTTTTCCATTCCGTTGGTTATATCATATTACATAATGTTTGTAATAGTTCTGATATTATGTATTTGTAAACAATTACGTATTAAATTACAACAGTTGAGTAATTATAACTAGAAATACTAGACATTATAGTGTCTCATGGTTTGCAGGTAAAATTATATGTATATATTTTTTAGAGTGAACTATAAATCAATGTTGTGTTTTATTTAAAATAAAAGTTTAAACCCATATCCCTAACAAATACAATAAAACATTTTTCAAAATATTTATTCGGTTTGAAACTATTGTCCCATCCCTGTATATATCCCGGAACGCCTTCACTCGGTATTAATTACATCGCGCGGTTGACTAATTAACCTTGGGTGCCTGGTGTAACACTATACGCATGTACCGATGACAATGAAACCGTATTTTAGGGCGTTACCGATTCCCGACATAAATTCAATTCGATGCGACAGTAGCGAGCCATGGTTAATACGCCAGACATTGCCTATTAATTTGCTTAACCAACATTCATTTGATGTGACAACCCGGCCCTGAATATCTTGCGTACGTAATGATGGGTACCATATGGTCCTAGATGGGGATCTAGTTAACGCCTAGTTAAATGAGATAGGTGTTGCGGAATTGCATATTGGAAATGGAATGAAATTTTAAATTGGGTCATTGGTTTTTTTTTTTTTAAGTTTTCGAATATTTTAACAATTCGGAAATATATTGCGAATATTTGCTGACCCCTGACAATACTTTTTATTCTTGTGATTTATGATCTTTGATCTGGGTGTATGCTTCGCAAGTTAATCAGTTCATTTATTTGTCAATCAACCAATCAATGAGAAATAATTTTCATTTTTTCTAATTATGAATAAAAAAATCCTATATACAAGAATTTGTTATGTTAACACATATTATCTTATTATTATATAATTAAAATATACATATATATATATATATATATATATATATATATATATATATATATATAAATTATATGTTTCGAATAATAAATTATATTATTATCATATATTATATACTTCTAATTATTACACCTTTAATTAATTAATAATTATTAATATTCATATTATATTAATGTATCAATTTATGTAGTAGGTATGCTTATATTACAAAAGTAAGATTAAATTGTTCTAAATTATGGTAGAAAATAAGTTTTTAATGCAAATAAAAACATTGAATAATTAATTAAAAATTAATCACTCGAAACCGAACTGAAAACCAAAAACAAAACCGTTATTTTTGCAAAAACGAAAACCGATAGATATATATATATATATACATATATATATATATATACATATATATATATATATATATATACATATATATACATATATATATATAAATATATATATATATATATATATAATATATATATATATATATATATATATATATATATATATATATATATATATATGGTGTTCGTTCGCTTGGTTGATATAGGGCAATAACATGGGATTTCGATAATATGCAGAATACTACTTTCTGAAGTAAAATTCGGAGAAATACTTAGAATACTTTTCGATAAGGAATAAAAAGTTATATAATTTGGTTCTAGTTTTAATTTGCTAGCAAGTACCGTTTGGGCGCTAGAATTTTTTTTAAATGTTTTTTAGAATTTTCAATAATTTTTCCTGCTAAACCAATATAAGTTAGAGAATAAAGTTACTTAGCTATTATGTAGCTAATTTTTTTCTCAATTTTACTGAATTTGCTCAAATATATATATATATATATATATATATATATATATATATATATATATATATATATATATATTTAACTGAACCGGAACATGCATAAGTTCCATTTAAAAAACAAAAAGTTGTCTTACACTATAATAATTCTCAACCCCTATATATGAATTATCAATAATTGTATTATAAACAAAACAAAACAAAAAAGGATTCCCATCTAAGATTGCAATAAACTTATACTGCACAACAAACTTGTAATATTCCTGATTCACTCGCTATGTATTATACTCTTATCCGCATATTATGTCGTCCACTACGCATGTAAAATTCAGTTCTCAGCATATATACCTATTTACAACACAGTGTGGAGCTCCATAAAGGAGTAAAATCACGTTAGTTGAATACGCGTACGTCTAAAGGCAGAGTAGTAGTAGTCGGTAACAGCGTGGTATATGCCCTTGGTAGCCCGTATCGATTTTCCTGCTGTCCTGCCCTCACCCTTCAGCATATTTGGTGGCAGCGATCAGCCGTTCACGAATCGTTCCAAGTGACGTTTTCCGTTTGTTGTCTCATGTACTCATAAAGAATACTTCGATTTTACATACGATTCAGTGGTTAAAAGTTTCAAATTGTACGATAATAATTAAATAAAAATTGTGGTTTATATTTTTGAGCTATGTTAATTATTAATAATAATTGAGTAAAGTTTATGTTGAATTTTACCATAAAAAAAACTATAATTTCATTTTACTATAAATGTTCTATATGTCTACCTCAAAATTCTATAATTTTTACATAATTCATAATAATCACACAAAATAAGTAAAAATGACCTAATAAGTATGTAAAATTGCTTACTTGTTGCAAATTGCATCACATAGTTAATGTAAAATTACAACTTGTATCTTAATGTCTGTAATAATTCATCAAAATAATAAGACTTAGTACTATTTTGTGTAATTTCTGTTTTTTTTTTATGTATTGTTTCCTGCCTAATTAATGGGTTCTTTTACCTGTCGAGCAGTGTAATATAATAAATAAATAAATAAATAATACTAACAAAATATTTTAAGTGTAATTCACTCATTTCAAAATATATCCTTTTTGTAAATTTAAAAATGTATGTAATTATATTATTCCAACAATAACATTACAGAACTAAACAAATTTTATCTATTTGTGGAAAATTCCTGATAGGACATTTACTGAAGTTCTGTTAATTTACTAAAAGAGACTTTACTAAAAAACTGTAAAATTAGATATACAATATACATATGTACTTTTCCATTCCTTTGCTACAAACATACATTCATACACAATGACGCCATGTACCCAAAAGAGTGTGGCGAAAGTTGCTTGTTTGGATAGGAATGTTCGGAGGCGACTGATTTGGAGATGATGAAAAGAGTTTGTGCCATTCCGTTGCTAATATATCATATTACAAAATATTTGTAATAGTTCTGATATTATGTATTTTTAAACAATTATAAATAAAATTACAGCAGTTGATCAATAATTATACCTAGAAATACTAGTGTCTCATGATTTGTAAATATAAACATAATTATTTTTTTAGAGTGCATATATCACACCTTAAAAAAATCACAACTAATTTCCAATATCTCCTAAATTGTTAACGATCTTCTGCATTAATATTCTGCTGATAACGATCATATACACTTCCTTTTCACAGCAACTAAATTCCTTCCTTCCGGCTATGAACAACTCAACGCCACCGTTCCAAATATCTACCTACCAATACCCTATAGATAATACCATAAATAACCCCTTCTAATGCCACGCATCTAACCCTTTACACTTGCCCGAAGGACGTAATCGAAATAAATTATGTACAAATTTTGCCGATTAATTCCTATTTACCTCTACATCTGCGATTCATCGTGCGATATGCGAATCTCAGTGGAATAATGACGTATACGCCACCTTAACAGAAATTGAAATTATTTTATTTTTCACTAGTAGAAAAGAAGTCCATTTGGATATATGTCAAATGTTATAGGGTTGTTATTGTTTTGAATTTGATAGGTTCGCAGCACTTGATTACAATTGTAGCACAAACTCTTTCCACTATCCCGAAATCAGTTTCCTTTAAACATCCCTATTCAGACAAGCACATTCATAATTCCTGTCGTACATAATATATGTATGTATTTGCAAAATTATTATTTTTCAACTAATGCCGATTATCTAATCATCTATTATCTAATAAAAATATTATTCTGAGACCTATTATCTCATCTAGATAATAATAATAATACATTGGTCCGTATTCTCAACTCAATTTTAAAGGTGATTTTTGTCAAAAATACTTTTGACGTTTACTTAAAATTACTTATTAGACAATTTGAATTAGTTTATTTGAATTTTATAATATTAGATATTAAAATATATATCAAAAATGAAAATACTATTCATATTTGATAGAGGTAGAAGTAAAAATTTATTTTAAAGTAAAAAAATAAAAGCATTTTTTCATAAATAAAATAGGTGAAAATACGGGCCATTATTTTTATCTACATTAATTTTTTCTTTAGTAATATACCTTAAACAAATAAATGTTTATATTGTCATTGTGAAATTTAATACCTATAATAATACTCAAAATATTGAATTTTTATATTTTTTCCCAAAAATTTCACAAGTTACTCAGTCATTGAATCGGTCCATTAGGCGATGCATCAATGACTGACCATTTTAACCATAGACATGTGTTTCGCTCTTTAGGAGCTCGTCAGTATGGTGTTTTTTTTTTAACTTTCTCTGTCCCAACATTGGTCATTTCTATCTTTAAACAATATTATCTCAAAAATTATTCACCACTATTCCACTGATTCTTCATATGTGTATTGGCCTAATATGAGTGTTAGATGAGAGAAGGGTAGTATATAGCAACGAAACTTGTTTACCGGAAAACGAACTGAACCGGGAGATTTGGTAGGGGTGTGGATGGTAATGCAACAGTATTGGTGTTGCGGAAATTAGCGAGTATTTGAACGCACAGTATCGGATTTTTCGGGGATGTGATTCTTCAATCATTTTTGATCTTTTTCTTTTGTATTTATGTTTCGGGAAAAAGTGGTTTGAAAAGATGATGATCGTATTAATGATAAATATGATGAAGCTTTGATTTACTGAGGACCGTATTTCCAGATGATGTATTATAGATTAAATATTAATATTAAATTCATCAGTAAAAATATAAATAAAAGTACACTGAGAAAAATGGATAGTTACCGTAACGCTATTTATATTTAAAAAGGTGACACAAACACAAGATATTAAAAATAACAAAATAAGTATATTTAAAAATTAACTATAAATATAATAAAAACAAAAATTTAATACCATCAATTTGTATATAGTATTACAGTCTTAATTCTTAATATAGTATTAAAATATATATGTGAGTAGATTTTTAAAATGTATAAATTTGTGAATACAGTAAACATAATCGTATATTTCAAATAAATATCTACTTATTATTATACAATTTGTTAAATATCTATTTTTCTCAGTGTATCTAATAATAAACACATATCCATGTAAAAAGTGCATATTAAAAATCAGTTTCGAACTTTATCTACATAATATTATAAAAATAAAAAATAAAAAAACCTTTAGTAACTTTGGAAATTCATTTTAATTGTATAGTGACTGTTTGATAATGATAATGTTTATCGAAACTGCAGTCACTATAACTGTGTAATAAAGTGAATTTTCAAAGTTACTAAAGTTTTTTATTTTTATTTCAATATGAGATTTCACAAAGTAACGACCAAAAATATTAATTTTTCTATCTAGGTTAATTTATTTAGATACAAAATTGTTAATAAAATAAAATGACTTTGGGATATAGTTCTGTAATAATTTTTATTAATAACCGACATTTCGACGTACCCAACGTACAACATGATGTACGTTAAGTTGGTGGATTATTAATAAAAATTAATATAGAATTATATCCTAAAAACGTTTTATTTTAATATAATAAGTTCTGGAAGATTTTTTACTATGTTAAAATTGTTAATGGTAAAATTTTATATCTATTATCTAATTTAGATTAATTTTCTTCAATATATTGTAAAATCATCTAGATAAGTTGCCGTATTTAAAACTTTAACCTATTTATTTTTTTTTTTTTGAATGTGTTACATAATACCGGATTGACTGTACGAAAAACCGAATAGCAATTTCTATTCGATTAAACGATTAAAGAATCAAACCCTAGTCGTCAAAATGAATATTGCTTTGTTTTCAACCATCAGATGAGCCAAATTAACGAACACGACATTCGTTTTAATTAACAGAGGGAAAAATATATACACGAACATTTAGAGTTTTTTCCGGTTTTTCACCGAAAAACATTAACTTCGTGATTTACAATTCACAATAGTAGCAGAAATTTTCTACAAAATGTACAAATTTTTTTTTTTTTCACACCCTAAATATAAATTTATTTCGTGTTTGTTTCTCTGAGTAACAAAATAAAGCGTAGCATTTCATAATTTTATTGTGATATACAATATTTTAGCAAATACAAAATATAAAAATTTAACAAATTACGTAGAAATATTTTTTGTGTGACTACATTAAAAATGAAATATATTTTAACGAAACAAAAAAATAATAAAATTTCTGTATATGTTTCATCAAGAACTATTAATTATAAAAAGATAAATTACACGTAACATACTACAGCGCTGCTCATTAAAAACGCATGGTTAATTAATGCATGTTTGTTTTCAGTTGCCTTTTCATTTATGATATAATATCAATTAGTAAAAGCATATACAGCTCAAATTTAGTGCTATATTTTATGTTAACTCTAAAATAGTTTGTAAAATTCAAAGTTTCTAGAAACATAGATAACTACAATCATTTGTAATTCAATAAATCGAACTTAATTTAATATAAAAAAAATACTTTTCTAGTGAGATACTATTTTCAAAAATCTTCTAAAGTTCTATACAGTTGAAAACAAAATGCCGAATAAAAATAAATCGAGAAACTTACTTAGGTATGGCCATAAGATATTGCAAGAGTCGACGGTAGTCTTCGGGCTTGGCGCGTTCACGTCGTGGACTGGCAGGAAACGAGAGGACAGGTCCACCACGACGATCCCGGCCACCCGTTAACACCACCAGCTTCTCCTGAAGAAGTGGCATCAGCTCCAGGGCGCGTTGACCGTCCATACTGTCACCTGCATTAACAACACAACAAAAATTATAAACAAATTCATAATTATTACTGTCAATCACAGCATATAATCACACTATATGAAAGTCTGTTTACATTAATAAATCCCTATAAAAATATATTAGTGTTTTGCTTGTTGATTTCCAGAAAATACATAAGCCAGTATTCTCACCTTACTTTTAAAAGTAACTTTTGTTAAAAGTACTGTTGATGTTTACTTAAAATTACTTATTACGCAATTTTTATTTGTTTATTTGAAATTTATAATATTAAATATAAAAACATATATGAAAATTAAAAATACTATTCATATTTGATAAGAAGTAAGTAGAAGTAAAAATTGATTTTACAGTGAAAAATAAAAGTACTTTTTATAAACAAAAGAAATGAGAATACGGGGCCATATATATATATATATATATATATATATATATATATATATATATATATATATATATATATATATATAGTTTTTACAAACATCTTATAATATTTTGGTAAATCCTGATCCAATTACAAATTTCAAATTCAATTACAAACTTACTACTACAATTTTCTAAACTTTTGAATAATTGAAAACAAATGATACGGTATTTAACAAACAATTACTCATTCAATTTTATTTATACCATCTAACACAAATGTACCCATCAATTATTCAACTTGCTTGCTTGAAATCAAACGTGACAAAAACCCAGTACGCATTCGATAAACGTGTGATATTCAAGCGCAGATGTGTAGTTGACAGTATCGCGTTAACGGTGCTTTATTTTTAACGGAAGAGAAACGAGCATGAATTAGTGACGAGATGGATGTAAATGTCAGTGAATTATATGTACCGCGGCATTAAATACTACAAACAATACAAGTATTGTTCTAAAACAAATAAATTTCAAACGCCCTGTCACTTAGGTATTTAAGCATCAATATGATTTAGATTTCTTAAACATTTCACTCGAATCCATTGTTATAAATCCGTTCCGAGAAGTACTGAGAGTTATTTAGGACTTCTATTTGAATAAATTTTAAATGCATAAATCATAAATATTTTATCTTGAATATGTGTGTTATCGAATAGATATAAAAAAATATATAATAATGGACTTGTACTTTCTCTGATATATCTGAGAATTTTCTCTGATTGTATAAATCGACAAAATAGTATTTTAAACACACTTACAAAACCCATAGTGTTATACTTACACTGTTTTATCTTAACACTGGTTAAATTTACTTTAAAACGTATTTACTTTATAAATTTCCATATAGAAAAGAAAGAAGAAATTTAATCTAATGATTTAAAACAATAGTTATTTTTAAAGAGCAGATTTCTATGCATAAAAATTGTTTTAAATATTTGCATATACTTTATATGCACTCAATTTTTGTGAAATATACAGAAATACACATATTTAAAAATAAAAATTTGCTACATATTTTTTTTAATATATATATATATATATATATATATATATATATATATATATATACCAAATAAATAAAATATATAGACTATATTGTGTGAGAGAAAGTTTGCAAGTAGTAGGAATAGAAGAGCATGTATGAGAAATATCATAAATGTGGATAAAACTAAAGTTGCTTGTCCGGATAGGAATGTTTGTAGAAAACTGATTTCGGGATAGTAAAAAGAGTTTGTGCCAAATCATTTTTGGGTATATGGTGATATTGTGTATGTATGTATATATAATTCATTAAAACAAAATGAAAATTTTGATTATATAAAATAAACTTGTCAAACATTACACAGAATCTTAGAATTATTTTTTTTAATAATCCGTTTAATTTAATCAAAAGTTTTATAAATACAAAAGTAGCGCTCTGTCGACTAATAATCATTGCTACTAGTTTTCATTGTCCATTACAACTTTTATTAAATTGGCATCATAAATCTTATATAATCTTATTAGATAATAAAAAATTGACAATTCCGAAAAAAATCATTCAGATAAAACTAATAAAATCTTCTTCTAATAACCAAACCTACCAAGAAAACAAAAGCATTTACCCTCAATTAACCCGCAAATAACAAAAATCATCCCTCATTTCAAATTACTTAAAAAACGTCCAAAAAAAAAGTTTACCCGAATGCTGTCTCCTTTCTACGGAAGTCGAACAATGCCAGCTGTGAGGGCGACGCTTAACCGACGCCCCCCTCTCCCGGCTGGTACTAGCCATCGCTGAGTACTTCCGTCGTGACGCTACCAGCACACTTGGATGGAGCAGCACCAGCGTCGGAAATCAAACGGGCACTGGGCCTAGCAACAGCACGCATCGTAGACCTCTCGCCAACCAACTGGCGAAAGTTCCGTTTCACCAACCGCTAACCATATCCCTTTGTACCGGTAACGGATTTCGTGTACAAGTCACGTATGTCACCCCCAAGACGTGATGACAAAGTCAGTTTGACAATTTTGGTTCTTCTTGTCTTTGCTGAAGGTACAATTTACCGAATTTGGTTACATCGCATTCGAGTTTTAGTGGTTAAAGATTTTTTTGTCTATTGTATATAAAATTGATTTTTACGATTTTATTTTTATTTATTTGTATATTTTGGTGTTCACGTTTATATATTATCAAATATCTCTACAAATAGTAATTTTTCTTTACAAATATGAGTGTAAAAATTCTGCAATTATATTTGATTATTTTAAAGAATATTCCTAATTATTATTAAATTGTCAATTTGATTATTATTAATTTGATTTTTAAATATATTTTAGTTATTATTAATTCAGTTGATGATGCTTGTAGAGTTATTCTATATTTTAATTAATTCTCATTATTTATAATATAATATTTCCACATTTTGATTTATATTTCACTATAAATAACACTATTTAAATATTGTTGTGAGAAACTGTTTCTTATAATATTAATTGGTGTTTATTTGTTACTATTGTATTGTCGACTCCAATGTCAATTAGTTAGAGAAAAAAAAACGGTAATTTGATTTCATTCTACAACATACCAAAAAAATAATTTACAGATGTAAAAAAATTTATGATATAATAACAATGTTTATACAGACAATGAAAACATATATTATTGTTCATTTGTATATCATTCATTTATATTCGGAGATTTACACGTTTTAAAAAAATCAATGCAACTGTTAACATACTTGTCGGTTCTACAAAATCGGTTTTATACGTTAAATCAATTTTAGAACAATGCACTAAAACAAAATAAATGAACTAAACCACTCTCTACCAAGTTTCTCTCAAATATAAGTTTGCAAACTAAAGTTAGATTGGGTATTTATTTATTAAATATGTTTTATTAAAAGCGTACAGCAATATAAATAAACTTAGAAAACTGTAATTACTTATACCGTACGATAGAAACAAATGGTTCATCTAATTTGAAACAGAGAAAATGATAAATTTGAAAAGTTTCAATGACTATTTGGTTTCAGATTAATTTATTTTTAATGTTATTCATTTATTAACCATTAACATTGTATTCCTTGTTACTTGTTTTATTGCATTCTGTCCTAATTATTCAAAGATTTCCTATTAGAAAGAATTCTTAAATAATATAAATCAATAAACATAGAATAAATAATATTTTGAAACAGATAGGTTTACTATATGTACCTAAAAGTAAACTTTTCTATTGTTCTTTTAGAACTCATTATAAAAAAATAAAAAATAAATATATATATATATATATATATATATATATATATATTAATAATCGACGTTTCGACGTACTCGATATACATCTTCTTCAGGAAAAATGATACAAATGACAATGACATTTACAATTAATAAACAGATAATGTAATAATTGCAAGACCCATCAATATTAACAGTAAATTGATAAGAGAAGCAATAGATATTTATAAAAATAAAGGTAACGTTAATCAATTGGAAGACAGTAATTTAAATAAAATTTGGCTTTCTTTCATTGCAAATTTATAAATTTTATGATCTAGTTACTTTTTTTGTTACTTACACTGTAAAAAGTTTTGCAAATTGTACATACATTTTTATAGTAAATATTACTATAAAATTATATGTAAAATAATTTTACTTCATTAATTATGGAAATTTACAGAAAAAATAAAAAAGAAATAAAGTTACATACATATGTGATATTTCATAAAATAACATGGATTTTGTAGTTGTTACAGATAATATTACTTATTTTTACATGCTACATAAAATTACATAATGTTTCTGTAATTTTCCAAATTTTCATGGAAATTTACAATAAATATTGTAATAAAAAAATTATTTACACAGCACAAAAAGTATAAACATCACTAGATACAAATCCTCAAAAAATATTAAAAGCCACTCAATTACCTTTTCACCTTCAAAAAAAAAAAATAAATAAAATCGAAACTCTTCGTTAACTTAATAATAAAAAAAAGCAAAAGACAAGAGTATCTCAAGGATAGCAAAAAAAGGAGGCACTCGAGCATAACCTAATTGAAAGCACGCATAAAGTCCGGTAAAGCTCGCCGGAACATATAGCTCAGTAGCGCCACGTGTAACGAACGGGCATACATCGCAACTACCAGATTAAGTATTGGTTAGTTGAACGCCAAATGCTGTCACGTGAGTTTTATGATAATAGTGAAGTTTCTTGTTGCACTGGAATAACGTTAGACAACGGTAGCTCTGGGGTTATTTTTAAATTACCCGTAAAGTGATTGTTTACTTTTCCTGGAAGTAGCTTTTGTTTTTATAGTTAAACTAAAGAAAGTCAATACAATTAGTGATAAGATGTGGGGATTCGTTTGAAACTAAAAGTAAAATCTATTGCTTTTGTTTTTTTTTTACGTTAACTCTGAAAAAAAAATTAATTTAAAATCAATGGTTTTACTATTAATTAAAAACTATACATACTTTTGAACTTGTAAAATTTGGTTTTTATAACAAAAATAAAAGTTTTCATAAAAATAAATAATAGTAAGTTATAGTATAAATATATTGAAATTTCTTACTATTCAACTAAAAATTTATGATCAAACAATGATATGATTTTGTTTTTAAAGAAGTTGCCATTTTTCAGAAGAAAAAAAAAGTTTTAATAAATAAATTTTATGTGCAATCTAATAGAAATCTAGATTAAAAATTACTTGATAAACTTTCGTAAATAGTAGCCAAAATAAAATTTATATCCCACATGGAGAAAAACGTTTTTTTATTTTTTGATATTGATAAAAACAATAAATATCAAATATATTAAATAAATTTATTTAGAGTAGTTATACAGCTTTTTATTTCAAAAACATATTTGTTCATATTGAATAAATATTTTGTTATCAAATAGATATTTATTTGCCACTATTTATTTGAATAAAAATGATTTTTTTTTTACTGAACAGAATCCATTTTGTCCGTAGTTACTTTTCTGTAAAATCGATGGTATTGTATAATTTAATGAAAAAGATATCATAAACATTCTTTTATTTGAATATTCTTTCTTTCCCCGTGTATTTCAAAACAATTTAATAATAAAACTCTAATTTATTTTTAAATAAAATATATTTCTTACAGTAAACATCTTTTATACTTAAATAAGCATTTCCTTTTAATTTAATAAATTTAATGAAGTATCTTGATATAAGCATAATGAAACGATTTCATATTTATTCATGATATGTTTTTAATAAATAAAAAATATATAAATGAATAAGATAAAAATATAATTAACTATTCAAAGATTCATTTCCTCATTCTGGATTTATATTTTATTTCAAACAAACAATTTCTTATCGAGATTTATACAAAATCCTTGTGATATTCTTTATATAACTTTGCAAAATAATTCCATATAAAAATGTATATACCGATAACACAACAGAATGTGTTTTAATATTTTAATTAATATAAATAATCTTTAATCTTTATCACAGACCGCTGTAAGCCAATGGCGTAGCATATTGGACTCCAAAAATCTGTAGTTTTTTTTTTACAAAATAAAATTTCTGATATTAAAACCCTGTACTACTGAACTGATTCCGGCTGTGTCTGAGTGGTTCAAAACCCACTATACGCTATAAATCCCTTACTTGACTGTAGATCGCACCAGACAAAGCAAGTAAAAATTATCAAGAAACTATATAATCAGCTTCTCGAGCATATAGCCCCATGTTCCACTTAGAAATTACAAGAACTAATTGTTATGAATCACGTAAGTTAAATATTGACAAGTATTTATATAGCCAAGTAAAGTCCGCCAATTTTATAATAGCGGCTATGGTGCAATCTGTCCCAGTATTAAGTCACTTTGATCTGAACAAAAAAACTTATTTATTAAACTCAAAATCAAGTTAAAATAAATGACATAATCATTAAAATTATTTATCAATTGTCGCGGAAGTAATTACTATTTTGAGATAATTTGCCATCATTAATTATTTTTGTATACAGTTAATATATTTTATATAGTTTTATCAGTGTTTTGAAAAAGCAACTCCATTAATAAGGCTTGAAGATTTCCATGTATCGCGTACATTCTTGCTGTAGTAAACATTAAAACGATGAAAATATTTTCTCCTACGCAGAGTTTTAATTAATTTTTGGGGGGCATTTAAGCGACATTAATTTTGCCTTAATGCTTTCAGCTAAGACGTGAACTGTAGTACAAGTTAAATAAGCGAGACAAATCTGTGTTATGATGGTTGAATTATTTTTTTGATTTAAAAGTAGTCTTTTAATTATTTAATAGTCAATCGGGTATTAAAAAATAAGTAACTATACATTTACAATCAAATACGATTTTGATATAAAAATAGTTTTAAGATAAAATTCTGTTAATTATTTACATAAAAACGACTTGGAATATATATATATATATCTTAATTTATTTAAAAACAAATAAATACTGTTACAATATGAAACAACATCAACTTTAAAAATACCAATAATTTAAATGAGAAATACGCTGCAAACTATAAATATAAACTTTTAACTTAACCAGAATAGTTATTACGATTAAAATTTTAATTTAAATAACAGTTAATTAAAATAAAATCGCAAATTACTATTATAATATAATTATATTGCAAATACAATTTACATTTTTAATGTTTCACAATGTAAAAGTTATTAATTCAACACAAGTAAAACATGACATACGTAATAAAATACATATATAAATTAAAACATAAAACAAATATTTATTAATAATTTGTTGATGTATAACATATTATACATCATTAAAACTAAGCGAAAATTGAAATTAATTAAATGAACGATACATATAATTTAGTTTATTACAAGTTATTAATTGATATTATTTGTATTAATAGATTTGCTTGTAATTTATATCGAAATCATGTCAATTAATATATAATTAACAGTTATTTTGCTTTAAAAAACCTATTAACAAATATTAATAAGTAAAAAAATCTTAGGTTACAATTTTGCGTGATAATTATTACACTTCAACGTTCGGTAAAATATATTACCTAGTTAATTAAATGAAAAACAGTTACAGATATTTATAATATCAATATAAAAATAATTAGACAACTTAACTAGATAAAATTATATTACTGTATTAGATATTTAATTAACTTTATACAGTGTGTTTATATGAAAAGTTACCGCAATATATTTTTAACATAGTAAAAAACTCTAGTAAAACGACTGTAGGTTGTAGTTCAGTATTAATATTTAGTAATAATCGATATTTCGACATACTCAACATAAATCTTCTTCACAAAAAAATAATACAAATGACATTTACAGTAAATAAATAGTACATAAAAACAAGCTACTAGGTAACAAAATAAGTAACTAGATTATAAAATTTATAAATTTTTAATTATAGGAAGAAACAGAAATTTATGAAGAAAAAAGATAACATAAATCAGTGTGAATGCACTGATTTAAATAAAATTTCTACCTTAAAATTCTGTAATTTTTACCTAATTCATAATAATAACATAAAGTAAAGTAAAAGTGACCTAATAAGTATGTAAAATTGCTAACTTTCTGCAAATTGCATCATATACTTAATGTAGAATTACATATTATTGGTATAATTTCTTAAATTATATAAAATTACAGCTTGCATATTAATATCTGTAATAATTGTAAAATACATCCTTTATGTAAATTTCCAAATATATGTTTTTATGTAAATTTATTAAAACAAACTTTACTAAAAAAACTGAACATATATACATATATACTGATGAACTGATATACATATGTACTTTTTCATCCCGTTGGTAATATCATATTACATAATATTTGTAATAGTTCTAATATTATGTATTTTTAAACAATTATGAATAAAATTACAGCAGTTGAATAATTATATCTATAAATACTAAGCATCATAGTGTCTCATGGTTTGTAGGTAAACTTGCATATTTTTCTTTAGAATGTATATATTTTAAAGATAAAACAAAACAGAAACATTATCCTACAATATCCCCAGCCATCTCGACTCGTCAAACATATCAGTACGCATCTTATAATAACGCAACGTACAACTTGACACTATACATATTAAAAGAGTTATATCTTCAACCTCCAAGCACTTGAACAACTGTTTTCGTTTCGCGCGATTCGCGTCTATAGCATACACGTACGTGCCTCCGTGTCGATAACACTTCGCGGATAAGGTGCTTGACGGTCGCCGGTTAACTTGTTAAAAGACGAGTTATAATCGGGCTACATCGTTGTTGGTGTGTTATGGATGGATATGATACCGTTTTATCGCGGCTTGCAAATGCGTGCCGCGGCGATGTACATATAAACGGATGCTTATTACTATGTGCTTATATGATGGCTATTTGCCTGAACGGTTGCTTTGCGGTAATTGCACTCTGCTTTGCACTTTTGATGCATATTATGAATAAATGTTGTACTGGTTCGGTTTGTAGATCAAATTTTATTGATTAGTTTTAATATTTATACTTTTATTAATCTATATAAATATAAGATAATTTGTTTTAGAAACGTTTACATACTGAAGGGGATAATTCTTTAAATAAACGAAAAATAATATACCATATTTTTAAAATGAACTAAAAAGTATAAAATAATTTTCCATACAGAGTCCTGACCCCATACAGATTGTCCTGAAAATTTGTGATTGTAAATTTTTAATAGCTATGACAATACTTGTAAGATTTAAAACGAAACTCGTAAAAAATTCATTCCATTCTGTGTTCGTTATACAATATACTATACCATCATTGTATATAAATTTTCTTAAAAATTACAGTAAATTTAAATATTTAGTTTTCAACATATTCGTTAACAATTTAAAATAGTTAAAAGTTTATTCATATAAAATTCACAGCTAGATTTTCAAACCGTATTTGTCATTATCGGTAAAAAAACAAAACAAATGAATTGAAAACAATTTACAAAAACAAAGTACCTAGTATTAATTCCCATTCCACAATGTCATCAATTAAAAATATCTCCAATAACAACAATAAATCGACCAATAATAAATAATGTATTCAACGTTGAAATAAAACAGTGGCTAAAAACAATTAGCGGGTTTTATTTTTATTTACATTTAAACAGAACGAGCCGAGGTGTTAATGTAACCTAGTGCATTTACATTTGCATTAATTTGTATTTTGGTTGCATTATCGCGTACCGCAGCATTTTGTGTATAAATATGACAGCAATTTTAACCTAGAAATGTTAAGTACGTGCATGTGAATATTTTATTTCACCTCTATAAATAATTTCTGTAATTTTATTCGGCATAGTTGGCAGAAATATGTTTGTTATTAAAGAAAAATGATGTTGATAAGTGGGAAAAAGTGTGGAGTAGGCAAACAAAAAATCGGTCGACTCCGACATTCACAGAAATAATGTTACTAATTATTTTAAATATTACAAAATGCAATGTAATGAATTCATTTATCATAAAGATACAATGTACTTTATCATATTTTTAAATAGTGTTCAGTAATATTGTATTAAAATTGTTTAATATTACATTGTCTTTTGTTTTGTTCGTTTGTTTAACTTTTAATTTAATTGAACTCTAAAATTCAGTTACCAAGCACTGAGGATGCCATTTACGGATACATGACGAAACGGCTACATCGAGGATAAATCGACCACGGCATACTAGCACAGATAATTATATAAATTTAATATATACGTTATAATTTATTTATTTAAAAAAATTGACAATTTCAGAATGCCTTTCAAAAACCTAACTAAATTTACGAAACATTAAACCTCTGACAATATACAAAGCAAATATTTATTTAATAAACAAATTTATTAATAAATATTATAACATATATATTTTCATCATAAATTTTCAAAATAAAAATATGTTTATCATTTAATTAAACAAAGCCGCGCTTGCTTATCAAGTTCTAGTTCTGAATGATGATGTCAGAAAAGTGACTATTAAAGGTCAAAAGCCTTTAACATTTTTAACATAGAAATAAATTATTCTGTTAGTGTAGTTATACACAATATTAGATTTTATTTTCTTCGCTACTGATGTAAAATCGATAATTACAAATAATTTTCTTTAGTACAACATGTACTTTGCCACCATATTATTATCCATTATTGGAAAAATAAATATAAAAAATAAATGTGTATTTTTAGAATAATAAAGTATTTGTATCAACTTTTATAATAGAGTATAGATAACATTGACCGGTATTCTCACCTCACTTTTAAAAGTGATTTTTGCCAAAATTACTTTTGACGTTATCTTAAAATTACTTAAATTATTAAATTTTATAATATTAGATATAAAATAAATATATGAAAAAGAAAAATATTATTCATATTTAATAAGAGATAGAAGTAAAAATTTATTGATCTAGCAATTATTATTATTATTAATAGCAACAGATTAATAAGAGAAGCAATAGCAATTAACAAAGGAACGAATAACATAAATTACTGTGAGGGCACTGAGTTGAATAAAATTTGGCTTCCTAATTAAAAAACTATAATTCCTGTGATCTAGTTACTTGTATGTTACCTAGTGACTTGCTGCTATGTACTTATTATTTACTTTAATTTCATTGATAATTTTTTTGACCTGATGAAGAGGAGCGTTTAGCTTTCGTCGAAACGTCATACATACACAATCACGCCATGTACCCAACAGGATGTGATACACACTCTTTTCATCATCCCGTAATCAGTCTCCTCCAAACATTCCTATCCAAACAAGCAACTTTCGCTTCATCCACATTCATAATTCCTCTCATACATGCTCTTTTACTCCTACTACTTGGAAAACGTCATTTTTATATAAATAATTAACAAAATTTCATTCTAAAACTGTTTTTATATTAATACAATTAGTTTTGAAAAATATGTTATTTATACAAATTATCTATATTTTAATCACCTGATTCGAATTAAATAAAATACTCGTAGCTATTATTAGTGTACAATAAAATATTACTAACTTATCAATCTTGATTTCTCCCAAAAATTCAAAACTTTTATTACCAATAAAAAAATCGACGCATTACCAACTAATACATCACTAAAAACCAATCATCGCAATCTAAAAACGTGTTACTATTTTCTCTCCCTCTCTCTTTCACAACTGGATCAAAAATAGATCAACGTCTGATCAAACAGATTCCATTGCCACACATATAAGTCCCATCAAAGCATTCTTATCGCATCGACAATACATTATATAGCAGTCATCTGATTGATCCTAGTGTTTTAACATCTGAAGCAAATCACAATTGTAATCTACTAATCTCAATCGCAATTCTATTTCAGGGATTAGCTGATGGCCGCCCCAATGATGCATTTGTGAAGCAGCACCATTGTGTCCAATGGATTAACGCCCTATTCCTATAGCACACGTTTTTGTCGTTTGCAAAAAGTCTATTTTCCCGAATAGATTAAGTTACGTTAGAGGAAAGGTGATTGGACTGTTAGTAATGGAGAGATGTTTGAACGATTGGATATCCATTAGAAAAAGGATAATTGAAGTTTCTTCCGAAAAATGGAGATAATTGTTTATAACATATAAAATAAAGTATATGAATAAAAAATATTGTAATTTATATTTTAGTTTGTGTCACACCCATACGTAATTGTGTATGTATGTAATTTTAAGGTCTGTAATTAGTGGACAAGCTTTAATTCAAGCTAGAGTTTAATCCTAAAAATAATACATTTTATTTAATACTTAAAACCAATGTTGAAATTTATCTAGATTATAATCTATATTGTAAATAATGTAATTCAACATAGTAAAAACATTTTAAGAAGTCATTATATTAAGGATGAGGCTATTTATACATACGGTATGTATACGCAATTGGCTATTTATACATACTAAAAAAAAATACCTAAACCAACCTACTAACCTAACCTACCCTAAATAGCCAATTGTGTAAAAATACTGTATGTATAAATAACCAATTGCGTATACATACCGTATGTATAAATAGCCACTTTCTTATATTAAAATAAAAACGATTCTAGGATTTAGTTTTGTATTCATTTTTACTAATAATCGATGTTTCGACGTACTTTACGTACATCATCATCAGAAATACAGTAAATAGAACATAGAAACAAGTAACTAGGTAACAAAATTTGCAGCTAGATAATAAAATTTATAAATTTTTAATGAAAGGAAGTCAAATTTTATTTAAAATAGTTACTAGTCGCACTGATTGATGTTATATTTTTCTTTATACATTTCTATTGCTTCCCTTATCAATGTACTGTGAATATTGTTGGGTCTTGCAATTCTTTTAGTATTTTTAATCTTTAGTACATTACATCATAAAGATTTAATAACGCATGTTCTGAATAGTAGATTTATCGGAATGGTTTAGACGTAATGACAAAATATGATAAAACAAAAATTATATATATATATATATATATATATATATATATATATATATATATATATATATCATTTTAATTTTGTTTATATGACGATCAATCAATCAATAGCCAAATTACAATTTACCTTGTATTATTATATATATTTGAAAATAAATTTAATTAATTTAAACAAATTTGCGGCAATTATTTTAAATATTACTAAATATTTTATTTATATTCAAAATTGAATTTTATATTAATAAAATATGCTATAATAATTAAATTTTCAAATTATATTAACATGCAAATAAAATATTTCTATAAATTTCTGTATTAATTATCTCCCAATTTCAATAATATTTTCCATTAAAAATTATTCAAATAAATATTTAAATTTTAATTCCAATACTACTATACAATCTATTCAATTGCTTTATTATTTGTTTTATTGTTTGATATCACATACTAACAATTTTTAATAAATATCTATTTGATAACTTTATTGTCATATTTCATCAAAGTTACAATACAAAAAATTAAAAACAAATTAATATAGTAAAAAATCTATCAGAACATATTATATTAAAATAAAACGGCTTTAGGTTATAGTATTAAAACGTTTCCACGTAGTCAACGTACGTCTTCATCAGAAAAAAGATACAAATGACATTTATACTAAATAAACAAAATATTAGAACACGTTGATTATCAATATCTTAAAAGTATATTATCTTTAAAAAAATCCGCCAATATGTATGAATCCTGCTAAATATCTATTTCCGGAACTGTTCATTTCCACGAAAATCTAACCTAAACATCTTAATCAGTTCCAATCGCAACTCCCACCAAAACATAACCTTGTCTACCACCTCTGGCATAAGCTAAAAACCTGTCATGATCACATATCCACTCAGGGGGGCGTAGGCCCGTCGCGGTGCGTGTACCTTCAACACACGCCTGCCTTTTCCGTCCGGCTAGCCGGCACGGAATCGATAATCCGGACGCGGAAGTGAGGGCGAACGGCCGGGGCACACAGTGTTGCCGCATCGCGCTTTACCATCCCCCTAGAGGCAGGAATACCATGCAGGACAAAGACGCGTGCCAAACGCATGCACACGCACGCTAAACATGACACTGGTCCCGAAGCCTTATCCGAAACGTATTACCATCGGGGCTTTAACCCGTTTTCAATTTCGATTTTGGACTGCGTTGTTTCCGGGTTCCGGTTTAAGGAAGAAACTAACAATAAGTATTGCCTTATTGACTTAGAAATGGTCATTTGTAAGGGTTGATTGTTATTTTGTAAAATGATAAATGTTGAATGGATGGTAAATGTATTTTATTTAAAAAAATTATTTTGTAAGTTCTAAAATGCAACTACAAGTTATTGTCGCTTAAAATTGTAAGATGCGTCATACATACGCTAAGTTAACTTAAGTTATTTGATAATTGCATTGTTTTGCTTGAATTTGATTATTGAAAATGTATGAAGAAGTGCAAGTAATGTAATATATACCGCTCAGGGAGGTCAGAAATTGTATTTTCGACCAAAGAAAGATTAAGTCTCACAAATCACGAAACAAATATAAATAAGAAATATAATTATATTTTTTATTATATTATATTTATTTTTAGTTTAGAACGTTTCAAGAAAAAATCGTATGTCACCACCCGGAATAGATCGTTCAGATTGCTTGGCCTCGGCCACAAATATCTGAACTCAACACAATAATCATAATGTACTATTTCGTAAACAATATTTATTATATAATTCTAATAAATATTTTTATGTTAATGGTAGAGATTTGCTAGATATCTAAAAATATCATCATTAATCATAATTTGCTATGTCTATTAATAGTGTTAATATACTCTATAAGTATAATAAAATTGTGAAAGAAATATCAAAAATTCATAAGCATTTCAAAAAACTAAAGAGAATTATATTTATTATAGTTACACGTGTGATATAACATTAATATTTAATTCTCAATATCGAGACAAGAAAAATCAATTTTATGATTAAGCTAATGTAACCAAATCAAATATTATACTATCTCACAAAACATTTTCAAGTAACATATATTTCACACAAAATAATGTAAAAAATTTACTTGCTTATGTTACGAAAAGAACATATAATAAATTAACCCCAACATTAATTGACAATATTGTAAAATATAATTTATACACAAAATTAACGTCAAGCCAGCTTGCACCGACCTCGATAAAAAATTAGAAAAAAAACAAACTTGACAAATTTTGTTATATTAAAAATTACTTTTATTACAAAATTAAATTAAATTAATTTGTAGATTAAATTAATGATATCAAAATTATAGACTAATTTACTTACATACTTATGTTTTTAAATATTATAATTAAGACAAAAATAAAGTGTTTTTATAATTTTTGGACGTACAGTATTTATAACCCATTTTTTATAAAAATATTTTCAATAATTCTGAGAATACATTTTATTTTAAAATAAAAACTGTTTTAGAAATATTTTATAAAAACGAAGTTTTGACAAAACTAAACGCTTGTATAGAGCTGAATAGAGTTATTTTTACTGTTCAAAATTTATTTAAACAATGATTATAGAATAAAATGTCTGCAAAAATATTCGCATATCTGCAACGAATATCGAGCAAAAACTTTCAGTAATACTGAAATGATCTCGCTGAAAACTAAACAATATGCACGTGGAGGTAAAATTTGCATTTCAGAATAATATTCTACGAAGTCTACGTTGTTCAAGCCAGAATCTGCTCCTGTTTGATATTTGCTGATTTGGTGCGAAAAGCACGTCTTACTAAAATTCAAAAATATGTGTTCTTATTCAAATGATAAAAACTGTTTGTTCAAACTCATTTTTTTTACATATTTATTAGAAAATTATGAATTTACATTTTGCTATATTTAAATGGTTAAAATATTGCGAAAAAATATAATAAATGTTACAAAATTATTAATTACCCTTAGCTGACAAAAAGTCTTAATAAATGCACGCATTTCTGATCAATAAAAAATATGTATTATGTTCTTTTAAGGATATTATTATTAATCGGTTATTGTTATCACAAATCACGAATCCTAATTAAGCAAATTTGAATTAAATAAGACTTAGGATTAAAGCAAAAACAAAAACTGCCATTCGAAAAACTATCAACAAAATAAATACTTCACAATAAACTTAGTCCTTGATTACTATCAATATATTAGTACAAGTAACAATTCACTATAACAAAAACAAAAGCAAACCTAGTATTAAAAAACAATTGCAATAAAACAAAACACAGTCACAGTACAGTGACCGACTTCTTCTATTGGTAATCAACGTAAATAAGCCGGCAATCGATAGAATTCATTTGTTATTAAAATTGAGTAGTACCGCAGTAACGCAATTCAAGTCGGATTTAAATAAATAATATTCGTGTCTCAAAATGCTGTTGCATGATGTGAAACCTCGGTGGTCGATATTAGTATATATAAAATATAAATAAAAGTTAACTTAGGGAGTAATATATTAAAATGAGTATACAAAGTTCTTATCGGGTATAAATATAAGCTCGTTCTAAAATGTTTTATATTTTAAAACCGACAGGGAAATTTATATATGAGGCGATTTGCATATTTTTTGAATTTGTACCGAGTTTAAATCGAGCGTAAAAAATAATTAATTTCGTGTACGGGTTTGATGTTTCTTTTTTTCGGAGTAATTTACACATGAAATTCGCACATAATGTTCTAAACAAAAAAAAAATGAATAAAACGGCTTTAGGTTATATATTTTTTGTTAATATTCGACGTACTCAGCTTACACAACGAGCGCATTCATCAGAAAAAATAATACAAATGGCATTTACAATAAATAAACAGAACATAGAAACAAGTTATTGGGTAACAAAATAAGTAACTAGATCTATGTTCTCTTTATTTATTGTAAATGTCATTAGTATTATTTTTTTCCTAATAAAGGTGTACATTGAGTTCATCGAAACGTTGATTATTAGTATATATTACTAAAGAACTACAACCTCAAGCTGTTTTATTTTAATATAATGAGTTCTAAAAGATTTTTTTACTATATTTACTGTTAATATTAAAAATACTAATTACTTTAATACAGGAATTATTTCTGTAAAATTTTTAAGAATATACAGTATTTTTACTTTATATTTTTTTACAATATTTCCCCTTTTCGATCTGTAATTTTCTTATATTTGAAACTTTCTCATCTTTATTTTAAACTTGGTGACTGAATTCAGTCATCAAGCATTGAGAGTGCCATCTACGATGTATGGCGAAACGTCTACGACGAAAATAGATTGATCACGGCATACCAGTTCAGAAACTTCTATATAATTCAATATAAATGTTATTTTAAATCTATTTTTCAAATATCTTTAAAAAATTTCACAAATAAATTAAGTTTATCTGGAACTTTTTCCTGCATTGTTTAATTTAACATATACTGAAAGAAATATCAATACTTCTGGTAAGTGTATTTTTAGTTTTTAGAAGAAAAAAAAAACAAAAAAGTTCCCTAGTGATTATTTTCAAAAACAGATAAGTTTCTGAAGATGATGAAAATTACATCATCAAAAATTAAATAAAAATATACAATTATTAATAATTAATGTAACTCATATTCTTTAAAAAGTTATAATTAGAATTTCAATTAATAAATTTCATAGCACTACAGACATTAAAGTACAATAATTTAACTTCCAATCAATCTATCAATCACTTTCACATAATCAGTTTCATCATAATAATCATTGCAAAATCCCTAATTGCAACATTCAAATCAAAGTACCGCAAATTCCACGATTAACACAGAACCCATAATCACCTTGACCAGTCAACCTCCGCCTCAATATCCTCAAACTCACCTTAGAACTCTAAGGAATATATTCGTTTCTATAATGCATCCAAACAGAGATTCCCGCTAATCGGGCTGTTGCGTGCCATACACGCGAAATCATGGCCTGTTTGTTCCTAATGACAAGAAGTGTTTGTCGGGGCCTTTACAATCTTGTCATGAAGAGGTTGAACGAATTGGTTTTGCAAGGGGTAAACACAACACGAAGCATGTTTGTTTTCTGATTATGTTGTGGTTGATTTTAGGTTACGGGGTTGGTGGTTTTCTGGTAAGTTTATTTGAGGGTGACTTGTGATTATAGAAAACAGTAACACAGAAAAAAAATCTATTTGTTCAGTGTTATGAAAAATATTTTAAATGATTTGTCCAATGTTTTATTTGTTTTAACAAAAACAAAATAAATAATTTTTAGCCATCTAAAACAAAAGTAGATGAGTTTATCGAATTATCTGGGCTAATATGCCGTGTTCGATCTATCTTCGTTCGTTTCGTCATATATAGTAGATGACATCCTCAGTGCTTGATGATCAGTTACCAAGCGATGAATGGCAAAACGTCTGGGACGAGGATAGACTGAAAACACGACATACCAGCCCAGAAAATTCTATAAATTCAATGGATACCGGCCGTGAAAGCCTGAAGATTAAAACTAATATTTATTTTAGTATTTATTTTGCAAATAATATTTCCATAAATTATTTATATAAATTATGTACAATATTGCCTCTAAATAATTTATATATCAAATTGATTAATTAAATTTTAAAATTAAATACTAAACGTAAATCCTACCTAGCTTAATAAATGATTTATTTGTTTGCAATATAACCGAATTAAGTTCACTCAAAATACAAAACTAATTTTATTATATAAAAAATTTGAGAAAGGATATTAGTTTTTAATATTTCCTTGTTATAACAAACAGATTTCACTAGAAAAATCTAATATAAAAATTAGAATACACATTTTTTAAGACTTCTGATTAAATTTCTAAACTATGAGTTATCAGAATTCTAATGTTTACTTTCTCATTTAGACAAAAAAAAGTTAAATAAAGCGTGAAATATATACTTTTGCAGTCATTGTTCTATTGCAACAAGGTTTTTATAACATACAGTAGCGAAAAGGTGTTACAACTACTAACAATACAATAAATAAACTAAAATTTACTTTTCCCAGACACATATGACCGAATTAAAATTTAACTTGATTTTTAATAAAACAAAAGCAGAAATATCATTTTAACTCTCAAATTTTAACTACAACTCGATAGACGAGTAACTATCAAAGCAGCTTTTTATATTTTCTAAATCTAGTTCTACTTTGATTTGTAATTCCTCCTTAGTAAAATATTACTATTGATGCTAATATTATTGCTATTTTCGAGAAACATACAATTGCACGACAAAATTGGTATTTCGAACGACAACTCTGACAAAACATAAGTGATATAATTCACGACAAAATTAGTATATTGAACGATAAATATAATACGACAAAAATAATAAACTATTATTATTTTTTTGTTTAAAAAAGTTGAAAAAGTTAATTTTTGAATTGTTTAGAAAAGCTTAATACAGATTAAGATTTTGGTAGCTCTCATTGCTTGATAGGTTGGGTTAAAAGGTTAATTTTCGATTTTTTTGCTTCTTGAACAAATATTTTGTAGTTCTTTATATTTATTGTCGTGATAAAAAAATATATTGTTGTGTACAAATTTTATGTGGCAAAAAACATTTGTCGTGCAATTTATTTCCTTGTAATGAATTATACTAATTACACAGTAAGTAAAATCAATCTTGAGTAAAAACATACCACCCTTATTTGTCTTTTACTTTTATATTACATAAATGCAACAAATAATTAAAAAAAAATAATTTTAATATTAGGATTTAGTGTACATGTACATAATCATTAGGAAAAAAATATACAAATAATAATTGTGTAATAATAGTATTTGTATATTTTTTCTGATAATAATTTTATAATTAAAATTAATACAGAACTAAATATAATAAATTCTGAAAGATTTTTTTTACTACATGTTAGAAATATTACTAATTATAGCTTTGTTTTTATTACATAAAATTTAATAAAATATAATGTAATTAAAAGGATATTCGTGACAAACTTTTTAGCTAAAATTTATTTAATTATAAAAATGAAACAAAGGTTTGTCTAACGTAAATTAAATTAAACAAAAATAATTATGTTTCATATTTTCCTTTATAAAAACAACTTTATTCTCGGCTCAACAGTAAAATATGTAAATATATTAAACAAACTGATTTAACTATTCTGATACTAAATGAAAAAACAAACAAAATAGGTTTTCGTACTTATTCATTGACAATTTAACAAGGTCTAATTTGCAAATAAAATGCACTAGTTAATAATTAAATGGAAAAAGCAAGCAAATACATCTGTTAGTCGTGCATATGCATTAGGCTATACGTTAATCATTTGCAATTACAATATCGTTTCGCCGTATTTCGGATGCTCAAGAGTGAGAGAGAGAAATCTCCGTGAAGTTGTCAAGGACTTTATTTACTAAGAATAAGAATTCAAATTGAATCTATACCGGAAATTATTATGTATGCAACTGTTCCTGTTGCTAGTTCTGTATTATACACATTCGCTTTGCAGGAATGTGCATTGATAATCTTTTGTGGAAGTTCTTCAAGCTAGAATTACAAAAATTGCTAAAAGTTATAAAAAGTTCGTATTAAAAAAGAAATTTTACAATATGATAATTGTATATTATATTATGTTGAGCTTTGGCCAAGCAATCTGGGCGAAACATAATATGAGCTTTCTATTTCTTCACGAGTTCTAAACAAAACTAAACTAAAAATAAATAAAAATACGTGCCAAGTAGCCTTAACCTCAATAACAGTTGTATACTATAAAAAAAGTTGCCATTTTACATAAAAGCCATATTAAAAAATGAAACATTATTTCAGCAAAACGATAGTTTACATAAATTTTCTGTAAAAATAATATAATTTTGTAATTAATAATAATTAATTTACCATATTATATGTTTCTTTTACCAAAAAAGTAAGTAATTATTTACATAAGATATATGTATAATAACGTAAAAATTTTCCTGTGACATCTGTAAATTTGCATATTGAACTGATGTAAATCAGTTGTTCCAGGATTTTATGTAAAATTACCGATTTTTTTTTTTTTCAGTTAGAATATATTATTTATATTTGTTACGTGATTTATGAGAATTAATCTTTCTTTGATCGAATATACAATTTTTAACAATAATGAGCGATATACATTGCAATTCTTACACTTCTCACATTTTCAATAATCAAATTCAAAATTCAAATTTAAACCTCAATTTTAATCAATGATATTTCTTAATATCTTGGCTTACATGCGTTATTTACTTAGCATAAATTTTAAACTTATATGCTCATTTTATTATATTTATGAATATTAAACATCTATATGTTCTAAACATTTTTATTCAAAGCCGTAGGTTGTAAAAACTTCATTACTAATTTATAAACGTTAATAATGAATTGTTAATTTTAAAGCCGTAAATGCTTTAATTTGCAAGTATAAATAACCTTTATGCAAAGCATATTCAAGAATGAATTCATTAATTTTAAATATTATGTATTTACTAAAAGGTAATTTTTTGCAATCTGCAGTTGAAGAAGTAGTTAATATTGCTAAATCCTTTCAATACAATATTATTAAAAAGAGTAAGTAATATTAACCACAAAGTTAACCAGAGATAACCAAGATTGCATAAAATACAAATTTATTATTAATTTTCAACCAACTTATAATTTCCTCTAAATTTAGTTACAAATCCTAATCATTTGTCATTCAATTTTATAATTAAATTCCTTCCTTTCAACATTCAAAACTATATTTCAAGCTCATTTATGAAAAAACTAAAACTATACTAACAAAAAATCCGCATAGTTTTCCACGATAATTCTGCCGTGTTAACCTATGATTAAAATTCCCGTTACACACTTAATTCTTGTGTCTCTTCCGTTTTGAACCAATTCTCCCCTCGCCTCTGTTCATATTACATCTTCACAGCTACAAGCAAGTCCATAATAGGTCATTTGCATTCGACTGCCGTCCGATACAAACCGATTATTGCCAACACGAAAACAGCAACAAAAAAAACTCGTTTGTGGTACAGTTTTTATTTTTTCCTTAAACATAATTAAGCCATTTTATTGTATACGTATATAGTTTGTCTAGAGCTCATAAACTTTAAAACTAAATAATATTACTGCAACAAAAAAAAATATTGAATTTTATCTTTTTCGGCGTTAAATTGTTTATTACACTTTTAACTGCAATGATCCGCGCGCAAACTCGAAGACCATTCGTGTTATACAGGGTGTAACAGAATATCTATTCCTAATTTTAACTGGAGTATCCTGGGCTCAGAATATGAAGATTTAATGCAAATCACTGAGATAAAATGTGGTTCCTTACTGAGCTACAGGGTGTTTTATATAAAAATTTAAAAACGATTTTTGCCCAGTACTTTAAAACTATTTGACGTATCCTTATCATACTTGGCAGGAAATGTAGGTACCGTACACCATACTAAATTATGTTAAATAAAAGTTTCTGGCTACTGCCAGTGGCGTACAACAAGGGCAAGTGAGAGGTTGATCCTTCCTAAATTCTACGCCACTGGCGGAATTGTCATTTTAGCACAATTTTTCGATTCTCCAATACTTGTTGTGTAAAAAGCATACTCTTCTTTTGTAATGATAAAGTCACTGTTTCTCGAGATATTTAAAGTTAAACATAAGCTGCACCCTTGGGATTTTTTCAAAATTTGCTCAAAAAAATCTGAAAAAATTCAGTAAAATAGAGAAAAAAATTTGCTACATAATAACTAAGTAACTTTTTCTCTAACTCATTCTGATTTGGCTGGAAAAATTATTGAAAATTAATATTTTTTGCATTTTATTTTTTTTATTTTCATTAATTTTTACAGCCAAATCAGAATGAGTTAGAGAAAAAAGTTACTTAGTTATTATGTAGCTAATTTTTTTCTCTATTTTACTGATTTTTTCAGATTTTTTTGAGCAAATTTTGAAAAAATCCCAAGGGTGCAGCTTATGTTTAACTTTAAATATCTCGAAAAACAGTGACTTTATCGTTACAAAGGAAGAGTATGTTTTTTACACAGCAAGTATTTGAGAATCGAAAAATTGTGCTAAAATGACAATTCCGCCAGTGGCGTAGAATTTAGGAAGGATCAACCTCTCACTTGCCCCTGTTGTACGCCACTGGCAGTAACCAGAAACTTTTATTTAACATAATTTAGTATGGTGTACGGTACCTACATTTCCTGCCAAGTATGATAAGGATACGTCAAATAGTTTTAAAGTACTGGGCAAAAATCGTTTTTAAATTTTTATATAAAACACCCTGTAGCTCAGTAAGGAGCCACATTTTATCTCAGTGATTTGCATTAAATCTTCATATTCTGAGCCCAGGATACTCCAGTTAAAATTAGGAATAGTTATTCTGTTACACCCTGTATATTCATAATGGCGTATGTTTACACCGAATGGAATTTTGTTTATGTTTAAGTTACAAAGGTTAGCGTGAAAGGTGAAAGTTAAATCCGTATTAAATTGTTTATTATACGTGCGATATTTGAATGCTTCAAGATGATGATGTACGAAACATCTTATGGGATCAAATATGTTTGACTTTTAAATTTGTTGCTGCTATAAAGATAAATTTTATAATTTAAAATGCATTTCCTAGTATTTATATAATCGTTAGTGTGTCATTTACCAAGTGAAAACTAAATACTTTCCATTTAGTTTCGATTGTTGTGCGCTCCTGATAAATTATAGATATCAATGTACCGTTTCGATTAATTTGTTTAATCCTGCTCTTATGACAGTATATTGTCTTGTCTTAAGATAAAACGGTTTTTGGTTATAGTTCTGTACTAATAACATTGAACAAATAAATATTTATAAGTGTATCTGTGAAATTAATATAATGAAAAATCATTCAGAACTCATTTTATTAAATTAAATTTGGTTTTCTTTAATTAAAATTTGTTCTGATCTAGTTACTTAGTTGTTATATCATTTTTTCTGAAGATGATGTACGTCGAGTAGGTTGAAACGTCGATTTTTAATTAAAATAAAAGTCTCCCACCAAACTTTTGCCCAGAAGCCTCCAGAATTATAATTATTTTGAAAATTACCAACTAATATTTTTCCGTTTGAAATTAATTTTATTTCTCCATGTTTCATCAACTCTCGACTGTATCACAAACTGTAATCTTTGACATTTTAGGCTTAACTATCACCAACATCCAACCATGGTGTTGATTACCGCTAAGCCGCATGTCATAGACCAAAAGATCAACACACACACACATACAAGGCTGTATAGCTTGAATCAAAACTTTCCGTCTTTCCGAGCAGTCAGTTCACTAACTGCGAAACGTCGAAACTTCGCCCGAAATTCGTTATTATAACGCGGTTACATCCGCAAGTTTGCACGTCCGTTGTACCCAACGAAATGTCGACAAATTAACTCCGATTCCAAATCAGTTTGGATTGTTCTAGCATTTCTGCATGCGTTTGTAATAAAGTTTACACGAGTTTACAAGCTCTTATAAACAGAATTATTTGTCTGATTAAATAGATGGATGTGAGTAAGAAAAGCTATTTGATGAAGAAATATATGAATCGTGTTTCAATGTTTATTTTAAAATTAGTTTTGTTATTATGCTCAATTGCTAATATCGTCCACACACGACTAAATTTAATGATTATTAAATATTTACAATACGATTTTAGCAGTTGTATTAGTAGCAGTATAGCTATCACTGCATCCCAACTCTACTGATACTGCAAAAACCGCAGTGTGAATGTAGCCTAATGACAATTAAATTTTGTCGTATGTTAAAGATGTAATAATAATAATAATAACTTCGTTTATTTGCCATATGCTAATAATGGTATTACAGAATTAATACAAATATTATTGATAAATACAAAAAGAATATACAATAAATAAATTTACAAGATTACTTTCAACTTTCGTTTGAAAGATATCAATAAACCAGCATTTTTTTATATCTATTGATAAATTTTTATACATATTTAAACCACTAACAAATATAGACTGACTTGTCAAAGCCTTATTATTTTTCTATTATATAATTGCTGAGCTTGACGAGTACAATAATTGCATATGTATAATAAAACGGCTTTAGGATTTAGTTTTGTATTAATTTTTATTATTAATCGAAGTTTCGACGTACTCTTTATACAACATCATTTTTCCTGCTGATGTTGTACGTAGAATACGTCAAAACGTCGATTATTAATAAAAATTAGTACAAAACTAAAACCTAAAGCCTTTTTAATTTAATATAATGAGTTCTGAAATTTTTTTACTATGTTAGTTATTATTGTGTTTAAATATTGTCACGTATTATATTGCAAAAGTTTAAAAATATAAAAAAAAAAAATAAAGGAAAAAATTTGACTAAAAATATTGTCAGTATCTACTAGTTTCAGAAATTTCTCTAATTTTGAACATACAAACAAAAAATGAAAAAAAAAACAATAAGAAAAACTGTAGTTAAAAACTATTTAATTAAGTTTATTAACATTTCCAGTAAAAACAAACAAAAATAATTCCCAGAACAAGGCTCATTAAACCTGAACGAAAACAATAGTTATTTCTTGTACAACACAATTTCAATTTCAAGCGAACATTTAAGTTAAACTTAAATCTCGAATAATTTACTTTGTCCGGTTGCATAATCCACGACACGACAGCAAATCTACTAAACACCCGTCAAGAGTACTGCGGTGTAACAACCGCAGATTTCGGTACTCCCGACTTCGGGGCAATTTCACCGGAGGTCCATGGCCCCCCCACTACGCGATTTGGCCTCATCTTTACGCTGTCACGAATTCACGACCGAGAAGACTGTACGTGAAAAGATAATCCCACGATATTACTTGAAAACGGGGCGAAGGAGGTTGTTTGGCGACAAATGCTCACAGGCTGGTACGATGCACGGAAATTAACAAAGATCTTTGGGCGTGATTCGAAGAGAATAAAAAGTTTTACAGGTTGTCTGGGATTAAATTAAAAACGTTTATGGTATGCACAGATTTTTATGGTTTGTACTTAATGAAAACTGAAATGAGTGATGTAGATTTGTTTTTGTTTTATGTGTTCCACATTTGAAATAAGATGGTAAATGTAATAAGAAATGAATTGGAAAATTATGTTTCATGCTAAAAAAAAAAGTATTTTACTTTTTATTTAAAATAATTAAAACTAATTTCATAAAACCTTGTTAATTTAATCCATGAATTAACTAGACAACTAGAATAAAAAAGATATTTAAAAAATAATAATATGCTACATACGCCATTTACCCAAAAGGGTGTGGCATAAACTCTTTCCACTATACAGAAATCAGTTTCCCCTAAACATTCCTATCCAGACAAGCAACTTTAGCTTCATCCACATTCATAATTCCTACAACATGCTCTTTTATTCCTACTTGGAAACTTTCGCTCAAACGAACTATTTTTCAATAATATTCAATATTTTTGCAAATTTTCAATAACCAATTAATAATAAACATAAAAACTTTGATCCGAGATATATTTCAATATCTGATCGTAAAATATTTATATTACATTAGCATAAACACATTCCAAATACAAATTCAACCAATAAAATTTTATCTGATATACTTAAAAAGTATTCTACAAATTTAGACAAATTTCATACATTAAATATTACAATAAGGAGCATTTATTTTCTAGTAGAGCTCCGATGTGCAATATCAAAAAACTATATACTCGTAGAATATTTAAACAACCTTCAATGCACACCAGTAAAACAAAATTGGATTTGAAATGAGACAAAACATTTTATTGTCATTCCTTTCCTTACCATCTAAGTCGGTTTAGTGTTATTTTTATGTCGTTTCCACAACGACATCTAATTCTCTATTCCTTCAAACCAATACCAACAAAGAAAATCTTTTTACATTCACCACGATTTTAATCCATTTGCATGATTCGAGAATCATAATTCGACTTTGTATTTTATTTATATATTTTGTTTTTCTGTTTTCTTGCATTTGATTGGTAGGACAACAAAAAAATAATTCCGTGTACAGATTCGATTTCGAACAATTTGATTTGATTAAAAGTTTGTTCGTATAAGTTTTTTTGATGTCACTTTTCGTTACTTTCGAAAGCTTCCGTGGTTTTAACTTTCTTGTAGGTACTTTATCAAATTTCTTTGATAAAATTAGATTTCTACCCGGTAATTTTTCTTATCACTTTGAGTACCCACACATAATTTAATTTTGGGATCATGTTTATATTAATAACTTATTACAGGTTAATGTAATTAAGTTGATTTTAATTATAGAGATATATTTCAAAGAAAATATAAAGTAATACATGTTCAAATATAAATTTTCTTTGAAAATATCACTCCAGAAAATTCTATAAATCTAATAAATACCGGCCGTAAAAGCCTAAAGATTACTGTGGTAGTATACTTTTGTTTTATATCTAAAACGTGAAAAACTGTAATTATTGTTTTAATTTCAAAAATTAAATAAAAATATTTATGATTTACAAATACTTATATCAGTTTGAAATCTAAAATATGCTGAAATATTTCTTGTTTATTTGTAAGCTAACCAGTTGCACTCTTGATAACTTAAGTAAAAATTGGTAATGGAACTAATACGTTAATTAAAAACATTATTGAATCTTAATTAATTAAATCAATTAAGATCTGAACTTAATCAGTCAAAAAAAATTGAAAGCGTACCTACTTTCAAATTTTTACAACTTAATTAATTTCTATTTTATTTTTATAATTATTATGTAAATACTCTATTTTATAATGTCAGTATTTTAATACTAAATAATTTATTATCGAGTTACAATATTATTGTGATAAGAATTTTTGTGAAAAATTGTAAATAATGAAAGAAAACACAAAGACACCCACCCATCTATATCGAAAAATAGAACAAAATACTTAAAAAAAGTTCTAAAAATACGATAAGATATACGAAACAATATTTTTATGGCATAAAAATCATTGCATTTCTTTTTGAAATATGAATAAAGCATTGAATTCTTGTAAAACTTCTTTAACTTTATGAGTTATTTATATCTTACTTACTTTTACTCAAATTCTGGTTTTATATTCTTATTTTATATTTATTCATGTCACGAACTAAGTTTACATTTTTCTGCAATTTCTATACCTGACAACTTGACAGATATATGCTTAGTCTACGATTTCAAAACTATAGTTTATTTTGACGTTTAATAAAAGATTAGATCACATATGCTAAAATAAATGTTTTAACATTTTTTTTCTTTTTAAATATAATCTCAATTGTTGTTTTCTTTGATTATAAAAACCGCAAAGATAATTTTTAATTATTTTGTTTAAATTTATTTTTATGGATGCAACTGAAGAAAAATTATTAAAAAAAAGTTAATAAAACATACATTGACACATACATACATACATATATACATACACAATCACGCCATGTACCCAAAAGAGTGTGGTACAAACTCTTTCCATTATTTCGAAATCAGTTTCCTCCAAACATCGCTATCCAGAAATCCTTTCAGAATTCATTATATAAAATAAAACTGCTTTAGGTTCAAGTTCTGTATTAAAATTTATTTATAATCAACAAAATTCAATGCTCGTCTTCATTAGGAAAACTGATACAAATGATCAATTTTCCTGATGAAGAGTTTCGACAAAACGTTGATTAGATATATATATATATATATATATATATATATATATATATATATATATAAATTTTAATACAGAACTTGAACCTAAGTCATTTGTATCAGTTTTCCTGATGAAAACGAGAGTTGAGTTTCGTCGAAACGTTCATTATAAATAAATTTTAATACAGAACTTGAGCCTAAAGCAGTTTTATTTTATATATGTTTTTATTTAAAATTGTATATGTTTCCATTAACCAGTTTTATATCTAAACTACTCTAAATTAAATTAATGATTAAAATAATTATTCATAAAATAAAATTTGATCCCAATCATTAACGAACAAAGCATACAAAAAAATATTAAAATCAGTAATAAGAAAACTAAGTTGCTTTTTAACTTTCAAAGCCTGCAATAATCTCTACCGATAAAATGTTCATTATCGAATTAATTAGAAATTAATCTATCCACCCTACGACCAATTATTGGAAAAAAAGAATCTCAGTAATCCAAAAGAATAAATAAAAAAAAAAAAACTTTATCCAACACAGTCCTTAAATCGAACAATATCCTTTTGTAAGAATTATGGACATATCCTTGGGTTAATACCGTCTTTTGATGTATATTCCTGGAGAATATGAATGATTTGAAGATGAAAGTATAAAGGAATTGTGAGCTGAAATATCAGATCAACCACAAACATAAATATGTATTGCCTATTCCTAATACATAGATTAGATAATAAAAAAAGAATGAAAATAATGTTCTCTTTACATTTTATAATCTGACACCCTTTTACATCTAAAATAGACTCTAGTTACAGAGACATCGAAGCGAATGTAAACAAAAACATAAATAAAACTTCTCTTTCTCTTAATAATAAAACAAAATACTGTATTGTGTTCTTCATCTATATTATGGTAGCTCTGATGCTAAAACCAATTTTGTTTGTGAAGGAACAAGGATTAAGATCCTTGGTAATATAACCATAAATTTTGAACAACATGGATATCAGTTTGAAAAGTGCTTCAATTTATTATAAACTTGAAGAGAAACTGTCAGAATTGATCAAAATGAAAATAGATTTTGCGTTGATCTTTTTTTTTTAGTACATGATAAATTATAACTACGTATATACTAGTACTATTTTTACTAACAAAAATACGATATATATGCAAATTTTAGATGAAATAAAAAATTATTATTGTAATTCTCATACAGTACAAAAATTTAAGGTGTAAAGTGGTTATGTGGTTCATATTATATATATATAATTAAAAATTAACTAAAAAACTTATGCTGTTTTTTTTTTATATTAAAAATTATGATAAGTTTTCTTTATTAATTTAAATTTTTTGCAATAATCTTATTGCAATAATTACAGTATTCATATATTCTCAAATTTTATGCAAAATAAACACACACACACAAAAACACTCTAGATTTCCGAAAAGTAATAACAGTATTAAGTGTAATAACACAGTGTTGAAAAGTTTTGTCGAATTGACGTTTACCACAAACAATAATACGTTTGAAAATTATATGGAATAGTTCGTAGATTAGTTTCGGAATTCAAGCGTGAATAATTGTTACGAATTATATCAAAAACAAATGCGAAACACAGACGATAAAATAAGATAATTGTTTGAAGGGATATGCTTATAACTTTTGATGGGATAATATATTATTCTAAGAAATGCAATTAATATACATATATATATCCAATTTATACATTTAAACAGATTTCATATACAAAATGAGTAATCCTAAATATGAATCCAAAACTAACATGAAAAACATACTGAGCCACATAGTTCCATTAATACTTGCATTGTTAATAGTATAAGTTGTCAGTAGATAGTTAAACAGCGGACTTATTGTTTATAATAGTAGTCGAAATACTCATACTCATACTTAAACAAATACTTACATACTTACATACATACTTACATACTTACATATACTTAAACAAATTATTCAGCCAGATAATAAATAATTTATAAAATTTAAATTTAGTTACATTTTTACACGTTAAAATAAAACTGTATTTAAATAAGCATTATATATATAAAATACATAAAATAAACACATCAGAACAATAAAAATAATACAAAACAAATAGGTATTTATTTATTAATGATAAAAATTAGTATTTTGCTAATTTCTGGCAATAATTTATTTATTTTATCTTAAAAAATATTACATCAAAATTTGATCTCACTACTTGTCATTTATGATTTTGTTCTTAAATAATCCGGTATTCGGTTTTGATTTCGTGGAATATTTGTTGTCCAACTTTTTGAAAAATTACTTAGTTGCAAAGTTGCATCACTAAAATAAATAAAAAAGTACAAAATCTAATTTCTACAATAAACACATCACACAGAAAACCTCCAACAAACCCAAAAAAATATATATCTAAAGTAAAAAATCTTATTGTTATTTTCATTTTTCTTCTCACATAGCACACTTTAGCAATCTTCCGTCTTTTTTGCCATCGCCAGTGTGCGCACGGCCATTCTTTCCCTGGGCTTAATAAATAACTCGATATGACACCGAGAAACTGGTGGAAAAGTGAAAGGCGCATTTTTCCACCGTCGGCAATAAATTTAATCAGACAACAATCGATCCGCGACCGGCATACTGATATCCGAGAAGAGGTTGATCAGTATCGGCCAAACTGAGTGCACAGTTCGTCGAAGTGAGACGGCGAGAAAGTTGTGATGCATTCAGAAGGATGCAGCACGGCAGCATTGACATGCATTTTACCGGTAGAATGGAAAAATATGTGCATATGCTTTCAAGGATAAATGGTGATGTACCCGGTGTGGGTTGCAGAAAAAGACGTATAGAAATGTTTATCGTTGTTGGGTAAGAAGCAATGTTTATTTATCGAAAATATGGAAATGACATCACAACAAAGTAACTACTTACCAACCCTAAAAAAATGAAAATAAATATACCTACAGATGAAATTCAAAAGTACCAAACGAAAAACTTAATAAATATAAAAATAAAACGACTCTAGGTTGTAGTTCTGCATTATTTTTCTTGATGAAGATGTAATAAATATTAATACAGAACTACAACCTAAAGCCGTTTTATTGTAATATAATGTTCTGAAAGATTTTTTTACTATGTTATTAAATCTCATCTATTAATTTCATTTCATTTACCTATCAACGGAAGTGTTTACAGCAATGGATTCTTACTCACAGCTGAAAAAGTACTGACAAAAATATACTTAAGTATTAAGCGCTAAGTACCAATCAGTACAAACGTATAAAAACTTGAAAAAAGATAATGCTACGGTATCATTTTAGAGAACTTAATTCTCTATAATTACGTTTTAAACCGAAGTAAATCGGATGAATAGTTTCCGAAATCTCAACGGGACAAAGTTAAAGAACATAATTTCGAAAAAAAATGTGTTTAAAGTTTAGAGTTAATTTTTTATTGCCCGATCTGCACGTTTTATCTGCTGTGACACAACTCTGTATTGATCGCTGTAACTCCGCCAAAAGTTCGAATTTCGGAAAACCGTTTTAACACATTTATTCTACACACTAAAGTTTTCAAACTATGCAAAAATATCGATTTTTTGAAAGTGACAAAGTGATGTTCTGCCTTAAAAAATTAATTAAATTTTTTATGAAATACTTCATAATACTTGAAAAATACTTAAGTACTTTTGTATGTATTTTTACTTAATACTTATATATTAATAAAATATAAGTATTTCTTGAATTTGAAGTATTTATTGTTTGGTACTTTTTGCCAGTATTTGCTTAGCTCTGGAATCATACATATTCAAGATTTAATTTTAACTTCTTAATTTTGATACCAAATTTATTATAACAAATTTCATAATAAAGACATAATGCAACTTAAAATTTTATTTTATCAGATTTTGATGTAATTTATCAAGTAACGAAAGAGCTTACAATCTTAATAATATGTCGGAGTTGTCTTTAGGATTAGATTAGTTGAAACACGAAAACTGCCAACTAGATCCAAAACAACGTCGGGGGCCTGAAACAATTGACGTAAACTTTGAACTTTTTATCTATTTTTCTCCTTTTGGTCTTTTATGTATGTGTGTCCTCGAAGGACACGCAATGACGTCACCCAGGTCCCCTTTTTTTACATTTCTCGTGCGAATTTTCGACATGTCTGCATTATTGATGTTCTTTTATTTTTTTCTAGCGTATTGTGCTAGCCAAACAAAGGTGACTTTGATAATTTTATTGATTAATTAATTCTACGGAAAATATATAAATATTTATTTAACTTTATAGATTTCTTTTTCGGTAGATTTTTAAAATAGAACATCCGATGATGAAAGCGGATTTGCTTTAAATTTTTATTTTTAACTGGATAGTAAAAATATTTACTCTGTCGTAAATAAAAGTTTTATTTGGTGAGCTTTCAAGGAAACGGAGTTATTGAGCTGACATATTTTGTTTTCAACGAATGAATTTAGATGTTTTTATTTTTTATTTTATAACTGTTATTTCTACTTAATTTATTTGTGTTATGTTGAAATATTTAATATAAAAGAATAGATATTACTTGCTGAACAAATTACTATACAACATTATAAAATTTATTTGATTATATTTCTAAAAAAATCTTGTAATAAATATTAGAAGAATGTTTATTTACAAAAACATTAAAATTTTAATGACTTATCTACAATTTACTGTAACTATATCTATTTTCAATATTAATTTTATATAACTAATATTATATATATATATATATATATATATATATATATATATATAAAAATACTTCGATTTGTCAGTATAGATTTATCATAGATATTTGAAATCAACTAATGAAAAACCAATCTAATATCTTTTCACTTAATTTGAAGAAAAAAAATAAGCGCATACATCAATATTGAAATTTCATTTATTTGTACGCATACATCATATGACAGAAAATGAATATTTAAATTTAATTTCAACTATAAGATTTATATATATGAAAGCGTTCTGAATCAGTTGTATCTGTGTATGTGTCTTGTATGTACTATACGAACATAAGTCAATTTTGTTTCAACTGGGTGGCACAACCAAATGAAATTTGTTCGAGACTAAAATAAGCTTTCGAGGAGTTCCTATTGCCATGTCTGACACGTACAAATTATATAATCAATTCGCTTCAATTTTAACATTCTTCAATATAGAAATAGAATTGCATAAATCATATAGAAAAGCGTATCGAAATATTTTGATATTTCATTACTATATTGCCTATATAGAAGGAGGTCATTATGTTACTAGTAAAATAATGTAAATATTATTATTTAGTAGTATATATATATATATATATATATATATATAACTTATTTTGTTGACTAGTTGTTTCAGTATTCTGTTTATTTACTGTAAATGTCATTTGTATCTTTTTTCCTGATGATGACGTATATAGAGTACGTCAAAAGTCTATTATTAATAAAAATTAATACAGAACTATATCCTAAAACCGTTTTACTTTAAGTAACTAAATTACCAATTTGATATTAATTTTTTACACTAAAAAACATTTTTTTTTTTTCAAATAGTGTCTTTTTATAATTTTTTTTGAAACTCAAAAAAAAAGCCTACGTGTTATGGTAGATTTTTTAGTTTAGTTTTAGAATATTTTATATAAACTTGTGCATTATGTTTCAAAACTTCCCGGGTAGTCAGGGTTTTTTGACAGGGCTGAGAAATCCACGCGTGGCGTCACAATTTAAAATTATTTTTTGATATAAAAACTGGAAAACGTAGTTCAAATATATCATAATAACATATTAAAAACAAAAACCAAAGCAATTTGTAAATTTTGTCTCAAAATAAGCTCTAATATTTTCTATAATTATACCGGTACAATAAAAATCAAAGCGGATAAGAAATCTTGGAACTTTACTAAACTGATTTGTTCACAGTTTACACGCAACATTTAAAATAGTATAATTTTGTCACTTGCCCCATTAACGATTTTTACAAAGGCATAACAACTGAATTCCTAATAAAATTATTTGTTCTAGATTTGAAACTGATTGGTAATATAATTAAAAAGTTTCGCAAACTTTTGTTTTCATTAGAGAAAAGAAGAAAAAAAAATATTTCTATTTTTAAGAACCAATTCTTATTACGAAAAATCGATGATATAATTACGAAAATAATTGTGGATAGACAATAAATAGTTAAAATTAAAAAAAAAAACTTTAAATTTTTTATTTATAATTTTGCTAAAAAATAAATTTGCGAGCTAAAAGGTAAACGTCAACGTAAATTTAAACAATATTATGTTCAACGAAGTTACGTCATGAATTCCTGATTCAATTTGCAATAACAAATAGTTGGACTGTGCTCGCATTTTTATTCCACCAATTATTAATGATGTTTTGTATGACGTAACTTCATTGAATGGTTATTTTTAATAATTGTATTAAATTTATAATACAGAAAAAAGTCTACAAATTAAATACATTTACTTCTAAAGTAAATTTAACCAGTGTTTATAAAACCGGACCTAAGTAATATTTTTGATGTATATCAAAAATATCTCTTAATGATAAAAATCTCATTCCTATTTCAATTCTGGTACATTTGTTATCTGCTGTCTTTTAATTGTATTGAAATTCTTTTGAAGTTTATATAATTTTTAAGCAAATTCTTTCCTGATCTTGCCCTCTTTATTTAGAAATTTAAACTTGATTGTTTGGTCTTTAAACAGTTTTAAGTATTGATTGATTCATTTAAATATTTGAATATATTTATATTTTAAATGTTTGATGTCGGAACAAGACAATTATAAGTTTTAAAATAAGATTCTTCAACCAAAATACATGTTAAATTGAGCATAATAATTTAATTGTAATTAAATATTTGAAAAGTGATTTCCAATACCTAATTTGAAAGATTGAAAGTACCTATATACTTATATTTATTACAATAATAATTATTAATTCTGGATAACAAATTACTTTGAAAAGACGATTTATTATACATCATGAATTTTACATAACTTATGGTATTTGTTCAAATTTCTTTCTTTTGCAAAATTTTATCAACGTTAGAACTGTATTTATGATTTTACAAATATTTTAATTTCCACTTAATCGCAATGAACTAATTATAAAGTTTAATAAATGTGGAAAAATGTATTAGCTTCGCCGGGATTCGAAACTGGGGTTTTCTGCTTTTGCCGCAAACGTTTTGATCACTAGACTACTATTAAAAATTAATATTTTAAAATATTTATTTTCAAAATTAATTGAAAAATGTTATGTTTATTTTTAGATATTTTAAATTTATTGCCTAATTTATTTACTGTTTATTAAAATTTTTGTTTGTTTTTCTTTTGCGAATATTTTATCAATTTGTTATTATTATCAAAATTCCAAATTCGGAAATGATTATATTAAACGGCGTGCTTTGTACCAATTATACATAAATATTTAAATATAAAAAAAAGCATCAAAATTTTCATTAAAAACCCTAATATTATAATTAATAATTAATATTCAGTATACTATTCATTGTGTTATAAGGTTACTGTGCTATAAAGGAAGTAAAGGTAACTTCTTTTTTTAATATTTAACGAGATTCGAAACACATGAGTAGAACGACAAAATAACACGCATGAATTGCGAATTTTGTGTACCCGGGTTCAACGAAAATTCCAACCGTAGTACAATACAGTATAGTCATAAACTCAATGTCATCACGAGAAGTTTGAATTAGGGTCAAAACACTCTTTTGGAATCAGCCCAGCATATAGTATTTATTCTGGGAAATATAAATGGAGAAAGTTATACGTTTTATTATACATTTTATGCTCGTAAAACCCATAGATATTACTAAAATTTTAACGAAATATTTTTTTGAGATTTCAGAATGATACACAGTAAAATTTACAATTTTGGGATGATAATTAACATAAAAATGAGAAAATTAAAAAAATTATTTAAATGCAAAACAAAATATATAACAATTTTAGTTGTTATAAGAACTGATTTTAGTTTCTCTTTTCTTCTTTTGGTTATAAACGCCAGTATAATATTAGAATGAAACAGAGATAGTATCGCAAGTAAGAAAAGGACCTCCGTATTCGATCTACAAAATATCGGATAGATGGTTTACTTGTGACATATCTGTGTTACTATAGATGTCATAAGTTGCTCACGCAAGTTACAGAATCACCTCTCAGTTACATTTTTATATTAATTTCCTTCTTCAAAACTCATCTACCTAATACCATATCGCTATCATAAACCTTCGCGCCTGTTGCAATATCGTGGCGCAAAACTCATCTAACAGCAAAACCAAGTTTCCTATAACCAGGTCTCTTCAGAGACCTATACCGCAAGCGTGTAACTTTTCCGTTTATGCACCGGTTGGCGTAAAACGCAACAGCCCTCTATGTTCTATATACCCCGGTACAGTTGCTACTACTGCTACAGTAATTGCAGTGGCCTTATTTATTGCCCGAGGGAGCGCATGATTACAGCACGCGGCCTTATGACCTGCCCACTGTTACGTTAATGTTCGCTGTATATGTCGTAGGCCCAGATGAAATATCAGACACATTCATATTGGGCGCTTTCTTTTCCTGAGATGAAAGCAGAGCTATTTAGTTGAAATGTCGGGAATATTTTTTTGCGATTGTTTGTTGAGAGGCTGTTAGGAAGTGTTATTTGGGAAAAAGCAGAGTAATGTAAGAAGGAAATAGGTTGTAAAAATAAAAACGATATTATTTTTTGCTATTTAACCGTTTTAGTGCCAAGCAGCGATTTTGCGCTCTTCTGTTACGCTTGAAATTTGCCAGCGCTCTAGCAAGCTCTTAAGCAAGTTCTTAAATTTTTTTAACTATGTTATACTTAATCATTTCAAAACATTAATACTATAAGTTACAAGAGAAAATAAAAACACACACCAACAAAATATAAACTATTAAAATGTTAATTCTGCATTTTAATAACACCCAAAACAAATCTGCAAATATTTATTCACGACAATTTGTACCATTATAAAACAAAGATTGTTTACTATTCTTGTTTATACTTTATCCTCAAAACACTGTAAAATTAATTTCTAGCAAAGTAGCTTCATAAATTTACAACGCGGAAAATAGAATCGGACATGCGCAAAGCACAACGGCAAAAGTGTCCAATGTACTCTCATAAGAAGATTTCACAGTGAAGTCTCTACGATTTATGAGAGAGTATTTTAAGAAATTTTACTGCTAATTGCCAACATTCAAATAAAAAATAAAAATACCGAGGTTGTCTTATAAACCGTATCCAGTTACACGCTTTTATTTTTTTCGTATGCAGATGTTGGTAGAAGAAAGAACAAGCCAGTGAATTAAAAATGACATACATATGACAACCAAAAAGTATGATATTGTGTAGATAATTATAATACTAAGAAATTAATGTACAATTATATAAAAATTTCACAAATATCACACAGAAAAAGCTTAGTAATTGATGTAAAATTACATAAAAATAAGTAATATTTAATATAAGTACAAGTTATATTACTGAATAGCTAATGTATAATTACATAAAAGACCTGCATCTCTGCAAGATCTTACAAATGTAAAACAAATAAACCGATCAGTTAGAATTAAGGTTAATAAAAATCATAATTTTTTTTTATTTAAATCAGATGTAAGTCAAAGCTTTAACAGCGGTTAATTGAAAAAAAAAAAAAACATGGAATATAGACAAGTGGGTATTAAATCCGAGTGGCTAACAAACAATCAATATAAATATATGTATTATTTTAAATGTTAAAAGTCATCAGTCAGGTAATAAAAAATTAGACAAATGTACACATTTTAAACGATTTAATCTCAATATATTCTCAACGCTTATACAATTTTTTTACAACTTATACAACGTGGTTAAATAGCTTTCTTGACAGTGTTTGATTTAAATCACAATTTTTTTGTGTTTTTCGATTGATTTAAATCACGATTTAAATTAATGATTTAAATCCTGTTAACCCTAGTTAGAATACAGTTTTTATCAGTAGTGTTCCACTTACAAAATTCTTAATACAATGTTGAAAATTATCTGCAAAAAATTATATGAACATGAATTTTTTTTTCTCCGATAGGTTGAACGTCAGCGCCTACTTATAAAGTACGATGCCGACATGACCGCTAAAGAACAACTACAAAAAAGTAGAGCATCTTATTAATATGGACGACCAACGGCCATAAAAAAAAGTGCATATATTTTATAATCAGAATAAATTTTAGTCGATATACGAAGTTAATAAAAAAAAACGATCTAGAATACTATAAAAATCATGCTGTTACTACTACCTACGTATGGAATTAAAATAGAAATATAATAGAAATTTTGTTAATATGGAAAAATATGTAGATATACAGATTGTTCATTCGAAAAATTGTTGTAAAACTCAAAGCCGGATTAAGACCGCCGTGTTCACAACATATGTTTTTTGTAAGCTCATACGTTTTAACATTCACTGTAAAAAATTCACTTTTAATTTACGTTATTTTGCATAGTTTTTAAGAGTAAAATAGCAACATTTTGTAATTTTTACTGTGATAATTTTTATAAAAAAAATTACAATTATAAAATAAATAAATAAATTATGAATGCAAATAAATTAATTTCAACTGTCTGTCGAAAGCGTTTAAAGTACTATAGCGCATCGTAAAGTTTTAAATAACACCAAGCAAAATGTTATGGTTTGATTCATTCGAACTAGTCGTAGTCGTCTTATCTGACGATTGTATTTTTCTGTCCGATTTTGAGTTTAATATTAAATTCAGATACATATTTTTATCCTCCCTACCAATTAGACATTGCCGCTGATTCCTATTTATATTAAATAAAGCAATATTAATAAAAAAATAAATAAATAATTGACAAAATTCTCGCCGATATTAAAACCGGAAAGAAAAATGTCAAAAGTTTCGCACCAATCTATCAGGAGGAAAACATCGATTTTTCAATATGACAAAACATTTCCAACGCCACCTATCACGTTTCTCTTCTCTTTTTTTTTTCACCCAACCCATTCACTTTGAAACAAATGACAGCCAAACAGTTGAAACAGTTAAAATGTGACACTGACGTCCAATAAAAAAAAGCAACATGACTACTTGACACTTTATTTTCAATTGTAAATAATAAAACAGCGCATCTTCGCCGATTCGTTAAATTAATATAATTAGCAGAAAAGTAGGCACTGATAGGATTGTAAAAATTGCGAAATTACAAAAAAATAGTACCAAAATTTTACCATAAAACATCGGTAATTTCGTTTTTCTATAAATATTCCGTATTTCTACCTCAAAATTCTGTAATTTTTAAATAATTCATTATAATCACATAAAATAAATAAAACTGACCTAATAAGTATGTAAAATTGCTTACTTTCTGCAAATTGCATCACATACTTAATGTAAAATTACGTACTGTTGGTACAACTCCTTAAATTATATAATATTACAGCTTGCATATTATTATTTTTTTTACATAAACGGTTTTCGGTGCTTTGCCGATCAACTAGCCAATTTTAATCACTTTGTCAAAGTGTGTTTTAGACGAAACAAAGACAACACAAACATCCATGCCCCAAGCGGGATTCGAACCCTTGCCCGCACAGGTAAGCTTGCATATTAATATCTGTAATACTTCATAAAAATAATTAAACTTAGTATATATTTTGTGGAATATATTTATAAAATATTTTAAGTGTAATTCATTCATTTCAAAATAAATCCTTTATGTAAATTTAGAAATGTATGTAATTATACCAACAATAATATTACAGAACTAAACAAATTTTGGCTATTTATGGAAAATTCCTGACAGTAAATTTACTAAAGTTCTGTAAATTTAGTAAAAGAAACTACATAAAAAAACTGTAGATACATATGTACTTTTTTATCCCGTTGGTAATATCATATTACTACATAATGTTTGTAATAGCGCTGATATTATATATTTTTAAACAATTATGAATAGAATTACAGCAGTTAAATAATTATACCTAGAAATACTGGACATTATAGTGTCTCACTGTTTGTAGATAAAATTACATAATAGGGTCATTTCACAAAATTTATTTTTAAAAAAAATACATCACAATCGAAAGTCCAATATGAAACATAATTTTTCATAACAAAAAAAGCAACAAAAGTTTTATAGTTCATTTTTAATTAATAATTGAAAATCAGTTTACATTTTCAAATCATTTTAAAAACGATGACGTACTTTAAGAACAAAAGAGCTATAGTATGACGCCTTACAACCTGATTGGCTGACAATATTTAGCAAATACAAGCTAAAAAATTCAGAACGTTTTTTATATATTTTAACTAATAATATACATTTAAAAATATACAAGTTCTAATATAATACTTTTTTATATATTTATAAAGTTAATTCTAAGTATAATTAAATTAACAGAATAAATCTTGAAGCAATTTTGAAAAAGTTTATTTTCGTAGAAAATTATGAATCTTGCAAAACAAACGCACCTAGTTAGATGGCTACTGTCACTTGAATTTAAAATTATTTGTCATATGTCAAACAACCTGTTGATCGTTCTTATAAAGTTTCTATTTATATATTTTACAAATGAGTTTAAAAAAGCACTGCATAGTTTTGTCATGCGATAGGTACCAGTCAAATGATAGTAGCAAATTATTTATTACTGTACCACTTAATTATGATAGAAGAAAACTTTGGTTAGAAGCAGTAGGACGCAATATTTCAGATTATAGTCTTTCAAGTACTATATTTGTTTGCGAAGATCATTTTAATGTAAATATATCTGTACTAAAAGCAATATTTTCTTTTAATTGATATTTTGTAAATAAATGAAGAAGAAACGCTGGTATATATATATATATATATATATATATATATATATATATATATATATAAAGAAAAAAGTACCCCCTCTGCTCCCCAGCACCATGGACCTAGCACCGTTATGACAATACTATGCATAGCACGTGTGTCAACGGTGACGTTGCAATGACGACAAACATCTCTATTGTTCTTAGAAAACGTCATAACATGGCCGACGTCGATTTTTCAGAACCCGTTTGGCGGGCAAATCTTTTTGTTAATTACGGCTATAATAATGCGAAAAAAAAAATTGTTGTTGCTGTTTATGTCTATAAATACATAAAATCTTTCGATTGAAATAATAAAAAAAAAATGTGAAATGACCCTATTCTTTTTAGAGTGTTATAATTCGTCGAAAATACGATTATTTGAACTTTGTAGGTCACTATCAAAGCTCCGAGTAGGAGTGTCAGCACTTTAGTAAATGCATTGAATCAATACTTATTTCAAGTTCAAGGGAGCTTTCGCATCTAAAATGTAAAATAAGTTAAAAGGATTTTCCGGGAAATGCCACAAATAACAAAAATAAAAACAACATCGAATTCTATATTCATGTGTGTGTGTGTGTGTGTGTGTGTGTGTGTGTGTGTGTGTGTGTGTGTGTGTACGATGCGGTGACATGGAAAAAAGTTTTTAATAAAATGAAATAGAGTAGCACACTTTATTCCTGGTGCAGAGTTATGCAAAAAGTACAGAGTAATGGAAAAATGCTATTAAATCTTTTAATGGCTGTTCCATGATTTTAAAATATAATTTAGAAAGTTTTAAAAGTGCTTTTGGAAAACATTATTAACTAATTTAAAAATCAGACAATAGATGTCGGCAAGAATACACTCTAAACCAGTGGTTTGTAAACTTTCTTCATAAATAATCTTAAAATAAATCGGCTTTAGGTTCTTCTAGTTCTGTACTAATGTTTATTAATAATCAACGTAGTCCACGTACTCAACGTACGTCTTCATCAGAAAAAAAGAAACAAACGAAAAATATTTTACTATGTATAGATATATGTTTTATTTTTTTAAATATTGTGGCAATTTGTATTATAATTCTATACATAGCATTCTGTTAAATATTTAAATAGTTTAATCCGTTTGTTTATTATACGTTAGTCAACGTTTTTAAAACCAAAACTTAATTCTTGTTTTCTTAAAAAAATAACTAAAATAGAATATCATGACTAAAAGTATTTTTTGCATACATGCAATAGCTAAAATTAATCTGTTTAGTACGTATTTTCAGAATTAATTTCTAGAAATACTGCCAAACTCATATGTTTACATATGCCGCAAAGTAATTAAGACAGCTTTATTGCTTAAAAAAAAACATCATATATTTTTGAATTTCCGCAGAAAACATTCTTGAATATTCTCTAATAAACTAAAATTATAGTTTGGTTTTCTAATAGTTAAACAAATATAAAAATAAAATAACTTTAGGTTATAGTTCTGTATTAATATTTATTAATAATCGGCGTTTCGACGAACTCAATGTACGTTTTCATCAGGAAAAAAATACAAATAACATTTACAGTAAATAAACAGAACGTAGAAACAAGATACTAGCTAACAAAATAAGTAACAAGATCATAAAATTTATAAATTTTTAATTAAAAAAACCTAATTTTATTTAAATCAATGCTTTTAGAGTGATTGATGTTATTGAAGTACGTTGAGTTCGATAAAACGTCGATTATTAATAAATATTAATACAGAACTGTAACTTAAAGCAGTTTTATTTTAATATGAGTTCTGAAAGATAAGTATAATATAAGTAGATATAAGATAAACATAAAATACACAAAAACTTATTATAATTGTTTACTGTGTAAAATTTTTATTTTACATCATAAAATACTTGAAAAATAAATTGTATTTCATGAGTAATCGGCTACTATCAATTAAACTAATAAACAAAAAAGTAATCTTCATGATGTAAAATTCGAAGATACTAAAAATAATTGCAAGAACAGTAGATTGATAAGAGAAGCAATAGAAATTTACAAAGAAAACGATAAATAAATAAAATTTGACTTCCTTCAATTAATAATCTATAAAAAATTTATAGTCTAGTTATTTATTTTGTTACGTCTAGTAACTTGTTTCTATGTTCTGTTTATTTATTGTATCATTTTTCCCGATGATGATGAACATAGAATACGTCGAAACATTAATACAGAACTAAATTTTTTATTTTAATATACCTCAATTCAATTGTGTGTTTTAAAAATAAACTACTATTAAAGTTTCATTTCTCTTCCGAAAATAGATTAATAATAAAACCTTCATCTTACAAACTGTCAAACTGGACAAATTTATTTCCCATCGGAGCGCCAAAAAAAAAAACTCTAAACAAGAAGGGAAAAAGTATCTACAATAAAAATAAAATAAAAAACCTGAAATTTCACTTGAAACTTTCAAGTTACAAGTGGTACGAAACACCCGCTAGTAGAGAAATAAAACTATTAAGATCAAATCAACAGTGAATTTCACTTATTTTTGTTTCTATGGGTTGGCGGCGATGTTCAACTGTTCTACTTCATCCCGCAACTCGCAACAAAACATATGACAAACGTCAAGGCAATTGACCACGCCCCATCGAGTAATAGCACATGTTATATGCGTTAGGCGTGAGTGAAACCCCGTCATCTATTTCTGTTGATTAATTAGTCAAATGATATGTCGACGACACAAATTACTAGTATATGTGTATGATGGGTTATGTGAGTGTGTGGGAATGTAAATGAAATTATGTTGAGGGTTGCATATTGCCAATCCCATGACCAGAATATTATTTACTACACCATTAGAAATAATGTAAAAATTATATAAAATACTGTGTAATTTATTAATATTTTAGATTTATATTACATTTTAAAGCTTGTAGAAAAATATATTTTGTTTAGATTTATAAATCTCATTTATTTTATCGATAATGTTAGATGCAATAATTAAATTAAGTAATTTTTAATTTGAAACTTAAATTATGTAAAATTAGAGAACTTACTATTTTGAGCAGTGTAGGGTAGAATAGTTATAACTATCTGAAATAAACCTAAATGCAGCTAGGAATTTCAAAAAATCTGATGTAGCCAACACAGAACCGCTCTTTACAATTATTAAAAAAATCTATTGTGGCCACCACAGAACCGGCCGTCATCGTATTAAATAAATTTATGAAATAGAAAAATTTGTATAAACACATGCTGTAGTCATGGTAACTAAAAACAAACCTGTAGTTACTTATATGAAAAATTATTTAGATAAAGACGTACGTTGAGTTCGTCGAAACATCGATTATTAATAAATATTAATACAGAACTACAACCTAAAGCCGTTTTATTTTAATATAATGATAAAAAAAAGTCTTTCAGCACTCATTATATTAAAGCCGTTTTATTTTAATAAAATGAGTTCTGAAAGATTTTTTTACTATGTTGTAATAAAGTAAGTTTTATAACCTCTTAAAAAAACAATTATTTCAGTTATATAAAATATTTGAATCAGACTAGAACTAATGTCCGTTTTATTACTAAATTTATCAAACAGGCTACTTTGTTAATAAGTAGTAATTTCTCAAATTATTATGCCAGTTTTCGTGCTTAAGTAACAAACACATAAAATTCATGCATATCTCCGCTAAACAGACAAATGTTAAAGGTTAATCCAAAAATTATACAAACCTAAACCAAACTAATGTTTCACAACTGTAAAATTTCATTTCACGTTAATATAAACATTATAATGTAACATTTATTATTATTATTGCTAAATAAACTAACTCGCAAATTATTATCCATATAGTGCATTTAGAATTTAATGTTAATTTAACATTATACCAAGTGCCTACTCCCCCCCTCTATAATAGTTCGTTGTTTGTTATAACAGTAATAAAGTTATCAAACTATAATCCGGTTATAATAATACAGTGCACCGGTAATTATTATGTTTGCATTAATTTGCATTTTATTTACGACTTTAAAGCCCAAAAATCCCCAAAGACTCAAACATTTCAAACACCCATAAATGTATTAAACACAGTGAAAAATATATAACACTATCTGGTATACCATTTAAGACACATCAAAGTGGTGTAAAAATTATAGTGGAAAAAATGCTGGTATTACTAATATACTTTGACACTATTGTAAAGTCTAATTTAATATATATATTAGGGTGTTTCGAAAAAAATCAAAACAACTGGCTCAGCGCTAAAATCAAAGATTTTGGTCTAAAATAGACGGATACGAACCTATTTGCCATTTAAAAATTTTAAGAGGGTCCACCGAGCTCTCAAAAATGCCATTTTTAGCCCTTTTTCCAGATAATTGCCCAAACACTTGTCTTACAGGCTTCGGACCAAGTCGTGCTTGTGATATTTTGTGCCCAGATGAATATAATACAAGTTAAACATGCGGATAATGGGTTTGTGTTAGGTCTAGGTGAGTTAAAAAAAAATAGAAATTACGTTTTTTTACATTTTTGAAGGTTTTTTCAACTTTATTGTTAAAAAGTTGATCTTAACGGATGTAACAAAAAGATCGAGACAGTGAAAAACAAAAAACACGTATTTAATATTTTTCAAAGCTATCCTATGAAGGTGGGAAAAGGGGCAACTTTGAAATCTGAAATAGAATATTGCGTATTCAGATTCTACGAGAAAAAAATACGAAACTTTAATCTAAAACATTTTCAATTCGTTAACAGTGGCCAAACTCCATAGCATCTTTAAAATGTTATTCATTCGAAAATGTCGTCATTTACGGCTGTGTGGCCAATAGCATCCGCTATAATTACAATAAATGACGTTATTTTCGAACGAATATCACTTCGAAGATGCAATAGAATCCGGTCACAGATGATTCTTGAAAAATGCACTTCTCACCAAAAGACAAAAAAGACGATGAAATATTTCAAGATATCTATAAACTATTGTCATTGTGCATTGTTTTAAGTGTATTTCTCGAGAGGATCAAAACTCTATTATTTTTTTTTTTTTTGCAAATACAGCGCATTTAAAAAAATAAAAATTTCAGCACAGTAAACTATACTTGACAACCTAAATCGAGTCCAGCTAAGTTTATTGTTTCCCTATTGGGTTACTGTAAAGATCTCTGCACTCCCTTCATAGTCAGGCAATCGAGTGTGTTTACATTTGTATTATCATATAAATACAGTATATCATATCAGCTAAGTACTACGAAAATATGTAACTGAATACAAAAAATAATATACATGTAAACGTAATAAGGTGTGGCCATTCCAATTCTATCACGCATACGTATCACCTAAAAATGGACGCGTCTTTGTAATTTTGATATAATCATCTGTTATTCAACTATAACTCGAATTGCTCATCGTTGCTTTTTTGTTCACTTTTAAACAAACTACTTGCAATATAAAATCTTAAAACTGGGACATATACCTTATTAAAAAGTTACCAAATAAATATTATAAATAAATTGTAAATTGCAGTGAAATATCATTCGGCAAAATATAATCATAATATAGTTAGGATATTGTATAAAGTTCAATGCATAATTTACGAAAGTTTGCGTTGAGTTATTTCTAGTTCGACAACTAGTTTCTCAGATCTAAAGTAAATATACCCTTATTTTCGAACTATGAATTCGTTTCACAACTTTAATTAAAGGAGAAATAAGTTTTTGTTGCAAAAAAAAGAATCAACTAGTTTGTAAAGTTGCAAGACGAAGTTTCTAGTGACACACAAGTAATTTAATTATGCGTGATAAAACCATTATTACCGCTTCTTTTTTTTTAGTTTTTAATAAAATTACCGTACTAAAGTAATTACTATTTATTATCTAATAAGTTGGAAGATTATTTAATAATTAAATCAATTATTATTTTTTTGTTAATGTTAGAGCCAATATTTCCAATTCATTCTTAAAATAAGTAAAAAAATCATGTGATTGGCTAAAAATTGTATCCTCAGAATAAATGACAAAATTTTATTGGCTAACTTTAAAATTATTCAAATAATCAATTTTTTCCAAAATTTGGAAATGCTAAATATATATATATATATATATATATATATATATATATATATATATATATAAAATAATTGATTTTATCTTTTTTTTTATATAAATTTCTATTGGTTCTCTTATCAATCTGCTGTTAATATTGATGGGTCTTGTAATTATTACAGTGAAAGCAATGATTTAAATCAAATTTAGCTTCCATTAATTAAAAATTTATTGTTGTTTATTTACTGTAAATGTCATTTCTATTTTTTCTCCTGATGAAGACGTACGTATTAATATAGAATTATAACCTAAAGCTGTTTTATTTTAATATAATAAGTTTCAAAAATTTTTTTTACTATGTTAAATGAGTTTATATTAATCTTTACTTCTAATTATCTCAAATTGACAATATTGGACCTGGTGTTATAGTTTATTGAAATTTCAGTATACAATTTCAAATATTCCAAACTAATTACAAAACCAATATATTATTGATTCCAAATGTGACTAAAATCCAAATACTTTTTTAAAGCCTTCCATAAAACATGATTTATTTTTCCCGAATTCCTATTATTTATGAAAACAAAACAGCTCTCGCCAGCAGCAAATCACACGAATTATTCATCGCACCCGCAAAATTTCATCTCTTAATCCAAACGCTAAGAACAATAAATTTAAATTAGCGCATATGCAGGCTTTAATACTCCGACAAAAAAATTAAATAAAAGCGAGCAAATCCACGACCGTTCAATTTTCCACTTCATTATTTATTTTTTCGGAAGGATCACCATTCATTTTTTTTTCGATTATAACGTGTGCGTTTGAAAACAGTCGACTGTCGACTGGAAGGGTGTGTGTGATGTATGTGTATGCCCGTGTTGTTCACTCGCCCCTCGTTCTGACAATGGACCCGTTCCCGGAGTTTCTACGTCACTGTAAGTGACACGTTCTCCGACAGGGCGAGCGACGGTGACGCTGGGTGCCATCTAGTGTAGACGTAAGTAGAGCGCCGGAATTCGAGCGTGCAAATGAACGTACATAGTTGCGAGAGGTTTGTTGGCACCCGGGCAGCTCCACACTTGCCTGCGGTTCAAAGTTGCAAGTACCATCTCGAGACGATGTTTATTTGACTTTTGGCTTGCTGCTAGATTTATTAGTACAAGTTCTAGGTTCAGAGTTTGTGTCTATTATTTTTGTATGATGTTTCTAATATGCTCTTAATGCATTCGTTAATTCTGGTTTAATTTTTAATTTTATAAGACAGTTAAATAATTGAAAAATATTTATATCAAAATAAGTACTATAAAAACAATTACTTATTGTTAACAACTTGAACCTCATCAAGAATATACAGAGTATAATAAATTGTAAAAAAATTATATCGAAATTACAGAAAAAAAAAATGATAAAATTTTACTATAAAAAATCTGTAATTTCATCTTACTATAAATATTCTGTATTTTTACCTCATATAAAGTAAATAAAAATGACCTAATAAGTATGTAAAATTGCTTACTTTCTGCGAATTACATCACTTACGGTATTGTTGGCATAACTTCTTAAATTATGTAAAATTACAGCTTGCATATTAATATCTGTAATAATTTTACTTATTTATGAAAATTTTCTGACAGCAAATTTACTGTCTGTAAATTTACTAAAAAAAAACTTTATCAAGAAACTGAAACATTACATATATATGTACCTTTTCATCCCGTTGGTAATATGATATTACATAATGTTGGTAATAATTCTGGTATTATGTATTTTTAAACAATTATGTAAATGTACAGTAGTTGAGTAATTATACCTAGAAATATTGGGCGTTATAGTGTCTCATGGTTTGTAGATAAAATTATATATATTTTTTTAGGGTGTATATTTAAAATATATTCCTTAAATTAGACCTAGACAAGATTTTTAGCTCAAAATCGACTTAAATTTATTTCGTAAGCTCGCGACTCCTTTTGAGATGTACTATTACATCCTAAAAGGATACAGATAAAACCGTAAACACGCTGTAGAACATTTTATAGTGGAATTCCGAATAAGTCTGTAGCATTACAGAATGTTTTATCTGTTTCTAGTAAATGAAATTTTTCATTCGATAAAAAAAGACAAAACATTCTATAACGCAATCTTTTCAGAATTTCAGCACCAAATTTGTGCGAATTTTCAATAAAATTGTGATAAATTTATTAATAATTATATTCACATAAACTATTCATGCAAAATCTTCAACAAGTACCTAATCTTCTAATTACTCCAAATCTTCCCTAGAAACCCATAAAAGCAACTCAAGCACCTCCACAATCTGGCTAAAAATATAGAAAATGGAATTGTTACGCAAAGGTCACTTGCATAAATTTTTCGTTATGGGACAGGTCAAAGTTAGGTGCGTCTCATGTGTGCCATTGAGGCGCATACATGCATATCGTGCCAAATGCGAGTGTACACGCTATCCTGAGTGTCTCTGAATCGATTTCACGTGAAAAATAAACCACCGTAGCGTAAATTGCAAAGTCGTTCAGTTATATATTTCATCTCGCAAAAACTACGACTTTCCACATTTCATTTCCATTTTGCCAACCGAGTGAAATGAGCTGGCATTAGAAAATCTCCAACTGCAATTAAAGTTTGGAGATGTCATCCATGAGATGAAATGTCTACGGAGCATTTATTGGAAATGAGAAGTATCGATTCTAAAGTTTTTAACACAATTTGTGTAGAAATAATATCGATGAAATATATTGTGTAAGTAAAGTTGAGTAACTAATGATGGAATCTGTGTACATATCGTAAGACTAGAGTAATACAAGATATTCTGTTAAAAAGTAAAACGGCTTTAGCTTATAGTTCTGTATTAATATTTATTAATAATATTCATTAAAGAAAGCCAAATTTTATTTAAATCAGTTGATTGATGTTATGTGTTTCTTTATAAATTTCAATTACTTTTCTTATCAATCTGCTGTTAATATTGATTGATCTTGCAATTATTACAGTATCTTCGAATTTTACATCATGAAGATATTCTAACGCTTGTTGAGCAATAGCAGATTTATCTAAATGGTTTGAACGTATTTTGTTTTATATTTAAAGAAAATTGCAGCAATAATTAAAATAAACTAGAATTTTGTTGAAAAATCAAAAAGGATTAAATATTGAATAAATTTAGTGAAATGGAGAAAAATTTATGCAACAAAAGCACGAATAGAAAATGTTATCACACAATCCATAATGGTGGCAGTAGTATGAGTGAAAAAAAAAACTTGATTCAATTTCATTATTCCATTATTAAATTTTAATATAAGAGTATTAATTAATTTTTATACGTATAACTCGAAAACTAAATTACACATTTGTAAAAGATAATTTAGATAGCTCTTTTATTCCAAACGAAAAAAAGCCACTATCAAATATTTTAGTCTTAGGAATATATGACTGTATGGATTATGGTCTTAAAAATTTCTTTAATTGTTTATACTCTAGTTTCATAAAGAAATGTTAAATTTTACGATGTTAAAAAATGACAATGTTAAAAAGTATTTAAATCCGGTTTTAGCAAAGCGTTAAATTTAAACACAGTGCTAAATCGTTTATGAATGCATAAATGTTCTTCGCATCTCGTAAGATTCGTTGTTATGAAATATTCTGTCTTTTTCTATCAAAATAAGAATTCCATTTACTACAGAAAAAGACAAAGAAATAATATACACACAAGATACTAAATTTCTTTAACATAGCAAAAAAAATCTTTCAGAACTCATTGTTTATTTACTGTAAATGTCATTTGTATTAATTTTTCTGATAAACACGTTACTTTGAGTTCGTCGAAACGTCCATTATTAATAAATATTAATACAGAATTACAGTTTAAAACAGTTTCATTTTAAATATCTTTAGTTTAATTTAATAATATTCTTTAAAAATCATCTACAGTATTTGCTTTATTTCAAATCTAATAAATATTATCATATTATATTATTGACCGTTTTATTGTCAAATAATATTTCAAAAAAGCATATCTAATTGAAATAAATAAATTTATAGTTATAATAAACTCGATTTATAAAATAAATAAAACATAAAATATGATTTTGATCAATATTATTTGGGACGTTGACAGCAAAGCGCCCATATAATACCGGATATAACAGTTTTGATATCAAAACAGAATAGACTCAATACGACCATTGTAGTTTCTCCTATATAGTACCCGTAGATGATATAGCTATTATTCATAAATATAGGTTATACTGTAACAACAAATTCAATGATTTCTATACATCTATGTAGCTTATTGACACAGCTAAGTTAAAACTCAACTAGAATAAATATTTGTCATAAATATTTGTCGTTGTGATAATATTTACTAAAGTATTTAAAATAAAATTTAATTTGGAAGATTTGAAGGCAATAATGAATCATTTAATAAATATATAATTAATTTATTTATATTTATTTTATGAACGTTTTGGTCATTATATCATGGCCATCCTCAGCTACATATTATATAAAATAATACAATTAAATTACATAAATTATATTATATTCATACAATTAATACCAAAATGTGGTACATACAGTTTTGATTTATATTTCTGTAAAATGTTATCTTTGTAGGTTATGTTGATAAATTAAATTATACTAAGTTAATTATTAAAAATATACCGAAACGTCAAAAAAAATAAATATAAATAAATTAATTTTATATTTATTAACTAAAACCATTATTGCTTTCAAATCTTCCAAAATAAAATTATAATCGAGGATCCAAAAAAAATGTCACATCTTTAAAATAAAAATTACAAAAATTATAAATTGTCGTACATTTGTTGACATTTATACAAGCGCAATTGTTTGTTCATATCATCCTTTAAAAATATATTAAATAATTAATAAAACATTTAACAGTACAACATAATATACACTTTATCTCTCTCTCTCTTCGCTGTAGTGCCATCTCTCGAGACAAAAACACAACATGAGTGCACATTTATTTTCATTTGTTTACTCCCATCGTACAGCCAACACGATGTGCAATAGATGTACGTACTAATGCCCCACATAAATGTATCGTTCCGTCTTTGTCTGTTATACGAATGTTGACTATTTACAAATTTATAATGCACGCTGCAGTTTAATGTAGAGTAAAACCACTTTGGCACTTTATATCCGTTTGCAAAGTTTACGATACATGTTATGGAATTATGAGTTTTTGATGGAGTTTTGTCACATTGGTAATAAATATAATTAAATTAGAATTTAATGGCTCAAATTAATATTAATACCGTCATGCATGCAACAAGAAACACAAATTTCATAGTAAATGAAAATAAAAAGGCATTAGAATTATAGAATTTAGGACTGTATTAATTTTAATTAAAAAACTATGTTTCGACGTTGTTTACGTACGTCTTCATCAAGAAAAATGATACAAATGACATATACAATAAATAAATATAACATAGAAAACAAGTTGCTAGGTAATAGTTATTAGTAGCTTGTTTCTATGTTCTGTTAATTTATTATTGATTTCATTTCTATCATTTTTCCTAATGATGATGTAGATAGAGTATGTCGAAACATCGATTTTTAATTAAAATTAATACAGAACTAAATCCCAAAGCCATTTTTAATTTAATAATATATACTGAGTTCTGAAAGTTTTTTTACTATAATAATAAACGAATATACATTAATTTGTATTAATTCCAGGTTGCTGAAAAAATATTATGATCTGAAAAAGGCAAACTGAAAACCTATTTTCCAACTAACAACCAACACAAAAAAAAATACATTTAAAATATTAAAAACATCCAAAATACTTAATATAATTATATAATAAATTCCTACGTAATTTCCTACATGGAATCATAATAGCATTATAAAAACGTAATTATAGTTTATTAAAATTAAATAATAATATAATGTAATACATATATATCTTTCAATTATTACATTACATCGCTAATGATATTATTGTTATTATTAAATTATAAAAAAAGAAGAAAGCAGGAAATGTTTTTAATGCGACATGCCCATGGCATGCAATTATATGTATGACAAAATATTATTCAATTCCAGTAACCAGAACTTGAAAAAATATTATAATTTTTAATTTAACATATTAATGTATTCAATCCCTGATTCATATAATAGTTAAATTGTCTTAAAATCGAACTTCTATAGTACAAATAATAAAAATATTTTAGCATTCAATATATTTGTTTAAATATAACCTTGTAAAATAGCTGTCCTAATAAATTTCCACTATTTAACTAAACATAAATTTTAAACTGACAAATATTATTTTGTATCCGTTTAATTTACAAATAATGAATGATATACAAATGACAATTAATACGTTAATTAATTTATATTATAAATATTATTGATATATATACAACATGACATAATGAAATATGTTAAATGTATTTATAATATAATAATTACATCTTACTCATTGACCTGACAAACATCAATTCTTGAAGTTATTTCCTTTTTGTTTCTATATTCTGTAATAAAAATATCACATATATATATATATTATTTAAAATAATATGAAAATAGTTTAAAACTGTTTTTACAACCCCGCTTTTGCAACTATCATAAAAACAAACGACATTCTACTTTATAAACAAACAAACAAAAATACAAATGAATACAATGCCATGTGTTCAAATAGTTAGAAAAACGAATCAAACAACTTATAGATATAATTTAAAACTGTCACTATAAAATAATTATATTTATTTCATTTTTTAAATCCGACTTTTATGTAAAATTAACTAACAAAAAAAATAAAAATAAAAAAATTAGTATCTGATAAAATCCAAAGCATTAAATCAAATAAAATGTAGTATAATTAAAAAAAAAAACAAATTTAAACTGAAATCAAATTAAAAAAAAAAATCCGCATTTTCACCTGTCATAAAAGAAGTGAAAATTTACGTTAAAAATAAATTACTTGCAATAAATTAACAACTATTGTTTTAAGTAAACATCACAAATAAAATATTTCAATAAACTGAAATGAAAATTATACAATTGAAAACTAAAAACAATCTTTACAAAACTTTTCTTATAAACCACGATTACAACAGTCATAAAACAAGCGACTAATCTATATTTAAAACAAATAATTATTTAAGAAAAAGTTGAATCAATTTAAAACTAAAATCAAATCTTCTAAAAATTGTCTTATAATCAACAGTTTCAACTGTCATAAAACCAGTAAAATCTAGGTTAAAAGTAAATGACTAAGAAAAAAAATGTAAACCAATATTTTATGTAAACATCACAAATCAAATATTATCATAAACTGAAAAAAAACAAACAAACTCAAAACTGTTTAAAACTGAAACAATCTATCCAAAACTTCTCTTATAACCCACGTTTGCAACTGTCAACAGTCGATAATCTGCCTTAAAAACAAACTATTAAAAAACAAACGAATAACCGAACATGAAAAACAATCGCAAAACACTTAAAATAGTCTCAAATTCAAATCCAAATTCACTGATTATTTTACTTTATCACACACACACACACAAGCACAACGCACAAACCGGAACGGAAAACCCGGAACGTAAAACCCGGAACGTAAAAATCCGATTCTCCGTCGCGACGCCCCGTACTTCCGGCATTGAACGCGCGGTTCGCATGACTGACGGACGATCGCCGCATCGGAATTCGAGAGAAGGTCGTGGCGGCGTCGTTGTCGAGGCGTCAAGACGGGAACCGCGCCGCGTCGTTTAGTGTTAGCAAAACTATGGTGCGCATGCGTCAACCCTTATATTATATGCCCAGTTCCGTTAATTATTTATTTTGTTATGCATTATTTAAACAAATAATGAATCTGTGCTGACTTTTACGTTATGTGCTATACGAACGGGTTTTAGAAGTTTTAATTTGTTGGGACAGGTTAAGAATGTTTTGATTTTATTGGGTTAGGTTAAGGTCTAATTGAATTTTTTTATAAGACTTGTGATTAATTCTACACCAGATTGTACAAATTTTAAGTATAACTGTTGAGAACGTAGTATTTTTTTGTTAATTTTACGGATTTTATACGAAATTTCTAAAAATGTAAAAATTTTAGTTTAAGAAAATCTTTATCATGATTTAAAAAAATTACTAAGTTTTTACGGAATTTTAATTAATTTGTTGTCTGTCAACCAACGTAATTGGTTACTCAAAACTGGTAATTATTTATTCAAAAGTAAACATACTTTTAATCTGTAATATTGGATTTTTATAATAGATATAAATATTTTAATAAAAACAGATAATAGTAATATAGTAAAAAAAAATTCTTCCGAATTCATTAAATTAAAATAAAAATGCTTTAGGATTTAATTTTTTTTATTTTTCCTGATGTTGATGCTCGTAGAGTACGTTGAGTCGTCGATTTTTAATTAATTTTAATTAAAATTAATACAGAACTAAATCCTACAACCTTTTTATTTTAAATAATAGGTAGTTATTATATTAATAGTAATTGTAACTATTTTAAAAGTTTTATATGAAATTACATATTCACTATTTGGTTTGGAAACACAGTGGTTTCCTAGAAAAAAATGAGGTGACAAATCATTAATAATTTTCAATTCAAATATATATTTTTTCCGAAATTAAATAGTAAGAAAATTTATAAAAACGATTCAAAATATTCAAACTATTATTGATTTTTATTTAAAAAAAAATATTTCTATTATAAAACCCAATTTTATAGAACAAAATTATGTTTACTTTTGAATTAATATATTAGTAAATACGTTAATTTTAAAGTAATATTTTTGTCAGTGCAATAACTAAGATCTTAACCTATATTTCAGTCATCTATCACAAACACTATTCCAATATCGGAACAGCGAAATACCCCATCATCCGATTGACTTTGAAAACTATCCAATATAAATACCATATACTCCTGCCGAGATCCGTTCATTCGGCGCCGTTCGCACAATGCGCACACCACGGCAAATCTATACGAGAACAAGCCTGGCGAGAGGGTTAAAGGGGAGGCACATGCGCCGGCGGTCACGTGATTCGGGCGCCGATATTGTGGGTGCCACCGACGGGTACACCCACTTTGGACGCATGACTCGAAAGACTGTCGGGCGAGCGAGTTGCGTTTTCTTTCATCTGTTTAGTGGACAGACAATGATGATGCAAGTAGCTGAGATGGTGGGACAAAGAAATGCGTTATGGAAAGTGGGAAAAAGATAGGAGAGAAAAAGACTGGTTATTTAGGTCAGTTTGGAATTAGCTGAAGCTGAAAGGATTTCGCGATAAATGAGTGAAGGTTATGTTGTCTGGTTTTACTTTTAGATGAATGACTAACCCACCCGTATTCTGAAACATTTTCGTTAAAAATAACGGTTCGTTAAAATAAAAATTCTTGGATTTCGTAAGAAATCTTTGTATGCATATTGCAACGAAATTTATTACGAGATTCAAGAATTTTTATTTTAACGAACCGTTACTTTTAACGAAAATATTAATGGAAAATATTTCATTTTTTTTATCTTTATATAAGTTTTAGTGCATGCTTTAATATGCATGCTATAAAATTTCTCTATTTTTAATGAAAAGTTAACTTTTTATTTGTTCAGAAGTTAATACATCTGAAGAATTTTGGTTGCAGTTATTGTTAGATTAGGTTGTGTAGCTTGAAACTTAATGAAATGGCTTGGAAAAACTTCAAACCAAACCAAGCATTTTTTTTTACAAGTTCAAGCCAAATCCATAAACAACATTATCTCAAAATTCATAGTTTAAAATTGAATTGCAATGAAAATACATATTTAACACTTCTTATTTAACACTTTCTAATTGCTGTATTATAAAATTTCAACCCTTTTTTTTTTTTTCATAATAAATATTTTCATCACAAATACATCAAAGATACATTAATAAATTTATTACTCTTCTGCAGTGAAAACGTGTAATTCCCAATAGTACCTTACCAGTATTCACATGAGAAATCAAAGGTAGCAAACTCGAACACAACCGTAAACATTAATTTCAAATGCAGTTTTAACCATCGGAAAAAAAAAACATTAATGCCTATTCAATAATTCATATTATTTTCTAAAATATCTTTGGTGAGATTTGACGTCCATATTGAATTAAAAGTAATGTGTATATTTCAATAATTCTTTATACCTATATTAAAATTGTAATAATTCTGATATACCTACTATTTACTATGGTACCAATACTTATTGTGTCAATTTGCAATAATACTGGCCCGTATTCCTACCTCTTTTGTTAGGTCCGGGAAGTTAGCGAAGCCACTTTCACCAAACAAAAAATAAAATATTGATTAATTTGTCGTAAATTAGTCGTAAATTTGTCGTGAAATCAAAAAATTTGTCGCGCCCTATTTTAAAAAATTATTGATGGCTTCGCTAACTTCCCGAAAAAGTTAGCGAAGCCATCCTTCAAAATTAAAAAAATATTAATAAAATGAACCGCGGATGTAGCTTATAATTTGTCGTAAATAAGTCGTAAACGAATAAGAGTAATTTTGTAACGAAATTATTATTACAGAAATAATAAACTTAACGAATGTGTATGCGTACAATGCATATATGGATAGAGCATGTACAACAAAATAAAATCGAACAACAATTTTAGTAACGATTAATTTACGAAAATTTAATATCTAATAATTAACGTGAAAAAATTATTTTTTATTTTCTAAATTAGGTGGCCAGCCAATTTACAACGAGAAATTGGCACGGCCACGCTTCGAATAGTTAGTCGAAGATCACAGTGCTTATAACGCTTATTTAAAGAACAAAATGTAACTTTTTGGTATATATTTTTTGAAAACAACAGCTTATAGAAAATTAATAATATAGTTATTAACATAAAAAAATAATAAACAAATTAGTGAGTATGATTTTTTTCAATGTGAAAGCAAATTTTTTTTATAGTTGCAAACTTTTCAAACATTTATTCGTATTATAGCTTTACTTTATGTTAAATGCGTATGCATATTTAAATAAATAATATACAAAACAATAATTTAACAACAATAAAATAGATACATTAAAAATATGTACTTATGTACCATGAGTAGTCTGGCCGTTTCTCGGGATACGAGTAATGTCAAATACAAATAAGTTTCTATTTTAGTTAACATAAATATAAAATCATAAAATTAGTCTATAAGTATATTACATAATAAATACGATTATATACGTAATTACGTACGTATAGCGGAGGTTGCGGCTATATGTTAAGAATTCACATGGTTTGCCGGGCGCTAATTCATGAATTAAGTTCACAGGTTTATAACTAGAAAAATGGTACAAAATATAAAAAAAACTTAAATAAAAAAACTTCTTTAGACATTATTCTAAAATTCTGTCGCATATTATACCTACCTATTTCTTAAAGCCGAAAAGTTTGCAACTATAAGAAAAATTTGCTTTCACATTGAAAAAAATCATACTCACTAATTTGTTTATTATTTTTTTATGTTAATAACTATATTATTAATTTTCTATAAGCTGTTGTTTTCAAAAAATATATACCAAAAAGTTACATTTTGTTCTTTAAATAAGCGTTATAAGCACTGTGATCTTCGACTAACTATTCGAAGCGTGGCCGTGCCAATTTCTCGTTGTAAATTGGCTGGCCACCTAATTTAGAAAACAAAAAATAATTTTTTCACGTTAATTATTAGATATTAAATTTTCGTAAATTAATCGTTACTAAAATTGTTGTTCTATTTTATTTTGTTGTACATGCTCTATCCATATATGCATTGTACGCATACACATTCGTTAAGTTTATTATTTCTGTAATAATAATTTCGTTACAAAATTACTCTTATTCGTTTACGACTTATTTACGACAAATTATAAGCTACATCCGCGGTTCATTTTATTAATATTTTTTTAATTTTGAAGGATGGCTTCGCTAACTTTTTCGGGAAGTTAGCGAAGCCATCAATAATTTTTTAAAATAGGGCGCGACAAATTTTTTGATTTCACGACAAATTTACGACTAATTTACGACAAATTAATCAATATTTTATTTTTTGTTTGGTGAAAGTGGCTTCGCTAACTTCCCGGACCTTCTTTTGTTAATAAAAAAGTGCTTTTATTTTTTGCTTTAAAATAATTTTTCACTTCTACCTCTTATCAAATATGGATAGTATTTCTATTTTTGATAAAAAAAAAATTATATCTAATATTATAAAATTCAAATAAACTAATTAAAATTGCTTAATAAGTAAATAATATCTAATTAATTTTTTTAATTACCAAAAATTTTGTCATCTAATTCGATTTAACTTAAATAGCTATTATATTTTTTCCTGTGTATTTCAATATGAAATTTAGTATCTGCTAAAGTAGACAAAGAAACAATCGGTAAAATATGAACAATATGAAAAATATAACCGTTTCATTTGCTAAACGGAAAATGATAACAGTTGATAAGTCATTTCGCGGCATTGTCGTTTTGAAAAATGAATTAAATACTTTTAAAAAAAAGGCAGAAACAGATAACGTTTGTTCATATTTCAATTTTTTATTTCTGGCGGGAGCACGCAATGAAGAGCAATGTATAAATGTGAGATGATGAATGTGATTTTTATTTTGAAAAGAATTCATTTTTCGAATATTCTTTGGGCATTACGATTTTTCACACTTTTATTTCCCAATTCAATTCGTTGAAAAGCTACATTTATGACAAACGGTTTGAATGTAACAAATACGTATGTTCTGACACCGAAGAGTAATTATTCTAAATTTATATAGAAATTATATTTTTCTTCAAGCGTACCCATAATATTAGTATTACGTTACTTTCCTATGTAGAAATAGATCATTATGTTATTAGTACAATAATGACATTATTATATAGCAGTTAGTTACTATATGCATCACTGGTGGCAGCACCAAATATAACTATGCCAAGTGTATTTAATCTGACATCTTCATCGGTCATATTGCAAAACTATTACGTCAAGTTAAGCTATTTAATTATTGAAAATGTGTGAAGAAGTGCAAGAAATGCAATGTATACCGCTCAGGATGGCTAGAAATTGTATATTCGATCAAGGAATCACACAAGGTCAACATCTCAGAAGGCTTTATTGAAAATTATTAAGTCAAGTTAATTGATAATTGCATTGTTTATTTTCGGTTAAATTTGAATTTAAATATTGAAAACGTGTGAAAAAGTGCAAAAAAAATGCAATGTATACCGCCAAATTTGTCTGAAATTATGTATTCAATCAAAGAAAAATTAATTCTTACAAATCACGTAACAAATATAAATAATATATACATGTTAGTAACTGGTTAAGATTATTTGGCATGTACTTTTATTTATTTTCAGTAGATTCGATTAGAACCCTGGAAGAAAAAATCACAATAAATAATAGATGTAATACTACATAAAATATTAGACAAAACTAAAGTGAATGACTTAGAAAAAATAATTTTTCTTTCTCTATAAATAAAGACACCAACCATTCAAGTACAACTTGAAAAATCTCTACCTAATCTAATAAACGTTAAAATAGATTAAAAACTTGTTAATTAAATTCCAAATCCAGTATCTCATCCTGGAAAATGTCATGGCTTATAAAACCGGGAAAAATTTTAATATCCAATATTGAGAAGGATTCCAGTAATAACTAGAAGTGCACGCCTTCTTTCCTGACAGTACAAAAGATATTTTTTTTCTCTTCGCTTTAGTGAAGAAAATTCTAAACAAATAACATTACCTTATATACGTCTGTTATATAATAAAAACATCAACCTGTCATATCTTATAGTATGTGCAAGACATTATAATAAAGTAAAGCGTAATTCTTAAAATATATGTTAGAGTGTATTATGTATGTATGTATGTATGTAGAAAAAAAGAAATGAATAGATAATGTAAATGTACTTACGTCAATTTCTACTTAATGGATTCATTCTAAATTGAAATCTGCAACAAAAGATTTAGACATTAGTGCTAAAAATATAATACTGATAATATAAATGTAAATATGTATTATATCGTTTATTTTATTAAGTGTTTGTTTTTGACTAAAGATTGAGTAATTTCTAAAACAATTTTAACTCTAACAAAGCTTATTATTAAAATAAAACGGCTTTAGGTTTAAGTTCTGTATTAATATTTATTTATAATCGACGTATCGACGAACTCAACGTCCATCATCAAGAAAACGAATACAAATGATATTTACAGTAAATAATAGTTATGAACAAGTTACTAACAAATAACTAAGAAGATCATAAAAATTTATTTAAATCAGTTACTAGTCACAATGATGTTATTTTTTTTCTTTATAAATTTTTTATTGCTTCTCTTATTAATCAGCTGGTCTTGCAATTATTATAGTATCCTCAAATTTTACATCATGAACAATATGTTAAATTTATGTATAAATAAATAACACTTGGTACCAAGTGTTATTTATTTATACATACTTATATTTCAAAATGTTTCACCAAGTGCCAACCACGTCATCAATTAATATTGTTAAGTTTATTATAAATTAGCTTCATAAAATAAAAATTTAACTATTTTTTAAAATCATTTAAACTGATTGTAATTATTGCAAATTAAATTACTCATATATTTAATCAGTACGTGAAATCAACAACAATAAATATAGTAATCTTCAGGCTTTTACGGCCAACATCTAGTAAATTTATAGAATTTTCTAAATACCACCACCATCTAATCGACCACTGGCGTACCGTCACTTGTAGCGAATTAGTAATACTAATTATTAATATAATTTACATCAAAATCAATAAAATAAAAATTTGTCACCCTAATTTCAATTCCCCATTACCTATATAATAATCGCATTGAACATATAACATTATCAAATTATTGAAATCTCTCTCTAACAAGATCCGGGCTTCACTTATTACGTATATTAATACATGTACATATATCAAATCCTGATCAATTGACAGTTATTTAATTTTACATATATGCATATAGAGCCTCAGTGAAATAGTGGCAAATACTCTGATGAAAATTGAAATTGTTTTTCATTAAAAACAAGATTGCCCAATCATCTGATTAACCTGATTCTTTTTTTGTAATTGTTTAATTTAACATATACTAGAAGTAATATCAGTACTTCCGAGTAGTGCATTTTTAGTTTTTAAACAATCACCAAAAAGTTCTATAATAATATTTTTTAGCATAGTAAAAAATCTATCATTTGGCACATCTAAATTATGACCTGATCACTTTAACACCATTTTTTGAGTGAAAACAATATTGCTCAAAACTTCAACGGGTATAATTGTTATTTATTGTATTTGTTGTAAAAGTTCCCAATGTTGAAAAACACCCAAAAAATTGATGCTACAAACGAGAATACCCCCTTAAGCAGACAATCGACCTGATTCTCTAACAAAGTTGCTAAATTTTAACAACGTTGCTAACAACATTAGCCAATAATATTAGCTGACACTAAATAAAAATAAAAATGAGAACTGTTATATTTGTTTCTATTGGTTAGAGTTGATAACAACATTGCTAAAACTTACACTGAGAAAAATGGATAGTTACCGTAACGCTATTTATATTTAAAAAGGTGACACAAACACAAGATATTAAAAATAACAAAATAAGTATATTTAAAAATTAACTATAAATATAATAAAAACAAAAATTTAATACCATCAATTTGTATATAGTATTACAGTCTTAATTCTTAATATAGTATTAAAATATATATGTGAGTAGATTTAAAAAATGTATAAATTTGTGAATACAGTAAACATACTCGTATATTTCAAATAAATATCTACTTATTATTATCCAATTTGTTAAATATCTATTTTTCTCAGTGTAGCAACTTTGTTAGAGAATCAGGCCGATTATCTCAAAACTCATAAAGTGACATTATTGGTCATTATTCCACTGAGGCCCTCCTATACAGTCCAAATCAATTTGTAAATTTAATTCAATAGCGTTGCGTCGCTGCTACTCAACTCGAGTACCATTTTGAGTTCACACGCGTTCCTCTTGTTACTTGTAACGGCCTCTATATTAAATGCAAAACAAGACCAGCCACACAACATTACACAGCTGTAAATGAATTGTGTCGTTCTACGTTTGTTACTCTGACATAACCTATTACACACTGTTATTACGTGTGAGCACAGTATAGTGTGATGGGACTAGTTTTTACCTACTTTTTCGAGTTTTAATTAAAAGTTATGCAGAGCATTTTGTGTTTGTGCTTTGAGTTAGATTAAATACTTGATTAAAATGACACATTTTTATTTGTATTTTATGTACTGGTTATATTAATAAGTGGTTAAGTTTGTATGTTCTATCTATCAAATTTAACCTGCTTAAGGGGGTAAGCTCAGTACTCCAGAGTTAAAAAACTGTTATTTCAAACGAGCACAGCTCAAAGGGAAATTAATATTTTGGAATGGGGTAAAAAACACTTTATTATACGTCATTCAAACAACAAAATAACATCGCGAATGTTTTTTTTTTCTGTTGCTGCATGCCCATATATAGTGTTGCCCGAAGATCCTTCAAAAAAAGGTGGCCTGATTGCTCCGGGATTGCCGCCTTTAAAATGAAAACAAAAAAATGTTTGCACTAAACTCCATTGTAGATTAAGAGTGTCGTTATCGATTGTCGATCGATTTTTTAAAAATTAACAAAATTATGGAGTTTTGAAAAGTAAATAATATTTTTTTTACCGAAAATTTCGCTATAATAATGTTGATATTTTTTTTTTAAATAAACATATCAAAAACTTGGATCGATAGTCGATAGGCAGTCATATCACACTAATCAAAGCACCGTACTGATGAGACCCTATAGATCAAAACACGTGTCTACGGTTAAACTGGCCATTGATGCATAGCCTAACAAGTCGATTCAATGACTGAGTAACTTGTGAAATTTTGAGTAAAATATAAAATCTCAATATTTTTGAGTATTATTAGTCATATTTTCTGTCAGCAGAATGCCCATTGTTCAAAAAGATTAAAAATTGTTCGAGTTATCATGACAAAAGTACGTTTCGAGAAAACGAGCTCTAAAGTTTTTAAATTTCTATTTGATGGTCATGCAGCTTACGTTTTTGGCTATAACTTCGTAATTTTTTAGAATTCGGGAAAACCATTTGGCTTAGATGATTAGATGATTTTTCTAATATTTTAGATGTTTTATCTTTGACATTAAAAGAATATATACGTTTGATATATTGATCTAATGTAATTTCATACAATTTTTAGTTTGTTTCAAATTTATAAATGATGATGTACGTGGTATACGTCAAAAACATCGATTATTAATAAAAATTAATGCAGAACTATATCCTAAAGCCGCTTTATTTTAATATAATTAGTTTGAATGATTTTTTACTTCGTTTATATAAATCGTTGTCATTTTATATCATTCGAATAATTAAAGAATCATAATTTCGTAGTAAAATAAAATTGTTTAGTTTTTTATTTTACACGATACGTTCTTACATTTTATATCATATGATTGAAGAATCATGTTCCCCATACTGAAATGGGCAATAAACATAGTCGCATTTAACCGGATTAGCAGACGTTTTGTTTAGGCGCCACGTTTAAAATAAGGCAAAGCATGGGAGGGGTGATAATAATTGCGAGATTATTGTATCTAAATAACAATGGCTGGCCGAGCTGTGTATGGCCCCTATAGTCAGAGATATCTTGTTTAATGCGTAAAACGGCTCAGTTACGCTGGCCCAACCTAATTGTCTCAAATCTAGATAGGCATTATTGACTATAGCACACACACACACACACACACACGCATGGCTGTTTATTATCATAATGGTTTAAACTTTAGACTGTATTTGTTCGCTAACGAAGGATAATTAATTATTGTCCATCGTCTGTTTCTGATAGAGACGGCGGAATAATTTATGCATATTGCCTACAATATAGATAATGGATTTGCTTCATTAATTTATTTAGCTTCGTCGTATATTTTGCAAATTATTTCGTAAAAATTTCATTGTCAATTTTTCTATTATAAAATATAATGAAATTACATCAATGATCGTAAAATTGAAAGAAAAATTAATGCTGGTTGTAAGGTTTTGGGTGCTTTGAGTACTTTTGCTAAGAATGTAAATGTTTCCAAAAAAGCTCGTTTCAGTATATACAATGCTGTTTTGGTGCTAATATTAATGTATGATAGTAAATGTTGGGTATGGCTGCAAAAGCACAAAAGAAAAATAACTGCTGTGGAAATGAGATCTGATACGTGTATGATGAGTGTGAAATTGAAACAAATTTTGTAGCAAAAGTTGATGTTAATCAGCTAAGAAGGTTCGGACATTTTGAGCGAATACCTAATGACCGTTTGATTTTTAATACATACACAACAAAATACAAGTTTGTCATTTTAGATTAAAATTCAAAAATAAATTGAAAAAAAATCGCCTACTTATAAGAAAAAAATACAATAGTAATTAAAAAAAAATTAATCAACAAATTGACTAGATAAAAAGACAAATTAAACGTCATCAATTTCCCTCTTCCTCCAGATTGTGTATCATCTTTAAAGTGCATTATGGCGTAACCTGTCTTATAAAGAAGTCACCCCACTAGTAGTAAATTATCTTTTGCGATAAAGAGTGTTGAAGAATAAGACACCAAAGTTTTTAGTATTTGCGTTGCATCTGAAACGAAATAGCTTGTGTATATGCACAATTCATTAATAATGTACGCACAGAAAATGCCAATTAAAATTAATTAACCTCGAACACAACAAATTGCATTTAAACTGTGTTAAATGTTTGTGTAAAGCATTAATACAATCTTCGTAAAGACCATACTTTATTGCGTTTTAATACAGAAGCATCGTCTTTTAATTTTCTGCATCTTGTATTCAAATACAGACATATTAATTATAAATGTTACTAGTATTTCAATTTCATTAATTATTTAAAAATTATTATAATTACGAAGATTAATTATCTCAATGCATATTTTATGCTCATTGCCGATAAAAAAAACCATGCAGTGGTACTTTGACTTACGAACTTAATTTCGTTTCTATTCACGTTTCGTAATTCGAAATATTCTTAAAACCCAGTTTTCCATTTTATCTTATAAAAAATCAATTTAACCGTTTCTAAATTTAAAATTTTTGAAAACAATAAAAAAGATATTTATTTGTGTACAATTTTAATTTTTTATCTTAAAAATTTTTCATTTTTCATACATGATTTGTATAAAAATAATCTTTCATTAAATTTACCAATATATTGATATTACGCCTATGATATTTATATTTCTTATGTAGCAGGATTATGTTCATCATCAGTTCTCGTAATTCCTAGGATAAACCTAGAAAATAGATGCTCGAGAAGCTGGACATATAGTATGTATACGGGGACCATTATTTTTAGACCAACCTCTGTAACATATTATAAAACAATGGATAAGACTTTCTCCAATATTTTTCCTCAAATCTATATAAATGCATATTCAATAAATATTCACTATATACTCCAGAAAAAATGAATTTTTTTGTAAATAAATTCAAAAATCTGCATTTGACAATAGAACGAAAAAAAAATAATATAAAGCAAAAATATATTTATCAATCTTTCAAAATATCGCTGGCCTTATTTTTATCAAGACATGAATATCTCTTGAAAGATTCTATAATGCTGACACAATAAATATCTTTGAAAAATTTTTATCCCTTCGACAGTTACAAATGGTTATATAAGTCTTCCGATTCATTCTATAATAGAACAAAAAAATTGAAGAAAAAAACAACTTGAAATGAATTAAATTAGTCTAACAATACGTTTCTTATCTGCCACTAACAATAAATTAACAGCAAATTGAAGCGTGAAATAATATAAGGACCTTAGTGGAAAAGTGACACACACGCCACCTTGATCAAAATTGAGTTTCATTTTATTCACTTTAAACTAGTAACCCCCCCATCCCGAAGCATCTCGAGCCAAAAACATCAATACAATAACATTAATATTACTGTAATAATATTCATTACTACATTTATTTTAATCATTCTGTATATTCAAAAGTATTTCTATTTGTAAACTTGTAAACTGCCTAAAACTTGTATTTGAAATTTATTTTTGCAAACTTAAAACTCAAGGTATTGACACGTTACATTACTTTTTGTACACAATATTCTCATTTCCAAACATTGGGCGGATTTTCATTACTGGTTATTTTAAATCTTTAAATGACATTATCTAGAAACTTGTAAAATGATTATTCGTCACAATTCCACTCTGGTCCTCATATCTTAACAAAACTTGAAAGAAATTTGAAATACACAAAATAAAAATATTTAATTGTTTTCTAGTGTTGAATAATAGTTTATAAAACGTATAAATAAGTTTCAAATTATTATTATTCACTTTTGTAACTCAGTATCAAATAAAAATTGATTAAAACTTTAATTACTTATAAATGAACGTGTTATATTTCAAATAGAATTAATATATACCATAATCGTAATACTTGGCAAAAGAATAAATTTTATATTACACACAAAAAAACACTAAACAAGAACAGAATACATTACTGTTTAAAGGAGTGCAAAAATATATAATAAGTTACCTAATAGTTTTAAGAACTTAGATTTAAAAATATTGAAAATTAGATTTAAGAATTATTTTTATAATAGATTTAAGAAATTTTTATATATGATTTACATTTTTTATATTATTATTTTGTATTTTGTATAGCATTTGAGCAAAATAAAAATTATTATTATTATTATTATTAAGAGACTACAAAAATACTTCATTATTGTATTATTTCTTACTGTCTATGTCTGAGTAAAAATACGTACGAAAAAAGTTTGAAAGATTGAAGATTTTATTGCTAGTACAACATTAGAGAGTACAGGTGTTGTAACAACACAAATAGCATAAGGGTGTAATCTATAAATAACCGTGTAGGGAAGGGTGTTTGCTTGGCTATAACTTATTGAATGAGACAGGCGTGTTGTTAGGTGTATATATAACGCAGACGAGAAATACAATAGTTCACAATGTGTTTGTTCCCTGTAATTCTTCCTACGTTAATTGATATAATTGACAAGGAAAATAAAATTTAATTTTATTGTTATTCCTATTAGATAGGTTAACATCGTCTAGTTGAATTGTTAAGAGAGACATCACACTGACAATTTCAAAAATCTTTTTTTGCATTTTCTAAAAGTTTATAGTGTGTAAAATAAAGGTACGTGAAGCTGGAACAACCATTTTAGCACAATCAATCGAAACCTATCAGAAAATTTAGTACTCATTTATTACTAATTTATTACGCAAAAGGCAAATTTATTACCCCTGTCTTTTAAAAAATACAAGGGGTTGTGCTAGCTTAACCGTGAAGCTAGCACAACCATAAGCACAATCACGAAAAATAAAATATTAACCTATCAGAAAATTTAGTACTCATTTATTACTAATTTATTACGTAAAAAAAATAATTATTACCCTTGTTTTTTAAAAAATACAAGGGGTTGTGCTAGCTTAACCGTGAAGCTGGCACAACCATAAGCACAACCACGAAAAAAAAAATATAAACTTATCAGTAAATTTAGTACTCATTTATTACTAATTTATTACGCAAAAAGCAAATTTATTACCCTTGTTTTTTAAAAAATACAAGGGGTTGAGCTAGCTTGACCGTAAAGCTAGCACAACCACAAAAAAAATATATAAACTCCTCACATACCATACTACTAATTGATTACTAATTAATTACTAGAGTATGATGAGCGTGAAATTGAAAAAAATGTTGTAGCAAAAGTTGGTGTTAGTCAGTTAAGATGGTTCGGACATGTTAAGCGAATGTCTAATGAACGTTTGGTTAAAAAGATTTATTTGAATGATTTTGATGGTATACGTTTGCATGGACGTCCGATCAGTAGTTGCAGTGGTATGATTGAGAGAGTGGCTTGCGTGAGCGAAAGTTGCCAAGTAGTAGAAATAAAAAAGCATGTATGAGAGGAATTATGAATGTGGATGAAGCGAAAGTTTTATAATTCCTCTCATACATGCTTTTTTATTCCTACTACTTGGAAACTTTCGCTCACGCAAGCCACTTTCTCAATCATACCACTCCAACTACTCATCGGACGTCCATGCAAACGTATACCATCAAAATTATTCAAATAAATCTTTTTAACCAAACGTTCATTAGACATTCGCTCAACATGTCCGAACCATCTTAACTGACTAACACCAACTTTTGCTACAACATTTTTTTCAATTTCACGCTCATCATACTCTAGTAATTAATTAGTAATTAATTAGTAGTATGGTATGTGAGGAGTTTATATATTTTTTGTGTGGTTGTGCTAGCTTTACGGTCAAGCTAGCTCAACCCCTTGTATTTTTTAAAAAACAAGGGTAATAAATTTGCTTTTTGCGTAATAAATTAGTAATAAATGAGTACTAAATTTACTGATAAGTTTATATTTTTTTTTCGTGGTTGTGCTTATGGTTGTGCCAGCTTCACGGTTAAGCTAGCACAACCCCTTGTATTTTTTAAAAAACAAGGGTAATAATTTTTTTTTTTTACGTAATAAATTAGTAATAAATGAGTACTAAATTTTCTGATAGGTTAATATTTTTTTTTTCGTGGTTGTGCTTATGGTTGTGCTAGCTTCACGGTTAAGCTAGCACAACCCCTTGTATTTTTTAAAAGACAAGGGTAATAAATTTGCCTTTTGCGTAATAAATTAGTAATAAATGAGTACTAAATTTTCTGATAGGTTTCGATTGATTGTGCTAAAATGGTTGTTCCAGCTTCACGTACCTGTAAAATAATGTGTTTGAACGGTTTTACAAAATTTGAACTTTTAGCGGAGTTGCAGCAACCAATACAAACAATACTTCAAACTTTCCCACTTCTTTTGTTTTAAAAAAAGTGTTTTTATTTTTTGTTTTAAAATAAATTTTTACTACTACCTCTTATCAAATGTAAATAGTATTTCTATTTTTCATATATTTTGTACCCATTAAATACTGCAGATTTTCTTCTTATTAAAGCAATATCAGTTTATTTCAATAACTGTATACATAATAAAATAATCTGATTAGTTTTGTAAATTTGTATATTTTCCTGCAACATGTACTATGTGCATTTTTAATTGTTTTTAATAAAAATAATCAAAAATTTAAAATTCGCTCTATATTAAAATTTTCAGCACTAATCTAACCTATAAAACAATAATTTATTACAGTATTATCACTAACTCATTCGCTCGTCAAAATAATGTCTCCCATCTATTATCATTTTATACGTACAGTTAGTGTGAAACCTATAAAAATCTCTTGTGTTCTTGTGTCTCACTCGCGCTCATATGTATCACTCCATATTATATCAACTGCCTCATAATTCATCATCCATTTCGCGATGGTCGCAAATAAACGTCATAAATTGCATAATACGTTCTCTGGAGCTGAGCAAAAGTAGAATGCCGTAAATGCTATCGTAAACAGAGGCGTCAGAATTACTTTCTTATCTGGCATCGTGCAAGAAACACTCGTGCACCGCGAATCTCAAACTCTGGTTCTCTAGTTTTCTTTTTACACAAATTTGTTTATACAGGTAGTTATCGACTTACGACCGTATGACTTACGACAGTTCGTCTCTTTCATACATGCGCATATTAGATATTCTATTAAAATTGAGATTATTTATTTTATATTTAGTTTATATAATTTTAAAAATTAACAAAAAACAATTAACCACTTTATTAATATTATTAATAATTCAATAAAAGAACCTGTACGAGAAGCACTGTAAATATGGATGAAACAAACGTTGCTTGTCTGGATAGGAATGTTTGGCGAAAAGTAATTTCTACTTAAATGCAAAGAGTTTGTACCACGCCCTCATAAGTACATTGCGTAATTGTACGTATGTATATATATATATATATATATATATATATATATATATATATATATATATATATAATACAGTATCAGTACTTCATAAACAAATTTAGTAATCTGTAATTAATATTAAACATTATTTTAATAATAATTAATAAAAATCGTAGATCCACATTATCTCAGTTATTTATTCAACGAAAACCATTGTTTGAGAATTCCTGCTGAAGCAGTAGCATTGAGACTCAATTCCTGCAAAGCGCATGTGTACGGATATTAACTTGCTAACAGGATACGGAAACTGGAACTGCGAGTGGCGCGAGTGGTGAGTCCTGGTCGCCTTTGTTCGCGATTTAATAAGTTACAGTGAACAGATTTTACAGACTTGAAATATAATATTCCTGCAATGTATTTTACAAAGACGCCAAGCAGAAAACGATAATAGATTCCTGCTGAAAATTACTGAATTTTTCACTTCTATTTAAAATTGCAAATTGCACAAGAATTTTTTAATGCTACTAACTACAATTTAAATCAACTGCATTGCGGAAAAATCTCAGTTTATCAACTCCTGTAGTTTTTTTTAGCAACTCCTGTAACTTTCAGCAATGCCTGTAACTTTCAGCATTCCTGTAACTTTCAGCAACTCCTGTAGCTCCACCAGTTGAGGCACTTAGTGCACTTAATCCGGCAAATATTGGAATTAATGATAAAACGCTTCCTCTCTATTCTACATACATACACAATCACGCCATGTACCCAAAAGAGTGTGACACAAACCCAATTTCTTTTTCTCCCTCAAGTTTTACTAAGATTTTAATTAATTTGAACAACAAATTTTACAAGTGTTTGTTGTTGAGCAAAAAAATTCACAATTTTTATTTAATATTCATTAAATTTCTGCTAAAACAAAACCCATTCAATACATTCAACTAAATATTTCCTGCTCTCTATCAACAATACAATATTATAACATAACAAAAAATGTTTCAAAACTAACTATATTAAAATAAAACGACTTTAGGTTGTAGTTCTATATTAATATTTTGACATATATTAATAAATGACATTTACTGTAAATATTATTTGTATCTTTTTATCCTGATGAAGACGTAAATTGAGTTCGTCAAAACGTCGATTATTAATAAATATTTAATACAGAACCGCAACCTAAAGCCGTTTTATTTTAATGCAATATTATTTTTACATCTAATTTCATATAAATTCATGATCAAAACAAGCCTTATTTCCTAGAAACTTTTCGCAGACGAATCTTATTCCGCACTACATCCAATAAAATTCAAAGCTGCACGTTTTAACTTCGCTATAATTCAATAATAAATTAGCGCGGTGCCCAATTAGTTCTTCGAGCAGAAGCGGAACTTAATTTTCTTCAATAAAAGTATCACTCGACGTCGAAATGATGGCGCCGCCGTATCGCCGTCGTTTTTTCCTAACAAAAACGGGTAAGATGAAACGACGCTCGTACGGGCGCCAATGTTTTCGTCATAAACAAAACTGTGTTCAGTTTGGCCAATTAAAATAAAATAATTGCCCGGGTTTTAAGTTGAATGTGACTTCTGAAGATGGGCTGTGACGATGCGCCGTTGTTTTTAACGGCAGCAAGTGTTGGATTATGTAGAACGGAGTTTCAATTAAGTTTATATTGCAAAATTAGGTTTTAATGTCCGTTTTTGCCATTGTGTTTATTTTTTGAAATCATAAATGTTATATGGAATGTTGTTGTCTCTATTTATTCTATTGTTAAGACTATTTAATTATAAGACTGTTAGTATGATGTATTTAAAAAGAGGAAATCCATCTGGTGTAAAAAATAATTAAAATTTCTTATTGTTAGAAAAATCCTTAAAATTATAGTAAGATAAATTAAAAATTTTCTGAAAATCTTGCAAAATTTCGAGTAAAACTAGTAAATTTACTAAGCGTTTATACTACAGTTACTACAGTTACTTCCCTACTAAATTTACTGTTGTTACTAGTAATATAATGACGTCATTCTACATACGGAATATAGTAAAATCATATGAATAATTTGTTATTCTTGAAATAAACCAAAATAAACAATGCCTTTTCCAAACATTTAGACTGTGAACCTATCTCTATTTCTCTATTCAAAAACCCATATTCCTTCTACAATATATTCACCTTCAGTAGCTTCAAATCACCATACTATTCTACGTTTCCCCTATTATCATAGCCATCTTAGAAATGAGCAAAAATGAACGAAAATAATAGTGAACAGAGAAATGCCAGGGGCATACATAATTAACCAACGAAATGGAACAGAAACTCTAAAGAGATGGAACAGAATCGAAACGAAATTGTAAAGAACAAGTTTCCAGTAACAATGTTATAATATGTCGATAGCAACAGTTATTGTTTCAGAAACAATAGGGCTGGTAAGTGTACCATTAGTGATTGTAATGATACGATTTCTTACCTGCATGTTACTTGTTCCATTCAGTTTTTATATTCAATTTCATGAAAGGTTTCAGTCGTAAAGCTTAGCCTGTATTATGAATTATAACCTGTAAAAGTCAATTCATGTTGCAAATATTTCCTCAGAATGTTTATTAGTTAAATTAATACTCACATTGTTGTTTTACTCATCTTAATAGAGTAATGTGTCGTTTCAGTTATTAATTGATTAATAATAACGAGAATAATAATAATAATCTTGAATATTTTTGACTAAGTTCTATGAAGGGTTCTTGATCTGTCAAACTTTCAATAGCGACATCTGGATTGAATAATTGAATTTACGATTTTATAATTTATTATAATTTTTATTGTAAAAATACAAAATTATATTTTTAAATACAAAATTATATTCTATTTTTAATGTATAAATAATTGTAAATTTTGGTAAAGTTGTTGTGATAATTTAATTTCGGTAGCGCGCCATTTTCAAATATACCTTGTTTTAGGAAAACGTTGGCTGTGCATTATTTCTAGTATTTTCTGTGTAAAACAAAACCCTTCGTTTTGGAGTGGGGTTTTTCGGGTATAAAAGCAGCATTCAGGGCTGAAATTAATCAGTTATTCTTTCGGAGACACAGAGGCTTCCTCGTAGATCTGAAAGACTAACACTTGAGCTCGCAGACAAAGTTGAGAGATCGGCTACCGGCTCTAGCTTTGAAAACGAGAACTGACTGTCAAAATCGCGGGTTCGGCTTCCGCCCCGGATCTTGAATACGTAAGTAGACTTTAACTGACAAAGTCGTGGGTTCGGCTTCCGCCCCAGACTTTGTTCACGGGACTAACTTTGACAGACGTTGTCGTGGGTTCGGCCTCCGCCCCAGACTTCGTTTACGGAACTAGACTTTAACAGACGCAGTCACGGGTTCGGCTTCCGCCCCGGGGCTTCGTGAACGAGACTAGAATTAGACTGAAACATCAAGCTAATAATTAATTACAGATAACAACTTTACCAATCTATATTTTTCCTTTTTGTTGAACTTTTTGTATTTCAAAGCACCAACGTCGTTTTTTTAATTAAACCATTTTTAACATCTTTCTGTTTATTTCTGGCCCAGTTCTACTGAGCTATCTAGAGGCAATCTGCCCCCTTCGTCGTCTTCTTTTCAGGTACCGTGGCGCCCGAATAATCTGGATTAAAAGAGCTACGAAGGGTTTGTACGTTATCTTAAACCGACTGAATCAAGATCTCGTTACAAATTGGCGCCCGAACAGGGACATCGAGAATAAGCAGAATGGAAAATGACGGTGAAAACACTGTACCAGCGGAAAACATTCAGGGTGCTTCAGAAACTACGGACGTTCCGCCGACGGCTGGTGTAAGCTGGATTTACGGCTTACGTAAAGTGGATTTACAGAACAAATTGAGGCATTTAGGGCAAGATGCCACAGGCAGCGTGTCGGATCTGCGGAAAAGGTTAGTGGAAATCGTTCGTTGTCTAAACGAGGCTACAACCACGGTCACCGAAACCGAAGCCTCCGAAATCGAGCAGACAAGCAGCGGCTCTGTCGGGGGTAATCAACCCGTTGCACCAGCTAACGTTTGCGAGATTGTTCGTAAATGGAACACCTGCTTTGACGGGAAAACTGATGCAGTTTCGTTTTTAGAACGTATTAACGAATTGAAAGATAGCTATCAGATACTTGATGCTCGGCTCCTTACTGCTTTGCCGGAATTGTTTCGTGGAACACCGTTGCAATGGGTCCGTAACAACCGCGACGAGTGGGAAACTTGGCAGGATTTTCTCGATGACTTTCGTACATATTACGTGGGTTCTGATTATAAATTACGTCTCGAAGAAGAAATTAACCGTCGCAAGCAACGCGCAAATGAAAAAGGGCGAGATTATCTGACTGACATACGCACCCTCGTCCGAAGATATGGCCAGCTCTCGCCGGAGCAAGAACTGTTTCGGATATACAGCAATATGCTGCCCGATTATCGGCAATACATTCGCCGCCGGGACGTCACCAGCATCCGCAAATTGGTTCAGGAGATGGAAGAGTTTGAACTGCTGCAGACAGAATTGAAAACTGACAAGGAAATTTCACGTTTACATACTGTTACTGCCACCAGTAGTAAACCTGTCGTTGGAACAGCAGCAGATGCGTCCGTGCAGTGCTGGAGATGTGGTCAACATGGCCATTTTCGTAGTTCTTGCCGCAACACTCCTAAGAAATTCTGCTGGAACTGCAATCGACAGAGCGTGCTAACCCGAAACTGCGGCTGCCAGACCAAGCAGCTACCAGAGAAGAAAGTTGGAAATACAACCGATCACCGTCTTTTCCTTGATATTTCCATCAAAGACCAGAAGTTTCGGGCACTGGTGGACACTGGCGCTATGTTCTCCTACGTTGATGCACACATTGCCGAGGGCCTAATCGATAATCGAACCCAATACGAGCAACCTCTCCACCAACAAGTACAGCTTGCAGATGGAAGCTTCGTACAAACGCAAGGTACGTTATCGGTTGGTTGCGTCATAGGAAATATCTGGAAACGTTTGTCCTTTCAAAGCCTGCCACGGCTGACGCATCCAGTTATCCTTGGAATCGACGCTCTAGAAGCCTTCGGAGCTAACATCAACATAGTTCAGAGACGGATAACTTTTGACGCACCTTCCACTGCAATTGCGCAAGTGGGAACCATCCAACCTCAGCCAGAAAAGCATATGCTCAGCCACAAAGCCATAGCTGTCAACGCCATAACAACCGACTGTCCGTGGTATAACCGTACGTTGCAGAAAGTCGTTCAGCAGCCACAAGACCATTCCGAGTATCGCGTGATTAACGGCCGACTACATCGGAGATTTCGGGGACCAGCTGATCTGTCCGACACCGACCCAGTCCGAGAATGGAAATTATGTATTCCGACTGAACAGCGTCGGCAGATACTAGCCAAAAACCACGACGATCCAACGGCAGGACACTTGAGTATAGCAAAGACACGGGCCCGACTAGCCCTGTGTTACTACTGGCCGGGAATGTACAACGCAGCCGCTACCTATGTTCGCCGATGCTCCAGCTGCCAAGAATTCAAGGCCTACCGAGAATCTCAAGAGTTGGCTTGCGTTATTCTCGCCCACGCGACCACTACACAGAACCGCCGTCGATATTCCGATCCACGTACAAGGAAGAAACGCGTGTTGCCACAAACACGCAATCTTTGCAACAGAAACGGTAATAAATTAATAAATTTTCATAAATCTGCTTTTGTAGAGGTTGACGAGCCTATACCTGCCTCGGAAACTGCCAGCCTTGTCGTTTCCCAAATCGGCACCCAGTTTCAGTCACCGGCCTGCCGTCCACGTAACCAGCAACGTGCTAGTACGTCAAGCACGTTTCATCAGAATCCGGCTGGTAACGTCACCATTGAGGCATGCCCGCCGACCCAAATTAGCCGTAACGGAGTCCTCGCCGCAGCAACAGCCACCACTCTTCAGGCCGCTCGTCCAGAGAAACCCCCAGCTCGAATGTGGCGGCGGATGCGTATACCAGTGCCGCGGCCTGGAGGAGGTATTCAGTGGCAAACAGTTTTTAATCCTGGTGCACCCCGACAGCCCAAAAACCGTTCTAAAAAAAATAAAATAATTATAAACTAAACTCTTAATATCTTTTCTTATAATTATTTTCTTTTTTTTTGTAAAGTAAGGGGAGGATGTAATGATACGATTTCTTACCTGCATGTTACTTGTTCCATTCAGTTTTTATATTCAATTTCATGAAAGGTTTCAGTCGTAAAGCTTAGCCTGTATTATGAATTATAACCTGTAAAAGTCAATTCATGTTGCAAATATTTCCTCAGAATGTTTATTAGTTAAATTAATACTCACATTGTTGTTTTACTCATCTTAATAGAGTAATGTGTCGTTTCAGTTATTAATTGATTAATAATAACGAGAATAATAATAATAATCTTGAATATTTTTGACTAAGTTCTATGAAGGGTTCTTGATCTGTCAAACTTTCAATAGCGACATCTGGATTGAATAATTGAATTTACGATTTTATAATTTATTATAATTTTTATTGTAAAAATACAAAATTATATTTTTAAATACAAAATTATATTCTATTTTTAATGTATAAATAATTGTAAATTTTGGTAAAGTTGTTGTGATAATTTAATTTCGGTAGCGCGCCATTTTCAAATATACCTTGTTTTAGGAAAACGTTGGCTGTGCATTATTTCTAGTATTTTCTGTGTAAAACAAAACCCTTCGTTTTGGAGTGGGGTTTTTCGGGTATAAAAGCAGCATTCAGGGCTGAAATTAATCAGTTATTCTTTCGGTGACACAGAGGCTTCCTCGTACATCTGAAAGACTAACACTTGAGCTCGCAGACAAAGTTGAGAGATCGGCTACCGGCTCTAGCTTTGAAAACGAGAACTGACTGTCAAAATCGCGGGTTCGGCTTCCGCCCCGGATTTTGAATACGTAAGTAGACTTTAACTGACAAAGTCGTGGGTTCGGCTTCCGCCCCAGACTTTGTTCACGGGACTAACTTTGACAGACGTTGTCGTGGGTTCGGCCTCCGCCCCAGACTTCGTTTACGGAACTAGACTTTAACAGACGCAGTCACGGGTTCGGCTTCCGCCCCGGGGCTTCGTGAACGAGACTAGAATTAGACTGAAACATCAAGCTAATAATTAATTACAGATAACAACTTTACCAATCTATATTTTTCCTTTTTGTTGAACTTTTTGTATTTCAAAGCACCAACGTCGTTTTTTTAATTAAACCATTTTTAACATCTTTCTGTTTATTTCTGGCCCAGTTCTACTGAGCTATCTAGAGGCAATCTGCCCCCTTCGTCGTCTTCTTTTCAGGTACCGTGGCGCCCGAATAATCTGGATTAAAAGAGCTACGAAGGGTTTGTACGTTATCTTAAACCGACTGAATCAAGATCTCGTTGTATAGACGAAAGGACAAATGTCTAAGTTGGTCACGATGAAGGTATACAAATAATATGAATATCAGACATATTGATTTTTGGTCTCCAGAAAGTTTTAATTATTCGGGAATTTAATTTCCGGACCCAAATGTACAAGAGTCTGCAAGACGCTTCTTTAATGAAAATTATTAAGATTTTTATCTATTTTGAAAGTTGGAGCTTGCTTGTTTGATGAATAAATAATAATGGTGTTGAATAAAGCTTGCGGATAAAATACGACAATATTTGTTGAATGTTGAACAAAGTTTATCTACATTAAACGTAGAAAGTTACATTAAAAATAAACAGTTTTTAAATAATATTTAATTATTTTAAATTTTTATTATTTAATTATTTGGTAGTTCGCGTGTTATGTACACTCTAAAAAAACTGTTTATTTAATAAATTTAACAAGAAATTCTATACGAATCAAATATCCAAATTTATTAAATTAGTATTTCAATAATTTCTAATCTTTCATCATGTGAATGTAATTCCAAAACTATTTAATAAATATCAGACAAAACACTGACCTCGCCCAAAAACCTAACCTAACTCTTATCCAATTCCACGACCATTTATCAACCGTTCTAAATTTCCTTGCTGTGTTTCTAAAGACGCCAGCCGTCGCAAACATCGAAGCTGCAAGGTGCCGTCTGTCTGTCCATTTATCGTTTATCGAACCACAGCCTCGTTCGACGTATATAATCGTGCACAGAGTGAAAGACGCCTGCCTCAATGCATATCCACATACGAGAAGGATAGATGTCGCTCGTGCATTGACGTTGATGTAATATGTGTTCGTTCCACTGATAAGGGGTTGTGTATTCGATGTTAAATGTGGATGCAGATCGAAGATGATTAGATGATCCGTAAACAGATGGAGACGCAGAGGTGATAGATGAGTTTGTTTACGCAGGTGACAAATGAACAATTATTTACAGTTGTATTATAGTAAGGCACTGGGGGTTAATATTGATTTAGTGTTAAGCTAGCAAGTAAATATTGAGTATAGGAACGATTTACAGTTACTTACGTTAAAATTACCACACGCAAAAAAATATATTATAATTTTTATAATAAATTATTATAAAATTAGAAATAGCCACACAATATTATAAATTTTATAAAACTAGTATTATATGAAAAAGTCCTACAATACTGTGTTATGATTGCTGTATATTTATGTTTTTGTTTCTGAATTTTCTAAAAAGAACATTTATACATTATTATATTTGAGTATTAACTGTATTTAAATGATATATCTATCAACTAACCAGATTAGTGTATATATATATATATATATATATATATATATATATATATATATATACAAAAAATGGATGATGTGATTGTACGTTGAAAATTTATTTGAAGAAAAGAAATTTTTAAATAAATTTTCATATAATTAAAATTTAAACTAACTTCTTTAAATTCATCATTATAATAGAACCATTTTTTGAATAACATTTGTATATACATATAACGACCTACATTTATTTTCTTTCTTTTTCTTTTTTCTTAATTAAAATATGTATATTTCTATTTCCGTAACATTTTTAACATTTAGAAATATTAATATCAACTTTTCTTTCATTTAATATTCCTACATATTTTATAAATGAAACAAGAAAATTTCCACATTTTCATAATTTCTAATATTTCATTCCATAAACTTTACCTGCAAAACAAAAATTGAAACTTTAGGAAAAATTAATTAAACACAGCATAAACAACCAACAATAAAATAAATTTCTCGTATTAAAACGTAAAGGAAAACAAAACAAAAAAAAACGTTTTTCTTATACAAAAAAATTAAAATGCAATAACGCGTAACACCGACCACAATGGACCATTCTTCAACGAAGAATTCATTCGCAATAAAACGGCTAATAATAGGTTATATTAAACAAATACGAAAGTATGTATGATAACATACAGACTGGTGAATACAATGAAAGTAAAATAAAACACGTTTCGTCGTCTTTCATTTATATTGTAAATTCCGATAGATGTGAAAGTTTACAGCATGCTGTGTGTATCAAGATGCAAAAACTCATTGGGATTTTTCATTGACGATGCTTATAACTTATAAACGTTGGTGACTATTTTTAGGTATTGCGATAGGAAACACACGCTTAAGGCTGTCGCACTTTGTATGTTTTATTAACCTATTAGCATCGAAATTGTTATTTCTATCGCATAATTAAAATAAAATCTGCTTTGGCCACCACAAAACCGATCGTCATCGTATTAAATAAATTTATGGAATAGAAAAATTTGTATACTCTAGTTATGGTAACTAAAAACAAAACTGTCTTAACATAAATATTTACAGAATTGTATATATTATAAAAAAAATATTTAACCAAATTTCATAATAAATTTATCCATGAAATGATTTTAAAATTAGTCAATAAAATATTGTTATTATTCTCTGGATATATTTTTAACCAATTACATATGATTATTTATTATTTGCTTATTTTAATAATAAATAAAAATTGGAAATATTGGCCCTTAAATAACTAAAGACAAATACAAGTAATTAGATTACAAAATATTTATTCACATATGAACCAAGAAAGCCTAAAATTTCATTATAATTAAATCTAACATGATCAGAAGTTAGTGAAAACGTATTTAAATCATCTATTTTTTATATAAGAACTAAAACATTATAAAAATTATCTAAAGATTTATTCTGTATATGTTTTAAAATTTTGATCGTACAACATTTTTTTTTACAAAATCCTTAATGGATTTTATATAAACCACAGTGTGTTCCCAAAGCCGTTTTAACAACATTGTGGTCGACTGGGTCTCCTCCTACAATAACCACTCACAAAAATTAAATGCAAATACTTTTATATCGCATAGAACTAATTTAAATGTCAAATATATTTTCATTAATGGCAAATCAATTGACATACACAGATTAGCAAAGAGCTCCTATAGGGCCCATGCGTTAAGACGGCACTGTGTATTCCTGTTTACTACAAGGTGCGACAACCTTTATCCCAACACCAATGCAACGCTTAAGTGATTTACCAGACACACACACACACAGACTACACACTAACTAAAAACATAAGTTCCCTTCTGCTATAGCAACTAAACACATTTTGTTGTCAAACTTTTTGTTCCCATAGCATCCAGCCCAACTAAAACAAAGTCAACGTAAGTAAGAGATGTCAAGTGTAAAATTATCTCAACCTTCGAATCTACCTCGGGAAAAACTTTCGATAGGATATTGTTTTTGGTAACCCAATAGATGCGCTATTTTCGCCCCTTCGAAAAGTTTTTATCCGGTCCGATATCGATTTAAATTTGATACTTTTCAAGTGAACCGATAAAATATTTACAAAAGATACCGGATACTGACTTCTTGTCGGTAAAATATCAAGAATTTTTTGTTCATAAATAATTAATGTACATTTGCAAGTTTTTATAAAGTATATGTATTAAAATGTTGAGACATCATAAAATTTATATAAAAAATAATATTATAGTGGAATTTATAGATAACCGCATTTAACCACTAACATAAGTGTAATTCCTGTTCTATGTTCTGTAAAATATAATAATAAAAAATATATTTACAAAAATTTACAGTATACAGCAAAATTAAGCTTTTAAAACATACCTAATATACCATCTAGAAAATAATTTCTCGAGCTATATTTACATCTATTAGCAAACCCTAAATTTACTTCATTCAAAACGGAATACTTCGCAAATTACTTGAGAAAATCAAAGTGGTAATATTTTCCATATGACAAACCAAGCGTAATCAATGAAAATTATATGAAACAAGTTCTCGATGTCATATCATAAGCAATTAAAACCTGAACGAGGGTACCAGCAAATATTTAACCGAATCTCAAATATTTACCGTAAGTATTTCGTCATCCCAAACATTCGTTCATCGTTCAGCGCACAGAGCAGATCTAAAACAAGATGAAGGAAGCATCTACTCTAGGCGGTACTGTCAAGATAAATTAATACGACGAACTTAATTAAATTTCAGTGAAAAGTTCTAAGACAAGCGTTTTGCTGTGTCCGTTTCATCGTTCTGATGTATCTCCACGAGAGTTCATAGACAGACGCTTAAAATAGGTACTCGATGGGGCAAGCATAGTGCCGGAAGTTTGATTGTGAGAGGAAACGGATTGGGGAAAAAATATGTGGACTTAACACGTTTTTATTAACACGTTTTTATTAACTCGCTTTCTTGTTAAATTTAAATCAATACGAAAAAGCAGAAAATAATTATTTAAATAAAAAACAATATTTTAATATACCACATTTTTCTGTGTATGTATGTAAGTATAAAATAAGTTCTGTTAGCCTCATACAGATTATGATCCATACAGAAAATAGTAAAAAATGTAAGAAATAGCTGTCATTACTCCACGTTTTTCTAGAAAGGGCTAGGAGAAATTATTTTATCTAATTGTTATCTAGTAACATGTTTCTATATTCTATTTATTTATTGTATATATCATTTGTGCCATTTTTCCTAATGATGATGTACGTAGAGCACATCAAAACGTCGATTATTAATAAAAATAAATACAGAACTATATCCTCAAGCCGTTTTATTTTAATATAATAAGTTCTGAAAAAATTTTTACAATATAAATATTTTTTGAAAAAAAAAAATAATCATTTTTTTTTAAGAAAATAACAATAATCTTTCAATAGTTATTTCTAAGCTTTAAATGTAATTATCTCAAAACTCATAAAGTAACATATTCGTCACTTTTCCACTGAGATTTTCAAATAACAATACCATTAACATAATATTCCTGAATCTAACTCTGCTCACCAGACAACACTAATGCGAACTAGCAATGTCACATCACACTAAGACGGATACTGGTGGGGGCTATAGACGTATTTGATTATCGAAGGCGACGTCCGATTAGCAATTGTCAAGAATGTTTCGCGTGATTTTAATTAGCAGTGAAGCGGAACATCTCATCAAAGTGCCCAGCCTAGTTTCGGATTTATTTCAAACATTAATCGATACTCGATAATCGTATTTGATCGCAAAGCAATTGATAAAATCGAGAGAGAGAGAGAGAGAGTTGTACGTCACGGTTTTTGTTTTCAATTGATTTTTGACGCTTTCATCTCTTTACCGTTGAAAATTGATGGATAAAAACAAAAGAATTCAAAATTTGTATTTGATACTTTCTCAATTTTACCTATATGGGCGTTCGACTAAATATTTTTTCAGCTGTTATCTGATTCATTGATTTTTTGTAATTTTTGCGATGAGATTTAAACCTTTCTATTATTGAAAAATAAAATAAGTATTCAACTGAAATTTTTGAAAATATACTTTCAATTATAAACAAATAAAAAATAAATAATTACCACAATTAAAAAACTTCTTAAAGCTACAAAGAAAAAATAGAAAGGCTTTAGGATTAAGTTCTGTATAAATTTTAATTAAAATTAATTTTATATAAAAACCTGAGGCAATTGATTTACACTAGTTTACAGACGTCATAGGAAAATTTTTACATTATATAAGTTATAAAATACGAAATTTTATGTAAGTAATAATTACTTACTAAAAATAATTATTTATTTATTTAGTTTTTCGGTAAAAAAAAAACAAAACTTTTCGCCACAGTAAGATCATGTTTTAATTTATTATTCATGTTATAAATACGCATTTAAAAACTAGAATAAATTTGATTCGTTTTTCTACTTTCCAAAAAAAAAAATTATTTCTAATTTTTTAATAATATTCCGTATACAATTTCATCACAATAATCTACACCCAATTCACAAACCATTCACGGTAACACAATAATCTTTTATCCATCAATATAAAACAAACTGTATATCCAATTTAACCATCCGTGTGTATGTGTGTGTTCTACTACAATTGACTACAGTAAAAACACATACTCCCTCACGAGGCTGCAATTACCACCTGCCCCCGGGGGCCTAATCAAACGAGGTAAAATGCGGCCCGCCCGTGCGTTAAGTGCAATTCGGGCGCTACCATACCCTACCGTTCTTTTTTACCGGTTCGAAAACCGGTAAACCGTTTCGCTCTTGTTCCCGAAAAAGCGGGCGCCATTTACATTTATCGCTATTCAATAATCAATGGACGTAGCGAGGCGTGCACTAGATACTGAAAGATACTGACAGTGTTATTGTGGAACAAATGTTGAAGATGGTGTAATAACTGGGGCATTGTCGGAATTTGGAAATTTTATTTTAGGGGTTGGATTACGGGTAGTTGAAGATTGTTTATATACAGAGTGGGTATATGGATATTTTATTTGAAATTAAAATTTGAGGTTAGAGTTTGCGGTTATTGCAATAGTTTGGAATGTAAACATAAAGTTTTATTGACGATGACAAGTAAATAGTTCGTATAATATAAAAGATAATTTTAGTATAGATATATAAGTATGATTTTGTAGTTTACAAGAATAATTTTATTATTTTAAGAAATAATAGTTATTTATTATATACTAAAAAACCTTTTTGTAGTATATAAAAGCAGTTTCACACGTTGCTAAAAGTACGACAATTTTGTTTATAATTATTTAAACATATTTTATTAAATGAATCATGGAATTTTATACGTAAATGTAAATTTATGGCGTATTGCAGCCCCCACAAAATTTGTAACCATTTTTTGATTATTAAAATTTGTTTATAATATATTTGTTTACGTGTGTACCAAAATTCATGTACTTGGTTTACTATTAAAATAAAAACTGTTTTTATTTTAATACAATGAATTCTGAAAAATATTTTACTATGGTTTACTATTGTTTATACATATTTTAATAAATCAATTAGTGAATTTTTTATGTAATTTTATGGCGTATTGTCGTCCCCACGAAGTTTGTACCCACTTTTTAGTCATTACAATTTGTTTATAATATATTTGTTTATGTGTATACGAAAATTTAGGAGCCGACAACTTGGTTTATTATTGTTTAAACATATTTTAATAAATCAATCAGCAAATTTTACAAGTATTAATAAGTTTATGGCTTATTGCCGCCCCCACAAAGTCTGTCACTTATTTTTGATTATTGCAAATTGTTTATAATATATTTCTGTGTGTGTATGCAAAAAATTGCTAACCGACAAGTAAATTTGTAAAAAAATTTGCAATTTTACTGTTTTAACATTAATGACCATTATAAGAATATGTTGGCTATGTCAGTGTTGGTGTTTTCACTTCGGTCATATGTACATTGTTTTAAGTATTTTAAAATATATTTATTAAAAATACAAACTACATTTACATAAACAAAAAACGAATATCTTTTTTTCTAATGTTTTTTGTTGAGGAAAAAAAATTCTCGTAAATTTTCTTTGTTCATAAAACTAATTTGTGTTATACAAATAAATATAATAAAATACAAATGGTCTGTTTAAACTAAACTTAGTAAAACAAACGTCTAATCTCAGAGAAAACAATAAAAGTAAATACGCTACCAGTAACCTACCATAATACTGTAAATACTTAACTAAAAGGTAATATAAAATTTGAATTTCTCTAACCTTTTCCAATATATATATATATATATATATATATATATATATATATTAGTTAAATAAAACAAATGCTGTCCGAAATATTGTCCGAACACAAAAATCTATCGTGAAAGTGTTCGTTGTCTGAATTGTTTGCAGTCCGAACTGTTCGTTAACCGATCACCCACTGTACAAGAAGCTTCATAAATGTGGATATAGCAAAAGTGGTTTGTTTGGATAGGAATGTTTAGCGGAAACTAATTTCTACATATTGAAAAGACTTTGTACCACACCCAAATTTATAATATGCATACTTATCTTCGAAAACTTCAGTCGAGTCTCAAGTAATTCCAATTCAACTATCTCGCTAATTCACCGCTAAAAGCACAAAATTCTCCCCCCGGCTCAACCTCGTACTTATTCAAGTTTTGCATCGGCACCACTCCTAGCATTTGTTCGGAATGTAATCAACAAGGAAAAACAATGCTTTCAGTGCGCAGAGCAACTTTGTAATCTCTGCGTAACTTTTTTGAAGAAACACTCTCAATGTGATACTGTTGCAGATTTTCCTCACGAAAGGAGAATGGGGCAAGAATAACCGTAGTATGATGGTGTGCCACGGTTTGAAACGTGGTGAATATGGAATGTGTGCCCCCGGAGGAATTACCGGAACTTATTCCATGGGATAAATACTGCGGTTGCACATGCCAGCTGCTGCATTGTATTGTATATGGAAAGTTTAGGAATGCATGTGTGAATATATGATGAAGATATATTGTATATTTTAGAATAAATATGAAACTCAAATTGGAGATGTAAAAAACATGATTATATTAATTTAATTAAATATATCAAATTATAAATATTTGATTAAAGATATATTTTTGGATCAATAAATTCCGAAAAATTATTTTTTTACTTTACTCATATACTTACTCTCAATGAATATTTTTTTAAACCGATCCACTTAGCACTTGTGGCCCACTCTTTAAAAAGTTTGAAGACCCCTTTTCCTGGTCTCGTACTATACCAACTCTATGAACCAACATCAACCTGTACCAACATTCTATTATATTTAACAGCACCAGATAAAAATCAGAGAAAAAAAACGGTACATTTTTTACGATTCAATCATCGGGATCTAGTTCCGTTTGGCTGCACAGGTATAAATTGAATTAGAATTTACAATATCGTATCTTTGGATAGTATTCCGTTTTAATTGTTTATATTAAATGTAAAAATTTAATGAGAAGTTAATGAATATACGCGTGCCGGTTTAATCCAAGCTAGCTCGCAATAAAATGTAGTTTTGCTTGGGTATTTAATTACACGGCTTATACATATCCGAGCTTGCATCGCATATCGCATCGCGTTCAAAACGCCAGCTGTTAATATTATGACCTCATCCATAAAGTGCACTGTGTTTATATTATCTGGTCTTGTTTGTTCTTACAATATTGATAAAATGCCTTTGCTTGCTGGTTACTAACTTAATTATGACTTATCATTAAGTGTATACTTTTTTTTTTAATCTACTCCGCGTACCAACATTATGCATACTTCGCCTATATATTAGTGAAAATATTCAAATATGGATGTGTTTCAACATACAAAAACAATATTTACTTACTAATTTCTTACTAATTGTCACTAATTCTCTGTAATGTTCTACTTTCCAAAACTGTAGTACCACTACTTTTTTTAAATTATTTTGTAGTTGAATTTATTGTGTATACTATCTTTTCATATGTTGTAGTATATATTATGTTACGAGTATATATTATGTTACGAGAAGTAGAAAGCGATGATTATTGTGTTGAGTTCAGATACTTGTGTCCGAGGCCAAGTAATCTGGGCGAAACACAAAAAAAGCTAGGGTATGTATGATGTAAGAAAATGTATCAGTAACCTTCTCAAACTAATACATTCTTATTTTAAATAGTTTTTTGTTTCTTTTGTTTTCCAAATAAAATTTTCAAAAAAGAAAATAAAATAAAACTGGTATATTTACTAGTGGTGTCATAAACAATAAATATTTCTTGAATAAATTTCAACTATTATTTTTTTACATTGTTTTACATTTACATTTTACAAATACATTTTCTTTACAAACAGAATTTTTACAATCTTTCATTACTACAAGATGTATATGCGATGATATTCAAAAAAGTAAACCTTTCACAACATACATAAATAAATTTCATATTCAAAATAAATCTGCAATTCTGCGATATTTATACAAAAAGCTAAATCCGCAATCCATATAGAGAGATACATAGCTCGTTACTGCTGCCCTGACAACGCATTTAAATTTTGCATTGAAAGTCAATAGAATTTCATTGGAAATGATAAAATATAGAAGAGAAAGATTTCAGAGAAGGAAAAAAAACGAGAATTGTATATTCGTTACGACTAGTAAATTCTTCTTTGTGAACAAGCAACAGACACAAATATCATTTGATTTAACGCTAGGAATTCCCGGCAATATAGCAAATTTCTGATGTTTTCTTCCTTTTGAAAGTATCTATGCAAAGTTGTCTTAAAAATAATTCACAATCTGTTTCTTGGAGATTTAACTTCATAGAATTCAAAGTGGAAATAAAATTAATAATTTATTGCATTTTCTTAAATCTTCTATATTTACGTATAAAAAATACGAAAGATATAACAAAATTTAAGTAATTAATAAAAAAATTATTTAAATAAATATCAGAACATTCTAAATTCTAATTTATATGATGTAAATACCATCATATATAATAGCTCACTGCAACATACTTTTGTATTACAAATATTCGATTCTTTTTCAACAACATATATATACTGGTATATTATTGCCAAACTATCATAACCATTATTTACATAGCAATCTAGTAGTTTCGATAAAAATAAAATACGTTTAAAATAGTTCACATTCAGCTTATGACCCAAATAACAGTTTATTCATTTAATATCGCACACATCCTTGAAACCAATATGCGAGGAGTCACATTTCCCATTCTAGCTTATGTGACTAATATTAAGTCTGTCCTTGTCCTTCTCAATTTCTAATAACTGCAGTTGTATAAATAAATTCATTTAATCATTGCATTGTAGGTATAATATAACCTTCCGAAAATAGAATTTCAGTTTATGTACATGGAAATTCAATTAAGACTACTAATTGCGCTAATAAATATTTTTTTTCGCATTTTTATTAATTTGTAATTAGTTTTCTTGTTGCATTCATATATCTAATCTATATTTATTTATGTATAAAGTTGCTAGATTTTTCGCCACGGTGTTAACACAATGAATATAAATATTTAATATTAAAATAAATGCATATCTGTTTCTAAATTAGAAAAATGAATATTTAAATTACATTAAATGTGGTGTAACTTTCTTTTATTGTTATTATGTATAAATGTTACAGTGGTTAGTCTTAAAAAAAAAAATTAAATATTTAAAAATTTCACTATGATATTTATAAAGTAAACTGACTAATAATAGTGGAATTCTGAAAAAATCTGAATTATAATTGTCAATTAACTGAAATTGACGTAATAGTTTTCAGTATGACCGCCGAAGATGTCAGATTAAATACACTTGACGTTGTAATTATAATAAATTGTAATAACAAAAAAAAAAAATTTCGTGGGGCGGCAATACGCCACAAATTTACATAAAAAATTCACTAATTGATTTAATAAAATATGTTTAAAAAATACTAAACCAAGTTGCCGGTTTTCTGAATTACAATAAAATTTGTAAAAGTTATTCCAATTTTATTATTGTAACAGTAATGGCCATTATAAGAAAGTGTTATCTGAGTGTTGCTGTTTTCACGCCGGTAAAATAAAAATATAAACAGCTGGTTTTAAATTAAGTCCGATTTAACTATTTTTAGAAGTTTTCCTGGCAATTATTTTAACTAATTTTTTGTATATATCGACATCATTGCCTATATCCCCATTGTGAATACAGATTTATATCGTTGTTGAGCTTCTGTTGTTGGCGCATACATTTAACTTGCGTAGCACGGCTACCACGCATGGCATGGCACGTACGCTAATGGAATTACCCCCACTGAATTAAAAGCAAACGTTGATTACTGGTCACCGACAAATGCATATCTATCTATTAGGTATGTACTTTAACTATACGTACATTGAATAATATGAAAACATGTGAATATCGCAAATCGCAACTGGAATCCGATCCGATCCGATCAAATTCATTCATCGCTAATTATTAATTGATCATATTCCCATTATACACTCTCATTTGTTTTGTAATTTGCAAAAAAAATTGACACAGTTTTCTGTTTTATGTTACAGTTTATTGGTATACACTCTAAAAAAAAATTATGTATTTCTAGGTATAATTACTCAACCTGCTGTAATTTTAGATAATTGTTTAAAAATACATAATATCAGAACTATTACAAACATTATGTAATATGATAATTACCAACGGGATGGAAAAGTACATATGTATATTATGTAATATTACGGTTTTTTAATAAAGTCTCTTTTAGTAAATTTACAGAACGTCAGTCAATTTGTTGTCAGGAATTTTCCACAAATAATTGAAATAAAATTGGGTTTCCTTTAATTTAAAATTTATAAAAATTTTATAATCCAGTTATTTATTTTATTACTTAGTAACATGTTTCTGTGGTCTGTTTATTTATTGTATATGACATTTGTATCATTTTTCCTGATGATGATATACGTAGACTATATCGAAAGGTCGATTTTTAATTAAATTAATACAGAACTAAATCCTAAAGCCTTTTTATTTGAATAATTTTAAAATTAACTCAAAAAAAATTCACAAATCGTTGTAAACTTTCAAATAATATACTAGATAATATTAACTTTCTGAATTATATTGCATTATTATTTATAATAAATCCTATCTTTCATTTTTAATAACTGCATAATACTGTACAACATGGTTAGGTATCATAGTATAAAATTAATAAATAATATTTCAATAATATTGTAAAGACACGAAACTAAACAAACCATATAAAACTTATCATTGTTTATTTGCCATGCACCAAATAATATCAATAAAAATTAAGTGAGTATTTATTGATTTTATAATTCAATACTATATTAAAATTCATTTAATATTCATATTTATAAAACAGAACACAAATATTTGGATACAATTTTCATTTTCATATTGAAGTCACATAAATATTAATATAAATTCATGTTTACTACACCTCGTCACAATTCAAAATTAATAAAATTTTAATTAACGTCCAATGAGTAGGTGGTAAGTGGTATGATTGAGAATGTTTTGCGTGAGCGAAAATTTTCAAATAGGAATAATAGAGTATGTATGAGAGGTTTTATGAATGTAGATGAAGCTAAAGTTGCTTGTCTGGATAGGGATGTTTGGAGAAAGCTGATTTCAGGATAGTGAAAAAAGTTTATGCCACATCCTTTTGGGTACATGGCGTGATTGTATGTATTAACAAAAATAAAAAGTCAGAAGCTGAAAATATCAGATATAATTTTTTAACATTTATCATTTCGATTAAGCTAATTAGGGCCCCTAGCTTTCAGTTTTACTAAACAAAATAATAATTTATGAAAAAAAATTAAGCAATTTTTATATTTATTAATACTATGTAGTATTAAAAAATACACCTATTTAGTAATAATATTGTAAATTAATTTCTTATGTGATAGTGCATGGATGTTTGTAATGTCTTTTTTTTCTAAATTAATAAAATAACTACTGGCTAATTAATGACAAAATAATAATTTTATGCGAAATAAAACGACTTTAGGAAGTTTCGACGCACTCTACGTACATATTATCATCATCAGGAAAAATAATAATGACGTATGAAATGTCGATTTTTAATTAAAATTAGTACAGAATTAAACTAAATCCGTTTTATTTTAATATAATAAATTCTGAACGATGTTATACTGTCTGTAAGATTTTAAGCGAAATATTAATAAAAAAACCAATAAAATAATATCTTTAGAAACGATCGACTATGTTTATATTTTCAATTAAAATCATATACACTCAAAACTTGAAAAAACAATAAAACTCGACGTTAGATTACATCGATTAAAAACATTTTAATTAATTAATAAATAAAAAAACATATTTATAATTACACAATTGATAGCTAATTAATTCCTGCCTACATTTTGGAAAAGACCTACTTTGAAAATTGGTTAGATAAATCGCCATTAAAAATTATTCAAACTATAAATTTTATTGTTTATTATAAATAAAAGCTATGTAGGTTTAATTAACACTACCTATATCAGTTGTTTTTATTACAATTATTTATATTTACATTTATTGCTAATAAACTTGTATTTTGACAACCATTTCAACTAAGTAAATATTTGTATTTTTATTTCACAATAACTATTTTATTAGCGTGAATTATTATAAATTAAAGTTTTTTTCTTTTTTTAATCTAACCTATTTTTAGATAACAAATCTAAACTTAGTTTATATAAATATATGTATAAATTAATTTGTAATTAATAAAATTTACAATATAATTGTACTAAACTCTAGTTTATCCTATATATTAAAAGCCTTAAATCATAAAATAATCCTTCGATCCTTTATTGAGTTTAATGTTAATTTTTGTTTTTTTACCAGAGTAACTTTGAAATATTAAAAAAAATTAAGACAAATAATTTTGCATTGAAAATGGAGCTCATAAATAGCCCATAATTAACAAATTTTAGGAAGTCATATCGCAAGTGTTTTTGACATCATTTTCAGAAATTCTGCCAACTTTATGGAAAAGCTGGCAAACATCAAATTCTTGGAAAAACGGCTGAACCCCAAAATTTGGCGTTTAAAGCCTTAAATAACCCATAATGAGCCTAAAATTTTGAGAATAATTTCACATCATTCTGTCAAAATATGTAGCTTTATTAAGTAGCTTTTATTTCATCCACAATTAAGATACCTATCGCTATCATACAAAATAAACCATTTACAATCTTCAATGATACCAAAACATAATTCTCAACAATTAAAATTAATTTCCATCAATTAATCTCTAAACAGCGTTAAACATCTAACACACAGCGTTGTCATGACAACACAATAACAAAATAAACATTTACGCACTGGTTATCAAATGGTATTCCGCTACACAAGCATACTATAATACCTCCTCTATATTTTTGTGCGGTGCTTTCGAGTGTAACTAACTTTCGTTTATCTGTTTATATGGCCAGTATGTAATTTATACAAACACACACAAAAAGATATCGTAGTTACCTGTGCGTGGCTACCGTTCATCTATTGTTTATGATATAACGTGGAAAAGGCGCCCATGAGAAAACTTCGGGCATTGCAAATACCAAAGGCGGGACTGGTGAATTTGTTAGCTCAGGGACAAGTTATTTTTGCAATATCAATGTTAGGCATTTTGTACAAGTAATTTAACGGGATAATGAGAGAGTATGTTAAGTATAATGCATAATAATGATTATATATTATTTTATATACAGAGCATTACAAAAAAATAAGGGACCCCAAAAATAAATACTCTAATTTTATGATTAAATATTCTATTAGGGATATGGGTTTTAACTTTTATTGTAATGCATGCACATTACTTTTATGTCAAACATATAATATTAGAATGTCCGTAAAAAAAAAAATTCCAGTAAGGCTAAAATCGATAAATTTACATCGAAAGAACATCAGAAATCATACTTTTTGCTTGTTTTTACGAAAGTAACAAGTTCCTCTACACAACTGAAATTTTCGAACAAACACGAGTAAATATACGATATAAACGATATATTATTTACACGCGTTTTCCGAATTTCAGTTGTGTAGAGGAACCTGTTACTTTCGTAAAAACGAGCAAAAAATATTATTTCTGATGTTTTTTCGATGAAAAATGTTTGTTTCAACGGACCCCAAAAGTTCAAACATTAAAATAAAATACGACATTTGACTTTAACGCAAGTCACCTATTGTTAGTATACATAGGGCTATTAAATAAATTTCTTAACTTAAAATTAATTCTTGTTTCTTATCGAACAACAATTATTTGAATGACTGTACTCGCAGCTAGTTCATTCATACCAACCAACATACAGACTGGAGATTTGTAGCAATCAAGCAATACATCAAAGTGGGCGGTGAAACAATCATCTGACATTCTGATCTAACGGTAAACGAATGTTTCACAAATCTCCGGTTTTAATAGTTTCGCTTTTCAATTGCATCAACCAGCCTGTCAGAGAATTTACAATTCACTATAAAAACTACAAATCAAAATTCGCCCAAACATTTTCCCCAAGAGTTTCTCTTTTATTTCACCCATTGAATAACCTATCTATTATAATCGAATCAAAAAAGACGTTAATATTTCAACTGTTTAAATGAATGAACTTAATGAAAAGGGACTTATGCATTTATCACAAGAGTTTGTATTGTATTATTGTACTATTTAGTAAGTTTGTGTTTCTATATGTTTGTTTACATTCATGTGTCTGTGTAGATATTTGTATATGCGCATGGATCAGTAGTTCTCAACCGGTGTTCCGTGGAACACTGTACGCTGATGCCATAGCAAAATCAAAATCTTAGTTGTAGTCGAAATAGACTAGAAAAAATAAAAACACTTTAAGATTTAGTTCTGTACTAATTTTAATTAAAAAATACAATAAATAAACAGAACATAGAAACAAGTTACTAAATATCTAGATTATAATTTTTTTATAAATTATTATTAATTAAAGAAAGCCAAATTTTATTTTATAATAAAATACAATAAAATTTTGCTTCCTTTAATTAGTTACTTATTTTGTTACCTAGTAACTGTTTCTATATTCTGTTTATTTATTGCATATGTCATTTGTATTATTTTTCCTGATGATGATGTACGTAAAGTACATCAAGTTTTTAAATAAAATTAATACAGAATTAAATCCTAAAGCCTTTTTATTTTAATATTAGTTTTGATAGATTTTTTTACTATGTTGGAATAGAAAAATATAATAAAGTTCCTACGAATTGCAATAAATTGTAAATGCAAATAAATATATTTAGCTTAATGGCTGATTCAAAAATGTTTGCCAGGTTGCAAGCGATAAGTTACGCTGGGCATTACGAAAAATGCTATTGTTTGCATTTTTAATATATCGTCAACCAAAATTTTGATTTTGCTATGAAATTTAGCTAGTAGTGCCAATAAACAAATATTATGTGAAATTATTAAATATATAACATCAATCGTCAGTGTTTAGTTAAACATCAGAAATACATACATACACAATCACTCAAAAGAGTTTGCCACAAACTTCAGAAATAATTTAGTAAAATCGACATATTTTTAGAATTTTAACTTAACCGAATAAATATTCAATTTACAAGAAATAGAGAAAGAATAATTAATATTGTTGTCAGTAGATCATACACTAAAAATTAAGTATTTATAGAATTAAGCCTTGAACAATTTTAGATTTTTATATTCTTAATTACATATGGCGTATTATATTAAATTAAAGTATTTTGTTTGTATTTTGATCAACTAATTAAGTCATAAGTTAATATTTAAATGAAGAATATGTAGCTGTATCCTACACTCTAAAAAAAATTGTTTTAGTTACCAAAATTTAGATATCAGAATCAAACAAACTGTCCTGATTGTCCTGATGAATATGGACGTTGAATTTGTCGAAACGTCGATTATAAATAAATATTAATACAGAACTTTAACCTAAAGCCATTTTTATTTTAAATGTTTTATAATTTATTCAGTAGTATTTCTCAAATATTTTTTACTTAACAGTGTTTCTTGATTGAAAAAAGATGAAGAATCACTGGTATAGATGGTTGTATGTTCTATTGTTTGAAAATGTCTTGCCTTGCCTCTCTTCAGCTGTCTATTTGGTTGCATTTCTATATTGTTAGTGCGGCAACATCTTGTCATTGCGGGAGACCGGAGATAGAGTACTGGGATATATATATTGTCTCTTGGATTCAATTTAATTGAATTTACATTTGTTTTACCGTTCTTTTGTTTCAAGTTCGGTTCAGAACTTTTATTAATATACGTATTACTATACCAGTATATTTAGTATCAGTTGCATAAAACGTAGCTAAACACATGTCAACCTAGCGAACCCAATTTAATTATCAAATTACCAATCAACAAGATGCTTTTAAATTAGCAACGTTTTATGTAACTCACCCTTAAGTTTATATTTAAAAAGCTTTATTAATAATTTAAAGCAAGTAATTTTTATTTATTTATTTTAGAAAATAAAGTAATAGATCTATTCGGTTCACATCTGTAAGATATGTTTACAGGTGTGAAAAATATTGGTTGGTCACATATTGAATATACAAATACATTTAAATTTTTTTTATTAAAATGGTCATGAAAATAATCATAAGCTACAAAGTATGTTATCCATTTTTGTCATTAATCATACCTAACCTAGTATCAAACGTAATATAAATAGCGCCAATGTAATAAAAATGTTTTATTTGATCGTCAAAAACACTGCTGTCAATAGAGGCAAAATAAATATATTACATTGAATAAAAACTAAATATCTGTATATACGAGTATTTCATTTGATATTTTATTAATAAGCTAATTGCATGTAGAACAGAAACAAAATATTTGTATTCATTATTTCAATTATTTTTAATATCATATTTTCAAATCAAAAACATTCAATTATAAAATTTTAATATTGCAATTGAAAATCAAATTACATTATCAGATTTGTTCAATATTTCTCTTTAATAAAAATAATATTACATTTTCTGAAAATTGAAAACAAATTCAATATGACAATGAGACTCTTCGTTTTGTGCGATTTCTAAAGCGGAACAAATGATTTGAATCAATATATAATGTATTTTATTTTACTGTAGGTACTACGTATTGTACACGCAGAACAAAAACATTTTTATCCAAAATCAAATTATTTCGAAAATTGGTATCGCATATCTGTGTAGCAATACAATAATTTCCACCATTTTACTATAATATTCGAAATATACTGTTGATTTTTTTTAAATGTAACAAAGGTCAAATTTAGCATAATTGGAAGCATTATAAATACAAAATTACAATAAATTGAATTTTTTTAAATTTAACATACAGCAATATTAGACTCGTATCTCCAATAATAATTAATAATAATAATAACTGCTGGATAAATAAGAGAAGGAGGCTATCTGATCTTTGAGGTGTTTATTTATATAGCTGTTTATACAAAAACAAAAATAAAAATAGTAACTTGTAAAATATGCAACCATATACACGTATTGTAGATTGACTAATTCACATAAAAGTCAATGACCCTAATATGATCCCTTATATTTGTAAAGTTTGTCCGTCGATCACATACTTAGATAAATCTATTCAATAAAACTTATTATGCGAAAATGTTAATAATATTATATATATTAACAGTAATATTTGTGCATTAATCGTCATTAATTTATTACGAAGAATAACTAATTAAACATTAGTACAATTTAAATAAAGAAAAATGTATTGACTCTTTATTTAAATTGTACTAATGTTTAATTAGTTATTCTTCGTAATAAAATAATGACGATTAATGCACAAATATTACTGTTAAAATATATCCTATCGACTAATTAAAATTTATAAAAATATTATATGTACACAATATATTTTAGGTACAAATTAACTTCAAACATAAATGGCTGATAATACAAGTTCGGTTTTTGGGTGTTTTAGTTAATTTGTTTAGTTCAGCTCTTATGACAGTTACGTTGTCTTAAAACCGATATTAGTTAAAACCAATTTCAAAACTGACGAATACGTTTAAATATAATGGCAAGTATTATGAGCTCGATTTTAAAATACTCTCTATTCTATGAAAAATGTTATAAGATAAGTTAAACCAAAAATTCCGAAATTTATTACAATTTTGTATTTATTACTCTGACATACTAGAAAATCTCAGATTTTTAATTTAATTTCAACATTCTTTACAAAATCGGAGAAGAATTGTATTTACTTTCACAAAGATTTTTACAATGTGCATTTAGTGCAATTCCTCCTTGCTTCAAAAATATATAAAAACTCAACTTTTAAAAACATATTACTCATAAATTCTTATCAGTAATACACAGCACTGCTGGTTTAAGCATAAACTTATTTTCATAAAAAAGAGCAAAAAAATTATACGTTGCATATAGCAGGTAAATAAGCATACAGTTGAAATCATGTGGGTGCATAATATGTTGTCTATGTGGACGTTATTATAATATATGTTCGTCATGTTGAACGGGAAAGTACTCACATGTAATCAGTTCAATGACGGTTACGCCTAAGCGTAGAACGGTTTCCTTTGTAAACATCTGTTTTTTTTCTTTCACCTAAATTTTTCTATTTATTTCACTAATTTCAAATGTAACTTCATTTACATTAAAAACTAGTTAAATTAATGTGTTATAAACAAAACTAGATCACAATTCAAGCTACATTAAAGTTACATATATTCTTCAAATCAAACTCAGTTACGAAAAGTACTTGTATTTGAAATAAAACAAAAAATTAAAATAAAATTAATTCTGACAACTGGCGTAATTACCTATGGACTAATAGGCAAGGCGCTCAAACAGAGACTGACAGATTGCGGGTTCGATTCCCGCCAAATAACAGAATTTTTTCTCAATTAATATTTCAACTTTAAATATTAAATTGTAATATTAATAATATTAGAATTGATTCACAGAATCGTTACTTATCATATAAAATAAATAATTTAGTTTCCTAATAGATTAAATATGTACAGTGGAAAAAATCTTATAAGACCTTATTTGCAAAAGTAAATAAAACCTTGCAGACCATTTTTCCCATGTCATCAATAAGTCCGTATTTAATTCACTGAATTTTCTATCTTTCATATCGGAGATGGGCAAACTAACGCAAGCCACCCGCATTCAACTTTAAACATATATGATTATATAAACAACTAATGTATTTTTGTATAAAAATAACATTAAAAATTTAGCTTTTTGCAACTTACAGACCGCTAGATACCTTACAAAAGATAAAAGTTTGTCCATAACTATCATATATCGAAGATGTACTCGAATTAATTGAATACATATCAAATAATCCGAGATAAATACTGATAAAAAATCGACGTATATAGTATAAGTCTCATGAATAAATAAATATGTATTACTGTCAAATGTTCTTTTATTCGAATATAATTGCAAATTAAGAATATGATAAAATTCCAAATCAACTAATATAAACAAACAAATGCATCTAATTATCTGTAAAAGAAAATACAACGCTGTTTTGTTCAAAATTAAGTCTGTAAGCATTAGTAAAAATATTTTTTTATAAATACAATTTTATGTTAGAATATAAATCTTAAATATTAATAATTACATATTAATTTCAATTAGTTTGCATAAATCGATAATAAATACTTTGATGAATTTTAAATTATCGTTTTAATAATTCATATACGGTAATAAAATATATACTTAAAATGTTTCATATTTTATGGCAGTTTTTTTACATAAATTATAATAATTTCATATAACTATTTAAAAATACAAAAAAAAAAGGAATTTCAGTTTTTTAAAGATGTAAATCTAACCACATCTATAACTAATTTATTTATAAAGAATTTAACAATTAATTTTAACTGCCTTGAATTAAAATTTTACACTTTCGAAGGTTAATAATAGAAAACTGTGTGTTACCATAATAATTTCTGAGAAGTGTTAAAAATTATAAATAACCTAGAAAATGAGTAACTTTATTTACGAGTTATTCCATATCATTTTAAAAACAAAAATGACAGGCCTATGTGTCTGTTATTATAATCAAACGTGTTACTAAGAGCTACAATTTTTCCATATGATTCATCAAATATATCTCTGACAAACGCTACATAAATCAATGATTTTAAAATATTTATTAATAATTAACATGCACAAAAAAAATTCAGACATATTAAGTAAGATTTAAGTAAGATTTCAGTATATTTTTACATTGATTATTGAAACCATTGCATGATAGTATACAACAAAATTACAGTAATAATTTATAGACTATAATAATTTCTTCAATTGTCAAGCAACAACTAAAGATCGAAACATGACAACAAATTAAAATTGTAAATTATCGAACAACCATGTCTATTTGTTTATGAATTCATTTGTCTTGTGGTACATAATATAAATAATACCCTATAAATATAAGTAAAGTTTGACATGTGACTTACAAATTTGTTCCCAGATTTTAATTTATATTCCGGAAGCCGAAGAATAAAATATTCACTAACAAACACATGTTTTAAACATGTGTGGAAGATTTATTTTGCACAAAAAAAATATTTAAGAAAAAATCGCCAAATGTTAGCAGAGTTTGTTTAAAATGATGTAAAATTACATTTTAAAATCGATATATTTATAATAAACATAGTTTACGAACTATCAACTTATGAACTTGCACTGAAGGTCATAGTTTTCAAATATTTATGTATAAAGATAAACAAATATAGATAAATTTTATGTGCATTTGTATAAAATAATCTAAACCGGTAAACTTATGTTACAAATGTTCTAGAAAACATATAAAATTTATATAACTAGAACTACTAAAATGTTTTGCATTTGTACTCGAATAAGCATTTTAAGTAACTTTTTTAAAGAAGTATAAAAACAAATCAACAAAATTTTGTTTATAGCAACCAGTTCAAAAGTTATCAATGTAAACAATTGCAAGTTTGCGAAGTTATGTTCATAGTAAATATTTATAATTAGATTTATAAATAAAACTTAAAGTATATATAAACTAGAAACAAAAGAATACGAACTGTGTACCAAAATAAATCAATGTTGGGTGAGAATATTGAGTCAAGCATAGAAAATATTTTGTGTTGTCAAAATATTTATGTGTCTAGAAAATTAAAAATTAATAAGTTACCTTATAGATGCTAATTAATTATCCAAATTATCATCTCGGGCACACATTATTGTCACAAATTTAGACACAAGTTCACTTAATATTATTTATTATTTATGTAAAAAAACACCACGCTATATCTACAATACATACAACCACCATCTTGATGCATATAAAACAGACTGAAAAGCATTTTGAAGCTAAGCGCAGACTCCGAACGTTACTTAGCCATAAGATACCAAACTTGACAAACGTTCATATCTTCTATCTCTTTCTATACCATTACGTATTAGAACTGTTAGTAAAGGACCGACGATCGTTTGTGTCAAATGAAAATTAGCATTTCGTCGCAAGAACGTTTAAATTCGAAATTATTTTATTATTTAATTCTTGATTTAGTTATTTAAAAAATATAATTATGTCATCTATGCCAATAAATTCGTCAACGCTTCTTCCTTTAGGTAAATATATAATTATTAATATACAGTGCATGTCACTTATAGGTTATGTTTAGTAATGCATCTTAAAGGTATTTATTATTAATTAATATTGTTTCAGAACTTGTTGATAAATGTATTGGTTCCCGTATTCACATAATTATGAAAAACGACAAAGAAATAGTTGGAACTTTATTGGGTTTTGATGATTTCGTAAATATGTTATTGGAAGACGTAACAGAATACGAATCCACTCCAGAAGGCAGACGAATTACAAAACTCGATCAAATCTTACTTAATGGCAATAATATAACAATGGTAACCTGTTAATATGATTATTAGCTAGTTTTTAAATAATGCCGGTAACCTGTTCTTAACCTCACTTATTTGTTTTAGTTGGTTCCGGGCGGAGATATGCCAGATGGATAATTTAATTTTAAATTTAAATATTAATATTACCTTTATATACATTACGTATCTAAATAATCAATTATTTGTAATTTTGAAAATAAATACTAATTTCCAATGAAATTAACTATGAAATTTTTATTTGATAAATAAAATGTTTAATTATGCAAACATAATATTAAAAATAATTAAAACAAATTAATTATAAAGCAACAGTATTGTATATAATAAAATTTTTATGATAATTTGTGATGGATCATTTGCGAAAAAAAAGGCGGAAATATTTTTTCCATAAATTAATTTTAAAATTACAACAAATTTAATAAATGTATTGAACTATTTCAATTAGTATGACAAATATAATTAGAATCGTTATTAAAAATTGTGTCATTATAATTAAATACTTTTAAAAATATCAAGTTTTAAACATACATACAAGGCGTAGAAATAAGTTTAAGGTTTTTAACTATAATTTTAAATATTCATTTGTATTTATTTATACTGAATTTATATATAATCAGGATTTTCTACAAATTATCTTGTAAATGTGTTTTTATTTTAAAACTACCAAAATGTAAGGCAGGAAAATGCGTTTTTATAGCAAATATAGAATTCAATACAAAATTTTCAAAAATATATTTAAAGCTTTTGAAATTATTTTCATAATATGGCTGTTTCTCTAATTACTATTTTATTTGTATTGTTATCTAATTAGAATTTATTATCAGTGCAATATAATTATATGAAATGCATATTTATTTAAAATTGAAATCAACAGGAAATCATAAATAACACATATTCCAGTAAAATCAGTATTTTATTAAGCAATAATAAACAGTGGAATTTGTAAATACAATCTTTTGGAAAGATTAAATATATAAAAATTGGAAATACATATATACATAAATAAATATTTCTCTAATATATACAATACGCTATAATTGAGATTCAAAATAGTTATAACAAAAAAATCTAAATAATTAGTTTGAAGTACCTGATCCATCGCCTGACTTTTCTCTGTGATTACGTAAATGTTCCTCTAAATTTAACGAAGTCGAAAATATTTCGCTACAATATCTACAAGTAAGTTCGGCTTCTTTTTTATGTTTTTTATTATGACGACTTAACGAACCGGCAGTTGTAAAAGATTTCTGACATTTTTCGCAAAAAAATAAAATTTCGGTTGAATGTGATTTGACGTGTCGATTTAATTCGTTCGAACTGAAATAAGCTTTCTCGCATAAAGTACATTTGTAAGGCCTAATACCTAAATGAATATTATAATGTTTAACCAATTCGCTATTGGTTATATAAGCTTTCTCACATTCAGTACACTTAAATGGCCGATCGGTCGAATGTATTTTCTTTTTATGTCGATCCAATTCGTAGAGCCCTTTAAATTTTAGTTCGCAAAAATCGCAAGCATACGGCCTTTCGTTCGTATGCGATCTAATATGTCGCGTGAGATGAGCATTCGTTCCGAATCGTCGCTCGCACATTGTACAAGGAAAATTTAACGGTTTTTCACCGAAATGACTCTTCATATGAGTCACTAACTGTGCGTTTGCTGTAAAAGCTCGCGGGCAAAGCTTACAAGCATATGGTCTTTCGCCAGTATGAACCCTAACATGACATTCAAGCCGATTTTGTGTTACAAACGCCTTGTCACACTGATCGCACTTAAATGGTTTCAGCCGGTTATGTCGGTTAACATGTATTTTAAAATCGGTTTGATTGTGAAATCTCTTCTGGCATATTTCGCACTCGTACGGCTGCGGCAACATTTCGGAAAAGTGTGTCCGATAGTGACTTTTCATTTCGGTGCTGGTTGTAAAAGTTTTATCGCACTGTTCGCAGGAAAATGGTCGTTCTCCAGTATGACGCCGAAAATGACTAGTTAATTCGCCGTTCGTAACGAATTTTTTCTCGCAATAATCGCAAGAAAACGGACGTTCTTTTGTGTGTTTTCGTCGGATGTGTGTTCGCAACATGGTCGCGACTCTGAATGCATGTTGGCAGTACGGGCATATGTGTTTCTTTTCGGCGAAATGGTACCGTTTTTGGTGTTGTTTCAAAAATGCCGGTGATTGAAATGTATGCTTGCAAATATCGCATTCGAATGGTTTGTTATCGACATGTTGAGCGCGATGTTTTTCTAAAAACGACAGTCGTTTGAATGTTTTGTTGCAGATATCGCAAGTGTATTCCGATTGGCCGGAATGTGTTCGTAGATGTCGAAATAAATGTGAGGTACAAGCGAAATCTTTATTGCAAACTTTACAAATAAATGGACGTTCCCCCGTATGCATTCTCATATGACGGGTCAGTTGCGAGGAATAATCGAATTTTTTGTTACATGTTTCGCACATAAAATTTTTATCCTCCGAATGCGTTTTTAAATGTAACGTTAGTTGAGATTCGTTATAAAAACGTCGCTTGCAAACTGTACAAGGTACGTTCCGATCACCAACATGAGTTCTCGTATGTTTATTTAAATCCGATCGACTCGCAAAAGACTTTTCGCAAATGGTACACATAAAAGGACGTTCGCCATTATGACGTCTCATATGTTCGGAAAGAATTGATAAGTTTAAAAACTTTTTATTACAAGTCGGACAAGTAAATGGTCGGTCTTCCGAATGGATTTTCTTGTGATCGAGTAAATATTGATTGCAAATAAATTTCTTGTCGCATTCCGTACAAGTAAATTTCTTTTGACCCGAATGAGTATATTCATGGCGTTCTAAAAATGATTTACGAAAGAATTTTCTGTTGCAGAATTTACAAACATACTTTCGATCAGTATGCGAAACTATATGCAATCTTAACACTCGATGGTCTTTGAATGATATTGGACAAAATTGACAATAAAATACCCCATCTTTATTATGAAAACTCACATGCTTCTTCAGTGTAATTATCTTTGAAAATGTCTTTTTACAAATCTTACAATTATGCTTTTTGTTTGGCTGTGGTTTATTGTTATGTGATCTCATATGATAAAGTAAACTGCTGTGAAATCTAAATACTCGTTTACACTTTGTACAAGGAAATGGTTGCGAATGATAGTCGTATTTTATTCGATTCGAAACTTCCGAATCCTTAGACTCTACTTTAACTACAGCTTCGGATTCCGTATTTTCTAATTTATAATAGTTAATTTGCGGCTCATTTTCTTCTAGAGTAACAGACAGATATGACATAACATGTGCGTTTAAAGTTTTCATTTCATATTCTTGATTTGTGGATGAATTATCATCGTCTAAGATTTCTTGTTTAATATAAACACTCTCTACATTGTTATCGTTACAATTTCGATTATTCAACTTGAACTTATTTTCTTCTTTTGTACTTATTTTAGACGAATCTGAAACATTATCTTTACTCATTTTTAAATATTTTAAAATTCACATAAATGACATTTGACAGTTCATAAATATAGGTTATAAAATAATAACACTTAAATTAGATATAAATGTTGCAAAAGTGTGTTGCCTTTATATTTATTAGTAATTACATTAATTTTTAACTAAAAAGTAATGAGTATACTTCATTTTATATGAAAATTAAGTTTGGCTGTATAGTTAACCTCATTTTCATAGGATCACAATCATTACTGGAACAAATTAACATTCGATTATAATTTGTTCTAATTTATTAATAATTAAAATGTTATTTTATATTAAATTAAAATAATATTTGTAAATAATTTATAGTATAAATAAAAATTTGGATAATTTATTGTAGCTTTATTAATATTGATTTTTTTACAATTAAAATTCTTATTAATAAATACTTATTTTTTTTAAAAACGATTTCAGAATTATAGATTTTATATAATCGTAGAAATTAAAATACATTTTAGAATTTACAATAAATACTAATACAAAAAGTACCTAATAATAAATATATAAACTAATAAAATAAAAAAATATGAACACTTATAAGTGATTGGCATTGAAAATAGAACAAACATTACATTAAGTACATATACATCAAAACTTTATCTACATTTAAGTACAATATAATGTATTTATTAACTATATGAATTCAATTTTCGTTTCTTTTTGTGTGTACTTATATGTCGAGATAAATTCGCTGTAGTCGAGAATGTTTGATCACAAATACTGCAAGCATATAAATAATCTTCAACATGACTTTTGTAATGATCCTTCAGCTCCGTTTCCTTTTCAAAACTAATGTGACATTTATTGCACGTATAACCCGTATGACATCTCACAATATGCTCATCGAGATGCGACTGCGTAAAATACGTTAGATCACAAAATAAACACTGAAACGGTTTTCGAACATTATGCGATCGAAAATGATAGGTGAGTTTTCGTGCTTCGAATTTCTTATTACATATCGTGCACGTGGACATATTCATAAATTCGTTTCGTATATGTATCGTACTATGCACTTGCAAACTACGATAGGTACGGAAACCTTTTTTGCATATCTCGCAAGTAAATGGGAGGTTATGTTCGCAGTTTTCGTCAAACTGATAAGATTCTAAATCGGAATCGTATAGTTCGTCGTCGTCGCTGTCATTTTCGAGCGTTACATCTAAATAAGTAACAATATCAGCATTTATCGTATCAATATTATCGAAATCATTGCCTGAAAGTGAATAGTTTGTTGGTTCCATATCGTATTCTTCTTTCACATCGGGCGGTTCATCTTTGACGTATTGCAAATTCATGACACTGGCATCTTTATATTTTTCTTTACTAGCCATCTAATAATACAAAAGTACATTTTTACGAAAAATAAATCATTGTTTTTATATATCAATAAAATGAAGCTATTGTTATATATTATATTCGTAACATAAACTTATGTTATCATTATACCTTAATTATATTCTTGAATATATTCTAGTCAAATTCAATTCGAAGCATTAAAAATTACATAGATATTTCGAGAAAAATGTAAATAAAATTTCTTGTATCAACGACCTGTCAATCTGTCAAAAGTCTAGTTCGTATTTTACCCACCAGAGTTACATCATTTTATTTTATTTTAGAAATAGATAGATAGATTATTATTATTATTTTATTATTATTGATTATTATTACCATTATTATTTATTTATTATTTTTTTATTATTATTTTTTATTTTAGTATCTCTATTTTATTTGTGGCGGCAACTAGCGGCAAAAACATGAATCTCCACCAAATGTCATTTCTGAAGTTAATGGTGCTGTGTGTGTGTTTACAATATGAGTGGTAAAAATATTTAGATATTGTGTTTTTTTGGATATTTATTACAAGTGGTAAGTTATTATTTTCATATGTACATATTTAGTAGTTGTATTCATTTGTATTGTAATAGTAAAATGTTAGGACTGTTAACCTTGTCTGCATAAAGGAAGCAAGTTCATTGACAGTTGTGAAAAATAATTAATGCTTGGTCAATTTACTCCTTGAATCTTTAATAATTATCTTTGCACTTAAATCTTATATGTATATTACAAGACAGAATACAATTTCACGTTTTTAAACTATAAATGTGTAATATATTTACATTTGATCCACATAAACATATTTTAATAAAAACTAAATAATATTCTAATATCAGCTTTGTAATTATCAAATAAGATTCTTTACTATTATTTTGGATAATGTGCCTGTAAGTTATTGATTTCTAAAAATGAATTTTGAGGTTATGAGTCAACATTTTAAATTTACAAATTACGTATTGTCAGCTCAATTTCATATCTAATATTAAATCTTACAAATTAAATGATATTTTATATGAAATGAAACGAATAGATATAAAATTACAATATTTCGAGACTTGATTTGTTTCATAGTATATTTTTAAATGCATGCAAGTGTTTTTTTTGTTCTTGATCTTTATATTTCCAAGGTTTTTATTCGTAAAATGAAAATCTCTTAACGGCTTTTATCACGCGAGGGTTGTAAAATACTACAATAATTTTACAAAATTTAACTAACAGTATCAAATGGCAATGTTAAATATGATTATATTATAGTAGTGTCCTTGTATTTTTTGTGGAAATTCGACATCTGTTTGTAATATTTTTATTATTCAAAAAAATAAATTACATTTTGCCAAAATCATTATTTTAGAAAATGTGTGTCAATTCTATTTTCGGTTAATGTCAATTTTTATAGTTCTACTTTTGTTATATATATAGTAAGCTATGAAAAAACGAAATAGGTGTTTGTTTTGGTAGCGAAAAATATGTGTTTTAACAAAAATAAAAGTTTGCAGTAAACTATAAACTGTGTATAAATATTTACTCATAAAATATATTAATGTAAAATTAAATCAAGGTTTTATATGTACAGAACATAAGGTTAATAAACCTTGCAGAATTAATATAAAATTTGGCTTATGAATATTGCAAAATTGATAATATCAGTGCAATGATAACTGGTTTATTTTTAGATAACAAGTACTAAGTTTTAGGAAGTTGATTATGAATCATTTATAACTAAAAGATAAACTGATATTTTTTTCCGGTAAAATTATGAATAATATTGCGGTTTATTATCTCGTATAATAATAATTATAATCAAAGTCAAGAATGTAATTATGCTTATCACTTAATTATTATATTTTATATTTTTGATTCTAATATTTTATATTTAATATAATAAAATGCTATATAAAAGAAACATTATTTTGCATTTATGAATTTTAATTCGTTATGAAAATAAATTGAGTTATAAACTAATTTTTTTTTCTCTTTGGGAAACTACGAATGAGTTTTTACAATTATTTGCAAATATGGTTCTTTTCGAAGTTTATTTTTAATGTGAATAACAAATGTGCTAACATTAAGTTAAAATTATTGTGTACTTGAGATTTAATTTCATTTTTTTTCATCTCTGCAAAATTAGTTTTATTCTTTCGTTGAGATAAAAAGCAGGCTAAGTTAAATATATTAGTCTTTTCTGTTCTCGAAGAATTAAGTTAAAGAGAAATAATATGAATGAAATAAATGTGCAAAGCGACAAAAACAATTTGTGTAATCAAAAATAATGTTATATAATAGTAATATTAATAAATTGTTTGATGAAATATTTGTATTATTTTAAACAAAAACAATGGCCCGTATTCTCACCTTATTTATAAAAGTGATTTTTGCCAAAAAGTATTTTTGACGTTTACTTAAAATTATTTATAATAGCTACTTAAATTTTATAAAATGATTAAAAAATAGAAAAACTATATGTATATATTTGATGAATTACAGAAGCAAAAAGTTATTTTGAAATTAATGCTAAAAGCACTTTTTCACGAAAAAGTGAGGCGAGAATACGGGCAAATATTTTTGAAATTCCAAAATTTTGATTTTCTAATAACTACAACAGCAGCAGTAAGTATATCGATTTATTTTTTCATTTATATTTTCTAGTTATACAAAAATTTGTTGTTCAAATATATTTGGTAGTTCACTAGTTTTGTTATCAATAAATATTGTCAACTGTTTTCTTTTTTTTTTTTTTGGTAAGAAAAAATTAATAATTACTAATTATTTTTCTTACAAAAAATAGTATATTTTGGCACGATTAAAAAATGCATAAATTTATTTTACAGAAAATGCGTTATTAGGACTAAATAAATAAAAATAAAAACCTGAAATATCATTATTTTTTATTTAAAAAATACAAATAGACATCTAATTAATAATCTAATAAACAATAAACCACATTAAACAAATACAAATATTTTATCGCTTTTTATTCTTTTTTTGACAATTTACGCGTTTAATAAATGATTAACTCTCTTCAATCATAGCCACCTATACATGATTCGCATTAAATTATGCGTGAAACCACAGAAGGCTTGTCTCGTGTTAGATGGTTACAGTTTACGTTTGTCGATTGTTTTAGGTTTGTCGGTTTATTCAGTTATATTCTCTCTCTCTCTGTGGTTTAGTTTGGTTTGTTTTACCGGAAGGGCGTTACTCGCTATACGTTTTATCTCGTGCTGTATTGTGAGCACGTGTAGAAGCAATAGGGCACCCCTATTGCTACACGATGCTGGAGTAACAGATACACGCCCTCATGTTCAATTCTATTTACTAATGATAATGCCTATGGGTTGTTTTTGCACTTACCTTGTGTTTTGTTATAGCAGCGGTTCTAAAAAATGTTTATTGTATAAATTATCTATTAAATTGTCGACTTATGTTGTAACCTTATTTAGAATATTGATTTACTAGCATCGAAAAATCCCGTAATATTTTTTTTGCAGACACTGTACATAAAAATAATTAAAAGATTTTTGACTGATCAGTTTGACTGAAATGAACAAATTTTTGAAATAATTGACTTACGACTTTAAATAAATTTTCATTAATGTCTTTATTATTTTGAACATGTTTTACTTTTTTAAATAATTTGTAAATTTAAAAAAAAATGTATAGAATTTTAAGCCGATTACAGAAAATAACAGTTAAAAATATAATTTAGCATGTAACATATGTTCACAAATATTAAACATGAATAAATTTATTAAGCTGTTTATTTTGAAAGTTTTGAAATAAAGATTTTACATTTCAGCTTACATTACATGTAAATATATAGGAGTATATTTTTTGCATTTCTTTCTTTTTTATTTTATCTATATATACATACTAGTTGAAGTTAAAATGTTTTCTCAAATAAAGTTTAAAGAAATAATCTAAAATTTTAGATAAATTAACGAACAAGAATAGTTAAATATACAACAAACTAGAAAAAATATCTAATTATATTAGATGAATTATAAGGCTGAAAATTATTTTATTTATAGATAAAACAACTAAAATATTAGAAAAATTATCTAAAGATTTTTTTTACTGCGTACGTATTAAATCAATTATTCAAAAAAAAATTTTTTTTTTCATAAAATTTTTAATTTTGTCTCGCTAATTAAAGTTTGTACTTATGACTCATAAATTATTGTTAGCTAATTGTAAGCTTTAATGAATGAACAGTGACTCAGAATTTTTAAAATGTATTCTAATACATTTAAGATTTTTGTCTAAAAAATTAATACCAATTTAAATTTTTTTGCTGCAAGTATATGTATCTATATTATTTTTATTTTAACAAAAAACGGTAAATGATTACTATAGTTTTTAAATATGTCTGATTGGTTGGTTAGTTGATAACTTAAGTACGAAATGGGAAAAATATCTCACGTGGCTATAATCTAGACTAATAATTTATTGATTATTGGAATTATTGAAATTATCAAACGTTTCTAATGTAAAATACAAAAAAATAATCAAAAATTGAATTTTGACATTTTATAAAATTTGACAATGTTTGTAAATTGTCTGAATCAAAATAAAAGTAGGATGCTTCAAGTTACGTTTATAATACCTTAACGGATCTTACACGGTCAATCAGGAATGACAGTTTGACTGAAAAATTATTCCTGACTTCAATCACAAAGTTTCTATACTTATATTGACTTTGACACATGTCTTGATTTTACACCTTTAACCAGAATGTCTGAATGTCATTCCGAATAATCGTGTAAGGCCCGCTATAGCTACTACACTGAAAAAATATTACTTTAAAACCAACGTTTATACTATTAATTCAAAAGTTAATTTTAAAGACATATTTTTGTCAGTGTAGAGTATTGTAATAATTTTTTTAAGACGATTTTTTGTAATATAAAATTGACATTACGAAGTGAAAGTAGATAAAATATTATTTTGATATCGAAGTCTTTTTATCTAAGAACTAAATCTTTGTAGAAAAGGTTAAATAACGTAGTACTTTTGTTATTTGGTTGAGTAACTTTTGCCAAAGTTTGCTGTATTTTTTTCTGAATGTGATAAGAATTTTTAATAAACCAATGTTTTGCTTTTGTTTTATCGTAATAACTTATTCATATCGCAGAGCTCATAAAAAAGATTCGAATTTTTTTTTTTTAAAAACGTGCCGTGCCATTTTGCTGAAATTTTATACGTTATTTAAAGACTATAAGAAAATATTCTTGTAATATCGTATAAAATTCTACATTTCACGAAAAATAAAGTCAATTTTATGCACCGCTTCAGTATGTATAAAGTAGATACTAAATTTATATCATATTTTTAAAACGAGATTTTTCAAGATACCCATTTTTTTCAGATCTTCAGCCTGTAATTTTTTTAGTATTTTCATTTGTATACTGAATATGTTTTACTTTAAAGGAAATAACTATATAAATATGTTCTATGAATCTTTAAATTTAAAGAATTTTAAGTAAATTTCAATTCTAATCGTTACTTAAAAATGCTTTAACTGCTAAATTTTAGGTTAGACTCTATAAAAAAAAAGAATTACTGTGAAATATATTTGCATGAATATGAATGTTTGTAATTTTTTATAATTATTAAATTTATTCTATAAATACATACTTTGCTAATAGAGAAATAAAATCCTTGAAATGCTTAAAGATGAATGTTCAGGATTATTTTATCTTAAGTTATTTTTTCTTTAAGTTAAAGACTCATTTAAGCTAAAGATTTTTTAAATATGATGACTAGAATAGCAGCACTAATCTGTAATTTGATGAACAATCGTACATGTATATAATCAATTTTCTAATTATAAACAATATATATATATATATGTTTGGTTCGGTGTAAATAAAAGTTTGGAATCTACTGTGAAATACCTATAAGCGGGGATAGTAATTTAGCAGAGTTTAGCACTTAGGCAGGCATAACGCACATTTTACGCAAACTACGCACGGTACTGATGCAGACATGCGGAAAATTTATAATACTTAGGACGTTAAACTTTAGCACAATTGAGATGTATCAAATTTGTTTACGGTAGTATTGTTCTATTCTATTTCTACTCCCCATAATATTGAAACAATTTTCGCTCAAATATCAATGCATTTATTGTTTGATACGGGGCATTTAATACACAGAATTATTCATTCATGTTCTTGATATTGGTAATTTCCAATCGAAAATTGTCGTAGCAAAAGTAGAATAATTTTTCTCTAGACATTAATCTTAGCATGTATTTTTATTTATTTTTTGTTTAGTTTCGTTTAGATAACGCTTGAAGAAAAAATCGTATAAATGTCACTCGGAATAGAAAGTTTTTTTTTTGTATTTTGTCCAGATTGCTTGGTATCTTCTTTATCTCGGCCACAAGTATCTGCACTCAACACAATAATCATCGTTCTCTACTCCTCGTAGTATAATATACTATTATTTTATTAATAGAAAAATTTATATTTTTAATTCATTTATTATTGTCGCAACCGAGTATTAGTAATATAAATGTGTATTATTATTATTAAATGCTAGTTTTGCATTCAAAATTACTATATTCAAAATTATATATGAAGCATATGCAGCTACAAATTTTTTATATTTTATATAAAACTGCTTTAGGTTAAATTTCTGTGTTAATGTTTATTTAAAATCAACGTTTCAACGAAACTCAACGTCCGTCTTCATCAGGATAAATGATATAAATGACATTACAGTAAATAACAGAACATAGAAACAAGTTACTAGGTAACAAATAAGTAACTAGATCATACAATTTATAGATTTTTTAATTAATGGATCATCGTGATTGATGTTATCCTTTTTTTTTATAATTTTTTTTTGGTTTTCTAACCAATCTTTACATTTTCTTCGCTAAGAGATTTTTGTACATATGAAATTTGTATTTTTAACACTAGTCTTTACATAAGTAACATTATTTGCTAATATGTACATAAATCTGAATACATGCATATGCATATTTTTTTTAATGTTGTGATTTTTCAATCTATTTATGGTAATAACGATTTCTTTATCATTTGAAATTATCTGCACGAAATCGGTATCTTTGTATATCTATTTTTTAGATTATAACTTCCGGAATTTTTCCAAGCTTAACTTATTCAATGTTCATGCTTCTGCGGTTCTCAAACTTGTATTTAATATTGTAACGCTTGTAACTGTAAGCTTTTGATTGTCTAACGATGCATAGTATTCTGTAAGACTACTGCTGGTCAGCACTCAGAAGAAAAATAGTTTTTTACTTTTAATTCAGATTCAATTACTAAATTTTAGATAATTTGTCTATTTGATTAGATGATATTTCCAATAACATTAATTATTTATCATAGTAAAAAAAATCTTTTATAACTCATTATATTAAAATAAAACAGCTTAGAATGTAGTTCTGTATTAATTTTTATTAATAATCGGCATTTCGACGTACTTTTCATCATCATCAGGAAAAAATATTCAAATGACATTACAATAAATAAACAGAAGATGGAAACAAGTTACTAGGTAACAAAATATTATAAAATACAGTAAAAAAAATCTTTCAGAACTCATATTAAAATAAAACAGCTTTAGGATGTAGTTCTGTATTAATTTTTATTAATAATCGACATTTCGACGTACATCATTATCAGGAAAAATTATTCAAATGCATTGTAAATGAACAGAACATAGGAACAAGTTACTAGGTGCAGAATAAGTAACTAGATTAGAAAATTTATAAATTATTAATTAAAAGAAGCCAAATTTTATTTAAATTAGTTACTTGATCTTATCTTTTTCTTTATAAATTTCTATTGCTTCTCTTATCAATCTACTGTTAATATTGATGGGTCTTGTAATTATTATAGTACTATAATGAATAGTGAAACAATCTTGGTAGAAAAATTGAGCTATTTTTGTTTGGTGTTTATAACAAAAAAAAACTGTTACATTGAAGATTTTAAAATAGAATAATTAGTTTCTACTAAACTTTGATTTTAATTGCATTAATATTTTATGCTGTTTCAGAACGTGAGCCGTTCTATATTTGTAAACAATATCAGTAGCATTAATAAATCATTAAAAATTAAATATTAATGAGTAACTTGATACACACTTATTAAGAAACAAGACTTGTTCTACTATACCGTGTAGTTGTTAGTTAGTTAACTGTAAATGATAAAAAAAAAAGAATCTTATTAGAAGTTTTCTATTTTACGTGCATTCCAATTTGATAACTAGTTTTCATCTGGTAACCTTGCTGATCGAAATATATTTTCGAATGACACTATAACTGTACATATTAGAATTATGGAAAAAGTAAAAAATAAATTATTTTTTAAATTTTGTACATCATACATAAAATACCGTCAACAAATTACAAGCATTGATTTAAATAAAATATGACTTCTTTTAATTAATAATTTATTATAAAATTTATAATCTAAAGTTAGTTGTATTTTGTTACTTACACTGTAAAAAAGATGTAATACAGATTTATGTAATTTTATTTTTATTATTTATTAACAGTAAAGTAGTATTGTAATAGAATATTATTTAACGAGCAAATAATGGCACCTATAATGTACGAGGATGTTGTTTAGTCCACGAGCATAGCGAGGGGAATAAAACATCCGAGTACATTGTAGGCATTATTTGCAAGTCAAATACTATACTTTATCTACAACTGCTTATATATTTTTAATATTGTACTTACTTATTCAAATCTATGATGTTAACAACAACTAACTAACTAACTAACTACAACTGTCATTTTATTACTTTGACTGATAACTGCTGCCATCTGGCGTAGAGATATTTAGTTTGTTGATGTTGCCTAGCAACGAAGCGTGCGTATGGAAATCAAGTTAATAAAGATCGTTTCTTTATTTCCCTTGGTTAATAATGACTAATATTTTATTAACCTTGGTTAATAAAGACTAGTATTTTATTTCCCTTGGACTATAAAGACTAATATTATTTATCTGATTTTATATATATAATGACCATATAACAAACCAGTTGTAGATAAAATATTTTTCGGAACTCATTGTATTAAAATAAAAACTGTTTTAGGATAAAATTCTGTTCAATTATTTTACAAAAACTACGTTTCGACGAAACTGAACGTTCGTCTGACGTACTGATGTACTGTACCGATCACTATACCACCTTTTCTCGCAGTCAAAGTGGTCAAAAAGTAACTAACGAATCCTTTATACTTTTGCAAATTTTAATATGTATATAAGTTTTAATCAATTTGTTCACTTATCTGGGAAAGAATAGTTTTTTCTTAATATATTTGAAAATTCCGCATGGAGAAAGTAAAATTTCTATGTTAAATTAAATGAATTCGTGTGGAAACTAAACATTTATTAATATTATTTTTTAATAAATTACGTGAAACTTTAAAACTAGGTAATAATTAAACATTTTTTTTATTATTAATTAGTCGACGTTATATTTAAAATTAAGAAAGTGTTGATGAAGAAAATTTTTAGTTCATAAAATTAATTACCTAATTGTAATTAATACAATTATTGAAATCAAATTTTAATTAATATACAGGTGGCCTAAATAGATTTACGTCTTTTTTTTTATGTACAGCCATCTCTTGATCTTCTCTTAATTATTGTGTATTATATTTTATAGTTTTGCGAAATGTAATATACTTAATCTATAAAATTAATGTATTATTTAAGAGAAATATTAAAATGTTAACATAATAATTGTTTCCTTACTCTGTAACTGAGTGATTGATTTATGCATGAAATTTCAGAAAATTGAATAATACATATGTTTATTGCAGATTTATTATTATTGTTTTATTGTTAATTACAATTCCTACATTTATATACACTGTAAAAAAAGTTGCCATCTATATATATATATATATATATATATATATATATATATATATATATATATATATAAACGAGTGTATGTCTGTCCATCCATGAAACTTTGGGAAGTTGTAAAAAATTACATATTAACATAAAAAAATTTCAGAACTCATTATATTATAATAAAATGGCTTTAGGTTATAGTTCTATATGATTATTTATTAATAATCGACGTTTCGACGAACTCAATGTACGTACTCATCAGGAATAATTTTGATATAATATAAAATTTACTGTAAATGTAATTTGTATCATTTTTGTCATAGGTTTTTATATAAAATTACTCAATTTTTTTTTTACAGTGTATATACAAAACATTATATGAAGTTTGTCACATTAGTTTCGTAATTATAATTTAGTTATTATTAGAGAATATGAAATTAATGTTTTAAGTCAAAACAATAGATTTGTTAATACTTAATAAATCATGAAAAATAAGTACAGAATTATGACTATTTTTGTAGAAGTATTGAATAATTTAAAATATAAGGATTTATAAAAAGTAATTTTATGTTTTAATGAATTGAAAACTGATTTATTTGCAAATTACAAGAATTATCTAAGACTTTAACTGCCTGCGTTAGTTACAGAGAATTTTTTTTTTGAATTAAATATTTTTTGAATTTTTTTTTTTTTTTAATTTTGCCATCAAAATTTGCTAGTTGTCAAAGTTGTCAAATTAAATACTTTGGCTCGTATTCCTACCTTTTTTGTTTATGAAAAAAGTGCTTTTATTTTTTGCTTTAAAATAAATTTTTACTTCTACTTCTTTTCAAATATGAATAGCGTTTCTATGTCTGATATATTTTTTAATTGAAGTTACTCGATAGTATATGATCGAAAGAATTATACTCGAACCAAAATCGAATTGGAATCTATAGCACAAAGCTAGGCGAAGAAACTGTAATGTAATTAAAGCTTAAGTAAAAATTTTGGGAACTTCGCATTATTCCAAATATCAGATTTGGTAATTCCATTTTCAAATGAAAACATTTTTACAATCTTGTAAATAAATAAAAACTAACATAAACTCAATTTTAAATTTTATGTATATTTGTATATCAATTTCAGGAATATCTATCATATTTCGCAGTTCCCACGAATAATTTCAAAGGTTGCCAATTTTGTATATGCGTGTATATATTGTAGGAGCTTCTATACAAAATATATATTAAATATAAATTCTGAAAGAAAAAAAAAATCGTTCAACTCGTATATTGAATTGCGTGCAAAAGATAGCGCAGCATGCTTTATCTATAGATATCGAAACTGTTTTGATATTTTCTATAGTTACCATGGAAACTGCCTGTTTATACAGCAACCATTCATTGTGTTGTGTTGCTATATAATAGAATATATTTTTGCAAAGGTATAAATGGTAAAGTCAGTAATAAATATATAACCAATGTATGTTTTTTTTCATGCACTACTTCCTTATAGGATTTTACAATTATATCGTGTACTTTTCTAGTGAAAGATATAGTATTATTATTTTATAGACATATATATTTATCAATTAAATTATCATTATAATGAGAGATGGAATATGGAATTCTTATTGGAATGGTGCAAACTTTTTATTAATTTAAATAATTATGAGTGTGTTTAACGGCAATAATTGGTTCGTAAATAAAAACACTTTTTTATTCATAATATTAATATTGCCTATGGAGAAAGAGGTCATTATGTTATTAGTACAATAATGACATTTTTATACAGCAGTTAGTTACTATATGCATTACTGGTGGCAGCGCCAAACATAACTACAACGTCAAGTGTATTTAATTTGACATTAGCCATTTTTTGATTATTAAAATTTGTTTATAATACATTTGTTTATGTGTGTATCAAAATTCAGGAACCAACAACTTGGTTTACTATTGTTTAAACATATTTTATTAAATCAATCAACGAATTTTACAAGTCTATGTAAATTTATAGCGTATTGCCGCCTCCACAAAATTTGTAATCATTTTTTGGTTATTAAAATTTATTTATAATATATTTATTTATGTGTGAACTAAAATTCAGGAACCGACAACTTGGTTTACTACTGTTTAAACATATTTTAGTAAATCTATCATCGAATTTTAAAAGTATTCTTAAATTTATGGCATATTGCTACCCCCACAAAGTATCTCACTTATTTTTAATTATTGCAAATTGTTTACAATATATTTCTCCTTTGGGACCTACAATTAAATTTGTAGAAGTTATTGCAATTTTACTATTTACATTATAAGAAAGTGTTCCTATTATCTCAGTGTATTATTTGAATGTTTCGGCCACTTAATCGCGATCCATCTTCAGCTATATATTATATTTTTGTTAACAATTATTTTTACAATGAAATACACAATTAATATAATAAAATACGTACATACCAAATATTTTATTTTATTTAAAAAATATTTTAGATTTATTAAACCTGTTCAGAAAAATAACAATAAAACTGTGTGATTTTTATCGTTTATCGTTTTCATATAAACGTTTTTTCTTTCCTTGTTTAGAATTGGAAATTACAAACTTCCCTTGATTCAATTCGCCGGCTTTGTTACTTAACAAACTAAACCTAAAATAAAGCAATTTAGAATCAATAAACGTCGGTATTTCTTCTAAGCAAAAAAAAAAGAATACAACTTCAATTCCGTATTCCGGTTCGCGTGTATCTACGGTAGGAAATAATCGCGTGATCATTGTCTATAAATGCTTTGCTTCCAACCAAAACCTCCTGGGCGATTTGTTGTTGTTGTTGTTGTGTTGCGCGCGCCATCTTCAATTCTTTTGCGGCATTAAAATCGGTGATGTACCCGCGGTCAGTCATGTACAAGAAGTTAGCAAGCGCCGAACAACTTGGTTTTGTTACAGACAAGAAACATTCTTTTATATATATACTGTTGATGGCTGGCTTGTTACGGTATATTTTTCTTAAGAGTTAATGGTACAAATCTCAACGCAGTGTTGCGTCTGACATATAGCCGAAAAGTCTATGCGCGAAAACAAATTAACAACGCCTATTTCACTTGCAACTGTTTCAAAGAATTGAACATCTTGGTTGTGCGTCGATTTTTGTTTTTATGATTTGGTAATTGAATTGCGATTGAACTTATCTGAAATAATTGAAGGTTTTAAATACTTTACTAGCAGTTGTTATCATGTGATAGAACTATTTTTAATAGCTGAAGATTTTTATATAAAATTGTAAACTAAAATGAACATTTCTAGTTTAAAAACAGTTGAATATTATTTGTGAGTGATGTATATTGATTTGAGAATGTATAAATGGTGAGATTGAACTGAACGGAAATTATTAAATGAATTTTTGTTGTAATTAATTGAAAATGTTGTTGAAAAATGTGATGTACTTCTTCTTTGGATGCTAGAATTATTAAAAGTTTCAGTGAAATGTTAAGTTTAGTGCATTATGGTGGTAGTGACATCTACTGAAATTTGTATTCCTGTTACTTATCATACTAAGGAAACGCGGGGAAGGTTAGTTTTATTTTAATCATTTTAAAGTTTATATAAATATTATTTTATTTATTGGACAATTAACTCTTTGTTTGCTGCCGACCGCAATAGCAGTTCTCATTAAATACATTTATGTAGAGTCATTTTTTTGATTACAAGTACAAATACATTTATGATTGAAATAAATAAAATAACGTTCGAAGAAAATTATAGATTTATTTAGTATTTTAATGAAAAATTTGAATTGAATTTATAAATAATGTTTCTTTTATCTTATTTTACGAAATAATTGCTTTTTTTGTGTTAAAATGCTCGTTATCTTATCGAGAAAATTTATGATAAATGATAAAACAATTTTGTTGTATTACTATTTGAAATTTTGTTAAAATTGATTTTGTATTCTACAAAATTTTAATTAAAGTAATATTTATTATATTTTTAATACAATGCACCCCCCCCCTTTTATTGGAATCACTGATAATATTATCTTCGGATATTGTTTTCACTTTCATAAAGAATCGGTCGGACATATACGACAACATAGGAAAAATATCATTTACAGTAATTATAATTTCGATTTGTTATTAATTTTTTCTTGGTTTCCTTTAAATAATATCTTATAAATTTTATAATCTAGTCACTTTTTTTGTTATGTAGGAACTTGTTTCTATGTTCTGTTTATTTATTATAAATTTAATTGGTATATTTTTTCCTAATGAAGACGTACATTGAGTACGTCGAAACGTCGATTATTAATTAATATTAATACAGAATTATAATCTAAAGCCGTTTTATTTTAATATAATTAGAATATCATTATGTATGATGTAAAATTCTAAGATACTACAATAATTGCAAGGTACAACAATATTTGATTACGTAGATTACGTCAAAATATTGATTTTTAATTAAAATTAACACACAACTAAATCCTAAAGCAGTGGTTCCTAAATTTTTTCGATTCTCAGTGTCCTTGCTGAATCCATAGACGCCCTATATCAAATTCTAATAAGAACACTGCGCGAAATATCCAATATTTTTTTTGCAAGGGCACTTATTAGATCACAAAAAAAATGTAACCGAACAAACTTAACTGCTGCAAATAGCTGGTTTGCACCACTTCGGCTAGATGTCATTGAATTTAAAATGGAAATAAAATTATGAAAACTGTATAATATTTCGCGGCATTCTTGTGAGTAAGTCGCGGTTCTCCAAGTCGTCGAGGTGCACAATTTGGGAACCACTGTCCTAAACTCGTTTTATTTTAATATAATGTTTATATTTAGATTTTTTTTACTTTTATTGCATAATTTATTTACTGTCTATTTTTACATATTTCTATCGGTTATTGATATCGAAAACTACAAATTTTGATGCTATTACATTAAGTTGCGTGCAGTGAATTAAATAAAAAATCAAAATTTAAGATTGTATAATTGTTTGTCAACTGTTCTAACATTAAAGATACTAGGTAATCCAAGTTAAAATTTTGTCAATTAAATTAAATTTATTGTATAATAAGCAGCTGATAAAAATTCATCTTGTGTCATATGCTACTATAATTTAACAAAACGGGTTTTTAATGCAAATTCTCTTTTTAATGTTTATGTAAACCGTTCTTTTATGTTGTTTTAATGAAACTTATTAGAATTTACTGCTTGATTTACGAATTTAACATTGATTTTTATTTTAGAAATTCATTCATTCAAACTGACCACATACTTGATGTAGCTGTTATTGTAATAGACAATTGTATGTCGTGAAATTTTTTTTTCGAGGTAACGTTCTCCATCTGTTACTTGACTTGTGTAAATTTGTTCATTTATAATATGTAATTATTATTTAAAATATTTATAATCAACCGAGGATGCTGTGCGTATCTGATTCTAATTCATTGTTAATGAGCCAGTCTAAGTTTTTGCATAATATTGCAATTACTATGCAAAGATAATAAAATTGTTGGAATTATATGTTGCGTGCAATTTTTATGCGTTTGTTTTTAGTATGCGGGAAATTATTTTCAGATTATGTATGCTAAGGGCTGATTACTAATTATCTAGATAAAGTAACAAAAAATATAATATATTTCTTCAAGCGCATCATAATATTAATATTACGTTATCATATTAATGTGGATGTTGAAAGAGGTCATTATGTTACAACTACAATAATGACATTATTATACAACAGTTAGGCGAATGCCTAATGAACGTTTGGTTAAAAAAATTTATATGAATGATTTTGAAGTTATACGTTTGCTTGGACGTCCGATGAGTAGTTTGGAGTGGTATGATTAAGAGAGTGGCTCCCGTGAGCGAAAGTTTCCAAGTAGTAGAAATTGAAGAGCATGTATGAGAGGCATTATGAATATGGATGAAGCTAAAGTTTTGTATTATTTTGTAGTTTCATTTATTGCGTATACTGTCTTTCATAAATAAATTAATAATTGTGTAGGATAAACTATTCTTTTTTTTTAAGGTAGAATAGTTTCATAAATTTAGGAATATAACTATTGTGAATATTGACGATAATACTGTATTTACTTCATTAAATAATTAGGAATATTAAATTTGTAATTAACAGTCTTGTGATCATATAATTTAAATATAAATTTCTTTTATTTAGAGCAAAAATAAATGTGCATGTATTATGTATACTAATTGTAATTATCTTGATTTTAAAAGACGAACAAATTACCTATTTTTAAGAGTTTTGTTTTAAATTAAATGAATTTTAAATCAGTTTTAAGATATTTACGAAGAAATTTATGAACCGTTGTACATAAAACAAAGTAATGTGAAAATATATAAAGTTATTGCAATTATTTTTGACTTACTTAGAAAAAAATTGGGTTAGATTTATGTAACGTGTTATTTACTTTTAATTCGAGCATCTCAATATTTATAGTAAGTATAAAATTAATACATGAATAGTCATTGTTTGTTTTTTTCAATTATAGAAAAATTTGTCGTCACATGCAAGTTTAACACTATACTTTTTCTACGACTATACAATCGAAAAAAAAAATAATTTGTCGGTGTAAAATGATTGACATTTCAAAATAATTATAATTTGACAATTACATGATAGTCTGTGTTGTTACAATTTCAAAGAGTTGTAATTGGTCATAAATTGTGAGTTATGGATTTTGTAATTGTCGGTAGTGAGTTATGGATAATATAACTTAACAACATATACTTACACATATTATTCAACGTAAATTTTATTATAGTCAATTTATAACTGTTCTATTACATTTTGATAAGATCATATTAAATTGAACGATTACAATTTCAAATGTATCACTTTCATTAAAAAAAAAAGGTGCGTATTAATTAAATACCGTTATATATATAAGTTACTCCATGGTAACAAAAAAAAAAATATGTGAAGATGCACTTGAAATTATTTACAGAAACAATTCGTGCATGCATGCAGGAAAGCAGAAATACTTATGCTAATATTACTTTAACGTTAATGTTACGTACAGTAAAGTTCAGTTTAAAAGATACTAGAAAATTCTTTCAGCCATTTCACCAACTGTTTGGATAAGTCTCAGAAGTAATTTTGTATTTTTCTGGTAAATTTATTTTAAAGAACCGGATATACTGGATTTTATTACTCTTCTGTAGTAGACATTACGTACAAATAAGTTTTTTTTTATGCATATTTAGGAGAATTACATGCAAGTAGAACATGAAATTTCATTTAAATTGTTGTTAGATATTTGTAATATTTATCATCAAAATACACTGCTTGAAAAACTAAAGATCATATTGTTTATTTTTTTTCTACACTGTAAAAAGTTTATGTAATTTTACATGTTTTGTGAATGTTTTATAAAAAAAAGTTAATATTACGTAAATTGTCACAGTAAAATTACGAAAATATTGTTATTTTTACTGTAAAATTTTATAAATTCTGCTTTGAACATTGGATATTGATTTGTGAGCTAATGTGAATTAGCTTCAAAGAAAAGGAATAGAGTTGTCAGGTCGGTGTTTCTGGGTGGTCAAATGATTACTTTTTTTTATCTTTTTTTTTTTAAAGTAATTTATCGGAAAACACATATGTTCAGATGTATTTTCAATACAGAAAACTGTTTTATTTTACTGGATTTATGTATTGTAATAAAATTAAGCAAATCTTGAATTAAACGCTTTTGAAATTTTTAATTATTATTGTGTTAAACAGTTATATACGGAGAATTCTTACGCGAGATATAATTACAGACATTATGATTTTTCTAGTTTCTTAATGGATAAAAGAAACTGTTATTGTAATGTTTGTTTATGTTCTCTATTATTTATGTAATAGAATATAAGCATTTCTTATTAACAAATAAACTATAATATATATTGTATCAGATTTAAATAGGTTTACGATAATTTTTTGTTGATACTTTACTATTTATATAAAAATAAAACTATAATATATAATATATCACGACACGATATTATTATTTTTAAAATTATTTTTTTCTATTTAAAAATTTAAAGTTATAAAATTTATCAGGAATAATCTAAGTAAGAATAATATAAACATTATAAAAATATTATGTTCGGTTTTTGATAGAAAAATTAGCACCAAAATTAGACTTATGGCATTATTGAATTTCGAATTTAACGCAAAATTTAATTATGTAAAAATATATAGGGTGTTCTATTCGAAATGTATAAAAAATACATTTTAATGATTGAAACTTAAGAATTATTAGAATAAAATTACTCATTAACCACATAAGACATAATAACAGTACTTGTTATTCTAATAAACAATAAATCATTAGATGTTGTAATACTAGATGATGTTTTACTTGTAACTATTTAATGTGGCAATTATTACAAAGGTAATTTATGATAAATTAAACTCTTAATTTCGCGGAATCACTAAAGACCTGATTTATGTACTAGTGCAATTGAAAATACGTTTTATTGTTCAGTTTATTAACATTTTAATTTTCATAATACAATCTAATTAATTGTTTATTATTGTTCGTATAATTTTTTTTGAAATATTGGTATTTTTATCAATTTGTTTATAATAGTTTTGAAATAAATAGATATAAATAAATGAAAAGATTTGACATGAAACCCCATATTTCACCTAGGAATTACGGGAACTGATGGTGATAAATAATATATAGAAATAAAAAAATATTTATAAAGTCAATGTTTATTTAATTAAAAGTTTCTGTTTTAGAAATTAATGAAAAATGCTTTTATTTTTTTCTTTAAAACAAATTTTTACATCTATCTTTTATCAAATATGAATAGTATTTCTATTTTTGATATATATATTTTATTATATCTAATATTATAAAATTTAAATAAACTAATTAAAATTGCTTAATAATCAATTTTAAGTAAATGTCAAAAGTACTTTTGACAAAAATCACTTTAAAAATATGGTGAGAATACGGGTCTAAGTTTTGTATTTCATGTGCCATTAAAAATAGTATTAAAATTCATTAAAAATATATATTGACCTACATTGCAAAGCAATATATAAATTATGCATGTACGTAATCTCTTACCATAAAACATCCATAATGCATTCAAAAAATGACTACACCTAGATTCATTCAAAATTACGAAACAAAATTAAGTTTGTATGTAGAAACTCAGAACCACTTACCACCTAAACATAATCTAACCGAAATTCGCAAATATAACGAAGAAAACTTTTAAAGATAGGAAAAAAGATCACTGACCTATCCGGTTTCTTCTAACATTCCCCATCTTTTTCCATTTCGTTTCTGCCATCTTACTCTAACGGAGGCCAGGTGATTCAAATGTTTTCTTTTGCTGCGCGCGCCAAGAGCAAGGCCGGCTGCGATCTTCAGCTCAGCAGCACTCACGTGGATCTTCCCCGTGTTATTCACTCTTCACCAGCTGTCCGGGCATGGGCAAAGCCAACGTCGTATTTCGGTATTTAGTTTTACACATCGTGGTTGACAGTAGCCAGCAGAGCGAACGATTGTTAAATGTTTATTAGTGTTGATTGTTTTTTTGTTTGATGCAAAAGTGATCGTGAACGATATTGGTAATGTGTTGTTAGTGTTTTGTTTCTAGTTTTTTTGTTTTGTTTGGAAAGTGGATTTGGAACAAATGAAAATCGAGAAAGATATATCACGGTATGTTTTGATATTTTGCAATTTTATTGACTTTTTTTGTAATGGCAATATATTTTGGAATTTTAAAATGTCAAATGTTTGTATTTTCTGTCTGAACATGTTAAATTGTCTTCATTTGTATGTATGTTATGAAAAATATTATATATTATACAAAATATGAGATATGTCAAGATAATATTTCTCATATTTTTGTTTATTTAAAATGCATGTAAAATATTGCAATATGAAAAATTAACTATACAATAACTTGTATACAATAACTTGTACGTTATAGTGCACATACAAAAAAATTTAAATGATTGTTTTAATGTTTTGATTTTTTTATCTAAAAAATGTAGGTGATTTTTTTAGTCTTCTTGATGAAACATCTAATTTAAGAGTAGATTATTGCGTTTGTTATATTCATCTAATGTAATTAGAAATTGTGACTAGTTTGTCGTTTATTTATTTGTTATTGTTCGTTGATTTATGTATTTATTATTACTAATGTTATTGGAAAGAATAGTATCTAATTAAAAAGACAAATAATTTATTTGGATTAGATGAAATAGATATTTAATTTTTTATTTTGAGCAGAACATGCAATGAAAAAACCATATTAAATAATTATTTAGCAAAATATATTTAAGATATTCTTTTTCAAAATACAAATTTACATATATACTTTGCATAAAAATACTCAAAAATTTGTATTGTGAATCGAAAATTATTTATGATATTAAATTTATCTTTAAAATTATTATTTTAAAAACAAAAGATAAAAATTATTATACTTAGGTTTTATAATACTTTTTTAAATTGTAATTAAAGAAATGATTTTATTATTTTTTTAATATTATTTATGCATTATGCTAATGGCAGTAATTAATTATTAAATTTGATAATTAAACACTTATTATTAATAATAAAAATTATTAATTATTAAATAAATATAATATATACAGAATTTATTAAGAAAGTTAAATACTTTTTAATGTTCTACTAAACTAATTTTAAGGTAACATCTATTTATATATTTTATATGACAGATGTTTATATAAATTTATAGTTTTTTTTTTAATTTGTTTATTTATCTAATGTTAATTAATGAAGATACTTATAAGTTATTACTGTATCAAAATTAATATTTCAGAAAATTTTAGTAAAATGATTAATGAATTATTTTTAAACCATGAAATATTTTTTATTTAAATGAATGCTAATGAACTTCTAATTTTAAACGTAAAATACGTCAGGTATTTATGTAAATTAGGAGAGATAAGAAACTGAAATTGGTGATAATATATTTGGCAATCAAAGTTACTTTAATTTAATATAATTAATACTTATTTTAACACATTCTTTATATATATATATATATATAAAATTTATTGGCAGTGTATAATTTAGAGCAGGGATGGGTAATTTTTTGTTTGCAAAAGGCAGGATGAAAATTAGTTAGGATGACGTGAACCAGAATAAATTTAGATGTGTAAGGTGTTACATTTTTTTGTTTAGCCACCATGTTTTTTAGAAACTGAAAAAAATCTGAAAATAACTTATCGTTCGTCGAATTATTTAAAATTTGAAAAAAATGGAAGGAATTTTAGATATGTACTAATTAAATATTTTATTTAAACTCTTTTTTTAATAGAACCAAATGTATTATTGTACTTTTGTTTATTTCATGGAACATATTTGCCCATTTTTAGTCTAGAACATGTTTGTGAACAATCTTGAACTTGGTAATACACATTTCAATTTGGTTGATTTAATCACATTGAAAGAAAATGAATACACGCGTTTCAGTGAAATTGAAAACACTTGTTTATTTTAAAAATTATTAATTAATTAATGATTAATATTAATTATTATTAATTGTATTTAAATGTATTCTCTATTACAAGCTATAATAAATATAGTATTATTATCATATTTTTAATGTATTGATTATAAAAATAGGCATAAATAGCGTTATAGTGCTACTAAAACTATATTTCTCGGTATTCCTGAAAGTGTCAATGCGACACTTTAGTGTATCGTACTACTCCGGTTGAGAGCCACTGGTCCAAAGGATCAACAATACCAATAGACATGCTAATCAGTTTTTTTTATTTAAAGAAAGATTTATCTAAAAAATGTCACTTTAATGATCGTTGTAAAATTGTAGTTTCCTTTTGGGGTCATTTTGTTATTGATCAATTTCACTTATCGCAATTTGTCTGGTAAGCAGAAATCATTCCCTTATTAATTGCGTAGAAATTTAAAAGTGAAAACAAAAATGAAATTTAATTTCTCCAATGGATACTTCATGTTAAATTTACCAAATGCGCGAATACTTGACTTATAAAAATGACTTCTACTTTTTTTATTTTTAATACATAACCTCTTATAAAATTAATTAAAAAGATTTAGAAATTTAGAGATGTTTTCTCGACAAGATGAACCGAATTTAATTGGTCATAAATTTGTTGATGAAATTTTGAAATAATTATGTAAAAATTAGTATTTGATTTTTGGTTATATCAAAGTAAAATTAAATAATTTAGTATGTTATTTTGCATCATTTAGGATTTCTAAAGTGAAATGCAAAATGTTACAATATTAACTAGTAAATTATAAACGCGTGAGAGAATTATAGAATAATATTGCAGTAGATTTATTTGACATAATTACATATAAAAAATATGAAATACATCAGGCGATTTATTTTTTGCATCTTAGTTTACTATAGCAAGTATATTCAAATATGTAATAAAGTTAGAAAATATAGGGTGTCCCAGTCACGCAAGATTTGATAAACACATAAGAAAAAACACATTATAATTATATAAAACTCTTTAGATACAATGCATATATATATATATATATATATATATATATAAAATACTCAATTATATAATTTATAGTTTTATATATTTTTTCGTTGGCAACACTTTATTTACCGCACAAATGGCGCAAAATTCAATTCTTGTGCAAATTTTGGGACATCTATATTTGTTTATATGGCTATTATTGTTACGTATTTTATTTGATGTCATTTTAATAATTTGAAATGTTATTTTGATATACAGTGAACGCCGTTTAATGAGATCATATCAGGACTAGTTTTTATGGCAATAACCGATTGATAATAATATCCGAAAAAACATAAACACAAATATTTATTCATTAGAAATATGTAAAATTAAACTGTAAATAAATTATGCAATTAACTAAAAAAATTTAAAAATAAAAATAACGTTTTTTTATGTAATTATTTTACATACATATGTAACTGTTAACGCGATAGTCTGTATATAAAGTACGTCGAAATGTCGATTTTTATTTAAAATTATTGCAGAACTAAATCCTAAAGCCTTCTTATTTTAATATAACGAGTTCTGAAAGATTTTTTACTGTGTTAAGATATTTATTATTCTAACATACATAAATAATTACACCATGTAACCCAAAGGCTGTGGCACAAATTTTTTTTACTATGCCGAAATTAGTTTCCTCTAAACGTTCCTATCCAAGTAACAAGTAACTTTTGCTTCTAACACATAAAATACCCCTGAATTTTTGTTTTAACTTTAACACTATTTTTTTTTACATAATAGTGTTAAATATCTGACCGTATACCCAAATAAAATATTATTTTTTCATTACCACACCCTCGTAACTATACTAAAAATTCATCTAGTTTGAAAAATCTGCATTAAATCAACACAATCCCCAAATTGCTCTCCTTTATCACAATCTCTCCCCCAAATGCATATATATCATCCGAACGTGTCATATCTCATACATGTTGTCCAAACAATTTTGTTCAAACACAACAAGGACATTTAAACTTCCGGGTAGAGGTGGTGTTCCATTTTACCACCCTCGCATCCCATTACTAATATATCAAGAGCAACAAACTCTAGGTTAGACCAGTGGTTTTTAAACTTTAACGACTCGCGGACATTTTTTTCAATCAGTCACAATATAGAGAAAAAATTTTATCTATATTTTTTGCTCTCGTCATATCCAACATACAATAAATATTGTATTATTTAAATTGGAAAAATAGTCGACTGTTAATATTTAATAAATAATTAGTAATTATTTAATAAAAATATATAAAAGACTGAATTCCGTCAATTACTAATTATTTAGTGTATTATTTATTCATAATATAAATTAATAATTTTGTAGAAATTATACAACAATTGCAAACAAAATCGATGTATGCTGTTTTGCATTTCAATATTCATAGATCTTTTTTTACTTTAATAAAGTTAATGTAAGTTGATGATTCGATAAATTATAAAGTCACCAATTATGTAAATATTTTGTTACAGTATAGTAGATTTCTTGTAATTTTTATAATTTTGTAAATATGTATTACATACATACATACATACACAATCACGCCATGTACCCAAAAGGGTGTGGCACAAACTCTTTTCATCATCCCGAAATCAGTCGCCTCCAAACACTTCTATCCAAACAAGCAACTTTCGCTTCATCCACATTCATAATTCCTCTCATACATGCTCTTCTATTCCTACTACTTGGAAACTTTCGCTCACGCAAAACACTCTCAATCATATCACTCCAACTACTCATCGGACGTCCACGCAAACGTATACCATCAAAATCATTTAAATAAATCTTTTTAACAACGCGTTCATTAGACATTCGCTCAACATGTCCGAACCATCTTAACTGACTAACACCAACTTTTGCTACAACATTTCTTTCAATTTTACAATGTAATTAATTAGGCAAAAAGCTAAATAAAGTTTAGTTATTATTGCCATTAAAGACTTGTTAAAAATTAAACTGCAAAAATTTGTAGTTTTTATTACAAAATTTCAGGGCATGTAACCAATAAAAATATTCGTTAATGGTTAAGCAGTATCGAGAATTATATTTTAATATAAGTTTTCGTTCTTTAATCGGTTTTAACCGATTCGGTTCTATAAAATAAAACTTAGTAAATAATGTATATATTTTTTGTCATGCTGTAAATTTATTTGTGTACTTTTTTAAAATATTTGTTATATGACCAAATATTATTATTTATTTTTAGAAAACCAAAATTGATTTATAGGTTATAAAATATTTTTTTCTTCATTTAGAAATAAAGATTTTGTTTATCTGATATAAAATTATTTACATGAATATGTGTAACGTCGTTTTGGTAACAAAATTTATAAACACTAAAAATATATACCTTATATAAAAATAATTTCATGTTTCAGTTTCTCAAAAAAGGTTACCGCTTTTTAATAATTTTAAAATATTGGTTAAGTTTACTGTTAACGTTAGAAAAATATTGGTGTTTACAGGTTTTATGCCCTGGTTAAAAATATTTATTATTTTCAATGAGATACCAATACTCATTAATGGGTATTACAACTATTATTAGTATTATTTCCAATATGACGTACGGAATAATATATTACCACAGAAATATCACTTTGTTTTGCTGAACCTCCTGCAAAGGTCTCACGGAATTTTCGGGTTCAGCAGATCAAAGTTTGAACACCACTGATTGTGAGTTAGAGGAATAGCGGGATGTAAGGTCCATCAACTTGAATATGCTGTAGTTTTTGAATCCATTGGGAGAAAAAAGAGATCGACCACTCTAAAAGATTAGCTTGCTGGTGGATTTTTCATTCAGCAAGCCGGTGGTATATTGGTGGAGGACTATTTGACTCATTAGAATCCATTACCTGTCCATAGTTAACTACGATCATTTGTTACTAATGTCTAATTGAAGTAAGTTTACTATTTGTTCAGGTGATTTATTGAGGAAAATCTTAGGAGCATTCGAAATTATTTAATTTTGAAATGAAAATAACTTAGAAATCATGTGACTGAATTTATATTTTTTTTGACGTTTTTGACATATGACGTCATATGTGAAAACTAGATTCCAAAAATAGATTTTTTCGGATGATAGTAAAAGTGACTAAATAACGAATATAAAAAAAGAAAAGCTTAATTTTACTGAAATTTAACGACTTTGTTTCCTCTATTCACTGACACCTGACGACAACGAAATAAGTCAGCTATGTACATGTGTAGTTTAAAATACTGTACTATGATTGATTAGATTTTAAATTTTTGATTTAAAATATAAAATATAGTGATATTCTTAATCTAAATTTTAAATCATACATCCATCATGCATTAGCCGTTTAACTCTATATGTGCTAATATTGTTCAGTGTAAAATAAATTTTCATATATATTAGATGTTTTCTTATTATTTTGAAAAACCATAACCTGTTGTAAAACAAAAGAAGACAGTTTCATAAACACTGTAAAAAGTTTCTCTGTAATTTTACAATAAAAATTATGGGTAAATAAGATGCCCTGGATTATTATGTAATTTTAGCATAGAAATTCATTTTAGATAGCATGTAATATTTAACAAAAAATTATGTAAAACTAATTTACTTTTTATGCAAAACCTTTATATATTTTAATGTAGGTATTATTGCATATAAATGATAGTTATATCTAAACAATTAAAAATTACAATTACAATTATAAAATTGTAAACACAATTGTAAAATATATATAATTATGTAGAATTACATAAAATTATAATTAACTTTCATTACATTATTTATTGTAAATTTCAATAAAATTTAGAAAATTACAGAAATATTATGTAATTTTATGTAGCATGCAAAAATAAGTAATATTATTTGCAACAACTACAAAATTCATATTTTTTTTAATCAAATATCACATATTATTAAATAGTATTATCACACATGTCTGTATATAAATTTGATTTTTTTTTTAATTTTTTCTGTAAACTTTATATTAATTTTTTATTACAAAAATTTATGTAAATTTACAAAACTTTATACAGTGAAATTAATATATTTAAATCGCCATCAACCATAGACCATAAAAAAAGTAATTAAATAAAAGAAAATGTTTTTTTCTTTGACAATACAACACCTCAAACTACATAGTGAAAACATGTACTACTCGATGTGTACGAGTACATATGCAAACATAAACTTTTGTTATCACTAAGATTAAACCAGCTGCATCTGTCGCAGGCTTCTGTCACAGCTCACATCCAACTTGTGTCTGTAAAATGAAGAAAAATAAGGTCATATGCAACGATGGAATTGCTTGTTTGCAATTAATTCATGATGGTATGCCGTGCTGCGCGCTATCGGACGTGCTCGCTGAATTCTCATTTCTCTTTCTTGTCTTCGGGGCATTGAGATGGTGCCGAGGATAGATATGTGACAACTAACCACGTAGTTTTTCAAAAGGGAAAATATCTTTTGAAATTCAAAGGATTTTTTCATCTTTTGTTACGTTTTTTATTTATTTTTTATTTATTTACGTAGGATGTAAATGTAACATTCTTTTGTTATCATGCTTTAGATGTGCAAGTGGTTACTTTTTCGGATTTACTCGCTTGGTAAATGAGATAGTTTAGTTATAGTTTTTGTTTATATTTTTGTTCCTTATTTGTTTATGTCCAGTTCAAGAAATTTCTTATTTTTTAAGGGTGGCAACCCAATTCTTCAGAGCTAAAAGCTGTTATTTTCAAACGCGCACAGCTCAAAGTGGAATTAAATATTTGGTCCTCCAAAAAAAGGTGACCTGATTGCACCGGGGATTGCCATCTGTAAAATGAAAAAAAAAAAAAATGCTTTTACTAAACTCCCTTGAAGGTTAAGAGTGCGGCTATCGACTCTCGATTGATTTTTTCCGAAAATTAACAAAATTATGGCGTTTTGAAAAAAAAAGTAATATTTTTTTACCGAAAATTTTCCTATAAAAATGTTGATAATTTTTTTTTAAATAAACATATCAAAGATTTGGATTGAGAATCGATAGGCAGTCATATTTTCCGTCGACAGAAAGATTGAAATTGATCAAGTTAGGTATCACACGAAAAAGTACGTTTCGAGAAAACCAGCTTTAAAGTTTTTAAATTCCTAATTGACTGCCGTGCACACGCTTATGTTTTTGGCTATAACTTCGTAATTTTTTTTCGTAAGTTTTTAATACAAATAATACATTAAAAAAATTAAAAATTAATTATAAAAAAAAACCGTTATTTTTGCCGGAACAAAAACCGGAACCGAATTGATATATATTTTTTTAATTGAACTGAAACGAAAAATATAACGGTTTGAAACCCTGATAATATTTATATTATTTCTTAAAATTACTCGCTGAAAGCAGATGTTCATAATATTTATATACATAAATTCTGTCTCTGATAATTAAATCTTTTTTTAAAATGACAGAATTTGATCTTTCTGCAACTGAACTATGTAGTTGCTATATCACAAGGCGTTACTCTAGTAATTATTTAGGTTCATTTATTTCTTTTTATTTACAAAAGGCGTGATAACTACTTTATAGTTTCCAGAAAAACTGTTTTCTTTAGAACTCGATCAATTTTTTGTTCCATTTGTCGTTTTTCACTTTCGTTTTGCTTTTGCCGTAAGGCGTTTTGTCGTGGTTGTTTTCGAAAATACTGGAATGCTTTAGGTATTTTTAACTTGTCAGTTTAAGATTGTACCTCACTGCAGAAAGATTGATGAATATGGTTTATATCTGTTTTGAAACGAGTTCACCCCAAAATTGACTAAGATGAATTTGTCAAATAGACTTCTATGGTTGGATGACTGTCAGTTTTATTTGCTTGCGTAATTGATTTGGAATAAATACGTTTATAGAAGATTTTTGGACACGATTGATTTGCTTGTATATTGAAAAATTGTTATAGAACCAATTACAATTTAGTTAGATATATTATTACACAGAAAAAAAAATGTTAGGTACTATCCGGTTTTTTATTTGAGACACAAAAATAGTGTACAATTATATTAGGAGAAAATGTCAAAAAATACACTTACTGATATTACTAATAGGACACTAAATTAAATTAACATTTTTTGACTCTATTGTAGACTGTAATTTATTGACAAAATTAGTATATAGATATTTATTTTAATTTTTTGTTTCTGTTATTTTTTTAACATACGCACAAAGTTGATTATTTATTAAAATAAAACGGCTTTAGGTTGTAGTTCTGTATTAATATTTGATAATAATCGATGTTTTGACATACTCAACAATGATACAATTGCGGCAATTACTAAATATTTTATTTATATTCAAAATTGCAATTTCATATTAATAAAATATGCAATAATAATTAAATTTTCAATTATATTAACATGCAAATAAAATATATCTACAAATTTCTGTATTAATTATCTCCCAATTTTAATAATATTTTCCATTAAAAATCTTTTCAATTGTTTTATTATTTGTTTTATTGTTTGATATTACATATTAATAATTTTTTATAATTATATATTTGACAATAACTTCCATGTCATATTTCATCAAAGTTAAAATATAAAAAATTAAAAACAAATTAATATTGTAAAAAAAATCTTTCAGAACTTATTATATTAAAATAAAATGGCTTTAGGTTATAGGTATAAATAATACAAATGGCATTTGCAGTAAATAAACAAAACATAGAAACAAGTGTCTTGTTTATATGTTCTGTTTATTTACTGTAAATGTCATTTGTATTATGTTTCCTGATGAAGTTTCTAAAATTTTGGTAATATTTCCCGGTTTTGAAACAAATCAAAAACAAAACAGTAGAATAAATTTACAATAACAAACAATACTGGATACTGTGATATAAACAATTCATTAATTTACATTTAACTGTACATTCCAAGAAAAAAGTACCACTACAACATATTAGACAATTCGCGAAAAAAAAAATCAACATTGAATGCGGTATTTACCGTCATTCAATAAGCCCCATCCACATTTATTTGAATCTAATGAAAGTTGGCTTCAACTGCTTCAGTCCACGCGACATTCCACTATTTTCAATTTAACATAAAGAAGTTAGGTTAGGATGAACAATTTATCGAGCAGATAGAATCGCTGGTAACCGAAAGCTTTATGGGAATGAGGAAATACGATGCGATATAACCGCGGTTATCTTTACGGTTACGATAATTGTATTACCGTGTGGAAAATCCGAGGAAAATATTAAAACTTGCGGAAATAAATGTTTGTTGTTACAGTTGATGTTTTTATGTTTGTTTTTCTTTTCGTTTAAATCTAGTTGTACTGTGAAATAAAAATGTTTCTCATAAATGTTGCCAATGTTGGGCGATTATAAAATTCATAATCAATTTTATGGTGATTTGTTATGTGTTACTGTATATTATAATCAGTGCAAAATTATTTTTAAAAGTGATTTTTGTTAAAATTATTTTTGACGTTAACTTAAAATTACTTATTAAACAATTTTAATTAGTTTATTTGCATTTTATAATATTAGATATAAGAAAATATAGCACAAATAGAAATATTATTCATATTTGATAAGAGGTATAGATATTGAAGTAAAATATATTTTAAAACAAAAAATAAAAGCACTATTTCATAGACAAAACAGGTGGAAATATGGCCCATTATATTTTTATTATCTAGATAAGATAATAGATATCAGAACAAATGTAGATAATTGATACTAGCTCAAAAAAAAATTAAATTCTCAATATATATATATATATATATATATATATATATATATATATATATATATATAATTAATTTCCTAAAAATTGATTATTATCTATACAATACTATTAGTCAAATCCGAAATTTTTGATATATATTATAACTAGTAAATCACATACATTATACATCACATATAACTTAAAATTATATATAAGAATTTTTAAATTATAACTGTAATACATTCAAAAAAATACCGTAAAAGTATCTATGATTAATGTGTGCAATAAAATAAGTATTCATCTACTAGTTTCCTATTTCATATCTAAATAAATCTACTACTGTAATCAAATTATTGAAAAGAAAAAATACGGGTTATGAATTTTTCTATCTTTGTATATTTATAATATCTTCTTTTGATATATAATTAGTATTGTGACGTCAATACACTCATATTTTATGTACAGACTGTGTTTCATTTGTTTGACGACAATTTAATTGTGAGGTTAGATTTTGTAATTTTAAAGTAGGGGCTTGACGCATATTTTTAAATTCGTATCCGGAATATATGTATGTATAGATTTAGGTGTGACTTCCTTTGTAAAAATGCGTTTATTATACGACAAATGAATTGGAATGACGTAAAATAATATATTGGTTTATTAAATGTGATTTAATGTGAATTAATTATTTTTGTTTTGTTTCTGTTAATATACGGAATGTTTATTAAGCTATAATAAATTAAAAAGTTTAATTAATTTATGTTATTAATATTTATTTAGTTTGCTAAACAACAATATGCTTTTTCTACGATTTATACAATAAACAAAAAATCACTTTTTGATGTGGAATGAATGACATATAGAACGTAAATCTTCATATGAATATTTTTATTGTGTCTATTTCCTGCATTTTATAGCCGTAGTATGACAAGCTAAGATGTTTTCTAAAATAAAAGAAAGTTTTTATACGAACAAGGGATGAATAGACCTGATTCAACTCATACTGACAATTTTCTTTTGCTTTCAAAACGTTAAAAGTTTTTCATGAATTTCAGATCAACTCGTAATGAGTCTTGGCACTATATATGCAGCGCAAAATATTTTAACAACTTTGAAATGGAAAACTTTAGAAAAATAGTCATGCATTTGAATATTTTATATAAGCCTGAAACAGGTGTGTAATAGGTAATTTTATGCTGCATTTTTTTGATCGTTTATATTTTAGAAATCTATTGTTCTATACATAATTGAAATAGTAAATATTTAGAATTGATAATTATATTTGTCATGCTTATGATTTTGTAAATGTTATAATTGTATTTTTTTTTTTATTTATTAATTACAAATATTTTTAAAATGAAAGAAATTTATGTGGAATAAAACAAAATATGTATTTGCAAGTTGTATGTATGTAATGTTTTTTTATAGTTATTTATGACCGTTTGGGTAAAAGCCAAATAATGTAAAAGTATACTATTTGCTAAAAATGGAAAAATAAAAATAAAACTTAATGAAATTTTTTACTTTGTAAAATTAATTTAATTTAAGTGAACTACAACAGTCCCAATAAAAATACGAATAAATTGCAAAAGAAAAAAAAAACAGAATCAATATATTTGGTTATCTAATTTTGTTTTTGATAAATCAGCATGTACTTTAATTTTTTGAATAATTAAGTTCATTTAAATGATGAATTATGTACTTGTAATAATCAAATTAATTATGCAGTGAATGAATAATATAAGATTAATTAGATTAGATTCATGCATCTAATCATAATACTTAATAAACTTTTAAATACAGAATGTTTAGGGCCTTTTTTGTATTCTTTTATGGGGCGATAGTACACCTCAAAAGGAGTAGATATACCTTAAAACGCCTTAGTAAAAGTCGTCTCATATGCCCATATTCCCACCTCTTTTGTTTATGAAAAAGTGCTTTTATTTTTCACTTTAAAATAAATTTTTATTTCTATCTTTTATCAAATATGAGTAGTATTTCTATTTCTGATTAAAATTACTAAATAAGTAATTTTAAGTAAACGTCTAAAGTAATTTTGACAAAAATCCCTTTTAAAAGTGAGGTGAGAATACGGGCCAATAATTCTTTTAGTTTTTACATTAAACGATTAATTTGTTTTAAACTCTAATGATCGACTACTGATATAAAATTGATAATTTTTGAACGTACTTTTAGACAAGTAATTTTGTAGATTTTTCATAAATATTTCATGACAACAACTAATAAATAACATACGGAAACAGTTCCATTCAATTTCATCTTTCGTTCGGAGATAAAAATAATCCTCCCTCTTGATTTATTTGCACGTTTTTCAAACTTCCATCGTCACGTGCAACAAATCGCACGTGTGTAAAGTCCGGTCCTGCCACGTGTCTAGACAGACACGCTATACTAAATATGATCACACAAACACACACACACACACACGCGTGCATTCATAGACAAACTATATGACAACTAGATGAAAATATTCTTTATCATAAATTTGTAGAATCCTATAATAAAATTCGGAATTTATCTTTAAAATTTATAGTGTTATGAAATGTCTGTCTTTTTTTTTCGTTTTATGAACATACTTAAAATTCTGCTTTTCTATATGGTATTTTGATGTGAGCTTTCGAATCAGAATGAAATGTTTTTGTCACACTTAACTTAGTCTTACCTTTCTTGACCTAAAAACAATCGACTAACTATATGTATTTTTTTTTCTGCGAAACTATAAAAGATATAAAACCGCGGTTTTCTGGGGGCGAAAGAATAGACTTTGAGTTTTTTTCAAGAATTTTTAGTTTTACTTTTGTTGGAAATCGTCCGAGTTCCAAGCCTTTCTTCAAAGCTCTGAAACAAAAATCAAAAGGCACCCTTAAAGTATGATATATATCTGGTTTTTGACCGATTTTTTTTGCACAAATATTCATTTGGGACAAACTGGCAACATTTAAAAAAAAAAACATTTATTTTGATATAATGTTTAACACATTGTTAAATTTATTCTCATGATGAAATGGCAAAATATAGTATAATATTATTTAAGTGTTATCTGTGAAACAAGTCATTATTTTTAGTGTGTAATATTATAAAAAAAAATTTAAATAACGGGAACAGAATTATTGAAATTCGAAACCAAATCTAACGAATGATGTGAGAAAATAGTAGACATATAAATTGCATGGATCAGAATGTTCTTTCTACATTATTATATGAGCACTTCTTAACTATTTAAAGGATTCAGTTCTTTTTGAACGAGTGAAGTTTGGTCTTTTTTATTCGCAGTCTAGATATATTTTTATCTATGGAACACGTACGGAGATTTTACGGATGCTATTTGCTTCGCTTGCATCTTGTACCTTAGCATCAGAGTAGTTCCGCTCTGGCAGTCATCCAGATATTACAGACTACAGACACATCTCTGGATAACCTCCGTAGTTTAGTGTACTATATAACCTACTACGAGAAACGCGCGTCGTCTACACCTTTTAACTCGTTTAAGTTGTGGAAATCTAACCTCAAAACTTGTACGCCCACTTAGAGTGCAGTCTTCAGTGTAAACTAAAATGCATTAACTACTTGGTGTGTTCACTCACAGTTGTGGCAAAGGAGTGCATTGATTTTAACTTTGACGTAATCTGTACAAAGTGTTAACGCGTGTGTTTTGTTTTACTTGATTCATTTGTTTTCAATTATTTTACTGAACTGCAGTATTTGCAGTATTTAATAATTTTCATAAATATTTAAGTTATGATTGGTGATCACTCGTTTCATAGTGAGTTTTATTTTATTATTCATATATTTTAATTGTTTTCCGGGATAAATTAAGAGATGTAACCGTAGGAACGTAGAATAGAACGAAAACGCAATAAACGATATTAATCGAAAAATTTTAAAGATCGAAAATAAAATTAGAAACAAAATTTTGTTTTTTTTTACATAGTAAAATATTTTTCAGAACGCATTGTATTAAACTAAAAACTGAATGATATTGTTTTCATTTGATTATGGTGGGCTACTGAAATTTCATTTTTTACCATTGAGCTATTTTATTTACTTTGGCAATATTGTTCCGTGAGTTTGTGGTAAATATTTGCGGTTTTAATGGTTTCATTGTCTGCTTTACTGACTTGTTTTTGTTTCCGTTTAGTGATAGAAGAAGTGGATGAGGTATTTGAAGAGTTTTGTTTACAGTTTTGTTTCAGAGTTTAGTCTTGCCTTAATGTTTTGCTGGCAGGATTTTATGTTAATTACTATATAAATTAAAAGTTTTAACGTTATATCTTTGTTTTGAGAAGCTTTCTGGAAGACTTATTAATGAACAAACAAGGCAAACTCTTGAAATAAAGATTACCTTGTATATTTCTTAAGATCAATAATTCTACGTCTTAGCGTATAAGTTAATTTTTATTTATAGTAGCTGTAACTTTTGGAAAAATAAGTGAAAGTATATATAGTAAGCAAAAATAAAGAAGAATTTTATGGCATTATGTTGTGTTTTTACATAAAAAAAACCTGCTATAGCCACCACAAAACCAATCGTCATCGTATTAAATAAATTTTATGACAGTTCTTTACCAAAAGTTGATCAAATTCGAAATATTCACCTCCGAAGCTTAAATATGAAATTTTTAAACAATCCGTTTAGTCGACAGACAAACAGTTGATTCGATATGATGAAATAATGATATAATACATGTATAATAATAATAATATAATAATATATATTATATATTATATAATATATAATATATGATATAATATACTCCTATATTATATATATATATATATATATTTGGTGTGATTACAATACCTTTTTTATCATATGTGATATGACGGTCGGTAAAGAGTATGGATCGATAATTTTGTTTCTATCTTCTGTTTATTTACTGTAAATATCATTTGTATTATTTTTCCTAATGAAGACAGACGTTGAGTACGTCGAAACGCCGATAATTAATAAATATCAATACAGAACTACAACCTAAAGCTATTTTATTTTAATATAATAAGTTCTGAAAGATTTTTGAATATGTTTAATCTTAAAACTTTTTTATTTTAATATAATGAGTTCTGAAAGATTTTTTATTATGTTACTAATTGACAGCTCTATAGATTTTACGAAATAATGTAATTTTAATATCTATAGATTTATATAAAATTCGCAGAATCTTACCATAAATTTATTTTGAAATTTAATTACATCCAGTTTATTAATAACTGAAATATTGCATTAGTGATTTGAATAGCTCAGTTGAGCGTATTGCCTTTACTTCTTTGCAACCTAATGAAAGAAGCTTTTATGTCTTTAGACTTTAATCAAATTTAACCGGCTGCTAAAAATAGACGCCGGATTAAATTAAATGAACTGGATGAATTCGAAATAGCCTCGTCATAATAACATATTGTACGTACATATAGTACAAACTTTTATGTTAATTATATCTCGTTTAGAACCCGACGTAAAGTTAATTACTGAATAAAGGTTCTAAATTTTTTAATTTATTATTTGAAAATTGTTGCTTAGAAAATGAGGACTTAAGCGGAACAGTGACAAATACATCTCTTTATAAATTTTGATATAATAGCAATTTAAAGATTACACTCTAAAAAAAATTATGTAATTTTATCTACAAACCATTAGACACTATGATGCTCAGTATTTCTAAGTATAATTACTCATCTGCTGTTGTTTAAAAATATATAATATCAAAACTATTACAAACGTTATGTAATATGATATTACCAATGGGATAGAAACGTATATAATATTACAGTTTTTTAGTAAAATCTTGTAGTAAATTTACAGAAATTCAGTAAATTTGCTGTCGGGAATATTTCATAAATAGATAACAATATGTAATCCTACATTAAGTACGTGATGCAATTTACAGAAAGTAAGCAATTTTACGTACTTATTAGGTCATTTTGACTTATTTTATGTGATTATTATGAATTATGTAAAAATTACAGAATTTTGTTATATTTTTTGAATATTTTAAATATTTAATATTGTACCCTTTCTGGGTACATGTATGTATATAAAATTGCTTAATAGATCATTTTAAGTAAACGTCAAAAGCAATTTTGATAAAAATCACATTTAAAAGAGACGTGAGAATATGCGCCATAGATTTTTAATACAGAACTCCGATAAGAAAAAAATTTGCAAGTATGACAAATACAACATTGTTTTTATTACAGCCAACTTTATTTTTTTTTGTTTTATCATGCTATCTTCAAAGGCTTATAACGTCTTAATTAAGACGAATCGAATCTATGTCTATATAACATTTTTTCTTTAAAAAATTGTCAAAGATTTTTCTACCAGTGAAAAACAGAATTATTTGATTTTCGATTAAGTTGGCGTATTCATCACTATTCCGCTGATGTGCCTAAATGTAGTCTTCTGTATCGTGTTTGATTAAATATAGTTATCATGATACATCTATTATTAAACAAGTTTTTAATTAATACTTTTTTTTGTTGTTGATGAAAATGGTACCGTGACACACATGTGCATTTCAAGGTTCTGGTTTCAAATGAAATGTTCGTTTTTTTTTAGCGAGACTTTTATTTTAATTTATGATAATTAATTAGCTGACAAAATATCATTAAAATGATTCGATTGTCATTTATTAATTGTATAAATTATTTTTCTTAATGTACTGGTCATATCACATTTATAATGAAAAATTTATCATTTCCAATGTATATTATAATATTGTTACAAGGATCAGTTGTATAAAATATTGTTAACTTAAACATTGAATTAACTGGGCAATTAATTTGTCAATATTGTTGTTGAAGGGCCTCGTTGATTAGTCAGTTTTCAAGTTAACGAACTGGTTAATTTACAATCAGATTTTCCATAATATTAGATGAAGAATATAACTTGATCGAATATAGTACAAAGTTCTCATCCGTTTAAGTCTGCCATTTTGTAGAAACACACTAGCGCCACGAGCTGAGATTGCGAATATCAAAACTTACTGTAAATTATAATCAACAAATTAAAGAAATAGGTATAAAACTGATTAAAAATGTCAGTCACATATAGACAGTAAATATTAAAAAAGGAAATGAAATCCATATTAGATTTATAAGAACCGTTCTGTTACCTTCATTTGTTTTCATTGCATTTCCTGACAGTTCATACCGGTGATCGATTAAATGTATCTGTGACAGTAAATTCATTAAAGACATTTTTTTCTTTAAATTAATTCAAAACAAAACCAATTATATTTGCTTCTTTAACATGTTTGTGAAATGCAAGTTATATTTAGTTTATTATTCAATTTTTTTTAAAAGGTTTAAAAGGTAAATGTATTTTGCCCGTAACAGAATAATAATAGATTTGTTGGTAGTATTTTGTTTTTATTGTGATTTTTAATGGCATTTTTCGACGCGTCCCAGACTACATAGTAAGTTGTTATGAGTTGTAAATATTATTTATAGATAAAATTGATGTTACGCACGATATATGTATGTTGTGATATTATTAGTTTATTTCAGTGATTTTTATGTGAGATTTGCATGTTGAAAATTGTATAAACAAATGTGTCTGTGGATAAATTATTGCAGGTGAGTTTTGAAATTAGTTTGCAAAGTAGTTTCATAAAAAATATTATCTATTTTATTAATTTATTTTTTAGTTTATATATTATATTATTTTATTAGTTTAGTATATATATATATATATATATATATATATATATATATATATATATATATATATATATATATATATATATATTAGGGGGCAAAAAATAATTTTTCTGGTATGAGAAATTAAGAAAAAAACTCATATAACATTTTTTAGTCACTAATTAAATTACTGGTACCTCAAACGCAATGAAGTTTTTAAAAAACGTTATTTATTGCTATTTTTCTGCCGTTTTGGAAAAATAATGACAATGTCGTTTTAGATGTTAGTAAATTTTCGTATTAACGAATCTGACATAGAAAACCGAAAACAAAATAAGCATTTTAATATTTATTAAACTAAATTTAGTATTAAACTACGTTTAATACTGCGATGGTATGGATAAAAATAGGCAGAAAATAGTAAAAAATAACATTTTTTAAAAACATTATTGCGTTTGAGGCACCAGTAAATATTAATATAAAAAATGTTATATGTGTTTTTTTCTTATTTTCTGATACCAAAAAATTATTTTCTGCCCGATCTGCAAAATTTTTTTTTAAGGACTACCCTGATATGTACATATATGGATTACAAGTACTGATTATTATTATTAATAAATAATAAGTGAGAAACTTAATTCAGGCAGTATTTTTATGTATACATATTTGTATGGAAAAGGCAATAGTGATTACCAAAACGTTGACATAGAAGAGAATAGAAATATTTAACTGATTGAATTCCGTATATTACTTATTATTTATTAAATTTTACCAGTCGACTATTTTCCAACTTAATTATTATTAATCTTACAATGAAGATTAATGCTACAGTTATATTTGCATATCGTTAGACTTGTAGCGTTACGAGATCTGTCTTTCTCTATCAAAAGAACAATTCCATTTACCAGAGATAAGACAGAATATTAAAATGTCCAAAATGTAACAACATTCAACTTTAAAACTACTAAAATTATTTAAAAATAACTCGACACATTACACTAGTTTTTATGAAGATTTATTTCTAAAAATATCACCCAAGTTTATTTATATTTCGGTATATGATCTACAGTATTAACCTTCCGAAGAACAACTAAAAAAAAATATGTATTTTTATTTTCGTATTATGAAATATACACCTAGTTACCCGTCTAACATTCTAACTCTAGGTAAAGAAAAATTTATTTTTATTTTATGTCACGATGTCTTCCGCCTTTTATAAACAGCATACCAGCTAAGAATAGACATATGTATGTAAAGACAAACATACATTTTAAGATGCAGTTATATTTTGCTACAAACAGAAACACGAAGTGTATTATAGATAGTGTTTTATTCAAAAAGTTTAGTGTTTTTAAAAAGTTTTGTTTGATTTGAAGAGTTTGAAATGGGCAGATAATTGTCTTTATGTTTATCATATTAAAGTTTTATTTTGCTTTTAATGAAACCAATGAATAATTTATTTTATTGGAGAGTATATTATAATAGTAATTATTCAACAAGCATGTAATGATTATTATTCATGCATGAATGAGTAATAAATTATTATATGCCAGTAAAATACTATGGCCCGTATTCTCTCTTAACTTTTAAAAGTGATTTTTTTGTTAAAAGTACTTTTGATGTTTACTTAAAATTACTTATTAAGCAATTTTAATTTGTTTATTTGAATTTTATATTAGATATAAAAAAATATATATCCAAAATAGAAATACTACTCATATTTGATAAGAGGTAGGAGTAAAAATTTATTTCAATTTAAAATTGTGTTTGTAGTATTTTTCAGGTTAGTTTAACTCGAGTTAAATATAAGGTCATTTGCATATAAAGTTAAAAGTCTGTGAGACATTTCTATATATGATACATCCTACGTAACTTTTTATAGTTCTGCTTCATGATTTTTTGTTTATGTGTGTGGTAGTATGACATATATTTTACAAGATTGTATTGTCTTTAGTTGGTGACATTTTCTTTTGTGTTACAGTTGAAATATTTGTAAGTTTATTTTTGATTTTATTATGTAAAATTAATGTTTAGTAAGTTGTTTTAACAAAAATAGTTATTAAACTAAAAATTTCCAATTAAGATTTCATAAATTTTGTTGTATTAAATATAAAATTTATTTATTTAACTTGAGATTGTGGTTATCTGTAAATAAAATAAAATAATTTCACTAAGCACTGATGATGTATGGCGAAACGTCTGCGACGAGAATAGATCGACCACAGTATACCATCCCAGCAAATTCTATAAATTCAATATTTGTTAGTCATTTAAGATGGTTCAGCCATCTTTAGTGAATATATAACTATATTTGAGTGCTATTGAAGGTAGTCGTCTATGTGGACGTCTGTTGAGTGATGAGTACATGGCGTGATTGTGTACGTATATGTATATCGTTTAGCATATATATGTCTAAAATAACAAGTCAATAATATATTACTAATTTAACTTTATTAAAATGGACATCTAACATTTATTCAATAAAAATATTCATATATTATAAACGCTATTTTATCTTAAAATCTATTTGTATGACAACTACTAAATAAATAAACAAAAGTAACATGTCAAATATGTATAAATTAACCTTGATTTCGAACGATTTAGCCATGTAAAAAAAAATAGCTGATTTTTATAACTATAAAACAAACTAGTTCTGTGAACTTATCCAATATAACATCGCTAAAACAAAGTAAAATCAAAGCACGCTAGGATCAAATGAAGTGATAATTACCTGTAATTTGATAGTGCAGTGGCATTTTATAAAGATGATTAGGCAATTAGCTTTACATCGCCGTGAAAATGGCTAGAGTGCGCGCGGTCTCTTTGCGTGGTAGTACGAATAGTAGTTGTGGTAATGACTTAAATGGGAAGGTAATGAATTTAGATTTCTATCACACAGGATTTCTGTCTGGAATTGTGTTGGTTGTGTATCTATGTCAGTGGTTCTTAATCTTTTTCTGCTTATGTATCTCTTTTCAAATTTAATTGTTATTAAACAAATCTTTATCTAGGTATATTCTACATTGCACGCATTGCAAAAAAAATATAGCGAAATTATAGAAAAATAATATTGAAATTTTATTATAAAAAAATCTGTAATTTCATTTAACTGCAGATATTCTGCATTTTTACCACAAAGTTCTGTAATTTTTTACATAATTTATAATATTCACATAAAGTAAGTAAAAATGACCTAATAAGTATGTAAAATTGTATACTTTCTGCAAATTGCATCACATATACGTAATGTAGAATTAGATATTGTTGGTATAACTTCTTAAATTATGTAAAAGTATAGCTTGTATATTAATATCTGTAATAATTGTAAAATGCATTCTTTATGTAAATTTCCAAATTTATGTATTTATATTAACAATAATATTACAGAACTAAATAATTTTTACCTATTTATGGAAAATTCCTGACAACAAATTTCTATAAATTTACTGAAAAAATTAAAAAAGTCCTCGTGCTTTTGATCGAGGGACTTAAGCGCATTTTTGACTGGCGGATCAGTATTTTTAAAATATCATTAATTAACTTATTTAGCATTGGCTGAGCGCTTTTAAACTATTCGATGCGCCAATAACTCGACAGCACCGAACTAATGCAAAAAACTAGAACTCTCTACGATGTCTAGTTTAAAAGTTTTTCTGGAGCCGACCGACCGACCGAACAAAGCGTATTATTAAGCTTCATTTTTGAAAACAAAAATGCGCTTAAAACTATAATATATATACATACATATGTACTTTTCCATTCCGTTGGTAATATATCATATTACATAATGTTTGTAACAGTTCTAATATTATGTATTTTCAAACATTTATGTTAAAATTACAGCAGTTGAGTAATTATACCTAGAAATACTGGGCATTATAGTGTTTCATGATTTGTAGACAAAATTACATAATTTTTTTTAGAGTGCGTTGACTATAAAATTACAGATAATCTACACTCTACAGCATAAAAAAAATATCATTTTTCTTCCACCATAATATTGATATTACGTTACTATATTGCTTATATAGAAGAAGATCTTTATCTTACTATTACAATAATGTACATTATTATACAGCAGTTAGATACTATATAAACCACCATACATAACTACAACGTCAAGTGGCCATATTGAAAATTATTACGTCAAGTTAAGCTATTAGTTACTGTACTACTGTGTAGTACTTTCATATTTATTTGTTACGCTTATTTGTTTTTCTATGTTTTTCTAAAAATTACTTTTAGGATATACATGTATTCCTAATTAAGAACCACTGATCTAATAATTGTTGCAGGTTTTAGCTGATGTCGATAGATGTCGTTATGTGTTTTATTTTGTTTTCTTGATTTATTAGTCATAGTCGGTATACTAATTAACAGGAAGTATTGTACTTTTTGTGTTTCGGATATTGATTGAATAACGTTATTCACTTGTTAATTGCTTTGGCATTCTTCGAGTAAAGTTGAATGTTTCGAACGAGATAATGTTGATGTTTATTTTTTATAGGAACTAAATCTAGAAATATTTGTTTATTTGCTTTATTATTTTTTTGTCAATTTAAATACTTTATATAAAATAAAAACAGGATAGAATGAAATAGAATTAATTTATTACACTGTTTACTCTTGTGTTCCAAATTTGAAATGACTTGTTATGCATTTTATTTTACAGAAGAATTTTGAAAAGCAGTACTTGAAAATAATTTGTAGTATTAATATTATAACGTAATGATTATACAGTTTTTCTGTTTGTTTCAAATTTATAAATTGCAATAGAGCAGCGTTGTTTAGAATCGTGTTATGTGAGGTATTGTTATACATATAACACTCAAATGTATTTAAAAAATAAATAAATAAATATTTTTTTTAGATTAGTTGCAGTAATATTTGTATTCAAAAATATTAACCATTTTACGTTAAAATATTCTTAATATTTTTGCAAAGTTATTTTTAATGAAAAAAAGGTCAAGATTCATTCTAACAAAAATAAAATATACTAAAAAATATATTTATCTTGTACATAACAATAAATATCTTTTAAAAGAATACAATAAATTTTCAATAAAACATATTAAACTATAACGAATTTTATGAATATTAATGAATTTCCGTAAATTAATGATGCATACTTAATGATTTTTATGATAATTATTCAAAAAATACATTTAGAAATTAGTATAGAAATTTACATATGAATTATTTCCAAAATGGCCTACTTTATGTGTAATTATAATGAATTTCGGCAATTATTTTTCATATTATATATTTTTATAGCATTTATTATATTTTCGAAATTGTATTTTCAGATTTTTAGATGATTTTTTTGCTGCTTTTATTACTTTTTGTACTACAATTTCAATAATTATTAAAGTTTTAATGATAATTGTAAATTATTTCAAAAGATAAATTAATTTATAGAACACATAGTTAATTATCCATGGAATTTTAAGTGAGCCGTTAATGTTAAGTTGTGTTAAATTTTGTGTTAATAAAATGAAACATTAGTTTAAGGAATTTGAATTTACATTTATTATTTTATTAGCTATTGTTACTAAATAGTTAAAATATTTCCATTAAAAATTATGATGTATTTATTACGAAAGATTTTATAGTTTAACTGGTATTTTATTGTTAATGTTATAACATAATTTATATTAACATATATTTTTTTTGATGATTATATACGTGGAGTATGTCGAAACGTCATATTTTAATTAACATTATACAGAATTTAAATTTTAATATTGCTATTTTATAGATTTTAATATATTTGTAAAACAGCGACTGCAAATGTGTTAGAGAAATTAATTAATCGTTGAACTTTTTACAAATATTTGATTTAATAAAAAGTTTATGATTATAACAACTTAAAGCTAACTATTTAAAAAAAAAGGTACAGCAAATGCTGTTTTAAGAATAAAATCTTTATAAAAATAGAAATCAATACATATTGAAACAAATTTTTGTTATTATTACTAGCATTTTTTTAAAGTAAGTATAATTTCTTACAAATATTGACAATAATGTCGGAACAGAAAAAAATAAAATTAGACAAAAAATGCAATCATTTTCGTTATTGACTCAGATACAGAATTCTAGCATTATTTCAAATAGTAATTCTTTGTAATTGATAGAAGGAACTTATGTCCTGTATTAATGTAATGGACTTTTCATTGTTTCAGTTTACGTATCCAATACGTGATGCCGTCAGCGCATCTGACGCTCCGCGAGGAGGACGTGGTGCGTCTGACACTAGAATTCCTCCACAATCGCGAGCTGCACATCTCCCAATTAAGCGTTGAACGCGAAACTGGCGTAATCAACGGTAACTATTCGGACGATGTCCTCTTCCTTCGGCAACTAATCCTCGACGGACAATGGGACGATGTTCTCGAATTTATTCAACCTTTAGAAGCCCTACAAGCGTTTGATGTACGTCGTTTCACCTACGCAATACTCCGACACAAATACATCGAATTACTGTGTATAAAATCCGAGGCAGGCGTGCAAGGAAGCAGTGTAGATAATGCTGTTGAAGAAGTCGTTAAAGTATTAAGTGATCTAGAGAAATTCGCTCCCAGTAAAGAGGAGTATTCGAATCTGTGTTTATTGTTGACTCTACCGCGACTTACGGACCATTTACAATACAAGGACTGGAATCCGAGTAGCGCTCGTGTTAAATGTTTCCGCGAAGTGTACCCTTTAGTTGAGCATTTTTTACCGGGTGATCGAAAATCTACCGATTCGGCGTCCACGTCTATTGTTACTTCGGCGAAAAATGACCGACTTATCCAGCTGATTATCAAGGGGATTTTATACGAATCTTGTGTTAACTATTGTCAAGCCAAAGCGACTGGTACTAAAGAATCTCAAACGCAGGAAATGAATTTTTCCCGGCTGTTAGATGGTAGTGTAGGATTTAGCGATTCTGATTTAAGTTTATTATCTTGGTTACAAAGTATTCCTTCGGAGACCTTTTCCGTTCCGTTTGAACAAAGAACCTTAAATGTAGATGTAGAACGATTAGAACGTCCATCATTGGAAACATCATGGACGGAGCATATGCTAATCACTCCAATTAAACCAAAAACGTTTCCACATTCAGCGATGCCCTTTACAAGACCGCGATCTGCTGCGGACATAATGTCTCGGTCTCTCTTGCCTGCATTGGACGGACTTAGCTTAGGAGGTGGTGCAGTTAATGGTAATCCTCGATTAATGGCTCTCTCTACTGGTGATATTGGAAGTAATACACCGATGACGCGGTCAAGTTTCGCGAGTTTTCACTTAACGGGAATTAAAAACAACAAGTTGATGAATACATCGGTTGATCGTTTATTTGAAAATGAAAATGATGTTTTTCTTAGCAACAGTTACGCGGAGTTCCAGCAACTTCCTTCGATTCAAGAAACGAGCACACCAAAGGTACCGACGCCTCAACAAGGTCCTCAACCACCTCAACCACCTCAAACGGGGACTGTAAAATCTCGGGCAAGTTCGAAAAGTCCCGAACGAAAAGTTTCGACTGCCTCAACACCTGAACATCGAGGTAGAGAATCACCAGCATCTATTGGTACAGCGCGATCTTCTCGAAGGGATTCGTTGAGTGAACGACATAACGTGAATCATCAGCCACAAATTCCTAATACTCCTCAGCTACAATTGCCAATTTTGACAGCGCCTACTCCGATGGCTTCGGCCGCTGGTGATCATGTACTATTGGAACAAAGTTTTAACGGGGATCTACTGAAGGAGTTCCAACGACAAAAACAACGAGAAAAAGAACGAGAGGAATTGATGAAGCAGCATATGACAGTGCCGGATAATCGCTTCCATGATGACAGGTCAGACAGTTTTTATTATATTTATTTTTTATTATAGTTGGTATCTTGATTTAAGAATGTTAAGATTTGTTGAAGTACAACTACAGGAAAATTATCATAAGCGAAAAGTATCTGTCCACGAAAATTTGTAATATGAAAGTTTTTATTGAACAAAAATAAATTTATTTTATTTTACATGAAATTAGTTAAATTTACTGATATATTATTCATATATCTTATTTTAAGAAAGTTCAAGTTAAATATATATATAGATATATCATATATTATTGTATTTATTTTTATTTTATATTCATAATGGTAACTAGATTAAAAATATAAAAAGAGAAAACTGATTAAAATAATTGATTCGTTAAAATTATAACAAAATGGACCTCAAACATAAAATACGCTGTGACAAAGTTGGTAGATAAACATCAAATTTGTATGTATATTTTTTTCCAATGTAAACCTGCCGCAAATTTCAGCCAATCACAATCTAAGAAATATTATCCTATCTTTCATAACGGTTTGTTCTTAAATCGAATGAACATTAGATATAACATTTTTATTTTGATTTGAAAGCTTCTATAAACGTACTAATGAGAGACGTCGTTTGTTTAGTGACGAAAATGATTTTGAGATGATTTTACTGTATCTTGATTTTATTTGTTCTTACAAGTTCTTATCAAATCACATTAATGATATTTTTAGATTAAATAGATTAGATGTTATGTAATGTATAAATATAAACAATATTGGCTATTTAGACATGCACACGCATTGAAAAAAAAACTTCATTTATTTTTTGCTGCATTATTTTGTTCATTTAATTTTTATGTGAATAAATAACAAAACAATACTTTTTTAGTATCAATATTTAAATCTGCTTTTATATTATTTTACATAAATAAATATGTAACTAATACTAATAAATTGATACACACTAATTGGTATTTATATAATTAGTAATTATAATTGAAATGCATACTTCCATATAAAACTATTTATTCTATTTAAACTTTGCATTGTTAGGTAGCAATTAGAGATAAATTATTCGCATTTTAATTGGAATTAGTTGTTAGCTGGAAATATTTGATTTTTTTCTACATGATTTTATTATTCTCAATATTGACAAGTGTAATTATTTACCAGTTTTTTCTAATACATAAAGAAAATACATAGTATGTAATTTATGCTCTTGCTTAAGTAATATTTTAAATGGACAAAAAAAAGCTTATAAGTACTCTAGTTTAATTATATGCTAACAAGATAACTTTTGAGATAAGAATTTATTTTAAATAAACGGAATAAAAGCAAAGAAATTTTTTTTAAAATATGTCATGTTTGTAAAATTAGTATTCTATAAAGATTATTATTAATTAAAAGAAGTGAAACAGTTTTATTTTAATACAATGAGTTCTGATTTTTTTTTATTAAGTCTATTATACTGTTTGAAAATATTAAAAATCCAAAAATAACTTAGGGTAAACAGTAATTTCCGTTCAAACTACATACATCAAAATTTAATTATGTCATCCGGTTGCAGTATTAGTAAACACAAATACTAAATTTAAAATCTACGAAAACCGTTTAATTTCGGAGTTATTTTGGTAACACTTTCATACCTGCGGTTACAATGAACTTTACTGAAAACAATTTTAAAAGCATATAAAATCTGTATGTCCAATTGAAAAATTTCAAATCATAAAAACAATACTTAAAGCAAATGAAAATATAACAAAATGTATAAAAATTATAAAGACCATTTACTAAGGTAGTAAATCTAACTTAATAATAAATTGAGCATATATAGCAATGCGGTTGCTTAGCAACACAATCGCATATGCACTGCAACAACCCATGAGTCATATACGCAACGAATATAGGAATTCATTTTTACCCTTTCTAAGTTAAGATATTTTTAATGCGTGTTTATGTTATGTCTCCGTTGTTAAATGCCATTGCCTTATGTTTCCAATATTTTCAAAAACTGCTTCGTTTTGTTTAGTAACGACCATGCACTTAACCATATGTCATGCATTACTCTAAGTTAAACTTACTTTTGTTTGTTTTAACTTTGGTGTGTGTGTGGCGTACTTTGAACTGTTTGCGAAATTATATTATCGAATTTGTGATAAATTGTTTTGTAAAATGTTGAATACGTTTGATTTTTTATTAGGGGACTAATTTGATGTTATTTGTAAATTGATGTGATTAATTATTGTAGTCTTTTGTTATAATTGGATTGATTTATCGATGTTCTTTTGTTTGTTTTTTATTTTCGTAAGTCGATTGACGTGATTACGTAATATAAAACAATTGTTTTGTTTCAAATGTCTCAAATGATTGAGTATTTAAGATTAAATTTGATAATATTTACAATCATTAAATTAATGTAGATTTGATAATTTGGTCATAAAGTTGGGAATAATTTTGTTAATTATTATATAGGATATAGTCTATTTTTCATATATTTAAATAAGTTACAAAATTCTAATTAACGTCAACTTTTGCAACATTTTTTTTTTTTTTCAATTTCACACCCAACATACACTAATCTGTTTCGTACCCTATTTCTCCTAGAAATCTTATTTCACATACGCCACTAAAAATCTTATTTCCACAGCAGTCATTTTTCTTTTATGTTTTTGCAATCAAACCCAACATTCACTATCGTACATCGATGTAGACACCAAAACAGCATTGTATATACTCAAATGAACTTTTTTGGAAATATTTACGTTTCTAGCAAAAGTATCCAGTGCACTCAAAACGATAAAAATATGAGTATATTAATTACAAAAAGCAGTGCAATATAAGTAATTACATGTCAAGCTATTTGTTAAATTTTATATTTAAGACACACATGAAATCAAAACATTATAAACAATAACATAGAACGATTTAAAAGTTAATAACTGTGAACGTTTTACTTATTTTTTTGCAGACAAAATAAATTTATTACTGTTGTCTAGCAAATAAATATAGATGTAGAAGTATCTAATATTTATGTACATTTTCATAAATTCATATTTATTTGTATAAAAAGAGAAAGAAAAAACCGGATATATATATTTTCAGTAATGATGTAACTTTATCGTGCAGTTATCAGAAACTTTACTTTCGTATTTTATCTACATAAATTCTGGAATAATAAGTAAGTGTGGTTTGATGACGTTTTAAACTTATTATTTATATAAATTATGTTTCATATTTATCACTTATTACGTAATATGAGTACCTCACTGGAATAATGACAAATACGCTATCTTAAATGTATTGAAATTAAAAATAATCATTGACAAAAAATTTCAAATGGAATTAGCTAAATATTTATAATATTTGACACATAAATTTCAATTTTGATCAAGGATTCCACTAAGGCTCACATAATGCATTATTATTGGACGCGTATTTTTAAATTTTAATATAAATAAGCCAACTAAACATTCACTTCATAAAATGAAAAATTAAATGAATGCGAAACAATTAAATATAAAGCAAACTGTAATTATTGTTGTAATAAGTATCATGACAGAATATAAATGTCAGCCATTAGTTTGGTGTAACAACAAAGTTATATATATATATATATATATATATATATATATATATATATATATATACAGGGTGTTTGCAATCAAGGTATTTTATTTTTAAGGGGTGATACTACAGGTCAAAACAAGGCGATTAACGCCAAAACACCTTAGTAAAAGTTTTCTAATAAACGAGATATTCATTTTTTTTTAAGTAAAATGGTAGCATATGGTATAATTTTTATTATCCAGCTCACAAAAAAAATTATTCTTCATAATAGTTTTGGATTTGCTTGAAACGAATAAAAATGTAAAAATATTCCAGGTTTTAAATACAGGGTGACTCGGATTTGCTGATTTGTGTTTCAACTTTTAGCTAAAATACCCTTATTTAAAAAATTTGAATAATTTTATTTGAATATTATGTTTAGAATTACAATTTAAGTTTACATACAAAAATTTGTGCCGATCGTCGATTGTTAAAACACCTTAGCAAAAGTTTTCAAATAAACGAGATATTAGATACTTTATTTAAATATTTTTATTAATGACACAAATCAAGATAAGTATTTTAAATTGTAATTTTAAACATAATATAATCCTATTAATCAAATAAGGGTATTTTACCTAAAAGTTGAAACACAAATCAGCAAATCCGAGTCACCCTGTATTTAAAACCTGGAATATTTTTACATTTTTATTCGTTTCAAGCAAATCCAAAACTATTATGAAGAATAATTTTTTTTGTGAGCTGGATAATAAAAATTATACCATATGCTACCATTTTACTTAAAAAAAAATGAATATCTCGTTTATTAGAAAATTTTTACTAAGGTGTTTTGGCGTTAATCGCCTTGTTTTGACCTGTAGTATCACCCCTTAAAAATAAAATACCTTGATTGCAAACACCCTGTATATATATATATGTAGGCACTTTGTTTTATAATTTTTACGAAAATATTATAAATAACTTGTTACAATTTACAAGTGAAAGTAAAATTTAACTGGTATGAATTATCATTCTAAGTACTTATTTATATTCTGTCAAATGGGAAATTATTCTTAGTCTAAGGTATATTCATCACAATTACGCTATGTACCCAAAGAGGTGTAGCACAAACTCTTTCCATTATCTCGAAATCAGTTTTTTCCAAACATTCCTATATTCAGACAAGCAGCTTTAGATTCATCCACATTCATCTAATCTATTTCATAGATACTCTTTTATTCCTACCCTACTAGTTGGAAATTTTCGCTCACGCAAGCCACTCTCTCAAACATACTATCTCCAACCACTCATCGAAAGATAGAAAACAAACAAATGTTGGCTAAAATTAGCAATAACTCAATTTGACCAAAAATGTCGTATGGAACAAACAAGAAATCGACTGATGATATAGTTATTATTTCATTATTTGCCATTATTCCACTGAGGTTCTTAATAGGTTCTTAATTTGTGCTGTTTTTAGATTGTAAGGTCTGTTGCACAAAATTTAGGGAATTGGTTTTTACCACCTCATATTCTTTATATTGTCTTAAATGTAATATGTAGAAAAATGTGTATTTTTATACGGTGATCCGTTAGGATTTTATAATAAGATTATTGCCCATTAATTATCATAAATTTGCACTTGTTATATCAAATTTAGTTTGAAAGTTAACTGTTTTTATGGACCATAAAGCTGCTATCAAATAATGGGGCCTATATTAGGTTCAGTGAACGGTATTTTGGTATTGAGTAACTTTTATAATCTTCTATAAAAATACAAATAAATCACTTAGATATGAAGATCAACAAAAAAAGTCTAAACGGCGACTGTTAATAAAAATTAATACAGAACTATATCTTAAAGCCGTTTTGTTTTATAGCGAATACAAAACTTTATCGGTGATATGATGAAAAATATATGTGACTATTTTTTTGGTAATTTATCTAAAAAATTTAATACATATGTATGTATATTTCACAACTTTACACATATGTGTAGAATTTTGAAAATAAATTGACGAAATACTTAGAGTAATTTAAAGACATTTTTTAAAGTGTTAAAAAAAATGTTGAACACATTTTTTGAGACAGAAAACAAGTAAAAATAAATTATACGGTCATTTTACTTACGAGTATATTATGTATAACAACCCTAGTACTTGTTTATATAATACAAGGCATGCACTTGTTTTTCAGACAGCTGAAATATGATAAATAAAAGCTTTAATTTATAAGATTTATATATGGATAACATGTTTTAATATTTTTGTTTTCTTTTTGTTAATACTTTATATTTATAGCAATATAATATAAATTTATGGATGCTATAGTTGTTTTTTTTTTAATTTACTGAATAAAGTGTGTGTTAGCTAGATTACATTTAGATATTTTAGCGCAGATTTTTCAATTTTATAGTTCCGGCTTTTATGAAATAGAATGTATTATATGTATGTTTATTTGTCTGTACAAGTGTACAGTTGCATATAGTACTTACATTAATAGTAATATAATATTTTGATATTTTACCCAAGAGAAAACAACTTTACAATCTGGTGCACCATATTGGTTAAAGTTTATTAACCTTTAACTGTCATTGTATGATCAAAATGAGTCTACGATAGTTTTAAATTGTTGTCAGAAGTGAAGTCGTTAATATTTTTTTTATTTAAATAATTATTTTTATAGATAAGCAGTCTATCGGTCTGTACACACGTGTAGAGCTGATTCAATTGATCGAATTTTTAAGAAATTTTATATTTAAGCTTCAGGCATGCATAACTTTTGGTATAAATCCATCCACTGGAAGTGGTAGTTTACTAATGTTTTTCGGAAGAAATTACTTATGAAAATCTAATATTCAAGTTATAGCTAACAATATTTATTTAAGACATTTTTTTGATACGATACATTTTCAATATTTTTCCAAAACAAATACAATTTTTTTTCGACATAGGTAGATGTATTGTAAGTACGTTTCCATGGCTAAGGTAAATTACAAATCGTATCGTAAATTTCACAATAATTTACTTTAATTAAATATTTATGTCACAGATAAGAACTCTGTGTTAAACCAAATAAATTTAAAATGGAAATTTAAAACTTTACATAAATCACTTGTAACGCTAATTTGAATAAAAGCAGTAAGTGTTATTTTACACAACATTGTGTAACAACAAGAAAAAATAAAATAAAATGAATGACGTCGTATATACTTAAATAAACTAATGCGTAATTATATTTGTTAAATACTTAAAAAATGATATTAAAAGTTTACAATGGAAACTTATAGTTCATATTTGCGATATATTGTGATTAATAGCGCAATAAAAATTCTTATTATATTTGATAGTTTTTTTTATAAAAAAGTTTTTTATAAAAAAAATATTAATTAATATGTAACGTCATTTTGATGTTAGTAAGTATACCACAAGAGCTTCGTGGAAATTTGAGAGTCATACAAATTTGATGTAATCTATTTAAATTGATAGTGATTTAATAATATTGCATATACACTATACAGTGTGTTTATTTGAAAAGTTTCCACCAAAAATATTAAAATGCGCCATTAGTTAATAGTAATATAGTATCTAAACTCAATTGATTCCACCGCTTTTAAAGTTAAAATCTTAAAATAGCACTACTACTTTTGTGATACATTAGTCAAAGGGAAATTTTATTAGGAAATTTTAAAAGTTTATTTGCTAAGAAACTTATTAACGTGCCAAAACCTACAACGGAATCTGAAGATATAGGTATATATACCAGGTATATATATCAGCCCAAAAATTTCTATAAATTCAAAGGAATAAAACTGTTAAAATATAATTATTATTATCTATTTTTTATATATACGATTTAAATTTTGTGCCATGTATCTATAAGAGTGTGATAGATTTTTTTTTTTCATTTAAAAAGAAATTATTTTATGTCAAACACTCTTATTCAGATATGAAACTTTTGCTTCGCCATTATTCATGATTCAGCTCATACATGGTTTTTTATTGTTCTTGCCGTACATAAAAAAAATTATAAACATTTTGATTAAATAGATTTTTTAGTTTAACTATGAATCTAAGCTTGTATTCCAAAATGGAATCATGGTTTTGGTAACATCAAACTAAATATGTAAAAGCAGAACAGGTTACATAACAGCAATGCAACTTTATAAACACGTAATTTAATAGTAACAAATAACCCTTTATCTTATTACCACGACTTCACAAGCTAAAGAACGTACATATGATTATAATTTAAAAAATTGTTAATAATGTGCACATCACTTACGGGAATCACGGATAATGTTATCAGTTGTATATATTTGTCTTTATATTTCTTTCGTATATTGCTGTTAAATGGTTATTGTTATCAATCCCTATGTGATTGCATTAAGGAGCGTGTACTTGTAATTAGTTTAATTTTAAATACGAGAAAACTCATTTAAAATCAAAATTAAAATTGATGTAATAAAAAGTTAAATATTTCCGGAATATTTGCAAATAACATCATCCATCCGCTTCCTAACTTAATTAGAAGGCAACTAATTAAAATTTAATGTATTTTCACACTATGCATTTAATACCGATACAATAATACACCATTCGCCATTTTATTTTCAAAAAATTCAAGGTTTTACCTGACTTTCGTGCACGGTTTAGCGTGACAATGTTAATTTCAAAATAACCAACCACTAACCAAACTCATACATATACTAATATGACGTCTTGTTTTTCTATTCATAACAAATATTTTTTCTATTCGGTTAAACGTTAAAAGTATATTTTACATCAAAGTTAGCCATGACCGGCTGTTGCCGTTGGTCATGCATTTGTACACTCAGTCCGCGAACGTTGTGATACACACATGCATTCGGTACTAACCCGACTACTAAAGTCGCCAACTAACTTTAATAGGAAGCTAACGTTTTATAGTTTTACAGTGTTACTTGCGATTGCATTGCATATAGTTGCATTTGCAAAGTAGCATCACCGGCTTTTGTTTTGTGTAAATGTAAATCATCAATGCGATCGGTTTTTGTTTTGTTTCTATGACAGCGCAATTATTGTTTGGTGATTTGTGTTGACAGTGGTGTGGTTACCTAGCAACGATAGTGTTTTATTATTTTTAGTCCAATTGGTTTGATATTTAAATAGTTTTTTAAAAATTTACGCGGTATTTTTAATGAAATAGATCTTTGAATTATTTTGATAAATATGTTTTTCTGCAAATGGACCGTAACCTTTGTTAGCATTCATTTATTAAATAAATTAATTAATGGTTCAAGGCTAATATGATTAAATACTGTTTGATTATTAATTTAATGATAAAATTTAGAAATTACTGATGGGTGATTTTATAATTGCGTTTGTATTAATTGTTTAATTACTGACAATGCAGCTGTAATTAGAACTTTGCGGGTGGTACAGTGATTAAAATTAAAACAATTTTTTCAAAATTAATGTATAAGAATTGTAGACCAATTAAATATTTTTTTGTCTTATTTATTTTTTGGGAAATATTTAGTTATAAGTGAAAATCATTTTGGGACATATTGTATTTGTGTTATTTGTAATTAAAATTAAATAATTTTCTTGTAAAAATTAATCCAAAATTTTGTTAAGTAATATCAATAATATATCGGATAATAGTATCAAAAATGTTTCAAATTTATTGACCAGTAATAATAATAATAATAATTTATTGCCAGATAGAAATAAATTCAATTAGAATGCAAATGCATTGTAAAAATATTACAAAACAAATCAAGTATTACATATTTGTTCATAAAATATTTGATGTGTTTTTCTTTTAACTGATTAATTATTAGAATCTTGAATCAATCAAGCTTAAAATATAGTTTTTAATTAATATCGTGGTGATTTTTATTCTACTTATTATATTAGATAAAATATATTTAAAAATTTGCAGTATTGTGACAGATAAAGAAAAAAATTAATCCAGATAAAGTTACAGCATTTTTTGTTATATAGATAAGATAACATATATCAATACAAAAGTATATCTAAATTATAATAGATAATTATATAATTGATATTAGTAAAAAAAAATTCATTTAATATTCAACATAAGAAAGGAAATCATAAAAATATTCTTTAAAAGAGTTTTATGTAAATTTATTAAAAAAAGATACAGATAATTACTGTAAATTATAATTTGTAACTATAATTTTTTTAGCTTGTAATATATATTTTTTATAAGTAGATTTTATTTTTAATATATTGTAAGTTACAATTTAGTTTACTTTTTTAATATTTATAAAATATAAAGAATTTATATTAAAAAAATGGGAATTTAATTTTTATTACTGCTATAATATTAAGCATCTTGATTTATAAATGAAAGTACTTTTCGTAATAATTCATAAATATATCAGTACTTTCTAATACAGTAATACAATATATAACGATTACATTGTGTTCAATAATATTATTTAATTTTATTTATAATTAAACATTCATTCATCATTTCACAATTATTTCGCGATATTTTTCATAAATATTCCGGAACAAAAACAAATAAATTTTTTTATTACTCGTAGTTACTAATTACATCCAAAATTTATAATGAATTTTTGTGGGGAGACCCGTCAAATCATCTGACATGAACTGCCATTTTTGAACTAACAGTGCAGCATTAGTGACCGAATTTAACTGTGTCTCGAGTATCGACTGTATTTTGTTTTTAAGAGACTGGATCGTGCAATCAATTGTTTCATATATAAAATATATAGTAGTAATTTTTATTGTGGAAGTGTTTTGTTTATTAAACATTTGAGCACCGTTATCAATTGTTTTTCAAAATGTATCATAATTATTTACATCCACCCCATTCGGCGCGATGCCCGATGGCTGATCATACAAAGAAGTTTTTATTTGGCGAAGCATATCGAAGTAATTGGTAAGATGATTTTATTAAACGAGTGTGTATAATTTAATTGGGTGATTCTTAGTACAGTTATTAATCGGTTTTAATTGCATAATTAGTTATGTCGATGGTATATTGTAATATGTCTTATCTGCTTTATGAAACTAAGCGAAGCTAAGGTAATATATTTTGTGTTAATTTTAATTAACACGAAGGCTTGGTTTGCTATTTTATCTTTTTGATCTACATGATTCTTTGTAGAATTGTACAAGAAATTTATTTGTAAGGTTTGTTTTAAGTAACTCATTTTGTGTACTTACTGTTAAAAAATGAAGGTAATTTTTACATATTTATTGTTTGTAACTCTACAGTTACTGGTAAAATATAATTATACTTTTATTTTGTAAATTTCAAGTCCTATTCAGACTGCTCTTTTAGTTCTAGTTTTACGCACAAGCACAAGAATTTGAAAATGTGTCAAGCGTTTGAATTTGTCAAATTCTTGTGATTTTGCGAAAAACTAATCTAAAACGACAGTCTGAATGAGATTTGTAGGTAAATTATATAAAATAACTAGTATAGTGAAAAATACTTTCAGAACTCATTATATTAAAATAAAACGGCTTTAGGTTGTAGTTTTGTATTAATATTTATTAATACGTTCCAATGAACTCAACGTACGTCTTCATTAGCAAAAAAGATACAAATGACATTTACAGTAAATAACAGAACAATAGAAACAAGTTACTAGCTAACAAAATAAGTAACTAGATCATAAAATTTATAAATTTTTAATTTAATGGAACCCAAATTTTATTTAAATAAAATTTGTCTTGTTTATAATATACCTAGATTATAAAAATTATTTTAATAATCACATATTTTTATAATTGTATTATTATTTTAGGAAATATGAAGTATAAATAAAATATTTATGTTTGAATTATATTTTTAGTGAATAATTATTTAATGTAAAATTATATTTCATAGTTCATAGAAATACAAGTTAATAAATATTTGATTAATATAATTATTATCTTCAGATTTTTACAGCCGGTATTCATTGAATTTATAGAATCCTTAATCCTCAGCCACTAAGCACTGGAGGATGCCATTTGCCCAGAAAATTCTATAAATTCAATTTAATAATTTTCTATTACCTGCAACAGTATTTTTATCAAATCAAATATCATTTAAACATTTCATTACATAAACTACAAAATAAAATAGCAAAACCATGATAAATAGTTTTAAAATTAATAGTTCTTTTACCCCCAACATACGAGACGCATACGCAAAAAATATAAACATAACCATAGCGTGATAAATTTATAAACTACATTTTGATTGAATTATGAGAATTATAACGGCGATAGTTATATAACATTTTAAATTATTCTTCTATTTGACTCACAGTTAGATCTGTCTGTTTCTTGAACTCTCTGTCAACTATTCTAATTTAATTTAAATAACGATCATATAGAAAACGCTATATACATTTTTTTAAATGCAATTATACTATATCAAGTGTTATTTTTCTTATACTATATCAATTGGAAATAATTTGATTTGTATATTAAAGAATGGAATTTATGTTATTGCCAATTAACTAATACTGTAAGTTTTAAAATTTTTCTTATATTTTATGGATTATTTTTACCAAATGTGATATAGTGTTTCGTACGGTGTCTGTAGCATTGTCAAAAATTTTAAAAAAATGTTGAAATTTTTTATACAGCCTCTAGATCAATGAATCTTAAAGTGGTCTATATATCGACCCCTAGGGGTTGATAGATTTAACTGTAGAGTGTACAGTTAAATTTATCAAAGCACTGTGTCAGCTGTCAAAAACATATTCGAATTTGATGAATTTGTAACAATTCAATATTACCCAAAACAAAAATAATTTCACATGGTCTACGGGACCAAAAAGTTTGGGGTCCTCTGCTCTAGATGACTAATCTGAACTTAGTTTGTGAAGATATATGTGTGTGATTGTTTGCTCGCTCAGTCGTTCAAATTTTATGATCGCATTTCCTCCAAGATCATACTTACGATTTGCTTCAGATATTAAGTGCTCAAGATGGGCATGTGGTTTTATATTCTGTAGTGTGCCTATATGTTTTATAATTTTATATGGATTACATTATTTATCAAATTTTCAGAGGAGATTTTCCTAGTGAACACAAATATTATGTAATTTTATTTTTGTACAGTGTTGCTAACTTTTGAGGGAAAAAATGACTAAATTTTATGAGAGTGAATCTAGCAGCCGATTCGTAGCAGCCGATTCGCGAGCGTACCACTGTAAACGTGGTGACTCACCGCTAGCGCTATAGCAGTTATATATTGTATTTAACATAAAACTCGTTATAATTATTAAAAATAATGTAAATACAGTGATAATATTAACAATTTTTAAAAATCAATCTAATAATATTAAATAAAAATAAATTTAAAGTAAAACGGAATACAAGAAAAGTTGCAATACATGTTATCACAAAAAATTAAAAAAAAAATATTTCTAAGAGGTGTCTCACTTTAATTTTTTTATAGTGGATATCTACCCTCTTATAGAACATTTTCACCATATCGTTGATATAGCAGCACCCGTACGAAACTCGGGATATCGAAAAGAATTCAAAGTTGTAATATGCGAATTTTACGAAAAAAATTCAAAAAAAATATTTCTAAGAGGTGTCTCACTTTAATTTTTTTACAGTGGATATCTACCCTCTTATAGAACATTTTCACCATATCGTTGATATAGCAGCACCCGTACGAAACTCGGGATATCGAAAAGAATTCAAAGTTGTAATATGCGAATTTTACGAAAAAAATTCAAAAAAAATATTTCTAAGAGGTGTCTCACTTTAATTTTTTTATAGTGGATATCTACCCTCTTATAGAACATTTTCACCATATCGTTGATATAGCAGCACCCGTACGAAACTCGGTAAATCGAAAAGATTTCAAAGTGGTAATATGCGAATACTAGGCAAAAAATTAAAAAAAAATATTTCTAAGAGGTGTCTCACTTTAATTTTTTTATAGTGGATATCTACCCTTTTATAGAACATTTTCACCATATTCGTGATATAGCAGCATCCGTACGAAACTCGGAATATCGAAAAGAATTCAAAGTTGTAATATGCGAATATTAGGAAAAAAATTCAAAAAATATATTTCTAAGAGGTGTCTCACTTTAATTTTTTTATAGTGGATATCTACCTTCTTATAGAACATTGTCAATATATCCATGATATAGCAGGACCCGTACGAAACTCGGGAAATCGAAAAGAATTCAAAGTTGTAATATAATGTAATAGAGAAAAAAATTCAAAAAAAATATTTCTAAAAGGTGTCTCACTTTAATTTTTTTACAGTGGATATCTACCCTCTTATAGAACATTTTCACCATATCGTTGATATAGCAGCACCCGTACGAAAATCGGGAAATCGAAAAAAATTTAAAGTTTTAATATGCAAATACTAGAAAAAAAATTCAAAAAAAAAAATTTCTAAAAGTTGTCTCACTTTAATTTGTTTACAGTGGATATCTACCTTCCTATAGAACATTTTCACCATGTCACTGATATAGCAGCTCCCGTACGAAACTTGGTATATCGAAAAGAATTGAAAGTTGTATTATAGGATAATAAAGAAAAAATTGGAAAAAAAGTTTAATAAGAGGTGTCTCATATTAATTTTTTTATAGTGGATATCTACCCTCATATAAAACATTTTTACCATATCGTAGATATAGCAGGACCCGTACGATTCCAGAGTTTCGTACGGGCGCTGCTATATCAACGATATGGTGAAAATGTTCTACAAGAGGGTAGATATCCACTATAAAAAAATTAAAGTGAGACACCTCTTAGAAATATTTTTTTTGAATTTTTTTCTCTATTACGTTGTATTACAACTTTGAATTCTTTTCGATTTCCCGAGTTTCGTACGGGTGCTGCTATATCAACGATATGGTGAAAATGTTCTATAAGAGGGTAGATATCCACTGTAAAAAATTAAAGTGAGACACCTCTTAGAAATATTTTTTTTGAATTTTTTTCGTAAAATTCGCATATTATAACTTTGAATTCTTTTCGATATCCCGAGTTTCGTACGGGTGCTGCTATATCAACGATATGGTGAAAATGTTCTATAAGAGGGTAGATATCCACTGTAAAAAAATTAAAGTGAGACACCTCTTAGAAATATTTTTTTTGAATTTTTTTCGTAAAATTCGCATATTACAACTTTGAATTCTTTTCGATATCCCGAGTTTTGTACGGGTGCTGCTATATCAACAATATGGTGAAAATGTTCTATAAGAGGGTAGATATCCACTGTAAAAAAATTAAAGTGAGACACCTCTTAGAAATATTTTTTTTGAATTTTTTTCTTAAAATTCGCATATTATAACTTTGAATTCTTTTCGATATCCCGAGTTTCGTACGGGTGCTGCTATATCAACGATATGGTGAAAATGTTCTATAAGAGGGTAGATATCCACTATAAAAAAATTAAAGTGAGACACCTCTTAGAAATATTTTTTTTTTAATTTTTTGTGATAACATGTATTGCAACTTTTCTTGTATTCCGTTTTACTTTAAATTTATTTTTATTTAATATTATTAGATTGATTTTTAAAAATTGTTAATATTATCACTGTATTTACATTATTTTTAATAATTATAACGAGTTTTATGTTAAATACAATATACAACTGCTATAGCGCTAGCGGTGAGTCACCACGTTTACAGTGGTACGCTCGCGAATCGGCTGCTACGAATCGGCTGCTAGATTCACTCTCATCTAAATTTTTTATATTGGTTACACTATTTATCCGAGATTAATTAAATTGTCAAGGGAGATTTTTTTTAGTTATTACAAGAATTATATAATTTTATTTTGGTACAGTGTTGCTAATTTTTGGAGAAAAAATTACTAAAATTTTTAAAATTTTATATTGGTTACTCTATTTATCCGAGATTAATTAAATATTCAGAGAAGATTTTCTTAGTGACTACAAAAATTACATAATTTTATTTGGGTATAGTATTGCCCAGTTTCCGAGAAAAAAAATTCAAATATTTTTAAAATTTTATATTGACTACTATTTAACCGAGTTTAATTAAATTTTCACGGAAGATTCTCTTAGTCCCCATAATTACGTGAGCGAAAGTTTCCAAGTAGTATAAGGAATAGAAGAGCATGTAGAAGAGGAATTATGAATGTGGATGAAACTAAAGTTGCTTGTCTGAATAGGAATGTTTGGAGAAAACTGATTTCGAAATAGCAGAAAGAGTTTATAGCACACCTTTTTGGGTACATGGCGTGATTGTGTATGTATGTAATTACGTAATTTTATTTTGATGTAAACTTAAAATTATAATGTATGTTGAATTCCGCAGACACCCGGTATAAAACTAATATAATAACACCTAGATGAAATTTTATATATTATATATTTTCACTTGTAAATTTGTTTTCCAACATGAAAATTAATTAAAATTAATTGATAAAAATAGAAAATATTTTTGTTATAGAATTGAAAAGAAATTCGTATACAATTTGAGATTTATATGATTTGTTTAATAATATAATGTTAGATTATTTTTTATTTCAGATAAATATCATTTGTGATTTGTTACACTTTCACTTTAAACAATTATAATTTTTACTTTTGACTGTTAAAAATGTGTGAACTGGGTTATTAAGAAAAAAATTTGAGAGCGAATTGTTGATATGACACTAACAAGGAAAACATTCTATATATACCAATTAAATTAGAAACACTTTTATTTTTTATAACTATTAGTTTTGGTATTTTTTATTTGATATTTTTTTTTGTATTATTTGCATAAATGATATTAATTGAAAAGAAATTAGAAATACTTTTACTAGGCAGGAAATGAATTAATTCATTACTGAATTTTTATAATCTACTTTTTTAAGAAATTATAATGTTAAGTTCGAACATCTTCAGCGAATGTCTAATGAACGTTTAGTTAAAAAAATTTATATGAATGATTTTGATGGTATATGTTTACTGAGAGAGTTATATATTCTTTTAACCAAACGTTTATTATAAACCATCTTAACTGACTTTGATATCATTCTTAAAAATAGTTTTTAATAACTTTCAAAGTTATTAAATTTATTAATTAAAAAAAAAAACAACATTATGTATAATTATAATTAAATATTTTAGGTGTATAATTTTCCTAATTTATGTAGTTTAATTAATATAATTAAATGTATATAGCATAAATCATTAAATTCTAATGAATTTTCCAAAATTTTAATTACACACAGCTACAAAATATTTTAATTTAATTTTTTTATTGTGTATATTATATTTATCACTTATTTTTAGTTCATATTTTATAATTATTGTTTATTATATATGAGGCGTATAGATGCAAAACTCACTATTCGACAAAAAGTGAAAAATGAGATTTTGCGCGATTTGGACGTAGAATTTTACAAGGAATACGATATTTAGGTTAGTTAGAAAAAAAACTCAGTATTTAATATGAGAAACACTCTTTAAAGGTTAGTGTTGGATGCAAAACTCACTACTTGCGTTGATAGTTTAGATGCAAAAGTAACTGTTTGCTTTCCACCAATAAAAATTTTATTGGTGGAAAGCAAACAGTTACTTTGTATGAATTAATGATGTATAAAACCAATGATTCACGATTTTAAATAAGTATTGCCATCTAGTAACAAGATTTTATCATCAAAATACAATTACACTTAGCTATAACAGTTTTTTTTGCAAATATCTCAGAACTTAAAATTTGCAAATAGTGAGTTTTGCATCTATACGACTCATATGAAAGTAATATCAAAATGCATTTACAGTTTTGAATTGTAATTTTACATTTACATGATTATCGTTCGTAATCATTGTAAATTTTTTTACAGTGTAGTTTAATATCTATATTATTTCAATTTTAAGTTTGTTGTTTAATTTCCCCATTTTTTTATTTGTTTTTGTTTTTTTGTTTGTTTGACTCTATAGTTCGAAACAAAGTACGCTAAAAACACAAAATGGTCGCAATAGTCCACATTCGCTCTCGCCACAGCTTCAGCATCATTCACATGAAAACCATCAGCAACCACAACCACCACAACAACAACAACAACAACAACAACAACAACAACCAAATTCAACGCAACAACCGCAGCCGGCGCGTAACCTTGGCCCTCAAAATCGCGCCAATGTCAACGGAAGTGACACGCACAGGTGGGAATTACGTTAAACAGCTTACGCATCACACTAGCTTTCGCTCTAACACTATACTAATACTCTGCTTAGTTTATAATTTTATTAGTCATTAGATACATTATTTCAATACATTTTCTTTATAAATTTTTTTTTTATGTTTATGTTTGCTCTATACATTTTATTTATTGACCTAACATGTTAGCAATTTTTCTTTTTGGTATGTTTGGAAAGTGAGAAGGAAGAAATAAAGATTTTTTTAAGATGTTTGGGGTTTTGAGGGTGTGACAGATGCATATAATGAGAAAATATTGGGTATTTGGAAAAATATAGCCGGTATTTGGAAGCAAATGAATATTTGTTTGATGTCAGGAAAAAATCTATGGTTATATTAGGATGAATGTGTGAGGAAAGTGTTAGAAATTAGTTTGATTTATGGAAATAGTAAAATATATAGCTGATAAAACCAAAAATTGGTTGTATAATATAAAATGATTTTAAAAGCATGTCAAAGAAAAATAGTGATTTAGTTCTTAACTGGTTACTTGAGGCGCTTTTAAAACAACTAACAATCTAATTGCTCTATTAAATTAACAGTGTTATATGCAATGAACTTCTCCACTAATAAATAATTAAATGTATAAAAAAAAATATTTCTATTTTGTTAGATTATTTTTTTATCTAAAACAATAATATAAGTAATTCAAATATTATTGAAATAAAGCAATTTGAAAAAAAGCACACAATTTTATATATATATATATATATATATATATATATATATATATATATATATATATATATATATATACCCAATCAGCTTAAAATTGTGTGCTTTTTTCAAATTGCTTTATTTCAATAATATTTGAATTACTTATATTATTGTTTTAGATAAAAGAATAATCTAACAAAATAGAAATATTTTTTTATTATTTTGATCTATTTGGAATAAAATATATTAAGTTTAAAAACATTACGAATCTCCTATCAATTTTGGATTTTAGTACGGAGATGATTAATTTCTTAATAACATATTTTGAATGTCATATTCCAAATTAATTTTATTAATTGTCTAAAACTTTTTTGCAAAATAATTTTAATAATATATTATTTGTGTTTCTATTTTTGCTTAATTTTATTATAATTATAATATATAACAAAATCTCAAAACAAATATGTATTTATTTAAATTTGTAACATTAAAAAATCTACGTTTACACATTATGTAAATTACATAATAATATCATATTTTAAATATGGTAAACTAACCTATAAATCAAATATTAATTTTATATAATTTTTTGCAATTGTTTGAGAAGTATTTAAAAATCCAAATAAGTTCTCTAATGATGTCATATTCATAAATGGCATTTATGTATTTTAGCATTCTCTTTTAATAATACCATAATTTTTGTCAAACAAAAATTGAATAGCATCTATAAATACGCGATGATAATAATGTTTAAATTGAATTTTAATATATGTTAATGAATTTAGATAATTTAGCACTTAAAGTGCGACAAAAAATACCATATATTTACTTTTGATGTTATTTGCAAAGTATAAAATAAACAAATATTTTTATATTTTTATTGCTGATTATACTACGTGTCAAAGGTTACTTTTTTTTGCAAAATTATGGTAAATTTGTTGCAGATCGAATCCTCAAGGACATTCAGAGGAACAGAAAAGCATTCCTGATGGACATTATGACACCGTAAAGGTAGGATTTTTTTTACATTAACTAGAATGTTTAGAATTTCTATTGGAAAAACTTATATTCCACTAAAAAATTTATGGAATTATTTTATAATATAGCTTTTTAAACTTTTCAATGTATCAAATGCTTATTTAAATTTAATTTTAACATGTTTTCCTTCAACATAAAACTCATTTTTATGAGTTTTAAAGTGCTGGAAAAAAATCCAACTTTTTCTATATCGTTGCTTTTAAAAGTTTGATCGTAAAAATTCATATTTTAAACGCACTTTTTATGTCGAAACATCGAAGTTTGATAGTTTTGTAAGTTGTATTGAATCGGTCGTTTTACGGGAAGAAAGTTTCGCGAAATTTTTATGCTTCTTTACAATTTTTTTTTTTTTGTCAATTTTGTCTGAATAACTGAATAATAAAATTGTAGGGAAATATTTATAAAATATCTAAAATTGACAAATATGTATTATATATAACCATTATAGGTACACTCTAAAAAAAATTATGTTATTTTACCTACAAGCTATGAGACATTATAAGCCCAGTATATTTCTAGGTATAATTATTCAACTGCTGTAATTTTAACATAATTGTTTAAAAACACCTAATATCAGAACTATTACAAACATTATGTAATATGATATATTACCAACGCGATGGAAAAGTACGTATGTATGAAATATTACATTTTTTTAGTAAAGTCTCTTTTAGTAAATGTATAGAACTTCAGTAAATTTGTTGTCAGAAATTTTCCATAAATAGGTAAAATTTGTTTAGTTTTGTAATATTATTGTTGATATAATTACATACATTTCCAAAACATAGACTATGTATTTTGAAATGAATGAATTATACTTAAAATATTTTATTAGTATTATTACACAAAATATGTACCAAGTCTCATTATTTTGATAAATTATTACAGATATTAATATGCAAGCTGTAATTTTATATAATTTAAGAAATTATACCAATAATATGTAATTCTACATTAAGTATGTGATGCATTTTGCAGAAACTAATCAATTTTACATCTTTATTTCCTTATTTTATGTGATTATTATGAATTAAGTAAAAATTATAGAATTTTGAGCTATAAATACAGAATATTTGTAGTAAAATAAAATTACAAGTTTTTTTTAGTAAAATTATATTTTATATATATATATATATATATATATATATATATATATATATATATATATATATATATATAGTAGTATAATTTAATTAATTTAGGAAATTAATTCAAAACAATGCATTTTTTACAAATACAATTTTATTCTAATTGTTAATTTGTTCGTCAATGTTTTTGCATCGCCTACTGAATAATTAAGTAAACGGTCATTTGATTTTGTCACCTACAAATAATTTAAAATGCAGTAAAATGCATGATAATTAATTCAGCCTTGACAAATAACAACAAAACATCAAGAAAAACAAAGATACATACAAATATATGTCGGTCACCTTTGTATTTCAAATCATCTAATACATCAAAAACCTTTCCACGTTTTTCACGATCTTCAATTATTTTTTATTAACACAATTCATCATCGTAATAATATATCATTTTTTTTTATGTATTCACTGTGCATATACGCAAAGTCGATACGTTTATGTTTCCATATCAAACTATGTTGATGATTTTGTTTATAGGATTGTGTTCTTTCTTCCATAGACTATGTTACGTAGGTGGATTAATAAATTTTTACGTGAATGCGTTTGGTTCAAAATTTATGTTATTTTTACATGAATAATGATATGTTGCGTAATAACAATTTTTTTTTTATTCAATTTAACAACATTGTCGGTATGTATTAGAAATTCATATGTGTAATTAATTAAAATTATTGTTTTACATTTTATGTTTGTTTTATTGTTTCTCGTTGTGTGTCAAGGATGAAAAGGATATTTGAGATTGAAATAGAAATTAGATGATGAAAATGATATTTTATTATTGTGTAATATTTTGATGCACCTTTTTTGTAATGTCAAGATTACTATATATATTTTATATATTTCTGTAGGATTTCAAAGTTTTATAATTACTATAAAAGGATATTTTTATTATCACTATTTACATATTAACAATTATGTGCATTTTTTTTAAATATTATGTAATAGTTATTTATATATCTATTATTTAGTACTGAAAACAATTTTTTTACAAAATCTTGTACAATTGATATATTTCCTTCAAAAAATTTACAATATGTTATTAAAGAAAATTTCTAATTGTGATTATACAGTATGCGCATTCAGCAAAATTATTACTTAAATGCATTTCCTGATTAAAGTAATTGCATAACAATAGCTGATCGACTAATCAACAACTTTCGCTTTCTTTTCAAAGATAGTTTTTTTTTTAAGAAAAAGTTGACGATCGCGGAACAAAATACGACTAGTGAAAGATTTTAATTTTTTTTTATAGTATAATAGGTACAATAAAAGTTGAAACAAAGCTACATTGTTTATCAATTTTTTCTCTATAATTTTCAGAAAAGAATATTTTCTCTTTCTTTATGATAAATTTATTTTTCTGTTTCTTTAAATTTATGTAATAATGATGATATATGGAAACATGACAATTTTAGGAATTTTTTTCTATGATGTAAATGATCTGATTTGATTATCAACCTATAATATGAACATTTTAAATTTTTAATAAAAGTATGTTAAATGGTTAAGATACGAGTACATTGTCTGCATATAAATGCGTTCAAGTAATTATCATACAATGCCCTGGCGTCATGATTCTTTAAATAATATCGTGATGAATTTTTTTAAAAATCAAATAAAGTCGGTCAATAGACTCTTGTCTTTCGACAGTAGACATTAATATATAATATACAAAGGTGTCCCATGACATGACTTGCAATCCATAACTTAGGAATATTATTAGTGAAACCAAATAAAAATAAATTAGTTACTTCTTGAATAAATTTATTCGTCGAATAAATTTCAAGTTCGTATTTATAGCATACAACAAAAAAATTATTTTTTTTTTTGACTCAATTTACCAAGAGGGTGAAAAAGTTCAAGCAACTTACATTTAAATATTGTTAATTTCACAGATACACCTATGAACATTTTTTGTTCAATGTTATTATAAGATTAGAAATGTTATTAATTCTTGTATACATGCATATAAGAACGAATATATTTTATGTATAATATTCAGAGAACTTAATAAATTACCTGTTGCTCAATTTATTCACATAAATATAATATATTAATACGTATAAATAAAATGAAAACAAACATTGGATAGACCTAAATTCAAATTCTTTTGTTTTCACATCTAAACCTTCTAACGATTGGAAAGTAGATTTATTACGATTCAATTTTCATTTTCTGTATCATAGAAATAAATGTAGGTACATGTTTTAAATATTGTCTTGTTTTCTAACAGCATATACATTTATTTAAATATATATGCCTGTATTCGTGATACATGTTTTTAATTCTTTTGATAACCTTGTATCTCAGGAAAATTTATTTATCCGTGCAGTTGAATCAGGCTGCATTGTTTACTTTCTGACCTAAATTTTTGTGATATAAAGTGGCTATTTTATTGGTTTTGTATTTAATTTTGAAATATTTTTTTTTATCAACTACTTCACAAGTAAATTTTATTCTCCTGTTAAATAACTTTGAAATCAAATGTTATTTGAACAATTTACTACCAAATTATTATTATCAATGATAACTATTTTTTAATACCATTCGATAAAATTTATACACATAATTGAAATCGACTTAAAGATTAAATTTCAAAAATGCAGATTTTATTTAAACGCAGAACGCTGTAGGTGTAGCCAAGACTTACAAATTCGTGAAATTGAAAATGATGTAATATTATCTGTAGTGTGCGTGCTTGCTTTGCGATGGGGAATCGCTCAACTGAAACCTATATAAAATCGAATTCTGAATCTGGATTGAGTTTAATTAAGCATTAAATTACGAATTTAATTTTAATTTCAACACGGATTCCCTTTCGTTTACTACTCAATCAGAATTAGATTAAATAATCATTTCCTTATCATTATTATTTCTACTAGTTTATTTAAATAATTTTTGTTATTTGCAATAGTAATTCTATTATTTTAAAATAAAAAATGCTTTAGAATTTAGTTCTGTATTAATTTTAATTATAATTCAACGTTTTGACGTATTTTATGTACGTCATCATCAGGAAAACTGATACAAAGACATTTATAGTAAATAAACAGATGATGGAAACAAGTTACTAGGTAACAAAATAAGTAACTAGATTATGAAATTTATAAATTTTTAATTAAAGGAAGCCAAATTTTATTTAAAACACTGCCTTCACAGTGATTGATGTTATCTTTTTCTTTATAAATTTCTATTGCTTGTCTTATCAATCTGTTGTTAATATTGATTAATAATTACAGTAACTTCAAATTTTATATCATGAAAATTTTTTAACGCATGTTGTGCAATATATAATATATAATAAATAAATAGAACATAGAAACAAGTTACTAGGTAACAAAATAAGTAACTAGATTATAAAGTTTATACATTTTTAAATAAAAGATGGCTGGTCTATGTTTTGTTTTGTCTGTGTTTATTCAGTTGAACCACAAACAAAACAAAATACGGACCATGCCTGAATATGATCGAAAGGCCAAACCTGACAGGGGATTTAATAATAATAAGATTAAAATATATAGGTATTTGTAGATACATTGATATTTCTGTAAAAAATATATTTTAAATTGTTATAACAAATAGATTTTATATATTATCAGTAGCAGCTGATAATAATTATTACAATAGATTTATAATAAAGTAAATTAAACATATTTTTTCAATAAATATGTAGATAATATTATAAATGCTTAATAATTTAATAAACAAGTTGCAAATTACTATACACACCTTCACAAATAATTATTTGGATCATCGATAAATTAACAAACGTATTAATTAACCTCTACCGACATTGAGTTTTCCTTTTTTTTTGCTTGAATTCTTTAAGCATAGTTCCGAATCGATTTACGATTATGAAATCGCCCTAAAGATACGGAATTTTCTATTATTATTGTTCTTTGTTGTTAATGAATAAATTAACTAGTAAACATTGCAAAAATAATCGAATAATATTTTGACCTTTATGTTTGTTATACTTTTTATGAAATATAGGAATTTTTTAATTATAATACGACGTTTCGGTTTACTACGCGTAAACCTTTTTTAGAACTAAACCCTAAGTGTCTTGTGTAAACAAATGTTTCCAAGTGAATGTGAATGAATCAGAAATTGCTTTTCTGGATAGGAATGTTTGGCGAAAACTAATTTCTGCATAATAGAAAGAGTTTGTGCCACACCTTTATGGGTATATGGCGTGATTTATATTTTATTTGTATAAAAGTGACATTTATGATGCAATATGTTGGAAATATTAATAAAAAATATTTTAACGACAAAATTGCAATTAATATTGCTATCAATACCATATGGTTTAAAAACCAATGTAATAAAAAAACTATAATGTCTGATATTTCTGTCAGTCATTCGGAGCAATAAAAATTCTTTGCTTCTTTTATATTTCATACGTCCTTAACGTTAATAATTCTGAATTAAACAAAAAAAAAGGTCCACTTAAATACGACCTCTTCTACTTGTAACACACTGCCACTCTGCTAGTTCCTCAAACAAGCACATACGCCAAGTTGAATAATCACCTCGGGGCATATTGACCAAATATGTCTTTCAATGATCAAACATGTGAAGTGAAACATATATGCAATCATAATATATACAGCACGATTGATATAAGCGGAAATAAACAAGGAACATTATTAATAATATTAAGAAATGATATACATTATATTCTTAATTACACATGGCGTATTATATATTAGGTTATAGTATTTTGTTTTTGCTTAAATCGCCATTACTTTATTTCGATAAACTAATTAAATTATTCAAAAATTAACTAATGATTTAATTAGTTTATCGAAATAAATTAATGGCGATTTACGCAAAAACAAAGTACTATAATCAACGAAATGATATATAGGTATTGTTTTCGTAAATGAACGAATTTAATTTAAACTTTTTAGTCATCACAGTGCATTACTTCCTATGTGCTTCTAAGCGAAGAAAAAAAATTGTTATTGTATTGATTGATTTTATGATTATTGTCAGATTATGCCCAATAACGATTTAGCACTATATAATATACAAAATTGTATTAAATTTTATATTTGAAAATAGAATTAATTGTTTATTTAAGTTAAAATTTTAAGAAATATTTAAAGTTTAATATAATATAAAATAATAAATTTAAAATGTTAAATATAAAACAGTTTTTTGAACCTAGTTAATGGTTAATTGTAAAAGGTTCCGGTTTAGCTTTTGGTTTATTGACATTGAAATATAATGGTTTGTTGAATTTATAGAATTTTCTGGGCTGGTATGCCGTGATCGATCTATCCTCACCACAGACGTTTCGCTATAGAGTATAGAGCATAGATAGCATTCTCAGTGCTCAGTCAGTAAGCACTGAGGATGCCATCTACGATGTATGGGCGAAACGTCTGCAACGAGGATAGATCGTCCACGACATACCAGCCCAGAAAATTATATAAATTCAATGGATACCTGCCGTGAAAGCCTGGAGATTACATAAAACATTTATTTATCATAAATGTAAAAATTAAGATATTTAATCTAATCTGTATACTATCAATAATAAATTTAACAAAATCTCTGTATAGCTAACAAGTAAATATACATAATTGCAAAAATAATCTATTAAACTGCAACTTATTGATTTTATAATTACAATAGCTAATAGTCTGAAGATACTATTGTAATGGTTGTTCAGGTTCAAGCTGTAGATTCCTGCTTGAAACAGGAAACAAAAATTGAAAATTTTAACGACAGTTACGTAAAACAAAGCAAAAATAAAAATTTTCTATTCCATCCACTCATGCACAACGAAAACTTTCATACATGTTACCACACCATTCATTCATTTCTTAAGACAAGAAATCTTAAAATATTCATCTTCCTGCAATCAATCAAACTGTATGTGATACTAACCAAACACCATAATACAAGTACAGACTCATGGTCCAGCAGCGGTGATGCTGGTGTTTCCCACAGCTGGTCATGATGGCGCTGCTCTTGATCTTAAGCCGTGAGGGGCCTTCGTGGTCGGAGGCGACGTGGGAGCCGGGAAGTTTTTCTCAAACCGCTCTTCCAACTACCAAGCCTCCTGCTTGGTCGCGCTGTACAATCTCGCGAGCGCGTGGATAAACTTTAACTCTGTTCGGTCGCAGTTTGCGCTAAGAATGCGACAGCTAAGTGTCGGTAAGCTTATGCGCTGACAGTGCAGTGTCGTGATTCGCGATTGTGTTTTGTTTCTTTCGTCCGCGTGTGTTTTGTTTTCGTTTCGAGTTTGTTTTTGGTTGCGTTTCGGAAGTGTAGAATTTTTGTGATTGTCTGAAAGTTACCAAAGTAATTGGAGTAGTTTTAGTTGTTTTTCGGTGATTTTTAATAATGTGAGGATTTGTTTATTTTTATGGTACTATATTTGTGGATAGTTATTGACAGGTTTGAGAGAAAATAATTAAATAGAATTGCTTCTACATGTTGACAAGAAATATATTTTCTTTACTCAACGAAATTACTGCATTTTTATTGCAAATAATACAATTTTTCAGGAAAAGTTTTTTCATTTCTATTAATTTAAATATAAAAACGTGATTATCATTTGAATTTCGGCAGGATAAGATAGTTTTTGAATCTGTTAATATTAATAATTTTCATCGTAGCACATAATTGTTTAATTTTCCAAAGGATTAATTTTGAATGAAATCTTTCTTACCGGACATTTGAAAACGATAATTTCTCGTATTCTGAATCACTTTCGTTAAAAATAATGGTCCGTTAAAATGAAAATTTTGGGATTTTGTAAGAAATCTTGTTGCTATATAGGAATAAGATTTCTTGCGAAAACTAAGAATTTTTAACATAGTAAAATATAGTAAAAATAGTAGTTGTTTTAGGATTAGATTCTGTTTAATTATTTTATAAAAACGACGTTCCGACAGAACTGAACGCTCGTCTGCATCAGGTTAAAATTTATAATAATTAATTATTTTTAAGAATTAAACAGAATCTAATTCTAAAACAGTTTTTATTTTTTTATTTCAAAATTTTTATTTTACCATTATTTTTAATAGAAGTGATTCTTAATTTGGGGGTAAATGAGATAAACTGACTTAAGTTCTTTATATAAATATTAAAGAATTATTAATTCCAATGATATTTACGAATACTATAGTTAAAATTCTATATCATTGTAAATATATATTTATATCATTATTTCGTACTTTTTTTGAAGGTGCGATAAATTATTCAAATTAGTTTTTGATACAAATCAATGTAAAAATGTTTATATAAGTTAATTAAGAAAAAAATTTATAAATTAATTACTAAAATTTATTTAAAAGATACAATTGTTTTTCATATATCACTTAACTTCTTATTCATAAAATGTTGCAATAAATGTTAAACAAAAAATTCTGGGATTTGGTATTGAGTTCGACTGTTTTTATAAAACGTAAACTATAGTAATCATTTTACAAAGTCCTATAATATCGGTGTTTATATAAACAACAATCATATATGATTAGTTTTATTTGAAAGTAAAAATTTATTTTCAATTTATTGGTTGAATTATAAGTAAATAATTTGATTATTTTATATTATTATAAAAATGTGTTTATCAAATTACATTTTTCCTTTTTTCTGTTATCAAATTCAAATACTTTTTGTTATATTTTCAATTTTACTACACCTGAGCTGCCAAAAATGTTCATTACGCAATAGAAAGTAAAATAAAATACACTTTTAATTAAAATTGTTTAAAAAAAAAACTATAAAAAAAGTATTTTTATTAAACAAATTATATTTTTTGTTGAAAAACAATAAACGTCTATTTGAATTAGCAATTAAATTATAGAAATTCACTTTATATATTCTTCAGCTAAAAAATCCTATCAATAATTGTTCTATCTAGTTATTGAACACTCTTCAAAAATTCGTTAAACAAAAATTGTAAACTTAAATTATAGGTAAATAGGTAATAACTGTCAACATACATAATAAAATAAAACAAAAATGGAAAAATTAATAACAATATTATTGGTGGTGTTGTTAATATTAATAATATACATCGTAGTACATAATTTATGTTTATTTTCCCAAATTTTTTTTTCATAACCAAATTAAGAGAACACGTATTATAACATGTGTCATATATGTTTTTTTTGTGCAAAAATTAAAATGAATTGATAAACATGACCCGATATGTACTTGACGTCCAAGTTTAGTATTTTTATATGACAAGGTAGCCGTTTATGATTCATACACTTTCATAGTTAGCATTGCTTTTCAGATTGTTTCACTATACACACAAAACACACACACATACAGAAGAAACATGTAGGAATGATGTCATTTTTCAGATATTTCTTATATTGTTGTTATTACAAAGTTTTTTTTTTTTTTTTTTTAAAGAAACAATGTACATTCTTGTACAGTTAGATGTTTATTTTCATTTTATTTTAAGGAGATTGCTATGTGGAAAATTTGAACTATTTTAATATTTATATACACGAAAAAGATATATAATTTTCTAATATTTAGTTGTTTTATTAAAAAAAATTAAATGATTTTCCGTCCTCCCATCATTCATAAAGTTTGAAACAGTGTCAAATTTTCACACTTTTGTTCAGACCGATATAATTTTGAGAATATGTAAAAAAATATATAAAATTATAAAATAAAACTGTATTAGGTTTATTGATATTTATTGTAATTTACAGTAAATTTATATCAATCACTGTGAAGGCATTGAGTTAAATAAAATTTGGCTTTTATTAATTAAAAAAATCTGTAAATTTTATGATCTAGCTAGATACTTATCTATTTCGTAGTAACTTGTTTTTATGTTCTGTTATATCATTTATATCATTTATCTTGATGAAAACGGGCGTTGAGTTTCGTCGAAACATAGATTATAAATAAATTTTAATACAGAACTTGAACCTAAAGCAGTTTTATTGTATATGAGTTTTGAAAGATTTTTTTTACTATATAAAATAATTTTAAAATAATTATAATGACATCCTATACTTTTTCTGTATCGTTTTTGCAAAAAGAATTTATAGAATCTGTATAATATCTCCATTAGAATACATTTTCAGTTCATTACTTTAATAGGTATCATTTATCTAACTGCAATTTTTAACTAAAATTCTTGTAAAACATTTATTCAGTATCCAATAAAAAATACGAAACATTTAAGTACCAATTAACTATAAGAATCATCCGAAATAAAAAAAAATAAAATAAAAAACTGTTACTATTACCAAACACGCAATTCAATATTTCACTATATTCTTTATAAAATACTGTCTATATTCTTGTTTGTATAGTTAAACAAAAAAAATGCCGTTAGTTTTAAAGAGTTGATAGCGCGATTCAAAGTCGTGAGAGATGTTCAGATGTTTTTCTATTCAGACTGTGGCCACGTGACTCATCTGACAGTTGAATGTGCAGCGAGAGAATCGAAAAATGTTGCTGTATAGTGATCATGGCTATATATTAATGTGACAGACCCTAGTATGCTGACCAAACAGATTTAGCTAAGTTTTGTTGGTTATTAAATGATTACATGGTCGATTTGAGCACACCTATAAATTGTTTTTTGTTTTCCGTAAAGTACTTAGCTTCGTATTTGAGGAATTGGTCACGCAAGATGCTCGATTGTTTCTTATAGATTCTCATTTGTTTTTATACTGGTATATTAAAGAAAAAAATGATTTATTGAATTTTTGTTATGTGTCAATTAAATGATTTACGCGCACCGAAGAATTATTTAATAAAGTCATTTATAGCTGAAGTGATAATGAGTATACTGTGTATATAGTATTTATTTCAAGTGTTTAAATTTGTTATATTATAATATTTTAGTATGTTATTATTTTATCAGAAATACTGTTGAATTGTTATATTCTAAATTTTTAAAGTTTAAATTAATGTCATTTGTGTAATTTTTTGTGATGATGATGTACTTGTAGTACGTCGATACGTTGATTATTAATAAAAATTAATACATAAAGCTAACGGTATAATTAAAATTAGTAATTTACTGCAACAATTTAAGAAAAATGCAAATAAATATTGTAATTTAGTTAAAAATTTAATTATTCTGATAAGTTTTTATTTACCTCTCAACTGTAGTTTCTATTTAACTAACATAAATTTTAAAAATTATAGATCTATTAATATTGATTTTATATGAATGTTATCTATTATAGAATTTACATACTTTATTTTTTATGTTTAGTAAAAGAATTTATTTTATTAGTTTAGTATTTCCTGCTAATATTAGTTTTATTATTATTCTAATAGAAAATTAAAACATGACATTTTTACCAGAACTTATTTTTCAATATGCAATTTTAGAAAGTTTAAAATAAATTGTTTAGAGTAAAATTCCGTTCAAGTTTATGTACATATTTATATTATTTTTATTTCTAGAATATTGTATGAGCAATTCTATTTACAAATATATTTTTTTTCTATTCTGAACAAATACAGTATAATCAAAATTCCTATTGAATTAGTACCTCATAACTCATGATTTTTACTTAACTAATTTACCAAATATACGTCTTGGTAAAATCGTGCAGTTTGAAAAACTATACACCGTTAAAAATCGTGACCAAATCAAAATTTTGACCTGTGTGTTAACTATCCACATCCGCAAAAAATCTCCGAATTTATTTAAAAGAAAAACTAGTTTTATTTGAAGATATAAGATAAAAGAAATTGCACATTACTGACTGGGTACAGTTTTGAAGTTAAGATGTTATCACCCGAATTTCCACTTGTTGATAAAGTTAATAATGGATATTGAAACAAACATCTAAGGATTATAATGCAGATCCTAGTAATGTATAGAGCTGCTTCATTCAGTATTCAGTATATTCAGTTCAGATTACTGTATGATATATTTTTTTACAGTTTATCATAAAGGACATAAGTCATTTTAACCAGTTTTTCAGAAATAATTCTTAAAAATTTTTAAGTTTTATTAAGAAAAATTAATTTTGAATTAAGTTTTTAATATCATGCATCACAAACGATTATTTGGAAAATTCACTTAAGTTGCTTTTTTGACTTAAAAGATTTACTAATGTCCGTTTTTAGAGGCATAACTTGTATTACTGAACAGCATTAAAATTAAAAATTTAAATAAATATTATATGTCCTCTATTGAAAAATATTTTTGACACAATTAATTAACTTAAGTCAGTATTAATTAAAACCTAAAACAAAAGTCAACATTATTTGTTTATATTTGAAAATTAGTCTTCCGGAATAAACTCAATATTGTAATATTAATGCTTTTATTTATTCTTCAAATAAAACAAGTACAAAAAAATCTATAAAAATATAATATTATATTCTTAATTTCACATAGTGTATTATATATTAGGTTATATTATTTTGTTTTTGCTTAAATCGCAATTAATTTATTTTGATAAACTAATTAAATCATTAGTTAATTTTTGAATGAAGAAAAATGCATTGGCCTTGCCGTGTTATAAACTAATGATTTAATTATTTAATCAAAATAAATTAATGTCAATTTAAGCAAAACCAAAATACTATAACTATTAATTTAATATTAATTCTTGAATAATACCGACAAATTTGCAATTATACACTGCATCCAATCCTCTTTGAAACATCATAAACTTCTTTAACAGTTTTAACAATCCTGCATTGACTTCCCAAAATTGTCAATCACAATGGGCACTGCGATCAACCATGCTGCAGCAATCAAACGCCTTGAAGCGCTCTTTAACGACGTGAATCTCGAGGCGAATAAACCGAAATCGAAGCCGAGTAGTCCGCCGATGATTATACCAACGATTCAGGTCGAAGTCGAACTCGATAAAAAATGCGATGTGCATGGAACGAATGGCACGCGACGTGGTTCTCTTGGAAATATCTTACATGTGGGCAGTCCTCGCGGAATATTCAGTAGTAATAATAATAATAGGTTGGGTGGGAATGGAGTTGGACCCAGAAGGGAGAGTATGCCGGCGTTAAATGTGCCTAATTTCTATAGGTATTCATTTGTTTTATAAGAAAGGGTGTATTGTGGAAAAGGAATGAAATTTTGGTAATGTGTGTTATTATTATGTTGAATGAAAATTGATAATTATAAATGATTTGATATTGTTTTTGAATATAAAGCAACAAATCCACCAAAAAAATCATTGAGAATTTTTCTAGTTTCTGTTGCTGTTATTTCCAGGGGTGTGGAGTGCTCGTACACAAGTACGAATAAAGTCAGACACACGTCTTAAGGGGTATTCTCATTTGTAGAATCGATTTTCAATAATAATAATAATATAGTTTATTTATTAGCATTAGCTAAATAGGTACATTAATCTTACAAACTTACAAACTATATTTCATGTATATAATTTTTAAGGTGTTTTCCAACATTTTTTTGGGAACTTTTACAACAAATACAGTAACTAATAATTATAACGTTGGAAAGTGTATTTATTGAAAATTTGAGGAGTAAATACTCATTATAATTTTGAAAACTTTCTGAAAATTTCACTTAATTATTTTGTTTTTATATACAGGGTGTAACAGAATAACTATTCCTAATTTTAACTGGAGTATCCTGGGCTCAGAATATGAAGATTTAATGCAAATCACTGAGATAAAATGTGGCTCCTTACTGAGCTACAGAGTGTTTTATATAAAAATTTAAAAACTATTTTTGCCCAGTACTTTAAAACTATTTGACGTATCCTTATCATACTTGGCAGGAAATGTAGGTACCGTACACCATACTAAATTATGTTAAATAAAAGTTTCTGGCTACTGCCAGTGGCGTACAACAGGGGCAAGTGAGAGATTGATCCTTCCTAAATTTTACGCCACTGGCGGAATTGTCATTTTAGCACAATTTTTCGATTCTCCAATACTTGCTGTGTAAAAAACATACTCTTCCTTTGTAACGATAAAGTCACTGTTTTTCGAGATATTTAAAGTTAAACATAAGCTGCACCCTTGGGATTTTTTCAAAATTTGCTAAAAAAATCTGAAAAAATTCAGTAAAATAAAGAAAAAAATTAGCTACATAATATTTAAGTAGCTTTTTCTCTAACTCATTCTGGTTTGGCTGGAAAAATTATTGAAAATTAATATTTTTTGCATTTTATTTTTTTTATTTTCAATAATTTTTACAGCCAAATCAGAATGAGTTAGAGAAAAAAGTTACTAAGGTATTATGTAGTTAATTTTTTTCTCTATTTTACTGAATTTTTTCAGATTTTTTTGAGCAAATTTTGAAAAAATCCCAAGGTTGCAGCTTATGTTTAACTTTAAATATCTCGAAAAACAGTGACTTTATCGTTACAAAGGAAGAGTATGTTTTTTACACAGCAAGTATTGGAGAATCGAAAAATTGTGCTAATATGACAATTCCGCCAGTGGCGTAGAATTTAGGAAGGATTAACCTTTCACTTGCCCCTGTTGTACGCCACTGGCAGTAGCCAGAAACTTTTATTTAACATAATTTAGTATGGTGTACGGTACCTACATTTCCTCCCAAGTATGATAAGAATACGTCAAATAGTTTTAAAGTACTGGGCAAAAATCGTTTTTAAATTTTTATATAAAACACCCTGTAGCTCAGTAAGGAGCCACATTTTATCTCAGTGATTTGCATTAAATCTTCATATTCTGATCCCAGGATACTCCAGTTAAAATTAGGAATAGTTATTCTGTTACACCCTGTATAAATAAGATTTTTAAATATAGTGGTAATTATTAGAACACACATTACCAAAATTTTACTCAAATTTTGGAAAAATAAATAAAAGTTCAAATTTATTACCTAGAAATTATAAAAAAATTCTAATATTTTGATTAATAAAAACTTGTCTTTAAATTATCATCACAATTTAAATTAATTAAGAAATTTGATAGAAATATCACGTTTAATTACTACAGTTAAACAAATTATATTATTTTAATTAGGAATTTACATTATTGTTTAACTAGTAACGATACAATATTTTCATTTAATACGTTATTAAAGTTAAAACTGCTTTTAGGAACGACCATTATCTTAAATTGAATAAATAATGAATTCGGAGTCAAGTAATTGAGGTTATAAACGGTAATATTATAACTTCTAATTGAGGAAATGCTATGATTATTAACGATATCTATATGAATTATTTTCCACAAATGTCAGATTAGTTTAAAATATATCGGAAAACGTTACCATTAAATGGTGAAGTTTTTCAACATTCTAATCTAATATTGTTCCTTGTTTATGTAGGTTATTAAATTAGCAAATTCAGTTATTTGCTAGTATAGAACTTAGAAAAATGACATTAGTTGAAATTTATTTTATTTTATAATAGAATAAATAGATAATAATGTAATAAATAGAATAAATTTTGTTTTCAATTTTTTTTTAGCTAACCTAAATAATAATAATAAAAAAAATGCTATACTATTTATTTTAATATAATAACAAAATTATTTTTAAACACACGTCGAAATAATAAACGTCTTTATCATCATGCATTATTCATTAGATTAAATACGATTTGCATTATCATAAAATTAGTAAAACTTTAGAAATTTTATAGGCATGTAAACATCGAAAACTGGTTCACGGTAAACTTCCTTTTTCATACTTATGTAGTATAATAATTTCCACACGATTACTTTGCAAACGCATAAAAGAATGTTGGATAAAAAAAATAAAATGATCTTTACCATAAAAATCAACATAATGCCACAGAGAACTCAGGACTCATTTTCACATGGCCATTACCATTTACAAACGCGTTACCTTCGGCCAAAAAGAAGCAAAAAAGAAATTAAAAACAAATGTGTTATTGTCAGTTTTTTATTAAATGAAAATTATATATTTTATTGCTTAATTTAACTCCTCCACATCTGTGTTAATATTTGTATAAACACGTTGATATTTTGCTTTGTTTTCCGAATTTTTTTTATTAAATTTAAAGTAATTATTAAAAAAATAATATTTTGTAATTAGTAAAATGTCTGTTTTGTAAATTTTAAAATAAAGCAGGCTTCATATATATACGGGTTAAATGATAAATGGAAAAAAAAGCAATTCAAATATAATGTTTTTTTCTAATTGAAGTATCTACTACTCAACAGTTTTTGAAATAATAAAGAAAAGGCCATTTAAACAAAAAACTAAAAGTTTGTTTACACTTTTTGCATACAATAGTTTCTAAGAAAATATTGTTAATTTTAAATTCTCTATTCGATACTATTTTAAATTTGCTAACTTAACATTTAACTAAATCATTGCGCACTTGTTTTATTTGCATATTTAAATATGGCGCTAGTATAACAGCTGACTCGAGAAATCTAGTTATAATAATATTGTAGAAATGGTTTTTCGGAAAAATCTCAAGTGAAATTACTCACTCATAAGTGTATGTTTAGTATGTAAAGATTTTTTTTTATTCTTTGAAATGGAGTACAACCTCAATAGCTGATCTACCGTAATTACATATCTGTGATAGTAGTGTGTTCATATAGTTACAGATAAGTTGTTGATGAAATTATTATTGTCAGTTGTCAGATGTTCGATAGATTAAAATTGTTTTAAGTTTTAATCGATCTTGTTACTCTTTTGTTTCGATATATCAGCAAGAAATATGTTTTGATCTCAATGAAAATTGGTTGAAAAAGTATTTTTTATAATTCATCTACTTGCGAAATAATTACTTGTTTTTTGGTGTATATTTATTTTTCGAGCTATAGTTTCCTCTAATTTTGAACAGGGCAACGCTACAGTTCTGTTCAGAATTCCAGCATAAGTTTGTTGTGTTATTGCTATTAAGAATGTATTTACACATACTGTATTTACAAATAAAATTTTATAAATTTGTTATTTGTTATTAAATTATCTAAAACTTATTAATTTTAATGAGTGAGATTTTACCATATAAAGAAATTCAATTTACGTCAATAAAATTGATATGAAATTTGATATTTACTTATAAATTAATAGCTAAAATACTGTACAATAATTAGAGCATTTAATCTTTGTAATTTGTAGGTAGAAGTGAAAGTTTTTATCTGTTTTTCTTTTAAATTTAAATTAAATTGAATATTAACAAAACATGGAATTAATTATATCAATTAAAATCAAATATGCATATTAGATTAAATTTACGACAACAAAAAACCTTATCTCTTTTTGTTTATAATTTGTTAATTATGTGATATTAATTTGTTGTTTTCTAAATAAATATATGATTTAAGATATAATTTCTTTACCTACCTGCGGCGTTTACAATTGTGAGAAAAAAGCATTAAGAAAAAAGAAGTTATAAAGAGATGACTACTGTAACTGGCCATTTAAACATAACCAGTTATTATATAGTTACTTTCTATGAATGAGGAATTATTTTTATTACGTGTAAACTATGCTGCAATTAATAAAAATTTAATAAAAATTACAAGGAATAAATCTTATATAAAAATTTTAAACATAATATCAAATTTATATAATTATTGTGGTGAGACACCCTGAATTGTATTTATGTTGATTTTAAAGATTTCTTTATTAGTTCAACATTTTTAAATTTTAGAATAGTTAAATTATAAAAATTGATAGTTGTTCTTTTTTGGTCTGTTATATTATAATTGAATTAAGAATTTTTAGAAAAATGTTTTTATTAGAGAAATATGTGTATGTGTAGAAGTAAACAGAATTTTTATTTTAATATTATTGATAAGAAAAATATCTGGAAACTTAAAGCAATAAAATTAATAATAAAAATATGATAAAAATTCTGTTATTGATATCGTTTTGTATTGAAAATAGTATTATCTACATTTTTCGATAAAATGCTTAAAAATTGTAACCTTATCATTGTCTAAAATCATGAAAACTGTAAAAAGTATTTATTCAGAAATTTCTGGATTGTATTTTTTAAAGACAAGTATTTATTTATTCAAAATATAGTTCTTATTAATGCGTAAACATTTATTAATTTTTTCAATTGTGTACTTAAGAAGCATAAGAAAAAAGTATAATATTAGTCAATCATAAGAATATTATAGAAGTAGCATTAGTCTAAATTATTGAAGTCACTTCACTTTATTTTCACTCCAAATAGTTTGAAACATAATTTGTTTCCGCTTATCCAAAAATCTTCAAAATGTTTTTCATTCCTAGTATAAACAAATTGTTCTTTCTTACCCTCTTTTTTCTTCCTTGTTCCCTTATGCTCACTTCTATAATATTCATAGTTCCAAGCAATAAACGCACATAAGCTAAAAACAAAAATCTTCGACCAATTCCAAACGAACAAAAAAAATAATCTTTAGACGCCGCGATTCCCTGGGCATCCCAGCCGCCCCCATACACAAAGAACTGGAACATCCTAGTGGTTTTGCTGCCACATTACGACAATCTCCAATCGCTTCGTCTCTCTCATCGTTACGTCGTGATTCTCTATCGCCATCGAACGGTGGTCGATTACGACGTGATTCGCTCGGTTCGAGTACCGGTTCGTTGCGTCGTGATTCGCTCGCACCGCCAACTAGCGCTACCAGCCGACGAAACTCCTATTCGAGACGGCTCTCGACCGATTCGTTGGATTCGCGAAGGAATTCGTGGGATGCACGACGCGGAAGTTCCGGCAGTTCGGGAGGATTTGATGAGCTTGGATGGGACGATAGAAAGGTAGAGATGTGTTTCTTTCTTCTTCTTTTTTTTAACAGGAAATAATGAATAACTAATTTATTTTATTTTACCAAGGAAGAATGTCTTGAGAAATATAAAAGTCAGTTGCATGAAACTTTGCTATACACATTTCGCAATTTTACTAATATCGCACAGTTAAAACTGAATTTGTATGACCCACTTTAAGTTAAAACCAAAATTCTAAGGTCCGTAATCTCAACCCATTTATAAAAGTGATTTTTACTAAAAGTACATTTGATCTTTACTTAAAATTATTTATTAAGCACTTTATAATAGTTTATATAAATATTATAATACCGAATATAATAAAAATGATCAAAAATAGAAAAACTATTTACATTCGATGCAAGGTAAATTTCAAAAAATCATAACCTCGCGCCAATGCATAGCAAGTTCTTGAAATTAAGCGGAATTTACGTAGAAATGTTTGAATTTTTACGCCCGCTTGAATTGAGTCGATAGAATTTTTTGTATACTATACATGTTGTCAAAGTTTGACAATTTATTAAGTCAAAACATGTTTTATTAATGGGAAGCGGAATGGCTCAACTGGTACATATCTTGCATCTCCTTAAAGATGAAGTTCAAATTTTTTCGGAAGCAAAATTTTCAAAATTGGCAGAGTTTCAAAATCGGTAATTTTTCTGATTTTTCAAGTGGCACGTTTTTTTTTTTGTCTAGTGTATATATATTATTTAATAGTATTAGAAAAAAATATATTTATTTTTATTCTGGTAGAAAACTGGAGAGAAATTTAAATTCTGTAGCAAAATATGTAATGTAAACAAAACGTCGCAGAATTTATCTCGATTAATCTTACAATTTTCATTAACTCGTGTTAATTTATGAGGCATTTCACTTTTCGAATTAGACAAGTTATACTTATGCGATACACCTTACTAATAATTCTACTGTCTAACATCTGCTAAACACGTCGACAACATTCTTGTAAAAACATCTCGAAGATAAGCATAAAAATATCAAAACTTACCTTTTCTACTTATACAGGGTGTTCCATGAGACTTTACTGAAACTAATCAAATTGCCATTTTTAAAAACATGTAGTTATTGAATAAGAAAGTTGCGTTAAAAAAAGAAAAATTTACAGTTTTTAATAGATTAATGTCCGTATACGTTAAAAATAATGGTTCGTTAAAATGAAAATTCTTAAGATTCCGTAAGAAATCTTTCTACTCGTATGTATATTGCAACGAAATTTCTTAGGGAATTTAAGAATTTTTATTTTAACGAACTATTATATTTAAAAATAAAATACAAATCATATTATACGATTAATATTCGATCTGAAAATAATGAAAGTCGAATCGAGTTATTCCGACAGGCAAATTATTTTATTGTTTAACCTTCAATACGTAAACTAAATGTAGGAAGTCATAAATATTCAAAAAAAAGCTATTTACGCATAACGCATATCTTTGCTATTTTCCTCAAGCGGATATTTTACTCATTATGATGTTCTTTTATTTTTCCATTTGTTTCTTTTTTGTTTTGCGAAATGCTTTGGGTTCATAGCCAACTTGTCAGCAACACCTCTAATTTACTAGACGGTTATTTGTCGATGACAAATGACCGGCGTTCCCATGGTTACCGTATGGAAAGTTTTAGGTTATTTGCAACGGATGTTACGAACATTCTTTAACGTTGTATCAAACGGATGAGATGATAAGTTTTATTATTAATAATAATTTAATTATTTTATATTGATGCTAATAATATAGGTTAGGTTATAGGGTTATTTTTGTTTGTCGATTTTAACTGTTAATATTTTTAGAAAATTTTTAATTAAATTGCGAATAATAATATAATGATATAATAGTTAAAATATCCAATATGGTTTGAAAAGATTGATTGATTTTTATATGTATTTTATTTAATTATTAAATATTATAAGTTTATACATAGTTTAAAAGTGTCAGTCAAGTTTGGTTGGATGTATAATTTATAGAAGTTATAGATTAATATTTTTTTTTTAAGTTTGTCTATTGAAATTATTTTACTGTTAGTACAATCTATTGAATAGATAGTTATAGTAAATAGTAATAATAAAATAATTTTATAAATTATTATTATTATTATTATTATTAAAACAAAAACACATGGAAATGGAAATATTTTATACATTTTTTTTGTAACTTTATGTATCTTTCTGTAGTTTCAGATAAAGTTACAATCTTTTCAAAACTTTGTTTATTTAAAAATACTTTTTTTATGGTTTATTTTATATTACTTTATTTAATTTTAGAGTACATCTACTCTAGTCTGAAGCTGCCCTAAGATCTAACAAATAAACAAATAACAAATAAAACGAGATCTTTAGATCAGTAGATTTGGTAAATATATATATATATATATATATATATATATATATATATATATACATATATTTTGAATAAGTAAAGTAAAAATATGAATATTAGAATCTAGTAATAAAATATTCTAAAATTTAGTTTGCTAAATATAATAATTATCAGGCGTTTTTGTAGGCGGGTTATTTGTTAATAAAAACATTTAAAAAAAATTTATATTTTTTTTCATAATAATTATGCACCAACCTAATTCAATCATCATTAGCTGAAACATAAATTCTTATTTCTAAGTTCATCTAAATTACTCGTAAATTAGCGAAGAATGTCAACTAGATTATAAAAATAATAATCAAAACAGGTTATTGTATGTTTACTACCCATTTTTTTGTCATCATAAAATAATAATCTTATAAATCTACAAAAAAATCATTGCTATAACTTTGCAACTTTGTATCACTCACTTTTCTACATGACAAATTCCAAAGACTTATTGACAAATCTACTGAAGAAATAATGTTGCGCCTGTTTTACACGGCAATAATTTAATAATAAAAATGAATAAGTTAATAATAATTTTGCAAAAGTACAGAGCATGCACCAGAATGATAAATTTAGAAATTTGAATCGTTTGTGGTGGACTTTAGATTCAAAGTTTATTTAATTGATTAGTAAATTATTAGGAATAATTTTGCCGTGTAAAACCGGCATAACTTCTGGTATTATAATATATAATGTTGACGTGTATATGAATAGAATAAACACACATATAAATAATCTTCTAGGTGTGTTTGTGTGTGTGTGAGTGCGTTATAATTTAAGATTAATAATAACAAGGTAATTCCGCATTAATTTTCATATATATGTGTGTGTGTGTGACACGATATATAATAAAGCCGAGCCGGATTTGCATTCTGTTCAATATGAAAAAAAAAAAATCAGTAGCATAACTTGATATTCTAGTTTGTAAATTGGAGCTTTAAGTATTATGCAAATTTATAGACGCAAGCGTTGCTTGCGTTATTTGCTAATCAAGGGCACGAGGAACAAAGCCATTTCAAATTTTCTTTTTTTTTGTTTATATTTTGTTGTTTAAAAAATGGTTGCACAGTTAGAATATGTGCAATTTATTACGTTCCCAGGATTATCAGAGAAATGTGGAATTTAAAATTATTTTTTTATTGCAATGTTAAATTAATAATAAATATTATAAGGTTAAAGTGGGGGAATATTAATTTAGAAATAATACTTTTAGCCTTTAAATATAGGAAGTCAATGTCAAAGTCAGTCAATTTACAATCTTATGGAAATCAAAGTTGCTCGGTACACTGTAAAAAATTAGTATAAATTTACATTGATAATTATAGTTATTTTACTGTGATTTGCATTATAATAATAGAATTTTTTGGTAAATTACAACAAAAAATTATATTGGAATAATTTTAATAAATTTTGCATGTAACTCTTGAAGATTGAAACGATCGTCAAGTAATATACAATTTTGTGAAACTAATCAACTGGTTATTTTAATAATAACTTTTATAATTAGTTTTATTTCTTATTAATTTTTTATAATGTTTTATTAAGTGCCAATTACCGAATCTGTAAATGTTATTAAAACCTTATAACCACGGTTATAAGGTCTATACAATTAAATGCGTGTCGGTTTGCTAGTGTGTAGATCCTCTACTAAAACATATTTCACAAATTCGTTTTTTAATACAACTCTAATAACACATATCTCTCTCTCTCTTGTACTATAATCTGCAACTTTTGACATTACTATAATAATATACTTGCCTTAAGATATTCATTTAAAAAACAAAATACAATAGAATAGTAATAGGCGTGGCATACTTAGTATATGATAGACGTACACAAATTATAATTCATACACAGCCTATTATTACTTATAATTCTCTAATAATCGAAAAAAAAATATTTATGAGCTATTTTGACATAAATATGTCAGAATTTTTTCGTATCAATTTTAGTGTGCTTTAAGGATATTATATTTTTATTTATTTTTGAAAATAAAATAATGAAAATATTTGTAATATTAACTACACTGTAAAAAATACATCTTAAATTTATGTAATTTTATATAGGTTTTAAAAGTAAAAATAACAACATTTTGTAATTTTACTGTGATAATTTACGTAATATTAATTTTTTGATGAAAAATTATATTCACAAAACATGAAAAATTACATAAATTATATGTAAAATAACATAAATTTTTAACAGTGTACATTGTTAACTATGGAATTGATTTGTAATGTATGGAGCATGCGTATTATGGTAAATTACAAGCTAATTTTCCAATATATTCAAACAAAACTATTATTTAATATAATTATAAAGGATTTAACTATTAAACAAGTAAACTTCTGGTAAAAATTAAGGCAAATGCAGACATTTATAAATTGAATTTCTGTTCAATTTGGTTCATTTACATTTCTAACTTTACATTTCTAACTTTACCTGTATTTTTTCAATATTTAATTTCAATTATCAATATAATCAGTTCAAACACAGCAGTGATACCTGACTTTGCCAAGACTGTATTTAAAATGTAATGAAAATTTTTAAAATAATTATTTAAAAAAAAAACTAATTAAGAAGGTATGTCAATAAAGTTAGCATCCCCATTTGGTCCAAAATTGAGAATTTTTGACCCATAATTTTAGACTAATTTTAGACAATTTTAATCCTATCAATATCATATTTTTTATCAAATTAGTCTAAAGTGGGGTTGCGAATTTTATTTATGAAAATAGTTATAATTGTACAACTTTGATATGTTAGAGAATAAATTATTCTTATTTCTGAGAATATAAAATTCTAAATGTCAATTAAATGGTTATAGGTAGGAAATAATTGTAATAAAATAAATATAAATTTACAATATAATAAAATTTTATCGTAGGCACCTATGCAATTCAACTTTCACAACTGTCTTGCGTTTTGCATATGCTTAACAATTTATATTTTGCAATTAACATACATTTAAGTACATTTTCAACTCTTAAAATATTACGTACGAATGGTGAGATATAAAAATATTAGATCCACCGTTATTAGAACTACTTATTTGCTAATATTTAAAATTAATTAGTTTTATTGTTTATTTATTGTACTTAAAAATAAATAAAATAATCTAAATGGATTGTATTTCAATTCGGTTTTCAGGTGTTTTAGTTCATTTAGTTTCTGTTTTTATGACAGTTCCATTGTTTTAAAACCGGTATTAGTTAAAACCGATTTTAAAATCATAGTTCTAGCTATTCTCTGTATTTTTTTTTTTTTAATAAAATATTACAAAAAAATAAAGTGACTAGTTAGACTTTTTTGCTGACGTACAATCAGTTGTATAACTGATCAATCAGGCTTTTTGAAAACAGTTGACGATCTAATAATATAGTTCTAGAATCTACAGATATATGAAAAAGTAAATAAAATAGTTTTTTAATTTAATTCGAATCAGATGACTAAATTAATTAAATTAATATTTTCATTACACTGTAAAAAAATAATAATAACGAAATTACAGTAAAATAGTAGTAAAATTTTACTATAAAAAATCTGTAGTTTTATTTTACTATAAATATTCTTTATTTCTACCTCAAAATTCTGTAATTTTTACATGAATTATAATAATCACATAAAGTAAGTAAAAATGATCTAGCAAATATGTAAAATTGCTTACTTTCTGCAAATTGCATCATATATACTTAATGTAGAATTACATATTATTGATATACCTTCTTAAATTATGAAACATTACAGGTTGGATATTAATATCTTTAATAATTCATCAAAATAATGAGACTTAGTACATATTTTGTGTAATAATACTAATAAAATATTTTAAGTGTAATTCATTCATTTCAAAATACATTCCTTATGTAAATTTCGAAATGTATGTAATTATACCAACAATAATATTACAGAACTAAACAAATTTTACCTATTTATGGAAAATTCCTGACAGTAAATTTACTGAAGTTTTATAAATTTACTAAAAGGGACTTAGTCTGTTGGTAATATCATATTTTATAGAGTTTATAATAGTTTTGATATTATGTATTTTTAAACAATTATGATAAAATAACAGCAGTTGAGTAATTATACCTAGAGATAACAATGTATTCAAAGCAAATATTTTTAGATCAAAGCTCTTATATGTATGGACACAGTTTGTCAATAATCCTAAATATAACCTAAATATAAACAAATATTTATTATGCCATTTAATATAATCGAGAAACATTTTTAAATTTACTTTTAGAAATGTTTAATCCAAGATCAAAATATACGTAACAAATTTCTTAAGTAAACAAATAGATGTTTAACATTTTTATTATTTACCTACAACGCAGATACAGAAAATATCAAGAATAATATTTACATAAAATAAAATAGATAAAAAAATTTATCGTGGGTGGCAAAATTTTTATGATATAACATCCACTAAATATGGTCAACTTGCATATTTAATTGCAGAGTCAAGGTTAACTGGATGTTATTATAAAATTTTTAATTAAACAAACAAATAAACAAGAGAATAATTCGTCATTAGTCACATAGTTTTCATTAAATATTATTTTTTTTTGTTTTAAATTAATTTTGCAAGAAATTTAATTTATTAAATTCATGTTCGTTAATTTTTGTGTACAATATTTATATTATTTTTAGTATATAATTTAGAAACCAGAAAATTTAGGTTTGAATTTTTTGCATACTGATTGGCGAAAAATTCTTTTCCTTTTTCTTTTCCTGTCGCCATTTTTGAGTTCAAAATACTTTGCTATATTTTGTACAAACATTAAATACATATTTTGGACGCTAAGTTTTCATGATTAGTAGCAAATTACCAAAAAGCTTAGATTCTAATTAATAATCTAAGGGTACATACGAAGTCAATTTTTAAATCACTATTTAAGATTCAATTTATGAACATATGCTGTATCTTTTTTTACTAAATGGAAACTTCACGCTACACAAGTCTGTATAACTGGTTATCTATCTAATATTGTTTTAAACATTTAATGTAACTTTCACGTAGCAGATGATGCTACTTGAACAAATATTTACAACTTTTATAGTCGATTTTTTTTTACATGTGTAAAATTTATAGTATCTTGTTTGTATTTTCTTAAACTTTATTAATTATAAAAGTAATTTTAGACAAAGTGCTTGCTGATAGCAATAAAATATAAAGTTCAAGCTAAGTTAAATTAGTTGACAGTGTGGAATAATTTAGTAGGATACCGTAAAACTTAACTGGAACTAGTTAGTAAGAAATTTTAATAAAGATAAAGTTACATACTGAATAAAAACTAAAATATGTTTTTAATTTTTTCTCATTATGGAATCAGTAATTTTTAATTATTTTTAAAAAGAATACATTTTTTTATTTTAAAATTGAATTTATGTACGTTATTTTTAGCGTGTCAGGTTAACTATATTAGAATGTATTTTATACTTTTTAGTCCGTTTTAAAAACGTGGTATATTAATTTATTTTTCTTTTTTAAATTAGTTCAAGAAACTACTATTTCTATTTTGTAATATGCTATACTTGAAAAGCTAATTAACATTATTATTATGTTATAATGTTTTATTAATGAAACTTAAATATTGAATTTTTTTTATTTTACAGGTAAGGAACATAATTTCAACTACAAGTTGCATGCTAATCAGAACCAGGTAAAAATTTCACTATTAAATGAAATATGAATGAGATTTTATAATCAATTATTTCTATATTAAATCAATTTTGAGTGATTTATTAATAATATATATTGATTATAGCAAAAAAATAAGTAAAAGTTTTTAATAATATAACTCAAACTGTAACAATATTTCAATATTTAGTATTTTTCTTTGTGCATTTTGTATAATTTTTGCACAATTTTCCTTGCTACAATAGTTCGATTCTCATATGTTTTCATGATGTAGAAGAAAAATGTAAACAATGCCATATATGGTTACTTCCTTAAATTATAATATTTACAGCTAAAACAATAACACATATGCATAATAAATTTAGCGTGAAATTATAGTTACTAGCTTTCATATTACAAGTTACTTTAAATTAGACGTGGAAAACATTAATTTAATTAGCTTTATATAATGTAATTACTTTCTTTTTATGGACATTTTTTTCATCTTAATTTAATAGCGATTGTCTTTTCTTCGTAAATTTTTTTATTGTTCTAGTATTCCTAGATTAGTTTCCGTAATTCTTCAATAAAATATGAATTTATATGTTTAATTTATATCGGGTATTTTATTTAAATAGAAAAATCACTTTTTAAACTGTTTTTTAAGCCAATATTCTTCTATTATTAAATATATTTCAGAGTACAATTATATGTACAAATAATATATATTTATTTATTTCTATAAGGCTTAAGGTTTTTGACGAAATGTAAAATTTATAGTCTTTTGAATGCTGGAAAACGATTTAGCTAGGTTTTGAACTTTGAAAAATTTATTTATAATAAATAAACTTAGTTTGAAATTCGTTTTTAATACAATGAATATTGAAAAACAGCTGTCATATGTCAGACATTCATGGCCGGTATCCATTGAATTTATAAAATTTTCTGGGCTGGTATATCGTGATCGATCTATTCTTCAACATCTTAGATTTATGACGAAATGTTTGTTACGAGAATAGATCGACCACGTCAAACCAGCTCAGAAAATTATATAAATTCAATCAGAATACATGTTTTATACATGCATACATACACAATCACACTATGTACCCGTAAAGGTATGGTACAAATTCTATTCATTCAAGCAGAAATTAGTTTCCACCAAGCAACTTTTGCTTCATTTATGTTACTTCTCATACGTATCATTTTATTCTAATTACTTGGAAATATTTAGTCAATAACAAACAAAACACCTTTGTAAACTCACAAAGTTATTTTGTAATTGTGATAAATAAAAGAAGTATCAGTTTGTAAAAAAAAATTTTTATTTGCTTCTTTTTTCAATAACATTGTCTAAAAAATAATTTGTTTTCTATTGAAATAAAACATTCTGTTTATCAAGAAAGTTTAGAAACTTGAAAGGAATTTGAACTATATGTCGATTTTTAATGGAAAAATAATCTACGAATTTACGAACTTTGCAAGTTTTCCGGACAGTATTATTAATAAAAATTCAATTACACAACGCAGCGAAAACTGACTATTCGCGTGTTATTTCTTACGTAATCTCACATTCCATTTGCTCATCAAATACAATCTTCGTTATTAACGTCCGTCAAACTTACGACTCGCCATTTCAAATATAATATAAAAAGATTTACAGCATGCTCACAGCTAACTAGGATATAGCACACAACATTACAAATATATCGTACAATAAATAACGTACCTTTCTATTAGGAAATCAAACTACTAAAGATAGAAGTTGTTCTAATGTTTTAACCCAACTTTATTCCAAACTAAACACTTTGCAAGTTTGCAATTTTCTTATCGCATTTGTAGTACTCAGTGGCGGACCTTCAAATTTTGGGGGCCTGGTACTATAATGGAACCTCTAACTCCTTTGAAAGAAAAATGGGCAAAATTCATTGTAAGGTTATAATCAAAAATAAAATTGAATAGATAATTTAAAACATTTAACGAAATATATCTATTTATAATTAAAATGGGATAGCCCAAGTGTAGAATTATGATCAGTGAAAAGTGTAAGAATAAAAACCAAAACTGCACTGTTCAGAAAATATCTCTCGTTGTATATTAATTTTTTTTTTTAATTTAAATATTTATTTTTTGCTTTTTAGTCTTGTGTGTGTGTTCTGTATTTTCTGTAGTTTCTGTATTTTTGCTAAATACACGAATATGTGGAATTCGTGAATATGGCACAAGATAAAAATTTATATTTCTAATATTATTAATTAATTAATTAATATTGCATTGTCATTTAGTTCTGAGCTATGTTTAAAGTTTCAAGTCTTTGACTCATTGGGAAATTAGTTTAAAATCGATTGCAAATATTTTCGAATATTTAATATACATTATTAGATCGAACCAGGACACTACAAGAAAATAAAATGGATACATATGTATTTAGTACAAAGAAATATTATTATTGGAAGAGTAATACAATTAAACAGTATATTATTAGGTTTGTTTTAGGCTCAATTCTAGGCTACTATCAAACAAGTTTGGGATAAATTTATAGCTGTTGTGCATGCACAGTTAACTGCGCATGCCTCAGACAGTTGCAGACTTATCTCAAACTAGTTTGCTGGTAGTCTGGAATAATTCTATCAATATCTTCTACAATTTATGTTAATAAAAAAAATTGTATTTGTGGGGCCCTAAACAAGCATGGGGGCCTAGTGTTGCAGTCCCATTAACACCAATTACGGTCCGCTACTGAGTTCCAAACAGAATATAGTATAGATATAAACACTGTACGTTTTGTTATAAACTAGTGAAAGTGCCTTTTTTTTTGTATCGTTTATACTGTGTTTGGTTAGTTTTCAGTCATCTGTTTCGTTGCTAGGTTACGACGGTGTCGAGTTTTAGCTAGTTTTCAGTTATGTTTGGTGTTTATAAGGGTTAATTTGGATTAATTTGTGTTTGAAGAGTAAGTTATTGATATAATTTATTTGCAGAGTGATTGCTTTGATTTTTACTTGGAAAATATTAGTTTTGACAGATTAGTATGGTAATTTGAAATAACATCCTTTGATAATATTAATCAATAGATTAAATACTATCTTGAGAATAAATTCAGGTTAAGTTGTTCTATCAGTGTTAATACAATGGCGATATTACTAGAATAACTAATCGGAGATTAAGATAATATTTGTTTTTGCCATGGAATTAATCATAAAATTAATTTATTACTTATAATATTGTTTCTATAAATATTAAAAATATAAATATTAATATAATTATATATTTTTATTATCTTTTATGCCAACGTTTCGGCAATCACTATTATCTTATTCAGGGCTAGCAGAATATATTTAGCTAAATTTCGTTTATTATTTATTATTTGTAAAAATTATACCAGTCGACTATTTTCCTATTTAATTATAAAAAATATTTTGGTATATTTAATATTATTAAGTGTAGGTGTATGGAGAGGTAGCATCTATCAAATTAATCGTGCAACAAGGCCCAATTAACGCCTTTAATCGCTGGGTAATCACGCGATTAAATTGACATTTAAGTTTAATATTAGTGATTTCAATTTATTGTTTTTTTAATTATTATTTATGAATTAAAGTACAATATTCAAATGCAATTTTTTTTGCAATTGTTTGCGGTAATTTTACATGAAAACCTAATTTTATGTAAGTAATTACTTACTTTTTCGGTAAAAAAACATATGTAATATGGTAAATTAATTATTTTACTTAAAATTATAAAATAATTTTATTTTTACAACTATCGTTTTGCTGAAATAATATATAATTTTTTTTATATGAAATGGCAACATTTTGAATCACATACTATTGAAAAGAATAAGTAATATTATCTACTGAGTTAATCACAAATTGCAAAAACTGCTTAAGAACTCCCAAAATTTATTATTTATTAGTTATTTTTATTATCACAAATAATAATTTTAAAAATTTACTGACAGTCAAAGTTTTTCTAATTATATTAATATTTCCAAAATATTTTTTTACCATAAAAGTAGAACAGATAATAAGAAAAATAGAAACACTATTATAAAATTGCTAATATTACTAGAAATATAGAATACATTGTTTGTGTTTGTATAAGAAGTAAAAAAACGCATGAGCAGAAACTATTAAATTATTATCATAAAATTGACAAATTTGTCAGTTCAATATTAAATTTTTTTATATAATTTTATTTCAAAAATTTTACATACTTATTTAATAATAATGTAGTCATATATTAATTAAAATACTGAACGAATAATTAAAAATTGGTTCATATTTACATAATATACAAAAATCTAGTGGAACAAAAATTGCGTAATCAAATTTTGTAATTTGCAGTTTTCACATAGACAATTTGAATAATATAATGAAAAGTTTTTAAATTTTCTCAAATACATTTAATTATAAACCACTTTGATGATTATCTAGAAATACTATCATCTTCCTTATAATTTTTTCCCAAGCTAAATTAAAACAATAGTGAAAAAAAAAATTGTAATTTTCTTGTTATCTTTAATGCACTTGTCTATATGCAAAATATTTATATAAATTTCTTAGTTATTTATTATTTGTATAAAGTACAATGTGACAGGTACTTAGTGTGAAAGTGTTGAAAGTTATTGAAAATGTACTGATCAATTTTTATTTGGTACTCATCGTATTGTAAGAAAATCATACCGAATTGGACTTATTTTTCATTGGTTTTATACCACGTAAAAATTATTATTTTAAAATAAAATTGATCTAGGATCTAGTTCTGTATTAATATTTATTAATAATCGACGTTTTAACGAACTCATCGTATGCCTTCATCAGGAAAAGAGATACAAATTTTATTTATTTATAGTAAATAAACAGAACATGGAACAAGTTACTAGGTAAATATTAAGGGAATATTCACGTTTGTGGTATCGATTTTTTAGGTGTTTTTCAACATCTTTTTGGGAACTTTGACAACAAGTACAGTAAACAACAATTATATTATTGGAAAGTGTATTTATTGAAGTTTTGGGTAGTATTTTTTTTTTTTCAAAAAAGTCATATTTTTACTTAAAAAAATATCGTCAAAGTGATCAGGTCAAAATTCAGTTTTGCCAAATGGTGGCAGATAAAACTCGCATTTTACATTTCTGAAACAAAAATAAATTAGATGTTAGTACTTCACATGTAATTTTCGTTGGAACCATTGTCAAGTTAATCAATGAATTAACTAGGCAACTAAATTGTCAACTGTCTTTGAACCACCTTATTGATTGGTCAGTTATCAAGTTCTTTGTTTTTACAAACGTTTTATTAGCTCAAGTCGATCATAGTGTTAATTAAGTTTAAGACAATTGTCTGCTCAATACAAATGCACCAATTTCTATAGCAATTGGTTATGCTCTTAACATTGTTGTTTTATTTGTAAAGTGAAATCGAAATTTAATGTTGCTTTTTTTGTATCAATTGTGATTCCAACAATTTGATATTGAATTATTGTATACGTTAACAAATAAAATCTAAAGCGATACTAGATATAAATAAATATGATTTCGCAAAAATCTTTATATGAAATTATATGAGAAAGTGATTATTGTCTGATGTGATTATGACCAAAGTTTATGTAATATTAATCGTTTATGTTGCTTTATTTTTTTGTAGGATAATATAGTGAATGGTTTCCTGTGAAATTATTATAAAATTTGTATTAATTATTCTGATTAAATAGCTATAAATACTTTCGAAAAAATTAGATTAATTTATATGCCAATTATATATATATATATATATATATATATATATTTTTTTGTTTATAAATTTTAATACTAGATGGATATACATAATTTTGTCACTAAGTCTAGATAAAATTAAATAAGTAATTTTTGTTATCGACTTGTTATTAATTAAGTATTTTAATTACATAATTATATACATATTTGTAGGAACATTATATGTAAAATATTGATTTTGACATTAATATTAATATATGGTGACATATTTTGATTTAAAAGTTATTGAACTATTATGAGAAATAAATTATGAATAACAGAAGTTTGTTAGTATTATAAGCTAGTATCGTATTTTAAAATAAAGGATTTTATTTTAAAAGTGTGATAAAAATATTGATTGATTGATGTATAATTTTGTTATAAAATTTTACTATGGTGTTATATAAATTTATGCGTTGAAAACACTCAAAATGTCTCGCGCTTTTGGCCTTAAAAATGTTGTAATAAATTCATGCATAAAGTGTTTTTTTTTTTCACTCATGGGATTATCGCACTCGCCTGAGGCTTGTGCACTTAAACTTTTTATTTGTAAAAAAAGGTACTATCTTATACATTTGTTGCATTAGTATTTAACTTAAAAAAAAAGGATTAATTTTGTTAAAATAATTATTTGTTATAGTTAGGCCAGATTTCATAAAATTGTAAAGTAATTACAAGTTCATGTACTCTGCTGTTTCACAAAGAAACAATTAAAATAAATAACTATTAAGAGATTTATCGGGTGAAAATTTTAACGTCCATCAAAATAACTTTCAATGACATTATTAAATTGTTAAAAAGCACTTAAAAATGTATGAAAATCGTGACAGAGGCAAAAACTACACAGAATCTAGCAAAGAGAATTTGTTAGAAATAGATGATATACTGGACATAATAATGAAATGAAATTTTTAAATAATGAACTTATTTACTTATAGAGTAGAATTTACTACCATGGTATTTGCGCAAGTAATTTGTTCATTTAACAATTTTACTAAGTATTTATTGTAGAGTTACTATAAAAATAAACGTATTTACTTTCCTACTACGCTGTAGTTTATGAAACCGGGCATTAATATATTTTTATCAGATTTTAAATATTTTCCAAGTAAAAATACTGATCTATCAGTGAATAATTAGAATTTCAATAGAAACATTGCGTTTAATATAGATTTTGTCATCTAAAAATTCGTAAGCCGAATGCTGCATGCAAATGGATGATATATCACGCGGTAAGAAATCGAAAAAACGTCTTCCGGTACCATTTTTACCGGATCTCGTGTGTAATTGCTTGCACGGGGATCGAACCCGGACTCCTACACCGCCATCGGTGCCTGTTTTAGAAACAATTGACGAATCTGAGGAAGATTCGATCAGTATTTGCAGTATGGTATGATTTATTTTTATTATCGAACTTATTTGTGTTTACACTGATTTGATAAAAAAAAAAAAACTTGTTATGTAAACATAGGTCCGATTCGTTTTAATTAATACATTATTCAGTTTTTTGTTGTAACAATTTTTAAGTATCATCAAAATATACTATATTTTTATAATTTTATATTATAAATTACAAAGTTTATTTATTACTATCAATATTTTCGTATCAAATTTACGTTTGAAATATTTTTGCAAAACTATGTTAATTATTTTAATCAATAATTTCAAAAACGAAATATTTCACATTTAACATTTTATAAAATTAACACTAACACAAATATTTCATATATTTCTTGAAAGTTACTACAAATTTTATTAAATGATTTATTAATTAAACTTGCCCACTTTTATTTATAAAGAATTTTATATCCTTCTAACATCTAATTAAAAAAAAAAACATTATAATTAATATTCTGTTTCCATATATGAATAATTTTCACATTAATTTTTTTCTTGCAAAAACATATTTCTTTGCTACTTAATAAAGCCACTGTCTTGAAAATATTGATTAGTAAAAATTAATTATATTATCTGCGTAATCAATCAATTTGACTGAAAATGTCATGGTATTTTGTAAGATATTAATATATAATTTGTAAATTTCAACTTCTTTAAAAAAAGGGAAATTTTTTTAAATTAAATTTCCATTTAATATACATATTTCGTAATATGTTTTCTGTTTGAATATTTTATGTGAATTTAAGTAAAAGTGAATTTCTGATTATTTTGAAAGCAAAATGTCAACTGAGGTCTATTATAAAATATTGTATAATATTATAATATTGTCATAATTTCACTAATGTTTATTATTATAAAATTAGAAACTTTGTTTACGCCTAAATTCAGATAAAAATGCTTTGTGTTCGTTTAATAATTGTATTCATAAAATTGAGGAAGTGATAATAAATATTACAGATATTTCTCAGTGTGATAAAATATTTAAAAAATTTAAATTTAATTTGTTGATTTGAAAATGTTAGCTGTATAATAATTTAAATTATTTGACAATCAAATTCTCATAATTAAAATCTGGATAGAAATGTTTTGCGGAAACTACTTTCTACATAAATTAAAAGAGTTTGTGCCACACCCTTATGTATGTATATTTATTCATAAACAGTAATGCATTATTACATTTTTTTAACAAAATAAGAAAATTGAGTGGTTTGTTTGCATTTTTTCATATAAATTTTTTTACTTGCAAAATTTTTAATTTTTGTTTTTATCATATTTATCGTATTTTTTTTACAACATTTATTATTTTTTCTTATATCTTTATTTTAAAAATTTAATTATAAGTATTATAAAAATTAATTTAAAATAATTCATCTTAAAATTATGGTTGCAACCAACAAAGCAGGAGAAAATCGCGTGTAGTATAAATGTAGGAGTATTAATATTTATATAATTAACACTACACTTTCACATTTATATAATTTAAAGTTGCTAAAACTAGTTACACTCTAAAAAAAAAAAATTCTTATAGTTACCAAAATTTAGTTACCGGAACAAAATTTTGGTAACTATAAGAAATTTTTTTTAGACCATAGTTGTCAGTTTGAGTTATTGGAAAAACAAAATTTAGCTGAAAAGTCTACAGTTTTTAATGGATATTATTGCATCGTCATTTATCTCCGAGCTACGTTTAAAGTTTCAAGTCTCTAGCTCATCGGGAAGTTAGTTTAAAATCGATTGCAAAATTTATACCGAACAGACAAAGAAATATACAGGAAAGTTCAAATGACAGTTGATTAGTTTCAATAACTTTTTATAGAACATTTCGTATCATACATATATCATTTTATCACAAAATAAATTGAAAATAAAACACTAGAAAAACAAAATATCAAGCAAACTCTGGCTACAATTTCTCTCTCTCTCTCTCTTTTTCTTTTTCTTGTTCTTGACCGTCAACTTTTTCGAAACATCTTCCAATATAAGCACAATATGCCACCGGTCCATTGCATCGATGACATTGATAAAGTGAAGGTGATAGAAGTGTAAGCGAGATACGTATTCTGTCCTCGTATGTCAATATTTATTATTATAGCCCATATACGGTTACAGTTATTGCATGTTGGTAGCACACACTGTAGTATGTATAGATGTCGCCTCTAGCTGCAGGCAAGGTCAATATATGATCGATCAAGGTTCACGCAGTTTTTGACCCTGTCAAATACAGTTAAAGTTTATTCGAGACAAGATGTTATTTCCACCCCCCCCCCCCCTAACGATAAATAAAATCAGGTGATTTTATTTCGTCATCTCGAATATAACAATATTGATTTAAATTTGAAATTAATTTTATAGAAATGGAAGAAGGGAAAAATCACTTATACAATCTCGTCTACAAATTAGTTAAAATCTTTTAAAATTTTGGTAAAATCAATTAAAAATTCTTCTAGCATCACACTGTAAAAAAAACGGAAAATTTTATAGTAAAATTTCGAATATCTCAATCGAATAATTTGTATTTCTCTAATTACATTTCAAATAAATATTTAGTACTATTCATAAATAAGAGAGATCTGAAAATGATTAAAAATATAATTAAGGATGTTAACATTTTTTTTTTTCTATAAAAATTTAATTTAGCAACGGAAGTATAATAATGAAATAGATATTTCTATAGTAATTGAAAGTGCTTCACTGTATAATTAATATCATATAATTAAAGTGTGGCCTAGTCTAACAAATTATTGAGAACTAATTAAAAAAAATATAATAATAAGAAAACCTATAATTTCGAACAGATTTTTAATAATGATTTCCATGTCATATAGTAAGTGTGTCATTTTGGATTTTTGTTATTATTTTGATTATTAATCATTTATATATTTGTTATTTATCTGAATAAATGTATAATTTTTCTTAAATATTAAGGAATATCTACAGTTAAATTATTTAATTATCTTTGTAACTGTATAATTTTTTTAAAAACTGCTTTTAAACGTGAACTATTTTATAAACTTGTTTAGTTGTACTATTGTAGCTTGAAATTAAAATAAAAATTATGTCAATTTTTGCGACGTTTTGTAGCATAACTGTTACGCTATAATTCTATTATTTTATTTAAAACATAAAAAACATTTAAAAAAAATAGTACTTGCAATTAGGATTGGGCTGATTTTAATCATTTGATTTGAATCACGATTTCTGTAATATTAATCAATGATTTAAAACAAATTTTAATTAATTATTGTTAATTAAAATATATACATATATCTAGCACAAAATAAATAATAAAACAATACAAATTAACGTTGCTGTAACGCTACAGGTCTTACAGATTTGAATCGAATAGACCCATAAGTTTGAAAAATAATTCAGTAAGTAAATTCTACAAAGTTTATTCCAATAAAATTTTAAACAGTGTTAAATAACTTAATCAAAATATAATATTCAGGAGTGTGGACTCGGAGTCGAAGAATTTTGTTGCGATTTCGACTTATTTCGTTAAAGCAAAAAATTAACAAATATGGAACCCATATTTAATACTAAAAATAATGCCAAGATGTTACTACTAATAATTTTCATTAGCTAATGATCGATAAACCTATATATATATGAGCACATTACCGTCTCACTGCTAGAAAAAACAGTTGTAATTCATTCGCTAGTCATAACGAAAGATTCAAATAAATTAAAAGTCAAACAGAAGACAATATAATATTCAACATTTTTAATGCAATATTACTGAACACTATGTGAAAGTATAAAAAAATAAATTCATCACATTGCATGTGCAAAATTTAAAATAATTATTAACATTATTCTTGTGAATGTTTTATATTAGTTTACTATGTAATATTATAAGCACGGAATCTATTTTCTGTAGTTAATTTAATATGATAAAACATAAAAATCATTATCGAACTTAACTTGGAGTCGGATAAAAAAAATAGGAGTCGAGGATTTTTTGTCGACTTCACACTTCCGATAATATTTTACGATAACTATTTTGTAAACTTATAAAACTTGTTAATTTTATTATAACTTGTAACATTCATTAAATGTCAGTTTTTCATAAATGAAAATACTGAATAAATTATAAATAAATATGTACTGTTAGGTTAGGTCGTTCAAATTAAATGATTGAAAATAAATGATGAAAAGGTGAGTGGATATCCTTGCATATATATATATATATATATATATATATATATATATATATATATATATATATATATATATACATATATTGAAAATGAAAGTACAATATAGAAACATTTTTAAATAAATACTGTTTCTCGGTCAGTTATAAAATCGTACAGCGGAATTTATTACCCCTTATTTAAACATAAATTTTAATTATATGTGGAAGCGAATATGTTTGATATATGAGCATTAAATCTGTTATAAGTGAAATAGGGATATGTTATTTTACAAATTTAGAATTTAATGGATAAACATATTTTGCTGTTCCTATTAGATGCAGATGATTTGATTTGATTGGATTTGCTTTCTATATAAATCTTTTATTACTACGTACAGTGTGATTGATTTTAATGGAACCATACACATAAAAAACTTTTAAACGCTTTTTATAATGTTTTATTTTATTAAAAAGAGAATAAATAAAAAAGTTGTAGCGATATTATACTCTCTATAAATTTCCAGTCAATTTGGCATTGTATTGAAATCAAACTTAATTTTACTAATTAATCAACTGTCTCATTTAATGTTTACACATATTATCGGACCGCATTTCTTCTTCTTTATTGTCCTACATAATTATAAAACAACGGCGTTAATTTCGTTTGATATATTCTGAATGAGATGTAGGTACATCTTTATCGTTCCACCTGTAAAAATTTATAATTACCGGATTGTGTTTGTCTGTCTATCTGTCTGTTTGTGTGTGTGTGTGTGTGTATAAAACCAGGTCGAATGCGTGTGCATTATTTTATGGCCAACTGCTTTTTCTGACCACAGACGGAAGAAAAAGTAATAAAAAAATGCGCCGAATATATTCGAATTACGAACTGCTGTGTTCTGATGTAGTCTTCTCCAAATGATGTATATTAATTTTTTTTGTGTGTCAAGCTAACTTGATCTTAACTTTCGGTGTGTAAAAATTGTTCGTTTTATTTTAATTTTTTTTTTGTTAGGTTATGATTCGTTCGTTTAGCATCTGTCTTAATATGTCTGTGTTTTTATCTATATTTAATTGATTAGAATTTCGGTGTGTGAATTTAATATTATCGAAAGTTTATTTTGTTTTCTAATCCCCGTATGCTGAAACATTTTCGTTAAAAAGAACGGTTCTTTAAAATGAAAATTCTTGGATTCCATAAGAAATTTTTCTATCGATATTGCAACGAAATTTCTTACGGGATTCAAGAATTTTCATTTTAACGAATCGTTATTTCAATCATTAATTTAATGCTTATTTTTGATTCAACAAGATACAAGTAAAATAAAACGATTTAAATTTTAGTTATGTATTAATTTTTATTAGTAATAATACTGTTAATATTTAAGGGTCTTGAAATTATTACAGTATCTTCAAATTTTACATCATGAAGATTTACTAACGCCTGTTGTCTAATAACATTTTTATCTGGATGGTTTAGACGTATTCAACTCTTATATTTTGTCAATCTAGTAGAAACAGTTCTATGTTATAATTATTATAAAAATGAAAAAAAAAACAATTAGAAATGAGGCTATAGAACAATTTTTATTACAACAAAATATAACAATTTTGAACAGTATTGACACAAATCTTTGTATTGAATAATTTTTTTTTTATAATATGACAATTAAACGAACCAAGAATAAACTGAAGTTATTTAACAATCACAAAAACTAAACTTATAGGTTATTGGATCAATTCTTTAATGACATTTAAATGAATAAAAGCGTTAACATTTTTAAACACTTAAATTAATAAAATAATTTCTGTCATTACAATTAGATGACAAATGTTTTAATAAAATAATAACAAGAAAAATTGACACCATTCCTCAACAATTAAGACACAATTGTATTCCGATCATAAAAGATGAATTTGAAGACAATTGCTGGCAAGAAATGGAATACAATTACATGACATGAATATTTAGATTTTTTTATTGTAAAATGAATCGAACATATGCAGGGAAAGTTCTAAATGATGCTAGATTAAAATTCAAGTTGAGACCGAAAAATCAAAACTGAAATAAATCACATTCAATATTGATCTGTATTGATCGGTTATCGATAATATAGTTTATTAGAAATTGTTGTTAATATCAGCGACTGTAATTTTTATAGAGAAATCAAGTGTACTGTAGGTATTGTAAATAATATTTTTTATGCTTGTTATTTGAAACGGAAAAATAAAATAAATATATGTACACGAGTATTCGATATGCTTTTGTGTCGTTGCATTTAATCGAATTATTTTTTAGAAAGTTCTTTTTTGAGAAACATTTATTTTATTTTATTTTTTCAGTTAGTAATGGATTGTAACTGAATAATATTGCATTTTTTATGAATCTTCCTGTAAATAATATGTGAAGATTTATTTTACATTTTACATTATCCAGTAAAAATTAAAATCAGTATTTAACACGTTTTTATTAAAATAAAATAATTTTCCTTAAACCACAAAATAATTAAAAAAAAACAAACTAAATACGTATTTCGAAAGCTAAGCTTTCATTATCAGTAGCAAAAGTTAACTTATGATATCTATTAAGACCGATTGACCGGGAAGTCATAATGATAATAAATAAAAATAAAAATATGATCTTACTGTGGCGAAAAGTTAATAAAATAATTTTTCTTAAACCACAAAATAATTTAAGAAAAAGCTAAATACGTAATCATAAGTTAATTAAAAAGCAGAAAATAATTATTTAAATAAAAAAAGTTATATTACCACGTTTTTAGCACGGACTAAAAAGTATAAAATGATTTCTTGTAGCCCCATACAGATTTATAACTCCGTACAGAAAAACATGGGGCCCATGAAACAGATAATAGTAAGGAGTGTCGTTGCCTCACGTTTTTATTTAATTTTACATTTTTTCTAACAGTGTATGTATGTTTGTATATTTACCAATTAACATATGAAAAGTAATGTATTATATACATCAGATTTTTAATTTCATAACTTTTGAAACTAGATCACAATACAGTTACTTAATAAAAATGAATTATTTAAATAAAATTTTAATATTAATAAAGCTATTCTACATATTCTAATTATATACATTTAACTGCAAGTAACATCGTTTTTTACGTAAGAAAAAATATATAAATATGAATGCATATTTGAACATTATACTTTGTAGGTAATTGAGTAATGCATAACTAAATGCAATTATTTTTAGAAATTTCGATTAATTAGTCGATTTTAAATTTTAATTTATTTTACAGGATATATACAGGTGTAACAGAATAACTATTCCTAATTTTCAGAAATGATAGAGTGCACTTAGAGAAACATTTTTTATTAATAAACCAGTGTCCTTAAATTTCTCGGTGCCAAGATACACTAGATATCGTTAAAAACAATTTTAATCAAAACATCAAAGAGTAGTTAAGTTAAGGAGCATTTTATTAGAAATAATGGCGCATTAAACTTTATAAAAATTGTTCGAAGTTACGACCACCATTTTTGATACACAAGTTGTAAACCATGTACAATCGACTGCCGAAAAAAAAAAGAAAAAAGTTTATTAATAAAAAATGTTTCTTTATCTGCCCTCTATCATTTCTAAAAATTAGGAATAGTTATTCTGTTACATCCTATATATATATATATAAAATCATTGTTCTACTCATTTAATTGTTATTTTAATGAATTGTTGTTTATAACGAATTTTTATGGTCAGTAATATCATATTTGGAAATATGCTGTACATGCTATTAAAATTATTTGAATTTTTTGTTTATAATTATGATGTTTGAAATGCAGATAATTTTTATATTATTAAAAAAACTAAAAGTAGTACTAGTAATAATATATTTCATGATAGATTACTTGAATAGAATAGATTGCCGAAATACATTAAAGATTCAAAAAATTATTAATTAAGTTGATAATTTGATAAATTATAAATCTCACCAATTATGTAAATATTATGCTACAGTAGTAGATTTTTTATTATTTTTATAATTTATAGTTTACGCACATCATCAGGAAAAATTATTATTATTGTATAATTTTTCCTGATAATGTATGTAGAATACGTCAAAACATCGATTTTTTATTAAAATATATACAGAACTTAATTCTGAAGCCTTTTTATTTTAAAATCAAATATGTCGATATATAAAAATTAACACAAAACACAAATAAAAATTGTCAAATATTATACTTAAATAATCAATTTATTACTGACAATGAGATCCGATACTAAATATGTAACAGTATAAAACAGTATATAATAAAAAAAATTGTACATAATTTTCTTAGACACATCGTATATAATTGGTTCGTACACTGCAGCTCCGTGAAATATTATAACTTATGTAGGAGACAGTGAGAGGAGATAAATACGTTACTTGTATATCATAATGGCGAAAAAATATCGCATTAAAAAAAAATACATAAATAGTAGCTAAAATATTGAAATACGTTTTCTGAAAAATTTTCCGAATGATATAAAAATGACGAAAATACCTCCTATACAGCATTCTCGCAGTAAAATCTATTTATTTAGTGGTTAGCTACAGTTTAATATGCGCCAACATAATATTCGCTACTTTCTACCACATGAAATATCTAATTCAATTTTAAATGGCGATGGTATACTGACAACGAGAATTGATACTAAATATATGTATATAAAAAGTGCATGTCCGATTATTCCAATAATAGAAAAATGAAATTTATCATTATAAAAACAGTGAAGTAGAAAAAAAAAAAAACTTTCGAATGAATGGAGAGACAAACGCCTCTGGGAACCAAAAAAAGAAAAGGAAAAATCTACAACACGAGAGAGAATCGAATCATATAATAATTGAATCGGCAACTGTTTTCGTGCACAATTCCGCAACAGGGGCACCGTTACCTTACAATTTTATTCTTATTAAAACGCTATCGTCGCATTTATTGCACACCTTACACTATTCCTCCACATCCAAGCGACTGTGTTGCCTGCCAGAGAAGTGGGTCGCAATTTACCGTCGTAGTATGTATACCCATACCATTTTTAGATACCCGGTAGCTGAGCTATGGAAGACATCGGCGTGCGTAAGCCAACTTGATCAGGCAGTTTGTGTGTTTTGTTCCGTCGTTGGGTAGAGAGAGCCGGGTTAGTCGCGTGTGCGAGCAGTGAAGTCTCTTACGTCTTGCGTTTGTTTTATTTGATTCTAAATCGTTGCTATCCCGACAAGTGATTGATAATGTAATTTAATGTGACTTTACACATGGATAATTACTGTTTTTGCTATGTTAGTTTATTGAATCAAATGCGTTTGTGATTGTCTTGTTTTGACACTTAGGATTTCAAGAAAATTCTATAAACTTGTATAAGTAGTTTGGACTGGAATAAATTGTGCGGTTTTGTTTAATAAAAATGGTGTTTTTATTTTGTTGATAAAGATAAAATACTTTTTAAGAATTGAAGCAGAATTGATAAAATATTTTGGAAGAATATCTAAATACAAAAATTTATTAAAAGTGACATTAAGTGACCTTTGAAAAACAGTGTTTTAATGTTTTTATAATGCTAATTTTTATAAAATTACAAATAATTTAAACCGAAAAGAAAGATTCAATTAATATGATGAAGTTATTAACAAATTATCAAAAATTTTGAAAAAAAGTATAATTTAAAAATAATTATGGACTGAATTAAAAAAAATATTGTAAAAACATAATTTTTGTTTAAACAGAAAGAATAAATTTATATGGTGGTAAAGTTATTAGCAAATTATCAAGAATTAATTAAAATTTTTGGAAAAAAACAAAATATAATAAGAAGTATTTATGGACTCATAAAAAAAATGTTTAGACGTATTTTTTTGTATAAGAAACAAACAAACATTAAAATTATTAATTGTTAATTGACCATTAATATTTTCGTTGACTTACTAGAAATATTCCGAGAATTAACTACAAAATTTTTCGAGAACTTTTAAAGTTACTACAATCAATATTTTGTTGTAATTCTTGTGCAATAGAAACTTTACCAACAGATATATTTTTTCGTAACTTTGTTGATATTTCTGTTTCATCCCGCAAACCAATTGTAACATTTTGTAACTTTCAAGTGTTTCAACAAACTTTATATTGACTAAAAAATGTCTACAACAACTTCAGTGCATTTAAGTTAACCTAACCTACAATTAAATTAAAAACTAATTATCAAAATGGGTGACATGATGTTAAAACAACGTCCAAGGGTTGTTCCCCAATTCCAGCCAATGGAAATGATCCGTCGTCCATGGCCACCTATGTACCGCACATCACTTCAACAGCAGCAGACACGTTCAAATTACCAATTTAACTTTCGTCCGAGTTGGCGTGAACCAGGCTTGCAACAAAATAATTACGCATCAAATAACAATATCTATCAGACGAATAAAAGTCGTGATTACTATTTTTTACCGCCATTCTATCGTAATGCAATGCCTCCGCCGCCAATACCGCAAAATGATCGACTATTGATGATCGATAAGAAAAGATCGAGTAAGCGATTAATCGATCCGGTGTGTCATTGCCGATCGAGGTCTATGGAGGATGTAAGGTTTGATGTTGTCGAATTAATGCCGGATTTTAATGCGGATGAAAATGGAAATTTTGTCGATCGAGGGAAGAAATTGAAAGGAATTAGCAAGAATGTATTTGGACAACATTCTATGGAGAATTTATTAGCGGATACTATGTATACTGCGTCGCCGAAACGGATTGGGAGTTTTCAGGTTATATTTTATTTATTTATTCATTCATTCATTTATATATTTATTTGTTTAATTACTATAAAGGATTAATATGCAAATAAACTGAATTGAAAAATGTTATATAATACGAGTAGGTAGTTTATTTTTTTAATTTATTTAGTAATTTTCGTTTCGTTTCTGATTTTTTCTTTAAAATGTACACAGCGGCTTATGAGGAACTTTGGGAAACAATAATCATCAAGCTATAAGGTTTGACTTCATTTATTTCCAATATTTTTTTTTTTTTTGTTTTAAGTACGTTTCGGCTTCATACTGAAGCCATCTTTAGCTTTTAATGTATGAAGTTTAAAAAAATTATTAACAGTAACCATTAAAAACTAAAATGATTTCTGAAACATTAAAAGCTGAAGCTGGCTTCAGTATGAAGCCGAAACGTATTTAAAATAAAAAAAATATATTGGAAATAAATGAAATTTTTAATTTATATGTGAATTTAAGAACACATTAACCACACTGTAAAAAATGTATCTTAAATTTATATAATTTTACAGTAAAAATAACAACATTTTTTAATTTTACTGTGATAATTTATATAATATTACATTTTTTTAATGAAAAATTACATAAATTTTTTACGGTGTAGGAGGAATTGAGTACGAAATAGATTAGTGGTATAATGAGTGTGAAATTGAAAAAAGTTAGTGTTAGTCAATTAAGATGGTTCGGTCATTTTTAGGGAATGTCTAATGTAAGTTTGGTTAAAAGTGAATGATTTTGAAGACATACGTTTGCGTGGACGTCCAATGACCAGTTGAAGTGGTATGATTGAGAAAGATTTCGGGATAGTGGAAAGAGTTTGTGCCATATCTATATTGGGTACATGGCGTGTTTTTGTATTAAAAATATTGATTTGATCCAATTATTAAAAGATTTTTGATATTAAACCTTCTATATTTGTCGATTTAGGTTAATTTAGCAATTAAATACGAAAATTCAGGTTGCTTTGCTAATTTAAATGTTAATTTAAATTATATTTCTTTTTTATATAGAATTTGTTACTTTTTTGTAAAGAAACATGAAGTAATGGTAATTACGATTGGTCAACATAAATATGCGGAAATTAATATGTACTTTTTTTTTAATTATATTTTACATGTTCCGTTGAGGACAGCAACGCTGATCAAATGTTTTATTAATATTATTATTATTATTAATATTTTTATTTATAACTTTGTTTATCTAATCTAATGTTATAAAACAATAAATTGTTTAACACTTTAGCAATACATCCTGTTTTTATAATTTTTATTAATAATAAAAGAAACAATAATTTTATTATTACAAAATTCTGATTCATATACTAGTAATTAACAATAATATGAAATCTAATTATTATTTTTTATAACTTGATATTTATTCATCATTATTGAATGTTATACATAATAATCTGAGTAATAAAATGAATAATTATTCTTAATAATTATTTGTCCTTTAGAAGTTTACTTATTACTTATTATTATTATTTTTTAATTGATGTGATTGTGAAAGGAATAAAATTATATACAGAATGAAAGAAAGAAAAAATATAGAATTATTACTGGTATATAAGCGAAGTGAATTAGTGCACATTAAATAACGTAAAGTATAGTTTAATAATAAATTATTATTTATAATATTTTCTATTGGAAATTGATTTATTTTACAGTTAATGTCAAATGCGGCAGATGGCTATTGTAATTATAAAATCAATAAGTTGCAGTTTAATAGATTCTTTTTGCAATTATTTACTTGTTAGCTATACAGAGATTTTGTTAAGATAGCATACAGATTAGATTAATTAAATATCTTAATTTATAGATTTATGTTAAACCAATGTTGTATGTAATCTTCAGGCTTTGACGGTCGGTATCCATTGAATTTATAAAAAATTTTGGGCATGTATGCATGGCGAAACGTCTGGAGGATAGATCGACCACGACATACCAGCCCAGAAAATTAAAATATAATAGAAGCCAAACTTATTAGATGTGATATAATACATTCCTGATTCAATTTAAGATAACAAGGTTATGTTTAATCTTTTTTCTTATTATACAATTGCTGCACTGTGTACGTCTTTCTATTTTACAAATTATAGAGCATAACAAGTTTGGCTACTACTGTATAAATAATGCATTATTTGTTTCAAACAAGAATTTGGATAATTTTGCAACTATTAATTAGATATATGATAATTAATGATATTTTTAAATGAAATTTAAACTGTTTCCTATTTCATATTCTATTTATGAATTATAGAATTGATAACAAAATTCCTTATTAAATTTATGCTGACATTTTGAATAGATTTGTAGAGTTACAATGCAAAATTTCATCTATTAGAAAAAGACAAAATATTCTGTAACTCTAAAAAATTCTTCAGAATTCCATCAGTAGTTCGTATACAAAAAGTTTTGTTTATGTCAAGCAAGTAGCTATTGTTACATACATTATATTAAATTATTTATTTATTGTGATAATAAACTTGTTACGTAAAATTTTTATAAAAATAATTGTTCAGGTTTCAAAGACTTGTACAATATCATTGTAGGTAATAACTATTACCTGGTGACATATTTAACGAGTTTCATAAATAAAATAATAATGATGCTTTCGAAAGAAGTATTTTTGATGATATATAAACAACACTTTCTTTAAAATTCCAGAAATTTTATTTTATTACATCATTTTCTTTATATTATCTATTGTATTTAAATTACTAAAAATAATTAACATTTTTTTTAAAATTAGTTTATTAAGTCTAAAATTTGTTACAAAATATCATAAATTATAAAAAATAAATAGACATACCGTATTAAAAATGATGACGTACATCTTGTGATAGATCCATATTTAAATTGAAATTACATTTTTATTGCAATTTGTACGTTACAGTTTTCATAGCTTTTACATTAAATCACTTTAAAACACATAATTAAATTTATGTGAAAATTAGTACGATTGAAATCTCGAAGAATTTATGTAAATTCAACTTGTATTTGTAGTAATTTTTCTGTGATAGACGCATCAAAAGCTTTTGTATACAGTATACGATCTGACAGCGATTTCCGCTAGATCAACTTAAATCAGTTTACATTTTATTCATATAATCTTTGAAGCAGTATGCGCACTTGTTCTATTCTCACTAAACAACGGGTTTTCTTTCAGAAAAAGAAACTAGTTTAATAGGTAAAGATATTGTTCTAATCGTATTTTATTTTATTTTTATTTTATACTCATTATACTGTATTGAGAAACTTTTAAGTTGTCGAACATTATGTATCTACAAATTGGTACAAATATACTTATTGTTCTCCAGATCTCATGGATAAGACAAGACAAAGTCCATTTTTAATGCTTTATTACACCAAAAATTATAAAAACTATAAAAGCTTCTGGAACATTCTATATTTATTTATTTATTTATTTTTTGACACGTTTTTATTAACTCGCTTTTTTTCTATTTGTTTGTTTGTCTGTTTGATACAAATTTTGCAATTGATTTTAAACTAACTTCCAGATGAGCTAGAGACTTGAAACTTTAAACATAACTCAGAAATGGATGACAATGCAATATTAACTAATTAATTAATTAATAAAATTGTAATTATTAAATTAATTAATTAAGTTAATATTAAAGTGAAACAAGACTAAAAAGCAGAAATACTATTATCTATTGAATGAGCTTTACGTTTCTCTGTATGGGGTTATAAATCAGTATCAATAGGAGAAATTATTGTGACTTTTTAGTCCGTGTTAAAAACGTGGTATATTTTTTTTTTTTTTATTTAAATAATTTTTACATCATTAAACAATAGAATCGATAATAGGTTTTACAAAGAAAAATGAAATTTTTTTACAGTTAACCAATGAAGTTGTTAGTGCGAAATATTTGATGAATTCCTCTTCACTTACTATTACTGCATAATGTCCTTTAAACTATGTTTAAAGTTTAACTATATTTATTGTACACTTAACAGTTGTATATCCAATATAGCTATGTCAATATTGACGCAGTCATTAGCAATGTATCTATAACAGAACAAGTTTTTCTTGTGAAAACAAAATGCACAAAAAAAGAATAAATATACAAGCAAACTGCTTATTTTTCTCGAATATGAATCAATTTTACAAGTTAATTACATTGAATCCTTGAGATCAAACATGATTAGTAATTGATTAAATACGTGCAATGTATTTTATAAATAAAATAAAAGAGAAATTATAAATGATAAAATTGGCTTTTTTTTGTTGTTGTTTATTTCTATCGAAGTTAGTCAAGTATGAAAAAAAAAAAAAACTGCTAACAGATTCACTTCCCTACAGTTTTATATTATAATAAGTACTTTCACTTCTTTGAGTGCGACAAATATTTTTTTTTTGTAGAATAAAATATCTAACAATGAAAGTTTCTTTGTAATAGTTTTTATTACTCTTAAATACCTAACGATTAATGTTGGAATTTTATAATAATATTCATATAATAATATAGATTAACACAGGCAGCCGTAGGCTAGCGTAGGCCTAAGTTAAGCCACACACCAGAGAAAATAGAAACGTAAAATATGAAATACGAAACTGAAAATATAAAACACGAAATATGAAACTTTTTGTACAGTGATACACAAATTGAAGAAACAAAAATTAAATTGGTTTCAATTCACAATAAACTCGAACACCGACAATAGTTTGGATAACAGTGATTAAAAAAAAAATGTTAAACTGAAATGTTTCTATATTTAATGCAATTTGGACTTAAATATGCGTTTTATCAAAAAATTGTATAGAAATAAAATTAGACAATAAAATTTCTCACAAATTTTATTTGCATCATTTTTTAATAGCACTTTCTTTAAATATCAAGAAATTTGTTAATTTTCATGCACAGTGACTGAAAGCACGCGAAACGTGAAACAAAAATATAGAACAGGCTCTATTTCATGCAACATGTTTCTACAGCATTTGTTTCTCTTATCACCACGCATGAAATATATTTCGCTGATGTGCGGATTCCCATTTAAAACAATGTGTTGTTATTTTTTGAAACATGCTTTATGTTTATTGTTTCACGTTTTGTGTTTCATGTTTCTTTGGTGTGTGGCCTGCCTAAAAATTACGGGAACTGATGATGATGGTATATAAATTTACAAATATGTTCTAATTAAAAATCAAATGAATAATTATTACATCTATTTACAATAACTCTGGAAGAAGTCTATTACTGTTAATAAATCTTAATTTGAACATCAAATAAGTTAATTTTTGTAATAAATTGCAGCTCGTGTAATAATTGGCCGATTAAAATCTTAACAACGATTCAATTCACCTTTTCTGTAGTAACTAGATTAAGTCACGTTCCAATAAATCTATTGTTTTAAACATGGCTACCATACTATTAATTTAAAAAATTAACCAACATTTTGCGCTTGCTTAATAGACAAGTAATTTTCTCAATTCTATGTTGATTTCAAATACAAAAACCTAACGAATTCATTAGAAAAGAAAAATTGATGAAAGAAAAAATTTGCACTTCTAAAGAAGAAGCGATATAACGGTGAAAATTATTTCTGTAAGTTATTAAAACTGTTTTTTTAATAATTCGAATATTTAATATAATAAATTTAATCAAAATAATGCACAATAGATGTACAGCTAGATACATTATTTTCTGATTTGTAAAGAATAGTTTTACCTCAATCAATAAGTAAAATATGCAGGTGAAATATGTTTATATTGACAAATGTATGAGTTGTAAACATGAAACTTAATATGACATATCAAATATTACACACGTTTTGTTTTTGCTTTTTTGACATGTTGATATCAATATTATGAAGTAATATATAACATAAACAATATCTGTTATATTATTATTTCACAAGTAAATAAATAATTTATTACTTTTAGATAAATATTTACAGCACGTAATGTTAGCGATTACATTTTATATTAGATTTATATACAGTAATTTTTCGTAATCTAGAATAAATTTGCAGAAATTTATTGAAATTAAATTTCTATACTAAAAAAGTAAAAATTATATATTTTTTGTGTGTCTGTAAATTTTATATATACAGAATAAATTTAAAAAAATCACAAATTCGCACCAAAGCATCGTAAGTCCTTGAAATTAAGTGAAATTTACGTCGAATTGTTTGAATTTTAACGCCCTCTTGGTGAATTGAGTCGAATATTTTTTTTTATGTTACCATAAACAATGTTGTCAATGTTTGACAATTTTTTAAGTTAAAAACATTTTTTTCTGCGGCGTGTGGTGCGAAGCGGAATGGTTTAAATGGCCCAACATTTTGCATGACCGTGAAGATAAGACTTCACATTTTTTCGAACGCAAAAATTCATTCAATTTCGTTCAAAATCAGCCGAGTTATACCGATTTGAAGAATCGGCAATTTTTCTAATTTTTTGAGTAACGCGTTTTTTTTTGTCTAGTGTATAATATATAATTACATGCAACAAACAGTTTTATTTTGTGCGATTTCGTTAAAATATAAAAAATTGTTGAAAATTCTTTTTTTTGTGTTTACATTTATTTCCCCCTTTTAATATTTTATATACTTAAATAAAGTTTTAGCTAAGCTGTTGAAATTAACATATACATTTTGATATTTGCAAAAAGAATGGGTTTGGAGGTTAATTATAAATACATATTTATTGAAATTATAAAATTGAGTAAATAATTTTTTATGTTTTTATTTATTTAGTTCGTTTAGATATCAAGACTCGTAATTATGTTATGGGTAAGGTTAACTTTGATGCAAGTCGCTGATTTAATTTATCAGTGCAATGACCTTAATTATTTATTTCTTAATTAAGGATATGTAATTAGATTACATATGTATAAAGCTGAATATTTAAACATATGATATTTAAAAAAATAATATCAACTACACCCGTTAAAACTCAGACCACCTAGCTTGTAAATTTCTTCAACATATCATTCCTAATAAGTCAATTACACTCCCAGAGAAATAAATTATTAATATTAACGATTTAATTCATAATTATAATTTCTACATTATTAACAATTATCTACCGTTTCGATGTTAATAGAAATATACGCAAGCTTACATTAGTCAATCCGTATATAAATACGTTGCACATCGCTTAATGTAATCACATTAGGACTCGAGTTTTTGATAACAATAACAACTGATTGATGATAATATCTGAAAAAACATTTTTATTGACTAGTGATACAGAGCTGTGTTATGTCTTCTTGGCTATTTAATTTATTTCTGGTTTGCGCCAGAAATTAATTCAAATATAATTTCTGGTATTAAAACTTTGTGTCACTGAACTGATGTCAGCTGGGTCTGAACCCACTATAAGCTGTAGGTCTCTTGCTTGGTTGTGGGCTAACGACCCACACCATTGACAATGCAAGTAAAAGTTATTAAACAGGGTGTCAAGCGGGCGTGAGAAGCGGGAAAAGCGGAAATTGTACGGGAATTTTAAATTGTACGGGAATTTTTTTGTTTGGCGTGAATTTTTTAAATGGCGAATTTAATTAAACTTTTATTGATAAAAAAAAATTGAATCTACATGTTCATATTTACACTTTACTATTTAAATCATGCGTCGCCATCTAAAAAATAAGGTAAATTTTAAAAAAATTATAACTTTGCGCTAAAGCATCGCAAGTCTTTGAAATTAAGCGGAATTTACGTAGAAATATTTGAGTTTTAACTCCTGCTTGGTAAATTGAGTCAATTTTTTTTTTGTATACTATACATGTTAAAGTTTGACAATTTTTAAAGTCAAAACATGTTTTTTTCTGCTGTGTATGGTGGGGAGCGGAGTGATTCAAATGGTACATGTCTTGCATCACCTTAAAGACGAAATTTCAAATATTTTCGGACGCAAAATTTCATTAAATTTTGGTCAAAATTGGCCGAGTTATACCTATTTGAAAATCGGTAATTTTTCTGATTTTTTAAGTGGCGCGTTTGTTTTTTTTTTTTGACTAGTGTATAATTAGTAAAATGTTGCGGAACCCATGCAGAACTGTACGGGAAATGTTCGGAATTTTTTTTTTTCAAAATTTGATAGACACCCTATTAAAGAAACTATATGGTCAGCTTCTCGAGCATATAGTCCCATGGTCCACCTAGGGATTAATGATAATTATACATAAATATTGGGGTGGTCCTTATTTTGGCAAGAATTTCAAGGAGTGCACCCCTTTTAAATTGTTGGAAATTGTGCAAAAACCAAAGTTTGAAGCTTTTTAATTCAAAATTTTGTGAATAACCCGTATTTCAAAAGACAACTGAAGTTCGAAAAATACTTTTTTTTCTAATTTTTTAGTATTTAAGCACTTCTCGGACACTTAGAACTTAAGTGAAATAGTTTTAAATGATTTTAAAGTTGTAGCTTATTGTAAAAGAAATTTTCTTCGATAGATAATTAAGTTTTGTTTTTAAATTTCTTAAATTGTAAGTATATATTTTTATTCATAGTTTATAGGGGGGCCTTACACGGTCAATCATAAATAAGAGTTTGACTGAAAAATCAGATTGTCATTTCTTACTTCAATCACGAAGCCCCTACATTTATCTTGACCTTACAATCAGAATATCAATCTTCGATCAGTGATTGTGAAAGATAATAAACGTCACATAAGTAGTTAAAAACAATGTCTGAAAAACACAATCTGAATGTCGTATAGAAAATTTTTATATTCTGCAAAAAAGAAAACTGTATATACCGAGAGTGGCACAGACAGCTAAGATTTGTATAATATAAAAATTATGTTTCGTATTTATGAAGAAAAACTATTTGTAGTTAAAATTTTTGACTTAGATTCTTGTTATCGAGTTAAATTGTTTCACGCATACGCGTGTGCATTCTACGTGCAATATTCCGTTTTTCATAATGTAGTGAAACTAGTTTTCTATAGCAGAAGATTCTTGCCCGGACACCACAATTGGTCTAGTGGCCGTATGTACTATACAGGTAACAGTTACTTCTTTTATGAGAATAACCACTGTAGAAGATTATCATAGGTAGCTATGCCAGGCATAGCACACTGGTTTGTTTATATGTATATAAACATAACGTTGATTATTTTTTCAAATGTAGATCACGAAAGATTAGGTTGGTTAGTTTCCTAGTGTTTCTGTTTTAGTGTGTTATATTATTACTAATAATTTTTTTGTAAACTGTAAAAAAAATTAATTAATATATGATGTATTATTATATTTTTATAGTTCGTAATACGTGGTTGTTTTTGTAATTATAAATGAAATTACTTGATTCGCGCGATAACAATATCTATATTGTTCAAGAAACAAACTTGCCTACGGCCTTTGACGTAAACCTCATTCTTAAATATATATACATTGCTAATAGAGAAATGAAATCTTTTCAATGATTACGCTTAAAGAGGAATGTTTAGAATTGCTTTATCTAAATTTCTTTAAGCATAAAGTTTCGATTTACTTTGGAAAATATTTCAGAAAACATTTATTTAATAACTAATCTAACTGATATTTCACTCATCAATCGTTTATTAATTATATTAATTAACTGGTAATTATTTCGTATGGAATCTTATAATTGTTTTTAAAAATTTACGATTAATGCGCGTAATTAATATTTGAAGAGAGCACAAGCAAAAATATAAATCAAAAGACTAACTAAGCCCAAAGGACATGCGATATACGTATTTCCAGATTATATAGATACGTGCTATTCATACATATAATGAATGACCATATGTTACATTAATCAGTTTACATGTGTCTTGAGTGTGAAGAAAATCAATGCACATGAATATTTATAAGTTTTCTAATAAAAGATGAGTTTGTATTTTGACAGAAACGGTCACAAATTTCTATCTTTTATGTGTAATAACCAATAAGGCATATGTGACATTTAACAGTGGAATGTGAAGAAAATTGGAAAAAGTATGGAAATCTAAAAGATTTTAATAGCGATTCTAATTGTCATACATATTTTTACATATGTTTTTTTTTTTAGAATTGAACATGCTTTGTATTGAATATGCATATATTTATTTTTGAATAATACATAAAAATTCCAATTTTGTTTAACCTGCATATGGGATATTTGATGCTTAAGTTTGCTTCGTTTGTCTTTGTCCAGCATTTAAGTACAAATATATTTTCTATATCTAATGATCCACTTTCAACACATAATCTAATCTAACCTAACCTAATTTAACTTAAAATACAATACGATTTTCTATCGAAGAAAATCACTATCAAAACAAATGATAAGCACGCATTAATAATAGTGAAATTTAATGTTATAATTTCCTCTTTACCTTCTTGGACACTTTCCATAAAAGTAATAAATTCGAATTAAACGTAATTAAATGTTTTTATAATAAAGTTAATGATCTGTAAAAAGTAACTATATGTGAAGGATATGAAAATGCAATGGCCTGTATCATTTTTAATGAGTCAATATCAATGTCAGTTTTTTTTGGCATTAACTTTATTAAAATAATATCTATAACTTATAATTATTTTTATATATGTATAGTATTGTAACTAAGAAAGTTTATATTATAAACAAATAATTTTTAAAAAAAAATTGATATAGGATTAATAAAACATAAATTTGGTCAAATAAATTAATAATTGTTTTATATTTTATAGAATTAGAAATTATTTACAGAAAAATGAATCTATTAAAATTTTGCATATTACCGTAATGGTAATATGCAAATTAACAATTGTTAATTGGTGGTTTAATAATTTATATAAATCTGCAGTTTTGTAGGAAAGAAAGTTATCATATTTAAGTACATAATTGTTTTTATTTTATTTTACAAGATTGGTAGTAGAAAACAGGGAATTGTTTAATTGATGTTATGTATGATCTTTTAAAAAATATATTTATTTATTGCATTTGTTTTTTACTTTCTTTTAGGAAATATGCCGTATTAACTTTCTTCTCATGCATGGAACAGTTAAAAATATTAAGAATTTTATCTAATAAATCTTTTAAAGTACTCAGTTTATGTAAACATTGAAAAGTATGTGTTTTATTGCAGAAAATTATTTATATAATTATGTTTACTTTATGAATAATACTAGCTAGCATGTGGTCGCAGTAAATTAACAAATTTTTAAAATAATTTTTGTACTTAATATTACAAAATTGCTTCAAAAACGATTTATTGTTTTACTTGGGTGCTATAATCTCACGAAAATATACGAAAAAATATTTATTTACATTTTATCTAAATTTTTATTTTATATTTTCGAATTGTCTATAAAAATAAATGTCCGTACTAATCCATCGTCAGTTCGTGTCAATGTAACAACCAGAATAATAATAATAAAATAAACAAAAGACTAATTAATGCATCCGTGCCGTTAATTAAAAACAAAACAAGTGAAATTTCGTAATAATTAAACAATCGGAACAATAACATTGTCAGATGATCCTCTGCTATAATCACACTTTAAATTCGCAAGCACAAAATAAAAAAAATTAAATAGCAAAAAAAAACAAATGAATTTAATAGATGTAAAAACAGAGTAGGCGTAGACAAACAATAGCTCTAAAACAGTTGAAGACGACGTCAACAACTTTCATTTTCGTCTGGACAAGAACAACAAAAATTATTTAACGTTAAATGGAATTTTCTACGCAAATCTTTATTCACATAGTGTTGACGCAAGACGAAAAAAAAGTTTTTTAAATGCTTGGCTTCGAGGAAGAATTCGAAAGTAAACTGAGATCCAAGATGCCTCTGGTGATGAAGCATTGTTCTTGTACGGAACATCTTTCGTTTTTTCTGTGATATATATATATATATATATATATATATATATATATATATATATATATATATATACAGGGTGTAACAGAATAACTATTCCTAATTTTAACTGGAGTATCCTGGGCTCAGAATATGAAGATTTAATGCAAATCACTTAGATAAAATATGGCTCCTTACTGAGCTACAGGGTGTTTTATATAAAAATTTAAAAACGATTTTTGCCCAGTACTTTAAAACTATTTGACGTATCCTTATCATACTTGGCAGGAAATGTAAGTACCGTACACCATACTAAATTATGTTAAATAAAAGTTTCTGGCTACTGCCAGTGACGTACAACAGGGGCAAGTGAGAGGTTGATCCTTCCTAAATTCTACGCCACTGGCGGAATTGTCATTTTAGCACAATTTTTCGATTCTCCAATACTTGCTGTGTAAAAAACATACTTTTCCTTTGTAACGATAAAGTCCCGGTTTTTGAGATATTTAAAGTTAAACATAAGCTGCACCCTTGGGATTTTTTCAAAATTTGCTCAAAAAAATCTGAAAAAATTCAGTAAAATAGAGAAAAAAATTAGCTACATAATAACTACATAATACATAATAACTAACTCATTCTGATTTGACTGTAAAAATTATTGAAAATAAAAAAAATAAAATGCAAAAAATATTAATTTTCAATAATTTTTCCATCCAAACCAGAATGAGTTAGAAAAAAAAGTTACTTAGTTATTATGTAGCTAATTTTTTTCTCTATTTTTCTGAATTTTTTCAGATTTTTTTGAGCAAATTTTGAAAAAATCCCAAGGGTGCAGCTTATGTTTAACTTTAAATATTTCGAAAAACAGTGACTTTATCGTTACAAAGGAAGAGTATGTTTTTTACACAGCAAGTATTGGAGAATCGAAAAATTGTGCTAAAATGACAATTCCGCTAGTGGCGTAGAATTTAGGAAGGATCAACCTCTCACTTGCCCTTGTTGTACGCCACTGGCAGTAGCCAGAAACTTTTATTTAACATAATTTAGTATGGTGTACGGTACTTACATTTCCTGCCAAGTATGATAAGGATACGTCAAATAGTTTTAAAGTACTGGGCAAAAATCGTTTTTAAATTTTTATATAAAACACCCTGTAGCTCAGTAAGGAGCCATATTTTATCTAAGTGATTTGCATTAAATCTTCATATTCTGAGCCCAGGATACTCCAGTTAAAATTAGGAATAGTTATTCTGTTACACCCTGTATATATATATATATATATATATTTCATTAATAAAACAGCGTTAGTTTTATTGTGAAACTTACGAAAATTTAACTTACATTTATTTTAGTTGTTTGTTATAAATGACACTTCCGTTGTTTCATTTTGTTTTTATTGGCAACGGAAGTGTTTTAACAGAAATTGAAATATTCGTGGATATTATTAAATATTAAATTGAATTATTAACATAATATGTAAATAATATTAAATTAAAATTTTGTTTCTGGATTTTTATTAATAAGAAAATTTATTTAAATTTATTTTTAATTATTTGCTATGTAAAGTTGAGAAACCTTTTATTAATTTTTTTTTTCTAAACAGAGATTCTTGATTTTGTTAAAATATTTATTAACTTTGAAACAATTATCTACGATTCTTATTAACGTTTTTGTTTATAACTTCCGTAAAAATCTGTTTTAAGACTATATATATGATCCCGAATTTTATATTATTTTTAAGAAATAATATTTGTGTAGCCATTTGATTTGATTTTTAGCCATTTAATCATATTAGATGAAACATCTAGTTCAAGAGTAGATTGATTTCTTTGCTTTAGATGTATTCATCTAATGTAATTAGAATATTTTTAGTTTGTCGTATATTTATCTGTTATTACACGTTGATATATCTAGAGTTTTAGATTATTTATATATATAAACTTTATTTGTAATAACAATTTGATTTCAAATAATGTATTTGTAGATGAAATTACTAATATTATTGGAAATATTATCTAATTAAATTTATAAATTATTTAAAATTTAACCATCTAATTTGACTCTTTTTTTGTGTATGTTCCTCAAAACCAAACAAGTACGATAAATTTTGTTTTAACTCTACAATAAAATGTCGTCATATACAAAATTAAATATAAATAAAAAAAAATATGTGCATGTATGAGAGGAATTATAAATGTGGATAAAGCTAAAGATGCTTGTTTGAATAGGAATGTTTGTAGGAGGCTGATTTCGGGATAATGGAAATAGTTTGTGCCATACTCTTTTGGGTACATGGCGTGATTGTGTATATATGTACTTGCGATATTACAGATAACATATATCTCATTTAGAAAACGACCATTTAAAACTAAAAAAATCTAATTTATCTGATAAGCAACTTTAACGCATTTCGAAAATCCGAATGACAGTGCAAAATTGCAAATAAGTGTCTAACAAATTAAACGCATTTACATTTACAAGCATAAATACGCAATAAATATTAATGTTAGCAAAATCTCAAGTTGACATTAGCGATTAGATAAAGTCCTACACGGTGTAAGCCATTTTAAAACTAAACTAAAATTAGAATCTAAACGGTATATAAATCGGCTTTACCAATAAAGTCGCAGACTTTTTCTCTGTCAACGTAAATTGCGTTTCTGGTTTTCTTTATACGCGACATTCAATCTGATTCAACTATATTAAATGCTCCTCATGTCACATGTCTTGTTGGTAGCGATGAAAACGACAATTTAAGGGAACATTTACAACGAAATGTTTCCGGTGACTCGTGCGTAATGATAGCGATGCTAATATTGTATCATTAGAATAATAGACTTTCCAATTTCTAGACTTATAAATATATTTTCTCTAGAGATATTGGTTAGTATGCGTTATGAATTTATTATTTGCATTTGCAAGGTTAACTAAAATCATTATTTTATTATTTTTTAATCATTTTTTGTTAAGAGAAACAATGGCCCGTATTGTCACCTTACTTTTAAAAATGATTTTTGTTAATATTATTTATTAAGCAATTTTAATTAGTTTATTTGAATTTTATAATATTAGATATAAAAAATATGCTAAAAATAGAAATACTATTGATATTTTATAATAGGTAGAAGTGAAAATTTATTCTAAAGCACTTTTTCATAAACAAAAGAGGTGTGAATGATTTATTTTTTTTGATATTGTCGGATAAATTTGTAATTATGGTTGACGTATTTTAAAATAAAATAAAATTTTAATGTATTGGGGTTATAAGGAGGGGACACCAACCTTAGCGCTGTGAAAATAGGTAAAGTTTGGGAATTTTTTTATGGAGAATAATAATGCAAATCTACAATTTAAAAAAAATGTGAAGTTACTGACATTTCAATTTCTCAAACTAACTGTTACCAACTGTTTGATCAGGGATTGATATTAGGATTGTATCTTGATCTTGTGTAATTTCTTATAATGAAACTATAAGTTACATGGTAAAAAATCTTTCAGAACTCATTATATTAAAATAAAACGGCTTTAGGTTATAGTTCTCTATTAATATTTATTAATTGTCGATGTACTCAACGTATCTCAATGTTCGTTTCCATCAGAAAAAAATGTTACAATTTGTATCAGTTTTTCTGATGAAGACGGACGTTGAGTACGGTCGATTATTATTGAATATTAATACACAACTATAACCTAAAGCTGTTTTATTTTTATGTAATTGTAATTTTGATTCAAATTTATTTTCTTAATCATTTTTTTTATAAAGATTACCTCACTAAGATTTAAATACCTCAAGTACATCAAATGTTTATTGAAAGTTTTCAGTCATTTTCCCTTTTTATTTTAATTGCAACTCCTTGTAAAGACACTGTGGCTCCTTGGGATTTCGTAAACTATAGGTTAAACACTGGTGTTCTAGATAATTTTTATTATAAATACTTCCAATTTGTAAAGCTTGAGTTTTTAGTTAGATTTCAATTGCATTCATAACTAGTTCAAATATAAGAAATATAATTTAATAGTTTTTCTTTTTTTTTTTAATTATGTATCTATTTTAAACTACAACTAGGTACTTTTAGAAATTTTATATTAGATACTTGATTATAGATAGCTTCAAACAAATATTGTCTATAACGTTGTTCAGATGTTTGAATCTAATATGTCAGATGTGTATATGTAACAAATGTTGCACCTGCTTATTTAGTAGCATATATATATTTTACATTTTAAAATAAAAATCAATTTTATGACCTTAAGATATAGTTACGGTTAAAAATGTATAACGAGGTTAAATCGTGACAATATTGTATTGGAAACGAAAACGCCTTCTAGCTAAAATTCTATATATTATAGTATTGTTTTATTAATTTTCTATTTAAGATACAGTTATTTTAATTAAAAACTTATGTTTGTGATTCTATTAGATATGTATATTTAATTGTAATTTAGAAATATATTCTCTTGTTTTTGAAATAAACTGTTTGATAACTTATTTTTATTAACTCGCTTTTTTCCTGTCTGTTTGTCTGTTCAGTAAAAAATTTGGCAATTGATTTTAAACTAACTTTCTGATGAACTAGAGACTTGAAATTTTAAACATAGCACAGAAGTGGATCACAATGCAATAATAATTAAAAATAGTAAAACGCACACGATTTTTTACACGAAGGCCAGTCTTTTCAAGAGTTAAATTTTAGTGTTAAATTAACTCTATGGAAAGTATAATTTAACTCTAAATTCGTTATTTAACTCTATATTTGATATCATCGTGTAATCTCAACACTAAACTTAACTCGAACTGGTCGTGTTAAAATAATGCTGTCTTTGAGGGTACACTATTTCGTGTTAATTTTAACACTACGTTTTTTAGAGTGTAGAAATATTAAATTAAAGTTGAATAAATTTGTAACAACAGACTGCAGTAACTAATTCTTAATAATTATTGTGATATTTTTACAAAGTAATTGTGTTTTATTATTTTATATTATTATTAATGCAATTTGGTAGTTAGCTACGCAATCAGAAACTCCTAATTAATTTGATTTTGTTTTTAACTGACGTTTGTTTTTTGTTTGTTAATTAATTTTCATATATTGAACGATTTTTTTTTGACATTTTTACAATATTTTCTAAAACACACTGATAGAGATGTCAAAGCATGGGTTCACACATTCATTTACATGAAATTTTAATAAATATAAAATGTATAAATAATTCATATGTCTTAGGAAGAGAAAAATCTATCATCCACTTTGTGGAACACTAAAACAAACATTAAAATCCTAGAAAGTCTTGTTTATGGTGTAATAGATGAGTACGTATTCATGCTAAATATTTGCAATTGGTCACAAATTATCAATATAGCATCTGTCAATCAGAAAAGTAATGACAAAGTAGTATGTGTTATAATAATTAGCGTGTATTAAGAGATGATTAGAAAGAAATTGCTAATGTACACAAACAAATAGAAGAACACACTGTCCGTGTTGATATGTAATAGAGAAAGCTATCTATACATGTGGTAACTGTTTAGCAACTTTTGTTTAGAGTTTGTTTACATGTATGCGTGTGTGTGCGCAATGTTGTGTGAACATGAAGAACTAGATTTTACTAATCGATTTGAAATGAATTCATTGGATGATTGGTTTGAACTATTACATGACTCACTTTAACTATACTAAGAACTATATTATCTTATGATTGATCCAGTACTGTTGAATATATTATTTAAACCTGAGTTAAATTAGTGTAGTAGAGATTTGTCATTGTCCCTATTTGCACTGCAATTTCTACTATTGTAGTAATATGTAAAATACATTTTTTGTTTGTTAAAAACAAATTAGACATTAGTACTCGTAACACATGTAACTTTCGTTGGAACCTATAAAATAAATTTTTTTCAAAATGGTAACTTTCTTAAAAAAAAGTGCCTAAAATTGACCCATTTTTATTTTTTTTTTGTTTAGGAGTCAAAATTATACATTTTATAGGTTCTAACGAAAGTTACATGTGTTACAAGTACTAACATCTAATTTGATATTATTTCAGAAATATAGAACACAAGTTTTATATGCCATCATCATTGGCAAATTTGAATTTTAACCTGATCACTTTGACGCCATTTTATTAAGTGAAATTTAAAAAAAATACTTTTGAAAACTTCAATAAATATACTTTTCAACGGTATAAAAGTTCTCAAAAATAAAGATGAAAAACACCTAAAAAATCGACGCTACAAACAGGAGTACTCCCTTAATGAAACTATGTTTCACTTAGGAATTACGGTAACTAATTATTATTATAATATAACGTAATTGGAAATTAACGAGTCAATTACTAAAATAAATACATTACATTTTAAAAAAAGTTATACTATAAAATTTTACGATAAAAACTGCCAGTTTATTAAATCACTTTGTAGTTAACGTAAAATAAATGGAAAAGTATATAAATCTAGAAGACAAATAAGGACAAACTCTGCATTAAGATCAGCTATAATAAATCCATCTTATAACTTTATTTTTCAAAACTATCGAACCATAAAAAACAAATACAAGTACGATTAAAAAATGTCATTACCATCTGTTGAGTGACAGATGAATCAGACTAGTTTGACAGGAGGGAATTTTAAATATGACCGCATTTCAGTAAAAATATATGTTTGCCTGGCTTTTGCATTTCATTATACGGTAAAGTGCGCGTACATTGCGAAAAAATGAGAGCGACTTGTGATTCCGGTCAATAGTTTTTTCTTCTTCTGCGTTTTAAAAATATATGTACGTGTGTGTGTATAGTTAATTCTTAACTAACGTTAGTTATTATTAACTATAACGTTCAGTTAGATTACGTATTATTGGATGAGCGATTTAATTGCACTAACAACGTATAGTGTTGACCGTTTGCAGCAGACATGAATTAGTTTAGAGTTATTAGACTTATTTACTATGGTTGGAATAAAATTTATTATTGGAAATATGTTTTACATAGATTTTAAACAGAGATCTATTTTGGAATATTGAATACATCCAGTTGAAAATGATATTTTGATTTATGTTGGAAAATTAATTTGTTTTTTTTTTGTACAGTTACTTTAAAAAGATTTGAAAGATGTACTGTGTGACAGTATATGATTTGATGAATATTTTTTAAATCAAATAGGCTTCTACGTGTAAGTAGAAAGTAAGTAAAGAAATAAGGAATTTAGGGATTGTGTTTGATGACAGAATTACATTTATATCACATGTGAAACATTAGGTTTTCTTTTTAGAACCTGTCGTGATTTTAAAAATATTGAAACTTTAAAAATAATTTTTAATTTATATGTTAGAAGCAAATTAGATTACGGTTCTATTTCTTGCTATATTTCCTCTAAATATTTGTTAAATAATATAGAAAAATTCAGTATAAATTCTTAAAATATTGTTACTTAAAGAGTAAAAAATTTTAAGTGGACATTTACGTTTATAGGTGTTGTTCAACTGTTTTTTGGGAACTTTTACAACAAATACAGTAATCAACAATTATACCGTTGGAAAGTATATTTATTGAAGTATTCAGCAGTATTTTTTGTTTTTCAAAAAAGTCAAATTTTTATTTAAAAAAATGGCGTCAAAGTGATCGGGTCAAAATTCAGATTTGCCAATGGTGGCTGATAAAACTCGCGTTTTACATTTCTGAAACAAAAACAAATTTGATGTTAGTACTTGTAACACATGTAACTTTCGTTGGAACCTACAAAATATATAATTTTTTTTACATTTATTTTCAAAATGGCGGCATTCTTAAAAAAAGTGCCAAAAATTGACCTTTTTTTTGTTTAGGAATGAAAATGAAAATTTGTAGGTTCCAAAGAAAGTTACAAGTACTAACATCTAATTTGTTTTTATTTCAGAATTGTAGAATGTGATTTTTATCTGCCACCACTGTCAAATCTGAAACTAGGTTTTAAGAAAGTATTTATATATTTCAAAACTAAATAATTCAAACAAAAATATATTAGATTATATTTAACTGATTTCAAATTTCTTTTTTTTTTTCAGCCGGTACCACGCACAACCGAATTAGACGCAAACGATAACAATGGCGCCCGGCCGCGATTCGTCGCTGTAACAGTTCTAGAAGACGCACAAGCTGTAAGATGTGCAGAATTCCATCCAGGTGGTCAACTGTATGCAGTCGGCTCCAATTCGAAAACGTTGCGAATCTGCAGCTATCCGAAACTCAGCGATGTCAGGTCAGTAATGGAATTCACCTATTTGAAATATCAATTTCAGAGAAATTTTACGACCGTCACTTTTTTTCTGCATTAGTTTATTTATGTTTCTTGATTTTAATGGCAATTTAATTGTATTTATTGCGATTTGATATGTTTAAACTTAAAACACTTTCTAAAAGCAATAATTATGTATTTAGGTATTTATTTTTTTTTATTCGGATATTAATTTTTAATTTGTTTCGATTTCTTATATTTGCTGTTTGACGTATGTTATATTTGAAATTAATTATTAATTGTTTGGTGAAATTTTATGTACACAAAAATAATTTCTAATATTTAAAAATGAAATTTCAAGTATAATATTAATTTAAATCAATAGCACATCAAAACAATTAGGCTTTTTAAACAAAAATATAATGCAAGCTTAACTAATTTAAGATTAAAATCGATCAAAAAACATTGTAAGTATGTTTTATGAAGATAATATACATTAACTGTTAAGAAAATAATGGTTCAGTAATAAAATTTACATTTAGATTTATTTTTGTATTCAAAGGTTTTTTTATTTAAAATGTAGAAATATATAATTTACTAATAAATTTTATTATTGTGTATAACAGGAATTATATTCCAAAGAATATATTTAGTAAATATTAGACAGTTAGGATAAATATTCTTTTATTTTATTGCATAATGTTTTAAACATTTTATAATTCTAAAAATTATAATTTAAAATTGTGTACTAGTATAACCATAGTAAATATATATATATTAATATGAAACTGCTTTAGGTTAAAGTTCTGTATTAATATTTATTTAAAATCGACGTTTCGACGAAACTCAACGTCCGTTTTTTTTTCAGGATAAAAACGATAGAAATGACATTACAGTAAATAATAGAAAATAAAAACAAGTTACTAGGTAACAAATAAGTAACTGGATCATAAAATTTATAGATTTTTAATTAATGGAAGTCAAATTTTATTTAACTCAGTGCTTCTGCAGTGATTGATGTTATCCTTTTCTTTATTAATTTCTATAATAAATGTCACATAAGTAGATAAAAAAGAAACAATCTATAAAAACAATGTCTGAAAAACACAATGTAGATGTCGTATAGGAAATTTTTTATATTCTGTAGAAAGAAAACTTTATATACCGAGAGTGGCACAGGCAGCTAAGATTTGTATAATTGTAATACACTATTATACATACGGCAGGGCCGGATTTACGTACAAGCAAAACAAGCACGTGCTTGGGGCCCCAAACCCAAAAGGGCCCCCGGTCAACCTTTTTTTTTAATTTTTTTCAGGAAGAATTTTTTTTTTAAAGTAGAAATAGGGGCCTCATCCTTACCTCGTGCTTGGGGCCCCGCAAGCTGTAAATCCGGCTCTGACATACGGCAATAGTGATTGTCGAAACGTTGGCTTATTAGTTAATAAAAATGTATAAAAGACTGAATTCCGTTAATTACTAATTATTTATTAAATATTAATAGTCGACTATTTTTCCACTTTAATTAAAATAAACTTCTTATAAAATAAAATAAACTTCTCATAGAACCTTTTTTTGACTTACCATGTTTTAAGAATATCTAATGTAAATGAAGTATAAACGGAACTTTTTTATTAATAAATAAAAATTAAATTTTCAGAGACGACCATGTCACCTACCAGCCAATGGTCCTGTTCAAACGCACCAAACATCACAAAGGCTCCATCTATTGCCTCGCCTGGTCCCCAATCGGTGATCTAATGGCAACCGGCTCCAACGACAAAACCGTCAAACTTATGCGATTCAACGCGGACACCTCCAACTTGGAGGGCGAAGAAATCGAACTGACAATGCACGATGGTACTGTTCGTGATTTATGCTTCATCGAGGACACATCCAACAAATCCAGCCTCCTGATCAGCGGAGGAGCGGGCGATTGTAAAATCTACGTTACCGATTGTGCCACAGGAACGCCGTTTCAAGCGTTAAGCGGTCATTCCGGACATATATTATCGTTGTTTAACTGGGGCGGAGCGATGTTTGTTAGCGGTTCGCAAGATAAATCAGTCCGATTTTGGGATTTACGAACACGAGGTTGTGTTAATATGGTGACGCCAGCAACTGTGCCAGGCACGAGACAAGGTTCGCCGGTGGCCAGCCTTTGTGTGGATCCATCGGGACGTTTGCTGGTATCGGGACATGAGGATAGTTCCTGTGTCCTGTATGATATTCGAGGTGGAAGGAGTGTACAATGTTTTAAGCCACATTCGTCTGATATTAGATCGATTCGGTTTTCACCTTCGGCGTATTATTTGTTGACGGGAGGTTACGACAATAAGCTTGTGCTCACAGATTTACAAGGTTTGTATTGTTTTTAGAAATATTCTTATTATAATAGTCCGATGAGTAATTTAAGTGATAAGATTGAAAGTGTTTCCAAGTAGTGGAAACAGAAGAGCAATTATGAATATGGATGAAGCTGAAGTTGCATGTCTGGATAAGGATGTTTGGCGGAGGCTGATTTCGGGATAGTAGAAAGAGTTTGTGCCACATTTTTTTGGGTATATGGCGTGATTGTGTATGTATGTATGTGTAATAGTAATTTTTAAATAAAGTTACAAAGTTTTATTTTTATACACATATTATTTCGATACCAAATCTTTATAAATAGCGGATTATTGTAAAACTTCCTTTAAAAGTATTTTGCAAGTAGAATAATTGATAAATAATTATAAATATTATTAGAAAAATGTAGTAAAATATTATCATTATTTTGTTAGATGCTTTCTTAATAGTTATTTTTTACTGGCAACGAATTAAGAATGTGCCGCTTTGGTAAAGAAATTAGTATATTTAGAAATTCACTCATTACCGTACAATATATATATATATATATATATATATATATATATATATATATATATATATATATATATATATATATATATATATTTGTGCATACCAAAAGAATAGCTTATTTAATAGAATATTTATTTTTATTGTAATGCCGTAATTAATACCATAAATTGATATGAAAAGAAAAATAATATTAATATATGTATTTACGTTTTTGTTTTTCTGTTGAATTTGGATAAATGTTTTTCTTATTATTATTTATAACGTAAATAAAAAGAGATCAAAATATTGAAAAATCTTTCAGAACTCTCATAATAAATAATTAAAAATAAATCACTTTATTTTTTTATATATATTTTATTATTATTTAAATAAAGTTTAAGATTACATAAAACGCTTAACATATTTTAAATCTTAATTGTTTTGTATTATATATAATTATTTTTTATAAGTTTGTAAATTATTGCATCACAATTAATACATATATAATTTATTAAAATTGTAGCTTTACTTTTAAGCTTAAATAAAATACTTTATTGGTTTATAAACTTAAATTAAATTTGAGAGCTGATAAAAGATGATTTCTGTTGAACAAAATAGACATCATTGTATCTATTCAATTTTATATTTTTGTTATTTATTAGTTTGTTTTAATCGAAAAAGTAAATAAATTAAATATGTTTCGCGCTTGTTTTAGGTGATTTGACGATGCCACTACCCAGCGTAGTAGTTGCCCAACATCAAGACAAAGTTATTTCTGGTCGTTGGCATCCAACAGAATTTAGTTTCCTGTCAACATCAGCCGATAAAACTGCAACCTTATGGGCGTTGCCCCCAATTTAATTTGTTACCGTATCTATGCACAAAAAAAAAAAACAGAAAAAATACAAAATAAACCAACAAAAAAAAAATAAGCTTGACTGATTTTTGTAAGTTTGTGTTATAAAAATTGTTAATTTAAAAAATAAAATACATAGCGAAATATGCTTTTGTAAGTTGTATAAGCCGAAAAAAATTGATGCAAAAGAATATTTTATATAAAAAAAATACCATTTTCCCTCTGACTGCACAAAATATTGTATCTTTAATATGTTTATTATTAATACGAAGAACAATGAAAAAGTAATACCTCTGAATTAATATTTTAGTTAGTAATCAATGTACAATAAATGGTTCTCACCCTTTAGAAATTTGTTTCAGATTTATTAAAGTATCACGCAGATATGAAGCTAAAATATAGAACTGTTGTAAAATATATCTTATACGAATACAAAATGTTTAATTTTTTTGTTAGTAAATTTAAAGACGAATACAATGAATACTAGGGAATCCCGTGACCCTTAAAGGATCACGTTTGAAGTCGAAAATAGTAATTAAACATAAACATAATAAAAATAAATATAAATAAACAAAAAATAATAATAATAAAATATCAATTGCACTATTATATATTAGTCAAAAGCAACAGTAGTATCAGTAGTGTACATAACATTTGACATTTGCAGGTTTGCATTAAACATAATTTGATTCAAATTTTTGAGAACCAAGATGAAATCATAGAAAGATGAAACTTGCCTATTATCAAATAGGGAATGAACCAATTAAAATAACACCACTCTTATCAAAATCGGTTCAGGGGTTTAGGAGGAGATGCTGGAGATACATATATCCATACAAACATTTGACAATTAAAATATTCATGTATTATTAGAAATATTTTTAATATTCTTTCTACATTGAATATACATCTTCAAACATTATCTACAACAATTATTTTCGGAGCATAGTTTAATCTCTATGCGAGTATAATTTAATATAATTTAGCTTCATATCTACGGAAATTCTTTTGCAACCTAAACATTTTTTAAAGGTAATAAATTAATAAATATCGAGGTATTAGTTTTTGACTATCTTTTGTATTTCTTTTGTTTAACCATTTTTGAGATATTTTAATAATTGTTAATATTTACGAATTAATTTTGAAATATGTTTTCCAGTTTAAAATAGCATTACTAGCGAATGTTAATTATGTTGAAAAATCGAAAGAAATCTGTAAAGTTATTAATAGTTAATCATCATAATATTATAGTCAGCTATCTTTATAATGTTGTATTCTTTTAGTAGAATAATTAACTTTGTATAGTAGGTATTAAAATAATAGCGAAGACAAGAAAAAATATTGTTCATTTAATAAATCATTATTTTTTTAAATTATTAACTGTTGCTGTATGAATAAATGTATGTTAATTTATTTAAAAACGAAGATGAAACTAAAATATTAATAAACTCTTTTTTTGCATATGTATATGTATTTTTAGTCAAAATACTATTTAGAATTTAGCAAATGATGTAAAATGCTTTACTTTTAAAAATATATATGTTACATACTCTCAATATTTATGTGCAATAATTTGTGTTCTGTGCATTTTCGAAAATTGTTTAAATTAATAATATTTTAGTTTATCAGTTTCTTTTTTTTTGTTTCATGCCAAAAATGCACAGGAATTAGTTCTGTTCGTATTAATTAATGTTTTTTGATTAATAAATATTACTTACTCGTAATTAACAGATAATTTGTATATTTAGCACAAATTGTTTATTTCATATTTCATAAATAAAATTTGTATGAGTTACTAATTCATGTGTTTTTATTAAATAAAGACTATATTCCAAAACGAAACATTAGTTGTAGCTATTACACTATTTTTATTTCATTTTCTTAACAATAACCATGATTTTTTTTTGTAATTATTACAAAATGCCATATTTATTAGAATCATTAGATATAGTGAATTCTGTGGTAAGTAAAACGTACTGGTAAATAATTCTTGTATCAAAAATATATAAGCACTACTTCAAAAGCAAAAAGATTAACCGGGATTTTTTTATTTTACCGCCGCGGATAATCGAGAGTTATTAAAATTTATGACTAGTTTATTTTATAATTGAACAAGTTTACAATGCTTTTATGTAATTATTATCAATTTATAATTATTCAATATGAAACATAAAACAGAGAAAAGCCACAATAAACATAGTATGATTTAAACTCATAGTAAGAAATGGTCTAGCTCTTAAGAGAAGTATAGAATTAGACACAAAATTTTATATGTAGGGTGAACAAAGATATCGATTTTACATATTTATTTGAATTCTAATTTAATATACGCAATGACTCGTATTCATTACACATTTTAGGGCACTTTTAGTTAAAAACGGTCATAATTTCGAAAATTATTATATATGAAATATAAATAATTTTTAGTAAATTAAATACATTTTATTATATTTGATATTTATAGCTCTAAGATTTTTTTTTAAATAAATAATTTAAAATATATTTTAAAAACGGATTGACTAAAGTAATTTTGACAAAATATTCAATATCAACAGCTTGTTATGTAAATAAAGTTCAAAAATGATTAATTTTTGTAACAATTACGTTTAAAATTTAATTTTATATCAAATATTTTTGTATAAACGGTTAATTATCGTTTTATATTTTCCTGAATATATTTATCTACTCATACGTATTTTAATATTTTAGTTAATATTATTGTCATTTTGTGTTAGCTATTTAAAATTATTATCTTTGCGTTATCATTTGTCCTACAAAAACAAGCAATTACATTATTTCTAAATAAAATATTTATTATTTTTTCATATTGTTACATCAGTTTTCAACACCTAAATGCATATTTCATGTAATACACTAATGCTAATCAAGTTGCCGGGCACAACACAGCATTTGCGCTTGCGCGTATTTCGGAATGTGACAGTTTTGTTTACATTTATGTATGAATACAAATGCGTGCGGTAACTTATTTCATTCGCGTTTACTGGCGTTTTGACTGACAGTGATTTAATTTTTATTGTTTAAAAGACGGAAAAACTAATTAATGCACGTTTATTAAAAATTGCATCCAATTTGTAAATGAATTTATAGCGGTCGAAACATGTTTGAGGTTATACATATCCACTTATTGTGAGTTTTATTTACATTTTGTTTAAAGGAGTTTACGACTGGCATATATTTGGTAAGTGCATATTTTTGTATTATTTTATTTATAATATTGATTAATAATTATAAAAACATAGCGTAATAATTATTGTTTTGTAATTATTTAATCATTTTTAGTTGTAAAAGTTTGACACTTGATATATGCCGTAAATAATATTAAATAATAAATATTTATTATATTTCGATAACAAAAATTCATAATCAAAATACATGTGCTAAACACATTTTTAATTGATTGTGTATCATCATCATTATAAGTCAATAATATAACTGTCAGTTACCAATTTTTAAGAATATTAAAATAAATGTAATTGCAGGGAGTTGTTTGGCCTTGATTTTCTTATAATCTAGAATATGATTTGGGTCGATAAAATTAATTTTTTAATTGCTTTTGTGTGGAGGTACTTAAATCATATTATAAACAAAACTGATTAGCAAGAATTAACATGCATTTCGATAGATGAATGCGAACTTAAATATAACACAACGTGTGCAGTTTTTAGCATACAGTGTAGTATAGTATGTCTTAGCATGGATGCATAAGGTTATTTAAGAATTTGCACACATTTACTAGCCGGTTAGTTGAGTATTAGTGGACTACTAGTGTGGTTCGTAGTTCCCATCGACTTTGCTTTGTTTTGTTTTTATCTAGAACAACAAAAGTTGAACGGTTTTGCAGTTGCTTTGCGGTCAATGCAGTTAAATTTTTGCTGTTATTGTACTTATGTTGTTATTAGTGACTTTTTTCTATCAACATACCGGTATGATTAGTGTTTGTAAAAATGTAAAGTACAAATTCAGTTTTTGACATTTTTATCATTATGTAATTGTGTTTTAAAAATTGTTGTGTCAAAGTGTAGTTTTTTTTTGTTCGTTTATCAACACGGTAATTTCTATGGCTTGTAAGTTTATTTGGATTTTATGTTATTTTTAGGTTACATTTGTTGTTTAGTTGTTTTACGAAAGTTTTATCTAACTTTTTAGTTGGTTACTATAAAAATAGAATCGTGTAGATGTTTCTTGGTAGAGTTTATTACTTATTTTTCTAACTTGTGTTTGATAGAAAACTGTTATTTTTGATGTAAACAATGGTTTTTTGCTGTTATTCGTACATTTTTCAGTCAGTAATTATCATAAAAATTTATTAAAATATTTACATATATTTATAATTATTTGAAAGATATTACCCTAAAACTTTGCTTTGTCACTGATTTTTTTACAATCTAGCAATAGTAAGCATGGCTATAGGATATATATAACACATATATATATATATATATATATATATTTTGGTAACAGTTTTCAAATTTAGAAATGTTTAGATCTAGATGAAATTGATGGTTATATTGTAATTAGCTTTCAGTAAATGTTTTCCTTAAAGAATTTATGACAAAAATTTTACTTTATAATTTTTAATATATCAACAAATAATAAGATATTCATATATTCATATTACAAAAAACTATGACAGCTAGACAAGAGTAACTTATTTTTTTTTTGATTTAGTACACTTCAAACATCTTTCATCATTGAGTCAAATTATTATTGTGACTAGTTTGTCGAGGGGAAACCATTTGTACAATTTAGTGTACAAATTAATTAAAATCCCTTAAAATCTTAGTAAACCTTTTAAAATCATGCTAAAATTACTACAATCTTATCATATCAATGGAAAAAAGATCACTACACTCTTAGCAAATATTTAAAATTTGTACAATCTAATATACAAAATTTGAAACAGTAATTTTCTTCTCGATGCTAGTATAATCTGTAATTAAACTACAGAAAAATATAAATAATTTTTTTATTTAATATTATAAGAAATGTTGAAATGCTGCATTTTTTAAATATTTATTCACGTTTTAAAATAATATGTTAGATATAGTTATCTCTTATCAGGTTTTTAAACTTTAAAGTATTTACTATTGCATCAGGTAAATTAAGGGTTGTTTGTTTTTATAAATAAGAATAATTTGAATTTGTTTGAATAAAACGGCTTTAGGTATTAGTAAATAAACAAAACATGGAAACAATTTACTAGGTAACAAACTCGGTAACAAATAAGTAACTACATAAAATTTATAAATTTTTGATTAAAGGAAGTCAAATTTTATTTCGAGCAGTTACCAGTTACACTGATTGAATTTATTAGTAATAGTAGGTATTACTATTTTATTTTAAAATAATTCAAAACAATAACATATTTTTCCACGTGCTATTTATTATATTGTTTGTTATTTATAGTAATAAAAATTGTAAATAATTGTCAAAGTATTTTAATAATAATAACAGAAAAATAATAAACTATTTATTTTTTATTTTAAATGAAAAAAAATTAGCAGTTAAATGTTATGAGCAAATTTTTTTTTCGGGAAACAGTTTTACAATATGACTAACAAATTGATAACAAATTTGAATATTTTTTTCAAGGACGTAATATCAGTAACCATTTTCATTAGTTGATAAATTTTTTTTTCTATAGTTATTTCTATTTATAGTTTACTAAAAAAACCACTATTACAGCAAACTGTGTTTATTAGTAAAAGCTATTATTATTTATTTATAAATATTGTATTTTTATCTGAATATATTAGTAATTTTATTACATTTCATATATAAATTATTAAATTACAATATTATAAAAGCGTTTTATCGCGGTATAAATTATAAATGTCATATAAATGGATTTTTTTCTTTTTATAGTATCGAATACATATTTAATTTATAAAATCGTTAATAATGTATGTAAAGAAAGTTATAATTATCTGCTGTTTTCGTATTTTTATATTTTGCAAAACTGTTTCTTTGATTGATTGAAACAAAGTTTAAAAATTCGTTTAAATTCAAATTATTTACTTTACGAAGCTATATAATTATTCATAAAATAAAACAGCTTTAGTTTATAGTTTTGTATTAATATTTATTAATAAACGATGTTTCGAAAACGTCCATTTTCATCATTACGCTTTTATCGTTGAGATTATTAATAAATATTAATACAGAGCTTAAACTTAAAGCCGTTTTTATTTTACATAATGAGTTTTGAAAGATTTTTTACTATGTTATATTGATTTTTTTTTAAACTACTGTTATGTTCGATTTAATTATATCTATTGTGCTTCGTTTGCAGTATATAATTATACTTTTAAAAATTTGGCATGTACATGCAATTTTTTTTCTAAGGCTAAAAACCGGTTAAAAATACGTATGAGGAATTTCAAATAATTATTTTATCAATCTTCAACATTATCGAGTTCTTGTATAATTAAACTTAAACGTATTTTGAAACACGCATTCTAAGATATTTGTGGTATAAATTTGTGAATCTGCGCTGTCTAAATTTAATATCATACATCTTTTCGATAACCAAGAATGTGCCGAAATTTTTGCGAAATTTCACTTAAAACTTTGAACACCAATAACTCAAAATCTGAAAATTTTGTAAAGAATATGTAATATGTGTTCCAAGTTCAGATGCCATCATTGTGATCACGAGAACTATAATAACCTACAACTTTGATTAAATGGGATTTAATTTATATGGACATTTCAGATGTATACTTATACCATACTTACCAAAAAAAAAAATCTATTCCACAGATTTTGATGGGAGGTTTATTAATAGTTGGATCGTTTTTCAAGGAATATAATGTAGCGTGAGCCGTAGGCAAACGATGAACATTGAAATTCACAGAACCGATTTTGATGGGAATTGAGTGGTTTTTTGCGGAAAGTTTTACTAGGGTCATTGGGCAATGTAAATGGTGAAAATTGACCAAAAACACTTGAAAAAATTGAAAAACACGTTTTTCGATGTTTTACTATGGTGCAATACAACATGAGCCGTAGGCGAATTAATTATTATGTAATTATGAACCTACAGATTGCAGAGTATATTTGATATGTTCACAATATAACAATAAAATTATTGTGATTTTTTCTCTCAAAAATTTTACAATTCAATCATTGAATCGTCTGTTAAGCTATGCATCAATAATTGGCCAGTTACCATAGACACGTGTTTCGCTCTTTAGGAGCTCATAAGTATGGTGATTTAATCAATGTCCGAAGATACTGATGTACTATACCTATATATTTATGAACTTTTGTTCAATGTTTTTAGTTAAATTATAAATTTGCTAAATTTATTGTTGTTTAATATTGTGTTCCTTTTTAATTAAAGTAGCAAAGCACGGACTTTCGGAATATATGTTATAAATATATCTATCTCAAGTATTTCTTGTACGATATCTTCATTAAAGACATTCTTAATAGTTAATACTGAGTGCTTGCTACAGCTACATAGAAACTAGACGCATTCGTATTAATACTGAAGATGTACAGTGCAAATATTAATTTTAATTATCCTTTGTGTAATCATTGATGCATAAATTGTATTTATACGCGACAATAGACAAACGTAATTAATATATTGTTCCACTAACATCGTTTGATAACAAGCTACAGCTACAAATTTGCTTCATAGAAAAATTAGCAAGGATGTATTTGAAAATTTATTTATTGTTTTGCGTATTATTTGTAAAATACACGCTCTATATTTTTTAATTGAAATTTATAGTGTTCTTTTGCTTGTGTTTATTAAAATAGTGACGTTTCGACTTAAATAAAAATGAGTTATTTTATTCTTATTCTTATTTATTGATTTAAAAACAAATATGTATTTACATAACTAAAAATTTAATTTAATTTTATCTAAAATTACACATTTATTGTATTTACTAAGTTCTCAAATTTTGTCTGGATAAAAGTTATGTTAATACTAAATCATATTGTCTAGTTAAGCTAAAAGGAATTATCAAAAATCTTAATTAGATAAGAAGTTATTTAACACAATTATATATTTTTTTATAATTTGTATCAAAATCTGCCAAATTAACATATTTCTTGTTGGAATTTTGCATGGACAAAACTTGTATATTTGCATTGTACTGCTAGAGATTTGAAAAATATTGAATGGTAATATGAATAATTAGTAGATATTGTAAAATTTTTAGAGCGCTTTATTCAAAATTATTTATTTCATATTTCTAATAAATATTAAGTGATACAAAACTAGTAAAAACTAGAGGAACATGTAAGCTATCGAATGCTGCAAACCGAATTAAAATTCACTAGTTAGTTTTTTAGTTATTAAGCAAAACGTTAGTATGGCAAGGTATAGGTAATATTTATTGCTAGGACTTTATTCCTAACTTCTAAATGAATTTTTCTCGCGATATCGAATATATTTAAATACATTTTGTTGTTAATAAACTTAAAACATATGCTAACAAAATATTTGAGATTGCAAATCTAATATTAAATTAATTTAATTTTTATAATGACATAACAATAATATTAAAATCCTTGTGGTACCATATTAACAAAAAAAAAATCAGAAACAATTCATTAATTAATCCAACTTCCTATTAACTATCACGAGTATTTTCGAAGGTCGTTGACCTTTTTCGCAATTGTAATTTATTTATTTTTTTGCTTTCAGTCACATGTTTATATAGTAAGGTTATCCGCCTTTCAGTTTTCTTTCATTAAATCTTTCATAACATGATCTAAACATACACCAACACATTCGCAGGGGCAAAAAAAAATAGTATACGAAACTCGTTAAGTCACTGTACCTATTTAGCCGTCACATGACTGTTCGCAAAAAAAAAACTAAGTGTATAACACTCGTGATCTTTTCCACATAGTTGGTCTGACACAGTTTCTAGTGATTTTCTGTATAACGTCGATGAATTTGCAATTACCAGTCGATGTATATTACTCTATGGTCTATGGGGGTCGGGCAGTCATATGACATTCCATGTTAGCTGATGTCATTGGCGGTTTCGGAAATTGTTAAAATAGATTAATTGTAAATTTTAATACTTTCCAAATTTGGGACATACGTTTTTTATTTATAATTATTAGTAGGAAATTGATGAATTGTTATTTAAAGGTTATTTTTTTTTTTATTTAATTGAAAAATAATTTATTATTGGCGTAGACTATATAAAATGACAAGATATACACTTAAAAAAAATATGTAATTTTACCTACAAATTATGAGACACTATGATGCCTAATATTTTTAGATATAACTACTCTACTGCTGTAATTTTACATAATTGTTTAAAAATAGATAATATTAGAACTATTACAAACATTATGTAATATGATATTACCAACAAGATGGAAAAGTACATATGTATGTATTATTATATGAGTAGTTTTTTAGTAAAGTTTCTTTTAGTAAATTTATAGAACTTCAGTAAACTTGCAGTCGGGAATTTTCCATAAATAGGTAAAATTTGTTTAGTAGGAGTATTATTTGAAGGATGTATTTTGAAATGAATGAATTACACTTACACTATTTTATTAGTATTATTACACCAAATATGTACTAAGTTTCATTATTTTGATAAATTATTACAGATATTAATGTGCAAGCTGTAATTTTACATAATTCAAGAAGTTATACTAACAATATGTAATTCTACATTAAGTATGTGATGTAATTTGCAGAAAGTAAGCAATTTTATATACTTATTGGGTCATTTTTACTTAATTTTTGTGATTATTATGAATTATGTTAAAATTACAGAGTTTTGAGGTAGAACCACAGAATATTTATAGTAAAATGAAATTATAGATTTTTTACAGTAAAATTTTACTATTTTTTTTATAGTGTAATGTTATACAGGGTGATTTATGACGTCGGGGAAAAACTACACCGGATGATTCCTATGAGTAATCTAAATAGAAAACTTCAAATAACGGAACTGTAGCCGTTAGAAGTTTATTACATGTAACATCAATCGCGTTAGTCTTATTTATTATATCAGAAAAAAAAAACATGTCATAAACTTCTGAATAATTGTAAAATTACTAATTGATTTTCTAACATTTTGTTTAAACACTAGTAAATCAATTTACTAGTTATGACTTACTGGGTCCCGACAAAAATTGTTTTCGATTTTTAATTATTGTAAATTGTTTATTAAATATAAATTTATGTGTGTACAAAAATTTATAAACTAGTAAATTGGTTTACTAGTGTTTAAACAAAATGTTAGAAAATCAATCAGTAATTTTACAATTATTCAGAAGTTTAAGACTTGTTTTTTTTTCCTGATATAATAAATAAGGCTAACGCGATTGATGTTACATGTAATAAACTTGTAACGGCTACAGTTTCGTTAGAAAGCATTTTCGGACATATGTTTATTTGCAGTTTTTTATTTAGATTACTCATAGGAATCATCCGGTTTAGTTTTTCTCGTAATGTATAATCGTAATATTTTATAGTTCCATGATATGCTTATTATGATTCGGCTTCGGCATATAATTTGCTGCATATTCACAGAGTAGATAATAATAATGCATCATCTACATATTTAATATGAAACATTGATTGAAATTGATTGGCGCTAACGTCATGTGAAATGCAATTTAAAATGTCACATGGTACCTAAATAATATGCATTTCCAATCACTACACTTCATCAAATCGATTTACAATATAACTCTATAAAACTATTTGTTTGATAAGTATCAGTAGTTTACGAAGACAACTTTTGCAAACTTAAACAACAAATCGGGATGTTTCATAAAAATAGATAAAACTAAAGAAGTTTATTTCTTATGCTCGTATATTATTGATGTGGTTTTTTTTTTATCAATATTATTTTAAATAACAGAAAACAGCATATTTTTATGCCGTTTAAACCTAAACTTATTTTTGTAATTTACAAAAAATTGTCGCTGCCTAAAAGCCTTTGTAGCTTTGACCAATATTTTTGTATAAAAACTTAAAGTAAATATATGAAGTGTAATGAACTGTCTAAAAATATAGTATGTAAAATGAAATTTATTTTGATTTGTGTTTTGTCTTGACATTCTACATAATATATATTTTATTTATTCAAAGACATCGTTTCTTTCTATATAAAAACGTAAATATTTTTTGATTTTTGCATTTGACTGTTTTCCTTATATGAAGTATGAAATAACTTTTTCATTTTCTTAAATACAATTTTTATTCAATAAAAACGTTTTTCATTTTCGACGCTACAAACTAATAAAATTTATGCAACAATTTTGTGTAAATCTTGTAAGACTCATAGCGTTCTTTTTCTAGTAAATGGAATTCGTTTGATAGTAAAAGACAAAATAACTTGTAACTAGATATTTATTCGCAGAATTTCTGTACTAGTTTGTTATTTTCAATATTTTGTTCCGTTCAACACAAAATAAAATCACATTGTTTTATAAATACATACACAATCACGCCATGTACTCATAAGAGGAGTTTTTGTTTTTGACTACACGATACATTTAGAATCTTTTCATTATAGAACATTCAATAGCTTTCATTAACTGTGAATGCAAAGAAAATTTAAATATGTTGATTCCTGACCTAACACTATAATAATCGCCAGATGCAGTTGTTGTAACTTTAGAGAAAAAAGTGAAATGCACAAAGAATTGTTAACTGTAAAAGGAAAAAAAAAAACATTCTCGAATCGGACATCTACCTGAAGTTCAAAAACCTTTACAAGGTTACATCTAACATAACTTCTAATACACATGTCTCGTATGTATACGTAAACTTTCAAATTATATCATATTGGATATAATATTATGTACGTGATTCTTAGAATTTCTGCTCTTGGCAGAAAAATTGCTTTTTTTATACATGCATAAAAAGTGACTAGACTTACAAAAAAAACTAGTATCAGGTTTTTTGTTTTGTCTAGTAAATGAGTAAAGTTAGTTTTTTGTTTTGATTTTAGTTCATTGATTATTTAGTTTTTTTTTTTTTATGAGTTAGTTTTTCATATTTGCTGTCAGTTAAGATGGTTTGGACATGTTGAGCGAATGTCTAATGAACGTTTGGTTAAAAAGATTTATTTGAATGATTTTGCTGGTATACATTAGCGTGGACGTCCGATGAGTAGTTGGAGTGGTATGATTAAGAGAGTGGCTTGCGTGAATGAAAGTTTTCAAGTAGTAGGAATAAAAGAGCATGTATGAGAGGAATTATGAATGTGGATGAAGCGAAAGTTGCTTATTTGGATAGGAATGTTTGGAGGAGACTGATTTCGGGATGATGAAAAGAGTTTGTGCACACCTTTTTGGGTATATGGCGTGATTGTGTATGTATGTATTTTGTCAAGTTGTTGAGTTATTAACGTACTAAAGTTATATTTTGATAAACTGTTGTTTCTTATATGTTTAATTTTTAGTTTTTTCAGAAAAATACATATTGCAAAATGAAAAAAATTAAAATTAATTTTATGAAGTTGTACTTGTTAATATCTAATAAAAAATTTGCAAATTCAATTTTTATGCGATATACATATGTATGTAATTTTGTATTAATACAATTCTGTATTCCATGAATACTTACAAAAAAATGAATAATTATAAATAAAATTTTATTATTGTAATTATTTGTTTGTATTAGTTAGTATGTGATTTGGTTTAGCTATACGCTAAAACATAAAACTAAAATTGAGTAAAATAAAAGGTAGTGTGAATGAAGCTTTACAATAAAATTTCTGAATTGATGCTTGTATTTATTTTAGTATTTAGTTTTATACGAAGTTGTTATTAATTTCGACTAGACATGGCAAATGCCAGTAAATTTCATTTGAAATTGGTTATTAAATTTTACATTATTTATACTTCAATTTTATTTTCTAGAAAATTGCATTTGCATTTAATTATATTTTGATATTACGATGCTTAGAACTGTATAAATAGTTAATCAATTTTTTTTTAATAAAAATATTGAATATTGAACTTGAGCTGTAGACATTTTTAGAAAATACTAAAATTTAATTTACAGTAGAACTCGTGTATGCAGGCTTACTAACACATACGTAAGACCATGGGCGTCCGTAGAGGAGGGGGGTAAACTGGGCACGTGCTACCCTCCCCTAGAATCTAGCAAAAAAATTACAAATTCAATTTTTATGCGATATACATATGTATGTAATTTTGTATTAAGGCAAATGTGTATTCCATGAATACTTACAAAAAATTAATTTCTAACTTTGCGAACACCCCCGCATAAGACCATACCGATAATACAGAAACATACATAATGTTCCCTCAACAGTCTGAAGAGTCCTTCTTTTCGCAATTTATTTCTTTTACTCTCGAGAGGGTTGGATTCTATACAAGTTATACAATATAGAATAAAAATTAATTAACAAATTACATCAATGATCGTTAGAATTGTTTGTACAGTAATATAAATAAAATAAAATGTAGTACAAATATTTATAAATAAAGTTGATGACAGTATATTATTACTGGTGATATAATCAGTAGCATTGTCATTATTATTGAAAAAGCAATAAAATAATTATATTCCAGTGAATTTAATGTTGGTATTTGGAACAAAAGCAGGATATAGATTTATTATTCTTAAATGTGTATTTACAATGACGTTAGCAAAATAAATGCTAATTCTAGCAAGTAACTCGTTAACGAATTATTCATTTTCTGTCATTTACAGTTTCAATTTGTCAACATTTCAAATTTATTCTTGAGGAGAACATAACTATTGACGATCTTTAAAATATCACTTTTCTAGCTTAGGTTAGGCTAAAACATTTTTTAAGCCTAGGATATGAAAGTGATACTTTAGAGATTATTATAGTTTGTACTTTGTACTTTAATTATTAATTGATGAAATAATATGTACAAAAACATTAAAATAGTAGGTAAGTTAGTTAGTTTAGTAACTGAAAACTTATTTATGAGAAATGTTTAATGATTACTTTCTAAAATTTATACATACATTCACAATCACGACAAATTTTTTAAATTTTCTTTCGGTTTTATTGTTTATATTAATAAGAATTTTACAAAAAAAATTTTTTAGTTACCACAAAAATTATATAATTTAATTTTGGAACAGTGTTGCCAACTTTTGAAGAAAAAATATGAAATTTCTATTTCCATTAGCATATATATGGGTTTACCCATATACTTCTTATTTTGTTATTTAAACAATTTGATATTACTTCAATACTGCAATAAACATACATAAAAACTGGCTTTTATATGTATTTATCGAAACTAAAATAAAACCATTTCACCATCTTTACATATACATATATTTTTTCATATGTCCCTTATCATAATGACCATGTTATATTTAACCCAACATTCACTGTATAGAAACCAAATCAGCTCTAACTGTCATACATTCCCCTTAACCTAACTCAAAAGCAAAAATATGAATGGTTATTTCATCGATTTTGTCCTGATGACTTTCGCGCGCGCGTTTAGTCCTGGCATGTTTCGACAGGGGAAACAACACGCAGGATCTGTGTCAAGGTCTAGTGTATGCTGGGAAAAGGACTCGGCATTCGCAGGATAGCCGAAAAGGATAGGCGAGTAAAAGGAGCGGAAAAAGAGGTCCGAAACTGGTTTAAGTTGTTGTTTTTTTTACGCCTTGCGTCTTTTCTCGCTGAATAGGCTTTTATTTTCTAACACGAGGATTAATTTATGGTTCTCGCCTTGATCTTTGTCACCTTCATGTGGTTTTGTTTTAGTTTTTTTTTTTCTTTTCAGAGAAAAATTGTGTTGATTTTGCGTCAAATTGAATACTTCAGGTTAGGTTAGATATACAATTTGTTTTATGAGTTTGGAGAAGACAGATTCATTTTGGAATAATGTGTGAGTATAAAAATGAGAAATAGGTTAGTTTTCTTTTAGACGCGTTTTTTTGAAGGTAAAGTAATGGGGTTTTACTTGAACACGTTTAAAAAATCTGTTGTTGTCATCACAGAACCAATGGTCAATGCAATGTACTTGAACAAAAAACTTTCTCAACAGAGAAATTATTATTGAAAAAAGATAATAGTATAGGAGTTAGATACATACTACGTTAATAGTTTTATGATACGTATTTATAATTTACCGTAATCGTAAGAACATACCTACATAAAATGTCAAATAGACACTTAGAAAAATTATATAAAAATAATACTAAATTGTGCCAAAATATTTTTCAAATAAAAGTTGTTAGTTATAATTAGTATAGCAACTTTTGTTAAATATATATTTTTTTGAAAATATTTCTGTTTTGTAAAATATTCCTAAAAGACAAATGTAACATCTGTAAACTATCCACTTCTGGTAGACGGATTTATAATAAAATTTGATCAAATTTACGTTCGAAGTTTAAATAAAATATTTTTTAATGTAGTAAAAAATCTTTCAGAACTCATTATATTAAAATAACACGGTGTTAGGTTATAGTTCTGTATTAATATTTATTAATAATTTAAATAAACAGAACATAGAAACAAGTTACTAGGTAAATGTCATTTGTATCTTTTTTCTTGTTGAAGACGTACGTTGAGTTTGTCGAAACGTCGATTATTAATAAATATTAATACAGAACTACAACTTAAAGTCGTTTTATTTTAATGTAAAGAGTTCTGAAAGATTTTTTAATATTCTAAATAAATGATTTTTAATTACTTTATAACTAACTTAAAATAAATGTCAAAGGTACTTTTGACAATACTACTTTTAAAAGTAAGCTGAGCATATGAGCTAAAATTTAATTATAAATTTATGTCTGATTTTCAATTATTAACTTACATTATTGCTTAGATTTGCTTTGTACTATCGTAAAATAGTGATTATATAACATTAGAATACATGGCAATTATTTATTTTTAAATTACATATAAAGAAACCGTTATGAGAATGTAAAAATTATAATAATTACATCAGATATTTCTATCACATTTATTTTAAAGATTTATAATTATTTGTTTTCATTTTTATTTACATAACTATTGCTTTTCAATTTTTTACTTTCACTTTTTTTGCAATAAAATGATGAAAATTATGGTCTCAGATATACTCAATTAAAAAAATAATTTTTACAATATTTGCAGTTAAATATTTTAGTATCCAGAGTAACAATTTTTGAATTACGAATGTTACAGATTATTTATAGTTAGTATTTTTATTTATTTTTAATTTTGTTTCTTGTTTAGAACGCTTGAAGAAAAAATCGTATATGTCACTTGAAATAGATAGCTCTTTTTGTATTTCGCCACTTTCTGTTGCTCGTAACATAATATATTAAAATTTGAAAAATGCTTGGAGTGCAAAATTAATACAAAATATTTTTATATTGATTATAAAAAAGATAATTTATTTTCGGATAAGAAGTTTTAATGTAATAACTTCGTTTATATGAATAAATTGTTAAAAACTAACTTTTGCAATGCCAAAGTTAACTTTGACGTAAAATAAGGAAAATGCAGTTTGAAATTTAATAAATCTTAATATGAAAGTTGAACGATAGAACAAAAGTTTTAGTCTGTAATGCTCACACGTTGAATAATTTGTTTCAACTGAAACAAAATCACTTTTATCATTCTCGGATATGTAATTATAAATTTGAAAATGTTTCTGACGTGAATTTAATTTTGATAAAATATTTAATATGTATATGTACCTTTGTATTTGATTTCGTTATTTTTATACTAATCCAGATTTTACACTCACTGGCACCGAATAAATAAAATTATATTTTTAATTATACAAATGATTTACTAAATTTAATCATTATATTTAACAAAAATAAGCTCTTTTCGAAAATAGACAGAAAAATAAATAAGTGCCATTTGAAAAATCAAAGCTGCCTGCTCTAGCAGCAAAAACAAAAGAGATATAAGCAAAACAATAATACTATGTATTTAATTACAATTTTAAAATAGTGAAAAAACAAACTCAACTCAATAAACTCAACATTCATCTTCATCAGAAAAAATCTTTATCAATTTTAAATATGAACTTGAAATTAATATTGTATTGTCTTATCAATAATAAGCGAGATTACAAATTAATATGACCAAATATTTATTATAAAAATAGACAATAGGTTAGGTTATTTTAGGTATATGATCCTATAGCAACGGTGTATTAAATAAGAAAAAATATATGGAGAACATAGTTTTATTCTTAGCTGTAACATACATAATAGTAAATATATACAAATTATTGACACGCGGTGGTTCGATTCTTACCTGTGTTTAGGTCGAAATCTTAATCCCTTATCGAACTTTTTGCTGTATTTAAAATAAAATATATAAAAAAAACCTTTTTAAAAACCACGCTTATATTTAAATGCACTAAAAAGAGGAAAATAAATTTTTTCCTGATTATCCAAATTTTTTAGAAAGAAATAAAAGTGTGGAGCGCTTAATCATCATTGCGAAATATATAGTTTCCTGGCGCTCCACGCTTTTATTTCTTTCTAAAAAATTTGGATAATCAGAAAAAACTTTATTTTCCTCTTTTTAGTGAATTTAAATATAAGCGTGGTTTTTAAAAAGGTTTTTTTTTATATATTTTATTTTTTGCTTTTTAGTCTTGTCGTCTTGACATTATTCAATTGTTAATTGAACAAAAAATAGTTCATGTGACAGATGTCATTAGTTGTATTAAAAAAATAAATATAAGAGTGTCATATCTTGTAATCGGTTTTTTTTATATAATATTGTGTTGTCTCCTGGAATGAAACTACATGCAAAATTTCAGTGAGATCAAATGATAGGAAGTGGTCTAAAAATTGGTTACAAAATTTGACCGTGACTGACCGTGACAACAACACAGTGAGTTATTATATAAATAATATATAAATAATATATAAAACAGAAATTCTAAAATAATTCCGTTATGGTACATCAAAAAATTCCATCGTAAATATTCAGATCCGTTGTAAAAAGTTAAGGAAAAATCCCAACTTGTTGTGCGTTCATCGAATGACAAAACTCAACGATCTGTGCTATATTAATGACCGTATATTTTTGTCTCGTTCGTATAAACTGTCAGTGCGCAAATATTTACACCTGATGCATATGAAAAGGGCATGCGCTTACTCTCGTGTCTCGGTGAGGCGGTCATGCGACAGAATCACCCGGGCGACAGACCGAATAATCAAGTAAGAAACGGTTCTGTAACTCTCTGGCCAGTATGTTCTTTAAGGATGACGGAAAGTTAAAATTTCTGCGGACTTACTCTGGTAACACTGCACTGAACTTTGAAATTACAACAGTTGAGTAATTATACCTAGAAATACTGGGCATCATAGTGTCTCATGGTTTGTAGATAAAACTACATCATTTTTTTTAGAGTGTAGTTTTTAATATACGCAAACATTTTCTAACTAAGACGTTCAGAGGAATCCAAATTCAACTCTTTCAGCATCCACCAACACACGGGACAAATGTCATCGTATGCTACAAAACCGTTTTTACGGTACGCGTTGTTCTTTTTTTCTTCTTCTTGACTTGGAATATTTATATGGGTTACCTTTGACCTTCATTCAAACGTATTAGAAGACTTGTTGGGCTTCTTTCAGTGGTTTGTATGTCTGCTGCGTGTATCGTATAGTACGATAGTTGCATAAGTAAAACTCTTTTCCAATCAATTATTCACGTTTGCTGTACTAGTTGTTTTGGTTTATTTTTAGAATTTGGAAGGTTTTATGTCGGAAATTAAAAGCTTTGATTTCGTATTTACTGATAATGGAAATATACTAGGGTTACTGAAAGTGTTAAAAGTACTGGTTTCGTATTTATACGGGTTTGAAGTTACATTAAATGTTTTATATTTATTATGACATAGTATTGTTGATACTTTTTATCAGTAAATTTTGGTACAGAGTATAAAATCTAGTTATGCGTAAAAATTACATACATACACATTCAATATGTAACAAATATTTGTATTTCAAATTCTATTTTTTTAAAAAAAGCAAAAGAAAAAGAAAATTGATAATTTTGAATTTTGTACGATGAAAACATCTGTGGTTTATAATTTTCTGCAAGACAAGGAAATTACATTTACCATATTTATCTTCATTTATTTCACAACTTTATTTAACAAAAGAAGAAAAGCGAAGGCAAAGTTAGCGTTGAGTTTTTATTCATTTCTTTGCATATTTTTCCGTATTAATTTCATAATTTTTTAAAGCACACCATTTTATATAAAGATTTTTTTTTAATGAGAATAAGGTTAATTAAACTTAATGAAGTGAATACAGATTTTTGTATAAAAAAGGAATTTAAAAGTAGTACTTAACTTTAGTGTAAGATGTATAAAAAAAAACATTTTTTTTTTTGTTGGAAAGAATCTAGAATTTATTTTGTAAATAATAGATTTTTTTTTAAATTATATTTAAAGAAATTCATATTTTTTCGCACAGAAAAATTTCAATAAATTATTTCGATTTTTAATAACTGACGAATAAAAATAAGTTATGCAAAATATGATTTTTAATGACTATTTACTATTATTTTCATGTTAAATAGAGAGTATTACAAAAAACGAACAAGTTAATAATAATATAAAAACTAAATAACTTGAAAAACTTAACTTATGTAAATAAATTACAGTCAAGTATCATTTTTCAGATCTAAATAATTTTTTAAGATAAAATATGTATAGAAAGTTTTAGAGATAACGATAACAATAGTCAAACGATAACATTAACCGTGATTCTAATAAACGCATGCGCTATATTTACTTAAACAATACGTTATTTAAAAGTTAGTTTAACTGGGATAGCTTGCAGTTTGTACCTACTACATTTAGTATATTTTAATTTAAAACTTTTTTTTTATTATAAGGTATGACTATAGAATAAAATAAATACAGGTATAATAAATTTCAATAAAAAAAAATCATGCGTAGCATTTTTGTTATATGGGATTAATGTATTACATTCAGTAGAATTTATGTGCGATAGGTACAAAAGGTAAAATTTTAAAACGTTTGAGGCTTTGTAAAACTGTCAAACAAACGTTATTTGCTGATATATCGTATATTATGTACAGCTTCAAATATCCATCTTTCACATATAAAGAACAAAAATCTAGGTATATTTTGATTTTTCTGATTGAATTGAATATTTGATATTATTTTCTTCTCTATACTTTATCAATTTTTTAGTTGTAATAAAGAAATTTATGTTATGTCGTATTAATTTTATTTGTTTAAAATAAAACGGTTTTAGGTTATAGTTCTGTATTAATATTTATTAATAATCCACACAAGTTTACTGATATGTACCTAAAACAAATAATGCACATACTGAATTACTAATTTGTGAAATGAAAATACTGAAATATGTCAACAGAAAAAAAAAAACGATTTCGATCAGACTCAATGCAGAGTAGGTTAGGTGAAAAAGTTAATTTGTATATCTGTAATGAAAAAAGGAGAAACAATTTCATAATACTTAAAAATATTGAGATTTTTATATTTTTCCCAAAATTTCACAACATACTCAGTCATTGAATCGGCTTGTTAAGCTATACATCAATGACTGGCCAGTTTAACCGTAGACACGTGTTTTGACCTATAGGGTCTCATTAGTACGGTGCTTTGATCAGTGTCGGGAAGATACTGATGCAGATGTTAGTTCTGGCTAGCTTTTATACCAAGTACTTTGAAACGATGACAAAGAGGGGCAATTAATACCACCAACGCCATCTATACAATAATGCAATAAGCAATTATAGTAATAAATCTTGAACAAATAAATGTTCATATTGTCAATGTGAAATTTAAACAATTTTATTTAAAATTCTAGATATTTTGCAAAAATATGGATCGTTCAATATTTCTGCGATATACTTGTATTTATATTTTTTCTTACCAAATCTAGTCACATTTTACAGTTATCTACGTGAGACGTGTGTGTCGAATTACTATTTTATTAGTAATATTTTAGATATTTTTCATGTTGTATATTACGTGTGACATATTCGATTATACGTGTGTCATTTAATTATATTCCAAAAAAAATTTTTTGCTATAAATTACAGAATTAACAATATTAGAAATTTTTATGATTACAAAATTATATATTACGGTTCAGTATTTCTAAATGTTGGAATAATAATTTTCAAATTAGCCAACGAAATATTGTCATTTATTCTGAAGATATATTTTAATTTGTTTTAATTTTATTTTTTGATATTTTTACTTATCTGAAGAATAAATAAAATTGGATATACCAGCCCTAAGATAAATAACAAAATATTTTCGTATAATATTTAATGATAATTACAATGACTACTTACTAAATTTAATAACAAAATGCGTAAGTAACTATTTTCTGTTATCAACACAATTAAAATCTCATTTTTCTTATTAGAACAAAAAAGAGTTCGTCATTAAAATCTAATTTATAATGGCAAAAATGTTTTCCTATCTAGGTATCTGCAGCTATATTTTGTATTCTCCGGAGAATCAAACATATTACAATCTAATGGATTCTACATGTTTATGTGGTAAAGTCCAAAAGTTTGCTGTTTCACATATTTTACAGATGCTTCTATTTTTATATTTTGATTAATTAATGAAAGCATCTTTTGCACTTTTCCACTTATCTCGAAATTAGTTTTGTGTTTAATCGTAGTAATGATAATGGGTTTAAAATTGCGCTATGTACTAGCTTGTGAAACACAATAAAAATTTATTAAAACACATAAATAAATAACAACAGAACATAGAAACAAGTTACTAGACGTAACAAGATCATAACTAACTAGATCATAAAATTTATAAATTTTTAATTAAAGGAAGCTAATTTTTATTTAAATTAGTATCACTCATTGTTTAAAAATTGAAAAATTACTTTTTTACAAATTTAGAACTGCATAGATTATTATAGAAAAAATATTTATTAGCTATTAAATATAATATTTGTGAAATAGATAGAAATTAAGACACGAGTATTTTTAAAAATTAACGAGACTAGGCGAAATAATCTAAAAGAAAATTGTTGAAAGTTATTTCTACAAATGTTATCTAGTTCTCAATCGGTAAATCTCCCAATATTTTAATTGTTTATTTGTGAAACTCAATGGTCCCAACCAATGTGACCCAATCTATCTAGCAGTGAGTCTAATTGCAAATAAAATTCATTAAACAAATTAAAAATAAATCTCTTGTCCTAACCCTAACTTATAAAGCATGGACTTGTCGTTCAAAGACCGATTCTATCGTTTGTTTTGTTTTTCTGTCGTGTAATAGGCATTCAATATACTTTTTAGTCGTGCTATGATCTATTTTGGTCGTTTATTTAAGCAATTCTGTCATGCAATTATTTACCGGAACGAAAAATCTTTTTTGTCATGCGAAAAATTTATTCGGTTATGCTAATTAATTTTTCTCTTTAGTTTTACTCATACTTAATGTATAACAGTCCAGAAACTTTTTGACCTAACTTCGTGCATTATAGAATTATGCTATTTAATAACAAATATATATGGAGTAATCATGTAAACATAGGTTTTGCTTTATACATTAGCTTAGTGTCTGTTCTAGTCCGATGTTTTGTTCTTGTCTCTAAAGCCATATAGCTTAGCTTTGAGCAAAATTGGAACTATTTGTATCGATGTGCACTTGTTACAGTTACATATATAGCCTTTTCGTGGAATAGTTGACGATCGCCCGTCTTCCGCCGCTTGCTACGATGTGTTTAAATAGAAAATACGATTGGTTAGTTGCGTGTCTGGTTTCGGTCAATTGAACACATGTGATATCGAAGATATAATATATTGTGTATTACATACTTTGATTTTAATCAATCAGTATTTGTTTGTCTCTTGTTTTGTGTATGTTGTTTAGTTTGAATTGTTTCGATAAAGTGCGTCGTGTTCTGTTTTTAATTATTGTGTTTGTTACACAGTATGGTTGCGGTGGTCAGTTGTTTATTGGTAGGTGATAATTAAATTGTTTATGATTTTGCATTTTTGGACTATATATAATACATATTTATATACAATAAAATCTTTTTTTATTAATGTCAAAAGATAAACTTTTATTCTTGGGACCTGAACCTGCGTTTTGATTAATTAGTGAACCACATTCGAGTGAACCACAAACACGGACCAAACTTAGAAAATCTGAAGATGACTGAAAAGTCGAAACGCGTCATTGCTAAATACAATAATGTATCTGATAGGGAATTTAATTTTTATTCAGCATTGTATTAAGCTACTTGCTGTAAAAACCGGTGGTTTAGTTAAAAAAAAATATATCGTGATACATAATAATTTGTAAGGAAGCCAATCAAATAATTCAAGGGCAAGAAGTAATGCGTTTATATTTTATTTTCTTGTAAAAACGCATGTACCAAACTTATATTTATATTGTTTTTTATAAATTAATTATTTAATTTAATCATACATTTAAGAAATTAAATTAGATTTACATTTTGAACTCGTTAAATTTTAATTCAGAATTATTCGCTTAAAATTTGAAAATTTTCTGATACGTTGAATAAATAATATTAATAATTAATTTTGTATTTTCGAGCAGTAAGTGCTTTTTAAAATTTTCTATATATTTGCGATTTTTGAAGTTTATATTTTTCCTTTGACATAAAAGATATGAAAATGGAGAAAAATTTAATTATAATTTTTTTTTCAAGAAATATTAATTTCTAAGGGATATTTTCAAAGATAAAATTTAATTATTGAAATGTTTAGCATCATAATATTATTGAAATACAAATGACTTTTTTTCTTTTTTATATTTTAATCTATAAATGATATTTCATAGAATTTTATTTGATAATTTTTAACACTGGCTCAATTTTTGAGTGTTTTAGTTTATTTGTTTAGTCCTGCTTTTATGACAGGTACGTTATCTTAAAATCTGTAGTAGTTAAAATCAATCTTAAAATCTAACTCGTAATTATGCCAATTATGTTTCAACAATTTTATAATTAATAATATCTGTATAATCTTACAGATTGATAAGAGAAACAATAGAAATTTATAAAGAAAAATATACGATAACATTAATCCGTTTGATTAGTAACTGATTTAAATAAAATTTGGCTTTCTTTAATTAAAAATTTATAAATATTATAATCTAATTACGTATTTTGTTACTAAGTAACACGTTTCCATGTTCTGTTTATTTACTATAAATGTCATTTGTATTTTTTTTTTGTTTCTGATGAAGACGTACATTTAATTTGTCGAAACGTCGATAATTAATAAATATTAGTACATAATTAGAACCTAAAGCCGTTTTTTTTCTAATATAATGAATTCTGAAAGATTTTTACTATTTAACAAAGTTATTATACTTGTCTAAATTTTAAATATGAAAGTATTATTTTTGTCGATATGTTTTGTCAAATTTTAATATTTGTAGTGTAATATTTTTTAAAGAATCTTGGCCTATTTTGACGATATTCACATAATTTGATTAATTAGATACTTCGCATGATTATTACATGATTAGGCTTTCTAGCGTAACATATAATTCAATCACACCGAACCATAATTTGAGTTCTGTTTATATTTGCATAAATTTCAGTGCTGATTGTACTTAATGCTATTTAATATAGTGGACACACATGTCGAACCAATTTATTCAATACCTTAGTATTCTATTCATTATCAATTAATTAATTAATTACGCTGTTAACTGACAATGATTTAATAATGTTTTATACAACTGACCTGACTAAATAAAGGACATATACATTTTACTCGTATCGTTTATAATATTAGATAATTATAAATACAGTTTTATATCACAATACAATATGTAAAAATATGTATATACATTATTGAAATATTGACTATCTTATTAAAAATATATTAAAAATTCCTTAAATTTATATACTATAAATGTATATCATATGTTTGTTATAAAATACTAAATTATAAATTTAGAACAAGATAAATTATGATTATCATATTATCATCTTTTGCCGGAAATATGTATAGCAGCTGTTTTTTTTTTTTTTTTTTGATAATATTGATCACGTGTCACTTGAAATTGTCAGCTCAGCTGAATTGAATTTAGATGATTATAAATAAGTTTATTATTATTTTAAGCGTGCTTTACACGGTTATAATTTGTTCATAAAGATTTATTAACAGATTTTTTTTTTACAAAGTATCTAAAAATATTATAAAATTATAAAATAAAAGTATTTAAGTTTTGTATTAAAATCAACATTTAGATGAAACTCATCAGGAAAACTGATAAAAATAATCTTATATAATACCTAACATATTTGAATTAAGTTTTCAAAAAAAAAATGTTAAATTGTGATCGTGTAAAGCAAACTTTAGTAGAAGTTCCTTATATTATTTATTATAAAGTATATAATTTATAATCAAAACTTTTTTATCAAATCAAAGTGTACTGCACTCGTTCAAAAAAAGTTATTTTAAAATTTATTTCGAAATATCAACGTATTATTAGCGATTAGTATCATTTATCTTATATTTTCGTAAAGCCAAAGTCTATGATAAATACCAAAAAGGTGGAAAAAAAAGTTATATAAAAGAAAATATTTTTAGAGTTTTTCACATGAATGATTCACCGTCTTTTCAAACATTTTTCTTGTTCCTAATTACTTTTATTGATTTTTTTTATGTGCGTAAGATATTTTAAAAAATTACTGTAAGTTTTGATTATAAATTTATATGATTGTTTTTTTTTATGTAAATAATAAATACTTTAACTAAAGTTGACTATGAGTCAACAAAAATGCATCGTTTTATTAATAGCAATAATAATTATTAGAGGTGTTCCGAATATTTGTGGCCAAATATCAAATAGTACCAAATTATGAAAAAAACTTCCATACATTCATTATACGTTTATCATTAAACAATAATATTAAAAAAAAGCTATATACGTATTTCGAAAGCTAAGCTTTTATCATTAGTAGCAAAAGATAAAAGTTCGAATCAATGATCTAAGATTACACAAATACTCAACGTACCCAGTGGTCATAGATCTTTGCGCGCGGCGCGAACCAGGGGCCTTTGTGGTGCGAGTCTAACACGCTACGACTGACTTACTGACTGCCTATTTACTGGTGTATATAAGAAAAGTGAAAATCGAACAATAACAAATGATAATGACATTTAACAAAATTGTTTACATTTGTCACCTTATGACTTGTATCTCTTAAACACTCAATAAACATGTCGTAAATATGTACAGCTAAGAAAAAATAAAAATAAAACACACATAATTTTATAAATTTCTAGAAAAAAGTTATTATACAAAATATTCGTAAATTTTATTAGACATTTAAGTAAATTTGTTTTATAACTACATATCGATAAAATATTATCAGTTATTTAAGCAGAATTTATATGAATGATTTTGAAGCTATACTTTTGCGTGGACGTCCGATGAGTAGTTGCAATGGTATGATTGAGAGAGTGACTTGCGTGAGCGAAAGTTTCCAAGTAGTAAGAATACAAGAGCATGTATGAGAAGAGATATGAATGTGGATGAAGCTAAAGTTGCTTGTCTGAGTAGGAATGTTTGGAGGAAACTGATTTCGAGATAATGGAAAGAGTTTGTGCCACATCCTGTTAGGTACATGGCTTGAGTGTGTATGTATGTATAATACCAGCCATGAAAGCCTGAAGATTACTAACTTTGTTCTTGTTTTATATTTTCCGATTGTACATTCGACATACGCTAATAAGTCAAACAGTTACTATTATTGAATCAAATCATTAGCAAATCATTAATCTGTATGTTGTCTTGTTTCAGACTGTTCTCCATCGCTGACTTCTGTGATAATTGATACATCATCGGTTGTTCCAAGTGCGTAAAAGTGTGGGCACCTCTTGCCGCGAAACTACTACTCGTTTAACTTCAATTTGCAAATATGCAGCAGTGTCGTGCTTAATCACGTGCTCGCGTGTACCGATTTGAACCGTATTGTTGACGGGATCAAATCGCGGACCGTCTCCGAAAAATAGTCACGGCCGATTACATTGAACTAATGTTGACCAAAGTTTTGTCCACTATCACACGGCTCGGCAGAGCGCCACGAAAAAAATACGTTAACAGTGGATAATAAATACGGTTCGCGGTTACGCTCTTATCCTGAACGGTATTAGAAGAATTCTTTTTATTTTATTTTTCAATTCTTTGTTATTATATTTTGTTACCAGTGGTTCTTTGTCTTTTTGTGTATATTAGTTTTAATAAGTTATTTTTCGGGTTTCGGGATTATTTACTTTTAATTATTTTATATTGTTATTATTAACCAGTGTTAATGATTAAGTGATTTTTTTTTAATATTTTGAACTGGACTTTCATTGCGATAATAATTATTCACCAATCATGAGCAATCCGCCGAAAAATATTCGGAAACTGTCGTTTTTGAGTTTCAACAGAAACAACGAATCGGTAAGTTTTTATCTATTATCAATTTTGTATTATTTTTATAGGTTTACTTACGGCTTTATATTTTAGCACAAAATTAATAGTTATGAAATAAACTACTTATTAACTCATAACAAAAGCAATGCTTAACAAATTTTTATTATAAAATAAATAATTAGCAATTGACGGAATTCAGTCTTTTATATGTTTTTGTTAACTACTACGCTAACGTTTCGGCAATCTTTAATGCCTTTTTCATGACTTTGCAATGAATACAAATATGTATACATATAATACATATCGATATCCCGAGTTTTGTACGGGCACCTGCTATATCAAGGACATGGTCAAAATGTTCTATAACAGAGTAGATATCCACTATAAAAAAATAAATGTGAGATAACTTTTATTAATTTTTTTTTTTAATTTTTTCTTTATTATTATTCATTATAACTTTGAATTCTTTTCGATATCCCGAGTTTTGTACAGGTGCTGCTATATCAATGACATAGTCAAAATGTTCTATAAGGGAGTAGATATTCACTATAAAAAAAAAGAAATGTGAGACAAATCTTATTAATTTTTTTTTTTGAATTTTTTCTTTATTATCGTATAACTTTATAATATAATAACTTTGAATTATTTCGATATCCCGAGTTTCGTAAAGGTGCTGCTATATCAATGACATGGTCAAAAATGTTCTGTAAAAGGGTAGATATCCACTATAAAAAAATTAATGTGAAACACTTATTATTTTTTGTTTTCATATATTATTATATATTATAATTTTGAATTCTTTTCGATATGATCTTACAAATTTTATAAATTTTATATTAATGGAAGTCAATTTTAATTATTTATAATTTATAATATAAATATTAGAAGAATTATTTATCACGAATTATAAATTTTTAATAAATCATTTTTTTATCGGCTCTTATCTGGATTTAAACTGATTTAATGGATTAATTTCAACATCCACTCACTATATACGAAATGTATAAACAAAAAATCATTTTTTTACTGGATTAAATATAGCTTTTAATTATAATCCCGTTTTAATTATCAACAAATATTTTATGAGTATTTTAATCCAGGTTTTAAATATAAATCTCGTTTCAAAACAATCTTTAATGTTTCAATTGAATTATTTTTCTTGTATTATTTTGCAAAACATTGGTTTGTGTATTCATACATATTTTTTTTTTCTACACTGTAAAAGAAAAAAGTTGCTATTTTACATAAAACTATAATAGAAAAATTACATATTATTTCAGCAAAACGAAGGTTTACACAAATTTTCTGTGAAAATAATATAATTTTGTCGTTCAGAGCTTATTATATAAAATAAAACGGCTTTAGGTTTAAGTTTTGTATTAATATTTATTAATAATCGTCGTTTCGACAAACACAACTTCCATCTTCATCAGGAAAAATAATACAAATGTCATTTACATTTTGAATTAGCGATAAACTGCCTTATGACTCATAGATTTTTGTATTGTTTCAAATTCTCAAACTTTAGTTATTTCGAAGTTATGACGTTGTTTTCAAATTGAAAACATTACGCACTGGAGGTTTATTGGCCTTCACAAGTTTTTTTTTAATTGATCCAATTGATTCCCAATAAATATTTGTTAAATAAAGAAATTCGATACAGTGTTGGATTAAGCTTGCATAGAGCTTCGGGTTGTAATTTTTAAGGGGACCTTTGTATCAATCTGATTATTTTTTATTAATAAAAAGAAATCATATTAGGGTTATTGACCTCTAAATGAATTAGGCAACTTACAATACTTTAATTTTATATATTGCATATATTACAGGTAACTTATTTTTATTTTTACTCTATGTTAACAATAATTAATTGACATTCTGAAGGTCTTTAGCTTAAGTCACGCCAGAATTTAAATAATAATGATATTACACAGTATCATTAAATATAAAAATTCCATATTTTAACAATAGTAAGAAATCTTTCACAACTCATTATATTAAAATAAAACGGTCTAGCATTTTAGTTCTGTATTAATTTTAATAATAATCGACATTTCGATATACTATACGTACATCATTAAAAGGAAAAAGTGATACAGTAAATAAACAGAACATAGATCAAGTTACTAGATAACATTATAAGTAAATAGATTATAAAATTTATAAATTTTTAAATAAAGGAATGCAAATTTTATTATTATTATTGAAATTAATACATTTTTATTTTAAAGCATATTTTGTTTATTAAAATTAAAATGTAGGGGCTTTAAAATCCCGGTAGGGGTCTGGCTACAGCCCAGTCAGTTCATTCCTTAATCCGCCACTGATTGAATAAGAAGTTATCAAAATAAAATAACTGTTTCTCATTTGATTAAATCATAATTATTGTATTTATCTATAATAAATAAAATACTCTATTTTAAGTTGATATTAATTTTATCTGTTATTCTAAGCAAATCGATATTAATTGTATTTGCTATTTTTAGAACTATGTAAATTAAGTTAACTTATAGATATTTATGCAGAATGAATTTGTAATTTTGAGTGATGGTATAAATTAAAGTAATTTAAAAACTGTCCCAAACAGTGAAGAAAAAGTTTGAAGATTTTTTTGATAAAATTAATTTGATGTTAAATCAAATTTCACAGATTTAATTTAAATATGGATAAAAATAAAGTTGAGCTTGAAAAAAGTTTTGAGCTTGAAAATGCAAACAAAAAATGCATACAATGTTTACGAATATTGCTCGTGGAAGAAAATAAGCTTAGGAAAAAATTGACAACGGTCGTAGTCGTAAGATTATTTATAATTTATTGTTTATCTTTCAATTTTTATAAAGGTTTAAATATTAAGAAATTTGAAATTCAAAAATTATTATTTAATAAAATAAAAAATCTTTCTGAACTCATTATATTAAAATAAAACGGCTTTATATTTTAGTTCTGTATTAATTTTTATTAATAACCGAAGTTTTATCATCATTTTTCCTGATTATTAATAAAAATTAATACAGATCTGAAACTTACAACTATTTTATTTTATTTTATCGAAATTAGGCGTTATATTATCAAACTGAAATATATGATTTTTTTTACGTATTAATAATTTATTGGTCAATAATTTATTAGATTTTTTTTAATACATTTATCGAAAACAAAAATATATGAATTTTATTACTTAGATAAAAGTTTATTGCTATTTTTATTAGGTAAATACACTTGAATATATTGTTTGTGTTCTGTGTTTTCTTATTACTGCAAAATAATATATATTTGTCAAGCATTTTTAAACTTCGTGGGGACGGCAAAACGTCATAAATTTACATAGACTTATAAAATTCGCTGACTGATTTACTAAACTATGTTTAAACAATAGTAAACGAAGTTGTCCCTTCCTGAATTTTGGTACACAAATAAACAAATATATTATAAACAAATTGTAATAACCAATAAATGGGTACAAACTTCGTGAAGGCGGTAATAAGTTATTAACTTATAAATTACTCGCAAAATTCCATGATTTATTTACTAAAATATGTTTAAACAATAGTAAACTAAGTTGTCCGTTTCTGAATTATGGTACACACATAAACAAATTGTAATAACCAATAAATAAGTACAAACTTCGCGGAGGCGCCAATAAGACATTAACTTATAAATTACTTGCAAAATTCTATGATTTATTTACTAAATTATGTTTAAACAATAGTAAACCAAGTTTTCATGCCGGTCTAATTTTTGCACCTCGATATTTTTTTCAAATATTAATACAGTTGCGTTCTAATTCAGTTATCAGCTAACAAATTTATAACATTTCTTTCATTTTTCTTCTATTTTATTTAATTTAAAAGACAGCTGTCCTTGATACAAATTTTCTGTCTTTTATTAGTCCGGTACAGTCTACATTATTAAAACTATTTGTCACATGTTTTATTTAAATGCAATTAGCGATACATGTATGTGTGTGTGTATGTTATGATCAATTTAAAACTACACATTTAAGTACCGATAAATGATTAAACAAAACGCACAATTATGTATCGATTTTTTTTAATTCTACAAAATAGAACTATATTGTTATTTGATATGAAATAGACAAATTGATATTAGCTTTCAAACATACGTACGTATTTATTATATTGATATTAATATTTAATCAGTATGCATTAAAATTATTATAATTTATTTGTGTCAATGTTTGTATTAACTATAAATAACTAAAATAAAATAAAACGGTTTTAGGTTGTAGTTCTGTATTAATATTTATTAATAATTAACGTATACTTAATTTAATAATTTTGTATTTTGAAATAAAAGGCTTGAAGTTATAGTTCTGTAATATTTTAATTAAAATACTACGCTTCGATACACTAATATAATGAGTTCTGAAATATTTTTCTTTACTTTACACTGTCTATTTAAAAAAAGTTTTATTTTTTCATGTAAAACTTATAAAAATAAAATTAAGCGAGTTTATAAAAACGTGTTAAAAGTGATATATAATATCTACTTTCATATGACTTTAATCAATAACATTGTTTTTGTTGTTTGTGAACTTTTTTGAAATATGTTCTGGCATTTTTCCAATTCCTTTTTTTTTGTGTTTTGTGATATGACTTTTTATTGCTGAAATATTTTTCAAATGTAAATTTCAAACATTTAAACAATATATCAATACAAATAGTAATCAGTATTCATATTACGAGGCAGACATTTTTTTTATATTAGAATTTTTTTATTGTAAATGAATTCATGAAAATATTAATGTCAAAAGATAAACTTTTGTTCTTGGGTCCTGAACCTGCGTGCGTTATGATTAATTATAATGTTATTAAATTCCCTATCAGGTTCGTTATTGTTTTTAGCAATGACGCGTTTCGACTTTTCAGTCATCTTCAGATTTTCTGGACCAAACGGACCAAACTCAGAAAATCGGAAGATGACTGAAAAGTCGAAACGCGTCATTGCTAAAAACAATAACGAACCTGATAGGGAATTTAATAACATTGTAATTAATTCATGAATATATTTGATAATTTTTATGGCAATTTTAAAAAAAATTTAATATATAAAATATTTAGAAATATCTGTTAACTTTTTAAAAATAATTATTAAATTTTTTTAGTAAGTATTATATAGAGTGTATTTTTTAAATTGCTAATTTTATTGAAAGGAATTTAATTTTAAAAAAATTTACATAACTAATATTCTTTTATATTTTTAATATATTTTTTATTTCTTTCGGGAAATTATGGAAAATAACTTAAAAATTCTCGAGATTTTTTTAAATATTATTTTAAAAAATCGAATAATTAATTTTATTTCGAAAAATAAAATGTCAGCTAATATAAATTTTATTTTTGTGGTTATTCATTTTTAACTAAAATTTTAATTTTAAATTATTTATATTTTTTAAAAAAGATTTCAATTAAAATGTGGAATAGAAATTTTTATAACAATTACTGTAGTCATGATAACTAGAAACAACTATTACGTAATAAATTACAATAATACAATAACAAAAATAATGGCCCACTTATTCCCTGTTTTGTTTATGAAATAGTGCTTTTATTTTTCACTTTAAAATAAATTTATGTAATTCTACTTTAAGTATGTTATGCAATTTACAGAAAGTAAGCAATTTTACATACTTATTAGGTTATTTTTACTTACATTATGTGATTATTATGAATTATATAAAAATTACAGAATTTTGAGGTAGAAATACAGAATATTTGTAGTGAAATGAAATTACAGATTTTGTATAGTAAAATTTTATTACTATTTTTCTGTAATTTTGCTATATTTTTTACAGTGTATGGTTTATGTCGCCAACTTTATCCTCGTGGATTATAACCATAATATGCTTGTTGAATAATAATAATATACTCTAACTTATAAACATGTAAATTTTAGCTTGCATATAAATAGGTCATTATGCAAATTTCTTTCTTTTAAATTACAAAAAAATATTATTTCCAATTTATAAACTTTGTTTTTAGTCGAACGTGATGTCATTTGAATGGAGGTACAGAATGGTACACAAAATCACCAATTTATTATTCTTCCATCTAAAACATTGTCATATCGTTTTTGTTTTTGTAATTATTTTCATGCAATTTTCACGAACATCATAGACAGCGCAAACAGAACCTCCGTGAACAGTTGAGTTAAAATGTAAATGAAAAATTACTACCTAACTCGCTTTCCAGTAGCGGACCGTAGTTGGTGCTAATGGAGCTGCAGGCTCCCATATTTGTTCCGGGGCCCCTACATTATACATAAATTTTATAAAATTATAAAGTAGATGGAAAATGTTGACAGGAAATTAAGTGCATAAATAAACTCTAGTTTATTAGCATGCGACTAATTTCGGTATGTATACAAATGACATTGAGGACGTTGAGTCGTTGAGCACGTCGAATTAATAAATATTAATACAGAACTTAAATCTAAAGCTGTTTTATTTCAAAAACTATGCTTGTCTACAAAATGACTTTTTACACAAAAATTTTTTTTTCAAAGAAGCTAGGGGTCCCAATACGTTTTTAGTCCCAGATCCCAAAATTTTTCGGGGTCCGCCACTGTTCGTTCCAGTCACATTGTTTTTCGCATTTTATCGATAATTGAGAAACTTTCATATCTAATAATTTCCACATTGTAAAAGGTTAGATTTGGATGTTTACACTTGGCAGTTATTTGTTCATTATTCGTTTCACTACACAAATCAATAACTGTTATGTTTTTTGTTGTATTTTTTATTGTGTACGGTGTTTTGTGTAGGTTTTTATGTATTTTTAACTAACTATTATAAAGATAAATTGGATAAACATTTGTTGTTTTTGTATTTTTAATTTATAGATTGTACATTACAAAAAAAAAGTGACACAATATTAAATTTAATTATCAGTATTCTCACCTTATACCTTTGACACACAACCAAATTTATTGTAGTTTTCCTCATGAAAATCTGTATTTTCGTCATAATTATTATACATAATTATGTATACGCGATACGAAATTTTCCGAACTAAGCTAAGATCTACATCATAATACAAATTAATTTGTCAAATCAGTAGTGAGAAGAAGAAGAAGAAAATCGCTACGTATGTCTAACAAAATCATACACTTTTAGTTTTCCGAAAGGACAGATTTTCATCCTTAAAGATGTTGTCTATGATGTGAAACAATATTTTGAAGTTTAACAAAAAAGGCTTAAGTTTTTAACTAATTTTATAGAATTGGTACATTATAATTTTTTTTTAATTTTACTTGTTTTGTAAATGTAATTTTTTTATAAAAATGTGATATCATGTAAATTATCACAGTGAAATTACAAAATGTTGTTATATTTACCGTTAAAATCTATGTAAAATTACATCAATTTAAGATACATTTTTACAAGCTAACCAATAAAATATTGATTTTGTTATTTTATCATATTATGGTGAGTTTAGAATTTTTCTTGATATTACAATATTGTCGTAATTTTTTATTTATGATTTTCGTTCTGGAATTGACAATGTAAATCGTATTATACAATTTTATTTCAAATTATGTATTTACTATTTGCGTGCAATCGGAATTGTTTCGAAAACAAATTAGTATCATCAATCAATTATTTATTTTCCAATTGGTTGATAAAGTAGATTTATTAAAAAAAAATTTTTTGTTTTATAGACACATACTCAAAAGCAGGGTTTCAAACTGGCACTGAATCGAAAAAAACCGTTATTTTTGCTGGAACAAAAACCGGAACTGAACCGGAAAAAAATATCAGTTTATTTCGGTTCAATACATGTTCAAACATTTTATTTATTTTTTATTTTTTGTGGATGAGTACGTAGTTATTGAAATTGAAAACGAAATTAGGGATCACTTTGAGTAAGGTGTATTTTTTGATAATAACTTTGCTAAATAGTTTAAATAAAAATACATTGGAAAATATTTTAATAATTAGAAGTAATTTTCATTTTTTCTAATTATAAATAAATAAAAATCTTGTATATAAGAATTTGTTACGTTAACATATGTTATCTTATTATTATATAATTAAAACATATATTCAAATTATATTAAATTTTTAATAATAAATTATATTATAATTATATACTTCTAATTATTATACCTTTAATTAATTAATTATTATTATTATTCATATTATATTAATGTAGTAATTTGTGTAGTATGCTTATTATAAAAGTAGGAATAAAATGTTCTAAATTATGGTAGAAAATAAGCTTTTAATAGAAATAAAAACATTTTAAAAAAAAGTTAAAAATTAATCACTCGGAACTTTTTCAATAAATAAATAAACAAAATCAAGAAAAATAAAATTATAATTTGCCCTGAAATTGAATATAATGTAATTGCTGGTTTATTCATAACCAATAAGAACCAAGTAAATTTTCATATAATTTAATAAAATTTTATCCATCGTTCACTCTGTATTTATGAAATTTTGAGAGTAAAATTTTCAGCTTTTAAAGCTTTTTGTTGAGTAAGGTCACATACAAAATAAAGTATTTTATCCTGCTAACTTCGTAACATCTTATTTCTTTTACATTGAAGTTTTTCAAAGAAAATATCAAAGTTGCTTGTTACAGTTAACTTGATTCCTAAGTAAAAAAAAACTAAAAAAAAAAAAAATGGAAAATATTTTATCGAAATTTTTTACTTATTTTATATACACTGTAAAAAAGAAATAGCGAAATTACAGAAAAACAATAATAAAATTGACAGAAACTCTGCTACAGAAATGTGGTTGGTCAGTAATTAATTAATTTTTAAAGTAATTCATTAATCAATATTATTTATAATTGTTGTTTGTATGACCCAAGATATATTGATACGCACACGTAAAAATATGAACCCAATACATATTGTATGCAACATTGAAATTATTATTGAAGTTTAACCTTCATAGGATGTCATTGATATTATTGATTTTGTCATTATGTAAAAATACCAATTCTAATTCTAAAAGAACTTTATCGAACACGTGTACGTACAATTGAAGAAGAAATTGAAAAAACAATTCACTTAAAAGTTTCGAGATATTGTTGACTGTAGTTTATTTGGACAGTAAAATCGAAAGAATGCGAGAAAAAATTAATTTTAAATATTTATTTATCACTATAGTTATTATTAATAATTATTTTACAAAATACACACTGCTTTATTTTTGAATTTTTTTGTAAGTAAATTAACGTAATTGTAACCCACAAAATTACAAAATGTAAACATTGAGGGCATAAAACGTTGTCATCAATGAATAAACTAAACTACTAGATTATCAACTGTTTTTGAAGCATTTGTTTTATTTCAGTATACATTCAATATACATTTTTTTAAAATACTGACATCTATAAATTTACATATTAAACTTGTGTAAATCAGTTGTTCTATAGGTTTTTATGTAAAACTACCGATTTTTTTTACAGTTTACATACATACACAATCATGCTATGTAACCAAAAGGGTATGGTGCAAACTCTTTCCATTATACCAAAATTAGCTTTCTCCAAACATTCCTATCCAACTTCATCCACATTCATGCTCTCATACATGCTCTTCTAGTCCTACTACTTGAGAACATTCGCTCACGCAAGCCATTCTCTCATTAATACCACTCCATCTGTTGTTTTATCTTATTATCCTTTTATATAACATACTTATCTTTGAGTATATATAATAGGTGGTTTAATTTCACGTATGTGTTGCTTTACAAACAGATATTTTGTTAAGCATGTAATCTAATATTGGTGTGTAGAATTATGTTAAGTACTACTTATTACTAGTATTCATGATCTATTCCTTTCTGTTCTTACAGTAAATATCAGAGTTCTTATATTACCAAATAAGCACTTTTGTTAAATAATTTGTTGGAATAAAGAGACGAACTATATATACTAATATTAACTAATATTAAGAACGTGGGGCGCATGCGAGTGTTGGGAGTAGCTGTCGATGCTCCACGTTTTTCTGTATGGGGCTAGGAGAAATTATTTTAATAATAATAATAATAATAATTTATTACTCAAAAGAATTACAAAATTCCTTTTACAGAGTAATATTAATATTTTTAAATTTAAACATAAAGTTGTCCGCCGACTAAATGTACATTATTTATCATTACATAAATTCAAATTTCTTACACTTAAAAACGTGGTATATTAAAAATGTTTTTTTAATTTAAATAATTATCGAATTTACTTTATTATTCAAATAATTAAATTAATTTAACAATTTTATAGAATATTTTAACGCTTATATAATAAAATATTAGATAATGATGTAACAAATTGTTTTTCATGAAAATATCAAATTTTATAAGAAATAGCTCTTTTATTTTATAAAATAACGGTTTCTTATAATATAATGAGCAAGATAATCACTCTGTCATAGCTTTTGGTTACGCCAGTTATGAAATAATAAAGATCGAAAGTTTTGCTTACATAATAATTGCTTATATCATTTACCAATTTATTTTCTGAAGTTTCAATAATGATATTGGAAATTATTTTTCGAGTGTTTACAATTAAATTTGCATCTTGAAAGCATTGTAGATTCTCGTTATAAACTGAAATCAGAGAGGATTTGCTCTTGTTAAATTTAAATATATAGCAATGTGTAAACATTATTTGTATAGCATCCATTATAATTTTTGTATTTCGTTGATATTTTAACGAAATTATTCTAATAATACTTGCAAATTAAGAATAAATCATTGTTATGATAATTCTCTATATCTTATATGTATATATATATTAGAGTGTCCGTTAAAACAAACATTTTTCCAGCAAGGTTAAAATCGATAAATTTACATCGAAACAACATCAGAAATAATAATTTTTTCTTTTTTTTACGAAAGTAACAGGTTCCTCCACACAATTGAAAAACGCGTGTTAATACATATATAGTTTATATCGCGTATGTATTAACACGCGTTTTTAGAAAATTTCAATTGTGTAGAGGAACCTGTTACTTTCGTAAAAAAAAAAGAAAAACATATTATTTCTGAAGTTTTTTCGATGTAAATTTATCGATTTTAGCCTTACTGGAAAGTTTTTTTTTTTTTAACGAACACTAAAATATATATATATATATATATATATATATATATATATATATATATATATCAAATTTTGTATGATTACAATACTTTTCTTATCATATGTGATATGACGGTCGGTAAGAAAACTTGCATTTATTTATTTTAATTACTTGAAACTTCTACTTGCAGAAAAAAATAATGAAAACATTATTGTTAGAAAAAACGGGACAATTTCTTAATTACTAATTTAGTTAATTTCTTTTTCCCTTTGCTTATTTTAACAGAGCTGTCGAGTTTATTTTCTGTTGTGTTCGGTAAATTAATAATTAGATTTTCGAGTCTATAAACCTTATTTGCCTATCGGTTTAATGCTATCATTACACACCTTTTAAACTCAATTTGTTCTAAGTTACAAACTAATTACGAATTTATTTAATTAGCTGTCGCTTATTAAAGACACAAATATATGTACCGGGTCGATTTTTCACGATCACGGTCAGGGTTATATAAAAAGGAGTGGGCGAGTCTGGCACCAATTTAACATATGTATATTGTGCCTGCTGCTTCGATTGATGTGGATAATTTAAATGTTTTACTCAGGCCTACAAACCGTTATATTTCGTTTCGTTCTGGTTTTCTTTCCGGTTCAATTAAAAAAATATATTTGGTTCCGGCTTTCGTTAAAATATATTTAACCAAACAAAGTGTCATGGTTTTTCTGATACAATTTTTTATATTTTGCAAATTAATTTTTTCTTTTTTTAGTAGGTAGTAATGATAATAAATTAGTAATTTTAATAAAATTTAAATTGTATACATTTTTTAATTTTTATAAACAAAATTTATTTTATCTTGAATTTTATGACACCTCCACCAAAAAACTCACATTTAGTTGTTTCATATAATATACAGAGCGAGTGTAATATCTGGAACTATCGCAATAAATCTTTTATTAAACGTTTTTGAAAAAAATCCTCGAACACGTCAATTTTTTTCTTAAATTAGACATATTTTACTGTAATCGTCACTTAAAGATCGTCTTTTGTTTTTGAGTTATGACGTAAGCGATAATTTTTTTTAATGGAAACCTATATTTTTATTATTGATTTTGGTAGTACTTTTTATTCCGTTTCCAACCATATAAAATTTTAAATATGTTACATTTGAAAAAAATTGAGAAAAATAATCTTAAAGTTTTAATATTAAAAATCAATTACACAATTTTTATTAATAAAATAGTTTTTGAAATTTGGAAAAAGCAAAATAATAACACTTATTTTATTATGATATTTATAAATTGCCTAATTCTTACAGTTGCAGCTAATTTTTTTGTGTTTTATACACTAATAACTAGATTCATTTTGCCAATTTAATTAGTTTTTAATATTAAAACTTTAAGATTATTTTTCTCAATTTTTTTCAAATGTAACATATTTAAAATTTTATATGGTTGGAAACGGAATAAAAAGTACTACCAAAATCAATAATAAAAAATATAGGTTTCCATTTAAAAAAATTATCGCTTACGTCATAACTCAAAAACAATAGACGATCTTTAAGTGACGATTACAGTAAAATATGTCTAATTTAAGATAAAAATTGACGTGTTCGAGGATTTTTTTCAAAAACGTTTAATAAAAGATTTATTGCGATAGTTCCAAACTTTACACTCGCTCTGTATATAAAATAATTAAATGTGTTTTTGGTGGAGGTGCTATGGTATATGTATATATATATAATATATAATATATATATATAATATATAATATATATATATAATATATAATATATATATATATATATATATATATATATATATATATATATATATATATACAACTTAATGTCAGTTTTTTGGTGGAGGTGCCATGAAATTCAAGAGAAAATAAATTTAGTTTATAAAGATTGAAAAATGTATATAATTTAAATTTTATTAAAATTACTAGTTTATTATCATTACTACTACTAAAAAAAGAAAATTTAATTTGTAAAATATAAAAAATTGTATTAGAAAAACCATGACACTTTGTTTGGTTAAATATGTTTTAATTAAGTTTATTAGTTTCCGAAATTAATAAATCGACCTATATCCAATACCTTATACAAATACATAAAAAAAATTGAAATTTTATTTACTTTATAATTTTATTTCATTTATATTATTCAACAAAATAATATATATATATATATATATATATATATATATATATATATATATATATATATATATATATATATATATATATATATATATATATATATATAGAAAGCATCAACCAATAAAAGCACCTAAAACAAAGCAAACAAAAGTTTTTTCTTTTTTTGAAATAGCATCGATATCACCCTTTCGCAACATTCCCAAAAATATCTATTGCTGTGTTTATTTATAAAAAATCGTCGTATATACGACATTGACAGCATGCCTCTATATCTATTTGCCAACACCACCCAAATACAAGCCCACACAGCATTTGGGCACTGGAACAACTTTCGTTGTAACCAATTGATGGTGACCTTGACACAGCGCGTGCTTTTTTTGGCCACTTGGACCCATGCGCGCACGTGTCCCCGCTCTTGAATCAGGAATAGCAGCGACCGCCACCCGTTGTCGGAGAGACTGCCCGCCGGCATGGCTGGTGATAGTGCAGACATGCTCTGCGGTATATAGTATATATAGATGGCGGTAGGACTACACGAATGAAACACGGTGTTAGAAACGGTTACGTCTGCGCGTATCGATCCAGCGTGCTTAGCCCGCCCGTAACCCATCTCGTGAATATCAGCTGGAAGCCCGACTGGCCTGGATGCTAGAAGTTACGGGTGCAGCTGATAGTGGAATAAACCCAGCTGGGTGGATGTCTCATTGCTGTAAATGCTCACAAATGCGGAATTATTTCTACACCACTAGATATAATTCTCATACACGTGTATAATCATGTTATGGCTTTTGCAATAACTCTTTTTACTTAAGCACTAGTTTTTGCCAGATATTCCTATACAGAAATATATAAATACTCTGAATTTAGGTATCATTAATTTCTTTTGTCAATCTATTTGCTTACTTAAATATTTTTTAAAAATACGAGACTTATTTTTAGCTCTAGTTGTCATAATCTGTAGGTCGCAAGTATTAAGTTAATTGCAAAATGTTTTGTGAAAGGTTGGCACGTTTAATTTTAGTTTCAGTTATTTTTAATAGGAATTTTTTTAAATAAAAACTAATATTACATAAACGATAATATGTCACTGTAAATTAAGTATATTATTTAACGACTAGATATTATACATTGGCTAACAATTTTTGGTTAGATTAAAAAAAGAAAACCGATTTTTCAAAATTAATCGACTCTATCAGTAAAGCCAGGTGGACCTTAAAACACAAGAATATGTCATACTTTTATATATTACTACATGGAAAAAAGTGTTTTATTAAATATTACATGAATTCTGGCAAATAAATGGTATGTTGTTTTAAATTTTTTTACTAAACTATTTTACTATGGTTTCCATTTTTTTGTCGTAAATCAAATGTTGTAAATGTCACAACGTCTTGAAATTTACTATTAAATAATATTAAATAATACAACACAAATATTTTCGTACTAATTATTATAGTATTTTTATATACTTTTTTCAAAATTGTGTAAAAAAAAAATTCAGTTAGTCTGTGATGTACAGTCAATATTTTTACAATAAAGTTATTGCAAATATTTTTACCACAAAATTCTAGTAAAAGTTAATACAATTTATTGTAATTTTATTGTCACAATGATAATGGAAAATTTAATAAGTTAAATAATTACTATAATTATGATTTATTATAACCATAATTGTGATTAATACACTACTTAATAAACTACTTTTCAATTTCGATTACTGAAATACTTTAGAATACAGCCATAGTTCGAACTTGCGATTCATACATTTACGTTTCTAGCGAAAGAGAAACTAAACCCCTACAATAAATTAAGAATCGGTTAAGTTCTGTTATGTGTTGACAATGGTAATGAGTTTGACAATATTTCTAAAATTATCAGGAGTAATAAATTAAAATTAAACGAGCAATTTTTACACTGTAAAAAGTTTTTATATTATTTGTGAACATTATATGTAAAATGTTAAAACTGTTTATGTAATTATGTGTAATTTTATTTTACAAAAATATTATTTATATATAAAATTACGTAATGTTTATGTAATTTTCTAAATTTTTATTGAAATTTACAATAAATAATATTACATGTTTAGTAATGTAATTGGAATTTATATGAATTATTATTATTATATTATTCTACATTAGTTACTCAGTAATATAACCAGTAATTGTATGCCAATAATGGTTTACACAAAATCTAAACTGATTTTACCGCATTTATTTATTTTTTTAATTACATGGTATGTAAAATTATTTTACATGTAAAATTACATAAAAACCTTTTAAAGTTTATCTATTTAAAGCATTCAACTCTTCTTTAATACGCAAAGCTCGGTTTTTCTGATATTAACCCTTGAAACTTATATCATTCCCGGTACCAACCTCAGACATTAGCGCGCTGTACCCAAAACCGATGTTTTCACGCTCGTCTGCAGAAGCAGCATTGAAGCCCGCCGTCGTATAGGTCAGTGTGCTGAGCCTGGTGTACACTGGACGGTGGAGCAATCTAGCCGGCATTACAAGCTTTTGCTCAAACTACCCTTGCAGGTGATAATCCAGCTGGTGATGGTGCGCGTGCGCTTTCACACACACACATACACACCCCGTGAACTTGTGTCTTTCGATGACATTTCTGTGCGTTTAGTACTTTAGTACCTCGCCGATCTCGGGTACGTTAACGTGGTGCCGTCCCCTCATGCTGTTGCTATCACAACTGTCTCTCGGACTTTTGACTCAAAATTTTACCTCATTATTTTTTGGTTCTTGTTCGGTTTGATTGCTGTGTGGATGAATAATTTTTGAAGATATCGGAAGTGAAAATAATGGTGATGGTGTTATTGTCTGCGAATGGAAGCAACATTAAATTAATTCGTAATTATTATTAATTGAAAGCACGATTACCAGTTTAGTGTTTCTATGTACGTGTGTGTGTGTCACAATATTAGTATCATTTATTCACCATCATTGTCTGTCATCGCATCTCATTGACTTTATGGAAATATTTTATAAATTGCGGATATTTAATATATACTACTCTAAAATTTTACTAGTATTCTTGCAGCAGCGTTAACAGAATATTCTGTCTCTTTATAGCAAATAGTATTTTTTGTTTAATAGTAAAAGACAAAATATTCGGTAATGTTATTATATTGGTCTGTTTACTGTATTCTACAGATTTTATTACATGAAATGGTAGAAAGAAACAATTATTTTCTAATTAATTTTACAAATATGTATTTTGACATAATGCCAATATCCTGTATTATCTATAACATCTATAGTGCAGTAGCATCTTTTTGTAACCTATAAATTTTTCTATTTATTAGAAAAGATAAAAAATTCGATAATACTATAGAGTTTATAGAATAATATAGAATATCACCTATAAGACTTATAAGTGTTATAGTTTTAAAACAAAATATATTAAAATTGTTCGGTACATTTTTTATCATTAAAAATAAGAAATAATATAAATAATAATATCCAATATTTTCGAATTTAAATATATAACAAAAGAAATTATACAATTAATGAAACATACATGAAACCTTTAGCGTTACACATCTTGTAACTTATAGGTTTTACATGTATGATTGGAATCTGGTCAGAAATTAAGCATTTGATTAAGGTTTTTTCAAATATATTTTTAAAATATCTGAATTTCTAGTTTTTCGAATAATAGATAGATACTTTGAAAATATTGATGATTTAATTACATTTGACATAGCTCAAAATTTAGAGAAATTATTATTTAATAATTTAATAATTATAATAATAATTTAATTATGAAAACTTTATATACTTTGTACAAAAATATTTTTATAAAAAACAGACTCAGTGAAAATCAATTAATAGTTTTAGCAATTTATTTAACAGTACTTGAAACAATTGAAGATTTAATTACTCTACTTGATTGGTTGCAAAAGTTAAAGAAATGAAAACATATAATTTTGAAAATCAAATACTTTATACATAAATATCCACGTATATTATTTTTGACATAGTCATTGACTAAATTTGTTAAAATTTTCATATATTATTCTGAATTTCTGATCGTGTCTATAACTTTTATAAATCTTAAAATTAAATTGTAAATCCTAGATACTTATTGCATTTGTTTAATTGTTTGTTTAATTTGCAGATTTATGAAAAAATCTATTGAAAACATACATTTTCTTTTTACGAATTTTAAAAAATCTAATATATATTTTTCATTTTTGATAATCAGAGAAACAGTTTATTTAAAGTTTTATAAAAATTGTAAATAAATATTCTAAAAATCTGTACCGGTAAAAATTAGAAAAAATTAATTCTTTCGGCCGTTACTTTGTGATATTTCATATTGAAGTAAATTAATAAGACACTTTTTAACTTTGATAATTTCACTCTTTATTATAGAATCGTTACTGCAGTTTCGCCAAACATTGGCTTTGTCGAACTGTACATATTACATTAAATTTAATGTAATATGTACAGTTCGACAATGCCAATGTTTGGCGAAACTGCAGTCACGATTCTATAATAAAGAGGGAAATTATCAAAGTTAAAAAGTGTCTTATTAATTTACTTAGAAAAAATTGTTTGTATTATTAATTTATTGATGAGATTCTGAATAATTTTTCTATATTTATAAATTTACAGAATTAAACAAAATTACAGTGTTTTTCAGTTCATATTAAAACAATATGATTCTGTTTCATTTTGTAATAGAAAATGCACAGAATCTCAAATTTATATCATTCTAATGAAAAGGCTTTAGAATTAAGGTCTGTATAAATTTTAATTAAAAATCGACGTTTCAACGTACTCTACGTATATCTTCATCAGGAAAAATAAAACAAATGACATATAAAATAAATAAACAGAATATAGAAACAAGTTATTTGGTAACAAAATAAGTAACTAGATTATAAAATTTATAAATTTTTAATTATAGGAAGCCAAATTTTATTTAATTCAATTACTAGTCACACTAATTGGTGGTATCTTTTTCTTTATAAATTTTTATTGCTTCTCTTTACAATCTACTGTTAATATTGATTGGTCTTGCAATTATTATAGTATCTTCGAATTTTATATCATTTTATAATCTAGTTACTTATTTTATTACCTAGTAACTTGTTACTGTGTTCTGTTTATTTATTGCATATGTCATTTGTATCATTTTTCCTGATGATGATGTACGTGGAGTATATGGTAATCGTCGATTTTTAATAAAAAATTAAAAAAGAACCCTAAAGCTTTTTTATTTTAATATAATGAGTTCTAAAGTTTTTTTACTGTGTATCATTATATTTAAACATAATATTGTAAAATTATATTAATATTAAAAAAGAATTATAAAATTCTATATCATCAAATTTTTTATCTATATGTGTGTGTGTCATTATCAATTTCATTATCAACAAATCCTTATCATATAATCATATATCATTATTGAATTTTTTATTTTATTTTAAATACATGTACTTACCTAAATGTTTATATGTTTGGCTGTTTTTTGTTTCTTTTAAATCAATTATTATATTTATAGCTACCTTTACCTTTATTGAATTTTCTATTATTTTCTTATGGGATTTAGAAAATCGAATAATAGTTGAATAGGATTTACTGAGAACAAAAATATCTTGCTAGGTTTATTGATTGTATCAAGCAACAAGTGAAGAGTATCAATTTTATTCGATTGATTTCTAGTTGTCAGATATTGACAATTTCAATTTATAAAATAAAATATACCACTTTTATTTTTTTAGGAAAATAAATTTGAAAATTATTCATTTTAAAATTGAATCTTGTAATGGTATAAAATATAAATTATTCATGATAGTTTCAGTTTATATTCATAGCAAAAAATTTACAAGTTTTTATAGTTAAATTTATTTTGCAATAAAAACGTTAAAATAAGATAAAGATGAAAAAAGATATAAAATTATTGAACTGTATAATAAACATAAATATTTTGTATTTTTCAATATTATTTTTAAGTTGTTTTGTATTATTTGCTAAACCGTTTTTGAGTTAATTTTATAATTATATTTTTTCACATTTCTATTTAGGATTATTTCTGGTTGTATTTTATTTGTTTTTTTTTAATAATTAGCACAGAGTTTTTTGTTTCTAATTAAATCTATTATTATTAATAGTAAATGTTATAAGAATATGAAAAAACAATATTAAAAATATTTTTTCTACGACTATACTGAAATTGACTTTTTGAATCATTACTCAACTCTTTTTGACCAATTAAAATTTTACATGTTTGTTACTCAACAATTTGTGGTCAATTTAAAATGAATGAAACACACAATTACTTTGATAGAACTACTGTATCTACTAATTATATCGAAATAATTATATTTTTTTACCTGTTTTTTATTAAACTTAACATTTTGGCGAATATTTTCATTAATTTTAAACTGTTATAAAAAAAAATTTTAATTAATATTTAAATTTTTTATTAATTAATCAAATTTACATTTTCTTAGAGAATTTGAAAACCTTCCATAATATTTAAAGAAAAGATCATAATTAAAAGACATTATTAAATTATAAAACTTAAATTTTATCTCTTCAATTTTTAAGTGTCTAATTTCTGATATTTTAATGACAAATCCTTAAACATTAACGAACTTAAACGTGTGAAAATTTATCAAACAAATAATTTAAACAACGTATTGTCTAAAATATCTCGTCTTTTGGTTGTACATACACGCGTGTTGTTTTCATATATTCGTTAATATTACACGAAAGACGGGAACAAAAGATTCATTATTCTACAAATAATTTAATTTTATGTTTGCTAAAATGGAACAGCATTTTGAACTATATTTACTCAACAAAAGAGAGATATATTTTCATCAGTGAAAATTACAAATTTTGGCACTTCATTGACAGTTATATTTTCGGTTTTTTTGTTGCGTTATTATATTTTATTTTTAGTTTTACAGACGTCATCTGTAAGCAATTCTAATTACAAAAGAAATGGGATTATTTAATTGATTTTTATTACAAAATATTTGAACTTAAATGTATTATTATTATAAATACGAGGTGTTTAGAACTTTCGATCATTCTCCGGTTAGTCTTTTATATATATATATATATATATATATATATATATATATATATATATATATATAATATATATATAGGGTTTTCGTTCGCCAGGTAGATATAGGGCAATAACATGGGAAACCGGTAATATGCAGAATACTTTCTTCTGAAGTAAAATTCGGAGAAATACTTAGGGAATAATAATAAATAATAGGGAATAAAAAGTTATATAATTTGGTTTTAGTTTTAATTTGCTATCATGCGCTGTTTGGGCGCTAGAATTTTTTTTTAAATGTTTTTAGAATTTTCAATAATTTTTCCTGCTAAATCAGTATGAGTTAGAGAAAAAAGTTACTTAGCTATTATGTAGCTACTTTTTTTCTCTATTTTACTGAATTTTTTCAAATTTTTTTGAACAAATTTTCGAAAAAAGTTATATTTTGAATTTTTTTAAAATATAACTTTTTTCAAAATTCTATAATAATTCTATAAATTCAATTGATACTGGCCGTGAAAGTCTAATACTAACAAATTTCTTTGTTTAAGAACTTTATAGTAACCGTCGGTTCTGTGCTAGTCACGGCAAGTTTTTTGAAATATATTTAATTAATTCATAATTATTGCGATATATTAATTAATTAATATAATCAAACAACTCTTACGATATTAAATTACATTTTAATTGAAAATAATGTTTTGGTATTTAATCAAATTTATTTTATATAACGTGTAACAAAAACAAATTTATACATTTATTAATATTGACATGTATATGGAGTATTAAATATCACTCTAATTTAAAATTGAAAAATTGAAAATAAATAACATAAGTATCAAATAAAATTTTAATTGAAAATTTATTAATTCGTTTTTTTTTTTTTAATTAATATTTTTAATTTGAAGTAATGTTCACATTTGACGTATATTATTACTTCATGTAAATATAAATGTCAATTTAATAAACAAAATATGTTTTCGGAATATTTTTTTATGTATCTCGTTATGATTTTGATGTAATATTTTATTGGCTCAGATTTCATATATTTAACGAATTTTTTTTTTGAAATACGACTTTATCTTCTACCTACACTTTATCGGCGTTGTAATTTACAATCTGATAAATGAGAATTTTTATATTGCTAGTATCATATTGCAAATTTATTTTATTTTTATCGAATTTAATAATACTAATATAATAATTATGTTTTTATTAAACAATTTGGAGTAGAATTATTATGATTTAAAATTTTTGTGTTATGATTTTCAAGAATTAATTAAAATAAATTGACGTCAAAATTTCGTAGTTTCTACTTACTTTATATTTTTGCATACGATCTAAAATTAGGAATATTTGAATAATATATCAAAGTACTTTATAATTAAATTTTAGCTATTTAGCCATGCAAATTAAATTTTAGTAATTAAATTAGTACTAACTTATTATTAATTAAAATTTACAATATTATTTTTAATTACTAATTAATATAGAAGAACATTGAATAAATAATGTGTTAATTGATTTGTACAATTTTTGTGATTCGTGCATTACATTAATAATAATATATGTTTTCAATTATTCATAATAACAAATTTGATAACAAATAAAATTTGGCGTCTTATAAGTAATTATTTATAATTTTTGATTATCTAGTTATTTGTTTTATGTTACCAACACTGTAAAAAAGCTGCCATTTTGTTTAAAAACCATAGTAAAAAAAATTATATATTATTTCAGTGAAACGATGGTTTACATAAATTTTCTGTAAAATTAATATAATTTTGTAATTTTAAGTAAAATAATTAATAAAATATGTATTTCTACAGAAACAGTAAGTATTTACGTACATAAAACAAAGATATTTTAAATACTGACGTCTGTAAATTTACATATTAATCTGGTGTAAATCATTTACCCAAGATTTTTGTGAAAAAGTACTGAATATATTTTACAGTGTAGATATCTGTTTCAATGTTTTATTTATTATTTATGTCATTTGCATTAATTTTTTCCTGATTAATTGCTGCTGATGATGATACTCGTTTAGTGTGTCAAAATGTTGAATTTTCGGTAAATTTTTCCGCTATATTTTATAAAAAATAAAAAATGCTTTCTAAACTGAAATAAAGGCGGCTGAATTCTAACTGGCCAGATTATGTTCTTCAAAAACCATCTCATGTATCATTATTGATTTTCTTTTATGCCAGACAGCAGATTCAAAGCGTGCGTATTCGAGAAAGATCTAGCTAGCTGTGATTGAATACTGACTTCCGTTTCGTTACATTTCTTTTCTTTTTTTTTTTAGCATTTTTTCTACTTCTTTTTTTAAGTCTATGTGTAAGACCATGTAAAACGGGAACAATTTTATTTATAGATAGTAAATTGAATAAAGTCTGTTACTATTGTGATAGCAAAGTTTTCCTCTTCAGTTGCGGAACAGAAGAAATATTTATAAAATGAAAGAATAATAATACTTTTCTTTCAAGCGTAACAAAATATTTATATTATGTTATTTATTATATTACCAGTAACATAATGTTAGTATATATATAGAGTGTACGTAATGTAATGGGGAGGGACTCTCACCATTTAAAATTAAATTAGGCATTTCTTAAGGTAAAAAGTGGCGTATATTATGTTGGCGCACATTAAACTGTAGCTAAGCGTACACGCTGGATAAATAAATTTTACTGTGGGAATATTGTATGACGAGTATTTTCATCATTATCATATCATTTTGACATTTTTCAGAAGACGAAATTCAATATTTATCATCGAAAACAACATTATTCATTTTTTTCGAAGCTACCTATTATTTACTATTATTATGTATTTATAGTTATTGCAATTATTTTCTGATAGATAATTGTTTTTAAATAAATTTACACATTCTTAACGCAAAAAAAAACGATTTCCAGTAGACATACACATATTTATTTAGTGCTTAACAAATAACTCTTAACAAATACTACGAAATGCTAAAAATAAAAATGTCAACAAATCAAACTTCAATTGAAATGGTATTGTAAGTAAATTTAAAACGTATATATTATTAATCAACAAATAACTATATGAATACGTCTTTATAAATAAAATAGATTTGGTACAAGGTTTTTTTTTTTACAGTAAAATTGTCATTACGTCTATACAAAAATTATTTACATCTTTAATTTAGATCTTATGATTTGACACAAATTTGACGTACACTTTTTCGGACAGTAATCGTGTTAATTTTCAGTTTTATATAAATAAGGAGGTGTTAAAAAGTCGATTGACTTGTCTGTATTGTTACATTTTTTGTTATTGTCATATTAACCGGTTTAAACTGCAAATGCTTAATAAGCACGTGTTTATTATAATTAGAAGGCCTTATTGCAATTTGGTTTTAATGCTTTATTCAATTGTTTTCTTCAATTTAAATTTGTTATTAATACATAAATCTTCTTACAAAAAAAAAACAGAACAAATCTAAAATTGGATTTTTTAACGAAAAACAAGAGGTTTAGGAAAATAGAATTTTATCGTTTAATATCGGTACTGTTTTATTAATGTTGTAATTTATTGAAAATTGATTATATTATTGAATATTAATATTAAAATTATACAATTAGTTTTATTATATATTTTACAATTTTTTTTTTTTTATAGTTTCTGTTAGTATTCTGCATTATTCTGTAAGTTATATAGTTATAATTTTAATAAACAGAAAATTTTATTTGTTAATAAAAAAAATTAACTATAATAGCTACAATTTCGATTAAATTGGACATATTGTACACATTTACATGGCCATCTTAGATGTACCATTACTTGTCAAAAAAAATTCATGAGTCTCTAGATAATTGCAAAAAACTAAATTTGGTTATTGTCATTGCTTCTGAATAAAATAAAGCAAAAAATAGAAAAGTTTCAAATATAAAAGTTAGATAATTTTAAAATCTATTCATTGGCATAGGAAAATATTTTTTATTGATACAATTTTTAGATGTTAACACAAACTTATGATTTTTTTAAATGGAAACTATAATGGATTTTTACCTTAAGAAATAAGAACCATTTTAAACAATATTTTTAATTACTATAATTAATAAAATAAATAAATAAATAAATAAATAAATAAGTACAATAAAAACTAATTATTTTTTATTGTTATTTAATTTTTTATTGTTTTAATGTCGGATTTTTTTGATATTTTATGGTTCTTTAACTAACTGAAATAACATTTAATGTTATATAACATTTTTTTTACTAAAAATATTTTGCACATTAAGGTATCGGAAGTTTTTACACTAGTTGATAATCACTTTTGCAATATGGTTGAAATTTGTATATCTAGTAAATCCTGCTGTAACTAAATATTATGAATTATTGATTTTTCCGGTAGCGTTATGGGAATTTGGAAGCAAGTGCTAAATCTAGGTGTTAAAGGTTCGTTATTATAGTATTAAATATGCAAAATATGAAAGATTAATAAAGTTTAGCTAACAAATAACAGATACATTTATACCACAAATGGAAACTTCAGTATTTACAAAAAAATTCATTTATAAGATATCATTGGCAAATTTGAGAATTGTATTTTGTTTTTATATTACATGTGTAAAAACAAAAGAAACACGAAATGGAATTGAAGAAAAATACAGTTATATATATATATATATATATATAGAAAGAAAATACTTTTACTTTGGTAAATATACACAAAGAGAGAGACAGAATTCGATATCTGCCAATATTGCAATATTTCTTCGAAATATCTTTGATTTGAAGTGCTTTTCACTTTTTGCCACTTATCTATAGGTATTTTTAAACTTCTATCTTATTTACGAGTTATCGAAAAATGTAGCTATATATGATAAATAGATTTGCTTACGTAAAGTATTCATAAAATCAGTTTCTTTCACACTTTCCAGGCATCGTACTTTTATAAGAAAATATTTATAAATACCATTAGATGGTATCAGTAACTAATACAGATGGTATCAGTAACTAATACTTACTCTAATTTTCTGAATTATTGTATTGTAAGCTCTATAGTACTATGGAAATTTTATTTATTAATTTTTATATTTTTAGCATATTCTTTTTTAATTAATTTATGTCCAATTCTGATTTTTGCAATTACATCATATTTATCATTACATCTTCATTCATTACCATATTATTACAGATTTAAGAACTATAAATTTTTCCATTTCTTAAGATAATTTTCTTGCATCCCCAATAAAATTATAAACAATCAAAAATTAATACTAGTGCAATTCCATATATCAAAAGTGCAATACTAATTAAAAAAAAAAACAATAATTGCCACCACATCTAATTCGATCGAAATCAGAAACAACAAGCCGGGTTATAGATCAGCTGAAAATGGCTCATATATAATTGTTATCAAATAATTCCCTATGCCAACGGAACGACCCTCAACAACAGGTCAAAGGTCATTGTTAAGCAAGACAAAGGGCAAACTACTCAAGTGGATAAGAAGCTTTGGCACTCAGGTTTGTTTCGTTCCATCTTCGTCTTTACTCTTGTTAAACGATTACCGTTTTGTTTAACTTTTTCCTTGTTTCTAGTTTCTTTACCTTTTCTATTTAACAACGGTGTGTTGGCTGTTAACTAAGGGCATCAGTGGAACAATGACGAAAATATGCCACTTTATAAGTTATCAGATAATGCCGTACATATATATATATATATATATATATATATATATATATAACGATTATTTGTAACGACTAGGAAATATATTGATTAAGATTGATAGTGGGTGTTGTAGTCATAGGTAGGAATGATGTTAATTAAAAAATCTCATTTAAGATTTCCACCGAGTTTTCGTAGCAATTTTGCCTACTTCTTCAGGGCGATCTTCTAGCGATTTTTATGTTGAGACAGTATAACGAATTGTGGTTGAAACAAAAAACATTGTAAAACATATGTTGTTTTATTTATTTATTATTGACTATTAATTTGTTAACAACATATGTTTTACAATGTTTTTTGTTTCAACCACAATTCGTTATACTGTCTCAACATAAAAATCGCTAGAAGATCGCCCTGAAGAAGTAGGCAAAATTGCTACGAAAGCTCGGTGGAAATCTTAAATGAGATTTTTTAATTAACATCATTCCTACCTATGACTACAACACCCACTATCAATCTTAATCTATATATATATATATATATATATATATATATATTCATCACTTTTCCACTGAGTTTTCCAACTGCTCGATGTACTGATTTATTTGTTCAACTGTAATAAATACAAGGATATTTTCTTTTTACTTCTATTTATTTGAGAAAATTATTATTCTCGCTTTTTTCTGACTTTAATCAAATTGTATTTGTCTGCGACTTTTTCTTGCAACTAGATCTTTTTTGAAGGAAAATTTATTTAGTTTGTTTTGATTTTTCTTTCTAAATAGTGCTTGAATGTCGTTGTTTTATGTTTTATATTTTACAGAAAGAAATTCGAGATATTTCTGATATTTAAGTAAATTCTAAAAACTCTTATATATGAATTTCTTGAATAATTCTTAATTAAGAATATCTTGATAATATAAACAAAAATCATCTGTATTGAGATCCTTAACGAGAAGGATATTGACAATAATTCTATATAATTACTATAATAATTATTTATTTCAATGTATTTTTAATAACATTATAGTTCACTACAACTGTATTTTTTGCTTAAAAATTACACCTACTCATTATTTGTTATTCATAACTTGTTCAAAATAAAGTGCACGGAGAATAAATATTTTTTTTTTATGAATAAGAAATTCTCTCGTTAATTCTATCACGTAACTAATTTTTACTTCAAGCTGTGTATAATTTTTATAAGCTGTGTATACTTTCAAGTCATGATATTATACATATTTTATAAGAATATAAAACTTGAATGAACTTTTTATATTCTAATTTGAAGTGTTGTGGCAGCTTAGTAACTTTGAGTTCGTTTAATAATATACTTGTTTATTTTCTAGAATTTTCTAAAAGGATTTTTAATTGATTGAAATAGTCATAATTGTGTATTGATAACTAAAACAATACGTATTGTTCTTAGTAATGTATCAATAGACAATAGATATTCTAAATGTGTCAACATTGTTCAGCAGTATTATCTTGAAAACAGCTTTTAAGCTTGTTGTATAAATTCAGTTTGTTTATTTTATTGTTTATTTAATTTATTTGAATTGTAATAAAATATATGAAAAAACGAAATTTTTAAATCACATGATTTTATTCAAAAACTACAGTAACAAGTAATAAAATTGTAATTAATTTTATATTTGATTAGAAAAAATGCAGTATGCATTACAAGCGGAATCTCTCTTAGTTACCTTCACGTTAATAATTACTAATGCTCTTTCGACAAATAGTTTGTTTCCATTTTCAATACATAAATAACTAATACTTGTTTTTTACAAAATCTTGTGTAAAGTATAGAAAATACAGTTTTATTGAAAATTCAACAAAAACCTTTCAGGCTACGGAAACTTTTCATTAATTTTCTCATCTTTTATAAGAGCTTTTCTAATTTTATCGAGTATACGGAGCGAAATTTTAAAAGATCAATAAAATATAATATTTCTCGTTATTATCTGCTATTGACTGAAGAAACTGTCATTACAAATTCTTTTAATGAAAAGAAAATCTTATTATTTTACAAAAATAGAATTGGAACAAATTTTATTATTTTTTCACCACTTTTTGCACTTTTGCTGCAATAGCGAGCTTCTTTACAAGTTCTTGTATACTTTCTGGAAATATACAATTTTTCTATATATTTATATATATATATATATATATATATATATATATATATATATATATATGTGAGTGTGTGTGTTGGAATTTATAGAATTTTTTGGACTGGTATGCTATAGTTGATCTATCCTTGCCGCAGACTCAGACACCAAGCACTGAGGATGCTATCTACAACGTGTAGCTTCTGTAACGAGGATAGATCGACCACAGCATTCCACAATTGAAACAAATTCAACTAGTTCTCTACAACTCTACAAATTCCTTCATGCTGTGACACCAAGTTTCTATAAAAGTTCTACTGCATTTTCCTGGAATCTATAATACTATTTCTCATTGTCAGTAGAAAATTTCGATTTATTTTTCATTTTCAGAATATATTTATTAATATTTAGTTTAATATTCGTATTTTCGCCTGTAAACAAGTTTTTATAGAAAAATATTGCAATTCTGCTGTGAAATAGAATTTTATTTTCGCACGGTTTATATTTAAATTTTAAATTCATTGTACAGAAGTTTTTATATCGGGTTCGTTATAGTTTAGAGTGAACATAATTCGTAAGAAGAATTTATTATAAAATTGTTAATTGAGCGTGAGATCAAAGTGCTTATCTAAATGTAAAAATGGTGGTTTTAATATCAAATTCTTAGAATCAACGTATTTTATCAATAAAATTATATAGAATCAGAATAAAGATAATTATAGAGAATACTAATACGGAACAGGTTCAATTGTGCAGAAATTTTTCCAGTTTTTTGATAAATTAAAGAAGCTTATATACAGGATGATTCATTAGCTTCGTAGGTTAAATTTTATAACAATCCGTTCAGCCGAATTTGATCTACACGCTAAAAACAGTTGATTCGTGTTACTATAAGCCTAGTTTGTGCTTATCTGTAAAAATCTCGATGTGTCAAATTTAGTATGACTACAATATCTCCCTTATCATATGTGCTATGGCGATCGGTAAAAATAGAAATTATTGAAAAAAATATAATAATAAATTACGATATAACTCGGCGAACTTTGAAACAAATGTTTGATAATTCGTTTTTACTTTTCAATAACAAGTTACATAACATAGTCGACTAATTTTACACTATATGTTTTACTTTTAATTTATGTTTTATTTAAAAATTTTCTAATGAAATACAATACAAATAACTCAAAAGCTTTCTACTATGAAATACAAAAAATATATCATTTATGAATTCAATTGAAAGGGAACGATATAAAGCTATTTACAGCATTATTTATTTTTTGTCAAATATCTGCATTGATAATAACAATTATCTTTAATAAATTTATATGACAGTTATGAAACAATTCACACACATCATGTGCTTTACATTAAAAAGTTTCATGTGACAATTTACTAAACAAAATAATATTTTTTCTATGACGATCATTCTGTGAAGGTTATATAAATTTTTTCTTATTTTTTTATTAAACAATTAAATACTAACACAAATTGCGTAAAAGGCGGTTAGTTTTGTAACATTATTTTACTATTTGTTATGTTTTTTCTTTTGTTTATTTATCAGATCATAAAAGATTATTTAGACAATGACATAATCTTAGGAATCAATTGATGCAAAAGCCATTTAATGACGAAAACGCATGACATTTTTTATATCTTCTTTAAATAATTTTCATTTACATTATTTTCGCTGATATTATAAACATTTAAAATAAAACGGCTTTAGGCTGTAGTTCTGTATTAATATTTATTAAATAATCGACGTTTCGAGTAATTACAATTACTTTTTTGTTAAATAATACTAGTATTTAATTAAAATGATTACACTCTATAATTTAATGATTTACTTTTCTTTTACAACTTCCAAATTATTCATAAAGAGACAAGCGGTTGTTGTTCAGTAGCTTTGAAATTTGGATTTGCACAAAGGGTACATTATTTACGAGAAAATGTCATATGTAAATATGCCAAATTGTATATGAAACCAATTTAGGTAACAAACGCATCGTTATTCACATTATACATGCTGTAGATTATTAGAATAATTCTGTATTTCATCAAATATGTATAGATCTCGTAATGATGTGAGAAAATTTACATTCTAAATTTTAAAAATATTTTTAACATATAAATATATAAAAAAAAAAACTTTTTAAAAACCACGCTTATATTTAAATGCACTAAAAAGAGGAAAATAAATTTTTTTTTGGTTATCCAAAATTTCTAGAAAGAAATAAAAGCGTGGAGCGCTTAATCATCATTGCGAAATATCTGGCGCTCCACGCTTTTATTTTTTTCTAAAATTTTTGGATAACCAGGAAAAAATTTATTTTTTTCTTTTTAGTGCATTTAAATATAAGCGTGGTTTTTAAAAAGTTTTTTTTTTATATATTTTATTTTCTGCTTTTTAGTTATCTGTCACTTACATTATTCAATTGTTAATTGAACAAAAAAATAGTTCATGTGACAGATGTCATTAGTTGTATTAAAAAAATAAATGTAAGCGTGTCATATCTTGTAATCGGTTTTTTTTATATAATATTGTGTTGTCTCCTGGAATGAAACTACATGCAAAATTTCAGTGAGATCAAATGATAGGAAGTGGTCTAAAAATTGGTTACAAAATTTGACCGTGACTGACCGCGACAACAACAGAGTGAGTTAATATAAGCGTGGTAATAATATAAGCGTGGTAATAAAAATAAAACTGCTTTAGGTTAAAGTTCTGTATCAATATTTATTTATAATCGACATTTTGACGAACTCGACGTCCGTCTTCATCAGGAAAAATGATACAAATAATATTTATAGTAAATAACAGAACATTTGTATCAGTTTTCTTGATGTAGACCAGAGGTTCCCAAACTTTTTTTCCCCGTAGACCACTTTCAAAAATTTACTGGTTTCGGTGGACCCCCTGCTGCTACATTTCTACCATATTCCCAAAACTCGTCAAAAAATGGACCCCCACTTACAACCAGTGAACCCCCATTTTTTTTTCTCGCCATCGTAGACCCCCGTCGAGTCTTCCGTGGACCCCTGGGGGTCCACCTGGACCACTTTGGGAATCACTGATGTAGACGGACAATGAATTCGTCAAAATAAATATTAATACAGAACTTTAACTTAAAGCAGTTTTATTTTGAGTAATAAATGTCAAATCACTACCAATTTAAACATAATATCAGATAATTTCAGGATTTACTAAGTCATACTTAAAAATTTAAAATCTATTATATGAGAGGCATGTAAATTTTAACTCGAGTTAAATTTAATTCAGTGTTAGATAACTCTTAAATTTTTTGTTGTTTATGTAACCGGGCATAAATGAAATATATTTAATTACTTTTTTTTGAACATTACATCGACTGAATACTAAATGCACTGGCAATGTAAATTTAAATAATTAAATATTTAACCATTAACTGCAAGAAACTAAACCTAACCTAATTTACTTTAATTCTTTTGTTGAAGAAAGGATTAAATTAGACTAGAATACGCTTTTAAATATCCCATTTTAAATGTTTTACACTGATTAAATTTAACATCTAATTTCAGAAACAGAAACGTAAAATGTATAAGTTCTTTTATTTTCATTACAGCTAATAAAACAGTATTATTTTCTATGGGTGCAAAAACTGACAAATGCATAGATAATAAACATTAGACATCGTTTTGCTAACATGACTAATCAAATAGCTTTTCCGTGAAACAGAGCAACAGATGTTTTTTGAGCAATTAAATTTTAAACACCACTTCGGAATGAAATAGTAGTCATAGTTTAATTGACGGCATAGTTTTTGATCTAATCTTGTCACGCGAAAATACTATCATGTTTTTTTTTCAATACATTTGTCCTGTTTTATTAACTAATTTATAATAATGGTAATTGATGTGCTTTTGTGATTTCTTGTTTTTATTATGATTTTAAAAGGTGAATATATAATAGCAAAACAAAATTAATATATCAAACGACAAAAAATTGAAAAAATTTTGACAAAATTAATATATCGAACAAACAAAACTAGCAAATTAATAATGGAAAACATAGTTAAAAAATTACTTTTGGAACTCATTATATTAAAATAAAAAACACTTAGGATTAAGTTCTGTATATATTTTATTTAAATATCGACGTTTCAATATATATTTGTATTATTTTTCCTGATGACGATATACGTAGAGTATATCGAAATGTCGATATTTAAATAAATTATATACAGAAGTTTATCTTAAATGTTTTTTTTATTTTAATAATAAAAAAAGTTACGGTAAAATTAGTATATAGCATGACAAAATTGTCAATACATCTGAAGATTTTAATACGATTTTTTGTAACATAGATTAGTTAAAAAGATTTTTTTTTTATTTGGTTAGACACCAGTGAATATATCTGAAGATTTTTGATCTTTTACTTACGTTTTTTTGCAGTTAAAATAAATATTTTGTCGTTAACTTACATTTTTTTTGTTGTTATTTATCATATTTGTCTTGCATTATATTTTCTTGTCGTTAACAAAATTAATTTTGTTGTAAATTTTTCCAAATTTTATTGGGCTGACAAAAATAACACCCATTCTAAAAGTTAATACAAAATTCAAAAAAAGAAACACAAATTTGTTTCAGTGAATAACAAAATAGAATTTTTAGAATTTATTTTTATATACCTTCAAAATGTCTCCAGTATGGCATTTCTCAACTTTAATGAAATTTTGTACAGAGCTACGTGACACAAAAACAAATGATAGGTACTTTTTTTTTGTTAGGAAAAGATAATGGTTCAGCGGTTCTATAACGCCTGCAAAAAGTTAGAGTATTTTATTACTGTATATTTATGACTGAAGATCGTCGAACAAAAGAAATGGGATATTTTGTTTTAAATTTTTTTTCAAACTTGTTTTATAAATATTAATAGGTAAGAAAAGAATATCTCAATAGAAATTTGGTAGTAATATGAGTTTTGTCATATATTTTCAATTTTTATTTTTATTTCATCAGTAGTTTTACAATGATTTTATCACTTTATATTATAGTTTTCACATATAGAAAGGGAGGTATTGCAATCACACCAATATTTAATATGTTGCCTGCAGTGTAAAATATATCTTAAATTTATATAATTTTACCTAGGTTGTAATAGTAAAAATAACAACATTTTGTAATTTTATTGTGATAATTTGCGTAATAATATATTTTTTTATGAAAAATTACATTTATAAAATATAATTACATGTAAAATTACATAAATTTTTAGCAGTGAATGCAAGTTTCCATGATTACGATAAATTTTAAATACATTTCATGAAATTGTCAAAGTAATATGATATATTATTATTTTTGTCAATAATAATGTCTCTATATTTTGTTAGGCATTTTGTTTAGGCATTTTTTGGTGGCAGCTGTTTGTGTGTTTTTTTTTTAAATTGAATTATGGAAGATAAATTAGTCAATTTTAAAATAGATACAACATAATTTAGTAATGAGGACAATTTTCTTTAAAATTATAAACGAAAATTTAGTATTCGACACGTTGACGATATTTTCCAAACAATATTCGATTTTGTCATTTTGTATTAAGGATCACCTCGTAACTTTTTTCATTCTTTTCTTTATAATAAGGGTTAGGCTCGTGATCTTAACCCAGCTTAACGCATATATACCTTTTCGTTACCCTTCTGTTAGTCTGGATAGTAGGTTAGGATTATCAGATTAGTCAAATATCTCTTGCTAAGTCTGTTTGGTTGTCTACAAATTTTGTATATTTAAACAACTCCCCTAACTACAAGGAAAGTTCATATGACATCTAGTTTAAATTTACATATATTGTTTTATAACTTACAAATATTAATATTTTAACTTGTAAGGGAAGGTCAGATAATTCTGTGATCTGTGATAGTCCGAATAAAGTAATATTGTAAAATTTTCACCTATTTTTTGTTTGAATTACATTATACTTTTTTGTCATAAAAATATGCAATAAACAATATGCAATATAACATAGTAACAAAATCTTTCAAAACTTATTATATTAAAATAAAACGGCTTTAGGTTTTAGTTCTGTATTAACATTTATTACATACATACATCTTCATCAGAAAAAATGATAAAAATGACATTTAAAATAAATAAACAGAACATAGAAACAAGTTACTAGATAACAAAATAAATAACTAGATTATAAAATTTTATAAATTTTTAATTAAAGGAGCAAATTTTATTTAAATCAGTGCCTTATAAATTTTTTGTATTAAAATTTAGAAAGAAATGCTTTTTTTGATATTAAATTTGACTCCTCTTGCCTTTTAAAAAGATCAAATTAACCTTCAAAGCAAATGACGGTATAAATTTGAGAAACATCTCAGAAGATATAGATATAGAATACTTTTAGCGGTGTACTAAATTTTAACAAGTTCTGATAAACCGTTTTATCTGTATCCATACTGTTTAGCAAACCCTGTATATGATAAATTAAAAAAGTAAAAAGCATTTTACTTATATAGTTTTTATTGTACTTTTATTTTAAAAAAATATTTGTTTTAATAGTGCAAGTTCTCTTTATTCATAAATCTTTATTCAATTTATATCAAATAGTTTAATTATGTCAAATTTTATTTTATAATCACTAAATATTAATCAATAGAGAACAATCATTAGTTTCTGCAATTAATATATGAATAGAGGAATCGCCACTATGAAAACAAAATTGGAATATCAAACAAACATTACATACAACGATTGCAAAACGCTTAACAAAAACTATTCATTTCAATTGCCGATAAATTCCTAATCAGTTTCGATAATCCTTCCACCAATTCGCATTCACATTAGAAAGGATAAAAGCCGGGTAGAAATCTTTTTCGATATTTGCACATATTCGAATCATTTGACGTTTTACGATAAAATCATCGTCTTTTCATCGATGTTCAATGGGTTATATCTCTTTCTTGACCTTGACACAGTTAGGGTTGTCATAGGTTGTTTATTGGCTCGTTGCCAGCACTTGTTTTAGCAGAAATTACCGAAGCTTTTGAGCTAGTAATTGAAGTTTTTACTATTAAGAAATGTTCTGATTGAATGAGTTAAGTTTACTGTAAGTTATATCCATTAGAAAAGATTGTTAGTGTTGTGAATTTAAGAGACATATGTTTCGTTAAAAAAATTATTACAAATTTTATTTCATATTATATTTATAATTTCTTACAGAACTTGTTTGGGTCTGGTATATCTTAAACAAGTAATTCTTATATATTTATATGTTTGTGTAATTATTTTAAAAAAATGTGTGAACATAATAAAACGGATATTAATAATGACAATGTACAACTTGTACTTTGAAATAAATAATTAAAAAATAATAATAATAATTATACATAAAAATAGATATATATTTTTTTTAATATAAATTATTATATAATTATAGTACTTTTTTGATAATTTGTGTAAAAATAACAATTTAATGACATTTTAAATATTATCAAAACTATAATTATAATAATTGGGATTATTTTTATTTTATTTTACTGTAGTCATTCTATTTGGTAAATAATTATTTAAATTAAAAACAATAATAATATAGGACTAAAAAGTAAAAAATAATTTTTCGTAGCACCATACAGATTTACAATTCCATACAAATTCCTGACCACATATAGATTGTGCTGAAAATTTGTGATTGTGAATTTTTTAATAACTGACAATACTTGTAAGATTTAAAACATGCATGCAATAGATAATAGTAAGACATGTAGGGAGTAGCTGTTGTTGCGCCCCACGTTTTTCGTTTTTTACAAGTATTGTCATATCTATTAAAAATTTACAATCACAAATTTTCAGGACAAAATCTGTATGGGGTTACAAATCTATATGGAGCTAGGAAAAATTATTTTATACTTTTTCGCCCGTTTTAAAAACATGGTGTATTTTTTTATTATTTATTTAATTAATTATTTTCTGGTTTTTAGTCTTGTGTGTGTGTTCTATAGTTTCTGTAGTTGTTTTCTGTAGTTTCTGTATTTTGAAAAAAAAAATATTTGCTAAATACACGAATGTACGGAATTCGTAAATATAAGATACAAGATAAAAATTAATATTTCTAATATTATTAATTAATTAATTAATATTGCATTCTCATCCAGCTATGATTAAAGTTTCAATTCTCTAGCTGATCGGAAAGTTAGTTTAAAATCGATTGCAAAATTTGTACTAAGCAGACAGACAATGAAACGAGCTATTAAAAACGTGTTCATATATACATATTAATTTTTCTAATTCTAATCATGATTTTTGTATTATTTTTTTTATATTAAAAATGACATGTATTTGAGTCAATTTTCAAATATAGTACAAGCTATAAAAAGAAGGTTTGACATTTGAAAAATGTATATACTGTATGTACCCCAAAAAAAATATAAATAAATTTGTATTGGCTAGAAAAATGTAAAAGTAATCGGCAAATAAATTATGTAATAAACTAAAAAAAATCTAAAAATAAACATAAGATTCTTTAATTAAATTTAGAAATAAATATGTAAGTATTCTATATACCGGAACGAAAAATATAACGGTTTGAAGCTTGGTTATGAATCTTGATGTGAGATATAAGAATTTCTTTTTAAAATATTAATTTCGAATATTGTTTATTTAACTATATAACACATATTTATTATAGCATTAAGACATAAAAAAAATTCGTATTCGTTTAAACACAAGATATACTAATTTTTATAAATTCTTTTGGTGTAAATGTTTAACTATTTTTATTTTTTTTTTGCATTAAACACCATTAATTTTATATTTATTTATCTAATTAAACATTAGACAATTTTTAAATTAAAGAAAAATGCATTGGCCCTGCCGGGGTTTGAACCCGGGACCTTTAGGTTTCGCGCCTAATGCTCTACCAACTGAGCTACATGGCCACTACGACATGTCAATGCATTTTTTGTTTATTTGACTGGTCATGATAAACTCATGAATTTTATCCAGGCAAATACGATGTTGAAATATTTTACATCTAGCAATGATATTTTTAATTTTTATAAATTCTTTTGGTGTAAATGTTTAACTATTTTTATTTTTTTGCATTAAACACCATTAATTTTATTAATTTTATTTTTCTAATGTTTAATTAGATAAATAAATATAAAATTAATGGTGTTTAATGCAAAAAAATAAAAATAGTTAAACATTTACACCAAAAGAATTTATAAAAATTAAAAATATCATTGCTAGATGTAAAATATTTCAACATCGTATTTGCCTGGATAAAATTCATGAGTTTATCATGACCAGTCAAATAAACAAAAAATGCATTGACATGTCGTAGTGGCCATGTAGCTCAGTTGGTAGAGCATTAGGCGCGAAACCTAAAGGTCCCGGGTTCAAACCCCGGCAGGGCCAATGCATTTTTCTTTAATTTAAAAATTGTCTAATGTTTAATTAGATAAATAAATATAAAATTAATGGTGTTTAATGCAAAAAAATAAAAATAGTTTACAAGATATACTAATTTTTATTTTTCTCTATTATAATAAACTAAACATCTATTTTTGTACTATTATCTACGTACATTAATTTTCCGACAAATAATTACGAACATTCAGCGCTGGAAAATATCTCGTAAGCTTTCCGTTTATTCCTTCTGAATCTGACACATATCGGAAAAGTATGACGTCATGGCCATAATGTTATGAAGTGACAGATAGTAATATCTAAGTTCCAATTTGAATTCAAGCGACAGGGAAATTAAGCCTGAAGTTACACTCTAACAAAAAATTCTGTAATTTCATCTATATACCATAAGACACTATAATGTCCAGTATTTTTAGGTATGATTACTATAACAGCTGTAATTTTAACATAATTGTTTAAAAATACATAATATCAGAACTATTACAAACATTATATAATATGATATTAGCAATGAGATAGAAAAGTACATATTTAGTTTTTTAGTAAAGTAAAATTTAATAAATTTTCCATAAATAGGTAAAATTTGTTTAGTTCTGTAATATAATTACAGTTGGTATAATAACATACATTTGGAAATTTACAATTATTACAGATATTAATATGCAAGCTATAATTTTACATAATTTAAGAAGTTATACCAGTAATATGTAATTCTACATTAAGTATGTGATGCAATTTGCAGAAAGTAAGCAATTTCACATCTTATTCGATCATTTTTACTTGCTTTATGTGATTATTATGAATTATGTAAAAATTATAGAATTTTGAGATAGAAATACAGAATATTTACAATAAAATGAAATTACAGTTTGTTTTTTTATAGTGAAATTTTACTATTTCAAAATTCAAATTCTTGGATCAACTATATATGTATATATTCGAACATCAAAACTTTCAGTCAATATTTTCTTATCATTTTTTTTTTGTTTTTCTTTTTGTATTTTCTCAAATTCAATATATATTTTGCATTCTTTCTTTTTACCAATACGAAAGCCATCTTTAGACAATCCACAAAAATCTATCATTGTTAGAAATCCTTCTTCTACGAACTTTGTTTGCTCAAAGCTCAATGCTTTGAGGCATTCTCTAATTTTACACCTGAATGCTGAAAGCAGTATCACTGAAATGCTACGCCAAATGCTGAATTTGATGTTAGGATATATGAGGAGAAGCCTTTAGGGTATATCCTTCTTTATAGAGATATTATGAATGATCTATCAGACGAAGAAAGTTTTATGAGATCTCATTGGAATGTTGAGAAATACGTTACCTTTGATTGAAATTGAAATTTTGGTGTTTTTATCGACCATCATATCACATATGATAAGGGGGTATTGCAATCATACTAATTTCAATAGTAAAAAGTCTTTCAGAACTCGAATTATACAAATGACATGTACAGTAAATAAATAGAACATAGAAACAAGTTACTAGATAACAAAATAAGTAATTAGATTATAAATTTAATAAATTAAAGAATGCCAAATTTTATTTAAATCAGTGACTAGCCACCGATTGATATTATCTTTATCTTTATAAATTTCTTTTGCTTCTCTTATCAATCTAATGTTAATATCACATATGTTAAGGGAGGTATTGTAATCATACTAAATGTGACATATTGAAATTTTTACAGCTAAACACGAATTAGGCTTATAGTAACACGAATTAACTGTTTTTAGCGCGATGTCTGTCGGTCGGTCTGTCTATCTTTTACATTTAAAAAAGCAATGTTACAAATGATTTATTGTATTTTATTGATACACCCATTACTTAGTGATAGCTAATTTCAAATATTTAATTTTTATCTGTATTTATATACTTCACCAAAATTCTTTATTTTAATATAATAAAATACTTTTCATAAGTCATTGTATTAATATAAAATTTGTTTTAGAATTAGATTCTGTTTAATTATTTTATAAAAATGACGTTTCGATGAAACTGAACGCTCGTCTTTATCAGGTTAAAATTTACTAATGACATTAAAATAAATAACAGTAACAAGTTACTAGCTAACATAAAGTAACTAGATTATAAGAATTGTAGTTTTTTAAGTAATGGAACCTAAATTTTATTTAACTCAATGCCTTCACAGTGATTCATATTATTCCTTATAAATCTCTATTGCTTCTCTTATTAATCTGCTGTTAATATTGATTTGTCTAGCAATTATTACTGTATCTTCAAATTTTACATCATGAAGATATTCTAAAGCATGTTCAGCAATAGCAGATTTATCTGGATGATTTGACGAATGTTCTGTTTTTATTTTAATTTTGTTTTCATAAAGAAAGTAGAAATAAATATAGAAAAACAAAATGAAAAATTGTACTTTTTATTTGTGTCTGGTGGTAAACAAAGTTGTTAATTTAAGCTGTCAATATGGTATATGTGCGTTTGTACTTAAAGCTCGTACTTTTCTTATTTACCTTTCGATATTCATTTGTTTTCAAAGTGTTAGTTTGTCTGACTTGACTCGCATTTGTAATTGTGTTTCTTCTTCTGTATACTCTGTACAAAATATTCAAATAGAAAGGCAATACGGAATTTTAACATTCATTTGCATATAATTTAAATGTTTGAAATCATATCATGCAATATTTGGCAAACCACAAATGTGTAATAAAATAATAATAACTTGAAATGAAAGTTTATATAATCAATCTAAAAAAAAAACTAGTAGGCGTAGTTAAATATCAGATGTTTCAACAACTCTACTTAAATGTAAATTTGATTATGTGTTTAACCATTTTTTGCCAAATAGGAATATTTAATTTAATAATAACACTCCGTTAGAATAAAAATTCTGAGATTCCGTAAGAAATCTTGCTATATAGTAACAAGATTTCTTAGGTAATTTTAGATTTTTTAACGTACGGATTACGTTTAGAATGCAATATTTTATCAAAACAAATGCGTCAACAAGCTATATATTTTTTGTTTCAATTGACAGATATTAATCTCATTTTGAAATGTATTTAAATGACAGATGTCAGTATCATTTGAAATGTCTTTTTCTTAAAAAAAAAGTTATAACAATACCCAGTAGAAATATATATTTAATATAAAAAGATTTATCAGTGACAAGATTTTATGGAAATATATATTTTTTTACTTTTTAGTTAGTGCAGTTTTGTCATTTCAAAATCATTTTTTGGTAATTTACTGATAATTTTCTTTATATATATATATATATATATATATATATATATATATATATATATATATATAATAATAATAATAATACCGGACAATATGATAAATAATAAAACATTACTTTGTAAAATATCACAATATTTATTAAAAATTAGTTAGTGAGTGACCGAATATTTGTTAATAAATAAATAAATATATAAATAACTAAAATTATCTGTCATTTTTATACTATTTTATTATTTAGCTTATTACTCAATATACATCGCAAAGTAAAGGGTGTTCAAATTAAATTTAATACTGAACAAGTTTGGCCTTGGCTTACTCGCATTTGCTAACACAAAGGTAATACGTTTTTCTACCACAAATTATCGTAGGAATGTTAAAAACTTCCCCGATAACGTTTTTTTTTTTCTTTACTGTGACTCGCATGAGATTAAATGCACTGTAGAAATTCTTTAAGAACATTCTTTACTATCTAACCTTATTTGATTAATCCAGACATCTTTTTCACATTGAACTGCACGAAAGAAGAAACATTTTATTATTAGAAGTATAGAATAAAAAACATTAAAAAGTTTAAAAAGACCAATTTTATTCTCAACGGTTCTTACAAAGTTTTGTTTTAAAGTTTTGATATCTAGTTTCAATATTGAGAGATATAATTTTGAAACACAAATTGCAGTTTTATGTAATATTACAGATTATAAATTCTATTCGCATATCGTAAAACTTGTAACATCACAATTTTTTTTATCAAATAAATAATTTCATTTAATAGAAAATCACAAAATATCTACGAGTCTTACGAGATGTACACAGAATTGCAGCAAACAAAAGCTAAAACAAATAAATTTTAATAATATTTATTTTAGTGTTACTTATTTAATTATGTATCACATCTACTGAAGCCTTCTTTAATACTTAATGATGAACTTTGGTAATTTTAAATTTATTTACTTTTATTTAGTAGCTAATAAAATTATTTTGATTAAAGACTAATAAGAAACTAATTTATTTTAGGTTTTTAATTAATATTTACTCGATTTTTGTAAATACAAATTTATCGTAAAGTTTTTGAAATTATTTCCTATTCAGGAAATAAGTTTTTTTTTTATTATTGTATAAGTTAAAAAAAAATTTAAAATTATTTGTATTAAAGAGTTAAAATTGGCGAAATGCATGACAACTTGATACATAAATATATATATATATATATATATATATATATATTTAGAAATAAATATTTTACCGAACAATAAATTCGAATAACAATACCGAATTGAAAATCTAAAAGCATACGCTTGATTAACTGCATCGGTTGACCATAAACACAGCTCATGTATTCTGCTATTTCTCATTTATAATTAATGAATCCCTATGTTACATATATACAGTCTAGGCTTCACAATCTAGGCATTTTAATCGTATTACCATCACACGGTTTATTTTCCTTTACAAAACGTTTTGGCACATAATTAATTTTCTAGATAATTTGAACAATCTTCAAATAGCCGAGAACATTCTGCAATATTGCTTTTATATATTTGTTCGTTATGTCCGTTCAATCTTATTTGCTCTACACGTGTCCACAGACGAGCATCACGCTTAAAATTCTTAATAAAACTGATAAACCTAGAATGTGTTACACTTACTTTTAAAATAGTTCTATTCTATAGCTTCATTGTAGTTATATTTTACATTAATAGTTTTTATGGATAATTCTATTTTACAACTTTAAGCCGGTAACAAGACTTAAAATTTTATGGGAGGAAGTTCCACAAAAGGAAATAGAATTTAATGAAATATTCAAGAATGCTAGTAAAAGATTTTATTAAACCTACAACTAGATTGTAGACATGTACGGATGAACTCATTTAGTTTGCAAAACTGTCGAAATATTTTCAGACTTACAACCAGGGATGTAGAGTCGACGAAAAATTCTGTTGACTCCAACTCCAAACTTTTTTTTATCTTAATTCGACTCTGACTCCGACGCCAACTTTTATTTCGATGATTTTTATGCTTTATCATATTAAATTAACTACAGAAAATACATTCCGTAATTATAATATTACATAGTAAACTAAGATAAAACATTCACAAGTTTTTCAAGTATTTTTTTTTATTTGTTAATTTTTTTGATTTAACGAAAAATCGAATCCGACTCCGGCAAAATTCTTTCCACTCTTCTACTCCATGACTTTGACTCCACACCTCTGCTTACAAATGACATTTTTTCATTTTGTTTTCACTGTCTTTCCATTTTACTTTTTGTTTTGAAAAATTGTCCGGTAGTTTACGAAATGTATAAGGGCTAACTGTACGAATACAAAATAAATTTCAGTTTTTTTTTTTTTTGTATGGTAGTAATAGACAACATCAATGTCAACAAAGCCAAGCAAATATTTTGCGAAAGAATTTAATTAAGTTTAACTAAAATATATTTACTTGATTATTTGTTTGTTTTGTTTCTAAATTAAATTCATTTAATTAATTTTTTAAAAGTTTACTTAGTGTCAATATGATTAAATTGGATTTTAAGTATGTTTTTGCAGATAAAAATAAATTTAGTCATTAATTTTCAACTTAAAATTATATTAGATAGTTTTTTTGTATGAAATAATTTTGCATTTATACAAAGAAAAAGAAAATATTTATATCATTTAATTCGAATTAAATGACTAAATATTAGATGATTTTTTCTGTTTAATTAGATGATATTTTCAATAAAATTATTATTCCAAATAAATTTATCTAAATAATTTAAAACACCGAACAAGAATATCTAATTACATTAGACGAATATACCAAACTTTAATCATCGACTGAAAATTATTTATATATTTTTTAGATAAAGTTTTTTTTTTCTGTGTACATACATATATGCATACACAATCACACCATGCACCCAAAAAGATATGGCACAAACTCTTTTCACTATGTCGAAATTAGTTTTCTCCAAACATTCCTATCAGGACAAGCAGTTTTGACTTCATCCACATACATGCTACCTCTCATACATTCTTTTTTATTTTCACTCCTTGGAAACATTCGCTAACGTAGAATACTCTCAATCATACCTCCCCATTTACTCATCGAACGTCATATATTTAATATTACTCACATATATTCTTTTAACCAAACATTCATTTAGACTTTCACTCAAAATAGAAAAGTAATTTAACCTAATTTAATTATTCTTATCACTTAATATAAATATTTTAATAATTAATTATTTTCATGTTCTTTAAATTGTGTACTTCTAGTGGCTTTTTTTTTTAATAAAAAAATTGTGGAAATTCTCAATGTAATGTAAACTCTTGTTGTATACTTATAACATTGATATATGAATCTTCACGTACAGTAAATAAAGCTCTTATTTTTCTAACATATCTTTAAAAAGTCTCGTCTAAGAGAGAGAGAGAGAGAGAGAGAGATCTACAAAGATACATATACCATTGTTGTTTATATGGCATACAATTTCACGTAAAATATTTACCTGTCACAATGTTAAGAACATGTTACAAAAATAAATGAGACAAAACAATACTGCACAGAAAAGAATCTTTAGATTATTTTTCCAATGTTTTGTTTTTTAGATTAAAGTTCTGTATTATTTTAATTAAAATTTGACGCGTTGATTTATTTTCCTGATGAAGATTCATCATACATACGAAGTGACATTATTTATATTAAAACAGGAAATACATTCAAGAATAAATTATTCAAATAATTTGTCAGACTATCATATTTTCTAGATTATGGCATGCAAGTGTCAAACAAATATAAATGACGTTATAATATCGATAGAATTATGACGCGTAAAAAATCGATTTTTAATCATTAATATTTTTGAATATAAAAGGTATTTTATAATTTTTTGTTTTCATCATGTAGACAACTCCATTCAGTTATTTTGTATGTAGATGTAATCAGGGCTTTAAATTTTTGGTTCCGGCTTTCGTTCCGGTTCAATTAAAAAAATATATATATATATATATATATATATATATATATATATATATATATATATCGGTTCGGTTCCGGGTTTCGTTTCGGCAAAAATAACGGGTTTTTTCGGTTTTTGATACAGTTCCGAGTGATTAATTTTTAAAAATTTTTTAATGTTTTTATTTGTATTAAAAACTTATTTTCTACCATAATTTAGAAAATTTTATTCCTATTTTTGTAATATAAGCATACTACATAAATTGGTACAATAATATATTATGAATAATAATAATTATTAATTAATTAAAGGTTTAATAATTAGAAGTATGTAATATATGATAATCAAAAATCGAAAACTGACGTGGAAGTAAGATTGTGTCAACGCGCGTGTTGCAACCGAAATAAACAGTTTTTTTTTTTCGGTTCAATTCCGGTTTTTGTTCCAGCAAAAATAACGGTTTTCCGTTCAGTTCCATTTCGAAGTCTTAGATGTAATGGCGAATTTTATTGAAAATATCGACTAATTGTATAGACAGATTATCTAAAATAATTTTACGTTATTGTATTTCGTTTACTGATTTCGTTCTTCCTTTTTGTTTCTTTCCAGAATGACAGCAACAATGGCGGTAACACGGCCGAGGTGCGTCTTGACGACGAAATGGACAAAGTTTTCTCGATGTCCGGCAACATGTCCGACGATCGTTTCGATGTTGCCAAATTGCATAGCAATTCTGATTCAACACCAGTTGGTACGCCCAGGCAATACGATGAACGAGATTACAGCAGTAAGTGTGACTTATCATTTACTCATATTACAATATATCCAATGTTGATGTCATTCAAACTAGAGATGCAGTTTCCTGCTTACTTAGAATATAACAAGGAATTGATGTAATCTAGGATTAACATGATTTAGAGATGGATCAATTTTTTTTATGAAATATACAGTGGTGGATTAAGGGGGATAGGGCTGGTTGGGTTGCAACCAGAACCTCCAGTATTTTAGGGGCTCTTGATTTTAATTTTACCAAACAATTAAATTTATTAATACTATAGTATAAATAATTATTTAAATAATAAAAAAAAAAATAATATACCACGATTTTAAAGCTGACTAAATAGTATAAAATAATTTCTTTTATCTCCATACAGATTTATAACTATACAAATTCCTGACCCCATACAGATTGTCCTGAAAATTTGTGATGGTGCAATAGATAACAGTAAGGAGTCTAGGGAGTAGCTGTCGTTGTGTTCCACATTTTTTTCTATAGGGTTATAAATATGTATGGGGCTAGGAGAAATTATTTTATATTTATTAGTCCGTGTTTAAAACGTGGTATATTATTATTTTTTTTATTATTTAAATAATTATTTTGATATTAGAATATTAATCTACTTGCTGTCAAATCAAACGAATTCAATAACTACCACATATGGAATACATATTTTGTTTAACTCGAAAATAAAATTAATTCTGCGAATAAAAATTTAACGACTTAGAAATACCAACCCCTTAACAAATTTGTCACTGTTCATATTCTAACCCCAATACTATCATAAAAATCAAATGAGAGCAAATTAATTCAATTTCTGTTTTACCAAATAAATTTAAGCTTCTAGGAATAATATTAAACTAAAGATCTAGTTACTGTAAACCCTTAATTACTTTTAAATGTCTCATGAACTATTACTGCCAAAACCTACTTTATATGTGCATATTATTTCATTAAATATATACATTTCGACATAATACAGTTTACATATTACATAAGTTTACTTGTACCGATGTGATTAAATACAACAAAATAGCGTTTTGTAATTGAATTAGAAGTTTATCTTCATATAGATGTGAGTGATATTGTTATGGTTGTAATAACTTTGAAATTGGTTTGCAGTCAACGATTAAATACAGTATTTACAACGTTGAATACAGAATTTAATGTTATTATACAATATCGAAATTTCTAAATAAAATGTTAAATTTATTACTTGTTTTATGAATCATTTTACTATTAGTGGTGCATATATAATGATCACAACGGTTATAGTGACGAGCACAGGGTGGTCAAATCAGGGAATTTAATTTGTAGTCAGGGAAAATATTTAAATAACAAAATTAAATACCAATTTTAATAAATTAAAATTATTTTTTTTCTAAAGATATGTGATTTTGATTAAACAATTACAGCCAATGTTCGAGTTATATTTATTATTCTTCATTATAATCAATTAATTAATTAACGTTTGGTTAAAAAAATTATATGAATGATTTTGAAGCTATACGGTTTGCGTGGACGTCCGATGAGTAGTTGGATTAGTATGATTGAGAGTGTTTTGCGAAAGCGGAAGTTTCCAAGTAGCAGGAACAGAAAAGCATGTATGAGAGGAATTATGAATGTGGATGAAGCTAAAGTTGCTTGTCTGAATAAGGATGTTTGGAGGAAACTGATTTCTGGATAGCGGAAATAGTTTATTCCACACCTTTTTGAGTATATGGCGTGATTGTGTATGTATGTAACCGATTTTAATCAATATTTTGCGATTCACAAAACTAGGAGAAAAATGAAAAATATTATCTGAAAAACCTGGAAAAGTCAGTTCATTATTCATGAAACCACCGGACATTAGAAACACATAATTATTTTACTTTATTCCGGTAACCTCGTTTAACAAACATAATTAAAACTGCATGAAAAAGCAACACAACATTGAAATTGGTGCTTCTTTTGTATCAATGGATACAATGGATATCATCTACACAAAAACACATCAAACAAATTTTAATTAGTTCAGCTTATTCAACTGAACATTATAAAAACTTTAAACAATGAAAATGGAAATGAACAAAATAATTTGATCGTAATCACATTGTCTCCAGAAAATTGCAATATCGTTGAAATGAAATTGTTTTAAAACGATTTAAAAAAAAATTTCATTTTCCTCGTAAGTTAAACGCTGCAATTTAAATGATTAGAAACGACATTGATAGGCATTATCTTTTGAAATTTATTCAACTTAAAAATGATTTATTTCAAACGAAAAGAATAAAGAAAATACTACGTAAGGTTTACGATAAAAAAAATAAACCAGTCCAATTCGAAAGATGAAACGTTCAGATTATCAAAGCATTTGCAGTGCGTATTGACGTTTATTTGAACATTTGTCAAAATTTTATATATATATATATATATATATATATATATATATATATATATATATATATATATATATTACAGTGTCCACCTAAAAGTCCTGTAATAAAAATATTCAATATTTTTATATAATGCAGACTATTTGTTACTGGTTATTTCTAATGGTTAAACAGCATTATCTCGTAACTCATAATGTGGCACATTCATCACTATTTCATTGAAATTCTCATATAATACCCGCATCTATTCCACCGTATTAAAATTTGTTTGATAAGAATCAATATCCGCATATATTGTTTGGCACGCACCAACGATTTTACATCCTATAATCGAATGAAGAGGATAATATACGACATGTTTGATAATGGTTTTGTAAACATCATTCATTTTATAATTAAACTAAAAATAAGTTTTAAAATGTTGTTCAAAACTTATCACTGGAATTTCATATTTTAAACTAATCAAATGTAGGATTTTTGAGCATAAATAATAGAATATAATTAGATTAATATGGAGTAATATACGAGGGTTGTTTTTATATTTCGGGATTGGGTAACCCTAGTGCTACCATCTGGTAACTGACGTTTCTATCGTAAAGTTTGACATTTTTAACGGTATACGTACTCAGAGCGTTTTGACGTACGAGTGCTATTTGTGTTGTTTATAATAGTTTGAAAAATTCATCAGCTCGAACTTTTTAAGCACTCAAAATGTTGATTTGAGTCGATGTTCGATACCTGATGTGTTCAAAATGCTTGTTTTGGAGGTATCTTAATCTAAGTGGAAAAAGTGTTTTGAAAATTGATTTAAACGCATGCAAAAGTATATTGATCTTTATTTTGAAAAACAATAAAGCCATTTTCGATGATAAATATTTGTTTTTTAGTTTTAGGAGAATATTTTCGAGAATATTATTGAAACACGGGCTTTAATCGTAAATTTTATTAATAGTAATAATTATCATTACATGCTTATTGAATAATGTACTGTAATTTTACAATTTAAAATCTTGCAAAGAATTTTCAATAAGTACTTCAAATTCGTTCACATAAATGGTACCTCTAAATTAAAATATTATTTTTATAGAAATTTTTGCGAAAGTATATTATATGAAAATTTATAAATGTAAATATAACGTTAAGTTCATTATAAATGAAAGCACCCTTTATACAAACGACATATCTAGTAAATAGCTGACGATTAACATACTTCTAAACTTTAGAAGTATGTTAATCGTCAGCTATTTTAGCTAACTTTAGAATCTAAAGTGAATTTACGGTGAATTTTCATTAAACATAAAATGTAGAGAAATACCACATACATTTAGAAACACATTTAATATTCATTTATTTGTTGGTGACAAAGTTTTAGACAAATTTTGTAATTTAATTTTCAAAATGTGTTGAATTATTTTAATTATATGGAATGTTTTGATTCATTATAATACCCTTACATATTTATTCTACGCTGATACTACTTTGATTATATGCAGAATTAATCACAGCATTTTTAAAATATAGAGCTGGCATTTTCAAATCAATTGATTCAAATGCGATTAGAGCAGTAATTAGTTCATTCAAAAAGAGATGTTTTTTTTTAAATGTATTCATTGGTTTACTGTTTTTGTTTCTGTTTCGGAATGCAAATGGTTTTTATATATGTAATGGTTTTTATATCTAAAAATTTGATTTTATTTAAAATATTTAAATAAGATTTTTTTACACTTTTAAACAAAATTGCTTAAATTTAATTTTTGTGCAATAGACTATTAGCATAAGGATCTGTGCTGGAACCATTTTATTTAAATGCATACGTATCAGATTCATATTTGAACTTCTGCCGCAGAAACAGCAAACTTGTCACTGTTCCGGATAAGTAAATAATGAAATCAGAAGAATTTATTGTGTTCGTGAACAAACGTTCCAGCACGTTCTTATACTGCGTATCGTTTCTGTTCGTGCCAACAGTGTAAATCGGTTCTATTCTAATACATGTCACACACGCTTTGCACCCTCACTCCGGATTCGCTCAATTCGTTTTATTTTCTCTTGCACAATAGCCGGAGAAAAGCGAAGTTGAATGTCTGGTTCATCGTCGCTCTTTCGAACCCTGAAACTGTTTTCAGCAATTTTGCTGTCTCTGCATGGGTGTGCCTGGATCTTTACATTCTATTAAGGAAAGTTACTGTATTATGGATGTGGAATAGATTGTACAGTAATTGCAGTTTGAATATGAGATATTACAAAAAAGTAATGAAAATATGAAATAATGAGTTTTTATTTTTATATTCTTAATTACACGTGGCGTATTATATATTAAGTTATAGTATTTTTGTTTTTGTTTAAATCGCCATAAATTTATTTTGATGAACTAACTAAATCATTAGTTAATTTTTAATTGAAAAAAAATACATTGACTTTGCCGGGGTTTGAATCCTGCGCAAACTAAAACCAAATTATATAACTTTTTATGTTCTATCGAAAAGTATTTTTCCGAATTTTACTCGAAAAAAGAAGTATATCGTAAATTATCGAAACTACATGTTAAACGCCCATATGAACTTGACGAACGAACACCCGGTATATCGTTTATATCGCGTATGTATTAACACACGTTTTTCGAAAATAACAATTGTGTAGAGGAACACCTATTACTTTTGTAAAAACAAGCAAAAATATTATTTTTTATGTTTTTTCGATGTAAAATTATCGATTTTAGCCACGACTGGAAAAAATATTTTTTACGGACACTCTAATTTTTGTTATTTTTTTTTAATAATAAAGTTTGATACTTAGAAACAATACTGTTTTATTATTCAAGCCATTTCATTCTTGAAACTTAAAAAAACTGTACACGGAAATAAAACACTTAAGAAGTAATATTTGTAGGAAATTCTTTATATACCCATATCGTTAAGCGGGATACGCTGGCTTGGTCACGTCTTTCAAATCTATTATGCACATAGAGAGCGTAACGCATTTCAAATAGGTATCGATTCGCGCATTTGCTGAAAAAGTTTATATAACGAAAACGCTCATTTAGCACACACGAAGATGAATTTGTAATCGCGTGAGAATTTTCTATACATATCGCGTCACATATATGTATACCTAAACACAGACAAACGATAGCCGAAACACTTTTCGAATGAATTTGTGGATCTCAATGGAATAATGACGAAGATACAACATTATAAATTTTGAAATAATGTCGTTTCAAGATTAGAAATAATCACTGATGAACAGGTGTCTAATGTTTTCAAATAGTAATAGTCTAAACTCTAAGAAAAAATATGTAATTTTATCTACAAACTATGAGATATTATGATGCTCAGTATTTCTAGGTATAATTATTATAACTGCTGTAATTTTAACATAATATAATATTATATTATCAATGAGATGGAAAAGTACATATGTATGTAATATTACAGTTTTTTTGTATATTTACAGAACTTCAGTAAATTTGTTGTCAAGAATTTTCCATAATTAGTTAAAATTTGTTTAGTTCTGTAATATTATTATTGGTATAATTACATATATTTCTAAATTCACATATAGGATGTATTTTGAAATGAATGAATTACATTAAAAATATTTTATTAGTAAAGCAAGCAGTAACTTTACATAATTTAAGAAGTTATACCAATAATATGTAATTCTATATTAAGTATGTGATGTAATTTGCAGAAAGTAAGCAATTTTACATACTTATTAGGTCATTTTTACTTACTTTATGTGATTATTATGAATTATGTACAAGATTACAAAATTTTTAGATAGAAATACAGAATATTTATAGTAAAATGAAATTACAGATTTTTTATAGTAAAATTTTACTATTATCTTTCTGTAATTTCGATATTTTTCGCTATTTCGATCTAGGTGGCGTATTGGTAGCTATTCCGCTGAGGTCCACATATATCGACGGGGGTATATTTTTGTGGACTACGTGGTCAATCGCACATAACGAATATTTTATTATAATTTCAATTTAAAAAATCTATATATAAACTATGCGAATACTCGTATATATTGTCAAGAAAAAAATAGAATTGAAACGAGGCGATAGGCCCATTTAAATTTATTGCTATATTTATTATTAGCTAGGTTTACAATCAACCAAAAACAGAACCGATAACAAAAACGAAAATGTAAACGGGAAATATTTGCAAGAAAGTGGTAATTTACTAATGTCACTTTTATACGTTTTACGAATATTTCGAAAAAAAATTATTTGACAAATGTTGCTAAACAAGTTATAAGTATAACTAACCACTTGTATTTCAAACATTTTTTGATACGGTTAAATTTTTTTTTTTATAATTTTTTTTATTTTTATGATATACAATATAATTCTGTAAATAGGTGGCATATTTATGTTAAGATAGTTTAAAAATAAAAAAAAATACAGGTCTCTTATTTTTAACTCTAGTTTAACATATAAAAAAAAAACCCCAAATTTATTGTGAAAGAGATTGTATACCTGTATAAAATGTACATTTATATTTTATGGTTTTTGAGACGAACACAAATAGCTATTTTATTATTGTAATTTGTATATAAATTGATAAAGTTATATTTTTTTTAACTATGTATACTATAGCTTCAGTTTTTCGCGAACATAGTTATCTTTGCGTAATTCAAATTTAATATTGACCACAAATTCTAATATGTATTTTTTTAAAAATGAGCTATATTAACTACTAAAATATTCACACGTAATAACGATTGTGAAAATTGTTAAAATTTTTGAACTAGCCATGCTTTTGAATTAATTTTTGTTAAAATATATATACGTTGTTATTTAATAATACTGTCATTAGTAAAGCTTAATTTAATTAATATAGGTATATATTAAAGGTAATAAGTAATTTGAGATATTTCTAGAGATAGATGTTAACGTTTATCTCAAAATGACTAGTTCCAACTTAGTTTTAATGTTAACTAACATTGTTATAACTTTGAAAACTTTGACGTTAGCTTAAAAGGCTGAACTGAAGGTATAGTTACTTTTTACTTAAGAAATTTCGTGGAAATTTTATTTAATCATTGTTAACTATTTCATTGGTAAATTAATTCAAAATTATTTTTAAGATATTTAAAAAAATTATATGTATTTCATTGGCTAATTATAAAATATTTCAAGGATAAATTTACTATTCATTAGTTGATGTTATCAAATTTCAATTATTAAATAAATAGTTATTAATAAATTATATATTAATAAATAGATTAGTGCATGATGAGTGTGAAATTGAAAAAAAAATGTTGTAGCAAAAGTTGGTGTTAGTCAGTTAAGATGGTTCGGACATTTTGAGCAAATGTCTAATGAATGTTTAGTTAAAAATATTATATGAATGATTTTGAAGCTATACGTTTGCTTGGACGTCCGATGAATAGTTGGAGTAGTATGATTGAGAGTGTTTTACATGAATGAAAGTTTCCAAGTAGTAAGAATAGAAGAGCATGTATGAAAGAAATTATAAATGTTGCTTGTCTGCATTTTTGGAGGAAACTGATTTCGAGATAATGGAAAGAGTTTGTGCCACATCCTTTTGGATACATGGCGTGATTGTGTATGTATGTATGTATAATTAAAAAAAATATATGTATTTCATTGGCTAATTTTAAAATTATTTTAAGGACAAATTTATTCCAAAATTTAGAAATATTGGCCCGTATTCTCACCTCATTTATAAAAGCAATTTTTGCCATAAGTACTTTTGAAGTTCACTTAAAATCATTTATTAAGCACTTTAAAATAGTTTATTTAAATTTTATAATACCGAATATAATAAAAATGATTAAAAATAGAGAAATTATTTATATTTAATGAAAAACAGAAGCAAAAACTTATTTTGAAATTAATGATAAAAGCACATTGAGTCTTAGTAGATGTTAGCAAATTTCAATTATTAAACAAATAGTTATTCGGATACTGTCATTAACGAGATTAACGAGATTACGAAATATGTTTTAAATCAATACATATTTCAGATCACTTTGCGTTGTTGAATAAGGATATTTTGCAAATGAAATTAATTATCTGTTTGTCTATAGCTACCTGTCCTTGCTTCCTGTAATAGTGAGGCTTAAAACCGATTGAATAATACATGAAACGAATTGATTTGATAAATTTGTATTTTGCGGTTCCAGTGCACCGTAAAAAGAGCTATCCACACATTCACGTGCCGCTCAAATCTCTGCACTCGCGTTCGATGAGACGTCGTCTCACCTCGCCACAGATCTCCGATCCGACGCCGTTACCCTCATCCATACCTCGTACACCACCATCGCCATCGGCACCCAGTACACCCCGTTCCCAGCCGAGTGTGGATGATGATGTAACAGCGTCGGATCCCGGTGGTCCATTCAGTAGTACAGCAACAGCGGCCGACGTTGATGCGCCCGATCTGGACGACGATACCGGTGCGTTTAGTTCCGGTTCGGAAACACCCCTCTCACCCGATACGCCCGTTGGTGGTTGTAAGCAGCCGGAGATTATCGCTGCTACGGCGAGTCAACCCCTCTTACATTCGGATAGTCCCAGGTTTGGTTCGCCCGATAGGAGAGTACAGTTTACCATTGGTGGGATACATAATATTCCCGAGGATGATGGACAAATTTCGGATGTACCGCCGCCGCCCTACGATGACAAGGATAAGAAGCATCGGAAAAAGTGAGTTTTTATTTTGATTCTTTTTTTTTTCAATTGAGGAAAAATAACATCTCAGGCATTAGTCAGAATTTTGTGCATAGTGTTATTACATTAGTATTACATGCTAATTTTCGGTTATTTATTTTTAATTTAAAGCATTTTTCAAAAAAAAATCTAATTAAAGATGGGTACAATATATTAAGAAAAAATAAGAATTTCAAATAATTTAGTTATGCTTTATTATGTTGTACTTTGTCGACTTAAGTCGCCATAAATGAAACTGTTTATTATGAAACTGATGTTCAGAACAGTAAGTAACTTTAACGTAGTATATATTTCAATAATTTTTTTATAATTTTTTTTTTTATTTTTGTAAAATATACTAAAAATCTCTGTATTTTTAAAATCATTAATCATATTATATTTGACATTTTTACAAATAAATTGCGAATTTATTAATAAATTTGTATTTAATATTATATTTACGTATAATATGCCTACGGATTTTTTCTGAATGCTTTTTGATTAATGAGTCTTTTATCATTGTGATAAAGCAGAAAACAATATAAAATTTGAATAAAGTTATTTCTAATTTTAACATTTTTTTATATCGTTTATTTTATTTTTAACTTTAATATTTATTTTGTTTAATGTAAAATTAGATATTTATTTATAAATTAACGTCTTTTAATGATTTCATAAAACATAAGTTCTAAAAATAATGTAATTGAAAGAATATATATATATATATATATATATATATATATATATATATATATATATATATAGACAAAGAAATTCATATTGCAAAAATGATGATAATTTATTTTTTATATATTTTCGAAGAAACATATTTCTCTATTTCTTTTTTACACAGAATTTTATATATGCAGAAGCACAGACTCAAAATTCTTGCAACACTACATTGAAAATTTGTTATAAATATTACACTAATTCACACATGTATTTTTTCGATTGTACATATATACGCATATATTGTTGTATATGTTTAGTATACATACGTAGTTACAAATTGATTGCACAATATATTCCTCACAAATGTGTTCTTGTGTTTTTTGCACTCGAAGTTGGCCCGGTCTATCCGGGTTGATCTCATTTAATCCAAGGAATTTTTGGTAAGTAATTTTTCCAAACATTGCATGGGTCTTTTTTGCCAATAGCGGGAGCGCAATTGCGTGCAAGAACGAACAATACGGGATTCCGGCGAACTATATGCGTTAGCTAACTTTAAACTCCGTGTTCACACCATACAGTTTTCGTGCACTCAACATATGAATCTTTTTTTTTTTAATCATACACTCTAGCTTATACAATACAATAAAGGTATGATAAAGAAGAACACACGTCGAGCGTATGAAAAACATGGTGTAAATACGAAATATAGTTCATGAACATATGAACTAAGAAAAAAAAAATAATAATATATTTATGTATTTCTGTTGATACAATAATGTATATAGAAACAAGGCAACAAAAAAGAGTAAATTTCAATCCTATATTAAATACTAAGTTTGTGAATATCATAAAAGCTCTTTATCAACCTAAAACACTCTTTACTTTGCAGATTGCATAGTAGGAAGGATATTAAAGAGTGTATTTTCCACATTTATCAGTAGTTGTTTTACAATATTTTATCTGCAAAAATCTAATCTAAAGTTCTCTTTCGTTTTTGTGTCATAGTTATATGATAATTACAATTTTTTTTGCAGACTATTAGAACTATCTTTAATATGCATAGAATATAATTACACGGCAAAGTCACTTCACTTTTAAAAGTAATTTTTGTTAAAATTACTTTTGACGTTTACTTAAAATTGCTTATTAAGAAATTTTAATTAGTTTATTTGAATTTTATAATGTTAGATATAACAATACATATCGAAAATAGAAATACTATTGATACTTGATAAAAGATAGAAGAAATTTTTTATTTAAAAGCAAAAATAAAAATGTTTAGTTTAATAAAAAGATCACTACAGGATTGTCTGTTTATTCTTTATGCAAATATACTACATTAGTCGTTTTTTTTTCATAAATGTTTAATACAAGAGATTGTATTATAATAGTAAATAGCATATGTTGTAAAATTATAGAAAGAAGTTAGTAATTATTAACTTTAGTACGGAATCCCGGAATAGTTTTTGTTACAACTGCCTTCGCACTGCAACTGCTTGTTACCGATTGCATGTAATTAGGAAAAAAAATTTGTTTTCATATGAATTTTTCGATTGCGAGTTTTCAGCTTTTAGCCAATTTTCTGTTTCATCTTAAAACTACTGCTAGAGGAGAATCAGTGAACCCTTGAAAATATGTCATCAAGGTTTGTCACTAAACGGGTGACGTCACTAACTAGTATGTTTACATAAGTTTTCAAATTTGAATAAACTTGTTTTGCCATCATGCTATATTTCGTACCTAACCTAGTCTCAAATGCAATAGAAGTAACGCCCAATGTAAACAAAGTGAATTATTTGACTTTTCAAAACACTGTTGCAAATAGAGGCAAAATAAATCTGTTGTTAAAAAACTAAAATAATTTCCCTTAAACCAGAAAAATCTGTTGAGTTCAATAAAAAAAAAGGAACAATAATGTATGATAAATCTTTACATATTGATAAAAAAGAGAAAGAATATATATTAGATTTGTTCGATTGACTCTTTTGCGTTTTACTGCAAAACGCCGCTGTAAATGTTACAACAGTTTGCCATTTACAGAACATGTAACTACGAAGTAAATAAAACCAACAAACAATGACGTAGCAGTAAACAGTTGACGCAAGTGTGCGAATCGAACCGGGGCTATTGTTATTTCAAATTACATATTTTAATTTTGTAAAATTAATTTAAAAAAAAAACAACGTATAATACAAAAATCTACATTGGTACGCATAAATTTTCATGATTTCTTTTGATTGCGGCATAATTATTATACAATAACATAAAAATACATTTTAATCATAAAAACATAAAAATCATTTTACGAGAAAATAAATGGATTTATGTTCGTAATAAAGCAAATTTTTATTTATTTTTTATTTTTTATTTAATGGATTGTCACAAAAACTTGCGACAACATAAATTAATATTCATTTTGCGTGTTTTAAAAATACATTTTAAAAATTGTTTTTATAATGCGAGGCAGATATTTCAATTAACAAAACATATTTTATTTTTATAATGCCCGTGTTATTTTATATCATACATAAATTCTAAATTTGTTTTAAATTAAAAATATACAAAAATCCATTAAAAACAAAAAATGTAAAATATATAATATAATAATGTGAAATTTCATGTATAAACGAACGTATTATTATATTCAACACACAACAATTGTGTTAGCCATTTGAAAAAATTAATTAATTTAGTTTCCATAAATTCACATTTAAAAATTTACATTTAATATAACAATATGTCTTCTAATAAATTTAGAAGAAAAAGTTTCAAATTAAAGATTTAGGCAGTAACTTGAACTACAAATTTGAAATACTTTTACAGAGTGTAAACCTGCGAAAAATGATCGATCTGATCAAAAGATCGAGCAATCGATCCGAACGATCACAATAAAAGAAAAATTGGATAAGTGGCCGAATTCCATGGCATTTTCAAACTGGTGTTTATTCGAAACTGACGTTATTTATAGGCTGTACAACCAATCGCATCAGACATTATTTGCTATAAATGATGTTTTTTCGAACAGACACAAATTCGAAGATGCTATAGAATGTTATAGATCGATCTGATCTCGGTTTGAGTGGTTCGGAATTCACTATAAGCTGTAGGTCTTTTGCTTGATTGTGGGCTAACGATTAACAGTGCAAGAAAAAATTGTTAAGAATCTATATGTTCAGGTTCTCGAGCATATAGCCCATATGTTCCACCTAGGAATTACGGAAACTGTTATATTCAAAAGTATTTTAGATTTGTCTAAAATGTTACGCTACTTTTTGTGTACACTGTATATAATATAAACGAAATTTTCAACAGGAGAAAAACTCAGTTTTATCTATATAACAATTATTATAAATTACAATATAATATACTCTTTTTTTTTAATTATAAATCTTTATTTAAAAATCCATCAAAATAATGAGAATTCAAATCCATCAATTAGCAATAAATGACTTTTAAATCGCAAAGATTTATGAACAATAATTGTTTGAACTTTATCCACATGATAAATTTTCAAATTTTTTTATAATAATATTGTAATATACGTTAGGTAGTTCGAATGTTGAAATGTATTTCATGTCTGCTATTGTTTTTGGGTTGTCGTAATTCATGTAAACTGCTGCAAATTGTTATTATGTGATATAATACTTATACGTGCTATATTTCATGTTGATATTATTATAAAGGTCGTGTTAGATTACCTTGTTTTGTATTTACATACCATTGTACAGTTTATTGAATGAATATAATTTGAGTGAGACGGCCATGACCATTTGCAAAGATTCATTCACAGAATGGTGAGTTTTAAATTTGTTTTGGTTGAGTTCGTCGAAACGTCGATTATTAATTAAATATTAATATATAACTACAACGTAAAGCCGTTTAATTTTAATATAATGAGTTCTGAAAGATTTTTTACTATATTAAAATGTTTTATTTTTGTAATTTTCGATACATAGAAAGAAATAATTATTTAAATAAAAAAATAATAATAATATACCACGTTTTTAAAACGGACTAAAAAGTATAAAAAGTATAAGATTTATAACACCCCATACAGATTCCTGTCCACATACAGATTGTCCTGAAAATTTGTGATTGTGAATTTTTAATAGCTATGACAATACTTGTAAGATTTTTTTATTGAAATAATTATTTTCTGCTTTTTAATCTTATGTGTGTGTGTTCTGTATTTTCTGTAGTTGATTTCTGTAGTTTCTGTATTTTGAAAAAAAAAATTGCCAACTACACCAATGTACGGAATTCGTGAATATGACGCAAAATAAAATTAACATTTCTAATATTATTAATTAATTAGTTAATTAATAATATTAAAAATATATTGTTTTAATTAAAATATTTTTATCAAAAAAAAAATTTCATCAAATATGTTTCAAGTAATCTCTTCTAGAACAAGCCCCTGAAGAAGGTAAAAATTTACACCAAAATTCCCATTAATCATTTCCTAAATTATATACCTATATATATATATATATATATATATATATATATATATATATATATATATATATATATATATATATATATTATCAACCGGTTATTGTTATCAAAAATCTCAATTTTCTGTGTGATCACATTAAGCAGAGTACACTGTACTTCAAATTACTTAAAATTTCGTATTCTTTAATAAAAATGCCTCATTATTACAAGTAAATATAAATATGTTTTTAAATAAATTATTAATCAAAAGTAAAAAATCTTTCAGAACTCATTATACTAGAAGACGCTCGTTCAATTCGTTGAAACGTTGATTTACTAATATATTATTACCGAACTAGAACTTAAAGCCGTTTTATTCTATTTATCAAAAGATTTATATATTAAAAATCAATCAATTTCAGTTTCAATAATTAATTAATTTAAATTAATTAGGAAGATGAAGATTTGATGATCAGGAACCAGAAACCACATTTCAAATTCCTTGTTAGCCTAGAAAACATTTTTCTCTATTACTTTTTTTCCGTTTCTCGTTTTAAATCCTTTTGTATTGCAATTGATTTTGCCATTTCGACTCGTCGCCTCGAATCAAATCATCAACTCGTACTACTTATCCAGTGTAAAAGTACCAATTCGATTTCAAATTCAATGAACGCTTACTTTGTTCCGTTTTCGAACGAACAAGTAACAAGAATCTAATCGGCTATTGTTCTATTTTCTTATTTGCACATGCGACCCTCCCTCGCCAACATTTCATTCTTAAATGTTTTTTTATTAGGTATTTGGTTGAATGGATCTATTCTGATTACATCTGTAAGATCTATAGATCTGTTTTCTAGTAAATGAAATTCTTTTCGTGACAGAAAAAAGAATGCAATATTCGGTAATGTTACATGTCTTACAAATCTGAACAGAATAGTATTATTAGTTTGGGATTTTCTACTAAAATTCTTGAAAAAAAGATTTTAGTATATAATCAGGGCCGTTTTAGGCCATGCAGCTCCTTGGGCATACAGAGTTTGGGGCTTTTTTAGAAAGTCAAAAAAAAAATGTGAATGAAAACATCAGTATTTTTTGACTTTATTTGTTATTATGATTAGCTTTACACAAATCGAATAATAATAAAATGATTACTGTTTTGAATTGAGCTTACACTAAAAAATTTTACGCTATATATTTTTCTGAATTTTTTTTTATTTAGTAAAATTTTATTCACTGTTTAAAAATATTTATAAATCTCATCGAGTTTCCGATTTACATTCAAATTTAGAAATTTTAATGGCAATTCTTAGTAAAATACACTAAAAAATTGAGCTCTTCTTTTTCGGTTTAAACGATGACATCGGCATTTTAGGACCCCTAACAAACCGGGAGCTTTGGGCTCGTGTCCCATGTGCCCTTATGGAAAAGACGAAACTGTATATAATGTAAAGTTTTCACTGTTTTATCGGTTTGGTTTTCGTTCCGGTTTAACATTAAATAAAACTGGAACGGTTTGAAAATCACAAATCCGGTTCGGTACAAACATTTGAATTTTTTTTTCACAATAATATACAAAATGTCAAATTGCATTGGTATAGATAATATCAAAGATATCACGCACACAATAACCCTTTTAGGCCCAAAATATTATAATATATTATAATATTATTATATTATTATTATTATATTATTATATTATTATTATATTATTATATTAATTATTATAAAAAACTAAATAATTTAAATGTCGACCAAAATTTAGATTTTTCTATTAAATCTAGATACTGGACAAAACAATTGAACTAAAAACATCTAAAATTTGAGTTTAAGGTACTGTCTTCTAATTTTAATTTGTACATACATACACAATCACACCATGTACACAAAAGGGTGTGGCACAAACTCTTTCGATTATCTCGAAATCAGTTTCCTCCAAACATTCCTATTCAGACAAGCAACTTTAGCTTCATTTACATTCATAATTCCTCTCATACATGCTCTTCTATTCTTACTACTTGGAAACTTTCGCTCAAGCAAAACACTCTCAATTATACTACTTCAACTACTCATCGGACGTCTACGCAAACGGAACGAAAACCGAATCGTATTAAAATAAAATATCCACAACTAAAAACCGTAACCCTGAATCGCAACCTAATCTCATTTGTTTTGTTCAAATCCGGAATAACATCTTTTCCTCTTTCAGTCGCTATCACCATGGCCACAATTCTCGTTTCCGCAAATACTCACTGCAAGAAGATCCCGGTTGGCGGAAACGCTCCGGATCGGAACGCGAATTGGGACCGACAGGACGTAGCAGTCATGGCCGTCGTGTTTCCATTCAACCGGAAGACGCCACACTGCAGGAAGCCGATATTGACGACTTGGACAGTCACCGATCCGATGAGAATAAGGTATTTCGACGGCATCGTGTACCAAGAAGTGGATCCGTTGTGCATATTGGACGACGTGATGGCGGTGAAAAAATGCTGCATGACGTACTATCACCGCAGGCGTTTAAGAAGATGTATGATCATAGTCCTCATGCGGTTAGTATATATAATTTTAAATTAATAGGACTTACGTCACCGGTTAATTTTTCGTCAAAGTAAATATTATTACAAATTTTTTTTTATTAAGTGAAACATTTAAATGTTAAGCAATTCCTATCAATTTAGAATTTTACTACCTAATAGACTTTTTATAGATAATTAAAATTTATGCGTTGCCAAAACATAAACTAAATATTAACATAATTGAGTAACAATTTCTTATCAATTATGCTGTAAAAAAATATTATTCGGATATTTACAAAAGAAAAATATATGAAAATATTTTTAAATTGTACAATTTTGTGCTTTCCTATTACTACCAGTTTTCCACATAATGTAAGGTAAATTACCATATCAAAATAATAAAATTACAATAAGTTTATACATATTAATATTATTAGAAGCAAAGGTTTTTTGTTTCTTATAGAAAATATCGACATACACACATTTGAATATTTTACTAATAAAATTGAAAAGTGACTATAAATTAAGTTTTGAGAATTTTAGACTTTTTAATTCAATTATTTTATTTGTAAAAACTTAAAATTGGTTAATAAATAAACAATTTATTTCGCATTCAATATAACATTACTATTGCAAAAATGAAACCAATCAAAATTTTTAACAATATTTTTTCATCTACAGGCGTTCGTGCAACTCGATGAATTGATGGGCGGCGCCGGTAACGAAGAACTCGAATGGAAGGAAACCGCTCGTTGGATCAAATACGAGGAAGATGTTGAAGAAGGTTCGGATCGATGGGGTCGGCCACATGTCGCTTCACTCAGCTTCCACTCGTTGCTGAATCTCCGACGATGTCTCGAAACGGGCGTTGTACTACTCGACTTGGAGGAGAAAGATATACCGGGCGTTGCGTATCGCGTCTCCGAACAAATGGTTATTGACGAGCTGATTCAGGAAAGTGATAAACCGTTGATAATGCGAGCATTATTGCTGCGGCATCGACATGTTAATGAACACGAGCGTGGATTCAGATTTGCCAGACGACATAATTCGAGCTATGCTTCGTTACAGGTAATTTTCATGTTGACTGATTTAGTTATTTGCAATGCGATTTCAACATAGAAAACTGTCTTTATGGCTACACGATTTTATAGTTTAAGGAACACACATAAAAGTTTAGTAATATATTTGAATATTTAAACACATAAAGACCAGATCTCATACACGATAAATAAATTTACTTTACAACAAATGTTATTTCAACAATTTAGATTAGTCTTTTTAATACGGCGTTTTAATAAAACGTTTATGAAACTAAATGAACATATATAAACGGCATTAGTGCAATTGGTTATAAATTGTGAAAATTTCAATTTTGCGATATCAACTTTTATTTAGAACTTAGAGCTTTTTATATTCTACCAGTAGACATTTTTACAATATTTTTTCTATTAGTAAATTTCCCACGGACTTGAAAGTGTTTTAAATAAGTACCTATGTTATGAAGTTTAATTTAATTTAATTTAATTTAAAAGTAAGTGTAAAAATTTTAAACGAATTTTTGGAAAAAAAAACCAGTTAATATGTTTCTAATCTATTTAGGTTAAATATTTAATTTTTATATATTTTTTTACAAACAAAAGTTTTGAAATTACAATATATAAAAGTTTAAGACTTTTTTATTTGCACATACATTTCACAAAAAAAAAATAGATAATAGATTTTAGTAATTTAAAGAATTGAAATATATAAGGAGGAAAAGGTTGATAAATAAAAATGCGTATAGCAGTTCAATTTTTCAGACAAATCTATCAAATACAATTATATGCAGAGTATAAATGAAATAAGTTCAGATATTTTGAGGGATTGTAGAATATTCAGTAACGAAATTACTTTTGCGCTTGATGGATAGACAAAACCATTCCCATATTTATCGTTCAAAATACTAATTAGTAATTATAAATAAGTTCCCTAATTTTTTTTAATTTGCCTAGTCGAACTTATCTTCAGTGTTAATTTAAATTATTTACATAAATAATGTACAGCTATTTACTAGCTACTTTGCCATTTACACTTATAAAACCGTACCTCGTCTGAAATGAAATTCTAGATACAAGCCCGCCTTCTTGTTACTCGCTATCACATATCTGCGCCTCTTAGAAACTAAAGGATTACAAGTATACCGCCAAATATATCGACAACTTTCGAGAACAAAAATATTAACTTTCTACGGAATGTGGGATTCCAAAAAAAAAATACATATCTATGGTTTTTTTCCCGTAAAAATAGTTTAAAAACACGTCGCCGCTGAATGGTTTGCCTACCCATCAGGCGCAATAGAAATATGCGTTTCCGGATGTAAATAGGCGTCAGCAACCACAAATTGTTAACAAAAATGTTTCTTACTGTTCTGCAACCTTTGAAAATATCCGCACTTATTTTATTTGGACTCTGTATGGACTATAGAGTATATACATATAGTGCTGATAATACCTTATCATACCACATTCTAAAATAACATTTTAGGAACTTTTCTTCTTATTTTGGTGAAAGGAACACGCCTTATACAGGATGCCATTTAATTTTGAATTATTCTGTATGTATAAAATGCACTTCCATTTAGTTTTAGTAGACTGCAAACGCATTACGTGTTCATTTTAACACATTGATAATTTACATAACTTTGTCTTGTCATCTCAAAAATATTATTTTATGAATTGCCATAGATATAATAAATCACCTTGTATGTTACTAAAATTATTTCAAATTCGATAAAAATATTGATAAACAAGCAATAATTATAATTATATTATCGTAATTGTATTCAATTCAAAACGTAGCAAAATTTTAATTTATTAAAAAGTTTACCAGTTTGGTAAAAATGTAATTTAATTAAACTTCAAAATCAATTTATTATAGAATTTAATTTATTTAAAACCAAATGTTGTGCCTTTGAAATCGGTTACTAGTAAAATTTGCAATTGTATGTACACATACATACAACGCACCCATGTCAGCTGTCTAACTTTGAAGTTTTCCCCCCAACCAACCGAACCGAACCGAACCAAACAGGAGGGCAAAAGAGACCTCGTAGTCTCTATAATCATACTTAACACAATCTTCTGTGATAGTTGATGAATGAATTGTGTTTCTGTTCTGTTTTTGTCCGCCTTCATCCCAGTCATTGTGGGCGGACGACGGCATAAGCATAAACTCGGACTTGCGGAACTTCGGAACGCGTAATTCTATTTCATCGACGCATGGTTTGCGTTGCGCATCACCGAAATCCACCCATCGAGCGCCGTCTCATGTAATTACTCAATCGCTCACGTTTTGAACCGTTTTATATATATTAAATTCGCTCGCTACAAGACATTTCGTAGCAACGCTATTTTTTCGTTTTTCTGTGTTCTGTGTTCAGTCGGACACAGTTTATTTATTTATTTATTTGTTTGTTTGTTAAGACAGCTTGGTTTGTAATAGAAATGAGGAAGGTTTTGTTTGAGAAGAAATCGTAAATGTTATTTTTTGTTACAAGTGCTTTATTAGCATTACAAATTTATTTAGGATTTATTTAAGATTACCAGGTTTTAAAAATCCCAAAGTAGAGATAATTAAAATTCTCAGATATTTTTCTAAAATTCAGTCAGTCAAGTGCACTTACAAGAATTTTTAATTAACTTTATCTAAATCAATTAGGTACTTGCACATATGTTTTAAAGACAAATTTACACACCATCATATGATGTTTTTGACGTAAAGCGCGGACATTAGTTTTATGTCAAAAATATCATATGATTGGGTAAATTTATCCTTGAAACATGTGTGCAAGTACCACATTTCTTCAAAAAGTTTGTTCATGTTTAAATTAAAAATACTTAATAGCGAGAGATTTGTTTTCATAACAATAAACTAAAATAATTGCATAAATTTAACAATTCATTTTTACTTTTCAATATTTAAGCCTAAATGTAAGGCGGAGGATTTAACGATTGTAGAACTGTCCTACCGAAAGTAGGACGCCTGGCAACCCTAGATTCAAAATCAATGTTATATGACTGATGCAAATCGCCTATTGAATATTGCTTACTTTTTTCATCTACTACGTAAAATAAAGACAGATAAATTATCTAGATTAAGAACAGTAAATATTTTTTTATAATTCATATTTTTCCAACAAAAATTTTACAGTATGCTTGAAATATTGTAACATTGTCATGTCAGTCATTTTATCTATTTTACGAAGGTTTTTATTAGTCATAAACTTCGCAAAGTACTTTCAAGTTTTTCGTGCTAACTTAAATGTGTCTGATGACCTTTTTAAGAAAATATATCAAAATTTAGAGCATTTTTATGGTTAAAAATGCGTTAAAGACCTTAAAAGATTAATTACTTTTTTTTATTTTCTGAATAAAATTTATTAAGAAAATACAGTTTTTGCAAGCTCCCACGTCAATAGTAAATTTATGCACCACCTACACTAAAGAGGATTATATTATAAACTAAATTAAATAGTTTTATAGAAGCTCATTATTTACAATCTTATTTTCTAATATTACGCAAACATTTGATAAAATTTGTATATTTATTTCTTTTTTAATCTTCAAGTATTTTATTATCCATTTAATGAATTCATCTACTGTTTCATTGTTGTAATATAAACTTTACGATACGTTTTATAAATATACTCTCTTATAATTTTTAATATTTTCACGTGGAAGAGCTTTTCTATTTTATAAAATAATTTTTGATACATATCAATGACTAAATTTGAATATCTAAATATAAATTTAAATTTGGATTTTTTTTTAAATTTAATAAATATATACACTTGTATCTTTATTTTTATATTTGCAGATTAACTAAACTATTATCGGAAGTGTTCCGATTAATTTATGAAGAAAATACAAATATATACTTAAATTATTTCGAGTTTTATTAAACTTTGACTTTTTAATCGATACAATAATATATCTTCAACATTCTATTATAAACCAAGCTTACGTTATTGTTATTTACTGTCATTTACAATGCATGTTATCATGCAATATCTTATTCGATTAAAATGAGCATTGTATTTTCATATCGCACGGATCATTCATCAGCTTTTCATCAATCCATTATTACCAATAATTAATCATTTTCGTAGTTGCTTCACTTTTGTTCCGCAAATGATATATTCGTGTAATTATCACATTAAAATTGTTAGCGAAACATATTAAGAAACATATAAGTTGATTTCATTTATATTTTTTGTAGATCTTAATTTTAATTTTACCTATTTTACAAGCATATATTCATACGAATATATTTATTATTTTATGACTCATGCTTCTGATATATTTTTATATATTTATGTGTAAAAAAAATAATAATTCATCAAACACTAGTTTAATTTTTAATATAGTTATTAATTGTATACATAAATTCATTTTTGGTACCAGTATAAATAAATATAAAATTAATTAGTATGACATCAGAGTTGATTTATAACTCATAATTTCTAAATACAAATTAAAAAAATGTTATAATATTGCATATTAATCTATTATAAATATTATATAATAAAGTAATAATAAGTATGAATAAAATTAAACTAGTGTTTAAAAATATATTTCTAGTAAACGTTTCTGATTGAAAGTTATTTTTCATAGAATCTCCATGATGCAGAAAAACGTAAAACAAGCTTCCCATTGGAATCTTTAACAAAGAATGGAACCTCAAATTGTGATGCTGATGGTCGTTTAATCGTTCCACAAGAAAATCATGCGGTGATTGATATGAAAGAAGAAACGTACACATCCAGTACGGAAGATTTAAAGAAAGCCCACAATGATGCGATCTTAAAACGAATTCCAGTAGGTGCAGAAGCTACCACAGTCCTTGTCGGTGCTGTAGACTTTTTAGAACAACCAACAATTGCTTTCATCCGATTAGCAGAAGGCGTAGTAATGCCGACAATCACAGAAGTTCCCATTCCAGTACGATTCTTGTTCATATTATTGGGACCGACAACAGCTGACTTAGATTATCACGAAATTGGTCGTTCCATCTCAACTTTAATGGCAAATGCTCAATTCCACAAGATCGCTTATAAAGCTGACGATCGTAAAGCTCTTTTGAGCGCAATTAACGAATTTTTAGATGACAGTATTGTTTTACCGCCTGGCGATTGGGAACGACAAACTCTACTTCAATTCGATGAACTGAAAGCAAAGAGCGATAAAATACGCAAACGTAAATTGAAAGCAATCAAAGAAAAAGATGGAACGGGAGATGAAGCTACGAAAAGTTTACTTGCTCCGGATGGAGGCGATGGAAAGAAACCACCATTTCCCGATCCGCTAAAACGGACCCGTCGTCCATTCGGTGGACTAATCAACGATTTGAGACGTCGATATCCGTTTTATAAGTCGGATATGTTGGAAGGATTGAATGCACAGTGTGCAGCTGCCGCTCTATTTATGTATTTCGCTGCGCTGTCTGGTGCGATTACCTTTGGTGGTTTGATGAGTGACAAGACTCAGAATATGATCGGAATATCGGAAACTTTGGTAGCGACTTCTTTCGCCGGAATTATATTCGCATTATTGTCCGGGCAGCCTTTGGTTATTGTCGGAAGTACCGGACCGCTATTGTTGTTCGATGAAAGTTTATTCGAATTCTGTAAAAGCAATAATATCGAATATTTGACGACTCGAATCTACATTGGTATATGGCTGGGTATAATAGCGCTATTCGTAGCATGTTTCGAAGGCAGTGTATTCGTAAAATTGTTTACCCGTTTCACGGAGGAGATATTCTCAGCGTTGATCTCTTTATTGTATATTGTTGAAAGTATGATGAAATTGTTTTTTGTGTTTGGCCGGCATCCCGTGCTGGGCGATTACTGTGATTTGAATAATAGCTCAAGTGATGCGGTGACGATGATGGATATGATGAACGATACGAATATGGTATTTGTAAATAGTGAAGATGGTATGCTTGCCGATGAAGCTGTGAATACAACACCAGCGATACTGGTTGATAATATAACTATAGATCAAATGATTAATGAGCAATACGGTGGACCTATTAATCAACCAAATACTGCCCTATTCTGTACGATTTTATCACTCGGAACGTTCGCTATTGCATACTATTTGAGGCTGTTTCGAAATAGCAAGTTTCTGGGAAGAAACGTAAGTATTTTCTTAGACAAATAACATATTTAAATATTATTTTTCTTATCAATTTAGTTGATGACAATATGCAAATATTTACGTATGAATAATTTTGATATTAGATTTGTTGCTGTCGACATACATTATTTTTACATTATATGTTTTTTTTAAATTTATAAAAATTTGTAGATATCATTAGGCACATATGACTTGTTTATATTTACATAATATTTTATTATAAACAATGAAATTAAAATTAGAAACATTGATTAATTTCAAGTAACTAAATTATTCAGTTCCTGGGATAATCTTGATATATTTATAGATTTATATGAAATTTAAAAATAGTTAGATCAAATTTTAATGACTAATTAATTAATTATATATGTAACTTATTCTTATGAACAATATTTTTATAATAATTTATTCCTTGTTTATTTATTTCAAAATTAACTTTATGTAATATAATAACTATATTACACAATGATAATAAAAAATCATATTAAGTTACATATTATTTTGTTACAAATAAAATAAAACTTGATAAGTAAACATGATTCATTTTAGCAAAAAAAATTTTTTTTTTTTTTTTTGTTTTAAAATATAGAATAATTATACTTACCGAACTGTAAATAGATTCTTTATATTTTAATTTATGATAATTACCTTTTTTTCTTTTTCTAATAAAATAAAAAAAATCTAGGCCCGTCGTGCTCTGGGTGATTTTGGTGTTCCGATCGCTATAGTATTAATGGTGGCACTCGACTATGTAATACCACAAACCTACACTGAAAAATTACGAGTTCCGGAAGGACTTACGCCCTCCAATCCATCCATTAGAGGCTGGTTAATCAATCCCGGTGGCCAGGAACAACCCATTCAACTTTGGCTCATGTTGGCAGCTGCAGTACCTGCTCTATTAGTCTATATTCTACTTTTCATGGAAACCCATATTTCGGAGTAAGTACAAATTAAAATTTCTCTGTATATATATTAATTTTATTATTAGTTTTACAGTAAATAAATTTAGTTTAGAATCTTTTATGAGTATTTCTATATAAACACATTTACTTCATAGGTTTTCTTTTTATCACTACATTTGTTAATCAAAAAAATGGTTTATAATTACATTACTATGTATATAGTTTATTTATATTGATTCGAATATGAAATTTCTCATGATAAAATTGTTTAAACTTTTGGTAGAAATAATTTTAGTATCATTTGAAAATAAAATATCTATTTTTATAAATATGATATTTACCACAAGAAATTTCAGATTCGAAACTAAATTAACCTAAAAACTTAGCATCAATTTGTATGTTACATTTTCTAGTTTGGAATATAAAATATAAAAAAATTCAGTCATTTATAAAACAGTAAAATGTAAATAATTAATCCAGCTCAGATTTATCATTTATAAATATTAATATTTCGTTGCGTTTATAATTTTAATTTATCTATTTTAATTCGGAAAAATACTTTACAATCAACTATATCATTAATTTTAATTTTTTTAATATTACGATTAACATTTGTAACAATTATATGTTATCTACGAAAATATTACATAATTTTTAATAAAATAAAAATGAGCTAGATTAGGAGCAATTATATACACATACATATTTGGAAAGCATTATTTATTAATAGTTTTAAATAATATCACAGGTGATATAAAGTGGCACATTAATACACAATTAATTTTATCAATTAACAATTTTTGTCACCAGAAATATTATTTGTAAACTATATCAAATAAATTCTCTTAAACAGACTTATCATCGACAAAAAAGAACGTAAGCTAAAAAAGGGCTCCGGATTTCATTTGGACATAGTCTTAGTGTGTCTGATCAATGTCGGTTGCGGTTTTCTGGGAACGCCCTGGATTTGTGCGGCTACCGTACGTTCGGTGGCTCATGTCTCTGCCGTCACTGTAATGTCTCGTACACATGCCCCGGGTGAAAAGCCGCATTTGGTCGAAGTGAAGGAGCAACGTGTCAGCGCACTCACCGTATCCCTACTGGTCGGTTTATCGGTACTAATGTCGCCGCTTCTGCGACTCGTACCGATGTCCGTACTGTTCGGGGTGTTTCTCTACATGGGCATCAGTTCGATGGATGGAATCCAGTTCTTTGACAGGATAAAACTCTTCTTTATGCCTGCAAAACATCATCCTTCCACATCTTACGTTAGAAGGGTGAGTTAGTAATTCTTTTTTACTCTATTTCTCGCATGACTTATATTCTATCACTTCACACATTTATAAAATGTTTTTTTACTTAATTATTCATAATATTTTTAAATACAAATTTGTTGACATTAATAATATTCGACAAAAATTAAAAATAAACAATACATTTACTTGAAATTTTGTCACAAGTATCAATCAACATGTTATTTTCGAGACAAAAAAAAATATGTATTCTTAGATAATCTAAAATTAAAACTTTCCAGAAATAAAAACATTTTGTTCTATTTCATTGTAGACATTTAAACTTGAACTAATACATTTAAAAATAATACTTATCTATTTCAATCGTACGTAATTGAACTTTATTAAAAATAATTTATTTAGACAGAGGTTAAATATCACAACAAAAAAAAATATTTTATTTTCAAAAAGCATTTTATAAATATGTGGGTAATTAATATTTTCCTAGTGCGACTACTTTTCACTACACATTAAAATAGATTCTAATTTATAAATAAATAAACCGCAAATTAAGATTAGGTACATTTTGCGTAATACTAAACTTACATTCACTTGTTAAATTTAAAATTCAATTTACATTTTTTGACTTTTAATTTATGATTTTTATTGTTAAATTTATAATTTAAGTACGTTAAAATATTTTTATAAAAACAGAGATCTTTCTTTTGAAACACAAAAAGTTTCTTTATCTTATTTACAAAATATGAGAATTAAAATATGTAAATTAGACTATAGAAAAGCTATTTTTAAACTTATTACTGTAATAATTGCGTGCGTAAATTGCAGATTATTAAAAATAATTATGAATGTAGGTTGTTCTGGTATGTTCTAGAGAAATTAATACGACAATGTAATTTAAAACTTTTATTTTATAGTCGCACTGTCATACATACAGAGAAAAAATAGTAAAAAAATGGCACGCTTAATAATAAGCAAAAAATTACAATACATAATTATATTGATTAATAATATAAATTTGTTTAAAATATATCCTTTTTTTATATATATAAATTAATAAATGGAATAATAAATTGTTGAAAAACATACATTCGAATTGCATACATAAACTGCAGTATAAAATATAAATTATTTGGGCAAGGAATATACGAATTTCTTAAATAATACAATTTTTTTTTTCATTTACGGAAAACACTAAATTTGTCTATTACAAGCATCGGGACTTGCATTAGGCAGGATATTTTTATATATATTTTTTTGTAACTTACAGCTAGAACAAGCCCTTTTTCTTTTTATCTTTTTTACCGTCAACGGTTTCTTTACTACCTTCAAGCGACCGACGACGTAATTCTTCAACCGTCACTTGATTCTCTTTTTCCCAGGCGAATTTCTCGACTTCGAACTGTTTCCGTCGTTCCTCCAATTCTTTCGCTTGCACTTCCAAACTCTTTCGGGTCTGTTCGTGACGTCGCGTTAATTCCGCCTCGCTGTCTTTCAGTTTCTGTTTCTTTTCGCGCACCTTCATCTCGAACACCTGCTCCATTTCCGCTTCCATTTTCTTCATTTTCAGATCGTGTTCCCGCTTCTCCTCGTCCATTTGCGCCAACGGATTCTTGTTCGAGATTCGTGGCGGTTTACCATCGACACCCAATCCTGCTAACTTACGACATCGGTAATTCTCGTAATGCACATTATTGGTGACTTCCTTCAGGTCCTGTAGATGGGTACGAATCACCATGTTGCGTAGCGCGATAAAGTCGCAATGTTCTAAGTTTTCGACTTCAGCAATGCCCCACGGATATTTTCGTCCACGTACTTTTTTACCATCGATTTCGATGACCGCATTCGAACCGACAACGGCGAACGGAACTCGTTCCCGTAACGATTTATTCAATTTGTGTTCTTCGTCCTCTTCCAATGCATCGGGAAATTCGTAGATTTTAATTTTATTCTGCGCGATTTCGTTTAATACTTGCTTTTTGAACAGCGCACACTCATCGGATGTTAATGTATCGGCTTTCGCAATAACGGGAATGATATTGACTTTATCGCACAAACGTTTCATGAATTCAATGTCCAGTGATTTGAGTCCATGGCCAGATGGCTGGATAAAATAAAAACAACAATGTACACGCTGATCGGCGACTTGTTTTCGTGTTACTCTCGCCTCGGAATTTAAATAATCTTCGTATTTCGTTTCGATAAATTCGATAATCGGTGTCCAGCAATTGCTGTTATCGACCGCATCGCCAAAACCCGGTGTATCGACAATCGTTAATAATAAATTAACACCATTTTCTTTTAACATTACCCGTGTTGTTTCGACGGCTACCGTTTTTTTAACACGATGCGTGGGACCTGGATATTCGGTTGCATTATAAATGTCCGTGAGAAACATAGAATTAATTAGCGTTGATTTGCCGAGACCAGATTCACCGACTACCATTAATGTGAATTCGAAACCTTTTTTCACAGCTTTCCGATAGACTTGATTTGGCAGATTTGCGAAACCAACATATCCGTCCAGCTCTTTGGGTCGTGGTTTCTCTTTGATGATTTCGACGATGTTTTCTTTATTCGAATCTTCTTTGGTTGAATCGGGCGATGTTTTAGCAGCTAGCGATTCGATTGTTGGCGGCGGTTTCTCAGGAACTTTCACCCGATTGGAATCGTTTGTGGCAGTTGTTTTTAGATCTGAATTGAAAAACATTTCACGTTTACTTTGAACTGAACTCTGTATAGTACTAGTTGTGGTTGTTGATAGTGTTGTTGTTGTCGTAGTAGTTTCATTCCCATTGCCATTCACTTGATTCATATTACCATTTGTGTTTGTCTGAGGATTATTTGAAGATTGGTCAATATAACGTTGTCTTAATGCTAATCTATCTATACTAGCTAATCTATATGAACCACCAATACTATCTTTATCACGATCTCTTATTAAACTACTACCTGCATTGAAGCTGGCTGTATACTTTGGCAAAGTAGGCGGTGGTGATGGTTTTTCTGTACTTCTGTTTAATAAACCAGTACTTGATGTATATGCATAACTACTTGGCATTATAGTTGGTCTTTTTACGGTTGCTGTTGTTGTCGGAGGAACCTGAGTGTTTACATTATTCGCACTCATTTTAATTAGATTTTAATTATATTATTTATTATTATTATTAAATCTACTAATACATATTGTCTATAAAATAAATTTCTCGAAATACGCGTATATTTTTTTTAACTGACAGCTGAGTACGACTAATGTTTAGCTGGTCAGCCACGCCCGTCAAGTTACGCGTCCTTCCGATTTTTACCGTATATTACAGTTAAATTTACAAATAAAACACACTACAACACTCAATTATGTACTAAACAGTTTCGTTAATTTATCAACACTTATATTTTCACATAGATTTTCGTATTTTCTTTGTATAATTTGCAGCTGTATTCAACAGTCAGTTCAATACCAAAGTCCATCTATTCACTTTAGTTCTGACTAAATAAAATGAGATGGCGAGACAAACTCGCGCCGTGCTGCGCCGTTCTATTTGCTGCTTCGTAGCACATCGGTGCCAGGTTTGGCTTTAGCTTCGGTTTCGTTTTCGTTACTACAATCGACCAAATAAATCTTCGGATACGTTTCGGTTGCGTTGCCGACTCTCCGTTCCCGGCCCCGGCACGGCGCGCGTTCCCGTTCATTGAATCAATAATGAACAGAAATATTTATGCGCGATTTAAACGTGCGCTAAATACAAACAATATATGTCCAATAATAACTTTTCGATTTATTATTTTATCAATTATTATTATTGCATTGATTTACGATTATCGTTTTTTATCAATTTAAGTTTCAATTTTTTTTTTCTTTCACAGGTTCAAACTTTTAAAATGCATCTGTTTACATTTATCCAAATCATGTGTCTGGTGATATTGTGGATCGTAAAATCTACAAGAGCATCATTGGCATTTCCGTTTTTCCTTTTACTTATGATACCATTACGAGCGCAAATGGCCAAATTATTTACAACAGAAGAATTACGAGCTGTAAGTAAAATGAGAGCCAGTCATTTACATTTAATTTTTAATTATTTTAATTTTGGAAAACAATGCGTAACATACAATTTTATTTTGTTTGTACAACTTATTTTTATCAATTCCTTTGTTAAATACAATTTTTGATAAAGCACATTTGTAAACGTTTTTAAAACAGATAAACATAATGATGTTGTCACGCGTATATTTCACATAACGAAAACTTGATAAACAAACTATGTATATTTAAAACCACAAGTGCATTATCAACAATTGATATCGTGTAACTGAAGTTTTACCATATTGAATTATTAAATCCGTAAACGTATTTTCCGTTTAATCTGAATATGGTTTATGGCTCATAATGGAATGCGGACGCATATTCTATAAATAACCAATTATTTACTGTATTTAACAGTTAGATGGGGATCAACCGGATGTGGAAGACGACGAGCCAGATTTCTATGCTGAAGCTCCCCTTCCGGGTTAATTACGTACGAGATCTAGCGAAGAAAGCATCCATTACATTTTCTATACGATTTCTAATATTTTCAATAAACATAATATTGTTTCTCATTACGATTTTAAAATTTTAAAATGCATGAAAAACAAATTTGAAATATCAGCTATTAAGATTTACAATTCACTTTGCCAAAATTTTAAATTTCTTTCTAAAGATATTTAGATTAAATAAAGAAAATCAATTCTAATGATTAGAATATAGCGTAAAAGTTAGAAGGTAGTAAATTAGAATAATATTTTGAGCAAAATACATATGTAGAGTGTAATTCTTTTTAACATAAATACTTATATATTTTTATGACTAGAGAATTTTTTAGGTTTGACACAAAGGATAGTTAATGTATTAATTTTAATTAATACATAATATTTTTAGAATGAGTGTGAGAGAAATAAATAATTGAGGTATTAGTGTTGCGTAGATTATGCAACCACGGGAATGTTGTAAATGAGAAAAGATGAAAAAAAAAAAACAATCTAAATAAAATCATTTAGTGTATTTTTTAGCAAACTGTGATGAACTATTTCCTGTTTATTGTGAATTATAAAAAAAGACCAAGATATTTACGAGTATTGTAAAACGTTAATTATATCGAATATTAACGTTATAAACTTATTCTTGAAAAAAAAAAGATAAGAAAGTATTGTAGGAACAATAATAACATAACAAATCAGTATTTTTCAGTATTACAATACTATAATCAAATTCCAAACATGATTTTTGATGTACTTTACTAGTAAAAGCTTCATAAAAGTGCATAAATTTAGCGTATATAAATATTACAAAATACTTGTGACCTTGGAAAATTACCTGTATAAAATAAAAATAAGAAAAATTATATTTTTATTAAATATATTTTCGAATAAAAATTATTTTCCGGTCATGGTAGAAGATTGACAAATATTTTTACGCTAACTAATTAAAAACAAATTAAAATACTCAATGTCATTTAAAATTTTATTTCGTAATTAATTTGTACCTGTTACTGTCATTTTTATAAATACTTAAACTTTTTCTTTCTGTAGTCAATAATAAATACATATATTTTAATGAATCACTATTATTGTTAACATACTGATAAATAAAAATAAAAACTGAAACTCTTATATTATAATTTTTATCCCAAATCCAAATATTTTTTATTTTAAATTTTGAGCTACTGTAGGAATACCAACCTCTTTGTGCTGCCAACCTTTACAACTACAAAATCACTACAATTGTTTGTACATATATTCTTATCAGAGACTTTTATATATAAAAATCTATATATAATATATATAATATATATATATATATATATATAATATAATATATATATATAAAAAAATATATATAAAAATCTCTGATTCTTATGTCAACTTGAAGTGAAACAAGTCAAGCGTTTCTAAGGTTATATTTTGATTTTAAAATGATATTAAATTATATTTTTCACTAAAATGGAAACACCAAAAACTATATTAGAAACAACACTTACAATGTTAGGTGCAAATGAATACATACCACAATTTAAGAAGTATGATATAGATTCTTCTATTTTGCCGTTATTAACCGATAATGATTTAAAAATCATTGGTATGGAAGATGAAAAATTAAGAAATAAATTTATTAAACAATGTGCTAATTTACCATGTACATCAGAGTAAGTATTTTCCTATTTTATGTTATGAATATTTTAAAAAATATTTTGGCTAACCTATACCGATTACCAAACTTCAAACTTTACATACTTTTGCACATTTTATGAATATAAATCGCAAAGTTTTAAGTGCGGAATTGCGGAAATGATATTTACAATGTTAAAACTCATTTTGGAAACTCGTTTTTGACAGAGATTATACTTGACATATACAGGTAGAGGTTAATTTGTTAAATGTTTAGTAAAATTAAAGCAACGTGAAGAATTTCTAGTTGATTTTAATGTAAAAGAATTAAAAATAACAGTATCTGCTAGTAGTTATGTTAACATGGACAAAATATAGCAGCAGTTTTTCAACATTCAACATGTTGAAAACCGGAATTTTCCAAATCAGTTTTAGTATCATTTACGCACTAAAATCTCGTGATTTATATTCGATAAAATATGCTAAAATAAGAGTCTGCGAAGTTTGAAGTAAATACATTTGGTAATCGTAAAGTAAAGTAAGTTTTAACAAGTATTTTCGTGTTTTCAGATGTACGTTAGAAATGAAAGTAGACGATAAATACGTAACAGATGTTATAAATGATATTGATCGACATTTATTATTATTAGATGCTTCGTTAAGTTATGCCTTAAATTATAAAGATTTAAAATATAGCGATATTAAAGTGCATAATGTCACACAATGTGTTGTTCATTGTTCAAACACATTTGAAAAGGAATTGAGAACATTTCATAGCCTGGTAAGTATCATTATAAAATTATTTGTTATTTTTGAAAGATATTATTTAACATAACAACTCTGTTTATTTTGTTTGTTTGCCGTCAAATTTTGCAATCAATTTTTTTACTTGGTTTTACTGAACCGATTTCCTTCAAACTTTGCATACATATTCTTCCATTACTGTACAATGTTATTTTAAAATGTATTTCTATTTAATAAAAGTCATAATAACCAAATATAAATAGTAATTTAGCAATACGTTATACTATAATACATATTTTTAAGTGATACCAATTGTCACAAAACAAGGAATCTTATCTACATTTAAGTAAATATTGAGTTATTTATTAGAAAGATTACAAATTTTGAATAATTTGAGATAAAATTTGTTCAAATTTTACAAAAACTGTTGTAGTTTAAATTCGCAGTTTTGAATAAAATCTTATCACTTAAAAATCTTTTTTATTATATTATTATTATTACTTTTTTGCAGTTTGTACGTTCGAAAAATAAGAAGAAACATCAGAAATGGAAGTACGCTGTATTAGCAGTCATATCGGCCACAGCTTCTGTATTTATTTTCAAAAAATTGTTGTGATACTAGACTTTAGGTAATCATTCATTTCATATATTTATATAACTTTCTACCTAAATGATAAATAAAAAATTATTCTTGCTTAAATACAATGTTAAAAATATATTCGGAAAGAACCTTTCAATAAGTTGTTTGTTTTTTTTTTTTTTAATATTAAATATAGAATAGTTTTTGTTTATCTAGATTTTTTTTTTACTTATTTAATTTGAAAGGAGTTATCGATGCAATATTATTTTTCTAAAATTACCAAACAGATTCATTATTATGACGTGAAATAAATTTGATATTATCAATCATTTTGAATTAGAATTAAAATTAAATAAAAATAATTTTGATAACATAAAAATTAATTGAGATTTTGAATTATATTTTATTCTTATTTCAAAATTTATATTATCGTTTTTTATATTTTTTATTATATTATGAGAAAATTCATATTTTATTGAATATTATTTCATTTTACAAAAGATAGACATTTTTATGGAAACATGCGATTTAGCTTACGGTATAGTATTATATAAAATATATATTATTCAACGAACATAATTTACAAAGATGAGATTTACGACAAGAACTGTAGGCGAATGTCTAAATCATTTGAGTGAGTTATAGCCATTACACTTCTTTACGACTACGATGAAAACATCACTTTTTCGCGTAAAGTGAATTACATTTAGAAATACATAGTTATAATTTGACAATTGTACGATATTTTATCAACAGAACGATGTTCTAGCAACGGAGCTAATTTACGTGTTTTCATTTGACAATAACAAAATAAATTACATAAACAATTCTAATACAATATTATGTAAAATCAATATAAAGTATTTTGATATATTACTTCATTTGTTTTTAATATATTTTTGAAATCTGTAGTGGTATTTATACACTAAAGATTTTTCGAATTTGTGTGCGACATGTTTTAAGTGTAGCCTGCGTGTATAGGATTGTTGAGTGCGAAACTTAATTAACTATCCTGCTCAATAAACGGCGGCAGGTACCGACACCCACTTCATCACCTGTTGAGGTGTTGAAAATGCATGTTAACTTAACATCTAACATATACGCTCCTTTTATTTAGTTTAGTAATGTGTTTCGTATCAGTGCTTAGGTGTTTAATGGTTCTACTTTTAAAGTAAACACATTCCCCAAAGTTCGAAAACAAATATTGTAAGTAAAATATTTTTATTTTTTTTTATATGTAATATATATTTTTAAATTTTCCGGTTTTAATTTTATTTAATGAGAAATTATATAATTTAGAAACTCAAATAAAACAAATGAAGTATGTTTTTGATAGTTTTAGGGCAGTATAAATTTTTTTTAGTACGGAAATATTATTTTGATGAATTTAAAGAGACTAGTGGTTTGTCGAAATTCGACCGTATTTTTAAGTTTGAACTTTATTGAGGTACTTTTGCATATAATTTTTTTGAATTTTGTTCTGTTACGTCAGCTGCGATCGAGGCAACACACATAACGTAACCGCATTGCACAAACTCTACCAAACAACCGTAACAATTTTTGAATTTGTAACACATATTATAAATAAATTTTATCTATATGACCTTTAACTATGCCAAATCTCACACTCTTCCGTGTGCGCAATGTGCTTAAAAAGGGGTATAAAGTTTTTTCTTCACGTATTAATTGTAGATTACATTTTACATAAAAAAATTCAAATATAATTTATTTACTATAACAAAATTCCAAAGTATTTATTATGAAATAATGATACATATGATATATGTATATTATATACATGAAGATATATAAATTTTTAAAATAATGGGAATTTTTGACTTTTAATTTAAGTAAAATATTTTAGTTATAATCGAAAGCATACGTTGTATTTCTTTTTTGGAATGGTTTAACAAATTTTTTCAGAATTTTGTGCTTTTTTTGTGATATTAATAGTTTAATATTCTCTTGGGTGAATATAAAGTCTTGTTTTCTTTGTCAGGTCACATACTTAAAATTTTGATTCATAGTTTTATTAAAATGTACTAACAGTAGCTTATGTGATGTATTTTATGCTAATTGTATTAAAAATTTACATAAATTATATTTAGGCAATTTGATTTTATATCAACAACATATTTTAATTAAAATTTATATTCTTGTCTTGTACAATATTTGACAAAATTGTAGCGTAAAATAAATATTATGCCCTATATAATTTGGAAAGAAAATAGCATCATAAGTAAAGTGTAATTTTCTATGTTAATGAGCACTGCGAAAATCTGAAATTCGAATTATTTCCAAGGTGGTGCCAGGCACATAAGAGTTCTGACATTCCAATTTACTAGCTTAACGAGAGATACACAAAGCTAATTTCACGCAAACTTGAAATTCATCAAAGATTTTTTGTCGGATAAAAATAAAAGTCCGCACAATTATTATCTATTATAAAGCTTGTTTTTCGAAACGTGTCAATAAAAGAAAAATTAATATTAATTTCGTAGAACGTTATCAATCACTTTTATTAACAATGACTTGGTTTTTATATTGTCGAACTATATATGGAACGATTTTGTTTTGATTGAATTTCTTCGTGTTTTTTCGACATAAATATTGTTAACATGTCAACATAATTTATGTTCGAACGCTGAAAATATAATAGGATTTTTATTATGTACGGATACAATTTGTTTTTTTTATGGGCCATTCAATAAATTGATATATGTACAAGATTTTATTTGTAATTACGATAACTTTTATTTGTTGTTAATATATTAAAAAAAAATTCTAAGAATTAGTTTATCCTATTGGAATCGAAACAAAAATCGAAAAGAAAACGTTATTTTTGACCAAAATATTTTATTTTGACTGAAGTGAAATGAAAAACAAAAAAATTGTAACAATTTAAAGCCCTGATATTCATATCCGACGCTTAAATAGATATATTTTTTAATTAATTTAATCCAATCTGACATCGTACTTAAAACAGTTGAGTTATATTACGAAGAACCATAATTTAAAATAAACGTCAATAAATATTTTTAACTAAAATGGGGCAGTAAATACTGGCCAATATTTTAAATAAAACTAAATAATACGATTACAATACTAAAACATATTTGAATACAATAATTTTCGTGAAATATCTCAGCGTATCTATTTTACAATAAATTCGCAATTGCATGCACTCAAATCATAATAATCTGAACAATATATTGCAAATGCCGTGACGGAGTTATTGAAGACAATATTGAGATTATGACAAGGAAGAAATGAAATTTTTTGGAGGGGGTAGAAAAATTCGACCAAAACTTGTGATATCATAAAAATGATACAGAATATTTCAATACAATACAACCTGTCTAAAGAAATAGTCATTGCGTAACTCTCATTTATTAAATTAATTAAAAGCGTATTAGTATACTAATAATTTGGTACATAACTTTAACGATATAAATGTATGTTGTTTGCATTTATCAGTCAGTGTAAAAGTATTTTTTTGTGAGAAAAGATGGAAACTGAAGACGAAGATGTCAATAAGGTATTTTTGTAATTATTTTATAATAATATATAAAAACCAAATATATATAAGAAGATATTTATTACGTTGCTTGGTGATATATTTATTTGAAACATTATGTACGTCTGTTTAATACACCAGCAGTAATTATAAACAAATATAATTAAAACTGAAAAATTTATTAATGTTCAGTTTTTTGTTGTACAAATGTATTTTAATAACACCATTTTTATTAAATGAATAAGTATCGTAAATAATTTTTATATACTTGGTAATATTTTTTAAATTTTATTATTTTCTTATTTATAATTTTTTTAATAAATAATACGATATTTTATTAAATGTTATACAAACTTACTATGAATATTTTAGTTAATAACAAGCATTTAATAGTGAAATAATATAAAGCTTACCTTTTTTGTAAAATAATAAACAATAAAAATATAATTTAGTAACTGAAATTATTATACATTTATATATTTTGAGAATATTAATAAATAATTAACATATTAACCGATTTACAAATTAGAAGCTTATTCCATATTCCAAAAATAGAACTTATTACAATACTGACAATCAAAGTTTCTCAATATAAAATTGATCAAACTTTTTCACATAGCAACCTAATGTCTAAATGGTATCTTGACTAATCTAAAAATATAGCAGGTGTCACCTATCATTTTAATAGGTTTAAAAGTTTTAATTACTAGTTTAAATCATGGATAAGTTTAGCACTAAAGTTCAACTGCTTGGTAATATTCGAAAAATGGGCTTAGATCGATCACTTAGCTTAGCATCAGCAACAGTAAGTAATAATGTCTTTATAATGCTTCGGGATCATGGAAGGTTTCACTTCAATTCATCAAAAATAATTGTATTGTATAATCGTTATCGCAGATAAATAATAAATAATAACAAGACTAAAGATTATTGTGTAGTTTTATATTTAAAACTTAAGATAATTGTATACCTAAGTATTATTGTATTTTTAATAAAGATTTTGATTTTTGAATTATATTGATCGATTAAATTTTTTAAAAACAATTTATTGCAAAAACAAAATAAAGTTTTAGGCTAAATCGAAATCTTGTTCGAATTTGAAACCGTACAGAAAAATACAATGCGAATACGACTAGTTCTGATGAATAAAGATGTATTAGAAAATGCAAATGATAGCATTTTGCTTGATGCTAATCGAAACTTCTTGTTTGCATTCTATATGTTTAAACGGTTTTAACAAACACAGACCAAATTCGTTTGATTGCATTTGTAGTTTATTGTCATTCATCGGAACTCTATTGTTTTTCGATTACGATCAAGATTTTATTTTATTGGTTGTTCCAAGTTTTTATATACAGACCATTTCAGAAAATATGACAAAATGGTAGACGGTGGACAATCTATCAATTTCTGAATAATATTTGTATATATCTGATAGAGATCAAAGTTATAACTAAACAGAGAAATAGATTTTTACCGTTTACCACAATAATCTTGTCATATTAAGATGGTTCATAAGAGATAAATAATTGTAATAAAAATGTATCGAATTTATTGTCAACGAAGCAATATTTCTAAATAAATACTACATCATTAGAGAAATAATTAACCCTGAGTTTGATACATGCTAAACAAAATTTATAAAATATTGAATATTACTTTTTGATCTTTGACATACGAGTACAAAATTTATTAGTTACATATGTCTGAATTTCTATATCAAACATCAAGAAATCTAATTTCATAATTTTGAATGTCTAAAGAAAATAATTATTTTTTATTTCATAGAAAACATTTATTTACTTAAAAACTTTTAATAATACCAAATTATGCGTATTTATATGAATTAAAACATGAATAATTTATCAATTTATAATAAAAATGTCGGCAAATTTATTTGCATTAAACAATAACATTAATAATATTTTCTCCATTAAACCGGTTTAATTTTTGTACTAATTGCATAAATTAACAGTTAATTTACAATTTTAAATTTCCTACAATTTAGAAGATAAAGCAATTAGCAAATTCGTTTATCGTTTAAAGAACAAGAGAAAAGAGTTAATGAGTTCGCGTGTTTAATTTGACATTTTCTATGCAAAATGGGGCCGTTTTTGTTGCCTTTTGTACATTTAAGTGTTAGTGTCAACAGACAATACGATTATGCCCTTAGTACCGGTCGCAAACTTGTCTTTAAACTTGCAATATAACTGCGAAATTAACAGTTTTAGTAGCATTGTGGCTTTCTCTAGAACACACTTGAAATTTCGAATATAATAGTCTTAGATTTTGGTGTTTTTATATATAAAATATACTATGTTTGTTTATGGGCCTTATAATGAAATTGATACAGAAGAAAGTGAATCTTCTATCAGTGAAATTGAAGAAAAGTATGAAGATCGACAAACTTATAACTTGGTTCGATATATAATTCATATTTTTTAATGATCTAACTAGTGTTATAAATTTATTACAAAAGTTTCTGTAATTAATTTAGTTAGTAATATCAGATGCATAATTGTAGTTTTCAAACAACAATCAATATTATTGCTTCAAAATCTATTTACAAATTATCTATTCATAACTTTCAAAATGAAACTATTTCTATAAAATTTAGGTACATACAACACATAAAATCAAATACCTATGTAATATGTCAGGAAATAAAGATAAATCAATTTTGTGCATAAAAATATACACATATCATGTAACAAATAAAAATGAATAATGGCATTATAATATAAGTAATTTTTCTATTTGAACTAGTATTACAGTCACAATTTCTTTAAAATATAAATGTAAAAACCAAAATAATGTCAGTCAGTTTTTGATATTTCATCAAGGCAAACACAAATACAATATTCAGAAACATCAATTAGCAATAAAAAGATTTCTTTTCTCTTTAGAATACCTGTTTAATATATATTAATAGTACAAAAGAATGGTTAATAAAAAATTTTCAAAGTCATAAATTAATTATTTTTTTTAGCGACGCCGCGAAGAATGCGAGCGCAAAGCTCGTCGTGGAGAAATGGATCCACGTCTTGAATTTACTTTTCAATTTCTCATTGACGCTACTGGTCTGCCTCGTCATGAGATTATGGACTTTGTTTTTGAAGGCAACATGGTTTGTTATCTAGAAATCAAATAACTTTTAATAATACAAATTATGAAACAATGAAACTTTGGATTTTAGCTGGATGATATTAATGAACTATTTATGCCTCATATGCGAAACAAACTCATGTGGTTCTATCAAGAAGTGGAAGAAGTTGAACAGCATATATCATTGGAACAACCCAAACCGAGTACAAGCAGAGCAGCGACACAAGTTCTGAAGACTGTACCAATTGCTGTACCGGTACGGAAGAAGAAATTATTTCTTACTGATGGCTGGGATGTACCTCTTATTGGATTGTGTATCTATATGTTTCGTATTAATATTACTAAGCAGTTGCCTGAGGAAGGATTCCACAAGGCAAGACAGTTTCTATTGGTTATAAAAAGTAATAATTAATATGTTTATACTTTTGTAGGATTTATTCTGCGGAATTTTAGACGCAGAACGAATAGGTCTTGTAACAGCTATAGAACGTATTGTCGAATACGTTTATATGGAGGCATTAGCTCATCCAAGTCCCGATTGTGAAGATGAAAGCATCAATTGTCCAATGATTAAGAATCAGTTGTTGCCAGGTTTAAGATCGTTTTGTAGCGCTTTAAAAGTTTGTGAAGAAGTCTGTGATACTGGCAATGTTTTTGACGATGGTCAAACAGTTATGACCGAGAAAACGCTTCAAGAAATTAGAGAACTATCAAAACATTCGGAAGTAGTTGCTAAATTAGAGGAACGAGTTAAAGATTGGATGAAACGAGTCACGGATGTGTTAAAAGAAAGTGAACAAATTAGAAAGGAGAACGACGCTTCAGGTACTTATAAAACTAAATGTATAAATATTTTTTTATATTTTTAAATTAATTAGGACCTCAAGATGAGTTGGAGTATTGGAAAAAGCGTGGAGCTCAATTTTCTCAAACTATAACTTATCTGGAAAGCAGTGAAGTACAGCTAACGATATTGTGTTTGGAATTAGGAAGATCTAAAATATTGAAACAGTGGGAGGAAACTAGTAATAAAATTACGTTTTGTTACAATGAAGCAAAAGATAATGCAAAATATATTCAAGCTATGGAAAAGAATTGTCATTCTTTATATTTAGACGATCCTGTAATTTAGTAAAGCAACTTTAAATACGCAGTTTATAATATTGTTATATTACAGGTTCACATGCAAAATTCAATTCTTGGCCTTCTGCAAACTGTAAGACTTATCCACAGTGTATCTCAATTCTATAATACTTCTGAAAGAATATCTTCACTTATGGTCAAGGTATTTCGTATTTAAACATCAGAGATGTACATAATCGATATATTTTCATTTTTTTTTTAAGATTACAAATCAAATGATAGAAACCTGTAAAGAATACATCACATGTCGAAATAAAGAAACAATTTGGAGTCAAGATCGAGTATTAGTTCGTGAAAAATTAACGCAATCCATTGTGCTAAATCGTGTTTATCAAAAAACTTACACTTGCGTAAGAAGTCAGCCATTTTTACCTAATCAAGAGACGTTTACATTTTCAGAAAATTATGTCTTTGGAAAGTTTAATACGTTTTGTAACAGACTATGTAAAATAATTGCCATGTTTGATTTAATTGATGATTATAATAATTTGTTTAAACGCAGAATGGAAGGTTTATTGTTAGGAGAAGGTAAGCAAATATTATAGACTTGTTTCTTTTTTAATCTGACTTTAAAACGAGTTTGGAATAAAAAGGGTACAAACAAAGAATAGATCTTAGGAATCAGATTAATAAAATGAATTTTTGGTAGTAAATGTTTGTAACTAAAAACACGTATTTGTTTTTTAAATTCTTATATTTTACATTTTATGATATAAATATTGATAAGTAATTTATGTTATTTAAATTGTTAAATAGTTTTGGATGAAACAATACATAATTTCGAAGAAATTAAAGGCCTCGTAATGAACAAAAAATACGATTATCTGGATCAACGCAACACAGATTTTGATCTAGATTTTACAACATTTATGAACAAGACAGATATGCTTAAAGAACAAATCAGCACAACAATTGAGAAGAACTTTGCTAGCGTTTGGGAAACTCCGCAAGGTATACGATTCTTAACACGATTTGAAAAGGTATTTTATTAATTTCTATATTTATTTTGTGAATAATACAATGATAATACTTTAATTTATATTAAAGGTTAGTGAAAAAATTCCATTAACAACAATGGACGATAAATATTCCAGAGTTTTAAAATATTGCGAACAAGAAATTGATCGAATTACAAAAATGTTTAAAAAGGAAAGAGATGATCCTCCGTTACCAATGGCTTTTCCACCAATAGCAGGTTTATTTTTTTTTTAGATATTCCATAAATATTCATAACCATTTGTTTTTTTATATTCTGTGTAGGAAGAATTAAATGGGCAAGATCTTTAGTTTCCCATCTAAAAGAATTAATGGAAAGTGTTAGCACTCATCATGTTTTGAAAAACCTACCAACAACAATAGAATTAAACAGGAGACATCAAAATGCCGAATCAATGTTGAAGACGTACGAAAATGATATGGTTGCAATTTGGATGAGTCAAAAGGTAAATTAATTATTATTTCTCTAATATTACAAAAACTTTATTAGGTAAATTTCAGGTTTGGGACGTAGATAAATGTCTAAAAAAGAACATTTTAAAAATATCTAAAGAAACAGGAACATTAGAAGTAAATTTGGCATTCACAATTCCTCTTTTAATTCGTGAAGCAGAATGTTTAGCTAAAATGGAATTACCACTTCCAATGGTAGCACTGACTTTGCTTTCTAAGCGAGAACATTTTACACTTTTAGAAGATTCTTTGCAAGTAAATTTTGATAAATATTTGTTGTTATTTCACTATTATATTTTCGGTTTTATTTCAGTTGCTTATCAATAATTTTATATCTGTCGTACAACGAGTAAAACTAGAAGTAAGGCCATTGTTTTTACCACATCTAGTACGATTAGTTAATATGTTAACACCAGGTTTAAAACAATTAACTTGGGTTGATAATGATTGGAAACCATTTGTTAATAACGTCAATGAAGCAATCGATAACTTTAACATATTGGTAAGTTTGTTCTTTTTCTACACATTCATGTTATACGCACTTTCAGCCATTGTTGATAAATTGTGTAAATTAAATTTACTACACATTGACAAATTTCCATAGTAACCGACAAAATCACTTTTAACTAATATCGGTTTTAAGACAACGTAATTGTCATAAGAGATGGACCTAAACAAATGAACTAAAACACCAAAAAACCGAGCTTGTAATATGAGCTTGTATGATTTTTTTATATCTTTATTTAAATTTCACAGATACTAACCAATTACAGCCGATTTTTCAAGCTTCTTCTGTTTTCGGAATTATTTTCTAACTCACAATTCATTTCATAATAAAATAAATGTATTTTTCGTGTTTTAATTTTATAAACGAAGCAGTTGTTTATTTATTTCATTGTGAAATTTTTGATTAACAACTGCAAAAATAACTTAAATACAAATACTTATTATATTATTACATTTCTAAATACATCTCAATCTCAGAATCCCAAAAATTAAATTAGCTTGATTCCATCTTGCTTTTACAAAATTTTTCTCGATTCTACTAAAAATACGTCACAAATAATATATGAACTGGAATTTAGATTCCAATAAATAAAATTTAGCAATGTTGATTAATGAACGTCCTATTATTATAATTCAATTATTATAAATTACTGTCAAAAATATATTATTGAGAAAATATAAATCAATATATTTCGTCTTACGGTCAAATTTCAAATCGTTCTATTTAAAATTTCTTACATTTTGTACCAGTTACTGTAGAAGTTCAATTATTGTTTGTTTTATTTTTTGTCAAATATCTTTAGAATGTATTTTGTTCTATTCATAGGTAAATAGGGTGCACGACGTATATTCAAATCGTATTTTAGAAGTGCTATCTAGCATGCAATCGGTTTCGTTGCATGTTTTACCTGAAGAGGAAGAATCATGGACAACTGATGATTTTATCGATCGTATTGAGGCTACATGTCGATCGGCTGCCACCGAACTACATCGTAAAAGTTTAATGGTAGAGGAAGCTGTTGAAGAAGTATTACTTTTAGTACGCAATGCCATGCAGGAATTCCAAGCAACGCAACCGGATGAATTCGATTTTATCAAGCAAGATGGTTAGATATGATTTTCAATTTTTTGAAATAGTTATAGTTAAGAGCTGAGTGTAGTATTTACAATAAAAGTATTTTAAGTTTACTTGAAATACTTCATTATTTTATATTGGTTTTTAGTATTGGTTCCAGCTAAAAAATTGATCTAATCTAAGCAAGTTAAAAATGACAAATATGTAGGATTATATCGCATTATGAAATATTTTTTTTATATAAATATGTTCTTGCTTTTGTCTCTTATCAGATATAAATATTTTGTTTTAATATTTATTACTTATAAACAAATTATCTTTGACAATATTTTAGTCAATTCACTGTTCTGTTCAAATTAAACTAATTTATTTTACAAATTGTCTTGTCGGAATAATAAAAATGAATACTTTTAACAGAATGTGAGAATCAGAACGCTAGTTTTGACACTGATATGTCCAATCAACAACAATCGGATTGGTCCCTAGTTTGGGAATGTTTCGAAAAACCTCATCTACTACTGGCTACATCTGGTGGCCTGTCAAAAACAATGCAAGACATGGTTCGGAATGCTGTTGGAGAAATGCGACGATATTATAGTCGAAAAATCGTAGATGTTTTAGTTAAAGTTACTCGGCAATCGTTAGATGCTTTACGAAAACGATTCACGCTAGAATGTGGTCGGTAATTTTTATTTTCCTGTTTTTAATAATTAGTAAGTTTGTTTACTGTTAATTGTAGATATTGACGAAGGACCTCCGGTGTTTTTGCTACATGCAACATTGCTGATACCGAAAGTTACAGTTGAACCAACTTTGGATGAAGTACAGGACACTCTTATATCTGCTGGAAGATGTATTACAGCTGTTGCAAAGGGAGTAGGGCAGTGGACTGGAGGAAAAACAAAGGTAAATATTTTATTTAGCATTTTATATTAATATCGAAAAATTATCTGTTTATTATTAATATATTTTACAAAGATTATAAAATTAAATTGAGTACAAATTTAATATACAGATTTATAATGAAGCAAACTTATAAGAAGAACTGAGCAGAAATTAATTACTTTATAATTTAATTACTAATTAAATTCTTTACAAAAAATAATTGAAATTAATTATTCAAAATTTTTATTAATTTCATGATCGAATAATATCACAATGATAAATATTTTTTAATAAGTTTTTGTCAAATAACTAATGACAGATATGTGTTTTAAAAGTGTTTTACAAATTCATTTCTTCTCTAATATTTTATTTACATTGAATAATAAATTGTGATGTTAGTCGAATATATTATTCTAACATTTAGATTACATAAACTTTTACAGAATAATAGCTGTACATAATATAACATGTATATATTTACATCATGTACATTCAACATATAATTATTGTACAAAAACTTTAACATTTGTTAATAAAACAATCACAAGCACAATATGTACATACACTCTACTTTTTTACTCTTTTACAATGCATGTTAACTGTATATATTATATATATATATATATATATATATATATATATATATATATATATATATATATATATATTAATAAATAATAAATACTTATTATCATTTTACCTTTTGAGGATTTGACAATTCTTAAACGGGTCAGAGTATGTATGCCTTATTTCTATAATATGCTTATGTAGATTACATTACTACATATTATTATTACATTTGTACATATTTCATAAAACAATATTTTACAAACATAGATTATTTAATAACATTTTTTAATTATGACTTGTTACATATTTTAGGATTTTACGAATGAATATACTAGGTATTGTAAATAGTACTTACTTATATTATAGTACCTCGTTTTTAATTCATTGTAACACTATTTTTATAATATTTTGTCACAATAAAAGGAATCTTTATCTTCACCTAAGTCTATATTGAGTTATTAGTATCACTGGCAAGGACATAAAATTTGATAAAAAAATTTGTTAACATATCCCAAAAACTATTCAAGAATTCGTAAGTTTGAAAGGTGTTTTGCATTTTTAAATAACACATTTACACATCATACTTACCAAAAGGTGTAATAAAAAGTATCTAGCGTTGAAAAAAATAAACTAAAATAGGTTTTAGTTATATAGAAAAGAGTGTAGGTATGTAGTATTTAAAATACAATAATCTAAGAATGTAAAAATCACTTTAATTGGCTCTCCTGAAAATGTTTATTTGTGAAGGTTCCTTTTTCTGTAATAGGTCACATCTAGACTATCTTTAATTATTTAAATCTTTTAACTGGAATTAAAATCGTGTTTAATCAAAATAAGCGTATACATTTTAATATATTTATATATAAATAGTGTTTCATTGAATCAATAGAAACATAAATTAAAAATTTAAATAAGACTGCAGCTGTGAATAATGGCAAATAGGTAATAGAATAATTCTTATAAAAACTAATTTAGTTTAAATGCGAACAGTAAAATACTATAAATCACACAAATCCGATATATCGCATGCTGTACAGCTTTGTAAATACCCTGCCTGAACCCTCGCACAGAGTACAGCCAAGAATACTGGTTGGAAGAAGCTCTCAAATCGTACGCCCAATGTTCTACAAGCGGTTGTGTCTAAAATGGAACAGCACACAAAGAAAACCGATGGTAAATCGGCACAAGAAGATTACCGAACTAGACGGCGAAGATTGTATCGTCTTCACTCCGAACAGAAACCCGAGTTTCCCTATCAGCAAAGGAATTTCTACAACTACGTCATGGAGAATAAGGAGATTGTTAAAACATTGTCGCTGCTTTCTACTTGTACGCAAGAACTAAAACCGGTAAGATTAAGAATCGAAATTCATTGTACAACAGTCATGGATATGTGCTATTTAGCAAACTGTCGAGTGGATCGAATTTTGTCGTTTTGTCAGCATTTTTTATCACATTTTTACAAATCCTGTTTAGTCGGAAACTAATTAATTTCAAGTTAGTTAACATCTATTTTACTTTATTAACATTAGTTTATATATTGTAATAATTTTAGTTTTATGTAACTATTTTTGATTAATTTTTAAGTTAGAAAGTAATTTTCCCTCATTGTCAATTACTAATTTGTTTATTGCAATTAGATAATAGATTGTTTATTTGTTAAAAATTGGTAAATTAATGTTTTGTTTGTATCACGAACGGAAACTTTCTTTGTTTTCTTTGCGTTTTCATTATTATCAGCTTCACTACGGACAACAGCTTACGTTGTCCGTGCGTCAAAGTGTTTGTTTCCACTGTAGATACTTAAATAACTACAATTTATTTAATTGAATTATTTTGTTATTATCTTAGGAAATGGCAACATTTGTCGATATGTGGAAACACTACACAGTCCTTTGGCGCAATGAAAAATCACAACGAGAACTGATGACCAATTGTTTAATGGAATTTGAAACATCACTTCGTAAAAATTCGGAATTAGATGCACGCTTAACTACTGAAACTAATTTGCACGTTATAGGTTTGTCAACAATTTAAAATATCAATTTTATAATAATTCTATATCTATATTAATTTATTTAAACAGGAACTTGCCTTGCAATTTCAACCGAACGACTTAAATTTGGTCTTGCTACTGAAATTAAGTCATGCACTCACAGGTAAAGATGTTTTAATTCGTATTTGTCTTTAGTTTTATTAATTTCTATTTTTCGTATTAATGAAGAATTGGACAAGCAATGAAGAAAAAGTACAGGCGAGAAATGGACTACGTATATGCAGTAATCAACGAAATGCATCGGAAATTAGATCGTCCAATAAGAGACTTAGATGATGTCAGACTCATCATGGATACGCTAAAGAAAATTCGAGAACAAGAGGTTGATATGGAACTTAAAATTGAGCCAATTGAAGTAAATTTATTTACATACTTACCTTTAATTATTTCCATTTTAAATATATTTTTTTCACAGGAAGCATTTAATATTCTAAGTCGATATAATGTAGTTGTTGAAAGAGAAATAATGGAGCAAGTTGATAATCTAAGATATACTTGGGGACGTTTACAAGCTTTGGCTCAAAAATGTAATGTCCAATTATTGGAAATGCAACCTGTCTTTCAAGATGAACTTAAAAATAATTTGGAACGATTTAGACAGGATAAAATTAATTATTGCAATGAATACAGAACAGCTGGTCCAATGCAGTCTGGTTTGTTACCAAGAGAAGCTTCCGATAGACTTATTCTGTTTCAAGTAGGTTTTATTATAAGTTAAATTTACGTAAGATTCCAATTCTCACAACGTTTACATTGCATATAGTCAGCGTGCTGATAATAGTAGTTCCTTCTAATTATCTGAATAATCCTCTTATATTCTATAATTTTACAACATAAACTATTTGCTGTTATGATAATATTAAACAATTAATCCATTCAAAACGAATTAGAAAAAATTACATATACAAATAATAGAAAACAATGACTAATATAGCACGTCCGCATGTAGAATAAGCACACGCTTGCGGACAATACTTTTTTCGAACTTAGTTTATGCAATGGAAACTTTTATCTCTGTAAATATATTGATATTTGAATAATTTTCTAGAATCGTTTCGATGGCTTATGGCGCAGACTCCAAACCTATCAAAGTGGCGAAGAATTATTTGGTCTTCCTACTACAGACTATCCTGAGTTAGGTCAAATCAGAAAAGAATTAAATTTGTTACAAAAACTATACAAATTGTACAATGACGTAATAGATCGTGTAAACAGTTACTATGACATACCGTGGGGAGAAGTAAATATTGAAGAAATTAATAACGAGTTGATGGAATTCCAAAATCGATGTCGTAAGCTACCAAAAGGTTTAAAAGAATGGCCGGCATTCTTTGCTCTAAAGAAAACTATTGATGATTTTAACGATATGTGTCCATTGCTTGAATTGATGGCGAATAAAGCAATGAAACCCAGACATTGGCAGAGAATTATGGACTCTATTAAACACGTATTTGAATTGGAAAGTGAAGGTTTTTGCTTAAAGAATATTTTGGAAGCGCCCTTATTGCAACACAAGGAAGACATTGAAGATATTTGCATCTCGGCGATGAAAGAAAAAGATATTGAAGCAAAACTACGACAAGTCACTAACGAGTGGTCTGTACATGAACTGACATTCATGACTTTCAACAATCGTGGTGAATTATTACTGCGAGGTGATACAACTGCTGAAACAATTAGTCAGCTAGAAGATAGTTTAATGGTTTTAGGATCATTATTGTCTAACAGGTATATTACATATTTTTAACTTTAAATAATATATTAAACCAATTGTTTTATTTAAAGATATAATGCACCATTTAAAAAACAAATCCAGCAATGGGTTTACGATTTATCTAATACGAATGAAATATTGGAACGTTGGTTATTAGTTCAAAATATGTGGGTTTATTTGGAAGCTGTTTTTGTTGGTGGTGATATTGCAAAACAGTTACCAAAGGAAGCAAAACGGTTTTCGAAAATTGACAAATCCTGGCAGAAGATTATGCAGCGAGCTCATGAAACACCAGGCGTTGTATCATGTTGTGTTGGTATGAACTTTGAAAATTACCTCATTTCCAAAGCAGACATATTCCTTTTATGCTTTTTCAACCAAACACAATACTTATTACCATAGGTACATTAAAGTAGGCACCAAAACGAGCTTAAAGCATCTAAAGCACCAAACATCTTGCAATGAGCATTTACTCTTTTTTCAATTTCTCAATAAACTACCTAAATACACAAACTCATCTACCTGCTTCAAACGTACATCAGCAACAGATATATTACATTCAGTTATTAGAAGTATGTACCTATCATATATTTATTTTGTACAGGTGACGATTTGCTAAAACAATTATTGCCACATCTTCAAGAACAACTCGAATTATGTCAGAAATCTTTAAGTGGATATCTAGAAAAGAAACGTACCATGTTTCCAAGATTCTTCTTTGTGTCAGATCCAGCATTATTGGAGATTCTTGGACAGGCTTCAGATTCTCACACAATTCAAAATCATTTACTATCAATTTTTGACAACACGCGCTATGTGAAATTCCACGATATAGAATACAATAAAATGACTGCAATCATTTCATCGGAAGGTGAAACAATTGTACTAGAGAAAGCTGTACGTGCCGAAGGAAGTGTTGAAACTTGGCTTACTTCTTTATTAGTTACATCACAATTGTCACTGCATTCGATAATTCGACAATCTTATACAATGATTAACGATGCAAATTTTAGTCTATTGTCATTTTTAGATAAATTACCTGCACAGGTATTATACAATAATTAAGTAAGTTTATTAATTTTATTACATAAATCTAATTGATGTACAGATCGGTTTACTCGGATTACAAATGATATGGACAAGAGATGCTGAACTAGCTTTAATGCAAGCAAGAATGGATAAAAAAATAATGGCTGATACAAATAATAAATTTTTAGAACTACTAAACACATTAATTGATCAAACAACTAGAGATTTAACAAAAATCGATCGTACAAAATTTGAAACTTTGATCACTATTCATGTGCATCAACGAGATATTTTTGATATTTTGGTAATATCCTATACTATTTACTATAAGTAATAGAGAAATTTTTATTTACTTTCAAAATTTTAGTGTCGATTAAATGTTAGACACGTGAACGACTTTGAATGGTTAAAACAATGCAGATTTTACTTTAGAGAAGATCAAGACAAAACATTAATATCAATCACTGATGTTACTTTTGCCTATCAGAATGAATATCTCGGTTGCACCGATAGGCTTGTTATAACGCCATTAACCGATAGGTATAATTCAGATTTATTTTTGTTAAAAAGTATAAAATAATTTCTCCTTTATAAGTCCGTATTAGAAACATGGTATATTAAATTTTTTTTATTAAAATTATTAGTTATGTTTTAGATATTTTTCTTGTGACATATTACGTGCAACATGTACCATTTAATTACATGCCATTTGTTTATTTATAATTTATTTCGCTTATTTAGATGTTACATCACTTTAGCGCAAGCTTTAGCAATGAGTATGGGTGGTTCTCCTTGTGGTCCTGCTGGTACAGGAAAAACAGAAACTGTTAAAGATATGGGAAAAACTTTGGCTAAATATGTTGTTGTCTTTAATTGTTCCGATCAAATGGATTACAAAGGCTTAGGACGCATTTATAAAGGTATCTATACACATTTTGTTAGAATTAAATCGAAAGTTTAACATTTGTGTTTGAATAAGGTTTAGCACAATCTGGATCATGGGGCTGCTTTGACGAATTTAATCGAATTGAATTACCTGTATTATCAGTTGCTGCTCAACAAGTAGCAGTGCTGTTAGCAGCTAAAAAAGAAAAGAAGAAAAACTTCCAATTCACGGATGGAGATATAATTGATATGTGTCCGGAATTTGGGATATTTATTACGATGGTAAAATTTATAAATACTTTGATGAAATTATACGTGTAAATTTTATTATTATTATAGTTAGTTCGTCGAAAATCGACTACCCTATACAGTCTAGCGTTATTTTTTCTTTTCTTTTCAAAATTCACTAATCTGTATTTCAGAATCCTGGTTATGCTGGCAGAAAAGAATTGCCCGAAAATTTGAAGATACAATTTCGTACGGTAGCAATGATGGTACCAGATAGACAAATTATCATTCGAGTAAAATTAGCTAGTTGTGGATTTTTGGAAAATATCACATTGGCAAGAAAATTTTACACTTTATATAAATTATGCGAAGAACAACTTACCAAACAGGTATTTATTTTTGCATCAATAATAAATATTCTAATATTAACATAAACATGAATATCTTTTTTCAAGGTTCATTACGATTTTGGACTTAGAAATATTCTGTCAGTACTTCGTAGTCTTGGAGCAGCAAAAAGAGTCAATAATAAAGACACAGAAAGCACAATTGTTATGCGCGTGTTACGTGACATGAATTTATCAAAACTTATAGATGAAGATGAACCATTGTTTAATTCGTTAGTAGCAGATTTGTTTCCCAATCAAGTTTTAGAAAAAACTACTTATCCAGAACTAGAAAGCGCAATTGCAGAACAAGTTGAACAAGCTGGACTTATTTATCATTCTCCTTGGGTGTTGAAACTTATTCAAGTAATAATAATATTATTTTCTTTATTGTATTATTGCTATTATTATTTATTAAACATTTTAGTTGTATGAAACGCAATGTGTAAGACACGGTATTATGACGTTAGGTCCAACAGGAACAGGAAAAACAACTTGTATTCATATTTTGATGAAAGCTTTAACACAGATTGGCGATCCACATAAGTACATTTTCATTTTATTATCAAGACTTCTTCATATATTATAATAATTTTTTCAGAGAAATGAGAATGAATCCTAAAGCTATAACAGCAGCGCAAATGTTTGGCCGTCTTGATGTCGCAACAAATGATTGGACCGATGGAATATTTTCAGCACTTTGGAGAAAAACTTTGAAACTTAAAAAAGGTAATAATACCTCATATTCATAATCAAAAATCTTACTACATTAAATTTTCTTTTTAGGGGAACACGTTTGGCTAGTTTTAGACGGTCCAGTTGACAGTATTTGGATCGAAAATCTCAACTCAGTTCTGGATGATAATAAAACTTTAACTTTAGCAAATGGAGATCGTTTATCTATGGCTCCAACATGCAAGATAGTTTTTGAACCTCATAATATTGATAACGCATCACCAGCTACGGTTTCGAGAAACGGAATGGTGTACATGAGTTCATCTGGTCTTAATTGGAAGCCAGTTATGCGGGCATGGTTAAAAACTAGATCCGCCCGTGAAGTCGAAATATTTCAGAACTTATTTGATAAATCATTCAGTGCTTTATCCAGTTGGTGCTCGCAGAATGTAATTTTTTCTATAAATGTGTTACAATGTAGTATTATTCAACAACTACTATTGTTACTTACAGGTAAACTATGTGATAATATTTAAAAAAAAAAGTGTATTATGTGGAATAATGTATTTACAGGATTAGTTCCTCCACAAATTGAAGAATCCGAACATACATCTGCGTCAAAATCAGATCATGGAGATCAAGATGAAGGTGATGATGATAAAACAGAAGTTCCGCAACTGTTTGCAGCAGAACATTTAGCTAAATTATACGTTTTTGCTTTAATTTGGAGTGCTGGAGCATTTTTAGAAACAGTGGACCGACGAAAATACAGCGAATTTATAAGAGATAAATTAAATTTTTTAGATTTACCAACTAAAATTAATGCGAATGTAAGTTTTTTAAAAAAATATATATTGATCTGTAAAAACTTATATTTTTAATTTCAGTTGACACTTTTTGACTTTGTGGTCAGCAAGACCGGAACTTGGGAATTATGGAGTACCTTAGTTACAAACTATATATATCCGGAATTAAGTACTCCAGATTATTCAAGTATTTTAGTTCCAATAGCAGATAGTGTACGCATAGATTATCTCATTCACACAATCGCAAAACAAGAAAAAGCTGTTCTATTAATCGGAGAACAAGGATCAGCAAAGACAGTCATGATGAAATCATACATGAAGAAAACCAATCCAGATTTATATCTAAGTAGATCGTTTAATTTCTCTTCTGCAACTAGTCCATATCAGTTTCAGAAAACTATCGAAAGTTATGTTGAAAAACGAATGGGGAGTATGTTTGGTCCACCTGGTGGTAAAAAGATGATTGTTTTTATCGATGATATCAATCTACCGGAAATTAACGTTTGGGGCGATCAGGTATATTTCAATTTTGTATTTTAAGTTTTATTTATAATTCAGTGTGTATTTGTCGAAAGATAACAAATGAAATAGTTCGACAAACAATGGACATGAACGGATTCTATAGTTTAGAAAAACCTGGCGAATTTAGTAATGTTGTTGACGTACAATTCGTTGGTGCAATGGGACAACCAGGTATTTTATTTGATGTCTTCTTTATTAAAACTAGTTTCTTAGTGGAAAGTTTTTAGAGATGGTAAACACGCAGTTTATGATTAATATGTCTAAATCCATAGTCAATCCGACACAATATTTAAACAAATAACACGTTTCTTGGAACAATATAAAAACCGTAACACAAATCACACAAACCGTTCACTCGAGCCACAACACCGACCAAACTCAGAAAATCTGAAGATGACTGAAAAGTCGAAACGCGTCATTGCTAAATTCCCTGATAGGGAATTTAATAACATTAGAATTAATCATAACGCAGGTTCAGGACCCAAGAACAAAAGTTTATTTTTTGACATTAATATTAATATTCTTATTAGGTGGTGGTCGAAATGACATTCCTTCTCGATTAAAACGACAATTTTGTATATTTAACTGTACTCTTCCAAGTGATGCATCCATTGATAAAATATTTACGGTTATTGGTACGGGACATTACAATGTAAAGCGTGGTTTTGTATTGGAAGTTCGTAATTTAGTTAAAAAATTAGTTCCACTTACTCGACTTTTATGGAAAAGTACAAGATCAAAGCTATTACCAACTCCGGCTAAATTTCATTATGTTTTTTCACTACGAGATCTTTCTAGAATATGGCAAGGAATGGTAATTGAAATTTGTGATTTATAATATTTAAATTATACATTTATATTAAAAATTTTCTAGGTTGGAACTTTATCTACAGTTATAGAATCGGAAGCCTGTTTAATGATATTATGGAAACACGAATGTACTCGTGTATTTTCCGATAGATTTACATTTACCGAAGACAAAGAATGGTTTGACGAAGAATTATTAAATATAGTAGGACAGAGTTTAGGTGACGAAATGCGAAAGAAAACGGAACCAACACCAATTTTTGTTGATTTTATGAGGTATATTGTAATGACGAAATATTATAAATATTTATAAATATTATGTTGTAACATTTTAGAGATGCCCCGGAACCAACAGGCGAAGAAGGTGAAGATGCGGACATGGAACTGCCAAAAGTATACGAACCCGTATTTGAACACGATGAACTTGAAGAACGTCTAAATATGTTCTTGGCTCAATTTAATGAAATGGTTCGAGGTTCGGGAATGGATCTAGTATTTTTCCCAGATGCAATGCTACATTTAGTTAAAATATCTAGAATTATCCGTCATCCTCGCGGCAATGTTATGCTTGTTGGAGTCGGTGGTTCAGGAAAACAATCCTTAACGAAATTATCATCGTTTATCGCGGGCTATAAAACATTTCAAATAGCTTTAACTAGGTCCTATAATATTGCAAATTTCTTAGAAGATTTAAAAACACTTTATCGTACTTGCGGCATTCAAGGAAAGGGAACAACATTTATTTTCACCGATTTGGATATTAAGGAAGAAGGATTTTTAGAATATTTAAATAATATATTATCGTCAGGAGTTGTTTCCAACTTGTTTAATAAAGATGAACAACAAGAAATTATCTCTGAATTGACTCCAATAATGAAGAGAGAAAATCCAAGACGTACTTTGAATCAAGAAGTTATAATGGACTATTTCATGAATCGCACTTGTCAAAATCTGCACGTTGTGTTTTGTTTTTCACCTGTATGAAATATATTTTCAATTGTACTATTATTGTATTTTAAAATAATAATTTTTTTTAGGTGGGAGAAAAATTTAGAAATAGGGCTTTACGTTTTCCTGCTCTTATATCTGGCTGTACTATTGATTGGTTTCAACCATGGCCGAAAGATGCATTAGTATTAGTTGCAAGACATTTTCTCACTGAGTTTGAAATCGCTTGCTCACTTGATGTAAAAGAGGAACTTGTTGTAGCTCTGGGTTCAATTCAAGATTTAGTTGCACAAACTTCTGTAGATTATTTTCAAAGGTATATTTTACATATTTTAGTGCCAAATAAATATTAGTATTAATTTATTTCGATCTAGATTTCGTCGAGCAACACATGTAACTCCAAAATCCTATTTAAATTTTATCGCTGGATACAAAAGCATTTACAAAAACAAACAAATCGAACTTGGAGAAGGAGCATTGCGAATGGATACAGGTTTAGAAAAATTGAAAGAAGCATCAGTTTCTGTAGAAGTTTTAAAGAAAGATCTAGCAGTTATGGAGCAAGAACTCGTTGAAGCTTCAGAAAGGGCACAGCGTGTCCTTACAGAAGTTACTGATCGAGCTATGCAAGCTGAAATAGTTAAAAATCAAGTGATGAAAGTTAAAGAAAAAGCTGAAATACTCGTTACATCAATTGCAGAAGAAAAAGCGCGGGCTGAACAGAAATTAGAAGCTGCTAAACCTGCATTAGAGGAAGCAGAAGCCGCATTAAATACTATCAAACCTGCTCATATTGGTAAGTAATTTTGATTTCTCATTTGTTTTAAAAAAAGGTAATTTAATGTATATTCTTTAAAGCAACTGTTCGTAAATTGGGCCGTCCACCTCATTTAATTATGCGTATCATGGATTGTGTATTAATCCTATTCCAAAGAAAATTGCATTCCACAATGATCGATAATGCTACTCCTTGCCCAAAACCATCATGGCAGGAATCATTAAAAGTAAAATTATTTTATATTTTACATGAAATTCCAAATCTAGAATTATTAATTTCTAATAGATGATGGCTTCAACAACATTCCTACTACAATTGCAAAATTACCCAAAGGATATTATTAACAATGAAATGGTGGAATTACTTCAACCATATTTTGAAATGGAAGATTATAATATGGACACTGCAAAAAGAGTATGTGGTGACGTAGCAGGTCTTTTATCTTGGACAAAAGCTATGTCCTTTTTCCATAGTGTCAACAAGGAAGTACTTCCTTTGAAAGCTAATTTAACAATGCAAGAAGCTAGACTGAAGGTATCTCTGTAAAGTTAAATATATTTTCATTCAATACAAAAAAAATCTATGTTTAGATTGCTATGGAAGATTTAGCAGCTGCCGAACAAGAACTAGAAGAAAGAGAACAAGCATTGCAAGAAGTAAAAGATCAGTACGATCGTGCTGTAATGGAAAAACAACGCCTGACAGATGCAGCCAATGCTTGCCTTAGAAAAATGAATGTTGCTACTACATTAATCAATGGCCTAGCAGGCGAAAAAGTGCGTTGGACCCAACAAAGTAAAGATTTCAAAGAACAGCTAGGAAGATTAGTTGGAGATGTGTTACTAGCCACTGGATTTCTTTCATACTGCGGACCATACAATCAAGAGTTTCGCGCTAATCTGGTTAAAGTTTGGATGAACGTTTTAGAAATAAGACAAATTCCATTTACCAAGAATTTGAATATTATAAATATGTTAGTAGAAAATGCTACAATTTCAGAATGGACCCTACAAGGATTACCTAATGACGAATTATCCGTTCAAAATGCGTTAATTGTTACAAAGTCTAGATCATATCCATTGTTGATTGATCCGCAGAATCAAGGAAAAATGTGGATTAAGAACAAGGAAGGAAATAATAATTTACAAATAACGTCTTTGGATCACAAATATTTCAGAACTCATTTAGAAGATAGTTTATCGCTGGGAAGACCTTTACTAATTGAAGATATTGATGTGGAATTAGATCCTGTTTTAGACAATGTTTTGGAGAAGAATTTCATTAAATCGGGATCAATTGAAAAAGTTATAGTGGGAGATAAAGAGTGTGATGTGTTGAAAGGATTTATGTTGTACATTACAACAAAACTACCCAATCCTCCATATTCACCTGAAATAAGCGCAAAAACTTCAATCATAGATTTCACGGTAACAATGCGAGGATTGGAAGATCAGCTTTTAGGACGAGTTATTTTAATGGAAAAATCGGATTTGGAAGCCGAAAGAGTGGCACTTTTCGAATCTGTAATGCAAAATCAACGCAGTATGAAAGAATTAGAGAGTAATCTACTTATTCGATTGAATTCTACACAAGGCGCTTTAGTGGATGACGAAGAACTGATACAAGTGCTACAAGAAACGAAAATTACAGCAGAAGAAGTGCATGAAAAGCTATTAGTGTCAGTGCATACGGAGAAAAAAATTACTGTGGCTAGAGAAGAATTTCGTGCAGTTGCTGCTAGAGGCTCGATTTTATATTTTCTTATTGTCGAAATGAGCAATGTAAATGCCATGTATCAAAATTCTCTCAAACAGTTCTTAAATATTTTTGATAACTCCATAACTAAATCATTAAAGAGTACAATCACTGAAGAAAGAATTGCTAATATTTTAGAATATTTAACATTTGAGGTATCTACTTTTTCAATTTGTTGCACCTAGTTGAGTTCCAATTTGCACATTATAAATTTATATGAAAATAAACTTTAGGTACTAAAAATATATAGGTATATTCGTATCTCGTAAAATATTTTTTAGATAATGATTTTTATAATAGGTTTGGGCTTTCACACAAAGAAGTTTGTATGAACGGCATAAAGCATTATTCACGTTAATGATGGCCATGAAAATTGATTGTCAAAAAGGATTAATTACATACGATGAATTTATGGTCTTCATCAAAGGTGGAGCGTCTTTGGATTTAAATGCAGTGGAACCCAAACCATTCAGATGGATTCTGGATATTACATGGTTGAATTTAGTGGAAATTAGCAAGTTATCCGTGTTTTCTGAGATATTAAAAAGGGTAAATTTTTTGGTTATCTACAGTAAAACTTATTTCCAAAATCTGACGTTAAAATGCATTTATCTTTTATACAAATCTTGTATTCTAAAACATTGTTCTTTTTAAAAAAAATCATTTATAAATTATATATAGTATGATATAACATAATTTTTAAATAAATTAATTAATTTGTTTGATTATTAAGTTAATGCAGTAATTAAATCAAAAATACTTATTAGATAATTATCGAATAAATAAAACTGGTTATTCAACAAATATAAAAAATGTTCTCTCAAATTTTACAATGAAATAATTTCCCTTAAATCGCAAACAATAATTTAAAAAATACTAATATATACGTATTTCGAAAGCTAAGCTTTCATCGTCAGTGGCAGAAGATACACAAATACTCAACGTACCCAATGATCAAAGATTATATTTTAATTTACTTTCAAATTTTGTAATAAAAATATTAAAACTTGTAGATTGAATGCAATGAAAAAGAATGGCGTATATGGTATGAGAAAGAAAAACCAGAAGAAGAAGATATTCCATGTGGTTATCAACAATCTTTAGACGTATTCCGTAAATTGTTGCTTATTAGATCGTGGAGCCCCGATCGAACTATTTCACAAGCTAGAAGATATATTGTTGGTTAGTATAATATACTATTTCGATTCCTGACAAATAACTTTTAAGTTTAAATCATTTATCTGTTTGAATAGATTCTTTGGGACAACCGTACGGTGAAGCTTGCATTTTAGACTTAGATGTAACATGGAGCGAATCAGAACCAAGATCACCTCTAATATGTATTTTATCAATTGGTTCCGATCCCTCACCACAAATAACGGCACTTGCTAAAACAAAAGAAATAAGTAAATATTAAAAAAAAAACTATTGTTCGATAATTATTTTATTTGTATTTGATTAGGTCTGCGAGCAATTTCAATGGGACAAGGTCAAGAAATTCATGCAAAAACTCTGATAGAAACTTCTATGAAAAGTGGAGGATGGGTATTATTACAGAATATTCATCTATCATTACCTTTTGCTACGGAAATTATGACTATGCTGGTGGAAACCGAAATTATTGAAGAGTCGTGCAGATTATGGTTAACTACAGAAGTTCATCCACAATTTCCAATAGGTATATATTTAAAAAAATTATCATACACAGTAGCGAACCGTAATTAATTTTAATACAGCTACAGCACCGGGCTCTAATTACATTTTTTTTTTTCAATCAACTTTTCGTGTTGTTAAAGCTTTAAAATGCTTCGTTCTATATGAGAGATTGCTTTAATATTATTATAATATTCAAAATGGAAATATTTTAAATTTCAGGTTTGTTACAAATGGCGATCAAATTTACAAACGAACCGCCTCAAGGCATCCGAGCTAGTTTAAAGCGTACATACCAAAACATAACGCAAGATTTCCTAGATTATTCGTCCCAATCACAATGGCCACCGTTATTATATGCAGTAGCATTTTTGCATACAGTCGTTCAGGAACGACGCAAATTTGGACCTTTGGGCTGGAACGTTCCGTACGAATTTAATCAAGCCGATTTTGCAGCTAGCGTTCAATTTGTACAGAACCATCTCGACGATATGGATCCGAAGAAAGGAATTTCATGGCCCACCGTATGTTATATGCTGGGCGAAGTACAATATGGAGGACGGGTAACGGACGATTTTGATAAACGATTACTGACAACATTCACTCATGTTTGGTTCTGTGATGTTCTACTGCGAAACGGTTTCGAGTTTTATAAAGGCTATAAGGTTCCACAAACTAGAAATCTTCAAGGATATTTAGATTATATTAATGGTTTACCGCTTACTGATACACCCGAAGTTTTCGGGCTACATGCAAACGCTGATATTACTTATCAAATTAATACAGCTAAAGGTATTTTAGATACAATTTTAAGCGTGCAGCCTAAAGAAGGTGGTAGTCTTGGCGGTGAAAGTAGAGAAAGTGTTGTGTATAGTTTAGCTGAAGATATGTTAGGTAAATTACCGCCAATGTATAATAGTTTTGAAGTTAAAGAAGCCCTACAAAGAATGGGCCCATTACAAGCAATGAATATATTTTTACGACAAGAAATTGACAGAATTCAGAAAGTTATAAAAGAAGTAAGTCAATAATTTTGTTTGCTATTCTTCAGTTCTTTGACTAAAACAAAACTAATATATAAGATAATAAATAAATATTAATTTGATTGAATAATCGATTATCAATTATCCTAATTATTTCTAAATTTTTATTATCATTGTTTCGTTACAGGTTCGTACAACATTATGCAATTTAAAACTGGCAATTGATGGTACAATTGTTATGAGTCAAAATTTAAAAGATGCTTTGGATGCTATGTATGATGCCAGAATTCCAGATAAATGGCAAAAGGTATTCATTTTTTTTCTTTCAGTTTTGAATTAAGACTGTGTTTGATTGTAAAAATGTATATTAGGAATGGACAAAAATAAAATAAACATCAATCTGGCCAATCGATACAAATCGAAATCTTTAAAATCGAGATACGAGATTGATTTCCAATAAATCGATTATTTATAAAAACTAATTTAAATTACACTGAGATACTGTTTTAAACATGGTAAATTTAATTGATTTTTACACATGTTTACATCGTATATTTTACAAATAGAAAACATAAATAATATTTGTTAAAATTTATTCTTATTATAATTGTAAAAAATTAATCTTTATAAAAATCGATTCAGAATCACCAGTCCCTAATATAATATATATACTTTATTAATTTAAAAATACATTATACTTACAGATTTCTTGGGAATCTGCCACTTTAGGTTTTTGGTACACAGAATTATTAGAAAGAGATATGCAATTTCGGAATTGGTGTAACAATGGTAGACCAAATGTTTTTTGGATGACTGGTTTTTTTAATCCACAAGGATTCTTAACGGCTATGAGACAAGTGAGTCTTTTTGTTTTAAGTTTCTAATTAAATAAAACTAATATGTTTCGATTTTATTAAGGAAGTAACTCGTGCACATAAAGGCTGGGCCTTGGATTCTGTCGTATTACAAAATTTAATTACCCGATACAGCAAAGAAGATTTACGGGAAGGACCAGCGGAAGGAGTTTATGTACATGGATTATTTCTGGAAGGAGCAAGTCTCGATAGAAAAAGTGGCAAACTTATCGAAAGCAAACCGAAAGTTTTATACGAACAAATGCCAGTTATTTACATCTACGCAATTAATACAACAGCCGGAAAAGATCCAAAATTATACGAATGCCCGATATATAGAAAACCACAACGAACTGATTTGAAATATGTTGGTTCAATTGATTTCGAAACCGATCACAATCCAAGACATTGGACACTACGTGGTGTTGCTTTACTGTGCGATATTAAATAAATACAAATGTAATAGTATTTCATTTTTTATTGCAATGTATTAGTATATAATTTTTTATGTACGTACATATTTATGTATGAAAAACAAACAAGAATTAATAAATTAATTGATTATAAGCAAATGTTAAATAGCAAATATTTCATAAATAAAATTTTTAAGCTTTTATGGCTGCTTTAACTTGAGCTTGCTGAAACTGATGTTGCAATTTTTGTAAATTCTCGCGATGTGTATCTTGTTTTTTATCCAAAGACCCTAGATTATCGTCAATACGTTTCAATTCCTTTGATATATATTCAATACGTTTTGCTACATTTTGTTTAGCTTCTACTTGATCTGTTTTGATTAAAACCGGGCCAACTAATTTGTATACTTGATTTGCTTCTTTTAACAAATCCAATTCTTTTTTTACTATTTCATTTTCGCTTAATTGAGCATCAAGTTGTTGTCTGGTAGATAACGTTTTATGATGTTCTAAAAATAAATGTGCATATATAATGAATATTTTTTAGGTTATAAAGATAATGTGGACAATATTACCTTTCTGTACTTGTTTGAAATTATCGAGTTCATTTTGTAATTTCTTTTGAATATCTTCAAGTGTTTTGTTCATTTTGTATTTTATTCACAGAAATATTAACATACAATAGAAATCAAAGGTGTTGTGACCAGGGCCAGAGTCAGCACCGTACCATTTGACAGTAAAATACAAGTGAAAAGAATATGGTTATAATGTTATAATATAATGTATAAAAATAATAAATTAAATATGATTATATAAAATTTCTTTAAAAAAACAAACAGTTTTCGAATATGATTTTAAATTCTATTGATCATTTGAATTTTGTATTATCTATTTTGATAATTTATAATAAATTTTAAAAATCCTGCCATCTCTTCCAATATTATAAAACTATTACATAAAAAAAATAAAATAAGTGACAGATGGCAGCACTAATTTGTGATTCAGGGGCATTCAGGGGGTGTTATAGTGTGAATCAAAACCTCGCAGGCGTCCCTGTAATAAGTATCACAAAAATCAATCCCCTAGGACACCCCCTTATTAATTAAGTCAACCCCCCAAAACTGTGATATACTCGCAAATATTTCGCAAACGGCTGTAAATTTCGCAAAAATAACGAAACCAGTTTGCAAAAATTCAAGGTCAAATATTTCATGTATCTATGATAACTTTGCAAATATTTAAATTGAATCTTATACATTTGTATGCACTGAATGCAATGCTACAAATTTACATTGCATTTTTGCAAAAAAAATCTTTAATCGCAAATATCTCGAAAACGGCTGGGAATTTCGCAAAAATAAAAAAATTTGCCGTCCTCTTACGAACCCCTGATAAACCAGGTACGTACTACAACATATCCAAAAATCAACCCCCTAGGACACCCCCTTATTAATTAAGTCAAGCCCCCCAACAAAACTGATGAAAATATTGAAATTGAAATTTTGGTGAAATGTATTTTTTCTTATTGTTGAATAAAGTTCGTTAAAAACAGATGCTGTGTTGTATTTATGTTTTTCCCAATTTCATCCCTTAAAATTAGTTAAAATCTTTAATCGCAAATATCTCGAAAACGGCTGGGAATTTCGCAAAAATAACAAAATTTTGCCACCCCCTTACGAACGTTCAGATAAACCAGGTACGTACTACAACATATACAAAAATCAACCCCCTAGGACACCCCCTTATTAATTAAGTCAAGCCCCCCAACAAAACTGATGAAAATATTGTAAATTGAAATTTTGGTGAAATGTATTTTTTCTTATTGTTGAATAAAGATTTTTTTTTGCAAACATTAATAATTAATAGCCGAGGGCTCGTAAAAGTGTATTAAAATGTATCAATGTATCAAAATGTATTAATGTATTAAAATGTATCAATGTATCAAAATGTATTAATGTATCAAAATGTATCACTTGCTTATTGGCAACCAGTTTAACATCAGTGCAATGCGGAAATGTATAAGCTAAAGGGTATTAACGAAATTGTATCAGGAAAGCATAAAATGCAAGATTTGTATCAGGAAAGCGTAAAATGCAAGATTTGTATCAAGAAAGCGAGAAATGAAACATTTTAACAAAATTGGATCAAGAAAACAAGAAAAAAATTGAGTTTTTTTCTATATTTTTATCACAGTTTTGGGGGTTGGCTTAATTAATAAGGGGGTGTCGTAGGGGGTTGATTTTTGGATATGTTGTAGTACGTACCTGGTTTATCTAAGACCTTGTAAGGGGACGGCAAATTTTGTTATTTTTGCGAAATTTGCGTACGGGGTTGAGGGTTGAAAATGTTATAGCTGCTAGGCAGCACTTGTGTTACTATAACATTTTCAACCCCCTATCCCGTACGAGCCCCCGGCTATTAATTATTAATGTTTGCAAAAAAAAATCTTTATTTGCGAATATCTCGAAAACGGCTGGGAATTTCGCAAAAATAACAAAATTTTCCGCGTTTTACAAATACTGGTCAATTATGGCCGTACTACAACATATCCAAAAATCAACCCCCTACGACACCCCCTTATTAATTAAGTCAACCTTCAAAACTGTGATAAAAAGTTAACAAATTTGTGTATAAAAATTCAAAAACTTAAAAAAAAAAAAAGAAGAAAAGAAAAAGAAAATTAACCTTATAAATGATTTATTTAATAACAAATTTGGTTTTCTATTTTCTAACAATTTTTTAAAGAATATTAAACAAATTTGACAATTTTGAATAATTGATTTCAATTTAATAAACGCGCTGTTATTTTTTTAACATTTGAGGAACTGGGGATAAATCAAAAATATAGACAGATATTTGTTTAAGGACTTTATTGGCAAATAGAAAAAATACATTTATTACAAAAAAATAAGTATAATACGTAAATAACTTTATTATTTGATTAATCACATTGTTAACAATGTGATTAAGCTAGCAAACACACTTAATTACCTTGTTAACTTAATCATGTGATTAACTATGTGATTAGATTGTCAAAACACAGTTTAATAATTTAAATAATTAAAATGTAAAAATTTCATAAAAATAAAAATACATAATTAGTAACTTAATCACATGATTAACCATGTAATTAAGTTTGGAAAACATATTTAATTATCTTATTAACTTAATCATGTGTTTAGCTATGTGATTAGATTATCAAAACGCAGTTTAGTAATTAAATAATTAAAACGCAAAAAAGTGAATTAAAATTTCTGATAAAAATACAAATTTAAAAACTTAATCGCATGTTCAACATATTGTTACCACTATGACGACAAGAAAAAGTGGTATAGCGTTTGGTACGGTGTCTGTAACATTTTCAAAAAAAAAAAAAGTTGTGTATAGAAATCCTTCATATAGTCCCTAGATGACGAATCTGGGCTTAGTTTATGTGGGTGTATGTGTGTGCGTCGTCAGCTCGCTCGGTCGTCAAAATTTTGTGGCCACAACTCCTCCTAGACGGTTTAACCGATTTTAATAAAATTTTCAGGATAAATTTGTCTAGTAGCCAAGATGGTTATGTGGTTTTATTTTTTTCCAGTAATGCCAACTTTCCGAAAAAAAAAAATTACTAAAGTTTATAAAAATTCATATTCGCTACATTATTTTTTCGATTTTGATCAGATTTTCAGAAAAGATTTCCCTAATTTTCCCATTAATTATATAATTTTATTAATATCCAGTGTTGCCAACTTTCCGAGAAAAAAATTACTAAAGTTTTTAAAAATTTATATTAGCTACATTATTTATCCGATTTTGATCAAATTTTAAGAAAAGATTTCTCTAATGCTCCCATTTATTATATAATTTTATTAATATCCAGTGTTGCCAACTTTCCGAGAAAAAAATTACTAAAGTTTTAAAAAATTCATTATGACCACTATTTAACCGATTTTAATCAAATTTTCATAAAAATTCTCCTAGTGCCTAAATAAATTATGCAATTTTAACAAAATATAGTGTTGCCAACTTATCGAAAAAAAATTTTTTTTTTAAATTTATTGTGGCTACATTATTCGATTTTCATCAAAATTTCAAGAAAGTTTCTCCTAGTGCCCACATAAATTATAATTTTATTAAAGATATTGTGTTGGCAACTTTCCGAGAAATGTCAAAGTGGTTTATATATGGGTTTACCCATATATTTTTAATCTTGTTGTATTTGCGTTACGTGCAATTAGAACTCTATGAACTAACGTTAACTATGTTAATAAAATGTTAAAACATTGATTAAAGAACTGTTAACTTAATCATGTGATTAACTAAGTTATTAAATTGTTAAAACATTGTTTAAACAATAAAAACATTAAAAATAGTGAATGAAAAAGTAAATAAAAATACAAATTTAGTAACTTAATCACATGGTTAACTATAGGATTAAGTTATCAAAACACAAGTACTTATTTTGTTAAGTTAAACGTGTGTATTTAACTATGTAATTAGTTTATCAAAACACACTTTAAGAATTAAATAATTAAAACGTAAAAATTTCATAAAAATAAAAATGTAAAATACAAATTTACTAACTTAATCACATTGTTAACTGTGTGATTAAGTTATCAAAACACACTGAATTATATAATTAATTAATTTAATTACTAAATTTCTCCGATTTCAATTTTTCTTCAACCAAATTTCTTCTCTCTTCATTATTTCTTCATCTCCCTATCTCCAAACAAAAGAGAAAAATTTCACATTAATAAACAATTATTTACTTAAAAAATGCAATTAAGTAATTTAATTGTCTCACCTTATCATTCAATATTTATTGGTAATATTTGCATTGATCCCCAATTGAACCAATCGCAATGGTACATCTATTCTTTCTTCATGAGCCCTTAAATGTAAACAATTAAAAGTATAAAGTTTAGGTACTCAGTTTAAAAAATTATAATTTGTGTAAGAAAGGACCAAGATAGAATTTTAAATTTAAATTAAAAATAAAAGAAAAAATTGTTATGTTATAAGTTATATACATTATAATAGTTTATAATTATTTGTATTATAATAATAAACTTTAATATTAATTGGTCAAAAAATAAACTTTTGTTCGCTTAGATCCCCTCTAAACCTACGATTAAATTCTAATATTATTAAATTCCCTAGTCTAGGTTTGGTTGATGTATTTTTTAACGAATGACACCATTTCAATTTTACTAAAGAATGAATTAAATTATTAATAATAAACAATAACACATTTCTTACCTATGGTCCTTTTTAAGTTGTCCTCTCAGCTTCTTCATTACCTCCTTCTGGGACCTCCACAATCCGGGAAAGGGCATATTAATTCCACCTTCGGACAAGTTGTTCCTTAATCCAATCCTTGTAATTCTTGCAATCGTTTTAGATATAATTAGTTGCTCTTTTTTGCAGGCTATGTGGCTTGCTTCTCGATCTCAGCTAAAAGTCGATGGTGTATGGGGTGCAATGAATTATAGTTCGGGTAATGTTTTTGGAAATCGAAAATCCGAGGGGGCAAATTGAGGACATTGTATTGCCCCTCGATTAAATCTTCGTGTACTACCATTGCCATATGCTACCTGTCACACCTGAAGGATCCCCCCTCTAATGTTCTTTTTTGGGACAGCACCGCAAAATTACTGCGAACTGAAATTAAAACATTTTTGAAATTAACAAAAAATGTAATAACATAGTAAATATTATATATATATATATATATATATATATATATATATATATATATATATATATATATATATATATATATTTTTATTTATTCTAAATATTTTATTGTAAATATTTCTAGTTAGATTAATGTATAATTATATACAAGCAGGGCCGGATTAACCTTTTGTGGGGCCCTAGACATTTTTTTCTCCGGGCAAAAATAATAGGACTTTATTGCGTAAAAATACATAAAAATGAAATTTGACCAACTGCAGGCCGGGCCCTTTGTATGCGGGTCCTAGACATTTGTCTTTTTTGTCTAGGCCATAATCCGGCCCTGTATACAAGTAACGTATAAAGTGATTAAAATTAAAATAAAGAATTCTGTGTACAATGGTGTTTATAGAATTATATAATACAAATGGGGGTCTAAATAATTTATATACAAAAAAAAAGTAATATTAACAATAATTAATATTTATAATAATTAAAATTAATATTTATTTGACACGTAGGCAACCAGTTTAACATGATGGCATTGCGAGAATGTATAAGCTATAATTTTCATAAATTCTAACAGATTTTACTGAAACCTATATAAATTTACATAAATTTTATAACAAATATATTATAAACAAACTGTAATAATAAAAAAAGGGTACAAAATAAGGCCATAAACGTATAAATTACTTGTAAAATTCGCTGATTGGATTTACTTAAAATATGTTTAAACAATTTTTCAGTTCCTGAATTTTGAAATTTGACCGGTTCGCTATGAGAAAAAGATTGAGAGAGGCTGTAATAAGACATATTTTAAAATCTGTCATTAATGGAACAATAATTTTATTTATTTATTATAAAAAAATATATATATATTGTTACAACAATTATGTAGAAAATTTTAAATAAAAAGTAATAATAACTATAATACAGTAATAATTACAGACATAATTACATAATATACGGAGTGTTCACAATATTTTCCGTATCACTTCTGTTAAAATTAAAATAAGAGTTCAGAGATTTCGTAAGAAATAATATACTTTATTTTTTTTTTAATTTCTATAAATCTTTCTTATATTAAATGGCTAGATATATTTTTAAATAAATTTTTAGAAACTTTTTTCTGAATTAAGTGATATAATTTTTACAGTTTTGGACAACACAATTTCTAAATAAAAAATACATAATATTTATTTGTTTTTTAATAGAAAATTCATGAAAATAATAAGACTTAGTACATATTTTGTGTAATAATACTAATAAAATATTTTAAACGTAATTCATTCATTTCAAAATACATTCTTTATATAAATTTAGAAATGCATGTAATTATACCAACAACAATATTACAGAACTAAATAAATTTTACCTATTTATAAAAAAATTTTGAAAACAAATTTATTGGAATTCTGTAAATTTACTAAAAGAGACTTTATTAAAAAAATTGTATTTCATTCCGTTGTTTGTAATAGTTCCGATATTATGTATTTTTAAACACTTATGTTAAAATTACAACAGTTGAATAATTATACCTAGAAATACTGGGCATCAAAATGTTTTTTTTAGTGTGTAAACAAAAAAATAAGATAAATACAATTAAACTAACTAAGGGCAATCGTATGAATAATCACCTAAAGCATTAAAATATAGTTGCGGCCAATCTAAGCCAACAAATTCCGTATTTTTAACACATTCATCTGTCCGAAACTGCATACAAGTTGGATTCGTTCCATTGAAATAATGTTTCCGATCGCAGTTTGTATAAACAACATTCCTTTTGTTCATTTCAGTTTGAATTTCTTGCAAACAAACACACTGCCATGGATTTCCGCCGATACTTATCGTATGCAACGAAATCAAACGTTGAAAAATAGCTTCTTCATTCAAATAGGTTAATTTGTTGTGATCTAATCGCAAACTTTGTAACGTTAAAGTCGTTAAAGTGTTGTTCTTCGGAAAGACATCAGGTTTAAGAAATTTTAATTTATTATGTCCTAAATGGAGTATTTTCATTTTAAGCAAATCATCGAATGCCTTTATTTCAATTGTGTCGATAATATTATAAGATAAATCCAGTCTGAAGATAGCATTTAATCCTTGAAATGTGTATTTAGGAATTTTCTTTAAAATATTCCTCGACAGTATTAATTCTTCTAAATTATTCAAATTGGAAAAGGTTTTCTCTTCAATAAATCGTAATTGATTGTTGCTTAAGTCTAGTATTTCTAAATTACTTGGAAATGATTCTGGTTCAATATCTGATAAAATATTTGTGGATAAGTTTAGTTTCTTTAACTTTTGAATGTTTTTAAACATTTCCTTGTTAATTTCCTCTAAACGATTATTGGCTAGATTCAATGATGATAATTTCGGCGTTTTTTCAAATCCAATTCTTGCTATAGTTTGTATGTTATTTTGCTGTAACTCCAATTTGTACAATTTTGGTAAATTTGAGAACATTCCTTGAGCTAAATGTTTAATTTCATTTTTATACAGATTTATGTATTCGATATTTGTAAGTATTTGAAACGCACTTACGTCAATCCATTCTAACTTGTTAATAATGTATAAATCTTCTAAATTTGAACATTTTTCTAAAGTTTTCACTCTTAATTCTTCACGATTTACCGAATTACTATTTTCATTATTTTGTATTATCAAACTCGTCCATTGTTTTCGGCCATATTGTGCTATATCGGCAACTGAATCGCATATAATTGCAAAAGAATCAATACATTTTGATTCGGTATGTTTCAGTTTAAGCACTGATAATATCAATATTATAATAGATATTAATTTCATATTTTTTAATTTTAATAACGCACTAGGTATATCAAAAGCAGACAAATCAATAAATGATGTATAGATAAAAAACGTAGTTAATGTTGTTTTATTTTATATAAAAACAAAAATGACGAAAGCAATGACCTTTCGATCTTTTATATATCGAACTCCTAGCATAGGCGTAGATTAAAAAATATTAAAAAATGAATTAATGTAAATACAAAAGATTTTTATAATATTGCTTATATATATATATATAAATAAATATATATATCAGGGTGGTTCTTAAAAAAAAATTGCAGACCGGGCAGATTTTTTGGTATGAGAAAATAAGAAAAAACGCATATAACGTTTTTTAAGCACTGGTGCCTCAAACGCAATGAAGTTTTTAAAAAACGTTATTTTTTGCGATTTCTTACCTATTTTTGCGTGTATGCCGTCCGTCGCAGTATTAAACATAGTTCAATACTACTTTTAGTTGAATAAATATTAAAATGATTATTTTGTTCGGTTTTCTATGTTCTTTAATACGAAAATTTACAAACATTGTTATTATTTTTCCAAAATAGGCAGAAAATAGCAAAAAATTACGTTTTTTTAATAACTTCATTCATATACAGGGTGATTTATGACGTCGGGAAAAAACTTCACCGGATGATTTCTATGAGTAATCTAAATAAAAAATTTCAAATAAACATATGTCCGAAAATGCTTTCTAACGGAACTGTAGCCGTTAGAAGTTTATTACATGTAACATCAATCGCGTTAATCTTATTTATTATATCAGAAAAAAAAACAAACAAGTCATAAACTTCTGAATAATTATACAATTTTTGATTGATTTTCTAACATTTTGTTTAAACACTAGTAAACCAATTTACTAGTTATGACTTACTGGGTCCCGACAAAAATTGTCTTCGATTTTTAATTATTGTAAATTGTTTATTAAATATTTATTTATGTGTGTATAAAAATTTATAAACTAGTAAATTGATTTACTAGTGATTAAACAAAATGTTAGAAAATCAATCAGTAATTTTACAATTATTCAGAAGTTTATGATTTGTTTTTTTTTTCCTGATATAATAAATAAAGTTAACGCGATTGATGTTACATGTAATAAACTTCTAACCGCTACAGTATTTTCGGACTTATGTTTATTTGAAGTTTTATATTTAGATTACTCATAGGAATCATCCGGTGTAGTTTTTCCCCGACGTCATAAATCACCCTGTATAACATTACATATATTTTTTACAGTACAGTTCTTACTCTTAATTTTCTGTTTATTGTACTTTTTTTCTATAATAAATTAATAAAAATTCGTAGGTTTTAAAAAAGTTAAAAAATACCACCGAAAACTTGACATATAATAGTAATTGAGATATGATTCGAACATCTAACCCTTTCTCATTAAATTCTATCTATTTATATATATATTAATTCACTACTAAATTAAAAAAAAAATTGAAACTCGTATAAGTCTAAAAAAAAGTTCAAATTCTTGTGTGATACACCACTGTGTAAACGGAATTTTCCTAAATACTAAGAGAAATTTAATATATTCTTTCTTAGTAATATAAAATGTATGCACTGTAGAAATAATACCAAATGAATGTACTTGTTTCAAACTAATCAATAATAATTAGTTTTTCTTCAAACGTATGAAAATATTCATATTTTACTACTGTATATTCTTTATGCTGTAGGATGAAATTATGTTACTAGTACAATAATGTGAATATTAATAAGTTACTTTGTACATAAAAAATTTTATTTTAATTTTACAACTAAGAGAAACACCATTCAGCGTAATCGAACCATCAATCATAGTATTATATTCGACAGTATCTAACGCTTAAACACGCTCAGCTACGTTATTAATTTCTTTAATAGAAGTATTTTGTTTAAGTACTACATTTTTTTTCTTTGCAATTATTTTATAGTACCTATGATTATTGTTATTCCATCTTTTAATTTTCAAGACTCCTACGCCATAGTAGTTTAAAAAGAAATCCGATTTTATTGCAGAATCCAGTACAAATATATTAAAAATTAAAAGGATAAAATTTATTACAATCAAACCAATTATATACTATATTTACAGTATGATAATAATAAACAGTTGTTACTAAATATCAGAAAATTTTAATTAAAGATTTTGTCGTTTACACTATACAGATAAGATAGCATATTAAATATATACTAACCATTGTGAAAAAAAATATGAGATAGTGTCTCATAAAGCACACAACTTAAAAAAAAACGATCACAAAACAAAAAATTGGTAGCTAAACAGCCAACCAAACATAAGTTTGTGGAAATAGGTATATTAAAAATTACATCGTAACTATACAAGTACTCTTAATAAACTTTTATCTACTTTTTTATTCTGTCACATATCAAACACAACGAAAAAAAAGATGCCACGCGGAAATACGAAAAAAACAGAAAAAGTAAAATCTAGTCTCCCCGATTACAAAAACCGGTTTGTGCCCCCCCACTCTCAATAAAGTTCCCGATAGAAAAATTCTTATTGGAGCTTGGAGGGGTAAATGGGCAGAGCTTAAACGAGCTTTTGTTCGTATGGAAACGCCCCGCGTAGGAATACATTGTGATGGCGTAAAATTTTGGCGTTTTGACAGCAAAACACGAGATAAGGTAATGTTTGAAGACGTGCTGGTTGCAGCCCTCGAGTCTAACTCGTGAATTAATAATAATAATAATCATTTTTTTCTTGGGTCTGATGTATTTATACACGGAGTTTTTTCGTTGGCGTTAATGTTTGTTGTTAAACATTTTTATGCGTTTGTTATCTGAAAATTTTATAGGTTAATTCGCTGGTTATTTCTACGGGTAAATATTATAAATTGTGAATGTGTTTAAAGACTATTTTTTTGTGATATTTTGGATTGAATTTTTGCAATGGGTAAGCAGAAACAAATCATATTTATATATTTTTTTTTGTATTTTATAGAGTATGTAACATAATATATTTTAAAATAAAAAGACTTTTACAACATACTCTATGTATATCATTAGGAAAAATTATACGAATGATATATACAATAAATAAATAGAACGTAGAAATAAGTTACTAGGGAACAAAATAAGTAACTAGATTATACAATTAATAAATTGTTAATTAAATGAAGCCAAACACATAGTTAGGCCCGTATTCTCACCTAACTTTTTTCTTGAAAAAGTGTTTTTAATATTAATTTCAAAATAAGTTTTTGCTTCTGTTTTTCATCAAATGTAAATTTGATCATTTTTATTATATTTAATATTATAAAATTTAAATAAACTCTTATAAAGTGTTTAATAAATAATTTTAAGTAAACGTCAATAGTACTTTTGGCAGGAATCATTTTTATAAATGAGGTGAGAATACGGGCCACTGTTTTTAAAAATGTTATTTGAGCTTAATAAATAATCTTATTATTAATAAAATATGCGTCTCTTAAATATATATATATATATATATATATATATATATATATATATATATATATATATATATTATATATATATATATATATAATATGACTCAATTTGAGAAAATAAATAATATGTTGAATCATTTTAAATTAATTGTAGTATTTTTCAAATATTAAATATCGTGTAAATAAAATATTGATCACCCATTAAATTATAATATTAAATCTTTCAAACATAAGCTTGATAATATTGTATGAACATTTTAATATTATAATTTGTATATTTGAGTCTTTTTTTATACGCACGTGTCTTCTGTCTAAAGAAATAAATAAATTACCTATTTTTATTAATACATTATCTCTAATAATAATAAATATATTTTATTCTCCGATTAGTTATTCTAGAAATAGTTATTCTCGAGTTAGTAATTAACTTCTGTTTATTTCTATTGTAAATCTTTAATTTATTATATATATTTTGAAATATGTATTTATATTATAGGTAAATATTAATAATAATATTATGAAGAAATTGATTCAAATATATATATATATATATATATATATATATATATATATATATATATATAGCTAATTGCATAACATATTGTTAACTCATACTTAATTAAGTGTTAATTGCGCATTTAAATTATAACTGTTTTTCAAGCATTTTATTGACTGTTGAGTTGATAACTAAATCACGTTGTTAGGCTGACATGTTTAACAACGTGTTAAGAAACCGGCCCGTAGTAGGTATTTTAGATCTATATTTTTTCTATATCAAATACAATTTTTATATTATTTTCTGTAATATAAGTATATGATAATTTTCTAATTTCACACACAAAACATTTTAATTTGACAATTTTTATCGTCAATATGTATGTTGAAATTAGCATGTAATGCAAATTTTCCTATATATTTTTGTAAATAAATTTACTTTTTACAATGAAATTTTATATTTTTATATATAAAAATGTTTCGCCAAAACATATTGATTGAAGAATACGCTGGTAAAGTCACGCAAAAATTAAAACTTTTCTTTGGCAATAAATAAACAAATACAAAATAATTTGTCATACAATTATTGATTTTTTAAGTCAATAAATCATTTTTATGTTACATGTTAAGGCTTTATTGTGCTATTAGTAGTTTAAAATCGATACTTATTTGTTGATTTAACTTTAGTTAAAGTGTTTATTATGAAATCGGCTGTTAACTATTTAATTCGAAATTAATTAAAATAATTATTTTTTATTTTTCTATGTATTGTAACATGTTCTTTAAACAAAATTTTTAAGTAATTACAATAGTAACAATTTTTAATTTTATTACACAATATTTCGAATTAATTAAATCATACTTCACTAAATTTTCACAACACATAGGCATATTTTAAACCAAACATTTCAAATACTATACTCAAATACCACAGCTAGAAATACCAAATCAAAATATCTAACTTAACCTAACCTAATAACACATTTTTGAAATTAAGTTCGTCAAATTCACACTCGCCAGTACGCGATATTCCCTAAAGATGTGTTTCCAATGTTTTCATAGTTGCGTTGTCAAGCGGTGTATATATAAAGTTTCAGCTTCAGAAAACGACACGAGTCGCTGAAAGAAATAATTAGAAACGGAAATTTTCAGTGAAGTGTTCAGACACTTAAGGTTTTCAACACTTTTGTTTCTTTGTCCGTTTCGCCCCTCCATCTAAGTTAGGCTTATGCATCACTTGTGTTTTGTTTTCAACTGCTCGTCAGTTGTTATTATATGTTCTGTCTTAACTGTGTTTGTTTGTCATTTGTTTCTTAGTCGGACTTAATTTCTTCTCGTAATTTGTAAGTTTAAACAACTTACAAATATTCCGACACGTGTTAATGTTACATAAACCTACAGAATGAAGACATATTTATGCAATTTGACATGGTTTTTCTTTCTTTTCTTTTCGAGATGTTTGGATTTTGAAATTGATTTGAAAATTAATTTATTTTTGAGTATGTAACCTATAAAAATATTTGTTAACGATTAATTATATTTAATTAAAGAAAAATATAATCTAGATAAAAATAAAGTAGTTTTTTATTATCCAGGTATTAAAGTGTTAGATAATTGGTATTTTTTCACAATTTTTTTAAAATATATGCACATGTATAACATAGAGATATCAAAGCAAATATAAAAATTACAGAATTTTGAGGTAGAAATATATAATATTTGTAGTAAAATTTTACTACTATTTTTCTGTAATTTTGCTAAAATTTTTTACAGTGTATATTATGGTTGGTCTGATCTGTCACTTAAGTGCGTAATTATTTTAATTATTACTATATACCAGAATCAATTAAAAAAATCATATCTCACCTGAAATATAGGTATAAATATTCAGTCAAGAATTAATCCTAGCACCCATGGTTGCACCCATAGCATTCGGGTGCACTTGCTTCAGCAGTACGTCACGTGTATGAATGATCTCGCCACGCACGCCACGTCACGCTAACCCGGCTCGGGATGGTTTAATAGCGTGCGCGTGTGCGTGAGTGTGCGTGACTTGCTTATATGTATATATACAGGCGATCATCAGAGCATGTAATCGCATCCGAACGGGATTAGCACCGGCTTAACTCAACTGTGATTAATTGATTCATAAAGCGTAGAATAGAGTCAGAGAGAGACAGAGAGAGAGAGAGAGAGAGAGCGAAACACAGGCTGATTTTCCGATTCTGTTTTAGGTCTTTAGGTCTTACTGTTTCTGTTGTGAGAGGTTTCGTTTCCACTGAAAAGTTATTGATACAGTTGTCTTGAAGTAATGTTATTTTTCGAATAAAACCATTAATGCCTGCCGTGTCCTATAAACAGATAAAGAAAAAAATTAATCTAGATAACGATTAAGGCCCATATTCCCACCTCTTTCGTATATGAAAAAATATTTTTATTTTTTGCTTTAAAATAAATTTTTACTTTACTATATCTATTTTTGATACATATTTTTATATCTAATATTATAAAATTCAAACGAACTAATTAAAATTGCTTAAAATCATTTTTGAAAGTGAGGTGAGAATACGGACCATAAAATTATTATTCAACAAAAATTGCCAAACATTTTTCGATAGGTATGACTAAGTATTTTTTTTATTATTTTTCATATTTTTGTTATATATATATAATTCTAGAAACATGTGGCATAATTATATCAAGACAGTTTTGTTTTTAGTTACCACTTTTCTATTCCATAAATTTATTTAATACAATGACGGTCGGTTCTATGGTGGCCACAGTAGATTTATTTTAAATTTAATAACCAATTAATATTGATAATATAAAATAATTTCCCTTATATCACAAACTTGTTACTTTGTTTTTGGTTTAAGAGAATATAAATTTTATTTTATTAACTTTTCGTCACAGTAAGATCATATTTTAATTTATTAATGTTGGTTTTATTTATGCTGCAGTAAGTCTCATCACATTTTTCACGAGTTTACCGACTGGACAAAATTTTATCTAGTTCACAAACTGGGCCATTTCACAATTGTAGTGTAACATATAAATTTAATTCTTATTCATATTTTCTATAGTTGTTTACAAGAGATGTTTTATCGTTTGGTATGACTGATTGAAATAGTAGAATATATAGAGGAATAAAGGGGAAGACTAATACAAGCTTGCGAATAAGCAATAAGACGCAAAGGATGGGGGAAGGGGGTGACAAACAACAAAGTTTTCATCTTGGCAACAGATAAACAAGTTTCAAAGCAAAAGGCATTTGCGTTCGTTCTGTTTCTGTTCTGTTTTGTATTTGCTCCTGCTCGTGTTTACATCTTCTATTTTAACGTACACAAACGCAAAATTATTTCCCTTCTTCCTGGTGATGCCTTCCTTATATTATGTTACATTCTCATAACCCTTTCTCTCTTTCTACTACACTGTAAAAAATTTAATTTAAATTTATGTAATTTTGCATAAGTTTTAACAGTAAAATAAGAGTATTTTCTAATTTTATATATGATAATTTACGTAATATTACTTTTTTTTTTAATAAAAAATTACATGCATTTTTTACAGTGTACTTTAGCACACGAACAATATTTTAACCTTAAAGCAGGGGCGGACTGGCCATCTGGAAGTTTCGACAAATGCCAGAGGGACCAGTACTGCAATGATTCGGTGCTCTTAAAAATTGTATACATACACTATTATTCCTAATATTTTTAAATATAATTACTCAACTGCTGTAATTTTACATAATTGTTTAAAAATATATAATATCAAAACTATTACAAACATTATGTAATATAATATTATCAACGGTGTTTACATTCTGACTGACAAATAATAATGACTTTATTGCCCAACAGTTATACAACCAACTACAGGACAAGATATACAAAAAAAATGACAAATCAGTTAATATACAATAATATTAATACATATACAAATATATTATTTTTACTAACTTAATTATTTAAGCTATTAATTAGTGAATGTAAATTTTAATAAAAAAATATCAAAACCAAATAAATAATTGTTAAAATTTCTGCACATTATGTTGATTGGTGCCTTATATAAAATATTTATTCTCGAAGAATCACAATAAAACATCAGCGTAGAACAAGACGAAAGTCTTGAAACTGAAAAATTAAAGTTTTTCAATAAGCTAGGATAGTCTATCATATTATGCAGTAATTTGTACAATATAACTATACTAGATTTAATTCGTCTCTGTTCCAAAGATTTAAAGTCAAATCTACTTAGCAATCTGTGAATATACTTTATCTGTTCTAAAAGTAATATATTTCAGACTGATTTTAATTCTAATTCTCTAGAGAGAACTTTTGTTTACTTAAACTAAATTTTATTTCCATTCGAGAGCGGGCAAATTAACTAATTATTATTAAAAATATGATTAATAAAATGAAAAGATTATTAAATCAAATATTAAACTTTTTTCCAAATATATATTATTTTCCTCAGTGCTATCAAAATAAAACATTTATATCTTAAAAACACAGTATACAAAAGAATCTTATGCAAGGGGGGTGATGAAACATGCATCAAATTACCGCATTATATGAAGATTGATGTAGCGATAAGGCAGGTGTTAGCTTTACGCACAAACACCCTGTATATATATGGAATATACAGGGGTAAATCTAGGGCGGATTATATAATACACTATATATGACATTGCATGGCATTTTTCTTTATTTTTGCGACGCTCTGGCCGAAATTCATTCAGTCAGCGTGACACAAGGGCCGTCCGTGGTCGTACATATAGAGCAAAAGGTCCTTGCCTAGATGGGGTCCATTGTTTTTGAACACGTGTATAAAGCTTATTGTATAATCCTATTTAGTCTTTTATAGGATTAGAAACAGGTGGATCAAAGAGATAGAAATGTAAACATTGTATAAGGATAAATAAAAATAATCTTTGTGTTTATTTAGTTTTTAAGTTTGTGAAAATTTTAGGTATATAGAATCATTTGTTTTATTTTATAATTTTGAGTTTAACAAGATAATAAAAATCATTAAAGCTTTTTTATTTTAAAATAATGAGCTCTGAAAGATTTTTTTGTTAAAATGTTATTAATGTATAAACAAATAATGAATAATAAAAACATTCGGTTTTAAGTTTCACAATTTTATTAAAAACCCTTTATTGATCAATTTCGGCAGCCATCATCAGAAGATTTTTTTTTCTTTTTCATGAATAGCTTAACTGCTGAAATTTTATTACATTTTATTATTTATCTTTATTTATGTTTTAGAACTCATTATATTAAAATAAGACAGCTTTAGTTTGTAGTTCTGTATGTATTAATTTTTGTTTGATATCTATTCGACGTTTCGACGTACTTAACGTACATTATCATCGGAAAAAAATATACAAATGACATTACTGTAAATAAACAGAACATAGAAACAAGTTACTAGGTAAAAAAATTGAGTAATTAGATTGTAAAATTTATAAATTATTAATTAAAGGAAGCCAAATTTTATTTAAATCATATATTAGTCACATTGATTGTTGTTATCTTTTTCTTTATAAATTTGTATTACTTCTCTTATCAATTTACTGTTAATATTGATAGGTTTAGCAATTATTACAGTATCTTCGAATTTTACATTATGAAGATTTTCTAACAGGATTTCTATGTATTTTTTTTTAATTGACAATATTTTAGACACCGTACCAAAAACTATACTTCTTTTCCTTTCAGTGAGAATGGTAAATAACTAAATATATCGTATTATTTCTCATCTTCAATATTTGACAAATTAAAAAATAGTTTTGAAATATGTAACGAGCTCCAAAAGTTTTGCAATACAAGTTTTCTAAAAAGCTAGATTTGTTATTGATACGAGTATTATCCTTACATACATACACAATCACGTCATGTACCCCCAAAAGAGTGTAGCACAAACTTTTTCCACTATCTCGAAATCAGTTTTCTCCAAAAATCCCTATCCAGGCAAGCAACTTTAGCTTCATCCACATTCATAATTCCTCGCATACATGCTCTTCTATTCTTACTACTTGGAAACTTTCGCTTATACAAAACATTCTCAATCGTACCAGTCCAACTGCTCATCGGACGTCCACGAAAACGTATATCTTCCCACATTTAAAAATAGCCAAAAAAGTACATTCTTAATACCGATATGTTTTTGTTATATATTAAGATATTAAAAAAAAGAAAACATATTTTAAAAGACAAAAGGTAAAGCATGTTTTCCTCCAGGAAAATTTTTAAATTTGTTATTTATTATTTAAATAATCGACTTTAAACTTTGTAGTATTTTAACTAGTTGTAAAACATTTGCTATTCATCATAGAAAAAATTTATCCGAGTAGACATTCGCTCAAGATGTGCGAACCATCTTAACTGTTTAACACCAACTTTTCCTACAACATTTTTTCAATTTCACTCTCATCATACACTAATCTATTAAATTACCCAATATTTAAAAGAGAAACAACATTGTTTGATAATCGAATTGTATTAGAAAAATCAATTTAAAAATCTGTTGTTATTATAGCAATACCATTTTTTCCGACCATATTGGTATGATATTAATTCTTCATCGGGCCAACTGCCCCGGTTAAAAATAGAAAGGGGAAGTGTTATAATAGTGGTTGTTGTATTCTAATCTGAAATGTAAATCTTTCGTTTGACTATTTAACTCTTTAAATCACAATTTCATGCCGTGTCATAGCTGTTAGTATTTAGTGCGCGTGCGTAAACGAACCAAAACACCCTTTAGATTCTATCAAACGATTTATACGGTTATGATCTTATTGTTAAATACTGAAACAGGTTGAATGCACCACTTTGATGCACATTTGTAATAATTATGATATTCATTAAATACTGATTAATGATTCCAGATTTAATCTGCGTTGTTAGAGATATTGGGAAAAATCCGATATTGACAACATATGTTTTAATATGTATAATAAATTTAAAAAACACATAAAAATTAATGCAATCACTTTTTTGAGATTTCAATTACTATAACTGAATGATAATAATATAGAAATTAAATATAAATATTAATTATGCAATAAACTAAAAAAAATAATCTAAAACTAAACATAACATTCATTCAGTTAAATTTAAAAATAAACATGTAATTGTAATCTTTAGGTTTTCACGGCCGGTACCCATTGAATTTACAGAATTTTCTGAGCAGGTATGCCGTGGTTGTAGACGTTTCGCCATACATAGTAGATGGCATTCTCAGTCACCAAGCACTGAGAATGCCGTCTACGATGTATGGCAAAACGTATACGACGAGGATAGATCAACCACGGCATACCAATCCAGAAATTTCTATAAATTTAAATATGTTATTATTCTACATATACAGTATGTCTCACGATGAGCTTATATTGTTATTAATAATATTAGAAATAGTATTTTTTATATTGTGATATATTCACGAATTCCATACATTCTTGTATTTAGCAAATATTTTTTTTCAAAATTAAAAAACTACAGAAAATAACTACGGGAAATACAGAACAAACACACAAGACTAGAAAGCAAAAAATAATTATTTAAAAAAATAATTTAATATACCACGTTTTTAAAACGAACTAAAAGCATAAAATAATTTCTTTTAGCCCCATACAGATTCCTGACCCCATACAGATTGTCCTGAAAATTGTGCCACGACAATACTTGTAAGATTTAAAACGAAAAACGTGGGACGCAACGACAGTTACTCCCTACACTCCTTACTATTATCTAATACATGCGCCCTAAGTTTTTCGGTTTAAAACTTACAAGTATTGTCAGCTATTAAAAATTCACAATCACAAAAATTATTTTATACTTTTTAGTCCGTTTTAAAAACGTGGTATATTAGTATTTTTGTTTTATTTAAATAATTTTTGTTACATAGTATATATTATAATTATTAAAAGAAAATTCTTTGTTTTAGATATTCCGGACAGTGGTCCATTGGTAGCAGCCCATCATGGCGTCGGCGTCGGCGTCGGTGTCGGCGGTATAGTAAATACCATGGTAGTGTCACCCTTATGTGGTATGTGTTGTCGACCGATTTGTGATCGTTATCTAATGCGTGTTCTCGATACAAGTTACCACGAAAGATGTCTACAGTGTGCCGTCTGCGGTGATAGATTAGCGCGATCTTGCTTCCAAAGGGATTCGAGACTATATTGTCGACTTGACTACGATAGGTTTGAGCATTTTTTTCAACTTATCTAGTGATTATTAAGTTTGACTGCAAAAGCATAAAAGACTGCTGTGGAAATGAGATTTTTTACCTTTACATAAAATTACTTATTAAGCAATTTTAATTGGTTTATTTGAATTTTATAATATTAGACATAACAAAATATATGAGTCGTATAGATGCAAAACTTACTATTTGCAAATTTTAAGTTCTGAGATATTTGCAAAAAACTGTTATAGCTAAGTGTAATTGTATTTTGATGATAAAATCATGTTACTAGATGGCAATACTTATTTAAAATCGTGAAAATCGTTTTATACATCATTAATTCATGCAAAGTAACTGTTTGCTTTCCACCAATAAAATTTATATTGGTGGAAAGCAAACAGTTACTTTTGCATCTAAACTATCAACGCAAGTAGTGAGTTTTGCATCCAACACTAAACTTTAAAGAGTGTTTCTCATATTAAATACTGAGTTTTTTTTCTAACTATCCTAACTATCGTATTTCTTGTAAAATTCTACGTCCAAATCGCGCAAAATCTCATTTTTCACTTTTTGTCGAATAGTGAGTTTTGCATCTATACGCCTCACATAACAAAATATATATGAAAAATAGAAATACTATTCATATTTGATAAGAGGTAGAAGTAAAAATTTATTTTAAAGTGAAAAATAGAAACATTTTTTCATAAACAAAAGAGGTGGGAATATGTTATTAATTCTGCGAAAAAACAATATTCATTTTTTTCAAAGCTGCTTATGTCTGTTGTTATATTTGTAAATGCAAATTTTTTAACGCATTATATATAAGTAATGCATGTTTTTTCCTATATATTCTCGAGTGTAGATTATTAAAGATTAATTTTCCAGAACTTATTACATTAAAGTAAAACGGCTTTAGGTTGTAGTACTGTATTAATATTTATTAATAATTGACGTACTCAGTGTATATCTTCATCAGGAAAAATGATACAAATGACATAATACTTGGTATAAAAGCCAGCCAGACAATAACCTCTGCATCAGTTGTCTTCGGACACTGGTTAAATCACCATATTGACGCGCTCCTAAAGAGCGAAACCCGTGTCTATGGTTTAACTAGACAGTCATTGATGCATAGCTTAACAAGCCGATTCAATGATTAACTTGTGAAAATTTTGGGAAAAAATCTCAACATTTGAATATTATTGATTTCACGGATACACTTATGAACATTGATTTGTTCAAATTCAATTAAATATGTTGAAACATAATCTAAATAGAATTTTATACCAATTACAATAACAAAACAATCAATTCATATTAATAAAATCAATTTGGCATTGCACCGTATGTTTTTCATAACGTTACCCATTCAAACACACACACACACACATGCTAGTTATAAAACATCATCTATATAATAATTTCATCCCCTCTGTTTCTGGAGAGTTATATTGACGAACGAAGAAATGTCAGGGCGCAAGAGGGTAAGTTTCGTTGTGCACCGACCCCAACGCGGCATCGCGCGCTCGATGATTGTGCACACGTGCGCCACATATATACCGATAGTGTTTTTGTTGTGTGTGCCCCCCTTTTTACCATCCCCGGACACATACCACGCCAATGACTGTCTGTCTCGCAATCGGTTATTAAATATTGAGCAATGTGCTTCGCCCAGGGGGGCCTGCAAATATTTAGAGCTGTCTGCATTTTAACTACACGCAAATATATTGTTTTTTTGTTTTTGTTTTTGGTGCTTCTGCTTTACTGTGGTCTTGTTCAATGTTGGAATGAATTTGAAATAAAAATGTTTCATTGCTTAAGTTTTATTTGATAATGCAGGCATCCAGGGTGTTTGATGATTGACGAATACGTTTGGTTCACAAATTTTATTTAATAAATGCATATTACGGCCGGTTTCATAATCAATAATCAATTTAATATCAATTTCATAATCATAAAAACATAATTATTATTGCCGTCAATAAAACAAAAATCTTATAAGAGGAAAATTATTTGTTGTAATTTGTTTTTATGTTCTACATTTATCTATTGAAATAATTTTTTCCGATGATAATATAAGCGACGTAGAAACGTCGCTTTTTAATAAAAATTTATACAGAACTTAATACTAAAGCCTTTTATTTTAATATAATAAGTTCTGAAAAATATTTTACTATGTTAACTATATTATTTTCATTTCATTTTTACAAATAGGCTTGTATACTTCTAATGGAACGTTTTAAACTAACGGTTAAGAACGGTTTATGTTCTGATTGCTTGATAGCTATTAAAATATATATATATATATATATATATATATATATATATATATATATATATATATATATTCGAGAAATAGTTTTTGAAGATATTCTATAAGTTTAATTTTATATTAAAAGTAAAATATAAATATGTAGTATACATTTGTGTTTGATAACAATGAATTATATGTATATCATTATAATATATTATATTGGTTCAAAATAAAGGACATTTATTTTACAGTCGACTTGCACTATTCAAAACTAGACTACGATATATAAGGGATGATTATCAAGTACTGACTGGGGTAGTTAGGACAAAAGGATCTTACCACACGTGTGTATACGCTAGAATACATTAGTATAATATACGTTGCATTTTTATAAATAAATCAATTACATACCATAATTGCATTATAAGGAATACGTATAAACTGCTGTTGTAATATTGACAATTTTTAGAATAATAATAATCGAAAAAATACACTTATTTTAACACATTTTCTTGTACAGATCCAAAATTTTCATTAATATTTTTAATATATCTATTATTATTATTTATTTATTAAAGTCGAAAATACAAAAAATACATAAACTTAAGTCATAATACAAAGATAAACATCTTATATTCACATTCACATTGATTTACTGTTACTGCAAAAACTATAATGGGCCAATTGTATAAAATGTTGTTAACTAATTAGGAAGCTAGATTATCAACTGTCACAGTTTAACAGTATGGTTGACATAGCATTAATAAATATTTTTTCACAAATTATGACCGCCTCAATGTCAGTATTATCAATTTTATTTAATTTTAAGATAAGTAAAAATCATTTGTGATTTACTAAAAATGTATCGCTCAGAATAAATGACAACATTTACATACATATATAATCACGCCATGTACCCAAAAGGGAGTGACACAAACTCTTTCTTCGAAATTTTACATAATTTAAGCAGTTATACCAACAATATGTAATTCTACATTAAGTATGTGATGCAATTTGCAGAAAGTAAGCCATGTTACATACTTATTAGGTCATTTTTACTTACATTATGTGATTATTATGAATTCTATAAAAATTATAGAATTTTGAGGTAGAAATATAGAATATTTATGGTAAAATAAAATTACAGATTTTTATAGTAAAATTTTTTCTAATATTTTCCTGTAATTTCGCTATTTTTGACAGTGTTCAATATTTACACATAAATAAAAAAAAAATTCGTACATATCTCAAAATTCTCAATAATACCGTCAGCGTTCCTGTTCCAAATACAGGGGAAAATCCTGCTTAAGTTTCTTTGATAAAAACTCATTTCTGAAGTTTGTCCGGTGGCTCTAGGCGGCCAAATATTTACCGGGGAGCTCGCGCTGTTCCTCGAGCAATGTCTGACAAACACTCCGAGCTATGCCCGGAACTGTAAAACTAAGTTCCTAGTTCTTTAGCTCGTGAAGCGAATGAATGGCAAGATTCTTTGTGTGGTGTGTGTGTCATTAAAGCCGGCTTTTCGTTTGTGATTTCGTTGAAGAAGAGAATGAATTTTGAAATGTTACTAGAGTGTGGTTTATTAAAATATTTCTTTTTGAATAAATTTATTCATTTGATTCGATAATTTGTCTATTTATTCTCGGTATTTTCAGTTTTGGATAAAAATAAATAAATAAACATAAAATAGCGAAACACGTATCTATTGTTAATTGGCCAGTTATTGATTCATAGCCTAACAAGCCAATTCAATGATTGAGTAACTTGGGAAATTTTTGTTTATTATTTTAATTTTTACTTTGTAAACCTTTTCTACTAGAATTAATAACAAGATAAACCAATATTTTTTCCACCAACATCAAAGAAGAAAATCAAAATTTTTGACCAGCAAACCAAAACCTATTGTAAATAATAGTTCGTCATTTAAGTAAGGCTAACCTCAGGCAATAGTAAATAAAATGATTTTTGAATGGAAATAAGAGCAGTGTGTTTTTGCACATACGGCAGTCAAAAGAGCAGTACGCGTGCTGGGTCCGTATTGACACTAAAAACACGTGCGTGCCGTGTGGGGACACGTGTACACGTCTCTGGCTCGTGTGTCTCCTAGACGTTTGACAGATTGTTTTGGTTATATATTATTTGCGCTTTGGGGGCATGAACTATGACCGCAGTTATACTACTACCACTCTCTGGGGACACATTTCAGATTTTGGAACTTTGAAAATCGTCAGTAGAATAGGTGTCACAATGATGAAGTTGAGATCTAAATTTATATTTATTTACTTGACTGTATAACAGAGCAAAGTTAAATACTTTTAAATAGTATTTCAGTACATTTATAAAATGTTCTTAGAGCACAAAGTATAGTCTTTGCCATGAGAAAGTAGCATTACACAATAGTAAGTGTACGTTTTTGTACGACATATGAAACTATTCTCTCGTTCTTTTTAACGCTCAGTTGACAAACTCATATATAATGCAGTATGGTGTAGCTTTATCCATTAAAATTTTGCAGTTCATTCTTAGTACGTTATTTTTATTAACTGCTGTGTTTATGTTTTTAAATTTATAATTATTACAGTTAATTTTCTTGCAGTTAACCTAGTAAAAAAATCTTTTAGAACTCATTATATTAAAATAAAACAGCTTTAGGTTATAGTGCTGTATTAATATTTATGAATAATCGACGTTTCGATGAATTCATCGTACGCCTTTATTAGGAAAAAAGACATGAAACGTCACAAAACTATAACCTAAAGCCGTATTTTTTTGCAGTTAATTATTTTTCTTGTAGATAAATAAATTAAAATATATAAGATTTGAGTTTGCGGAACATTATCATGTAAATATACAATAATTGTTACGCAATAACATATTTTCGCGGCGTAGATTATAATTTTATATTACAAAAGTTAAAAAATTATTTAAATATTTTTTTGCAAAATGTATTTTGGAATAATTTAAAAAAAATTTATGCATCTTGTACATTTTCTATACTACGAGTAGATACGTAATCTAAGGGCCAGTTACACAAAATATTGCTAACTTAATTAATGAGTTAACTAGACAACTAGATTGTCAACAGCTTTTAAAGTGCTTTATTCATTGGTCAGTTAGTAAGTTAACAATTTGCAAAGCTTTTAACAAGAGTTAATTGTTTAATTTCACCAAAAAAAAAAGTATTGTGCACCCTGTATCTTTAAAAATTTACAACATTTGTGTATTAGTTTTCACAAATCTGTTTACTCTAAATCTATTAAAATTATTTCAAAAATTAAATGCATTAAACTACTAACCTAAAATATCTATCGTCAGATTATTCGGAAAGAAGTGCCTTGGCTGTTCGGAACGAATCGCTCCCGATGAGCTGGTGATGCGAGCATCGGATAGCGTATTCCACGTGCGTTGTTTCACGTGTGTGGTATGCACCAGTCGTCTGCAAAAGGGCGATCAATTTGTCATCAAACAGGGACAACTATTCTGTCGACCCGACTACGAGAAAGAAGTTGAGATGTTTCAAAGCTACGCTCAAGGTTGGTTGATCTCTTCAACATTGCGTTTTCTTTTTCATCAATAAAGATTTTTTTTTATTTTTATATCAATTCCAATATTTTTTCTTCAAAAATTTAGTATTTTTATCAAAGAGATCTCTTAATAGGAGTATTACAGTTTTAGTTTTTAATAATTACAAGGCTAGTAACTGTTCAGGTATTATATTTGGAGTGCACTGAGTGAAATTTTTGTCGTTCGACTATTATTTAAAAGTGTATATTGTGTAATTTTTTATTGATAAAAACTATATTTAATAAGTTTGATGATTATCTTAGTGACAAGTTCTAATTTTTAATTGTATTGTAAATTCTGTGTTGTACTACAATTTTTATATATATTTTTCTTTTTAAATTGACTATTATAATTTGATAACCTGGATGTTAATTTGAATCAAAAATGCAATTCAAATTTTTTTTTAATTTAATATATACCAGTTTTCAAAATTTAACATCACAGAGATATAAAGTTGGAAAAGGTAAAATGTATTTTAGGATTATCACTAAAGTGAAAATCGACACTTATTCGCAGCGTATAAATTATACATACACTGTAAAAAAATGTAATATAAATTTATGTAATTTTACATAATTATTAACAGTAAAATAGTAGCACTTTATTTTTTTTTTTTTCTGAAAAAATACATTAATAGAATATGTAAATTTACATAAATATTTTACAATGTACTACACTTTAGGAAATACTATATTAGATCGAAGTTCGATGCACTAGAAAATCTTTTAAAAAACGTGAAATGTGAAAATAATTCTAAATATTTCTAAATTAAATATTCCTGTTCTAGGCGATTTTATGTGCGATGAGTTATTACATCCAACACGATCGCAAGATGGTCGAAGAGGGCCAAAACGACCGCGTACTATTCTAACAACACAGCAAAGAAGAGCATTCAAAGCTTCCTTTGAAGTTAGCCCAAAGCCTTGTCGAAAAGTTCGCGAAACTCTAGCGAAAGAAACTGGACTTAGTGTTCGGATAGTACAAGTAATTATAACTTGTAAAATTTTTAAATTTCCTCATTTTTTGTTTTGCTGTAAAAATTAAGTAGCCACACTGTAAAAAAATTCGGTGATTTTTTTTTCACCGATTTTCACCAGTTTAATATATAAATTAATAGGAAAATTATAAATATAAAATACGTATATTTTATGTAAGTTAACTTACAATTAATTAAATTACTTAATGTTATTAAATCATCGTTTTGCTGAAAAAATATGTATGATAATTCTTTCTTTACTATGGTTTTTATGTAAAATGGCAACTTTTTTATACAGCGTAATAGTAAAAAATGAAGTATAAAAAAATAGTTTTTATTACAATTTTTTTATTAAATGTATAAAAAATTTGCGTTTTAAAATTATCAAACTTGTTAAAAAAGTTAAAGAGTTAAAAATATAATTTTATAAAAATTAACCTTATAAAATTTATTAATAACTTCGGCCCGTATTCTCAACTTACTTTTAAAAGATATTTTAAAATTTAAAATTACTTATTAAGCAATTTCCATTAGTTTATTTGAATTTTATAATATTAGATATAAAAAAATATACCTATCAAAAAATAAAAACCCTATTCATATTTGATAAGAGGTAGAAATAAAAATATATTTTAAAGCAAAAAATAAAAGCACTCTTTCATAAACAAATGAGGTGGGAATACGGGCCATTGTTTCTTTATATCTTAGAAACATTTTCATTAATGAATATAACATTATTTTTCTCATACATTATTATAACTAACAATTTTCTTAATGAATCAAAAGAGTAATATCATTCTAATTTCATCAAAAAACATGTCAATTAATAACATCCTAATTAATTAAAACTTAATAAACATGTTTTAATATACCGTCTTTTGTTTGCCACACTTTTCAATCTATTATGTAAAATCAGACAACTTGTTAACAACCGCAGACAAAAGAAGAAAAAAAAAATATAATAATAATAGAATAATTTTGCACACAATAGCTAAAAATTTGCATAGTTTTTGTTCTAATTATCAAACAGGTCTGGTTCCAAAATCAACGAGCTAAAATGAAGAAAATCCAGAAGAAGGCAAGACAGGATAACAAGAATGGAAAGGAACCGGAAACGGACGAGGAGAAAAGTGGGAAACTTAAAGTCAAAGAGGAGGAACAAAGTAAGATCATTAATAAATGTTATATGTCAGTGCAGGATGTTGATAGATGTGTTAAATTTGTACGTGGATTCTCAGTGTTGCAATGTTAGCAGAAGCAAAATATCTACTTTAAAACTTTACACACTTATCGCGTTTTTAAATGAAATTATTATTGAAAATTCTAAAGTGTAAAGATTTTTTTAAGAATCCAAAACTAAATACAGCGTTGTGGAAATAGACATAAAATTTAAATAAAAAAAAATATAATAACATACCAACAATAGTGTACTTGAAACACTAATAAAGCATAAGTATTTTTTTCTCCTGTTTCTAGGTCCTATAGGTATGAATTCCTTCTTAAATGATAGCTGTAGTGATACGGAAGCAACAGCAGGTGAACCAGAAACGTTTGTTCATGGAAGAAATTCGAGAGGCGAATATCTACAAATAAAAGAAGATCCTGATTTGGTATCAGATGCATATTTTAAAACTGAAGATGGACATCGAAATAATCAAGAACATCAACATTTTTCAAGTAAGTTTTCTTTTTTAAATAATTATTTTTTTGTAAATAACATTTGATTTTAAAAATATCTTCAATTTCAAAAACGCATGGTTGGAAAACATATATTTATTACATACATATATACACAATTATGCCATGTACCCAAATGGATGTGGCACAACCTCTTTCCACTATCGCGAAATTAGATTCTTGCAAACATCCCTATCCAGACAAGCTTAATCCAGATTCATAATTCCCCTCATACATGCTCTTCTATTCTTACTACTTGTAAACTTTTGCTCACGCAAAACACTCTCACTATTCATCAACTATTCATCAGACGTCCACACAAACGTATAGCTTCAAAATCATTCATATACATTTTATTATTACATCCTATTATTACACCCTATTATTATAAATTTTACAAATAATTTTTTTTAAAGTAATTATTTAAAATATTCATATAAATAAAAATAACTATAAAAGAAACTATACTATTAAAAGAAACATTTAGTTAGTTTCAGAAAATTTATATTACTGTACGATTGTTTCAACATTTTGGCTATCTTCAAGAGTTACATACAAAAGTTCTTAAAATTATTTCAATATAAATAGTATACAAATAATGGTGGGGAAACAAAATTTTACATTGAAACAAAATAGATTTAAAAAAGTTAAAGATTGGATATGATATCTCAATAAACAAAATATGTTACTCTGTTACCCTATGTGTGCCTCTTTAACGTAAACGTCTTCAAAAGGAAAAAAAAAGTAGAAAATCTAAAAAAAATTGCCGATCAGTTGGCCACATCGCGGTAGTACGCCACCTTACGACGAAAAAAAGAAACTTAAACGATTTTCAATACCATGTAATAGTAGACGTATTCAGTTATAAATTTAAACAACTCACACACATATATTTACATAATAATTATTATATTATTAATTTCTTTTTTGTTTATACTTTTGATTATATTTGACTCTTATAATTATTAGTTTAAAAATGATGAACTTAGGTTTTTGTAAACTTTTATTTTAATCTAAATTTTTATTAAAATTTTCGACCAATTGGTTGTGATCCTCTTCGCTATAAATTTAAGAACGCTTTAAACTCATATTTTTTAGTCTCAATCATTTTATAAGAAATAATAATTTTAAAAATTTGAATTATATTTTAGAAACTATTTCGATTTAATTCTAATAATATAATAAATAATACTGCAATTGAATTGATAGGAAAGTGTATCGATAAATCAATAAATTCCGTTATTAATAAAAGAATTTTTTTTGAATGCTAGTGATTTTAAATATGTAAAAAACAAAACTTTTCAAAATACGTCCCTGTAATTTTTTTTCTTATTCAATATAGTACAAATGGTCGCTAAGCCCCTAAGCGAATGGCTTTTTCTATAACTTATTCTCGGATAAAGTCGTTTTGTCTCTGGATTTTCGAAAAACAATTCAGCGGCTTAAACGAATATAAAAAGCTGAATCGTTTTCCCCGGCAGAAAACGATCGGAAATTTGCAATAGTATCCTACGAAAAACTAGGTATCATCCAATCCCAGATTCCGTAAATCTCTATTATATTAATGTTCTATTTCACTAAGGGTTTTTATCGATTTTCAATGCGATACATGCTGCGAAATCTTATAAAATACAGAATATATTTGCACGTATATATATTTTCTGATTTACTAATTCAATAATAGATTTTCTATATTATTATACAAAACATGCAAAAAATTAATTTAGTATATTTTATGTTTAAACGAAAACAATACATAAAATTAATGTTTCAAAAAGAAATTTGAAATTTGTTTCAAAAATATCACAAACTAAAAACACTTCATAATTAGTTATTATAACTTATTATTATAATTTAATTAGATTTAAATACATTTACTACTATTTTATATAATTTATGATATATATATATATATATATATATATATATATATATATATATATATATATATATACATATATATATATATATATATATATCATAAATTATATATTATATATAAAAATTTGTAAATTTAAAAATAATATGAAATATTTCTTTATTAACATCAATTAAAAATTGATATATCATCTATTACAAGACAGTGAAATATGTTTTATATAGTTTTAAATTTTAATGCTAATATGTTCTTTTTAAATTATTGTTAATAACTGTTGGATAAATATTTAATTAAAAACATGTTGCGTGAGCAGTGCTACGTCATAAAATGGCTGCACTCTTTTTGAATAATGTTTTTTTAAATATTATGATAAACTAAATAATTGTGGAAATTGTTTATTTGCTGATAAAAAAATATTTTTTTTAAAATATTGTTCTTTTATTTTCTATTTATATTAATAAGCATTTTTGTAAAAACAAATATAACTATTGTTATTGATTTGGTATTCAAATTCTTTGGCAAGAATACAATTCATTTGGAATGAAAAAGTATTTCTATCAACAAAGCTGTGATTTAATTTGAATTTTTTACATACTTCTAAAAATATCTTTAACTTTTATTTTTAAAATTAAAATAAACAATAAGTAGTTTAATGAATCGAGTCATAAAAATTGTAAAGAAATTAGAAAAATTTGAATAAAAATTGATATTAATAAATTTTAGATAAAACCGTACTGTGAATGTTTAATGATCATTAAAGTTTTAGAAAGTTAATAAATTTGATAGTAATTGCAAGTAAAATATTTTCTTGATTTCAGATCTTCAACCGGACAAAATCGATACAGCCTTTATGACATTCCCCTTCGCAGGACCGGGCTCAGAACCAAATCCGCATCACATTTTTCTCAATCCAATTCAACATCAGACACTGAATCCTATCGATCGATTATATTCGATGCAGAATTCGTATTTTTGCGGTGAAGACACCAATCATATGGAACATTAAAACAAAGTTTAAATGTTTGTGTAAATAAACAAGTTGTTATAACTAATATTTCTATCTGCAAATTATTCTACGCTGATTCAATGTGATTTTTTCATAAGTTTAACTATCATAAATTATTATATAATATTGTAAAAAAAAACTCGCAAAAATGTTATACGTATTATTATACTTTCGAAATATAAACTTATTTAATACTGAAATACTTTCTATATTTGAACCTTTACTCAATATTCTATCAATCCGATAAAATAAATTATAGTAATTTTAAATTTATTGCTAAATTGCTGTAAATTAAATTATTTTACAAAATAATATATAGTAAAAAATGCATTGTTTCTATATACTCGTATTCATCGTTTTCTCAAATGATTCATTTGATCTTAAATTTAAAGGCATATACAAAATACATCATAAAAATTATAAATAAATATTTTATTATAAATAAATACAAATAGTCATTAAATTTATTTAAAATTTAATTTAAAAAAATTATTAAAATATTATTTCAAATGAAAAAACTAGCAATACTGCCACTGTTTTTTTAATAAATAAATAACTAAGAAAAACCTACACTGTAAAAAATTTATATAATTTTACAAAAATTTTATGTAATTTTACATGTTTTATGAATGTAATTTTTCATAAAAAAAATGTAATATTACGTAAATTGTCACAGCGAAATTGCAAAATGTTGTTATTTTTACTGTTATTTTAAGATATATTTTTCACAATGTATCTAACAGCAATTGTTTTTATTTATTTAATTACACGACAAGTATGGCATGACAAAAAAACTAAATTCACTTCAAAAATGGTATTTCAAACGACAAAATAGGAAAATTGTACGATAAATATAGTATGTCAAATTAATAAAATATTTTTTTTATTAAACATAAGTAGTAAAAAATCTTTCAGAACTCATTATATTAAAATGAAAATGTTTTACAATTTAGTTCTGTATTAATTTTATTTAAAATTCGACGTTTCGACGTATTAAAGAAGATCAATACAATTGAAGATTTTTAGTCAGACTTATTGCTAAGTATAGGTTAAGTAAAAAGGTTAATTTATTTGTTCAGGGGTTAATACACCTGCATATTTTAGTCTTTCATTCCTGGGTAAAAGGTAAAAGGTTTACTTAATTTTTTTGTTGTGAGATAAAATATTTTAGCATACATTTAAATTTTTTATCGCAAGAAAAATATTGTCTCGTACATTTAAATTCTTTGTCACGAAAAACATTATTTGTCGTGTATTTTATTTTCCTGTCGTGAATTATACAAATTATACCAATCCTGCCTCCTGCCGTGTGATAAAATATTACCCTTTCTTTAAACTAACAAAATATTACTTATATTTTTTGCACTTTTCGTTAAATCTGCTTACAATAATGAACAAAACAAAATCAAACCGGACAAAAATACATTTTATTAGGAAAATGTATCTAATTTCGAAATTCGAGGGTGTACAAGTAATTCGGCACATATCACATATGTGTTTATACACAGCCATGTCAGCTTGTCTATTGTTTGGGATTTAAGCCCCTTATTTTCATAGATTCATATATTCTTTGTCAGATCAAGTTAGTGCCTCGCCCTATATTTACGATGTATGACGTAAAATTGCGTAAAATCGTAAACGATCTATTTACCTAGTGCAATAATGACATGTAGACATAGTCATTACCTATACTTTGTACCGAAATGAGCAAAGATTTATGTCACTTTATATTAGAAGATATACCGACAGATTTAGATAATTGGAAAAAACCTTTCAAACAATGTTTTTTATTTTCTGAGTGAAAATTACTTTTTGGAAATATTCTGTTAAAGTATATTTTGTAAATTAAGTACAAATTTTTTTTTAGGAAGACACTTGAGTGTCAATAGAAGCAAAGAAAGCACTGCTTTTTTTGTATACAATATATTTTTTTACAATTATAGATAATTAAATCCTCTAAAATAATACTACTAATAGGTTTTTTTCCACGTTTATATTAACTCGCTGTCTTGTCAGTCTTTTAGTTTATCTGTTCGGTACAAATTTTTCAATCGATTTTAAACTAACTTTGCGATGAGCAAGAAACTTTAAATAATTAATTAATAATATTAGAAATATTAATTTTTATCTTGTGTTATATTCACAAATTCCGCACATTCGTCTATTTAGCAATTTTTTTTACGATACAGAAACTACAGAAAACAACTACAAAAAATACGAAATATACACACAAGATTAAAAAGCAGAAAATAATTATTTAAATATATAAAAAAATTAATATATCACGTTTTTAAAACGGACTAAAAGGTATAAAATAATTTCTCCTAGCCCATACAGATTTATAACCCCATACAGATTCCTGACCCCATACAGATTGTTTTGAAAATTTGTGATTGTAAATTTTTAATAGCTATGACAATAATTGTAAGATTTAAAACGAAAAAATTATTTTTTGAAATATTGTATCTAGTTCGTCGAATATTTATCTATTAGTTTTAGAAAATGCATCTAAACTTTATTTGAAATATAAATTTGATTTCAATTAATTTGTATATGTAAATGAAATAAGTAATGTTGTTAGAAATATGATCTAATTAAATGAAAAAAATTAGTTTAATTCGAATTGGAGAAAATAGCTATTTCTGTTTGCGTATTAGCTATCAGTCAGACATATATAGACACCAATTTATTTTTATAGTATAGATTTCTAGAAATTTATCATAATTCATATAATAATAATAATTTTTAGCATTTATTTTCCCAAATAGAAAATCCAAAAATAAAATCGAATCATATCGAAAGCATTTGTTACAAATAAAAAAAACCAAATCACATAACCTCCATTCACTATATATAAGTTGCGGTCGTGATATTTTTCCGATGTCTAGCGTGGCACAGCATGTCGATGAAAGCTCGGTTTTTCGAAAAAACAGTGGCGTAGTCAATATTGGGGGTGGCAAATACAGGGTAGGGGGCAGTGTGTATGTGCGGTGGACAAAAATCGCGTATATTCCGGTGGTGGCAATTTTAGCCACTGCTTGTCTGGGTTATAAAACCCGAGGCTATTCCTCTCCCTGCAATAGCACACGCAGGCATATAGAGGGTGGTTCGTATATATATAATCCCTCCATCGACCCGATAAATTCCGTGGCACAAGTGTCGAAAATGTCGCACCCGTGTGCACTAACTATTGCAGAGCGTTTTATTTTTGTCGTGTGCAAAAATAGACGTTTTTTTCATTGGTTAGTTCCGTTAAATGGTTCTTTATTTATATGTGGATATTGTGACCAATTCTTGTTTTCTATTAATTGTTATTCGTCTTTTTTTTTGGAAAACATTATTACTAGTTAGTGTAACGTACGATTTTTATTTTGTAATAGTACAATGCAAGTAGAGGTTCTGAATTCTCAACTATTTTTTAATCTCGAGATTTAGGAATTTTGATTAGCAACATATTTTCTAATATCAAGAAATCAAAAGTTTTTCAGATATTCTAGAAATTCTCGGAAATTTCCAAGAATTTTTTGAATAAATAAACATATTGGCCCGTATTAGGAGCTCGACTTTTTTAAGTGTTTTAGTTCATTTGTTTAGTGCAGCTCTTATGATAGTTACGTTGTCTTAAAACCGGTATTAGTTAAAATCAATTTTAAAACAGAGCTCGTAATACGGGCTATTATTTATTGAGTATTCTGTAAAAAAAAATAACAAATTTACAGAAAAATAATTGTAAACTTTTACTATAAAAAATTTGTAATTTTTATTTACTATAAATATTCTGTATTTCTACCTCAAAATTCTGTAATTTTTACATAATAATCACGTAAAGTAAGTCAAAATAACTTAATAAGTATGTAAAATTGCTTACTTTACATATTGTTGGTATAACTTCTTAAATTATATAAAATTACAGCTTGCATATTGATATCTGTAATAATTCATCAAAATAATGAGACTTATCGTTAGTACATATTTTGTGTACATACTAATAAAATATTTTAAGTGTAATTTATTCATTTCCAAATTCACCCTTTATGCAAATTTGGAAATGTATGCAATTTTACCAACAATAATATTACAGAACTAAACAAATTTTACTTATTTGTAGAAAATTCCTGACAGCAAAATTTATTGCAGTTCTGTAAATTTACTAAAAATAAATTATAATATTACATATATATATATATATATATATGTACATTTCCATCTCGTTGGTAATATCATATTACATAATGTTTGTAAAAGTTCTGTTATTATGTATTTTTGAGTAATTATACCTAGAAATACTAATTATCATAGTGTCTCATGGTTTGTAAGTAAAATTACATAATTTTTTAGAGTGTACTAAAAAAATAAAATAAAAATATATATGAAATTTAATCTATTCCTACAATTTCCTATTAAACAGCGCAACACAATCTGAATAATTCCAAAATAAGCATAAATTTTTCATCGGCATTTTTCAATTAAACACCACTTGACACAGCCAGCGACTACCATCCTCTAGACAAGAATTAAAATGCAACGAATAGAAAAAAAAGACAAGCATAAGCGAATAAATAAATAAAAAACAAAAGCCGAAGAGAGAGGTAAAATATTTCTAATTGTCTCGGGCCGAAGTGACAAGATCCCCGGGGCACCCGCACGCATCCTGTGAAGCATCAGGCAAACAGATTCTGAAAACTGAAACTTCTTCTCGGCTATTTCCGGCTTCACGGGCTTCAGCAGGCCTTCAACGGCCGCAACATGAGACGCAAACACTTCTGGGCGAACGCCTTCGTGTTACACCAGCATCATCTACAAGCAATTATGCAAATTCTTTGCCACTGACGACATTCTCTTTTTTTTCAACATGTAACTTTACGACAAGATATAAAATATTTAATAAAAAAATGATACTAAGTACTATGCGTAAGAAGACACGCGCGAAGGATAATTAAGAGGGGAAAAAAATGTTTAAGGAAAATTAAAAATAAGCCTGTGGTAGTTTTTAATTTTGTTTCGAATTTTAATTAATGTAAGTTGGAATAAAATAATACGGCTTTAGATTGTAGTTCTCTATCATCGACGTTTCAATGTACTGAACGTACATCTTAAACATCTTGTTCTAATTTTATGCAAACTTATTAAAATATTAAAATTATTATTATTATTGTTCTGTAATTTTGCAGTGAACTTCTTGTTAGGTTCCGCCAAATATTTTTAACTAGACAAGCAACTTTTGCTTCATCCATATTTATAATACGCTCATGCAAAATACTTAATTATATGTCATGGGATGTCCAAGTACCCGTATATCTTTAATACCAGTCACATATATATATATATTCTATAAACCAGACATTGTAAAAAATTAATGTTACGTTACATCTAATAATCGTAGTCATTTTACTATATTTTTAATTGTAATTAATATAAATTCTTAAAAATTTAACAAAAAAAATATAAAATTATAATAAAAAATATAATAAAATTACTATGGTTATTAATGTAAATTTACATAGAATATTTACAGTGGATGTTTATAAGACATTTGCTCAAGATAACCGAATCTTTTGACTAATATCTATTTTTCAATTGCAATTTTTTTTATTTATTTTACACTCTTCATACAGAAAGAAGGTCAGGTCAGTGCGAAGACTACAATCATATTTTGAACTAATAATACAGATGACCCAAAACATATATGTATATGCATTTGAAAGATGCAAGCAATGTAAGTAGTTTGAGAATGATTAACGAGTGAGGGTTGTGACGAATTCCGCATCGGAATGTCCAAAATTCGTAGTTTACGAGGTCGATGTTGGCGTGGAGTAAAAAATGTGGGTCCGCGCGCGCGAAGCGGAGAAAAGTCCGGCCCTGCTTCGAATTCCTCGGACTACAATCCCGTGCAACCAGAGAACACCCATAGCACAACCCTACCAAACCCCCTATTCCAATTCTCTAATCATTTAAATTTTATTCTCATATTTTGTTTCAATATATTACAGATACTAGATAGATAGTAGATTATTAACTGTAGATATATAGAATTTAACTACTATTCTGGTCATTACATTTCAATTATTCTTTGTTAGCTTAAAGCAGACTTAAACTTGGCAAAATTTTAATAAAGCAATTCTTAATATGCATTTTTAAGTATAAATCTACACACACATACGCAATGCGTTACTTTATGTAACAAACGTAAACGTTTATAAAACATTTCTAATGCATCGAACTTTGAGCTACTGTCAGCAATTTCGACATATTTTGAAATGACGTTCAAATTTCGATTGCACAATAAACTAGATATTTAAGAATCTAGTTCGATGGCCAAAATGTAACTTAAAAAGGGGTTACCATCAAGACTACGGCAGTTACGATCAACATGTAGTTACGCTTAAAACATCAAGTCACTATCAGCAATAAAATACAGTCAAACATCTATTAAGTAAGATATGAGCAGAATTCAGTTTTAAGTTAAATTTTAGATTCATATTTTTATCGCTAAATTTATATGTAATTATTTTGTAATTTTCCTATAATATTTCCTATAATATTTTTCTATCGTAATTATTCAATAACCAAGATCCAAGTGCAGCTTTATCTAGTCAGTTAAAAGATCCATTTTAATTAATGCTAAATTTACTAAGTAGAAAATTTGTCATCTTAAGTTGCACAAAGTTAGGAAATTGTCACAATATAATGTAATAAATCGATTACCCTTAAAAATTTTACTATTTTGCTCTAAAATTTTAACAATATTTTAAGCAATCGAATCCTAAATCGCTCTAAATCGAACTGTTTGAAGAATAAGATGCTTCTTCTAAATAGCGCGCGCCCGTTTCGTTTCGTTCATGTAACGCAAGTGGAATGCGCGTCGGAGCGCGGGCTGGGATCGGGGAATTAGGATCAGGATCGGTATCGCCATCGTAGTAGTCGTCAGCCACCATCAGTACTGTCGACCGATATTAGATAGGATAACCTTTTGCAGAAGGAGAGCCTCGTCCTCTCTCTCTCTCTATCTTTTTCTCTCTTGCTTATACCCTGTATTATTTTAGATGAGACTTACGTCACAAACAAGACTGTATGAATCAAATCCAATTTTCCGGGGGTAAATTACGCCCATCACTGAGCTTAGCCATACCCAAAGAATATATACTATATACTATATCTATGGTCATACCTCTCGCATTGTAAAATATTTAAGCGCAGAAAAATACAGCGGCGGTACCTATATATTTTCATATATATACTTTACTGTAATAACTTGTATATAAAATTATATTTATTTTCAATAAATTTTTTTGTGATTTTCTACAATAATGTATTTTGAAAAAGTGAATTATTTTTTGCCAAAATTAATATCATATCAGATAAATTCCAAATAATAAAATAAAATTCATGTAATAAATTTCTGAATGTATATTAGTTTTAAGTTTTAATTCACAATATTTGGTAATTTAATAAATAAATATTTATAAAATAATAATAAAATGTATAAAAAAATCTAGTTACTAATATTATTAATTTATTGTCATATATATAAATACTTATAATATTACATTTATATAGATATTAAATTATAATAATCATAATAAAAGTAGAGGTAGTATGTAAAATAAAAATCAATATTATAATGAAAAATCATTTTTATTCGTCGTCACTATCACTATCAATACATCATCATTTAAATTATTAAATTCGAAATAATAAAATAAAATATTAATTAGCTACTCTTATAGTTTTACCGTAATATAATTATATTAATTGTTACTTACTATCACAATACATTTCATAAATTGTTCTTTTTATGCACTCTTTTTGAAAATCTGTTATTTGAATAGTACGCACTTTTTCCACTTTCCGTTTCCTCGGACTGAGTTGAACATTGCCTTCGGAATCCGTTTTAACAATACGGCAAATTGTTGCCCTAGATACTTTTGTTGCTGCTTCAGTCCTCTAAAAAATGTAATATATTTTCATAATTTATTTTGTTTTTATTTTCTTGAACTTAAATATTTATGGTATTGTTCTTGTTTTTGATTTTCCTTTTGCAGTTTCGTTTTTTATTTATTTTACGACGCGTTTCGATTTTGAAAATATCGCAAAACGAAACTCCAAAAGGAAAATCAAAAACAAGAGCAACACCATAATATATTTTCGCTTAATAAATTTATATTATTTATTTCTATTATTAATTTTTGAAAATATTAACAGATACTTACATCGAAAACAGCGTCCAATGGAACTGACAAATTCTTATCTTCTTTTTCTTTACAAAAAAATTTGTAGACATTTAAAATTATTTGTCGTGCTTGGCTTTTTAAAATATCACCCGGCATCGTAGAAAATAATAATAATAATAATAAAACAACGTAAAACTGTATTATAAATACAAATTGAACTTTACAAATATTAAAATCGTAGAAAATAATAATAATAATAAAACAACATAAAACTGTATTATAAATACAAAATGAACTTTACAAATATTAGAATCGTAGAAAATAATAATAATAATAATAAAACAACGTAAAACTGTATTATAAATACAAAATGAACTTTACAAATATTAAAATAGCGTAACCGTATAGTAATCTATGTAAAATAGTAATGAAATATAGAAATTTTTGGATGCGCTTATGTGTGACCTTGTGGGGGTTACTATATATGCCTCCCTCACTCAGTCACTTAGGCGGAGCCAAAATTTTGTTGGATTATGTTACGACACTTTCAAATGAAATACAATATATGTTGAGCATGCCTATAACAGAGATAGCACATACAGCTATATGCGTATTCTATTTCTTACATTTTCTTTCCGTATTACAAGCAACAAGAAAAACATTATTGAGAATATCAATTAGTAGAACAGAAATAGATACATTGTCTGTTGTTATCTTTTTCCTACTTACTGAATGATAAAGGACAGAATTTTGCAGACATTACCTACAAAGCAATCGCTATAAGAGCAGCTGTAGGAAAGAAAGAGAACGTATTAAATAAGTTTGTGATTTTTCATACGATCGATTGTGACGTCAGTCTCATCTCCGAGCCTACAAAGAATACTAAAGTACAACATACTGATCAACCCCTTTTCTGGCACTGCTTCGCTCTCCCGGTTTGAACGTTCGGGGGGTTTATGCGATATTTGGACCATGCATGGAGTTTTGCAAACTTACTCTACTTGGTTCTCTAAATGTGCATGTACCATGTTTATTTCAAATATGAAAAAAGAATTTTTCAATAGAAAAATTGTAAAGTTGATATACTATTTCTGTACTCGTATTCTTGTTAGAATTGTTAGAATATTAGAATATAAAAGTCGCTTTCTTATCTGTCTGTTTATATATTCTCGATTAGTTAGAGACTTGAAACTTTAAACATTGCTCAGAACTGAATCTCAATGCAATATTAATTAATTAATTAATAATATTGGAAATATTAATTTTTATCCTGTGTCATATTCACGAATTCCGTAGATTCGTGTATTTAGCCAATTTTTTTTTTTTTTCAAAATACAGAAACTACTGAAAACAACTACAGAAAATGCAAAACATACACACAAGATTAAAAAGCAGAAAATAATTATTTAAATAAAAAGAAAATTTAATATACCACATTTTTAAAGCGGACTAAAAAGTATAAAATAATCTAATAGGTATTCCTGATCCAGTACAGATTATACTGAAAATTTGTGATTGTGAATTTGTAATAGCTATGACAATACTTATAAGATTTAAAACAAAAAACGTGGGCCGCAACGACATCTACTTCCTATATGGGCTAGAAGAAATTATTTTATACTTTTTAGTCCATTTTAAGAACGTGGTATATTAAAAAAAAAATTGATTTATTTGTAAGAATTCTAGTTTTCTATAAAACTACTTCTATAGAAAATAATTTATCTTTTTCTCAAAAACATCAGGGATATGAAATCGATAAAAAAAAAACAGTAAACTCCGACTCCAACTTCAATTTTTTTTTATTCAACTCCGATTTCGATTTTGACTCTAACGCCAGCTTTTAGCTCAATTAAGTATGATTTTTATGTTTTATTATATTAAATATACAGTCGTGATATAATATTATATAATAAATTAAAATAAAAAATTAATAAAAACAATTTTACCCTAACTTGAGGAACCACTGATCCAGTATAATTATACTTGATAACGCAAAATTAAGTTCATCACACAACTTTAAAACTAAAACATCTAAAAAAAATCTAACATATTCTGCTCGCATCAATGGTGTTCCAAACTTCACCTCTTAACTATATCGTAAGCGTACAACCTCCATTTAGTGAACTTTCAAAAGCTCGTATCGTCGCCGTATTGCACGAATCATCCAACGCGATGACGTCATTGAAGACAAGTTAGAAATCACTAACGTATACACGTGCATATACAATATACAGAAGTTACAGCCCGCCCTCACGTGGTGGACCTTCACAGACACTGGAACTTGCGAAAGTAATAAGGCTTTATTATACGTCATAAACAACAGGTGAACGAACTAGAATTCCTGATCGTGTATTTGTGCAGCTACAATGGTTCTAGTTTTTAGTGCTTTTTCACGAATAATGTTGGTAATATGAAAAAAATTTCATTTTATAATTTTATTTGTATATTTATGCAATATTAATTAAAAGTTCATCAAAATCTAACTCATTAATTTATACCCTGTTTATGTTTTAAATCTTTGGAAAGAGAAAAAAATATTTTTCTACAATTTAAAAAAAGTGTTTTTTAGTAAATTTACAGAACTTCAGTAAATTTGCTGTCAGGATTTTTCCATAAATAGGTAAAATTTGTTTTGTTTTGTAATATTATTGTTGTATTTTGAAATGAATGCATTACATTTAAAATATTTTATTATTATTATTACACAAAATATGTACTAAGTCTCATGAATATTGTAATTTTACATAATTTAAGAAGTTATACGTAATTTTACATTAATTTAAGAATTTGTTTCCACTTTTCTTAAAATGTGTCTATATGAAACAATAAAGACAAGTCTTGTCAACATAACAACATTAATTTTAAATGATAATATTTTAATGCTCTCAGCTACCAAACAATTAATGTGACATAAAAATTTTAAAAAATGTATTGAAATATTTAACTTAAAATATAAAAAAAATAACTTGAAATATTGAAATATATCCTGTTACATTTATCTCTAAATTTTTCATTATATTATATTAAATTTTTCACATTTTTTAAGCAGTTAAATTTCAATCAATGAAAGACGTGTACGTATTCAAATATTTTCGAAAATATTTCTTAATATAAAAAAAGTAATACTTACAACGTGAACCCAAATATATATATATAAATGCACGAAGTTATACATTTCCTATCAAAAAAAATTAAGAAAATAAAACTGCTTTCGGTTCAAGTTCTGTATTAAAATTTATTTATAATCAACGTTTTGACGATACTCAAAGCTCGACTTCATCAGGAAAAACTGAAGAAGACGAGAGTTGAAGTTCGTCGAAACATTGATTATAAATAAATTTTAATACAGAACTTGAACCGAAAGCAGTTTTATTTTATATAATACGTTCTAAAAGATTTTTTACTATCTTAAAAAAAATTAAGATTTATTGTAACATATTAAGACTTTTCAAGTTTTTAAAAGGATTTATCAAGTTTAACAATTCGTCCTTTATCCTGAAGCATTTAAATATCCTTTTGAATTATAATTAATTCGAAGCAATAATATTGTAATGAACTTTGAATTGTGTGAAATAAAAAGAGAAAACGAAAATGAACTTTTCAAGTTTGCGTGAATATTCAAAGAGTTGAAATTGAATAAAAACGAATGGAAACTTAAAATGAGGGTGAATTTTAAATACAAGAAAATCTTTTTCTTTATTTATCTGCGAATATTAATGTTTCATGAACGTACTATACTTAAAAGTTTTTATATTTAAATTAACAATTGCCAAACCATTAATATGTTTCGTTTTTTAATATTTTTACTACTTTGACTGCAAGGAAAAGTAGTATAGCGTTTGGTACGGTGTCTGTAACATTTTCAAAAAAAATAAAAATTGTATAGAAATCCTTCATATAGCCTCTAGATGACGAATCTGAACTTAGTTTATGTGGGTGTATGTGTGTGCGTCGTCAGCTCGCTCGCTCGCTCGGTCGTAAGTCAAAATTTTGTGGCCGCAACTCCTCCTAGATGGTTCAACCGATTTTAATGAAATTTTCAGGATAAATTTGTCTAGTACCCAAGATGGTCATGTGGTTTTATTTTTTTCCAGTAATGCCAACTTTCCGAGAAAAAAATTACTAAAGTTTTTAAAAATTCATATTGGCTACGTTATTTATCCGATTTTGTTCAAATTTTCAGAAAACATTTCCCTAGTGCTCCCATTAATTATATAATTTTATTAATATCCAGTGTTGCCAACTTTCCGAGAAAAAAATTACTAAAGTTTTAAAAAATTTATTATGGCTATGTTATTTAACCGATTTTACTCAAATTTTTACAAAAGATTCTCCTAGTATTCATATAATTTATGTAATTTTAATAAAATACAGTGTTGCCAACTTTCCGAGAAAAAAATTACTAAAATTTATTGTAGCTACATCATTTATTCGATTTTGATCAAATTTTCAGAAAAGTTTTTCCTAGTGCCCACATAAATTATAATATTATTAAAATACAGTGTTGCCAACTTTCCGAGAAATGTCAAAGTAGTCTCTATATGGGGTTACCCATATACTTCTAATCTTGTTATATATAGATTTTGTGTATTAAAATCTTTAAAAACATAAAAAATTTATATGCACATATTTTTTTATGTATAAATAAGGTTACTGAACTTTTGTAATTCAGGCAACTTATATTACATATATGTTTTTAATACTAGAAGATCATTTATGTTAGTTTTTAAATAAATCGTCAAAGCAAAACTAGTTTATTTTCATATTTTGTAATATTTAGATACTAATAGAACCCATAAGGATACATTTATTCCAACATATATAAAACTGTATCTAATTCAACAGTTCAATACATTATAGTTTTGTAACACAGTAAACTCCAAATAAAAGTATAAATTCCGAAACAGTAATGTCACTTATCCGAAGCTTAGCTAGCAGGATGAATAACCAATAGAAGAAGTGCGGCAGGATTGGTGATGCAGGAGTCGACCTTTTCCCTTTTTTCTATTTGTTCTGTGTGTGTGTGTGTGTGTGTGTGTGCCGGTGACGTGTATCGTATGTTGACTGTCAGTATACACTCGCGCGCATCCTCGTACATTCCCAACCCCCCACATCCTCCTGCGTGCACAACGGAGAGCGTAGCCGTGGTCTAGACACGACGCTGCCACCCAATGTTGCTGATTCTTCCTGCTGCTTCAGATCCTTTTGCGGCAGGACCGAACTTACAGGCAAAGTTTTTTTCGAGATAATACAAAATTGTGATTAAACAGATAATTTTTTCTTATTTATTATATCAAATCTATAACATCTAAGTATATAGTTTTATTAATCAAATTAACAACTAGTGATGCACGCGAGAATCTCGTGATTAAACAAATTGTTTTTATCACGAGACTCTCGCGTACATCACTATTAACAACAAATGATCCATTTTTGGAACATAAGTTTACTCATATATAAAATAACTTACATTAAAAATATAATTTTTGTTAAGTTCAATTATAATTTTAAGTTTTCCAAGTAGAAAATATAAAATAATTATATGTGAAAAAATTAGATTTTTTGATATTTGTCTAAAAACTAAAAATTATTTAGCCGGAAATACTGATATAACTACTGGTATAAATCAAATTAAATAATAAAGAAAAAAATTTAAGTAAATTTTATTGTAAAAAATAAATTTGTTCCCGTAAAATTTTTTAGTTAAAAATACGAAACAATTTTTTTTAAATGTTTTTAGTCGTAGTTTTTAAATTTATTCAAATAATAATAATAATAAATTAATAATGTAATCATTATTTGATAACAATATCAGTCGCCTAAATGCATTATTACTTAAAATTTATCACACAGCAATTATTAAAAAAATGTATTAATTTTCAATAAATAATAATTGTTACCAGTTTGACACAAAATTGTTATATTTTTTCAAATTTATCATATTCGATACAAAATTTATGTCAGATTAGAAGAAAATAATCATTTGAATAGAAATAATGTACACTGTAAAAAATGTAACACATATTTATGTAATTTTACATAACTATTGACAGTAAAATAGTAGAATTTTGTAATTTTTACTGCGATAATTGACGATAATTTCTATTAAAATACATTTATAGAATATGTAAATTTACATAAATTTTTTACAGTGTAGGGTAACTCGGGTAATAGCCTATGAAGCAGATCACTTGTCTGTCCTTACTAGTAGTACTAGTAATTTTCTTATTTGATTTATACTGGGTTAGTAGCTGTCTTGCAAATTAATGTTACAAGTAACTAACCCATTTACTATACTAATGTAAACGCGGCTTAATTATCAAACTAGTTTTCTACATCCGTCTTCTCCTTGTTTCAACTACCCCAATCTTAATACAACTCTCACTATAATAATTTCATCTAAAGCAAATAAAAATCAAAATCAGCAAATAAAAAAAAGAATCCGTGTGAGTCCGTTCCTGTGCTGATCGTCCATTGATGTTCAGTGGGCTGACGATGGTTCCATCTCTGTCTGACTTTTAATAAAAGCCGCTAGTAGCGTGCGCGGTTCGGCTGCCTTTGCTCTCGTACTCTCGCCCTGATAGATGACTACCATCGTGCCCCCCTTCATCCACCTTTTACACCCCCCGAACAGCCCTACGCCCTAGCTAGGGCTGATATTAAAGCAGGGGTGGACGGCGAAAGACGTTCTAACGCCTGCTGCATACTATACTTACAAAATCCTTACACGAGATACAAACGGAATATATACTATTTTTTTTTTTACATTTCTTAGTATTCTCGATTTTATTTTTTATATTTTTTATTAACTAAAACTTGCAGATTTTGTTTTTAAATTTTAATATAATGAATTCTAAAAGATATATACATTAAAAACTGTAGATGTGCAGACTTTTTTTTGTTTTAAAGTAATATTTTAATTAATAATAATATCAATATTAATAAATAAATATTAATTAATAAATAATATTAAAAAATGTTGAGACAAATCTTTTCTTCATATACTCTTCATGTACTCAACAATAAACAATAATAAATAATAAATAATATTTATATATATATATATATATATATATATATATATATATATATTGCATATATAATTCTTAAAAAAACGCATTGTACATAATTTTCTTACACACATCGTATATAATTGTGTCGTACATTGCATCTCCGTGAAATAATACGTAAAGTTATGTTACTTGTATTTACAATTTACATATCATATTAAAAAAAAATAGTAGGTAAGAAATGCCTAATTTCATTTTAAATGGCGAAAGTTTTCTTTATATTTCATAAAACTGAAGAAAACCAAACTCATTTTACGATTAATAGGTGATAAATGGTACCGCAAGTGCAATAAAGTTCGCAAAATAATGTTTTTCACGTATTTTTTCGGGTTTCACACTTTTATACTTAAAATAACACGTTTTTGATGCAAGAATCGAAAAATTCATTGGTTTCTCTTAAATGGAGGTATAGAAACTAACAGAGAGAGATTAGATAGGAAACATATCTTTATTTATAAGCTTTCGATTGCGCAAAACTGTTTTAAATTATTTTGAACGTTTGCGCAATGCTATATTCAAAAAATATGAAAAACCGAAAAACTTATTTTTTTCAAATGGCCATAACATTGGCTAAACTCATCGTATCAACGTGAAGTTTTGTGTAAAACAAATGGTAAAGCATTGACTTTTTCGATCCTTGCATCAAAAACGTGTTATTTTAAATTCAAAATAGTGCAATCAAAAAATAAACATAAAAAACATAATTTTTCGACATTTATCGCTCTTGCGACACCACTTACCCCCTGTTAAACGTCAAATGAGGTTGGTTTCTTTAGTAAGTGAAAATTTTTTTTTTAAGAACACCCTAATATATATTATTATTATATTATTAATGCAAATGATAGCTGAGCTGATTTATTTCAACAACTTTCCACAGAACATTCTCTGTATTTATATGATGCACATACCTATATCAAAATATTGATAATTCAATAATTCTAATTAACTTGATTTTGTATTTAATGTTGCAGTTTTCCTTAAATATGAAAATAAATTATTTACTTTATGCACCTGTTTATTTTCACAAACTGATAATCGAAAAAAATAATAATAATTTCGAGTGTATAGTTTTGTTATCATATATTTACACAGTTTACTGATACAAGTTACGACTATAATACATTGCCAATATTAATAAAGATAAAAACCAATATATACGTATTTAATTTTGGAAAATATTTTAATAAACTACACAATATAACGTCTACATACACTACAGTAGGTATATTGGTTATTTATTTTATTTATTTATTTAATTTAGTATACATGTTAAAATAAGTTTAAAAATATATTTTTATATCAAAATTTAATATTGTTATTGATTTTTAAACTATATTCTATATTCTATTTAATAAATTTGAAATTGTTTATATTTTCAGTGAATATTTTAAATATGAGTCGTATAGATGCAAAACTCACTATTTGCAAATTTTAAGTTCTGAGATATTTGCAAAAAACTGTTAGAGCTAAGTGTAATTGTATTTTGATGATAAAATCTTGTTACTAGATGGCAATACTTATTTAAAATCGTGAATCATTGGTTTTATAAATCATTAATTCATACAAAGTAACTGTTTGCATCTAAACTATCAACGCAAGTAGTGAGTTTTGCATCCAACACTAAACTTTAAAGAGTGTTTCTCATATTAAATACTGAGTTTTTTTTTTAACTAACCTAAATATCGTATTCCTTGTAAAATTCTACGTCCAAATCGCGCAAAAACCTCATTTTCACTTTTTGTCGAATAGTGAGTTTTGCATCTATACGCTTCATATACTCTTTCCATTATCCCGAAATCGGTTTCTTCCTAACATCAGTATCCAAATAAGCAACTTTGGCTTTATCCACATTCATAATTCCTCTTATACAATTCATTAGACATTCGCTCAAGATGTCCGAACCATTTCAACTGACTTACACGGTAACTTTTGCTACAACATTTTTTTCAATTTCACACATCATACACTAACCTACTAATTTTTGAAATATTTTTTTACTATATTAAACTAATTTATTAACTGGTTTATTAGAAAATAATATTTTGATATTGAATACGGTAAATATTCCCACGATTTGGCTGAATACTAAAATAAACAAACAGTATATTCGATATATACGTAGGAGAGATATTAATAAATTGTCGAGGTTCAAACATTATAGAGATAGACAAACGTTTGCATTGAGTGTAAGCAGGCAAAAACAGTCCAGCGAGATTCGTGACTGGGCTATAGGACCTAATAATCCATCGGTCAACATTTGAACGCTTCCATAGAAGGCAACTAGGAACATACCATTTGGAATTACCGACACGTGACTATCTCGCTTTATCTATTGCTCTGTGTCACTTATTTTACAATCGTATATAATATATATGGATTGCGATCATTTAGGTTGCACATCATAAATATTAGACAAAAGATTTTTGACATTGAACCATTGATAATGAAGAATATCGAATATGCAGTAATTAAAAATGCTAAAATTCTATTACAAAAAGTCTGATTCATATGACGAAAAAAAATATTGTTCGTTTTTTGAAAATTATTGTATTCGATATTTGATATTTAGTTTTGTTCGGAAGTTAGTACGATGACATATCCATGACTGTTGAGTGTATCAAACTTTGTAAGTTTGTCAGCATTTTTAATCATAATTCAAAGTTCGATTGCATTCGATTTTTGTTTAAGCTGCATTTTTATGAATCCAGTTTAGTCAGAAACTAAATTATTTTAATTTAGTTACTGAAGGTAAAATTTGTTTAGTTCTGTATTATTATTGTTGGTATAATTACATACATTTGTATTTTGAAATGAATGAATTCTACTTAAAATATTTTATTAGAATTATAACACAAAATATGTATACTAAGTCTCACTATTTTGATGAATTATTGCAAATATTGATATACAAGCTGTAATATTTCATAATTTAAGAAATTATACCAAAAACACGTAATTCAATTTGCAGAAAGTAAGCAATTTTACATACTTATTAAGTCATTTTTACTTAATTTATGTAATTATTATGAATTACAGAATTTTGAAGTATAAATACAGAATATTTATAGTAAAATAAAATTACAGATTTTTTTATAGTATAATTTTATTACTAATTTTCTGTAAATTCGTAATTTTTCTACAGTGCATATTTACATTATTTTACTAGTAAAATAATGAGCTTCTATATAGGAAATATAGTAACGTAATATCAATATTTTGAAACACTTGAAAAAAAAAATTAATTCTCTAACAATTTACTTCACACTTTAACATTTTCTATTTCTATTTCTTATTCTAATGAAAGAGAAAAAAAACGCACTTCTTCATGTTCAATTGCGTTTCTTTACTCCACCGCGTTTTCATCTTTTAATAAAAGAGAGAAAAAATAAAAATCCGTAGCGTAAAACAAGACAAGGTTGGGGAGTTGAAACTGCACGCCAGTTGAGTTCGGCTGATAGATGACTAGCTGCCTCGTGGCATGTATTCTTCAGTTCTATTTCATCTTCTACTTTCTTCTTCGTTCAGAAATAAGCTGGCATTGTCTTTGCTTTCTGCCGGGCGTTGCTTGATATTAAACTCCGGGAGTGTGCCGGAATATACAACCCCGGAAGACGATTCATTTCTAACCGTTTTATTTTTTTACGTTTTTTTACTTACTTGCATTACTTTTTTGTTTCGCTGCCGTCTGTTTCTTTGTTTCGATGGAAAAACGTTTGCCTTCTTCTTACTTAAAAATATTCATTGTTCTGTTTCATACCAGTTTTTCTTTTTTTGCTGTTTTGTCTATTTGAGTTTCGACAGAATTTATTTGAGTCGAAATAAAAATGAAACGTAAAATACACACAAAATTGTCTTTTCTGTATTGATTTTACTTATATTTCTGTATACTATAAGAAATTTGCGGATTAAAATTGTTATGTTATGATTAAAATTAAATATGTACTAGGTCTCATTATTTTGATGAATTATTAGTAAACTTGATATGCAAGCTGTAATTTTTACATAATTTAAAAAGTTATACTAACAATATATAATTCTACATTAAGTATGTGATTTTACATAATTATTAGGTCATTTTTATTTTCTGTTTGTGATTATTATAAATTATGTAAAAATTACAGAATTTTGAGATCGAAATACAGAATATTTATGGTAAAATGGAATTATCGATTTTTTATAGCAAAATTAATTTCGCTATATATTTTTTACACAGTGTTAATAAATCATCTAGTACGTTTCATTTTTGCTGTATACTAATCTAACTAAAAAAAAACCAGTTATATACAATAAGAAAACTATTACTCATTATGCAAATCTGCTAATAATAAACTAAGAACTGACTAACAAAAATCAACCACTCTTTCTCTATTCATCATGCAATATGAACTCTATTCCAGCTTTTATACGCTTTATAGTCAATGTATGTTAATACTTAGGCGTTAAACACAGAGCCGAGCATATTAAATATTCGGGTTGTTTGGCAACGCGGGGGAGCTGCTAGATAATCCGATGTCGGCCGCGTCAAAAGGGCAGAAAGACGCAGAACAAAAATGAGTCTGGTATAGCGCACGCAGCGGGACAGCGCCACTATAGGACGCCTGTTCCGGATTATAGCAGCGACCGCCCGGATTCCCGTCATGTTTATATCGATGCCCTTTACGTTCAAATTATATCGAAGCTTTAGTAAAATATTGGGAATGCGTATAAACTCGGTTAAATACTGTATCTAGGTTTCAAAAACATATAGATTGATAAATAATGTATTAAAAAATAATAGTAAAATTAATCATAATTCATAATAATCACATAACGTAAGTAAAAATAACCTAATAAGTATGTAAAATTGCTTACTTTCTGCAAATTGCATCACATACTTAATTCAAAATTACGTGCTGTTGGTATAACTTTTTAAATTATGTAAAATTACAGCTTGCATATTAATATCTGTAATAATTCATCGAAATAATGAGACTTAGTATATATATTTTGAGTAATAATACTAATAAAATATTTTAAGTATAATTCATTCATTTCAAAATACATCCTTTATGTAAATTTAGAAATGTATGTAATTATACCAACAATAACTAAACAATTTTTACCTATTTATGAAAAATTCCTGACACCAAATTTATTAAAATTCTGTAAATTTACTAAAAGAGACTTTACTAAAATAACTATAATATTACATACATATGTACTTTTCCATTCCGTTGGTAATATCATATTACATAATGTTTGTAATAGTTTTGATATTATGTATTTTTGAACAATTATCTAAAATTATATCTAGAAATACTGGACACAATAGTGTCTCATGATTTGTAGTCAAAATCACATAATTATTTTTTAGAGTGTAGAACCTTAACCTAAAGCAGTTTTTATTTTATTATTTTATTTTTATGTATATATATATATATATATATATATATATATATATATATGTATATATATATATATGTATATATATATATATATATATATATGTATATATATATATATATATATATATATATATATATATGTATATATAATAGTACTAGATAAATTATGAAACCAAAATCAATACGAGAAAAATAATAATACAAAAAAAGTAATAAATGAAAATTATTGATGCTATAGATACATCTGCGACTACACCTGTATTTAATAATCGTTATCAATTATTTACATTCAAACATATAGCAAATTCCGTAATTAAATTCTAGTTTTATTTATTTTATTCACAAATAACTCTCCATAGATATTATTAAAACTATATACAAGTGTTTTTTTTTATAACATTTCCAATAAATTGCCCGCGTTTCTATTTATTCTGTTATTGCATATATTATAACTATGATAAACAGATAAAATATTCATATTTCTAGTTTTTTGATTTATTACACTTTATTATTAAATTTGATTTCTGATAATGATTCGCTTTGTGTCATTCAACTTACAATTATTAGGGTCAGCTAGAGAATCATATGCATTATTAAATTTCAATATTGATTTAAGAAATAATATTAATAAAATATTATTTTGATATGTTATTATCAAAATTTATAACATAGTATAAAATCTTTCAGAACTCATCATACTAAAATAAAACTGCTTTAGGTTAAAGTTCTGCATTAATATTTATTTAAAATCGACGTTTCGACGAAACTCAACGTCCGTCTTCATCTGGATAACAAAACATAGAAACAAATTACTAGATAACAAATAAGTAACTATTCAAGTGACATAAATAATAAAGAAACAAAACATAGAAACAAGTTACTAGGTAACAAACACAAGTAATTAGATGATGAAATTTATAAATTATTAATTAAAGAAGCCAAATTTTATTTAAATCAGTTACTAGTCACATTGATTGATGTTATCTACATCTTTATAAATTTATGTTGTTTCTCTTATCAATTCACTGTTAATAATGTTAGGTCTTGCAATTATTTTAGTATCTTCGAATTTTACATCAACATAAACTTTACCGCATTTGAACGAAGTTCTATATATATATCCGAAGATTGAAAAGGAATATTATTTTTTTACATTCAACATGCGTTGCAATTTCATTTGTGGAAAATAATAAGTAAAATATTAAATTAAAATAAAATTGCTTTAAGCTTTAGGTTCAAGTTCTGTATTAATATTTATTTAAAATTGACGTTCCAATGAAACTCAACATGTCGTTTTCATCAGGATAAATGATACAAACTAATTTGTCACTTGTCCTGATGAATACGGACGTTGAGTTCGTCGAAATCTCAATTATAAATAAATATTAATAGAGAACTTCAACCTGAAACAGTTTTATTTTAATGCAATGAGTTCTGAAAGATTTTTTACTATGTTAAAATATTAAATATTATGTTTCATTTTCGACTTTCATGTAAAATAAGTGATATTTACTTATTAAGCAGTATTCCTTATATAAACTAATAAGGTGTTTAAAGTTATTAGCTAAGCTGTCTTTTGACAAAAAGATTTGAACAACTTCTGTGATATTTTTTTCTTAAAAATCGACAATAATTTTGGAATTTAATCACCATTTTATAAGAGAAATTACGTTACAGACAAAGACAAAATACCATTTTGAAATCAAAATTTGTTGCCCGGTGTTGTTTGGCTATTTCAATACATGTATTTGCAAAACGCCAAAATATTTTTTGTTTATTATTTACAGAAAACAGATATCTTATCCACAAAAAATAGCGCAATCATTTTTTTAACATTGTAAAATATATTTCTTTGTCAAGTATTATTAATTGTGAGAAAAAATATAGACATCACAAAACAACAAAAAAATAAATATAATAAAATATTCATAAAGTGGTTAACCCCGGTTAATCCTAGTACCGTCCCATTTACAATTTATTACCTCTGAAATAAATCCATTGTAACCACTATTAAATATAATATAATAATATCACATATTCATTATACCGCATAACCAGCCCAAATGACATATCTCAAATCGTTTCTAACCTAACCTACAAAACTTTTATTTACAGTTAAATGTGCCACAACCGTTTTTCCACCCTCTCTGAACGTCTCCCGGGGAGGATTAGGAAAATAACCGGTGCCCCCCGTTTACGGTGTGTCCCACGGAAGGCAAAGAACTGTGTTGTCCCCGGCTAGATTGTGGCGCTCCCACAGCCCACGGCCAATTTGTAAATAGCCCGCGCACGTGACAACGGTAGGCGGGACACGTGCCGGCACGCGGAATAAACACGTGCGAAGGATATTGCCTATATACGCTAAAGGCTAAGGTCGTGAATTTGGACCACCCTGTTTTTGTAACTTGTATGAGATTGAAGATATGACAGTGAATTTAGAAAAAATTCAATGTTTGTTTCATTATTTCGCTTAGAAATATATATATATATATATTACATGTCCAAAAATTTAAATTAAAACAGCAATAAATAATATATAAATAAATAATAAAATTATAAAACTAAAATTAGCAAAACAGAAAAATAATTAAAACAAATAAATTAAAATAACACAAAAACAATAAATGCAAATTAATAAAACAGAGATACATAAAATAATAGGCAAAATTAATGACAATCTTATTCAGTACAAATAATTATTAAAAATATAAAATTAATATACCACGTTTTCAATAAGGACTAAATAGTATAAAATAATTTCTGCTAGCCCCATACAAATTTATAACCCCATACAGAGGAACGTGCGGCAACAACAGCTACTCTCTACACTCCTTACTATTATCTATTGCATGTGCCCCATGTTTTTCTATATGGGGTTATAAATCTGAATGGGACTAAGAGAAATTATTTTATACTTTTTAGTCCGTGTTAAAAAACGTGGTATATTAAATTTTTTTATTAAATAATTATTTTCTGTTTTTTAGTCTTGTTTAACATTAACTTTAACCTAATTAATTAATTAACTTTAATTTAATATTTCTAATATTATTAATTAATTAATTAATATTGCATAGTCATCCAGTTCTGAGCTATGTGTGTAAAGTTTCAAGTCTCTAGCTCACCGGGAAATTAGTTAAAAATCGATTGCAGAATTTGTACCGAACAATTGATTACATGCCTTCAAGGTTTAACCGATTCTCCTATATCAATATAAAAAAATAGAATGTTAATAAAATATTCAAATACAAAATATGTCACAAACATTGTTTTATTATACAATATATATATGAAACATTTTAAAATAAATAATAAAAAAGCGTGTATGACACCTATAGAGATAATCCCGTTTTCCATACGAGTTAACCCCTTAAACCGTGAGAACCGAGAAATATTTTTGCCACTGTTTGATCACAGTACGATCGCAGCAGCGCCACTGTTACATGTTGAACAATAAACAGGTAGCCATGTGTAGTATCATGTCGTCGGCACGTGACCTAACGCTTGCCCGTCTACTTTAGTTTAGACGTAGAGAGATAACTACAGATAGGCCTCTATTTATTGAAAAACAGTTTTCAAAAGGGTGCCTTACTCACAATTCTAATATCAATAAATAAGTTCTCTATGTGAAAAAATTAATTATTATCTAAATCGCTTGTGCTTCACGTCAGAATTGTTTAGCAACTTTTAAAAGTAGAGTTACTTATTAGTTGACAAAATAATGTCTGATGCTTAATGTTAAATACAGTGGCGGTCATAATTTTAAACAAAAAAAACCAGAATTTTTTTGTAAGTGCACATTTTTATGAAACTAAGTAAAAAAAAAAAATATTTTTGCATAAAAAAGTAAAAACATTAATTTCGCCAATTTCTAATTTTTCTATATTTATTTAAAGTAGCAAATTTATCAACCATTATATTGTGATCTATTAATTTATCTATGTCTATTTCTATTTTTAAATTTATCACTGTATTTCTAGAGTCATATTTGTGTCTTTAAATTATTTTTAATACAAAAATTAATCTTTTGTAAGTTACAGAAGAAAATTGGTACAAACATATTTGTTAAAAATAAATACATTTTAAATTAAAAAACTTTAACGTAAAATTTTGAATTATTTTTTGTAGAACTATTTCTACAAGATTGTCAGACAAAAGATTTGTCAGAATTCACAGTTTTTCATAACAAATATATAACAAATTAATTAGACAAGTAATAGAAATATTTATAATGACATAGTAAAAAATCTTTTAGAATTCATTATATTGAAATAAAATGTCTTTAAGTTGTAGTTCTGTATTAATATTTATTAATAATCGATGTTTCGACGTACTCAACGAATATCTTTATCAGGAAAAATGATATAAATGACATGTACAGTAAATAAACAAAACATAGAAACAAGTTACTAGGTAACAAAAGAAGTAACTAGATCATAAAATTAATCTAATTACGAAATAGTCCGTACTATACCACCGTACTTACTATTATTTCTACTAATGTATAAAATGAGATAATCTGACTTTTTTTTATAATTGCCTATGTTGACTTATACCGAAAGTGATATCAGTACTTGTTAGTACTTTTTAGTTTTTAAACAAGCACCAAAAAAATCTCGTTTCAATAATTTTCAAAAAAAAAAAAATAATAATAATAACAGTTTTTCATATATGAGCCATTATGGAGATATTTAAGGATTTGTATTTGAATGTTAAATACGTAAATTAATATCGACAAAATGATGAAAATTTTGACGGATTTTTTTGGGGATTGTTTATAGATAAAAAGCTCATAACAGATTGCATTCATTGTTATCTAACTAACTAACTTTTTGTTAAAAATGGACTTACACCACTTTCAAAAAAAACGGCTCATATAATGTAGACTTTTTGACGGACATTATATACGTATAAGTACAAATGTGTATTTATAATTCATTTTTATAAAACTATAATAGTTTATTAATAATCAAAAAATTAAATTTATTGAAACTTTTAATATATATTCCAAAAGTTAAAAATCATATCTTACATACAGTATATTAATATATGAAGAACACTGTCAAGATTTGAATCAAAATAGACATATAGAAAATAATAAAGTGATCAAAGCTGGTATCACTTATTGTATCACATGTAGACGATTAAAACAGCAAAAAGAATGGGGAATGCACCCCCCCCCCCCAATCTCGTAAAAAGCTCCCTTTAGTACTTTAGTGAGCTGGCACGTGACTTAAAAACTGTGTCTAGGTCGGTGTATGATCCGATCAGATCTGCGAATTGGAACCTGATCCTAGATCATATCGGCTTCAATTGATCTTTCATTGAAATAGGAACGTGTGAGTGTGTGTCGGCACGTTTAGCGCAGCGGGTAGATGGGATTTAAAAAACTATTTTAGTCTTGTGCTTGATAGCTTTTAACATTTTTTTTATGTAATATCTAAATAGTATAGTACTAGTTGAAGTGGTATGATTGAGAGTGCGTTGCGTGAGCGAAAGTTTCCAAAAGCAGTATACTCTAAAAAAAAAAAAATTATATAATTTTACCTACAAACCAAGAAACATTATGATGCCCAGTATGACTAGGTATAATACCTCAACTGTTACGTAATATCAGAACTGTTACCAACATTATGTAATATGATATTATTAACGGAATGAAAAAGTATATATGTATGTAATATTACAGTTTTTTTTTAGTCTTTTTTAGTAAATTTACAGAACTGCTCTACAATTTTTCTTTGTGTGTAAAAATAAAGATATTGATAAACTTGAAAATCATGCTATAAGAGTGATTTTGAAGTGTAGTAGATTGACCAGCATTAACCATATGTTAGAGATATTTAAATGGTTAAATATTAAAAAATTTGTCAACTGCAATGTACTAATTTTTATTCACACATTGCTAACAAATAAATTGCCAACATATTTACCAATCAATATAAAATACGTGTACGAGACACATAATTATTGTACTCAACATAGGTATATATCGAAAACTAATAAGGCTTTGACAAGTCAGTCTATATATTTGTTAGTGGTTTAAATATGTGGAATAACTTATCAACAGATATTAAAAATGCCGATTCATTGATATCTATATATTCGTATTAATTCTGTAATACCATTATTAGCAATAAATAAACTGATTATTATAATATAAGAAAAAATTATCAATTTTTCTTATGTAGAGTACATAGAAACGTCGAATTTTAAATAAATTGATACAGAACTAAATCCTAAAACTTTATTATTTTAATATAATGAATTCTGAAAGATTTTTACTACGTCTATACTTACTCTTCTATTATATATTAATATTTACAAAACAATTTCGACGGTAAAAATTGGCCCACTTATAGAACAAAATGCACTACAGTACCCATAATACATGGCACATCTGTGTAGGAGTTCGTAATTAGTTCACTTCGATGACGTGCAGTGTCGGATCTAGATTGGCTCTTGACGCCACGCTGATCTTTACATGTCCGATTAAGATCATTTCATCAGGCCATATCCGTTCATTATGTTTACTCAGTTGTGTATGAGATCTTTTCCAATAATATCATTCTATTTTCATAATACAGAATTTTTTTTTGTGGTAGCATGTATTAATTTAGCATCGTTAATCATTTCTTAAACCTAGTTTATATTAGTAGAGTATATACTAGCATACTTTTTCTCCAAATCACTATACTCTGCTAATTTTGGAGGAAGATCTGTATGCTACACAAAGCTACGTAGTATTTTGTTTTTTGTATTTTAACATTGTAGTTATATTTGGTGCTGCCGTAGTAACTGCTACTGTATATAGAATAGAATAAAATATTTATTTATTTCATTAAAACACCATTACAGTATAAGAAAAGTCAGTCAAAAAATACAAAATTAGACTATAAAATATAAACTCAAATTATTTAGTATAATATTTACAATTTAATACAAATTACTTGCTTATGTACGACTTAAGATCATAAAAGCATTGGGTATGTGTATAGTCACTAACTACTAGTATAATAATGTCATTATTGTATTAGTAATATAATGACCGCTTTCTACATAGGCAATGTGGTAACATAATATTTAATATTATAATACGCTTTAAGGGGGTACACAATTATACAGTTTTTGTACAAAATGTATAAATTTTACCTCTAAACCAAAAAAAAGAGTCAATTTTAAACACTTTTTAAGAAGGCCGTTATTTTGAAAATAAATGTAAAAATTATACATTTTGTAGGTTCCAACGAAAGTTATATATGTTACAAATACTAACATCTAATTTGTTTTTGTTTCAAAAATGTAGAACCCGAGTTGCATCTGCCATCGTTAGCAAATCTTAATTTTGACCTGATTACTTAGACGCCTATTTTTTAAGTGAAAATTTGACTTTTTTTAAAACAAAATTACTGCTCAAAACTTCAATAAATACACTTTCTAACGGTATAATTGTATTTGCTGTAAAAGTTCCCAAAAAAAATTTTGAAAAACACCTATAAAATCCCCCTTAAGAAAATAATTATTTTTTGTGAACTGCAACAAAATATAAAAAAAGTTCCACAATATTTTAGTTAATATTTTTAACCCTTTTTATCTGTAGAAAGCTGAAATTAGTATAATTTAATTCAACCAATTAATATAACACAATCCACGATATTTCCGGTACGATTATATTCCGGAAAAGGGAAAGAAACAACCCTTTTAGATTTCTCTTTAGCTCTGCGCTTCTTTACAAAAAATCTCTCACACCTTTTTGATCCCTTTATCTACAGATAGTGCTAATTACTTTTGTCTTTTTAATACCCACAAAAAACAAAAATGTAAAAATATATGCACTCAATTATTTTAACCTTCCGTGACAATACGCTGTAGCTCACTTATTCCAAAAAAAATTATTTTATAATATTTTTCAAATATTGTATTTGCAGTAATGTCATTTTATATCCTTCACTAAATATTAACATATTTTAAATCAACATATTTTTCCTGTTTGTAGTATCGATTTTTTAGGTGTTTTTCGACATATTTTTTGGAAACTTTTACAATATATATACAGTGAACAATAATTATACCGTTGGAAAGAGTATTTATTGAAGTTTTGAGCAAAAAATTCAAACTGAAACAAAAACAAATTAGATGTTAGTACTTGTAACCCAAGTAACTTTTAATGGAAAATGTATAATTTATACATTTATTTTCAAAATGACGGCCTTCTTAAAAAAAAGTGCCCAAATTTTTTTTTTATTTAGGTATAAATTTATACATTTTGTAGGTTCCAATAAAAGTTAGATGTGTTACAAGTATACATCTAATTTGTTTTTGTTTCAGAAATGTTGAACGCGAGTTTTATCTGCTGCCATTGGCAAATCTGAATTTTGACCTGATCACTTTGACGCTATTTTTTTAAGTATAAATTTGATTTTTTTGAAAAAAGTAATACTGCTGAAAACTTCAATAAATACACTTTCCAACGGTATAATTTTTGTTTACTGTATTTGTTTTAAAAGTTTTCAAAAAAAGTTAAAAACACCTAAAAAATTAATGCTCGCGAATACCCCCTTAATTAATATTTAGTTTTGTAAAAAAAAATATATTTGTAATAAATTATTTGTATACGATGAGTTAGAAACAATGCTCCAAATTTTTTTCTTTGGGTAACATAATTAAATTAGATTTGTATACGTTTTATAGAACATCTTTTTATTTTAAATTAATAAATTACATAATGCATAATAATACTGTTTTAAAGATAACAAAATGAAATACATGAGTTCATTACTACACAGATTTAAATAAAATTTAAATAAAATTAAAATTTAGCATTTGATATGATAGTTGTTAATAAATCTCATTTTAATTCGATTACAACATTGGGCATTTAGATTATTATATAGTAAATCTGTTTCAAACTATCAATTTAATAATTATTTTATATAGTAAGTAAATTATTATTACAGCATTAATAAAAGTTACACAAATAAATAAAAGTTACATAAACATACAAGTTTAAAAAATATTTGTTAAAATAAAACGGCTTTAGGTTCAAGTTCTGAATTAATATTTATTAATAATTGACGTATACTATACGTATTCAACGTACATCTTCATCAGGAAAAATGATACAAATGACATTTATAATAAATAAACAGAATATAAAAACTAGTTACTAAGTTACAAAACAAGTAACTAGATCATAAAATTTGACTTTCTTTAGTGAAAAATTTATAAATTTTTTGATTTGGTTGCTTATTTTATTGCCTAATAACTTATTTCAATATTCTGTTTATTTACTATAAATGTCGTTTGTATCATTTTTTTCCTGATGAAAACGTACGTTGAATACGTCGAAAATTAATAAATATTAATACAAAACTACAATCTAAAGCCGTTTTATTTTAATATTATTAGTTCGAAAATATTTTTTAATATAGTAATATTTGTTAAAACAAATGATAATATTAAATATTCTTTTTTATTTCTGTTATATAAAACGGACATATAATACTGCATATATTTTGTTGGTAAATTATCGTATTTAACTATTGAATCATTTTCTTTAAATCTGTTTTACATTATGACAATTTATATTAACTAACAAATATTTTTTTTCACAATATATCAATTATAATTATATTTGATATATTGTGAAAAAAAATATATTTTTATTATAAAAATATTTTAAAAATTTTTATTTTTAATAGTAACAATATAAAAAAAATCATCATTATCTACTTTAAAAAAACTTAATAAATTCTTATGAACAATAATACTAACTTGATCTCTATTCTCATTATCTTTTGAGCAATAGGGCATAACCGGTCCAGAAAGTCTCGTTTCATAACCGGAACCAGTCCGATCGATAAAATTTATTTGATAGATAAATCTATTCGCCCATTTCTTTGGCCCGATAAACTGTGCCGAAAATTCAACTAAGTTATTTTTCAATTTTTGTCTAGTTATTTTGAATAATTTATCATTGTAAAACTGTAATCGTATCTCTTTGTTCAAATAGGGATAGATCATCTGATCATTATGTTCATGTTCAAAATGATTCTCGAAAAGTGAATAGATACCTTTCCATTTACAATTTAGAATTTCTGCTAATGGACAATCATATTCACCAAATTCGCAATCTTCACTATGATGATTGATAATATTGAGGCTTATATCGAATTTTTTACAGCCTCGTGTTATATTTGGACATGGAAGTTTCGTTGAATCGATAAGTTTTTCCAGTGTAAAATTACGGGAATCTCGAAAAGTGCCCTGACATGTTGGACACCGATTACACTTTGATTTACAATTCGGACAAATACTATGCCCCTTGGTACATTGCGGAATTTCTGTATGCATGAATTCGTTACAAATCGGACATTCTAAATCTCTTGTAAAATTTTCGAACATTTCCTCCATTTGTATTACTGAAAAATTAATTACTACTGTTACAATATAGCAATTATACATGGTCGCTAAGAAGTATAGATACAGATTAATATTTTGAAAACTTGTTGAAATTTGGTATACATTAAAAAAAATTTACTATGATTGTCGTTGAATAATTTGACCCGTATTCTCACCTCACTTTTAAAAGTTATTTTTCTCAAAAGTACTTTTGACGTTTTGCTTAAAATTACTTATTAAGCAATTTTTAATTAGTTTATTTAAATTTTATAATATTAAAATTAAAAACAATATTTCAAAAATAGAAATACTATTGATATTTGATATGAAAGATAGAAGACAAAATGGATTTTAATGCAAAAAATAAAAGCACTTTTTCATAAACAAAAGAGGTGGAAATACGAGCCTTTGTTACAAACGATAATTATATAAATTTTCAGCAAAATTTATTTTAACAGTTTAAATTTTTTTAATATTTACAGAGTAAATATTTATATAGTAAAATAATAATAATAATAATAATAACTCTTTATTTAGCTATAAGCTACATTTACAACCAAGACAAAATTCAATAATAATATAAATAATTGTTAATAATTGCTACATGTGTGCTGATAGAAAGCTATGAAATTATTCTTTATAGTACTGTTTAATTTTTTGCTTAAATGTCTGTAAAGTATTACAATTTTTACTATTTTCTGGTAATTATTGTACTCAATTAATCCTTTGTGAAATAAATTATTTGCTGAACTACATTTGTTTTAAAATGATTATTATTGTAAATTTAAAAACGATTTTTTTACAGCGTATTTAAATAGGGAATATGCAATTGCACGACAAGATTGGTATTTCAAACAAGTATGGCACGTCAAAATTCGTATATTGAACGACAAATACAATACAATAAATTAATAAACTATTATTTTGTCTAGATTATATTTTTAATTGCACATGGCGTATTATATATTAGGTTTTATATTATTTTGTTATTTGTTTAAAGTACATCAGTACACATGTATCAATAATATGTAGCCGGTCGGCATAGTCGAGCGGTTTAGGACGTGTGTCCGACACCGCTCGTACCTGTTCGAATCCCGCATGGGCATGGATGTTTGTAATGTCTTTGTACCGTCCAAATACACTTTATCAAAGCATCTACTGCAGTGACGTAGCCAGGGAGGTGTTAGGGGAGTTAACCCCCCCCCCCCCAAGAACCTGAACGAACAAAAACATTCGTATGTAAAATATGAAATATGTTATTTTACTTTCATTTTTATAAAAATAATTTTTATTGCTCTTTATTTTTTATACAAATTATAGAATTATCTTTATTGATTAATATTAGTAACCCTCCCCATGACAAGTTTCTGGCTACGCCACTGATCTACTGGATTGATGGTCTTCGCTACCAAGTCCATTTGTGTGTAAAAAAAAATAAAAAAATAATATGTATAAATACTTACATTAAAATATATGTTGGTGACAGAATAAACTTCAATGTAATTTATATAAATTAGGTTAATACGAGTATTTATTGACCACTATTTAAGAGAATCTTTGACGAAACGTAGACCCAGTAAAGATTTATTTAATTCTAATATAAGTACTTATAGCAACATATCTCACGATCAACTGAACAAAAAATTTCTATACTGGTATACGAAAAAATTTTAAATTTTGAATCAACATGTGTTTGAAACTGTTTTAAACAAGTTTCACTCAAGTAATATCAGTTGGTGTGTCGTTTTTTTAATCTAGCGGGGTAAAACAAGTATTTTTAAATTTGAAAATATTCTGTTTATTAAAAAAATAAAAAAATTTTAAATAACATATTATATTTTTTTTAAATATATTCTATTTAACATCATATAAATTTTGAAACTATATTTTAAAATTTATGATAAAGATATCACAATTAAATAATCTTTTTATGTAAAAATAAATGTTCTTTAAATATTCATTTCATTTTGTCCATATCTGATCAAATCAGTAGAGATATAATTAGTACCCTATATGGGCAACATCAAAAGTAGTTATTAATTTATCATGCAAAAAAAAAAAATATAAATTTATAATTTTCAAGTTAGTGCTATGAAAACTTTAAAAATTATTGAGAAATTTGAAAATAAAATTGTAACGTAGAAAATCCTGTATCTCAAAATAGTATAAAAATCTTTCAAAATTCATTTAGCAACTTATAAATTTATTAATCTAGCTAACTAACATAGTAAAAATATTTTTCAAAACTTATTATATTAGAAAAAAACGGCTTTTGGTTCTAGTTCTGTATTAATATTTATTAATTATCGACGTTTCGACAAACTGAACGTAATATAGAAATATAGAAACTGAAATATAGAAAATAAAGCCATTTTATTCTGAGCTAGTTAATTATTTTGTTACTTAGCAACGTGTTTCTATGTTCTAAATCTAAAGCTCAATCTAAATCCCAAGCTCTTTATTTCAATCCTGTATCTTTTAAACTAGTACATTTATATAAGGCATATTTAGACTGAAATATCACATTTTGATCTCGAGTTTATCCAATATCTGTATAGCCTCATATTCTACTTAGGAATTAAGAAAACCGATTACTAATATTTCTTTGTTGTATATGAATAACCAAAGCTATCAATCATATTTTTTCGATAAATATCGAACTAACATAGGTTAGTAGTATCCGTGTGAATACTGACACCTACGCATACACAGGTGTTATCATATAAGCCACGTGTATTATCAATATGTACATATTAACCTGTTCTATTTGCATTCATGTATTTTTTTTATATCATATTTGCTAACTTGTAATATTAAACCACTCTTCAAAAAATACCAATATTAAAATTAATTTTTTTCCTACATTTTCCTGTATGGTGTTATTTTACACTTTTTAGTCCGTGTTAAAAACGTGGTATAATAATTTTTTTTTTATTTTAATAATTTTTTATATCGAGGTGCCTATATGAAATTTAATGTTATATCTAATAAATAGTTGCAGTTTAGTTGCAAGTTATGAAAACAAAAGCAGAAGTAAATTAAAATTGACGAGTCTAATTTTTTTACTAATAAACAAATAAATTAGTAAAAAATATAAATATAATTTACCTATGTTTGTCCATCTAAGAAAAGAATATAAGAAAATAAGCCAGCCAGAATTGTTAATATTGTTTTGAGTTAGGTAGGGTTATTTTTAAAAGAAAGTAGAATCTACTGTGTGGGGAGAATGCTACGTAGTGCTTGTTTGAAGTAAAGGAACGTTTTCTACTTTACATGGAAAACGACATGCCTTCTTACAACTTTAACCCTTTCACGCAGTATTCAAAATGTTTTACAGATAAATTACATAAAGTAAAACACATCATAGACATTTAAATAACAATTTAGACAAGGCTTAATTCGCTTGAGAAAAGATTTCATTCATATGAAAAATCGATTGCATAAAACATTATTACACTGCTTCGTAAGTTAATAAATTCGTTAACTGATAGTTAAAAGATAGTTGTCAATCTACATGCCTAGTTAATTCACTGATTAAGTTAACAATGCTTTATGCAACTAACCCTTAAATTATAGATCTTTGTTATATTATTTAAAAGTTTTAGTTCAATTTTTCAGAATAAATTGTAATACGAGTATATAATTTAAATCTTTTTTGAAGTAATTAAATTATTAAATTCTCCAATTCAACTCGGTACTTGGAAAACTTCACATCGGAATATTAGTTAGAACAAGTTTTGTTATTATTGGATTGATGCATAATTATCAGGCGTTTTTGTAGGCGTGTAAATTGTTAATAAAAATTGCTGTTTTGTTTACTTTTTTTAATAAAAATATTATTTTATTTTCAGATTATACAAAAAAGTCTGATAATTATGCACCAACTTTATATAAATCTTAAAATTTTAAAAAACAATTAATAGTTTTTATTTTATTTGTAAGGTTATTTTAATTATTTAATTTAAATTTTTATAATCTATATTAGTTTTAGTATATACGAGTAATATAGAATACATTTTAAGTAAATATACAAAATATTGTACCAACGTTTTAAATTAGGTTGTCACAATATTCAATCAAGTTTTTATATAGTATGATAAAAATATATAAATATCTATTTAATTTTACTATAATTTTATAATATTATATAAAAATTAAAATATATATTTAAAATATGAATAATTATTTCATCATGAATATTTATTATCACCTCACTTTTAAAACAGATTTTTGTCAAAATTACTTTTGACGTTTACTTGAAAATACTTATTATATGATAAGTAGAAGTAAAAATTTATTTTAATGCACATTTTCATAAACAAAAGAGGTGGGTATACGAGCCACGATAATTTTTATATTTAATTAAAAATTAAATGTGAATCTGTGTATGAGTGTAACAAAAACAAGATGTGTAAATGCTAACAAAATTACTTATAAATAATAATAATAATAAGATTTATTTAAAACTGACATATATATATATATATATATATATATATATATATATATATGTTACGGTAAAAGTAGATATTGCGGCAAATGTACACATTTTCCGGTAAATGTGCACATTTGCCTCCTCGTTTGGGTAATGTGCATTCAACTAACATTTACAATTTCAAATAAGGGAAATGTACATTGAATTCACAATGACCATGTCGTTTTGGTAAATGTGAGCATACAAAATACGAAATCGCAAGTGCTTGGTGACAATGTTAGAGTTTCCATTCCAGACGTTGATCGTGGTAAAACGGATCCAAAAAATTTGATTTGCGTTGTTTTGTCTAGAGATGACGATAAAAATTTATATAAATTAGGAACTAAACAGGAAGTTTTAAAACAATCTTATTCTAGGCATGAATTCGCCATTTGCGAACAAATAAATAAAACTTTTTTCACTATGAAATTTCTATATGTTCCTTTATAGTTTTATAAAATTTAACTGTTATAATAAAGAAAAGTATGTTATTATTATTATTTGTTTGATTCCCATCGTATTGGTCCTGAAAAACTAGGACGAAAATTGTATTTAGGAATATTGGGATCATCATGTCATTTACATTTTTTAATTAAAATAATTTTCGTTATTAAAGCCTTTTGTATTATGTTTATTTAAATAAATATTTTTTTTACTGCAACAACATTTTTAATTTATTTGTATTCCAACATGAAGGTTTACCAAAACGTGAAGGCAAGAGTACACGTTTGCCGGGAAATGTACATATACATTATATTCAGTTCACATATACCTAACTTTTTGGGAAATGTACACATTTTACGGTAAAAGTGTACATTTCCCAAGAGTGTACATTTACCGTAACATATATATATATATATATATATATATATATATATATATATATATATATATATATATATATATAAGATTAAATCAGATTGTACAATATTTTTTTAACAGTTTTGCGGACATAGCAAATATATCTATATCCGAGGTCATACAACATATTTCATTGGTTTGTCTATTTCTTATACTAACATTTGGTACATGTAAATTAATTTTACATAACACATCTGATATATCATGTAAATTTTGCATAATTTTAACTATAATTTTGCATAATTTTAACTATTATTAATATAGAAGCAATATCTCTTCTTACGTTTCATCAAACTACATTAAATTATGATTACGACAAATACAAAAACTATGACTGTTATAAGCAATTGTGAATAATATGTAATATTTAAAAATTTGCAAATATTTGTATACCACTGTTTGAGTACTACTGTATCAGTAAGTTTCACGTTTGTTGTGTGAGCTGCAAGCAAGGCATGGCAACGCGAGCACCGAGGCAGAGCACGCTTGATTAATGACAGCACTTAATTAAAAGTGAAATTCGAGTTACGTTTCCAGAACTGAACCGGGCAAAGATGCAAGAACCCAGGCAGCATCAGGAACCAAGAGAACTGAGAAACTAAGCGTATATACATACACACCTCATATTCCTTTATTACGAAGTGTTCAATCTATATCTTTCATGCACATTCTTTCATTTCCACTTTATTTAATGCACCCTCCCCCCAGCCATCTTTATATCTTTACGCACTGAAATATACTGATCTTGTTTATTCTGACAGAAATAGCTTTAAACAAACATAGTAAAAAAATGTTTCAGAACTCATTATATTAAAATAAAACTGTTTTAGATTAAAGTTCTGTATTAATATTTATTTATAATCGATGTTTCGACAAAGACAAACGCTGAGTTTGTCGAAACGTCGATTATAAATAAATATTAACTTCGAACTTTAACCTAAGGCAGTTTTATTTTTAGAAATAGGTATACAAAGTTGAATTATCCAAAACTGGTCCGTAAATAATTAATTTTATTAATAATTATTATTTAATTAATATTTATTTAAAATCTACGTTTCGACGAATTATATTATATTAAGATAAAAATTTTAACATTACCATCAATGCTTACTTTATGTCAAAGAAAATTGTGAGCATTTTTCAAAAAATAAATATCATAATTATCATACAAGATAAAAAAAACAATATCAGATGTAGACTAAATGTTGCTAAAAATTTACCTGCACATGTTCGTCCTTTTTTATTTAACAAATTACCCAGTAATGTTAAAGATCTCCATATAAATAAATTTAAATTAATTCTAAAAAAAATTTATTGTGGAATTTACAAATTGTATTACAGTTACAGATATTTCTATTTCTGTATAACTGTGAATGTAAGATCATTATTTATATGCCTTGTTGTTTTTATAACTTAAAATATACTTTTTTGTATTTACGACTTTAATAAATAAATAAATTAAAAATATTTCACTAAGAAGCTACTATGAACTCTCTGTTAAATATTAACTATATTATTAATCCAAAAAGAAATATTAAAAATTTTGTTTTATTTTATGCACTCACAAACTAATCTAAAAATTGTATTTATGACAATGCATACATTAAATCAAGAACTATACTACACATCCTTTGACATATTTAGCAACACGGTCACGTTTCAATACAATCAGAACAAAATCCTTATATGCATATCAAATTCCAAATCTCTGTATCTGATATTCATTGTCCCGTCACCTATCACAACAAATCGAAAAGTGTCACATCTTCACCGATAGATGGTAGAGAAATCATCCCTAAAACAGGTGCCCGTATACGAATCTATCACGCTCCAGTACCGTAACGAGTAATTTCACGGACATCGAAACCTTACAGCGACCGTAACCAATGGAGAAACAGCTGGCGACATCTAAAAACACCGTATTATACGGCCCGTTTACTCCCCGAAAAAAATCTACAATTTACACCACCCTTGGAAAGAAAGACAAGCCGGGGGGGGGGGGGGGGGAGAAGGGTAGGTGACACTTGCTAAATACGTGCACGTGACACGCTCCGTCACGCTGTATCACGCGAATTTAAATAGAATTTTTCGACTTCTTTGATGTTCACGGAGAGCGTTAATGTATTGTAAAGAAAAAGAATTTTTGGTTATTTTGTAATTGGTTTGATTTTGGTCATATTGTTTTATGTATACTCAAGCTATTTTGAAAAATGCCAAATGGCAAATTATCAGGCATTTTGCAATGCAATTGTAATTGTAAAATGTAATATTTAAAAAATAATGGCTGATTTTACAAGTTCAGTTTGAATAATTATTTAAATGAAAAAACACGGATTAAAAAGTATAAAATAATTTCTCCTAGCCCCATACAAATTTATAACCTCATACAGAAAAACGTGGGACAACGACAGCTACTCCCTACACTCCTTACTATTATCTATTGCATGCGTCCCACGTTTTTCTATATGAAATTATAAATCTGTATGGGGCTAGGAGAAATTATTTTATACTTTTTAATCCGTGTTAAAAACATCGTATATTAAATTTTTTTATGGATTTACTATTATACTATTATGAATTTAAAATATTACATAAAAAAAAAATAGCAGATTTACATAGTTTTTGTATATTTTTACGAAAGTTTATGTAAATTTGTGCTGCAACAGATAATATTACATATTTTTTTATATTACTTGTGTAGCATTATAATTATAATTATAATTATAATTATATATATATATATATATATATATATATATAGTATTTTCACAGAATAATTTAAGTAATATTACAGATAATATACAATTTCTGTAGAATTACATTTTATGAAAAATTACAAAATACGACAAGGAATTTTTGTTACCCTTGACTTTTTATAGTAAAATTAAAAACAAAAAATTACAGTGTAGTTAATTTAATATGATATAACATAAAAATCGAGATTTTTCTAAAAGTTAAAGTCGGAAACTAAATCGGAGTTAAAAGTTGAAGTCGAATAAAAAACATTGAATTTGGAATCGGAGTCGACCAATTTTTTTATCGACTTCCATCCAAACCACTAGTTGCAACATTACATAAAAACTAACAAACTTTGATAAATACGAGTTACTATAAATATGTAGTAAATTGGGGACTACCTGTAATATACACCTACCTTTTGCTACATTTTATAATACCTTTCATACATAACCTAATCTTTAAACTTCGATAAAACAATAAAATTGTACAATATCAGTTTCCGATATACATAAAACAGCATCCGCATAATAGGCTGGTCAGAGCGCAACATGGGCAAACAACGCCGGGGTAGTAAAAATCACCCTCAAAATTCAAACGACGATTATTTCAAATCACCCTCCCTTATATAGGTGTGTGTGTGTGTGTGTGTGTGTGTGTGTGTGTGTGTGTATGCGATGTTTGCAGCTTTGCTTTGCTTACACCCTTCACGGGAATCGCTTTCCGGTTGATATATTGAATTCATTCCACTGCCCGGGCGGAATTTTAATTTGTCACTTTTTGGGGAGCCCCCGAAAAGCATGTTTAGCCTTAGCCTACGTATTTAGTGTTTGGTTACACCCGATAAGAATATAGCTAGGAGTTTTTTGTTTTTTTGTTATTTCGAACAGGATCGTTTACAAATAGATGTATCACTTATTTTTACATCGAATTGTCTTGGATGGATTGCGTTTGCAACCCATGTATAATTATATACATTTAGAAATTTATATAAAAGATGTATTTTACAATTATTACAGATATTAATACGTAATTCTACATTAAGTATATGATGCAATTTGCAGAAAGTAAACAATTTTACATACTTATTTTTATTACTTTATATGATTATTATCAATTATGTAAAAGTTACAGAACATTTATAGTAAAATAAAATTACAGATTTTTTATAGTAAAATTTTACTATTATTTTATTACAGATATTAATATGCAAGCTGTAATATTACATAATTTAAGAAGTTATACCACGAATACGTAATTCTACATTAAGTATATGATGCAATTTGCAGAAAGTAAACAATTTTACATACTGATTTTTATTATTTTATATGATTATTATCAATTATGTAAAAGTTACAGAACATTTATAGTAAAATGAAATTACAGATTTTTTATAGTAAAATTTTACCATTATTTTTCTGTAATTTCGCAATTTATTTTTTATCACTCATTGACGTGTTAGTTTCTCAATTGGTTCAAAGAAAGTTTAAGAATTTAGCTGGCTAGTTAACTTATTAATTAAGCTAACAATGCTTTGTGCAATCGTGCCGAAACATCATATCAAATTGAAACTAATTTTCGTAACAGTGTCCATAAATTCGCAATTCTTTTTTCAATTTAGAATAAAGAACCATATAAAGAAACGGACATCCAATATTTACAATCCATAAAGATACACACACATAGACACACTGCTTTACGAAGAAACTAGACAAAAAGACCTAGAAAGCGGAGGAGAGAAAATGATAGCCCGACGGAATGGAGCCGAAGCAGCAGGTAATCAAGCTGGAAGTTCGACCTTCGTATATAGAGACTAGAGCCATTCGTAGATCCGGACAGCAACGCATATTCCGGGTGTAACGCTCCGGGTTCCGGGTAACTGTTTCGCTATACGACTACGGACCACCGCGCGTTATATAGTCTTTGCCTCCAAAGAGGTAGGAAATTGGTGTGAAGTAATGAAACAAACAGTGGCGTAGGTGGCAATGTGAAACAATTAATTATTTTTTCTTTAAGCGTATCAATATATTTGATATTAAGTTATTATATTGCCTATATATAAGAAGGTTACTAGTACAGTTATGTAATATTATTATACAGCAGTTAGTTACTATATACACTACTGATGACAAACGTCAAATATATTTTATCTGACATCTTCGGCGACCATACTGTGAAAGCTGTTACGTCAAGTTAAGTTAATTGACAGTTGCAATGTTTATTTTCGCTAAAATTTTAATTTGATTTTTAGTTAATGTATGAAGAAGTGCAAAAAATGCAATGCAGGATAGTCAGAAACTACATATTCGACCAAAAAAACACGCTCAAGAATATTCAATTTGACATCTCCGACGGCTGTGTTAAAAATTATTAAGTCAAATTAATTTAAGTTAATTGACAATTGCATTGTTTATTTTCGCTTAAATTTGAATGTAATTATTAAAAATGTATTATTAAAAAAAATAATTCTCACAAATTACGTCATATATATATATATATATATATATATATATATATATATATATATATATACAGTCGATTCCGCTTAATTGGGACACATCGGGACTAGGGCATTTTGTCCCAATTAAGCGGCTGTCCCAATTAACCGAATTTTACATAAAATTAAGCAATCCATATTTTTCTTTCAATAATTTTATTTTATAAATTCTTGGAAAAAACTATAAACTACATATAACCAAAAAAATATAAACTTTTAAGAAAAAATAATAATAAATTCCAAAATAAAATAATAAATAAATACATACATTTTTAATTCAATTCAAAAATGTGTCAAGTGTAGTCTGTCTTTTGTTTTTGAAACATTTCACTTCTACACTTATCCAGCAAAGCAATTTTACTAGAAACTGTCATATCACTTCTTGGCATCTTGGCAAGAGTCAATTTTTTTTAAATAAAATCGACAAAATGTAAGTTTAACGAATTTTCCACGCGCGAGGTGTAGTGGTAACTGAATCATAACTGAATACGTAACGATTGAGACAGCAGGGTAGACTCTCACAGCTTTAATGACCGGTGCCGCGCCACGCCGACGCGAGGGTAAACATTAACCTTTGAGCGCGCGTGGGTCCGTACTTCATACGTGAATAAATGTGTTGGGAAAAAAGTTCACAGCGCGCGATACTAATGTAATTAATTGATACATATTTGCTAGTTTTTTAAATATAATTTTCCATGTTGTGAATCAAAAAGATATGAAGCGTATCATATTAAATTTTTTGTAAATATTTTTTCTTGTGAATATTTGTAACGTAATATATACTGTGATCTTAAATTTATTGTCCCAATTAAGCGGAATGTTGTCCCAATTAAACATGTAAATTTACTGTTGGTTCCTTGGTTTGGTTTCTGTTCTTTGAGATTTGGCCCAAATAAGCGGCTGTCCCAATTAAGCGGTGTCCCAATTAAGCGGAATCGACTGTATATATATATATATATATATATATATATATATATATATTTACTTATTATTTTACAAGTAAGTTTAAAATTACTTTGTATGTATTTTTATTTATTTCTAATTTAGTTTTATTTGGAACACTTGAAAAAAATATTGCATATGGCGCTCGAAGCAAAATGCTTGTTTTATGTTTTAGCCTTCTCTGCTTAGATTCAATATAATAAAGATCGCTTTCTGCTCCATATAACATAATATATAATTTTTTATACAACAATGTCCGTCAAAAAGTCGTCATCTATCTATCTCTACTATCTATCTATGAAAACTAAAAATGCACTAACTGGAAGTACTTATATCACTTCCGATATAAGTCAAAATTAACAATTTTTTGTCGACTCCCCTGGTTTGTTTCAGTTGTATTTATAATTTTTTATTCAAATGCTAAAACACTAATTTGTTAAAACTTGCCATAAAATAAAATTAATTCTTTTATTTTAACAACACTGCACCTCCAAAAAATCAGGCACGTACGCCACTGCAACGGCAAATATATGTTATCCCGGACTTCAGCACTAGTTAACCCGTGATACGACATCATTGTTCGCGTTAGAGCCACGGCGTCGTCGTCCCAGCATCGCACGGCGCGGCGTCGCTTTTGCATCGGCACTGCGCCGCGCCGCGCCACATTAACACCGGTAACGACGCCGACGAAAGCTCCCAGCTCTAAATTAAACTATAACTCGGCGGGAAACTACTACAGCCACCCACCCCTTCTCATTCCGACCTGTGTGTCGAAGACGAAATGCTACGGACATAAGAAAACCGAGTATAGGAGTACTATGGACGTAGCTCTACAAGGGTGAGTTTTATGTTATTTGCTACTTTTGGGGAGAGTAAAGAATTTCGTCTATTTTTAATTTTAAACTACAAAAAATGAGGTTGTTTAATCATCCCAAAATATTTATTTTATAATAACCAAGAAAACAACAGAAAATCGAATATAAAAAAGCTTTCGGTTTAAGTTGTGTTTTATTTTATTTTAAAATTCGAACTTTCGATATACTAAACATATACAGTAATACCTCGTTTAACGTTAGGGATGCGTTCCTCCAAAAACATTACGTTAACCGAATTAACGTTAACAAAGGAAGAAATAACATGCGAAGGATAGAAATAAGTTACTAAATTTAAAAAAAAAAATACATTATTTCATACTTTATCTTTTAATTAATAGATAGAAACAACTGAAAAAAACTTTTCTTGACAAAATTTAAACTTTTAAAGTTTAAAATTAGTATGCATGTATGTATAATAATACAAAATTAGCAATTAAGTGTCGATTGCGTTGCTTGTTTCTTCTTTTCTCATTATAGCTCACTTTTTACAGCACAATTTCGCGATAAATCTGAATTATTTTCGGACAAAATATTTATCGAATGGGACACCTGAGTCAGGCAATCGGACAATATTTTTGTTGTTAAAATTATTTATGTAACGTGTGTAACAACTACTGTGAAGATTATATATGGAACGTACACAATGTATATAAATATGGGAATTACCGCGTCGCTCGGGAATGACGTTATGGCGAGGTATCATTAACAGAGGTTCCATTCGAAATTATATCTTGAAATATCTCGAGAAATAAGGAACGGATCAAAAAAATATTTCGAATCAAAAGTTTAATGGTTAAGAAGGAGACATCCGATCCCGTCAAAGTTATGCCCCCCCGGATACCCAGGAGGCAGAAAAAAAAGGCAACTTTGAAATTTTTAATACAAACCGCCATTTTCAAGTGCAAATTCAGATAAAGGATACAAAAAACCATATAGATTTTTTTATTTTATAAAAAGTATATTTAAAAGTGTCAAACAAAATAGATTTGTTACATGCAAATATGAAATGTAAAATCTAAAATGTAGTATGTAAATAAATACTGATATGGCAATATGTACTAAAAAAAATCAAAATTTTTACTAATAAAGTAAGTTTACATGAATTTTTTTCATTATTGTTTATTTTTAGCTGTACCGAAAGCAATATCAGTACTTCCGAATAGTGCATTTTCAGTTTTTAAATAAGCACCGAAAAGTTCTTTAGTAATAATTTTATAAAAAACAAATAATAAAAATTGTCCCCTCATGATTTAGACTATTTGGCGGAATATTGATTTTATTCAAAATTAAAAATTACGAATCATCACTATATTAAATGCGGATACATTTTTTGCATATCTAAATAATTTCATATCTGTCAGAAATCACTTAATAATAATTTCTCCGAAACAATTTCAAAGACTATTGCCACATCAACGTCCATTGCCTGGGCTAAGGCCACAAGAATGCCTTCACCGTGTTACCAGGTAACACTTGGACGTGCCGTGCGCCACTGGCGTTTAGCTATGTTCCGATAGACCGCAGACAGTGGCGCACGGTTGCGGTTCGCAAAGACATGGCTGACTACTACTTCCACCCTTGCACCTCAACGCCTAACACCAAGTTGGTTAATACTAACACTTACCGAAAATATTCATGGTGTCGAATTTCACAAATAAAGGTATTTCGATATTGTATATTTCAACTTGTTTGCAATGATTGCTATTTATTTACGAATTTATGTAAATTAATATTGTAGTAATAACGTTTTTAATTAATTATTTTTAACATAATTGATAAATAATTATCTTCAATTTTTCACGGCCGGTATCCATTGAATTTATAGAATTTTCTTTGCTAGTCCACCTTACGATAAGGCGAAACGTTTGTGACGAGAATAGATCGATCCCAGCATACCAACCCAGAAAATTCGATAAATTGTTATTTATATAGGTACATAATATACTGTAAAAAAGTTGACATTTTACATAAAAACCATAGTAAAAAAATTACATATTATTTCAACAAAACGACAAATTTTCTGTAAAAATAATATAATTTTATAATTTTAAGGAAAATAATTAATTTACCATATTATATATGTTTTTTTACCGAAAAAGAAAACTGATACAAATGACATTTACGTTGAGTACTTTGAGTATGTCGGTTTTTAATAAATATTAATATAAAAAAAATTTTATTATGTTAATAAGTAATTTATTGATGTTTTCCATTTTTATTAAATTTCAAAATTTGCCTAAAAATATATTTTTCTTAAATTTCCTTTAAATTGTCGTTTATTTTATCAGTAATAATTAAATTAGTAATTTTTAACATAAAACTTAAATTATATAAAATTATACGTAAATCCACGGCAACAAATCATACTTTTTCTTAACAGTATTTATAAACCAAATACCAGAATATTTCCCATATACTAATGCTCTTCAAACAATCCCTTTCAGTATAGTACATAGTAATATTTTAATAGAAAATTTGAATACGGTGCACAGCAGTCACATTTGATTTCTGCTTTTTTTTCAATCTGCAAACATTGATATTTAAACTCCTTACTTTATAATTAAATTTTAATTAATTCCATTCGATTTGCGATCTGATTGAATAAGTTTTTAATATTTGCAATTTAAAATTTCTAATATTCGATTTGGATAAAGAAAGATGCGATGTGCATTTGCATAAAATAATTAAAAAAAAAAAAGAAATTATAATACTTCACCAGAAAAAAAAAGATTTCGAAATTTAATAAGTATTTTAATTAGCCACAAATTTTTGATATTATTCTTACAATTAAAAATTAAATGTATATTGAAAACTTACGAGTTTTTTAAAAATATTGGGCCGTAGCATTTATTAAGTTAGTTGCGCGACTAAGCTACTACACTGTTCGAAAAAAAATACCATTATTAGTGCCTATATAAGTCCGTTTCCTAAAAAGGGTAAATATGATTACCATAAATAGGTAAATTCAAAAGAGTACTTTATTATCCCAGAAAAGGGTAAAAAGGCAGTTATTTATGCTTATTTTTCATATTTTTTGCCCTTCCATCAAGGTAAAAAGTCAAATATTTTAAAATACACAAGAGCAGGGCAATTTTTTGCACTAATAAGGCTACAAATTCAATTACCCTCTAAAATTTTTACTCTTTTACCCTACTATTTTGAACAGTGTACTCTTTATTATTAAAATATAATATTAAAGATGTATTAAAGAAAATAAGTAAAGTAAAGTAAAGTATGTACCCAAAAGAATGTGGCACAAATTCAATACTGTTCAAAATAGTAGGGTAAAAGAGTAAAAATTTTCGCGAGTAATTGAACTTGTAGCCTTATTAGTGCAAAAAATTGCCTTGCTTTTGCGTATTTTAAAATATTTGACTTTTTACCTTGATGAAAAAGTAAAAAATACGAAAAATAAGGGTAAATAACTGCCCATTCATTTTGTTTTCGAGTAAAACAGTAAAATTTACTTTTTTTGAGTATTTTTTTAAATTTCTTGTTCCTGCGCATGGTCCAACATGCGAGTGGTATTCATATTTTCATATTACACAAAAAAAAATTAATTGCCTTAAAAAGAGTATATATTTTTTACCCATTTCTGGGATAATAAAGTGCTCTTTTTAAATTTACCTATTTAGGGTAATCATATTTACCTTTTTTAGGGAACGGACTTATATTGGCACTAATAAGAATATTTTTTTTCGAACAGTAAACGTATTTTCGCGAAATACGTAAAATATGAAGGCATTCCATGAATATAACATCCATGAGCTAAAGAAAAATTTCTACACTATGGGTAAACAACATATTGGAAAAATTAACAATTTTGAATATTTACCAATGACCATTTAAAGAGATGGAGTACCTGGCAAATACTATTTTTAACAGTTTATATTTTATACAACGCATTTATGTACAAGTGAGATTTCTGACACTGACGGAGTATTCAAGTAAATTTCAGTCACACATCCTCTAGATATATGGCGTGACTGTGTATGTCTGTACTTGTACATAAAAAATATATATTATAACTTTTTTTTTTAAACATATACAGAAAAGAATTCAACTATTGTCTTACACATATAAAACATTGAAATCTTACATTCGCATATATGCATAACATAATATAAGCACAAGTAACAAACAATGCATATTGCATTTTCTAAACATGAATATAGATATACGTATATTTACATGTGTAGGTATATATGAGTAGGCGTAAGGGGTAACAAGGGGCTGTTTTTAACGCTAGAATAACGAGAGAGGAATTTGAAAATATTCCAAATGTTCAAGAACGAGGGGTTCAAGAGTTCAACTTTAGTGGATGTAAATACAATATATTCTACATTGCGTATATAGGTACAACACTTTGTATAATTTGATTCAGAGTACACTGTAAAAAGTATTCGGTAATTTTTAACCTAACTCAACAAAAACTCTTTTTTTTTTAATTTAACTATTTATATATTTTATATTAATTGAGATATTAAAATATTTTTTTTTTATATACAAACAATATATATATAAACAATAAAACATTTTTTAAATTCTTATAAATTAATTAAACAATGAAAATATTAAATATTAACAAATTAAAACTGCTTTAGGTTATAGTATTAATATTTATTTATAATTGACGTTTCGCAAAGTACTCAACATCCGTCTTCATCAGGAAAAATAATATAAATGACATTTACAGTAAATAATCAGAACATAAAAACACGTTAAGTACTAGGTAACAAATTACGTAACTAGATCATAAAATTTATAGATTTTTAATTAATGGTAATCAAATTTTATTTAACTCAGTTAGTAGTCACAGTAATTGATGTTATCTTTTTTTTTATAAATTTCTATTGTTTCTCTTATCAATCTGCTGTTAATATTGATTGGTCTTGCAATTATTACAGTATCTTCGAATTTTACATTATGAAGATATTCTAACGCATGTTGAGCAATAGCAGATTTATCTGGATGATTTTATAATGAGTTCTGAAAGGTTTTTTACTATGTATGTTCAAATATTAACAATAAATAAATAATTGGTAATTGACGGAATTCAGTCTTTTGTATATATTTTTATTAAGTATTAAACTAACGTTTTGGCAATCACTATTGCCTTCTTCAAGGATCTACAATGAATTCAAATATGTATACATATCAATACATATAATAATATATATAACAGAACAAAAAACACTTACAGCAGAATAATTTAATTGATTTTACATGTAAGGCAAATATACATTATTTGATCAGTAAATTTTGAAATATACAAATTATCGCTGTTATATAAAAAGTATGTCAAAAACTTATTTTAATAATAAATGTCACATAAGTAGCTAAAAACAATCTATAAATGATGACAAATTTTCACTAAGCCAGAAACTTTTCGTCTATATGAGATACGACAACGTTGTAGTTTAAAAAAAAAAAATTTTATTCGTATGAAATCAACCCTAATTTTATTTAAATTATAACAACCCCCAAGGTAGATATACCCTAATTTTACAACAACAACAAAAAAAAAACAAGTACAGTACAAGTACTTGAAAATTCAGAGACATATAAACACATTGTCAAATGTATACCAACAAAATACATGTCATTTAAAATTCATCTACCCAATTCGGTACTTCAAAAATCATTTTAACCACTTATTATTATAATATTCAACCCCATATTTTGTCCGTTTACAAAACTATCGATGATCCGAATGATTTAAATGATTATGAACAAAACCGTGATGATCCAGAAATCAAGTCATGCAAAACCCAAGCTAACTTTATATATCTATAATATAGTAAATACATATATAGGAAAAAAGGGCCGTACATATTATCTATAGGGACGAATATTAGAACACTCGAGTACGCTTCAACGATAAAACCTCTTGTGAAAAACACACACACTCGACGTTCTTTTGTCAAACAAAAAAACATCGAAAGCTTCACGAGACGTTTCAGCTATCGTGTGTAAATAAAACTTTTCGGACGCGTTTTCTATCTTTACATACATGTGTGTGTGTTACCATGTGTGGTAAGTACGATAGATAGTATGTGTGTGTGTGTGTGTTTTCAGAAAAGCGAAGGTGTGCGCATGACTGAAAATATTTACCCCCTCATTTTAGACAAGAAAATCTGCGCAGATGTAGTACGCGTGCGTGAGAGAAAAGCACCGCCTACTAGTAAAGATATCTGATAATAGCAAAAAAAAGACTATCGGAAATAGAGACGATTTTTTTTTATTTACTTGTTTTATACGTGAATAAAGATGTAGATTTGCGTGAAGTTGATATGTTTTCAGTATTTTGTATAATATATTTTTCTTTTTATTTAGACTCAGTTGGCATAAAGTTACCAGTTGAATAATTTTAAAATTAAACTCTAGCCACCCGTATAATGCAAATAATATATACAGTTTATAGTGTGACAAATTTCAATAAAATCATACAGAAAATTTTTGTCTATTGATCAAGAAATACATTTTAGAAAAGCAAATAAATATGTATATATATATATATATATTTGCTCAAGGCTAATATTTTCAGGATATTTAAAACTAATTAAATGCTGTTTTTTTCTGCAAAAATCAGCATTTTTCATAAACTTAGAAAAAAGTTATGAATTTTTAAAGATAACCATTTTCCTTAAAAATAACCGATTTTTGACATTTTCTAATTATATCTTTGGAACGAATTATTTATTGAAATATTTTCAGGTAATTTAAAACGATTTTTAGGACTATTTTTCCTGCAAATATTAGCTGTTTTTGTCAACCTAGAAAAAAGCTATGTATTTTTTAAGATAAATTTTTTTTCTTAAAAATTGCCAATTTTTGACAATTTGTAATTATGACCGTTATTCGTTCACTAAATTGAAATCGTATTCAGATTTTCTCTTTACAAAACTTTAAAGAATGAAGAAGTATTTTAAAAAAATGTACACATTTTTGGGCCGTTTGACACAAAATGCAACTCGACTATTTTTAAGAAAAATTGTTATCTTTAAAAATTCATAACTTTCTTTTAAGTTGATGAAAAAAGCTGATTTTTGCGAAAAAAAAAACAGCATCTAATTAGCTTTAAATATCCTGAAAATATTAGATTTGGGTATTTTTTGACCCAATAAAATTTGTTGAAAAGTAATGGAAATGCTCATATATAAATACTGTTATTAAAATACATTATAGAAATTATTTGTTATTAAATACATATATATTTCTCAAGATAAAAATTCGAACCAAGAACTAAATATTCAATATTTCAAAGAAAAACCAAAATATCCCGAGGTACTATATTCGATCGCGGAGGAAAATCCCGACGTTTCCGTCGGTTCACCCCTCTCCATTCATCCCTAAGGGGAAACGGTACGGGGGCGTGGCCTAATCGCACTCAGATCAGATCAGCCGTGGCCGATGCTCGACTGTCACTCACAAAATTTATACTCAATTCAGGGGGTGTCCTAACTACAGAACATACAGTTCACATTGCCGGCCGGCCGTACAGCCGAAAAATTGTTGCCCTGTCTCTCGCGTTTCTCATATTTTTTCGCCGATTCGATGTTTCGTCAAATGCTGCCGCGGAAAAGTGTCATGGCCGTACGTCACAGGTGACTAAGATTTACCAGCAGGGAAAAAAAAAACGATTTGCCGGTTGGGCAGAAAAAGTGCGCAAACTTTGTGTGAGATTGTGTGCAAGATTTTTATATATTTGTGCGGTTTGAAAGTTAAGTGTGTCCGGCGAGAATGTTGGAGTTTTATCCGAATTTAAACTTGAATCCAGCAGGAATTTTACAGGAATCCGATACATTGCAGCAATGCAATGCTAGAACAGGTACGAAATCTATAGAAAACAGCTCATATCTAATGTAAAATGTACTGTGCAACTGGTGATTTAATTTGTGCACTGCAGTTTTCTTAAATTACTTTTTTTGTTGTTGCTATATTTACTTAAATTGGGTGTCTGTGTTAGGTGTAAATTTGTTATTAATTTAAAATGTTCGATGGTTATACCTAAATGTTATTTATATATTGTATCATCCTTTATTTGGACTACTAGTCCGTTGGTTGTATCTTTTAAATAAATAAATATATACAGGGTGATTTATTAGCACTATGACAAACTTTGACAAATCAAGGCTAGGATTCTAGCAGGACTCTAGCAGGATCTGCTAACTTAACTGAAGCTGGTTAGTTATTACAGTTTTTATTTTAGCGATTTTTTTTTCAATTTTAACCATTTATAACTTTTATATACTCTAAAAACAAATTATGTAGTTTTACCTACAAACAATGAAACACTATAATGCCCAATATTTCTAGGTATAATTACTCAACTGCTGTAATTGTTTAAAAATACTCCTACATAATATCAGCACTATTACAAATATTATGTAATATGATGATATTACCAACGGGATAGACAAATACGTATGTATATAATATTATAGTTCTTTAGCAAAAGTTTCTTTTAGTAAATTTACAGTACTTAGTAAATTTTCTGTCGGAAATTTTCCATAAATAAGTAAAATAGATTCTGGCTTATATAATTACATACATTTGAAAATTTATATAAAGGATATATTTATAATTCTTACAGATATTAATATACAAGCTATAATTTTTACATAATTTAAGAAGTTATACCTACAATATGTAATTCTACATTAAGTATGTGATGTAATTTTGCTGAAAGTAAGCAATTTTACATACTTATTAAGTCATTTTTACTTACTTTATGTGATTATTATGAATTATGTAAAAATTACAGAATTTTGAGGTAGAAGTACAGAATATTTATAGTAAAATGAAATTACAGATGTTTATAGTAAAATTTTACGATTATTTTTCTGTAATTTCGCTATTTTTTTTACAGTGTACTAATTGAAAATATCAACATATTTTAATTTTTTTAGAAAATAATGCTCTAAATATTGTTAGTATATAAACAATAATATATTTTTAAAATTCTCATAAATTATTTAAAATATTAACGTAGTAAAAAAGTCTTTCAGAACTCATTATATTAAAATAAAACGGCTTTAGGTTCTAGTTCTGTATTAATATTTATTAATAATCAACATTTCAAAAAAAAAATTGATACAAATAACATTTTCTGTAAATGTCATTTGTATCATTTCAAAAGTAAACATATATTTTATATATAAAATTGGATTTTTATAATAGAAATAATTTTTATAATAAAAATAAATAATAGTACGTTATAGTATAACTACATATTTTCATAGTTTGTATGCAATTATTTACTATATTTGGTTTGAAAATACAGTGTTGTTTTGGAAAAAAAATAACAATAATTAAAAGGTAACCTAACCTAACCTAACCTAACCTAACCTAGCCAATCATTTGCGCCGATGAAATAAGCGCCTATTATTAATTATTAATAATTTTCAATAAAAATATATATATATATTTTTTCTCAAATTTAATATAGTAAGATAATTTATAAAAGATTTTGAAATAGTTAATCAGTTAAAAAAAACTAATGTTACATGCATATGTACTTTTCCATCTCGTTCCGGCCCGTAGCCAGGATTATTTTTCTGGGAGGGGGGGGGGGGTTCTTAGAAATTTTAGGAAGTGGTGGGAAGGGGTTTAATTATCATTTTTCTTTATTAGGCCTGTATCTAGGACTTTTTTGGAGGAGGTGCTCTCAAAAAATGTAACACAGATTATTTCGAAAGTTTAGAACAAACAAAATTTATAATTTAGTATTATTCTACCAATAATCCGAGTTTTAGAACGTATAAACTACAGTTTTGTTAGCATTTCAATACAATTACATGATTCAATAAAATGTCTGATTTTTTAATAAACTTTCAGACATTTAAATTAAAACTAAATTCATTACAATTTCGGGAGGGGGGGGGGGGCTTCAGCCCCTCGAGCCCCTCTCCTGGCTACGTGCCTGATCTCGTTAGAAATATATCATATTACATAATGTTTGTAATAGTTCTGATATTATATATTTTTAAACAATTATGAATAAAATTAACAGCAATTGAGTAATTATACCTAGAAATACTAAAGGGCATCATAGTGTCTTATGGTTTGTAGATAAAATTACAAATTTTTTTTAAGAGTGTATTTATATATAAAGATACGACAAGTGTAAAGTGTTCGATTGTAAAATATCTTAATTTGTCGACGATTTTCCGCCAAATTTCGCGTGCACCTAGCCATGTAACCCCTCAATCGCCATATTCAATGTGCATTCAATTGTGCACCAAAATGCATTCGGCATTGCATATCTGTTCGGTAGTGATGCATACGCGTGTGTGCATATATTAAATAGCAATCTCTTTCCCCTTCAACGCGATATTTCTTACAAGTGATTGTGATCAAATGAGACAGTTGCGGCTGAAGAGATTTTTTTATAAAGATTTATTAAGCAAATGAAATTGTATTTTCATTGAGAAATTTATTCATACATTTAAGTATGTATATATGACTTTAAAACCAACGTTTTTACTATTTATTCAAAAGTAAATATAAAGTAAATATATAAAGTAAATATAATATATATAATATAAAGTAAATATATAATCAGAAAAATGGTAGGTTTAATAAAACTAAAAAAAGTCAAAAACTACACAGCTCAGAAAATATTTTTAATTGATGACCGGTTTCGATTATTTAATTATTCATCATCAGATCGAACCATATTGGTGATATAAATAGTTTATATGGTCAATAAAATATGCCTTATAATATAATATTGTGTTGTTAAGTTTTTTTTTAATTTTGAAAATAAAAAATATATGTTTATAAAAAGAAATAAGAGTATTTCTTAAAAATATTTTATATCTAAATAATTCAGAACAGTTTAGAATTAAACAAATATTTATATTAATAATAATAATACATACATACATACACAATCACGCCATGTACCCAACAGGGTGTGGCACAAACTTTTTTCATCATTCCGTAATCAGTCTCCTCCAAACATTCCTATCCAAACAAGCAACTTTCGCTTCATCCACATTCATTCATTCATTCGTACATGCTCTTTTATTCCTACTACTTGGAAACTTTCGCTCACGCAAAACACTCTCAATCATACCACTCCAACTACTCAAATAATAATAATAATAATACATTTATTTCTTTAATATACAATAATGTATATGCAAACAAGTCAACAAAAGCTCTTATTAACCTAATAAATTAAGCCCTTTATTAACCTAAAATTATAATAACAATAATAATAAAATGAATAATATACAATTTATGTTGTAAAACATTATAAAATTCATGCTGTAAATCCGATATATGTATATTTATGTAGAGAAATAAATGAATAATAATAATAATAAATTTATTTCTTTAATACAATAACGTCAAACAAATCAATCAACGAAATATAGTAGATTTAATTCCTACATTATAGTAAGTTTGTGAATATCATTCATAAACTCATCAATATCATAAAAGGCATTATTGAGTAAAAAGCTCTTTATTAACCTAAAAATCTCTTTGAAGATTGCATATTATAGTAGAAAGTAGTAAAAATAAGAAAAACACGGACCTCAAATACTGTCGTAATTAACTAATTTGTCAAAAAAATATATTTAGATGGCAAAAAATTTAAATTGCATTTGACGATCAAGAACAAAATACTTAAAAAAAACATTTAATGATGTTAATTTTTCATAAATTTTCACCTTGTACATTTGCACATTGTATCTCTAATCAATTATTTATAAACTACGACATAATGTCGGTATTATTTTAAGGAAAAAAGATTTACCACAATCATCATTGAACATTATTACTTGTTGTAGAATTGTATTCTAAAGAATTCCAAAGTTCTGGGCGATCTGCTCATCAGTATTAGGCACATAAATAAAATTTTATCACAATAACGTATGCTCCCGAATACAAATAATAGAAATAATATTGAAAATTTTTATTTGAAACCAAAATATAACACTGATATTATTATTAATCAATAAATTTATACAAAGAGAAATGTGATAATTGACAACGCTTGTAAATCTTGTAAATCTACTTTTGTTGTGCAATATTTTGCTTCAAATCACTTCATACACATATAAATAATTGTTCAAATGTTTGTTACATGTATTACACCCCCGCAATATATTAATAAATCACATATTTATTGCAATATATACGAAAACGACGACCGACGCGACGCACTGAACGCTTGAAACTAACCAAATCAAACCAAATTATACCTGAATAGCATCTTTTCTTTTAACTAACATGTTTAAACAATGAAATACATTTTATTAATATATAATATTAATTTAATAATTATATTAATAATTATATACAGTGACGTAACTATAGCGTTTTAGTTTAAATTTTCTTCTTCTTTCAAAGTCAAATATTAATTATTACTATCATTGTCATAAAATTACACTGTAAAAAAATGTCTGTGAGTTTAATATTTTTTCATAGTAAAATCATATATTTTTTTCTATAATGCAAATTTAATACATTTATTCTATAAATTTCATAAATTTATTATGGAATTAAAATATTATATAAAATAAAATTTTGGTATGATTGCGGGTGTTTTGCGTTTGCGAAAGTTTCCAAGTTGTAGGAATAGGAATAGAAGAGCATGTCTGAGAGGAATTATGAATGTGGGTGAAGCTAAAGCTGCTTGTCTGGATAGAGATGTTTGAAGGAAACTGATTTCGAGATAGTGGAAAGAGTTTTTGCCACATCCTTTTGGGTACATGGCGTTTTATTTAACTATAAAAACCGATATTTGTTCATTCAGCGAATTTGTTTGACAATCACATGATGTGGATTCAGAGGTAGTCGTAGTCGGTGAGGTCAGAAAGTCGGTCCACTCGAATTCATTATGCGAGGTAGCTAGAAACGTTTTCGTTGTCGGACGTCCCGGTGCTCAAGGCGTCTGGGAGCGCTTTAGCACTATACGCTGTGCGCCCATCGGACACATCAATTCCGCCTTTTGCACATCTAACCTGACACTTCACTTTAACAACCACCTTTACTCGATTCGCTCCCGTCTCGTCTGGTTTTCGTCCTCTGCGACGATTTAACTTTCATTAATATTTATTATCACAACCATGGAATGATTTATAATGGTTTAATGGTTAAATACCCGATCAGGTTACTAAACTATTGTATTATTTTAATAGCATTTTAAAATTTGTTTTTATGTAGAATTAAAATGAATATATAAGTTTTATGATTCCTTTTGTCATCCCCAATAATTACTTTGACCCTATTTTTTTTATTTTTTTTTTAATAAAAGGACAAATCTGAAACTTTCAGATTTTATATCTAAAATGAAAATAAATGTATATTTTTGCTATCCGATTATATATAAATTATATATAATCGGATATTATATATATATATATATATATATATATATATATATATATATATATATATATATATATATATATATATATATATATTATTTAATATATATTTTCAAAAAATACAAATCACAAAATAGTTTTGTTTTAGTTCGTGTTAAAAACGTGGTAATACATATAAATATTCAATTTTAATCATTCTACTTTGTCAATAAATAGTTCATTATTCTGTTTTATGTATTCATAATAATTACATTTGGTGTAAACACAAGCTTCTAATGTTTCTATTTTTAATAGATTTTTTCATTTGTCCAAAAATTATTGATAAGAAAAGAAACACCCTCAATTTTTTTATTATCTTTGATAAAACTAAAAAAAAAACAAGCATAAAATTTGATTATTTAAACGACGATTTATTGAAATAAAGGACAATATTAAGTTTTTACAAACAAGATAAATCTAAAGGACAGTGCTTCCAAATAAAGGACTGTCCTTTACCACGTTTAGTCGAATAATACGAGTAGGTATGTGAATAAATTTTAAATTTTTTTTAAAAATATGGCCCGTATTCCCATCTCTTTTGTTTATAAAAAATAAAATTAATTTTTACTTCTATCTCTCAAACATGAATAGTATTTTTATTTTTGATATATATACATATATATATATATATATATATATATATATATATATTTATATATATATATATTATATATATTTATATATATATATATATTTATATATTATATCTAATATTATAAAATTCAAATAAATTATTTAATGAGTAATTTTAAGTAAACGTCAAAAGTAATTTTGATAAAAATCACTTTTAAAAGTAATTATCTATTATCTAGATAGACTTTTATTCCAATTTCTATTATCTGATCTAGATACTGTATCTTTTTCTAAATTATTATTTTTTTATCTGTCGTAACATTGATTTTAACAGGCCGTTATTTTTAACATAAATAATACAGAATATATCCAATTGACAGCTTACCAGATAAATTATAACGCTACAAAACACCGCTAAAATGACGGGGGGAGAAAATATTTCATTCATCTATCATAGACGGTTAAAAAACAAATATGAAATACCTACATTTCACATACATTTCGCAATACAAACTCGTTCTTCTATATATATATATTTTCGGAAAAGAAATATTTTATCTTGGAAAAACGTAAGCGTGTCCCAAATTTTTGTTCATCGTCAACACGTTCGCTCGTCACAATATTCGAAATTTCGCTTCGTTCAGTTTGGCAAACGTATTCCATCCACATACACAGACATCAGAGCCGGCATAAGGCAGAGAGGCACAAATTCAAAGCGTAATTTTCTAGAGGGCGCAATAAAAAATACCAATAATGTGAAAAATATTTAATAGTAGTATTTAAAATGCTATAAATATTCCAAAAAATACTGAAATCTCTACAGTCTGTCAAGAGACACAAATTCGTCAAATATTACTCAAGATTGTAAACGCGAGAAACATGAGAATTTTATAGCTCAATTTTTAAATTTGCCTATAGTATTTTATTTCAATTGCATCAAGAGAAAGACTATCAAAATAAAACGGCTTTAGGTTGTAGTTCTGTATTAATATTTATTAATAATCACACTCAAAACAAACCATGAGACACTATGACCAGAATTTCTGGGTATAATTACTCAACTGCTTTAACATAATTGTTTGAAAATACATAATATCAGAACTATTATAAACATTACGTAATATAATATTACCAATGGGATGGAAAAGTCTCTTTTTGTAAATTTATAGAACTACAGTAAATTTGCTGTCAGGAATTTTCCATAAATAGGTAAAATTTGTTTAGTTTTGTAATATTATTATTGGTATAATTACATACATTTCTAAATTCACATAAAGGATGTATTTAAAATAAATGAATTACCCTTAAAATATTTTATTAGTATTATTACACAAAATATGTACTAAGAGTCATTATTTTGATGAATTATTACAGATATTAATATGCAAGCTGTAATAGTACATAATTTAAGAAGTTATACCAACAATATGTAATTCTATATTAAGTATTATGTAATTTGCAGAAAGTAAGCAATTTTACAAACTTATTAGGTCATTTTTACTTACTTTATGTAATTATTATAAATTATGTACAAAATTACAAAATTTTGAGATAGAAATATAAAATATTTATATAGTAAAGTAAAATTACCGACTTTTTATTTTACAACTACTTTTCTGCAATTTATATTTTTACAGTGCAATTTTTGTATCACTTTTCCTGATGAAGACATACTTTGAATACGTTGAGTAAGATTATTAATAAATATATTATTATTTCTGTTTTAAATTATTTATTAATAATGCAAAATGCATATTGTAAACAAATATAGTCCAGGGCGCAAAAATAGCTAACACCGGCTCTGACAGACACAGTCACAGACATTCGTTTTAGCTTTTTCTTTCTTTCTGAGCGAACAGCCACACTCTTGGCTCTTCCCAATTTAATATTGACGACGCACGGCACCGCGATGGTTGGGATAGCGGCCGTTAGCTCGACAACGTCACGTGCGACTTTCATATTTTTCCATCCCTTTGATCGTGCCTGCCTCGTTGCCTAGGCAACCATACACACACACACAGCCGAGGAACATCGGCAAAAAGAGACGGCGACGCCAGAGTCGAGAGGTGGAAAAAAAGCAGCAGGCAGCAGCAGCTTACGCGACTGAAAAGAATAGCAAAAATTACGAATTTGTTCATTCGACGATATATATATATTTTTGCTGTGTAAAGAAAAAAGGTGCGATGATATTCTCTCAAAAAGAAATCATTTTCTGATTCCGAAGGGAACGAAAGAAATAATATGAAAGATGTGATACAATCGTGAGCGAAGGCTTTTATATAGAAATATATTTGCGTCCATATAGAAAAGATATAACACATAAAAAATAGTCTTCTGAGTACATTACAATGTGATTATATTTTTAAATATTTTTCAGTCTGTTACCTTTTTCAAAATTTGAAGCAAATTCTATTTATATTTTTCAATGTAGGAGATTTACTTTCAAATAAAAATTTACTTTATTTTTATTTTATATGAATATCCAATAAATAACAGAAAATTTCAATAAATTATGGTTAATTTTAACGTAGTAAAAAATCTTTCAGAACTCATTATATTAAAATAAAAAGGCTTTTGGATTTAGTTCCGTATTAAATGTAATTAGAAATCGATGTTTCAACGTACTCTATATACTTTATTTTTATTTTATTTTAATATCCAATAAGTAACAAAAATATTACAAAAAATTTCAATAAATTATGGTTAATTTTAATGTTTATACAGAAAAATGCATCGTATAAATCAAGCATATAAAATCGAGACAATAATTAATGTATTACATCTGATTACAAATAATATTTATCTGTTTCTAGATAACAACGGTAACACAACAACAACAGTATCAGTCGTGGGGGGCTTGGGGGCTCCAACGATAAAATGCGAGAAAGCACCGTGCGAAGTTTGCGAAGGATGTGGGCTAAAAATTCACGATCGGTACCTGATGCGAGTCGCAGACGCGAGCTGGCACGAACACTGTCTACAGTGCTGTGTCTGCGGAATATTATTAAGTAGATCGTGCTATACGAGAAACACCAAATTGTATTGTAAAGCTGATTACGATAGGTAAGTTTCACGCAGTAATTAATTCAATTTTTACTATTAACCCTTAAGTACTGACACATGATCTCCCAGACCCCACATGTAAAAAGTGTCATAATTAGTTGATTTTTATAAGAATTATTTCTTGTTATATTATCTAGCTGTATTTAATAGAAATTTTCTCAATTTGTAGTTAATAATTGTTTAATAACAAATATACAAAGTGGAAAAATAAGAAAAAATTGTTATGACGCTTCGAGTTGAAGTTACAGAGTTTTATTTAGATCATTCACCTGTGATGTATATAATATTTCGAGAGAGTTAGAAAATACGTTTTGTCGTAATTCGCTGTCCGACTAATGCGACATATGTAGCAGATTTAGGTAATACCTGGCGCAAAATACACAAAAAAAATATAAAAAATAATTTTTCGCAATATAAAAAATGTAAAATGTTAGTTTAGAAACTCTGTTATATGTGAAAAATTAAAAATAAACATTTAAAAACAAAAATGTTACTTGTCTTAAGTACAGTTTATTAAAAAAAAAATCGTGAATTATGAATATATTGCAAATTTTGGTAGGTGAATTATAAATTAATTACTTTTGTAAATAAATTTGTCAAATTCTAGTCTTAAAATAGATTAAATTAATTAAAGGAGGAATAAATTTGTTTAGAATTAATATACATAACTATAATTTATAAATACGACATTTCAAAAATACCATTAAACATAGAACCTGAAATACTATAAAATATTTAAATTACCTAAATCATTCTCAAAATATTTTGCATTTATAAATGAAACAATTTTTTTAAATTTTATGGGATAGAAACAATCTACCAACACGTAATATTGAACATATTCAAGAAAGTCACTCTACACGATAAATTCTTATACATTTCATAATATGACATCAACAAAAACCATTAACAAATTTATTATTTTCTTGCAGAATATTTGGCGTAAAATGTTCGCGATGTAACGACCGTCTTTTACCGCATGAAATGGTTATGAGAGCGCAACAACATGTTTTTCATTTATCGTGTTTCGTTTGTTTTTTGTGTTGTCAACCCTTACAAAAAGGCGAACAATTTGTCCTGCGTGCAGGACAATTATTTTGCCGGCAAGATTTCGAAAAGGAAATGTACCTGATGCAACAGGCTAGTCCGCAAGACGACGATTTACTAGCTGATGAAAATAGCCGACCAAGAGATGGAAGGTAAACATCAGATTTTTTAGTTTTATTTAGTTATTTTTATCGAAAATTAGTACAATTTAATTATTATAATGACTAAAAATATTGTGTGAATAAATGTTTGCAAATGCACAAAATAGACTGTGAAAATTATGCCAAAATAAAAATTGATGTAAATTTACAAATTCTATAAATGTATTTTTAAAGAAAAAAATTAATGTTACTTTAATTATCGTGGTAAAAATTACAAAATGTACAAATGTACAAAATTATGTAAAATTACATAAATATCTGTTACATTTTTGGCAGTGTAGGTACACTAGAATTATTCAAAAATATTCCTTGAATATCATTTATGAAGTGACATACAAATTATATTTATTTGAAATAAAAATAATAATGAGTAAATAAATTGGCATGATCGAAAGTGTTTTACGGGAGCGAATGTTTCCAAGTAGTAAAAATAAAAAAGCACATAAAAGAGATATCATAAATATAGATGAAACGAAAGTTACATGTCTAGATACGCGTTTGTGATAATTAAAAAAAATATATTCGTAATATCATAATCATTTCATAATGACGAAATTCATAAAAACTTATTTAGATAATTAACATGTTTTTTTCCAATATTAAAGAAAATCAAAAATTTCTAGACGAGGGCCAAAAAGACCACGAACAATTCTTACCTCAGCGCAGCGTAGACAATTCAAAGCGTCCTTTGAAGTTAGTCCGAAGCCCTGCCGTAAAGTTCGCGAAGCCCTAGCGAAAGATACTGGTTTAAGTGTGCGTGTTGTTCAAGTATGGTTCCAAAATCAACGAGCGAAAATGAAGAAAATACAGCGAAAAGCGAAACAAGAAGCCGATACGAAATCGGGCGATAAAGACAAAGAGGGCAAAGAAGACAAAATTATTAAGCAGGAATCGCCATCCAGCGAACATGGACATTATTTGGGATTAAGCGGACTCGGAGATTCTGCTTATCCTACGTCTAGTCAACCTTTGAATCCAAATATACCTTATTCGCCTGACGGTACGTTCAGTATATCGAAACGTCGCATTTTAATTAAAATATAACAGAACAGTTAGTTAGCTTTGTTTGTTTATTGTCTACTGCGACAATAGACCACCTCGCAATGATTTATTTCTGTAAAATTTAAACAGTTTCATTTTTTTTACTCCTACCTAGGGTGACCACTCAATACATAAAAACTACTATTTTTAAATATAAAAACATTTTAATTTAAATATAATCATAAAATATTGAAATTCGTTTCAACGCTAACACATTAAACTAAATAATATTTTTATTTGCCTATAAATTTATTACTGATCATAGTAATGACTTACTTATTTTTTTAACTTAAAACTATATAACTATAAAACAAATAACCCGAAGACCGGAGATTCAGTTGAAAAACCGGAGACTCCGGGTGAAGCCCGGAGAGGTGGTCACCCCAACTCCTATTCCTACTCCACAATCCTGCTTTTTAGACCGATATCATGCATAAAATATATTTTATGATAAAGATAAATAATAATACTTATAAATATTTTTAATTTTTTTTAGATACATATCCAGCTCATTCAGGAGACAGTTTTTGTAGTAGTGATATTTCACTAGATGACAGTACGAATTTCGATCATTTAGATGAGGGTACATCAGATACACTAAGTTTACAAAATTTAGATCTACAGGGAAGCCACGGACATGTTCCGCATGAAAATTTACCACCACCAGGAACTATTGCTAATCCAATAGATAAACTATATCTCATGCAGAATTCATATTTCAACACGGAACAATAATATTAATATTACCGAAAGTGATTCTGTTTAGTTTGTATGTTTTATTTTGTTAAAGAACTATTCCATTTTTTCCTTTATTATAATTATTAACACAGTCCGACAAATTTTAACTTTGTTTTTTGTAACTCGGTTCTCTGTGTGTTTGACAGCTTTGATTTGCTCTAAAACGAAGAAAGATTAATGACCTACTGATCTTAATTTGTTTTTGCCATCAGGGTACTGATTAAGGTTTTTTTTCGAATAAATAATTAATAATTTTTTTATTTCCGGAGTATCAAAGACAGAAGTATATGTTCTGTTATGGTGCCTTTTCTAGTATATGAGATACTCGTCGAATGTTTCTAGGCTAGATAGATCTTTTATTGATCATCGGAAGCAATACTTAAAAGTGTAAAATCGAAAAAAGAACCTACAATCAATACCCTGCTCACCAAAAACAAATTAGGATCATTAGGACATTGATTTATCGTCGTTCTAGAGCAAAACGAAGCTGTTAAACACAGAGAGAACTGAGTTACAAAAATCGTGTCGGACAGTGTTATTTAAGAGACACAATATGTGACTTGTTACAAGATAAATAACCTTATTTTCACTTAAGTCAATATTGAGTTATTAGTATCACTGAAAAGACACTAGATTCTCAATAAATTGATATAAAATTCGTTTAAATATTCCAAAAACTGTTTTGAGAAAGTGTTTTGAGAAAACGCGTTAAATTTTTACATTTTATAACAAATTTCCACTAAAAGGTGTAAAAAAACTATCTAGCGTTAAAAAAATTAAATAGATTTTAGTTTTACAGAAAGAGTATAGCTATCGTATAATGCAATAATCGCAAAATATTAAATTTTAATCCTAATCAGCTTAATTATCTCTCCTGAAAAATTTGCTGTGTGAAGATAAGATTCCTTTTCCTGTGGTAGGTCATATATGTACTTTTCAGTTTAAAAATGTGATTATAATTAGTTATTTATTTTTGTGACATATTTGTACATAGACTGTATATAAAAGATTAATAATTTTACTAGTCATATTCTAGTCATAAAATATTTCTTTGTAATTATAACAAATCTAATTTATATTTTTAATTTATGTCTAAGTGAACAAACGTATTATGAGCTTATAAATGAAAAAGAAAATTTTATTGTTTTTATATTAACGCTAGTTGTGGTGTACATATTTACTAAGAAAATAGATTATTATATTCCTATAAATCGAATTATTATAATTGTGATGATATATGCCAAATAATGCTAGCTAAGGCTGGATTTTATTATGTATATTTTAAATAAATGATCATAATTTACATTACATAATTGTTTTTATTATCCACTAATTAATAAATACCAATAAATGTAAATAAAACGGTAAAAAATTCTATGAAACATATTTTATTCAAACAATACATGTTGCGCCATATATTATAAAAGTTACGAACTATATTTGATAATAAAAATAAATTACTCGTTAGAAAATATAAATGATATCCAAATTGAAATTATACATTATGATAATTATTATATTTAACAAAAAAAAAGTACGATTATTTCTATTATTTGTTACTTATCGCGTTGGAACAGTGGCTTCTTTTCTGGCGGCATCTTGTAAAAGTTGTGTATCTACTTCGTCTCCAGGTAACTGGACGTAGCGAACAACTGATCCACGAATAAAACAATTTTTAACAGATAACTAAAAATAATTTAAATATTAATAAACACTGTCTCGTTTTTCCTAACCTAAAACAATTTTACCATGTGAGGATACTTTTCCGGATCAGTTACGCTTATATCTGTCAGTTTTATATTTAAATATTGATCTACAGAATGCAATGTTCCGCAAATACTGCAAAAAATATAAATAAATATTAAGTAAATTTTATGAAACGTTTGGTAACGTTCAACGTACCTTAAATCATTTTTTAACTCAACTACCACATCTTTCCCAACTAGGGATTTGAAGAATGAGTAAAATAGCTGTACAGTAACAAAAAATCGTATTAATACTATTTATTTAATAATTTTAACAAATAAATCTTACCATTTCAAGAAAAAATAATTATTTGTAGGTTATATTATGATTAAACAAATGACAAATTCGATTTGGATTTGAAATCTAACTTACCAACTAACAGAATTTAAATTTGTAAATTATAATATATTTTATTTTTATCGTTTTTATTTATATTAATGAGCATATTTAAATATTTAGTTTAATTTTTATTTTTAATTTTTATTTAATATTTAGTATTTAATTCCAAAAAATATTTAAAAATACCGTAGTTATTGCACAAAACGCACCTGTGTCTAATATTTTTAAATTGATTCATTTATGACAATGGCGTTGTCAAATGTTTTAGAAACTGTTCGAGAAGATGATTTTGTTGAATTTTATTTATTTCCTAAAATAAATGATAACAATTTAAACAGTGGAGACGAGGAAACGTTTTTAAATAGCTGTTTGAAAGAGGTTAATACGATTGTTCAACGATACAGTAAAAATTATTTATGGCATAAAGATAAGTTCATTGTTGTTCCACGAACTATTTCATCTCATGTTTTAATGAATGAAGATAATGTTGTAAAAGGTCAGTTAATATTTTAGCACATTAAAGTTTTTTTTGAAATAATGTAGATATTATTTTTAGAACAATTACCACCACATCTTTATGGAATCATTCATTACGGAGATAACATTGAAGATGAATGGTTTCTAGTGTTTTTACTTTTGCAAATTACTCGTGAAATTGAAGGATTAATAGCTCGTATAGTAGATAGTGATGGTGAATTTCTTTTAATTGAAGCTGCCAATTATTTACCGTCATGGGCCAATCCAGATTCTTGCGAGAAAAGGGTAAGTACAAGTACAATAATAATCGATATTTACTTAACAGAAGTTTTAATTTTTAAGGTATTTTTATACAAAGGTAAATTACATTTAATTCCACTGAACCAATCACGCAAACCAGATGCAATAGATACATGCGAAGCATTGGAAATTATTTCGAAAAAGTCAAAAGTGACCGAAGCATCAACAAACATTCAAAAATGTATATTAGATCGTATTCATGGATATCCGGAGAAAATAACGGAATTTCATCATCGTACGAAAGTCTATCTTCCCGTAGGTGTAGCTGCAATTTTAAACAGTGATCCGAATTTACTTGCACCAGCAATTCTCGCATTTTGCAATCGAGACCCGATTGACATGAAAGCATGTCGTGCCATGAAATATTTTCCGCCCGAAAATCGCGTTTACACCTGCGTATTATTCACGAAATGTCTGTACGCAATGTTGTGCCATAGCAAATACACCCCTGATCGTAGAATCGGATGGAATTTGCCGCAACCGAATAGCCCTCAGTATAAGTCACACATTCTCGGCGTTAAAATCGCGTGCGGTTTTGAAATTCTCGCTGCTCAAGCCAAGCCAGACAAAAATCTAGAAACTAATAAAGCCTGGCATCAGTACTTAGAAAGTCTAAAAGACAAAAATTACTTCAGGGATCTTTTGGAACATTCTCAAGAGTATAACAATCTTCTAAACAACGCTAAAGTCTATTTTAAGCAACAAAATCTCAACCAAAATAGTTCGGTAGTGGGACAAGAAATATTAGAGCTTCACAAACGATTGGAGTACAATCTCGAAGATTTCAAGAAAAATGAAAATAGTCTTCCGGAAAACGACGATGAATCGTGGCTAGATATTAATCCGCAGGATCTAGATAAAATGTTAACGGAACGATACGGACAGAATAAATATTTCACTGTTAACGGACATGCAAACGCGTCAAATTTCACCGAAAAACTAACGCAATTTTTCGATCATGTTTCGAGTGTCGAGGGTGCTGAATTTCCCGATAATGATCTAAGTATTTCTAGAGAAGTTAAAGATGAAAGCTCACCTGTTCGACCTCAAAGAGGCATCAAAAAGAATAAAGATAAATCAAAAGTATCATTCTCCGATGATACAAAACCAGAAAGCTCAAATAGTAACGCAGATAATAAGATTAATTTTGATCCTGCCACATTTTCATGCGCCGTTCAAAACATTTTAGACTTTATGATCCCGGACGATAGTTGGGATCTGGAATCCGGTTCGGAAATGAGCGAATATGGCGATGAGTCCGAGTCGGAATTAGATAAAATCGATCCGAATCAAATGAAATCGAAGATGAAACAATATATGGAAGAAATGGACAGGGAATTAGCCAGTACGACAATAGGACAAAGTTTCGAAAAGAAACACACGGAAAATGATAATTTCGATGATATAGAGACCTTCCAACCGGTAGATATTGATATGACAGCTCTGAAAAATATTCTACAAAGTTATCAATCGCAAATGGGCGCTGCCGGGCCTGCTAGTAATATGTTAGGGCCAATGGGAATACATTTAGATCCGTCGTCTTCTAGTCAAAATTCAAATACCGAATAATTTTTTTTTTCTATTCAATACTCGATAAAAGCTGCCAATATTCGTATTAGATAATAGAGCTTATCCTTTGTCGATTTATAAACGTATTTTTTATTGTTATTTTATAATTACAAACAATAGTATTAGTTTTATATTTGCTAAATGAACAAGTTCAGATTTTGATATAAAAAGAAAGTATTTTTATGTTGATAATTCAAATATTATGTAGTTTTTTTTTTTAATTTCAATATTTGAACTTGTACATTACAATCACATTATTTTTAAGGTTAAAGCAATTAAATCGATCACACATTTCTTTTTATCATAAACAACTTTATTAACTTTCAAATGAATTCCATCTCAACAATTATACATATTTATTTATCTTAAAAAAAAATTGTTACACAAAAAAAATGAACTTTTAATAAATAGTTTTATCCACAACGAAGCGTTTTATTATTTATTTGGCCTAAACCATTTAGGCACTTTTTCCTTCGGTTCATTAGAACGATTTGGTGATTTCTGTGGCGGGTCTACATCAGGATATGAAGAACCTGCTTTGCTAGAACTAGGACCAGGCAACGACATATCAAAAGTATTTGCTGCGTTTTCATCCAAGTCCATATCTTCGGTATTATTGTCCGAGGTGATGCGATTTTCTTCGTTACCTCTATAATAAAATTCATTATTTATGTTTACATGAAATATAAACTGGATCATCAGATATACAAGGAAGTGAACATCTGTTTCCTTAATTATTTTAAGAAAGAAAAAAAGCTTTAAATATAAGTTTTGGGAGCATAAAATTCTGTGTGCTTTGTAACGACAGAAATTAGATATAAAATTTTGAAAATTATTTCCAAAATAAACATAGCCATAGAATTAATAGAATAAATAGACCATGGTACCATTTTTCAGCATTTCAGAAATAAAATAAAATCAATATTAAAATACTGAAGACGCCTACAACAAAATAAAATGTGACAAAACACAAATGCAAATTTTAATGACTTACCTTGATCGGGCAGCGGCTATACTTGCAAGACTATGCGAGATAAATTTGTTGAACAAATTCTTTTTTAAATATGAATAATTAGTCTTAGTTTCGGAATTATTTAAAGAAAAATGCAAGACTGCACTTGGTACGCATTCTGCGTCTAATAATGATGTTCCTGGATTCAAAATTGATTTTGGCGGAGTCGTATCTGACAAAAATATCTTAATATATTTAACAATATCTGTAGAATATGAAAGTACTTTTTTTATAGCCAAAAGATATAATTAAAACAGAAAAAAAAAAGATATATAAATTTCACTTTCCAAACTGGACATTATAAAAATGAAAGTATCAACTTACATAGATGAAACTCATGCGATGGATTATCTAAATACTCTTTAACAAATTGTTGGACATCGTTAATTGTTTCCAACGGCTTAAAACTGCCTTGTAAAACAGTTCGATCCGGAAATTGTACTCGTATCACTGATTTTTTATATTGATTCAAATGTCGTAAGACCTTCTTGTCTTTTTCGAGATTTCTCAGCGCTGCTGTTTGCAAAGGCGATTGTTCCATCTCTACACGTTTCTGTTTCAAATCACGTAGCAATTTTCGAGCGTCCTTTAGAGTTAGCTCGAAGAATTCATCAGGTAATTCGTCGTGAGGAACTGTCTCTGCCATGTCTAATGAAAATGCCAGTGCACTTCTTGAGCCTAACTGCACAAAAATGAAATTAACCTTATCAAAAAATATATGAGTTATAAGTTAATTTGTGCTGAAAATAAATACTTATTTACTAGATAATCCAATTAAACTTCTGTTATTATTTAATAAAATATTAAATTACGTAATTTCACCTCATTTATATTAGTAAATATTTTGATTGCACATGTTTTGTTTTTACGTTAAGAGAAAGTTTTAAATATAAAAAAAAAAGATAATTACGAAAGTAAAATCAATCTTTTCCTCTTCCGATTCCTCTGGTTCAATTTCCATATCATGACTAGTTGCTGTTGCTGTCTGAATGTTTTTCCTTGGATCTTCTTTAGCGGACGTGCTTTGAGCATTACTTGTATCAGTCGGTGTTTTCGTTTTTTGTTGACGAATAAATTCCGTAAAAAGATTTCCTTTTTTCGTTGTAGGAGATGTTGGCGGTGAACGATTAGGTTCGATATTTTTCGGTTGGCTTGATTGATTTGTCGTTTCTTTAACTTCCGATTCAGATCTTTGTAGTTTCCGAATATAAGGTTTTTCTTCAGTTGGCTTGTGCGGCAAAGGAGCCGAAATATTTGCTTGTGTACGTAACTCTTCAGGTTTTCTAAACAATTTATTTATTTTTACTTTGCGATAGTTAATATTTAATCAAAGGGAGAAACCACTTGTACAATCCGGTATATAAATTAATTAAAATCATATACAATCTTCAGTAAAATTCCTAAAAATCTTAGAAATAATAACAGAAAATGTTTTGTATTTTAAAAAAATTTACAATATCAAATATATCATTTGCATGCTAAGTTCTGCTGAATATTTTAATCAAATCTACAATCAATTTAAACAAATGTTTTTATCGAATATTTATTAATTTATCAAACATGTTAATTTTATATCAAAACACTTATAATATTTACCGGGCGTTCATTATTTTCATCGAATATACATTAACTTATCAAACATGTAAGTTTTATACCGAACTTGTAAAATATTTATAGAGCGTTAACTATTTTTATTGAATGTTTATGTTTTCAATCATGCATTTGAATAATTGAACAGAAAAATATATTTTACAAAGAGAATATAATATTTGTTCCATAATTAATTAATTTTTAATATTTATTTTTGCCATTTTTAAAATAGTATAATAATATTCTCACAAAAATTACAGTTATTAAATAAAAATAGGCCAATGAGAATTTTTAAATTACCTGTGTATAAGTCGTAGCATAGCTCGACCGCTTGTTAAGCCCAGCGATTTTAAAGTAGTATTTTGTAAAGCTTGCATTCCGATAATTTCTTGTCGCATATAAATAATAACGGGATTTTTTTCTGGTTGTATTTCATCGGGACACAATTGCAACAAGACATTCCATAAATTATCATTTGGAAAATAATTTCCAGTAAGTCTTGTACCGTTTTCTAATTGGACACCTAAAACTACTACAGTTTCGGCACGTTGCCTTTGAATTGCACACATTTCCAATTGGGCATTATTCGGTAAACCCGAAAAACGAATAATAGATGATACGTCCAGTACATGATTATGATGTGTAATATCAAATTCTTCAGGTTTTAAATCATGTTTTTTACAGACTTCTTCCAGAACCTACGAATTTTAAAATAGAGGTTATGAATTACTTTGCTATTATAACTTATAGAAAACTGTATTAAAATTATAAATACCTGCAAAATTGTTGTATTCGGTGTAACTTTAATAGTTTGTCTCCTTCCATTAGGAGCTAATACAATAACACTTTTAGTTGATGCCATGACAAACACTTTACCATAGATACATTTGCCAAAATAGAAATGACAGTTAAAATTTGACTGATAATAAAAATAAAGTTTCGATAATTTAAAAATAAAAAATAATAATATTTATAAAAATTATATTTTAATTTACAAATTATACTATAATATTTATAATATATTTTTATAAAATAAAAATACTTAAATAAAAAATAATTTAAAAATGCCTCCATATTTATGTTAATCTAGAATTTTCCATAGATGTCACTAAAAACAGCTATTTCAAAAAATCGCTATTTACAAAAAATTAATTTTAATTTTTACACACTTTGTTGTAATTTTATTGTTGCTACAAAATAAATTATAAAAAAAACTAACTGAAACAATATTTGCTAAGTCAATAAGCTTTTTACAATTGTTTCTAATATTTATATAAATTTTTCTAATAATAGAATCAATTATAGTTGAAGAAAATAAAGTCCGCAAACGAATAAATGTATTACATTATTACCCATAAATAAATAATTTAAAAAAATATAGTCTTTCAGTGGCCTTACGCCGGGCAAAACTCAACTATCATTCTTACACACAAAAAGTAAACAATAGTGAATACACGGGGGGCAAAATTTTATTTATAAATATAAAAAATTCCTTATATCCTTCATTCATTCAATTATTTTATGTATTGTCTTCCACACCTTATTTTAATCTATTATTTATTCATGAGTTTCACGGTTGTATTATATTTTACAATAGTTATGTCGAATGACTTTACAAAATATACCAATGATTATTTTTTATTATTGTTAGATGTTTGAATTAATTTATTTGTTTATTCGAACCTGTAATTTATAGACTTATATTTTTCTTACTAAACAACAATAATATAAATTAAATGTAAATGTTTGTCATGGCCCAGCTTTTCAAATCATTTTGTATATGAAAATTAGACACGTCAGTAAACTTCTTTTAAAAATAAAAATCTCTAGAGAAATTGTATTTTTTTTATAGAATTCGATTGAAATTTAGAAAATCTAGTGATGTTTATTTAATTTTAAAATTTTTAGTCATTTGTTTGGAAGTAAAAAATTGATGACGTTGATAATTTTTAGAAATGTCATTACAACATTATCTGTAATACGAATCCGATAAAATTCTTGTACTAATTTTTCTACCCAAAGTAAATTGTTTTAAATGCGCTAATAATTAGTTATAATTATTTTTTTTTTCAAACGACTTGTAAACGCGACTTCATTTACGGAACGACCAATGAATGTGAAGGGCACGGTGATCGATCGGAGCTTGTAGTGGGGACTTGGAAGTGGCCTGATGTATCAAAGGGGCGTTGCGCGTTGTAATCATTCGTTTCACTTCATTTAAATCTGGTGCCGGTGATAACGCACTGTGATAACTCGAATAATTTTATTTTAAAACGACGTGAAAGTTGATTCCAGTGCCCAGTTACTTTTCTAACTCTGTATAAGTATTATGAACAATATGAAACTACCGAACGGCGATTCACAAGTGCGAGTTTGGTGCGATGGCTGGTGAGTACTTAACCTCATTCCGGACGTTATTTTTAATTTAATTTATAGATGTTTTACTAAATTAACTTAATGCGGTTTCAGTTATGATATGGTGCATTTTGGTCATGCAAACTCATTGCGTCAAGCCAAAGCACTCGGCGATAAACTGATTGTCGGTGTGCATAACGATGCGGAAATATCGAAACATAAAGGCCCGCCAGTTTTCACCCAAGAAGAACGCTATAAAATGGTACGGGGCATTAAATGGGTGGATGAAGTTGTTGAAGATGCTCCGTACGTCACCACTTTAGAAACTTTAGATAAATATCAGTGTGATTTTTGTGTGCATGGCGATGATATTACGATGACAGCGGATGGAATTGACACTTATCATTTAGTGAAAGCAGCGGGACGTTACAAGTAAGTAAAAAAAAACAACATAGAATTTTACACCAGTTATTTACTTTTCCATTGCGATGATTGTCGAATCGGAGAATATGTCAAGTGTAGTCAATTTGAGATAAAATATAAATCATTTTAGACAAGATATGAATAAATTCACAATTAAAGTAATTTCACTTGGTGAATGAATATAAAAATTATATAAACAAAATTTTATTTAAAATTATACAATAACAAATTTAGTTTTCTCTTGCTACGTTAAATACATGTTTCATATTCTTATAATAAATCTAAAACAATGAAATGTAATCTAGCACAGGAAAGGGAATCTTATTTTTACCCGAGTCAATATTGAGTTTATAGTAACACTGGAAAAACACAAAATTTTCAATAATTTGATATAAAATTTGTTAAAATATTACAAAAACTAAGTTATTGCGTTGTTTGAATTTGCAAGTGCGTGTTTTGAGAAAATGTGCATTTTTAATAACAAATTTCCACATCATACTTATCGAAAAGTGTAAAAAAAAAACTTTTTAGCATTGTAAAAATAAATCATAATAAGTTTTAGTTGTGTAGGAAGGAATGTAGGAGTGTAGCATTCAATACAATGTGAAATTTTAATCCAAATCAAAAATTTGCGTTGTGAACATAAGTCTCTTTTCCTGTGACAGGTCATATATTTAAATAAAATAATGGAGTAAAATTGTAAACGAATATTTCGTCATAAATCTAAATAATATTGTAGCTTTTAACTCAAAATATGCTTTATAACTTATATTTTATTTAGCAAAGAAAAATAGAACAAAACTCCCCCGACCATCATCGGATGCGATGTTGTAAAAATCGCACCGTATGGAAAAAGATATAATCTATTTAGAAATATTTCTAAAAAAAAACAATTATTTATTATTAAGGGAAGTGCCACGAACAGCGGGTGTATCAACAACTGATCTAGTCGGCCGTATGTTACTCCTAACTCGTCAGCATTTCCGACGCGGTGCGCAGGAATACGATGTCGAAAAGGAGCATTCCTCGAAACTTGGTCAAGATTCCTCGGCCAGATCGCCGTGGACGGGCTGTTCGCAGTTTCTACCAACGACGCAGAAAATTATCCAGTTCTCCGACGGCAAATCACCGAAACCCGGCGATCGTGTTATCTACGTTGCAGGCGCATTCGATCTGTTCCATGTCGGACATTTGGACTTCTTGGAAGCCGCAAAAGCTCATGGTGATTACCTAATTGTCGGCCTACATACAGACCCCGTTGTTAATCGTTATAAGGGCAGTAATTATCCCATTATGAATGTGCACGAACGAGTTTTGAGTGTTCTCGCTTGTAAAGTAAGTAACGAATTTCTTTAATTTTTTTTTACTTTAATGTAAGGCTGAATAAATCGGGTTAGACACATAGTTTTAATTTTAAAATAAATACAGTATAATATATTACGAAATAAAGCTGATAATAGAATCGAAGAAAGGTTTGAAAAAAACAAGATGATTTTTTCGCACAATCGATTTAGAATAAACGCTTGTATTTAGTTTATTTTTGCAAATGTCATTATTGCTATGGAAATGTAATATTTCACAATGAAATAAATAAACAACTGCTACGTTTATAAAGTGATTGAACGAAAGACAAATTTACGCAACATTTATTATAAAATTGTTTTTTAATTAATTATATTATGGATTGTGAGTCAGAAAATAATTTCGAAATAAGGAGACTTGAAGAATCCGCTATAATTCGTTAATATCTGTGAAATCTAAGATTGTGCAAAAATATAATATTATGGCCAGGTTTTGTAAACGCTGGTTAAACTTCAGTTTATAAGAAAAGAAATAAATTTAATCTAGTGCTATTAAAAACATAGTTATGATTAATAATAGCAGTAGTAACTTGGTGAAAAGACATTTGTTTCCAAGGTTATCTAGAAGAATAAAATTTACTTGTGAAGTAAATTTATTTATCGGTTATGAAACCGATCAAAAAATTAGCGCGATGTCACTACTTTTTTACTTAAAAAAACGCTTGGAATAGATCACAGGTGTCCAAACTACGGCCCGGCAGGTGATTTTATCCGGCCCGCGAGAGTTTTCGAATTCTGTGGACTCTTTAGTATTGATGTATCTGTAATTAAGTAACAATAAAATGCTTTCTTAGTCATAATGAGATTTTTTAATTGGCATATTCACGTAGCCTGTCGCAAATGGATTTAAATCCCAATCTGGCCCTTGCGGCAAAAAGTTTGGACACTCCTGGAATAGATGATATAACAGTTTTGATTACGATTGAACTCTTATGACGATATACCCAATACAATGTTTGATTTAAAATTTAAACTCAATCAAAATAAATTTCTAAAAGAATTTTTTTTCAACATGTTTAAAAAGTTTATTTGCAATTTTCTTTATATATTCATATCAAAATTAAGAGACAATTAAATTTTAAAATACGATAAAAATTGTTTCAAACAATACATTATTTTTGCTCAAAGATTAAAATATAACTTTCATTGAAAAATAAATAATTCTTAATCAAACGTTCTATTTCCAGTTTAAATTGAATTTTTTAAAATGTATTTTTCCACTAACTTTCTGTGGAAATTTTCCAAACTCAACATGTATCATGCCAAATAATATTATTTTATATGTCTACAAATTTAAGATTGTTTATACATTTTAAAAACGCGTGATTAGAATGATACACTAGTTTGTTGAAAAATGGCGGCTAATATCACACAAAAAAATCTGATGCAATATGAGAAAAATGTGTTTTTTTGCTGACACAATAATAATTAACTATTACTGTCTATTAATTCACGAAGTAAACATAATTAAATTCTAGAAGAATTTTTTTGTTGAGAGTGATTAATATTTTTTTGTTTACGAAGTGTAAATGAATTTTTATTTCAAGCCAAAAAAAAATAAATATATAAGCAATCTAATAAATTCAATTATTTTAATGCCTGTACTTAATTTTTTATTTCTTATTTTCATTATTTGGCAGTAAGTTATTTTTAGATTTAAGTTTCTTTTCATTATAAAACATGAAAACCATAAAGTGTGTATTAGTTTTTATGTATTTATTTTATCAGAATATGGTCACAAATTGGTTATTTATATTCATACAATTTTTTTATTATGTATATGAAAGTTATAAGTAAAATTAATGCAATAATTTTTCGGCAAGCTCAGTTTATTTCAAATAATGTTTGTTAGTCACGTAACTCTCGATATATTCGATATTTTTATGTATATCATTCAAATGTTTTTGTGTCGTGTATATTATATATTACACTTTTTTATTTTCTCTTCTTTGTGACTTTTGATTTATCAAAATTATTAATTATCATTCTATACTGACTCAAAATTTCCACAAATCAATAAAAAGAAAATCAGAAAAAAACGACATTTAAATAATTTTGGATACATAGAAAGCAGACGCTTGCTTCAAGGTCACATATGTAAAATGTTTTGAATTAGTTATTTATTTTGACATTTGGACGAACTTTATTTGTATTTTGATTTATTTTGAAACTGCTAATTATATCTAATTCAAATAAATTTTCCAGGACACCTTTATTGGTTCAAATGTCTAAATAAATTTGACTTAAAACATATGATATACTTTAATGTAAGTCGTTTATTTAAACAAAGATTATTTTACTTTCTTCTTAAATAACCTTAAAAACAAATGTTATTTCAATGATTTATTAATAATAATAACTATTTTTAAATACCACTGTATTATCTGAAAATAACGAAACACTTTTTAATCTCCTTCCAGTATGTGAACGAAGTGGTTATCGGTGCCCCATATTCGGTAACCACAGATCTAATGGACCATTTCCGTGTGGATATGGTGATCCATGGCCATACACCAATCATGCCGGATGTAAACGGCTCCGATCCGTATTCGGAGCCGAAAAAATTGGGTAAATTCATGTTAGTCGATTCGAAAAACGATATGACCACCGATAAAATCGTCGAACGCATCATTCGAAATCGTTTGGAATTCGAAGAACGAAATCTCAGAAAAGAAAAGAAAGAAATCGCCGCTTACGAGGCATTAGAAAGAACCAAAATTCCACTCACTTAAAATGGATTTTATTTCCGGAATTTATTTTTTTTCCAAAAATACTCGAAACATACTTAAGACAGAAGCCTCTGACTAGTCAAGCTTTATTATATCTGTTATTTATTTATTATATATATATATTTTTTTTGAAGTATTGTGATCAATTTTATTATAATTATTGTTTTTTTTTTTTAAATATATACAGCATACATATTATGAAATATATCGAATTTTAACAAAAATATTTTAACTGAAACACAGTAAACCAAAGGTGACGAAATAATAATTAGATAAAAATCAAATAATTAGTAAATTTATATTTGTACATAATTAATAAAAATATTATAGAAATTATTTGTTTTATTTGTAAATATTTATATATATATATATTAGTATAATTTTTGTTCATTACATTTTTTTAAAAAATGTAGTGATATTTTAAAAATGCCTTGTTCTTAATTGTTATTATTATCTAAGGCCAGTTTTTTCAGTTCTAGATAAATTATCTGACGTATAATAATTTATTATATACACCATTATCAAAAAAAATTGTAACAAGTATTTTTAATTTATATTTATTATACAAGTATCTGAGAATGAAAAAACTGAATTTAATTTTAAATTAATCGCATTTATATATCGAATAACTGATGTTAAATTTATTGTCAACATAGTTTTTTTTAATATAATGCTATTTAAAAAATATGGTTTTTATTTATTTTTTATCTGAAACAAAAATTATGTGTGATCTGCCAAAAGGAACCTTATTCGGATCTAAGTTGCACAATTATTATAGATTTTTGCATCAAATGTTATTAATCAAGGTAAGTATAATAAAATATTTATTTTTATGATAATTTATTTAAAATAAATACTTACAATAAATATAATTAAATAAATTAACTACGTTTAAATAAATAAATAAATATTAAAACTATTATAAATATAAATTAATTACGTTATAATTCTTACCCTTCCTCGTCAAGTCTTGTAAGTTTTTATTTATTTTTGAGAAAATTGTACTATAATTTTTTTTAATCACTTTTTAACTCACGTTTTAATAGATTATAAAAATTAAATGACTCAATATAAAAAAAAAACTTTGAGCTATCATAAGCGCTTTGGAGAAAACAGTTTTTGTTTTATTCTAAAGAAAAATTCTACTTAAATAAATCATGTTGTATTTAATAATTACAATTTAATCTATGAATTGAATAAAATATTTTCCTTGTTTTGAAAGATTGTAAATAAACAACTAATTACAATTATTTTGCATTAACTTTGTAAATAAAAATTACAATTATTGGAATATGTTTAAATATTTAGTGGTGTGATTTTAATTATCAGAGTTTTGATGACTTTTCAAAATTCGATTACTAATTTTAGTGGAAAGATAAGAAATAATTATTGTTTTAATAGATTTTTATCAGTTAATTAATACTATTTATACAATTTCTTATAATTCTCATAAAATATTTAGATTGAATGATTGATTTATAACATCAAATTTAATTTAAGTTCATATATTAAAATTACCGGATTTTTAGATGTATTTCTTACGGAAATTATGCTGTCAAAATATTTTTGAATTAAATTAAGTCACAAAATACAACGTATGTACATAGTTATGTCCTTATTACACATAAAATTTATGTACATAAGTTTATGTAATTTTTGAACTCGTATTTCGTAAACGAAACAAATAAAAAAGTCATATTTTTGTTAAAAATTGAATTCTCTTGCGCTCATGACCGCTTCGTAACATTTTACGATTTTGTTTTTTCGTGCTTTTTCGTTTTTACAATTTCAACAAATAATCACTGCGTGGTAGCTCGACCCGTGTATCCCGTATTATCTCGTCCGGATGCTGTTGAAAATCGTCGTGAATGATCTCGCACTAATCTATCGATAGATTTCTCCGAAACATTACCAACAACCGCTGAATGAAGCCGTGTTGCTAGGTAGCACATTATGAACGCCGACAGAAATAAAAGACATCCCAAAATTGCTGCGATTGTTAAGAATGTGTTGCAAGAACTTTCCAGTACTGAGGTTCGATGATAGAATTCTGTAATTACACACAATAAATATTAATCACTAATTAATATTTGAATAATAAACGACTTGACTTGACGACTGAATGTAATGTATTTATTGATGGTGTACGTTTAGAGTAGATAAATGAATTTGTATATTTGTGTAGTTTATTAATTACAAATTTTATTTTATTTTTTTATATAAACTAATAATTTAAAAATAAAAATAAAGATCTTGTTTAAAAAATTTTTGAAACCAAATAATTTCGTAACTGAACAACAAAATTAAATCTAGCATTGCTGATTATTATTAGAGTGTAACTTTATAATAATTATCAGATAATTAATAAGTTCTAAATAGGATATATAAATATAAATAGATACTAATGTTTATATTAACACTACTTTTATTTTGATTTGTATATCATCAACTAAAAGGTCAGATTTTCAAATCATATTTTGTGTCCATTTCAACGAATAAAAAGTAACATTTGAACCCGAATATATTACTTACCACCTGGCATAAGAACAGTATATTCAATATTTTCTTTAAACTTCGTAAACTGTTGGCTATCATTATATTTATGAGTGTAAGCTTCTGCCCTGGGTTTGCCACTGTGCGACATTGCAAGTTCACGTCGTTTTCTTCCATGACCTGACGGTTCAAAAAGGTCCAGACAAAAGTCTGGTTGACAGTCTGCAGCATCCATACAAGCCTTGATTTGTGAATGAATCCAAAGTGTTGAGCGTTCTTTCATGGTACTAAGGAGGAACGCTTCGAAATCGAGAAAGACTTCATTGTGACGATCACGGTATCTTGCAGGCTGATGCGGAATTATTGAGGCAAAGTCGCGGTTGCGGCAGCTAGAAATACGTTGATTTTGTAAATAATTTTTAATGTATTTTATGAATACCCATTTTTTGGGTACCTACTTTGAGTAATTTTTCTAGGAATATAAATGTTTCCAAAGAAGCTCAAATAAAACTATGAATAGATCACTTTATCTCATTTTTGTAAAATTTTGACAATATACATAGATATGTATATACGATATTCAAAATGTTTAATTATTACAATAATAATATATTTTTATCTCATACTTAAACACAAAATTACATAAATGTTTGTAGATAAAATTATTGATTACATTAGTAACATTCTTGACATCTGATACATATTTACAATATTCTCTAGACATATATGTACATATTTAATTCTAGAATAATCTATTACAGAAAAATACATGACAAGAATAAATTAAATATTAACTTTTCTAAATATAAAACTAATTTATAAATATGAATACAATGATAACACGAATTCAGTTCAATAAGATATTGCTAAAAACAAGAAAAGTATTTAAAAAATCTCGAATTAATAATCGCTATATCAATTTCAATAAATTATAGTATAAAAACTGGTTTTATTTTTAGTAAAATTTACAATTTACTATCAGTTCTTCTGTGACGTAAATAATTAATTTAAAATTCTGATAAACGTGTTTCCACGTCATTACACGTTGCTATAGTAAAGTGAGTAAAGTAAGCAAATTTATTTTTTGTTATCTGAACAAATGTTAAACATTTGAGAAAAATCTTCCGTTATTTATAATATAAAATAAATTTATATTTAATCACAAATGTCAAATGTGACTACAAACATGTTTAAAATATCCGTAAATTATATTGAAATCATTGAAATTTATTATGGCTTGGTGGTATGATTTCTGTTATCAATTTTTTTAACGGAAATAACATGAATCATGCATGTTTTTATCATCGTCTGTCTGTCATTCATTATTATATTCTCATTAATAATTATTTGTTATTAAAAAAAAAAAACAATCTTAAACATTTTTGTTTTATCTTTATTATATGGTACGATCTTTCGTAGTAAAAATGATGTATATCAAATCTGATAAAATGTTATGATAATGTAAGTAACTGTTTTAAATAAATTAAGTAGTTTGATTTTATTTATATTTTATGTTTTGAAAAATATTTAAAATTATATCAATATTTATTTGTTTTTATTGTATGAAATGGTATAGATATGATAAAAGAGATTATTTTGTTTAAAAGATTTTTAAATTCTATTCTTACAATTGAATTTTTTTAACTGAACGTTAAACCAAATGTTTTAATTATTTAATATGAGTTCTAAAAGATATTTCAATATTTTATTTATTTTTAATTTGAAAACATATATTTAAGAGTATATTTAAAAGAAATATTTTATTTTAATTTATATTTTAATTAAAATATACAACAAAATAATTATATTCAAATTACACGCGCAATTAAAAACAATCACATAAATAAATAGAACATAATAAGTAAGTCCGTTAAAACATTTCCGAGTACATTAGCATCCAAAATTCGCGTTTTTTTAATCTCATTTTTGTATCTGTTGCCATGGAGACAATGGGCGGAATTTGTAAATAGTATTATTAATAATTATATGCGGTGAAAAATTGAGGGCAAATTGTAGCAGTAAAAAATTGTGACAGGGCGAAAAATATTCTGAATACGATAGCCTACATCACGAGATTTGAAACGAGCTATACCAAACGAAAATATTTTCTCCAACAAATCATGCAAACTTATTTACTAATCAACTTTTTAAGAAAAGTTAAAATTTAAAAATTTTTACTTACCCATCCTTGACAAGCGCCACACTTCCAATCATATGTGGATCATCTGGATCGGGACTGACAGTCACCTCCATCAGTTTCACATACTTCCAAGCCGAATCGGGATTAATTCTCGCCCGCAACTGTAACTTGGTGCCAATTGGTACCGCTTGATCAACGGGCAGCTCGCTGCTCGTCTGATTGGTGATCCTTGCAGCGGGTGCTTCTTTGTACAATGCGACTTCGTATTCTAATCGACCGGGTGTTTCTTCCACTACACCAGAAACTCGGGCACCGTGCGGAAAACTTCCCGCAAAACCTGCAGCTTTATTTTCGATTACGGTCGGTTCGGGTGGTTTGCACATGATGATGAGCTCTTGGTCGGATTGCATTACAACGCCGGGGAATTGAGGGAACCAGATTCGTACGTGGACGAAGCCCTGTGAAGTTGAAGTTTGAAGATGTTTTGTAAAGAAATTTGGTATATGTAGAGACAGAGACACACAGAGAGAGAGAGAGAGAAATGTTTACATGTTTGTACAATTATTATACATTGTAAAAAAATAGTGAAATTACAAAAAAATAGTAGTAAAATTTTACTATAAAAATCTGTAATTTTATTTGACTATAAATATTCTGTATTTCTACTCCAAAATTCTCTATTTTTTACATAATTCGTAATAATCTCATAAAGTAAGTAAAAAATGACCTAATAAGTATGTAAAATTGCTTACTTTCTCTCTATTTCGTATCTATTTTACTAATAATATCTTTTACTACATTTATTTTAGGCTAATTTTATTCCTTTTCCGTACATTTCTATTACAACTCCCCCTCCCTTTCGCTCGGATATAAACACTGATCATAAGCACGGATAATTCAGTCCTGCTTAGTATATATGTTATCCTTTATGTTACAGAGTATAATTGGTTGTCTAATTTTAGGCATATTATAAAGATGAAATATATAGGTATAATAATGATATAATTTATTTTTTATGAAATATCAATATCTGACTAACATATTTTGTAGATTATGACTACATAATACATATAAGTATCAAACAAAGATGACTTTATAATGTTGATAGAATAATGGAGCTTAAAAAATCATTTTTTCAATGATTAATATTTATTAAATAAAAGATATTTCATAATATTTTTTGTTTTTATAATATATAAACCTAAATAATCGTTTTCTGCAGTTAGATTTCATACTTCAAAGAACAAAATGGGACAACCCCATTAAACTTACGTCTTGTCAAAAATTTTGATTCATATATATTGATTACTTTTTAAAATTTTTTTTTTTTTAAAACTGACTTGTACTTTACAAATTATTTAATAACATTACTTACTATTATTTTTTTCTCAAATATTAAATACGAGATCTATTTTAAAATTGATTTTAACTAATATCGATTTTAAGACAACACCGAAAAACCGAGTTTGTAATATCAGCCTATATCTTTAAATCTGTATAAATCTCCAACTAATTTATCTCTATAAGCTGCATTATATAAAAATCAATAACTTACATTGCGTTTAAGCACTCCACACCTAGAAAAATCGGTAATCTTCAAGTGATACATAAGCCCGCTTGAATCCATGCGATCTGGTCGGATCTGGCACGCTGGATCCGATTCCGGGTCGGCGCCACGATCGTCCGCAAATAATGGTGAACCTTTAAATCCTTCCGGTTTTTTCAAACGGGCAATTATTGAGTCTCGATTCACCGATGACGATGATAAAGCTGGTGCATTAGTCGCCAAGCTGGACGCAAACGTACATTGGATATCCGTCACTGTAACAAAAGTTAAATAAATTAAACATATTTCTTTATATGGTGTTTTATTAAATAAAGATTTACAAATTAAACAATATACAGTGTTTACTAAAAAGTCTGTACAATATAGGAAAAATTTTATTATTTGTTTTTTGAAAATTATAATTACGGCATTTTTTTAGTTTTTAAATAAAAATAATATTATAAAAATAATTTTATAAAAAATCCCAAAACCACACTTAATTAAAATAAAGCTAAATACGTATTTCGGAAGCTAAGCTTCCATCTTCAGTAGCAAATAAATTTACAAAAATCTTACCTGTGATCCTTACTGAGTGACCTTTGACAAGTGCTTAAGTGTTCATGTACTAGGATCACAGGTAAGATTTTTGTAAATTTATTTGCTACTGAAGATGGAAGCTTAGCTTCCGAAATACGTATTTAGCTTTATTTTAATTAAGTGTGGTTTTGGGATTTTTTATAAAATTATTTTTATAATATTATTTTTATTTAAATTTCGCCACAGTAGATCATTTTCTAATCTTTTATTTTTAGTTTTTGTTTGAAAACTAAGTGACCTAACTGGAAGTACTGATATCACTTTTATTACAGATCAAATTAAACAATAATGAAAAATAAATAATTAGTAATAAACGGAATTCAGTCTTTTATATATTTTTATAAACTACTAAGCCAATGTTTCGGCAATCACTATTGCCTTCTTCAGGGCTAGCAGAATATTCTAGTTGATTTTACATGTAACGCAAATATACATTATTTGATCAGTAAATTTACCATAAAACCATTTAACCAACAACAAAAAACGAACATCGCAAAACCGCAATTGTTTTCTTGTTTGGGGTTTTTTCATCCGTGTGAAGTGGGCTAATATGCCAATGATAAAATTATGAATAATACTATTTACAATTCTGCCCATTGTCTCCATGGCAACAGATACAAAGATGAGATTAAAAAAACGCGAAATTCGGATGCTAATGTACTCGGAAATTTTTTAATGGACTTACTTATTATGTTCTATTTATTTATGTGATTGTTTTTAATTGCGCGTGTAATTTGATTTTTTTTTGTGTGTAATGCATGATTTACAGTTTTTAATTGAAGTATAACTGAATTGTAAATTAATTTTTTGGTTATTAAAATTAAAATAATGTTAATTTAAATATGTGTTTCTTTCTAAATTGCTTTATAAATGCTCATTTAGAATTTATAAATAGTTTGTTAATATTCATTTTCTAACAGTAACTGTAACAATTGACTATTATATTAGAAATTCATATTTTATTTAATTTTTATTTAATCTTTTGAAAATATTTAATAAACATTTTGAAGTTAATCGTTTTTGTTTAACACCATAAATTATTGTTATTATTATTATTTGTTAAATCTTTATGGTGTTAAATCAAACATAATTTTCTGTATGATATTTATTTTTATTTTTATTTATTTTTTTTAAATTGACGATATTTTATATACCTTATGATTTTATATTACTTTGTACAGAAAAATGTACATGTATTCATTTTACTTTCACTTGTAGTTTTCTGGTTCGATCTGATGATAAATTTAAAATATTCCAAATCGTTTATCAATTAAAGATTATTCTGAACAGTGTAGTTCTTGGCTTTTATTGTTTTTAAATAAACCCTTACACTTTTTCTTCATGATAAAACTAGTATAGTTATATTGTACAAATTGGTGCATAATGTCGTAGCTTACTTGAAAAACTTAATTTTTCAGTTCCAAGACTTTCATCTCGTTTTATTGTAATTCTTCGAGAACAAATATTTTATAAAAGACACCAAACAACATAATATGCAGAAGTTTTAACAATTGTTTATTTGATTTTGATATTTTTCATGAAAATTTGCATTCACTAATTAATAGCTTAAATAATTAAGCTAGTAAAATAATATATATTTGTATAAGTATTAATATTATTGTTTATTAATTGATTTGTCATTTTTTTAAATATATCTTGTCCAGTAATTGGTTGTATAACTATTGGGTAATAATGTCATTATTATTATAATTTAACTGCACTTGGGCTATCTCAATTTAATTATGATATTTTATAATAAATACTGATCATTTATTTAAAATACTGACCAAATAAACAAAAGCGATAATTTGTTAAGTTTAACTTTGCCAGCAATCTACAGAATATATAAATAAACAATTTTTGAACAAAAAAATAATAATTCCAAAAACCGGGTTAAGAATGAAAACGATAAACAAATTCATTATCGTAATTTATAAATATCGCAAACATATGGCGTACGATAGACCTACATAAGCATTCGCAGATTCGTTCATATATATATATTCAAGCAAGATTTAAATTATCTTTACATAAGTAGGTTAGATAAAGTAAAGATGCAGGAGAGAGACGGACTTTATAACAAACTGCAGGGACATTTTTCGTCGCGCTGGACATTCAAAGCATTCACTTACTTCACTTGGATACGCCTGTTCGATTCCTAGTAAACTAACCATAGATTTATTGAGCATACCTAACGGTTCTTCTCCTTGTTTTTTAACATTACAATTTATTTATTGTTCATTTCATTTTTGCAAATATTTTTTCACTTGTTTTATATCGTTTCGGGGCGTGTACAGACGGCTTACATTATTTCTGGAGCATGTCGGATATACTTACTCGTATTATATACCTAATACGCGGACTTGTTGATATGCATTTTATATTGTTTTAAAATACAATATATCTATGTAGATGAGGTGTGTTTCTTCAGTGGTGTGCCGTGACATTTGATGGTCGGTTTATATTTCACATACAAATATTTTATTATTAGGTATTATTAAAATACTTACACTCTAAAAAAAAATAGCAAAATTATAGAAAATAGTAGTAAAATTTTACTATAAAAAGATCTATAATTTTATTTTGCCATAAATATTCTCTATATCTACCTTAAAATTCTGTAATTTTTACATAATTCATAATAATCACATAAAGTAAATAAAAATGACCTAATAAGTATGTAAAATTGCTTACTTTCTGCAAATTGCATCCACATACTTAATGTAGAATTACATATCGTTGGTATAACTTCTTAAATTATGTAAAATTAAAGCTTGCATATTAATATTTGAAATAATTTATCAAAATAATGAGACTTAGTACATATTTTGTGTAATAATACTAATAAAATATTTTAAGTGTAATTTATTCATTTCAAAATACATCTCTTATGTAAATTTAGAAATGTATGTAATTATACCAACAATAATATTACAGAACTAAACAAATTTTATTTATTTATAGAAAATTTCCGACAGTAAATTCATTGAAGTTCTGTAAATTTACTAAAAGAAATTTTACTAAAAAAAAACTGTAATGTTACATACATTTGTACTTTTTCATTCCGTTGGTAATATCATATTACATGTTTGTAATAGTTCTGATATTATGTATTTTTAAACAATTATTTAAAATTATAGCAGTTGAGTAATTATACCTAGAAATATTGGGCATCATAATGTCTTATGGTTTGTAGGTAAAATTTTATATTTTTTTTTATAGTGTATATCTTATCATCAAAGATGTTTGTCGGTTTTCTCTCCACCAGAGTTGTCCTCTGAGCAACCGATGCGTTGCGAAAAAAGCACGGCATTGTTTAAGAGGTAACACTTTAAAATTTTCAAAAAAGCTCGTGAAAGAGTTTGTGCCACACTCTTTTGTGTACATCGCGTAATTGTGTATGTATGTTATGTATATAAGTATAAAGCTACTACTTTACATTTTACAAAATTTTTAGTATAAGTACAATTTAAATTGAGAATTTTTCTAATAATTAGATACGCTACCACTAGACTACAACCGTCTGTAAATCAGTAATAATTAATTAGAATTTGATCGTTTCAAATACGTCCTCGTTAATATAAATATCTTGTAGCAGTAAATAGATAAAAATTCATGAAATAGCAAAATATAAGAATAGAAAAGTTTACTTTCACTTTTGGTCGAAAAAAACAAAATAATTAACTTTTAATGTGTTTATTTTTTGGTTGCTACTTTAATAATAGTCCATGCCTGCGGCACTAGTTCTTCGTTGTATATGGAAACAAAATCATATATAAAGACCAAAAATATTGATGACAGGCAGTTCCAGTTCTAGTTCTTGATTTGTTGACGAGTCAATCAGTTTACTATTGATTAGTGTTAAGTATAGTTTGAGCCAGTCTTATCTGAAGCACTGAAAAAAATGAATTTTGTATCGTAAGTTTAACTTTTATTTTTTATTATTATGATGTTAACGTAAAATTATTATTTTATAATAATTTTACAATTGTTCTTGTTTATTCTAAAACTCTAGTTTTGTTACAATCAATGTTTTTCTCTTAAATTTCAACTAATGCTTATTTTTTTTAAAGTTGTTTGTAATTGATTTTTGTCAATTATATGTAAAACAATAATAATTTATTTTGTAAAACAATTTATACAACAATTTTACTTGTTTTTATTGTTTCTTGTATATTTCTTTATATATTTAATATTTATATATTTAATAAAATTAATTAAGCTTATTCTGGTGTTTCTTCGTTCATTCCACGTTACCAAACTACCTAATTATTGTTAACTTATAATTCCCATCCCTTCTCCGGTTTGAGAATTATTACACTGGTGGCAGCAGGTGAGATAAGGACATTCCAGTTTCCTTACCCAGAATAAGCTTATTGTTATTGTAATTTTTGTCTTTTTTTTTGAAAAATTTGTAGTATAAATTATTATTGTTATTCATTTATTTATTTATTTATTTTAACAACAAGAAAAATATGCAAGACAATACTGCAACTGTGTCAAATATAACTCAAGCAACTTCTGTCATGGGCTTAGTTAGTAGAATCAGATCATTTAGTGGTAGTGTACCAGAGTATTCTATTAAAGAATTTATTGAACAAGTATAGTATATTAGTAAAATTGGTAATTGGACTCCGGACACTACAATAACTATCGCAAAAATATGTACAGAAGGAGAAGCGCGTATATTTATTTCAAATGACCCTCTGGCAAAATCAGCTACGTCATGGGAAACGTTTAGGCAGTCACTCATTAATCGTTTTACACCGAAAACTACGCCACACGAAGTGTCGCGTAGCTTTCAGCGTTGTTATCAACGAACGGGTGAAAATATTGAGTCATATGTAAATAGATTAAGAATTTTAAGCGCTAGATTATTTTCAATACCAGAAGACGTAACTGAGCAACGCGCTGTTGAAAATATTCTTGATCAACGTTTATTAGAGCAATTCCTAGAAGGATTGTTACCTAATTTACGTAGAACTGTTTTATTGAGTGACCCCAAAACGTTTTCCGATGGCATAAATGCAGCCACAAAAGCTGCACAAGTCGAAAGAATAATGAGTTCATATGATAATTTGTCGGGTTCAGATGAATTAGTTATGCAAGTATTAGAAAAATTAAGCACTAATCAATATAGTAATAATCGTCAAAATTTTAACAGTCAAGTAAATAACCATAAAGATTTCAGAAACAACAAACAAAATTTTAAATATAATCAAAATTATAACTTTAACAACAATAATTCTAAATTTCGTACAAACCAAAATACAAATACAGGCCAAAATAAGTTTCATGACAGAATGTGTTTTAAATGTGAAAAAATGGGACATATAGCTAGGTATTGCAGAACAAAAATTAAATCAAATCAAGTAACAGATAATAAAAATTGTACAAGATGTAATAAAACAGGTCATACTATAGCAGATTGTAAAGTAAAATTAATAAATAATAATACGGAGCCTTTAAACTCGAACTTGCCGTCGGCGTAGACTCCAACCGTAACGGCATAAACAACTTAATCAAATTAAACCGCACTCTAATAGCTCCCAATAATAAAATTTGCAATTCAGTTTTTTTAAAAATCGGTGAAAAAAATTATTCATTTCTAATTGATACTGGAGCAGCGGTTAGTTTAATTAAGTCAAGTTCTATAAAGGGGTTAAAACTTCAAGATATAGAGAAGAACAGAAGCATAGTTGACATATCAGGTCAAAAATTGCCAGTAATGGGCACCGCGGTACTCGATATTAGTCTCGATTGTGGTATTAAAACACACGAATTTGTTGTGTGTGGTAACAGCCTATCATTGCAAACGGATGGCTTGATCGGCAATGATTTCTTAAGAAAATTCAAGGCCGATATCAAGTACAGTGAACAAAAAATAATTTTAGGCAAGAGTGAGTTACAGATTTTAGCGGTTCAGGCAGTGAAAGGAGAAAATATAGTGTCAAATAAGGAACCATCATCAACGGCTGCAGAAGTTAAACAAGACGATGACGTGGAAATTCCTACGGAATCCCTAAGTATGATTCGGCTGAAGGAAGATTTGGAGCTACCACCAAGAAGCGAAGCTGTCTGTGTTTGCTTCAAGGAGAATGCAGGGCTGGGTGATGTGTTAGTTGAACCTGTCGAGATCAAATAAGGAACCATCATCAACGGCTGCAGAAGTTAAACAAGACGATGACGTGGAAATTCCTACGGAATCCCTAAGTATGATTCGGCTGAAGGAAGATTTGGAGCTACCACCAAGAAGCGAAGTTGTCTGTGTTTGCTTCAAGGAGAATGCAGGGCTGGGTGATGTGTTAGTTGAACCTGTCGAGATCCTTCCACAAGGGGTAACAACTGCTAGAGTTGTTATCAGAAATGAGAAAGAGGTACCGGTAAATCTTCGAGAACAATTAGAAGTTTTGGATTTCTTTGACCAAATGCTGGACCAGATTAAACAGATTTTAATTTGGGCAAGGACCTTGAAATATCGCTGGTAACTATGCTAAACAATATAGTAAGAAAAGAAACTATTATTATATCAAAGACATTTATATATTTTATGATATAGCGGCAGTACATGCCGCATATTTTAACCATACTTTAAGACTTTTTGTAGAGATCCCATTAAAGGCACCAAATCGATATTTTACGGTATATCGTGTACTACCATTACCCTACGACTCGGGGAAGGAAAATACAAAGCTGCATATTTCATCCGACTATCCATATCTAGCCATTTCGGGAGATGGACAATACTACCTAGAATTAAACACTGAAGATATGATCATCTGCAAACCTGGATTAATTAAAGTGTGCCCGCCTTTAAAGCCCATAAGAAAAATATCAGAATTAACCTGCCTCTCAGCATTATTTATTGGTAACACCGAGCAAGTGACAGCGTTATGTAAACACATTATTTCGCAGAACCAGCAATCAGTTTTATACCGAGCGAAAAATAGCAATTCTTGGATATACAGCGTTAAGCGAGATCTACTAGTATATAACTGCCCAAGTGAAATGGATCACCATAAATTTAATACTACAAGTCGCATCATAACGGGGACAGGAATCCTGAATATACCAGCGCCGTGCAGAGTCCATGGTCCGAACTACCTACTGTTACCACACTCAATAACACAATCACAGATCAACAGCAATAGTCTAGGCATCATTATTCCACCTCTTCTGCAAAACATACAGTTCACCGCCAATTTCACCCAATATAATGAAACAACCGACGAAATTCGAGAACTAATTTCCAAAATCCACGTGGAAAAATTAAAAGAAGGAATCTCCGTCGAAGATTGGGCAAAACACGTAAGAGAGCTAAGAGATACAAAAACTAATAAAATTATATACTCAATTAGCATAAGTAGCATATTTTTTGTTTTTTTGGTAATAGTAATAATAATCTTAGTTATTAAATGTAAAAAATTTAAATCAAAACGCACTATTAAGAAACAGAATAAAAACGTAAACTTAGAGCTTCCAACTTATAGTGGGAGAGTAATAGAGGCTAATGCTCCTCTTATGGCTCAACGTAATCAAATATTTTAATGATGTGCACAATAGCATTCGGATGCCAGGGTCGAAATGATGCTCGACTTAGGAATTTGGCACTCCTATCCTATGGTAGCCAACAAATGTTTCAGGAACTCTAGTAAAAAGTAATCTTTGTTTAAAATTTTATTGAAAGTATAATTTCTTTCGTTATTCTAATTAGCTGTTCAGATAGTTTAATTATAAAAATTATAGATGATTCCTGAAACCTTTGTGTAGTTAATTAAGCTTAAATTAAATTAAAAAAAAAAAAAAAAAAAAAATAGTTAACTATTAGATAAATTAGCTCATTAAGATATTTCAGATAAGTTTGGCAAAAATAATAAATAATCAAAAAAAAAAAAAAAAATGATGATATGGCAAAAAAAAATATGACTTTGTGTCCATTGCAACTAAGTGCATAAGTGCGAGATATATATATATAGAAAAAAAAAGCAACACACATTAAAAACAAATCTAATCTATATCTTCTAGAATTTTCAGTTCTATATAACTGCTCTACTCCTCAACCACTAAAGTAAGATGGACCAAAAAAAAAAAAATATATATATGTATATATATATATTTGGCCTGTTGTAGACCTCAAAGAAATGGATGTCATCGTATAATTAGTTTAAAAGAAGCAACTATAACCAAACATAGATGGTGTTACTTCATCTGATTCACACATCCATTGAGGGATATGTTGCATCGTAAGGGGTGAGGAAGTTGTAGCAGTAAATAGATAAAAATTCATGAAATAGCAAAATATAAGAATAGAAAAGTTTACTTTCACTTTTGGTCGAAAAAAACAAAATAATTAACTTTTAATGTGTTTATTTTTTGGTTGCTACTTTAATAATAGTCCATGCCTGCGGCACTAGTTCTTCGTTGTATATGGAAACAAAATCATATATAAAGACCAAAAATATTGATGACAGGCAGTTCCAGTTCTAGTTCTTGATTTGTTGACGAGTCAATCAGTTTACTATTGATTAGTGTTAAGTATAGTTTGAGCCAGTCTTATCTGAAGCACTGAAAAAAATGAATTTTGTATCGTAAGTTTAACTTTTATTTTTTATTATTATGATGTTAACGTAAAATTATTATTTTATAATAATTTTACAATTGTTCTTGTTTATTCTAAAACTCTAGTTTTGTTACAATCAATGTTTTTCTCTTAAATTTCAACTAATGCTTATTTTTTTTAAAGTTGTTTGTAATTGATTTTTGTCAATTATATGTAAAACAATAATAATTTATTTTGTAAAACAATTTATACAACAATTTTACTTGTTTTTATTGTTTCTTGTATATTTCTTTATATATTTAATATTTATATATTTAATAAAATTAATTAAGCTTATTCTGGTGTTTCTTCGTTCATTCCACGTTACCAAACTACCTAATTATTGTTAACTTATAATTCCCATCCCTTCTCCGGTTTGAGAATTATTACAATCTATACGCATCAATAAACAAATTGGAATATAATCTATAGAATATTTTTCGAACTCAATTCCAGAAACTTACAATTAAAATGCATTTCATAAAAATCTGATATAATTTATTACTAATACACTCGTACAGGTGAATGCGTTCACGCGGCGATTCACGTGCTGAACGCGTAATATAATAAACAGACTTATCTTCGTTCGCAATCAAGGTCACAAGACTTGTACGGAACTCCTTGTATATTTATTGCGGATTAACGTAATCCGTATTAACTCTTTAACTTGAAAACGGATCATTGAGTAATAACATTGTAAAAAATAAAAAATAAAACAGAAATAAGCGGTCAGTAAGTAAGTCAGATGCTCTTAGCCAGTGTGACGTCGTCATTCAAGTGCCTTGTCACGATTCTTCTGTATAATTTATATTAAATCTGTAATCGCTATAATATGGCATAAATTACAGAGTAACAGATTTTGTAAGCCGATTCAGTTAGTTGGTATGTAAATGGAATAGGTAATAATATTTACCTATTTATTATTAAATAATTATATATAATTTTATTTATAAATTAAGATGTTTTGAATACATGAAATATTGTGTATAATATGTACAAGATTTATTATATAATTTATTAGTATTTGTTCTGTAAAATGGGACATAATAAATATTTGAAATTGTTCAAGTTTTATTCTGATAAATCCAATAATTTTATAAGTTGCTAGAGTCATATTTTCTATTTTAAATTATCGAAGGAAAATTATTGTCAATTGTTGCGAGTACAATTGTATTGCATAGTATGAATCAAATCACATAAATTTTGTATATTTTATCGAATTAGCGGAAAGAAAAAAAGCGGACACAAATAAATTATACTTTTAAAATGCGTTTTTACCGACTGTCATATCACATATGATAAGGCAGGTATTGGAATCGTACCAAAACATAATATAAGAACTAATTAGGCTTATAACCACTGAAATATAGTAATAACTGGAATGTGCACTGCCTATGTGTTCTAGTAGCGCCAATGCGAGCCGAGAGAGATAGGAGATACGTGGTATCTCTATCACTGTCTTACACTTCTGCGCATTTGAAATTCAAATGCGATTTCTTGCGGTAAAAATGCGACAATCTTATGTTGTTGCATATTAAATTGTAGCTAAATGCATCGGCTAAACGATACGTAATGAGATTTTATTGGGGAATTCCTCTATAAAAGGTATTTTTATCATTTTTGATATATTAATTTGACATTTGACAATTAGATTCTTTTTTTTCATTGCTATCTAAGTTATCATGTAGTAGCAATGCTACGCCATTAGAAAGACAAAGACGCGAATACCACGTATCTCCTATCTCTCTCGGCTTGCATTTGAGCGGCCAGTGCGCGTTCCAGTTATTACTATATTTCAGTGCTTATAACACGAATCAACTGTTTTAGCTTGATGTCGGTCTGTGGACACGGATTATTATAAAATTTCATATTTAAGCTTCGGAGGTGAATATTTCAATTTGATCAATTTCTGATAAAGATCTGCCAACCGAAAGTGTTAATTTACTAATGTCACATTTCGGAAAAATTTATTTAACAAAAGTTGCCAAACAAGTTATAACTAATAAATTTTATTTGGAACATTTTTCGATGCAATTAAATATTTTTTTATATTTTTTCATATATTTTTATGATGTATATAATTCTGTAACAACAGTAGTTGTTTTTATAAAAAAAAATTGGTTTTTTTTAATTAATATTTTATAAATTTTATTACTTATTTAATTACTTAGTAATTTGTTTCTATGTTCTGTTTATTTATTGTATATGTCATTTATATCATTTTTCCGGATGTTTATATACGTAGAGTACGTCGAAACGTTGATTATTAATAAAAAAAATTTTTTTTTTTATTATCATCTTACTAAAGCTCATCTTATACCATTATTTTAATTAATAATTATTACCATCTTACTAAAACACACTATATATCATTATTTTTATTAATAACACCAATTAATTCTAAATTAAATAATAATTAAAATTTTTTTATTCTCATATTCATTGTATATATAACATATAAAAATGATTAATGCTTTGTCAACGTTTTCATACAATAAATTTAATTTAATTTCATAAAAACGTGCTAATTAATTGTATCACTTAATTAAACATACTGTATAAGATATAATTATATAAATAGAAAACTGTTATAAATTTTATATACGTATATAAATGTTAATTAAAATAAAAGTTTAATGTTACAGAAATGTCATATTATTATAACACATAATATAAAGTACTGCTTTATTAGTTCAGCGAAGAATTTACAGACATTTGGTATAACTGTATACAAGAATCTTGCTAATTAATTAAAAAATATTTTAGTTTTATTTTTAAAAGAAAGTGTGCCAAGATATGCAGTAATAGTTTTTTTTTTGTAAATAAAACAGTTTTTACAAAATTAAAACTTACTTTTACTAAAACTAAAAAAATCTTTGAAAAAAATATAAACAAATTTAAGAATGATTTAAAAATAAATGGGTGTAAAAATAAAATAAAATAAAAATATGATTTGATAATGAAAATTGTCAGTTTGCAGTTATTATTAAAATTTTGCCCTGAATGTTGAAACATTTTTGTTAAATATAATGGCTCGTTAAAATAATTTTTTTTAAATACATAGAAAGATTTCTTACGGAATCTAAGAATTTTTATTTTAACGAACTATTATATTTAACGAAAATGTTTCAGCATACTATGACTATAAAAATATTTCTATAAATTAGTATAAATTTTAAAATATATAAAATTAAAATCTTACCGTCATAATCTTGTCCATATGTGATTATCTGTAACAAAAAATATATAAATAAATACGAATAATTTAATCATATTAAGGTTATAAACAATTACAAATTTGATGGTAATCTTAAAAAAAATACTATTAAATTAAAAATATTAGATAAATGGCGCCATATTATTGATGATATTATCTTTAAATACATGTTAATAATTTTTAATTATTAATGTTATCAATTTTGAAATTATTATTACTTAATGTTAATACTATATCTAATAATTTATCTTGGTATACAATTTTTATTAATAAAAATGGATAAAGTTTTTCCAACATTTTTAACGATTGTCATATCACATATACTAAGGGAGTTATTGTAATCATACTAAATTTGACATATCGAAATTTCACAGATAAATACAAATTAGGCTTATAGTAACATAAATCAACTGTTTTTAGCGTGATGTCGGTCTGTGGACACAAGTAGTGCAAATTCGGCTGAATTGTTATAAAATTTCATATTTAAGCTTTGAATATGAATAATTTGATCAACTTTTGGTAAAGATCTGCCAACTGGAAGTGATAATTTACTGATGTCACTTTTTACGTTTGTTTTACGAATATGTCGCAATTATTTAACAAAAGTTGCTAAACATATTATAACTAATAACTTTTATTTCAAACATTTTTCGATACGGCTAAATAATTTTTTATATTTTTATGATATACAATATAATTATGTAAATAGATGGAATATTTATGTCAAGACAGTTTTGTTTTTAGTTACCATGACTACAGTAGTTGTTATATAAATTTTTCTACGACATCAGATTTTTGTTATATATACATTTTGTTTCGCCAATTTTTAGCGACGCACTGATACTTAATTCTGATAACATTTCAAAATTGTTCGGGGTCACTAAAGACATATTAACAAGACTTTAAAATAACAGTTTAAATAAATACCTATTAAATTACTAAAATATTAAAAATAAACGCCAACAAATATAATAATCTATAATGACACCTGTAAAAGTCAAATTTACTTCATTTATCTGTTACAAAAACAGTAAAAATAAACAGTAAAATAAAGATCATAATCTGTCGTAAATTAATAAATTAAATTTAACTACCAAATAAATAAACAGTTAGTTAACTATCCATTATCATATTTTAACCTATATTATAAAACTTAAAAAAATCTGTAACCCAATATTTTAACTTATTACTATTATTATCACAATTATAAACAAATTGTCTACGCCATAATTTCAGTTTGATTTGCCGCTGCATAATAACGGTGTACCGTGCATTCGCTTGTGTCTGTTTGTAGGTATTTATGTATACATGAGTGCACTTAGTGTAATATTCTTAGAGTGAGTGTAAAGCAGTGTAAGTAGACTCGTGCCGATTTTATTTTTTTTGGCTGGAGGAAAAAGGATATGTGTCTATGATACTGACATCTATGACAGACTTATTTTACGCTAGAATTTGTAGAACGTAGGAAGTTTATAATGGTTCTATTATTTAGGTTAGTGTGGAGAAAAATTGATGATGACACCTATTTGACTTCCGAGACTATGGCTCGTATTATCAAGCAATTTTAATTTTATAATATTAGATACACTATAAAAAAAACAACAACAAAATTACAGGAAAATAGTAGTAAAATTTTACTATAAAAAAATCTGTAATTTTATTTTACTATAAATATTCTGTATTACTACCTCAAAATTCTGTAAAATAAGCAAAACTGACCTAATAAGTATGTAAAATTGCTTACTTTTTACAAATTGCATTACATACTTAATGTGAAATTACGTATTGTTGATATAACTTCTTAAATTAATATCTGTAATAATTCATTAAAATAATAAAACTTAGTAGGTACTTATTTTTCTGTAATTTCGCTATTATTTTTTTTACAGTGTATCTATATATTTACTGTAATAAATTTTTCATTTTAAATCATTGTGAAAAAAAATATAATACAATAGTTCCAATTTTATTGTATGTATATAATATTTAATCGTAAAAGTACTTAAAAAATTATATTTAATAGTATTTTTTGAGATGATTTCCCGTTATTGTTTTGATGCATAAATAGTGTCAGTAGGCTATGACTAGTTCAATAAAATCTATAACATAACTATAATGAACGTAAGTAAATAGAGATAAATTTTCCTTATTATTTTACGAGTTGTTATAGTAATTAGAAATAGTCGCGGACATCTGTTACGATGAGAAATTGTAAAGTGTCATTTAGTAATAATTAATGTAATGTAATGTAATGGAACTTTAGAAAAAAAAACAGCTTATAACAGTTTGCTCCAAATAATTATGTCATTAATTTTTAATAGATTTGTCATCTGTTATATATTTTTAGAATATTTGACATTGAAACATTCTGTTGTATTATCAATTTATTATATAAACGTTATCTAATATAGTATTTATAAAGAAATTGATTGATAATTAAAAATAGAAGTTTAAAGACCTTGAAAAGGAATTTTTCTAGCTGTTTTTTATTGTATTATGCTCAGCAGTAGCGGACTGGCAAATTTAATCAGCCCAAAAAAATTTTAATTTACCGGCCTCGACAAAAAAAAAATTAAGAAAATTTTTTTTTGGAAAAAAGATATTTGGCTAATTTTACGATACTAAAAAACTACTTTTATTACAATATCCTTAAATTTAAAAAAAAAATATAGAAAACGCACAGTTTTTCTTTGACAAACTATTAATTGTGACTTTAATAAACTGTGGAATAATTCTAGAGCAAACGTACAGACGGATATAACAAACATTGCACTTTTATAACAACAGATTTTTCATACTCTACCATATTTGTGGCATATATATAAGTATATAATTTTAATAAAATTAAATCTAGATTAAATTTAAAATTTCTATTCTGTACCAGAATTTTTATCTTTTATATGAAAAATATTCGTTAAACAAAATACCAATAACTTCACATGAAAAATTAAAATTCTTATAGAGAAAAAAAATAAATTCAATAGAAACTAAATTAACTTTTAATCTCATTTCGTTTCGCAAAACTACAGTTATATTATGTAAAATGAAGACGACCATCTGTAGTCAGACTTCCTATTCTTTAAGTCTTAAGAATTATGCATCAATGATTCCAGCACATATGACACTGGTTCTCTTGTCTGTTCCTTCGTTAACTTTTATATATGCTTTTTGTTTCATACCATATACCGATACAGTTATTACGTGAAGTTTGAAGCATCTCAAGTGAGTTTGTACAAGAAATTTTTGCTTTTACATGTAAAATACATTACTAATGTAAACTGATTTAATTTTTTTTTATTATACTAGAAAATGTAGTTTTTAATTTAAAAATATAATTAGTTTTACATTACTGTTAAACTTTTCAAAACGGCTTTTGAAAGGACTAGTTACAATTAAATTTTAAGTAGTTTATTTTGAAATTACTCTGTACAAAAGTTGTCATTTTACATAAAAGCCGTAGTAACAAAATTACATATTATTTTAGCAAAACAATAAATTTTCTGTAAAAATAATATAATTTTGTAATTTTAAGTAAAATAATTAATTTATCATATTATACAGGGTGTTCGTTCGCTTGGTTGATATAGGGCAATAACATGGGATTTCTATAATATGCAGAATACTTCTTTCTGAAGTAAAATTCGGAGAAATACCTGGAATACTTTTCGATAGGGAATAAAAAGTTATATAATTTGGTATTAGTTTTAGTTTGCTAGCATGCGCCGTTTGGGAGCTAGAATTTTTTTAAAATGTTTTTTAGAATTTTCAATAATTTTTCCTGCTAAATCAGTATGAGTTAGAGAAAAAAGTTACTTAGCTATTATGTAGCTAATTTTTTTCTCTATTTTACTAAATTTTTTCAGATTTTTTTGAGCAAATTTTGAAAAAAGTTATATTTCAAATTTTTTTCAAATATAACTTTTTTCAAAACTTGTTCAAAAAAATTCTGAAAAAATTCAGTAAAATAGAGAAAAAAAATAGCTACATAATAGCTAAGTAACTTTTTTCTCTAACTCATACTGATTTAGCAGGAAAAATTATTTAAAATTCTAAAAAACATTTAAAAAAAATTCTAGCGCCCAAACGACACATGCTAGCAAACTAAAACTAAAACCAGATTATATAGCTTTTTATTCCCTATCGAAAAGTATTCCAGGTATTTCTCCGAATTTTACTTCAGAAAGAAGTATTCTGCATATTATCGAAATCCCATGTTATTGCCCTATATCAACCAAGCGAACGAACACCCTGTATATGTTGTCACGGGTTGTCACTGTTGTCACGGTCAAATCTTGTAACCAATTTTTAGACCACTTCCTATCATCTGATCTCACTGAAATTTTGCATGTAGTTTTATTCCAGGAGACAACACATTTTAACAAAAAAAAAAGAACTTAACAAGATATAACAAGACGACAAAACTAAAAAGCAGAAAATAAAATATATAAAAAAAACTTTTTGAAAACCACGCTTATATTTAAACGCACTAAAAACTGGAAAATAAATTTTTTTCCTTGTTATCCAAAATTTTTAAAAAGAAATAAAAGCGAGGAGCGCCAGGAAAGTATATATTTCGCAATGATGATTAAGCGCTCCACGCTTTCATTTCTTTCTAAAATTTTTGGATAACAAGGAAAAAATTTATTTTCCTCTTTTTAGTGCGTTTAAATATAAGTGTGGTTTTTAAAAAATTTTTTTTATATACTTTATTTTTTTACTGAAAGAGTAAGTAAACCTTCATATAGTAACTTGTTTCTATGTTCTGTTTATTTACTGTAAATGTCATTTGTATTATTTTTTCCTGATGAAGATGTACGTAGAATACGTTGAAACGTCGATTATTAATAAATATAGGGTTGGTTCATAATTATCAATTGTTTATTAAACAATATTTATTACGAAAAAAGAAACATAAAAATTTAACAATAACATTTTTAAATGATTACTTCGGAGCGTAATCAATAACTGCTTCCCATTTGCTTGGAAAACGGTCGATTCCACGCGCAAAGAAAAAATTAAAAAGGTAAACGAAACAGCAATTTTTATTAATAAATAACATTTTTAAATGATTTCTCCGGAGCGTAATCAATAACTGCTTCCCATTTGCTTGGAAGACGGTCGATTCCACGCGCAAAGAAAAAATTAAAAAGGTAAACGAAACAGCAATTTTTATTAATAAATGACCCGCCTTTAAAAACGCCAGATAATTATGCATTTTATTTTAGATTTTATTTTAGATTTTGTTCCAAATTTTACGTTCATTCTGTAGAAAGACAAATGCAGTATTCCGTAAAAGACACAGAAATCCAGAAACAAGATTTTTTCCATTACATCCACCGTAAGATTCTAACTATATATCCAGGTATATATATATATATATATATATATATATATATATATATATACCGGGTGTAGAAATGAAATGTGAACCATAGGGATTTCAATGTTATTTTTTAAATACGGCTGTATCTCTTTCCCTATTGACTTTAGAGCAAAAATTTAAATACAAAACTTGTTCAAAATGTGAAAATGCATGGTATAAAGTTATTTTTTTTACATAAATATTAATATTTTACGATATACAGGGTTAACCACTAAAAAATGAGTTATAACATTTTGAAACGGGAATGGTATCGAAAAATGCGGAATAATGAGTTCTATAATTCGGTGAAAAAATCATTGTTCTACGATACTTCGTTTAGGAGAAAAAAATTAAAAACTGATTTTCGAAAAAAATGCCAATGGTCCCCCCTTATCAACTTTTCGAAAAATCAGAAAAAGGTGAATAAAAAATTAAAGAAAAACAGGAAAAAAAAAGTGTCTGGTACAAAGAGTAGGATAAAAGAGTAGACAACGAAAGCCAGTGTTAAAATATCTAAAATCTTTTTTTTTTTAAACAAAACACAGGGGTACCCCCTTACGAAATTTTTCAAAAATCAGTTTTTAATTTTTTTCTCCTAAACGAAGTATCGTAGAACAATTATTTTTTCACCGAATTATAGAACTCATTATTCCGCATTTTTCGATACCATTCCCGTTTCAAAATGTTATAACTCATTTTTTAGTGGTTAACCCTGTATATCGTAAAATATTAATATTTATGTAAGAAAATTGACTTTATACCATGCATTTTCACATTTTGAACAAGTTTTGTATTTAAATATTTGCTCTAAAGTCAATAGGGAAAGAGATACAGCCGTATTTAAAAAATAACATTGAAATCCCTATGGTTCACATTTCATTTCTACACCCGGTATATATATATATATATGTTGACTAATATAAAAAACAGTTAAAACGTTGTTTTGTCATTGCCGTAAATGTTAGTTGAAACCGGTACAGCACGTGAATAAACGATTAAAAGACGCGCGCACGTGACATAGTGCTTAAATTTTTACTCCAAAATGGCCGTCGTCATCATTCCCATCCGTCGATTTAAATGAAGATGCTAAGGTTAAACGCATGATTTTCAAACGCAATTAGAGTGTGAAATACAAAATACGGTTACCGCCAGCGAGCCGGTTTCCTTCATAAACTAAGGAAATAATTCCACGTTTCTTGCATGCAAAATTAACATTTTATTTTAAATTTATTTATTTACTTATATAGGTATATTGTGCAGATGTGCAGATTTTCAATGGTAGGTCATATTTAAAACATACGATTATTTATAAAATTTTGTATGCATAGAAAAACTGCTAAAATAGTTTCGCGTTTCTTGCATGTAAAATTAACATTTAATTTTAAATTTACTTACTAATATATTGTGCAAATAAGCAGATTTTTAATGGTAGATCATGTTTAAACCATACGATTATTGCTAGAATTTTATATGCATAGAAAAACTGCTACATTCAATAATACAAGTTTCAAATATAACGTCACGTTAAAGTCTCCAAGTTATTATTATAAATATCTCGCTTATTAACAATATTTTCGGTAATAATTATATAACATAATTTGTACTATATTATGTCCACTATATGCTGGTAACAATATATTTCTAATATTATTTTCAGTTTTTAAAAAATTAATAGGAACTTTAATTTTTTTATAGCATTTCCTATATATTTCTAGATATTTTGAAAATATATAAGATTTTCTGTATTATAATAAAATTAAATATCAAAAGTTAATATAATTAAAATATAAAACCGGTAAAAAACGATCATTTAAACCGGTTAATCGATATTTTTGTAAATATTTTGCAAATCTTAACTGATATTTTAACCGAAAAAAATTATATCAGTTTCTGAAAAATGTATTTTAAAATTTAATCTCTTTCCCTCTCTATTCGGTAAATAAATGTTAAAAGTATAAAATTAAAATTTTGAAATTTTTTTAATGTGTTATAATATAAATATCTTAAAATAAAAAGCTTTAAAATTATATATTCTCTACTTCGATATATTCTACGTATATCATCATCAAAAAAAAAAAATAAATGACATAAATAATAATCAAACAAAACATAGAAACAAGTTATTAGATAATAAAATTCAAGTAACTAGATTATAAAATTTATAAATTATTAATTAAAGAAAGCCAAATTTTATTTAAATCAATTACTATAGTAACATTGATTGATGTTATATGTTAAATGTAAATTTTTATTGTTTCTATTATCAATTTATTGTTAATATTGTTGGGTCTTGTTCAACAGGTATACGATATACTTAAAAATTTCAACATTACACATAGCGTAGCGTAAGTCCCATACCTGGTCATTGCTCTATAATAACAATTTTTTTAAAGGTATTATATTAAGTATCACTTTATAAAAATTAACTAAAATAAAAAATAATCCGTTTAGCCGAATTTTCTTTACAGATCTCCACAGACCGACAGATAGACATCACGCTAAAAACAGTTGATTCGTGTTATTATAAGCCTAATTTGCACATATCTGTAAAATCTCGATATGTATAATTTGGTATGATTACAATATCTCTCTTATCATATGATATGACGGTCGATAATGCAGTGACAAAAACGTACATTTAAATAATCAAAATTTATTTAAACAAAAACGATTTGGTTAGTTGAAAAACGAGTTTATTCAGACATATTTAAACTTTCATACATTTCAAGTTCTATTGCTAAAAGTCCTAATTCACTTAATCGGTTTTGTATGATACATACATATTTTTTATTAATTTTAATTTTGAAAAACCTGTTTCACTAAATGCTACAATAATCGGCAACATTTTTTTTTTAAATATACATAAATTAGAAAATAATGTTATCTTTGAACAATATAATCTAAATTTTGTAACAAATCTGACAAACTTTTTGTGTAATATTATATTTTACGTGAGCAAAAAATACAGGTATATCTATTTTTGTGTTTTTGGAACAATATTTTTACACCCTTAAAAAAATTAAACTTTCCGTGCAAATGTTCTATATCAAGGATATAAAATAAAGTTCACTGTTAAATAAATATATAGAAATATGTCCCACTTGTTATTGTAGGCATTCTACATCTTTATGTAATTTAAATTATAACAAGATTTATTGTCACAACATAGTATTGTTGTGTTGAATAAAATTGTTACTAGTATAATTATAAATGCATATCTCCTACATATAGAAGTATAATAAAATAAATACATACTACACAAAACATAACATAAAGAGACAATAGTTTAAGTTCAAGAACAACACATTTTTTCTATATATATATTTTACAATTGTTTATTGTTAACAAGATTGTAATACTTCTATGTATACTAATATCATATAAACTATATTTTTTATTTTGCATTTATAATATACTGTGACTGCGTGGTAATTTGCAACAATTAACATGGAATGAAATAAAAATTGTTAATTTTACTAAAATTACTTTCAATAATAACATGCAATACATTTATGCATGAATATATAGTAAAATTACAAGTTTCAAATATAACGTAACGTTGAAGTCTCCAAGTTATTATTAAAAATATCTCGCTTGTTAATAATATTTTCGGTAATAATTATATAACATAATTTGTACTATATTATGACCGCTATATGATGGTAAAAATATATTTGTAATATTAACTTCGGTTTTCGAAAAATTAATAGCAATTTAATTTTTTTTATAGCATTTCCTATATATTTTAAAATATTTTTAAAATACATAAGATTTTCTGTATTATAATAACAATAAATAATAAAAGGTAATATATTCAAGACATAAAACCGGTATAAAACGGTTAATTAAACCGGTTAATTTGCAAACGTTAACCTTAACTAATATTTTAAAATTCTTAAAAACCGGTAAATTTTTAAAGACAATTTTTTTACCGGTTTTCTGAAAAATGTATTTCAGAATTTACTTCTTTCACACTTTTTCTGTAAATAAATATTAAAGGTAAAATTAAAATTAAATTTCAGGTATTTTTTAATGTGTTCTAATAATATTATCATCAATTTCCGTAATACCTATAGGTGGAACATGGGGCTACATGCTAGAGAAGCTGAACATATAGTTTCGTAACAATTTTTAACAATGAATTTTTAATGAATGGTGTGGGTCGTTAGCCCACATCCAGACAAGGGACTTATAGCATATAGTGAGTTCCAAACCATTCAGACCCAGTCGATATCAGTTCAGTGATAAAAGGTTTTAATATCAGATTTTATTAATCTTTTTTATACGTTTTTATTAAGTCATTTTCTGTCTGTTTGTTTTTTGTTTGTTTGTCTGTTTTTTAAACTTTAAATATTAGCTCAAAACTGGATAGTGGATGACAATGCAATATTAATTAATTAATTAACAATATTAGAAATATTAAATTAAAATTAATTAATTAACTTAATAAATTATAATTACATAATTATAATTAATTAATTAAGTTAAAGTTAAAGTTAAACAAAACTAAAAAACAAAAAATAATAATTTAAATTAAAAAATTTAATATACCACGTTTTTAACACGGACTAAAAGTATAAAATAATTTCTCCTAGTCCCATACAGATTTATAACTTCATACAGATTTCTAACGCCATACAGGTTATCCTGCAAAGTTTGTGATTGTAAATTTTTAATAGCTTTGACAATCCTTGTAAGATTTAAAACAAAAAACTTCCTACACTCCTTGCATGCGCCACATGTTTTTTGTTTTAAATCTTACAAGTATTGTCATAGCTATTAAAAATTTACAATCACAAACTTTGCAGGACAATCTGTATGGCGTCAGGAATCTGTATTGAGTTATAAATCTGTATGAGTGGTAGCAGAAATTATTTTATACTTTTCAGTCCGTGTTAGAAAAGTGGTATATTAATTTTTTTTTATTTAAATAATTATTTCTAGGTGACTTTTAACATAAAAATTAAAACCGTTTGCGAATGCAACAATAATTACTAACAAGACTAATTAAACTACAATAAATAACTTCAATAATCAATAAATTGTAACTAGAATTCTGAAAAATCTTACCATTTGTAGCGATAAACATAAAATCGTTATTATCCTAGCTGTCAGCATGATTAGTTATTTTCAGTTTATGATTTTATCACTAGAATTCCACTTAACACATCACACTTACCGCACTCTAACTTAATTATTTTTAGTACTTTGACAATAATACAATATACATTAATTGCAATAATTTTGATTATAAAATCAATTATTATTTTTTAGTAATAACAGCCTAATTGTTGGTGCCAAATCAAAACAATTATGGGGGGTTATGCGAGTGATAAAATTGAAGAAGAAAAAAAAAATAACGACAATGCAATCTTAAAGTGTTTGGATGAATTGTGATGGTTCGAGTTGGGACTTCTTGTACGAACTGAAGCAAATAGCTGTCGACGCGTGGTCGACTAGTGCAGTTGTTATGCCCCGCTACGCTAGAATGATTGTACTGGGACTTCTTCCATTCGGTTTAGCAGAAGAACAGATCTTCGTACACTGCGTATGGGTATGTACTGTTACATTTTACCTATTCGAAAACGCTTGCTATTTTTTCCAAGTGACAATTGTATTTTTCACGTATTGCACCCAAGAACTATTTCCGAAAATTTGTAGAACATTTATATATGGGTTAGGATGATATTTTGCAAGTTAACTCGTGTAATAATTGATGTTATATGTCAATGAAGATGTTAATATCAATGATTAAATGTATCGGATCTTTTAACGGGCGTTTTAACGGTTTTTATTTTTATTTTCTTGTCAACGATGCTGTTAAATATATAGACGAGTTTAATGTAGGGTTAGGTTACTATATTTAATTGAATATCTATGATTATAGATTGACATAATTCAGTATATTATAGTAATTTATTGCACTAGTAAATGATATAATGAATAAATATTATATAATTTTTAATATGTAGTTTACTTTTTCGACGACTTTCTGTTAAGGAAAAAATATATGCAATTTACTGTTGAAATCGTATTAGAGTTCTAGTTTTATTTATTGTATTTTAATAACATTATAATTAATCATAACGCAGGTTCAGGACCCAAGAACAAAAGTTTATCTTTTGACATTTATATTGTATTTTAATTAATTGTTTTTAATATCTTCTTACATTGTTAATTATTAATTACACATGGCGTATTATATATTAGGTTATAGTATTTTGTTTTTTAGCTTAAATTATCATTAATTTATTTTGATGAACTAATTAAATTATTAGTTAATTTTTAAATGAAGAAAAGTGCATTGATTTTGCCAGGATTTAAACCCAGGAGCTTCTGCTTTTGCGGTAACTGTGCTAACAACTGCGCCACAAGATTAAAACGACAAAGTAATACATTTTTCTAAATTTTGACTGGTCATGATAAACTCATGAATTTAATCCAGTCGAGTACATCACATGATGTGTCTATAAATCTATGTACTCGACTGGATTAAATTCATGAGTTTATCCTGACCAGTCAAAATATAGAAAAATACATTACTTTGTCATTGTGATCTTGTAGCTCAGTTAGTAATTATTTTGTAACATTTTATCTGTCTTCTTGGTAATAGTAGATTGATAATTTTATATTATACTATTATAAAAAAGATATTTGAAATTTTTCTTAAATTGTAGTATATTTTAACATGATTAAAAAAAAATGAAATTCGTTTTCAGCATTTGATACATAAATGACTAATAAATAAAAATATGATTTTACTGTGGCGAAAAGTTAATAAAATAAAATAATTTCCCTTGAACCACAAATATATTTTGTGGTTTAAAGGAAATAATTTTTTATTATTACATAAATGACTGATAAAGTTTAATGTAGAAAATTAAATAAAAGAAAATGTAGTCTATTTTATAATTTTAAAAAAAATTGTTTTACGTTTTATAAAACTTGACATTCTTTTGAAAAACTAATAAATAAATAAAACAATAGAACAGTAATTTCTCGACAAAATCCCAATTTTTCTCGAACATTAGTAATTTCCGTAATCCAATAAAATTGGAACGGATATCAACGGAGACAAAGCGATGGAATGAGTTAGAAAAAAAATGAAAGGTGTGAGAAATAATGTAATGAGCATAACTTTAAAAGCAAGAAAAATTGTGATATGATTTAAGAAAATGAAGTGACAACCGTTATATGTGTCCGTGTTAACTCGTTAGTAATGGTTTTTAACGCGTTCTACACAAAAATATATGAAACATTCCACTACGGTTACTTTTTTTTAATTTCTGTTTCAATTTTTCTACGTTATTACGAGAAAAATTTCATTTTCGAGTTACTAAGAAACTAGGAAACAAGAAAACATTAACAGTACATACAGTATGCTCTTATTAAATTTAATTTGCAGTTTTTTTTTTTTTTCGTCAAATTATTATTGTAAATTAGTTTTTTTCAATGTAATATTCTTTGTAAAACATACAGAAATATATAATAAAATTTAAAAAATAATTCTGTAATAATAGTATATTATGTTACGACTTTTTAACATAATTTTTAATATACTACATATATGTCAATAAATAGTCAGCCGTAGGCATTTCTTGCACTCCTCACATTTTCAATAATCAAATTCAAATTCAAGCGAAAATTAAAATGTCCGATTAAACACAATTGACGTTGTAGTTTTGTTTGGTGGTGTATATAGTAACAAACTGCTATACAGGTGTAACAGAATAACTATTCCTAATTTTCAGAAATGATAGAAGGCACGTAAAGAAACATTTTTTATTAATAAACTAGTGTCCGGAATTTTTTTTTTATTTCGACAGTTGATTGTACATCGTTACAACTTGTGTATCGAAAATAGTGGTCGTAACTTTGAACAATTTTTATAAAGTTTAATGCACTATACTCGTATTTCTAATAAAATGTTCCTTAACTTAACTACTCTTTGATGTTGTAATAATTAAAATTGTTTTTAACGATATCTAGTGTATCTTGACACCGAGAAATTTCTGGACACTAGTTTATTAATTAAAAATGTTTCTCTAAGTGAACTCTATTATTTTTGAAAATTAGGAATAGTTATTCTGTTACACCTTGTATAATAATGTGGTTATTGTACTGGTAACATTATGACCTTTTTCTACATATAGGCAATATGGTAACGTAATATCAGTATTATGATATGCTTGAAGAAAAATAATATTTAATTTAAATTCTAGTGTCAACGCGGCGCGAACCAAGGACCTTTGGAGTCAATGCTGGCATACGGCTGCCTATTGCACCGACAAAGAGGAGCACAATTTTTAGTGTATTTTACTAAGAATTTGTCGTTAAAATTTTTAAATTTGAATGTAAATCGAAAACCTGATGAGATTTTTTAAATACTTTTTAAACAGTGAACAAAATTTTACTATATCTAAAAAAAAATTCAGAAAAATACATACAAGGGCCTCAAACTCTATGTGCCAAAGGGCTTCTGCATGGCCTAAGATAACCCTGTATAAATAAATGCAAAAACTTAACAAACAAATGCTGTATTTAATCAAGTATTAATAAATAGAACATAATATGACAGCATTATTTAAAGAAATGCCATTACAAGTTTTCTATTGATTATATAAAAAAAAGCATATAAAAATAAATTGATTTTCGACAGAGATCTAGTTGCCTTTGAAGTCACAGACAAATGTTTACCAATGCGAAACAAGATCAATATGTTAATTTAGTATAAAAACATGTCAATTTTATTTCGAAAAATCGGTACTGTTAGCCAACAAAAGAAGAAGTTAAATCGTTAAAGAAAAAAGGAAAACAACGCGCTGATTTAGCATACAGTTATAGAACAGCGTTTTTCGCTCCGATGCATTTTTAAATTCATGGAAGTGACCATCGGCTTTCAGCAACCGTTTTAAACTTTGTCATTTTACTGTTTTATGGGTGAATTTCGCTGGTTCTTTTTTTTTATTTCGTTTAAACGGCGTAAAATTGCAACGCTCGCGCAAGCGACAAACTTTTAGCACTTTGCTCAAAATTCATTTAAATTTATGATAATTTGTTTTTTATGTTCTTATCTGATTACAAAAAGTAAAAATAATTGTTCGTTTTTTTTGTTTTGTTTACATGTGTTTTCTTTTAAGAAAGCAAAATTTTTTTATGTTAATTTTGTAAAGAATATGCATGCAACAAAATACTAAAAAATTTTCAAGATTTACTGTTTTTTTTTTTTTAGAATCTTTAAAACGTTAATTTCCATTTAGAAAGATGTAGCGTTTCTGTCTTACTTTATGTGAGTGTATTGACCAGAATTCTTAATCATATGACTTTAACATGAAAAATCATATTTTTGCACTCAGTAAATTTTACTAGTTTAAGGCGAAATATTGAAAGATTGTACAAAAACACATTTTATTTATTTAAAATATATTGTAATATTATTATAAAAAAAAATAAGGATTTTTGCGCGCCATGCGTTTTACTTTCTGTGAGTGACAGCATAGTGTTCTTCGAACAGTTTGATATGTGTGTATTATCATCTGTCAATGGATCTGTCAAGTTATTGGGCAGAGTTGCCGTATGTGTACATTTTAAAATTTATATTAAAATAAATATTATGGTTTTCGTATTCGAAAACCATATACTAATTGTTGTATACGAATTTGCAATAATAATTCGAAGATAACATCAAATAAAATATTTCTTAATGTACCAGCACAAATTGAAATACGTAATTTTGATTTTGACATAACAAATATAGGCAACACTGTTTTGTTTTTACCACAAGAGGCGCTGAATACTTGCTCAAACACTATTACGTCTCGACTTTAAATGTATTTTCTTATTTATTATACATAACTTCACTTTGAAACATATATTTGCATAGTTATTTTAATGTATATTTTTGATTAATTTTTTTAATGTGCAAAGACCCTCATTATTTTAGATAAAATTGCTCTAAATATAAGTTTCAGAACATCAAATTTTGCGACTATATCAATAAACTAAATAAATTTTTCATATGTTTTAACAGTGAAAATTAGTTGCTTTAAAAAATATAAACAAATGTTTGTTATATCTCTTGTTTTTTATAACAGCCAAAAATATTTACTTTTTAACCACAACTTTGAGCACAATTTTGCATACAAGTAAAAAAAATTGTCTAAAATAAAGTAATTTCCTAAACGTGACATTAAATAATTAAAAAAATACGGAAGACATAAACCAGTGTCTAATTGTAAGTGTAAAATTTGTAAATTCACAGTTAGACACAAATCTGAAACGTTAATCTGATTAACTTAATCAGATTATCAGATACAATATACAAAGGTGGAAGTGTCGTAAATAACATAAAATTTGGCGATTTTTCAAAACAACCTAGACGGTCCATCCTATACTTAAATAAAGATAAAAATCATTTGCTCACCTAAGCATAAATAATAAACTTGTTTAACGGTGTTAAAATACATAGTATTTTTACAATAGAATGAACTATATGAGATCTAACTGACTATTCTCACTTCACCTAACTTTTGGCGTTATCGTTCATAAAATTAAGTAATAGTGTAAACTGTTCTTAATAAATTACTTAAGAAAGGGATAAATACAACGTTTATCATAATTAGCACTGTTACCGGAACCGGAAACCAGGAAAACTTTTTAGTTTTATTAATTAAAATTAGCTTAACACTGACGTAAAGAAAAAATTTGCATTCAAATGCATTGCAGTAGATAATTTCTTTAATATGCATTTGCATTAATAATGTATACTGTAAAAAACTAATGTACATTTACATTGATAATTTTTTGGTAAATTTATAATAATTTATAAAAATTACAATGAAAAATATAGTCAAATTATTATATTTTGTACAATAATATTAATAAAATATTTTAAGTGTAATTCATTCATTTCAAAATACATCCTTTATGTAAATTATACCAACAATAATATGTATTACAGAATTAAACAGATTTTGTTTATTTATGGAAAATTCTTGACAACAAATTTATTGAAGTTCTGTAAATTAACTAAAAGAAACTTTACTAAAAAACTGTAATAAGTATATATACTTTTCCCTTGGTAATATCATATTACATAATGTTTGTAATATGGTATGATAATAATATTTTTAAACAATTATGTAAAATTATATCAGTTGAGTAATTATACCTAGAAATACTGTGAATCATAGTGTCTCATGTTTTGTTTAGAGTGTAGTAACTTGTTTCTATGTTCTGTTAATTTACTGTAAATGTTATTTTTATCTATTTTCTTGATAAAGATGTACGCTGAGTTCGTTAAAACGTTGATTATTAATAAATATTAACACAAAACCATAACCTAAAGCCGTTTTATTTTAATATAACCCGTTTTGAGAGATTTTTTTACTATATCAAATTAGTGTTGAAAGACTGATTTTTTAAAAATATTTTAAAAGAAAACGAAAAAAATCTATTCATTTGTAAACGTCAAGCAAAATGACAATGCAAAAACAAATTACCGGCTTTTACGGTCGGTATCCCATTGACTTTATAGAATTTTCTGGGCTGATATGCTGTGTTCGACAAACAGGAAATATGTTTATTGTTTTACAACAATTTAAGTACACATACCTATTCAATTCAGTTCATACCGACTTTAATAATAAAATAATAATGTCAAATGTCAATAGAAAACCGTGTCATTACTTGCAATTCCGTGCAGCGCGCGAATAAAATCAAAAAATAAAATATATAATGAAAATCGATCGATAAATTAATTGCGATTGTATATCGGCGAGCATCATCAACATTTACCTACTTCCAATCAATGGGAAGAATTTCAAGAATCGAAAAATAATGAATTGGTACATAGCGAAATCCGTTAGCGGAGAGAGAAAAAGGTTCTTTTCATTCTTTCACATTGTCAAGTACAATCACTATAAACAGTCACCAAACGACTTACCTTAATTGCACTGTACGCTCTTAATTACAGATTTGTTTTTGATTAAATTCCTATTTGTTGTTAGTTTGTTAGTTATCCGGTAATAGATAAATTATTAAAGCCCAATTTACATTGCTTAACATATTTATATAGTTTTTGTCTTTTATACCTTCTATACACAACAGCTTCAGCTTAATTCATAATTTTGATTAATGAAAATTACGTTCAATTCTTGACACACGACTTTTGTTTTAAATTTGCTGAATAGAATAAGAATAATCATTTTTATGAAATACATTTATATTTTAAAATTTTAAAGACAATTTATTAAAATTATAACTCTAATATTTGTTTAAAGTGTAAAGAATATTGAACAAAGAACTACAAAATTTGACCACTGAGTAAAAAAGAACATTTATATTTTTTACAATTATTGTAAATAAGAAAATTTATTTAAACAAATATCAAAATTTGTAATTTTTGTTGCCAGAATTGCAAGACTTGTTAAATTAATTTTCTTGTACACTGTTTTGATGTCTGTATTGATTTAGGATTTAGTTCTGCATACATTTTAATTAAAAAATCGACGTTTCGACGTGCTCTACATACATCATTATCAGAAAAAATAATTTAAAAAAAACGTACAAACAAGTTATTAGGTAATAAAATTAATTATTATAATAAATAAATTATTATTAGAAAATTAATAAATTATTAATTAAGGAAAGCCAAATTAGTTATTAGTCACATTAATTATCAAAGGTTCATTATTTTCATCGAATATTCATTAATTTGTCAAACACACACATATAAGTTTTATACCGAACATTTAAAATATTCATTAAGCGATATTTTAATTAACAAAAAAATGTAATTTGCAAGAAAAATATAATATCGATCATTTATTTTATTTACTAACTAAGATAAGATAATATAAAAGCTAAAAATATTGGTCCGTATTCCCACCTCTTTTGTTTATGAAAAAATGCTCTAATTTTTTACTTTAAATAAAATTTTTACTTCTACCTCTTATCAAATATGAATAGTATTTCTATTTTGGATATATTTTTTTTATATCGAATAATATAAAATTCAAAAAAACTAATTAAAATTGCTTAATAAATAATTTTAAGTAAACGTCAAAAGTAATTTTGTCAAAAAGTACTTTTAAAAATACTTTTAAAATAAACACAATAATTATAATTATAACTATAAGCAATGTGAATGATACTTTCTTGAAACTTCTACGCGGACAAAGTTATTTACTTACTGCTAAACAGCAATTTGATCTACTTTACCTCTTGTTGCTATATCGTAATTTGTATTAATTATTATTTATATTTAATATTTATTTAGACTGCAGTTAATTGCCTCGTAAATTCATTAACGCGGATTTAAATTATAAGTCAATTAGTTACTTGACCAATATTTTTCATGAAAATGTTCAATCTTCTTTAGACTTACAATTAGTGGAATTTAAATATGTAGCTTGTGGAGTAAGGCGTATATATAAATAATTTTGACTTTAATATTATTAAGATTATTAGTTCTTAACATAGATATTTTAAAGTTGAAAATTGTTTTACAATGTTTATTTGATGCATTGCAGAAACATAAATTTTAATTAATAAATTTATAAAGTATTTATGATGAAAATATATACAAACTAATTTTACTTTAATTTTCAAGTAAAAATAAGTACTAATAAATGTAGTAATCTATATATTAATGTCTATAATATTAAATATTAAAACTTCATTATTATAATTTCGTTAAAATTATGCGCAGCTAATATGTGCGCTAATGAATGCATTTTATTTATGCATTTTTCATAAACGTATCTGCATAAAAATGCAGTAAACTGCACACGAACATTTACGCACAGACACACCATCATCATAGTAATTCGCCGGCTGTAACATTGCACCAGGAAGCGATTCGGTCACCTGGACGCCAGTTCCGTTGACTAACTTCCAGTAGTTTAGCATTTAAGTTGAAAGAATAATGTATTAGTAATAATTTTCATGTATATCTGCTTGTATGTATATATTTCAAATAGATTTACATTTATCAGTAGATTGCAGATTTTGCGTAAAATTGAATTGAATTGACTTAGATATTTTTCTTATTCTGCTGCGGAAATTTGCCGTTTTGTTTGTTTATTGGTACGTGATTATATAGGTCAAGTTAATGTTAAACTACCGTGACTTTCAATTTTTTTTTCCTTCTAAGAACAAATTTGGTAGTAAAATTGTTTTTGACGGAAACATATAAGAATAAAATAGTTATATTATACTGTATAGCTAGAGACGACACGAATTGTAAAATATAAAACAAAACAAAATTTACTAAAATTATAATGCAGATTTACAAATACACAAAAAAAAACATTAGAAAACATTAGAAAAATCATACAAAAATCAGTTAATTGATGTTACAGATAATTTTAATATTCTCTTTGTAAACACGTTAAATAAATTTTTCTGTGTATAATAAATAAAATGATGAGAAAATAACAATTTAAAAAGTAGAGAAATCTAAAAACATTTTAATAGGTTGTGATTTTATTAAAGAAAGTAATAATAGAATAATTAAAATTTTATTATATTATCAATTACTAGTGTAAATAATAAAAACTTTTGGATTATTCACAATTGCATGTTACACAGTAGTAAAATGCAAATTTTTTTTAATGAATAATTCCATGTTTAATTAAGGCATAATAATTATAATAGTGCAAACAGAATAATTAATAAATTTTTCTGAGAGATTATATTATTACTTTTTACTTTACTAACATCAATATTAAATTTTTTACCGTTGGAACGTAGCTTATACATATTTCATTCAGCAATAAAAGATTTAACAAAATATATCTAAAACAAATTTAATAGATTAGAAGTGATTTACTTGTATAATGTTTAGTTTAAATAAAATAAATTTTTAGAAAAAAATATAGATTTATTGATTATATAAGAAAATAGAAAATTTATAGATTTTTAATTAAAGAAAGCCATATTTTATTTAAATCAAAGTTAAATCAAAGAGGTTATTTTTTCTTTATAAATTTCTATTGCTTCTCTTATCAATCTACTGCAAATATTGATGGGACTTGATAAGAAAAGGAATAGAAATTTATAAAGAAAAAGTAAACATCAATCAATGTAAAGTTTTTGATATACTTGTAGTTTAATTTCCTTTAATTAAAAATTTATAAATTTTATAATCTAGTTACTTATTTTGTTACCTAAGTAACTTATTTCTATATGTTCTGTTTATTTACTCTATACAGGGTGTAACAGAATAACTATTCCTAATTTTCAGAAATGAAGAAACATTTTTTATTAATAAACTAGTGTTCGGAATTTCTTTTTTTTTTCATTTTTTTTTTTCGGCTGTCGATTGTACATCGTTACAACTTGTGTACCGAAAATTGTGGTCGTAACTTCGAACAATTTTTATAAAGTTTAATGCGCTATTATTTCTAATAAAATGTTCCTTAACTTAACTACTCTTTGATGTTTTGATTAATATTGTTTTTAACGATATCTAGTGTATCTTGGCACCGAGAAATTTCCGGACACTAGTTTATTAATAAAAAATGTTTCTCTAAGTGCACTCTATCATTTCTGAAAATTAGGAATAGTTATTCTGTTACACCCTGTATATCATATGTATTATTTTTTCTAATAAAAATGTACGTTGAGTACACGTCAATTATTAATAAATATTAATGCAGAACTAAATCCTAAAGCCGTTTTATTTTAATATGATGAGTTCTGAAAGATTTTTTTTACCATGTTTTTGTTATTTATTTATTGAAGAAATGTGGTCCGACTGCTTTGGTCTTTACCGCAATTTTATCATGTTGAATATAATTAAGTTACGTATACGAGATATATTATTTTTGAGAACGAATTCATGCTTATTAACGACAAAATTAATAATTATAGGAATTTTATATTTACGCAACAAAAAAGCTATTTTTGTATATATTGCACTATACTTAAGACAAAATGATAAATCAAAACCAAAAATAAAATGTAAGTCAGTGGAATAATTTTCTGCGACACTAAACAATACAGATATAATATCTATGGTCTGCTAAATTCCAAACACCCAAAAATACGGTATTTTAAATTGAGCTTGTATTCGTGTTAGACAACACACAGTCGCGGCACTCGTCTGTAATTCACCAAAAATAATAAGTTGTATGTTTTTTTTTCTCCTTCTTCACCTGGTTGACACAGAAATATCAACAACATACCGTTTTGTCATTCTGTGTTTTTTCAGCCAGACAAAATTACAGCGGAGAATGAACTGTTTGTTTGTTTCTTAACTTGATTATCTAACTTGTCTCTCATTAGATAAACTTGTGAGCAGCACAAAGATAATCTTAAATACAGTATATTCTTCATAATGTTCTTGACAAATTTGTTAAATGTGGCGTTATAGAAAAAACGTCAACAATTATTTGTGAAATTCAAATATATCTACAGTATTTACTTATGCAGCTATTGTATATAATAAATGAGATGAAAAATAAATTTGTTGACGATTCTATAAAATATAATAAAAATAAAATGGAATATATAGTAAATTTAGCAGTTGATTTTGTTTGTTTATGTAATTTAAGACCGTAGATAAAATTCATCCAAACTCATGTCATAAAATCAATCTTTACACGGTTTTTACATAATTATTACTCTACTACACTGTAAAAAAATAGCAATATTACAGAAAAATAATATAAAAAAAAATCTATAATTTTATTTTACCATAAATATTCTGTATTTATATCTCGAAATTTTGTAATTTTTGCATAATTTATAATAATCATATAAAATAAGTAAAAATAAGGTGACCAATTTTTTTACAATGAAAAAAAGGACGAAAAATTTAAGGAAAAAGTAAACGTAAATAAATACACAAAAAATACACTAATTATGCTTACATCCCTTTTAATTATTTAATTAAACGAGTATTTTTCCATTGAATGAATATTTTTTGTCAATATATCATTTTCTAACAATATATTGGAAATTTCGGAGCAAGAAATATCCTTCATATTAAATTTTACGGTAAGCGGTATCTCTTAATACAGATATTAACAGAATAGTTTTAAAATATCGAAAAGGAGGACAGGTAAGAGGACACTTTTCGAGGAAGGACACAACCTACAAAAGAAGGACTGTCCTCCCTAAAGGAGGACGATTGGTTAGTAAAAATGATCTAATAAGTATATAAAATTGCTTATTTTTTTTAGAGTGTATGTTTAATTTTGATCATAGTAAATAATAATCTTTCTCAAATTACATCTTCTAAATTTATTTTTCAAAATCTTATTTCTTTCATAATACAAAAATTATTTCGAAATTCTATTTCTTTAAATACAATATTTTTGTTATTCTTATTGCCTTCTAGACCGACAATATTCCAAATGTAAATTGTATAAATTTAATTCTTCATAAATATTAACAAGAAAACTAGCCTCCTACACGAAATGATTGCAGAATCTTATCGTTAGCTGGTCCATATGCAAATTGCTGCATTCGTTGAAATAAAGAAACATGATGTTTTTTTGTTTGTTTCTGCGTACATACATACAAACAGATATTAGAGACAGTTACAGGAATCACGTACAATAAACAATTCTTACATGATGATGTTATTTTTTTACGTAACATTCACAGCAGAGAAACAACCTAGACTCAAGGTGTCTTGGTGTTGTGTTGTGTATATTTATCCGCATGTTAATGGCAAAGAAAAACGAAAGTTTCTTTCAGAAAAATTTTATTGTTTATACAGTTTCTCGCTAATATTCTAAGTGTTCAGATGTCTTAATTACATCGTCTGACACTTAGATGCTATTTTGTTTATATGTGTTTTTGTTTCCTTAAAGCGGATTGATTATAATGATTTAAAATTCCAGTATTGATTGTAAAAATAAAGGTATGTAAATGTTTTATTTATAATAACAAAAACAAATACAAAACTTTTGGTTTTAAATTTCAATTTCTTTGTGTTAGTACATATATCGTTTATATCGCGTGTGTATTAACACGTGTTTTTCAAAAATATCAGTTGTGTAGAGAAACCTGTTACTGTAAAAACAAGCAAAAAATATTATTTTTGATGTTTTTTAGATGTAAAGTTATCGATTTTAGCCTTAATGAAATTTTTTTTTCTTTATTTTACTATTTAGTGAAATAAAAAAAAAATTAGCTACATAATAGCTAAGTAACTTTTTTCTTTAACTCATACTGATTTAGCAGGAAAATTTATTGAAAATTCTAAAAAACATTTTAAAAAAAATTCTAGCTCCCAAACAGCACATGCTAGCAACTTAAAACTAAAACCAAATTATAGAACTTTTTATTCTCTAAAAGTATTTTAAATATTTCTCTGAATTTTACTTTAGAAAGAAGTATTCTGCATATTATCGGTATCTTATGTTATTGCCCTATATCAACCTGGCGAACAAACATCCTGTATATATATATATATATATATATATATATATATATATATATATATATATATATATATATATATATATATATAATATTTAAAGCGACCTTGGACATGCCCACTCAGAGATTTTGTTCGCTAAGAAGTACTTATTACACAGTTTAATTAAAGTTTAATGCATACAAAAACATGTAAAATGTCATGAAATTTTAATAATAATTTTGGTTAATTGTAAAAATAATAATTAAAAATTAATTAGCATATCATTTAAAACAATTCAAACATCTAAACATTAATTTTAACTGCGTTTTTTTTTTATTAATTATAAAATGTATTTGTTTTATAACCAGGTCAAAAAAATAACAATAAAGAAAAAGCATAACTTTGCAGCTTATAATAAAGCAATTTTTGTAATTTAATATAATTGTTCCGACGTGAGACCAAAATTAGGAGCAGACAAAAAATATCGTTAGAGACTTGAACATTTTAATTTCAAAAATACGTATAACTACAGTTGAGTTACATAAAGAAGTCTTTTGAATAATACTGTTTATAAAAAGTTAAATAATAATTACTTAAATAAAAAAAATTTAATATACCACGTTTTTAACACAGACAAAAAAGTATAAAATAATTTCTACTAGCCCCATATAGATTTATAACTCCTATACAGAAAAACGTAGGGCGCACGCAATATATAATAGTAAAGAGTGTAGGGAGTAGTTGTTATTGCGCTACGTTTTTTTTGTATAGGGTCAGAAATCTGTATGTAGCTATGAGATATTATTTTATACTTTTTAGTTCGTGTTAAAAAAGTGGTATATTAATTTTTTTATATTTAAATATATATTTGTTTATCGCATTACTACAATCATGATATTTTATCAATAAATTTTGAAAAACTATAACTTCTTAATACCTACAATTAAAATAATACTGATTGTGGGATGAAATAATCTAGATTGAAAAGTGAAATTATACATTAATATAATTATTTAAATTAAAAAGTAATATAGTAAAAAATCTTCTAGGACCCATTACATTAAAATAAAACGGCTTTAGGTTACAGTTTTGCATTAATATTTATTAATAATCGACGTTTCGACGAACTCAACGTACGTCTTCATCAAGAGGACGAAACGGCAATTAGTAATAAATATTTATACAGAACTACAATCTAAAGTTGTTTCATTTTAAATAGAAAATTATTTATATTGTTTATACTTTTTTTTTATATATTTGTAACAGTCAAGCGACTTCTATCGATAAACCAAGTGCAACCTTAAGCTTGTTATATGATATAATTTTCTCAGTGATTTGTACGATAATGTTGATTTTATTTTTTGTGTTTTTTTTACTGCAATTGTTTCACACGTAATAAAGGAGTACCGTAAGAGATTTTTGGTCCTGATCTGCGCAATTTGAGGTTAGAAAATGAGCAATGGTAGATTACCTATGCTAATTTATGCTGTGATATTAGCAAGTAATGGATATTATGCAAAATCAGATGTGAATGACGTTAGTAATAGATGCAAATGCATGGAGTATTGGGATTGTTTACGCAGGTGAGATATACACGATTCTCTTTTATCGTTCCAAATTGATTTCTTTGTAGTATTTGATGTATGAATTTTAAAGATTTTATGCGTATAAATTTTTACAATGGTGCATGATTATCAGGCGTTTTTCTTATAACCTGAAAATAAAATAATATTTTTATTAAGAAAAGTAAACAGCAATTTTTATTAACAAATAACCCGTCTACAAAAACATCTGGTAATTATACACCAACTCAATATATACAAATTAAAATAAAAAGGCTTTAAGATAAATATACATTTTATAATTTGTATTATAAATTAATATAAAATTACTGAAAAAGAAATAGCCACACAATATTATACACTGTTTTACATATTTTGAAATATGTTACCTTAAAATTATATATAACGCAGAGTAAAAAATCTTTTAGAACTCATTATATTAAAATAAAACGGCTTATGTTCTGTATTAATATATATTCGACGTACCCAACAAACTCAACGTACGTCTTCATCAAGAAAAAAAGATACAAATGACATTTACAGTAAATAAAAAGAACATAGATACAAGTTGCTATTTTTTATTATTGAATTAATAAAAAAGTTTTCATATATAGTTTACAATCACTCACATTATTTATTTACCATTTTTATTTAAATTAGCGGTGGAAATTTTACAAATTACTGTGGATTAGATGAATCTAAAGTGTGCTGTAGAAAATTTTACAATATCGAACAAAACACTATCAGATCTTTGCAAGCAAAATGTGGTCATAAAGGCAAAGATTCCGGAAAAATAGGAATTGCTGAACCAACAGAGTGGCCCTGGCATGTAAGAAACAAATTTTTTTAAATATTTTATTTTATTATATTTTATTTTTACCTAAACTTTAGGTAGCAATCTTAGAAAAAGCAAATCATATTTATATATGTGGAGCGTCATTAATTGATGAAAATTGGGTGATGACTGCAGCACATTGTGTCGATGACTTGTAAGTATTTTTTATTTTTTATTTTCTTAAGATACACCGACACACATACACACTCATAAACTAAATTCAGATTCGTCCTCTAGAGGCTATATGAAGGATTTCTAATTTTGTTTCAATTTTGGACCAGGGGCGGATCCAGACTTCGAATTAGGGGGGGGGGGTCATGGAGCGAAATTTGTATTGGGGGGGGGGTATTTCCCATTTTCTAATCATAAAAAAAATTTCGATTATTATCATCGAAATTGAACTTTGAAAAATTTCGACACTAACTCCATTGCAACAGACTTGAGGCATCACCTTAACTATTAGGGCCAAAATTAAATAAAAGCAAATGCTTGGGGGGGGGTCATGACCCCCATGACCCCCCCCCTGGATCCGCGCCTGTTTTGGACAACGTTACAGACAACATATCGAATACTATCCTCTTTTCCTTTCAGTGAAATTGGTAAAAACTAAAGTTTTATTGTAAAAAAAACTATAGCATGCGTATATTATTTAGTATACAGAGAACTAATAAGCATATTAGATATACAGTAAGTTAGTGAAATCATGCTACTAACCACGCGATTTTCGTGCTGTATATCGCTTAATATATGTACAGCACGTATAGACTATGGCTAGAATTTATTTCGATAAAAATCTTTTTAGGTCATTATAAATATCGCTATGGGAATATTTCTTTAGATCTCATTTATATAACAAAAACGCAATTGTCAAAACGGAACTCAACAAAAATTTCTTCAACTTTTTGACTTCTTTCTTTATTTGCCTTTTTTTTTTAATTCATATAAAAATAAAAATCAGAAAAACATAATTTAGAATTTTATTTTTAACATAATTTTGATTCATTATTTTGTACAGTTATATATTTAGTCATTTTTAGACGATCAGTTTTTTATATTAACAATGAATTTACAGTATGTGTATTACAAAAAGCGTAATTATATTATTTTATGTGGATAATAATCATAATGTTTAAAAAAAAAAATTATCATAGCTTAGAAGATAATGGTGTACGTCAGATCAAAGCTCGTCTCGGTGAATACGACGTTCGAAGCAATGAAGAATTTCACCGACATGAAGAATCGGACATTGTTGCTATTATCCTGCATCCAGGATATAGTAATCGTACCCTGCGCAATGATATCGCTCTGCTCCGATTACGTTTTCCAATTCAAAGGAAACCTAACATTGATTTTGTTTGCATTCCGAAATTGGGAATGAAATTCGAATCGAAGCCTAATTGCTTTGTGACTGGTTGGGGTAGACGTTCCACCTCCGAGAAGCATTCGTCGATTCTGAAGGAAGTTGAAGTACCAGTATGGCCAACGATACGGTGTGAAAACGTGCTAAAGACGCATTTTGGAAAGGATTATATTCTGCCTGAGACGATTTTATGCGCGGGCACAGAGGGAAGTGATGCTTGCAGTGTAAGATTTTCAATGTTTTCATTTATTTTTCTTACTAAAACTATTCAATAATAATCATACGTACATAATCACGCCATGGTGTGGCACAAACTCTTTTTACTACACTCTAAAAAAAAATGTAATTTTACCTACAAACCATAAGACACTGTGATCGAATTAATTATGATCTCAATAAAATATCGTTTTTTCAAAAATAATGTACCACAAATTTAAAAAATTCCATAATATTTTTTTACATGTATTTTATTTAATAACTTAATAATTTTTGTTCTTTTTACTACACTCTAAAAAAAAATGTAATTTTACTTACAAATCATGAGACACTGTGATCGCATTAATTATGATCTCAATAAAATATCGTTTTTTCAAAAATAATGTACCACAAATTTAAAAAATTCTATAATATTTTTTACATGTATTTTATTTAATAACTTAATAATTTTTGTTTTATAATTACATGTTACAGATATTTTTGTTAGTTAATCTAATTTTAATATAATATAATTTCGAAATTTTTATCTCCCAAAAAAAAAAATATATCTCACTAGAAATATTGAAAAATCTGCTTTGATTTTCATTTTTCTAGATTTTCTTTGTATATCTATACGTACGTATATAAAAGTAAAAGAAGATAAATAATTATCTAGGTTTATGAGTCGTCATTAAAAAATCAACCAGAATCAAAATTCGTTTAATTTTATTTGATTTCAATGCGTGAATGACAACACAATAGGTATTTAAAATTCAACAAAAACTTTATATCTTTTGACCTTTCCCATAAAAAAACTATTACGTTGTTTGTGCGTTGTCTCTCTTTTAAATAATATACGCACATAACCTAGAAAATGTTTCGTGATGTATGCATTTGTATCATATATAAATAATATACATTTTTAACAGTATAACATATAAAAATATTAAATATTAAAATAAAAAGGCATTAGGATTAAATTTTGTTTTAATTTTAATAAAAAAATCGACGTTATAATTTTAAAAATTAATTAGTTTATATTTTTAGCAATTTACTAGAAAAATTATGTAAATCGCACTGTAAAAAAAATAGCGAAATTACAGAAAATAGTAGCAAAATTTTTCTATAAAAAATCTAATTTTATTTTACTAAAAATATTCTGTATTTCTACTTTAAAATTCTGTCATTTTTACAAAATTCATAATAATCATAGAAAGTAAGTGAAAAACGACCTAATAAGTATGAAAAATTGCTTACTTTCTGCAAATTGCAACACATATTTAATCTAAAATTACGTATTGTTGATATAACTTCTTAAATTATGTAAAATTACAGTTTGCATATTAATATCTGCAATAATTCATCAAAATAATAAGACTTAATATATATTTTATGTAATAATACTAATAAAATATTTTAAATGTAAATCATTCATTTCAAAATTTATCCTTTATGTAAATTTAGAAATGTATGTAATTATACCAACAATAATATTACAGAACTAAACAAATTTTACCTATTTATAGAAAATTTCCGAAAGTAAATTTACTAAAAGAGACTTTACTAAAAAAACATATATACTTTTCCATCCCGTTGGTAATATCATATTACATAATATTTATAATAACTCTGATATTATGTAGTTTTAAAGAATTATATATTAAATTACAGCAGTTGAGTAATTATACCTAGAAATTTTAGAGTGCAATGAAAATCTAATTACATCATTCAATTTGTTTTGAAAAAATAATAATATAATTCAAATGTATGTTTTAATCGAAAATCGAATATCCTCTATTGTAATATTTTTGTCAAACCATAATTAGATAATTGGAAATTATTAATTATCAATAATAATTGTAATAGGGCGACGGTGGAGGTCCTTTAGTCTGCGAGGATGCAGGACAATGGTATCAAGTAGGCATTGTAAGCTTTGGACTTGGTTGCGGTGAACGGGATACGCCTGGTATTTATACGAAATTAATTGTATTTGAAAATTGGATACGATATACGATGCAATCAATACAATAAATTTATTATTACTAAATATATATGTATGTATTATTGTTAATAAATACGCCTGGAAATGCCTTCAATCCGCATAGCAACAAAGTATTGATGTTTTGTCGGATGTTTGATTTTAGTTGAGAAGCTTTCCGCTAAGATATGTGTGGCGCTAGCGATCAGTATTGTATTTTCATTTCAAATATAAATGTTATTTTTTTTATTGTAAATAAATGATAATTAATTAATTGTTTTAATTTATAACTCTTCACATGCTTTTGATGAAATTGATATATTTATCATATAATTAATTTTTTTATTGTTAATTATTTCAGAATTTCACGGCCGGTACCGGTATCCATTGAATTTATATAATTTTTTGTGCTGGTATGCCGAGGTCGATCTATTCTCATCGTAGACATTTTGCCATACATTGCAGATTATAAGAAAAAAATGAAAACTGAAACGAAAACTAAAAATATAGTCCGATTGGATAGGGATGGGTCATTCAGACCAGCCAGAATCGACCAACCCTGTAGAGGAAAATAGGTCTACAGATTGCGAAGGAGAAATTATCATTCAATCACCAAGCACTGAGAATGCCATCTACGACGTACGGCGAAACATTTGCGGCGAGGATAAATCGACCACGACATATTAGCCCAGAAAATTCTATAAATTTAATAGATACCGGCCGTGAAAGTCTGAAGATTACTAAGTATTTCGTACTTACTATCAAGGTTCTATTAGGGTTGATAAAAAATTTATTAAAGTTTTTCTTACAATTTAATAATAAATTAAAAAATGATCTTACTGTGGCGAAATGTTAATAAAATAAAATAATTTTCCTTAAACCACAAGCAATAATTTAATATACATATTTCGAAAGCTAAGCTTTTATCATCAGTAGCAAAAGATAAAGCTAAAGTCCTAATCAGTGATCTAAGGTGACACAAATACTAAACGCTCTCAGTAGTCAAAGAACACAATCTTCTTTGACCACTGGATACGTTGAGTATCTGTGTAACCATACGATCATTCGGAATGTCATTCAGAGCGAAGATTGATATTCTGATTAAAAATGTAAGGTCAAGACGTGTCAAAGTCTAGATAAATCTAAAGACGTCTCGACTGACCGTATAAGGCTCGCTTTAGTTACTTATTAAGACTTTAGTTTTAAATTTTACTACAGTGTATGTGGTTTAAAGTAAATTATTTTAATTTATTACAATTTAATTAGAATTAAGATAATAAATTTTCAAATTAAATATTATTCTAAATCATCAGTTATTAATTATGGAATGATTAACTGTAAAATATTTACCAACATACAAACAATAAACGTCAAATAAAAGGAAAAAAATTATTAATGTAATATAACTTTCGATAAAATTATTTCTGTGCTATTTCTAGGCTACAATATAATCAATAAAACAATTTATTATTAAATACAAAGGTAGTATAATTTATTATTTACAGTATTAAATCATATACCAACATTTATATTTAATTATATTTGAAATTGTTTTGCCAGCAATCAAGGTGAAGGTAAGTTTTACTTTTTTGTATTTTTGCACTTTGTTATACGCAGCTGTAACGTAAGTTGCGGATAGAAAAATGAGTATTTTGTACTGCAGAGTTTATAATGGATTCATTGCAATTAATAAAATTTACTAGTTTAAAGCATGCTATTGAAAGATTATATAAAAACAATGTCTTAATATATTTTATTTATTTAAAATATATGACAAATATAACAAATTCGAAAAAATAAGGATTTTTGTTTTCTGTGAGTGATATCATAAAAAAAAAGAAAAGAAAAATATATTACTTGTATATTAATAACATATTGCATTTTAAAAAATTGTTAATGAACGTCTGGTTAAAAAGATTTATTTGAATGATTTTAATGGTATACGTTTGCGTGGACGTCCGATGAGTAGTTGGAGTGGTATGATTGAGAGTGTTTTGCGTGAGCGAAAGTTTCCAAGTAGTAGGAATAAAAGAGCATGTATGAGAGGAATTATGAATGTGGATGAAGCGAAAGTTGCTTGTTTAGATAGGAATGTTTGGAGGCGACTGATTTCGGAATGATGAAAAGAGTTTGTGCTACACCCTTTTGGGTACATGGCGTGATTGTGTATGTATGTATGTAAGTATGATAAACAGTAGGTAGCTTTGAAAAAAATGAATGTTTTTTTTGCCGTAATATTGAATTTCGTCTCCTGAAAAAATGTCATTCAACTTTTAAATTTATTTTCATATTTATTATAAATAATTTTGCTTGGAAATATATATTTACATAAATTTTATAATTTAGTTACTTATTTTGTTACCTAGTAACTTGTTTCTATCTTCTGTTTATTTACTGTAAATGCCATTTGTATTTTTTTTCTTGATAAAGATGTACGTTGAGTATGTCGAAACGTTGATTATTAATAAATATTAATACAGAACTACAACCTAAAACACTTTTTTATATATTCGTAGTTATTTTATTGTATATTTTTGATTAAAGAAATTTAAAAAAAATGTACAACGACCTCATACTTATTGTACATTTTATGTCAAACTATACGTTACAATAAGGCCTGACGTAATCATTTAGTTACTCAATTCTACTATATCTAAATTTCAGTTTTCCATCGATAGAGGCCGTGCACATATCCATCAATCAATCATTTTATATAGCTGATTGTAAAAGAAAATAATTCTTTTTTTCAACTTTATATTCATTGCACACATAAAATAGATTTTATTGTATATTAAAAGCTATAAATACCCAGTACATAATGCAAGCATTGCCTTTAACATTAAATCGCGAAGAATTTAAATTGTTTGTGTACAGCAATTATTGTTATGCTTTTATCTGTGTGCCACAATGATGTCACTTAAATCATACTTGAAACAATTGCATTGTAAAATTAATATTACATATTATTTAAATATCAAAGCATTTAAAAATATTAGAAACATATGGGTAAATCTATATTTAGACCACTTTTTTATCATCTTATAAATACAAAAAAAAATATTTACATACTTATTAGATCATTTTTATTTACTTTATATAATTATTATGAATTATGTAAAAATTACAGAATTTTGAGGAAGAAATACAGCATATTTATAGTAAAATATTACTATTAATTTTCTGTAATTTTGCTATTTTTTTACAGTGTATTTATTGTTTTAGTTTGATTTTCTATGTTATTACTCGTAAACTCGTAAATTTACTAATAAAACTTTAATTTCTTTTAGTTGCGTAACTAGATAGAATATGACCTATGTTTATATGTAATTTTTCACTCGAAACAAACTGTTAAAGTTTGGTACACTTGTTATAAATCATGCTGTATATCGCGGAAGTTGCTTTTTTTTTCTTCTTTGTGTACACTGCGATAGAATTTTTGTGAAAGTTGTGTGCCTCTATCTAATTTTCTGCTTTAGTGGGTTACATTAGAATTATTTTGGATGGAACGTTTTCTCCTTGCATACTACTCTTTCTAGTTTCTTCTCTTTTTAAATTTATATGTGGGAATTTTTACAGTATATTTTATTTTTAAAATAGCACAAGAATATGTATAGCTATAGGTATGTGAACTATGTTGAAAACAGCGATGTACAACGTCTATATTACGAGAATGCCTCTTATGGTATAAAATAGATTTTAAAAATAAGTGTAGCTAAATTATGATCAGATTTGTGCAAATTACTTTAAAAATATAATTTATTACAATTACCAATTACCTTCATAACAAAAGTAATTGAGTTTTTAGGTAATTAAATTATTTAAAGTAAAAAGTAATTAAATTACCAATTAATTAGTAATTGATACTCAATTACTTAATCAATTATTTTTAAAAATATTTACGATTTATTATTTTATTTTTATTTTATTTTATTTATATGTTTGGCTACTCAACAAGAATCAATCCCAATGACAGAGTAGCACTACAATTATAATGAACAAAGAAAATTTATCACACAGAAATGAAAATTAAATTGGTATCAACGAAAATTACATAATTAGTGTAAAATACATATTATGAAATAAGAAAATATATATATACATTATATTACATATACAAGAAATTTGTGAAGAAACATTATACAAAATCAAAGAAATTAAACGCTTAAAAGTAGTTATAGATACAGTTATATTATTTAAAAGTTTATATAAAAATAGACATTTTTGTTTTCATAGAAAATTTTAAAAAAATAAGTAAATAATTGTGTACATATAATAATTATTTCATGCCTACCTATTGATAATTTTGTAATAAAATCTAAAAAAACATTTGCATTGTAATTTATATATGGAAAATCGTATTTCGGCTAACGAATAATTTGTATTACGAATTCCTCTATGAAACGAATTAAATTTGTTGCTGAAAATTGTATTTTCAATCAGTTTTATTTTAATTTCACAGCATCTTATTTATAAATCGTTTCAACTACATTTTTTCTAAAAACTAAAACAAATTCCGTAAAAACATTTGACAAAGAGCATCCTGTACAGTGTAATGACTTGAATATTTTATACATACATCACGGGGACAATAGTATAATTCTACAATAGTACGCGCGCGAGCCCGATTACAGTAGGAAATTTTTCGAAATTGTACGCATCCACGTTAGTGGCGTATAGAACCACAACCGTGTACATCGAAAAACCGAGTGAGATAGAACGAAAGCGAACTATAGGTGGCTGGTACCGTAAGCGGAAGCGAGATGAAACGTTTGATTGTGAAGGCGTTGCACGCACACTAATACAAACGTACGATCATCACGCACACGCACATTCACACGCAATCACTGACACGTGTACGAAGTGAAAGTGTGACGACCGCATCGCATCGCATCGCATCGGATCACATCGTTCTCTATATACGCAATGCTTCAACTATCAAACTATTCATTTTTAATCAGTAGCGTACCGTCAGGAATTAGCAGATTATCCTTTTAAAAAAGTTGCCATTTTACATAAAAATTATAGTAAAAAAATTAGGTACATATTCGGACTGATTCTCTAACATAGTTGCTAAGTTTTAGCAACATTGCTAACAACTCTAACCAATAGAAACAAATATAACAGCTGTCATTTTGATTTTTCTATTTAGTGTAAGCTAATATTATTGGCTAATTTACTTAGCAACGTTGTTAAAACTTAGCAGCTTCGTTAGAAAATTAGGGTGATTATTTCAGCAAAACGATGGTTTATATAGATTTTCTGTAAAAATAATATAATTTTATAATTTTAAGTAAAATAATTAATTTACCACATTATATATGTTTTTTTTGCAGAAAAAGTAAGTAATTACTTACATAAAATATATACACTGTAAAAAATATATCTTAAATTTATGTAATTTTACATAGGTTTTAAAATAACATCATTTTGTATTTTGAAATGAATGAATCACACTTAAAATATTTTATTAATATACATACATACATACATAGACAATCATGCCATGTACCCAAAAGAGTGTGGCACAAACTCTTTTCATCATCCCGAAATCAGTCGCTTCCAAACATTCCTATCCAAACAAGCAATTTTCGCTTTATCCATATTCATAATTCCTCTCATACATGCTCTTTTATTCCTACTATTTGGAAACTTTCGCTCACGCAAAACACTCTCAATCATCATACCACTCCAAATACTCATCGGACGTCCACGCAAACGTATACCATCAAAATCATTCAAATAAATCTTTTTAACCAAACGTTTATTAGACAATCGCTCAACATTTCCGAACCAAATTAACTGACTAGCACGGCAACTTTTGCTACAACATTTTTTTCAATTTCACACTTATCATACACTAATCTATTTCGTACCCGATCTCTCCTATTTACACCACATACCCCACGTAAAAATCTCATTTCCACAGCAGTCATTTTCCGTTTATGCTTTTGCAACCAAATCTAACATTCACTACCATACATCAACGTAGGCACTAAAACTGCATTGTATATACTCAAACGGGCTTTTTTGGAAACATTTACATTCCTAGCAAAAGTTCCCAAAGTTCTCATTATTACAGATATTAATACTGTAATCTTAGATAATTCAAGAAGTTATACTACCAATACGTAATTCTACATTAAGTATGTGATGCAATTTGCAGAAAGTAACCAATTTTACATACATATTAGATTATTTTTACTTATTTTATGTGATTATTATGAATTATGTAAAAATTACAGAATTTTGAAATAGAAATACAGAATGTTTATAGTAAAATAAAATTACAGATTTTTTATAGTAAAATTTTTTCTACTATTCTTCCGTAATATAACTATTTTTTTTACAGCATATCATAAAAACACGACTAAACGAATGAAGTGAAACACACAAAAGTGGAATTTTTAGTACGAGCCATTTCATTAAAATGAAATCATAAAACAATAACAAATATTTGTTTAGAAAGAAATATGGATGAAATTTCTGTACGCCACTGTTACATATCATAGAATTACTATGTAGAAACATTCAGTGATTTTGTTGAATTCATAGTTCACTTTTCTCTTTCGATGCTCTTTTATTTTTTTGTTTTTTTAAGTTACATTATGGATGAACACAAGTGTAAAATACTAGTTTTTTTTTTTTAATATTACGCTGTAATGATCTTTAAATCTACAAATTTATTTATAAATTTGAAAGTAAATATACATTTTAACAAATCTTATTTATATTTCATTATTTTTCAAATATAAATTAGAACTGAAAGTATACATGCTATAAAACTATCTAAATTGGAAATAAATTTAATGTTATTTTCTTATAAATAATAAAACATATAATATGTATTTACATATTATATGGTTATTCTAACATACATATTTTATTTTATATGCATTCATAATTAATGTTAAAGAAAAAATTATATTTAATAATTGTAATAATATTGCATTTAATATTGTTAATAAATAGAATGAAAATTGTAAATTCTATTTGTTTGTATAATAGGTACAGAATCGTATTGTGCAAATATTTTTTATTTATCAAAATACCGATACTACAGAAAACAATTACAGATAATGCAGAACACATACTAAAAAGAGTGTAGAGAGTAGCTGTCGTTGCGCCCCACGTTTTTCGTTTTAAATCTAATGCCCGTGTCCCACTGTAAAAAATTTTATAAAAACTTTTTATAAAAATTTTTATAAAAAGTTTTTATAAAAATTTTTATAAAAATTATTTTAAGGTATGTCCCACTGTCAATTTTTTTTATAAATCTTTTTATAAAAATTGATCAGCTGTTTGATGCAATACTGAAAAGTGGTTTAAAAGGTTGGTGCTTAAAACTTTAAAAACTTTTGAAAAAGTGTGCTATTTTATTATTTTTTATCATGGAAAGTTTAAATACAAACCAGCATTTACTAGTGAGTGCGGTTATCATAGGTTTAATAGGATATGTTTTGGTTAGAAGTTTCGCGCGGCAATTCAAATCTCTAGAAGTTTGACGGGCCATTCAACATCCAATCAAATGCTTGTTTTCGTCAAAATTATAGAAACGGTTCTATTTCAGAAGTTTTTATAAAAACATTTTATGTGACGTCATTAAAATAGAGACACCATAAAAATATTTTTTTATAAAATTTTTATAAAAATTTTTACAGTGGGACACGGGCATAACAAGTATTGTTATAGCTATTAAAAATTCAAAATTACAAATTTTCTGGACAATCTGTATGTGATCCTGATCAGGAATCTGTATGGAGCTGGGAGAAATTATTTTATGCTTTTTAGTCCGTTCCAAAAACGTGGTATATTATTTTTTTTATTTAAATAATTATTTTTAGTTAAATTTCAATCTTCAAAAACAACCCCCATTATTTAATTATATTTTATACATAAATAAATTAATATAACAAATTAAACAAAGTATTGTTCCACTTTCATAAATTAAAATTTGTTTTTTTTAATTATTAATTAATTAATTATACAGATACACATAATTATTTTTATTTACTATTAGTCATATTAACTAAAAACACACATATTTATTTACCACATATGACCTAATTCATATTTACATTGACTTTTGTTTGACTCACAGAATAATTCTATATTTTTTCCAATACATATACATAAATGATATCATAAAAAATTTCTAGCTTTGTTTACTTATATGTACAGAATTGGGCAGAAGTTTGGAACCTATTGAATATCTCAAATGTCAGTCATTATATTTACTGCGAATGATGTATATATTTTACATTAATAATTTTTAGTATATGTATGTATAACCTTGAAACAAAAATTTAAAAACACTAACTTTTAGTTCAATTTAACTTATATAAATAATTAGGCAAAAAATATTTTTTTTATTAAAATAAAACGGCTTTAAGTTGTAGTTCTGTATTAATATTTATTAATAATCAACCTTTCGTACGTTGGGTTCGCCGAAACGTCGATTATTAATAAATATTAATACAGAACTACAACCTAACGCCGTTTTATTTTAATATAATGAGTTCTGAAAGATTTTTTACTATATTATTTTTTTAATTTAAATAATTATGTTAATGTATAATTTAACTTTTCAATCTAAATTAGTATTATTTTAATTGTAGGTATAAGAAGTCATAGTTTTTCAAAATTTATTGATAAAATATCATGATTGAGGAACTGCTATAAAAAAATCGCATAATGACATTTTAATGAATAAATCAGGCAAAGAAATCAAGTGAAAGAGGGCCAAAGTTAGAGAACGAATGTAAAATAAAAAAAGAGTAAATACAGAAGTTTTGGAATAGATCAAAATTAGACCTACATACAAAACAGAAACACACACATCCATACACACAATCAGGGAAAATTTTCCAGTCACAATCTAACGAGTTACCACAAAGTTTTCGTACGCATTCGGTGCGGTCGTATGAACTGAATTCGCATTAGAATGTGAAACGTTCTGTGCCACATATTGATTTATAAGATTGAGTTCAGCGTCCATTCTAAACGCGATCGAACAAAAGAGGTCACTACGTACGGGCGTTTAGACTGTGATCGGACCGGGTCCATGCAGCTAGTAGAGGAAAAAGTAGATACACATACATACAGGCGATGGTTCTAGGCCTGGCCGTTTGGAGCGCTCGTGCGTCGCGGCGCGAGCTATTCCCCTCTGGAAACTTGGTGGCCAACGACCAACGAGTGACAAACTCATTGACCGCCTTGTAGAGCGGACGTTTTCTAAGTTTAGTTTCTAATTTATTTATTGTGTTTTGTGCATCTGGCTTCTGTTCCGAGGTGATGTAACTTTTATCATTATAATATTTTCTTTAAGGTGTTAGTTACTATTTTTCCAAGCACAAATTGTGTTTTATGTGATTTATTTAACAAGTATCTTGTAAGTAGTATTTTTATTTTATTATTTTCAATGTTTTTATGTTCAATTTCTCATTAAAATTGTTTTGTATCGTCATATATTTTATTGTTTTCAATATTATTATAATCGAAGCAGGTGTTAGTTACTATTTTTCAAGCATAAATTGTATTTTAAGTGATTTAACAAGTAGTATTTTTTATTTTATTATTTTCAATGTTTTTATGTTCAATTTGTCGTTAAAATTGTTTTAATATCATCATAATTTTTATTGTTTTTAATCAAATTTTGTCCAAATATGATATGAAGGTAAGTTTAGATCATAATCATAACTTTTTTCGGAATATATAAATTCACAAGATTGCATGAGCATTGCGCAATTTCTAGCAAAGTAAAAGTGGCATAAATGCCAAACATAGCGAAATAACATTTGATAAATTACAACACTGATTTTGTAATAATTACTGTATTGATTGCAATGACGCAAAAATAAGTTTCTAATTCTCTCGCGTAGTTTAAAATCAATCAAAATATGTATTGTATAGATTATTGTAAAATATTTAAAAATAAAATTGAAAGAAACAAAAACAAAAGCCATCCTGTTTGATATCAAGCTAGAAAACGTTTAGATGATAACAAAAACTTTCGATATACATAGAAAATTAGTTGTATGTGTGTATGTTTTTTGTATCCTTGGGATAATTTTTACTTTCGATTTCCAGTGCGGCGCTGATAGGGCAGTCAGTAGATATATATATGCGTTGCGTTCTGTTCGTCATTTAGTTTGTGGCAGGCGAGAGATGGGGCGCGGGTAGGATGGGTGCGCCAAGTGAGCCAAGGCCGCGGATTTTACAGCGACACGTGTGACCCACTTGCGGGTTACCGGAACGAACCGAAATGACCCGAAGTGGCACGATCAATACTTGTATTTGTGGGACTTGTATATTATACTCTACAAAACGAGTTACGTTCCTCTAGGCACACACGGTTCTTTGTTCTTTTTTCTACTACCAAGTCTCCCGTTGTGTGTGCAATTCGCGATTTGCTACAGTGTTTTGTTACTATATCGATAACGTTCACTTGTTTTCAGTCACTTGATTATTAGTTTTTAAACAGTTGCAGGTAGATATACATATATATTGATTGATTGATTGTCAGTGCAGATTTATTTATCGAATATAAAGTTAAGGTTTGATATTTTAAGTATGGGTGAAAAAATAATTCTGCTGCGTATAATATAAAAGTCGTAAAAAGTGCATAGTGTCGTAAGACACGTGTGATGAGTTCATCGACCCGTTACACGTGTCATTGTGCAAGAGAGACCGAATGCAGTTCACTAACCCGCTTTGCTCCACGTGCCCCCTCTCTTTGCCCGTCCACCCCGTAAGTACAGTCCGTCCGTCTTTCCGTCGCAGTGTGCTCTTTGTTCGCTTGTGTGTGTGTGTGTGTGTGTGTGTGTGTGCGTAAGTAATAAAATGCTTAGCTGCAGCATAGAAAAGTAGTGGGGGAGAAAGTTTTTCTACGATTACGGGTCCGTGAGTGCCGCGGGGTGGAGTAAGAGGAGGGTAGGGTTACGAAATCTACTTTCTCGCACGACCGTTTGGCGCGATAGTGGCGTTACGATCGTTTGACGTTTGGCGCGCGGCGTCGTAGGAGAATGGTGGGGAGAAATACAGTCACAGTCTAATCGCGTGTGACGTCAGTGACCGGTAGTGGGGTGAATTTTAGCCAATGCGGACGAGTCGCGCGCATTCTCCAATGCATGATGGAGCAGGAAAGGATTGGGGGGGCTGCAGAGAAGTAAAATCATCGAAGCCCCGCACTTTGTTCTATTTCGCGCAATTCACTACCAACTTTCGTTGTGTGCAGATCGCGCGGTGCTCAAGATATATACTCAAAACAGCTTTCTGTAACTGCCATCCATACAAAGAGAAACCTGCTTTGTCTTGTGTATATTACATCAAATCAGAAGGAAGATTATAAGATTAATCCGCGAAGTATTTTTGCTAATAATAATCTTGAGGTGATAACGTTTTAGTTTTAGATCGTAGTGTTTTCTGTGTCTCGCGTACGCGACCTACTTCTACGACTTCCGCATTGTTGAACAAGGGCGCCATTTTGTGCAACGGCGTTTCGTTTTTTTTTTTTTTTTAATTTTTTACTTTGCCATAATCACGTAAGCACAACAAAGTGACGCAACAACACACTATACATATGTTTTTTTCGGTATTTTGTGGCGTTTTGATACTTAGGATTTCGCAATATTGTGTTAGAACCCCCCGCTGGATGACATCATTGGGTTAATTATAGTGACGGCAGCTAAATTGAACTCGTTTCTGAGAATTCGTGTTGTAAAACGTAACTTCCTGTCAGCACACACACACACACTCACTCATATAATTCAAATTGCACAATATCCGTTACGCGTAGAGTGATAATTTCGTTAACGTTTTAACCATTCTATCTAATAATGATTATTTCCGGTTTGGCCAACGGAACAATTTTGTGAATTCCAATTCGTGATTCGGGGAGAGGAATGGACTATGGCTTTTATAATATTAGTCAGTCTTTTTCTCTCTCCTATTTTCTTATTGGATATATCATCAATCAAACTCCCTCATCCGCCAGACTTCAACATCCAAGAAACAAATCGTATTTTTATTTTTTTTTTGAAGACATTTATCGTCATTTTGCAGTGAAAGCAGGGGCATCACCAGCTTTATATTTTAATCAGCTGTGGTGTTACTGAAATTGCTGTATTTATCTAGATCAACTTTATGAGAGGCCCACCATAGTTGAACAGGGGTTGGATCTACCCGTCCCTACCCTAGGCCAACCGAAATATGCTTTGGTCTATGGGTCTAGGGGGGCGGTCACAATAATAGACACCCTACTTTTATCTAACGCCATTTTCCAAACTAGCCGGCCGACATCATCTTATTTCTATTTAATATTTTCAAAACTTAGAAATAATTACAGTTTCTTTGTTTCTAAATCGTAACTTCGTAATTTCTGCAAAGTTGAAAAAAAAAACGGTTATTTTAGAAACTTGACTACGCGTCTCTTGTATCGCGCACAGCCGAGCGTTGGGTATCGTTTTTTTTTTTTGTGTTCATTTTACCCCCTCCCGTTTCTATTGATGGCACAACCGTAAACGGACCAATGAGAAAGGGGACCCAAAAACCGAGGCACTCCCAACTGCCAAAACTCTCCATGGCAACAAGCACAAACCTACGTCGTCATGGTAGCGTGAGTTTGGCTGCGAATTTTCAACTTCCTGCTTTACACACATACAAATCCACTTAGATATATAAGTCCGATACATAATCTAATCTGTATTTTTTACTGTTTTTTTGTATTTATTCATTTGTTTATCCTTCAAAGTAGTGTTTAGAAGGAGAAAATTTTTGATACTTGTTTGAAAGTATGTCATGAAACTATTAGAAAGTATTATAATAAAAAAACCTTGATTGCAAAATTAGGAAAATATAATTTGTATTTTTTGGTAAGAATGACGTCAGTTAAAATAACGTTGTTAGTGTGACATATTAACCTATATTCATAGTTATTATTATTGTTTATTTCGATAACTTCTTGTGTTTACATTTCATTTCGTTCTTATACTTATAGTATTTGTAAATATAAATAATGCATTTATCTTCTGACGTAATCATATAAATATAAATGAAATAATTACAAATAACTTATGACCGTATACATTATCAGTTTTATGGTTTCATTGTCTTTGTATTATAAATGTAAAATAATTTTGTTCTATAGAATATATTTACTTACAAGTAATTATAATTATTATTTTTTTGGAATAACTGAAATATTTCAAAATTAATCAAGTAATAAAAATGTAAAATAATTATTTGTATTACGTTACAAATTTATCAAAACGAATTAGAAAATCGCTGTTATTTTTAAACAAAATATATATTTTTTACAAGTAAAGAGTTATGTATGTGTAATTCAAATCAAATTTTTTATCTCATTTTATGATTCACTTTAAGTAATACATCTGATAGAATTTATATTTTCTTTTGTACTGAAGTTTTCCAATAAGAAAATATTATAAATATATTTAAAAAAAAATAACTCTAGAATGAGTTGCTTGAGAAAAAATAAACTTACATTTACTTTTAGCGGTTTAAATATATTAAATACGGTACTTATAAAATTATACTAAGAATTGAAAGTATAAAAACGTATGGAAAATTCCAGTTGGAATTCGCGGTTTTATATACAAGTTTGTAAGATTTTTTGAAATGTTTAATTTTTAATTTAATACGGATTTAAATTCATTTCATGAATTTAATTTTTTTTATTGTAATGGAAATATATTAAACAAATATGAATATTTATTTAAATTTTAATTATTTTAAAAATCTTTAGATATTTAAGCCAAATTTTGGTCAGTTTCTGAATTTTTAATTTGAAATTAAATTGCTATTTTTATAATTATTTCTCAATTCTTATTTATTTTTAATAAAATAACTTTTACATTCAGTCTATTTAAAAAATTATGTGTATTTTGTGAAAAATCCTTACTCATATATTTCACAAATGTGTGTGTTTTTTTTAAATGTGATTACAATTTAAATGTTGAATATTCAAAATTGGCAAATATTATTATAGATCGTATATAAAAACATCATTATGTGTAATGCTGTCATTTTATGTCAGTTCTACAAAATGAAAAATCGTGTTGTAAAGAACTATTACAACACTAGTGCTGTAATGTAACTTTTAACTTATTGAATAAATAATCAATAATTATATTTACTTATACTAAAACAATATTGTTCCGAAAATTATTTTGTTTTTGTTAAGAAAGTACTTTTATACAATTTTTTCTCAAAATCAATTTTTACTTTTAATTTTTATAAAATTCATATGTCTATTCTAACTAATCTAATCTAACTTTACTATTCCAGTTATAAATTTAAATAAAGCTAAATTTAATTCAAATCATATTGGCCTAATCTTTTACAATCATATTTACCAAATCATATTAAAATCTGAAAATAATTTCATATTTCATTTAAAGAAATTTTTCATTGACAAAAACTATTAAAAGTTTGATTCTTATGGCCGGTATTCATTGAATTTATACAAATTTTCTGGGCTGATATGCCGTGGTTAATCTATCCTGGTCGCAGACGTTTTGCCATACACCGTAGATGGCATTCGTGCAAATAATTTGAATCATTAGAAATCACTTTAAAAAGAAAACTATTTTTTTAATAATTTTACATAAAATATGTTCCTATTTTATGTAATTTCACACATATTTCAGAATTGGCAATATAAAAATTGTATTAAGTATTATTTTACATTTTTTCATGAAATTTACAAAAAGGATGGCTATAGACAAAATATGAACTATATAATGGACCATATTTTTCCCGTCAAATTACCCAATTTTTTTACAGAAAGAGCCAAAGAAAATTTTATACAATTTTCACAAATTTTACAAATTGAATTTTTTGTAGTAGTTTGCGTAAATGAATATTTTATATTTTGTTTTTATTGAATAAAAAATATTTTCATACATTTCAAAATAATAATTTTTCTTCAAATAAATTCGGAATACATCTACGGGAAAAAAAGAAAAACGAATAACACATAATCGACGGTATAGATGTTCTTTTGTTTCGTAATCGCCAAACGAAAAACACGTTTTTCTTTTATTTAAAACCCAAACACCAAACAGCACAGTGTATCAGACAAAGAAACGTTACGAAAGAAAAAAATAAAACGCGCAGATGTTGCAACTTTTACAATGTTAGTTACTTGTAGCGTATTACTTAAATAAAAAGATTTTCCATCTTTTTAACTACATAACTATTCGTTTTTAACTTTAAATTAACGATAAATTTGCGTTAGCCAGACGAGAATATAGAACGTTCGAAAATAACTCGCTGGCAATTCGCGTCACAGCGTCCAGTGGCGTTCGTCACATTTTCAACTACCTTTTCGTGCAATCTTAAAAATGAATCGACTTTAACAGGAAGGATACCAATTTTAGGAAAATTTATTATATCGGTCAAAATTAACGAAGATATGTGATTTTAATTAAACACTTACAACGATGGTCATGTTATTTTTAATACTCCTCATTATAATTAATTATGTTTTAGGTTGAAACTCATATTCATCTAAAATAAAACGGCTTTAGCTTTAAGTTCTGTATTAATAATCGACGTTTTAACGAACTCAACGTTCGTATTCATCAGGAAAATTGATACAAATGACATTTACAGAACAGCGAAACAAGTTACCTAGGTAACAAATAAGTAATTAGATCATAAAATTTTTCATCTTTATCTATTTACAGTATTGAATATTGAAATAGTTAATACATAAATTAACACTAATATTTTAATATCATATGCTTCCTATAGATTTGCGGGAGCAAACCGACACACATTCAATTGTATAGATCTTATAACCACGGTTATAAGGTCTACACATACCTGTTTTTATGAAACAGGGCTTCAAACCGTTATATTTTTTTCGTCTCGGTTCAATTAAAAAAATATATATCGGGCCGTTTCGGTAAAAATAAGGATTATCTTCGGTTTTCGGTTCAATTCCGAGTGATTAATTTTTAAATTTTTTCAATGTTTTTATTTCAATTAAAAACTTATTTTATACCATAATTTAGAATATTTCATTCCTATTTTTATAATAAATTGATACATTAATATAATATGAATAATAATTATTATTAATTAAAGGTATATTAATTAGAAGTATATAATAAATAATAAGTAATATAATTTATTATTAGAAACTTATGTAATTTGTATGTATATTTTAATTATATAATAATAAGATAACATATGTTAACGTAACAAATTCTTATGTACAAGATTTTTATTTATTTATAATTAGAAAAAATGAAAATTACCTTTAATTATTAAAATATTTTCCAATGCAATTTCATTTAAACTATTTAAAGATTATTAAAAGCAAAGTTATTATCGCCTCAACGTGATCCCTAGTTTCATTTTCTATTTCAATAACTGAGTATTCATCCAGAAAAAGAAAACAAACCAAATACTCTTTCGCGTAAGACGAACTACAATTTGCGACTACATTACGACGTATGTATGTATGAATTACGACGTGGAAAGTAAGATATTTTTTTTCAGTTCAATTCCGGTTCCGTTCCAGCAAAAATAGCGGTTTTTTTTTCCGGTTTTCGGTTCAAAGCTCTGTTATTAAATACGCGTCGGTAAACTAAAAATCAAAATTGACGTACATCTACGTTAGTGAGCAGGGCCTCATACATTGCAAGGTTTTGCTCCTGCACGTGACGCCACTGATCTCACACACACACAAGTAAACACACAAATATAAAACAAAGAATAACCGACATAGAGCCAGGGCGATGTTGCTCTGATGGCTGCAACATCCGGCAACACGTACATGCCACAGACTTGGCAACATCGCATTACGTAATCGCGCTTTGCTATATAGCATTTATGTTGCCTTCATAGTTCATATATGTTTATGTGTGCGTGTGCGTGTGTGTGTGTGTGTTCAACATTCAACTGTTTTCTGCAAATGGCGACATGAGTCAGCTGTTGAATTTCATATACATATGTAGATATTTGGTTCGTTGTAAGGAAAAAAAATCGCAAAACATGTTTTCTATGTGTATATTATATACACGCGGTTTGTTTTAGCATTCTGCCTGCGGACGTATGTTCTTGATTAGGCCAGATGGTTTTGATACTATAACTTATATGATCTTATCGAAGATGTATACGGTTGCTTAGTTTTAAAACTATTTTTTTCTAGTCAAAATGAGCAGATGTACCTTAATGAAGATTTACGGAAATTTCAGATTTTTTTTGCAATATTGTATGATAGGTATCATTAATTTTATTAAAGCAATTTTTTTATTTCAGATTCTGTGTAGTTATGACTCTGAAATATAGGACGGAGGATATATATTTGCAATAAGGACTGTTTTACAAAACTAGGTCTTCTGACAACTTTTCTTGAAACAGGATACTTTACAGATATTTATAAAATGTATAAATCACGATTTTTTGTTAACATATATTTATAATAAATAGTACAACTTTGTCGCTGTATGTTAGGATCTACGTATCTATTATAGACAGACATTATCCTGCTGAACACAGTAAAACAGTATATTTACAAAATCAAAATATACATTTCTATAAAATTTATTAAAATAAAACAAAGTACATTTTTAATCTATCTAAAATTCTATAGCAACTTTTTTTTTATTTTCCCAAACTGAACTGATAAGATTTGAAATTTGTATATTTCTTATCGCTAAAATTGTAAATGCAAATGTTTTTAATTTGAACTATTTAAACTTATAGAACAATAAATGTATTGTTTGACACTTATAAATAATACGAATCAAGAAATAAATAAAAAGAAGAATTTGTTGTAATTTTTTAAATAAATTTTATTTGAAAAACTTTGGTCCGTACTCTCATCTCACTTTTAAAAGTGATTTTTGTCCAAATTACTTTTAACGTTTACTAAAAATTATTATATTATAGATATAAAAATATATATCAAAAATAATAATACTATTCATATTTAATAAGAGGTAGAAGAAAAAAAATTATTTGAAAACAAAAATAAAAGCACTTTTTTATAAAAAAAAATACGGGCCTTTATTACTTTGGTTAGTTATTATATACTGCGAATATAGATAAGTTTATTTTCTAAGAAATTTATGAAAATATACAGCAAGAACGTAAAGTTTGAAACAAAATTAATATTTTCTGTATTTAATTTATAAACGAATTTTATTATCAGCTTTTGTTATTACGTTATAATGTCATCATATTTTTTTTTAAATAACAACTTTATTTTTTATAATTATTTTGATACAAAACATTGCTTGTCTAGTACATTACCTATAATTCTAAATTATATAAATGTTTTAAAATAGGTGCAGTTTTCGTCCGAAAACCTAAATAAAAATTCAATAAATCAATCAATATAATCTTTCAAGGTAGTTAAGCCAAACCAACAAATATTAAATTAGTAATTTTTCATTTTCGTTTCACATTTTGTCATATATAAATATATAAAGTTGATATACATAGATAATTATAGGTTAAGTTGAAATCGAACTGTCCATTTAAAATTTTTATTATAAATGTTGTCCCTTTCGCTGTGAAAGGTCAGTGAATGGTATAATAACAAAATAAGGTGTACGTATTTATATTCTGTTTCGTTATTGTACATATTTAAGCCTAAATTTGTGCTATGAACATTTTATGAAAATTAATTCTTAGCTACAGGCTAATTACTTTTAATTTCACGATAAATTTTGTAACATTATATCGTGATAAATGTAATTTAATAGTAGGAGTTATTATTCGTTTTAATATTCTATTAATATTGTATTTGTAATTTCTGTTTCTGTTTTTAAATTTACGAGTAGTATATAATACAATTTTGATCTACTTGTGATTTTAATTAATAAATACATATTTACATACCTACTTATTTACAATGTTACTACAGAACTACAATTTAAAGCCGTTTTATTTTAATATAATGAGGAAAAATGATACAAATGATATTTACAGTAAATAAACAGAACATAGAAACAAGTTACTATAAATGTCATTTGTATCATTTTTCTTAATGAAAATGTACGTTGAGTACGTCGAAACGTAGATTATTAATGAATATTAATACAGAACTAAAGCCATTTTATTTTATAATTTTTTTATTTGTTTTAGTCAGACTCAATGTTAGATAAGTTGGGTAAAAAAGTTATTTTTTTTATTTGTTTAGAGAAGATTAGTACCTTGTACATTTTGATTCCATTTATTGCTTGATAGGTTGGTTTAAAAGATCAATTTCAGATTTTTTTTGCTAGAACAAATATTTTATTGTTTATTTTCATTTTTATCGTGCACTTATATTTTTTGTTGTGCACTTACATTTACTGTCGTGCGATAAAAATTGTCATATAAAAAAATATTTATGTGTGTCGTGAATTATACCAATTTTGACTACTCATAAATTATCTAAATTTAATAAAAAAATAAAAGTAATAAAGAGATATTTATTTACTCAAGTAAGTAAATAGAATTCTATGTCTAATACTTGTCTGACTTGTTGTATTTTTATTTTATTTTAAAAAACATACTCTAATTTACTTAATTAATATGCGTAATCTTGTTAAATTTTGTCTGTTTTGTTTCTATAAGCAAAACAATATTTATACCTGTAGACAAAGCATTACAAGAATTTCAAATAATTGAAATATTAGCCAATCAGAGATGAGCAGCGAATTGATACAAGTTAATTTATGTTTTTAATAAAATAGTTGTGAAAAATTTAGTGTATTCTGTTGCATCAGATCGTGTAAGTATCGTGTTTTTCATAAAAATATTGTGTTAAATTTAGTGTATTAATGTTTTGTAACTAAGTTTAATAAATATAAGTGTATTTTGTTTATAAAAAGTGCAACAAATATCGGATTTTAATTGATACAATTAACTTTGTGGAATTTTATATGATAAAAGTGGACAGACAGTATTGATGTATGTATTTCATATTATATAGACATAATTTGGAGTGAAGAGTATTACAATTGAAGCTATAATAATTCTGCAATTAAAGGTAAGTAATAATTTTGTAATATCATCATTTTATTTAAAATATATTGATATACTGGGGCTGTTTACGGGGAGAGGAGGCTAGAGCTAAGGATTCTCAACATTTTAGGGCCTCTCAAAATATGCAATTACAAAAAATATTACAATTAGAATGCAAAATATTTTGCGACAAATAAATATTTTTAAAAAATTAATAGTTTGACAAAAATTGCTATACAAATACTAAACACTACATTAATAATTAATAATATTTAATTTTTTTATATTTTTATATCTATTTTGACATACATAGGTTCGTTTTTATGATTACGGTAAATTATAAATACATATCATAAAACTGTCAACTTAATATGAGACGTTATCATTTTTCAATAATAATTACTGTGTTAGAAAGTACTTTGTCGATTATTTTGTGGCCACAGCAGATTTTTTTTCGCAATATGTGGGTAGTTAATTTTTAAGGAAAATGTATGTAAAATATAATACAGCAGTGGCGCAACCAAGGGGGGGGCCGACGGGCCTCGGCCCCCCCCAAGGCTAGCAGAATTAGCACAATTTTTATTCGTTTATTCATATATTTAGCAGTCACTTCTAACGCTACAATTATTTACCCCAAAATATTGAGCCAAAATCCATTATTTTAAACTATTAATTATTCGATTCATGTAAGATAAAGTGAAAATCTGGTTAGTATTTGCTTTTTTTTTTGCTTCTCCAAGATAAAATCCTTGGGCCCCCCCCAAGACAAAATCCTGGCTGCGCTACTGTAATACAGTAATATCTTTACTGAGTTCACATAATAATTATTACTAATAAAAAAATTTAGAATAAATTTAGATAAAGATATCTTATACAGAATAATGACGTCAATTGAGATATATCAATATACTGACATCGATAATGTATATGTTGTGCAAAAAAAATGAAGGTTTACGTTACGATAAGTTTAAGAAGAAATATGTGAAGAATGTCAGAAACATATTGCAGATCCGATGACGTACTTAACTATTTTTAAATTAAGCAGGAAAATGCGTATTAAAGGATTTACAGTAAAGCGGATATTTTAAGCTATAATTTAAAATATTTTTTTTGCTTCTATTGTTATTTAAAAATTTAAGAACAATTTTTTTATTACTTTTTCGTTAAATATTAGTCGTTTACAATTTTTAAGAGCTTATCAGAAATTTAAAACTTACAAAAAATGTTAGAATACCGAAATAATATAGTGACAGAAAAATGTAGGTTCTATGTTGTCTAAGCTTGTCTTAGAACTTAGACAGTCATATTTATTAATAAATGTTTATTAATATTGTGTTTACTAAAGGGTTATGGAGTGGGAGTCAAGGAGTCAAGTATTTTGCTGGAGTCTGAGTAGACTTTTTTTTCGGTCGCGACTCCGACTTTTTTCACTACAGCAAAATATTAACAACTCTAAAACCACGTTAAAACTAGCAATTTGCATTATCTAATGATCGATAAACACAAATATGAGCACATTACCGTCTCATTGCTAATCGCTACACATAATAAAAATTTCAAATATACCTACTTAAAGTCAAACAAACCGACAAAACAAAAGACAATATAATATTTTTAACACAATATTACTATGTGAAAATATAACGCACTGTATTATATCTAAAATAAAACGGCTTCAGGTTATAGTTCTGTATTAATATTTATTAATAATTGACGTTGCGATTAACTCAACGTACATCTTTATCAGGAAAAAATAAAAGTAAATAAACAGAACATATAAACAAGTTACTAGGTAACAAAATAAGTAACTAGATTATAAAATTTATACATTTTTAATTAAAGGAAGCCAAATTTTATTTAAATTAGTGTCTTCACGGCGATTTTATGATCTAGTAACTTATTTCATTATCTATGTTCTGTTTATTTACTGTAAAAGTCATTTGCATTTTTTTTTTCCTGATGAAGACGTACGTTGAGTTTTGTCGAAACGTCGATTATTAATAAATATTAGTACAGAACTATAATCTAAAGCCGTTTTATTTTAATATAATAAGTTCTGAAAGATTTTTTATTATCTTACATTGTGAATCTTTTGGATGAATAAATTCATCATATTGCATTTGCAATATTTAGAATAATTAGAAATATTATTTTTGTTTGTAGTTTTTTTTACCAGTTACTCACCATAAACTATATCTTTATTAGTAATAATCATCATTACATAGTCGTTGAATAATAGAGCAGTAGTTTTATTAGATTTTTATTAAAAAAATAATTATTATGTTACTGTATACCTACAATATATTTTTTAACAACGATTAGGGATAAATAATCAATTTGGAATATTTCAAGTTTTGTAACTTAAAAAAAAATTTAAAGAATTTCCATTTCTTTATCGTATATAAATCTAGTGTCGTGCATAGATGGCACTAGCTAATACCGGATAAATTAAACATTCTTTTGCTGCATGGCATCTAGAGAAAGAAACTGGTTTCGTTCAGGGGAAGAACCCAGAATTCGAATCCACGAAGCAACAAAATCTACCACTATACGCAAAACGGAGAAGGAATTAATAGGCTATAGGTATAGAGGGGAGCCAGGTTAGGTTACAGAAATTGTCGAAAGATCTATATTAGTTAAGGTTCAAAATCGATTGCATCGATCAGTTGTTTTGGAGGCATCGACCAGCTAACTTATGTTCCATTATAGTTGGTCAAACATTTATTATTTACACTGAAAAACTTTTGTAAATTTACATATAATTTTATAGTAATTTTTGCTATTATGGAAATTTACAGAAAAAATTTAAAAAATTACATACAGACATATGTAATGATAATACCAGTAATATGTAATATTTCATAAAAAAAAAATATGGATTTTGGATAATGTAATTTTACATGCTACATAAAATTACATAATGTTTCTGTAATTTTCCAAATTTTTAATGAAATTTACAATAAATAATGTAATAAAAATTAATTATAATTTTATGTAATTGTACATAATTAAAATTTTAATTTATGTGACTCATACATTTTGATATATATTACAGAAAAACAAATTAAATTAAATATTTACATATATGTTATAAGATAAAAATAATATTATAACAACTGTTAAGTATTTAGAAAAGTACTTTTTAAAACATTTCCAAAGGATAATATATTTTAATTCATACATATTATTCGCTCTCTCTCTCTCTCTTTCTGTAAATGTGTTACCTATTTGAAATAATTTGATATTATATTTTAAAAGCCACGTATCGCTGTTAATTATAAATTTTTATATATTATAAACATAAGCAATACATGTCTGCCCAACTAAATTAACCACACTATTTAGATGGAGTCGATTTCCCAAAAATACATGATTTTGATGTTAAATACCATGGCTATTTTGAACCTTATGTACCATTACATCTTTCGACAATATTTCAACGCTTAGAACCCGACTCTCCACTATACTTAGTCTATGGAAGGAACGTATACATCTAATAAGAAAAAGATACACTATACATCCCATCATGCATCATTTCGTAACGGTCGATTGCGGGATGAAACTATGCGAATGCCGTAACCGGCTTACTTGCTTACGTTTAGTTTTACCATCATCATTCCTGCTCGCTTATCCAACAACACACACATACACACACACATGGATAGAAAGTTCTTCATTTGCTATTAGCTGTGCTGTAACCCAGCTAGGAGGTCATATTCTCATCTTCATCTACAGTCTGTTCCTTCTGCTAACTACTAAGACAATATTCTTATGCAGTAATAGCTCTTTTAACAGGCATTATATGAAACGGCCTAACTATAAATTTCGGATCCGTCCCGCAAAAACTTTCAATAAGTTCTCCTACTAAAAAATTATGTAATTTTATCTACAAACCATGGGACACTATGATACTCAATATTTCTGGGTATAATTAATCAACCGCTGTCATTTTTACATAATATCAAAACTATTATAAACATTATGTAATATGATATTACCAACGAAATATGTATGTAATATTACAGTGTTTTAGTAAAGTCTTTTTTAGTAAATTTACAGAACTTCAGTAAATTTGCTGTCAGGAATTTTCTAAAAATAGGTAAAATTTGTGTAGTTCTGTAATATTATTGTTGGTATAATTACATACAATTCTAAATTTATATTAAGGCTGTATTTTGAATTACACTTAAAATATTTTATTAGTATTATTACACGAAATATGTACTAAATCTCATTATTTTGATGAATTATTACAGATATTAATATGCAAGCTGTAATTTTACATAATTTAAAAAAGTTATACCAACCAACATGTAATTCTACATTAAATATGTGATGCAATTTTGCAGAAAGTAAGCAATTTCACATACTTATTAGGTTATTTTTACTTACTTTATGTAATTATTATAAATTATATAAAAATTACAGAATTTTGAGGCAGAAATACAGAATATTTATGGTAAAATAAAATTACAGATTTTTTATAGTAAAATTTTACCACTATTTTTCTGTAATTTCGCTATTGTTTTGACAATGTACAGTTTGTGAAACGGGCATTTTTTTAAAACATCACAATTCATAATTTTCAATAAAACTCTAAATTAAAACGAGATATGTATTCAAATTCTGAAAATAGCAGGGGATATATGTGTCAGATAACTATATTTTGCAGTATCGTAAGTTCCAGGCGCAAAACCCCGTAATGCGGAGGGCGCCAAACAAAGGGGTCTATAAATCAAAATGTCTTAAATACTAAAAATTTTTTATTAATTATAATAATTAAAGACTATATCAAAAATTCAGTGTAATAGATGTTTTTTTAGTAACTGAATTATTTTGTTTTGTATAGACAAAATATTATGTAACGCTACAAATCTGTACAGAATTCCTTCTTTAGTTACTATAAAATTAACATTTTGAGACCATTAAATAGAAATGAAAATAAAAGACGTAAAATAAATAATATAGAATAAAATCCACACAATTTTGAACATAATTCTGTGCATTATTTTGTACAAAATACTTCATCGTATTAAAAGGTTTTTACATAAAGAATTCAAAGATATCAATTTAAAAAATTTGATTTTATGAGAATTCTGTAATTCTACGAAACTTATATTTTCCGAAGTTATTTGTCATCGCAATTCATTGAAACGAACAGACTGTATACTAAAATTTGTGCTCGTGTGTATATGGGTATATTTGCTTGAAATGCATTTCTCATACTCACACACACACACACACACACGGACAAATAGATAGTTAAATACAGGCAAGTGTATTTGCCGTATAGATAAATGTATGGCAGAACTTCTTTATGCTTTTGTAGTAGTATGATCGGAGAATCAGTTTACATCGTCTAACGGTACACAAAGATCTGTTACAATGTTTAGAAATAATAGATATGCATTCCTTAACTGTCAACTTAACAACTGAACATTTGTTTTTGTTTTTATTTAATTATTTGTTATTACTACTTTGACTGCAAGGAAAAAGTAGTATAGCGTTTGGTACGGTGACTGTAACATTTTCAAAAAATAAAAAAAATTGTATAGAAATCCTTCATATAGCCTGTAGATGACGAATCTGAACTTAGTTTATGTGGGTGTATGGATGTGCGTCGTCAGCTCGCTCGCTCGGTCCTCAGACAAAATTTTGTGGCCGCAACTCCTCCTAGACGGTTCAACCGATTTTAATGAAATTTTCAGGATAAATTTGTCTAGTGCCCAAGATGGTCATGTGGTTTCGGTTTTTTCCAGTGATGCCAACTTTCCGAGAAAAAAATTACTAAAGTTTTTAAAAATTCATATTGACTACATTATTTATCCGATTTTGATCAAATTTTTAGAAAAGATTTCCTTAATGCTCCCATTAATTACATAATTTTATTAATATTCAGTGTTGCCAACTTTCCGAGAAAAAAATTACTAAAGTTTTAAAAATTTTATAATGGCCATGTTATTCAACCGATTTCACTCAAATTTTCACAAAAGATTTTCCTAGTATTCATATAATTTATGTAATTTTAACAAAATACAGTGTTGCCAACTTTCCGAGAAAAAAATAGTAAAATTTTTAAAAATTTATTATGACCATTTTATTTAACCGATTTTAATCAAATTTTCATAAAAGTTTTTCCTAGTGCTTCAATAAATTATGCAATTTTAACAAAATACAGTGTTGCCAACTTATCTAGAAAAAAATCACAAAATTTTTTAAAAATTCATTGTGGCTACATTATTTATTCGATTTTGATCAAATTTTCAGAAAAGTATCTCCTAGTGCCCACATAAATTATAATATTATTAAAATACAGTGTTGCCAACTTTCCGAAAAATGTCAAAGTAGTCTATATATGGGTTTACCCATATACTTCTAATCTTGTTTTTATGTAATGTTTCCTTACTAAAGTTGAAGTTTTTTTTATTGAATCCTGTTTAATTTATTATATATATAGGTAAATAATAATAATAAACAATAGTGGTAGTCAGAAAACGGGTAGTTGTAAATCAAAAACTCATTTATGATTAATTGTCAAGCTTTCGATGGCAGTATCCCATCTTCTTCAGGACATTATCATTATATATATATTTCCACATTAAGTTTCAAATTTTTTGAAGTAAAATTTAATTAAAAAAAAAGATAACATCAATCACCGCATTTAAATAAAATTTGGCTTCTTTTAATTAAAAATTTATAAATTTTATGATTCAGTTAATTATTTTTTTACCTAGTAACTTGTTTCTATGTATCAGTTTTCCTGATGAAGACGTATGTTGAGTTCGTCGAAACGTTAATTATTAATAAATATTAATACAGAACTATAACCCAAAGCCGTTTCATTTTAATATAATGAGTTCTGAAAGATTTTTTTACTATGTTAGATTATGTATTGTTTCGAAATATGCAAAAAAAAAACGTTTATTTTGAAACGAATATATGAGATTTATTTTAAATAATATTTAATTATTTAGATATATAATAACTCAAATATAAAAACAGAATACTATATATAAAATATGTGCTTTATATTACTTCGAGAAAATTTTTACATAATTCTATTGTACAAGTATAATATTTCGTACAATATATTCAACCGTGAAAAGAAATATTTTTCAATAACAAAAAAAAACTGGTATATTTGACTTCCAACTTCCATGTATGAATAATATATTGTGCGTATTTGGTCATTTTTAAATGTACAAGGTCACTGTTTCGGAAATAAAGTAAACCAACTGGTTTAACATATTTAGATTTTGACCTATCCTAACATAATATCCATACATTTTTACGTGGATTTTTGTGCAATAGAACATGACGCAAAAATATTAAATAATTTTCTCACGAAATCAACAAACATTATTCCAACTTTTTTGTTGACTACACGCGTATACATTTGGATGAATTTTACATCATGAAAATATTTTAAAACATGTAAAATTCGAAGATAGTGTAATAATTGCAAGACTAATCTATATTAACAGCAGATTGATAAGAGAAGCAATAGAAATTTTTAAAGAAAAAGTTAACATCAATCACTGTGAAAGGGCACTGCATTTAAATAAAATTTGGTTTCTTTTAATTTAAATTTTATATATTTTATGATCTAGTTATTTATTTTGTTACCTAGTAACTTGTTTCTAAGTTCTGTTTATTTACTGTAAATGTCATTTGTATCTTTTTTCGTGTTGAAGACGTACGTTGAATTCGTCGGAACATTTATTAATAAATAATAATACATAACTATATCCTAAAGCCGTTTTATTTGAATATAATGAGTTCTGAAAGATTTTTTTACTATGTTAATGTTTGTATAATTACATAAAATAAAAATATAAAAATTGTAAAATTCCGAAAATATTTTGAATTTTTTGTAATATTTACAAAGTAGTAAAATTAAATTGATTATTATTAAAAATTTACACCGACTTTTTACAGTGTAACAAAATTAAAACTTCAAAATTTAGCTAAAAAATTTAATGTTATATTTCGGTATTGTTTCCAAAAATACCGGTATTTTTTCGGTTAAGTTTTATAAGAATTTTAACCAATCGGTTAAGGTTACTGTTAACGTTTACAAAATATTGGTTAACCAGTTTAATGCTCAGATATAAACAACTCAAAAATTGTGAAAAATTTATTTTGACTATATGAAAAATTCTATTATAATTTGTAATATATTGGTTCTTCTTTCTACAAATTATAATAACAAAAGAGATCCGAATACAATACGAATTATTAATTGCTTAATTAAATCTAAAGAAGCGATAAGAAATTGTGAGTATAAATTTTCCGTTTTCTGTCACAATAAATTGATATATAAGATGTAGGAAATTTTCATGGCATTGTTATTAGAAATAATTTCTTAACAAATTATTTTGTTATATAAAATGCTGTAATTTATACACCTTTCGCATAATTTATAAAATTACATAGAACAATAAAATTACATCTAAGTGTGAGAAACTGTCTTAACTATTATTTTATGCTAACTATTATAGGTTTTGTTACTGCAAAGTAGGCCAAAAATAATATGCGTTATTTTAAGAATCGTTTTTTTTTTAATGTAAATTTTGATAGAAAACTTTTATAAACTGACAGGTATAAATTCTATCATAGATAATATGAATATGAAATAGAAAAAATATTTTCTATTTTTATTAATAGCGACATAGAAATATCGTTGACAGATGTTTGTATTATAAATGTATATTTATTTTCTTTAATTTTATTTTTGTATTTTTAGGGAGTTGATTTGGCAGCAAGATGTAAAATAAATTAGAAAATTTTTCAAAATCTCTCTAATTTGAATATTTAAAAATAAACCATAGATATTGCCTTGTTCTTTGTATAGAAACATTGGCCCCGCTATTCCCACCCTTTTGTGAAAAAGTACTTTTACTTTTTGCTTTAAAATAAATTTTTACTTCTACCTCATATCAAATATGAATAGTATTTTTATTTTTTATATATATTTTTTTATATTTAATATTATAAAATTCAAATAAATTCAAAAATAAATTCCAATTTTAAGTAAACGTCAAAAGTAAATTTGACAAAAATCACTTTTAAAAGTGAGCTGAGCTGTAGTTATGTAAATTTTAAAATCTATTACAATTGTATGCCATATAGGCATATTAACTGTAGTGATTTGACATTAACTCTGATTTAAGTCTAATCTTAATTTTTATAGGTACACAAAGCATTTTAATAATAGATAAAAATTGACATTAGTTATTTGTATTCTTAATCAAAAATTTTCAAAAAAAATCGTTTGGTGCCCAGATAAATTATATAATTTTTACTAATGTACACTGTTACCAACTTTTCGAGAAAGAAAATACTAAAATTTTTAAAACTTAATTCTAGTTTTACTATTTATTCGAGATTAATAAAATTTTTACAAAAGAGTCTATTAGTGCTCACATAAATTATATAATTTTAGTGTCGTACAGTGTAACCAATTTTCTTACAATTTTTTTTTAAGATTAATAAAAAATTTGCAAAACATTTTTTTATCATCCATAAAAATTATATATGTAATTTTATTTTTGAACAGTACCACATATTTTTTATTCAAAGTGGTCTATATATGGGTTTACTCATATGTTTCTAATCTTTTTAAATTATAATATCAATAACAATAAAGCTCCCTGTTATAATAAAATCAAATCGAAAAAGTTTCTTGTATATATACTGGAATACAAACGGTAGAAAAAAGATTCTTAGGTAGTGTTACTAGCTTATTTACATATAAAATAGATGTTTTCCTCTGGAAAATTATATACGTCGCGAGATTTCCACCGCGCACGTTGCCTGGGCAACGGCAAATAAACAAGAGGGCTAAGCCGCATTGTTAACAAAGACAGAAAATCGACGCGACGCTAAATTTCACGGAGGGACGAAAAAGCGAAAAACACGCCATCCACCAATGTGTAATGTTATGTTTGTTAGATGTTAGTATGAGTCGCAGGGCCGCATCACCATTTGATATATTATCATGACTAGCGTATAGTAGCATTTACTCAAAAACTTGGTTGCTCGCATAATAAACGACAGGCAATTTCTGAACACTCTCTGCAAAGTTTTACTCATTCATAGACAAGGATATTATAGATCTAGTTTGTTTTATGTGTTTTTTATTTTAGTGAACACTGTGAACAGTGACCGGATTCTATAGCATCTTCAGAAGGGTGTTCATTCGAAAATGACGTCATTTATGACTGTACAACTAATCGTATAAATGATGTCATTATCGAACAAACACCATTTCGAAGATGCTATAGCATTCGGCCACAGTCTGTTTGTGATTTTTTCTAAACAAATTTTATTTTAAAAAAATCTTAAAAAATTAAATTTTTGACCGCAAGAGTTTGCTGAGTATTTTTATGTATTATGCTGTATTATTTTTATGTACCTATTATGAATGTAAATGTATACATATATAATTTTATACGAGTAGTATTTAATTTAGGATGAAGCTATTTATACATACGGTATGTATACGCAATTGGCTATTTATACATACTAAAAAAAAAACCTAAAAAAAACCTACTAACCTAACCTACATTAAATAGCCAATTATGTAAAAATACTGTATGTATAAATAGCCAATTGCGTATACATACCGTATGTATAAATAGCCACTTTCTTTAATTTATGTCTGTTTGAATGAATCTGCGGTAGCATTTTCTCATATATTTAAGAATCCAAATGTTAGAACAAGCAAGAAGTGACAGTGTTAGATTTAAATTTTAATTAAAAAATATATTTCAGTATTTTTTGGATTTTTTTCTTCGTTGTAGTCAATACGCATAGGAGGAAAGGTCAGGCGACGTTAGCTCAAATAATATAAACAATTTTTAATAAAATATTTCCTAATATATATATCATGTAAATTTGCGACAAAACAAAGTTGAGATTTGCATGTGATAAATTTTTGTTCAATATTTATTTTGTGCTAGATATGTATATCTAGATATTTTAATTAAACAATTATTGAATTGTATTGATTTTTCGTAGATCTTACGGTTTTCATATGAAATCTGTAATTATTTTTTAGCATAATTATAAGGGATTTAAATTTGTAAACCAGATAGAAAATAATTTCATATTTCAGTTTTGTTCCTCAAAAAAAGGTTACAGGTTTTTAAAGGTTTTAAAATATCGGTTAAGGTTACGTTAAAGTTCGCAAAATATTTACAAAAATATTGGTTAATCGATTTCAGGTGTTGATTAAAAATAATGAGTATTTGGTCCATATATCTGTGAGACCTATTGTTTTGTCCAATTCTAGTAAATTCTTCTATTGTTAAAAAAAGACAAAATATTCTGTAACGCTACAGATCTTACAGGTGAGAATCGAACAGACCCATAAATATTTATGAAATTTCGTGAAAAATTCCAAAACACAAAATGTGCTTCATCTATAGTAGTTATTGTTCGGGGCCCGATCTATGGATTGGTGGGGTGTATGGTGCGGCCAGGGACGGCACCAGAGAGAAAGGGAAAACACTATGACGCAACACCCAACTACGGCCGCCATATTGGCCAAACACACGAAGCGATGCGCCTTACACATCGAAGGCGGCCTCGCCTTGGCCCTGCACGTGTCAGCTGCGTGTGCTGCTGTAGCGTCCCACCTCACCGACGCTGAGCTCCACAGCTGCATGTGACCGCTTGCCCCACGCCGTCCACATCGAAACGTCGAAATTTTTCTTAAAAACCGCAGCGCGTTCACGCCAATGCAGGCAAAACGCGCCAAATTACAATTTCTTTCTGATACGCGACTTTGGAAGTTTATTTTGTTTTTGATATTGCGTGTAATATTTACATCTTCCTGATATTGTTTTTTTTTCCTTTTTCTAAAGTTTGTTTATATTTTAATTAGGTATACAGTGCACCAAAAAATTCCGTAGTGATTATTTTCAAAAAAACAATAGATATTAGTGCTTCTAAGCCAACAAAAATCTCGGAAAATATGTGAACTCATTTCAAATTTTTTTAGCGTCAATTTAAACCAACCAGAAATAATCGTACAGTCTATGAAAAAAAGTCTGCACACTGATAGTGTGATTTAATTGTAATATAGTCATCGATATTCAAATACAGCGCGTAATTAGTAGATAAAATTTTTATATCGAAGTGTATATAGTGTATTTTATATCGAAGTGTGTTGTACTTGTTACTATATATTTAAAGCGATCTCGGACAAGCCCATTCATAGATTTTGTTCGGTTACAAGCACTATTGAATAATTATTTTTTACAATGTTCGCCAAAAAGTCAGCGTTATTTGGAGAATTTTTTTTAATACATTCTTACAATATGTAAATTTAGATCAATTTTTTACAGTGTAGATGAGACTACAGAATCGGTGCACAGACTTCCGTGGACCAAGTTGTTGGACTTCATAAAAGAAACAGGACTGAACTTCTTTCATAAGCTAAACCAAAGGGGCAGTACAATAGGCCATTGGGCCGTAGTGCTAGTGGGACCTTAGGATATCTTATTAAATACATACTTTTCTTCATAAACTGTTATTTTGTTTAATAAAACTAAAATCCGAAACCCCAAAATACTGGGAAGGGCTAGCTGCACCCCATGTAGTCCCCTCCCCCCTTAAATCGGTACTGATTACAAATTATACATAATAACAAACTTTGAACAAGTTGAGTGTTTTCCAGTGTTATCAGCAAATATTTCCATCTTTATCATCATGAGAGAAAACAACAATGTATGACATAATTGCAATTTAAATGCAATATTGCACATAGATATCAGTTATAATTACAAATGCAAATATGCAATACCCATCATGCTTTGATTCACAGCTATATTGTATGATAGATGTTTCAATTAGCTCAATCTCTGAATTCTATTGTAAAATCTAAAATCATCATAGGATCAAATCTCTCTGTACTCCATATACAACGTCAATTTGCAAATATTTAATTTACTAATTACTAGTACCACACAAATGTTTGTTTGTCTTTTTAGATTTCTTCTATAAAATACCTAAAAACAATACAACCACATTATGCATATAAAAATAAAGTAACTACTGATTCTTTTCATTCAAATCGTTTATTTAATTAAATAATCTTATCAATTTCGTAACAAAATTGTTAAGTTTTAACACCTATGAGAAGTTAGCAATAAAGTTCTAGAAATAAATTCTATACCTCGCCATACTAATATTTTGCTTAATAACTACAAAACTAATTCGCAAATTTTAATTCGGTTTGCAGCATTCGATAGCTTACATCTTCCTCTAGTTTTGTACTAGTTTTGTTTCACTAAATATTTATTAGAAATATGAAAAAAAAAATAATTTTGAATAAAGCACTCTAAAAAATTTACAATTTCTACTAATTATTCATATTACCGTTCAATAATTTTCAAATCTCTAGTTGTACACTACAAAACTCGTACTCAATAAAAGCTATCAATTAATATATTATTTATTATAATTACGTTCTTAATTAATTATAATTTTAGCAACTAATAGACAACAACAGAAAAAGTGAAGAATAAAAAACACTGGGCGACTTTTGTGCACAATTAAGATTAAACAACCCATTCATTTAACGATAGAAGATTTGACTATATATAATTTTTACAAATAAAATTAATATTTTAATTTTTTTTTGGAATTATAGATATCTTTTCTTTTTAATACAATAGTAGTATTTTTTTGTCAGCTAAAAATTACAAGCCATTGTAGGCATATTATGTGTTAACATAGAAAAAAATATGTAAAAAGTACATATTTTATTAAATAAATAGAGCATAACATTGTGCTTCCTTTCATAAAATTTTCATTAAAACGATAAGCGGTGAGAAATAATTTTATACGTTTTCAAGCGTTATCATAATCATTTATTTTATTTTTTTTACACGTTAGATATGTTATCTAAATTCTATGACATAATAAGGAAAGTTTGTGAATTCTTATTAAAATAACTGTAATACTTATATATATATATATATATATATATATATATATATATATATATATATATATATATATATGGTATATATATTCAGAGCCGGATTAAGGGTTATATAGATCTGAAGCTATTAAAAATTTTAGATTGATGTAAAAATATCACAAAAAGTTTCTTAGTTAAGAAATTTGAAAAATATGGCAGAACGGTTTATTTTGAGGTTCGTTTACACGGGACACTGCACTTCCTAACATTGCCGGCAGCTAAACTGGAAAAAGTAGGTCATACCAAAAGTGTAGTCACTCTATTAACTGATTATATTTTCATCTAATTTAATTTTATATTTATATCTATATAGATTTTAATTTTAAATTTTGTAGTAAATGAGGTAAATATTATAATGATAAAAAATCACATTTAAAATTTTTGATAAAATATATTTTTATTGAAAATGATAAAAATTTAAAAAAGCTGAAATATACTTTATTTATATACAATCGGGTTGCATGTATTATAAATATTATTATTTAAATATTGTATTATAAAAATGTTTGTTTTTGTATTAATTAACACATCTGATTTTTTAAATAAAAGATTAAACAAATATCTATCAAATTTACACAACGTACAGATGTACCACCGCAATAGAACTATGGAAAACTTTAACAATTTTTTTCCCAATTTCATAATAAATTTGAAGTAACGGTTCTTATTTTGTCATCTAACAAAATATGTATATAATTTCGAATGAGTCTAAAACCGAGGTCACACGACTGGATCAACGCCAAATCTACTTAACCCACGGGGCACATATACCTACACTGTAAAAATATTCGTATGTTTTGTACATGCCGCACACAAACATATATTCATTTTTTTTTTCACCTATACCGTTATATTCGTATGTTCTACTAATATATGAAATAGTTAACCTAGAATTTCTAAATTATATTAAAAAACAAACAAAAAAATGAAACATACTAGTTATTTTATATGCCATATATTTAGTAATATTTTATATATTTAGTTGGTTAATGCCAAGTACATGTGTTGCATTAAAGGGGGCTCTTTAATAAGTTCCAAATCGAGAAAAAAAATTGTAAAATTTTAGCTCATTGTTCTAAATTATTTACGTAATTTAATTAGTTACAGAAAACTATAAAATTAAGTGAAATTATGCTAATACTATAATTTATCAGAGAAAAATGTTGCGCACATTTTTTTGTGAGAAGAAAAGTTACCTAAAACAAAGTCTGACAAAATATTATTGAAATTTGAGCATTCTACACTTGAAACTATAGATAAATAAATACGCAATTGTGATTAGATTAGCACTTGAATATAAATACATACAGATAGCTGAAAAGTCAAGTTGTTGAACAACAAAAAGAAGCCCATACACTTAGAATAAAAATGTAATTTCCCTAAAGGAAATGTGAAGAATGCAGATTTCACACGCACAAGAAATAAATATCTACGCCTTGTAACTAAATACAATCTTACAATATAATAATAATATACAAGAAACTTTCAGAATATATGTTGTTCATTCAGATCAGTGAACTTTTATATCTTGTTGATGTCGTAATTTTTTGTTGTGTGTGTTTTTTTTTTTAATAATTGCATCTAATACTGGGCTTTACACGATGAAAAATATATAGTTTTCTGCACAAATAAAATTTTCTGTATTACACCTTTCAATATTCTATTCCAGTTTATACGATAAATAATATATTTGCCCAATTCAGTACTGTATTTCTATTGCAATTATTCACTTTAAAGTATTTGATAATTTTGATGATTCATTTATAAAATAATAGATACTTGAAATTGTTTTATTGTTTTTATCATAGTTAGCGGCTTACTTGAAAGAATCATAGAAAATATTTACCAATGTAAAATTATAGTTAATTCATATTTCTATTATAATCATTATTCTTGGAATGCAAAAAAAAAATTCAATGTACTTTATTTTTATTAATTTATTCTATTTACTAAGTATACATTTTAAAATTTTTAGTTACCTAAACATAAGAAAAAATTGAAGATAAGTATTATTTATTGTTATGTTGTTACAAATGCTTTCCAATATTTTAATAAAACTTTATTTTTTAATAATATAAATTATTTATATTATGTGAGTCGTCAAAAAATTCTCACTCCAACTACGAATTTTTTTTATCCGATATATTTTTAGTTCGATATGATTTTTATGTTTTATTATATTAAATAAATTATATTTCGTGATTATAATATTACATAGTAAACTTATATAAAACATGCGCAAAAATAATGTTGCTAATTATTTTAAATGTTGCAAATGCAGTGTGATTAATTTATTTATCAAAAAGACACAACGTAGTTCATCATATGTTCACCATAAAGTTCAGTAATATTGTATTAAAAATGTTTAATATTATATTATCTATGTTATGTTCGGGTGTTATATAGTAATTATTAATAATAACACATTAACAAATGACGTTCACGTTCGACAGTAAAATTTATATGTTGTATAAGTTAAAATAAAACAGCTTAGGTTATAGTTCTGTATTAAGATTTATTAATAGTCGACGTACTCAATGAACAAGTTACTAGGTAACAAAATAAGTAACTAGATCTTACATTCACAACTATACAGAAATAGAAATATCAATAATACAATTTGTAAATTCATAGAATGCATGTGTACCTAATCAAAAATTCGTTTAGAATAATTTTAAATTGATTTATATGGACATCTTTAACGTTAGTGGGCAATTTGTTAAATAAAAATAGACCAACATGTGCAATGTAAATTTTTAGCAACATTTAATCTATAAAGATCCACTCTGATATTGTCTTTTTGTCTTGTATGATAAAATTAAAGAAAAACATTTCAAACACACGACTAACTACTCGCATATATTTAATATGTAATTATTATAAATATAATGAGTTCTGAAAGATTTTTCACTATGTTATATTATATAAGTTGCTAACAAAATTTTACAACGTATTTCTGCAGAATTCAACTGATGTTATATATAGGAAAAGATTATAAATGCATTGCATTTAATCACTGCTGTATGATGCATAACTATTAAAAGATAATTATTATAAGCAAAATTGCTTTATGTTGTACAGAAATCACACTGATTGGTCGACGCTAGGTACTGATGATTATTCAGCTATCTCTCTCTCTCACTCTCTCTCTTTATTTGCATATTCTATTGTCAGTGTAAAATGCAAGGCCAACTGTGATTTTTAGCTCATAGTTTGTCTGTTAGTTTTCATTATTATTGTAATGCGAAAATTCTGCATATAAATAAGTTTTATGCAATATATACAGGGTGTGTTTTACAATTCAGACCGAAGATTGGTATTCCGATTTTAGGTGTAAGGTCAAGATGGACTGATGAATGGATTGACGGTTTTCTAAATATATTGAAATTCGAGCTTCAATCACGGGAAGTGGAAAGAGCAGTTGCAAGGAATCTTAAAGTAACCGCTAATCTCTCACTAACTGATACTGAATCTCTCATAACTGTATTTATTCTGGATAAATATGGTGATAAACGTGTTAATAAGATTTTCGTCCATACGGTAGTAATTTTTATAGTCAGCTAAAGCATTGATTGCTGAGATCTCAGTTTGTCTCAGTTAATTTCACACTGTTTAAAATAGTAGGATAAAAGAGTTAAAAATTTTCTAGGGTAATTGAATTTGTAGCCTTATTAGTGTGAAAAATTGCCCTGCTTTTGCGTATTTTAAAATATTTGACTTTTTACCTTGATGGAAGGGTAAAAAATACGAAAAATAAGGGTAAATAACTGCCTTTTTACCCTTTTTTGGAATAATAAAGTGCTCTTTTTGAATGTACCTATTTAGGGTAATCATATTTACCCTTTTTAGGGAACGAACTTACATAGGAACTAATAAGAGTATTTTTTTTCGAACAGTGCAGACTGATAAGTGTAGGGGCTTCGTGATTGAAGTCATTTTTGATTGATCGTGTGATAATTACGTTACGTCTTCCATCCCTGACTATAAATATTTGTTATTTTTAAAATTGCGGAAGATTCTATAAAAATCGAGTAAATGCGTCAATTTTTTTAACGAACTATGAATAAAATATGAGTTCACGACATTTTAGTTAGTAGTTTCATCATAATTGAATAAAGAAAAGTGCTGTTAACTAACATTTAATATTTTAGAAAGTGTTTATATTGCACATATACTTACATATCATATTTACTTTATTACATTATAATCTAATACACGATATAATAATTATAATTTCTATTTAATAATTATTAATTACACATAAAAATTTACACTTTATTAAAAAAGTATTAATATTTATTAATAATCGAAATTTCAACGAACTCAACGTATTTTTTTATCAAAAAATTATTTAAATTAAAAAAAATAATTTTAACACGGACAAAAAAGTAATTTCTAATAGCCCCATACAGATTTATAACCCAATACCATACAGACAAACGTTTGGCAACCACAGCTACTTCCTACACTCCTTACTATTATCTATCGCATGCGCCCATAAATATAAATCTGTATGGGGTTAGGAGAAATTATTTTATACTTTTTAATCCGTGTTAAAAACGTTGTATATTAATTTTTTTTATTTAAATAATTATTTTCTGCTTTTTAGTCTTGTTTAACTTTAATTTTAACCTATATAATTAATTTAATTAATTATAATTTTATCAATTATAATTATGTTTTGTCACAGAGCTAATAAATCATCCTGGTATATGGTGGAAAGAGTTTGTACCACATCTTTATTAGTACATGGCGTGATTGTGTATATATTTAGTTTATTTTTGTAATAATATTTCTTATAATAGAAAACGAATACACAACCTTTTGGGTATATGACGTGATTGTGTATAAACGTATGTATGTATATAGTTTATTTATTTACGTAATAATATTTCTTATAATGAAAACGAATACCAAAGTTTAACGGTCTATGATACGAAATGTCTCAAGGTTAAGCGTGCGTAAATTGATAACGATATGCTGAGATATGCGTACATAGTCACTTATAATTTTTGTTCTATCTGAATAATTCTTATTTTCATATACATACACATTATATCTTATTTACGGAGTTATAAGCGATATATGCTTTGTCCCACATATCTGTTTACGGTAAACAGCCGTTGTGGAATACGATAAAACTTCAAATGTAGGTAACTGGGAAACTTTGAATGATTTTTTTTTCATATTGTTTACGTCACCTTGTTTTATTTTTATTTATTTTTGAAGGCAGTTGGTATTACTGTTTGATTATGAATTGCATTTTTCTAAGTGATTTATTTATACAGTTTTACATGTTCCTGTCTTTCTGAAATTTATTAAAGAAGTACCATTTCTTTTAACATAGTAAAAAATCTTTCAGAACTCGTTATATTAAAATAAAACTACTTTAGGTTCTGTATTAATATTTATTTATAATCAAAATTATTATTTTTTTGTATCAGTTATCCTGCTGAAAACGGACGTTGAGTTTCGTCGAAACGTCAGTTTTATTTTAATAGTTTTTTTATTAGTCTATTGTAAGAAATCTATTACCTATATGTCGTTTATTAAATGTATAAATTAAGTATATTGATTATACAGGGTGTAACAGAATAACTATTCCCAATTTTCAGAAATAATAGAGGGCACATAAAGAAACATTTTTTATTAATAAACTAGTGTCCGGTATTATTTTTTTTTTTTTTCGGCAGGCGATTTTACATCGTTACAACTTGTGTATCGAAAATGGTGGTCGAACTTTGAACAATTTTTATAAAGTTTAATGAGCTATTATTTCTAATAAAATGTTCCTTAACTTAACTACTCTTTCATGTTTTGATTAAGATTGTTTTTAACGATATCTAGTGTATCTTGGCACCGAGAAAGTATAGCAAAATATAAAATTGACGAAAAATTATCATCTTATACACAGAAAAATAGTTTTTAAATAAATTGATAGGTATGATAATGTAATTATAGATATTTTCTCTAGTTTATCGCATATTTATATAAATTTTTGATTTATCTAAAGTTTATAATTATTTATATATATTGGAAAGAATAAAATAAAATAATAAAAAAAGGCTTTAAGTTTAAGTTATGTATTAATATTTATTTATAATCGATGTTTCGACGAACTCAACGTCCGTCTTCATCAAAAAAAACAAATGACATTTACAGTAAATAAAACAGAACGTAGAAACAAGTTACTAGGTAACAATTAAGTAACTAGATCATAATATTTTTTAATAAATTTTTAATTAATGGAAGCCAAATTTTACTTAAATCAGTGCCTTAAATAAGATTTGGTTTCCATTAATTAAAAATTTATACAGTTACTTATATGTTACCTATAGTATCTTGTTTCTATGTTCTGTTATTTACTGTAAATATTATTTATATTAGTTTTTCCGATAAAGACGGACGTTGAGTTCGTTGAGTACGTCAATTATTAACAGAGCCGGCTGCGGGTTTTGCGGGGCCTCGGGAAAATATTATATTCCCAAAAAAGAAAGAAAATGATACATGAACATAATTTTATTAATTATTTAATGAAATATTTTTTCTTCAATACATAATATAATAAAATCCATAATATTTTTTATTTCTATTGCGTACAAACTTAAACCTAAAGCCGTTTTATTTTATATAATGAGTTCTAAAAGATTTTTTACTATGTTAAATAAATAATATTATAATATAATTATCAGTGACCGAATAGAAATTATATAATTATAAGCTATTTTATTTTTCTCTGTGCAGAAAAGCAATTTGTACTTTGACGTGTGTACTTTGTGAATATATGATTTAAAAACGCCTAAGAAAGATTAAAACAAGGCATATTTCTCGAAATTCTTACGTCAGCTTTAATTTCCTGACCAACATTTTTTTCTCAATTTTATTTGTATTTTTTCCCGCGTTTTTATTGACAATTCCTGAAACGTTGCATATATACGTTATTCTATCGATATTTCGTTGGCGACGTTGCCAATTCTGCACCATTTTTTTTTTTATTTTGCTCGTACATATATATAATATTGAAGAGAGTGATTGAAAAAGTGGCCAAGAAGCGCAACATGGCATGATGGCGCGCTCCGGAACATAACACTCTCAAGGTCTCTTGCACGACCAGAATTCCGCGAAGATTACGTTCCATCGCATTTCGAAAGATGCGCTAGGTATATCGTACTCACTCACTAACTCACTCACTCACTATCTCTCTCTCTCTTTCTCTCTCTCTCTCTCTTTCTCTCTCTTTCTCTCTCTCTCTTTCTCTCTTACTAGCCGATAGTCTGTTCGATGTTCGGTTTTTCGTCCATTCGGCTTTCTTCGTCTGAGTCACCTTACCCTCTCCCTCCCCCTAACCCTTCCTTCTGTGGAAAATCACGATACCCAGAAATCGATTTTGTCACATTAGTCGTGATAACTGATAGGTATAATCAGCTAAACTTGATAGAATTTGAAGAATTTTAAAAGTATCTACATACACAATCACACCACACAGTGATTCAGATTGAATCAAAAAACGCGCATGGTTGAAAAAAATAAACTTCGAAATTTGTGTATATGATACATATGCATGCGACTAGTAAGAAAAACAGTTTTGTTTTTTTTGTAAAAACAAGTAAATTTTGCTTGAAATTAAAGTAGAAATATGCAGGAATTGCTCGGCAGCGCTGCAAATTTTAATGGCAAATTTATCTTGCTTTAATAAGCGTATTATGCTGATTTCAACTTAGATTATATGATGCATTTTCATATAGTTCTAAGTATTTCAGGATTTATTCTCCATAGAATGAAGATAAATTCCTCAAATTTTCATCATCCCAATCAAAAGTTACAGCTATTTTAAATTTAACATTGAAAACTTTATAAGTAGTGCAAGTAATGAATGGGCAATCTTTTCTTATAGCAGCATTTTAATAACGTCAATTCCGTGTTGTATGATGTACATATATAGATATAAAATATTCAAGAACATCATACAAATTTTGGAAGTTTATTTTTTCAACCATGCGAGCTTTTTGACTCAATATGGACCACTGTGCGCCATGCACAAATTCTTTTCATTAGTTTCTGCCAAATATTTCGATCTAGATAAGCGACGTTAGCTTCATCCACATTTATGATACCTCTCAGTTATCTTCATGTTTCAACAAATTTGGCTTCCTTTAATTAAAAATTTATAAATTTTATTTTGTTACCTAGTAACTTATAGAAATATAATTCTCGCCATGAAAATTTGTTCTTTCGGAAAACTAAGTGTATATGAATTTAGTTAGACATACGTAGCGATTATCTTCTTCTCACTACTGTATTATGATGTATATCTTAGCTTAATTCGGAAAATTTGTATCGCGTATACATATGTATAATAATTATTGTATCTTTTTTCCTGATGAAGACGTACGTTAAGTTTGTCGAAACATCAATTATTAATAAATGTTAACACAGAACTACAACCTAAAACCGTTTTATTTTTTACCATTATTTTATCTTGAAAAAGAACACAAGCATCAAAATGTTTACTACACTAATAATAATTTCTATCTGTGTAGAGAAAAGAGAACAGTATATGTATTGATAATTTTGCAACCGGGCATAGAAAAATGATTTCAAGTACATCGCATCATTCGAACTTAAGCAATGGATTAAGATATTGATATTTATATGATTTGCGGGGCCGGCAAATCACTTAAAATATTCAGGAATCAAGTCAGAGCCGCGATATGACTCAGGTTGAGTGATGATTACATACAAGGTACCAACCGGTTACACAATGCCAATATACGTTGAACATGTATGACGTCAACAACACACACACACACACACACACATACAGACATATAGTACTTACTTAAATGTACTTGTTTCTTCGCAAACGGAAAATCAATACAAAAGTACAGAAATTATCTATTTTATTTCTTAAAACATATATTTAAACAATATTAATGAGGATACATTCATTTAATTGATCACTTTAATGTTAGAGACGTATGTATATTTGTTTATAATAATAAAATTTTAAGTTTTTTAAAAAAATTAATTTTAAAATGCACTACAAAACATATTTATTTCAAGGACATGTAATAATGCAAATTTCTCTGTTTTTTTATGTTATTATTGTAGGTATATTTGAACTATGGTTTCGAATGTCAAAAAATTTTCAAATTGTCACGTCAAGGGCGAATTTGTCAGCTTCAATCAAAAAAATAATTTTTTTTTACTATATTAATATTTTCCTTAATTCTTTTTACTGAAACAATTAAAATTCCATTATTTTTAAAAAATCATTTAAATACATAAATAATTACAAAACAACGCTGTACATTTCCGTGGCGAAAAAAAAAAAATGAGAAAAATAAATTAAATAAATATGATAAAAACGCGGTAGAAATAGTTTTAGAAAAAACATCAAAGCAAAGCAGCAGACGAAATTTTTTTTTATAGTCAATATTATTTTCCTGAATACAACGTATCATGTTTAAACTGCATGTTAGATAATATTTGCGTGTGTGTATGTATATAAGTGTGTGTATTATAAAAGGACCCCTTTTAATTTTTTGCTCTTGCAAAAATTCATTTTTCACACACACACACACACACAGCTACTACACACACATATTCTGACCTTGAATATGAAAATAGTTTTGACATATTAACAAGCACACAACTGCTTTTGGATAAACCGGAATTTGGCTTATGAACATACATACATTTATACATAAATACATACATTCCTATGTGTTTTACATCAATGATATTGCAGTTTTGCTATATAGAACAAAAAGATTTTTGATAGTATAATAATTAATGTTATTATAAACATATTTTAACCAAAGGGTTAAATATGTATATATCCCTAGTTAAAGAGCTATGGATATTATTTTTTAAGTGAGTATATTAAAAGCATCTACAACGCATAAAATATTTATATTAAAATAATTATATTTGTGTCTGATTAATAATATATAATTCATATTTAAAATAAAATAATAGTTCTGTATTAATATTTATTAATAATCGACGTTTTGACGTACTCAACGTACATTTTTATCAGGAAAAAAATAACTAACATCCAATCACTGGGACTAGTAACTGATTTCAATAAAATTTGACTTCCTTTAATTGAAAATTTATAAATATTATAATCTAGTTACTTATTTTGTTACCTAGTACCTTGTTTCTATGTTCTGTTTACTGTGTATGTCATTTGTGTTATTTTTTTTATGAATATGTACGTTGAGTACGTCGAAACGTCGATTATTAATAAAAATTAATGCAGAACTACAACCTAAAGCCGTTTTATTTTAATATAATGTGTTCTAAAAGATTTTTTACTATGATAATTCATATTTATCAAATGATTAATATACATCTATTTTGTCCTGTTGAAGATGTACGTCAAGTATGTCAAAACGTCGATTATTAACAAAAATTAATACAGAACTACATCCTAAAGTCGTTTTATTTTAATATAATGAGTTCAAAAAGATTTTTTACTATAATAATTCATGTTTATCAAATAATAATACATCTATTTTTTTTCTGATGAAGATGTACGTTGAGTAAGTCGAAACATCGAATATTAATAAAAATAAACACAGAACTACAACCTAAAGCTGTTTTATTTTAATATAATGCGTTCTGAAAGATTTTTTACTAATACATAATATCAAATGATAATAAATCTAAAATTTATAACAAAATGTACAATCAAACTTCTAAATTAAATATATTCAATATACATATTATTAAAATTAAACTTAAATATGTTTTTATATAAACAAAAACCGAAACATGAAATTTAAAATATTTGTTTGTTTATTTATGTATCTATTTATATATATGACTTTCTTTTTTATTGCGGAAATAAACGAGTATCGCTTTTTTTCTTCCTTTGTAAGCTGACTTTTATAAACAAATTTAAATATTTAAATTCAGCATATAAATTATACAAATAAGATAGAATATCCATTCGAATTTTAAATAAAGAACAGCAAACATTTTGCGTCCGGAAATTAAAAATTTATTTTAAATTATTTATTTACTTTCAAATTTCTTCTATTAGTTTCGAACGAAATGGAAGATTAATGTTGAAATAGATTTAAATATTAATGACCTAAAATATTATCTTTTATTAATCTAAATTTTTGTTAATGCAAGCAAAGCAGTGGCGGCGCTAATGGGCGATTTAAGGGGCCATGGCCTCTAAAATCTGGTCTGGGCTACTATTCATTTTTTTAAAAAATATTATAGACTTTAGGTTCTGGTTTTGTATTAATATTTATTAATAACTGACGTTTCGACGAACTCAATGTATGTCTTCATCAAGAAAACTCATTTTCAAGAAAGACTAGTTTTAAAGATATCTGTTTAGTTTTAAAATCCTGCATAAAAATTTATATTTTGTCATTTTTATGTATTTTACGAATATTTCGCAAAATATTTCGAAAAAACTTTTTATCAAAACTTGCTAAATAAGTTATAACATTGTTCGATGCCACTAAATAATTTTTTTTATTTTATTTTATTTTATTTATTTTTATTTTAAACATTTATGACAAGACAGTTTTGTTTTTAGTTACCATGACTACAGGTAATTCTATTGCATAAATTTATTTAATACCCTGAGAAAAATAGATATTTAACAAATTGTATAATGATAAGTAGATATTTATTTGAAATATACGAGTATGTTTACTGTATTCACAAATTTATACATTTTTAAAATCTACTCACATATTTATATTTTAATACTATATTAAGAATTAAGACTGTAATACTATATACAAATTGATGGTATTAAATTTTAGTTTTTATTATATTTATAGTTAATTTTTAAATATACTTATTTTATTATTTTTAATATCTTGTGTTTGTGTCACCGTTTTAAATATAAATAGCGTTACGGTAACTATCCATTTTTCTCAGTGTACGATGACGGTCCGGTTCTGTGGTAGCCATAGCAGATTTTTCATTGTACAAATGGTATATTGTATGATTATTATTTATATTTACTGAAATTTTAAATATTGTTTATTTTTCTTGGATTCATATAGAAAAATATTTATCATTATTATTTGTTATAATATGTTGTTATGATGATGCAATATTACATATAAATTATTGCAATATATAATTATATTTTGTTGTATTTATGAATAATAATCTAACTTTCTCATAATAAATTACAAAACAAGCAATATAATTTTCTACTACGTATACATTATAACAAAAAACAATTTTATTTTTATACAAATACGTTCATAAAAAGTGACAGTTCAGTTTTTATATAAAAAGCAATTAATATGTTATGGAAATTTAAGAAAAAAATATTATTATAGTTTTATGAATTACAATATATATATTTATATATATTTTCAGATTTTTTTGAGCAAATTTTGAAAAAGTTTTATTTTTCTCTACTAAATGATTCATCCTAGATTAATCTATTATAGTACTCATTATTCCGCATTTTTCCATACCACGCTTATTTTCCTAGACCTCGCAGTTTTTGAGGAAAAAAATAGAAACCAAAAAATCCAAAAAAAATTCTTGCGCCTAAACGGTATATGCTAGTAAATTAAAACTAAAACCAAATTATAGAACTTTTGAAGCTCTATCGAAAAATACTTTAAGTATTTTTACAAATTTTACTAGAGAAAGAAGTATATTGCAAATTATCGAAACTGCATGTTAAACGCCCATACGAACTTGACGAACGAACACCCGGTATATATCAACATAAAAATGCACTTTGTATACAAAATTCGTTTATTTTTTGATATGACCAAAATAATTTTTTCATAGAAAATTAAAATAGTTTAATCTATTATGTATTCTTCCAAAAAAATAATTGACAATGATTATTGACCACGTAAGGCGATTACTTTTATAATACTTATCAAAACTATTAAAAAGATATAGCAATAGATTATTTGCTAATAAATTTGATCACCAAATTAACTTAAAATGTCCGCTGTACAATTTCATTTAAAATTTTCGGTGTGGCCATCAATGTAGCAGCAATGACATCAACTCTAAATGGTTGATGACGACATAAAAAAATGGCCGAAATAGCATTGCAAAGAAATGTGTAGGTTGAAAATCATGAAAATGTATAAGTTAGTGTGTGTGTGTGTGTGTGTGTGTGTGTAACTGCACAAGGTCTTTGCGAAATTACATGATCAATTAGAAAACTACATATGATGGTAATTTTAACATAAACTTTTAAACATGTAGGTTGCAAATAAAAAAAAATAAATGTAGTTTTTATGTACCATAAAGTTTAGACTAATTTTTCGTAAGAGGAATATAGAATTCAGCAAAGTTGCTATATTTGTTAAGGTTGTTTCTTAGTATAGTTTCTAGATTTTTCTGGTGTAGGAAATGTCAATTTCTTTTATTTATTTATTTTATATTGTCACATTTTTGTCATCTGCTAATTAAGAATTAAGTAAGTTTGCTATGTTTCTTTATTAAGGTTGCTATACTTCATATAGTTTCTATATTATTTGGTAAAATAAGAGAGATACACTCTAAAAAATAAATATGTAATTAGAATATTTTATTAGTACTAAGTTTCATTATTTTGATGAGTTATTACAGATATTAAATTTATATAAAGGATATATTTATAATTGTTACAGATATTAATATACAAGCTATAATTTTATATAATTTAATAAATTATACCAACAATACATAATTTTACATTAAGTATGTGATGAAATTTGCAAAAAATAAGCAATTTTACATACTTATTAGGTCATTTCTACTTATTTTATGAATTATGTAAAAATTACAAAATTTTGAAGCAGAAATAGATACAGAATATTTTATAGTAAAATTTTACTATTTTTTTTACAGTGTAGGCAACTATTATATCATCTTATAGATTTTTTTATCAAATAATTGGTTGTATGGCAGAAAAAAAATTAAAATAACTAATACTTGAAGCTATAGTCTTGTAAAACTTTATTTAAATTAATTGTTTTGTTATCATCTATTTTCGCAAATCATAGAATTTGAATTTAGGTTTTTGCATCTTTAATTTGTCAGATAATATACCTCATAAATTATAGCAATGAAGCAACCGGCAACCTAAACAAAATAACAACCTAACCTTGTTAGAAACTAAATAATATACAGAGTTATAAAGCAGCCTTTGGCAATGTGCACTCAAGGTCTTTAAAATTATTAAAATCAGCTTGTTTCAGATGGCTTTTTTTGCAATTGGTGTAAATATATATTTAAAAAAAAAAAATGCAAAAAATAAATTATTGTATTAATAATTTAACTAAATATATAACATATGTATTAATAATATTCGTATTATAATTTCAAAGTGAACAAATTATAAACAAATCATATTTTGTTTAATTGCCGTTCTATTTAAATTGATACTCCTATTATTTACATTATATATATATATATATATATATATAATTTGTTGACATTTAATATCAATTTATTCAATGTATATTTATATTTATTGTAATTGTTTTTAAATTAAACATATACGACTACAATTACTCGTGAAATATTATTCCAAAAATTTGCATTATAAAGATCTTTTCGAAAATTATTTACTTATTACATTTTTTTCCAAAATGCATTAAATTTTTAAGCGTAGTACGTACACAATCAACGTAGGTATTTTGATAAATTCTAAAAATAACATATTTTTATTGCAAACTTGTAAATTTTATCAAAAGCTTGCGCAAGTAATAGTGTTTTCATTGTAAGTTTTACTAATCATATGTATATATATTTCTCAGTTTATAATATTTCTCATCAATACTTTAATTATATAAAAAAATAAATTATCAATAATTTCGTAATAAACAATAAATCTGAAAATTTATTGGATGATGACTTTAATATACAATTTTAATATTTATGATTTTAATATTGTATTATGAAAATCAGTAAAAAATATATTTAATTGAATAATAATCAGTTATAGTGTTTATAAATAATAACAAGACATTTACGACCAGTTTTATAATGAACACTTAAACTAAAGTCAACTTTAAGCTTATCAAGAAGCATTCCTTTATTGACAAAAACAAATAATTTTACAATTAAAAGTTTGAAAAGTTGACAAAGAAGCATTGTTTTATTGACAGTAATAATAATTATGCCGGCAGAATTTAAAAACGATGCTTTTTGTACTTTAATTAAAGTGTTTATTATGAAACCGGCTGTTAATTATATAAAATATGGTTTTCCTTAATTAAAAAGCCACCTCGTTTGAGTATATACAATACTGTTTTGGTGCACACATTTATGTATAGTAGCGAATGTTGGGTTTGGCTGCAAAAGTATAAAAGAAAAATGACTGCTGTGGAAATGAGATTTTTACGTGGGGTATGTGGTATAAATAGGAGAGATCGGGTACGAAATAGATTAGTGTTTGATGAGTGTGAAATTGAAAAAAATGTTGTAGCAAAAGTTGGTGTTAGTCAGTTAAGATGGTTGATTTTGATAGTATTCGTTTGCGTGGACGTCCGATGAGTAGTTGGAGTGGTATGATTGAGAGTGTTTTCTGTGAGCGAAAGTTTCCAAGTAGTAGAAATAAAAGAGCATGTATGAGAGGAATTATAAATGTGGATGATGCAAAGTTGCTAGGAGGAATGAAGAGTGTGAAATTAAAAAAAAATATTGCAGCAAAAGTTAGTGTTAATCAGTTAAGATGGTTTGGATATCTTGAGCGAATGTTTAATGAACGTTTAGTTAAAAAAGATTTATATGAATAATTTCGAAGGTATACGTTTGCGTGGACGTCCGATAAGTAGTTGAAGTAGTATATGATTGAGAATGTTTTGCGTAAGCGAAAGTTTCCAAGTAGTAAAAATAGAAAAGTATGTATGAGAAGAATTATGAATGTGGATGAAGCTAAAGTTATTTATATGGATAGGGATGTTTGGAGAAAACTGATTTAGAGATAATGGAAAGAGTTTGTGCCACATCCTTTATGGTACATGGCGTGATTGTGTATGTATGTATGTATAATCTAGTTACTTATTTTATTATCGAAACGTCGATTATTAATAAATATTAATACAGAATTACAACCTAAAGCTTATTTATTTTAATACATTATTATCATTTAAGTAAAAAATATCAGATTTAACGCTACTATTATTTATAAAAGTAACATTATTAAGTGAAAAAAAATCACTATGAAAAAAGTCTAAAATCGTAATTTTTCATTAAGCGAAGCATTACGCAAATAATGAGAAAATACGATGACGCAATCGGCCGTTAGTCAGCGCCCGAGTTTATTTAGTTGTAGACGCCGCCGTGGCCGCCACGATGGCGCTCTAACCGTATGCACACGACGAATCAGACAATGAAAATGCGTTGGCGGACATGTAGAATTTTCATTTGGCTACTTCCAGGAAAATTCACACTTATGAATGGAGTTTTAAATACATCTATGAGTAACCAGATAATTCCGCGACAAATTCGTTTTTCTAACGAATATTCAGATGAGTAATGCTGCTCGTGCCGATTTTATTGCTAAAGTTGAGATAAAATGTATTTTTAGTTTATTAGTTTACTGTATATAGTTAAGCAATTTGTTGAAATAATTGCCACTATTTACACTACTAATTATTTGCGTATAGTCATAAATTTTATTATTTTTAAACATTACATTATTAGGTATATAATACAGTGTGTTCTAAATTCAGGTGCCACCATTGGAATCTCGAAAACTTCGGTTAAATGGGATCTATTGTGCACATATAAATGGCCATCTCCGATGTGCAAACAGCAGGGCGGTACTTGTGCTCGTCAGGGTGGGATTATTTTAAAAAAATTATTTCTAAAATTTGTATTTACTGTAAAATGATATTAAATTTTCTATGAATACATTTGTTCAATTTAATTCATGGGAAAAATAAACATTTATAACGGTAAATACTGTAAATTTATTTAATATATTAATACAGCGGTACCAAAGTATACGTCTGTTTTAGAATACGTCCAGTTCGGAATACGTCCTGTTTATGCAAAAAAAAAATTTTTTGGTATACGATTATATAATTATAAGCGCCACCTATGAACAAGTAGCACTATGATATCTACACTATTCACGAATTTACATTGACTTCATCCCCTTAAATAATTCTGGATCCTACTATTCTCAAATTTGAGTTTAGCACCGTCACTGGCTTTAGTATTTGATATACCTATAAAAATATGTCTTTTTAATATTCATAATTCAATAAAAAAAAACATTTTAATAAAGAAAATATTTTGTAATATAAATAATGAAAAACATAAATAAAATTCAATTTAAAAACATACAATTTTAAATAAAGCTTCCAGACTCGTGTTTTTTTTTGGAAAATATATTAAATTTAAAACTTTGAAAAAGTAATTTTCTCGATATAAAAGATTATTCAAGAGATAAATCTGTTTTCAGGGAAAAAGAATTTCAGCTTTTGAACAACAAATATTTTTCTGTATATTTTCTTGTCATTATAAAAGTGACTTGTATTATTTAATCTATACATATCAGAGGTCCCCAAACTTTTTTGTCTCGTAGACCACGTACCAATTTTTTCTGTTTAGTAAGTAAAATTTAGCTAAAAAGTATGTAAAATTGTTTACTTTCTGCAAATTGCATCACATACTTAATGTAGAATTATACGTATTATTGATATAACTTTTTAAATTATCTAAAATAATAATTCATCAAAATAATGAGACTTAGTACATAGTTCGTGTAATAATACTAATAAAATATTTTAATTCATTTTAAAATATATCTTTTATGTAAATTTAAAAATGTATGTAATTATACCATTAATGATATTACAGAACTAAACAAAATTTATCTATATATGGAAAATTCCTGACAGTAAATTTACTAAAAGAGACTTTACTAAAAACTGTAATATTACATGCATATGTATTTTTCCATTTTGTTGGTAATATCATAATGCTTGTAACAGTTCTGATATTATTTATTTTTAAACAATTACGTAAAATTACAGCAGTTGAGTGATTATACCTAGAAATCTGGGCATCACAGAATCTCATAGTTAAGTAATAAACTATATATTTATACAGTGCACGCTGTTTATTAGAATCATGGATAATATTATCATTCAAGAACATTTATTATAATTACTAGCAAATAACATTACGTAAATTTTTAGTTTTCTATTTGCAACAAATACCCATGAAGGTAGCCATTATATTAATTACTATAGTTTGCTTGAAGTAACAGAAATACAATTTTTTTCAACGTTGTGAAACTGTTTACTTTATAATGTTTAAATAATACTTTCTATTCTGTATTTTAAACGCATAGTATACTTACAGAAAAAAAATATAATTATCTTAGATTGCAAAAAAAAATATATAAACAAAAAAAAGAGAGTTACAAATTTGGAACAATCTATTAAATTTCACTTCCAAATTGTTACTACCAAATAAAATAGTCTTCATTTTTTTTAAATTTATTTTTGTTTAGTTTAAACTTTCTCTTTTTATAAAATGTTAGTGTCAACTAGAATTGTTATATGAAACAAATATGTATATTCTATGTGCGGATTATTATAATTTAGATTTACTTTAAATTTAATATGAATTAAAATAATAAAATTTGGAATTTATTTCAAATATTATAGGAATAGAAGAGTATCTATGAGTAGTATCATAAATGTAGATAAATCTAGAGTTCTTTATCTAGAGAAAAAATTTGTGCTACATCCTTTTGGGCACATTGATAAGTTTGTAGAAACTATAGTAAAATTAATATTTTTTTACCGTTTTGTAAAAAAATGATTACTATTTTTATTTAAAATAAATTGTGCCGTCCGAAAAAAAATCTAGGTTTTACTGGTACCACAAATTTGAAAATCTAACGCCGCTACTGCATATTTTAATTTTAATAAAAATGTATTAACATATAACATTTTTAACAACAGCATATGTGCAGAAAAACATTTTGAAATATTAATTAATTTTTTTAGCTACCGCATTTTTTGGAAGCCAAAATCGCGTACGCACTCAAGCATATATATATATATATATGCATGTATGAAAGTGGCCTTCTATTAACGAAATCTGTTAATAGAAGGGTTAAATTAATATGGGTTTCAAAGTAAAGGTGTTTTCGTTTGAAATAGCAGGTGTTTAGACGTTAACTAACGAAAAATGATTGCGAAATATTTCGGGGCCCCAATTTAATGAGTTTAATAGATGCTTTCTGCAGAATTCATTAATCATTTTATTTTGTATCTTTATTTATTAAATTTAATTTCGAGTAAATTTTAGTGCATGATGTAATAATGGAAACGTACGTCTTCATCAGGAAAATAGTTGAAGATGTATGTTGAGTTCGTCGTAATGTTGATTATTAATAAATATTAATACAGAACTATAACCTTTTAAGTGGTGTAAATCAGTTGATTTGTTTTTACAGTGTAGTTTCAGATCAAGCGTGCCAGTTACCAAAATTTTGTTTATTTATTCTTTTATAATACCTGTCCGGGAACACGTATATACTTATGAAAGTGGCTATTTATACATACGGTATGTATACGCAATTGACTATTTATACATACAGTATTTTTACGTAATTGGCTATTTAGGGTAGATTAGGTTAGTAGGTTGGTTTAGGTTTTTTTTGGTTTTTTACTGTGTATAAATAGCCAATTGTGTATACATACCGTATGTATAAATAGCCTCATCCTATACATATTGCAAAAATTAATAATCGTTTTTAATGAACAATATGTATAAATAAAATATTTAGCAACAAAACTCATGTGATATAAATAAATTATTAAACTCTTTTATTGTTTATATAAAATTGGCAAAAAATTAAATAGTAATATTATAAATAAAATAAAACGGCTTTAGGTTATAGTAAATATCATTTGTATTTTTTTTCCTGATGAAGACGTACGTTGAGTACGGTGAGTTCGTCGATTATTAATAAATATTAATACAGAAATAGAACTTAAAGTCGTATAATTTTATATTAATGAGTTGGGAAATATTTTTTACTATGTTAATTATATTACAAAATTTCATATGTAGAATATGTTGAATGATAAATTTAAATGCATGTTTCAATAACAAAAACATGTTTTTGCGATAAAATGTTTTTTTTTTTTTTTCGGATAACAATACAAACGGAAACAAATAATATTTTTAAAATGAGATTAAATTCGAAACCAATAAATCAATATTTTTTAAATTCGATTTATTACTTTTAAAAATAAATATTTTTAAAGTTAAATTTAGAATTTTTTGTCTATGTTTTTCTTAGATTTAATGACGTGAGTGAGTTTATTGCAAATTTACCAAAACATTATAAAATTATAATGAAAAACAGAGTGAAATTATTATGTGAATTTACATAGATTTTTTACAGTGTACATACTATAAGAACAGCACACACAAAAAATACAAATTTTGAAAAAGTTACAGCAACGCATTAGAGAATCAAAGATATCGAAATAAGTTTATATGGTTTATATGCATATTCTAAATCGGTTTGGGTCACGTGAATGCGCGCCTCGTTCACTCTGTGTGTATAATTTAGGGTGTCAGTGTGTCGGTCGGCCACGCACACACACTGACACACAGCTGCGCGCACACATACAGCAACAGAAATCACATACAGACATAGTGCGCCTTGTACGTCGACTGTACCGTTATACACAGACGTTGAACGGGTTGCCTGGCAACAGACGCTTAGCCCGGCCTATTTTCAGGGCTGTATTGATCCGGGGGCAGCGTGCTGGTGTGCCGTTCTCTACTCTTGGGGGTTTACAAAATCGCTCTACTCGGCTCTTTTTCCAACCCCCACGCTCCCCCGTACGGTACAGGGTTGGATTTTCTGATTTAAGCCGGCCGTACCCCGGTCTGATAAAGAACGGATTATTGTGTACGATAATTTTATGATCGTCCCACGTATTAAATGAAAGTTTATCGATTGTGAAATAGTTTACAAACTGAAAAAAATATTACTTTCATACTAACGATTTTACTACTTAAAAGTAAACATACTTTTGATCTGAAAAATTGGGTTTTTATAATAGAAATATAGGCCCGTATTCCCACTTCTCTTGTTTATGAAAAAGTGAATTTATTTTTTGTTTTAAAATAAATTTTTACTTCTATTTCTTATGAAATATGAATAGTATTTCTATTTTTAATATATTTTATATCTAATATTATAAAATTCAAATAAACTAATTAAAATTGCTTAATAAGTAATTTTAATTTATGTCAAAAATAATTTTGACTAAAATCACTTTTAAAGGTGAGGTAAGAATATTGGCCAATATTTTTAATAAAAATAAATTATAATATAATTATTTTGAAACCTTTTATAAATTTTCTTACTATTCAATTTGGAAAAAATACATATTTGAATTGAAAATTATTAATAATTTTTCGCTTCAATTTTTGCAAAACTTACAAAATAGTTTTATTATAACTTACTATTATTTAATATAATACAAAATCTTTCAGAACTCATTTTCACTATCAAAAAATCATTCTATAAATTTTTGGTTAAAACTTATAATTTTCGAGATATTTTGCTCTTATACAAATAATTCAAAAATTGTCTAAGTTTAAATCGATTAGAATTTTGACAATTTTTGGACATGTTTTAAGAAGAAAAAACAAAAGGCTTTAGGATTTAGTTCTGTATTAATTTAATTAAAAATCGACGTTTTGATGTACTCTGCGTACATTATCATCATTTTTACTACTTTGACTGCAAGGAAAAAGTAGTATAGCGTTTGGTACGGTGTCTGTAACATTTTCAAAAAAAAAAAAAAATTGTATAGAAATCCTTCATATAGCCTGTAGATGACGAATCTGAACTTAGTTTATGTGGGTGTATGGATGTGCGTCGTCAGCTCGCTCGCTCGCTCGATCGGTCCTCAGACAAAATTTTGTGGCCGCAACTCCTCCTAGACGGTTCAACCGATTTTAATGAAATTTTCAGGATAAATTTGTCTAGTGCCCAAGATGGTCATGTGATTTTGTTTTTTTCCAGTGATGCCAACTTTCCGAGAAAAAAATTACTAAAGTTTTTAAAAATTCATATTGGCTACATTATTTATCCGATTTTGATCAAATTTTCAGAAAAGATTTTCCTAATGCTCCCATTAATTACATAATTTTATTAATATTCAGTGTTGCCAACTTTCCGAGAAAAAAATTACTAAAGTTTTAAAAATTTTATTATGGCCATGTTATTCAACCGATTTTACTCAAATTTTCACAAAAGATTTTCCTAGTATTCATATAATTTATGTAATTTTAACAAAATACAGTGTTGCCAACTTTCCGAGAAAAAAATAGTAAAATTTTTAAAAATTTATTATGACTATTTTATTTAACCGATTTTAATCAAATTTTCATAAAAATTTTTCCTAGTGCTTAAATAAATTATGCAATTTTAACAAAATACAGTGTTGCCAACTTATCGAGAAAAAAATCACAAATTTTTTTAAAAATTCATTGTGGCTACATTATTTCATCGATTTTGATCAAATTTTCAGAAAAGTATCTCCTGGTGCCCACATAAATTATAAAGTTATTAAAATACAGTGTAGCCAACTTTCCGAGAAATGTCAAAGTAGTCTATATATGGGTTTACCCATATACTTCTAATCTTGTTCTTGATGATGTACATAAAGTACATCGAAATGTCGATTATTAATAAAAATTAATACACAACTAAATTCTAAAGCTAATTTATTTTAATATAAAGAGTTTTGAAAGATTTTTATTATGTTATTACAAATACATTTTCACAAAATTTCTTATCAGTAGTCATTAGCTGCGTATACTTATTTCTAAGTACAATTTTTAAACTAATATTTTTTCCAGCTCATAAAATTTACCATACACTATTCAATAATTATATCTCACGATTAAATTATTTATTAAAATATTGTATAATATTGGAAAATTATTACAAAGATATATATTTATTTACACATACATAATTATCTCTGACTAGACAATAAAAAAAGATATTACTTGAGTTAATAACAAGTAAATATTATATTAAATACGTTAAGAGAAGTTTAAATTAGGTTCTTATCGTATCAGTCTGTATATACGTAAAATTACCAATTAGACCTTGAAAAAAATCGCACATTGCAAAAATTTTACACCTACACATAGTGAAAGTATGCTTAGGAATTTTTGATTTCATTTTGTTTGCTTTTTTATACGATAAGAAAGGCATTTTATATTTTATAAGATTGCGTTTCTAGACGTGTATTTTTAGAATTACTTTGTTATATTATTCAGTGTTTATATGAATAATATTATAGATAAATATTTTATATGAAAATACCGTTTCGTTTCGAATTAATTTATTTATAAAATATACAAAGGGTTACAAAAAAAGAGCTATCAACTTTTATTTGTAAAACAGTTTTTGATACGACTAAATAATTTTTTTATAACTTTTCATATTTTTATGATATATATAATTTTTTGTAAATTTTTCTCTTTTAGTTACTATGACTAGGGATGTTGTTATACAAATTTTTCTATTTTATAAATTTATTTAATACGACGACGATCGGTTCTGTAGTGGTCACAGCAGATATTTTTGTTTTAAATTCTCATATTTATAAATTATATTTATATGTTTAAAAAATTATAATAACATAAGTTTTGTAATAATAGTGTACATACATGTCACCAAAATAAATAATTATATAAATACGTTTTTACATTGAAATTAATCATTTTTATTATAAAGAAAAAAGAAAATGCCAATTTAATTTTAAAATATAAAACAAACATTTCAGATTTCAAATCAACGAATAACCAGATATTCAAATTAATTATAGCAACTTAAATACTTAAATTAACAACTTTGCCCTAAAAAGCCGGAAAAAAATAAAGGGCACATCAAACAAGATTCGAATCGAGGGAGAGAAAAAAATGGGGTCAAGTATCCAGCAGGACAGGACAAAGGAAAGCGCGAGAGGTCGCTGTGAAGGACACTAGAACAGGAAGTAACCCAAAATGGAGGATGCAGAAATATTTCGACAAACCAAAATTGTGCCAAGGCTTTTCACGTACTACGTACTACACAGTTATGGAGTATTTCAGTGTTGTACGATAAATTCGACCACTACCAGGCAAATAGTAAAATAATGTTATCATCATTAAACCCTTTCATGAGGAACGATTATCATCTGTTATAACTACTGAAACAAAGTAGCATCGCTTAAAGATATGGGCCCATTACCATTTAGTATAATAATTGTCAGCATTTTGCTACAATGGTATATCTACAAATGATAATTAATTTTTCGGTTTTAATTTCTCTGATTTGATACGAAAGGAAAATTTAACGATTTTGTGAAATCATTTATTGAGCTAATGTCTAATGAACGTTTGGTTAAAAGAATTTATATGAATGATTTTAAAGGTATACGTTTGTCAGTGGACGTCCGATGAATAGTTGAGAGAGTGTTGCGTGAGCGAAAGATTCCATGTAGTAAAGAGCATGTATGAGAGATATTCTGAATATGGATGCTTGTCTGGATAGGGATGTTTGGAAGAAACTGATTTTGGGATAGTGGAAAGAGTTTGTGCCACAACCTTTTAGGTACATGACATGATTGTGTATGTATGTATTTATGAAACATAATTAAAAAATCAAATGATATTAGAAAAAATAAGTTTAAATTAGGACTGGAAATCAAAATTAATTTTGGTTAAAAATGTAATCGATTAAATTAGAAATTTATGATTAATCTATACATATAAAACACAATCTAAATATGTATGTATGTATGTTTGTTCGGTTTTGAAATGAAACTTAGAAATGAGTTATGAAGTTGAAATTTAACACAGAGCTACAATGATAAAAAAAATCCATGAGCCGTAGGCACATGCTATAAACGAAAAAAAAAAATTATATAATAATTATACATCTACTGAACAAATTTTAATGGGAGTTTTATTAACAGTTGAGGCGTTTTTCAAGGAAAGTTTTACTATGAGACAATGCAGCGTGAGCCGCAGGTAAACTTTAAATGAAATACTTATTCATATAGAAACGTAACTGAAGATTTTAAAATTATTATCCATTAATTTCAATGTAAAAACATAATTATACAATTATTTATTTTGGTGATATTTTTTATTTACAAGTTTCTTATACTCCACATTGTGTTTTCAATCTAATTTGTTAAAAAAATGTAGCATTAATATTTTCAAAATATCAATAATACTAAAATCACGTAAATAAATAATAATTTCTATCAATTTCATCAAATTCTTTAGCGTGTAAAATAAAAATCAATACAATTAACAAAGTAAATTAAATAACAACTAATTCGTTTCAAATTAAACTAAATAATCTGTCACATAACCTTAACACTTTCAGCAGGATTACTTTAGTTCAAATCGTGACAAACTCAAAATGATTGGTCTCACAGCAAACTCCATCGGGAAAAAATGAAAGCTTTTTACTTTCTCTTCGTTCTTCTCACATTGTATTCTCTTAATTCTCTGAACGCATACGAAAACAAAAACTTAAAACGTATAAAAGACACGAATAACAGAAATACTGCTGTTTGCTTTTCGTTGTGTGTTCGCGTTTTCTCTTGCCTGTTATCAGTGTGTGTGTACTGCTTATTTCACATATTGATTCTGTTTCGCCCGTGCTTCGCGCTTGACAAGCCTGCAACCTGCACGCCACGAGACCTGAATATCTGAATCTGAATCTGAATCTGAATCTGAATATATTATCTCCGATTACGTTAAAATAGTACAGTTAATGGTACTAACCATAGACAGGCACGAAATATGACTCAATTTCAATTTCAATTGTTTTCTTTTTAATAGTTGCAGTCTTTCGTAAACTTTGGAATGAAGTTTGAAAATAGTGCCCTATTTTTCTTGTTTACTTCTAGTAAACCAGTGACAAGGCGTTTATGGAAGCAAGAGAAGTTGTATTTTGATTAATTTAGTTGAAAATATTTGTAAAAATAAATAGTTTTATCTTTCAATTTTTTTAAATTAACAATGTTTTTTATCGAAATATTGTGTGACTAATTTTAACAATTAGTTAGCGTGAAAATTTTCTGTTATTACTAAATATAAGCTTAAAACAATGAAATAAGTTATGATTTTATATATATATATATATATATACCAGGTGTTTAATTTGTTTACCGAACAAGAAATACAATGTTAAAATTCAAATCTCTCAATATCTCTTTATCTATTCATTTTAAGCAAAAAATGTGAGAATATTAAAATGTTCCGAATTTAAAACTGTATTTAATAGTATTCTAAAAATATTTTTAGCATTTTTTTATTCCCTAGAAAAATAAAAAATGAAAATGAAGATTTCGAATAACTTTCTGCTTCTGTCTTTTATTAAATATAAATAGTTTTTCTATTTTTGATAACTTTTCTTATATTTGATATTATAAAATTTAAATAAACTATTTTAAACTGCTTAATAAATAATTTTAAGTAAACATCAGAAGTAGCTTTAGCAAAAATCACTTTTATAAATGAGGTGAGAATACAGGTTTAATATTTTTCAATATAGTTTATAATAATTTTATTATATAAAAACATTTATTTATGTAATGCTATAAGAACTAAATAAATTTTATTTAAAAAATTTCTAAATATGTATATTATTTTTTATTTAGAAAGTCAGTAATAGAAATTGGATGTATGTTTTTCTGTTTTTTAGTAGGCTGTGACGAGAAATAAATTTAAAATTAAACAATGACAGGTCAAGGTTTACTAGATTTAATTCAATATATACGCACATACATACTAGTCACATTCACTGCATCCACACTTCCCACACTCAAAACACAAATGTTAATGTTAGATTGTGACTTTTTTTAAGACACTTGTTTGTTAGTTGTTTCTATTTCAAAATATCATATGTTTCAAAGATACAATACTCTTTATTATGTAAATTATTAATACATCTATATATACGGAAATATTTCATATATACATATATACTATTAATCCATTATTTAAATTGTGATATTTTTGAAACAGTATTATATACTATTATAGTTAATTTAAATAAAAAATTATACAAAATTAGTAGATATTTTGGCCATTTCACGATTAGTATAAGACGTTCCAAATGAAGTATACAGACTTGTATACTGAAATTTAATTAATTGCGGCAATGTTTGCTCATTAATAAAATCTCAGAATAACTATCAATTCAGCTGCCAATTTTGAATATAACCCGATAAACTACACTTTTCAATAAATTTAAATATATAATTTGTATTACATATATTTTGATTTAAATCATGTAAGTATATGTATGATTTATGATGAAACCTTGGGCTCACGGAAGTAATTAAAAATCAAAATACATATGCGTTAATTCTTTAACAGAATAATAATCAAGTGAACTATAGTTAACTATAGTTAGTTACTACCTTCACGGTTAGTGAATTATAATGCGCAATCAAAAATATCATCTCTTTGTATTATTTATTCATATTACATTACAGAATTTTTCTACTATTATCTATTATTTAGATACATAAATTAAATATAAGTTCTATTTATAATAATATATAATAAATTATTCATAACGAAATTAAAACAAAAAAAAAAATGGTTAGAACAATAAATAATGATACAGAATGTTTTAATTTTGTCCCTGTACTTTAGGCAATACTGCAAAACAGATATGTATAATAAATTGCAAACTTTACTTTAACAATTTTTAATAGATAATTTCTTGCATTTTAGTGTCTTTTTCTTTAAATAATTACTCTACATTTAAAATAAATTAAAATTTAAACTTTTGATATTTTTAATAAATGGCTATTTTTATACACTAATTTGTCATTGTTTAACTCAATAAATTTGATCTTTTTCTATGCGCTTTATTTGATTTGGAAACTTGAATTTTGGCAAAATCGTTTTGCTTTTATCCAGTTAATCCGGTGTTGAAAAATAGACAACTGTACATTTTGGGTAAAGTGCGAATTTCGTAGTGTAAAACTGAGTTCTTGCATATGGGAAGGTTGTTATTCGGCCGTCATCTTGAAAATAAAGGTAAAATTAGTTTTTTTTTTTGGTGTGTTTATCTCCGTAACAAAATCTTTTTATAAATCAGTTTTGTAGATAATGCAATTTGTTGCAAATTTTATTAATAATTTCTTGGCATAACGTAATTAACAAAAAAAAAAGTTATGAGCAAAAAAAAATTAGGGTAAAAACTTTTGAGTGAGATAACTTTTTTATTTTAAACCCGCGATACAAATTTTTCCAGCTGTTTTATAGAGCATTTTGTAATAAAATTTTACTTATTTAGGTTTTTATTCAGTTTAATTTTTTATTTTATGTTTATTATGTTTATAAATTTAATTTTTTTAAATCAAATTCTAAATATATCTAACTAAAAAATTAAAACGTTTATTTTAATGGTGTAGGTATTTTTGTCGACTCTTATCTTAGTTTGGAAATAGGCTATTGAATACTTAGTTTTAATTTTACGGAAGTTATTTATTGATTTTTTATATAAAATCTCAACGTTTCTTGCTATTGGAGCACTTCATCAGGAGAATTTATCTTAAAAATTGTAGAAACAGGTTTTGTTATTGTAGGTACAGATGTGGTTGTACAAATGTTTACAAAGTGGTATTTTTTGAGACATAAATCTAATTATATCTAATATATAAATTGATAAATAATTTAATAAGTAAAAATAATTTTAATTTAAAATCAAATATCAACAAAGGTAAAACCAACTCTGAAAATATTAAACCATATACAGGAGTAATTTTTTTAGTAGAAATCTCATTTATCATCTGCGCCTGTCACATATAATAATCAGGTCGCAGGTCAACGCATAACATGCTTATTAAACTCATTTAACTCCTAAAAGTAGAAAGTTTAGAATTATCCTCTAAAATGCGAAGGGGAAAAACAAAATTCAACAATACAACGTCAGTACCGGCGAGTGAGTACATATTAATGTCAGTATATGCTCGCTCTGAAAACTACGACAAAAACTTTCAGAATGTTTTCAGGACATTTTCAGCATTGTCAACCCAGTTAAAATACGTCCTAAAATATACAATACATTCCCTATTTATTTACGATTGGTTCGAATATATATGTAAATTTCTGTATTTTGTTGTACTGAGTGTTTTATTTAAGTCAGTGACGGGAGCGGGGATGATTGGGCTCTAATCAGGGCTTCCAGTATTTTAAGGGCCCTTGGTTTTATTTTTACAAAAAATGTACATAGTAAAAATCTGTACTCATTATATTAAAATAAAATGACTTTAGGTAACAGTTCTGTATTCATACATACATACATACACACACAATGACGCCATATACCCAGCAGGGTATGACACAAACTCTTTTCATCATTCCGTAATCAGTCTCCTCCAAACATTCTTATCCAAACAAGCAAATTTCGTTTCATACACATGCATAATTCCTCTCATACATGCTCTTTTATTCCTAGTACTTGGAAACTTTTGCTCACGCAAAACACTCTCTGTATTCATATTTATAAATTCGACAAACTCAACATATATTTATTTTGTTACCTATAGTAACTTGTTTGTACGTTCTGTTTATTTACTGTAAATGTCATTTGTATCATTTTTTCTGATGAAGATGTACGTTGAGTTTGTCGAAACGTTGATTATTAATAAAAATTAATACAAAACTATAACTGTTTATCACTTATACGGTGTTTGATATGCGATTCGTATTCTGTGTTAAATTTTAACACTCTAGATACTTCTAATTTCAAAGATATTAAATGGTAGGAATAGAAGATCTTGCATGAGAGATATTATAAATGTGGATGAAGCAAAAATTACTGGATAAAAAAAAAACTGGAAAAAAGTTTGTGTCACGCTTTTTTCAGTACATGGCTTAGTTGTGTATGTATTTGTTGTTTATAAAAATTGTAATATTATAAAGTTTTTCAAACTAAATTTTTACGTTTTATTTAAAAAAAATTTGGATTTTTTCCAAAATTAAAATATTAAAAGGTCATTCAGGCTTTACTTATCAAGAAATTAGTGTTACGTTTCAGCTCAGAGCTAGTGGTTCTGATTTATAAAATAAAAAAACAACGCAAATATATTTAGGTTTATCAGTTGTTGGTTTTATTTCAGCTAAAAATTGAAATTATTAATGTTTTAACAAAGTTTTATTTAAAATAAAACTGCTTTAAGTTCAAGTTCTGTATTGAAATTTATTTATAATCAACGTTTCGACTCAACGCTCGTCTTTATCAAGAAAACTGATACAAATGACATTACCGTAAATAACATTTTGACTAAAACATACATACACACAATCACGCCATATACCCAAAAGGGTGTGGCACAAACTCTTTCCATTATCCCGAAATCGGTCTCCTCCAAACATTCCTATCCAAACAAGCAACTTCAGCTTCATTCACATTCATAATATTCCTATTACTTGGAAAAAACATAAAAACATAAATCCAATTTTAAGATTTGTGGAGAAGTGTGATTGAAATGAAACTATACAATAGAAATAGAAATAGTAAAACTAAACTATACTGCACTATTTATTTACAACAAAACACAGTTTTTAAATAAATTTTCAGACAATGCATATATACAGCACCCAACACTACAATTCCACAGTAATATATCACACTATTAGTCGCTATTTTCAAGTATTTATAGATATTTGTGTAATTAGAAAATGAGGTTAGTAGGACGTTCGATCAATGCTGACTGTGTGTATGTGAGTGTGTTTGCGGGGCGCCCCTATTTTATGAGGTAGACAAGGGGGGGCCGCAAAGGGTGTGCAACGTATATTTCAACCAACCGCACCCGGCTCTAACCAATTGGGTCAGGACGAATATTGATCGCGAGGTCGGAATGATACACGTGGCGTCGCCTGCCCCAGAGGCCGCAGGGGCAGCCAGGAGTGGGGGGGGGGCACGGGAATGCGTATTCCTGCCATGTCCTTTGTGCTTTCACCGTATGACCTGTGTGTTTGTGTGTAGTGAAAATTCTGACGCTTTAAAACAGCGACGGATACGCGGAAAATATTATTTGTTACCGTTTAGTTTTTCAAATATTTTGTTCTAATTTTATAAACATATTATTTTGATGAAGTGCTTAAAAAGCATGATATTAGAACCGTCTTATTCATTACTCATTAAGTACAATATCAGATCAACCATAATATAGAAGAAGAACACAAAACATTTTTTGTTATATTATTAATAAGAAAGAGCAGTTTTCTTTATAAATAAATTTGTGTTTTCATTTTTTCAATCTGTGTTAGCTGGCGAGTTCATTTTAAATTTATATAGGGGTGTCAAGTTACAAAATAAATATAAACACTGTATTTTAAGCTACTTTTAACAATATTTTATAGTAAATGACCAATAATTTAAAAAATAAATGTTAAAAACTATTTAACTTTTAAAAAAACTTCAAGAATATGTAACTTGAAAAAATTAAATAATGCTTTTATTTGCAAACTGCAAATATTTAGATAAAAAATATATTCATACAAATAAAATCTACTATAAAACATGTACAAAAAAATTATTGTTCTATTAATTGAAATAACTTCAAAATAAAAATAAGGCTCTTTGCCTAGGAATATATTAACAATCTGTAGAAAAATAAATGGTTTTATATTTTTGTATTTCATTTTTTTTTTCAAAGAATTCTTGATTTATTTTAATTTTCCGCTCAATTGATTTTTAACATAACATACAGGCAACCCATTGTACTTTCCTGTAATGATGTAAATTAAAATCGTAAAAACTTTTTTCTTGCAATCATTGCAATATATTGAATTACTTTTTAAAACTGACTGGTTCTAAATGAAATCAAATCAAATAATTTATATCACTTATATTACTAAATTATATATTAACTGTAATTTCATATTTATTAAAAAATATTTTTCAACTTTCTGTGATATTAAAATTTGATAACTCTATAAAAATATTATATGATTGTAACTACATTTTATGTAAATTTTGTAATTATTCTATCATATAATAATAAAATTACTTTAACGTAATTTATAAAAATCTCTAATTGGTTGTTGTTATTATTGTACTAAATTTACAATTAAATTTTAACAAATATTTTGATTTTAAATTAACCACTACTACTAGCGCTACCTACAATCATTAGCTTGGACTATTTCTTCTTGGTTTATTATCTATGTTCTTGGCTGTACTGGTTGACTAATAGATAGCAGTATAGTATTTATGATGTATTTTGTCTATTAAATAAACAATAAACAAATATTATTTTGCAATATTTCAATTATTTTTATATAAATTAAAATTGCATTGTATTAATAAATTTTATAATAATCATGTCGATCAGAGCAACATAGCGACAGGGTTGGCAATACTCATGCAATACTGCAACATTGAAAAACATAAGATAAACGATAAACATTAGAATTTGACAAGTTGCAAGTTTATTACTTTGACCAAATTTGTCATTTTTAATAAATTATTGGTAAAAAACATTTAATATTATTAAATCTAACTAACAAATATTACTAACACATAATAGAATTATTAAATTATATATGCGCACATAAACTAATGCTATATTAACCTAACCTAATAAATTGTTTATATTAAATTATTTAAGTTATAATAGATTACTAAAGTATATAAATTGATATTTTATTAATAATGTTAATATTAGGCTACGATGGCTGACAGTGATGATGAACACGAAGATGGTGTCAATCTTACTGGTTTTTTATTTGGTAATGTTGACGAATCCGGCAATTTGGAAAGCGATATACTGGATTCAGAATCACAACGGCATCTTGCATCATTAGGAAGGTATTGTTGTCTCTAATAATTGTTTAAACAAATACCATTTACATCGCTCTCTTTGTATTTTTATTAATTTACCATATCTTGTCATGTATTTAGGTTAGGATTGGGTTCATTATTGCAAGAAATGATGGGCGATGTATCAGATAATCAAAGAGATAATTCTGATAGCGACGATGATAATCAGCAACAATTCAATTTGGTTGAAAATGTCAGTACTGCTAATGAAAGACCGCAAGTTCAAGGTACTTATCTATTAAATTCTTACCTACATTTAGGACATGAAACCGAAAAACAAAAAAGGGTTTTATAAATATTTACAAACATTACACAATTTTAAAGCAGTTGGAAAAAAATCGATCTATATTTCTAAATTAATGAAAGAATCTATAATCAAATTTTAATTTTCTATAAGTTTACTATTTGGTCATGTAACAAATATTTTTTTAAAATGCAAAAAAATGTACTGTCTTACTTTATTCCACTAACCGGTTAAAAAAAAAGATTAAAGATCGTAAACCAATATTTGTTTCGGTTATACATCTTGGTTACTTGTACTGCAAAAATAAAATAATAATTATTTTAAGATAATACAGAACAAAAATCTGCAATAGCTGTCGATTATTCCGATATTAATGAATTGGCCGATGATGACACAATTGATGATCACAAGGTGACTTATAAATAATCAAGTAAGATATATATTATTAAATAATTAACGTATATTAATTCCGTAGAATAATATCGATGGAAACAATACAGATTACGATGCAGATGATGAGGGAACAGGTATGAAATCCGATCAACAATTAATGCCACCGCCGCCAGTCCCATCAGGTATGGATAGTGCCCATGACAAAAGAGACGATTCCGAAATGGCAAAACGTAAATTGGAAACACCACTGGCGGCAATGTTACCCAGTAAATATGCCAATGTCGATGTCACGGAATTATTTCCCGATTTTCGGCCGGATAAGGTTAGTTTTTAAACAGCAAATATACTTATACTTACAACAAATAACCGAAAAAAAAAAATAGGTTCTCCGTTTCTCTCGCTTATTCGGTCCGGGCAAACCAAGCTCCCTGCCGCAAATCTGGCGTAGCGTCCGCAAGAAACGTAAACGTCGCAAGCACAAAGACAGTAGCAGTCTCACACAACACGATTCCGAATCACAATCGGACGAAGATACGAAGCATAAACATCGTGGCTGGACGTTTAACTATGCGACAGCACCCAATAAAGAGCAGTGCGTTTCGGATGATGAAGACAGATTGTTAAAAGCTGTCGAGCAAGGATCAACGGATAATAAACTGGAGACGAATTCGAGAGATGATAGTGGTCCGAAAGTGGCCGATTGGCGATTTGGACCGGCACAAGTTTGGTATGATATGCTAGAAGTGCCAGATACGGGAGAGGGATTTAACTATGGATTTAAGCTTAAAGAACTGGTAAGAAATTGCTAGTATTTTTAATATTTATGAATACTCAGTTGAAAATAAAACTAGGGATCAATTTGAGGAAGGTGCATTTTTTTGATAATAACTGCTTTTAATGCATTGAAAGATATTTTAATAATCGGAGGTAATTTTTATTTTTTCTAATTATAAACAAATAAAAATCTTACATACAAGAATTTGTTACTTTAACATAAATATTAATCTCCCTAATTTCTATGTATGTATCTCCAGCATCTCCTCCTAAACTATGAACCGATTTTGATGGGAGTGGTGTCATTTTAATTGGTTCATTCCCTATTTGAGAATAGGCAAGTTTCATCTTTCTACGATTTCATCTTGGTTCTCAAAAATTTGAATCAAATTATGTTTATAATGCAAATGTCAAATGACAGCTGTGTGAAATTATGTACACTACTGATAAAAGTGTTGCTTTCGAGTAATATATAATAGTGCAAGTGATATTTTATTATTATATTATTATTATTTGTTTATTTATTTATTTTTATTAGGTATATATGTTTAATTACTATTTTCGACTTAAAACGTGACTATATAATTAAAACATACATACAAATTATATAAGTTTCGAATAATAAATTATATTATTATCATGTATTATATACTTCTAAATATTATACCTTTAATTAATTAATAATTATTATATAAATTATTGTATCAATTTATGTCGTGTGCTTATTATAAAAGTAGGAGTAAAATGTTCTAAATTATGGTAGAAAATAAGTTTTCAATACAAGTAAACTGTTAAAAAATCTAAACGAAAAATATAACGGTTCGAAGCCCTGATATAAACTTAGATAATCTTACTGACAAATTTATTGTAATAGGCCGAAGGTGAAAATGCAGTTGGAGAAGTCTATCCCGATGATGCATATTTAATGGTATCTCAACTGCATTGGGAAGACGACGTAGTCTGGGATGGAAACGATATCAAACACAAGGTCTTACAGAAACTCAATTGCAAAACAAATGCAGCTGGTTGGGTGCCTAGCAGTGGAAATCGAACGGCACAAGCTTTCAGTCAACCGGGAAAAGGGGGCACAGTCTTAGGTTCGGGTGGAGTTCTAAGAATGCCAACGGGAAATATTCCCACGCCGATTCAACCTCTAAAACAAAATAAGTCTCAATCGCTGTATGTTTTTTTTTTAACATTAAAATTTCAATAATTTATATAACTGATATATCTTTTTTTTTGTGTGTGTGTAATAGTTTGGTACCAAAGATGCAGCAGCAAAGGAACGAAGCCGACAATGATGATACGTGGTATTCAATATTTCCGGTAGAAAACGAAGAATTGGTTTATGGTCAATGGGAGGATGAGGTAATTTGGGATGCGGAAAATATGACAAAAATACCAAAACCGAAAATATTAACACTCGATCCAAATGATGAGAATATTATCTTGGGGATTCCAGATGATATAGATCCATCTAAACAACACGCTGGTAATTATTATTTGCAAATTAATAATTAATAGGGGGAGGGGGGGATAGTTAATATTTTTGATGAATTTATTTTTGGCAGATAATGTAGCTCCAGTGAAAGTAAAAATACCACATCCGCATGTGAAAAAATCGAAATTACTTTTGGGCAAAGCTGGTGTAATTAATGTTTTACAAGAAGACGCTCCACCACCACCACCCAAGTCGCCAGATCGAGATCCGTTTAATATTTCTAACGATATGTAAGTATTATTAAGTAATTAAATAATAATCTAAAGTTGAGACATTTCTCAAAAATTTCACAAGTTACTCAGTCATTGAATCGGCTTACTAGGCTATGCATCAATGACTGGCCAGATTAACCATAGACACGTGTTTCGGTCTTTAGGACCTCGTCAGTATGGTGCTTTGATCAGTTGCTGAAAGGCAACTGATACCGATGTTAAGTAATTAAATATTTTATGTTTGTATGTTTATGTTGTAACTGCACTCTAAAAATAATTATGTAATTTTATCTACAAACCATGAGATACTATGTTGTCCACAGTGGCGTAGCCAGGAACTTGTCATAGGAAGGGTTTTTAAAGAAATGATATAATATTAATTATAAAGATAATACTACAAATTTTGTAACATAACCTAACTTCTTGTAATCTGTGTTCTATTCATGTGTACAAATATGAAACAGTATTACAATCTCTAATATTGATTTCGGTTTACTGATTCGGCGATTTGGAGAAACTGCACGTAGTTTAATTTTATATATCAACTTCAGTAAATTTGCTGTCAAGAATTTTGCATAAATAGGTAAAATTTGTTTAGTTTTATAATATTATTGGTGGTATAATTACATATATTTCTAAATTTACATAAAAGATGTATTTTACAATTATTACAGATATTAATACGCATGCAGTAATTTTATATAATTTGAGAAGTTATACCAACAATACGTAATTCTGCATTAAGTTTAATATCTTGTTTAGTTTCGCAGAAAAAAATTTATAAAGTTAGTCGATTTTTTAGGCCGAGAAGACACTATTTTTAAACGCAACGTTAGAAAATTTAACTTCTATTGATATTATCAAATATATGTTGTAATTTTTCAAATACACTTTAGTTTATATATTGAACTTAAAATAAAGTTTAAATACAGTTTTTTGTTTTACCACTGAAAACTATTAAAATATACTTTGCACTACTTTTAACCAAAATATATGTTTTAAAAATAATTTATTTTCTAGATATTATATGCCAAGATCGTCTGAAACATCATTGAGACTGAAAGTCGGTGGCGGTAACTTAATCCAGCATTCAACACCAGTTGTCGAACTACGTGCACCATTTATCCAGACTCATATGGGTCCGATGCGGCTACGAAACTTCCATCGACCGCCAATGAAACGTTTTTCACATGGTACACTAGCATATCCCGGTCCCCATGCTGTTATGCCTCTGCTGAAACATATTCGAAAGAAAGCCAAAGTAAAGAATTATTCGTTTTCTTTTTTTTTTTTAATAATGTTTTCTACAAATATTTAATTTCTAGCAAAGAGAACAGGAACGAATGGCTTCTGGTGGCGGTGATGTATTTTTCATGCGTACTTCGGAAGACCTAACTGGAAGAGATGGTGATTTAATCTTAGTTGAATTTTGTGAGGAACATCCACCGTTAGTAAACCAAGTAAGCATTTTTAAACATTTTAGTTGTAATATTTTGCACTTAAAATTATCTAGAACATTAAAGTTAAAGTATTTTGTTTTTGCTTCAATCGCCATTAATTTATTTTGATTAAGTTAATTTTTATATGAAGAAAAATTAACTAATAATTTAATTAGTTCATGAAAATGAATGAAATCCTTTTATTATATGTAATAATAATAATAATTAGTTTGATCTAACAATAAATAAAAATAGAGTTAAATAAAGTTATGAAATGCAACACTTATAAGGTCTTTCATTTGTATGAGAACGGATATGTTTTTTAAACTTCCACTTTCAGTAAAAGCTCGCTCACATATTTCACATTCATAAAGTTTCTCCTTTAAGTTTCTATTCTGAGTAAATGTTTTCTCACATAATGTACATTTATGAGATTTTAAATATATTTCTTTGTTAAGCTCGTTTTAAACCGAAGATTTATTTTATTATATGTAATTTTAATTTATATTTTTAGCTGGAATGTACTGAGAAGTTCTGTTGTTCTGTTCGATTAAATAAAACGTATAAATTTGTACCAATATATTAACTAGTTGAGATAAAAAATATTCTTAATATTTAATAACAATATGTTTCTGTAATAAGGTGGGCATGTGTTCGAAAATCAAAAACTACTATAAGCGTAAAGCCGGTAAAGATACTGGACCGCCGCCATACCGTTACGGGGAAGTTGCTTACGCTCACACATCGCCGTTTTTGGGCATTTTACATCCCGGCCAATCGATTCAGGCTGTCGAAAATAACATGTATCGTGCCCCGATCTATGAGCAAAAGATACCCGAATCGGATTTTCTTGTGATACGAACACGTCAACAGTATTATATACGTGAAGTCGACGCGCTGTTTTGTGGTGGACAACTTTGTCCCCTCTATGAAGTACCCGGTCCCAATTCGAAGCGAGCCAATAATTTTGTCAGAGACTTCCTACAAGTATGTTTTGGTTAATTAATTATATAGATCTTGTGTTGAATGTTGATAAGTGCAAAGAATGATTTGACGAGTGAATGTAATGATATCTGTAGATTTCATAAAATTATGATACTTTTTACTAATTGTGCATTATTAACTGTATTGTTTTTATCAAAAAATTGACTCAGCTCAGTTGGAAAGTGAAGTGAGATGAAACGAAGTGAAGTGAGTTGAGTTGCTTTATAAAAGAACAAGATATTCAAACTCTAGCAAGAGAACACGAATAACTGACAAAGATCGGAAATACTTGGACACCTTTTTTGACGTTTGTTATTCTAATTAATCTAATTAATTTGTGATTCAAGAAATACATCTTTGATAAATTCTACATTAATTTTTAAATTTAAAGGTCCAATATTATTCAATCATTCAATTTCGTACGAAATTTTTGGTCGTTAACCTTAAAAACAGCAAGATTGACACAAACTTAACCTCTACTACTTAACTGGAGTATCTCACTTCATTTTGAGATTATTTTGCGGGTGCAGTAGAATCGGAAAGAGGGGGAAGGTATCCAACTCAGTTTGTCGTAGCTCAGTTAAGATAAAAAGAATAAGAATTGAAGTGAGGTGAGATCTCAGTAAATTTTAGGTAAAAAGAATACAGCTAATAATTTAAAATACATATATATATATATATATATATATATATATATATATATATATATATATATATATTACAGTTTTCTCTAAGTAAAATCAAAGGTGGAATATTAGAAACTAACTGAATCTTTTTTCCCAGGTATTTATTTACCGTTTATTTTGGAAAAGTCGTGACAATCCTCGGCGAATCAAAATGGACGACATTAAAAAAGCATTTCCTTCGCATTCGGAGAGTAGTATACGTAAAAGGTTAAAATTATGCGCTGATTTCAAACGAACAGGTAATTTATTAAATTTTAATCATTTTTATAAAAAACTTACGTTGTAAGTTAAATGTAAAATTCGACACAAATATTTGAGTGATAAATATAACATTGTTAACGCACGAACAAATTTGCGTCGTAACCTAATTTTCCCTAATGTAAATGTAATAATATCCATATATTTAGGTATGGACTCGAATTGGTGGGTAATAAAACCGGATTTCCGTCTTCCGACTGAAGAAGAAATCCGTGCAATGGTATCGCCGGAACAATGTTGCGCCTATTTCAGTATGATTGCGGCTGAACAACGTCTGAAAGACGCTGGCTACGGCGAGAAATTCCTGTTTACACCGGCTGAAGACGACGACGAGGAAATGCAACTGAAAATGGACGATGAAGTTAAGGTTGCACCGTGGAATACGACACGAGCGTATATTCAAGCTATGAAGGGTAAATGTTTACTGCAACTGACTGGTCCCGCTGATCCAACTGGGTGCGGTGAAGGATTTTCCTATGTTCGCGTTCCGAATAAACCAACGGTATATGTTTAATATTGTTTTTTATATCTATTGAACTATAAATAAATATAAAATTTTAGCAAAGTAAGGAAGAACAAGAATCGCAACCGAAGCGTACTGTAACAGGCACAGATGCAGATTTACGAAGACTGTCATTAAATAATGCAAAAGCGCTGCTTAGAAAATTCGGTGTACCTGAGGAAGAAGTAAGGGACTTTAACATCCCTAGTAACAAAATAAACGAATTACAATTAATTTGATTCTTTTACTTATTAGATTAAAAAGTTATCGCGTTGGGAAGTTATCGATGTTGTGCGAACATTGTCGACAGAGAAAGCAAAAGCTGGCGAAGAAGGTATGACGAAATTCTCGCGTGGAAATCGATTTTCGATTGCCGAACATCAGGAACGCTATAAAGAGGAATGTCAACGGATCTTTGATTTGCAAAATCGGGTGCTTGCAAGCGCTGAAGTACTTAGTACGGATGAAGGCGAAAGTTCCGATGAAGATAGTTCCGATATTGAAGAAATGGGTAAAAATATCGAGAATATGTTGTCGAATAAAAAGACAAGCAGTCAGGTAATTATTTTTGACAACAAACAGACAGGAAAAAAGCGAGTTTCGAAGAAACTCAATGTATGTCGAATCTAAAACTTTTTTTTTTATTTAGAACATAGAAAAATTTAAACTTTTCAATTCGTTTATAATGTAGACTGGTAGACTAATGTTTATCTACTTGATTATTTATTTTATTTTCGATTGTAAATAAACGCAAAATATAGGTAAAATGCATCATCATTTTTAGTTATCAATGGAGAGAGAAGAGCAGGAAAGACAAGAGCTAAGAAAAATGATAATGGAAGGAGGTGGAGACGATCGTAAAGGAAAAGACAAGAAAAATAAAGAAGATGATGATAATCAAGATCAAGCTGGTTTTAGTTCTGCTCAAGGTAATTTTTGTTCGTTACCCAAAAAATAATAATAAGAAATAACATAGCGACAAAATTCGACGTTTTGATATACTAAACATATATCATCATCAGAAAAAAAATGTATATAAATAACTAATAATAAACAAAATAGAAACAAGTAACTAGATTAAAAAATTTATAAATTATCAATTAAAGAAAGCTAGGTTTTATTGATTGATGTTATCGTATTCTTTGTAAATTTCGGTTGCTTCTTTTAGTATCTTAGTATCTTCAAATTTTACGTCATGAAGATTTTCTAACGCATATTGCGTGATAGTGAATTTATCTTGATTATTTAGATATATTAACCTTTAAGCTTTTTTCCTTTATTTTAATAAGAAATAAATCTAAACGTATTTTTTCAGGACGAGTATTGAAAATCTATCGTACATTTAAAGATCCCGAAGGCAAAGAATTTACCCGAGTAGAAATCGTTCGTAAAGCACCCGTAATTGATGCGTACGTGAAAATACGTACGACAAAAGACGAAGCATTCATTCGACAATTTGCTACGCTTGACGAAGCACAGAAAGAAGAAATGAAACGGGAAAAACGTCGTATACAGGAACAGTTACGACGTATTAAACGTAATCAGGAACGCGAACGATTAGCGGGCAATTCACATTCGATTACTAGTCATTCATTTGTTGCTGCATCGACCTTAAGCCTGGATCGTAGTAGTAATACTAGTTTGCAAGGTAATCAAATAGTTTTTAATTCATTTCTAACACGGCAAGTAACCTATAAAAATATTTGTATATATCGAGTAACTCTTTTATTCTTACCTACCCATCTACTCATCGGACATCCACGCAGACGTTTCAATATATTCTTTTCACCAAGATGCACGGATCCATCTTATTTGACATAATTTATAATTTTGCACCAGTAGAGATTAATTAATTATTATTTTTTTGAAACAGGAAGCGATACAAAGAGTATAACATCGTTAAATAATTCACCTGGTTCATTGAATATACCGCAAAAGAGTACAACAATAACGCCGCCAAAATCAAGAAGAAAAACTAAATTGAAACCAGATCTGAAATTGAAATGTGGCGCGTGTGGCAATGTCGGACATATGAGGTATTGTTTTTATTTTATTTTTACGTACATACAGACACAATCACGCCATGAACCCGAAAAGATGTGGCACAAACTCTTTCCACTATCCCGAAATCAGTTTCCTCCCGAACATTAATCCCCCTCAATTAAGTCCATTTCATTTAGAGCCAGTAGAACGACGTTGTGGCTAGTTTCTAGTCTTACACAAAATATCATTCATTTTCTAATCATTTATAATAATAATTTTATTTTAGTAAATCGCTTGTACATTTTAGCTAGTCGAAAAGACTAGCTTATAAAATCGTCAATACGGCTGGCTGGCTGGCTGGCTGGCTGGCCGGCCGTGTCCAAAAAATACGATAAATATGAGTGTTAATTATAAGTATAAAGGAGAGCTCGTAGAAAGCTGAAACTTGGCCATTAGATAGTTCATACCAAATAAAAAATTAAGTTCAATTTTCAGACCGCAGTGTTGCCAACTTTCCGAGAAAAAAATTTCTAAAATTTTTAATACGAGTGTTAATTATAAGTATAAAGGAGAGCTCGTAGAAAGCTGAAACTTGGCCATTAGATAGCTCATACCAAATAAAAAATTAAGTTCAATTTTCAGACCGCAGTGTTGCCAACTTTCCGAGAAAAAAATTACTAAAATTTTTAATACGAGTGTTAATTATAAGTATAAAGGAGAGCTCGTAGAAAGCTGAAACTTGGCAATTAGATAGTTCATACCAAATAAAAAATTAAGTTCAATTTTCAGACAGCAGTGTTGCCAACTTTCCTAGAAAAAAATTACTAAAATTTTTAAAAATTTATTACGGCCATGTTGTTTAACCGATTTTGTTCAAATTTTCACAAAAGATTCTTCTGGTATCCATATAAATTAGATAATTTCAACAAAGTACAGTGCTGCCAACTTTCTGAGAAAAAAATTACTAAAATTTTTAAAAATTTATTATGACCACGTTATTTAACCAATTTTAATCAAATTTTCACTAAAGATTCTCCTGGTGCCCGCATAAATTATGCAATTTTAACAAAATACAGTGTTGCCAACTTATTGAGAAAAAAATTACTAAAATATTAAAAATTTATTGTGGCTACATTATTTATCCGATTTTAATCAAATTTTCAGAAAAGTTTCTCCTTGTGCCCACATAAATTATAATTTTATTAAAATACGATGTTGTCAACTTTCCGAAAAAAAAATTAATAATTTTCTAAAAATTTGTTATGCCCGCATTATTTATCCGATTTTAATGAAATTTTTACAGAAGATACCCTTAGCGCCTATAATATTATATATTAGCAAAATACAATGTTGCCAACTTTCGATAAAAAAAAATTTTATCCCTCTATCTTATCATTTATGTGATAATGTCAAAGTGGTCTATATATGGGTTTACCCACATACTTCTAATCTTGTATTTTGGCTAGTCGAAAAACTAGCTTATAAAATCAAACCACATTCGACTAGCTCCATTCTCGCTTTGCGAGAATATTATTTTAAAATAAAAAGTTTTAACTGATTTGGTAGACTATTGTAATCCGTTGTAGAAAATCGATGTTTTACAAAGCACTTTTATTCTTATTTTTTTTTACATAAAAATTACTACTATTTCTTGTACTATAATCTCACTACATGTAATTATGTATAAACACTAACATATTAAATTTAATAATATGTTCTACATTTAACATAAATTGTATACTTGTATACTTGTTAGTTAAAAACAGTCTAGATTTCATTAGTAATTTTTGCTTTTATTATGTATTAAATATAAACTAGTTTTATAAATTAAATACTTTTTATTGTATTTTATACTTTATACTTTCAGAATAACAATTCTAGTTTCTTCAAATTTCTTACATAAGTAATTCACATACAGTTTAAAACTTAATAATATAAATATGTCATAGAACTAATCATTTTTTCTATTTTTTCTTTCTATGAAATTTATTTACTTTATATTCCAAATTGGTTTAATAATTTGTTTATTCTCAGTTACTAAGATAATAATATAATTTTAGACAAATTGATTTAATTTAGATACAAGATTTCAATACTGGTTATAAGATTATTAATAATCTATTTCATTTAGAACGAACAAAGCATGCCCGCTCTATCAAAATATGGGACCTGCACCACCAATGAATGTTGCAATGACTGAGGAACAAGAAGAAGAAATCGAAAAACAATTGAACGAAGATGATGAAGATTTAGTGAATGTTGATGGCACGAAAGTTAAACTATCTGGAAAACTTATTAAAGTATTATTTCTAGTCCATATTTCTATTTTACCATTAAAAAAAAAAAAAATGTATGATTATTTTCTGCAGCACGCCGAAGAAATGAAACGAAGAACATTGCTACTAAAAGTACCGAAGGAAGCGATGAACTCCCGGAAGCGAAGACGCGGCGGTGCTGACTTACATTGTGATTATCTGAAGCGACATCAACGGCCAGCGAATCGTAGACGAACCGATCCTGTTGTTGTTCTATCGACAATATTGGAAACAATTTTGAACGAATTAAGAGATCTGCCCGATGTTCAACCATTTCTATTTCCTGTTAATGCTAAGGTAAAAAAAAAATTATATAAATTTTGGAACTATATTTATTTGTTAAAATGCATAAATTCAAGTTTCTTTTCTTTTTTTGTCTGAGAAACAATCTATAATTCTGTTTTGTTTTTAATTAATTTATGGTAAATATTTTAGTTGGTGTTAGATTATTATAAGATAATACAAAGACCAATGGACCTTCAAACAATACGAGAAAATCTGCGACAGAAAAAATATCAGAGTCGCGAAGAATTTCTTTCTGATGTTAATCAAATTGTAGAAAATTCTACTCTCTATAATGGTAAGTTAATTCAAAAAATATGTTTTATTATAAACTACTTTTAGGTGTCTTCTAGCCCCATACCGATTTATAACCCCACGAACCCCACAGACAAAAACATGAGGCAACGACAGCTACCTCCTGCACTCCTTACTATTATCTATTGCATATAAATCTGTATGGGGCTAGGAGAAATTATTTTTATACTTTTTAAACCGTGTTACAAAACGTGGTATATTTTATTTAAATAATTATTTTCTGCTTTTTAGTCTTGTTTAACTTTAACTTAATTAATTATATTTTTATAATATAATTATAAGTAAGTTAATTAATTAACTTTAATTTAATATTTCTAATATTATTAATTAATTAGTTTATTTATTGTCATCCAATTGTGAGCTATGTTTCTAAGTTTCAAGTTTCTAGCTCATCGGGAAATTAGTTTAAAATTGATTGCAAAATTTGTACAGACCGACAAGAAAGCGAGGTTAAAATTAGTGGACAAGACCGATTGTTTAGTTGATAAATTTGAAATATTTTAAGGTGGAAAAAGTTCTCTGACAATCGCTGCCCAACGCATGTTAAATCGTTGCGTAGAACGATTAGGCGAGAAAGAAGACAGACTGATGCGTTTAGAAAAAGCAATTAATCCATTACTAGACGATAATGATCAAGTTGCTCTAACCTTCATTCTCGACAATGTCGTCAATACAAAATTGAAAACAATGTCCGAATCGTGGCCGTTTCTTAAACCAGTCAATAAAAAATTCGTTAAGGACTATTACAGTGTCATTAAAAAGCCGATGGATTTGGATACGATCTCGAAAAAAGTTGCAGGTATTACATACATACACAAACTCTTTCCATTATCCTCAAATCAGTTTCCTCCAAACATTCCTATCATAACAAGAACTTGTGAAGTAAAGTTTCTTTTGGTTAAAACCGATTTCAGAAAAATATAATCATTCTCAGTCCCCTAATTAATACTAATTGATTTGTTAATAATTTTCAGCGCATAAGTATCATACCAGATACGAATTTCTTACTGACGTGGAACAGATTTTGAAAAATTGTGAATTGTATAATGGCAAAGAATCGCCGTTCACGCAAAAAGCCGAATTGGTTGTAAAAATTTGCCGCGAAACTTTATTTGAAGTAAGTGAAATATATATATTTATTTATTAATACGATATTTCGAACTTTTGTCGGGAAACCAAATACAAATAACAAATGGACAAACGTAACTTAGAAACAAATAACTATTTAACAAAAATATCAGTTATTAATCGAAGAAAGCCAAATTTAATTTAATTCAATTCCTTCACACTGTTATATAATGTCTTTTTCTTTAACGATTACTTCTTCTCTGATTCAATATCTCATCTGAAATAAATCAAAAGAGTTTTCAAACTATTGTATTATGTAAATTTGTGTAGGAAATATTTATTTATTAATTATATTGAATTTAATTCAGTACGACGACCATTTAACCCAACTAGAGAAGAAAATATCTTTAGTACAAGAAAGGGCATTAGAACAAGCGGAAATGGATCTTGGAGGTGATGATGAAAACTACACAATTGCAGAACCCGATTCGAGAGAAGTATGCACACATACAAAATCCACAACAGGGTGTTCACAGTACTGGGTCACTATTTCTACTTTTCAATTTTGAATTCTTTCTAAATGAAGCACAAAAAATTCAGTGCTGGGAAAGCACTTAAACCAGTTTAACATCGATGCATTGCGGGAATGTATAAGCTAAGCTTTTTTTTACAAAATTCAGCAACAAATTACCCTAAATTAAAGTTATAGAATTCAAATAGGAAAAGTAGCAAAAGTAACCCGATTACCGCGAACACTTTATTTATTATAAAATAAATATAACTTGAAACCTTTTTTCGCTTTTAGAGTCGTGCCAGTTCACCCGATACATCATTCATCAAACTTCCAACAGATGATTACGATTTTGTCGATGTAGAAGGTGAAGCAGCAGCGCTGGAAGGTACGTCCGATATGAAATCGAAAATGTCGCGTACGATCACCGCAAAGAAAAAAGTCGGCGCAACGCTGGAAGAAGATTTACAGTTCTCCAGCGAGGAGGAATTCGATGAGGTACCGTTGAGCGATGGTGATGCCGATCAGGACAATAAAATGAGTATATTGGTGTCGGCTGAAGTGCCCCAGGAGAATGTTGGCGGTGCGGACGATGATAGTCAGCAAGCTGCCGAAGCGATGATGCAATTGGGCAATATTGGATTCTATCAGCAGGCCGAATTGAATGAACCCGTTATGTTTAAAGGTAAAAACTTATTTCGAGTCTAAACTGGTCTATACTGGCCAGGTTTCGGCAAGGCTACACAGTTCTAATTTGCCTATCTTTTTCAAAATAATATAAAATTTAATACAAAAAAATTAATACAAAAAAAATGACAAAGAATACGTGCTTCGTATTTTTTTTATAAACAAATAATATTACCCTGCCGAGGTTCAAAAAATCGTTTTTTTTTTGCATTTTTTGATACTTTGTAGTATGTAGTTTAATACCCCAAAGCCGTTTTGCGATACGCGGCTTTCTTAAGAAGTTATTCGCTTGCTGATGTAGACAATGCCGCGCGCCGAAAGCTTATGTCGAAACTGTAAAGGCATTTTTCTCGAAACCAATTTTTTTCCGCTGGCCGGAAAGATTTTTTTTTAACTATTAAACGGATCGACTTGAGCTTTTCGGTTTTTTGTTCTACATATATTTCTACGGAAATTGAACCTTTCTCATTGAAATATAATTATATTTAAGATTTTTATGAGCGCCTCAAAGTCAGAAAAAGAAGGGAAAAAATCAACCACTTTTTTCAAATGGTTGTTATTTTTCGTGATTTTTTTAATGGAAATAGGTTCAAAATCCAGATAATTTAGTTCGGAATAAAGAATGCGACTTTTTATGTTTCGGTGAACAGAAGCGGAGAAAAGTTACCGGCCGTGGACCAAAACCAGAGAAACATGTCCTCCTTTGAGGCAAGTTTCAAGGTCAGGAAAAAGGTCAAATACGATAAAAAAAATCAGCTTTTGTAGTCGACATATGAGTAAATAAAAAAAAAACTCTACCAAACAACCACGTGGTTGTGTACAATCGTGATAATTTAATGTATTTAAAACATTGTAGTTCTGTATTAATATTTATTAATAATCATCAACGTTTCGACGAATTCAACGTCCGTCTTTATTTTTCCTGACGCAAGACAAACGTTGAGTATGTCCGATTATTAATAAATATTAATAGAGAACTTAAACCTAGAGACGTGTTTTATTTGATGTATGGTGTTTGTGTTACAGAAGAAAGCATGGACGTCGATCCAAACTACGATCCATCCGATTTCCTAATGACGGGTTTACCGCGACCGAAACTAGAACTGGACGATATGAAACAGTGCATCATAACACCGGAGGCAAAGATACACGACGATCTAGCGGTGAGCGAAAGTGACGATGAAGGATTAACGCCAATTGAACAACAATCGGCCAGTGCACAACATCAAATACCTGAAGAAGATGACGGTGGCGATCTTTGGTTTTAAAAATCTATCACTCAATTAATTTTACTTAGCTCTTATTTTGTTTAGTTTTTATATTAAAACTCATTTTTTTTATCGTTTAATTTCGTAATAAGAAGTCAATTCCAGTCCAGAGTTATGTATATAAACTCTCAAAAGAGATTCCATTCGTTTGTAACGATTTTGAATCATTATGTTAACTTAATTTTTAGTCTATATTAAAGAATTTAATTGTATTTGATGGTTAATTCATTATTTCTTCTATATTTATTAATTTTTCGAAAAAAAAAAATGTTTTGCAATAAGGAATATGAAATATAAATGTTATTATATTCAGTAGTAAAAATTAAGCTATATAATTTTGTATATATTTGTACGGTTAAATATAAAAATTCTGTTAATAAATAAATTTATATTTAAACAAAATATACATTATGTATCAAAAAACATAATAAATTATAAATAAATAATTGTTGTTTGTTTTTAGTAAGTTTTTTTTTGTCTTGGGGCGCCTTCTAGCGATTTGGGGTAAACTGATTTTTACTAGCTTATATACATATATATATAAATTAAAAATTTCACGACTAGACGATATTATATTGTAAAATGTTTTAACGGGAAGATAGTCAATGGTTGGATGTTAAAATCAAATTCTCATTTAAGATTCAATTGTCAAGCTTTCGGTGTGATTTTACACCTTCTTCAGGACATGTTCTTGTTAAAAAATGAAGAAACATAAAATTAAACATAAATGGTACAGCAATCATAAAAAAGTAAATTGTACGGAAATATAAACTCAAAAATATAATTTAAACTTAACAAACTAATGTTTAATAATAATAAAATGTAACACAAGAAGTTGTAGTCAAATAATAAATAATAAAATAAAAAATTTTGAATTGTCATTTAAAACTGTATAAAATATTAAAATTTTTTCGAACATTGTTCCTATTTTCCTATTTGCTATAGGCTATAGGCTTTCTGTTTTTAACAACTTTATTTCACAATAAACAAAATACATTTCATAGAAAAATTGAGATTTTTTCCGGTATTTCTATCACAGTTTTGAGGGTTGACTTAATTAATAAGGGGGTGTTGTAGGGGGTTGATTTTTGGATATGTTGTTGTACGTACCTGGTTTATTAATAGTTCGTAAGGGGACGGCAAATTTTGTTATTTTTGCGAAATTCCCAGCCGTTTTCGAGATATTCGCGAATAAAGATTTTTTTGCAAACATTAATAATTAATAGCCGAGGCCTCGTAAAAATGTATCAAAACGTATCAATGTATCAAAATGTATCACTTGCTTATTGGCAACCAGTTTAACACCAGTGCATTGCGGGAATGTATAAGCTAAGGGGTATTAACAAAATTGTATCAGGAAAGCGTAAAATGCAAGATTTGTATCAGGAAAGCGTAAATTGGATCAAGAAAACAAAAAAAAATTGAGATTTTTTCTATATTTTTATCACAGTTTTGGGGGTTGGCTTAATTAATAAGGGGGTGTCGTAGGGGGTTGATTTTTGGATATATTGTAGTACGTACCTGGTTTATAGGGGCGTTGGTCAGTTAGGGGGGGGTGAAAATTTTCTTATTTTTGCGAAATTCCCCGCCGTTTTCGAGATATTTGCGAATAAAGATTTTAACTAATTTTAAGGGATGAAATAAATAAATATAACACATCTGTTTTTAACGAACTTTATTCAACAATAAGAAAAAATACATTTCACCAATATTTCAATTTCAATATTTTCATCAGTTTTGTTAGGGGCTTGACTTAATTAATAAGGGGGTGTCGTAGAGGGTTGATTTTTGGATATGTTGTAGTACGTACCTGGTTTGTGGTTTTGTTAGGGGAGGTGCAAATTTTGTTATTTTTGCGAAATTCCCAGCCGTTTTCGAGATATTTGCAATTAAAGATTTTTTTTGCAAAAATTTATAATAGCATGGAGTCGTACGGGGTTGGGATTGAAATATGTTATAACAATACTAAGTGTTGCGGGTAGGTTTCGTTTTCGAAATTTTACACACAAATTTGTTAACTTTTTATCACAGTTCTGCGCTTAATTAATAAGGGGGTCCCCCAGGGGGCTGATTTTTGTATATGCTGTAGTACGTAGCTGGTTTATCTTATAGTTCGTAAGGGGGACGGCAAATTTTGTTATTTTTGCGAAATTCCCAGCCGTTTTCGAGATATTTGCGATTAAAGATTTTAAAGTTTTGGGGGTTGGCTTAATTAATAAGGGATTGTCCTAGGGGGTTGATTTTTGGATATGTTGTAGTACGTACCTGGTTTATCGGCAGTTTGTAAGGGGACTGCAAATTTTGTTATTTTTGCGAAATTCCCAGCCGTTTTCGAGATATTCGCGAATAAACATTTTTTTTTGCAAACATTAATAATTATAAGCCGGGGGCTCGTACGGGGTTGGGGGTTGAAAATGTTGTAGCTGTTAGGCAGCACTTGTGTTGCTATAACATTTTCAACCCCCAACCCCGTACGAGCACTGGGCTATTAATTATTAATGTCTGCAAAAAAAAATGTTTATTCGCGAATATCTCGAAAACGGCTGGGAATTAACAAAATTTTCCGCGTTTTACAAATACTGGTCAATTATGGCCGTACTACAACATATCCAAAAATCAACCCCCTACGACATCCCCTTATTAATTAAGTTTTTGAATTTGTACACACATATTTATTAACTTTTTATCACAGTTTTGGTAGCTTTTGCTTAACATGTATCAATCCCAACCCCGTACGACCACCCCTAGCTTAATTAATTTATTAATGTTAGCAAAAAAACAATCTTTAATCGCAAATGGGCTGGAAATTTTGCAAAAATAACAAAAAATCAAAAAACCGAAATAAGCCCCCCCGATTAAATCTTTCCGTACTACAATAATTGTAGTAATTATATATAATTATTATATATAATATTAAATAAGCAACATTAAAATTTGAGAAACTAAATTAAATATTATTTAGCAACAGTTTTGCGCTTAATTAATAAGGTGTCCTAGCCGTTTCCGAAATATTTGCAATTAAAGATTTGATTATTAAAGATTAATAGTAATTAAGAATAATTATTAGTATATAGACAATTATATAATTACATTATACAATTTTTCGGGATTAAATGAACACATTTTAATTAATTTTAGTACTATACTGTTTATTTGTTACATGTATATACATAAAAATATATGTATAGATATATAATATTTATATAAAATATATATTTTAAATAATACTAATACTGATTAGTTTTAACATATAATATCAACAATAACTACTTTGGGAAGAGTTCGAAGAACAAATATCTAACCATTGATTAATATCGGTTTTTCCTATTTGTTTATATTTATTTTTCGCAACTCTTTTTCTTGTTAGAAAATGCACAATACATTTCAGATATTTTCTTTCGCCAATTAGGACCTAAAATAATTATCAACAATTTTATTTTTATTCGAAATATAATTTATGATTTTTTTACTACCTCAATACAAACTGCAGTAAGCAAATGCGCTAAAGGAAAGAGTAAAATCTTAGTTCGAAAAAGAAACTTATGATACGATTTTGTAACAGGAATCATATCGAAATATTTGGCTAGTGGATGAAATGGATATACCAATAAAACTGTTGTAAAAACTGTCAATATTACAGACGTCAACAGCAAATAACCTGTAAATAAACATATAAACTCACTTTTCACTAATATCGATTCGAATAAAACGTAAATGAACTCAAACACCCAATAACCGAGTGTGTATTTTACAGTTTGATAGAAATAACTGTGCGAATGTATACTCTCGAACGAAAAAAATTGTCAAAAATATCCTTCTTACTAACAATTATTTCTGTCAAGCTGTACTAAAATTTCTATTACCATTCGAGAAAATTGTCTCTCTATAAGGACGGCCTTTGGAATAAACACAAGCTAAAATTATATATTGATAGCAGCTTACACTAAAAACTACTGTATTTTCCCAGCAGATTATCACTTCTTCATCAACATATGATTCGATTTTTAGCGGATTAAACCTTCAAAAGTAACATTGTAATTGTAAAATAATTCATCAAACCAGCAATCAACTACTAACCATGACTGTAAAGATAAATAATATAAAGCACCATATTGAACAATACCACATAAAATAACTTGAAGTAGCAAAGGTATTAAATTTACTAATGATACCAGTGAGCCCATTGGTCGCTTTGCCACTAAAATATCAGCTGGACCTGAAAATTTAATTGAACAATTATTAGAACTCGATTTATTTATTAATATACAAAACAGTATTTCACACCTTGACAACTCATACCAATCGCTAAACTGGTTGTTATGATTAAATCTATGTATAAAAATTGCATATTTCCTAATGTTGTATATCTCTAAAAGAAAAGAAAAAAAATATTACATAACATTTATAAAATTACAGAGAAGAAATAATTGAATTAAATATTTAATTAGTTAAATTTCAAAAAGTTTGGCGCATATTCTCACCTCACTTTTTCGTGAAAACGAGCTCTTAACATTAATTTTGCTTCTGTTTTTTCATCATTTTTATTATATTTGGTATTATAAAATAAATTATTATAAACTGCTTAATAAATAATTTTAAGTAAACGTCAAAAGTACTTCTGGCAAAAATCACTTTTATAAATGAGGTGAGAATACGGGCCTTTTTTTATTATAAAATAGCTAAACTATGCACGCATTGTTTGACGTAACTTTATTTAATGGCTATTTTTACAATACAATGCACGTACGTCACTTATTGAAATCACAAATAATGTTATCACGTTAAAAAGATATCAATTTTCACAACGTTTACATTGTATTTGCAAATCCAACGGTAAATAATTGTAAAAGCATAGAGACAAACCTTATATAAAATTAAAATAGTAAAAAATTGTATTAAACTGTACATGGCCATGTATTTAAAAACCGAAAAACTAGTAACAAGTGCGCAACGTCCCTCTGAGATTAAATGTTTGATACAGGAAATATTTTGAGCGGAAGATGTAAATGGCGCCGCAACACTTGCTTCTGCTTGACTCAACGATACACCAATATTTGCTGCTTTCAAAGCCTAAGTAAAGACAAATAAATTAATAATTTTTAATTGGCAAGAAACAGAACTGGGCCAATATTTACAATAAAAGTATTTAGCCAAGCTAAGTTAAATACTTTTTCCGTACTTATTCCAGTTCTGAACCGTGATGCTTACGCCACAATCATTCGCGCCATCTCCACACATGCCAACAACATAATCCAGCTCTTGTAAACTTTGAACTAATTGCGTTTTTTGTTCAGGTCGAAATCGGGCAAAAATCGTTCCATGTAAGACAATTCTTGGTATTAAATCGGAATAGTAGTTCCTTAAAATATTCCAGGTTTTTCCATCCAAAGCAATGTGCAAATTCTACAATTCATTATTTTATTATTATTTATTGATTTTAGTTAGTTTAGATATGATTCGGACATGTTAAGTAAATGTCTAATTAACGTTTGGTTAAAAACAATTTATATGAATGATTTCCAAGGTATACATTTTGGAATGGTATGATTGAAAGAGTGTATGAGAGAAATTATGAATGTGGATAAAACTAAAGTTGCTTGTTTGGAGGAAACTGATTTCGGGAAAATGGAAAGAGTTTGTGAATGTATTTACATTGAAATATAAATTATAATTATTACCGATGAATGTTGCATGTTTAAAATGCAATCGCCATTTTGTTGATGATGTTGCGGCGTTGAACCCAATATTTCAACGGATATTTTTGGCATAATTTCTCCGTTAATTATGTCAGCACTCTCGCTAAGCAAAACTATATTTTCGTTCGGTAATACCATGCCACAATCACGACTGACGGATATAGCAGTCATTATATTATCACCTAAAAATATTCATTTAATTTTATCTAACATGTTTGTTCAATTATATATCATATACCGGGTGTAGAAATGAAATGTGAACCATAGGGATTTCAATGTTATTTTTTAAATACGGCTGTATCTCTTTCCCTATTGACTTTAGATCAAATATTTAAATACAAAACTTGTTCAAAATGTGAAAATGCATGGTATAAAGTTATTTTTTTTACATAATTATTAATATTTTACGATATACAGGGTTAACCACTAAAAAATGAGCTATAACATTGGGAAACGGGAATGGTATCGAAAAATGCGGAATAATGAGTTCTATAATTCGGTGAAAAAATCATTGTTCTACGATACTTCGTTTAGGAGAAAAAAATTAAAAACTGATTTTTGAAAAATTTTGTAAGGGGGTACCCTTGTGTTTTGTTTAAAAAAAAAAAAAGATTTTGGATATTTTAACACTGGCTTTCGTTGTCTTCTCTTTTATCCTACTCTTTGTACCTGACACTTTTTTTTTCCTGTTCTTCTTTAATTTTTTATTCACGTTTTTCTGATTTTTCGAAAAGTTGATAAGGGGGGACCATTGGCAAAAATTAGTTTTTAATTTTTTTTTCCTAAACGAAGTATCGTAGAACAATGATTTTTCACCGAATTATAGAACTCATTATTCCGCATTTTTCGATACCATTTCCGTTTCCCAATGTTATAGCTCATTTTTTAGTGGTTAACCCTGTATATCGTAAAATATTAATATTTATGTAAAAAAAATGACTTTATACCATGCATTTTTACATTTTGAACAAGTTTTTTATTTAAATATTTGCTCTAAAGTCAATAGGGAAAGAGATACAGCCGTATTTAAAAAATAACATTGAAATCCCTATGGTTCACATTTCATTTCTACACCCGGTATATATATATATATATATATATATATATATATATATATATATATATATATATATATATATAATCATAGCTATAAAAATGTTTTTATCAAAAATTAGAGACAAATCAAGTTTGTAATGATCATTTAACAAATTAAATTAAGAATTATTACAGTAAGAAACCTTTTAGAACTCATTAAAAGCTTTAAGTTGTGTAATATTTTAATTAAATTATTATTGCAGCCATTAAATTTAAGAATGAACGCTTAATAACAATTAAACTTTGTCATGTGTCCTAGGTATATAACTAATTTAATTAATATAAAATGCAAAACTTTATTCTACACTAACAAATTTAAGCCATTTTAAATGTTTAGATTTGCCAAATTCTACTGCTACTGCTAAAATTAGAGTCTAAATAGGGCTTCATTAATAATAAATTAGCTAAATACTAACCTGTCACCATAACAGTTCGTATTTTAGCCGCATGCAATTCTTTTATAATCGGAGTAGTTTCCGGTTTCAAAGCATTCTGCATTATCATAAAACCCAAAAACTTCAAATCACATTCAATCTGAAAAAAACAAAACACTTATTAAATCCAAAAAAAAATCAAACAAATGATCGCATCTTACGACATCTCGTTTCATTTTCATTGCATCGCGCCACGTCAGTTTCCGATTTAATTCCTTATAAGCTAAAGCGATTACACGATAACCAGACATCGTATAACTAGAAAGTAGATTTGAAAAATTATCGGGCAGTGATTTTTCTACGCACATTGCTTGGATTTTTTCCGGAGCACCTTTTGTAAAAACAATCATATTGCGTGCACCCAATAATCGACAGATCACTGACATACATTGCTGACTAGACGAGAAAGAAAACTGACGAAGTATACCGATTTGGAACTGAAAATCAAAGTAAATATACAATCACCCTGTATTATAATTATAGAAAGAAGCTATAGACATACTTCAAGTAATTCTTCTTCAGGTGTCTGATACGATTGAATAGTTTTATGCGGTTTAACAACTGTTGGTGCTAACATATCATATCGCGTATTTTCGGTACCTGGTTCTTGTAACTCCTACATTAAAAAATAATAATAAAAATTTCGGCACATTTTATAAATATTAAACGCAAAATTTTAGTGCGGAAATGAAATTTAGAATATTAAAACTTATTTTGAAAACTCGTTTTTTAACATAAGTTATATGTGAGATTAATTAGTACGTGACATACATATATAGGTAAGATAAAAAGATTAATTTGTTAATGTTTAGTAAAATTAAAGCAACGTGAAGAATTTTTAGTTGTTTTTAATGTAAAAAATTAAAAATAACAGTATCTGCTAGTAGTTTACCAAAATTTCTAATATACTTTAAAACAAAAAGGTATCATAATTAAAACTTGCCCACTTGGTTGCTTCAAACATGCCAATATCCAACGGATCGCCCGTTAAATTATTATCGATTCTAGTTAACGAATGACAAGTAGCCATAGCTTGTATTAATTTTTCATTTTGTTCTAACAGATATGGCTCTTGATTGAGATGATTAAAATTACCATTATTCGATGGTAAGACACCGTAAAATTCTAAGCCATCTTGTGTTAAAGTTCCTGTCTAATTTTTTTACAAAATAAAATACAAATTATAAGAATAATGATGAACATACTATATTCTTACCTTATCGAAGCAAATTAATTTTAATTTTCCGCAAACATTAATACGGGGTGGACTAATACAATATATACCACGTTTTTTTAATCGATTTTGACTGTATATCGTTCCTAGAGTCATGGCAGCTGGTAGAGCGGGTGGAACAACTATTGTTATTATATCTAAAGCCCGGATAAATATTTCCTTAAGTTCAGCCTGTCAATTTTCAAACAATAAATCATTAAGCACAATGGAATGATGAGTAAATTGGGTAAGTATGATTGAGAATAGTAAGAATGTGGATAAAGCGAAAGTTGCTTGTTTGGTGGAAAGTTATTTCTACGTAAACGGTACATGACACTTTAAACGTTAATTAAGATAATTTAAAATCACACAAAACCAAAACCACACAGATTTAAAAATTTACTCACATTTTATTTCGATTTATTTTAATACTGTATATGTGCTAATAAACAAAAACATTCTTCAATATTTGAAACGATCGTTACAATTATGAAAAAAACTTACTTTTCTTTCCGTATAAATATATACACAGTATATCATTCCAATAATTGCGATAATTGCTAGACAAAATACAAATTTCATCGAATCGCGATAAAACTGCAGTCCAACTGGTTTCGGATATAAAATACTTTTAATTAGCTCGCCTTTGGATGTATTAAATCCAGTTCGAATAACTTTCGCTATCACCTGAAACAATTTCGCCCAAAAATTGTTTATAAAAATATTTAGAATTTTCTGTAAGTATATTACTTTGCTTCCGCCATAAAAACGAGTTTGAATTACTTGTGTACCAGCAAATATTGTGTGTCTTTTATGTAAATCTATATTATAAAATTCATCGCCAATTGTTGGAGGTGTTTTCGTTACTGGAACACTTTCGCCTAGAAAAATATATATATTTCTTTTTTATTTATTGAACAAAAATTACATATATTACAGCTGTTTATTTTTGTTGTTATAACAATAAATGAAGCTTGTAATTTGATTATGGAAGATAGGATGTAGGAAAGTAAATCTCTAATTAATTTTGCATCCATTAAATACAAACTTTTTAAATTATATATGGAGTATATACAAATAAACATTTAAATATGTCAATAAACGTCTGATAATAAAATTACATTTTAGGCTATTTGCACCAGGGCTTCGAAATTGAGATTCCCAATATATTTCAACTAAAAAAAATAAATTAACTACCTGTAAGCATTGCTTCATTAACAATGCAAAGCCCCGTTAGTAAAACAACGTCGCAAGGCATAATACATCCGCTGGCAGGCAAAACAATGATATCATCAGGTACCAGACTTGCAGCGTCAACAACTTCGGTTTCAATTTCAGCATGTTCGTCATAAGTATGATTCTCTCTTGGTCGATGCACAACGCATTGTTTACAATTTGATGATTCAATCAAATCATGCAATGCTTGACTTTGCTATTAATATTATCACAGATAAAAAATTAACTATAATCAAATGAATAATATTGTAAAACAAACCTTTTTTGTCTCTTTCAATGAGGTAGCAATTGAAACTATAGATAAAAAAAGAATACAACCAGCATATATATAATATTCGTCGCATGTCCATAGTGTTATCGAAAATATTTGAAATAAATAAAAAGGATTGAAAACTTCTTGAATAAATAATTCGAAATATGTCTTAACTTCAATTGTTATATTGTTTGTGCCGTAGACTTTTATTCTAAAAAAAATATTTTAAAATGTAGTAATAGTATTATTATGATATACGGTTGGTAAGTGCATTTTAACAGAAGTGAGGAAAAGTTTGAAAAAGCGAGATGAAATCTAGCTAATTCAATTTCTGAGATTCTGTTGTTCGCACTTATTGCATGTTTTAGAAGTTTATTTGGTCTACAATTTAGAAAAATCTAGGATGTAGAGTAGGATTATTTTGAAATTCATAAAAAAATCGAAAAAAGTAGATATCAAAAATATCCTACTCTATATCCCAGAGAATTCAATTCTCTTATTTATTTTTAGAGAGAAAGTTAAGTCATTTGGATCAATAGTTTTCAAGATATCTTCTGGATAAGTTAAAAAAAACATGGTCTAAAATTTGAGGTACTGTTTTACTGTGATAAATCCACAGTTTATCAATAATGGCTTTAAGTTGTGCGAAAAATAATTTTAGTATTATTTAAATAACTTACGCGTTATTTTGTTGGCCGTGCGTTAATCCCAAATTATTTTCTGTCAAATCTTTTAATGTTACGTTCGCATAAGACAGTGGCAATGTTGTGAATTGAACATCATCATTTTTCCAAAAAAATTTGACATGTTGATGCATAAAATATCTTAATTCCACATTTTGTCCACCAAAATTTACAAAATCAATTTGTATTTTTAATATTACAGAATTACTATTATTATCTTGTACTAAAATTAAATGAAACAATAAATTAAATCTAATTAGAAATAATTCACAAAATACGTACAAAAAATGATGTCCGCATCTTTCAAATGACATCTCTTATATTTTAAAATTTGTAACTGAGGATACCAGCTATAAACTATATAAGGTATTCCTAAAAATAATATCGCTACAAAATGGTAAATAAAACTGGAGTAAGCACTTTGTTTATATCCGTAAATTCTCGATGTAGTATCATCATCGCTTTCATTCGAATAAATCAAATTCTGAAAACTGTCATCTCCCAGTGGCTCGTAATCAGTGCTCTCTTAAAATTAACACATTTTTATTACGACATATAATAATACAAGAACTTTGTCCTATCTTTATCAAAAATGATATAAAATATTATTTACCTCGAGAAGTATTCACCATTTTATAACACACATTTACGATTTGCTACATAAAAAAAAATCGACTAAGAAAGATATCTAACCACTAAGTACTTTACTGTAAAACACAAAGGAACTGATGGCATATTGTATTTAATCAAACTTCTTTCGTTTTTCATGTGATAATAAAACAGATTGACAATAACGACCTTGAAAATATATGTCAAAACATCATATGTATCAACAATACAGTAGCGTAACAAAATGTTTTTTTCATTCCGATAAAAGTTTAAAATTTATTTCAAAACTATTTGAAAACTTTATTAGAAACTATTGACTTCAAAATAAATGTTTAAGAAATAGCTATTTATTTGTAATTTAATGAGAAAATACAAATAAAATTTTACATACAAAATCTTGTTTGAAATAAAACAGTATTCTAAAACAGCAGTTCAATGATTTGTTATTTTAAATAAATTTAATCTCTATTTTTTGAAATTATCTGCATAGTGATTATCTAAAATTATTTTTAAGCAAAATAGACATGTGCTGAATTTGTCCACAACGGTTTAGTATGTGTATTTACAGTATAAAGTATTGAACTGTTTGAAAGAGAAAATATTTACCAAGTAAATACTTGGTAAATATTTACAAATATTTGTTTTTCTACTTTCTATTAACACATTAACTGATAAAAAAGTTACGTTATTATGTTACGAGGAGCTGAAAGCAATCTTTATTGTGTTGAGCTCAGCTATTTGCAGCCGAAACATAAAAAGAGCATTTTGCTACTTACATTTAAAAAAAAATCGTTTCGTATCTTAACTCAAAATATACACTCCAATGTGGATGTGAGAAACAATAAGGACAAAAATATATATTTATATAATCAAAATTTACGTATTTTGAAAACATACATTAGTATTAATTTTGAAAAACTTTATTTTTCAATAGATTCAAAAGTTATCGACATTATTTCCATATTCAAATACTATAAAAAACGTAGTAAATGTTATAATATTTAAATAAACTTAATAAATATTGTTGAAAATAAATATTAAATAAACACTGAAAGTTTTTTCTTTTTTTCATGAACATTCAGTCTTTATATGAGGTATAATTTAGATTTAAAAAAAATTACATAGGACTGGAGATCAATTAGAATTTATACCATTACTTTATATATTGAAAGAGCAAAAATTATATCGTGAGTCGATATCGCATTCAAACTCCTACGCGGCTTCGATTCACACTACTTGACCCTAATCGTTTATTTCTGTTTTGTTTAATACATAATTTAATATAAATTTTGAAAAATAACTAAAATAAAAACAATAATTACACAATATGTATATATTATACAAACTCAAATAGTCATTCTTTAATTTAGTAAAGCCATAAGATTTAAAATTTTAATATACAGAGCAGAATGTTGTGCAAAATATAAAAACTAAATAACATTGTTTAGTGTCCATATTTTTGAAATTCCCATTCTCTATTATCCAATGGACAAACTTGACGTGTTTTCAGCCAACGTGAAATACAATGAAAATGAAAAGCATGCTAGAATATAAAATTATTATGAATACAAATTAACTTTAATATTAAATAAACTTACATTGCAAACACCCCAAGCGACAGTGCATTCATCACTAGTTGCGGAAGCTTGATTCGCTTGACATTCGATACACAAATCCATAATATGATTTCTGCAAATAGCACAATTGTCTACGACAATATCTACAAAATCGAACAATTATTAGTAAATTAAGTAAAAAATATTTATATTTAATTGGTCATACCCCAAGCCCAGAGTGCAACTGCATTCCACTGAAAAATTAAAATTTTTGGTTAACCACTTAGGTTAAAAAAAAATGTATCATTTTTCACATACCTTTTTAACTTCAAAACGTTTTTTCTCGCCTTTAGAACTGCTAGATGTGGGTAATTCAACTTCTTCTTCGTCGATATCCATAGCTGAAGCCATTTATTGGAAAAATGCTCTGTCACTAAATTTATTTTTGTTTTCCTGAAAATAACCAAAAAATCATTGAAATTTGACAGCTGTAAAGTTACAATAAAAATATCCAGATGGCGTTGATAATCAGGAATGTAAATGCAAAATGTATGCAAAAAATAAATTAAATTAATTTTGTTTCATTATTTGTTTTTGTTGTATCAAATATTATACATTTATTTACATATTTTTACTATTACAATTATTGAAATAAATGTTTATGTAAACGACGCGCCAATTTTAAACTAAACAAAATTCTGGTTATTTTTTCTCCTTTTTTATTAAAAACTGACCTGAAAAACATACAAGGTAAATTTAAATTACTAGGAACTTATACATACTGGAATTTTAAAAAAAAATCATTTGTTCTTAAAACACAAAACTAAAGTTATAGCAGTCATAATACCTTGTTTATACTAAATTAATGTATAATTAAACCTATAATTGTCATTTATGAAAATTAATGTAAGTATACAGTGCATATGTTCTGCTGTACAAACACGTACTTGTACATATATACAATGAAACATTAGAAAAAAGACCACTATTTTGTTAATCACAATGTATCATAGAGTCATGCATGCATCGAGCCCAATTATTTCCATAAATTTTAACAAGAACCATGATTTTAACAAGAATTGTTTGTTAGTAATTTACATCAAATAGCATTTCAGTAATTTGTTTGGAGTACACGTTACAAAATACAGATTTTTTTTTTTAACAATTATTATTATAAAAACAAAACTGCAAATTCGTACCATCGTATATATGAAAAATCATACCCAATGCGTATACACATTAAAAATTTATTCTATTTACAAAAAAAAAAATATATAATAAAAATATGTTTATGTAACTGTAAAAATAAATTAAATTTTTCATTAATTATATAATACGAAACCTACAAAAAGCAGTAGTAAATGACCACGTCAGGTTACAATTTTCAAATAGATTTGCTCAGATGTATAAGCCATGTGGAATTTTTCGAATTCATTTTTGTAGTTTTAGATCAGGATACAATAAATTAATAAAAACGTTACATTTAAAATCAAATCGATTTGAAAGTCACAATGGTAAACGCAGTCAGTGACGAAAAAAAAAAAAAAAAAAAAAAACAAAAAAATAAAAAAAAATAATACGACGAGATTAAATAAAAATATCAATTCTGTTTTATTATTCTTAAATCTGTGTGTGTGTGTGTATAGAGTCCTTGTTTGTCGAATCAAACAAGCAACAAGCGTAGTTTAGCTCTAGTAAATATAGTGTTGTTTATTAGTCAGTTGCAGTTGGCATGGCTGGACGGGATGTCAATGGTGTGGCTCTCGTTGCCGAAGATGAGTCGCAGCCGTTTCATTGGCGGATGTGGATGTAGATTTTCGTGCACAATATGCTTTAAATGCCTCTCGCGTTCCCGATCGCGTTCCCTTCGCCTATCCTTCGATTTGTGCCGTTTCTTTCGATGTGAATTAATCGTATCACAAACACCCTCCACCCGCAACACTTCGTACTCCGGTTCATAACTATCTTCACTTAAACTATTGCCCGATTCGATCACCTCGTCCAAAACGGGACTACGTTTCATTCGTAGCGTTAGTTTTAAGCCGGGCGTACGAGGCTCGCTTACCGCCACAGGTAGGCGGGGCGGCGATGCCAGTTTGTCCACGTGATGATGGTGTTGCTGTTGTTGTTCAAGAACAGCAGCCGCAACATCATCATCAGCACAGTTTAAATCACTGGTTTGTATCACATTTGCGCTATTACAACTATCTTTACTAGGTTTCACAGACTTACGAAGTAATCTAGGAGAATCTAATTTGTACTCCTCATCATTGAACTCATAAATGTCTTTGCTCTCGCTGGCGGCTACGACTACGGGGGTGTTGTCTTGCGTGGCGTCGGCGACGACGGCGTTCGAAATTAGTTCGTCCGATGCGGCAGTGCTATTGCTGCGGGTACCCGTTGCGGCTCGTCTCGTTCCCGATCGCGTTCGTACCCGCTTCTCTTGCGTTTGTTTCATCTTACAAGCTAGAAAACTATTTAAATTGGAAGTAACGTCACTTTTCGTGTCCGCGCTCTCATTAGCGTCCAGTAAATTCGTCATTGCACCGTTGTCCACGCACGATTCTCTCAACTCTTTCATCACGTTCACATCGTTGTTACTATCAACAGCAATCGTCGGTTGCTGCAGCAGCGGCGGCGGCGGTTCACTCGGTGGTATGCTTCGTTCGTGCAGCCGTTTGTGGTTACGTAGAATGATTCCTGAGGCGTTCGCAGACTCAGGTTCAGCAGCATTTGTGTTACCGCTTTCGTGGCTGTCGTTAAACACATGGTCTTTCTGCGTGGCATCGCTTACTAAATCCGGATCGCTGAGACTGCTCGTGCAACTGCTCGCGTTGCTCTGTAAATCGTCTAGAAGATTCGATCTGGAAATGTTGTTATCGGATGCAAGGGTTAACAGTGTCGCTTGATTCGCTTGTTTCGCATTCCGACGCTGTAATCGTGATGCACGTGAACTGACTGGATCCACTTCGGTGATTTCGCTTTGTGGCGGTTCGTTACGTCGAATGTTTCGTCGCACTCGACTCGATGGTGAAATGATTGCCGATAGCATGCGTTCTTTTCGCGTTACGTGCTCGCCAATATCGGAAAATTTACAACCCTGCGCGATTAGTAATTCAGCATCGTACTTGGTTAAGCCTTTCTGACGCAACTCTTTCATACTTAACGGTGCGATAATCTTATCGTTGTTTTGTTCGGTGTGACCATTACAGGTATCCGTTAGCGATACTTTATCTAGCAGCTGAGATTTTTGATTAAGCTGTCTATGTTTCGTTCGGTTGATGCGATTGTCCGTTTCACGCAATCTATAACCATTCACTTCTTCGTTCTTTGAGGTATCTTTTGCGAAAGCTCCCATTCCGCGTCGTTCGCAAGTTTCGCATTCACAATAACAATTTTTATCACCGAAAAAATCTTCACCGTAGAAACACGTCACTTCCTCCCCTATTTCGATGTCTCTTAGAACTTTGACACAAGCTGTATCTCGGCCGGTTGCAACAAACTTACAATTCGCTCGACAATCGTGATTGATATATGCAGCTGGGCCAAGCCAAAGTTGGGCGCAATTTTTCCGACAACTATACATAACGGAGAAATCATTTTTGCCGGGATGTAACAGCATACCTTCCTCTTCTTCAGTTAATTCAGCTATGCAACCAACCAAACATTCGATTTTTTCATTTTTATACCATTTTCGTGTAGCGGATATCTTAGCGCCTTTTTGCCCCTCAAGCGAATAGCGATAGCATGGTTCGATGACAAAACCTGATTCTCGGTCGAATACTCTAAGATAACGATAAATCTGAAAATATAAACAACGAACACATTTAGAATAGTGTTTGAAAAGTGAAAAATGGGGCAAGTGTTTACATGTTCTTCCAGTTTTCGTTGTTGTAATTTTGATTTGGTAAGTGACCGGGGCATCCATTCTCCACGCGCTATACGTTGATAGGCTTTTTCGTAGTTCTGCGTTTTAATGAATTCGGACACAATGCTCCGTAACTCATTCTGATTAGTCTTAAGCGGACGATATCGTACATTCATTTTGTGTGTTGTAAAACCGAGATATGGATCCAGAACCAAAGAAGTAGCAAGGTCATCATTTTCCGATAGTTCCCGGGGAGACATTCCCGCGGGTTGCATTTTGTGAGGAGCTGATCGCATAGGCACATCCACCACCATTCTGATCACTATAAATGATGGAAATGAAAAAAAGTGAAAAAATAAAATGTATTCGTTAACATATCAGTATATGAATGAATTCGAGCATATTGTTTTTTAATATAATGACAACATATTGTAAAATATCACTGCTATAACATATCCAAAATATTCAATATTTTAATGAATCCTTTTCAAGGTCAATAAGTATACAAAAGCATTATAACCAACATTTTAAATTGACACTCCCATTCGTAGACAGAAAATAAAAATCCCTAAGATAATACACACAATTAAAATGTCAACGAAATATTAATAAAATTAATTTGTAAATACAACTATAGGATTTTGAAGGAAAATCAAATACAAAACACGCATTTTAAGTGTAAATAAAACTGAATGGCTATTTGTTCTGAAGCCATTGGCATTACACGTCAAATGCAAATATGCCAGATATCTGAATGTACAACATTAAAATCATGATTTAAATATAATATTAGGATATTAATGTGTTTTATATTTACCACAACAATGCTGAAGAATAACCAAAATGCACACATTATTCAAAAATGTTTGAACTTGAAAGAGCTCAAAGACGCTGAGAATCAATCATGGCAGTTACATTTAACAAGTACAGAAACATGTTCTTTTCGTTTGATTTTTACATTGCAGACCCAAAATAGATGCTCCATATGCACTACAAATTAATATTTTGTCTCAAAAATATCAATACTCTCGTAAATTATGTACAAATTATTAATGTTATAATAAGGAACTCTTTTCTTGCTTGCGTATGAATACATTGAAATACACAAAACTTGACAGCAGCGATTTCATAAAATTCAGCATTTGAACGTATTCACGACATACGTTCTCCATGAAATGGTCTTAGAATGCCGGTTCGTTCTAGATCATCGACCGAGAATAATTTTACAATGAACATTTGTAAATTTAAATATTTGTTTATAATATATATATCATAAAACAAAAATAAATGTTTCACTATAAATATTTATTCATAATACACACACATTTTACACATTTCAATTAACAACACAGATAACACATTTAAATATTTGCATATATTGAATATTTGATATTGATTAAATTATATTTTCGTAACATTTAATCACTTTTCATGCAGAATAACAATATTTACTACAATTTTATTTAATGACTTTTTGAATTCATCGGTGGATCACGCCATTTAAAATCTTCTTGGTATGTAACATAAACGAGCCAATAACATAGGTTCAATAAACCAAACGAGGCTGGAAAAAGAACTCGTGCGGCCCGATCTATTAGCGATACACTATTCACATGTCTAGCTACAGCACCTCTTTCATTTGTGGACCGACCTATAAAGATTTAAAACAATATATGTCAATAATTTCATTAATTCGTTTCTAAGACACGATTACTTTGTGATCACATCTGATTTTCTGACTGCGTTGTTAGATCACTCGATCATTGTCTTAAAAACCGTAAATAAATTATAAATGAAGGAGGTAGGTATTTTATTGATGAAAAAAAATCGATGATAAAAGTTTGTATACCGATTGCACCGGCAGCTTCGCGTTGTCGTTGCCGGCGAAATTGGTCATCTCCCATCAGACAGTAAAGAAGCATCCTCCATTTCGGTACTTTACGTTCCGTTTGCGTGGTACGTTCCATAGTAAGACGTACGGGTGGTGGGGTAAGTGCTTGTATGTTTACCGACAACGACGTACGCCTGTTTGAATAGCTCAAAGCGGGATCCTAGCAAAATCCAATAAGATTATTACTTTGGCAAAATCTGCGAACACATGACTTCGGGGCAATATGTCGCAAATAACGCAATGACACATTTACAAACTACGTCTTTGATCAGCTACTTGCATTATTTCTTGTATCAGCAAATAAGATGCTATTTATTATTTATTTTAATACAATGGATATAGAACTTCCATGTCTGTAGACATAAATTACAATTGTTTAATTATATTTTATGATTTTAACTTTGGTTTCTGTTTGATCATGACCTAAATAATATATAGTTCTTAATGTGTTCAAGGCTAGCTGTATATTGTTAAAGTTCAATAGAGTTCAAATGTAAATCGGAGAAATTTTTAATACAAAATAAACATTTTAATTTAGTTAATCCTACTATTAATAGCAGTGGTTAAAATATTAATTTTTTTGTATAATTTTGTTTAGTTTTTTTCTATTTCAACTTTATATTGTCAATTTTGTTTCCGATGTACTAAATATAAAATTTTTTTATGTGTTATTATTATTTTTTTAATTATTAAACATTTCATAACTAAGGCTGCCACCTCTCCGGTTTTTGCCCGGAGACTCCGGTTTCTGTTGTCTCTCTCTGGACTCCAGTTTTAAATACTAAATCTCCGGTTTTTTAAACTACTTTTTTATCTTGCTTATTTATATGTTAAAATCATATATTATTATGTATAATCACTGAACCGATTAGGGGCAAGAATGATCGTTGATTCTTTGATTAACTAAGAAGTTTTATAGAAGTAAAATTAAAGAATGTTTAAAATATTTATCAAAATCACAAGGAACAAAATTTATTTTAGAAGCTGACAAGTATAAACAATTTTATAATTATGAAAAGAGCCCATTTGCACGCTTTAGTATCTTTAATTTACAACAGGAACTAAATTAAGATGATGTTCTAGGAGTCTCTAAAAAAAATATTAATAAACGATTTGAACGAAGGTACGTTATACGACGAAATAGACGCTGTGAACCGTTATATAAGAGGTATCATAGGTAAAATTACATAATTCTTTTTAGAGTGTAACACTAATTTTCTGTAAAGTAAGGTAATTTCAATGAAACTTTAATCCATTTCCTGCCAAGAATTCATCATTTATCTTACTGCAATAATCTACAACCACCCCTCACAAAAACTCACATTATAAATGGGACAAATCAAACTACTTCTCCTTCTGCTAATCAACTGATTTCCGGAATTATCATTAGCCACAATCTCATTCATTGTGGTGCCGATAAGTTCTTCATCCGGTTCACCGCAATCCTCCCATTCCTCCTCGTCAACGGGTATTTCCCCGCTACCGACCTTCGTGAAATAATGCACGCCGGCAAATTCCAGCAGCGTGGCAATGCAGTAGAAGAAGCTCATCAATAGAAACCAATCGAGTGCAGTTGCGTATCTGACCTTGGGCAGGTCGGTCCGTGAGTCCAGACTGATGGTCGAAAGAGTGAGTACGGTGGTGATACCCAAACCCACCCGGTCGCTGGTTGCTTCCCGGTGGATCCAGAAGGACACCCAGGAGAGTACCACGATTAGAATGCATGGCACGTAGACTTGGATCAGGAAATAGCCAGTGTGACGTTGGAGATTGAATGAGACTTGTAGGACGGAGAATTCTCCTAAAGGATATTGTATTTTGTACTGTATTTAAATGCACAATAATTTCTAAAACATTATTGGATTTTCATCGTTTTTAAGTGCAAATAAAGAAAAAAGTTATAAGTAATAAATGTAATTTCTTATTTAAGGGGGGAACCTGGTGTAAATGCTTGAAAAATAAACCTTAATTTAGGCGTGGATTAAAGGAAGCTAAATTAATCAATTTTTGAATATTATTAAGCATCTATTTGTACATAGAATCAAATTAGTTTTATTGAAAAAAAGGTGAAAAGAAAGTCCTTTTTTATATAGAAAAAAGTGCTTTGTAAAGAAATTCGGGCTGACTTTATCTTTTCAAGGGCGTATTATCTACATGTCCTAGAACTAATTTATGCAAAAACCAGGTTCTCCCCTAAATTTCTATTTTAATTTATAAATTTAAACTATTTTATTCATATTCCAAATATATTTAATACATACTCGTTATGTTAAGTGACTTGTCAAAAACAATACAAACTTTCATAAGAATTGTATCAAAATTTTACATTAAATTTCAGGTAATTAATTTCTATAGAATTTTAAATTATTTTTGTAGAAATTTAATAAACAATATTTTTGCTGCAACAATTTTAAAGTTTACAACACAAAGTAGCCTACTTTTTTTTTTACAAATTAACACACGCAAATCATTAAACTCTCTAGAGAAAATTAATTTCCGGTTAGTTACCTAATTTTAATGCAACTACTCCTGCATGATGAAAAAATTGTTCGCATAAATTGTAAGAAAGTTTTTGTTATTTTTTTTTATTATAAATCATAAAACTGTTTTTAGAAATAATAAAAAAAATTGTGTGAATTATAATTATATGCAATTCAACTGACGTTGCATAAAATTAAAAAATCTAATTACGATTTAATTATAGTTTATTAAAAATATAAAACCATTTGAAATGAATACAGATGACGTCAATAATAATTTAAAAAAAAATTAATTTTTTCAGTTGATTTAATATAATGTATCAAGATTATTATTTTTGAAAGAAAAATATTATAAAAATAATTAGATGTGTCAAAAAATTAACAATATAATCAATTCCAGTATGTAAATACGTGGTACCAAAGACCTTTTAATAATATATAAGATGAATTGTAATGCTCATATTATACAATGCATACTTAATTAACATGTAACAGTTTTACACTGTAAAAAATTTAAATATTTATATGTTATTTTTCAGTGTTGATGAGAAATTGTTAAGTTAACACAAAATTTATTAGTAAAATAACACAAAATTTATTGTGTTAAAATCGCGAAGTGTTAAAATATATTTTTGAATATATTAATATTTAACGATGTTGTATTTTGTTAAATTAACAAAATTTAGGTAGTAGATCTCCTGGAAAACCAAAGTAATTCTTCAAAAAAATCGTATATGTGTATACCATATAATTACATGAAACAAACAGTTTTATTTTGTAAGATTTCATTAAGATATAAAAAATTAGTGAAAATCTCTTTTTTTTTGTGTTTAAATGCATTTCCTTCCTTAATCTCCATTCTAAATTAAATGCTGATTGAAAGCTTGTAAGTTGATTAAAATAAAAGTAATTAAAGCAAAATTAAATAAATACAAACAGTAAATTTCGACATATTTTTGATGTTTTGACGTCATCAATTTTTCTACTCTTATATGAAGTATAAATAAAAGTTGGATATTTGCCATATTGCTACTAGTACGTCAATTTTTAGATAATTAATTATATCTCATGAAGTAAAACAAAATTTAGGTAATCAAAATATAGATAACAACACTATAAATTTCATAACAACCGTCATTTTAATACTGGTTCTGACGTCAGATAATGGCGTATAATTTGCGTGCAATTATTTGTTACATTGTTATTTAAATTTATACATCGTACAAATAATCTCACTCTTCAATATTAATAAAATTAGAAATGTATTTTAGAATTCAACAATTAAGTGTGAATGTGCACCGAATATGAATTCAAATATTATTTAGAAATTATAAATTGAGAGTGCATTTGTTTCTTTGCACCAATTCCGCTGTTGTTTTTTTGTTACCGTACCTTCTCGGCGTTTGTACGTGAAGTTTCTGTATGGAAAACTCATAAGATCGAATTGTGATAGTGTCATTCCTGGTATGAAATTAACACTGCCCTCATTCTGCCATTGGTAGACCAACTGTTTGTTGTTATATGCATCTGAAATTGTACAAACATTTCCACATATACAAATATATAATGTAATAAAAAGATTGTCCTTTGCTAATAAAAGTAAATATAGTTAAAATAACCGTTCAATGAAGTTACGCTATGAATTTCTGATTCAATTTACGATAACAAAATTATGTTTCATTTCGTTTTATTATAAAATAGTTAGAGTACACACTCTTCTATTTCACGAATAATTGATGCCGTTTTGTATGACGTAACTGACTATTTCTACTATAGAAAGTGTATTTTATATAAATGTATGCAGTGACGGATTAAGGTATAAGCTAACTAACCACGTGCTTAGAGCCCCCGACAAAAGACATTTTTTAAGTACAATTTTTATGACAAATTTGAGGCGTTTGTAGCTTGAAATTGATTAGGGGAGCACCATAAAAAAGAATACCTGCTCGATGTCCATTTTTTTTAGACATATGTTGTTTATTTTATTGAAAAATACCTAAGTTCAATACAATTCTATTGTTCTTTCCAGTGGCGCAACCCCCCCAAGGCTAGCAGAATTAGCACAATTTTTATTCATTTAGTCATATATTCAGCAATCACTTCTAACGCTACAATTATTTACCCCAAATTATTGAGCCAACATTCATTATTTTAAACTATTAATTATTCGATTCATATAAGATAAAGTGGAAATCTGGTTAGTATTTGTTTTGTTTTTTTGCTTCTCCAAGATAAAATCCTTGGGCCCCCCAAGACAAAATCCTGGCTGCGCCACTGGTTCTTTCTAACAAATTATCTAAGAATTAAACACTTACTTTTTGCACTGAGGTGCAATATTATTTGTCTACCTATAAAACATAAACTATATTGTAATGTTTTTATTTTACATGATAATTTTGATTTAAAAATAAGTTACACCAGACTTTGTGGCGAACAAATGTAGCAAAAAAATGTTCTGATTTCTGATTGGAACTCTTTAGAAATATATATTTGAAATACGTCTCTTTCTCTTCCCGTCTTCCTTCCTTACCCCCCCTTCTTTTTAAAGAAAGAAGCCCTCTCGAAATGGAAATTGCTTAGGGCTCCGAAGAGGTAAATCAGACCCTGAACGTATGTCCCACAGAAGTGTACAGCTATACCTGACGAGATCCGAAAAGAGTATTCTAAAGTTTAGATCAAGGTTATTAAATAAGGGGTTTGGCCACTCTAGAAATTTGAAAAATACAATTTTTTTGTATAAATATGTATTTGAAGTGTTAAGAATAAGATACAATTAGTTCGGTATCGAAAAAACTAAAATTGATTACGTTTCGGATCGCGCAAAAGTACCTTTACGATTTTTAATTTTAATAATTATTTCTGAAATTAATATTTATTGAGTTTTTCTTTTATTAGATTTAAATAAATACTTGGGAGTTTCAATATGGAGCGATACACGCTTGCAGAAAGAATAAAGATCGTAACTTTTTATTAGGAAAACGGAAGAAGCATTATTTCTACTCAGAGAAAATGTAAAATCGTGAAAGTACTTTGCACCATCCTGTACATGAATTATATCGGCGATGGGGACAGCGACACCTCAAAGAATAATATAGTTCAATAAGAATAAAAATAATAACACAGTTTCTAAAATTTGCGTCTAACAATAAGTTTTACTTGTATCGAAAAGGAATTACTATGGCTCATAAATATTGTACTTAAAAAATGAATTTGATACCTCCGACTGTAGATAAATAGTGCACAATTATCTGGTAATATAATTAACGTTTCAGGTAGCATCGGATTAGGCAAAAATGGTGCACCTCTAATGTCCCAAAATACGCACTTTAATTTTAAAATATCTTTCTAAGAAAATAGTGTAGCAATGCTTGTGTATTAAGTCTTGTGACTTTATAGTTTTAATTGGTCTACCCACATTTTATTTAATTAATCATTAACATAGTAAACAATATTAAAATAAAAGGCTTCAGGATTTAGTTCTGCGCTAATTTTTATTAATAAACGACGTACCTAAATTTATTTAAACTTTATACAATCTTGAAGACAACATTATCTAATTATATACATAAATTATCCAAAACTTAGCTACTTATTTCAATATAAAATAATTTCTTTTTTGTGCTTAAAATATTCGTTAAATAAATCTTGAAATACGCATATTAGGATAAGAGTTTCTATAAAACTTATATAACAATCTTTTAAAAGAAAGGCACAACAGTAACACCTTGTATAAATATCTTAGTACATATCTAAATATACATTTTGGTGAAATCCTACTTCTTAAATAACCTAGGTATTACAACGATGTTAAAATGAGTACACGTAGAAAATGCATTCATATCAAAAGAGAAAAAAAAATCAAGTATGCATACATAGCGTTAGGGTTTTGTTAACAGTGCAATACAGATAACGTAGCAAAGTAACATTTATATAATAAAATAAAGTAAATCAAAAGCAACAGATCTATTTATTAATATAAATATTTTTCTATTGATTATATGGATTTGTCACCCATTTTTGAATTTTTTGAATATTATTATCGCCATGAATTATATTAGAAGCAATGACTAATATCTATTTTTTATTAAATACAATTTTGTATAAATAATAAGTAATAGACGGAATTCAGTTAGTTAAATATTATACTATGGCTAACTATTCTATACCATGTCCGTAATTGGAAATACCGGGCCTAAGGCAAATTAAAAATTTCACTAAAATACTAACCAGGAATATTGTACTTACAGCTTCCCAAAATGAGAGGGCAGGATTGTCGATCCATCGGAAAATTACGAAGTTCCATCGGACATTTTGCCTTGATTGTCAGCCTAAAATATTATCGAGAAAAAAATAAAATAAAACAAAATAAAACAAAAACTCTTTATTGTCATTAAAAAACACGTCAACATCAAGTATGTTGATTTTGTCGATCGTCGTATTTTATTTTGCAATAATAATAATAATGGAAACGTGCCAAAGTACTGAAGAATATCCGGAAAAATATCCCATTGACAAGTTCTTATCGGTAATCTATTAAAATTTAATAGCGACATATTATTCATCAGCATGATATCGTTGTTGTCAATATTTTCACGATCTTTTTTTTTGCATGAAAATATGACAATACTTTTTGTAAACTGTGGGCAATAAATTAAAACTACTTTCTAGAAAATTCTTTTGTATAAATTATAAAATACTTAATATTAATTTACAAAATATGTAAAATTATTTAAGAATGTTAAAAATACTTGAGTATCACGAATTATTTATTTATTTTTCTCAAAAAAATATTTCTATTATAAAAACCCAATTTCAAAAATCAAATTTTTTGATAGTAAATGTTTATAGTTATATAAATAATGACTAAAATATGACAATAGTTTTGTAATATTCAATATGTTAAAAACGAATTTTCAAAATAATATTTTAAAGATTATTTTCCACATCAAAATTTTGTCATTTTCAAAATCTATGTTCCGTATTCCCATCTCTTTTGTTTATGAAAAAAATGCTTTTATTTTTGCTTTTAAATAAAAATTGTCTTCTACTTTTTATCAAATATGAATAGTATTTCTATTGTTAATATATATTTTTATATCAAATATTATAAAATTCGTAAAATACGTAATTTTATGTAAACGTCAAAAGTATACTTTGACAAAAATCACTTTTAAAAGTGAGGTGAGAATACAGGCCAAAATATTTAAAATAGATTTTATTTAAATATAAGTTAGATCCCGTATAGTAAATTTTTGTCAAAAATTACCTCATCGAGTAAAGTATGTCGCCGTGCTGGCTAATCCTTAGTAATTTATTCGGTACGGTTATCGTGTGAACGTAGGAATTTTTCCCGTTATAGAAATAAGTATCGGGACGCCAGATTCGCTCCAGCATTTTTATGGAAAGCGACAGGGACTTGATCGGGCCGAAGAACGACAGACGCTGATCGCGCCAGTACTGCCGGAAATAACAGTCCATCGAGTACTCCTATCATCAGAACACGAACAAGATATTTTGTCACAAATTTTTATACTTACGTCAAGGCAGTTTTTGCGTGCTAGAGAAATTTTTCTGTATTTTTTTTTTTCGGTTCGTATTTGAAATGAAACACATTGACATAGGGATTTTTTTTGTAGTAACAGTAGAAATGACCAAGGAAATGAATTTGAATAAAAATACAAATGAATTCATATTTTAACTAAATTTGAACAATATTTCAATCAAACTGTTAAAAATAATTCCGATAAAAAACATATAAATTTATAATTTAGCCATTAATAGTGTATTTAATTAATTATATTTGCAAAATACAAAATCTGGTAAGTCTCCCGGTCTGGATGGAATTACTAATGAAATGCTGAAATATGGGGGTGAAAAAGTGTTTGAATGGTTAGTTTTTATTTTTTGTTTATGCTTAAAGCGTTGTGTGGTTCCTGATGACTGGAAACGAGCTATCATTTGTCCCTTATTTAAAGATAAAGGCAGATCAAGTAATTGTACTAATTTTCGAGCGATTAATCTTCTTAGTGTTCCCGGTAAATTATTTGGTAAAATATTAATACATAAAGTTTGAGCACTAACTATTTCTAAAATTAGTGACTTTCAGAATGGCTTATTGCCAGAGAGAGAGGATGTGTGGATCAATTGTTTGCTCTTCGTATGATTGTCGAAAAGTCACTTGACAAAAATAAAAAAGTGTTTGTGGCTTTCTCGATTTAAGAAAAGCTTATGACAATGATCTTCGGGAAATCTTGTAGGATGTGTTTTGCGAGTACGGTGTTAATGGTAATCTTTTAGGAACAATTCAAGCTCTGTATGAGTTTATGCTCTTTTAGGTACATGGCGTGATTGTGTATGTATAATTGTATATTTGCAATAAATACACATAAAAATTACATCAATACCGTGAATTACTATATGTCATCAGAACTTTAATTATTAATAATAGTAATGTTAAAAACAATTATTGTAAAATTTTAATATTTATTTCATGTGTTTTAATGTGAAGTATAAAAATAAAAAAATGGTGAGAATTTCTATTATAGAAATGATAAGAATTTCTACTCTGTAGTATTTTAACTTACCATATCAAGTTCAGAAACAGGGCCCATACTTCGAATTAGGATATTAGTTTTAACTATAGTTGGCCGATCTATAAAAAAATAAAGACGTAAAATACAATACTCATAAATGCATTTGTAGAAATATATAAAAAAACTAAAATAATAGGTGATATATTTCAAGAGCTAAAGTAAAACTTATTAGTATCATGATTTCTTGATACCAATGATGGAAAGTAAAAGTAATTTCGGTATTTTTTGGATAAATCGGTTTCTAAAATTTCAATTAACTGCAATAACGGAAATAATCGATTTGTAATTGGTTCAATTTATTATGAAATTAATGTAATTGATATCACTATGGCGCTCAATGTTTTCCAAAAATTTCACAAGTATTGTCATAGCTATTAAAAATTCACAATCACAAATTTTCAGGACAATCAGTATTGGTTCAGAAATCTGTATGGAATTATAAATCTATATAGGATTAGGAGAAATTATTATATACTTTTTAGTCCGTTTTAAAAACGTGTTATATTATAATTTTCTTTTTTATTTAAATAATTATTTTCTTTATCTGTCCCAATACTAATGGCAACTTAATATTTTACAATCTGACGTTAGTGGAAAATATAATTTAATTTTTCTATATCAGATATGAGATGTGTCTAAACATAAACTATATTGTAGCCATGTTTTAGAGATTTATGTTCGAAAAATCTCATTCCTAAAACTCGTATTTACAAAGGCGTTTCGTAAAACTTGTAAAGTTTTTATGTCTGGGTACATAAAAGAATTGTTCGATTTATTCTTCAACATTCAATATACGGTTTTTCGAATGTTTTACAGCAGACTATCGCGATGTATGGTACCACGTCAAAAACTATCTGTTTTTCCCTCTTACAAACGACAATTGCGATCGTGTTAGGCATGTCAAATAGTCGAGTAAATGTTGAGCGATAGCTGATTTATATCTTTTCAATTTTCTACTCGTTGCTAGCACGCTGTATATGTGCCGAAGCCTATTTTACAAACAGTACGATCTCACTGTTTCAATGTTAAAACGTCAATGTAAATAACGAAGTCGTAGCTAGTAACCAATTTATCACATATGTTATGCGGTTTGTATTCTCATCTTTCACAGATGTAAAGCTAGATGCACACTGAGCACAGCTGTATAGTACATCACAGTTAATGTTTTTGCAAACATAGTTGTATATAATTGGAAAAAAATAGCTTAGTCCGTGAACTGATTTCTTCATTTAAACGTGTCGCAAACGGCGCATCATTTCATAAACTGAATTATATCAAATATAAACTGTTTTAGGATTAGATTCTGTTTAAATCTGCTATTGCTGAAAATACTTTAGAATTCGTGATGTAAAATGTGAAGATACAGAATAATTGCTAGACCAATCAATATTAGCAGCAGATTAATAAAAGAACCAATAGAAAAAAATAAGTAGTGTATGTAAAATTGTTTTATATAAACTATTTAAAAAAATATGTATTAAAAATAAAACTAATTCTAATTTATAGTTTAGTTTAGTTTTATTTAATTTTATTTTCTATTAATTTAACTTTTGATTTAAGTAACTATAATCTATAGAACGTAATTCTTTTTTTATTTCTTTTTAAGTATTATTATTTCAAAGCATATGTATTTCCTAAACTATTTCTTTCGCCAATCAATTTGGTTGAATCAATTAAATTGTTGAACCAAATTGAATCGTATATCCTGCATTTATTTTATGCTGACCTACGTTCAATGTGCGGTCGGCCTAAGAGATGTTTTGAAATACATATACATGACACTGGTCCGTCATTTATTTCTTTATTTTTTAAATTAAAACCCATTGTCCTGTAAATTAATTACATACTCGTATATAAATTGCAGCATTTTACGCAAAATTTTGTAATATTTTTAAAAATTATTTCATTCGTTGTAAAATTTTTCCGCAGGAATTTATATTTTGTGCTAGAAAACGCAAATGCCCTAGAAAATATTCGTAGAAATTAAATTTTTTTGTTGAAAATATTTTTTTTTTAGGGTAGAACAAAAAATAATGGTCTTCATTCACAGTCGTACTTAGAAATATTATTTACCGTTTATTTCTAATAGTATTTTTTTTGTATCTGTAAATTTTTTGTTACATTTTTTCATTTCTATAACGTTTGGAAAAAAAAATCAATTTGAATATATTTTATTCTGTTAACGTTCAATTTATGTGTATTATTAGCAGAAATATTGTTTTATTTTATATTACAAAAGTTTGAAGATGTTCAGAAATAATATAATAACTTTTCTTTCAAATAAATATTAAACTACCTGGTTGCACAAATCGTTATTAAACACAATGACAGGTACTACAAGCTAGGTTTTTAAGTACTTGTTTATTCCTGAAATTTATACAAAATTAAGAATCCAGTTTTTAATTTTCAAAACTTACAATAAATAATAACAAACATTTTCATTAAAACTCATAAAAACCAAACCTGTACATCAAAAAAATTCTCATTAAAATCGCAATACCATAGATATTCAAACAAACAAAAGAATATCGTGATCGACATACAGACTGCTTTGATTTCCATTTCAACAATAAGATTTCATGCATACGTTATCTCAACTATCGTTGCCCGTTACGCTAACCTAACCCTATCCGAAACGAAAGCATTTGAGCGCGGAATCTCAATATTTCTGGGCGTTCAACGCCGGTTATCAGACGTTATGCAACAACAATAGTTTCCGGTTTAGCAGGGGGAATAAAACGGGAAACAGGAATGGAAAACATTGACGTTGAGAATGCGAAGAATTTATAATTTGGAATGCACGAGCTTTGCATAAAACTATTTTGCGCCACGTAAATTTGCAACATCAAAGTCCCCTCCCGGGTGCCGGTATATCCAGACTATATCAACGAAACTATGTGTCATTTCCTTGTCTGCACACACATGTATGTTGTATAAATCTATCTGTATGTACTGCAAATCCTATTTGCATTGTCCTCCTTTGGATAAATAATATAGAACTTGAGAAGTATAAAGCCACATTCTGGACTGCTGTTTTAGTTTTACGCAAAAGCACAAGAATTTGACCAATCCAAACACTCCCTACACACCTTACTATTACGCATGCGTCCCACATTTTTCTTTATGGGGTTATATATCTGTATGAGGCTAGAAGAAATTATTTTACACTTTTTAGTCTGTGTTAAAAACGTGGTATATTATTTTTTTTTATATAAATAATTATTTTCTGCTGTTTAGTCTTGTTTAATTTTAACTTTAACCTAATTAATTAATTATAAATCTATTAAATAAAATTATAATTAATTAAATTAATTTTATAGCTTTAATTTAATATCGCTAGTGTTATTATTTAATTAATTAGTTAATATAGCAAATCAAACAAACAGACAGGAAGGAAAGTAAAAAACGTGTTAAAATTCAATTTTTTTTGTTGCGATTTATTCAAAATATTTTTATTACGACGAAATGAGTTTTGGAAATAACCGATTTAATTAATCTAACTTTAACAATTTTCAATTTTATTTATATATTAATTTCAAGTATACAAATAAAACGGTACACGAAATACACGTGATGCAGTTACAAGTAAGTGAATTTTACATCGGTTCGATGGTTGATGCCTCCATCATGATGAAGCTAATGTATCAGAGGTTATGTTTTCATTCTGTTCGTTTTGGTACTCGGGAATGTTTTATGACGTTCGCTAGGATATTACCACGATTAGGGACAGATGTAGGGATGTACATATTCACATATTTCCTACAATATATATAGACGGCTGAATTTCCATTTATTCGACGATAAATTTATGACGTACAAATCGGTCTACTGTTTACATAGAATGATAGTAAAGTGAAGAAGATTTCTATTTATTTTATATTATTTAAAATAAATAATTACTAAATTATAATAAAAAATATAGTTACTAGGTAACAAAATAAGTAATTAGATCATAAAATTTATAAATTATTTATTAAAGGAAGCCAAATTTTATTTAAATCAGTGCATTTACATTGATTGATGTTATCTTTTTCTTTATAAATTTCTATTGCTTCTCTTATCAATCTACTGTTAATAATTTTTTAGGTATAACAAGAAAACATAAATATTTAAAATAAAACGGCTATAGATTATAGTACTGTATTAATATTTATTACTAATTGACGTTTCGACGTACTTATCGTATGTCTTCTTGACAAGAGAAGCAATAGAAATAATTTATAAATTTAATGATCTAGTTACATATTTCGTTACCTAGTAACTTGTTTCTATATTTTATTTACTGCAAATGTCATTTGTAGCTTTTTTTCTGATGTAGACATAAGTTGAGTTCGTCGCAACGTCAATTATTAATAAATATTAATACAGAAACTATAACCATCATAAAAAATATTAGATTTTTTTCCTTTGAAATTTAATCTATATATAATAAATTTTACAATTAACTGAGAAACAGCTTACGTGAAGCTTATCTTTTTAAACAAATTTGTTTTTCGGTCACGTATTCTGTGAAAATTTGATAGTCTATGTGTAAAACGTAGTAACACGTAATTTGATATACGTAGTAGCTACACAATGTTTTCTAAATTTAATAATTTTATTTAACATATCACACGACTTTGGTTTAACGCAATTTACAATAATTTTCTTTAGTTTCATTAACCGGTACAAATTATTTAAATTAATTTTACAAATTTATTTAAATTATTACGAATAAATATGTAGCAATTAAATGCTTATTTTCGTATATTGAAAGTATTAATTTTTATACATATTTTAAGCAGGGAATGTAAAAGTTGGTTAACGCTTAACCAGTATACACTCTAAACAAAATTATATAATTTTACCGACAAACAATGAGACACTATGATGCCCAGTATTTCTACGTATAATTACTCAACTGCTGTAATTTTAGCATAATTGTTTATAAATACATAATATCAAAACTATTACAAACATTATGTAATATGATATTACCATTGAATAACTAATAAGATTATATATTCAATGATATTACTAACGGGATGCAATATTTTTTCTAAAACTATATATCTATTATACACACAACAAGAATTTCAGTTCTGTTTAATTTTTAATTAAAATTCTACGTTTTGATATATTGCATATCTTCAGAAAAAATATATACAAACGACATAAATAATAAACAAACAAAACATAGAAACAAGTTACTAGGCAACAAAATACAAGTAACTACATTTCAAAACTTTACGTTTAAAATATTGAAATTTTATGAATTTTAATTAAAAATTAAACAGAACAACTAAAACCTGAAACTTTTCAATTTAATGTTCAAAAAATAAATGTATACATAAATGTATTTAAAACAATACTGTTGTTTTAATGTTTAAATGTCATTTGTATAATTTTTTTCCTGATGAAAATAAACATTGAGTTCGTCAAATCGTCAATTATTATTAAATATTAATATAGAACTTTAACCTAAAACCGTTTTATTTTACATTAATTACTAAAATAACCATTTATTAATACGCTAGCGAAAAAAATTCTGAAATAGAAAGAAAAAATTCGTTTGTTAAAAGTAAGCCGGACATGAAAATCATATTTCATCGGGTTGTTTAGGCTGGGTGTCGGAAACAAAGACGTTTCCCGTCAGAGTTTGACGTTCGATAAATTCGTTTAACACATGATCTGTTGGTCAAGCAGCAAACAGGTACTACGCGAGAGATTCCCGTTTAAATTGAATCTACCAGAAATACCCGTCACCGTGACTGATATCTGTTCATCTTACAACCGAGCGGGGTAAACTCAAGATTTTCGACCGGGAAAAAGTTTCAACGAAACAACAAATAAAATCTCGTCTATTTTTATCGGATATAAATGTTGCTGGTTTAGTGTTTCTACCATTTTATTTATTAGGTTTTGAAAACTTAATATTTTTTCTTGTAGAGATTATGGAAAAATTTCTATAAATAAATTTAAAATCTATGAAATACAGACTTTATTTTGTTTGTGAAAAATTGCTTTTACAATAATTCTGAAATGTTGAGATTTTATTTTTTCCAAAATTTCAAAAGTTACTCTATGATTGAATCGGCTTGTTAGGTTAAGTTTTGATATTTTTTATTATATCTAACATAATAAAATTTAAATAAATTAATAAAAATTGCTTAATAAGTAATTTTAAGTGAACGTACTTAAGTAAGAGTACTTTTGACAAAAATCACTTTTAAAAATAAGGTGAGAATTCGAGCCATAGATTTTATAGAAAGTGTCAATACTAATAATTTCTTCGACAAAATTTTCAAAATAACTACAGTATCCTGATATTTTTTTTGGCAAATACTGATTATTTCAATTACTTGAATGTATTTGAATCTATTAAAAATATATTACAAATATTAAATTTTACATTAAAAAAAAATTACGCTTCTTTTTCCTTTACACAGTAAAAATAATTGTAATAGATACACACTTTTAACAAACGTTATTACCTAAATTTTGTTAATTTACCAAATTAATATGTTAAAAAATATATTTTAACACTTCGAGATTATAATGTAATGTTATTTTAAAAAAAAATTTGTATTAATTTAACAATTTTTCATTAACAAACAAATATCTATATCTATGTAGTTACTGGAGATTTTACTTTATTTGTAAATTTTAAAACAAAATAAATTTTTAGAATCGATTTAAAATAAATAATAAAGAAGGTTGTATGTCAAGCAAAAAAAAAAACATAAAAAAAGATATTTCCGAGAAACCTGTCTAATATATGAAGAATTATGGCATACAGAATAGAATATGTAATACAGTAGTAGGTATCAGTTTTATTTTCATACTTTTTATCTTTTTAACTTATATTTTAGAAGTTGTCAAACATAAAATAAAACGCAACAGTTTTAGATTGTAGTTCTGTATTAATATTTATTAATAATCGACGTTTTGACCATGCTCAACGTGCATCTTCAAAACAAAAACAAAACAAAATATAAATAAAAAAATTTGAAAAATGAAATTAGACTTACTTTTTCCATGAGTAGGCAGTTGAGTTCTTTCGTAATTCTGCAGGAGATTTTCAAGAACCATCGTAATATTCTTGCTGACCACATCATTGCCGGGAGATCTTCGTATTTTTCCAGCAGGTAATGGCTTTGGCAGTGGTAAAGATATATTATTCGCCAGTGTTAGATTCGAACTGATGTCGCTATCAAATCGTTTGAAATCGAGGATGACGGAATGAACTGATAAGTTAGCGGAAGCTGTTATTGCAACAGAACGTTGTGGATCTCGTAGGAGGGTTGGTTGAGTCGCTGCTAATATTTCAGATATTCTATAAGTAGAAATAAAGATATAGTAAAAAATCTTTCAGAACTCATTATATAAAATAAAACTGCTTTAGGTTCAAGTTCTGTATTAAAAGGGTACCCCCGGATAAGATGGTAAAATAATATTTATATAAGACTTTTAACATATTTCATATAAAAAAATAATGGACATATTATTATTGCATATTCTAGTAAAATATTATTATATAATAACATTTTCTTACAAATATAATATCTAAAAACTTGATGAATAAAAATAGGGAAAAATATATAATTTTAGTATATTTAAATATGCTCTCGGAAAAAATTCTTTGCAAACTCGGAAATTATATTTTTGATATTTGATACGAAACTTAGATATTAAATTCTAATTTTACGCATAAATATCATTGTGAAATTGATCATGTTAAATTTTTGAAAGCATTTCACGCATAAGAAAATAAAAATAAACGCATATTTACAATGTTTTAAAAATATAAAATAAAAAAAATATATAAATAAATTTACTATTTTGGTTTTGACAGCTGTTGAAAAATCAATTGGGTGAAAGAAATCTTTGATATTCGTATATAACTTTACCAACTGGTATTATAGTTAAAATATGCAGTAAGGTTTCAAATATTTAACATATTTTCAATTTTAATTTTCTCCCTATGTTTTACGTTTTCAACAGTGTGCTACGACAAAGAACGTTTGTTATTTTGTTAGCATTTTTTTTAGTTTAATTATAATTAATCAATATTTTTTTAACATATTCTCTGACGTTACTTTGTGACTTTGGTCATTGTCAGTTTAATTTGATTTTTTTGTTGGCATTTGTTGTTTCAAAAAATGTATATGAAAACATGCAAAAAATATTAAAATAATATACATAAATTTCAACGAGTTATTATAACCTACATTTTTTTTGTAAAAAAGAGTTTTATTACAAAAGTTACAAAGTATGTAATATAATATCATATCTTTCAAAATATTTCCATATTAAAATATTATAGGTCAAAAAGTAATTACTTAAAATAAAACGACTTTAGATTTAAGTTCTGTAGTAATATTTATTAATAATTATAATAATCCATTAAAAAATTTATATAATCTAATTACTTATTTGTTACGTCTAGTAACTTGTTTCTATGTTCTGTTATTTACTGTAAATGTCATTTATATCAGTGATAGGTTAAAGTTCTGTATTTATGTTTATTTATAATTGACGTTTTGACGAATTCAACTTCCGTTTTCATCAGGAAAAGAAGACGCATATTGAGTTCGTCGAAACGTCGATTATAAATAAAATAAATACAGAACAGAACGTTAATTTAAAGCAGTTTTATTTCATCCTGTATAATGAATTTTAATGTAACACATTGTGTAAGTATGGAAAAATTTGATGACACGATCTAAAATGATTTTGTTAAACAATCTTTCAAAGTTTCAAAATGATTTCACTAAATTCTCCATTGCTGAAATTCCAAAAAGCGTATTTTTCTTAGCGAAAAGTAATAATACAGTTTACAGTGGCACAAGTATGTTTCTCATCAAGAACTTCTCAACAAAAGGTTAGGTTAGATCTTTCAATGTTCAGCCTTTTTGTTTTATTATTTTTCTTACACCATTCCATGTCGTTTAGCGTAAAGACGAAGGCCTTACTTATTGCACTTTTTGTACAACGAGGCGTCGACATGATTTCAGCAATAAGTCAAGAGCTCCCCTGTTACTGCGATCCGATAAACGAAACTCATTCCCACCCACTGAACCGTAAACACAAGAAACAACAGCCTAGTTGTTTATTTTGTCACCACGGCAAACAGTTCTAAAATTTACAGTTTCTAAGGCAGGTAATGAAGTCTTCTTTATTAAAACTAAATAGCAGATGGGGGAGTGATAAAAGTTTCTTTTAAATGATAATGACAATAACCAATAAGATTATTTTATACATATTACTGTACTCTAAAAAATATATATATGAAATTTTACCTATAAACCATGAGATGTCTAATTATATAAAATAAAGATTTAAATGTAGAAATATATAAAAATTGTAAATTTCCAAAATTATTTCAAAATCTTTGTAATAGTTACAGATTTTAGTAAATTTACAAATTTAAAATTATAATTAAGTATAATTATCTATTATCTAGAAAAACTTTTATCCTGATTTTCTCATCTAAATAATTAAAAAAATACTGTATTTATATCTAGAATATTTTTAGCTTTATCTGTCCCAACACTAGAATATAGGATACTTACACTCAAAAAACAATTATGTAATTTTAACTATAAACTATGAAACACTGGGTATAATTACTCAACTGCTGTAATTTTCTTCATAATTGTATAAAAATATATAATATCAGAACTATTACAAACATTATGTAATATAATATTACCAACGGAATGGAAAAGTAGCAGTTTTTTTAGTAGAGTTTCTTTTAGTAAATTTACAGAACTTTAGTAAATTTATTGTCAGGAATTTTCCATAAATAGGTAAAATTTGTTTAGTATTGTAATATTATTATTGATATAATTACATACATTTCTAAATTTACATAAAGGATATATTTTGAAATGAATGGATTACACTTAAAATATTTTATTAGTATTATTACACAAAGTATGTACTAAATCTCATTGTTTTAATGAATTACTACAGATATTAATATACAAGCTGTAATTCTACATAATTTTGAAAGTTATACTAACCAAAAATATATATTAAAAAAAAAAAAATGTTAAAACCGAAATCTTTACAAGTAATGCAATAAACATCAAATTCCTAGTCTTCTAATGCATTGTTCTTAAATAAAAACAAGAAATAAAATTTTAATTTCCTTCTTTGTAGATACCAATCTCATGACCTTATTGCAAGAGCATCTCAGCCGAAGTTATCCGAAAGTTGTCTAAAATGAGGCAAGACGCATAGAAGCATTCTCCGTGAAGAACGCCAACAGAAATGACAGAACAATTAGTGGGCTATGAACTCTGCCAGGACTATGGCTAAACCCTTACGCTCTCATTACAAAAAGGATCGTCATGTCGACAAAAGGAATTTTGTATATGGGCCGAATTAAATTGTTAGTTTATCCTGCGAATATAGTTGTAAGTTTGTGGGAGAAATTTTTACATTTCTTTGCTATTAATGGTTACTTACTGATTTAATAGAAAAAGTTAATTTATAGTTTTCAAATGTGAAATTAATAAACAATAATTTAACAGTAATTAGTAAACAGATGTTTTACACACAAAAAATAGTAAACTAGGGTAAATTTTTTAAGCAATCGTAGAAAAAATAATAATTTCAAAAAAATATAGTGTTTATTATATATATTTCTGTAATTACATATATAGAAATAAAATATTAATAATGTATATGTGAAAAAAGTTGTTAAATTTAAAATAAAACTCTTTTCAAATATTTGAGTGAAGTTTCAATATTTTACATTAAAAAATACTGTAGTAACTTACTCAAAAGTTTTCAAAACTTTTAAACGCTGAATCGGATTGTTTCGCTATCACTTTAAAAAATTTATAACAAAAAATTTTACTACAATTTTTGTAAGTATTGAACAAATATTATAGCAAGTTAGTATAAAATTCTACCAAATATAAAACAAAAATATGTAAGTAATTAAAATTCTAATTGCACATACATATAATCTAATACTCGAATAATTTTGCAAAATTTTATTTTCTCGCTTTAATATGCTATTGTGTATATGAAATATATTTTTCTTTTTAATGAAGCATTTCATATTCTGTTCCGCTTAAAAAAATTGTAGTTGAAAGCACGAAATGTGAAACAACAATTAATTATTTTTATATTAAAAATTGCATTATTACATTTATTACTCAAATTAATTGCACGTTTTTAGAAAACAAAATTCGATTAACATAAATTTTCTGTTATTTTTAAAATACAAGATATTTAAAATACGCACGTTATGTCAAATTATTTTAAATAACATTTTAATATTTCATTAATCAACTTAAAAATAAACTAATCAAACTCTAAACAAATCTTAACCTTTTCAGTGCACCAACAAAGATAACATTTCCAGATCATTTTCCGATTTTTTTCAACCGTTTTGGCACAGTGCGACTAATTGCGTTTTCCTTAGCATTAATATAATAAACGGGGTTAATTTTTTTCACTTCCTGATCTTACTGTGCCGCTGCCTGTTATTGGGCTCTCGCGATGAATTTTATCATGTGCAATGGGATTTTTTTCAGTTCGTTTCACAATCAAGTGTGCGTAGGAGAAACTGCTGACGGCGCGAATGTTTTGTTTGAACGCTCGACGCTACTGAGGTCTTAACCGTTAACGGAGGCCTTAAAAGCGTTCACCAACGCGGATGGTATAAGTACCTTCATTTCCTCGGGTTAATATGCAACGGAGTAATTTTACACTTTTTGTCGCGGCCATTATGCCATTCTTCATCTTTGAACGCCCGCCGTGAAGAACGGGTTAGAAAATTATCGTTTTGGTGTCTTTGCTGTTTGTCGATGAAATGTGATCTTGTATAAATTAAAAACAAATTTGTTTTTGATAAAATATTTTTATATTATATTCTTAATTACACATGGCGTATTATATATTAAGTTAAAGTATTTTGTTTCTTGCTTAAATCGCCATTAATTCATTTTGTTTAACTTATTATATAACTAATTAACTAATTGAAATATAATTAGTTAAACAAAATAAATTAATGGCGATTTAAACAAAAACAAAATACTTTAACTTAATATAATACGCCATATGTAATTAAAAATCTAAAAAAAAATTATTATTATTATAGTGGGAAATGCTACAACAAATCTTATTGGTTTGTAAACCTCGTTTGTTATAAAATAAAATAATTTTCCTAAAACCACAAAGAAATAGTTAAAAAAAAGCTATATACGTATTTCGAAAGCTAAACTTTTATCATCAGTAGCAAAAGATAAAGCTATAGTCCTAATCAGTGATCTAAGGTTGCAAAAATACTCATGATCTTTTGACCATTGGGTACGTTGAGTAAGGTAAAACCGTCAAACATTGACACATCTTTAGTTATTAATTTTTTTAAATTTTATTAAGATTTATAACTTATTTTTTTTTAACAGAAAAATTAGCTTCATATATTAGTTTCTAAAATGTAAAGTAATTTATTGATTATCATAAACGGTATTGAAAATATTTAATATATATGTATATACCATAATTAGTCAATGTTACCCTACATGTGGGTAACATTGACATGCCTTGTTTTTTCTTGCTTTATGCATTGAAATGGCAATGTTACAATATAGGAATTTAATTTTGACATAGAACTTTCTTTTTATAATTTGACAATTTTAAATTTATTTAAAAAAATTGGTCAAAAGTGCATTTTTATGAAACCAATTATTTCCTTAGTGATAAATAATTCTTCTATTCTTATTATAAGTAAATACTAGGTAGTAAATAAAGGAATAATAACATATAAGTGAACTTTATTGTAATTTTAAAAAAATTTATAATATACATGCAATTAATTAACAATTAAAGAATTTTACTCCGCATCGAAAAAATTTGTTTGAAAAAAATACATGTCACGACGAATTCGTGGTTGAGGCAGCACGCGTACTATATCTGTAGCAAGAACGTAACTTTTGTCTGTAATGTCCGGAAAAGTAAAATGACCTCCTCGCTTTCTTAAAAAAAACGAATTGTGCATGAAATGGTACGCGAATTGCAGGTAAAAACCTCTTAGAATGGAAGTTTCAAACACGAATTGTCACCATATAAAAAACAACACGTCGGTATCCATTCGCCATAAGCCCTAAGCTTCGAGCAACGAGCGATGGATGGTGATATTATCTACAGTAGTCATATACATTATTTTTAGAGCTAATCAACAGCGTTCTGTGACTCACTACGAAAATTTTAAAAGCCGTTTTCAAAGATGTGTCAATGTTACCCTACTGTCAATGTTAGCCTCCTTTACCTTATCTTTGTAACCTTAGATCACTGATCAAGACTTTAGCTATACCTTTTGCTACTGATAAAAATTTAGCTTTCAAAATACGTATATAGCTTTTTAAAATTATTATTTGTAGTTTAAAAAAAAATATTTTACTTTATTAACTTTTCGCCACCGAAAGAAAATATTTTAATTTATTATCGTTTGTTATAGCATATGTTCGTTCTGACATACATTGAAATACAGTAGTAGATTGACTTACAAACTATTCTACACTGAAAAAAATATTACTTTAAAATCAACGTTTTTATCATTAATTTAAAAGTAAACATACGTTTAATTTGAAAACATCATGTATGTTATTTATTATAAATGTGTAATACATTTATTTTAATTTTAATTAATTTTATATTTTAATTTTTCTGAAACATACAATATTAATTTGAATATATTGAAATTTTTTGTTCGCTTCACAGAATTTTTCATATACATATTACAAACAAAAAATTTCTGAACAGAAGTAATAATTTTGTATAACGACCATAAACACAAATTTATATTAAAAAATATTTGTTTTTTGGTTCTGCATTGGAAATATATTAAATATATTTTTAATAACACAGACGTTTTTCCTATATTTTGTGAAATAAATATAAAATTTAATATTTAAAATTAAAAATCATTCACCTATATTATTATGCTGCATTATTTTTCCAATATTCACAAAAGTTATAACAAAAAATATAAAATTATTTTTGAATAAAAGCAATAAATAGTTTTTGGTAAATATTGTCGATATTTTATATTTGCAATAATCTGAATTTTAAAAGTCGTTCAAAAAATTATTTTGCAGAAAATCAATTATAAATTAATATACAGACTATTATAGAGTTTATTTAAAGGTACTTATTTTCGTTATTTGAAAGACTTTATCAAGTTGAACGAAATTTTTAATTCATTGAATATAGAAAACTTATTAGGTAGAAAAGTTTGTTCTCCGAACATAATTTTCAGACACCATTTTTAGATTAATTTTCTGTCATAAAATTTTCTTTTCATTTACATCAATAAATCATTACGGTTATGAATAAGTTAATAAATTTTATATAATATTTATAGAAAGTATTAGGTTTTTATTTCATTTTCAGTATCCATAATTTCTGAATAGATTTCTTAAATTCAAATTGATAATATAAAAAAATTACTTTTAAGAATCAGTTGAAAATTAAAATCAATCAAAATCAATTAAAAATTTATCACTCGAAACTTAACTGAAAACCGGAATCGAACCGATATATATTTTTTTAATTAAACCGGAACGAAAATCCGAAAGAAAAATATAACGGTTTGAAGTTCTGGTATCCACTTTCTAAATTAGTTGATTCTGAGATTCGAGTTTGTGAGTCCGAGATATTAAACTGTACCACTAAAATAAATTTTTCTTTAATAAAAAAATATCGTTTATTTTTTTTATCTAAATTAAATTTTATATATTATAAATAAAAAATAAATATCAAACCACTGCATTCAATAAAATTTATTTGAAAAACTCAAATATTTCTATCAAACTTTAGAAGTCAAGAAATTAAATGAATTTTTTTTTTCAAAAGGTAAGAAAAAATCTTCACCCGAGAAATCACGTATGTATCAACTGACAAAAAGATACAATGTCCGCCATATAGCGATTGTATCAAGATAGAAACTCTTCCTTGTTGTCACCAGTCACTCGGTTTCTTCGTTTTGTGCAGTATCAAATGGCTTTAAGTGTATGTGTCAATATTTACAGAGTAAAATTCAATTTTTCTAAATACTTACTTGCTCTTGGGCTAAAATAACATTTGTTCAGTTCGTTGTAGTGCTATACATAGTTACAGCAAGTTTCTGTATGGAAATTTAAACATTACTGAAGTATACAAATAATTATTTAAATAAAAAAATTTAATATACCATGCTTTTAACACGGACTAAAAAGTATAAAATAATTTCTTCTAGCCCCATACAGATTTATAACCTTATACAGAAAAACGTGGGACAAAGACAGCTACTGCCTACACTCTCTACTATTATCTATTGCATGCGCCCCACGTTTTTCTGTATGGGGTTATAAATCTGTATGGGGCTAGGAGAAATTATTTTATACTTCTTAGTCCGTGTTAAAAATGTGGTATATTAAATTTTTTAAATTTAAATAATTATTTTCTGCTTTTTAGTCTTGTTCAACCTAATTAATTAATTTAATTATAATTAATTTAGTTAATTAATTAACTATAATTTAATATTTCTAATATTATTTAATTAATTAGTTAATATTGCATTGTAATCCAGTTTTAAGCTATGTTTAAAGTTTCAAGTCTAACTCATCGGGAAATTAGTTAAAAATTGATTGCAAGATTTGTACCGAACAGACAAATAAAAAAATAAACAAACAGACAGGAAAGAAACCAAGTTAACAAAAACGTGTTAAAAAACAATAAACTGACGATTTTTTTGTGTTTTATTTTTCGAAATTTGAAGTAATATTTGTATTAGATTTGTAAATTTGTTTATGTTTGTATAAAATTTAATTACTATAGGTCAATATTCCGCTAAACCTAATTTTTAATTTTTTTGTTTGTTTCAAAATTGATAAATATTGACAGAAATCAGTAAACATATTTTAAAACGATAATAAAATTAAAATATTAGCGTTTTTGTAAAAAAGAAAGAATACAGTATGTGATAAATTTAAAAAGTTTTAGATTTTTGTTCTGTGTAATTTTTAATTAAATTTCGATATACTGCATGTACATCATCATCAGTAAATTATTACAAATGACATAAATAATAAACAAACAAAACATAGAAACAAGTAATTAAGAGAATAAAAGAAATCCAGATTTTATTTAAATCAGTGCCTTGACACTGATTGATGTTATCTTTTTTTTTGTAAGTTTCTATTGCTTCTTTTATCAATCTACTGTTAATATTGTTGCAATAATCTTAGCCACACTGTATATAGTTAAATTTATTATGATATTAGAGAATAACAAATAAAGTTCATTGAAAATATAATTCAATATTTATGTAAATTTATAATAAATTCAATTTCTTAAATCTAAATTCAAATTTAAATAAAATTTACTTGGAAATTTTATATTTATTTTGTTTCATAATTTTGCTCTTTTTAATTATCAAAAAATATGGTTATATTATTGCTTAATTTAGTACAAACCTATTAAATTTTATTCACTTCTTCACTTTATAGTTAATAATAGCAACCTTTTTCAGGTTCATATTATTTTTGTAGCATAATAAATAATTTAATGATAATGCGTAAAATATTTTAGATTTTATGCATGAAACGTAAATATGCTTTTATGAAAAATATAAGTGATTATAATAAGTATTAAATCTCAATAAAGTATTATTTATATCCCTTAGTTTATATATATATATATATATATATATATATATATATATATATATATATATATATATATATATATATATATTGCTATTCTTTTAATCAATACCCATGATTCGCATACGTATGTTAGTATGTAGATCTGTATATTGTATTATAAACTGTTATTTTTCGATTTCCTGTTAATTTTTTTTTTGTTCATGAAATTTTTTTTAACACATGAAATACTTTGGCTATCTTAATATTTCTTTTAATAAACGAAATAAATAAATGAAAATTATTATTATATTTTAATATTTAATACAACCCACCCGAAATTAGTTTGTGACTCATCAATGGATCGCAACCCACACTTTAGGAACCGCTATTTAGTTGTTGTCAGAGTAAATAAAATAAAATATATTATTTCAATATTTTAATAGCATCAGATAAAATTATTTTAAATTGAATTTTTTCAAAATACTTTTTAATTTTCTGTAGTTAATTAAATATATTATGAACGACAGTATTTGAAGATAAAATAATTTTATCTTAAATTAGCTATTTTGAGAATAAATTAAAACAGTCTTCAACGTAATTAGGTAAAGAAGCGATATTGTTTTAAGCTTAAAGATGCACTTAAAAGTCCACTAGAAATTCAGGTCATAATATAATATATAATAATGTCAACTTTTTTGCAATTTTAAATATTTTTATAAATAATATAGTAAAAAAAATGTTTCAGAACTCATTATATTAAAATAAAACGGCTTTAGATTTAGTTCTGTACAAATTTTTATTAATAATCGACGTTTTGATGTACTCTACCACAAAAAATACTTACTTATCTTAAGAATATATATATAAAAATATTTTTTCTAGTTTGTTGATTTATCTAAAATGTGGGATTAGTTATCTAAATTTTATTTGTATAATAACAATTTGATTTAATTAAATAGTCAATAGCTTTTTTTTATGTTTAACGTTAAAAGAATGTTAGAAATTTTATAAAATTCCTATTTTTGTGATATTGCTTGTTCTAAATGTTGTATAAAACACAAAATAAAATTGTATGATTAAATTTTTGAAATACGTGAACATTCTTTGAAAATATATTGTAATGTTTCTTTATAGTACAAAATATTGTTTATTTTTAAAAATAATATTTTTTCTGCTTTGCTATAAATAATTTTAGATGATAAATATGTTATATTAAAGATAAAATGAGTAACATAGTAAAAGAAACTTTTCAGAACTCATTATATTAAAATAAAAATGGTTTAGAAACAAGTTCTTTATATATTTTATTTAAATAAATAAATTAATTAATAATTCATGGATTATTATTATTTTATAAAATAATTTATACATTTTTTTAATCTAGTTACTTTGTCGTATAGTAACTTGTTTCTACATTTTGCTTGTTTATTTTTATTATTTTTTTCTTGATGAAGATATACGTAGATTATATTTTGAAACGTCAATATTTAAATAAAATATATACAGAACTTAATTTTAAAACTTTTTATTTTAATAAAATAAGTAATAAAAAGTGTTAGAAGCTTTGAAGTTGATACTGAAATACTATTTCAAAGTTTGTTTGAGAAATATTCTATTTGTATTTATGAGGTTCTAAAAATGAAATATCAAATTATTTTTACTGTATGTCTTAATCAATAACTGGTCACTTTTTCATTTAATTCAATTTCAGAGTGAATGATTAAATTTGTCATATTATTATTGTTATTGTTTTCTTTACTGTACGATACATTCACAATCTGTTCTTTACAGAACATTCAATAAATTAATAATAATAATAATAATAGAAAACTTTATTTAGCAAAAAAGTGCTATATAAACAAAAGCATTTAATACATTCAAAATACGTAAAGTGTTTTTCTAAATAATTTTTTCTTAATCTTAAACTCACACTATGTAATTTTATACTTTTTGTTTCAACAGATCACTTATTATAAACTAGTAATTTATTTTAGACTATTATTTCTTAAGAACTACACAATTTAAACTAATCTATTTATCTTATCTATTTCATCAAATTATAAAATGGTTATGTATTTTTTTCTATGTATAAACATAAATTATATCAATTTATATTTCTCTATTTTGCAGTAAAATAATTTAATTGCAAACTTTTGGCTGCAAAAATAAAATTCCGAAAAATCCTAAAATTAAATTAAGGAATTCGAATATACCCGAAAACTTTTAATATCAATATTTATCAATTTTTCAAAAAATAAAACAAACAGAAATAAATTTGACATGTACAAATCTATCCGAACTTGTAACTTAAGTTTTTGTACTCATGTTCTAAGCGTAGGAGCGTAAGTTCTTAAAAAAAATGTAATAACTCTTCGTTTCCTGCGAATTCTATCTGCAGTTTCACTTTATCTTAACGAAAAAGCAAATTAACTCTTATTTATTTAGTCTTGAAAGTTGGCTTGGGTAAATAGATATTTATGTACGGTGGCAAACAACTCAGTTCTAACATCGGAAAAAACAAGTCTTTTTACTTCGGGTGTTAGGGGTCCTTGGAGATGGACAACGGTTAAATGGAAGGAAAACCGTTGCAGGATAATAGAGTACGTGATGCTCCTACATTCTATTTTATATTTTACTGTGAGTGACACTAAGCAATTAACCGAATAATTGCTGGTTTAAGTACGGCGCGAAGAAATCTCAGAAAACTGTGAAAACGATTTAATTTTGTTTTATGTTCTTTTCTGTAGTTGGCTTTGAGGATACATTACATTGAATAGTAATACTAACTAAAATGTGTGTTTCTGTTTAAATTAAAAATTTGGTAAATAAACTATTATGGTCGCCAAAATTGTAAACTTTAAACATATTGATCCGTATTCTCACCTCACTTTTAAAAATAATTTTTGTCAAAATTACTTTTTACGTTTATTTAAAATAACTTATTAAACAAGTTTAATTAGTTTATTTGAATTTTATAATATTAGATATAAAAAATATATCAAAAATAAAAATACTATTCATATTTGATAAAAGATAGAAGTAAAAATTTATTTTAAAGGAAAAGTAAAAACAGTTTTTCATAAACAAAGGAAGTGGGGAAGGGGGAATTGAATTTATAGAATTTTCTGGGCTAATATGCCGTGGTAGACCACGGCGTACCAATCCAGAAAATTCTATAAATTCACTGAATACCGGCCGTGACAACCTGAAAATTACTATTTAAACATATTTTCTACAAAATGCATAATAGTACCTATAATGTACTTTTGTACTTTTTTGTCTGTCGAACCACAAATATAGACAAAACAAAACACGGACCAAGCCTGAAGATGACCGAAGAAATCGAAATGTGTTGTTAATATAAAAGAAAAGTTATATAATTTTTTATAGTAATGTAAGATATTGTATATTTTAATTTATTAAATAAATATAATGAAAAAAATAAATTACTATTAAAATAATTCAATTAAGGTTTACATATTTTGTAGTTGGCTTAGAAAAAATAAATAAACAATTTTTGGTTATGTTTCTAAAGATAATATAATAAAAATGTTTGATAGTGTTGATAACTAAAAAATATATATTTTAAATCTTTTTGTTATATGTTGTTTATAAAAAAATAAAATGTTAGATACAGATAACTTTGAAATATAGCACAAAGCAAATCAATAATTGATAACTGATAACGAAATGTGATTTGATCGAAAATGTGTTTAAATACTAAAAATTTGATTTTTCATGTTCATTCATAAATGTGCAAAAAATTATTTTACATTTAGATCACAAATTAACTAAAACTAATAAAAATAAATTAAAAGCAATAAAAAAAACTTTACAATTGTCAATAATTAAGTCTTTTAATTACTTGTGTTTAACAATTAGCATATTTTTGCAATTTAAAATGAGTTTTATTTAATTAACAAAAACAGTTTGAATTTTTTATTGATCCTAATTATATTAAATAAATAATTTAATTGTAATTAAAAGTCTTCTTTAAAACTTTTAGAATTCAAATTCTTCGCTTAATTGTTGCAAATTAATATTAAATTAAATTTTATAGATGCAAATATAATTTTGTTTTTATTAAGTTTACAATAATAAAAAAATATTTGTTTTAAAAATAAGAGAAAAAGATAACATCAATTACTATAAAGAAACTGAATTAAATAAAATTTGATTTGGTTTGATTAAAAAAAATACAATTCTATGCTAAAACAAAAACTTTAAATATGGCAAATTTATCTAAATAATTTTAGAGTTTTATAAGAAAATTACGCTAGATTAAATAATAAATATAAAATTTTAAATTTATTTAAATTATCAGAATTATGCAGAATTATCCAGAATTATGCTTGCAAAAAATTAATGATAATAACATTATGCAATTATTAAATTTGTATACTATTGAAGTCTGTTTTGGTCCTATACACGTGCTACTAATTAAAACAAATACCTGTATCTATACACATGTAAATACTAAAAATATGTTCTTAAATAAAATGGCAATAAATAAAATAGTACTTACAAGAAGGCGTAAAAAACAACGAATATTTCTTGAAACAATTGCCAAATCATGTCAGCAAACAATTGACGAATATGTCCAGTATAAAAATTTCGACGAAGACAATACGTCTAACAGATAAACCACGAGAATGAAATTTTTGGTGGAGTCGCCTTTCGTGTTGTCCGAATGCGCACGACAAACCCCCGGGTCCAAATTCTCAAAATTCCAACACGTCGGCTGCCGACGTATGGGTACGGTACAATACGCGCGTCTTGTCACGAGGAAACTTTTCAAAAACTCGCATCCGTCTACCGGTTCAGTACGCAGGCGCATCCACCAAAAAACGCGACGTTTTGACGAATCACAACTGGCGGTGCGTGCGCGTCGTATGTCTGTCGAACAAAAGACAATCGGCGCAACGTGAAGTCTTATCAAATTTTAGTGTGACAGAAAGAACAGCGAGCGTTTTTGTAAAATTAATTGAACGGACTAGGTTAAGTTAATTGAGTCTGAAGTGCTAATAAGTTTTTGACTCTATGTAGAGGAGATATTTTATTATATGTTGTTGTATTTCTTTGATGTTACATAAACGTGTAAAAGTTACGTTATTATGTTAATAAATTTTGTGTTATGTTTTTGTTTTATCACGCGTGAAAATTAAATTAAACTTTTCTCTTTCTGTAAACAGTTGTAGTTATTTTAGTAATTTCAACGAATTAAATATGTATAAATATTGTTTTAATTTACGTGCTTAATTTATGCGGTCTGAATGTTTGCGTACTAATAATTATATGTAAATAAATAAAATTAATGAGTCTATTCTGTAAGATCTGTAACATTGAAAGATTTTTTTTTCTATCAATAAATAAATTGATTTTACTAGAAAAATACAAAACATTCTGTAACACAGCCATAATATTGTTGTACATTTATTTATTTAAAAAAAATAATGTAAAAAGCTAAGTAGTAAAGATAATTTAGTGAGCTAATGAATGTTTGGTTAAAATAAATATATTATGTGAGTGATATTAAAGATCGACTAATGAGTAGATGTGTAGCTATGATTGAGAATGTTTTGTGTGAGTAAATGTTTCAAAATGGTAAGAATAAAAGAACATGTATGAGAGATATCGTAAATGTGGATAAAGCAAAAGTTGTTCTGTTATTTACTGTGAATGTTATTTGTATCAATTTTCCTGATGAAGACGGACGTTGAGTTCGTCGAAACATCGACAAACATATTAAAAACATATTTGTTCTTAACGTTTCAATTTTCAAATATCAAAAAAAAAATTATATTACAAAAATTGTAACAACTGTAAAAATAGGAATGTTTGGCGAAAACTAATTTCTGTCTAATGAAAAGAATTTCAACCACATTCTTATGAGATGTGTATGGCGAGATTGTGAATGCATGCATGAATATATGCATTCTTAATATCTAAATGCTAGTAGGGCTGTAATTCTGTTCATATCTTGTAAAATTCATAGCATTACGAGATAATTTGTTTTTTCTATTACATTACAAAAAAGAATTCTAGCTTAGATTTGATTGGCAAATCTGAAGTTATTAGTTCAAATTGAGCATCAAATATTAACATAAATATTTCTAGTTTATGTTGTTATTGTAATGTAAAATAAATAATTATAAAAATTAGTAAAATATTTTTATAAAATAAAAAATATTCTATACATAATTTTTATAATCATTTTAGCATTTGTATCAATTTCACACAAAATAAAATTCAATGTAACTATCTAGTTTAATATTCTTATAATACTCGTATTTTCTGGAATAGATACTTTTCAGATGATATTCTTGAGTATATTATGTATAATAAAAGTTTTATAAATGCAAACATACTCTTTATATAAATCTCCTACGTCTGCACTATTCAAACGCATTCAAATATCTGTCAGAAAACCAAATTACATTACTTCATATAATAAGATATTTTTATTTGCTCATAGCTTTGACGAAATATAGCGTATTATAGCTTAAATTTCGCAAGCGTTATTATGATAGAAATTTTTGGACAAAATATCATATATATGTATATTTATTTACTTCAAAACTTTTAATGCTTAAATAAATTCATTGATTTCTATATATTACACTTCTAAGAAAAAGTACAGTTTGTTGCCTTAAATGTACAAAATTTCAATTTTAAATTAAATATTGCATAATTTTATTACTGCATCTAACATTACTAATAAAAGTGGTAAATCTAAATTTCGACTAGATCACTTTGACCCAATTTTTTAAATAAATGCTAAAAACTTTAATAAATACACTGTATAGTTGTTGTTATTGTAAAAGTTCCCAAAATAAATGTTGAAAAACATCTAAAAAATTGATGATACAAAGATCTTTACTAATAATAATAATTAATAATAATATTAATAATTTAGTTAAATAAAATAACAGCCTTAATAGAATAAAATATAAATAAAAATAATTTAAAATCAAGCCATAAAAACTCGTATTAAACAATAAAATTATATTCTATATTACATACATAATAAATCCGTCAATCTAACCAGAGAAAAATTATTTTATAAGCTAGTGAAAATTTTATCGAATAAAAGCCGATTAGGGTTTGAATTTCAATTACCCGTAAATATAATCAATTAACTTGCACGTTTCGCTAGTAACACGCGGAAAATTGAGAACAAAACTGTTAACCTTATTGGTTGAAAGCGGGCAACAATTAATTATAGGAAACCAGAAACCCACACAATTTCAATCAAAGTCGCCTATAGACAATCAAAAGTATCGAGAGAAAAAAATTTATATTGAAAATAAGAAAACTTTAAAATGCTTTAAAATAAAAAAAATAATAATTTCAATTTTTAAATAATTGATTAGGATTTTATTGTTTTATACACAAATTACTACTGATGAAAAAAGCATGCCTTCGAAAATAGTATTCAGTTTTTATATTTTAATAAAATTTTATGAATTGGACAATTTATTTAAAATTTTGATATTGTCTAATTTTCTGAAAGAAAAACAGTAAATAAAAACTTTTTAAAAACTGTTCAAAATTACGTACGTTGTGGACACATAAAATATATATACGGACAATAGATTATTACAAAAATCAAGAAAAAAATATTGTGAAAAACACATTTTTGTCATTTATGATAAACATGAAATCATTGTTTATTTTAATTAAAATTTTATTAATCTTCTTAATACAATTCTATAAAATATTTTCAATTTTATTTTTGCAAATAAAATCTTCAGATATTTATATTAACAAGATTAGAAGTATATGGATAAACCCATATATAGACTACTTTGACATTTCTCGGAAAGTTGGCAACACTGTATTTTAATAATATTATAATTTATGTGGGCATTAGGAGATACTTTTCTGAAAATTTGATCAAAATCGAATAAATGATGTAGATACAATAAATTTTAGTAATTTTTTTCTCGGAAAGTTGGCAACACTGTATTTTGTTAAAATTACATAAATTATATGAATACTAGGAGAATCTTTTGTGAAAATTTGAGTAAAATCGGTTAAATAACATAGCCATAATAAATTTTTTAAAACTTTAGTAATTTTTTTCTCGGAAAGTTGGCAACACTGGATATTAATAAAATTATATAATTATTGGGAGCACTAGGGAAATGTTTTCTGAAAATTTGAACAAAATCGGATAAATAACGTAGCCAATATGAATTTTTAAAAAGTTTAGTAATTTTTTTCTCGGAAAGTTGGCATTACTGAAAAAAAATAAAACCACATGACCATCTTGGGTACTAGACAAATTTATCCTGAAAATTTCATTAAAATCGGTTGAACCGTCTAGGAGGAGTTGCGGCCACAAAATTTTGACTTACGACCGAGCGAGCGAGCGAGCTGACGACGCACACACATACACCCACATAAACTAAGTTCAGATTCGTCATCTAGAGGCTATATGAAGGATTTCTATAAAATTTTTTTTTTTTTGGAAAATGTTACAGACACCGTACCAAACGCTATACTACTTTTCCTTGCAGTCAAAGTAGTAAAAATTGATGTATGTACCTTATGAAAGTACGTTTCAATTTAGGTAAAAAAATGAAATGCATATGCAGTATCTTTGTCAAAAAAATATTCTATAGAATGTTTCTCGTATTAGATGTATGCTGACACAATAAAAATATTTCATGTGGGCGAATACTACAATTGTCAGTGAAAACATTTTGCCGGATTTTGTAAAGTGTATTCAATTTGATAACTGAAAATGTGATACTGTCTAGGTTGGTCAGAAATTGTATATTCGACCAAAGAAAGATTAATTCTCACAAATCACCTAACACAAATATAAATAATATATACATATACACTATAAAAAAAATTAGGTAATTTTACTTACAAACCATGAGATAGTATGATTGCCAGTATTTTTAGATATAATTACTCAACTGCTGTAATTTCGCATAATTGTTTAAAAATACATAATATTAGCACTATTACTAATATTATTTAATATATTACAGTTTTTAATAAAGTTTCTTTTAGTAAATTTACAGGATTTCAGTAAATTTGCTGTCAGGAATTTTCCATAAATAGGTAAAATTTGTTTAGTTCTGTAATATAATTGTTAGTATAATTACATACATTTGGAAATTTACAATAAAGGATATATTTTATAATTATTACAGATATTAATATGCATGCTGTAATTTTACATAATTTAAGAAGTTATACCAACAATATGTAATTCTATATTAACCCTTCCTCCCCACACTGAGGTATATTTCTTCTCCAGTGCGTATTCAAAGCGAGGTAAAAACAATTGTTGGAAAATTATTTTTTTTCAACAACATTTACATTTGAACAATAAAATGTTAACAAATGTCGATGAAACCTACATGACCTTAAAGTATACACCTCAACGAAAATTTTGATATGCAATTGTTCAACTTTACGACAATTATTAGACATCTACCCCAGTGTGGGGAGCTTGATCGGCTTATACTAGTGTGGGGAGGAAGGGTTAAGTATGTGATGCAATTTGCAGAAAGTAACCAATTTTATATACTTATTTTTACTTACTTTATGTGATTATTATGAATTATATAAAAATTATAGAATTTTGAGGTAGAAATACAGACAATTTATAGTAAAATAAAATTACAGATTTTTTTATAGTAAAATTTTACTATTTTCTATAATTTCACATTTTTTTTACAGTGTACATATTATTCGACAATTAGTAACTGGTTAATTGTTACTTTTTATTTATTTATAATTTAGTTTCGTTTATAACGCTTGAAGAAAAAATCGTATATATATATCACTCAAAATAGAAAGCTCCTTTTGTGTTTCGCCCAGCTTGCTTGGCTTTGGCTTTGTCTTGGTCACAAATATCTGGACTCAACACAAAAATCATCGCTTTCTAATCCTCGTAACATAATATACTATTATATATTTTGTGACTTAATAAATTTTTCTTTAAATTCAACCAATTATATCTTTATATGTGCCAAATTTAAAATATATATGTATAGTAAAAAATTTAATTTTATTTTTAATAAAATTAATGTCAAAAACATATACGTAAATAAAAGTAATAAAAACCATAGTTTTAGTATTTAAAATTTTATAGTGAATTTCCTGTGTTAGTAATCGTAGTGCTTTTATGGAATTCAAGACAAGTGCACATACTGGAGAGGTTATATTTTTCGGTTTCTTGCAGCCGGTGTCCAGTTTCGACGTTCTTCTGTTATTTTTATTGTTTAGATTTTATTTGTGTCGTTCACTTCGTATGCCATCTGTCGCGCTGACCGATCAGGAATAAATCCTGCAACGATATGTTTTATATATGCTTCGGTACACCGGTAAATGCAATGTTTGACAAACCTTGTTATTTGCGGTCATTGCTCACTATGATCTATCAATATTTTACAAATATCTATATTTTTTGGATTAATTTTAAAAAAAGTAAAATATATTGAGTAATATTTTTTCTTGAAAATACAATAAATTATTTCAGATTCCGGCCCACTGACTTGTAAAATATTTTTTTGAAATATTAAGTACACTGTAACAAAAAATTGCAAAATTACAGAAATATTGTAGTAAAATTTTACTATAAAAATTCTGTAATTTTATTTTACTATAATTTTACTAAAAATTTTGTGATTTTTACATAATTCATAATAATAAAATAAGTAAAAATGACATAATAAGTATGTAAAATTGCTTACTTTTTGCAAATTGCATCACATACTTAATGTAAAATTATGTATTGTTGGTATAACTTCTTGAATTATGCAAAATTACAGCTTAAATATTTATATTTGTAATAATTCATCAAAATAATGAGACTTAGTACATATTTTAAAATATTTTAAATGTAAATGATTCATTTCAAAATACATCGTTTAAGTAAATTTAAAAATGTATGTACGATAATTATACCAACAATAATTTTATAGTAACTAAATGTTTTTTTTAAAAAAATAAGTATTAAAAATAAAACTGACAAAATTTATAAAACATTTAGTTTTAGTTTAATTTTTTTCTCTCGGTAAGTTATCCCAGATTATTTATCTTAGACTATTTTTTTCTTACCGAGCCGGATAATCGAGAGTCTACTGTAAAATAAAAATTGTATTAAAACTATTATAATTCAATCATCTAACCGTCGAACTAAACAAACAAACAAACCCCTTCTTTGTGCCCCCCCCCCCCTCACAACCGTTAAATAATCAAAAACCATTTCTAACCGGATCCAAACTCCGGAGCGGCGACGTTCCGGGCACACACATATATCGACAACGCGTCGCAGCATCCCTGCTTCAGCGCGCAACCAACGCGTAAGCGCATGCGTTACAGACACTCGACCACTCTGTCCCTAACAGCACACGTCCAAGTCTGCACGCCACGACTTCGCGCTCCCGAAAAACAACCGACAAATCGCCCGCAAACAAATGACAAATAACATTAAACAATTGCCAATTTGCAGCAACCATTCCGATTGTTTTGCCAGCAGGTATAAACGATGGAGCGTGTAACGCGATCGTCCTCTGTTTTAATGTGACACGCGATCATAAGCAGTTTGTGTGTGCGGCAACGGTGACGGGTAGTTCACGGAAATATTTAATCTCTTGGTTAGATGAACAAAATGAGTGACTGGCATTGGAAAAGTGAGAAAATCTGTTTGAAAAGTGTTGATTTCGGGAAAAAACTAAAGTGGATATGATGGCAAATGAACGACGTGATTTTTACGGGTGACAAACATGTTTTGGTCACGCGTTTTTGTCGTACTTGTCATCTTCAATTGCAGTCGCCTCTCTGATTGTTATTCAGGGTAAATACATATCTGTTGTTTTACGTATTGTAATCGCATGTGCTGTGTGGTATGTATGTGTGTGTGTGTGTATTGTTTTGCTAAAGTTAATTAATTTTCCCCGTCAACGAAATACAACTAACTGAATGAACGATTTGCATATGTTTATTTACTTGAGTCTGTTTCAAGCTCTGATTTGATTTAATAAGAAAATTATTTGCTTTCCATTTGATATTTAAAATATCTTTTTCAATATTATTCAACACAATTATATTTTATATAGAATTTTTATGACAATATTGTTTTATTCCTAGAACAAGTATTTTTAATAAAATCTCTAAAAAACTTTTAAAACCCATTGTATTAAAATAGAACTGCTTTAGGTTGTAGTTCTGTGTTAATATTTATTAATAAACGATGTTTCGACGTATTCAACAGAACTACAAGCTAAAGCCATTTTAAGCCAAAATTATTCAAAAAAGAATATAGTTTTTAATGTTAAAATATGTATCAAAATTAAAATAGAAATTATTATTTTTATCTATTATTATTTCAATAATATCTAAAACAAAATTTTCGTTACAAATAAAGTTTATTATTATAACATATTAATATTAATAAAAAAAAAATTAATTTTAATTTTAAAATAAATGAATAGGCCGTAATCTGAGTAGACCTTTCCATGTATATTTCAAATAATTTACTATTATTTTGAAATAGCAAATATTAAAAAAAAATCCTAATTAAATTTGTTAAAAGAAAAAAGTACAAATTAATTTAAAATAAACGTTAAAAAATTCTTTTAATTGAAGGTATTTCTCATAGAATCTGTAAATACAAATAATTGATTTTTAATCTAATATTATTAGTCCTAATAAATAAAAAATAATTGTTATTAATTTGATACAATTTTGTCTAATTTATAGACTTGTTTAGAATCTCAGAATATTAATAAGGTACGCCCTCCAGGGCCCTAGAATCCTTTGCGGGAGTGTACTCAACAACTTTCCAAAGTTACAAATTTATTTATTTATTTATTTATTTATTTATTTATTTATTTATTTATTTTTATTTTATTGAGTTTGGCTAAACGGAACCCCATTGATCAGCTATCGACCGGGGTTAAAAAATGTAAAATGCTATTAAAAAGTAGGGGTTGGTGGTAGGAGTGTAAAAATTTAGGACTAAATGTATTTTTTAATAGCACACCATAAAAAAATAACCAAAAAAAAATTTGTCCAAAAAATGAAAAATTTTTTTTTAGGGTGAGCCACCCTTAACACTTAGGGATATAAAAATTAGTTATAAACCACTGAAATATAGTAATAACTGGAACGCGCACTGGCCGCTCAAATTCGAGCCGAGAGAGATAGGAGATACGTGGTATTCGCGTCTTTGTCTTTCTAATGGCTTCGCATTGCTACTACATGATAACTTAGATAGCTATGAAAAAAAAGAATCTCACTGCTATATGTCAAATTAATATATCAAAAATGATAAAAATACCTTTTATAGAGGAATTCCCCAATAAAATCTCATTACGTATCGTTTAGCCGATGCATTTAGCTACAATTTAATATGCAACAACATAAGATTGTCGTATTTTTACCGCACGAAATCAAAATCCTATCTCTCTCGGCTCGCATTGGCGCTACTAGAACACATAGGCAGTGCACATTCCAGTTATTACTATATTTCAGTGTAATAAACCTATTCTCATACCTACTGAATATACATATAAAATTTCATTAAAATCGGTCAAGCCGTTTCGGAGGAGTATAAACACTAAAACTGTTACACAAGAATTTTATATATTAGATAAATAATCAAATTTTATAAAAGTGTATCTAAAAATTGACAGCATAGCTTTTTAATTCATTAGACAAAACGATGCAATTTTGTGTAACTTGTAAATTTATGTATAATTATATAAAAAATGCATAAATTTTCCAATACAAATTAAATTACATATTGCATATTTCAAAAATACGTCAGAATTCTTTAGAAATTTAAATAAATAAAATTTTATATATACCAATATTTTTTCACAGTAATTATAATAAATTTCCGTTCTATCTAAATGACTGAAAATTATACTTCAAAAATGAAAATATTTACAAGAAATCAAATTAATTTTTCAACATTCTAAAAATACTAGGTTAACAAGAAATTATCGTAAAATTTTTACAAAATGTATTTATAACAGTTCTAAAATAATAATAAAATATCTTTGAATTATTGAAGCATTTTATTTGAAGAAAAAAAATAAATATACAGCATTTTTTTTTCAAAATATTGTATTTACATTAATAATACAAAAACAAGAATTTATAAATAAAATATATATGTTCCAAATTACATCATTGACATCTGAAAAACAAATTTGTGCATTAATATTGGTGAAATTAAAAACGAAAACAATTTTATACCTTTCGAATTTAATTAGTAGCATCAGTAGCGTCTTCTTCAATTAAAGAACGTCGACTTCTTCTTGGCTGTTCTAGGAGTGGTACATTTAATCCTGCTTCCCTCAGCGGTTTCAAAAATTTCATGTTCAGAAAATAAATTACGTAGGCAAATATAATAGTCGCTATTAATGCGCCGCATAATACCATTTGATTTGTCAATTCTTTCCACTCGGTATCAAACATTTTGGCGGAAATTTTCTCGATAATTTAGATACAAAAATTTAGGAAAATGCTTTCTGATGCTTTCTTCACAACTGACAAAAATTTACAATATAATCGGATTTTGTTATTTGGTTTTGTTTTTTTGTAGGTCACCGCCAAGTATGATCTCCGATAGATTAGAAAATGTAACGCAAACTATTTCAAGACTACTAGAGGGATACGATATTAGACTGAGACCAAATTTTGGAGGTAAGTTATTTGGATGAGAAATATTTTTATTTAATGTTAAAATATGTATCAAAATTAAAATAGAAATTATTATTTTTATGGAATAATATTTAAAACAAAAAGAATAATATTTAAAACAAAATTTTTGTTACAAATATAGTTTATTATTATAACATATTAATATTAATAAAAAAAAATTAATTTTAATTTTAAAACAAATAAATAGGCCGTAATATGAGTAGACCTTTCCATGAATATTTCAAATAATTTACTATTATTTTACTATAATTTTGAAGTTTAAATCTAATTGAATTATTCTGTATTTATAAATAAAAATTAAATTTAGGTTGTTTTTTATTATTTGCGATAAAAATTGTATCGGAGACGTTTAATTTTTTTAATTAATAATTAATTTATAATAATAATTAATTAAATTAATTAATTAGGTTAAAGTTAAAGTTAAACAAAACTAAAAAGCAAAAAATAATTATTTAATATACCACGGTTTTAACACGGACTAAAAGTATTAAATAATATATTCTAGTCTCATACAGATTTATATACGGAATAGCTATTGTTGCTCCACGTTTTTCTGCATGCGGTTATAAATCTGTATGGAGCTAGGAGAAATTATTTTATACTTTTTAGTTCGTGTTAAAAACGTGGTATATTAACAATTATTTTTTTTATCTAAATTATTATTTGTGATTTGTGATTAAATTGAATGAAGTATACATAACTACTACAAAATGATATAATATATTTTTGGTAAATAATTCATAGAAAAATTATAAATACATTCATCTATTTGTCAATTACAATGACGTTCAATAAAAGTAATATGAATTTTCAATAGTGTCTTAACCTCAAAACTTGATGCAAACTTTTCCAATAGTTCTGCACAACGATGTAACGTTGAAGAAAAAGTGAAGAGAGAAAAGTAAAAATTAGATAGAATTCTTTCTTACAAATGCCTATTTGTTAGAATAGAGATATTCATAACCGGTAAATATTTATTTAGAAATTTTCGTAGAATACTGAAAAACGCGTCAAGTATTTTCATGCTAAATACTGAAAAAAAAAGTTTACTTTTATTGTGACGGGAATAAACATCATTTAATTTATTTTAATTTTGTTAAATTAAAATAAATCAAATTATATATAAGTCAAAGTTAAATTATTAAAATAACAATAATGTAACTTTTTCTAATAAAGAGGTATCAAAAAAAGCATATCTAAAAACATTAGTCATACATTATTAAATACAATATTGATGGGTCTTGCAATTATTATAGTTTTTTCGAAATTTTTATCATGAAAATTTTTTAACCCGTGTTGTGCAATAGCAGATTTATCTGGATGGTTTAGACGTATTTACTTCTTATGTTCTGTCAATCTAATAGAATAGTAATTTATGCAATAAATGTTTAGAATAGTATTTTTTTCTTTATAAATAGAAAATTTGATCACACAAATCGTAGACAAGTGCGCCAATCTCTTGAACAAAAAGAAAATATTTTTTCTGTCTTTTTGAAGACCACAAGACGACTTCAGTGGTTTTTAATGTACTTTTTCAGTGCATATACTTGCTAGGAATTTTTTTAATTTTCTTCTCTATTATCATTAACAAAAATGCACACAAAATAGTGAAATAAATCACAGTTTTTAACAATCATATAGAAAAAATCTTTTATACATTAATTAGTAACAATTACGTTTGAAGTAGAAATGGGATACTTAATTTTCGTTTATCCTCGGTGATAATAACAAATTTAGAAATAATTGGTAACAAATTCGATTTGGCATAGAGTAGATGTGTTCTCATTTGCGCGTGGGATGTTAACGAAAATTTATTTTCAGTAGTTAATCGTTTGCGACCAGACAAAATAAATTAACCAATAATATATTAGATTACAGCACATCCAAAAAAGAATGATTAATTACCGACAACATATATGTAACATCATCGTTTATTTTTAAATTAGTTTAGTACAATGCTTTTTATTTCTTAGAATACATCAATCTTTTTGGTATTTGATTCATAATTTTCATATCAGAATTGATATAGAGTTCTATGAAATTTATTAGATATATGATAAATAGTAATTAAAGTAACCAATTGATTATTATTAATATTTAAAGTTAATATTTAATATTTTCAGAATAAAATAACGTAACCTAACATGTAAATAGTGAACGAGAGTTATATTTTTATGTTTTTGCGGTTGTTCGTTGATATTATATAAAATAAAACGGTTTTAGGTTTAAGTTCTGTATTAATATTTATCGATAATCGACGTTTCGACGAACTCAACGTCGATTATTAATAAATTATTTCATTTTAAAATGGTCTACTCACTTTTGGGCCATCCTGTACATATAATATATCGAAACGTCAAATTTCAATAAAAAAATAAAACAAAACTTCAACTTAAAGCCGTTTTATTTTAATTGCATGATTACAATACCACTCTCATTATATGTGACGATCAAAATCTTTAACCCTCAAATTAAGCAACTGTTGCGTAAATCATTGGTCAACCGCAGTCCAACCGGATTTGAACCGGTAAAACAATTTTAATTGTGTGTGTGTGTGTGTGTGTGTGTGTGTGTGTGTATGTGTGAGTGTGTGAAAGAGAGAATTGCTGAAAGCAAACACATGTAAACCGGCAATGTTGCGGGTGCGTTAAGTTGTGCGAAACGATAGAAACGGAACGATGAACTATTTTACCGCAAAACCGTTTCGACACGTTTTTTGTCACCATACACGCACAAATTTCCGGTACTGATATCGATAACCGAATCGTTTTCCAAGATTTTTCCCGTCGAAAAAGAAAATAGAAAATAGAATACGAAAATGATGGATTTTAAAAAAATATTATATTTTTTCGTTAGTTATAAATGTGAAAATGTTTGAAATATATTTTATATTGTTAAAAATAATTAGAAACTTGAATATAATACGTCAAAATTTGAAGTTTTCAACATTATATAGATATTGTATTTCATTCTGTAATTGGAATTTTCTCAACAAAAAAGTTTTTTTTATATGATTTTGTAGAATAAACTTGGAAAAATTTCTTCTACTTCTGTTAAATAATACATTTATTATATAATTGTTTCTTAATTATTAATGTTATTAATTACTTTTAATTTTGTGATTGTCCACAAAGAATTATTTTGGTTAAACACATTTTTGCAAATTTAGCCAAATATAATATTAACATAGTAAATAATCTTTCAGAACTCATTATATTAGAATAAAAGGGCTTTAGGTTTTAGTTGTGTATTAATATTTATTAATAAATCAACGTTTCGACGAACTGAACGGGCGTCTTCCTGATAAAGACGCACGTTTAGTGTGTCGAAACATTGATTTATCAATAAATTATTACAGAACTAGAACCTAAAATCGATTTATTTCTAATAAAATTGTTGTTGCAACATAGTAAAAAATCTATCAAAATAAAATAAAATAAAATAAGACAAAACATCTCCTTGTAACTAAAACATTTGCGAAGTAATGTTACTTTTAACCAAAAAACTAATAAAATATTACCAACTTAAATAGTATTAATATCATAAATGGACAAATTAATTTAAACCGCCCTACCTTAGATTAAGTACTCTGTATAAACTGCATTATGGCTCAATTTGTCTTGTTATTAGATCACCGTGACTACTTGTAAATTTAATTAATACAGACAAAACATCTTTTTGTAACTAAAACATTTGCGGAACTACTCCGGTATTTCAATTATAAAAACACACGCTATATAGTTAAAAGATTTGCAAATGAAACTAATTTTAACGTTAAAAACTTTAAAGAAATTAGTGAATCATGAATTTTGTGTTTCAGGTGAACCTCTCTACGTGGGAATGGATCTCACGATAGCTAGTTTCGACGCAATTTCAGAAGTGAATATGGTAAGTGAAACATAAATTAATTTTCTCTTCACAGCATTCAATAAAAATTAATTAACTTTCAATTGTTTTCTTAAATCATTTTAATTACATTCATATCACTTACATTCTCTGGCTTTACACGCGCCTAATTAATTTGAAATTCTAGGAAAATCATTTTTAGTTATTCATATTTTAAAACGAGCAAATGCACAATTTTTATTTGTATTCAGAGCTGCAACCAGTATCTAT